>CM048745.1:106924898-111724898 GCA_026315105.1 Locusta migratoria
CGAAGATCACTGGGTACATAAATGTATGTATGGTACATGACAGAGAGTACCTTGTAGAAAACTTCGCCGAGAGAGTAAAAGGTGGAAACGAACAGAGATAAAGGAGAGAAAAAGGTGGCTGCAGAGGAGAGGGGGAAGGGGATGTGGACTACGAGAATGTAGGATAAATAAACAACGCCGGGTTTACAGCTAGTTATAAATAAGCTAATCATTAGTTTTAAACAGTGGCAAGGTTCAAAGCACCCTACCGTAAACAAGTAACAGCAAACTTTTAGGCCACCAACATGAAACACACAACATAGACATTAGGCAATGCGAGATGCTGGGATTTAACTCAACCTACTCGGTGAGACAAGCACAACAGAAATTCTATGACGAGGCAAAGCCCTAACAGCTGACCAACGAAATAATGCTCGGCTCTTAAAGACAGAACACCAGCACACAGAAGTGCGACAACAAACACAACACAGTCACCACCAAATCGTACTCATCTTGGTAGCTGCCGATGTCATGCAGTTATTCCACAGGCCGGCGGTAGAGTAATTCCCATGAAGTAATGATACAACAGATGAAATAAACTATGATTCCGTCTTCCCAAATATCAAAGTTGAAACGAGGAAACTTAGAAACATGTCCTTGACAAAGACCTTGTAAAAATAACTAGACTCCCTGGCGGCGCTGCTGTCGCGGGATAATTTGAACCTTCGGCCGGCCGCCATGGTAGTGGCAAGCGTCAGATAAATACGAGTGTTGTTAGCAGGTAAATTGTGTAATAAATAGCTACTGTGGGATATATACACGACTGATAGTCACGTCTGTATTGTTTAACTATCGCAGTGTTCATGAAGCACTATGGTGAAGAGCTGCTCAGCGTTTAAATGCATAAATCTATTTAAGAAAGGAATAAAAAGATCAAGTACTGTCTTCCCATTTATATTTCTCAGGAATACAAGTAGCCCTAGTACTTGTGTTCAGAGATACTCTCGCTTAACAGACTGTTCGTCAAGACAATATAGGATTGAATGAAATAAATAAAAGGCTTTGGCAATACTGGTAGCTCTTAAAAAGGAGTTACTTTAGGCAGTACTGGTGGACAGAAAGTCCAAAAAGTTTCATTTTATGATGGTGTAAAATAACTATTGGGGTCACTAAATTAGTTGCCTCACTGCAGCTCGAATTTTTGTTTATGAAATTAATATTAGCAACTTGTAACGCAAAAATTAAAAAAATGTTCAAATGTTTGTAAATCTATCGGACCAAACTGCGTGGTCATCAGTCCGTGGCTTACAAACTACTTAAACCTAGGTAAACTAACCTAAGGACAAACACACACACACACCCATGCCCCAGGGAGGACTCGAACCTCCACGCCGAGCAACCGCGCGCTCCGCAGCGCAGAAATTAAAAGTTATCTGCTTTACATATAGGTATAGCAAGTGAAAAGGGTTTGCAGACCTGTATATAGTTCCATATATGAATGACACATAGCCGCACTGGATGCATTTTGTGAAGTTCAACCCTGTGACGATAGTTGCTGACCTTTGAGCAGTTCACTCTGCTGTAAGGTATTTCGCTTACAGCATTAAAAATGCTGATTTTCTTGCTAGTTATCCAAAGGCTAATGTTAGATGCCTTAGTTAAGAAAACGTTGTGGCATACTTCGTGTTCTTAAAAGAATTTGGTCGTGGCTGATTGCTGCATTCACGAGGTAAGAAGCTATTTTTCAGTTACGTATCTGATGGCATATTTCACTTGCACAATCGATTTTTGACATTAGCTGTTTCAGTCAGCCCTGTTTGATTTTTTGATACTATGAAATATTTAAATATTGGAGAAAACAGCATTAAAGCAAAGACGTAAAGAATGAAACTCTTCCGAAATTAATGTTTGTACAAAAGTTTCACAATCGTAGAATATACTGAGAAAGTGCCAAAACATCGTTTCTGACGATAAATTCCGTTCATATGCTGCACTTAGAACGCTAATAAAACTACGTGTTATAGTTCGGTTTCGATACGAAGAGGAAACACTGTTGGCCAATTTCTACACCGTATGTGTAATAAATTTAAACATAACCCATAGTTGCTGTATATTCAAGGAGTCTAAGCTGTTTTGTAGTTAAGACATAGTATTCGCGACTTAACTCAAATGAATACTCTCTCTAATCAAAAGAATCTTACGCACATTTAAAGTTAGCGCCGAAGTTTGCCACCACAATGGCCGCCGAGGCGCTCTTCAATTTGTCCGCTGTTCGCAGTCGGCCGCTTACGCGATTGTGGGGGCTTGGTCCTTGACTCCAAATAAGATCTTCACACCTGATACCCACGTAAGGCCATGATTGATAATCACAATTGTGATGCACAGAGCCCGACCGCAGCGCCCAGCAAGCTATCACAACAACAACAACAACAACAACAACAACAACAGGCGAGCCGGGCAGCTCTCTGATTCCTCACTCCGACCCGTGCTCGTTTTCTCGTCCGAGGCCGAACTGTCCCACCATACGCACGCGCCGCGAGATATAGTCGCAAATCGCGGCCACTAGCGCCAGCCGCGAAAAAAAATGAAATGTTCAAATGTTTGTAAATCTATCGGACCACACTGCGTGGTCATCAGTCCGTAGCTTACAAACTACTTCAACCTAGGTAAACTAACCTAAGGACAAGACACACACCCATGCCCCAGGGAGGACTCGAACCTCAACGGCGAGCAACCGCGCGCTCCGAAGCGAGATGCTTTAGATCGCTCGGCTAATCCACCGCGGCCAGCCACGAAACAAGTGATGAACGAAAAGCTAGCCGTGGCCACCACTCGGTGAAGCAACGAAGATATATCGATAAGGAAGTACGAACGAGTGGAACTGGCGCCAGCGCAAGATAGAGAGAGGAAACAACCAAAATCGATCCAGCATGGTTCAGAAATCACCCGTGCGTGGCTGGCTCAGGTGGAATAGTCAGTCACCCTGGTTTATTCGTGTATTTTAATTTGTGGTTCTATGTCGCATCCGAAGGAGTTGAAGTGCGATGCTCGATTATCTGCTTTATATAATTGCTGTTAGTCTCGCTATAATTCGAGAACGGCTGAACCGGTTTGGCTAATTTTAGTCTTGAAATATTCGACTAAGTCCAGGGAAGGATTAAACGGTGTTAAAATATGGAAAAGTTGTCCGGAAAAGAGGAAAATCAACTGGAAAAGCCTTATCCAGTGACCTATCAATACCGTTCGTCCAACGTCCAATTACGATAAAATTTTGTTCATTTCATGTTGAAAGCAAGAGGAAGGTTCGCATCAATTAAAAATTTGGAAAGGCCGCCCGTAAAGTAGGAAAATTTAGGAAAACCGAAAGCGATTTTTTTCTATGAATAAAAATCAATTGTCGCATGGTTGTAAGACCATCACTTGAGTACGGCTTGACAGGACAAGGCTTGTATGAAATAAGTTTTTTGGAAAATCTACCGGAAAATTGGAAAATTTGAGAAAAACTGAAAGTGCGTTTTTCAATGTGTTTTTGATTGAATTCAGTAACTGACTATTTGCACAACGGAGAGGGGTAATTTATGTTTTGTTTTGTTTTATTCATTGCCAGTAGAAAAATAGGGACAATTAAAAAGGAAAGTCGCAAAATTCGAACCAAGTTCTTTTTTCAATGTGTTTCTAAATGTACTCAACATTATAAGTTGAGAACCGTTCTTCCGATAGCGATAAAATTTTGATTATTTGACGTTCAACGAAAGATGATCGTTCTCATGAAATAAAAATTTGAAAAAGTTTCCCGGAAAATTGGAAAATTCAGAAAAAATAGAAAAAGGTTTTTCCATGAAATATCAGTACCATTCACCTGATTGCGATAAAACTTGCACATTCGACGTTCAAAGCGAGGGGAAGCTTTGAGTGAAGTAAAAGTTTGGAATAGTTGGCCAGAAAATAGGAAAATTTGTGGAAAACTGAAAGGGCTCTTTTCTTTGGGATATCAATATCATTCGTACGATTGCGATAAAATTTTGCACATTTGACGTTAAAAGCAAGAGTAGATACATATTAGCAATTGCGAAGAATTTTCGGGTCGACTAGTGATCAATAAAAATCTTTGTTCTGACAGAAGGAATTATTTAAGATATTTCATTTATAACTATGACTTATTAAAATTATGTAACTCTTATTTTTCCTAGTACTGAATATCTTTATTTTGCTATCAAATATCTTTCGAGTGTCTCTGAAAATTTGTGCTCGAAAGGCTTTAGAATGTAGCTAGTAACTTTACATATTGTAATTTTTTAATGTTTTCCCTACTTGCTTTTGTATAATTAGTAATAATTAGTAATTCTGTCAGATACAGCAAAGGACCTGGAAGAGCAATTGAACGGAATGGACAGTGTGCTGGAAGGTGCATATAAGATGAACATTAACAAGAGCAAAACTAGGGTAATGGAGTGCAGTGTAAGAAAATCACGTGATGCTGAAGGAATCAGATTGGGAAACGAAGCATTAAAGGAGGTAGATGAGTTTTGTTTCCTGGGCAGTAAAATAACAAATGATGGTCGCAGTACAGGGGATATAAAATGCAGAATGGCAATGGGTAGAAAAGCGTTCTTGAAAAAGAGAAATTTGTTAACATCGAATGTTGATTTAAACCTAAGGAAGTCCTTTCTGAAGGCATTTGTATGGAGTGTTGCCTTGTATGGGAGTGAGACATGGACGATAAACAGTGCGGACAGGAAGAGAATTGAGGCTTTTGAAATATGGTGCTACAGAAGAATGCTGAAGATTAGGTGGGTGGATCGCGTAACTAATGAGGAGGTACTGAAGAGAATTGGGGAGAAAAGGAATTTCTGGCATACCTTGACTAAAAGAAGGGATAGATTGGTAGGGCACATTCTTAGACATCAAAGAATTGTGAAATTAGCGTTGGAGGTAAGTGCATGGGGAAAAAATCGCAGGGGAAGGCCAAGAGATGGATACAGTAAGCAGATTCAGACAGATGTAGGTTGTCGTTCTTATGTGGAGATGAAGAGGCTTGCTCAGGATAGGGTATTGCGGAGAGCTGCATCAAACCAGTCTCCGGACTGAAGACCACAACAACAACAATTTTTATTAATGCATTCTTGAAGATGTGATCTATCAATATAGCTAAATGTGTTTTTCATCGTCATATATCCTTTAATATTCTTTTTATTTGCGAAACAACTTCGATGGCATGTAATACATCTTAGTTACATGCATAACGAAAATGTTTCAAAGTGTATTGTTGTATTACAATTTTACGTTATTGTCTTCTTATTAAGTGAGGGACAATTTTTCGAGATGGTAATTTCGCAAGATTAGATTGTTTGATTGTACTTGCGCTTTTTCGCTTTGTCTGTGTCACACACGTGTCACCTCGAACGTACGTCGCTGTCGTACTTATAACAGGATGGCCGTTTGTCGGCGTTTAAGTATTTCACTTTCACAGCTTTACAACATTTTTTGCTTTTATTAAAAATATTAGTCATTCTTACTAGGTTTTAAACGCTCAAAGATGAAAACCATAATTCTTTCTTTGACACAAGTTTGTTAACAGTTATAATTCTTCCACTAATGTGAAATGCTCAATGAAAGATACGATCTGTGTAAATCACTCGCAATATCCTTTTGTCTACTCGATTTTAACTAATATTTCTCATGTGAGTACGTTTTTTTTTTTTTTTTTTTTTTTTTTTCATTCCTACTATAACACCGTATTGGACAGCTCACCACTGTTGACTAAAGGGACCGTAAAAAGAAAGGCCCTATGTCTGTAAAGTCCAACTAAGAGAGTGCTCTGAGAACACCCATCCCTGTATTTTGAAGAGTCTTCCTTTCTACGGAAATGAAATAAAGGCCTCCCGGCACGACTTAAGGAAATTACGGGAAATGAGGTTTGCAAATGGGATAAAAATTCGTTACGAATAAAGAGATTCCCTCACTGAGCTCGGTCGCTTATTTCTTAGTCCTTTTTTCCCCTCTCTCTCTGCTAAGTTGACGCTTTTAAAGACAGTAAAGCAAGAGCTTATAGCATCGTTTCATTTGTAATACACACGCAATTTCACGAGTGAGAACATGAAGAATGTAGTTCTCACAAACTTTTACAGAGGGCTTCCTGCCATATTCTGGAGGCGTCGTGGTTCCACTCACCTGAATACTCAGAGTGCTTGATCTGACTTGGTCCTCCTCCTCGAGGACAAAAGTTGATAGCTTCAATATTAATAACAGGGAATTTGTACCTCACTGTCGGATATTGGACGAAGGTGAGAGGAATTGGATCCTTTTAATAATGTGAAGGCTGTTTGTAGGGAGTCTAAAAGAAGAAGAAACAGCGCCAACTCGGGATTATGAAATCAGTTTAGCGGCTATTAATTTCTTATGTGCAGTACAGATTCAATTACCCAGGCCTCAGAAGGATTCACAATTATCCAGATATTCAACCTCGTGCAAATGTACGTATTTTGTTAACAATATGAAACCACAATGCCTATCCTATGTAACTTTCATGAGGTATTACGTAATTAAGGTACCAATACGAAGCGCGTCCAGAAAGTAAGTTCAGTTTGGTAATAAAATCAAATTGTACACAGAGACAGAAGAAATTTTTATTGCACAAAGTTCGACAACTCTTAAACTACTTTTCCACATAACTGCCGAAATTTTGCAGGCATTTGGCATACCGTGGCACCAGGTTTTGTATACCTTCTTCATAGAGATCTGCCGCCTGTCTCTTCAACCAGTTGGAAACAGTTTCTTTCAGCTCTTCATCATTGGTGATGTGTTGACCGCCAAGGAAAGACTTGAGATGTCCTGGATCTTGTCAGCAATCGCGTGAACCAGTTCTTTTGTAACCAAAGGTGGACGCCCACTTCGTTCTTCATCGTGCACATCACTACGCCCGCCATTGAACTGTCGGACCTGTCTTCTCACCATCGAATCACTCATCGCATTTGGTCCGTAAACATCGCAAATTTGCCGATAAATTTCACTTGGTTTCATTTTCCTCGCATTCAGAAACCGAATCACCGACCTGATTTCAAAGGCGGCGGCATTTCAAAGAAGCACAACAAAGCGTACGTAACAGACAGCGATCTCCAAATGGCGCACGTTCTTCTCCTTGATACAAATCGTCTACAGCGCATGTGCGGAACTTCAATCTCAGCGCTGCAGCGGAGATAAATTGAAACGGAACTTACTTTCTGGACGCACCTTGTATTTTAGTAACTATATGAAAGTATGGACTTACGTAAGAAAATTTCTCTATTTCGTTAATAAAGTTCGATTTTATTTCAATCAGTTTAATTTTATTTTGAATAAACGCCTAATATTACATACCAAATAAAATAAGCTTACACGGATAGCATAAATTATATTTCTATTGTTAATAATAAAAAATATCCTTCATTCAATAATTATTCTACTACCCGAATGACTTACGATAAAAATTTGCCTAGTTAATAGTCTTCACTGAATACGGAATACGTATACAGGGTAGTCCTAAAATATGTCAAAAATGAAATGGCAGGCAAAGGGGACTTACATGAACAGCTTTCGTATAGGAATGTGTGGTCGGTAATGATTTATTACAGCGCTAGCGTATACAAAAGTATGAAAGAAACTGAAAAGGGAAGTGTTCTGCCAACCTTCCAAGCCCCTAAAAGGCCGACAGCCCAACGTACACCGAAGAGTTCCGGACAACCTATACGCTCGATGAGCCGGAGGTAAAAACAAGATAACAACATCGACTTTCTTATGCGGACCTCATCTTGCAGATTGCTCTAGCACACTTCATAACAGCATATTCCTACGCCAGGCTGCCATAGATGAGCCGCCTTTAAGGTCACGCCGGCATGCTGTTCCAATCGTAGACACCTCACCAACAGGACGACTCCAGCCTTCCCGTATCTCCGAGACACAGGTCTCAAATGTAATTCACTTTTATCAGCCCTCTACTTCCCTAACTCGGAAACACTACTTCTCATAAGGGATCTCTCTTCCATTTTCCTATGTAGAGTCCAACTTTTCTGGACCAGCTGATCTGCATTGGCTCAAATCCTTCCTGAGAAAGATCTCATACACAGAAAGTTCATCCCCTTGGTTGCACAGATCGCCTACCCTCTGTATTAGCTATGCAGAAAGAACACCCCATTCCACTGGCCTGCAGGTTGAAAGTCAGCATTCCAGATTCTTAAACAGCAGCTTTTCCCTGCACGTTGCTTGATGATGTACACCCCATCTCTTCCTCTTTGCTGCCACAGATGCATCTGTGTATGGCATAGGTGCAGTTCTTTCTCATCGGACAGTTCCGAGCATCCCATCACCTATATCTCCAAATAGCTACAGACGCCCATTCTAAGTACTCGAAGCTCGAAAAACAGGCGCTCGCTATTGTGTTTGTAAGCACTAAATTATGCCATTTTCGTAAGGCACCACCTTTCGCTTGATTACCAATCACAAGCTTCTCCAAACATTTTTCACCTTCCGTTTAACTTCCTACAAAGACGTCCCAACGCTTACAATGCTGCGGCCTGTTCTTTTCTCGATTCCGTTATACCACGCATTTTCGCTCCTCCATTGGGGACTTAGTTTCTCTGCAGTTAGACCCGGACTTGTCATTCGGTCACGCATTGATAGTAAACCTTTTCTGCCATTGTCAAGTAATGTGTACCTAGTAGAAGCGTTGAACTGCGAAATAAACGTTGGTTGAAAATTTTTCACTGTACTTCACTGCGGACTGATGACCATGCAGTTTGGTCCGATAGCTTTACATACATACCCTTCACTGGCGACTTGTGTGAATACGTGCCAGTGCGTATTGTGCATGATCAGGACACAAACCCCGGATTGCAGCAATTCCTGCAAGGACGTTTTCAAGAATTAGTAGCTCTTTAAAAACAACTCATTCAAGAGTTTCTCCCGGCGTATTTGATAATCAAAATATCCACGGGTGTTGTGCCGGTCTATAGTGTCCAATGGGCACAATATTTCGGCGATCATACATGTTGCCATCATCAGGTGAACTGATGGACTGAGCTCCTGGAAACGCGCCGGCACGGAGATCCACATGCTTCGGCGGCTCGAAGGGAACTGGGTTCTAGCCCGGTGAAGGGCGATTTAAATACCCTTCGCCCGCGGAGAGGTCCCTCCGTGGACCGCGTCCCCGCGCAGCGGTCGCGCAGTGGAACCGACTGCGACGGCGTTTGAGATGACGTCGATTTGAGGGCTCTGCCCGCCGTGGTCGTCACTACGTTACGTTTGCTAGATTTACTCTTAATTAACCCAATCGCTGGTTCCCAAGCGCCGGTGGGGAGCGCCAAAGATGATCTCGGTTTGAGGAAGGCCGGCGTGTACCAGATTCCGTGTCGGTGTGGCAAGTCATATATTGCACAGACGATGCGTACCATAGAGGATCGATACGTTGAACACCAGAGGCACACCCGATTGATGTATCCGAGCAAGTCGGCGGTCGCTGAACATTGTTTGTCGGCGAATCACGCGATGGAGTATGAACGCACTAGGATTCTGGTACAGACGTAGAGATACTGGGACTGCGTCGTTAGAGGCCATTGAAATTCGCACAAGTGACGACCTCATAAACCGTGACTATGGCTATAATCTTAGCAAAGCGGTCCACGGAGGGAGCTTTCCGCGGGCGAAGGGTATTTAAATCGCCCGCTACCGGGCTGGAACCCAGTTCCCTTCGAGCCGCCGTAGCGTGCGGATCTCCGTACCGGCGCGTTTCCAGGAGCTCAGTCCGTCAGTTCACCTGATGATGGCGACATGTATGATCGCCGAAATATTGTGCCCGTTGGACACTATAGACCGGCAGACACCCGTGGATATTTTGATTAACTCATTCAACATTGCGTGGACCCGCAAAATCACTTACTAGAAGTGCTCCAACGACGCTTGCCTGTGGTCCCGACACCTTTTCCTTCACTTAACGAAGATTGAGAGGAATGGGAAACCTACAAAAAACGCATCAAACATTTCATTACTCATCGGGTGAGTAAGAAGCTGAACGGATATTTCTTATCTTGGAACTATTCCAGGCTATATATTGTCCTGGCTAAATTGCAACATCAATATCCGGCTGTACTCGCCTTCTCTCAGATTTGTGATACCATAGCCACAAGAAACAGGGCCAAAAAGATCGACAGTGGTCAGGGAGCTGCAGGGCCTCTGTCTGCGTTGCAGGTTGACAACATTAGCATCCAGAGTCCTACGCCGACGACATGGTCTGGGATCACCTCATTCGAGCGTCCCCAGACGCTGCCTTCCGCCATGAGTCACTGTAGCTGGAGGATCCCACGCCGCAACAAGTAATGGACCTTGCCTTCAAATTGGAGATCTCTACAGCAGAGGACCGGCGGTTCGATTTATCAGAGGACGTCGCCGTCCTTGGTGCCCTAGCCGACGTCGCAGTCCTCCACAGTCGTCACGCCGACTACGCGCTCCGCTGCAACTGCCTTCCTATCCGGCCTGCTTCTCCAAACACGACAAGGACTCCTGTCCGGATCCATGGCCGTACTACACTAAACTACAGGCCTATTTTATTGACGTCAATTTGCAGCATGGTTTTGGAACATATCCTGTATTCAAATATCATGAATTATCTCGAACGGAACGATCTATTGACCCAAGGTCAACACGGATTTAGAAAATATCGTTCATGCGAAACAAAACTAGCGCTTTATTCACACGAAGTGATGGACACTATCGACAAGCGGTCGCAAACCGATTCCGTATTTCTTGATTTCCAGAAGGCTTTTCACACCGTACCTCACAAACGGCTTTTAATCAAATTGCGTGCTTATGGTATATCGCCCCGAATTTGCGATTGGATTGGGGACTTCCTGTCAGAGAGGACACAGTTCGTAGTAATCGATGGTAAGGCGTCGACTAAAACAGAAGTGATATCGGGCGTTCCACAGGGTAGCGTTATTGATCCTCTGCTGTTCCTTATTTACATAAACGATTTAGAGGAAAATCTAAGTAGCTCCCTTAGGTTGTTTGCAGATGACGCTGTCATTTACCGTCTAGTGAAATCATCTAAAGATCAAAACCAACTGCAGAACGATCTGAATAAGATATCAGTATGGTGTAAAAAATGGCAATTGACTCTGAATAATGAGAAGTTTGAAGTCGTCCACATGAGTACGAAAAGTAATCCGTTAAACTTTGTTTACAAGATAAATCAATCAAACGTGACGTCCGTAAACTCCAGACTTAAACTGGAAAGAACGGCGCGGTGGAGTAGCCGAGCGGTCTAAAGCGTCACGCTGCGGAGCGCGCGGTTGCTCGCCGTGGAGGTTCGAGTCCTCCCTGGGGCATGGGTGTATGTGTTGTCCTTAGGTTAGTTTACCTAGGTTTCAGTAGTTTCTAAGCTACGGACTGATGACCACGCAGTTTGGTCCAATAGACTTACAAATTACTTTTTTTTTTTTTTATTTTTTTTTTTATTTTTTTTTTTTTTTTTTTTAAAGAACACGTAGATAATGTCGTGGGAAAGGCAAACCGGAGACTGCGTTTTATTGGCAGAAACGTTAAAAGATGCAACAGAACTGCAAAAGAAACTGTTTACACTACGCTTGTCTGTCTATTTTTGGAGTATTGCTGCCCAGTGTGGGAGTCTTCCAGGTGGATTTGACGGAGGACATGAAAGAGTCCAAAGAAGGGCAGCTCGTTTCGTATTGTCGCGATACAGGGAAGACATCGTTACGGGAATGATACGGGATCTGGGATGGGAATCATTACAACAACGGCGCTTATCGCTGCGGCGTGGGCTCCTTACGTAAACTCCAATCGCCAACATTCTCCTCCGAATGCGAAAATATTATGTTGACTCCCACTTACATAGGTAGAAATGACCATCAGAATAAAATACGTGAAATCAGAGCTCGAACGGAGAGATTCAGGTGTTCTTTCTTCCCGCGCGCTATTCGAGAATGGAATGGGAGATAAATAGTATAGTGGTGGTTCAATGAACCCTCTGTCAGGAACTTAAATGTGATTTGCAGAGTATCCCATGTAGATGTAGATGCACACGCTGCACCCGGTAGGGTCATCTGCCATCTGTCTGCAGATCCACTTTGGCCCGCTTGACACCCAAGGTTCCGGACTCAACACAGATGGACATCAATCAACTTGTGTCTACTTCCTCACCGCGTGTGATGATTGATGTCACAGTCAACGACCATCCAATACAGATGCAAGTGAATAAGGATGCGGCTGCCTTATTAATCAGCTACTCGTCCTGCGTGAAGTTACTCATTTTAGTACGGATGAGGCTTCATTCCAACGTGATCAAATTGTAAATTTTTACAATCAACAAGTGTGGGCTGAAAAGAATCCGCACGCAATTGTGCAATCACGTCATCAACACAGATTTTCTGTGAACGTTTGGTCAGGAATTGTTGGTGATGTCTTGATTGGGCTTCATGTTCTTCCACCTACACTCAATGGAGCACGTTATCATGATATCATACGGGATACTCTACCTGTGCTGCTAGAACATGTGCCTTTACAAGTACGCACGATGGAGCTCCTGCATATTTCAGTCGACGTGTTCGTACGCTTCTCAACAATAGATTCGGTGACCGATGGATTGGCCTCTACGCTCTCCTGACCTCAACTCCCTTGACTTTTATTTATGGGGGCATTTGAAAGCTCTTGTCTACGCAATCCCGGTACCAAATGTAGAGACTCTTCGTGCTCGTATTGTGGACGGCTGTGATACAATACACCATTCTCCAGAGCTGCATCAGCACATCAGGGATCCATGCGACGGAGGGTGTACGCATGTATCCTCGCTAACGGAGGACATTTTGAACATTTCCTGTAACAAAGTGTTTGAAGTCACGCTGGTACGTTCTGTCGCTGTGTATTTCCATTTCATGATTAATGTGATTTGAAGAGAAGTAATAAAATGAGCTCTAACATGGAAATTAAACGTTTCCATGTCCACATAACATATTTTCTTTCTTTGTGTGTGAGGAATGTTTCCTGAAAGTTTGGCCGTACCTTTTTGTAACACCCTGTATATTAAACTAGTGTTTACAACTGCATATAACTGTCCTATATTACATAATACCAGAATTAATATAAATACGTGGTAATATTTCGTCACATTTACGTTATGTTCTTGGATATGGGTATGTCGAAAACAAAAGCATTTTTGCGTCTCTTATAAAATATGTTTCACCCATGTCGCAAGCCCATCTCTCAGAACGTTTGTTTACAAACAGCTAAGCTCTTGTTACAACGTGGTATCGATACAAGAATTATAAAATCGATGTATATTGTACAGTTACGCTCAGTGATATCAAATTACCCTATGTGAAATGATTTACTGATAATAATGTAAATAAAAGACATCTGTAATTTTACGATGTCATGAATAAAATGCCCTATTAAAATTCTATTTGCTTCTACGAAATCATGGATAAAATGAATCATAAAAATACCATTAAGATTTTCTCAATATAAAACAATGTTTCAATAATCTGTTGCATTAGGTAATAATTTACAAAGTCTTCGTTGTAAAACTGTCCTTCATTTACCTCTGGAGTCATTGAGGTTTACAATAAAATTATGTATTAATATAATAGTGGTGCTGTGAATAAGGAGCAATAGTTGTATTTCTTATAATATTGAGAACGTAATTGCACATTAGCAGATACAAAAACGCCTAGGTTTATATCTATTGTCACATATTGTATGTTTCTGGAGCTAAGTTAATAGATATGAAATAGTGATCTGGTGATTCAGGTCTACAGTCAGAGCTATAGTCTGATGTCTTGACATAGTGCTTAAGGTCTATAACCAGATACTTTAGATTACCTGAGGTCTAAAGTTCCACACAGCCTGATCATCCTCTCAATTTCTACTATAATTGCGCACACACATCGCTTAATGATTCCATAGGTAAATGGAGCTTATTATTACAGTGATTACATTGTAAGTTATTATTTTATACGACAGATTATGAAAACAAAATATGTGCTTGCATAGTATGATTGTTTCAATATGAAACAAATATTAATAGAATTTTTATGATTCATTTTATCCATGACTTTGTAAAAGCAAATAGAATTTTAATAAGACAATGTAAATAAAAGATATCTGTAATTTTACAATAAGTCCACTACCAATACGTCATTCTACATAGGGAAACGCCTTCCGAAAACTGCATTTGTAGACAGGCATACAATGAAACTATGAGTTCATGATATTGTTATTACATTCAATTGTGGTAATATTGGAAAGTGTTGGATACTGAAAAAGTTGTGAATTAGTACTGTGAAAATATGATCACTGGCTGCAACACTGCGATAAAATGACGATTGCCTATGCAGACAGGTCTGCATCTAATATGGGGAAGAAAGCAAGACAAACATCCAGAGAGGTGAAAAAGAAGCTGGAAGACATGCTAGAGTCCAAAGAAGGGCCACCATATGCAGCAGGATAGTTTTAATTAACTGTAAGTAACAAATTTCGAAAGTATTTTTAAGTCAATTTCTCGCAAACTAAAATTTTCAGTACATATGTCCCATTATATCAGAAACTATCATAGATAAAAGAATGAAATTTTCAGAGACTCTGCATAACATAAAAATCCACCTCTGGTACTACTTTCATTAATATTCCCCCTTTACGAAGTTCACAAAAAATGTTTTCTGCAACAACAAAAACTTATTTTTTATTAATAAATATAGGTATTTATTAAAAATTATAAAATGGATGAAGTAGACTTTAGTACAGTTGACTCTATTAGCATCATATACCACACAGTAAAAATATTAAGGTCCTGCATGAAATAGTTGTTTTTTTGTTTTTTTTTTTCAGAAATGGGTGTAATACTTGCCTACATTAACATGAGTTAGATAGGCTGGATATGGCCTCCTTCGGTCCTTGTGACTTTGATTCCGAATAAGAAGGAACCACTTCGTGGCATTCGCTTCAGAATTGTTCCAGAGATTCGACAGGCAGCAGACCGATCCAATCGCATCGTCAACAGAACAGGCTCCGATAACGGTACACTACGCCTTCCACATCGCTGGCAGCGGGTTATACACAACGCTGGTGACTAAAGGACAGTAACAGGTGCAAACATGTAACGCTTTTGTATCGGTAGTGAATAAATAATTGCCACTATTTAAGTTCCGATCCTCGTACATTGCCCTCCAAACCAGCTACTGTGACGACTGATGGCATGTTGAGTGCCTACCCTCCTGGCGGCGCGCGACGCCGTAGGCTAAGGCGGGTATTAAACTGTAAAAGATCTTTGACAAAGATCTTTGGTCAAATCTTTGACAGTGTACTAGGGCATCTTTTATAAAAGACTAGCTGAAAACCCGGCTTTGCCTGGGTATTTATTTATTTCTTCCTGCCATTTTTCAGGTATTTATTCATTTTTATAAAGTCTGTATGTCTCTAAAATCTCTTGGGAATACAATTAGTAGTAAAGAAGTAATAGATTAAAACTTGGTGTGTGATGGGGCGGATTTCCATGAACGTTACTGTTTATCTGCTCATATCTCCTGTACTACGTGTCGTAAAGTGTTACAATTTAGAAGGTCCACTCAACTATATGCGTCTATACAGTCTTTAAAATTTCCTGCTGCTACAATTTATAGTGTAGAAATTATAAGTTGTAACGTCTTACCGAATACCGTACTTTTAGTCCATGAACAGCGGAACGTTACTGTTTATGTGCTCATATCTCCTGAGCTACGGGTCGTACTGTGATAAAATTTAGAAGGTACATTGAACTATATGGGTGTATACTGTCTGTAAAATTTCCTGCGGCTACAATTTGTAGTGTATAAATTGTAAATTGTAACGTCATACCGAGAGCCGTAGTTTTACTCCATAAACAGCGGAAAAGTAGTAAGCGAGAAACGTTTTTCCTTTCATCTTTTTACTATGGTTGCCGGAGAGAAAACGTTTAACAAAGGTTTGAAACTATGTTTAAAGTTTGTTGCAAGTCGCTAACTACTGTCATTCTCATACAGCGTATTTCGAAAGTCTCGCCGCATTATATGGCATTTTTGCGATTTCTATTGGTTATGACGTAATATCTTTTGAAACATGTGCCGTATGTGATTCTTAACCATGCAGCAATTGTTACCTCACAGTAAGGAATGTGTGTACCAAATTTGGTTGAAATCGGTCCAATGGTTTAGGAGAAAATGAGCAGCATTCTCGGTAAATGCAGTAGTTTGTCACGCATCTCATTGTTTATGAAGTCATATCGCGTAAACGATATATCGTATGTGATTCTTACACTTAAGGCGACCGTCCTCATGGATTGAAGCTTACGTGTACAAAATTCCATAAAGATTGGAACAAAACTCTAGATTTGTATACAACACGCACAAATATACGGACACTCTGATTTATATATTGGATTTCTTTTATAAAACATATTTGATAAAAGTTAGAGCGAGGGTCTAACTTTTATAAAAGTTCGCCATTGTATACATGCGTCTTTCCTTGCTTTGGTAACTTTCAACCTACAAATTAACGTCAGAGTGTATCTGTTGCGTCGCTACTGCCACAGTGATCGTATCGAAGTGTGAAGTGTACGAAATATTTCTTAATACAAAGCACATGTACTGAAATATACGGTTAGAATCGTATAAAGAAAAAGCTACTGCTGTCTGTGTATTCAATGTGGCTCACTGGGGATCATGATAGAGAAGAAATTATATGGACCAAAAAATATATGGAGATACATAAGTGAAATAAACGTTTTTATTTGAGCTCTAACCTAACCTCGTAATTCCCCCTCAAGTGGTTTACATTTTGCCTCATTCTTGTCTGGAATAATACATGAAATCGTAGGTCTACACTGTAGGATTCGTGTATTTTACTGCCTGTTTTAATAGATTTTGTCTGTGGATAGAAATGGGATGATCGTCAGTGGAAAAGGCAATCATAATTTGTGTAATGAAACACTGCACTGGTTAGCTTCGTATTTTTTGTTGCTTTGCAAGATGCACTTCGACACTTGACCACAAATGCATGTATTTATACCGGTATCGTGTGTTTCGGAAATCAGGCAAAATAAATGTCAGACTACAGTAAACTATAAAAATGTCTTTCGCAACGCATAATCCACAATGATGCACATGCAAGCATAACATGAAAGAATTACTAAAATATTCTTTCCTCTTAATTATCATAAAGTGTCTAACAAGGTTATGTTCAGCATGACTTATTTCAGTGTTTATTATTTACACATTAACATAGCTTTAGGGCTTCCTGAAACATCGATTATGATGAAGTTTAGTATTTGTAAATATGTGGGCGAATTGAGATGTTTGGTCACCTGTTCTTAAACAATTTAGGTGGTTATGTCCTAACAGTGTAGCTCATGAAATACATTTGTGCGAGTACTTTTCATCTTTTCCTCTCGCTATTCACGGTTTTAACTAAAATTGTTTCCATTTTCCGTTCTTTTCAATGAATGAAATCCCGAACAACTGTCATATATTGATTTTACTATTTGAATTGTTGAGAGGCTGTGTGAGCCACAGAGACGCACTCCAGGCTAAGAAATAGAGACCATTGCAGATAACAGGCTAAAACAGACACGTATATCTTACGAGATTTAGGCACTAAAGAAATCTCCTAGCGAACTGCTGATGCCCTCGGCCACCGTCCCAGGGTCTAGACGCTGTTGTAAGTACTTGATGGCCAACAGGCACGTTTTAATGTAAGTAGCAAAGTTGATACCAGTCACTTGGGAACAGCAACGTCAGTGGTTCCACGAGGCTAGAGTGAGAGGGTAAAGAAGAAAACCTGCAAGTTAGCAGCTCCCCTGAGGCGTGGCCTAAGGCGGAGCCTAAGGTGTGGCCAACTGACGTAAAACATTGTTGTTGTTGCCCATATTGGGTAGCGTCGTGACGTTTTACTTTCAGCTGAACAATGTTGCTACCAAGTATGGATTTTGTTAGTGCACAAACAAGCCACCTCCCCACCCGGGGAATGGCAGAAAGGACAGGGCTGAAAAGTGGTTCGCTAGAGGACTCAGAGAGAGGGCAAACCACAATTTAGATTGGTTGAACCAAGCAGCGGCCAATAGGAAATTGTTAACTGTCGGAAAATGGGGAAATGAGGTGCGCCCACACCGGCCGTTAAAACCCCCGGTTTTTGGATCAAGAGGGGAGTTCTCAGTCAGACGAGCCGGGCGCCAGCCCGTGACTATCGCCGTCGGCCTCGGGGTGCTCCATGACAGTCTGTTTCTCGCGGGGAGTGCGTCTGTCTAAGGAATGCTGCTAGGGAACGTAATTACTGGCTTCTGTTGTGGCAAACGATTTATACTTCTTGTTTATTTAAAAAAAAAAAAATAACTAGCCCCAGTGTAGTAGACTTAGAATGGGATGCAATAAAT
Organism: Locusta migratoria; assembly: GCA_026315105.1. NCBI lineage: Eukaryota > Metazoa > Arthropoda > Insecta > Orthoptera > Acrididae > Locusta > Locusta migratoria. The sequence continues at coordinate 106,943,299 of CM048745.1, forward strand.
TCAATGCAAGGTACCTAGGAGTTCCATAAAGTTTCCTAAACAAGTATCCTCTCGAGTTCCGAAATCCGCATCTCTAGTAATGCCTGTACTGTCTCTCTGCAATCACTCCTTTCCGCTCGGGATATGCAGACTGACCTTGCTACCTCTTCCCTCTTTCCTATGTAAGACACGACACAACACTATATTACGTACTATAATACAGACGACTGACTATTTCGGAGTCTTTTCCGATCAACTATGACGAAAGATTTTACGCTAGTGTTGGATAAAATCTTTGACAAAAAACATTTAATCAAACATCTTTTACAGTGTAATACCGGCCTAAGGGTTGCGGGTATCAGTTTCTATGTGAAATATGCTTTTTATGACCCACTCTACCAGCCTTCTCATTTTCTACATTCAATCCAGATACAGCCTATATATCGAGTTTAAAAGAGCCATTTAGCAGGGGCCATATTGGTTTGGCAACTGCTTGTGTATACTGTACCTTGCGAATTGGGGACAACTCCAGATTTTTTCCTTAAAAAAATCACCCTCGGCTGCATAGGAGCGCAACTGACACAGCCGGGTTTTTATCGCTGCGACACTTAGTTCGGCGTTCTCGGCTCGTCGTCGGAAGCAACGGCCGCTCTATCGAAAAAGTAATTTCCGCGAAATCGGGCGGAAAAAAAAAAAGCCACGGTCCGCGCTGATACTACTGCTGGCAGTTCCCTAAATTTTCCGATAATTAGCCATTAGGGGCCCGCACAGCGCGAAATCACGGGACGAGATTCTCAATTTCGGCGCAATTAGTTGGGAGCCGGCGGATGATGGTTTTAGAGGCGCCATCGCTCCATTCTCTGAGTGACGGGACAGCTGTGATTGGGCCGGCTGCCGCGCCCCAGACCGCTAGCCGGCCATCACACGAGTGCGCCATCTCCACACCCCAGAATAAGAAGGAAGGGAAACGAGTCTATACCGAGAGACGTACTGTAAACACACAGAGGCACGTGACCAGGGGTTGACAAAATAGGGTCGCTCGCACAATTTCGCTGCATCCGTTTCAAGTGTAAGGTCGTTGTGTGTTTTGTTAACATTTAACATTCATTTCTTTTTATGTAATATATAAAGCAGAGTGTCCGTATGTTTGTACGTGTTGCATACAAATCTACACTTTTGTTCCAATCTTTGTGAAATTTTGTACACGTAAGCTTCAATCCATGAGGACGGTCGCCGTAAGTGTAAGAATCACGTATGATATATAGTTCACGAGATATGACAATAAACAATGAGATGCGCGAAAAACTGCTGCATTTTGCGACAATGCTGCTCATTTTCTCCTTAACCATTGGACTGATTTCTACCAAATTTGGTACACACATTTCTTACCGTGAGGTAACAATTGCTGCATGGTTAAAAATCACATACGGCACATGGTTCAAAACATATTACGTCATAACCAATAGAAATCGCAAAAATGCCATATAATGCGGCGAGACTTTCGAAATACACTGTATGAGAATGACAGTACTAAGCGACTTGCAACAAACTTTAAACATAATTTCAAACCTTCTCGCTGGCAACCATAGTGAAATGATGAAAGGAAAAAAGTTTCTCGCTTACTACTTTTCCGCTGCTTATGGAGTAAAACTAAGGCATTCACTATTACGTTACAATTTATAATTTGTACACTACAAATTGTAGACGCAGGAAATTTTACAGACAGTATACACTCATATAATTGAATGCGATTTTCAAAATCTAACACAGCAGGACACGTAGTTCATGAGATACGAGCACATAAACAGTAACGTTCCTCTGTTCATGGACTAAAAGTACGACATTCGGTATGACGTTACCATTTATAATATATACACTACAAATTGTAGCCGCACAAATTTGACAGACAATATACACGCATATAGTTGAACAGACCTTCTAAATTGTATCACAGTATGACACGTAATTCATGAGATATGACCACATAAACAGTAACGTTCATGGAAACCGCCACATCACGCACCAAGTTTTAATCTATTACTTCTTTACTACTAATTGTATTCCCAAGAGAGTTTACAGACATGCATCCGATATACAAATGAATATATACCTGAAAAATGGCAGCAATAAATAAATAAATAGCCGGGAAACGCCGGGATTTCAGCTAGTACTTTATAAAATGTGATTTTCTCAGAAAATGTTCGCTTAAAAAACAGCTAGCACTTCACTTTGTCAAGTGTTGGAAATTTCTTACGAAAAACTTTTCTTCGTATCGCATTTCAGTCAAAGTCATCAAGACGTTCTGAAAGATTCTGTCCTATTTCCTTTTTTACCCTTGGAGACTTCAATGAGTGTGTGGCTTTCTATTGACTGTTTTCATAACAGTATCAGTCACTGACTGTTCTGGACACAACAGCTGCGTTTTGTACACACTAAGAACCATGTGTTTCTCTAGAAAACTTAATTACTTATTCTTTGGACCCTTATTTGTTGAACTCAGACTGAAGGATGACATAATGAGGTCACTCTTTCGTGATACAATGAGAGAAAAAAGAGATACATAGACTATGAACGCTGAATGTTATTGTAAACACTAATACTTACGTTACTGTTCAGCAACTGGTTCTGTAAGATGAAGTTGACAGTCAACACTTGCTGGCCGCGGTGGCCGAGGAGACTAAGGCGCTCCAGTCACGGTCTGCACGGCCACTACGGTCGGGGGTTCGAATCCCTCCTCGGGCATGGATATTTGTGCCGTCCTAGTTCATAAGTAGTTCATAAGTAGTTTGTAAGTTTAGGGACTGATGACCCCGTAGTTAAGTCCCATAGACTATACAAAACAAACAAAAGTCAACACTTATTATCACTCCGATATAACAACACACACAACGAAATTACGCCTGCAATGGATGCAGCGAAATTGAGCGAGCGTTTCGTTCACCCCTGGTCACGAGCCTTAGTGTGTTTACAGTACGTCTCTCGTTTCGGTGAACGGAGTATAGTGAACCGTCAGTATGTCATTGTTTCTGTCCGTTTGTCTTCCTTTCCGAAAACTTTTCGGATACGAAGTCGAGTTTCAAACAGAGATTAGACCTTCAGTATCTATATGTACATACATACACCACAATCCACCGTAAGGTGCGTGGCGGAGGGTACACTGTACCACTACTAAGCGTTTCCTTTCCTATACATCTCCCAAATAGAACGAGGAAAAAAGAATGCCTATATGCCTCCGCACAAGCCCTAATTTCTCTTATCTTTGTAATCATTACGCTAAATGTAAGTTGGTGGTAGAAAGATCGTTCTACACTCAGCTTCAAATTCTGGTCCTCTAAACTTCAATGGAATTTCTCGAAAAGAACGTCGTCTTTCCTCCAGCGATCCCTATTTGAGTTCCCGGAGCATTTCCGTGACACTCGTGCATTGATCGATCTACCAGTAACGAACCTAGCTGTTCGGCTCTAAACTGTTTCCATGTCATTTTTTAATCTGCTGCAGGTCTCAAACACTTGAGCATTACACAAGGCGTGGTCGTAGAAGCGTATCATAAGCGGTCTCCTTTACAGATAAAGTACATCTTCCCAAATTCTTCCAATAAACCGAAGTCGGCTGTCCGCCTTACATGTTCGTTCCACATCACATCAATCTGCAATGTTACGCCTAGATATTTGCACGATGCGACTGCATCAAGAAGCTCACTACTAATCCTGTATTCTAACATTGCGGGATTGTTTCTTTCCTGCTCATGTGCATCACCTTAATTTTTATACATTTAAAGCTAGCTGCCATTCTTCAACTAGAAATTTTGTCTAAGTCATCCTGTATGCTACTAATCTTACAACACCACTGGTGAGACCTGAAATACTCCAGTAAAAAAAAAGGGGTTTTATTCCAGTTGATGAGGTTCTCATACCTGGTTTCAAAAGATGACACAAACACGATACTAAATTTCCTCTCCCCCCTCCCCTCCACATAGATAATAGGGATGTGCACTTCGTAAATAGTTCAATTGAACTATTCCGTGATATAAACTACAGTTCTTGCTTTCCCAATCTGTTGGAAATAAGAAGTTGACTAGATTAGATTAGATTAATATTTGTTCCATAGATCATAAATACAACATTTCGAAATGAAATGCAACGTTTCAGTTTAATAAATGTTGTCTATACATGACACTCATTATTTCAGGGTTTTTTTCTTTTATTTTATGTTTTATCTTCATTTATCTTTTTATTTTTTTTACCGAAATTACTAAGTTTTATCTAAAAATTGATCTAAAGTTAACATGGAGTTGCCATTCAGAAATTCTTTTTATTTCTTTTTAAATACCAATTGCTTATGTCAGACTTTTGATATTACTTGGAAAGTGACCGAAGACTTTTGTGGCAGCATAATTCACCCCTCTCTGTGCCAAAGTTAGATTTAACCTTGAATATTGGATATTAAGCTTTCTTCTAGTTTTGTAGCTATGCACACAATTACTTTTGAACTGGGTCGGATTGTTAATAACAAATTTCGTGAGTGGATATATATATATATATATATTGTGAAGCTACATTGAAATACCTAGATTCTTAAATAACTGTCTGCAGGATGATCTTGGGTGGGCTCCAGTAATTATTCTGATTACACGCTTTTTTTGCCATGAATACTTCTTTACTCAGTGTTTAATTACCCCAGAACATGACCCCACATGAAAGCAGTGAATGAAAATACGCATAGTAAGCTAATTTATTGAGATGTATATCATCAAATTTTGCAATGATCCTGATAGCGTAAGTAACTGAACTCAAACGTTTCAGTAGATCTTCAATGTGTTTCTTTCAATTTAATACTTTGTCAATGCAAACACCTAAAAATTTTGAATATTCTACCTTAGCTACAGATTTATTTTGCGTGCTAAAATATCCTTTTCCTTGATACTGAGTACATTCCACCCCCAGGACCTAAAAGTAAGTATTTAGGAAGTCTTAACTTACAACTGCTTAAACTGAAACCGCCCGGAAGACCAAAATAGTTCATTTGATGAACAAGTTCCGAACTGCTCAAACTAAATCGTATCGAACGACCGAAACAGTTCAGTTAGTTCACCGCGTTCAGTTGATGAAGTATGAACTACGCGATCTACGTCAAGTCGCAAGGCCGAAACAGTTCTGCTAGTTCACTTACAAGGAGTGTGTATGTCAGTCGGATTTTTTTTTATTAATTTAGATACATAAATGGGGTGAAAAGTATTGCTATTAATACAATTTCCCATCTAGAACTGATAAAATCTGTGCATGGTTTTTCAATAAGACATTAAAAAATACGTATTTCAAAGATTGAATAAGCGACCTGAAAAGGAGTGAAATAACGCGAAAAAGTTTCCTTTTCTGAAAATGAATAATTAAATCACGTCTGAAGTATTTTTAAAGACACGTCTATTAAATATGGTATTTACCCTGTATCTATATGTTTCTTTCCCATTGTGACAGCTAATTTTTGTGACCTTTTGGATAAGAAAAAAAATGTTCAAATGTTTGTAAAGCTTATGGGACTTGACTGCGGGGTCATAAGTCCCTGAACTTACAAACTACTTATGAACTAATTTATACTAAAGACAGCACAAACATCCATGCCCGAGGGGGGATTCGAACCTCCGACGGGGAACGGCCCCGCGCATCGGAACATAGCGCCTCTATGCGCTCGACCGCTCCGACGCGGCGTTGGTTAAGAACAAGTTTCCCTTTCTCCAGAGCACATAACAGATAAGCAAAAGAATTAGGAAGGAGAGGAACACACAAAAATTATGCCATAATCTTTTAAGGCTAATTTATTAGCCTATGGGTTTTTCTAAGTGCTTCTATTTATTGGTACTTTAACGTTACAAATTAAGTAAGTAGTTCACTGAACTATTTAGTTCATTTGAACCGTTTCAGTAAGAATACCTAGTCCGAAATGAACGGTTCTGTGAAAGGAACTAATTTCCCTTCTATAACACAAGGACCGTAGAGATGACGAGGGACGAAGAGAAGACGCGCAGTCAGTTTTCATACTTGCCGACATGTGGCGGCATATGTCGTTATATATAAATTTATCCACGTTATGTGGATTGTTCTGAGGTCTGCGATTGTATTGTGAACTTTTTTTGGAATAATTAATGCTGCAGCAGTCACTTTTTACTAATATTTTTATTAGCACGATGCGTTTCGGCAGCCATCATCGGGTGTATTTTACAGTTACTGGTTCATTATTGTTTTATTGTGTTTTGTGTTGTGGGTGCCGGTGAGGTTATGGTTGAACATTTTAACAGTTTTGTTGATAATCTTGTTGTGTGACACACACAACACAAGAACACAGTTACATATACACCACATGTAGACATTTAGTATTAGAATATTACACTGTACCAGTAACTTTAAAATGTACCCGATGATGGCAGCTTGCTACCGAAACGCATCGTGCTAATAAAAATATTAGTTAAAAGTGACTGCTGCAGCATTATTTATTAAAGAAAAATGTTATATAGTCCAGGCAGCAGGTCGTAAAAAAGAGGGTTAACTGGAAAGTATTCCAAAATTAATTAAATTTTAATATGTTGTGTGTAGGTACTCTGTGGAGTAAAATCTGAGTTTTCGACCTCGAGGACCCTATGATAACTTCGCAGGGGCCGAAAAACGTTTTTCGCGAAACATACTTATGAACAAAGTTGAAGAGCATAAAATTTCCTACATATTTCACTGGTCAAAAGTGTATTGTGGTCCACTAATGACTGAGATACAGATTTTAAAAAATACAGTAATTTTCTAAAATTACCATAAACTAGATGACCAGGTGAACTTCGTATCTCTTTCCTCTTAATATAAACCATAGTAATTTAAATCATATGTATTTTAGACCAGTAGCTTTATAAAGGCATCATCAGAAAGTCTAAGTATCGGCACCAGCACAACGTAATCCTACAGATTCACCGTTGCATTTTAAAGCTTTACAATGTGGACAAATAATTGATATTTCCCAATTGTTACAGATTTGTCGACACTATAATCTATTTCCGGATCGCAAGAGAATGCTCTTCGGTCCAGGTTCACTGGAGCATTGCGTCTGCTGAATCAGTTAATTTAATTTTCCCGTGCTCGCTATTGTTGTGATCGATATGCACGAACTCGTTTCACCCTATCTACTTCATTGTAATTCACTCTAGAACGCAAATCTGCCATACCAATACGACTGTTATCATCAGTTTCTCGCTGGTCATCAGTGCGATTAGCGCGAGAGGTAGCTCATCGCACATTTGTTTGACTTCGGACCTATGTTACGTCCTTTTCTCTTCGGGCACTAATAATGGTAACTATAATGGTGACAGAATGACAAATGATAATTTTTTGTTTTATTTTGTTTTGTTTTGTTTCAAGGCACTTTGCAGTGACCTCATATTCAGTGTGCACTTCACATATATTTAGTGTATGTGTAATCATTGACGGTGACTTTGACAGTTCATATACGGGTTCATATCGTGTAAAGTGAACTTCACTCTTTCAAAGTATATTTCTGAACGCACCCAACACAACAACCAAGTCATTATTTTACATGTTTCAAATCTAAATTTTCCTCGCAACTTTTCCATATTTTATCGTCGTTTAAACATTCCCTGAACTGCCACGAATGTGACATGAACATTATCCTAGACATGTGTGCGTGATATGCCTACTCTTTCCACCAAATATCTAGTCGATACTTAGACTATCCGGTGATGCCTTTGTAAAGCTACTGGGTCTACAATACATATGATTTAAATTAATATGATTTGTATTAAGAGGTAAGTGATACGAAGTTCACCGGGTCATCTACTCGATAAATAAAATTACGAGAGGCAATAAGTAATTTTGAAAAATTCGTAAAAACCTCAACTGCTTATATAGTGGGACTTACCGAGCATAATTCGCTTCCGAATCTCAACTGCAACGCGAAACAATTGTCATGCAACACATATTTTTTTTCTGTCGAATTTAATATAAAAATACGAAAAATAGACTGGTGAGAGTGGTCGCAAGAATTTTTTGTACTTGGGGTTGTGAACTAAAATAGACTGAAAAACACTGTTTTAGACGATTCAGATGTTGTATGGAAAAACTTTCCCACACTTGGCGCTTATGAGCCACTATCAAAATCTTCGACATCGGCTTTGAAAAATGTTAACGTGAATGTATGTGCCATCTTTAGTATCAACTAGTTCGTAAGTCCCATGTTGTTGTTGTTGTTGTTGTCTTCAGTCCGGAGACTGGTTTGATGCACCTCTCCACAATACCCTATCCTGAGCAAGCCTCTTCAACTCCACATAAGAACGGCAACCTACATCTGTCTGAATCTGCTTACTGTATCCATCTCTTGATCTTCCTCTGCGTTTTTTACCCCACACAGTTCCCTCCAACGCTAAATTCACAATTCCTTGATGTCTAAGAATGTGTCCTACCAATCGATCCCTACTTTTAGTCGAGCTGTGCCAAAAATTCCTGTTTTTTCTTCCAATTCTGTTCCTCATTAGTTACGCGATCCACCCACCTAATCTTCAGCATTCTTCTGTAGCACCACATTTCAAAATCCTCTATCCTCTTCCTGCCCCCACTGTTTATCGTCCATGTTTCACTCCCATACAAGGCAACACTCCACACAAATGCCTTCAGAAAGGACTTCCTTAGGCTTAAATCAATATTCGATGTTAACAAATTTCTGTTTTTCAAGAATGCTTTTCTACCCATTGCCATTCTGCATTTTATATCCTCTGTACTGCGACCATCATTTGTTATTTTACTGCCCCAGTAACAAACTAATCTACTTCCTTTATTGTTTCGTTACCTAATCTAATAACTTCAACATCACCTGATTTTCTTAGACTGCACTTCATTACCCTACTTTTGCTCTTGTTAATGTTCATCTTATTTGCACCTTTCAGCACCCTGTCCATTACGTTCAATTGCTCTTCCAGGTCCTTTGCTCTGTCTGACAGAATTACTATGCCGTCGGCAAAACGCAATGTTTCTAATTCTTCACCCTGAACTTTAATTCCTTCTGCAAATTTCTCCTTGCTTTCCTTTATAGCTTGCTGAATGTACAAATTGAAAACATTGGAGAAAGGCAACAGCCCTGTCTTACTCCCTTCCCAACCACTGCATCCCTTTCATGCCCTTCAACTCTGACAACCGCTGTCTGCTTTTTGTACAAGTTGTAAATAACCTTACGCTGTCTATATTTTACTCCTGCTTACATCAGAGCTTGAAAGAGTTTATTCCAATCAAAATTGTCAAAAGCCTTCTCCATATCTACAAAACCTAGATATGTAGGTTTGCCTTTTCTTAATCTATCTTCTAGGATAAGCCGTAAAGTGAGTATTGCCTCCCGTGTTCCTACATTTCTCCTGAACCCAAACTGATCTTCCCCGAGGTCGGCTTCTATCAGCTTTTCCATCCATAAACTTTACAAACATTTGAAACTACGTCTAATTCCCGCTCACACACAAGTTGTCAGATTATGCATAGCACAAAACCATTGTTTTGCCTCAAAATGTAAATCATTATAGGATATCTGAACAAGTAGGTAGCAATTTTACGGACACTTTCAAAAATTTCCCGCATGTTTCGTCATTTGACTTTACACATAGACTAACGAACATATCCCGCCGCGCGGGAATGCAGTGTGATCTAGAGCCTCACGTTACGGGTTGCGGGGCCGCTCACATCGGAGGTTCGAGTCTTCCGTGGGCATAGGTCTGTGTGATGTCCTTAGAATAAGTTAAAGTTAGTTTAAGTAGTTCCTAAGTCCGTAGTAGGCTGTATAACTAGGGGAAAATAGATACCGTCTACAGAAAAATAAAAGACATTTGAAGTCAAGAAAAACAGCTTTTATGAATACCAAGAACTCTGATGAAAAACCAGTTCTGAGCAAAGAAGGAAAGATGAAAGGTGGAAGGGTATAAAGAGGGGCTCTACAAGGAAATGAGATATTGTAGGAAGGGAAGAATATGTTTAAATGTTTGTAATTCTGTGGGAGCAAACTACGTTGGTCATCAGTCCCTAGACTTAAAAACTACTTAGGTAAACTAACCTAAGGACAACACACTCATTCATGCCAGAGGAAGGATTCGAATCTCCGACGCGGGAGTCCGCGCGATCCGTAACATGGCGCTCCAGATCGCTCGGCTAAAACCCGCGCGACGGCAGGGAAGAGGAAATAGATAAAGTCGAAATAGGATATACTATACTGAGAGAAAAATGTGACAGAGCCCTGCAAGAGCCAAGTCGAAACAAGGCCCCTGGAGTGGACGACATTCCCTCAGATCTACTGAAGTCTCAGAGAGCGAGCCATGACAAAAATGTTTCAATTGGTGTGTAAGTTGCATGGAAAAAGGGAAATACCCCAAACTGTAAGAAAAATAAAATAATCTCCATTGCACACAAAGCAAGCGTAGGCAGATAAAATTACAAAGCCATCAGTTTAATAAGTCATGGTTGCATAATTTAAATACACGACTTATTTACAGAAGGATGGAAAAGCTGGTAGAATCTGACCTCGGTGAAGATCAGTTTGGATTCAGGACAAATGTAGGAACACAGGAGGCAACATTCACTTTACGACTTGTCTTAGAAGATAGATTAAGGCAAGGCAAACCTAAATTTCTAACTTTTGTATATTTGTAATAAGCGTTTGACAATGTTGATCGGAATACACTCTTTCAAATTCTGAAGTGAGCAGGGGTAAATTATAGGAAACGAAAGGTTGCACTTCTGTCAGAGACAGCAAAGGACCTGGAAGAGCAATTGAACGCAATGAACGGTGCACTGAAAGAAGCATATAAGATAAGCATTAACAAGAGCAAAACAAGGGTAATGGAATGCAGTCTAAGAAAATCAGGCGACGCTAAAGGAATTAGATTAGGTAACTAAACAATACAGGTGGTACACGAGTTTTGTTACTTGAGTAGAAACATAACGTACGATGGTCGGAGTACTGATGATATAAAATGCAGAATCGTAATGGGAAGAAAAGCCTGATTGAGAAAGAGGAATTTACTAACATCAATTATTAATTTAAGTGTAAGGAAGTCTCTTCTGAAGGCATTTGTGTGGATTGTTACCTTGGACTGGAGTGAAGCAAGTAGGATAAATAGTTCAGACCTGAAGAGGATAGAGGTTTCTGAATTGTGGTGCAACAGAAGAATGCTGAAGATTAGGTGGGTAGCTAGCGTAACTAAGAGGAGGTAATGAACAGAATTGGGGAGAAAAGGAACTCATGGAATACCTTGACAAAAAAAAGGGATCGATTGGTATGACAAATTCTTACATCAAGAAATCGAGAATGTAGCGTTGAAGGGAAATGTGTGGAGTGAAATTTGTAGAGGAAGACCAAGAGATTGAAATTTACGTGGGTTGCCGTTGGTATGAGGAGAGGCTTGCTCAGAATACAGCAGGATCAAACCAGTCTCCAGACTGAAGATCCAACAACAAGTCTAGGGATCTATGATCAGATCAGTTTGGTCCCTTAGCTCTACAACCATTTGCACAATTTTTCGAAAACCAAGCGCGAGCGGCGGATCTCACACGTTCAGTTTGTAACTGCCCGTATTACATATCAGTTTATGTCCTTTTAGCGATGTTTTGCGTACTGTATTTCAGGTCATAAAAATCAAAGCATTTTTTGCATACGTAAATGGGAATTAATTCAAGCTCATTATACCTCGGAAACGCGACTGGTTCACTATCTTCATTGTGTGTCAGCGTTACTTTCGTAAGCGTCCATCCCGCTATGGAAGTAAATTTCTCTCTACATATGTGTGTGGCCTGACGCTGCACTGATTTCAAGTCATAAAGAAGTTCGATGATGATTATGTTTATCCTTGTCGGATTTCGCCTGCCACTCGATGCCACTCACCTGACACATAGTGTCGGATCGGCCTGCCCAGTCTACCTTGGCGAAGTGGTCGCAGCAGGGTTGTTATAGAACTTAAATGCATGTATGACTTAACGACACACTGGTTTGATGGAAATGTTGTACTGTCTCGTTTGCTGTACCTGAGGTTTATTTCTCTGTTTTTTTTTTTTTTTTTTTTTTTTTTTTTTTTTTTTTTTTTTTTTTTTTTTTTTTTTGTTATAAGCTCGAAAGATGCGATTATTTTGTGAAAACTAATTTCATAAACAGTTATTTCTGAATAGTTTCATTTGTTTGAACTGATCAACTCTTTTTTACATGTTTCAAGTATCTGGGATGTATTTTCTCACAGGATGGCAACATAGTGAAAGAACTGGAATCGAGGTGCAGCAAAGCTAATGCAGTGAGTGCTCAGTTAAGATCTACTCTCTTCTGCAAGAAGACTAAGTTAGCAGTGCACCGCTCTATCTTTCGACCAACTTTGTTGTATGTGGGTGAAAGTTGGGTGGATACAGGTTACCTTATTCGCAAGGTAGAGGTTACAGATATGAAAGTAGCAAGAATGATTGCAGATACTAATAGATGGGAACAATGGCAGGAGGGTGTCCATAATGAGGAAATCTAAGAAAATCTTGGAAAGAACACCGTAGGTGAAGCAGTTAGAGCGACAGATGGTGGGGTCATGTTTTACGCATGGGAGAAGCAAGGTTACCTAAGAGACTTATGAGCTCGTCAGTGGAGGGTAAGAGGAGTCGAGGTAGACCAAGAAGACAGTACATAGATTCGGTGAAGAATGATTTTGAAGTAAAAGGCATAACATCAGACGAGGCATTGAATAGGGGATCATGGAGGAATTTTATTAGATGTACTATGCACCAGACTGAACGCTGAAAGGCATAATCAGTCTCTAATGATGATGACGATGATGATGAAGTAAACAGTAAATGGGATTGACTTGTACATCATAGTTTCGAAATAAACACGCGATTTATTTGGTCCAAGACATATTTGACAGGGTGTTTGTAAACCTATAAATGAACTGCTTATTGCTTTCATATAGGCTTCCTGTGAGGAACGAGGTAAACAGAGGCACAGGAGGGGCTGGTGCGGTGTGGAAGATGTGACGGCATCGAAGCGCACAAAACTTGGAACTGCATTCGGCAGAGTTTACGATGACCGCCAACTACGTTCACGTCACGCGTCTTCCTATTTCACTTTTAGCGCGGGCAGGAGGGACAGAAAGCACACAAACAAAGGGAGATACGGAAGGGCCGCGGAAGCGGCGCCTCGTTTTAGCAACGGGCGTTTATTATGACGCGGGTGCCAGCGGACTATAATGGGCAGCCGTAAACAGCGTCGCATCAGGAACGGGCTCCTCAGCAGCCGGACCTGGCAAGCGTGACCGCCAGTCGCCCTCTGTTGTCTACCGTTTCAAAAGTCTGCGCAAAAATAAGAATTACTGACGTGTTTTTATTTTCTCGTTTTACACTTATACACTTCAACCAACGCTGTTCTAATTTTTTATCCCTTCCGAATAATAGGAATTTTCCAAGTCAGCAAAATAGTTATTAGTTGAAACTTTCTGGCAGACTAAAATTGTGTGCCGGAACCGGGATCGAACCTGGGACCTTTACTTTCGCGGGCAAGCGCTCTACCGACTGAGCTATCCCGACACGATTCACGATACCGCGTCACAACTTTACTTCCGCCAGTATAGTACTCCTGGACAAAAGGATATGGTGGAGACATGGCTTAGCCACAGCCTAAGGGAAACTAAAAGGCGAGTTACTGGCGGAAGTAAAGTTGTGAGGCGGCATCGTGAGTCGTGTCGGGATAGCTCAGTCGGTAGAGCGTTTCCCCGCGAGTGGCAAAGGTCCCAGGTTCGAGTCCCGGTGCCGGAGGGAGAGGAAGGAAGCTTGGAATTTAACGTCCCGTCGACAGCGTGGTCATTAGAGACGGAGCGCCGGCCGCGGTGGCCGAGGAGACTGAGGCGCTTCAGTCACGGTCTGCACGGCCACTACGGTCGGGGGTTCGAATCACCCTAGGGCATGGATATTTGTGCCGTCCTTAGTTGTAGGTAGTTCATAAGTATCCAGAATGAAACTTCACTCTGCAGCGGAATGTGCGCTGATATGAAACTTCCTGGCAGATTAAAATTGTGTGCCGGAACCGGGACTCGAACCTGGGACCTTTGCCTTTCCCGGCAAGCGCACTACCGACTGTGCTATCCCGACACGACTCACGATGCCGCTCACAACTTTACTTCCGACAGTACCTCGTCTCCTACTTTCCAAACTTCACAGAAGCTCGCCGGCCGCGGTGGCCGAGAAGACTGAGGCGCTCCAGCCACAGTCTGCACGGCCACTACGGTCGGGGGTTCGAATCCCCCCTCGGGCATGGATATTTGTGCCGTCTTTAGTATAAGGTAGTTGATAAGTAGTTTGTAAGTTTAGGGACTGATGATCCCGTAGTTAAGTCCCATAAGCTTAACAAACATTTTTTTTCACAGAAGCTCTCCTGCAAACACGCAAGACTAGCACTCCTGGAAGAAAGGATATGGTGGAGACATGGCTTAACCACAGCCTAAGGGATGTTTCCAGAATGAAACTTCACTCTGCAGCGGAGTGCTAGTCTTGCGTGTTTGCAGGAGAGCTTCTGTGAAGTTTGGAAAGTAGGAGACGAGGTACTGGCGGAAGTAAAGTTGTGAGGCGGCATCGTGTGTCGTGTCGGGATAGCACAGTCGGTAGTGCGCTTGCCCGCGAAAGGCAAAGGTCCCAGGTTCGAGTCCCGGTTCCGGCACACAATTTTAATCTGCCAGGAAGTTTCAGTTCATAAGTAGTTTGTAAGTTTAGGGACTGATGACCCCGTAGTTAAGTCCCTTAAGCTTAACAAACATTTGAACATTTTGAGAGACGGGGCATGCGCTCGGATTGTTTTGGGTAAGGATATGGAAGGAATTCGGCCGTGCCCTTTGAAAGGAACCACCCCGGCATTTGCCTGGAGTAATGTAGGGAAATCAAGGAAAACCTAAATCAGGATAGCCGAAGGTGGAATTGAACCACCATCCTTCCGAATGCGAGTCCAGTGTGTTACCACTGCGCCACCTCGCTCAGTCCCGGTTCCGGCACACAATTTTAATCTGCCACGAAGTTTCATATCGGCGCACACTCCGCTTCAGAGTGAAAGTTTCATTCTGGAAACATCCCTTAGGCTGTTGCTAAGCCATGTCTCCACCATATCCTTTCTTCCAGGAGTGCTAGTCTTGCTAGTTTCGCAGGAGAGCTTTCGCCCGCGAAAGGCAAAGGTCCCAGGTTCGAGCCCCGGTTCCGGCACGCAATTTTAATCTGCCAGGAAGTTTCATATCAGCGCACACTCCGCTGCAAAGTGAAAGTTTCATTCCAGCAAAATAGTTATTAGTTTCTCCACTCAAGTCGTCATTCGAATGAAATCTTCGTCCCGCCAGCCATTTCTTCATATTGGGAAACAAATACTTATCCGAGGGACCCAAGTCTGGAGAACAGGGGGGGGGGGGGGGGGGGGTGGGGGGATGTGAAACGAGTTGGAATCCCATTTCCAATAATTTTGCGACCACAAATGCTGATGTGTGTGCTAGTGCATTGTCGTGATGGAAAAAGACTTTTTTGTGAGCCAATCGCCGGCGTTTTTCTTGCAGCGATGTTTTCAAACGGCCCAATAACGATGAATAATATGCACCTGTAACAGTTTTACCCTGTTCTTGAGAATCCCAATAGACCGTCACCTTAACCTTTCCGGCCCAAGGCCGGTCTTTGCCTTTTTTGGTGCAGATTCTCCCTTTTGATTGTTCTTTGATGTCAGGAGTATAGTAATGTCTCCATGTTTCTTCCACAGTGGGGAAACGACGCTTAAAGTCCTGTGGATTCTTCCTAAGCATTTGCAAACCTTCCTTGCAACACTTCACACGATTCCGTATTTGGTCAAGCGTGAGCAATCGCAGCACCTATCTTGCGGATAGCTATGTCATGTCCA
Source organism: Locusta migratoria (assembly GCA_026315105.1). NCBI lineage: Eukaryota > Metazoa > Arthropoda > Insecta > Orthoptera > Acrididae > Locusta > Locusta migratoria. Next base: position 106,959,187 of record CM048745.1, read on the forward strand.
AATGTTGATGCAAAATATTATGTACCCATTCATTCGAGATGGCCACAGCACTAACAGTCTCACGCACCTTAACTCTTCTGTCACCCATCACCATATCATGGATTTTATTAATGATTTATGGAGTCGTAGCCTCCACAGGGCGTCCAGAACGTTCAGCGCCAGTTGTGCCCATATCACCACTCCGAAAATTTTGAAACCACTTACAAACAGTTATAATCAGACGTGCAGAGTCACCTCAATGTTTATCAAGCTTCTCTTTAGTCTCCTGAAGCATTTTGCCTTTCATAAAGTAATGTTTAATCAACACACAAAAATCTTTTTCGTCCATTCTTTGACACTCACTCGACTTCCTTGATTTACACGAATGCCAAGCACAAAGAAATAGACCAATATGGCTGACACGCGATGTGTGTTCTTCCTAGATATGCTACTAACTAAACATGACCTCGATATGTGCTGGTGGTGCCATCTCTCGGACATTGCACGGACTTTTCAAACGCCCCCCCCCCCCCTACATCCAGTGACGTTTAGAACACAGGAGATGACAACGTCACAAACCTGGTCTCTTGTTCAAACTCCAGCCATACGCCGTTCCTACTTATTATATCCGTCTCATTGCACCTTTCTGTCCAATCGCCCATCCAACGTCACAGCCGCTTGTTCTACCTCTCTGCCGAGGTGCCCCAAGGCTCCGTCCTGTCCCCCTCCCTCTACCTTCTGTACTCTGTCCAACAAGCACCTCCTGCAATATGCTGATGACACCACCTTCCTTGCCCTCGCCCCCTCCCTCCAGCGCTCCCAACACCTTCTCCAAGAGCACCTCTACCAGTTTTCCTCTTGGTGTTCCCATTGGCTCCTTATTGAGAATCCCGATAAATCTCGGGCTACCGTAATAGATCGTACCACCCGCTCCTTCCGTCTGCACGACTTTTACCTAACCCACACCGGCCGCCCCATCCGTATAACCCCCACCCTCAAGTAACTTGGCCTCGGCTTGCATCACTCCCTTTCCTAGACTCCCCATCTCAAAACTGTACAACAAAGTGACCATACCCGACTCCACCCCTTTGAACTCCTTTCCGACCAGACATGCAATCTCCAACCCTCCACTTACAGATTCCTTTTACATCCCGCCTTATGCAGCTTCAATCCCGCTTGGATCTCCGCCAACCCCTCGCGGAGCCCGTCAAATCCGTGAACGCCACGCACTCCAACTCGTTTACCGTATCTGTCTCCCATCCGCCCCGCGGATTTTCTATGGCCTGATTCCTTTTCCCCAACTCCTTGAAAGCATAAGTATGCGCTACACCATCCTCAAGATTGACTCCCACAACCCCTCAGCTTTTCCTCTCCTTATTGATCCTGGGCTTCTGCCATGCCTCCACCACTGCCTCCCACCGGCTCTACACGCCCTCCATAGTCTTTCCGACGGCAATTTCCATCATCTCCCCCTCCCAGATGATGCCCTCCGTCCAGACATCTACCCATCCTATCAGCTCTGATCATTTGCTGCCGGCCGCGGTGGCCGAGTGGACTGAGGCGCTCCAGTCACGGTCTGCACGGCCACTACGGTCGGGGGTTCGAATCCCCCCTCGGGCATGGATATTTGTGCTGTCCTTAGTGTTATCTAGTTCATAATTAGTTTGTAAGTTTAGGGACTGATGATCCCGTAGTTAAGTCCCATAATCTATACAAACATTTGAAAATTTTTTATTTATTTATTTATTTATTTATTTATTTATTTTTTTTTTTTTTTTTTTTTTTTTTTTTTTTTTTGAAAGAGAAAGTAATAAAGCCGTGGAGAAAGGCATCTTTTCCGATGTACTCACGAAAGGTGAGGAAGAAAGAGTTGAAGGGACATAAAACCCCGCAGTAAATGGGCACAGAAAGCCCCTAACAAGTGTCTGTCAACTAGTGATGGGCAAACCGAGTACTGAGAATGCAAAGTTCTCGATTCCAAAGAGTTCTCGTTGTTCTCGAGAACCTGAGTCGGTTCTCGGTTTTCAGTATTCGCTTTTTAGTGTTAGGAAATTGTCGATACAAACATTTATTGTTCTACCGTTGACATATTTAGAAGTAATGTAACATTTAGTTATGTTTTGTAGCATCATTATGATGCCATGCTGTAGGGTAAGGGTTCGAATCCTGACCGTGCAAATAAGATTTTTATTTTTAAATTATTATCAGAACTACTTTAAAATCTTTTTTGAAACATGATCAATCATTAGTTTTATTGAAATGATTGGTTTAACGTAACTTTTTAAATTCTAATTCTTCGCTACATCATTTCAATCAGCATAGTAACTTTTCATTTCCACTCATTTTTGCTTCTTATCGTTCTTTATTTATCTGGAGTATTCGTCTATGAGATTTTAATTATTGTTAGGCAGTAACTTCAAAATAATTTATGCCGTTTTATAATTTTATTTTTGTGTTTGTTGCAATCATTATTTATATTCCTCATTTCACTTTAATTACATTTATTAACACTGTACCCGATCTTCGTTATTATACGCGTAATGAAAAAATAATTAAAGTTTAATATGTTTGTATGACGATTACCAAACAAAAGTTCTCAGTTCTCGCTTCTCTGAACTCGCTTCTTAGTTCTTGTTTCTTAGTACTCGCTTTTCAGTATTCGTTTCTTAGAACTCGATTCTTAGTTCTTGCTTGAGATCTCGCTTCTCAATTCTCGCTTCTAAGGTCTCGGTTTTCGGGTCTCGCTTCAGCTCTCGCTTCTCAATACTCGCTTCTCAGTTCTCGCTTCTAAGGTCTCGGATTTCAGTTCTCGCTTTTGAGTTCTCGCTTCATGGTTCTCGTTTATGGGTTTTCGGTTATGGTATTCGTTTCTGTTTGAGAAAAGTGAAACGAAAATTTTCGGGTTTGTGTGTGTGTTTCAGTCTTGCGGCTGCTATCTTTTATTATATCCAGGCATTGTCACTAATATCCTCTTTTTTAAACAAATGGAAAGATTTAATTTGAGTATCTATTAAATCACCCAACTGTTTTTTATCTCAGTATGTATAAAAGTGAATGATTACACACTCACTCACTGAACACGCAATCACGCAAACTACTTCACCTATGAAACTGAAATTAGGCAGGTATGGTGTTTATAGGTAGACTACATCAGCCGAAAAAAGAATTTTGGGTTAGGGTCGAATTAAGACACATGGCGGAGGGTACTTTAGCTACAGACATCGACAAAATCTAAAGTTTTTTTTTTTTTTTTATTTTCATAAAATTTTGTATGGTTGACTATCAGAACAATTGAAAGGTCACTTCTATGTAAAATTTTTTATGGTGCATGGCGAAGGGTACTTTACCAACGGACTTTCACAAACTCTATAGTTTCTTTCCGATCTATATGAAATTTTGCACACTTGATTTCCAAACCATGTTTTTCAAGTAAATGTTGAGAACGCTTATTTCACATCAGAACTCGTCCAGAGCGTTAATACTGGCATCTAGTAGATTGCCTAGGCCCTAATTTTTTTAGTTCTCGGTTTGGTATTCGATTCCTTTTGGTTCTCGAGGACAGAGTTCTCGATTCCTGAAAGTTCTCGGTTTTGCCCATCTCTACTGTCAACCTAAGACTTCACGTCTTAGACAATGGGAACGAAGGGGGGGGGGGGGGGGCGTAGGAAGGGCTGCTCGTACAGATCACAATATTCGTGTGATGAAAAAAAAAAAAAAAAGAAACGTAAACCCTCACGTTCCAATCCGGAAATCTGAGTGTTTTCGAAGTGTAATTTTCAGCGTTTGTGTATATAATTGATCTGCGAGTTGATATTGCTACCGGTTTTTTTTTAAGATTTTCTGTTTATCTTGGCAGAATTGGAGCTAGACAATTAGGACAACCTTGAATAAAATTAAATATTATCACATCAGTGTAAGGCATATAATTTTTCCATCACACACATGACAATATGTAGATCTACCAGGAACAACGAACAAGATATTTAAGGAATCATCTGCTTCTTTATGTTAGAGCCATCACTTGGTTCAATACAAAGTGATAGTGAAACACTGTGTAAGTAAATACTGAGCAAAGTATGAAACTACCTACAAACGTGCCGGAGCCGGCTAACGCAAGCACATTTGGCTACCGTTTTGCTTCTGCAGCAAAAAATCGGACGTCTCCTGTCTGCTTCTACCACATGCGTTTCTGTGCACACGCCTTTTCTTTTCTTTCCCTTTTTTTTCCCCCCTCTTCCTTGCAACTGATAATTCAGTCAGTGAGGAAAAATTACAAGTCTTTTCAAGATACATGCAATCTGTCCAGCAATACAAAACTGATGATTGCGACCTTGAATGTCATCTCTCGAATAGTGGTGTTTCCCTTAGGGTATCAACTACCCCCAAAGAAAAAAGAAGAAAATATAAAATAAAATAACAATGGTCCAGACGATTGTATCAATGGACAGTAATTAGTTTACTTCCCTTGGAGTGGTTGAGCGTAAGCTGAACCTTCCAAGATTCTTCCAGTTCATCGGTTATAGTGACCTCGATTGCAACTGAACGCAACAACCCATTCTTTCTTTTTCCTTTCAGCAAGGATACATCAAGCAATTCAGCGAAATGTCCACAGAAACACTGTTGGAACACGCGCTGGATACACATACTTGCCATCGCGACACTGGTGCTGCTCATTAACTCGCAATTACTCGTGAAATGAGACAGCTGTATTCCATTCGCAGTAATATATGGTGTAAAATGCATAGCTCAGTAAGCTGCCCGCTATCTAACTTTTCCAATACGCGATTTGTAAATGACGTGCACATACTTCACTAATAGCCTCATTTTAAAACGATAGTTACGAATTATGAAAAGTTGAATGCTTCATTAGAAAGCTAAAATGCTGTACTATCAGATGTCCAAAATACAGATTTTTTAGCCTCACAGATTCTTCAGAACCGAGTGAGAAGCTTTATGAAACGAAAAACTCATGCGGAATGAAAATGTAGGAGTTTAATTTTTTTCACATGCAAAGTAAAGCTTATAAGGAAAACCTAAATTCATAAACCGATGTGGGATGGTTGTGTGTTCCGTGAACAGTTTTTACAGCGTGAAAATCGGAACAGGGGATTTCCCGCTAAGAGCGTAGCGGCTGGCGGGCGCATGCCCGGCTAGCAGCAGAGCGCCACGGGCGGCCGGGCGGACCATACTAGGGATGGGAAAAACTGACCGGTTAAAACCGATACCGGTATTTTAGTTTTGAATAAACGTTTTTTTTTTCGGTATTTATTTGGTGGCGGTTGTAACCGTTTTTTTTTTTTTTTTTTTAGATATTGCCAAGAACCGGGTAAAATAACCAGTATCACTACTTCCTGTAGTAGTGGTTCAAAATGTGTTTTTGTAAATAATTTTAAAAAATTAAAACTAGTAGACCCTAATATTTAGGGCTATTCCTAAAATTTCCACTGCTGTGAGATATTAGGTCATCGCAGTAACTAAGAAAAGCGATCAGTGATAATTTAAGAACAAACGCGTGGCATAAGAACTTAAGGACTGGTGCAGCTATTGAGGCATGGACGCACCTGTTGCCGTGTGGCGTGGCCTATTAGACGACGCGCGAGCACCGGCAGTGTACGAGACTTGCCTCCGTCTGGTCATGCGGCAGTTCCTTGCTGTCGTCGCCAGACACACCATCCCGAGTGTGGAAGTACTTCACGAAGTACGGGAGCAGTGAGGTAGAATGCTCCATTTGCTTCAAAAAGCTGAAAACGGGTGGTGGTAGTACAAAGGTGCTGTGTCATTTAAGGAGAAAGCATCCAAAAGGTTTCTTGGAAAAGAAGGTAAATTAATGTATTATCACATTGTTAGGCTAACAAGTTTTATTAATGTGATTCCTTGAAAGCGAGGGGCTTTTTTAATAAGCAATATGGGTTTAGGTAACATTGATCATATGGTGCCTCGCGAGGTAGCCGTGCGGTCTGAGGCTGCATGTTACGGACTGCGCGGCTGCTCCAGTCGTAGGTTCGAGTCCTCCCTCCTCCCTCGGTCATGGGTGAGTATGTTGTCCTTAGCGTAAGTTAGTTTAAGTTAGATTAAGTAGTTTTTAAGTCTAGGAACCGATGACATAAGCAGTTAGGTCTCATAAGAGCTCGCACCCATTAGAACATTCTTTGATCATGTGGTACACAGCTTTCCTGGTTCAATTTGCGTAAATTTACACTGACAACGATCATGCTGTTAGTCGGCACTGTGACTTACTTTATCTTAATACTCCTGCAGCACAGATTGAAGTTCATTTACTGACTGTAATATAACGAGATATTAGTATGCACTGGCTCACAAGTCCAACGTACGAAGTGGTTGGCTCAATATTCTCCGGATGGAAATACTAGGCCAGTAAATCTATATGCTTCGTATATCGTTTTGTACGGACTCGTGGCTAGGTTTACACGCACTCAAGAAGGTGTCGTATTGGGAGGGGATCTTCCAAAATATGGAAAGACTACTGATTTGTCGTATAACGTAAACTTACCTAAATTTTAACTAAATTTCGTACGTTTCGGTTTCGGCCGGAACTAGAAGAACCGAAAATTCTATTACGGTTTCTGTTTTGGCCGCAAAATATGTTTCGGTCGAACTCTACTGGAAATAATAGCAATAAAAAAACCGAAAACCGGTTATTTGAAAAGCCGGTTATCTTGATCAGTTTTTACAGTGCGGTTAAACTGGAGATGAAAAGAACCGGTAAAACCGAAAACCGGTTGTTTCACAATAACCGCCATCCCTAGACTATACCGGGACTCGGCGGGTAGGCGGGTAGTCGGGTACCCGCGCTGCCCGGCACAGTCCGATGCGGCTCGTGCCGGCAGGCCGGGCAGCGCGTGGCAGGCCCGCCAGGAAAGCGTGCCTATGGGCCCGGGCGGGTAGTGCAGGCCCGCTGCACGCCTTTGAGGCACACTATTGTACCGTGTGGCTATTCACTCAGCATCTCCAAATCTTTATGTAATGTTACTTGCCTCCGATATGTAAGTGTTGATCTAAGTTCCCATGTTGTTTGGTGTGGCACCTATTTGCCTAGTTGGTTAGTCTCATTCATCCAATACATATTATAAATGCGAAAGTTTGTATGTTTGTTACCGCATCACGCTAAAACTGCAGCACTGATTTAGATGAAATTTCATATAGAGATTTCTTATGTCTTGGATTAGGACATAGGCTACTTTTCAAAATGTTTATTACAAATTATTTATTTGAAATATGTCCATAGAAATACGTAACGGTTGTAAGAAGCTTCTAATATAAGCAGCATAAGTAGTATGTACCGTCTGTCATGATTAGCCGCGAGGGTTAACGCGTCATAACATAAATTTCCATTTTTTCGGCAATGGTTCGCGTCTTGCTATAGTGAAATTTTTTTCTTTGTTATTGTTGTCTATTTTACTTTCGAATATACAAAACGATTCTGGGATTCTGCCAAAACGGCTTAATGACATATAATTACATACACAAGAAATCTGAATGTTGGTGTTTATGCCACATTCATTTTCATTTGTTGTAACAAATGAAGGAAGTATGTATATAAATTGAAGACTTTAAATAAAATATGGTCTAAGTACCATGGCAAGAAAAAACATTGACGTTTTGTGTACAATGGGATCTACATACCAAGCCCTATTTTGTGTACAAAGCGCGAACTGCCAAGTATAAATCGCGTACGTAAACAGCAACGAAAGTATTAGCAAATGCACTCAACAGATGGCAGGCAGTAAGTATAACACTCATGAAAATATTTCTCAGGACATATAATGTGTATTCAATTGCGATATCTCCATTACTATAAACAAGAGTCAAGGACAAACATTAAAAGTGGCAGGTATTCATCTGGCCACCCCATGTTTCTCGCACGGACAGCTCTACGTAGGCTGCTTCCGTGTATCGAGAGCTAGAAATCTCTACGTATACTCGAAGAGCAAGAAGTCTCGAAATGTCGTTTATAGGGACGTACTGCAATAGAATTTTGGCTTTCCATCCGTTCCAAGACAATTATATATTCCGTGCTAACAATGTCGCAAACAGTCATGTAGTTATTAATGCCCTTCCTTGCCACTTTAATGTCTGACTATTGAACCGCGGGTAACACCGCGGGCCGCAGCTAGTTATTTTATATTGTACTGTATCTGGTTCTGATAAGAGACTTTTTAGGTTCATTCCAGCAGCTGCCACACTGCTCGAAGCGCATCCGCAACACTGAAACTGTGTCCCAGCAGCGCCTTCTCTCACTTCTGGCTACTTGGAGTGCGGCTGTTTGGTGTTCCAGCAGTTGCCGCAAGCAGCCAAAAGCTACCCGCAAGGTGCGGTCAAGCTGCCGATTTGCGCATGTGTAGAAAGGTCTGAGTTAGAGTGAGGGGGTAGCCATCACATAATATGTGTGTATTTGTAGCGTGTTTTTCGATTATTCCGAAGTCACTACAATCCCACTTGACACATTTCTGATTTACACTCCTTCATTATTAGAAAGATAAGTATTTTTATTATTCCTTTAAAGTCACCTTCGCCTGCAGCCAGAAAGCGTTCCAGCAGTGCAAGTATCAAACAAGGGTTTTTTACGTCATAGTAGCTGCGCATGCGCAGTAACACATGTTTCTTAGCGCTTGAAAGTAGTCATCTGGCAGCTGCTGGAACGAACCAGAGGTTATCGATGTCATTCACTTTAGTGGCACGTTACCAGTCACATCAGAGCTTAGTATTTACGAAGATTGCCACCTATCGCCAGCTCGATTGGAGCCTAGTTTATTTCTCTTGTACTGTCGTGTCCATTAAGTGCCTCTCTCTCTCTCTCTCTCTCTCTATCTATCTCTCTCTCTCTCCCGAAAGGCATATTGTCTTATCTTCCCCGAGAATTGTTCAACTTGTGGATTCTTTGTTATTACTCAAAAATCTGTGCTCGTGTTAAAATCTTTTAAATCTTGTTACGTAAAGTACTGTGAATACTTTTATTATTTCTCAGATAAGTATAAATTTTGAGGCTATTCTTTACGCTTAAGCTCTGACATCACCTTTGTCATTATTCTTACAAATGACTGTTAATTTTTTTAAGCTTAGATATCAATGAAATCTCAAGGTTTGGTCAAGTAATCGAAAACTTTGTTATTGACTGAAAGACGAAGCTATGTGTTAATAATAGTATTACTAGATTTGGCCCACTTTAAGTTACGGGAGTTTTTTGACAGCTCGGAATTTAAATGAAAATAACGGCTTAACCATTCATGTGACACGAAAATTAAATAATAGAGTTTGTGGAGGAGATAAATCTCTACAACTTTGCTCTGTTGTATATATATATATATATATATATATATATATATATATATATATATATGTATGTATATATATATATATATCGTATCGTCTGAAAGATATTTGCAAAAATAACGGAGATTTGACACCCTCCTTTGAATTAACGAAAACCAGCCGTTCAAAGATGTCACGTGACATTCCTCGCCCAGGACTCTCTCTAGCATATGCCATCTTGCGTAGCGTATTTGATGATTTTCTTATTGTAACTTACATGTTGTCATTTCAAAGCAATGGCGCACTGAAGAATTAACAAAAGCACGTCGTTCTTCGTACGATAAATGATAATCTAGAGTCTAAAAATGCCATAGTAGCATCAGCTAACAACTGCCGTCAATAGTACAAGATTAATGGAGGCATTTTCTAAGTGTCAGCTGTAGTGTAGTAGGCAGCATGTTAGACTACAGTGCACATGGTTACTGGTTCGGAACCCACAACTGCCTAAAAATTTTATTTCTCCTTTTTTCCTAAAAGAGTTTCAGGCACTCTTATTAATTAAATATAGCTATGTTCTTCAATTTTTAGAGTTGTGCATGTGTAAGAATACGCCCTCTAAAATAAGTGTTTGTTCTGTTTCGTGAACGTGCTGTGAAATACATAACAACGAATTGAACAATGGTCTTCTGAAGCTTATGAATGTAAACTGGGAGGTTACTGTAATAATGAACATACTGAACCACGTGCTGATACAGGTAGTTTCGTATATAAAGGAAGTCCTAGATTTCTGTGGCAACTGTAGTTCCTTAATGAAACGGAAGGAAAGCGTATACATTGCAACACACATGCGTAACCAGTACAGTCAAAGAAAATAAACTATGAAGTACCAACGCAAGACAGGTGATAATATTTTAACGGAAAAATATAACGAAAACGTGGGAGAGATAGTAAAATGATAGTACAGAGAGGTATGTTTGTAAAAGCTAAACTCAAATATCATACTATTTTGGCTATTTGTTAAAATACGGCCAGAAAGAATATTACGTGTGCATAGGTATTACCACAATAGTGGATTCGTAATCTTATCACCATAATTTTTTTTATTATTTAGATTATTATTTTGGTCCGAAATGTTTCCAAAAACGTATATAACTACAAAACTAAAGTGGGTCTTAAAACACATCAGTGCGTTTTTTTTTTTTTTTTTTCCTCCTTACTCTTTGTGTGTATATTTGCATTTTTGTGACGGAAATCTCATTTATAACAAGGTGAATATCCGAACAACGTCACTATTTGTGAATTTTACAGCAGTAAAAGTAGCATCGTGTCGGTTGACGTCACAGGCGTCATATGACTCAAGTGGAGAGGTTTAGCGGTCTTCCAAATTATTTGATTTTGTTTAATTTTAGAAAGCATGATCGAAGACAACGGTCTTAAAACAGTGTTTAATATTAAAATTAAAACAGTCAAGATCACAGAATTGTTATTTTTATTTCATAAGCGGTTTCAGTCAACGTAGACCATCTTCAAATGACTAGATCAATGATGGTGGCGGTGAACACGGCGAACCGCACAAACATGGACTGAATAAAAATAACAATTCTGCGATCTGGATTGTTTTCATTTTAATTATATGAATTTCATTTCCTCCCTTTTTTACAAGATACTGCAATTAACGAATAAATAAAAGCAAGCTATGAGCATAAGATAACAGTCATTTAAGGCGTTTTCCAGAAATCAGTCAAATACTTTCTTGTATGATTGGTTTCAAAGTTTGAACGTTTACAAAGAATTTAATTATTTGTAGCCGGCCGCGGTGGCCGAGGAGACTGAGGCGCTCCAGTCACGGTCTGCACGGCCACTACGGTCGGGGGTTCGAATCCCCCCTCGGGCATGGATATTTGTGCCGTCCTAGTTCGTAAGTAGTTCATAAGTAGTTTGTAAGTTTAGGGACTGATGACCCCGTAGTTAAGTCCCGTAAGCTTAACAAACATTTGAACATTTTTTGAATTATTTGTGTATTTGTTATGTAATGTATAGCTGGACTGTTTTTCAGTATATAATTTACACGTGCGAGCTTAAAAAAAGAGTTCTTATATTGTGATTGTGGTGTCGCACAAGTACAAAGTGCGCGCCACCTACTTTCGCCGCGCGCCGCCATGCACGCACGGCGCGGCGTTCTTACGTCGTCAGCCACGAGCGCCCTATGCTACAACTCCGCTCGTGGCCACCACTGAAAGACATCGTTCACTTGGGACTGAGATAGGAACCAGCGAACACTTCAGAATCAGATAGGCACCAGTGAAGACTTTGCTATCAGTTAGGCACTAGGCAGGACTCTAGCTCAACTATGTATCAACATTCGGCAGTACTATGTAAAAGTTAAGTATTGTATAAATTCTGTGCAATATATATCTTGTTCTAATTTACTCTAGTGTTTCTAGTTTCTGGCTGCTCCCCTCCGTACCTGCACCAGAGTGCTATCTTTATTCCTGTGTCGGTCTTCCAACTCGGCCACCGACACCTACGACGGAAACGAGACACAAAAGCGGCGACGAGGCTGGGACACAAAAGTGGCGACGAGGAGTGATAGAAGAACCGTGGACCAGCACGCATGCAGCAGCCAGACAGCAGCAGTCGGAGCATACAGAAATTGCTCCCGCCCACCCACCCTTAATATAAGATTTTTGGGGGAATATATTCAGTTACGTGTTTTGTGGACTTTTTTGTTGCAGAGTGTCCTCTTTCATATTGCATTTGTGTTTTGTTATAAGTTACTTGTATGTGCGGCGCCTAATCGGTCAGCATGGCCACTACCCCGAACCCAAACTTAATGGAAATTATTCAGGTACAGACGGCGCAAATAACACAACTCCTGCAAGCAGTGGCCCAGCTCACAGCGCAAGCAGCCAACCAATAACAACAACAACCGCCGCTTCAGCAGCCCACACCTGCCGCCGCAACGCTTCCTACGTTTCGCCAGTACAACGAACGTGAGGAAGAATGGTGCGACCATTTCGCACAGTTTCAAGAACTCGTCGCGGCTCATCAACTTACAGGTCAGACTGTTACGCATCTTTTATTGTCTATGGTGGGCCCCAAAACCTTTGTATTACTGCAGAAACTATTTCCCTACGCATCTCCTCGTGATTTGGACTTTGAACAAATTGTAGATGCACTGAATGCTCATTACGAGAGAAAAGTTCTCGTAGCTGCGGCGCGGTACCGATTTTTCAGACTGAAAAAATTACCCGAGCAGTCACACCAAGAGTGGATTACGGAACTGAAGGGCTTAACACGCAAATGTAAATTTACTTGCTCTTGTGGACTTTGTTATAGTGGCGTGATGTTAAGAGATGCGATTACGCAGAACATTCAGGACCCCAGAATTAGAGCAGCAATTCTGAAACAGTCTGACCCTTCATTAGACAGTGTACTGCAGCTTATAGAAGCGCATGATACTTTTGACTTAGCAGATGTAGAAATGCAAAGCCACAGTGTAAATTCAGTGTGCCGTAACGGACGCTTTCCTAGCCGTAGTTCTCAGTGTAGCACTAGTGATTCTTACAATAGTACAGGGCGTGCTGAACAGACAGTGAACAGTAGACAGTGTAAAAGTGCGACACAAAGGTCGCCCCGTCGTGTTAGAAACAGTGATTTGAATAACGGGCGCCAACGCTCATTTCAGAAAAATGTACGTAAATCTTGCCCCCAGTGTGTGTCTCGCCATAAGCGTGCTCATTGCCCTAGGTGCAACGCAACCTGTTATCAATGTGGCAAATCGGGACATGTGCAGTCTGTGTGTATACAAATTAAAAACTCAAAGAACAGTAACGTTAGAACCAGTGCTTCGCAAAGTGCGAGAGCAGTGCATGCAGTCAATGTCATAGACGCTGTGGAATTGAACAGTGTTTTACTTGGTTCTCAATTGCAAGAATGTTCTTCTGCGCCTATTGAAAAACTATGTAGTGAGCCACGTAGCAAGCGCCGACGAGCGCGTATGTCTGTGCAACGGAAAAGGGTTCGGGACAAGCAAAGTGACAATGTACAGTGCGATCCTGTAGTGAACCTAGTGCCTTCTGCAACTTCTTATTGTAAAAGTGCCCAGTACTGTGTAGCTAGTGACAGTAGACTTGTTGTAGATACTCAAAGTAATTTTAGTGCAGTAGCCTCGCATTGCGCGGACGCCGATCCGGCGGTAGTGCCATCTAGTGCCAGTGTTGTTAATCCCCTGCGTGCCGAGTCTGCGCCGCTTCCTTCACTACGCAGCCCGCGCAAGCGTAGTAAACAAGTTCTATCAGACGTTGCCCACTTTCGCGCACCTGTCGAGCGCCACAAGCAAAAGCTTTTTGTGACTCTTTTTATAGACAATAAGACTGTGCAGTTTCAGCTGGATACTGGTTCCTCTGTCACATTAATAAATAAAGATACTTATGAACTTCTGGGTTAGCCAAAATTGTCGCCGTGTCAACAAGTGTTAACGGCATATACAGGTCAAAATAGTCCCGTGCTAGGAACTTGTAGCCTGCCCGCCTCTTTTCAAGGTGTAACAAAAACAGTTGCTTTTGTAGTTCTTCAGGCCAAATCTACGCAGAATATTTTTGGACTAGATGCATTCGATTTATTTGGTTTATCAATTCAAAAAGATGTGCTTCAAATTTCGTCAATAGTGCCTCAGGATAAAATCAATGCATTGTGTGAGAAATATAGTGACTTGTTTTCGCCGGAACTAGGTTGTGCTAAAGACTTCGTGGCACATGTAACTTTAAAAGAATCTGCAGTTCCAAAATTTCGTAAAGCTAGGCCAGTGCCTATCGCAATGCGTGATACAGTTGCCGACGAACTTAAACGTTGGCAAGATAGTGGGGTGATTTCTCCTGTTTCTGCAAGTCAGTGGGCCTCGCCCATAGTAATTATACCCAAGCCGTCAGGAAAACTTCGTCTCTGTGCGGACTTTAAATCAACGGTGAACAGTCAAACAATTGTAGACACTTATCCCCTGCCCAGACCTGAGGAACTTATGGAAAAATTAGGACAGTCTCGCTTCTTTTCTAAGATTGATTTAGCAGAGGCATACTTACAGATTCCACTTGATGACGAGTCAAAAAAGTTTTTCGTCATTAATACTCACATGGGCCTTTTTCAATTTCAACGCCTACCCTTTGGCAGTTCTTCCGCCCCCGCTATTTTTCAGCGTTTTTAGGAACAGCTGACAGTTTCTGTACAGTGTTGTTCGAACTATTTAGATGATATTGTGGTATCCGGACGTACAGTTGAAGAACATTTAGCAAACCTGGAGTGCCTTTTCAAAGTTTTGACTGCAGCAGGTCTACGTTGTAATAAAGCAAAGTGTTCGTTTTTTCAAACTGAAATAGAGTACCTAGGCCACGTGATTAATGCCCAAGGAATTCATCCCTTACAGTCACATCTTAGAGCAATCAAAGACTTGCCTCCTCCTAAGAATGTGCATGAATTGCAAGCAGTAATGGGAAAACTTAACTATTATTTCAGGTTTATTCCCAATGCGTCTCAGATTGCAGCTCCACTGCATCGCTTACGTAGGAAAAATGTTCCTTTTGTTTGGTCCAAAGATTGCCAGGTTGACTTTGACAAATTAAAGTCTGCACTACTCAGTGATGCATGTTTGATTCCCTTTGACCCACAGAAGCCTGTAGTGCTAGCAGTTGATGCCTCGTCGTACGGTGTGGGTGCAGTTTTGTCACATCGTATTGGATGTCACGATCGTCCTATTGCCTTTGCATCCAAGCTACTGACGCCAACACAACAGAATTACAGTCAGATAGAAAAGGAGGCCTTAGCAATAATTTACGGCGTCACAAAGTTTCATCATTATCTCTATGGCAGAAAATTCTATTTGTTGACTGACCACAAGCCTCTTACGTCGTTGTTCTCACGCACAAAGACAATTCCGCCACGAACGGCACAAAAGCTTCAGAGATGGTCCTTGATACTATCTAATTATCAGTATGAGATTTTGTACCGACCTACCACTAAACACGCCAACGCGGACACACTTTCCCGACTTCCGGTTGGCCAGGATGTGTCATTTGATTCTTCAGAAATGGCATGTTGTCAGATAGACTCCAGAGATGCTTCCGCTGTCGCAGACTTTCCTTTGAACTCTCGTCGGGTTGCACAGGAAACAGCTGCGGATGCAGACCTAAGTGTGGTAGCACGTTTTGTTCGCTTTGGTTGGCCTGCCAGAGCCAAAGACATTGATCGGCGGAAACGAACACAAAAGCGGCGACGAGGCTGGGACACAAAAGTGATGAAATCGGTACAATTTGAAGTAAGGACGATACCAGTTGTACCGTATGTATGGTATTTGGCCATCTGTTATTCATTCCTTAAAAAATTTAGAATGCCTGTCAGACTTCCAAGGTCAGCCCCTCAACATCACAATAATTAAAGTTTATGCGCCAACCACCGATGCTGAAAGGAAAATTGACAAATTCTATGGAGATTTAAAATAATTACTGTTGTCGACACCTAAAAAGGATATCGTCTTCATAGTTGGAGACTGGAATGCAAAAATGAGAAATCGAATTGTAAAGGCTATAAATCGTAGAGGGAGGCCGAGGGACGAATACAGTAAGCAGATTCAAAGGGATGTAGGTTGCCGAAAGAATTCTCAGATGAAGAGACATGCACAGGCCAGGTTGGCGTGGAGAGCTGCATCAAACCAGTCTGCGGACTGAAGACCACAACAACAACAGGGGATATAACGGGAAAACCGGGAGAACAAGCTGGATTTAGAAAAGGGAGAGGAACCAGAGTTCAAATAGCCATCATTCGGTGGATTACGGAAAAAGCAAGAGAATTCCAGAAAGACGTGTACGTCTGCTTTATTGATTATGCCGAAGCCTTTGATTGCGTCGATCACAACAAATGATGGGAAATACTAAATAAAATGCGAGTACCAGCACACCTCATCAGTCTGATACGGAGTTTATACCTTGACCAAGAAGCCAAGGTGAGAACTTTGTATGGCACAACGAAATGGATAAAGATTAAGAAAAGGGTCCGGCAAGTCTACATATTGTCTCCGTTCTGAAGCAAGCAGGAGTAAAATATAGGGAGCGTAAGGTTATTTACAACTTGTACAAAAACCAGACAGCGGTTGTCAGAGTTGAAGGGCATGAAAGGGATGCAGTGGTTGGAAAGGGAGTAAGACAGGGTTGTAGCCTTTCCCCAATGTTGTTCAATTTGTACATTGAGCAAGCTATAAAGGAAAGCAAGGAGAAATTTGGAGAAGGAATTAAAGTTCAGGGTGAAGAATTAAAAACATTGCGTTTTGCCGACGACATAGTAATTCTGTCAGATACAGCAAAGGACCTGGAAGAGCAATTGAACGGAATGGACAGTGTGCTGAAAGGTGCATATAAGATGAATATTAACAAGAGCAAAACTAGGGTAATGGAGTGCAGTGTAAGAAAATCAGGTGATGCTGAAGGAATTAGATTAGGTAGCGAAACAATAAAGGAGGTAGAGGAGTTTTGTTACTTGGGCAGTAAAATAACAAATGATGGTCGCAGTACAGATGATATAAAATACAGAATGGCAATGGGTAGAAAGGCGGTTTTGAAAAAGAGAAATTTGTTAACATCGAATATTGATTTAAGCCTAAGGAAGTCCTTTCTGAAGGCATTTGTATGGAGTGTTGCCTTGTATGGGAGTGAAACATGGACGATAAGCAGTGTGGACAGAAAGAGGATAGAGGCTTTTGAAATGTGGTGCTACAGAAGAATGCTGAAGATTAGGTGGGTGGATCGCGTAACTAATGAGGAGGTACTGGACCGAATTGGGGAGAAAAGAAATTTCTGGCATACCTTGACTAAAAGAAGGGATAGATTGGTAGGACACATTCTTAGACATCAAGGAATTGTGAATTTAGCGTTGGAGGGAAGTGTGTGGGGTAAAAATCGCAGAGGGAGACCAAGAGACGCGTATAGTTAGCAGATTCAAGTGGATGTGGGTTGTCGTTCTTATGAGGAGATGAAAAGGCTTGCTCAGGATAGAGTAGGGTGGAGAGCTGCATCAAACCAGTCTCTGGACTGAAGACCACAACAACAACAACTTATTCAATATGTTTGTAGCGCACGTTATGAGAAATCCCAAGATGGACGAAAAAGAGATGGAAGGAAGGAAGCTTAGAGTTTAACGTCCCATCGACTGCTTGGTCATTAGAGACGGAGCAAACGCTCGGAGTTTTTGGTAAGGACGAGGCAGGAAATCGGCCGTGGCCTTTGAAAGGAACCATTCCGGCATTTGCCTAGAGTGATTTAGGAAAATCACGGGAAACCTAAATCTGGATGGCCGGGGATGGATTTGAACCACCACCCTCCCGTTAGCACTGCGCCACCTCGCTCGGTAAGAGAGATGGGAATTGAAAAAGCAGAAATAAATGTAAACAACTTCAGATATGCAGATTATACCCTACTGCTGACAGAAAGTGAAGAAGAATTAAAGACACTCTTGCTGAAGGTGAAAAAGGAAAGTGGAAAGGCCGGTCTTAGACTGAATGTGAACAAAAGGAGACGCTTGTTGCTCGGTAGAAGGGCGATGTCAAACCTTGACGAGGTTATAAGGTCCAGACTTAAGCAACAAAGATACGTACTGTGAAGGCTATTGTCTTACTATTTGTGATGTATGGATGTGAGACCTAGACCATTAGAAAGGCTTAATGGCGAAGAATTGAGTCCTCTGAATTGTGGGGCTGGAGGAAAATTCTTAGAGTTCCATGGACGACAGAGAGAACCAATAGATCTATATTAGAGCAAATAAAACCAGATTGCTCCGTGGAAGGTCTAATATTGAAACAAAAGCTTACCTATTTTAGACACACAATGCAAATACAAGCCTCACTGAAAAAAAACATTAATGCTGGAATAGATCGAAGGCACTAGAAGAACAGGCCGTCAGCGACTGAGGTAGATCGATGGCATCACAGAAGCAATGTGTTCCAATCTGGAAGGTCTACGGGAGAAAGTGAAGGACAGAGCAAGGTGGCGTGCTTTGCTTGATGGTGTCACGAAGAGTGAGAACCGACTAAACGAATAGAGAGAGAGAGAGAGAGAGAGAGAGAGAGAGAGAGAGAGAGAGAGAGAGAATTCATTCTGCAGACCTTTCTGTATTCATATATGTCCAGTTAAGAGGAAGTGAGTGGCATGAAATATCACGTAAGTCTATTTGAATGCATGACAGAGTTGATATAAAGTAGAAGCCAATCTGTTAGCAGATATTATCCGCACCACATTTGTAGTTAGATGCTACAGCAGTATTCATTATAAAAAGAAATCCACTTGTTGAAGAAATCGTCTTCGCAAACTGTCTACAGCATGCCACGTCCAGAGATTGCTATTTCGGAAAGAAAATTTGTGAGTAGAATTATGTGTAAATATCGTCTGTTATTATGTCCGGTGTGGCTCAGTTAGCAAAGTTCGAGCCTGCAGCTCGTGCTATAGACAGTTCGAATTTCCTTGTCACAGATTTTTTTTTCTACTGTTATTTCATTTCACGAATGACAGTTAACAAATCCCAGACCGTTAGCTTTTATTTGTTTAACTAGAAATCTAAAATTATTATGCTGAGAAAATACTCTATCTTAGCTTAGAAGCAACTAACTTCAACAACGGCTAACGAATCAGGAAACAATAAAATTTCTTCAGAACGTCTGAAATAATACAACTAAACTCATTATTCCTGGTCGATTGACTTTTTTCGAAACGTTGTAATAAATAATACATTTCATCACGCCGTATTTTTAAATCACAACTCTAAATTTATAGTAGCCTATACGAAGCAGCAAGCTAGAATTTACACTTTTGGTCGGGTGTCAAGATCTTGTTTTGTAATATTCAACAAGGGTTAGTATTTTCCGCACTATTTTTGGGGGAAAATATCTGCCGTCTGTGCGTATTATCTATACAATGGGGAGTATTGCCCCTCCCCGTGTGTATAGGCTCTCTAGACTGCTGTTTAAGAATGCCTTTTGTTCTTATTTTCTGTCGTGTATACAACCTGTATGAATAGCTCTGGTCTCCGAGCATAGAATTGCAACGCGCCTGCACATTCATGTGTTTTGAACATTTTTTTTTTTTTTTTTTTTTTTTTGCCCACCATACTGAAATTTGCCAAACATTTTCACCAATCAGTACGTGGCAAGCAATTGCTTAATTACTAAGTGTTTTGAATCTGTTGTCAATATGCGCCAAGACATAGGCTGGTATAGACACGGAATCAAACTTATTTTCTTTTCATGTTAGAGTGATATTTCGTTACAGGCGTTGACCTGACAAGAAACAAAATATTTAGATCTATGTCTGGCACGGTCTGATTGCTGAAGCTCTACATTCTGGTAGTATAGAGATCACTGTGTGCACGCAACAAACTCAGGTTACCTCTTTGACACAAAAAATGTGAGGATTAATACATTTTGCATACGGATAGTGCTGAATGTCTATACCCTGCTCCCTCTCTTAAAAAATAACCGGCAATTAGACACTTTGTTTTAGTTGTTGGCCACGAAGGGGTCTACAACCACAACATGTCTCATTGCAAGACTTCGAAACATTAAATATACCCAACCAGAATTTGAGAATGAGAGTAGCCGGTAATTCAAAATAACTTTCCAAATAATTTTAAACTTTTAGAATTTTTCTCACTGACACCGCCCAAAAGCAAAGGAAAAAAGTTCATCATTTACTACATTCACGCTGTTCATGTAGTAAAAAGTAATAATCGAACATGACTTCATTTATTACTATCTTATAACTAATTTTATTCCCGACCTCTTTCCACCCGTACCACTCAATGTACCTGAAAAGGTATTGGCCGACATATAGTACAAATGCATGATATCATAAACGCTGAAATGCATGAAAAACTGTCTTCCCTTAAATCTGAGCGCAAAAGACCCAGACTACACGAACACAATATTTCATAATGGAAGTATTTAGCGGCTTCCAACAAAAATCGAAAAGAATTCAACATTCCTCTAACATTTAGCCTCACTAAATAATGAAAAGAAAACAATTTATCGCTTCCTGAATCATAGTAATTCGTGTGGTAAAAATTTTGTGTCAAGTGCGACGCTTTAATTTAGGTATCCAAAATGCAACACCAAGAAAGAATGGAGATATTGCAGACAAATATATTTGCGAGATAACACATTGTATAAATATGTTATTGAAAAAACAACCCCATGTGGAGTGAGGAAGATATTAAATCAGTATGGGGTGCTAACGCCATTGTTCGCTGTAACAGCTAACATTGATGGCTATAACCGCTGCTACACGATTCGGCATTCGATCAACGAGGCTCTTAGTATGTAGTTTGGGTACACCAAATCATGCTGCTTCCATCTATTGCCTAAGTTGAACCGGTGTAGAAAAGAATGGTGTATCCAACGCCAGTCGTTCCACAGTTATCGATTGGGACTGATGGTGGGAGAAAGGGACCATCCATTATCGATTAAACGTCTTCTACAGGCGAGAGATCAGAAAAAAAGGAGGCCAAGGCAGCAATGCAATGACGAAGTAATCTTGGCCGTTTCAAGGCATGTAAGATCGCGCATTATCTTGCTGCAATGTGGCCATCCCGAAGGTATGGGAGGACAAAATGGTCCAGCACTTCACAGATGTGAGCTGTCTAATTGTTGTACCGGTAAATCGTACTACTAGCGGGGAGGGGTGGAGGTTATGGGAGTAAAACCCAGTACCACCCCAAAGCACAACTGCAGCAACAATATGGCGACGCCTAAGGCAAGACTTCTATCTTCTCTCAACACGGTGTCTCCAGATTCCAATCAGACTTGCAGACAGAATCGTAATTTGACGGTAAAGACAATTTGGCGCACATTGTTTAAAATTTCTTTCTAGTCCATCGGATTGAAATGCTACCTTGTCCTCCCTGTTATCAGATCTCTCGCCTATCGGTAATGGCAAGAAGACTGGCCCACAATACACCAGAACTCAGACGAAGTTGTGAGATCAGCCTATGCTGACTGGAATATATGAACCTCACCCGTTAAAAAGTTTTTAGTAATCTCAGAATGTCTTCTACCGATGTGTCAAGTAAGAAAACGGCATTTTAGTGATCACGAAACAGGATATTCAGATGGAAAGTAGCTCAGTGTAAAACTCGTCGTTCCTGGGAAACCAGTATGTGGCAAAGCAACTGGGAAAATAATCCTAAGCGTTGTTTTTATCAACTGTTCTGAGATCTTTGTAAAAAATGTGTACGCACAGTATATTAGTGCAGAAATGATCACATTTTAACGATATATATATATATATATATATATATATATATATATATATATATATATATATATATATATATATTGTCGAATCTGACAGCATCAAATCATCAGACAGGGATGTGTAAAGCCTGTCATTTGAGGATATATTATCAATTGTACACCAAATTGTGAAATGGGCACTCTGACTTTGGAAATTCTGTTTCCTGTTCACTTTGAAAATCACCAACCAGATTTCTCACAAGGAAATGGTAATATTTTGCATTAGCCGTGAAACCGCTTTTGTTATTGTAGTCTTCAGTTTGATGACTAGTTTGATAAAGCTCTCCAACTACTCTATCCTGTATAATCCTTTTCTGTGTAACAACTGCCGTTTACATCCACTTTAACCTGTTTATTTTATTTATTTCTTCATTTCACTATACCAACTCCCACATACAGAGACTTCCCTCCGGTACTCTATCCTTGTCAGTTTGTCCTAGTACTTGATCCCTTCTTTTACTCAACTTGTGCCACAAATTTCTTTGCTCATAGCCACCAAAATTCAAAGTATATTTATTGAAATAAAAAACAAACATAAAATAATCATTTTGACTGATTCATCCGTCGCTTCTTGGTAGAACATAATCGTATAAATTAAAAAACACAATTTTGTGTGTTCTTTACAAGTTTATTTTTGTTTACTTAACCGGTTTTCGGAGTATTAGGTCATCTTCAGAGTACTGACTGCGGTATCAAACAGGTTACAATGTTTAGATACAGTATGGGAAGAAATGTTTTCCTGAGTGAGAATCTGAAGTCTTTCGAAACTAACAATGTGAGTGCAGATCGAATGTGGCTGACATTCGAAGAAATAATATCGACAGCAATTGACAGATTCATCCCAAACAAATTAACAACATAGGGGGCTGACCCACCTTGGTACACAAAACAAGTTAGATCACTGTTAAAAAAGCAAAGAACAAAGCATGCCAAACTTAAACGGACACAAAATCCCCAACAATGGCAATCTTTTACAGAGACTACAAATTTAGTTTGAATTTCAATGTGACACGCTTTCAAAAGTTACCACAACGAAACCCTGTCACGTAATTTGGTAGAAAATCCTAAGAAATTCTGGTCGTATGTACTCTAGCGGGAAAACAGAATCAATACCTTCACTACACGATAGCCATCGTAATGCTCTTGACAGTGCTACTAAAGCAAAATTGCTTACCACAACTTTCTGAAATTCCTTCACCAAAGAAGACGAAGCAAATACTCCAGAATTCGTATCAAGAAAAGCTGCCAGCATGCGTGAATTATTAAAGGAACTTAAATCACTTAACAAAAATAAGTCCCCCCCCCGTCCAGACTGTATACCAATTACATTCCTTTTAGAGTATGCTGATGAAATACCACCTTACCTAGTTCTCAAATATAGCTGTGTTCAGTGAAAGATCAGTACTCAAAGACTGGAAAGTTGCACAGGTCACGTCAATATTCAAGAAAGGCAATAGGAATTATCCACAAAATTTTAGACCAATATCATTGACGTCGGTTTTCAGCAAGATTTTAGAACATATACTATCCTCAAAAATTATGAACTACCTCGAAGAGAAGGGTCTATTGAAACAGGGATTCAGAAAGTACCGTTCGTATGAAACACAGCTAGCTCTTTACTCACGTGATGTTATGAATGCTATCGTCAAGATATGTCAAACAGATTCCGTATTTCTATATTTCCGGAAGGCTTATGACACTGTACCTCACAAGCGCCTTCTAATCAAATTGTGTGCTTATCGAATATCGCCACAGTTGTGGGGACTGTAGTTGTGATTTCCTGTTAGAAAGGACATAGTACATTGTTACTGACAGTAAGTCATCGAGTAGATCAGAAGTGATATCTGGCGTTCCCCCGGGGAATTGTTATAGGGCCCCCATTGTTCCTTATTTTTACAAACGATTTAGGAGACAATCTGAGTAACTAAAAATCAAATGTTCAAATGTTTGAAATGCTATATGACCAAATTACTTTGGTCATAAGTCCTTAGACATACAAACTAAGTTAAACTAACCTAATGACAACACATACATCCATTCGAACCTCCGTG
Organism: Locusta migratoria; assembly: GCA_026315105.1. Taxonomy (NCBI): domain Eukaryota; kingdom Metazoa; phylum Arthropoda; class Insecta; order Orthoptera; family Acrididae; genus Locusta; species Locusta migratoria. The sequence continues at coordinate 106,982,809 of CM048745.1, forward strand.
ACGTGGCGCTCCAGACCGCTCGGCTAGTCCCTCACGGCCTCTGAGTAGGTCCCTCGCACTGTTAACGGATGATGCTATCACTCATCGGTTAGTGAAGTCACCAGAAGGTCAAAGGCAGGGGCAAAATGATTTAGATATACTGTTTGGTGCAACATTTGGCAACTGATCCTTGATAATAAGTCTGAAGTCATCCATATGACCACTAAAAGAAATCCGTTAAACTTCAGTTACACGATAAATCACTCAAATCTACACACCGTCAATTCAGCTAAATACCTAAGAATAACAATTACGAACAACTTACATTGGAAAGAAAACATAGAAAATATTGTGGGGAAGGCGAACCAAAGGGTACGTTTCATTAGCAAAACACTCAGAAGATACAACGATGCTACTAAGGAAATTGTCTGCACTACACTTGTGCGTCCTATTTTGGAGTAATCTGCGCATTGTGGAGTCCACATCAGGTGGAACTGACGGACGGTTTAGAAAAAGTTCAGAGAAGGGCAGGTCGTTTTGTATAATCGCAATATAAGCGAGAGAGTATCAAGGAACTGATGCACGAGTTTGGGTGAACGTCCTGTTCAAGATGTAAGTCAACTACCCTGGACAGCAGGATCCCCAGATCTGTCCCCCATTGAGCATGTTTGGGACCGCATGAAACGTCATGTTAGGCGGTCTGCATTAGCGGCACGTAATATGGCTCAACTGAGGCCCCAGGTTGAAACTGCATTGCAGGCCATTCCACATAACCACATTCATAACCTCTACGATCGTTTGCATGAAATAATTACAGCTTGCATTGCTGCAAAAGAAGGGTATACATGGTATTAACGCCAACACTGCGGACGCTCTCGTGACAGTACTCACTTTTCATTTTCAAGGATTGTATATATTAGACAAGACTTTGCACCATCACAATCACATCCAAGTTAAGTGTTACTTTCATGTGCAATAAAAGTATATGTGAACTAATCACTTCTTTTAGTTGCAAACCTTGTCATCCTTCCTAGTCACAGGCCGCCTCCTGAACCTACCACTCAGTACATCATTCTGAGGTCACAACAATCATCGTAATAAAATAAGAGAAATCGGATCGAAAACAAAGATTTACGTGTTCCCCTTTCCCGTGACCTATTAGAGAATGTAACTGTAGAGAAATACCGATGAACCTTCTGCCATGCATTTCATTGTGACTTGCAGAGTATTTATGTAGATGTAGATAAATTCTATTCAGTACTTCCTGATTATTTATGTAAGCTACCCGTTTAATTTTCTATCATATCTCAAAAGCTTATTTGATTTTCTTGTCTGAAATGTTTTCACTAAGGTTTCATATGGGTACCAAGCTACACTCCAGACGAATACTTTAGAAAAGATTTTGACACTTACATTAATATTAGATGTTAACAAATTTCACTTCTTCAAATAAGCTCTTCTTGCCATTGTCAGTATACGTTATGTATTCTTTGTTTTCACTGCGCAAATAGTCCAGCTCAGTTACTACTTCTAGTATGTCATTTCTTACTCTAATTCCATCAGAATCGTCTGATTTGACTGTATTCCATTACTCTTATTTACAGTCATCTTATTTTCTAATTCAAGACAACGTCCACCCAACAGCTCTTTCAAGTCCTTTACTGTCTGACATAATTACAATGGCACCGAAAACCTCATGTTATTTCTTCTCTATGAACTTTAATTCATTTTTTAAGTTGTTCTTTGGTCTCCTTTACTGTATACTGCAGAGACTGAATAACACTGCAGATAGGCTATAGCCCTATTACACTCTCTTCTTAATTACTACTTATTTTAAGGCCTTCGACTCATTACTGCAATCTGGTACCTGTACATGTAGCATATAAGTATATAACCTTTTGCTGACAGTATTTATCCCTAACCTTTAGAATTGGTGAGCGCTCCAGTGAGCGCTGTTACGAGCTACCTCTGTCTAGAAATGTTATAAACATATGTTTCCCTTTATTAATCTATATTCTAAAATGTCATTGGGTCACCATTTCCTTGCATGTTTCGACATTTCTCCGATTGATCTTCACTGAGGCTGGCTTCCACAAGTTTACCAACTTGTCTTTAAATTATGCATGTCAATATTTTGCAACCATCATTTATTAAATGGATAGTTATCTAATAGTCATACTTGTCACTGTGATTCCAATGCCTGTAATTATTACATTATTGTTTAAGTCTAAGGATATATCCCTCAACATATATACTTGAACCTTAAATAGTGGCAACACTGCTGTGGAGACACTATGCAATGGAATCTACACGCCTAGCCATTAAAATTGCTACACCACGAAGATGACGTGCTACAGACGCGAAGTTTAACCGACAGGAAGAAGATTCTGTGATATGGAAATTATTAGCTTTTCAGAGCATTCGCACGAAGTTGGCGCCAGAGGCGACACCTACAAAGTGCTGACATGAGGAAAGATTCCAACCGATTTCTCATACACAAACAGCAGTTGACCGGTTTTGCCTGGTGAAACGTTGTTGTGATGCCTCGTGTAAGGAGGAGAAATGCGTACCATCACGTTTCCGATTTTGATAAAGGTCGGATTGTAGCCTATCGCGATTGCGATTTATCGTATCGCGCGCGACATTGCTGGCCGCGATCCAATGACTGTTAGCAGAATATGGAATCGGTGGGTTCAGGAGAGCAATACGGAACGCCGTGCTGGATCCCAACGGCCTCATATCACTAGCAGTTGAGATGACAGGCATCTTATCCTCATGACTGTAACGGATCGTGGAGCCATATCTCGATACCTGAATCAATCAACAGATGGGGACGTTTGCAAGACAACAACCATCTGCACGAACAGTTCGACGACGTTTGCAGCAGCATGGACTATCAGCTCGGAGATCATGGCTGCGGTTACCCTTGACGCTGCATTACAGACAGGAGCGCCTGCGATTGTGTACGCAACGAAGAACCTGGGTGCACAAATGGCAAAACGTCATTTTCTCGGATGAATCCCGGTTCTGTTTACGGCATCATAATGGTCGCATCCGTGTTTGGCGACGTCACGGGGAACGCACATTGGAAGTGTGTCTACATCATCGCCATACTGGCGTATCACCCAGCGTGATGGTATGGGATGCCATGGGTTACACGTCTCGGTCACCTCTTGTTCGCATCGACGGCACTTTGAACAGTGGCGGTTACATTTCAGATGTGTTACAACCCGTGTCTCTACCCTTCATTCGATCCCTGCAAAACCCTACATTTCAGCAGGGTAATGCATGACGCATGTTGCAGGTCCTGTACGAGCCTTTCTGGATATGGAAAATGTTCGACTGCTGCCCTGGCCAACACATTTTCCAGATCTCTCACCAACTGAAAACGTCTCGTCAATGGTGGCCGCGCAACTGGCTCGTCACAATACGCCAGTCACTACTCTTCATTAACCGTGGTATCGTGTTGAAGCTGTATGGACATCTGTACCAGTACACGCCATCCAAGCTCTGTTTGACTCAATGCCTAGACGTATCAAGGCCGTTATTACGACCAGAGGTGGTTTTTCTGGATACTGATTTCTCATGATCTATGCACCCAAATTGCGCGAAAATGTAATCACATGTTAGTTCTAGTATAATATATTTGTCCAATGAATACCCGTTTATCATCTGCATTTCTTCTTGGTATAGCAATTTTAATGGCCAGTGGTGTACTGTTGTCGCTGATAACATACGCTGTTGACATACCTACCTTAACTACCACTATTTAAGTTCCAACCCTGGTATATTCCATTCCAAACGGAATAGTTTTGTGATGGATGGCTCTTCCACAGATATCAGAAGCTTTGTGGGTATGTCAGTTCTTTCACAGTCTTGTCACAGATATCATATACCACATCTCCTCTTTGTCTATTACTTCCATTACTATAACACCACCTTCAAGTTAATTTACCTTGTATAGCTCCTCTACATATACCTCATATTAGTATATCTGAAAAGAAAACGACGATTTTGATCTGATGACACCTGGGAGATAGTAGATGTCAGTGGCGGCTGGTAACCATAAAAGTTGGTAGTGCACTTTTTTTCACCAGCTGCCACCTCTCCAGTATGGCAGCTCAACGCATTCCGAAAAAAATGCTTTGAGCCGAGGTATCATAGATGTAGATGAATAAAAAACTGCAAAGCTGCAAAGTCTCTGAATTTTGGCGAAAAATACTAGCATATCTTAATAGAAGTGGCTTTAAGCATAATGAGATTTAATTGGTGGACAAATAAATGAATATATGAAGCATTGGAAAACTTTTGCTTCACAAGAACCTGCACCTCACGTGACAAATTACTCATGACTTATGCAACATCATATGTTTGGGCTATTAATTTGTGTGGAAAATTCTCTAAATGGTTACTTAATTGTTCTATGATATGCGCTTCCAAAGTCTGAGCATCATGCTTTTCTTGTGCTATAAAATCCCAAAATCTTTCAACTCGTCTTCCATTAATAATGCACCTATATACTATAACCATCTGGAAAACACAGACTACATCGCTGGTGCCGTCAGCTAGTACAACCAGAAACTCGGCACCCTTAATTGCGTTCTTGATTTCCTCTTGGCAGGCTTGAAGCATGCATCGGAGGAGTTCATTCTGGATCTTTTTGAGATGCCTTTAAAAACTTTTGCCTTTTCCAAATGCGATTTAATAATGAATCTAATTCTGCACTAAAATTAATCAAGGCGAAAAACGCCAGGATTGGAAGATGATTCAGTCTCATCGTGCCCTCTGATGGCAAGTTCCGAAGAACCACAGGAACGAATACAATTAATTATTAGATTTAGTGTGTACCTGTTATCTGTAACCTTTTGATTGTGTAATGCCAGGGACTTACTGTATCCCTGACTAATCAAGTGGCTATTGCCTAGACTTGCCAGATTAAAAACATTATTGACATGGACCGAAGAAAGTTCGTGTTTTCTTATTTTATCGTGAAGGTGTTGAATGTCAATGACTCCTTGTTTAGGCCAGGAAACTCTCCTCCAAATAATAAACAAGGAAAACAAAATAAGGAGTTTTTCACATCGCAGCCACACATTCATACTTGCTGTACAGTTCCGAGTTAAATTTTATGTTGAATAGACGACTTTTCGTTTTAACTGTCTGTGAAATTGTCAAACTGGAAATCGGTCTACCTAGCCTCTTGATTTCTAATTTCTATTCAAACTTGCGTAAATTGAAGCGTTCAGAAAGCAAGGAAATTATCTGATTCATTATTTCACCTGTTCACTTGAACCTCAAAACTCACTATAAGACACGCTAAACAACGAGCACAACGCACAGTTACTTCGCTTGCAGCTACACGTGAACTGGTTAAGAAGGCGCGAAAAGCCCACTTCGTTCGAAGGGCGGACGACTCCGGTTGTCTTCGGGAGAGTTGGGACTCTGTTTCTGCGGCTGACAGGGTGGCTCGGCCGCGATGTGTATACACTCAAAGCGCCTATAGGGGAACACTATTGCCAAGCGTTGCCCCCGCACCCCGCACACCCCCTGAGACACATGGTCGGCGTTTGCAGGCCGACTGCAAACCCAGCCGCTGTCGGCGAAGTTCGGTCCACTCGGAAGTGGTCGGTCGGTGCGTAGCAGCCCGGGCCTTTCAAAAGAGATAAATTGAGCGCTACTTCTCCCTCTGCATAGAATTTCTAAACAGCAAACGGAGTTTTACAACATTATTATTCCTGGGGGTAGCGCAAACCTGCAAACCTATACAGGAGCTGCCCCTGGTAGATGTATCGATAATGGTTTTGACGTCGTCCACCAATAGACAGGATAGTGGCATGCCTGCCACAGCGCCAGCGCCATATTTGTACCCTTGAAGAGGGTGTTGACAGCATTTCTCTCTCTCTCTCTCTCTCTCTCTCTCTCTCTCTCTCTCTCTCTCTCTCTCTCTGCTATGTTGCAGCCATAGTGATACCGCCTTTGGCGGCTGGACTTCCAGAATGTGAGGTAAAGTGGTTTCATAACTCTTTGTTTTCATTGCAGGAGGTTGGGGCTCACAGTGGTTCTTGATGACCTGCATATCACTTTTATCTGGCGATTATTGTAAGAGGTACCTTCACCTTCTGCCATTACTTGCGTTGGATGGTCCCTACGTTTCCCAGATGGTGAGTGTCCTGTCGGGTTGATTCGATTTTGTCGAATAAATTTGTTGTTCTATGTTTGATTTGTTGTTCTATTGATGGTACAGTCAATGCTTTGTGTAACCATAGTGTCCTGAACCACCAGGGCACATGCAGAATGATTCTGAGGCAGCAGTTTTGTAGAACTTTGACTAATATTCATCATCTGCGACTTGCTGTTCCCCATGACGGGGCAGCTGTACAACATCATGGGGACGATGGTTGAGAAATAAAGTTGTAACTTAGGTTTGTTGCTTATCTACCTGCTACTAAGAAAACAATATAATCCATGGATTGCTCTGATGATCCTGTCCTTTTCTAATATGTGTTGTTTGTACAGTAATTTTTTTTAAGTTTATTCCTATAATATTTGGGGGTGTCCGTCCAGTTGATTGGCCTATTTATTTATGGTTAATCTTCTATCCAAGTCCGGTCGTGCCGGCCGCGGTGGCCGAGGAGACTGAGGCGCTTCAGTCACGGTCTGCACGGCCACTACAGTCGGGGGTTCGAATCCCCCCTCGGGCATGGATATTTGTGTCGTCCTAGTTCGTAAGTAGTTTGTAAGGTTAGGCACTGATGACCCCGTAGTTAAGTCCCATAAGCTTTACAAACATTTGAACATTTTTTGAAGTCCGGTCGTCTTCTGGTGATAAATATGGTCTTAGTTTTTTGTGTGTAGATAGTGACCATATTTGCAAGGTATTCATCTGGTGCTGCAGTCGATTAATTGCTGTGACGAACGAGTAGCTGCTGGATAGAAAGGCCGTGTAATCTGTGAATTGAGTTAGTATCACATGCGGTAATTTTGGGATGTCGTTTGCATAAAGAATATACAGAACCGGCGACAACACTGAACCCTGTGGAATTCCTGTATCTTATTTAAGATCGTTTGTCATCTATTTTGACGAAAAAAAAAATTCTATCTGTTAGGTAGCTGTCGATTTTTATATAACATTTTGGTATATACGCTGTTTGTTCCAGTTTGGTTATTAATTTGTCCCGCCAAATCTTATCGAATGCTTTTTCCAGATCCAAAAAAATATTGCAGCTGTGTATTGGCTCAAGTCCATGCGGTGTGCGAGATGTTCTGATATTCGTAGAAACTGAATTCCTGACGAATGTTTTATTTGCTAGGCGAATTGGTCGGGCCTTATTACATCTCCTTCGATGAGCGTTGGCTTAATTTTCATGAGTAGTATTCTCTCGAAGGCTTTCCCCAATGTTGCAAGTAAGCTTATGGGTTTGCAGTTACTCACTATCTTGAGATCTTTCGCCTGTTTGGGGATTGGTACAATTTTGGCTTGTTTCCACTTGGTTGGAAAATATTCCAACTGGAAGACGTCTGTACCAGAATCCTAGTGCGTTCATACTCCATCGCATGATTCTCCGACAAACAATGTTCAGCGACCGCCGACTTGTCTTTTGTCCGCCGAATAAAATTCGTGCACTGGTGGGGAGCGCCAAAGATGATCTCGGTTTGTGGAAGGCCGGCGTGTACCAGATTCCGTGTCAGTGTGGAAAGTCATATTGGACAGACGATGCGTATCGTCGAGGATCGATGCGTTGAACACCAGAGGCACACACGATTGATGTATCCGAGCAAGTCGGCGGTCGCTGAACATTGTTTGTCGGAGTATCATGCGATGGAGTATGAACACACTAGGATTCTGGTACAGACGTCGAATTACTGGGACAGCGTCGTTAGAGAGGCCTTTGAAATTCGCACAAGTGACGACCTCATAAACCGTGACTGTGGCTATAATCTTAGCAAAGCTTGGGAACCAGCGGTTGGATTAATTAAGAGTAAATCTAGCAAACGTAACGAAGTGACGACCACGGCGGACAGAGCCCTCACATCGACGTCATCTCAGACGCCGTCGCAATCGGTTCCACTGAGCGGCCGCGGCGCGGGCGTGGACCGCGGAGGGGTCACTCCGCGGGCCGAGAGTATTTAAATCGCCCGCTACCGGGCTAGAACCCAGTTCCCTTCGAGCAGCCGTAGTGTGCGGATCTCCGTGCCGGCGCGTTTCCAGGAGCTCAGTCCGTCAGTTCACCGGATGATGGCGACATGCGTGATCGCCGAAATATTGTGCCCGTTGGACACTACAGACCGGCAGTACAACCGTGGATATTTCGATTATCAAATACGCCGGGAGAAACTGAAAAATCACAACCAATATATTCATCAACTCCTCGTATATCTCGTGAATAGACCACGAGGACAAAATTAAAGATCAGGGCCAATACGACGGGTTACTTTTTATTTATTCATGAACCGAACTAGATCGTAATTCGAAAGTATGACCACCAGTGGTGACAATGACACACAAAGTACCCTCCGCCACTTGCGGAATATGGATGTAGATTTAGAAATGAAGCATACCAGCATCCGCGTGGAGCAACTCGCGAAATCGCATACAACCCAAACCTGGATGGCGGGTTTAAGTGTGTGCTGTGTGCGAACCACTGCGACACCTCAGTTACTGTTCTCCGTACGTGCAATACGGCGTTCTAAGAATGTTCAATGTTCAGTAGCAGTTGGAGCCTTCACTGGTTCTAAATGAATTATCGTGTGCTCTTTAACAGCATTCTTTTGAATTCCAGTTATTTAGGTTATAAAAATATGTTGAGTTCACAATACATCGGAGTTAGTATATGTTCACTTGCTCCCGCTGAAGACCAGTACACGCAATATTAATTATTAGGACAATTGACTTCAGTCGTGGCGACACTGAGGACTCCTGCGTGATTTCAGGTCACGTCAGCAGCATTACACTACGTTTCAGCAATAATATCTCGAAGAAAAAGTGCTCATTAAAATGCAACAAATACCCATTGGCGACGCATCACCACGACCGCCCGAGAGATTGTCGCAATTCTTGCGGCACAATCCTACAGTATGGTTTCCCAAAGTTCACACATGTTTCTACTAATCCGGGTAAAGTACACATTCAACGAAATTCGCCTTAGTCGCCAGCCAGCTGGATTATCTCTACGCATCGGCAGTTCAAGACGTAACTCTACCAGTGGCTGACTAAACCTGTAGTAGAAACGGGGCTGCAAAACAAAATAAATCGCCTCCCACATGCGTCTTCAACCCACCGTTTCCATCGCACCAATAGTGACTGACAGTGAACAGCAAACGTTTGTGCGCTCTTCCGATATAAAATGTCTAAATCAGTTGCGAATACAGCATATAGTTTTTTTTTTTGGGGGGGGGGGAGGGGGAGGAAGAATAAAGATTTTATAACATATATCAAATTGAAGACTAAAAAAAGCTGTTGAATGTTCCGATTCACACTTCGTTATGGCGTTTCCAGAAGAGGCATGCAATCATTGCCCCGATTTTTGTTCTTTACATTCAGGAGGGGTGGGGGGGGGGGGGAAGCGGCCCAGACTCTTCTCTATCTTCAGGGGTTGGGCTGTCCACTCTCCCCCTTATATACGCCAGTGAACTAAATGTTAATGTATTGTAATTTTTTGACGTAAATAAACTTTATTACACAAATAATTCTCAAGACAGCATTTGTATGAAGTAACACATTCGTGAAAGCTACCAGAATCTTGATATATAGTAATTTGAGGGGCATGAAATTTTAACTTTGAAGCACCAGCTACACATCAACCTGTCCGAAATGTAGGCCTACATAGACTGAAGCTGTGTGTAGACAACTGGTACATACCTCCAGGAACAATAGGCGGATCCAAGGGCTCTTTCTTCTTCTTTCTTAGAATCCTTAGTTTTGAAGACTCCATGTAGTGATAGAACGATAACTGAGACATTTGTTTGTTTGGGCGTGAGGTAAAAAGTGGTGACCAGTACTAGTCTTTCTACTGAGTCAGAATATAGCTGAGATCTACATCTACATGAGGTACTCTGCAAATCACATTTAAGTGCCTAGCAGAGGGTTCATCGAACTACTGCTATACTATTATCTCCCATTCCACTCTCGAATAGCGCGCTACAAGAAAGAACATCTGAATCTGAGTTTCAAAGTAGCCCACGCCGCAGCGATAAGTGCCGTTGTAATGATTCCCATCCCAGATCCTTTATCATTTCCTTAACGCTGTCTCCACTGTATCGTGACAATATGAAAGGAGCTGCGCTTCTTTAGATTCTTTCTATGTCCTCCGTCAAACCCACCTGATAAGGATCCCACACTGGGCTGCACTACTCAAAAAAAGGACGGACAAGCGTAGTGTATGCAGTTTCTTCAGTAGTTCTGTTGCATCTTTTAAAGGTTCTGCCAATAAAATGTTCCAATGTTTGTAGTGCTTATGGGACGTAACTACAGGGTCACCAGTCCCTAAACTTACAAACTACTTATGAACTAGCTAATACTAAGGACAGCACAAACAGCCATGCTCGAGGGGGTATTCGAACCCCCGACCGTAGTGGTCGTACAGACCGTGAATGGCGCGCCGCAGTACGCTCGGCCACCGCGGCCGGCTTCTGCCAATAAAACGGTCTCTGGTTCGCCTTTTCCACGACATTATCTACGTGTTCTTTTCAGTTTGCCTGAAGTAATAGTAATTCCTAGGTATTTTTGTGGAGTTTACAGCCTTCACTTATGATTGATTTATCTTGTAAACAAAGTTTAACGGATTTCTTTTCGTACTCATGTGGATGACTTCGCACTTACATATTTGGAGTAAGTTACCAATTTTTACACCATAATGTTGTTATTCAGATCGTACTGCAGTTGGTTTTGATCTTCAGAAGATTTAACTAGACGGTCATCTGCAAACAACCTAAGAAAGCTACTTAGATTTTCCCCTAAATCATTTATATAAATAAGGAACAGCAGAGGACCAATAACACTACTCTGTGGAACGCTCAATATCAGCTCTGGTTTAGTCGATGCCTTACCATCGATTACTACAAACTGTTTCCTCTCTGACAGGAAATCCCCTATCCAGTCGCAAATTTGGGGCGATATACCATAACCAAGCAATTTGATTAAAAGCCGTTTGTGAGGTACAGTGTCAAATGCCTTCTGGAAATCAAGAAATACGAAATCAATTTGCGAACCTTTGTCAATAGCACCCATCTCTTCGTGTGAGCAAAGGTCTAGTTGTGATTCACATGAACGATATTTCCCAATTTCGTGTTGACCTTAGGTCAATAGATGAGAATTCTTTCACCACCCCTCTCCCCCAGCAGGTCATCCTGGATCGTACTCTGCCAGGAACATATTAGGAATTATTGAATCCATGCACAGCAAACCTATATTAATCAGGCAAAGCAAGTTCTGGCTCAAGAGTATAAAATTCTGTAGAGCTGAATCACTTAAATTTCACTCTTTGGATAATTAAAAATAGATATTAAAAATAAACAAATGAGAAATTGTATAAGCTGTGACTCTTAACCACCTTACCTTGTTATCAATTGGTAAGCAGAAAAATAAACCATCCCTCTTTCCATCAAACTGCTTTTGTGCAGCAGATTAAGATTGCATTACTTTTTACGCATTTTACACCAAGTAAAAACGGCCAAATCTTAAATCATTGTACAATGCACATCTTGATCCTTTTATCCTCACTTTCATCATACATGACACTACGTAACTGAGTATTGACAGGCATGTGATGAATATGTAAGTATGCTCTGACATAAAAGTGTAAATGATGCCACCAAAAGCAGTGCAGGACAATTGACAAAATACTTATCCAGGTTGCAATGGATTTGAACCAATAATAGTTTGGTCATTGGAACTTGTCCATTTAATGGGTGGAGGTGGATGAACTGCAGATTTATCTGAAAATTCATTAATGAGTGGAAGGAGGCAACACTGAATACTGTTTGCTTTATACTTCTCCACTAGAGCCAGGAAATATTTTTAACATGAAAACTACTGGTATTTCATTGTGTAAATCACTTTAACAAATGCTCAAGGCTCAATACCTCCCAAAAACTGACCCACACATACTGTGTTTGCTCTTTACACTTTACATCATACACTTACCTCAGCAGGCTCCATGAAAACCTGATGCTTCATATCCTATGGTCTAGTTTTCGTCAACCATGAACAAGTTATCATATGTGGATGGATGGATAGAGGGTTTTGGGCACTTGACAACTAGGTCTTCAGTGCCCCAAGTTGTTATGAAAAAAGATTTATTTGCCTTAGTCTTCAGTCATCCTTTTATATTACTGAATGACCCTAGGTAGCTCAATTTATCCAGGAACAATGGACAATAATGTAAAATTTCTACTTTAAAATAATGGATTGATACATTTTCCAAGACATCCATTGCCACAAGATTTAAATTTTATAAGTGATGCAAAAAATGTGTGCACGGAACAACACCTATGTACTCAGATTCCAGTGGTGCAACCAACCTCCTTCCAGTAACCTTTCTGAATGAAAGCAGTTTCTGTTACCAAGTATTATCAAGACAATCAAAAACATTAGATTGCAGAATTCAAATTCTTCATTGTGATGCTTTTGATTGTAGGACATTCTAAAGCTGGTACTTACTCTCGAAATGAAAAAATAGTCGCTTGAAAATATAGAAGTGTGACCAGTGGTGAATGTGGCATACATTTTCGTGAAAGAGGGAGGTATGCAAGATTAATGTGAAGAAAATAGACAACTCATGATAATTTGTATCAGTTTTGCTACTCATATTCAGAGGATAATTTGCACTGAAGCTCCTTTTACTTTATTGAGATAAAGCTTTTTCATTATAGACATTAAATCGAAAAATATAAGAAATTGCTATTTTTAAAAATCTGACACTAAATTCACACCACCAACACCCCACTCCTGTCACCAATACAAGAAAGTATGACTCTAAAACAGCGATGTCTTCCTTCACCATCCATTAAAATAATTCAGACACAGTAATTATTTCTTCATTATATCGGGTGTGGGCATACCTCCCTACTATATATGTTACTGAGTGACTGTATACTAAAGGAATATTGTTTTTGTTTTCAATCTGTTGACTTGTTAAAATAAGAACATGAAAGTTAATTAGGGCAATGTTTCATAATTTTGTTTTTCTTTTTGTGTGAATGAAATAGCCTTTACAAATATTTGTTTGTTGCATTAAAGTATTCTACAGAAGTAGTCATATGTATTGTATTTTTACATTTATTTTGGCAGTTGACATCTTCCAAGTATCTCTCAGATCTAGAGTTTAATCTTGCAGTCTATTTTGTTGGTACAGCAAGAATGAGTAAACAAATCGACACTTGTGTGAGACCTAATACTTACAACCCAAGTGTACAGAGCTCCCAGTGGTATGCTAATGTCTTACCATGTTTTATGTCCTTACACTTCAAAATGGTACTAATGCATGGTAAATAATGACAGAAGACAAAGTAAGAGGGTATTGTGTGTGTGTGTGGGGGGGGGGGGGGTGTCAGATTTTGGAGGGGAGGGGGAGGCAGGATGGAAATGAAAACATGGTGGTTCTATTTATGTACAGAAATATTAACATGTGTTCAAGTTTATTAACAAATTTAAGAATTAATTCCCATGCTAACAATCCGGAATGAAACATAGCGAAAAATCATTTGTTCAATATACTTACCAATAAATCAATAAGAAATAAACTTGCTATATTCAAAGCAACTGTAACAACTATTATAAAAGTTACTAATTTCAATCTAGTTTCAGGAAACTGTCTAAATTCTGTAGTGGGTGTCATCCACAGCTTCTGATTGTTACATTATTAACAAACACTTTCCTATCTAAGTCACAACCAATCAGTTCTTTCTAGTGCATTTCCATTAGAGGCCTACAAATAACTATAAATTCTTATCTCCGACAGAAATAATTAGAATTTATTCTGTTGTCATAACATCACTAACATCTCCCTTGGGTCTAGTTGGATACTTACATTTTATTAAAGAAAAAAATACTGATTCATCCACATTTCTATAGAGCAGTACCAGTATACCATATGCTGTATTTTAACATGCTACTCATTTCATTATCCATGTTTAGGGGTTCCTGGGAATACTACCAGCAGCAAATCTGTGTGTGTCAAAATGACATGTTGATCTCATTTATTGGAGTGACAAAGTGATAGGGAAGAAGGAGCTATGAAGAAAAAATACAGCCATCACAGAGACGAAACTGACAACAAATAAAATTTTGTCCATGATAAGACAGCTATCAGTGTCTATAATTTTTACTACCATAATATGCTCTACACCACTTTCCCATTTTAAATGCATTCTTTAACACATGCCACATGAAACAAATTATATTACACTTATGTTGATAAATATAGGACTGTGAAAAGCCACATAATTATTATTCTTTCACCAATGTCTCTTCAGTTTGAAGAGATATACACAGCATACTCATCAAACTGCATAAAATAGATACAACTATTAATATTTAAATTAAAATAGTGTTTTAGTTTCATCACTCACATGCAGGTACTATGATAGTACTAACTATGTTGTGTGACTATTGTTGACAGCATTAGAAAACTAGCCACACAATTTTTTTTTATAATCGCCTATACATTTAGATCTGTATTCTGTAGTTACTGTGTGCATGCTGTCAAAAAACGTCGTTTCACCTTTCAGAATAACAGCACAAGTATGTATCCAACAACATGTAAGCTATTCTTTATTTCTAATAGGCCTATTTAGAAAAGAAATTGATGTAATTTCTAAGAAAACAGTGTAATTTGTATCCAGGGCTTACTGGCTCTTAATGTTCAAAAGAGGTGTACCAAACATCTAGTCTGTTTCTGGAGCTGACCTTCTGTAACAACTTTTCTTACAGCACGACAGGAGCCACAATTAACCGTGCATGTTATATAAGCTGAAGTATAATCCACGAGAAAATCAGTATTCCATAGTTATAAATATGTACACAAACTTAAGACGTCCTTCATTTAAAAAATGTGCGCCTGAAAACATGTCAAGGTGATAAGCATTCCAAATTTAGCCATAGTTAAAATCATGCAAATAAAAAAAAAAAAAAAAAAAAAAAAAAAAAAAAAAAAAATGTTAATGTCAATAGCAACTAGTCTGCAAGCATGTTGGGCTGAAATAAAACGAAGGCATATTTCAGTACATATTACGTGACTTCTGACTATTGAATGATTATTTAAGAGACACGGCAATGATGTACTGCGCACGACGGTTTCACATAATTCCTATTTACAGTGCTGAGATATGGATTCAAAGGCATGTTTTTCGATTAAATATAATGCACAGAATGTATATGGTAATTTACTTCTTCGGCATGAAGTCTCAAACAGCGGAAAGCAAATAAAATCAATCAGAATTTCAGTTCAGTCAGATGCTGCAATTAGTTAAGTCAGGAAAAATAAGACATACATTGCACACGAAGTGATAAAGGCAACTCCTTTCTAATTAAGCATAATCCCGATTATCAACATATGACATAATACTCAAGATAGGCGTTGATAGTGGTTTTTCGAATGCTTAACTGCGCGCTAAAACTAATGATCGCTATAGTTCATCGTTAGAAAAATAACATTTAAATGTCGCGAATTTATGTTTGTAATGCCGTGTTCGATCTGTAGTTTGCAAATCATAATGCCGAACCATGATCCACAAAGTGCAATACTCTATCAAACGTTTTGTTAATTTACAGATGTCTTCAAACAATATGTTTTCCATTTCGAAAAATATTTATTGCCTAAGTAGGGTTTAAACCGCGTTTCATAACAAATGATACGCCGATGCCTCAAAAACAGTTAACTATCGATACTCTTTACCATCGCTGGGAACGCGTTAGCAGACGACACAACAGCATGTAAACAAAGACCACGCCTCTTTTGATCAAAACACAAACGCCGGCAAGCCATACAAAACGTGCTCAGAATGACTTACGGATGATTTGATCTCTTTGTTCGTTGATAGCCTGCGATGGAAAGATTTAGCTGGTTCGGTTTCTCCATCACTTTCTGACGATTCTTCGCCTGTTTGCTCCTGACCAACTCTTTGCGCTGCACAGACGCCCCTCCGACCGCCAGACGCCATACTTCTTTCGATGCGGATTTCAAAATATCCATGAACAGAAGTTCTCCCCAGAGAGACGGCGTTTTGAAAGTGACAGTCTGCTTACTGCTACATGCCGTCACTAATGACGCGCTACCGTGTTACCGTTCTACGAAAGAGGATCACTAGCGCATCTAATCGTTTGGCTACATCGTGACATATCTTTACCACTACAAATACGAAACAAACCACACGACGCCAAAGCTTCATCTACAACCAGAGACAATACACCACAATTTATTAGGCAAGCTTTGAGATTGTTTCAAAGCGTACATCTAATTTGTCGTTTGTTATTAATTTTTGAGGAAAGACTAGTGTAACTAAATATCTCAAATAAAGGTATTATTTTTACAATATTTCAGAGGAAATAATCACTTATTGCTAGCTCATTAATAATGCTTGATTTTTTTTGTGGCACTACGTTGGTGAAACTGTTTCGTTCCATTCTGCCACTGATTTGAAATGCCATTAACAGCACACCATTTCCCGAGAGCGTTAACGTGTTTATAAGAAGTTTGCGTTTCTTAAGAATTGGAATTAGTAATTTAACAGCCGCTTATCGAATATAGAGAATTATGTATCGTTATTAAATTTTGTGCAATTATGTAGGGCGGTAAATGATCAATGGTGCATGTCATAGTAGCGCAGTTTACGAAAAAGATAAGTTTATCAATACCGAGTAACGGGAAAACTGAATGGGTAAATTATAGTATAGTCCTCCCACCTTCATTTGAGTATTAGATTATCATATTTTTCCACAGTCAAGCTCCAAAAATAAGCTGTACGTCACAATAAGGATTAAAGAAAGCTGCTACACTAAATGTTTGACTTCCTAATTGTTCCATGTGATTACAGTTTAAAAAGTAGAAAGTTGCTTATTTTTTTAAAAAAACTATATGTTACGAGCTTTTGGTACGAACAGCTCTGTTAATAAATATAAGTATTCAGGCATGACATTCATGTTCTGAGCAAGACAGAACTACCGTAACTGCCTTCCTTACCGAAAGATAAAACTGTGTAATAAAGTGTCAAAATAATACAAAACAATAAAATCATCTGTAATATAAAAAAACCATAAACAATATTAAATTGTGAAAGCTTTCACACAGTGGAAGAGCCATCAGCATAATTAAGAAATATTGATTGATTTCTAAATTCAGGTTGTATATCAGGACAAGGTATTGTGATTATGCCAGTTGATGTTATTACATATTCAGAATTTGAAATATTTGGGATTGAGTCAAACATCAGAAGCAGATGTTTTTTGTAGAACTTTTGCCAAGGGATCCATGGCAGTTGAGTTCTTCAGAGGAGACTTTGCAAATGTTACATGAATGCTTCCCAGTTGTGGTCGTGTAGAAGGTAGGGTTTTCAAGTTGGCAGTTCTAGAATGGGAGAGTCAAGGATTAATAGTTGATTGTTTCCAATATATTTTCTGAAAATTACTTTGTGCAGGTACATAGAGAAGCAACTCATTAAGGCAATGTCTTAAAACCTCCTAGTACCTTAAAAACAATTTGAAGCAGTTGATATAGAAGAGAGCATCATTGATTGCAGATGTGACGAGAGTGTTAAGAAAGTATTTTTTTCATAGCAAGAGTAACAGGGAACAAAATGCAAACTGTCAGACTTGTCAACATCAGATATCCACCTCTGCCAAAGATAAGGAACCACATACAGATTGGATTTTAGAAGCATCAATATGGTCATCAAAGAGAGAACATGCTTTTTCTCTCTCTGTAAAACTCATGGAATGTTACCAAGTTATTATCAATGCTTCACATTGAACAGTTGGAACTCAATGGACTCCGTCAAGATTACATTTTAAACAATAACAACACTACACTGAAACTAATAATGAACATTAGTTTTTCCACGTCTGTATTGTTCAGAATAATAATAGAATTGTTCATAATAAAACTGCAGTCTGTTGCCTGTTTCTTTAGCATGACAAGTATGTTGGCAACTGTAAATAGATTGTTTCTGGACCGGAGATTCAGGTGCTACACACCATCACATAATAATAATAATAATAATAATAAATAAAAATAAAAACTTCTTATTTAACCTATAATAATAATAATAATATTTATTCAACATCGAATAATATATATATACAGTCTCTTGACATTGTACAGATTATTCTTCTGAATACGTCAGTTTCATAAATTATAAACTAATGATTACTGTTTCATATAGACATTATTTCTTTTATACAAATAAAAGCATTACATGTTTTTAAGTATTTATCTGACAATTAAACAGTTAATTACAGTATTACATGTTTTAAGTCTATTTGACAACTAAACAGTTTACTGCAGTACATACTTGTCTTGGTTAAGAAACATTTTTCATATAGTCATAGAATTCATCTAGAGAATAGAATGCATTTTCAATTAGGATCCTTTTTAGTTGGTCTTTTAATTTGTTTTTAGGAAGGGCTGCAAGGCTTTTAGGTAGTGCATTGCTAAGCTTCAGGCCAACATGAAGTCCATTTTTTTCATATAATGCTGTTCTGTGGCTGTTTAAATGGTATCTTAGTTTTTGTCGTGTATTATGTTGATGTAGATCACAGTTTAGATCTGGATTGATTGTTTTCACATACATTATTATTTTTAATATATATACCCCAGTAATGGTAGGTATTCCCAATTTTGGAAAGAGATTCCGACATGATTCTCTTGGTTTGGCCCCACAGATAATTCTGACTGCTTTCTTCTGTAGTATCAACAGAGTGTTAATGTTGGCTTGTGATGTTCCACCCCAAATCTCTATTCCATAGTTTGTGTTGGATGCAAATAATGCATGGTATGCAGTCTTTAGGATATGCATATCTTTACAATATTTGCTGATCTGGTTTATGGCAAAGATATTTTTAGACAGCTTAAGGTTGTCTTGAAATGTGATACCCAAAAATTTTGTATATTTTTCCTTATTAATAGTTTGATTTCCTATTGATAATTTCATGTCAAAGTCTGTTTGCTTTCTAGGGTTAAATTCTACAATTGCGGTCTTGGAGGCACTTACATTTAGATGGTTTTCATTGAAATACTTGACTATTTCATTAGTGACAGTGTTGCACAGCACTTCCAGACTGTCGTGGTCTTTGTGTTTGCACACAATTGTTGTATCATCTGCATACAATATTATTTTATTATCTGGGGAACAGTACTTTATATCGTTCACATAAATCAGGAACAGGAGGGGTCCCAAGACAGAACCTTGGGGCACTCCGTATTTAACATCTGCTACTTTGGATTTGAAATACCCACTGTTTGTTTTAATCAAGACAAACTGTTTCCTGTTGCTCATATATGACTCTATTAGGTCAAAGCATGTTCCTCTAATACCCATGTTCCATATCTTGTCAAGTAGTATGGTGATATTGACGCAGTCAAAAGCTTTTTCGAGATCAAGGAACACTCCAGCAACTTGTTCGTTGTTCTCTATGGCAGTTATTATTTCATCTACGAGCTGTGCTGCAGCTACTGAAGTTGACTTGTTTTTCATGAAACCGTTTTGATTCTCTAATATTAGGTTGTGTAGACTCAGAAATGCCATTAGTCTATTATAAATAACTTTCTCGATTACCTTGGAAAATGCAGGTAAGATTGAGATCGGTCGGTAGTTTTCGATTTTATTTTTATCACCTTTCTTGTAAATCGGAGTTACTTGTGCTATCTTTAGTCTGTCTGGAAAAATGCCCGTTGTGATTATGTCATTTACTGCTGTCGCCAAGGCATTTGATATGTTGTCTATGCACCTTTTAAGTGTGCTGATAGACAATCCTTCATAACCTGCAGAGTTTGAGTTTTTTAGTGACATCACTATGTGTTTTATTTCCCTGCTGTTCGTAGGTGTCAAGTATATGCTATGTCTTACTGGATTGCCCTTATATGTATACTGGAGGTTGTTGAACTGCTCATTGATGGATTTTCCCATAGAAGAAAAGTACTCGTTAAAAATATTTGCTATCTGGTAGGGGCATTTGATGTTACCACCTTTGAAATTGATACTAAGGTCACTAGCTTATTTGTCCTTAAACTCCCTAAAGCTATTTATAACTTGCCAGACAGCTCTGCCAGAGTTGTTAGAGTCTCTTAACATGTTAGCTACGTGTTTACCTCTGGTTTCTAAGAGGAGATTTTTGTAGTGATCATGACAGTTGTTAAATTCTTCCTTCAGTCTATGATTATCACTATTCTTTGTCAATGCACATTGGAAAAGTCTTAGTTTTTCTCTTGCTGTTTTTACTTCAGTGTTTATCCAGTTATTCTTTTTTATTTTTTTTTACAGTCATTTACTGGCAGGGTTGTTTCTGGGCATGAGACATTGAAGCAATAATAAAAGTCAGATGCAAATTCATTGAAAGTGAAACAGTTATTTTCATTCCATTGTAAGCGTTTGAGCATACTCTTAATGTTTTCGATATTGTCATCATGGGTGGCTCTTTTTGTTACATAGTGTTTCTTTTTGCTTGCAATATGAAGGTTTTCAGCTTCTGTCAGTACCTGAACTGCATGGTGGTCAGAAATTGCAAGCTTCAGAACTGATGCAGTGTATTTAAAGTGGGACATGTTAGTAATAATGTTGTCAATGCATGATTTGCTGCCATTGACCTCCCTGGTGGGCTCATTTATCAAGGGATTTAGTTTAAACTGATCTCGTACCAGCATCAATTTTCTTTTAATGCTGGAGTCAGGAGACAGCAAGTGAATATTTATGTCTCCTACTAGAATTAAGTTAGCTCAGCCATTTTTATTACAGTGTTTGCTGTCAATGTCTACAAGTAGATCATTCAAAACTTCAAAGAAAATTTCAAGGCTGCCACTTGGGGGTCTGTATACACCTATGATAATTAAGTTCTCTTTCCCCCATTTGTATTTAATTGCTGCTAGTTGTATAATCCCCTGTATGCTGAAAGCACTTACATCAATTACATTAAAGTTACCTCACCTAACTTTCACTTAAAATGATCACTGTTTCAAACAGATCACAAAATAAATAAAACATATACCTGCTCTATGGTTGACTGCTGTGGTGTTGCCAACATTTGCAGAGTGTGAGCAACAGACACTGTAGTTTAGCCGAATTCATCTTAAGAGTACAATGGATATTCCTTTAAGTTACTTAACACTATAGATTTGAACAGCTCCACTGGCCAGAGCTGAACACCATTTTGAAGTACGGTATGTTAAACGTTTTCACAACTGCCACAGGGGAAGTATCTTGGGTCTTGAGCAACAGATACCTTTGACTCATCTATGCAGCCTGTAGTGGTACAAGCCACTCTCCTTAATTCTCATATACCTTGAGATACCAAAATAAGCATTAATTTATGTTGTTAAATTAATTAAGAAATCACGAGAACAGGAACTGCCGCCAGAATCTGTTTGTTTCAGATTCTGGAGGTGGTGGCAGCAGCAAGTATTCAGTGACGCTACTGCTGTCCACTAAGAGTAAACATGCACATGAAAAAGAAGAGATTATGTTATCTCTGATGCATTGCTAAGTGTGATTTTGTTGTTTACTTTGTATTCCTTGGTTAATTCTCTGAGCCTGTAACACGTTAATGTTCTGATTGTATCTCGACTCCGAGTAATAAACTTAGTTTAAGACTACATATGTGGAAATTATTTCACAAGAAGTTAGCCAGATTTGGAATTATTGATTGGTGTGAAAAGAATGATGAAGGATTTAGTACAAAGTGATATTCTGGAGTTGAATACATTAGGCTCAAGGAGGCACAGTAAATGCTGGACCTCAAATCTATAATAGTATTATTCTAGACACTTCAGAAGATAAAACAACTTGATTAAAATCCGAAAGTAAGAAGACCTGGCTTGAGTGACATTAAATGATGACACTTCAAGTAACAACCTGAGTGGACTATTGCACTGTCTATGTTGAGAATCTTCCAACACAGGGCAGGCAGCAAGTAATAGTTCAAGCCCTTATTTTGTGTTTTGTGGTGATGAATGTGATGCCCTTTACTATAAGTGTTTTGGTTCGCCTTCATTTGTACACAGTCATAACACCTAGCTTAACAAAGATAGTTTTACAGTGATCCATATTTTTGCTGGAAGTATCTATCTTCACTCTTTTTCTGCAGTAGTAGCACTTTCCTGCAGCATGGCCCCATAGCAGCAATCCATAGCTAGTTGATATGACTGTGGAATAACACAAAGTAAACAGTTTGCAGGCATTGTTCTGTTATTACACTTTTCAGTTTTCTCAATAGATACAGGGCTTGTGACAGTTTGACACACAGATGCATAGGTGCTCTTTCCAAGTTAATTTGCTATCAATGATAATCCCAGCTTCACCATTATGCAGTGACCGAATGTCACTCAGGCTACATGCAGTACTCTTTGATTTATTTTCAATTTATTAGCATTAAACCATTCCCTGTCTTCATTGAACAGAATAATACCTTATTGCATCTCCTGTATATGCACTATTTACAGTTACCCAAACACACCTAGGCAGACATTTCTTTCTACAAATGTCTGACTAGGTGTGTTTGCTTGTGTGTATTTGTGGGTGTGTGTGTGTGTGTGTGTATTTGTTTACTTTCCTTTTTCTTCCCCTAAGGTATGTCCTCCCATTCCCGGGATTGGAATGACGCCTCATCCACTCCCTTAAAACCCACATCCTGTCCTTTTTCCCCTCCTTCCTGCCTCTTTTCATGATGAAGCAACCAATGCTAGTGAAAGCTTGAACATTTGTTTGTATGTGTTTTCATTTGTGTTATTTGTGTCTATCGGCGAGCCTGTGCTTTGGGTAAGTCAAACAATCTTTATTTTTATACATATTTTTCCCACCAGGAAAGTCTCCTTCGGTCGCGGTGGAATAGCCGCGCGGTCTAAAGCACCTTGCTGTGGAGTGCGCATTGCTCGCCATGGAGGTTCAAGTCCTCCCTGGGGCATGGGTGTGTGTGTTTGTCCGTAGGTTAGTTTACCTAGGTTTAAATAGTTTGTAAGCTATGGACTGATGACCACGCAGTTTGGTCCGATAGATTTACAAACATTTGAAAGTCTCCTTCTAAAATATTCACTATTTACAGTAGCAGACATCATTGCCTCAACTGAAAAATGTGACTATTTGAGTATTTGAGCTTATGTCATCAACAAAAATTAGAAGCAGATGACAGTACGGATCCTTGAGGCACACCATATTGCAATTTCTCTTCTCATGAGACTGATCCTATAACTGATGCAGCCTGACCTCTGTTAGATAGGAACTGAAGGGTAGCTCCTCCAATCCCGTATGATTTTAGTTTACTAAGTAGGACCTTATGTGGAGTGCAATCTACTAAGATCACAAAATACCAGGGCCACAGACTCTCTTTCTTCAAATGCTTGGTTTGTTTTCTTAAACAGGTTGTTGTGATATAGCCTATTTACATTTCTGAAAACCATGCTGTGCATCATTAAAGAGGATGTTTTCTTCCAAATAAGTTAAAAGTTGGTGTTTCATTAGAAATTCCACCACCTTAGCCAGCACTGGGATTTTGGTCATAGGCCTACAGCTTGAGACATCACTTGGGTCCCCTTTTTTTTATAAATGGGTACTCTGTGTTTTACTTTCAGGAAGTCTGGGAATTCACCAGAAGATAGGCATTTGTTAATTACCTCCGCTAGTGGTTGAGCAATTTCACTTATAATGTTTTTTAATACTGTGCTGGTCATGCCATAAATGTCAAGGCTTGCTGATGATTTATATTATTTTCACATCGTTGGGATATACCCTCTTCCAATTTTGTATGCTACATCTCCCCCCCCCCCCCCCCCCCCCCACACACACACACAATTTCTGAGTTTTAATATTGAGTCTTTCTGGGTTTCAATATTGAGTCAGGTACTTTACTTACAGTACTTTCCACTATTCCTACAAAGTATTTATTAAATGCATCTGGACTACTGGTTTTTTCATAAGATGTGGGTTTTTCCTTGTGTTCATTGACTAGGTACCATGCTGCCTTGCAGGAATTTTGGCCTCTTTCAAAGACTAACATTGCTTTCCCATTTTGCTTATTCTACTTCCTTTCTGTAGATCCTTTTAGTGTGTGGGTAATCATAATATAGTTCATTCTTTCAATCAGCAAATGTGGCTGTTTTTACCTGGTCATTCAAAATATGTACAATACATTTTATGTTTGACAATTTGGGGATATAACACAACTTTTCCTTTTATTCTTCCTCTTATGTTTTGTTGGAAATTCCTTGTCAATTTTTTCTTTAAGTGCCAGAAAAATATTACTGAATGTATCACTTGGTTTCCTCTCATAAATTGTTTCCATTCAATAGCAGACAATGAAGCTTTGAGAGCATCAAGTCCTTCAATTATGATGACCCTATTACTGAACACAGTTAAGATGCCATGTAAGAATACTTTGATTACTCACAGTTTTTGCCTGTAGTTCCATAACCACTACTTGAGCATTGGCTCAACCACATTTGTAGTCCCATCTATTTAAATTAGATATAATAATGTCAAGGTGGGCATCTCCTCAAGCTGGTAAGAAAATGGTCACAAGAAGTCCATAACTGCTTATAAGGTTCATAAATGTTTGCACTCTGACACTATTTTCACCAATATGTACATTAAAACCACCACATAATGCAATTTTTGTTCCCGTGTGGCGTCAGTAACGCAGACAGCTTTACAGCTTCAATAAAGATTTCAAAATTACCATCTGGGAAATGGTACACAGAAACAACAAACATGTTCATATTAAACAGCACAACAGCAGCCATTTCTAGATCCATGTTCCTAAAGAATTTTTTCAAATCAATTTTCTTGGCACTGAACAGTAGTATCTCTACCCCATGCATTTCTCAATTCCAGATATTCAGTTGAGATGTAGTACACAGCTTCTAGTTTAGTTAGCCAGTGTTCACAAATACATAGTACATCAGGTCCCACTTCATCAATAAAAAGTGACAGTGTATCAAAAATTGTCTGGAGGCACTGCACATTTACACTGGTAATTATTAAGCCTGGTTTTTCTTCAATAATGCCATTTCTCTTTTTACTTGAGTATTCTTAATCCTGAGATTTTAGCCCACTGGAGCTCTGGGGAATTCTCTGAAATAAAAAATGCTTTACTGTAACTGCTTCAAAACACTTTATATTAACTACTACCAGATAATATATATATAAAAAATAGATGAAGATTACTCACAAGGCGAAGGAGCACATGTAGTGATAGTAAATAAAACAAACACACACACACACACACACACACACAAATGCTAGCTTTCACAACCTAACTGCTTCTTCAGGCAGAAGGGAAGGAGAGGGAAAAGGAAATGATGAGGTTTTAAGGGATTGGGTAAGGAGCCATTCCAATCCCGGGACAGGAAAGACTTACCTTGGGGGGGGGGGGGGTAAACAAATACACACACACTCCCACACATATACACAAACGCAAACACACCTAGGCAGACATACTGTAGAAAGCAAAGAAGTTGGACAGAGATATCACTTGAGGCAGAGGCTCTGTCCAGAGAATGGAAGCAAAGATGTTCAAGATGGTTGGCGGGAATTTGAATTTAGCGGAGGTTGAGACCAGGTGGGCAACGGGAAGAGAGAATATGCCGAAGGGCAAGTTCCCATCTCTGGAGTTCTGAAAAACTGGTGTCAGTGGGAAGTATCCAGATAACCCAGACGGCGTAACACTGTGCCAAGATGTGCTGGCCGTGCAACAAGGCGTGTTTAGCCACAGGGTAATCCTCATTACCAACAAACACTGTCTGCCTGTGACTGTTCATGCGAATGTACAGTTTGTTGCTGGTCATTCCCACATAAAATGTTTCACAGTGCATGCATGTTAGTTCGTAAATTATGTGGGTACTATCGTAAGTGGCTCTGTTCTTGATCGTGTACATCTTCCGGGTTACGGGACTGGAGTAAGTGGTGGTGGAAGGGTGCATAGGTCAGGTTTTACAACGGGGGTGGTTACAAGAGTAGGAGCCAGAAGGTACGGAAGGTGGTTTTGGGGATTTCTTATGGTTGGACTAGGAGGTTACGGAGGTTAGGTGGGCAGCGAAAAGACACACTCGGTGGAGTGGAATGGATGTCATGAAGGATGGATCTCATTTTGGGTCACTACTATCACTACCTGTGCTCCTTTGCCTGGTGAGTAATCGTCGTCTATTTTATATATATTTTTTTTCCTGCTAGGAATTTTTCGTCTATAATATTCGTATCATAAATTTGAATTCAACTACTATCAGGTTTGTCAGAGACCATAATATGGTGGGAATTTTTTAAACAATTCACATGTTAATAATTACACAATAACATAACAAATGAGCTAACAGTATAAGAATAAAATCATGCTGATTCCAGAATGAAATTTTCACCCTGCAGCAGTGTGTGCACTGATATGAGACTTCCTGGCAGTAACTCGCCTGAGAGGGTGGGCTGTGAGGGATACCTCAGTCAGTAAAGTGCCCTTTATCCTTCACTTCTCCTCTCCTCACCACAAAGCATGACAGTTGTGTGTCTGTGAAATGTGCCTGTGTGATTTTTATGAACGGTGTCTCTTTTTCTCACAAAGACTAATGGGCAAAAGCTGAAGTGTCGTATATGTGTCTTTTATATATGCCTTTTACAGCTTGATGTGCGCTTTTGTGGTGGGTTTCAAACCACCCTCATATATTTTCAAACTTCAATTTTAGGGTGCTATAGGTAAACTGACTTTCCTATGCTCAATCATTAAGGGTCTGGTTGTCCAGTCATCAAATTTTCTCATTGCAGTGATGACCAGAACATTGTCGCTATCACATTCTTCACGTTTGAAGTTTCTTACTTTTGTAATGTTACTCAGTATACGATCTATCTGATTCTTTGTGTGTTGGGCAGGTGAGATCCACATGAATTTATGAATGTTGTTTCTTGGAAATTAGGTGCTGACAATCATCAAGTTATTACTAGCTGTGATTGCCATTATTGTTATTTACAGTGTGAAAACTCTCCTCTTACTGTAGGGTAACAGACTTTTTTGTTTAAATCTGCATTTGAGTCTACTAATATGATTTTAACATTTTAGGAAGGTTGATAGACTCATTGATTTCTTCAAAGAAGTCATCCTTGGCAATGTCTGTTGACTCCTCTGTGTGGACATATATGTTGATAATGCTTTTATTTTTGAGGTTGTTTCTGATTTTTATGACACACATTCTGTCATTTACTGGTCAAAAATGATTACAGCATTTTTGTTCTCTTTTAGAGGATGAACTCAACACCATATTTGTGTTCTTTGGGGTGTTGACTATAATATACACTTAGGCTGTCTACATCACGCATATCTGTCCATCATACCACTTCTACTGCATTTATGCCTGTGTTGTATTTTCTTCTCTCTTTCAAACTAACTCATGTATTGTTTCAGGTTTGGATAATATTTATATGTTCCAAGTTCTTAATCTAATACCCTTTTTTGTTTGCCATGTCATCTTCATTTGGTTCTACCAGTATCCAAGGCTGTTTTTAAAAGGTTTCAGAACAACTTTATTTTTATAGGGTTAGGTGGTTGGCCTCCTGCCTAACCCTAGGCAAAGTTTGGGA
This sequence comes from Locusta migratoria, assembly GCA_026315105.1. Lineage (NCBI taxonomy): Eukaryota > Metazoa > Arthropoda > Insecta > Orthoptera > Acrididae > Locusta > Locusta migratoria. The sequence goes on from CM048745.1 coordinate 107,010,541, forward strand.
TGGATAATTACTATTTAAAAAATGCCAAAATTTCTAGAAATAGGAAGACACCTGACACTGCTGATTATGGAGGCGAGGTTCCAATGGTCTCTAGAGGACAAATAATCATTTGTATGATTAAGAGGATATGTTGATTCTGGTGCTGCATTCACATTCAAGAAATCATGCCTATGATACACCCTGAGTGAGAAAATTGACAAAGCAGGACACATTGTAGCATCTGATTCTCAAAAGCTAAACTAAGGAGAGAGAGAAAGCTCAACTACTACAAAAGAGATTATCATTTTTATGTGGGTTGTAAAGATACACTAAGTGCCTGATTCATTGGGCTTTATAGTTAAGTGAGTTGATTTTGAGGTCATCCATGATCCTGGGAAAAATCATAGTAATGTAGACGAGTTACAGTGCAAGATACACAGCCATACCCACAGATGAATGGTAAAAGGCTCAGACTGCTGACAACTGCCAAGAGTTCATGAGACAAACTCAGTTCAATGCTGATGAAATATTGTGGTTGGCACAACATCTATTTATATGATGTAGTGTTGAGGAAGACCCATGACACTGCCTTAAAACAGCTTGGAGATCAGGAATGGAGACTTTTTGGTGGAAAACCAGGAAACGTAACTGAATTTAATCAGTAACAGAGTCTACTGCAAAGGTTACCTGTGTCTAGTAGACTATTCCATATTATCAGCATTGAAATTCTAAGCCCCTTTGTACAGATACAGCAGGGCTTTGGCATGTGTTTATCGTAATCAGTCATTGTTCCTGATTTCTGCCCAAGCATATGGAAACACTGGCTTAAACAATGTATGATGATTGGTTATTAAACTTTGGGAGAACAGAGACCCTTGTAATATATGAGGGCATTAATAATATGTCTGATTTTTGTTTTGGCATTTGTGAATTAGGCAGCTACAGACTAGTGCACTACATCCACAAGCCTGTTGGTGAACAAAGATGATGAATACAATGATGTGACAAGTTATGTCTTATTGTATGAATAAGCACCACAGTAAATGTAATATGAGCTAGCAGCCTTAAGTATGAGAGAGCAAAATATGTCATCCCTTTCTGAACTGTGTAAATCTTACCCTGGAGAAGTTGTATCTTCCATGTGGAATTTTGCTAATAGATCAGGCATGGCCAAACACCACCCCACGGGCGCCCTGGCTGTGCCTGCGCTGCCGCTCGCAGGCAGCCTTTGCCGTGCCCCTACCCCATGCACTGTGCGCAGCGGCATGTGGGGCACTAGCGTCACATGGTTGCGGTTGGGGCTGTGAACTACAGTGTACTCCGCCTGCGGGGCGCAGGCATGCCCGCCAGGCAGAAATGTTGGCCATGCCTGTAATAGACTGAAAGGTGTACAGTAGCAGGATCAAGATAAGTATTAAGGCAACAAATGCGTTTGCAATTGAAAATATGAATCAACATCAGCAGTACAATGTAATGGTGAAATTTTGTGCCAGATCAGGACGTGAATCTGGATTTCCCACTTTTCACGAGCAGTTGTGTTACAGGGAGAGATGTTTATTACAACTGTCACAAGCCTTGCTGTTGCTCATGTTTGCATGTCTGAAGGAGATTTGCATTGGTTCCATCAATAAACACAGACATTGTACATTATATTTAAATGAGCCACAGCAAGGCTTGTGACAAAACATCTCTCCCTGCACTGAACTTATATAGTGGAATGTACGAGCACACATGGGTAATAATAATAGTAATATTAGCAACCAGTGTGTGGCATAAAGAAGTTGGGAGGCATGAGCATATATGTTAGTTAAAATTTTCATATGCCACCATTAAATTGTACAGCTGATACTGATTCATATTCACAATAGCAAATATATTTCTTATATTAATTTGACAGGTTTAGTTGCCATAGTTTCTGTTCCATAAGACATGATTGCATGTCTTAAGAACACTTGATTGATAAACACACATACTGCACATCATATCTACATCTACATAGATACTCTGCAAATCACATTTAAGTGCCTGGCAGAGGGTTCATTAACCACTTTCATAACCTCTCTACCATTCCATTTTCTAATAGTGCACGGGAAAAAAGAACACCTAAATTGTTCCTTTTTTTTTATCTGATTTCTCTTATTTTATTGGGAGGTCATGTTTTCCTATGTAGGTGAGTGCTAGCAAAATATTTTCACATTCAGAAGTAAAAGTTGCTGATTGAAATTTCACGTATAGATCTCGTTGCAATGAATAACGTCATCCTTTTTAATGATTTCCACCTCAAATCGTGCGACATCTCCATGGCACTTTCCCCTGTATAACACAATAAAACAAAACGAGCTGCCCTTCTCTGAACCTTCTTAATGTCCTCCGTCAGTCCCACCTGGTGAGGGTCCCACACTCGGCAACAGTACTCCAAGAGAGGATGCCAAGTGTGATGTAGGCAGTCTGTATAGTGTAGCTGTTGCATCTTTGCAGCGTTGTGCCAATGAAACGTAACCTTTGGTTTGCCTTCCCGACAATATTTTCTGTGTGTTCTCTCCAGTCTAAGTTGTTTGTAATTGTAGCTCCTAAGTATTTGGTAGAATTTGCAAACTTAAGGTTTGATGGATTTATCATGTAACTGAAATTCAGCGGATTTCTTTTAGTGGTCGCGTGTATTACTTCACACTTTTCATTATTTAGTGTTAATTGCCAATTTTTTCATCATGTAGAAATTTAGTTGACATTGCTTTGCAGTTGCTTTTGATCCTCTGTTGACTTCACTAACTGATAAATGACAGCATCATCCATGAACAGTCTAAGGGAGCTATTCAGATTGTCTCCTAAATCGTTTATAAACACAAGGAAGATTAGGGGACTTGTAACACTTCCCTGGGGAACGCCAAATATCACTTCTGTTTTACTTGATGACTTACAGTCAGTTACTACAAACTGTGTCCTTTCTTATAGGAAATTGTAAATCCAATCGCACAATTCTGGCGATATTCCATAATCACACAATTTCATTAGAAGCCGCTTGGGAGGTACAGTGCCAAAAGCCTTCTCGAAATCCAGAAATATGGAATTGATTTGAGACTCTTTGTTGATGGCACTTATCATGTCATGTGAATAAAGGGCAAGCTGTGTTTCGCAAGAGCAGTACTTTCTGAATCCATGTTGACTATTGGTTAATAGGTCATCCTCTTGGCCTTGGAAGAGCTAAAGAGTGCTCAAAAATGGAAAATCAAGTAACCCAAATATCTCATTGGACATTGGCTTATGCTGGCTAACTTCCACACACCAAACAGAAAAACTAAGAAGCTTGTTACATGGTACTGGAGTCCTTATCAAGACATTGAAATTACTTCTGCTGTTATTGTAAACTGTAACAAGGAACTTGCCGTGATTGTACATGTTGGGAAAATTCATCCATTTAAGGGCACCCCTGATGTGCTAGCAGTATATCTTTTACTGGTAATTTATTTGGAATACAATAGAGAAGGGGGGGATAAAAATGGTGAGGCCACATAGAAGGATCAACTCTATAAATCTTTATTTAGGAAAGAATTCAATCCATGAAACAAGAAATTTTATAGCGTGGTATATTCAAAGGGTCTCAATGGCATATCTTTTAAACAAGGAAAATCAAACAGTAATTATTACTTTGTGAAAACACGTGAATTTTGAAGTTGTTCAAAAATATTCCCACTAACAATTTTACAAATTTTAGCAATTTACATTTTGCATATCCCTTTCAGGTTATGCATGCACAATTGTGTAGTTCTGGTTTTACTCGCTTTATTTCTTTGTGATTCACGCTAGGAAGTTCGAGCCTGCATGACACATTCGTGGATGAACTGTGGTAACATGCACGTGTTTTATTTCCATATATATCTACACTGGGTGACATCAGCAGTCGACAACTTCCAGTACACTTACAATGGTGGCAAGAAAGACTTGTTGATAAGATGTTGATATCCTTGTTTTGACATGTGAAGCTATCATACCTGACAGCCAGTTGATTTTATATGATCCTGTGATGTAATTATGTCATTTTTTTCAAAGGCAGATTACTGTAAGAAGGTGCAGATCATAAAAATTTGTAGTGAAGGCCCAAAACAGACAATTGGGTGGGTACAAAATTTTTGAAAATATCCCCCTCCTTTTTTTGTAATGAATTACTGTATGTATTTCATATTTTAAACGTGCCTCTCTATATTAATGTCACGTTACCTACAACTTTGGGTCTGAAAGGGATATAGACCTAGTCAGTTGATATAATTTAGATGGGGGATGATAATTTTAAAGCTGATACTGCGGAAGTCTAGCTTGTATTTTGAGATGTTCCATTCTAGAAACTAAGTAGACAATATTATTGTATGACAAACATGCTCTTTCTAACAGTACCATTGGAAATTAATTTGCAAGTGATATGCATCGAGATATTTTACCTTGGAAGTTGACATACCTTTGGATATATTACAACCACATTGTCACTTCAGTATGACCTATTATGGCACTCCTAATATACAGTCGCAAAATATCAAGACATATAGATCTTGACATATAGATCTTGGTGAGTGACTAACCATCAAATTGGAGTCCAAATCTTTCACAACAAAATCTGGTGGTAATTTTGGCATATCATTAACTGATGAATGGCCAAGCATTTTATTTTTTTTGGTTATAGCTGTACATTTTACACTAAAAGGCTGTTAGCATTGTAGAATGCTATTAAGTTTTTAGAGTAATAGAAACATACAATAAATTAATGAGCATATATGAGAACTTTCAAAAAAAAAAAAAAAAAAAAAAAAAAAATGATGTTTCCCTTTTACTTATTAAGCAATGGTCTCCTTCTGAATAGTCTCCTCCACAATTGATACACCGTTCCCAATGCTGTTTATACTTCCAGAAGTAATTCTGGCATGTCTTTTACTAGATTGCATGAAGCACCATCTGCGTATTTTCTTTTATTACCCCTATTGTTCCAAATCTTCATCCTTTCAATGTGGATTTGCAACTTTGGGAATGAAAAAGTACACAGGGCAAGGTCTTAAGAGTATGGAGAATGAGGTAGCACAGTGATTTCATTTTTTGTGAAACAGCCATGAATTGTCTTCCCACATTTAAGGCCAATCCTCTCATTTTCTCTTTGGGATCACAATATATCCTGGTAGTACCATTGATTAATAGTTTGTCCCTGGAGCACAAATTCATGATGAAATAATTCTTCAAAGTCATACATTGACATTTAAAGGTGTCCTTAAAGAGGGTCATCGTAAATTCCAAGGGTGCACTTTAAAATCACGTGAACCTTTCTAACACAGAACAGCTTATGCACTCATCACTTAGGGTTTCATGCCTCATTTGGTGTCTCTATGTAAAGATTTTCTTGTGTTTCAAATGTGTTGCTTCTCTAACTCTGCCACTTTGAAATTTGCATACTGCGGGGCACAATGTTCTACTCAACTCAACACTGAACAATAACTAACAAACATACAATGACGAAATGTCTGGCAGTTACACATTCAACATAGGCATGTGCAGAGATGCCAACACTCTTTTGTTCCAACACTCCATTGTAACAAAATTTTTTTAATAAACTTCATACGGTTATGAAGAAACATAATATCACTGTAAAAGCAAGTCAAAGCTGATCATCTTTATCTGCTAATTTGTTTTGGCCATTATGGATAGTGGCCAGAGGGAGATGCAGCCAAGGAGACTGGCTAGGCATAGGATGACATGGTGGTCCACAAGAAATAGAGGGATCAATCAGGATACTAATGCATGACATCACTGCATAAGTGTGGGACTCAAGAGCTTGGAGGGTACATCAGGAATGCCCATGCAGGAGATGTCAAAGTGACAGGGAACTGGAGATGAGGCAATAATTAAAAATGGATGTAAGATCGTCCTTCATCTGTACCATGGGGAAACTGAAATGATCTGATAAGCATGACATGGGTGATGGGGTGTGCGATTCTGCTGGAGTAGGGAAAGTGACTATACTATCATGGAGATGAACTGAAATGTCTTTCATACAGAAATGAGAGGTGTCCACAACAAACACGAAAGCAATCAGGGGAAAAAGGAGAGGTTATGTTGATAATGGTTATGCAGTTACTGGGAAAATAGGGATTGATATAAAAAGCCCTTGACCAGTAAGTCCGTAGAGGGGGAGATATATGAGGTACACATTGAAGGAAGGTCCACAGAACAGGCCTTTTGACCAGTAGTGTGAAATCATTGTCAATCATGGTCTGTGCAAGCTTGACTCATGCAGTCAGTACCATCAGTGGTTTTCCATTGAGAATATACAAGATGTGGCACATATACAGGAAGCCTGATTATGGGGACTGCAGAGCCATGTGGACTGTCATGTTGACAGGTTGACAAGTGACCAAGTCTCTATAAATGAAGAGTTAGTGATGTTTGTGGGTGTAGAGGAGGATTACTGATTTATTCAACAAGTGCTGGACATTCTTATTGCAAAGGAATGAATGTGTCTTCAGTGAACTCAGCAGGTATCAGAAGGGGCCCACCACAAAGACTTTTAGCTAAAGTAGTTCTCAAATTAGCCTTGAGAGCAGTTTGCAAACTGAGAAGTGCCCTAATAGGGCCTCATATCATGATCTGCCATTACACATCAAAGCCACCTTATTAATGTGGTGAAAGTGGTTGACCAAGCTGTTGCTTTGTGGGTGATAGGATGTGGTATTGAACTTATCCACACTGCACTGATCACAAAGTTTGGTGAACAGGAAGTATTCAAACTGGTTTGTCTGATCCACTGGAAAGGAGGAGGGGCAATCGAAACACACAATCAACGCTGAAACAGAAGCATGTGTGAAAGTCAGCCATAATGCCCTTGAGTGGTATTGCCTCAAACTGCCTAGTTGAATGGTCAGAGGTCATTATACTGCAGCAGAAACCATCAGATAATGGTAGGGACTGATGTGGACATGGTGGAGTCAGCCTCTCAGATTAGGAAATCCACCCAATGGCAGATGCACGTGGCATCCTACTTTGCTTTGGTGACATGAGAGACAGTCATGGGCCTATTCATTACAGTTGTATGTGATATTGAGCTAGATGTAACAAACCTAAGTCTTGAGAATCAGAAATCTGAAATATGATGAATTGAACATCTTGTAAATTGAGCCACCAGAAGAAACAGCATGGATAGAGTTACTCAGAGGGGTTGTGTATTGTGTTGGTTATAGTCTGATTAAAATTACTTGCTAGTTGACAGCTCATGCCCTGACGCTACTATCCTCCAATCAGAATGTTAAAGATTACATGCTAACTGTTTCATATTGCCAAACTGCCACAACTTGTCAGTCCACTTCCATTTCACTGTATACCTTTCTTCTAACAATGAAAATACCTTAAAGGATTCAACAGTATTTTGGAAAGGATAGGTTTCTACTCACCACGGAGACGCCCGATGAGCTGCAGAAAGGCACACATAACAGAATAAACAAAAAATGAAGCTTTCGGCTGTTAAGCCTTCATCTGCCACAGAGAATGCAGATGCATACACACACGCGCGTGTGCGCGCAACACGCATGACAGCGCGCGCATGCACACACACACACACACACACACACACACACACACACACAAACTGTCATCTCCAGCTGTTGCGACTAGACTGCTATTCAGTTGGCAGTTCAGCCACAATAGCCAGAGACGGCAGTTGGGTTTGTGTGTGTGTGTGTGTGCATTCTCTGTGGCAGATGAAGGATTAATAGCTGAAAGCTTCATTTTTTGTTTATTCTGTTATGTGTGCCTTTCTGCGGTTCATTGGGTGTCTCTGTGGTGAGTAGCAACCTATCCTTTCCAAAATATTGTATGCCTTTCTTAGGGGGGGTTGTTTTATTTCCGATTCATAGGTCTGCCCTTTCTATTTCTTATTTCATCACTTAATGATAACCACACTCAAAACAAGACATGGACAATGGTGCTAACGAAACACATCCTCTTGCACAACACTAAACACATGCTGCTCGATCCTTCCATACAAACCGTGTAATAATGTCACATACATTAGAAGAGCTTCATAAGATTTTCATGAAACTGAACTCTCTGAAAACTACCTTTCATTGTTGTTACTTGGTGTTTACTGACACTTAGAAAAATAAACTGTTGTGGTTACGTAGCGTAGCAGTAAAGCATTAGCTTCTTGTCTGAAAGGTCAGGAATTCAAAACCCCACTATGGTAATTAATATTATTTTACAAATGTAAGTTACTTTGATTAATGTTTTTACTAAATTAATTTGTTTAATTCTAGTACCTTATGTCTTTTTCATAATACAATTGATTTTTACTCACTCTCATTTGCATCCTACGATGTATTTTATTTTATTCCCAGCCCCTACCCCCAAATTGCAATCAGCTAATGTCGTTAATAATGTATAATTACATGCCAAGCCAGACTGCTGATTGTTTTGTAACGTGGTATCACATGTAACCACACGACATCTCATGTAACCATATTTTTAGGTACCACGACTAATCATAGTGAGAAATTATGGTTTGCTTTTAGCGCTTTATCTGAAATTTTTCTGCCTGAGTTTGCCCATAGAGGTAAGCATTAATCGCCATGAAGGAAGCAATCATGATTTTAGTTGTGGTGAAATGGGTCACCACCTTTTTCTCAGATACATAGTACATCACATATGGTTAGGTTGCTATGTGGGATTAGGGGGAAGACTACAAATGCGTATTCTGGTGCAGTTCAGTGGTTGATCACTTAGCTGTCAATACAGATTTTCGCACTGCCACCATTAACTCTTGGTTGTCACTTCTAACACTGTTTCGTGTTATAAAATATATAACCGTATTTATGAAGTGACCCACCAGTTTGTCACATGATGCTACATGGTAACGCTGTAGCATCATGTAACAAACATCAACTAACAAGTAATTTTAATTAAACTATACAAACTTATGGTATACGAAGGTGGTTGAAGAATGACTTTCAGTGCCTTTGTGATAGTTCTTGATTGCTTTATATACACTGAACAGCTCTCGACTGAAGACAGACCACTTTCACTTTAAAGGAGAAATTTCTTGGAGGAAAAAAAAATGTCTTGAAGGACACTGCTGATGGAAAATATCAGTTGTGATATACAAATGAGCACATCACAAAGAGTTGTTTTAAGGGAATTGAATACCTGAAGCACTATCCAGCATTAAACATTTCATTGGCATGAAGTGTTTATGCCTATCAATGCTTCAGTGAGAGGGACATGAATAGAAGCAGCATCTAGCAGATGATGCCAGTAAACCTTTAGCTCACTGACAAAGGCTGAAATAGGTGACAGGAAGTGGGCAGTCACATAGCTGAGACTTTTCCTGATTTATTTAAACATCATTGTCATGGAGGACTCTATCCAAGTTTGAGCAGCATTTTTAAGATCATACAGCATGCATCAATATTCGAAAACATTGATTGTATGACTTATAACAGTTATGGATGATAAACACCTGAGCGTCATGGACAAGTGGGTTAAAGTCCTGAATGTGAGGAATCAGCTAATTATGCAAAATGATGCAAGTGGTAATCACTGCAAAGTTGAAGAGAATTGTCCTCCTTAGGGTGAGACATGCAGGAGAGGACCAATTGCTGCCTGAAGGACAAACAATACTATCCTGTAAAAGATTTCTTCTAATAGATTTTACATGTTGAAGTGTTAAGTGGGACTAGCAACATGCCTTGTGGCATACCAGTGGGCCTTAGCCTTCATTTGTGGCAATTCTGTGGCAAGTACCAATAGTAATGGCGGCATTGTAGTGCAGGAAGTGGGGGGAAGGGGTTGTATTTCCTATAACAGCATGCAAGGCAGGTCATGGCACATGGTACAGCAGAAATAAAAGCATTACTAAATTTATTCTCGATGCTTGAGGTGCTCAGTTGAGTCAAAGTATGACCAGAAGAAAAGTCAGTGAGAACTAAAATATCAACAGCTTGAAGACAGTGGCCTTGAAGGCACTTGAGAGGTCCTGTGGGGCTACACATATACTGAAATGCAGTATATCAACCGTGTTATCAACATGGGTGTTTGTGATTTTGGTGCATTCAGACACAAGTGCCAAAAGTACCCAGTTGAAATGTGAAGCGAGTGCAGAGCTGTCAGAAACTGCAGACGGGAAAGGATAGGCAATGTCAATGCCACAGAAGAAGTTGAGGGAGAAAGTACTACTGATGTGAGGAAATAGAGAAGTGGTGCAAACATCTGGTGACAGTCCATAGTAATGTAGAAAATCTATGACCAGTATGGGCTCTTCGGTGGCACTGACATGAAGCTCCATATGCAGTGCAGTTTGGTGAGTGAGGTGTACTGTGACATGGTCACAAGAATGCCAATAAGAGAATTATTTGCAGCACAAAGTGCCAAACATGCAGATATAAAGGGAACTAGATCAAGATCAATGGGGAAGACGACAGTACTTAAGCCTCTATGAAGGATGAAGAAATACTAGTGTGAGAATCCTTGGTGTAGATACAACCATCTTCTGGTAGTGCAGGACCTGGAGGATATTCATGCAAAGGACACCTCTGTTTCTTGACATGGCATCTCAATGGACACATCACACCATATAGTAGTAGGATGTGCTCGACAAGCGCAAACTATGTTTGTAGATTATCACTTTGCATCAGGGTTAACTGGGGTAGTCATCTTGGGGTTGCTTGCAACATCAGCACAGATGCACAAAAAGGCAATGGAAACATCTGAGATGAGTTGCCCGAGATCATGGTTGATGGTGGGGCAAAATTACAACCTGACGTACTGATGCAAGTGGCTTGGAAAATTTTATGACTAGCACTGCTGAACTAACCACAGCCAGTGAAAGAGCAATCAAAAATGGCACGTGGTAGGTAGCCTATAAGTAAAAAATAGTGTGTGTGTCCCCCAACCCCTCTGCCCCCAGGCACAGTGTGTTCAATGTTCATAAACTGTCGATAAACTGGAGATGCTGCTACCAAAGTACTGTATGAGGGGCTACCAACAAATTCAGTTGCTGAAAGGAAGGAGGGGGTGGGGGGATGGCATACACGTGTGTCGAATTCCACTGTTGTCACCATAATGCCACTGATGAGCTTAAGAGTTTGATATAATTCCAACCACAGTAACAGATGAATAAAATCCCATTGTACCAAATGAAACCAGTTGTAAATTCAGGTACTCATCACGGAAAGCAGTATCTGATGGCTGTTGAGTTGGTAATGATGTGTTATACACAGAAGAAATTGTTTGCATGTATTGTACAAAAGTGGAAGTAATGGAAATAAATAACTGTATAACTAGAGAATCATGGTCACCAATGTGGGCTGTTAATGTTGTGGAATGTTCCATTATAATTAACAACCGTATTAAAGTCACAGAAACAAATCATTTACTTGCTAGTAAGCACATAAATATAAGAGCAAATATAAGTATTATGGCAAGAATAACACTAGAGAAAGAATAGTCAAGGAAGATTGTCTTCATATACAAAGAATTTTCTGCCTTGGCCACTATTGATAGTGGCTGAAAGTTGTTCATATGTGCCAAATTTTACTCTCACAAGACAACTACAACTGATCTGACAGAGTCACAATTGTCTCTTTCTCACAGCCTATAACTTTTGAACCAACAATAAAATAGGTAGGCACTATACCACTAAGCCACCATGACTTAATGGATACAGTGACTGCATGGAATTACTTAATTGCAGAATTAAAGTTTGTGTTGCAGAGGGAGATGTGCCTTAAAAACACTAAAATATTGCACAGCTGGGGCTATTTCATTACAAAATTTCATGAAATTTGGAGACAGTTAAATGGAACCTTCTGTGAATATTTAGTAATCTGAAATGGAATGACCTAGTTCATACATCATGTAATATTTTTACTCAGTCTCACTATACATTTACCAATGTATTGTTTGTGGTATGAATATCCTCCTGGTAAAATTCCTGTCTCTGTGTGTTCAGTCTTGTTGTCAGTGTTTCACTTCAGATGAAGTGATTCTTTTGGCTTCTTAGGTGCTCCTTTAAGTGAAACAAAAAGTGAAAGTGGCATAGAGTGAGATCCAGCCGTAAGAAGGGGGGTTGATGATGTTCTAGCGAAAATTGCTTCGAGGACATCATTCTGTGATGTGCTGATGTTTCAGTCTTCCCTTTAAAACTTTAACAAATGTTGGTGAATTTTAGCTGCAGTTACATGTTTTTCCTCACAGAAATCAAATAACTAAGAAGATTTCCTTACAAGACCACCTTTCGAAGTAAGTTGCTCTTTCTGTTTACTTATAAGTAGCAGTTAGGTAGTGGATAGCTGAAACTCTGCACATTTGCCATCACTACACAGTTTATGATCTTGCTGCCCTCAAGGACGTAAATTGTGCAGTGGCATATCGAAGACACAGAAATGAAACAATACATCAAATTCACTGACAAGCAGAAAAAAATGCCATTCAAAACACCAATGATTAACCACAAAACAGATCTGCCAAGCAATAATAATAAAGACCAGACAGAAATCAAAGAAACCATATACATCAATGGTGACATGATTTTCTAATGTATAACCTATGGTCAATTTTGGTTAAAAGTCTCAGAACACACAGCATTTGACGAAAAGGAAAAATAAAAGAAAACATCCACTGGGGATGTCACAACTATAGTGAACCCTATCCAGGTTTAAAAGAAAAAGTTAGTACTTGTATGAAGCAGGCCCATCTTTATTCCACTATGTTTGTGTGTCTTCAATTACTATCATATGTTCCCTGGAAGCCAGTAGTAGAACAATGCCGCCAGTAGCATGCATCCATGACACTGTACTTGTTTTGATCATCTGTTTGCCTAAATGAAGGGCAAGCTGAACATACTATCAGCATGGTGTAACAAGTAACATAATTTATCCAACCATGCATCATGTTGCCATTGATTCATGATCTAATCTTGAGTATCCAATTTTAACTGCAGTTGTAACTGAGAATGTTGCTGAGTTAATGTGGAAACATTTAGGAGTGCCTGCTGTGGGTTCCCATCTGCAACAGTATGTGCTCACCAGCAGTTGAGTACCTGCATTTTGATAGCTGTCGTCCATTCCACAAAAAAAAAAAATTCCTCCCATACAGCCTTGCCACCTAAGGACAGCGAATTTGCAGTGCTGAGAAGTCCCTTACCTTATATGTCGAAGGCCTCAGAAAGGCCTTCACAGACAGACGTTAGTTAACCTCCTGAGCTAACCTGTAAATAGATTTCCCATGCGATATCCCACCACATCACCAATCCTCCCTCTGCCCCAAAAACTAGGCACAAAGTAGTGTCCTAGTCACCCAATAGGACCCTGGACTGGAACAACTAAATCACATCCTTCATCAGGGATTTGATTATCTGAAATGAGAGAGATCCTATCCAAGCTCCTTCTGGCCCCTCCTAAAGTGGAGTTCGGCCGCCCGGCTTAGAGCATGCTTTTCCCCTTCAGGTGGTGTCCTGGTAGCATCATCCCGCTTCCTCGTACATCCTCTGGTGGCCTCTAGAGGCTGTTGGCTGATCAATAACGTGAAGTGGTTGCCATATAAGAACAAGTAAAACTTAAGTACTGCAAAAATTATCACCAGTGCCTCTTTCAGTCTTTCTCTACCTGGGAATATCGTTCCTGTGCTGGGGTGAGGGTTTTAGATGGGAACGCCCCCACCCTTTACTATGAGGCGTCTGCCGCAACTACTAAGGGCACATCTGGAGAATACGTTGCCAGACGTGTGAGACAACAATAATTGTTTAAGGCACTCAAAAGTGGCCTGACAGGTGGGAGACCACTCAAACACGACGTCTTTGCGCAACAAGTCATGAAGGGGTTTAGCAATGGAGGTGGCATGCGGAAGAAACCGATGATAATATGCCAATTTTCCAAGGAAGGCTTGTAGTTCCTTTATGTTCCGTGGGGCAGGCATGGAAGCTACTGCTTCCACATATTCCTTTATGGGTGTAAAGCCTTGCGGGGACACATCTAGCCCAAAGTAGATTATATTCGGCTAGAAAAACTGAGATTTTGCCAAAATATAATAATGGAAAGTCCAGGTTGGAATAAATAATATAGTGAGGACAGTTACAACTCACCGCAAAGACGTGGCGACGAGATGCGACAGGCACATACAAAAGACACACACATACAACACATTCAGCTATCGGCCATGGCCTTCCTCAGAAATAGAGCACTCACGCAATCACACAGGCACACAACACAGTCATACAACCATCACCTCCGACTGCCACACTTCGAATCACGCTCTGCAGCGAATTGGGGACGGGAGGGGAGGGGAGGGGGAGGGGATAGAAAGGTTACGTCACGGTGGTGGGGATGGGTTAGATGGGAATAACGAGATGCAGCTTAGGAATGGAGTGGGGAGGCGGGTGAGGGGAGAAAATAAAATAAAATAAAGTAAAATAAAATAATATATATATATACATATATATACATATATATATATATATATATATATATATTAAGACGAAAAATTCCTAGCAGGAAAAATCAAGTGTATTCATTTATTTATTTGTGCTGCTGTCACACCTGTGCTCCTTCGCCTGGTGAATATATTATATATATATATATATATATATATATATATATATATATATATATATATATATATATATATATATATACACATATATATATATACACATATATATATAAAATACGAATATTAAGACGAAAAATTCCTAGCAGGTGAGTAATCTTCGTCTATTTTTTACATTATATATATATATATATATATATATATATATATATATATATGAAAATTCATGCACACTGCAAGTGCACAAGACCACATACACACACATACGCACGCACGCACGCATGCACACACACACACACACACACACACACACACACACACATACATACATATACACACACATGATCACACATTCACACACCACTCAAATCAGGCGAGGTTTGGGATACAGAGGTAGGAACTGTAAGGTATGGAAAAATATATATATAGGGAAATTATCGTAGGTTGAGGCCTGAGATTTTGCCAAGTTACATTTGAGACCAGCTTTGGACAAGATGTGAAATACTTGTTGAAGATTGGCGATATGAGCCATGGGGGTGTTTCCCATGACCACAATACCATCTAAGTAATTTACACAAGCATCTACTAGTTGCACAAGCTGCTCTAAGTACCTTTGAAACATCGAGCTGGAAACACCGAATGGCAGCTGCAGATATTTATAGTGTCTGAAAGGGGTGTTCAACACCAAACAACATTGAGCTTCTTGACTCAGAGGTAATTGAAAATACACTTCAGCTAGGTCTAACTTTGAAAAGCAGGCCCCTCCAACCAACTTAGAAATCAGATCATCCGGACAAGATATGGGGTACGTATCCAACTGACAAAGTGCATTAACTGTTTGTTTGAAATCTCCACATAGCAGTAACTGTCCACTAGCTTGCACAAGACGACAAAGGGGGAGGCCCACTCTGATGGGGAACAGAACCCCTTCACTGACTAATCTCTCAAGTTCCTGTTTTATTACAGAACGCATACTGACCGGAAGAGGCCGAGCTCTTTTTAAATATCGGTATGATCCCCAGTTTGAGAGGGAGGTTTACCTCAAAGCCATGCACCTGACCGAGTCCGGGAGAAAATAGGGGAGCAAATTCGTTGCAAAGAGTTGAGACTGCATCGAACAGAATCATCTTGTACATGAAGGGAATAGAGTTATCCACTGTAAACCCAAACCTTGTGAAGGCGTCTAACCCGAACAAAACAGCCACGTCCGTGGATTCAACGCCGATGAAAGTTAACAACAGCAAAAGCTGATTTGAACTTGGCAGCGGATGGGGATCTGTTGATAACCATATCAACGCAACGTACTTGTTACTGGCATGAGCTGAGGGGAACCTAATTCATTGTATGTGGTGCTACTTAAAAGAGTAGCCCCCACACTGGTATCGACTTGCAAAGACACGTTGCAGCCTAGAATCTTAAGCTAAATTGGAATTTTGGATGATTCAGGGGAAATGTCTATCAATTTGTGAACTGTCTCGGGGGATTCGTCAACATCAGAGGTATCTTCAACCACTGGCTGTATATGGGTTTTTGTAAGACAGACTATTGCAATATGACCCCTTTCTTGACAATTTTGACAAATTGCCCACTGCTGCAGGCATCGAGCATGGTCATGTTTAATAAAACAACCAGGGCAAGACAGCCAGTTGCCGGGTGAGCCGGCACTACCCTGCCGTGGCGGAGGAGTAAACACAGCACACGGTGTTTGCCTGCTTTGCAGAGCAGATGGAACCACGGATGGCCACCTGCCTACCGGGACAACCCGTACTGGCAAAATGCCAGCCCACTGATCTAACTGAGAATTGACAGTAGAAGACATTTCATATGCCGTGGCTGTTCTAACGACTTCGAGAAGGGTAGTATCCTCAATTTGTAACAGTTGTCTGCGGACTCCCATGACCAGTGCAAAGTATATCACCACATCCGGAACCATTGATTCTGCATACAAATTGTTGTGAAATTTGGAAATTAAGCGGTAGCACCTGGTCAGACCTTGAAGTTCTGTAACCCATTCCTTGGACGATTGTGAAGGTTGTTTTCGACTCCTGTGAAAGGCAACCCTAGATTCCATGTCATGGGATTGTTTGACATAATAGCCCGAAAAAAGGGAACACATTTCAGAGATCGACAGCATAATGGGGTTCTCAAGGGGGGAAAGTTCGAGCAGCCTACGATGCATAGATGACGACAACCATGACAAAAACAAGGCCTTTTGCTTACCCGGGTATTGCACCAAAAAAGCCATGAAATGTTGACACAGACTTTGCTCGTACAATGCCCATTTGTCAGTAGCTGTCTCAAACGGCAGAAAAGGAGGCATCACCGACAGCGCAGCGGCACCCGCTCCTGGGACTGAATGTGATACCATGGATACCGGGGAGGACACAGCTGCTACCAACATTTGCTGTTGTTCTGTGATCCAACAACAGGAGACCCTGGAAGTTGGCTCAGACAGTCCAAAGCAACTCGTCCATTGTGAAGCCACAGCACATGTGGATGCGAAATCCTCGTAGCCACTTTTATGACTTCAAGTTCTTTACTTGCAAAATAGTTTAGGTTTGCGTCAGTACAGCAACTGCCCAAGCATCTCGGCCGCCTGGCTTAGAGCATGCTTTTCCCCATCAGGTGATGTCCTGGTAGCATCGGCCCGCTTCCTCGTATGTCCTCTGGCGACTGCTGGCTCATCATGTTTCACGTGCAGCAACTTGTAAATTGCGTCGATGTTTGATTATTCCAACATGGATCATATCCCTGTGGAAGACCCCAATGCAATGCTTATTCTACCCCATCAGAGGTTGGGTCACCTGTGAAAGCCAGCCATGTGATTTACCTACTCTGCTGCAATCACTGCTCAGCATTTTATATTGATATTACAACAAATCAGCTGTCCATCAGGATGCATGGCCACTGCCAAACTGTGACAAAAAGCAAGATGGACAACCCTGTGGCACAGCAGCTGTACACAGCACTCTGGATTTCAATTGCTGATTCACTATCTGAGCCATCTGGATCCTCCCCTCCACCACCAGCTCTTCTGAACTACACCGCTGGGAGTTGTCCCTCCAATACATTCTACAGTCCCAAAACCATTCTGGTCTCAACTTAAGATAACTTCCCAGCCCTACACCCCATGCCTAGCATCTCCTCCCTTCCTTCCCCACCTATTATCCTGTATCTCTCCAATTCATGCCTTCCTTGCAACTGTGTGTCACCCCTTAAATATTCCCTTAATCAATTACTTTTTTTTCCACTTTTGTCCTGTTTTTTATTTTTTCCCATTATTATTTGTATTGTTTCAAATCCCCCCACTGCCTCCCCACACTCCTCTACACCTCCCTTTTATCCTTTCCCACCCCTTTCCTTTACTGAATTTACTGCCGCAATTCAAATTCCCGCCTATCAGAGCTTTACAATCCATTTATAAACGAGTTTTGGTTTAATAGTGTTATTATTCAAGATTAATTCCAATTAACATTTATTAATATTCCTACATAATAACTATCCAACCAGTTTCTTCAGGCCATACACTTTTGGCACTACCAGGTTTATTGCCACCACAGTTGGCTATAGTCCATCATTCATCCAGATGCCACTAGTGGGCACAGATGACATGAAGTGGCCAATATGATGTGACCAGCAATCTTCCAAGCCCTACAGAATGCAATAGCAGCACCACCTTTCTCCTTCACTTAAGATGGAGCTGAAGAGATCAGTTTACTCGGTCTATGAGTCCGAGTCTACACAGTTTATACTCCCAGTCAGTGTAGCAACTAGTCTCAATCTATGTGCTGCTACCTACAGTCCAGAAGTTGGTGTCAACAAGAGAAAGTCCATTCGAAATAATTCACGGGTAAACTGCGGGGTTTCAGTGTCCAACGGGCACAATATTTTGGCAAACAACCACGTTGCCATCATCAGGTGCGCTGATGAACTGAGTGATAGGAGGGTCCTCCCCGCACTTTTATCGCCATCCGCTCTATCGGTGGTCTGCGCCCAGCATCCCTGCCCTCGCTTCTCCTGCCGACCGAGTGTTCAACCTGAGGTCCGCGCTCAGGTGCGCGTGCTGGCGGCTCTTCTGCTGTTCCTCCACCTATCCCCGAAGTCAGTTCTTTGTCAGATATCTCTTTCCTCTTCTTCATCAATCTAATAGCGGAATCCCATGCCTTGCTAAGTATGTACCTGCTGTCACAATTTATTTGAGGTTCCCTTACATGTATCTCAATAGATTCCCTGATGACACAGTCCCAGAAGTTGGACACTTGTGTCAGAACCTTGGTGTGATCCTAATCCATTCTATGTATTTCCGTCAGACAATGTTCTGCGACTGCAGACTTGCTAGGTTTGTAATCTTGTGTGCCGCTGGTGTTCTCGGCACCGATCCTCGACAGTACGCACTGTCTGACCAATATATGTTGCACCACATTGGCAGGGGATCTGATACACACCGGACTTCCACAGTTCTAGGTCATCTTTCACACTACCAAGCAGTGCTCGAGTCTTAGCTGGGGGTGGAAGACTGTCTTCACTCTGTGCTTCCTGAGAATTCGTCCTATTTTCCTTTTTCTTTTAACTAGGACATCCAGAAAGGGTATCGCTCCAGCGACCTCGACTTCCATAGTAAACTTGATGTTCTGGTGTATGGAATTGAGGTGCATAAGGAAGTCATTGAGCTTGTCTCTTCCATGTGGCCATGTCACGAAAGTGTCGTCTACATACCAAAAGAAACAGGTAGGTTGCCACTGAGCTGATTCCAGAGCTTCATCTTCGAAGTGTTCCATATACCCTTCTGTCTGCTCATAGTAGCTACCGTCGAAGAGAAAGTATGTCAACGTCAAGACATGCTTGATACGGTTAGTTGTCTTTTCGTCAAACTTATGTCCAATAAGCTCTAGGGATCCTTATAAAGGCACTCTGGTAAAAAGAGACACAACATCGAAGCTGATAAGGATATCGGTATCTTTGAGCTTGAAATTGTTGAGACGCTTCACAAAATCCACAGAGTTGTGGATGTGATGGAAGCATTTCCTGATGTAAGGGTTAAGCAACTCTTTAAGGTACTTCACAAGTGAGTATGTTGGAGCACCAATATTATTGACGATGGGGCGTAAAGGGACCGCATCCTTGTGGATCTTAGGTAGTCCGTAAAGTCTTAGCTTCTTAATAACATTGTCTGGCAAATTTGATTCTTTTAGAAGCGCCGCGGTCTTCCTCTCCACCTTCTTGGTAGGGTCAGTGTCTATCTTCTGGTATGCATTATCCTCTAGCAGGCTCCGCATTTTCTCAATGTCATCTACATGAGATAGGACCACAGTTGCGTTGCCCTTGTCAGCTGGTAAAACCACAATTTCAGGATCTTCTATTAGTTTCCTTATGGCTGCCCTCTCTCTTTTAGAGATGTTAGGTTTCATAGGCTTCGTCTGCGTGAGAGCACGACAGGCTTCACAACGTATTTCTTCAGCTGCATCAGGTGAGAGTCAGGCAGCTACCTGTTCCACTGAGCTGATGATGTCTGTGACAGGTGTTGATTTAGGAGTAGGTGCAAAATTTAGTCCTTTCTTAAGAACTGACTCCGCATCTTCATCCAGTTGCTTGGCTGTGAGATTGATGATAGTCTTGCAGGAAGTGTCAGAAGTTGTCCTTTTTGATAGACACTTGAATTGTGATGTTTGAAGTCCAGTGGCCTTTCTTTGTTCAGTCTGCTGTGGCCCAGGTGACACCATCAATCCATTCCCACGTCCAAGAATTGAAAGTGTTGGTAAGTTGCAAATGTAATTGAAGTAGTTCTCTGTTGATAAAGTTAAAGTGGACTCTTTCCCATACCAAGGATAGGCTGGCTCATCTCTTGATTCTTCTGGCTGCCGCCGAGTCGATGTGATGTGTAACTTTGGTGAAGTTTGGTATCAAACGTTCTTCACGGCATGTAATAAGAAATGTGAAAGAACTCGGCAGACGGCTTCTTCAGTGGCGCAGCTTCTCAAGTCACTGCATGCTGCGATGCATCTACTTCCCGTAGAGGTATGTGATGTGATTCTTCAAATTCTCCTGGCGTACTTCGTATCGAAATAATTCACGGGTAAACTGCCAGGTTTCAGTGTCCAACAGGCACAATATTTCGGCAAACGAGCATGTTGCCATCATCAGGTGCACTGATGAACTGAGTGATAGGGGGGTCCTCACCGTGCTTTTATCGCCATCCGCTCTATCGGCGGTCCGCCCCCAGCATCCCTGCCCTTGCTTCTCCTGCCAACCGAGTGTTCACCTGAGGTCCGCACCCAGGTGCGCGTGCTGGTGGCTCTTCTTCATCAATCTAATAGCGGGATCCCATGCCGTGCTAAGTATGTACCCGCTGTCGCGATTTATTTGTGATTCCCTTACACGTATCTCGATAGATTCCCTGATGACACAGTTCCAGAAGTTGGACGCACTGAAGTGTGAAAGATGACCTGGGAACTGCGGAAGTCCAGTGTGTATCAAATCCCCTGCCAATGTGGTGCAACATATATTGGTCAGACAGTGCGTACTTTCGAGGATCGGTGCCGAGAACACCAGTGGCACACAAGATTTCAGCAACCTAGCAAGTCTGCAGTCACAGAAAATTGTCTGACGGAAGTACACGGAATGGATTACGATCGCACCAAGGTTCTGACACAAACGTCCAACTTCTGGGACTGTGTCATCAGGGAATCTATCGAGATACATGTAAGGGAACCGCAAATAAATTGTTACAGCAGGTACATACTTAGCAAGGCATGGGATCCCACTATTAGATTGATGAAGAAGAGGAAAGAGATATGTGACAAAGAACTGACTTTGGGGTTGGTGGAGAAACAGCTGAAGAGCCTTGAACACTTGGTCGGCAGGAGAAGCGAGGCCAGGGATGCTGGGCGCGGACCGCCGATAGAGCGGATGGCGATAAAAGCGTGGCGAGGACCCCCATATCACTCAGTTCATCAGCGCTCCTGATGATGGCAACGTGGTCGTTTGCCGAAATATTGTGCCCGTCGGACACTGAAACCCGGCAGTTTACCCGCGAATTATTTCGATATGAAGTACAGCAGGAGAATTTGAAGAATCACAGAAAGTCCATTATTCAGTTACAAGGAGCAGGCATTGTTTTTACAGTTTCTTGTCTCACTGAAGAAAGTTAGAATCCAAGAAGTGAACTTTCAAATTGTGATTAGACAATTTTGTACATCAAGTCATCAAGAACTATTTTTTATTTCACACTGTATTTTTCAATAACAATATTCTTTGCTGTTGCACTTGCCAAAGTTAAGCAAAAGCAATATTAATTGTATTTACTTCTCAGTCTGTGACTGCTTTATTTTTAGTTTTTTTCCGGCTGCAGTTTCTTTCATAGTTTATGGCCACCTTCCTTCCTACATAGACTCCACTCTTCTTTTTCAAACATGTTTGGAGAAATAACTATGTTCTGTCAAGGTGGATACAACAATTTTCAAGGAACACGGTAAGATGTGAATTAAGCCACCTCTACATTTGTTATGAGCTGCTCTGCATTAAAAGCATCTTCCTTCAGCAATTGCAACAAGTAGTCATAGGATGAAAAGTTAGGACTTTAAGCTTGATATTTAAAGGCAGTACAAAGCAGATCAGCCTATCATTATAGTTGAAATGAAAATTATAGAAGGAAACTTTCCTGGTGGGATAAATTTATATAAAAAATAGAAAACGGATGACTTACCCAAAGGACAGGTTCATCAACAGGCACAAATAAAATCACACACACACACACACACACACACACACACACACACACACACAACAAATACAAGCTTTCGCAACCGTTGGTCGCTTCTTCAGAAAAGGAAGGATACGGGTTTTTTCTTAAAACCTGTATCCTTCCCTTTCTCCTCTCCTTCCTTCCTGTTTTCCTGAAGAAGCGACCAATGCTTGTGAAAGCTTGTATGTGTGGTTGTGTGTGATTTGTGCCTGATGTTTCTCATCCTTAATTGAACTATTAACAATAGTAATTCATATGGAGACCATGAAAAGGTACATTCACCATACAATAAATTTTGACAGTCCTAATGTTCTTGTACAAAAGAAGCATACCAAGGTCAGTCTATCCACCCAAGCATATCATATATCCCCATCAAACATGTTATATACTCAGGCAGTACACAATTCAAAGAGAATAGTTTATATTTAATCAAACCTTGTCTCAATGGTGGGTTTGGAAGTGAATGGCCCTTTATTAAGGAAAGGTAAATTAAATATCTGAATAAAAATCTGGTTTGGTGAATATTCCTGAAATTAATACAGGTGCCAAACATTACTGTGGAAAGAATAGTCTGAAAAAAGAATATCAGTTTACTATCAAGCGTTAAATGTATTTATTTGAGTCTCAAAAATAGGAGTTAACGGTAGGAATGCAGAGAGTTGTAATTATTGTAGAGAGGACACAGGAGGGAGATTAGTTATTACATTAGTGTACATATATCGTTATTTATACATACAATAAATTTTTCATGTATATATTATCAAAATAATTTATGACATAACAAACTAGACTATTCTCTCTCTCTCTCTCTCTCTCTCTCTCTCTCTCTCTCTCTCTCTCTCTCTCTCACACACACACACACACACACATACACACATTTTCTTGATTTCGGTAATTGTGTGACAATCAGGTAACCATAGGAGAGCTTCTGTTGTGATTCTTTATTTGATGACAGGTAACAGCTGTTGGAAAAGAGAAACAAAAAAGCACATTAGTTTTCTTGACCAACAAGAAGTAACAAAAAATAAATAATGTTAGTCATAGACATACATCTGTCATGAAAAAGTTAATTGAAGTTTCTGAACTTACACTAACAGAGATCAATATTGGAAGGGGGGAGGGGTAAATTGCCTTTACTGCTACATTTGCGTGTCTCTCTTCGAGCTAAAACATTCTCAAAGGAGTTGACCTAAATGCAGTGCTTTATTTGGGGCAGCACACGTCGGTATGCCGGAACGGTAATGCTAAAGAAAATGTAATCGCAAGTTCTAAGTTGTGGTATGCCTAAATGTATTCAAATTCTCATTGTTTTCACATCATATTTGCTTCCCCAAGAGAATCTGGAGATGAGATGTTTGAGATGTTCAGCAAATTGTTTCACATTCTGATCTACTACATTAATGTATTCTATTTTTTTAGTATAATCAATTTATCTTTCTCAACACAACTGCAGTTAAAGAGAAATGTTAATTATACCATTTAATGTAAATAATGATATGCAAATTCCAAGAATAGCATATGTTATCTAAGCTACAAACTGACATTTACCAATTGGCCAAAGGAACAATAAACCAACTAAAAAAACTAGATACTAAACAAACCCATTTCAGCTTGATATTCCAGCTCTTAAGAATTACACAAGATATACTGGACTACACAAATGTATGGTATTGGTATATGCCATATTTGGCAAAGAGGGGAGGCTGTGTGTAGATCTGCACATACATGCTGATATTGTTGTGGCCGAGAGAGTAATGCTGTAACTGGGGCACCCAGCAGAAGTCACAATTAAGATGATGCTCAGTGAAATACCAGAAACTGTGTTATAGCTGTTCAGTGTCAATATCAAGGTTAGTGAAGACTGCCAAAAATATAAAATAAATACATAGTTAATATGTTATTTGACCAGCTACAGAGAATGTCAAGATAGACCAGAAATTTTCAAATATTTCCTCATGTGTTTAGATATGTCAAAGCATAAGTAAATAAATTTCAATATTCAACAATATAATAACGATAGTTTACAACTCAATACAATGAGCTGCAACAGGCACACAAAAAAGACACACTTACAACATGTAAGCTATCAGCCATTAGCCTTTTCAGAATAAGAGCATTCACACTTCACTGTCACACAGCTGTTATCTCCACCTGCTGCACTCTGAATCCTACTCTGCATTGAGGGGATATCAAGAGAAGGAAAGGGAAGATGGGGAGTCATGGGCGTTGAATAGCGGCGGTGGAGATTTATACAGCATGGCTTTATGGAGCATGTATGTACTAAAACGATAGAATAATAGGAAGCTTAGAAATAGAGTGGGGAGGTAGGGAAGGAAACAGTACAAACACACAACATAGAACAGGATCAGAGAATTTACCATGAGGATAACTCCCAACTGAGTGGTTCAGAAATGCTTGTGGTTGGTGAGAGTATCCAGATGGCCTGGGCTGTGAAGCTGCCATTGAAATCAAGCATATGTTCCACTGCATGCTGTGACACAGTTGGTGCTGCAGTCACTGCATAGATTTTTATACTGACATGACCAGTAACCACCTGTCCATTACACTGAATGGCCACCCCAAACTGTGGTAAAAAACAAGGTCGATCACGCTGTGGCACAACATGCAGTGGAGCATATGGCTGATTTCAATGGCTGCTTCACAACCCAGGCCATCTGTATCCTCTCACCCACAAACATCTCACAACTACATAGATGAGTTATCTTTACAACACATTCTCCAATTCCCAAATTATACAGGCTTCAACCTATGATAACCCCCTTTACCCACACTTCCTGCCCCTCTATGCTACACATCTCCCATCCCGTGTGTGTGTGTGTGTGTGTGTGTGTGTGTGTGTGTGTGTGTGTGTGTGTGTCCTTATTTATGTGCCTGTCTCAGCTTGTCATATGTCTTTGCAGTGAGTCATAAACTATTTTTTTTTTTTTTTTTTTTTTTTTTTTTTTTTTTTTTTTTTAGTAACAATCTATCTTTTTCAAAATATTGTTGTAATCCATCATGCACTTTCCAGTGTTAGATTCTTTTAACATATATTATTTTTACATATGCCTCTGTAGGAATGCAACTCTATAGCCCATTGATTATTCACCAATTTCTCTCTCTAAAGATCCTAAAAAAACGTGTTCTGTGATGATAAATAAACAAATGAAATCAAGACCACGAACAACACAACAGCAAGAACAACACTTGGGTGACAAGTGCAATGTTTTCACCATTATTGATGTGGGATGAGGTGTCATTGTCTTTATTCTTTAGCAAGGCCACTCTGATGTTCAGCAAATGCCCAGAATGAATTACATCAGAACTCTTACAATGTCACTGGTATGTCAACAGTGAAAGTACACTGATGGATGGCTGATGTAAGGAGTCTTTCACATCAAATAACATTCTGCATAAGGAGGATTCTAAAGATTAATGAGGATGAGGGATACCTGAAGAACCTGAGTTATTTTTAGAGCTTGTTAAAGTGTGATAATTTTGTGACCTTAAACTGAAGAAAAGCCAATTATCCATGCCACAACTGCAGCAAAAGCAATCTACTAGGAGTACCGTAAAATAATCTTTGAAAAGTGTTATGTTAATAAAGACAAACATAACATGGTTTTTCATAAACATTTGATGTGTGTCTTTATTTTGATTATGTTAACTGCAATCTTCACATACAACATTCAAAGTATAAGGAGGAAATTATAATATAGTATG
Organism: Locusta migratoria; assembly: GCA_026315105.1. NCBI lineage: Eukaryota > Metazoa > Arthropoda > Insecta > Orthoptera > Acrididae > Locusta > Locusta migratoria. The sequence continues at coordinate 107,036,549 of CM048745.1, forward strand.
TGATAAGCAAAACTGTGATTTCTAACAAACTTTAAAGTTAGCATCAAAATGTGAATTTCCTGTCAAATGCTTTTGAGTAATTTGGTTACTGTTTCTGAATTTTAGCTTTTTAAGAATTATTACTGGCAAATGGAGAATTAATAATTAAATGATTTACTTCTAAACATTTTAAAACATATAAAAGGAAACTTTTTCCAAACATCATAAATATATTTCCTATAATACTTTCTTGGTAGTTAAGAATTGACTCTGCCTTATTTTGTATTTTTCCCCTCATTTTTGAAATTGTATGTTATAACTAGATGATCTCAATAAATAACTTTGAGGTTAAGACAATTACATATACACTAATGTGACAGAAGTCATGAGATAATGATAAGCACAAATAAAGATTGCAATAGTATCATATACACAAGGTGTACAAATGGTGGCGCATTGGAAGAGCTGTCACTTATACTCCGGTGCTGACAGGCACAGATATAGATAATCACATACACACAACTCAATTTTCGGCCATGGCCTTCATCAGAAATAGAAACACATACATTCATGCAATCACTCAGATAACTATACACACACAACCACCATGTCTGACCACTCCAGCACCACAAGCATCTAGACTGTGAGTGAGGTGGGGAATGGAGGGGGAAGGATACCGAGTAAACGTGGGGATGGAAAGTTACGCTTTGCATAATGGATTGTGGATGTTATCTTAGGTTGAGGCTAGAATGGTTGTGGGGTCATAGAATTGACAACTCCCATCTGTGCAGTTCAGAAGAGCTGGTGGTGGAGGGGAGAAACCAGATGGCTGGGTTAGTGAAGCAGCCATTGAAATCCAGAGTGTTATGTTCAGTTGCATGCTCTGCCACAGGGTGGTCCATCTTGCTTTCTGCCACAGTTTGGTGGTGTGAGTATGTGATTATTTATTTTTGTGCCTGTCAGTAGCTCAGATAGCCTCTTTACAGTAAGTGGTTATCTATCCTCCATTATGGACACTCTCTTAAGAAATAAAAAATAAATCAGTGTTATGTTCCCATCAATTCTGAAGGCACCTATGATGTCAGAAAAATTAGCTACATCCTATGAACCAATAATAATTTTAATTTATTGAAAACTACAATAGTTAATATTCACAATATCTGAATACAGCAAAATTAAACTTAAAATTACCAACTTTTCAACGTGTCATGCAATTTCAACAAACTGTGTTTGATGATATCTTATTACCTCAAGCTATGGTCTTCAAAGCAACAAATGAACAGTGTATTCCACATGATAATATATGAATGTTGACACATTGTTTGTTGGACTATGATTTGAACTATTTTGAACTGACGATTATTTCGTGTTATGTGGATGCGGAATGGACATAGTATCCAGAGATTGTCAATGATTATTTAGTTAGCGATTTTGCTACCATTTTCATAAGCAGTTAACATAATTGTTCTTATAATTTTGAAAGGTTCATTTCTAATTTATTACTTTTGTTTGTGTGGGACCAGATCTAATAGATGAGTTCCAATGAACATTACTCAACTGAGTTATCTGGCATTGCCTACACCATTTGAAAACAGTAGTATAAATTCTCTTTTATTAATCAATCATTTATCTATATTTTATATTAGCAAACTCGGCAATGCTTTGCAATTGCTAAATTTAATAGGGAATTGTTTATGCAACCTACACTCAATCTTCTAATCCATCTGCCCATTGTCACCCTTATATCTCTACCTATTTTTTACCATCCTCCTTGTTGTCTCATGCCTCTCTCTATATTAGTTAGCTGAAAAACCAGTGTTACTCCTTCCTCTTTCTCTGTCCAAACCCCTATTCATTCTCTGTCAACCTTAGCCTGATTCACCTCCTTCTCCTACATCACCTCCTCCCTCTCTACATCCACACCCTCCATCATTCCCACAAGTCTGACATCCCCCCCCCCCCGCTTTCTGCCAATCTCCTCCTGTCGCCTCCCTCCTCTACATGAAAAATTGCAAAAATCTGACAAATTTCATGGTGACCAGCAAAACAATGTGGAAGTCTGGAGTTAAGGTATATTCTGCCATGCACAGTAAGAAATATTATGTAGAGAGTGATGTTTCTCTCGTTTTCAATGATGTGAGCAAAATTTCAAAATTGTAATAAAACAGTAGAATGACATCGAAGTCTACCTCCACAATGCACCATAGAAAATTCTGTGTAGACAGTGCCGTTTCTTCTGCTTTGAAGATTACGAATGCAAACTCCCATCACATTCAAATGAACAGTATGGCAGTGCATAAAATACAAATATAATCTGAAATTACCAATCTCAATTATTTCATAATTTGACATTTTCAATAAGTATGATATCCTTTATTGCTGTTTATTAGCTTTATTTACTTATACACTACAGCTGTTTTGCTGAATTTGGCATTGTCAAGTAGTCAGATTTTAAACACAAAATTTATTTACAAAATTTTTTTGATCTAATTAGGCATGACAACGACTAAATTCAAAGATGTAATGTTCCACAGTCAAGAATAACACAAAATTTCAATTAACATACAATATCTCAGACACCACAGAAATGCATTTTCATACTTATAGATATTACAAAATTCCAAATGGCAAGCAATACCTCAGAGACCGAATAGACACACTATTTCATAATCAGAGACACTGAAAAATCTAGAGTATAAAACATTTGTAAATACATAGACATTCAAAGATATCACAAAATTTGAAATTAATCATCTCAGAGAAGCTAGATCATTACCAAAGATATAATTAAATATACGATCTTTGTAAATACATAGCATCAAAACATCTGTCAAATAAGAAAGTCATTACATTAAAAATTATAAAAAAGGACTTTCTAAGAAAGGTACCTGTAAAAATCATATAGAGGTACAGATGTTGTGTGTTAGCAACAAATGGAATGTAAGTAATAAATTTAAAACACTATAATGTACTCCCTATTTGTTTCAAAAAACTATTTTCGCAAAATTTATTTCAACTATTGCAGGCTTTCTACAAATGTCTGCCTTGGAGTGTTTATGTGTGTATGTGTATGTGTGTGTGGGTGTTTGTTTACCATCCTTTTTTCCCCTAAGGCAAGTCCTTCCTCCCTTCCACTCCCGTGATTGGAATGACTTCTCATCCACTCCCTTAAAACCTGCATTCTTCCCTTTTTCCCCTTTCTCCTTCATCTTTTTTTCTGATGAAGCGGCCAACGGTTGGAAAAGGTTGAATCTGTGTTTGTGTGTTTGTTTTTATTTGTGTTTTTGGTCAGTGAATGAGCCCCTGCTTTGGGTAAGTTAAACAACCTCTATTTTTTATACATTTTTTTCTTACCAGGAAAGTTTCCCTCTACAATATATATGACTTACCAGGCAAAAAGGCACCGGTTCATTGACACACACATAAATAAAAATGCGCGCACACACACACACACACACACACACACACACACACACACACACACACACACAACTGAGCTTTCACAATCTTAGGTTGCTTCTTCAGAAAGAGCAGGGAAGGAGAGGGAAAAGGAGAGGATGAGGGTTTTAATGGATTGGGTAAGGAGTCATTCCAATCCTGGACTTACCTTGAGGGGAAAAAGGATAGGTAAACAAACACCCACACCCACATAAATATACACGCACCAAGGCAGATATATGCAAAATGCAAAGAAGTTGGACAGAGATGCCAGTCGAGGCAGAGGCTGTGTCCAGAGACTGGAGGCAAAGATGTTGAACAATGGTGGGCATGAATTTAAAACTAATGAAGGTTGAGACCTGGTGGGCAATGGGAAGAGAGAATATGTTGAACGGCAAGTTCCCATCTTCGGAGTTTTGAGTTATATGGATACTTCCCACTGACACCAACCTTTCAGAACTCCGGAGATGGGAACTTGCCCTTCAACATCTCCTCTCTTCCCGTTGACCACCAGATCTCAACCTTTGTTAGTTTTAAATTCCTGCCAACCATTCTACATCATCTTTGCCTCCAATCTCTGAACAGAGCCTCTGCCTCGACTGGTATCTCTGTCAAAATTCTTTGCATTTTGCATATGTCTACCTTCGTGTGTGTTTGTGTGTGTGTGTGTGTGTGTGTGTGTGTGTGTGTGTTTGTTTCCCTATTATTTTTCCTGCAAGGTAAGACTTTCTTCTTCCGGGATTGGAATGACTCCTCACCCACTCCTCCACTCCCTTAAAACCCTCATCCTTTCCTTTTCCCTCTCCTTCCCTGCTCCTTCTGAAGAAGCAACCTAAGTTTGCAAAAGCTCAGTTGTGTGTGTGTGTGTGTGTGTGTGTTTTATGTGTGTGTCAATGAACTGGTGCCTTTTTGCCTGGTAAGTCAAACTTTTACTTTTTATAAATGTTTTTCCGAACAGGAATGATAGTTCATGCAAAGTATGTTCTAAACCTGCTAGGTCCCACGTGCATTGACGTCTGAATTTCATGTTAGAAGATGAACTAGAGTTTCTTTTAAAGGTAACCACTACTGATGAAACATAGCTACACCACTTTGACCCCAATATCAAACTGCAAATTTCAATATGAAAATCTGTAAGAGCAGTCCACAAAGAAGCAAAAGTGTTTGTTTCCATTGGCTAAATTATGATCACATAATTTTTTGATACTTATGGAGCAATTATTAAGAATGCTGCATCACAAAGACGTAACGAAAAGCTGCGACAGGCATGACCTTCTTCAGACTACAGAACATTCATGCAGTCAGACAGGCACACAACCATCAGCTCCAGCTGCTGCACTTCGAATCACACTCTGCAGTGTGGAAACGGGGGAAGGTTGCGTCACGGTGGTGAGGATGGATACAGCACAGCCTTACAGAGATTGTATGTATTCAATGGGTGGAATAAGTTGCAGCTTGAGAATGGAGTGGGGAGGCATGTGAGAAGAGGAAAGGAAAACATAACAAACACACATGCAAGCGGGTACACGTGCACGTGCTCACTTAAATGTTGTATTGTGTGTCTTTTTTATGTGCCTATCGCAGCTCTTCATTATGTCAATGCGGTGAGTTGTAAACTGTCCAAGATAAACATTACTAAGATTATTCTCAGTTAAATCAATTAGATGATGCTACACTTATTCTACAGGCTCAGCACCTTCCTCTGTACAAACATCACACCCATGATGGTGTGACTGGGTAAAATGAACAATATTAAACTTTCACAGTTTTAGACTTTAATGTATTTTACCTACCTTGATATCACAGTGCATTTACATGTCCCATGAAGAGAATGGTCCAGGTCGTTTTGTTAACAATCATGAACATGAATGGATGATCTGCCTTAAACACTTCTGGCATTGACAGAAACCGTGGCTCCAGCGACACCCCTATTTATAAAACATCAGTTTCAATATCTACACTATTTTAAGTAAAATTGTGCATATTTATTACATAACTGCAAATGTTATTTAACTCTCTACTACAACAGAGTTAAGTCTTAAGATATACGTCTAAGGGTAAATAACCTTTGACCTCAAGAGTTATATAATAATTCTAATACTTATGAAAGTCAGGTATGAGTATTGACAAACTAAGAGATTAATAAGTCACATTTGAAAATACTATCACAAATTATTTATTCATGAATAGAAAAACTGGCAGAAGCTGTCTTCTGGAATTCTATGTGAATGAAGAAACATGACAAGTAACACTGACTCAACTCGGAAGAAAAGTTAATAAAACACAAACTTTACATATATTATTTTTGCAGAGTTGAAAGATTTTGCCAATGTTATAACAGTGAAATTCTGAAGGTTGCAGGGAACAAAAGATTGTATACAGCTTGTACAAAAACAAGATGGAATTTGTAAAGTTCAATTCTTTACAACTTCCATCTTGTTTTTGTACAACCTGTATACAATCTTTTGTTCCCTGCAACCTTCAGAATTTCACTGTTATAACACTGGCAAAAACTTTCAACTCTGCAAAAAATAGTATATGTAAAGTTTCACCCTTCAATTTGGTGTTACAGGGAAGCAGTGGTTGAGAAAAGAGAGATAAAGGTTTGAAGTCATCCCTGATATTACTTAATCTGCACACTAAGTAAGTAGCAACAGGAACTAAAGAAAAATTTGAAAGAGGAATTAATGTTTAGGGAGAAGAAACAGCAACTTTAAGGCTTGCTGATTACATTGTAATTCTGTCACAGACAGCTAAGTGTAAATGAATGGAACGGACAGTTTTGAAGAAATGACAATACACATAAACAAACCAGTGGTAATGGAATGTAGTACTAATTACTCAGGTGTTAGTGAAGGAATTATATTGTCAAGTGGCGGTAAGGTAGGAAATAGAACGTTTATTAATGAACACTGGTTTAAATGCGACAATGGTTTATTAAGCACTTGTCATGCATGTACAAGAGTACAGAATGAACTGACTCCAGCCAGAACTTTATAAAGTATACATACACTTGCAGAAACTTCTCGTACATCATTTCTCAGTAGCTCTGGAAGATACCAGCACTGTATATTAAAATTAAAATGTACAGGACCTTTTTCTTCAGGATCCAACACTTTATCCATCACACCACATTGTTGCTGTCTTTCAGTGCTTCACTTGTGACACTGGTCACTCCTTAGGGGAACAGTATCATAATGTTCATACCTTCTTGCTGTGGGAGCAAGTTGTCTCTGCATACTGCAGCTCCTAATGGATGGAGCTTGTTTTGTCAGTGGCCATCATCAAACTTCTGTTGACATAACCACTTTAATTGTACTTTACCTTGCTGAATCACGGCAAGTCAATATTAAGTCCTGTCCGAAGTGTACTTCTAAACATAGATGGAATCAGTGCCCTTCCCATAATGCAAATTGCTTTTCTTGTGGCAAACAAGTATATGTGCAAAGTGTGTGTATGTCACTAATGACTGCTCCATGACAGAAGCATTTACAAAATTCATGCACATGACGAGCAGAATCTGTTTTTGCTATTCATGCTAAGCCTGCTGCCTTTAAGACAGACTCTAGTGTTCCAGTATCTAAAGATTTCAACACTTCTTTGCAACACCACACAAATAAATTGTATGTGCATTTGCAAATTGCTGGAAAAACAGTGACATTTTTGCTTGATACGGGTGCCACAGTGTTGCTAATAAACAGTGCGAATATTTTTGGTTTGGATCTGTTGGATTTACTTGGTCTTAGTATCACCAGGAACATTCCGTCAGTGACGTCATTCAACCTGAGTGAACATACAACTAATCTGTGTGCCAAATTTTGTGATCTCCTTTCTGACAGACTTGGACAGGCAACTAATTTTTCCACACATGATAATGCAAAGATAATGCACAGCCACTTTTTTTGTAGGGCATGCCCTGTTCCTTTTGCATTATGAGATCAGGTCACACAGACACTCACAAAGTGGTAAATCAAGGTGTTATTGTGTCCATTTCAGCAAGCCAGTGAGCTTCTCCTTTAGAGCTTCTCAAACAACCATCTGGCAAACTCAGAATTTGTGTGGACTTTAAGCCTACTGTGAATCCTCAGACTGTAATTGACCCTTTTCCGTTGCTTCACCCTCACAAGCTTATGGACAGATTAGGAGCTGGCAAATATTTTTCCAAAATTGATGTTCGGGATGCATATCTGTAACTTATGCTCAATCAATTTCTTGTTATCAATACACACATGGACCTCTTCAAGTTTGTTGGGTTACCATTCGGTTGTGCCTCTGCTACAGTCATCTTTCAAAGATACCAGCAACAGCTAACAAAAGCAGTGCTTTGTTGGTCAAATTAGCTAGACAATATTGATGTTTCAGCCCACACAGCTGAAGAGCATTTAAACAATTTACATGTACCTTTCCAAAGTCCTTTCAGAAGCTAGTCTCAAATGTAACAAGGACAAATGTGTTTTCTTTCAAACTGAAATTGAATAATTATGACACATTATCAATTCACAAGGCATTTATCCGATTGCAGTCACATTTGCAAGTTATTTGTGAGCTCAAGGCTAACACAAACATTACAGAATTGCAATTTTTTCTGGGCAAAATCTCATATTATATAAAATTTCTTCCTAATGCAGCAGAACTAGCGGCACTGCTGCATCACCTATGGTGGAAGAATGTTAAGTTTGTTTTGTCAAGAGACTGTGACATTGCTTTCCAAAACTTAAAGGATGCTTTACTCAGTGATTGTTGTCTTCTACATTTTGATCCTGAAAAACCTGTTGTGTTAGCCATGGACACATCAGCCTATGGTATCGGAGAAGTCCTCTTGCACTGCATTGGCTCTTCAGACCGACGTAACACTTTGGTTTCAAAATTGTTGAATAAAGCCCAGGTCAATTACTCATAGATCAAGAAAGAAGCATTTGCAATCACCTATGATGTCACCAAATTACACCAATATTTGTAAGGTCACAAGTTTTACATGGTAACTGACAACAAGCCACTTCAGTCCTTGTTCCTCCCTGCCAAGCCAATACCTAGTTGTACAGCACAGAAGCTGTGAAATTATCTACTGGCTAATGTCAAAGCATGCTAATGCTGACACACTGTCACTTTTCCTGTTGGGCCAGATGTTGAATTTGATGCCTCAGAAGCTTCCTGTTGCTGCATACATGCTAGTGATTCTGAGGTCATTTTATCAGTTTCCTCTCAATCACCAGAAGGTTTCCCAAACAACAGCAAAACACCCAGATCTTCAAATCATGTTGCGCTACATCTGCACAGGGTGGCCTCGTGCAGTGATGCAGGTTGTTAGCCTGGTGGTGACTTTATCCACAGACACAACTTATCTGTGTTATAGGGTGTAAGTTTGTTTCTTACAGAACAGGACCAGTCGTGTGTGGTGATCCCTCAGTCATTGCAATGTCAGGTGCTTTAGTTACTGCACCAAAACCATTGGGGTATCGTCTGCACCAAACAATTGGTACACAGACGTTGCACAGATAGAGAGGATAACGGCTCGTAGCCAAGCTTGTGTGGGAAACCAAGCCGCCCATCCTCAATGGTTCTCCAAATGGCCCACCTCGACCGCGCCATGGAAGTGCATGCATTTAGACTTTTCGGTCCATTCTGGAATACGAGATGGCTCATCATTGTGGAAGCCTACAGTAAATTTTCTTTTGGTAGTCCCTATGAACTCTATGACTACTCACAGCACCCTCCGAGCCCTTCTGTCTGTTTTTTGTATCAAGGGTCTACCAGAACTGATAGTGACAGACAATGGTCCACAGTTTGTGCCGAACGAATTTGAACAGTTTTGCCAAGCTGCAGTATTCACCATCTGACCAGTGCTTCGTTCCACCCTCAATCCAATGGTGAAGCTAAATGTTTAATGAGAATATCCAAGTCACAGATGGCCAAGCTCAAGTACCACCACATGAGTCAACAAGCTCTTCTGCATTTCCTCACCTCATACCGCAGCGAAGCTGTTTCACAGACAGTGGTACCGCACTCTGCTGCATCTCATGCACCCACCACAGACGCTGTCTGCTCCGCAGAAGCAGGCACAGTATTGCACAAATGCATCTGTTCTTTTTTTTTTAGGTATTATGGCAGATGTAGGTGTTGGGAGCATGGTACCCTCATTCGACGGCTTGGTGCTAACATGTTTTTATTGGAAAGTGCAGCATTTCCACAAAATCAATTCGCTTTTGTGTTTTAGATGATGCTGCCACTGAACTTTTGTTCGACCATTGGTGGCGTCCACGCCTCATCTGACATCGACTTCCCTTCTAGGTCCCAAGCCCATGGAGCTGAACGCTTCACCTTCAGCATCATCAAATCTGACTATCCCTCCTCCATCGGACGTCGTGGGTCAACTGATGTCCACCAGCACAATTTCATCATCACATGTCAAGAAATTTTTGTTTTATGTTAAAATAGTTACAAGCTTATGCCCAGACACATTGACCATGATGGTGTTGAAACAAAGTATGCACACGAAAGATTGAAATACTAAATGTCTTCTTCTCAACTGTTTCACAGAGGAAGATTGCATGGTAATTTCCCTTCTGAACAGTGTCATGGATGACAAAATGAAAGACTGACAGAAAACCAATTGAAATTACTCAACAAAGGAACTGTCACAGAATCTGATGGGATTTCAATTTGATGTTAAACAGAATATGCGAAGCAACTTGTCCTCCCTTCTTGCAGCTATGTACGGTAGGTACATACAGGAGCAATGTGTTTCTAATGTTTGGAAAAAAATAGTGCAAGTCATTCCTGCTTTCAAGATGGGTCATCGAACAGATGTGCAAAACTATATGCCTAAATCTCTGAAGTCAGTCTGTTGTAGAATTCTGGAACACATTTTATGTTAAGAGTATTATGACATTTCTAAATACTGGAAATCTCACCTGCAGGAATCAACATTGGTTCTGAAACTAACATTCATGAGTAGCCCAGCTAATGCTATTCATCCATGAGACAGAGGGTAGTAGGTACAAACTTCCATGTAGATGCAATGTTTCTTGTCGTCTGCTGTGAATTTGATGCAGTTTGTACAGTCACTTAATGAACAAACTAAGAGTGTATGACATATCAGATCAACTGTGTGATTGATTTAAAAAATTTGTATTTAACAGGATGCAGCGTGTCATTCTCAACGGATTGAAGTTTTCCGAAAGGAGGAAGTGCTAATCATACACAAAGTACCCTCTGCCACACACTATGTGGTGGCTTGTGTAGTATGGATGTAGAGGTGAATGAAATAATGCCAAGTGAGCAGTAGTGTGACTGCTTATGTTGCTCTAACTGCAAGTGTAAAGTTAACCAACAAGGTATAAAAGAACCATAACAGTGGAATTTAGTATAGTCAGTCATCATGCACTCATGATGTGTAGTAGTGTCCATTACTATGTATGCTAAGCCTCAGATGGTGTTAAAGGCAACTGACTTGAGTACTTAAGTGTTTATAAACTGAATTAGTATTGCATATATTTGTGCAAACACGTAAAAATTAACTTTTGGATAGACAGCTTGCTGAAAACCCTGTAATTCGGTTTTGTTTTGTTTTCTATGCTTCCATAATGTAACAGACAACTGATTGGTAAGTAGTGCAACTTATTCAACACATCTAAGATGAGTAATATATTGTATTTTATTAGCGTACACCATAAATAATCATTCCTTTGAACTTCAAGAATATGTCATCTGGGGACTGTATTGAGAGTGGGATAGGAACAATTTAATGAATCAGAAAAACTTTAACTAGTGCATATGCACTTTTTCTGACTGTAGTGATTTATTAAAATGGTTATTCATCTATATCGTTTCTGAACTCTAAATCCAGAGTGAGAACATTTTTATTCCAGATTGATCAGCCAGAGTTGAGGACATGAGAAATTAAGGTTATGGACAGTAAGTTGCTCAGTTACTTTCAGCTTGAACAGGTATTCTTTCATAATAGACACCACATGTATTTATTAACCAATGTGCTGCATGTGAGCAAGACAACAAACAAGCTTTCTGTGCACATGAAGGACCACTACACCAAACTGTGGCCAGGTGACAGCTGGACTGTGCTGAGCATGTGAATCAAAACAAGTGTGCATATAATGATTACTTCAAAGTCTATGTTATAGGGAGTCTTCCCACCAATAAATTTTCTGGACTGTGTAGATGGGAAAACACTCTGCAACTTATCCTTCATTCCCATAACCCACTGTCCTCAAGTATCACTTGTCCTCCACCTGCCTCTCTGTGCTGTTTCCTATACCCACTCCACTTCAGACAAAAGCAGTTGGGCCTTAATGCCCAGGAGACCAGTCACAATGTGAGGGGAAGTGTATTTGTGTAAAAACTGAGTGCCCCTCTTCCCCCTTGCTTTTTTTCTGTATCTGAAGGACTAAGACTGGTACCTGAATAGCAGCTAGCCACTCAATGCCTCCTCTAAATATTGTTGCTATATATACTTGTAAAAACACTAATATTTTAGGTACATATTAGAGCTCGCAGGTTTGCTCATTACTGGGCAGTAGGTACAGGTTAAAGAAATCAAAAGAGATTAACCTCTACCTGTTGGCCAATAAAGAGCGAACCTGCAAGCTCTAGAAGTGGCGAATATAGCAATTTTATTTATCTATTTTTGGGTGGGGGAGGGGGGGCCAAGATTAAAGTAAAGATTATTTAAATAATTTTAAGTAGACACACCATGAAATTTTATATCAGTTTTGCTGCTCAAATTCAGGGGATAATTTGCACTGAAGCCCATTTACTTTACCAACATCAAGTGAGGCTGATACAGACTGAATCAACCCGAACTGGCATGAACTTCACACCACTAACATCCCACTCCCCTCACAAATACATGGAAGTCTGACTGCGTACTGTGGTGATGCCTTCAAACATCATTCATTAAAATATGTACTTTTCTTCTTCTTTATATTCGTTATTTCAGCAAAGAGGGCAAAGGCAGGCCCCCGTCCCCCCTTACGTATGCCCATGACCTCTAGAATGGCTCACCCACTCCCATCAGGTGTGAAAACTGAAAAGTGCTAAATAAATATTTTAAAAAGTTACTCCATTTGCATGGTTGACTGAGCACTTAATGTTGTGTATATTATAAGAATTTTCTGTATTACACTGTAGTAATGCCACCTAATGTTGCATTCTTGATTCCACAGTCTGATAACAGTGGTAACAGAAAACAGTTCAGACCATTATCTGCCTTATTTAATTATAATGTTTAAATCAGAGATGAGATTAATGAGCCCTGCATTTGGCTTATGTTAACTGGTTACCTGGTCTTCACTACCAAATGAAATTTTGCCGAGGAAACACTTCTCACAATTACTATCCAGCACAGGAATTACAATGATCCCTTACAGTCCTTCCTCAAGATAATTTATTGTCTTAAAAATAAGAAATTTCCAGCTTGGCAGTGCAATATGAAATTTTTTTCTTGATTTCATTTCAATGATGGAACATCATCAGTGCAGATTGCAAGTCATGGTGACTAATGCACTCCACATAAAACATTTTATAGTCAGATCCATAGTACAACTAAAAAATATCTTCCTAATACATGTTACAGTAGAAGATGAATTGGTAGCTTTGAAAAATGAAGTAGTGAAGGCAGTAGAAGACAAAAGTAAGTAGAAAGACAAGGCCTACAAAAAATCCTTGGATATCACAGGAGATACTGAATTAAATTGATGAAAGAACAAAATAAAAGATGCAGTAAATGAAGCAGGTAAAATTGAGTACAGATGACAAAAAATTAGATTGACAGAAAGTGCAAAAGTAGCTAAGCAGGAGTAGCTAAAAGACAAATGCTAGTCTGTTGAAGAATGTGTAACAAGGGGAAAGAAGATATCATATACAAGGGGAGTGGAAAGGGGGAGGGGGAAGGGGGGGATTTGAAGGAAAGAAAAGCAGCTGTACTGACATCAAGAACTCAGATGTAAAACCAGTGATGAGGGAATGCTGAAAGGTGGAAGAAAACATATAGAGGGGCTAAACAGAGGAAATGAACTTTGAGACAATATTATAGAAAGGGATGAGAATGTAGATGAAAGTAAGATAGGAGATAAAATACTGCAGGAATAATTTGATAGAGCACTGAAAGACCTAGGTCAAAACAAGGCCCCTGGAGTAGACGACAGTCTCTCATAGGTACTTAAGTCTCTGGGAGAGCCAGCCTTGACAAAACTATTCTACCAGGCGTGTAAGACATATGAGATAGGCGAAATACCCACAGACTTGTAATAAACGCCATTGCTAAGAAAGCAAGTGCAGACAGGCATGAAAAGTACACCACCATCAGTTTAATTATTTATAGTTACAAAATTCTAACCTGGATTATTTACAAAAAAAAGAATGATGGAAAATCTGGTAGAATCTGACCTAGTTTGGATATAGGAGAAATATAGGAACACATGAGGCAATACTCACATTATGATTTATCTTAGAAGATAGATTAAGAGAAGGCAAACCTACATTTCTACTGTTTTTGTGGATCTGGAAAGATCTGTTGACAGTGTTTACTGGAACACACTCTCTCAAGTTCTGAAGTAAGCAGGAATAAAATATAGGAAATGTAAGGTTAATCACAAGTTATACAAAAGACAACACTTATAAGATTCAAAGATGTTGAAAAAGATGCTGTGATTGGGAAGGAATAAGACAGGGTTGTAGCCTTTCCCAGTGTTATTCAAATGTTCAAATGTCTGTAAATCTATTGGACCAAACTGCGTGGTCATCAGTCCGTAGCTGAACAAACTACTTAAACCTAGATAAACTAACTTAAGGACAAAGATGAACATTAAGAAAAGAAAAACAAAGGTAATGGAATAAAGTAAGAGAAAATTAGGTGATGCTGAAGGAATTACATTAGGTTTGAGATAATATGAGTTTTATTACTTGGGCAGTAAAATAACATACAGTGGTCATAGTATGATGATCTATAATGCTGAATGGCAATGAGACGAAAAGCATTTCTGAAAAAGAGGAAATCTGTTAACATCGAATATAGGTGTTAGGAAGTCTTTTCTGGAGACATTTGTGTGGGGTGTTGTCTTGTATGGAAATGAAACAAGGATGATAAAAAGTTTAGACAAGAAGAGGATAGAAGCTTTTGCAATGTGGCACTATAGACCAATAATAAAGTTCAAGTGGACAGATCGTGTAACTAATGAGGACATACTGAACAGCACAGGACAGGAAAGAAATTTCTGGGATACCCTGACTAAAAGACGAAATCTATTAACAGAACACATTCTTACAAGGGAATGGTCAGACTTGTCATGACAAAACATGTATTGATTTTTTTAGCACTGTTAGTTAACATTGAAGGAAGTCTGTATGCAGAATTTTAGCTGCTGACATGACCTGGAAGTTACTTTAAAAAAATAACAAAAATGTTTGTTTTTCCTGCTTGGCACTTGTGGTGACAGCTGTCCACCCTTGAAAATGGCGGTGTCGCGAGCTGTTGTTATGGTGAGCATTGTGCACATGATCAGGAGGTGTGGCCGTCTTATCGCGGCGTTCACTAAAGAGGAATATCGTTGCACGGTTTTGGTGGAAAGGGGAAACGAATATTCGTTTCTGTGGCATGTACTTCCTTTTCATTTCTGGTACGTATTTCGAAACATACCGTACTGAAACTGGTTAGAGATGTGAAAGATATTCTGTACATCTACATCTATACTCCGCAAGCCACTTTACGATGAACATTCAATCTCCCCTCACAGGTGATGTCAAACCCTGTAAATGTTTTGTTTCTTGCCATGGAGATATACCACAGATGCCAAATGAAGCAATCAATAGAAAATACGCGTGAAGACTATGTGAAGTGCGACATGGTAGTTAAACTTCTAGATGAGTATGTAAATAGCACAGACGTGTGGCTAGAAATGACTGAAACACTCGATATTGCAGACTGTGAATCTACAGACGGTGAAGAAACGGAAGAAATTTTCACATATGAAGACTCTTCGAGTGATAGTGCCATGTACCATAATCAATTATCTCTGAAATCAACACCAGCAACTACAATTACATTATCAGACAAAGAAAAAACGGTGAATTATTGGTTGAACGAAAGTGGTAAGAAACTGCCTACGTGTCTGTACTGTTCAAAATATGTATCACTTTGTTTGTTGTATAGATGGAAAAAGAAAGTCGATGGACGACGTAAGAGTCGACTGGATATTGCGACTGAGATAAATGCGCGACTTTTTGAGCAATTTACCTATTCCAGATGACAGTCATTGAGTGTCAGGGACAAAACTTTGATTGGGCATTAGAGATTGCCAATGCAATAGACACTAAAGAATTTACAGCTTCTCAAAGTTGCATTACTGGCTTCAAAAGATCACATAAAATTGTGGCACAAAAAATAACAAATTTTGCATCAAGAAACAGTTCAGAAAATGAAGTGACTCAAATGGAAATGATAGAATTTTTTATTATGACCACAAAAAATAAGATCACCAGTTTTAGTGAATCTTACATTTACAGTGCAGATCAGTCAGGTTTTCAAAAAGAAATGCATGCAAAAAGAACACACTGTCATTCAAAGGGGAAAAACATATTGAGGGTATTGCACAGTCCACGATTGCACTCGCCCATTCATCTATATCTATAAATGTGAATGTCTGTTCGGTGTGTTTATCACGTCTGAACCACAAGACATAAAGAGCTAAAAATTTGTACAGTTACTAATGTCTACCCGACGAAAGCTTTAGGCACTGTTTTATGGTGATCGGATAGCTATTTATCTATATATATTAATGTGAATGTCTGTTCAGTGTATGCTTATCACGTCCGAAGGACAAGACGCTGAGAGTTGAATATTTTTACAGTTACTAATTTATAGCTGAAGAAGGTTTTAGGCACGGTTTTATAGCGATCTGATAGATATTTAGTAATTTGAAGATTATAACGTGAAATGCGGAACAATAATTACTCTTTCAAAATTATATTTACTCTTTGAAAATGGTTTTATTGCCTGCATTGTTGCTTGAGTGTTGATAATGATAAAAGGGTGGAGTATATTGGGATGGAAAGTTATCGGTGTATATAAAATTCTACGTGTATGTGTGTTAATATTTCGCTCTGCAGCGAAAACTACAGAACGCAAAAGAATGGTCTGTGTGTAATTGTTAGGCGAAGTCTCCCGTTGTACACCGTAGCAGTTCCATGCCGATAGCTATAAGGGGGTGGAAAATATGGTGGTTGAAAGTCGTCAAATTATAAAAAAAATTTGGACTGAAGGCCAGCGATGACATTTATATACAGCGAAACGTGATGGCACAGACCATATCTTTGGTCTATGCGTTCTACAATGTCTTCAGCTCTTTCTCTGTAAGGAAATATAAGAATAAATAAATAAAGCAGTAAAAAAGAAATTTCTTTTAAAACATCTCTTTAAAAAAATCAATTTGACATTTCACACAGTACATCAAGTAATCGAACTGTGATATTATTACAATCATTATTGTTGAATTTCCTTTAATCCCTTCAGATATGCCATTTCAGTTCAAAAGACTTCAGTTTCCAGTTTGTCTAGCTTTGACAATTAACAAAGCTCAAGGACAATCATTAAATGTCGCAGGAATCCATTTACAGCCCTCATGTTTTTCACATGGCCAATTATACGTTGCTTGCTCAAGGGTGAGCAACCCAAAAGAAGTCTACATTTACACTCCAAAAAGTACTACAAATAACGTAGATTACTAGAATTCCATAAAATGAAATTAAAATGAATTTTGACATCACTCTCACCATACGTGTTGAGATATTGCAACACAAACAATAAGGAATAATGTATGTATCATTTATTGTAAATCATTAAGCACTTCGCATAATTTTATTTTTTTATTCGAATGTTGATTAAAAATGTTTGTTTCTAAAAAAGGTATTGTATTTCATTTCATCCTTCAAAACCAGTCTCACAGCACACTACTGAAAGATAGCTTATCTATGATAATCAACCAATTAAATATGTGTGGCACGCCTCAAAATATACTGATATTAGGCCTGATTCCTTCCTAACACCGGCCGAGTTTTGTCTACAGACATCTGTGATTTGCAGGGCTCTCATATGTTGTCATTGCTTGTATGTTCTTGGTGCACAAAAAGCCCATGTTTTGACATTGTATCAATGTTTTGCATTTTTGCATTAATTACAAGAAATAAAAGTTTGACATGTTCTAAACCGTATATGTATTTGCGTCTATTTCATAGCTATTTGGAAAGAATGTTGTAGATAACATATCAACTACATTTTTCAATGAATTTATTATTATCGTATTTATTAATTATCGTACGATCGCTTTCACTTGGCAAATCAGCTCTTTCATTGCTGTGGCAGGAGAGCGGCCTGTAGCTAACGCCACCTTGTCCCTAGATGGTGTTGGTATAATGTAGCGAGAGAGGTCAGGGTTGTACAACAGGCAGCTATAAGTGCAGAAACCATGTGACAATAATGTCATACTTCATAAAAGTTTTACAGACAGCCAGGTTATCTCAGCAGCTAACAGTCTGCATACAGACTTCCTTCAGTGTTATCTCACAGTAGTAAAAATAGCAACACAGGTTTCGACATGACAAGTCTGACCATTTCCTTGTTAGACATGAAGGAATCGTCAATTTAGCATTGGAAGGAAGCGTGTGGGGTAAGATTCGCAGAGGGAGACCAAGAGAGGCAAGAATTGGCATTCTTCTGAGGAGATGACGAATCTTGCTAAGGATAGGTTAGCTTTGTGAGCTGCATCAACCAGTCTTCTGACTGAAAACCACCACCACCACTACAATAACAACAGTTACTGTTCAGTACTGTACTGAATAGAATGATGTGTTGCAAAGTTTACAAATTTTGAGATGGCAGAGTTGAACTGCTTTCCTGCATTAAATTTTCTGTGAAATTCAAGAAAATCTTTACAGTGACACCCCAAATGATGCTTGAAGCCTATGGTGATGAGTCCTGAAGCCATACTTAGCATTATGAATGATTCATGTGGTTTAAAAATAGTCAGAGAGAAGTTAACCTTTAACTAACATGGTGGAAAACATAGGACACTAACACCGTGGTGCGGTCAATCTGACCTCTTACTTTTTAGGTGGATGTAATGTTAACAGCACACCTTTGAAATTCTCTGTTTTGCATATGAAAGAGTCTTTAATACTAAACATGAAAATACAATATAATAACATTAAATAATTATTGTTAAACTGGCACTCTGATATTTTTACAGCACATTTCGTACACTAATACATTTATATGTTTTCCATTAGCTAATAATGACAATAAGACTTTGATAGATTTGTATATTGTCTTGAAGAACTAATGAAACAAAAAAATGTAACGTTTGTAACTCGAAGAAATACCTCTTGAAGAATCAGAGCCGTCCAAGCCACAAGTTTTCACAACCGTCCTTGCAGACCTGATAATATGTTGTTAATTGTAACTCCTGCGGAAGTCGTGGGTTCTGAGCTCGCTTTTGCATATGTTTCAGTGCAAGACTATGGGCCAGCTCTTTCAGAAGGATACATCTGTCGACAGGAGCTTAATCTGATCCACTCTTCTGAAGAACATATGCATTTCTCACCTTTTCTTCAAAGTTTCAGTCTGAAGTGTTCACACATTGACTGCTACTTTCAGCAGCTCCTTTACTTGTAAAATTACTCGATTTCTCCATGTTTCAAAAGCTTTGAAATTAAAAATATCGAGAATATGTGAGGGAAGTAATAGCAGAAAAAATTACACAAATAACATAGTGCGGTTCAAAATGACCGCCAGCTATTTTCGAAAGGACGTCACTCTTGTTATAGAAGCTCTGGCATAACGTCATAAACTTTGCTGGTCCACTCACAACTAAACTCGAAGCTAACGAGCAGATGGGTGCAATAATGAGTAGGGAAATTGCTAAATCACAATTGTTGCCAAAAGTCAGTCAGATAGACCGCACCACATTAGTTAAAGGTTAAAGAAGACCCTTGTTCAAGGCTGCCCTTCAATGTCTACTGATGACGATCATTTAAGGAAAGTCAACAGAATTGTGCATGCCAATCTAAGGCTGACTGCCTGCGAGATTGCAGAAGAATGGAACATTTAGGCATGTTGTGTCCTGCTGCAGGAATCAGAGTCAGGAAATAAAAGGAAAGAGGTTGTCAAATTATCTGCTACATGTCAACACTTATTAAGTAACAAAAATATAAATAATTTATTAACAGCATATCTATTAATGGAAAGTCCAGGTTGGAATTAATAATACAATAATAAGGACAGTTTACGGCTCACTGAAATGATGTGGCGACGAACTGCGACAGGACATACGAAAGGCACACATATACAACACTTTCAGCTATCGGTCATGGCCTTCTTCAGAAAATAGAACATTCACGCAATCACAAAGACACATAACACAGTCATACAACCATCACCTCTGGCTACTGTACTTTCAATCTAGTTCAGTTGTATGACTGTGTTGTGTGCCTGTGTGATTGCGTGAATGTTCTAACTCCTGAAGAAGGGCATGGCCGATAGCTGAAAGTGTTGTACGTGTGTGTCTTTTGTATGTGTCTGTCACATTTATATAGACAGAAAATAATAGCAGTCCTATCACACTCCTCTGGGACATGCCTGATGATACACACGCCTCTAATGAGCACTTGCTGTTGAGAACAACATACTGCATTCTATTACCAGCCAATCACAAATCTGTGTATGTATTTCATATGCTCATATCTTCGTTAGCAATCTGCAGTGTGGCATCACATGAAATGCCTTCTCAAGTAAATTTACTACATTTGAACTGAGAATATGCTACAAAATTCTACAGGAAACTGATGTCAATATTGGCCTGTAATTATGTGGGCAGTTCTTTTACCTGTCTTATAAAAAGTCACCTGTGCTTTTTTCCAATCACTAGGAACTTTGCATTGAATTAAAGATTTGTGATAAATGCAAACTAAGTAAGGGGCCATGCCACAGAATAGTCTTTGTAAATCCAAACTGGTATTCCACCTGGACCAGGAGATATTTTTGTATTCAGCTCTCTCAGCTTCTAGGTGTAATACCTTTCCAATACTTTGATTCTTGTATTATTTATAAAAATTATTTTATTTTAATATACCTTTTTATTGTACCATTCATTAGGTTACTTCAGTGGTGATTGTTGTTGCTTATATGATATGTATTTCTTGTTCTTCATATTTTGTATGACATCATGTTGGGCATGATGTTATGGATACAACTGTGATTTGTAACCATATTTGTATAGGGCCTGAAGCTGGTATTATCATGATACCAAAAGTGGTTGCACAAATAAAACAATATAGGTTTATGGTTGTTGGTGGATAAATAAATAATTTGAATTAGAAGTCTAAAGGGTTATGTCAGTTGATCTGGCAAGCCAGTTAATGGGTCCACTTGGCCATTCCACCATGGAGGAAATGTATTACTCTGTCCACCACACAGCCTACACAGCTTTTTGTTATGTAATATTCATATTTGTCTTCATATTCATTCTTGGATGTGTGTAGTCTTTGACACATTCCACTTATGTAACAATAAAAAAAATCAGACACAGGTACTTGGAATTTTTTTGTTTATTTTTAAATGTATAATGATATCACAAATTAAGTGACATTTTCCCTATATCACCCTGTATATTCTACTCCAACATTTCTGCTCCTCCTCTCTGTAACTCTTATTATCAGCTACTATGAGATAATGGAATTCAGATATTTCTTAATTTCATACAAGGAGGGAATGAAGCATCGCCATGGCATCTGAATTACTTTTTAGTCAAGGAATGAGTATTTGTACAAACATGAGCAAGGACATCAAAAGTTATTATTTCTAAATTTTATATAACCATTAAAAGGTCACGTGATTATTAAAATATTTGTAACACTGTGGAGAATAAAACAACAGCACCTATTTTTGCTGTAATTATGCACATAAATGCAAACTGACATGTAACATCATTGTTCTCCTTAAGAAACACACTTATTATTGGTTGTTCCATAACAATGATTTATGGAAATACTGAGAAGATAATATGAGAAAGCACTATGTTAATTATCATTGGTAAATTTCATTTAACTTTACAAGAGATTTGCATAGAAGATCTCAAGAGAAGTCACCACAACCAGAAGTAACTGAGGAAACAGGTCATGCATGCTGTATCCTTTGAAATTTCTGCCACCTAAAGAGCAAAAGAAGAGTTGTAAAGATTCTGTTCACACTTTAACAATGTGTGACAAAGACAACAACATTTAAAAGCAATCCTTACACCAATTAAAAAAAAGTGAAGAACAAGTGTTTTCAATAGTTCATATAGTATCTCTTCAGACATATAGTGGCGAATCCAAAACTCTAAAATAGCAACAAGTTTCAACATAGAGAATAGAAAAGAAGTGTACAGATGATGGAGCCAAAGATAGTTGTTGAACTCAGTTGCCTGTCATACAGTCACGCCATAATGTTTGAAGAAACAAAGTGGTGAAACACTTACACAATTGAGTGAGATGATGTCAAGACAATCATCACAATGGCTGCTCTCTTGCACAAATCTTCCTTATGCTGATAGCTGCAAGTGACCACAGAATTGCAATTGTCCTGTATTGAAAGAACACTGAAGTTTCAACTCCAAATGGTTGTTCTGTGTACAAATATTTACTATCAAAGTTGCTGTTTCAACTGTATCGATGTATCTGAGTGAAACTCATATCTCATGCTGATTTTGAGTTGGTGAATGCAGTCGTGAAGATCCCCTTTTAAGGAAAAACTTCATGTATGGACAAAAAAGAAATGCATTGATGAGCCATACATCAGTTTTGGAGGCAAACTGCTTTATTATCGTTACCTACATAACACATATTTTTATTATATAAAATAAAAATAAATGTTTTTGTTAGTGTTCAAAAGTGTTTCTCTTTATTTAGTGAATGAAATTGCCATTCAACTGCAAAACTGGTATATG
The DNA here is from genome assembly GCA_026315105.1 of Locusta migratoria. Taxonomy (NCBI): domain Eukaryota; kingdom Metazoa; phylum Arthropoda; class Insecta; order Orthoptera; family Acrididae; genus Locusta; species Locusta migratoria. The sequence continues at coordinate 107,058,955 of CM048745.1, forward strand.
TCTCACCAATTCTTTAAAAATTAGGTCTTTCCTTATGTGGGGAATACCACCGAGCATATCCATCAATCAATCATCACACCAAAGTGAGCCTGATATATGAATTTCACCGAAAAACAAATCATACAGTTGAAACACCTACCTTGTAAGTTAACTCAGTAGCTAAACATTAATATTAAAAAACCTGTTTAACAAAATAACAACAAAAAATTAGGAAGTACACAATATAAGGGGCAGTCCTTCTGTTTGGTAACAAGCAACACCGAAGACAATTTTTTAACTGGAGAGTGTTCTCATATTAATGTAAATAATAGAGGACAGATAGCAACTCACCATGAAGATGATAATGAGCTGCAGACAGGCATGTAAAATAGACCATCACATTATACAACTTAAATTTTCAGCCATGGCCTTCATTAGAGAAAGATACACATACATAAGCACAATCACTCAAAAGTAACTCAGGCACACATGACCATCTCTGTCTGCTCCAGTGCAACAAGCATCCTGAGGGGAGCAATCAAGGGTACGGAAGGTAACACATTGCATGAGAGATTGTAAAGGCTCTGATAGGTGGAAATGTAGGCTGCAGTAAAGGGAAGGACAGTAGAGCAAAAAAGGAGGTGTGTGTGTGTATGTGTGTGTGTGTGTGTGTGTGTGTGTGTGTGTGTGCACGCACGCACATGTGCACAGAGGAGTGCCAAGAGATCTCCAAGAAAAATGACATGCCCCTGAAGGACACTGAGCAGTGGGAGGGGACACCACTTTGAAGTTTATGCCCCATTTGAAAAATGTGGGGAGAAACTAAAAAAATGTAAAACAATTAAAAGAAATTAAAGGAAAGTTGAAATATTAATGAAAAATAAATAACTAAATTTTAAATTAAAAAAAAAAAAAAAAAAAAAATTAAATTAAAAAACACACACACTGTTGTAAGAGAAATGAACTGGAAGGATAATGTATGTGTATCTTTTCCTGATGATGGCCTTGGCAAGAAATTTGTGTGGCTGTGATTGTCTGTTTTATGTACGTATCTGTTGTTCAGCAATTGTCTTTACAGTGAGTTAATAACTATTCTCTATTATTGACATTTCCTCATGAATTTTCAACTGTTACACATATTACTATAATTCACATTAAATGTTTTATCTGGAGGAACTATTATAATACACAATATGAGAACAGAAATTATTTATAACAGATGATGAAATAATGCCTTCTGAGAATTACAGATACTTCCCCACAGTGTATTTAGGTTATCAGGTTCCAATAATAACAATTCAGTTAATACCAACAAATCAAACACTGTAAAGATTTTTGCTATTAAGCATAAAACATTTCTGTGTTTATTCATATGGTGTCTGTTCTTTTCGGAGATGTCCAAAAGAAGAGACACCATTTGTTGACATTAATGGCCGCAATTTTATAAATTCAAAATATTTAAACATTTCAACTGTTTCAGGACATTGAAATAAATCTAATAGCAAAGATGGAAATTTGTGCTGGAACAGGACTTGAACCCCGATTTCCTAATTAAGGCCAGTAGTCACTTTAACCAATTAGGCAATTTAATATGGAGGCATTTATACCCTAGATCCCTCGTGGGAATCCAAAACAGGCTGTGAGTAAGAGGAACTAATGGACAGGGGACACTACCATTGTAGTGATATAAGTTGAGAATTTCAGTTGGAAGAGGTGTGTGTCTGGATTAATTAAGGTGACCACTGATCTGAAGCAGGATATCTGGGTTTGAATCCCAGTCCGGCACAAATTTTTAACTTTGCAGTTGGATTTATTTCAATGCCCTGAAACCATTTCTGTTTTTGCCACTGAAATAAATGAACTTTATCCAAGCATTGAGTAATTTATCATAATTTACTGCAGTACAAAAATAACAAATGGCAAACTATAACACTTTATAAATTATCACACAATCTTTGTTTCCATTGCAGAGGATTCCTCCAAAAAAGTAATGTGAAATGGATGAAATGAGGAAATTGACACATAGTGGTGAGGGGAGGAAGGGAAAAATAGGCAAAGTTACACAGAGATGGAAAGGGAGACGTAGACTGAGAGTGGGAGGAGTAGACTGGAAGACAGAGGGACATAAGAAGTTTAGATTTTATTACATTACTTACAGAAATTCTCTACTAAGATGTGAAAATAATGTTCAAAAGAGATAGAGTGGTTGGCCAGTACTTACACGATAGTTTGCTACAACTGACAGTAAGACTCAAAAAAGATACAAATGGTGATGAAACTAAATGTTTCCACTAGCTTTCGGAAATTTATATGTTTTTCATCAGGTAGGGAGGAGAGAAGAAAAAAGGGGAGAGAAGGGAAATGTTACACACAATGTAGGTCATGAGGTGGGGTGGGTAATGTAGACATCAAAAATGTTATCACGCAACTTCTCTGAAAATGTAACATTTCTGACATTCACATTCAACCTCTCTGCCTCATGACCTAGGTTGTGCGTAATCTTCTCCTTCTGTCCCCTTTCTCCACCCTCCTCCTTAGCTGACAAAGGAAATACAGATTTCCAAAAGCTAGTGGAAACTTTTAGTTTCTTCTCGCATTTATTTATTTATTTTGTGCGTGTTACTATCTGTGATACCAAACTATGGTAAGTACTGGCCAACCACTCTATCTCTTTTGAACATTAGAATTTATTTCAAATTTTCACATAGTTAGTAGTCATGAAGCATTGTTAGGTTCACTGGTAAACATTATACACAAGCAATAATAAAATTCTTGAATATCCGTCTTCAGATCGCTTATATTTTCTAAAAAATGACCGGTTTTGGGCCAGCTGCCCATCTTCAGATCAAAATTTTGAAGTTACAGAGTAACCTGTCCTGTAATGAACGAGTGTTCACAGTCATTACTGAATGACTGTGAACACTCGTTCATTACAGGACAGGTTACTCTGTAACTTCAAAATTTTGATCTGAAGATGGGCAGCTGGCCCGAAACCGGTCATATTTTAGAAAATATAAGCAATCTGGAGATGGATATTCAAGAATTTTATTCATATAACGATCACAATAACTCCCTAGAGACTAATAAGTCTTGCTTTGACAAGCAATAATGTTGTTAGAAAGTGATAAAAAATTACAATCTTACTGTTGAGTACCTGATTTAACACAAAAATACGAGTTGTGCAACTGTTAGAAATCAACACAAACTGTTTCTTATTCTACACAATTATTTCCAGTCAATAAATTGTCAGAAATATTTCAAGTTATATACAGTCACCTCTTAAATTTATTTACAAAATAAAGCTAGTAAACCAAAGAAAATTAATTAACATTTTGCTAACTGTTTAATATGTGATATGAAAATTCAATTCATTACAAAATTTGATGATTTCATATACTACGGATGCTGAGGCATCATAATTTGTTGTAGTAAATTCCAGTTTTGAAGCATTACCATCATTATTTTCCCTGCCTGTAACATGTAAAATTTCTTCAATTTGTAAGGTTCCTGAGGTACCCTATTAGTTATATACAGGGTGTTTCACTAAGTGTGTTTGCCTCTGTAACTTATAAAATAATAGGTGACGGGAAATTTTAAAGCAGTAGGTCAACACAAGAAATGTTACACTTTCTGCAGAGCTATGAACATAGTTTATTGTATCATTTTACAAAGAGTTACAACACAAATTTATAATTTTTTAAATGGAGCAATAGTTTTTTCTAAAGTGCATTGGATTTGTTGAAACCAGCTGCATCCAAATCAATTTAAACTACATTCCTAACACTGTTAGTTTAGGAGCTACAACCCTTCAAAGTTTCAGGGGCAAATACCACAAACGCTGTACATAATGCAATGCGCCTTCTAAATGTGGTGCGGCCGAGTTGTAACATGGCCAGTGTCATGGAGCGAGAAGCTTCCTCGATGCACTGTTAGACTGCCGACTGTCGCCACACACGGCCGTATACCTGACAGTTGGAGCCACACAAACAACCGGGGCTCAATATACCACAGTTATTGACATCGGATGACGATAGCATACACGAACAACGAGTACGTTGACATGTTGCTGATGCTCGGCGAGTGCCAACACGATGCCACTGAAGCAGCCACGGCGTATGCCGTGAGATATCCTAGGCGAAGAGCCCCGGCAGCCATTACATTCTTACTTGCCGAACAACGACTTCAGGAAACAGGAAGCTTGGTAATGCGCAACAGTTACCGACGAAGATCTGCAAGAAGTGAGGAGATGGAGGTGTTTGTTTTAGCTGCACTACACCATGATCCTCATGTCAGCTTACGAGCCGTTGCTGCAGTCGCTGGTGTCAGTCTCACATCTGTGTGGCGTATAGTAAACGGCCACAGGTTTCAGCCATACCGCCTGTCACTGACCCAGGAGCTGCATGGGAATGATTTCCGTGCAAGAGTGACATTCTGTGAGTGGGCCATGTGTAATTTCATGCTGGAGTCTTTACAAAGTGTTATGTTCTCTGATGAGTCCACGTTCACAAATTGTGGTGCAGTGACTCGCCATAACATGCACTACTGGGCCGCAGACAATCCTCGGTGGGTATGACCTGTCGACCGTCAACGTATGTGGTCTATTAACGTGTGGTGTGGAATCCTTGGGGATGAAATCATCGGGTCCACACTACTCCCCAGGTACACTGACAGGTGAGTTATATCACATTTTTATAGCCAACAATTTGGGTGGTCTCCTTGAACATTTGTGTCTACACACGAGAGTCCATATGTGGATGCAGCACGATGGTCACCCAGCCCATTCTGTGCATGCTGTTGTTGAAGAACTAAACAACAGGTTTGCAGGAAGATGGTTGGGGCGCCATGATCCTCATTCATGGCCTGCAAGGTCGCCCGATTTAACACTAGTATAGTTCTTGTTGTGGGGATATCTAAGGGATCGTGTTTATGTCACTGAGCCCACATCCCCAGATGATCTAAAACAGCGCATCGAGGACGCATGTCGCTCCATCACACCGGCGATGTTACATCTCGTCCGCAGATCCTTTTGACGGCGCATTCTGTAATGCATTGAGGAATATGGACACACATTTGAACATCTCATGTAAATCAACTTCCCACCGCCGTAACATCCATCACCCACCACCCAGCCATGTATTATGTACAGTGTGCCCCTGAAACTTTGAAGGGTTGTAGCTCCCAAACTAACAGTGATAGGAATGTAGTTTAAATTGATTTGGACGCTGCTGGTTTCAACGATTCCAATGCACGATAGGAAAAACTATTGTTCCATTCAAAAAATTATATCTTTGTGCTGTAACTCTTTGGAAAATGATACAATAAACTATGTTTATAGCTCCACAGAAAGTGTAACATTTCTTGTGTTGACCTACCACATTAAAATTTGGTGTTTGAACTACCCCAATTTTTTGTTGACAAACTTTTAGCATAATCTCATAAAACACACATTATTTTTAATTTTTTGAATATTTCTAAAGATTGATTTCTCCTTGTAAGAGCAAAAAAATTTTTAAGATTAAATTACACACAATTAAGATACCGGCATTGATACTAATTGACATCGTCATTAAATGTATTTATGGTATTTTTAATTGTTTTAAGGGCACTATAAGGCAGCTGCAGTTTCTTCACAGGATCAGTGTGCCATGCTGCCGTCTCTGGCATAGAAATAAAGTTTTGACAACCATTATATTTGAAAATTATTTATTAAGAAGGGGAAGGAATAAGAATTATGCAATGGAGACAAAATGTGAGCTGGGTTGGAAATCAAACCCGTGTTTCCTGCTTTGGGCCAGTGGTTACCTTAACCACTTAGCTACCCATGCTCACCTCCCATCCATCTCAAACTTCCACAAGTCACATGCTATGACTGTAGCACCCCCAATGACCATGCCCTCTTACACTTGCCATTACAGATTCCCGCACAAGGTCGAATGTATGACAACATCTATGGTGAAGTAAATGAAACAAATTCCATCTTGGTGCATCAATACTTATTATATACTGTTCATTGGAACATGTCTGAAAGAACAGACTCCACACCAATATATAAGCATAATATTTGCCTTCATTGTTTACACTTGGTTGGCACCAATGGTTTTCTTTAAGACATTGAACAACAGAAACTATGGAAAAAAATTCATTTAAAATATTTTAAAGAATAATAGCACTGCAGACAAAAAGGATGACAACCCGCACATTTAGTTTATGTATACATTACAATGTACAAAATACATGATTGATTAGGAAACCTGATGAGGGAAGGTTGACTTCAGCATCTTAGATTATCTTGAGGGATTTGCACAGTCTATTGAGTGCCTCACTGTACCTCTCATTCTTTATAGGTCATTTATCAATGCTTTGAGAGATTCAATGAGTATTGGACTGTGGACATTGAAATTTTTTTTTTTTTTTTTTTTTTTTTTTTTTTTTTTTTTGTTTTTTTGTTTTGTTTTTTTTTTGTTTAGGAGAGGTGACTACCGATGCCTCCATAGCATGTTGTCCCACTCAATTTTATGTCTTAAAGTGATGCCTCACTATTTATTTCAAAATGGCATAAGGAAATTTCACCAGTTTAGTTGTCAAGATATTTCATACCTTATGTTTGAACACTCCTTACACATGTATATGGCTGTAAGTATATAATACAGGAAAAATTCCTAGCAGGAAAAGTATATATATATATATATATAAAAAATAGATGAAGATTACTTACCGGGCAAAGGAGCACAGGTAGTGATAATAGCACAAATAAATAAAACACACACAAACACACACACACAAACGCTAGCTTTTGCAGCCTAGCTGCTTCTTCAGGCAGAGTAGGGAAAGAGAGGGAAAAGGAAAGGCTGAGGGTTTTAAGGGAATGGGTAAGGAGCCATTCCAATCCTGCCATTCCAATTTGTAGAAAGCTGGCTTTCTACAGTATGTCTGCCTAGGTGTGTTGGCGTTTGAGTATATGTGTTGGTGTGTGTGTATTTGTTTACCCCCTTTTTTTCCTCCAGGGAAAGTCTTTTCCGTCCCGGGATTTGTGTGCACTGATATGAAACTTCCTGGCAGATTAAAATTATGTGCCGGAACCAGGACTTAAACCTGGGAGCTTTGCCTTTTCGCGGGCAAGCACTTGCCCATGAAAGGCAAAGGTCCCAGGTTCGAGTCCCAGTTCCGGCACACAATTTTAATCTCCCAGGAACTTTAATATCTATGAGCTTTACATTAAAAAATTTGGTACAGAAACTTTTTAACTTATAATCTGTTCATCAAATTTCTTTATTCACAGATGACCAGTCTGGAAGATCATACCTTAGTGGCAGTGTGGTAACAATTATGTTTGTGACATGTGGGTTTGAAGGGCACTCAACATTGAGGTTATCAGCACTTTGTAGTGTTACATTGAACACTACTACCTTCTTTTATGTTGACTTGAGGTATCTATGTATTAATTAAGTTGTTATTAGGCAGGACCAGGACAGAAACTCCGCCAGATGCCAGAATCAATGCTTGTTGCAGATTCTGGGAGCAAAGGCCAGCGCACAGTAATCATAGATGACATAGAACATAATACAAAGATGTTTCTCCATGATTTAGGAATAACACTGGAAAAAACAATTGAAGAATTGTTCTTGTTGATTTATATGTATGTTCTTGGAACTATTGTATTATTATTCATTCATGGTTTGACTGACGTCAAATGTATTCATCCATAAGACGAATAAAATAATTTAAGAAGTTTATCAAGAAAACAGACTACTTCTTTATATTTTATTTATTGCGGACATCTTATCTTAAACATCAAGTATCAAGAATAAGTTTATTAATTATGGTTACACATTCTAGTAATGAAAGAGGCACAGCTAAATCTGAAACTCTTAATTAAACTTTTCACTGCTACATTAAAGATACGTGCTTAACCCGGCTGAGAGAAACTTTTGAAATGCAATGTTTGTTCTTGCCATTTGAAGAAGAGATTATAAACAGCGGCGAAAATATTTCAATCTGTAAATCGTGACATAGTACACGATTGCAGATCCATGACTAAAAAAAAAAAAAAAAAAAAAAAGAGAGAGAGGAAAAAAAAAAAAAAAAAAAAAAAAAAAAACCATTTCATCTGGCGACAGCGTAACAGGACCGGACTGCACATTTAGCACAAAAAACGTTTCATATGGAATTATACATCGAGAATAGTAGTTTTGGATGACGTTTGATGAATGGTCAAATTTCAATCTCCCAAAGGAAACAATAAATTCTATCTCCTCGGCGAGTGTACACAGTGTAGTCTGATTAATTTGGGAGTAGGAGTAGAGTAGGATGTCATAAAATATCATACATATCAGCTTTATATACTGTCTTTGTATTATATCCCTATGATTCTTACCTAAACCTAAATCTCATGTATGTGCATGGAATTGTATGTACTGTTGCAATATAAGTGTAACTTCATAAGCTGTGGATATAAAATGTTTGTGTGAAGGAATATGTGTATATGTGTGTAAATGTGTAAAAGTGTAGCGTGTCATTCCTCAGGCGTACCCTCAAAGTAATCACTAGGGTTGTAGTCAGACTAATAGGAAGAGAGAGGAAAAAAAAAAAAAAAAAGAAATGACTCAGTAACCAGGAAGTATCTCCACTATCGCAATGCCATGAAGAGTGAATGACTCCACTCATTTGTGCAGTGTGCATGTGAGTAACTGTCGTGTATCTTTGTGTGTGTTAGTGTATACCTACCCTCAGCTACGGCACACCGGGCTATAACTGAACTCCAACTACAAAACACATAGAAACCCAACCCGGTTTGCATTTATTAACATATTGTAAAAAGGTATACAAAAATTAAGAAAAAAATCTTATCATTGTTGTTGTTGTTGTGGTCTTCAGTCCACAGACTTGGTTGATGCAGCTCTCCACGCTACCCTGCCCTGTACAAGTCTCTTCATCTGAGAATACGTTCGGCAACCTACATTCTTTTGAATCTGCTTACTATATTCGTCCCTTGGTCTCCCTCTATCATTTTTACCCCACACGCTAAGTTGACAATTCCTTAATGTCTCAGACCGTGTCCAACCAACTATCCCTTCTCTTAGTCAGGATATGCCAGAAACTCCTTTTCTCCCCAATTTGGTTAAGCATCTCCTCATTAGTTACGTGAGCTATCCATCTAATTTACATCATTCATCTGTAGCACCACATTTCAAAAGCTTCTATCATCTTTTTATCTGAGCTCCATCATCCACGTTTCACTCCCATACAATGCTACACTCTAAACAAATGCTTTCAGAAAGGACTTCCTAATATTTAAACTAATGTTGGATGTCAACAAATTTCGCTTCTTTAGAAACGCTTTTCTTCCCATGGACATTCTGCATTTTATATCTTCTTTACTTCAGCCATCAGAAGTTACCTTGTTACCCAAATAACAAAATTCATCTACTACTTTTATTGTCTCATTACCTAATATAATTTCTTCAGCATCACCTGATTTTCTGACATTGCATTCCATTACCTTCGTTTTACTCTTGTTAATGTTCATCTTATATCTTCCTTTCAAGACACTGTCCATCCCATTCAATTGCTCTTCCAGATCTTTTGCGGTCTCTGACAGAATTACTATGTCAACAGCAAACTGCAATGTTTTTATTTCTTCTCCCTGCACTTTAATGCCCTCTCCAAATTTCTCCTTCCATTCCTTCACTGCCTGCTCAATGTACAGATTGAACAACATTGGGGAAAGGCTACAACCCTTACTCCCTTCTCAACCTCTGCATCCGTACTTTGCCCTTCGACTCTAATAACTGCTGTTTGGTTTTTGTATAGGTGGAATATAACTCTTTGCTCCCTATATTTTACCCCTGATACCTTCAGAATTTGGAAGGTGTATTCCAGTCGACATTGTCAAAAGCTTTCTCCAAATCGACAAACACTAAAAATATAGGTTCCCTTTCCTTAGCCTATCTTCTATAACAAGTCATAATGTGAGTATTGCCTTCCGTGTTCCTACATTTCTCCTAAATCCAAACTGATCTTCCCCGAGGTCAGATTCCACAAGTTTTTCCATTCGTCTGTAAGTAATTCGTGTTAGTGGGTTACACAAATGGAAACAAAATTATAATCATAAACACATTAATGATATATATGTATGGGGCATCGTTCCAGTCCCGGGAGTCGAGGGACTTGCCTTGGGTGAGGAAAAAGGAAAAGGGAAGTGTAAACGGGTGCACGTGCGCCCACAGGCACACCTAGGCAGACGTTTCTACAAATGTCTATCGGTGAGCCTGTGCTTTGGGTGGGTCAAACAATCATTCTACAAATGTCTACCTTGTTGTGTGTGTGTGTGTGTGTGTGTGTGTGTGTGTGTGTGTGTGTGTGTGTGCGCGCGCGCGCACGCTTGTTTGCCTTTCCTTTTATCCCCTTAAGGTAAGTCCTTCCACTCCTGGGATTGGAATGACTCCTTTTCCACTTCCTAAAAACCCATATATTTCCCTTTCTCCCCTCCTTCCTTCCTCTTTTCCTGATGAAGCTACTAGAGGTGGCGAAAGCTTGTATGTGTGTTTGTTTGTGATTTTATTTGTGTCTGTCGATGAGCCTGCCCTTTGAATAAGTCAGTAAGTCATCCGTTTTCTATTTATTAGTAATATAATAATATAACTTATATAACTTTATATAATTTCATGATACAAATGCCTGTGCTCCTTCGCCTGGTAAGAATATTCTCTCTTCCCATTGCCCACCTGATCTCAACCTCTGCTAAATTCAAATTCCCACCCACCACCTTTAAAATTTTTGCCTCGATTCTCTGGACAGAGGCTCTGCCTCAAGTGGTATCTCTGTCCAACTTCTTTGCTTTCTACAGTATGTCTGCCTAGATGTGTTTTCGCTTGTGTATAGGTGTGTATTTGTTTACCCTCCTTTTTTTTCCCCCAAGGTAAGTCTTTCCTCTCCCAGAATTGGAATGATTCCTTACCCACTCCCTTAAAACCCTCATCATTTCCTTTTATGACTTACCAAAAGGACCGGCTCGTCGATAGAAACAAATAAAATCACACACAAACACACATACAAGCTTTCGCCACCACTGGCAGCTTCTTCAGGAAAAAGAGGAAAAAAGGGGAGGAAAAAGGGAAGGATATGGGTTTTAAGGAAGTGGAAAAGGAGTCATTCCAATCCCAGGAGTGGAAGGACTTACCTTAGGAGAAGAAAAGGGAGGTAAACAAATACACACACACTCAGACATATCGAAACACAAACACACTTAGACAGACATTTATAAAAAGCAAAGAAGTTGGACAGAGATACCAATTGAGACAGAGGCTCTGTCCACAGAACCAAGGCAAAGATGCTAAAGATGGTGGGCGGGAATTTGAGTTAGCGGAGATTGAGACCAGGTGGGCAACGGGAGGAGAGAATAAGCTGAAGGGCAAGTTCCCATCTCCGGAGTTCTGAAAGGTTGGTGTCGGTGGGAAGTATCCAGATAACCCGGCCAGTGTAACACTGCGCCAAGATGTGCTGGCCGTGCACCAAGGCATGTTTAGCCACAGGGTGATCCTCATTACCAACAAACACTGTCTGCCTGTGACCGTTCATGCGAATGGACAATTTGTTGCTGTTCATTCCCACATAGAACGCTTCACAGTGCAGGCATGTTAGTTGGTAAATCACGTAGGTGCTATCGCAAGTGGCTCTGCCCTTGATCGTGTACACCTTCCGGGTTACTGGACTGGAGTAAGTGGTGGTGGAAGGGTGCATAGGGCAGGTTTTACAACGGGGGCGGTTGCATGGGTAGGAGCCAGAGGGTAGGGAAGGTGGTTTGGGGGTTTCATAGGGATGGACTAGGAGGTTACGAAGGTTAGGTGGGCGGCGGAAAGACACTCTTGGTGGAGTGGGAAGGATGTCATTAAGGATGGATCTCATTTCGGGGCAGGATTTAAGGAAGTCGTATCCCTGCTGGAGAGCCACATTCAGAGTCCGCTTCAGTCCCGGAAAGTATCCGGCGACAAAAGGGGCACTTCTGGGATTGTTCGGTGGAAGGTTCTGGATTTGGAGGAATGAGGAGGTGGCTCTGGTAATTTGCTTCTGAACTAGATCAGGAGGATAGCTGTGGGATGTGAAAGCTGTTATTAGGTTATTGGTGTACCGGTTCAGGGATTCGGGACTGGAGCAGACTCTTTTGCCACGAAGACCTAAGCTGTAGGGAAGGGAACGTTTGATATAACTATTCTAAAGAATGTAATTTCTTACATTAGTTTGATAGATTTTCATTGATAGAACCAAATTTTTCATTGTATGCTTGACTAATAACCTGTATTTCTAGGCTGCTTTCTTTGACGTTTCTAAAATATCTTATACTACTTCTTCTTTACCAGAAGATTTACACATTTATTTATCACAGCTGTTATCTAAATAAGCATTCTGTTTTAATTCTTCTGCCTCAGCTTGACACCTTTCCATATACACTTTTAAATTATCTTGAAAGGAGCCAACCTTTTCATCTTGTTCTTGTAACCTAACATTCATTTCACTTTTTAAACTAGATAGTTCATTTCCTATATCGGATTTCAGTTCCTTCAAATTCTCCTGAAATTCGATTCTTTGACTAACTACAGAGAATGACAGTTAATCTATTTTCCCACTTTGATTATTAATCTGTTCTAGTAATTCAGATTTTTTATTTTCTATTTGATCTACAAGCACAGTTTTCTGATTTTCCATCTGATTTTCTGTCTGATCTACTAGAACAGTGTTTTGTTCACTAATATATTTTACTAGATCATGTTTTAGTTTTCAAATTAGAAGTTCTAACGATGGGGAAACAGAATTTGAATTTGCCATTTTCTTAGACTGAAGTCGCATTAAATACATGAACTGTTACACTAATTCACAGTGACACATCACTTTCACAACAACTTGAAAGAAATTAAAGAACGGTACGCTCACCACTGTGTAGCAAACGAAGTCAAAGTTCCTCTTACATGATGGATTGCAAAGGCTCTGATAGGTGGGAATTTGAATTGCGGTAATGAATACAGTGAAGGGAAAGGGCAGGAGAGGATAAAAGGAGGTGTAAAGGAGTGTGGAGAGGGGGGATTTTGAAACGATAAGAATAATGAGGAGAAAAATAAAAAATAGGAAAAGAAACTGGAAAAAATAGAAAAAACATAAATACAAAGTAATTAATTAAGGGGATACTGTAAGTGGCAACATACAATTGCGAAGAAGACATGAAATACAAAATAATGAGTGGGAAAGGAAGTGGGGCACTGTTAGGCGTAGAGTGTAGGGATGGAAAGTTATCCTAGGTTGAGGCCAGGATGGTTGCAGAATAACTTCCATCTGCACAGTTCAGAAGAGCTGGTGGTGGATGGGAGGATCCAGCACTTAAGTGGCCGGAAATGGTGGTTGTGTGTGTATATTTGTCTGAGTAATTGCATTAATGTGTTTGTTTTTCTGATGAAGCCCAAGGCCGAATTTTAAATTGTGTGAATGTGATTATTTTCATGCTTTTCAGCAGATCAGTGAGCCCCTTTATGGTGAATTATCCTCCATTACTGACATTCCAATCGGATTTTCCATTGTTAGAATATCATGTAGACAAAACTGGTAATTATATAAAAATGGCAGAAGCAGTCACAATCAAGCTGCAGTGGTCCATTAGAGAGTTCTGTAAAGTTCTGAAAAATGTCATTACAAATTGCTAATTCTTAGTATAAAATTAAAACTATATGGAAAGCCATGAAGGACATATCTGGTCAGCAGCATAGAGTTGAGGTTATAAAGTCAGTACATAATAGAAATTTTTCTGTTATGGATATGTCAGATATACCTATGTACAGTATTTAATAAGCACTTTCTGAATATAGCAGAAGAATTAAACGGAGCCTTAGCTCTTTCAGGTAATCATATAATGATCTTAGAAAATAGCATTCCAAGACTGTTATCTGAAATAGTTCTCTGTGGTTGTCATGAGTTAGTCAGTGTTTATTTATCTCATAGACACAGACTAAGAGCATAGTACAAAGATACAACAACAAGAAACAATACAAGGATGTAACAAGGTCCAGAGACCCTAATATCAGTCCTTCACATCCTCCCCCCTCCCCGATTAGCATCAAGAGGCGAGAAAGGTGGCTGCCCTCAGGGATGCATAGAACTGCAGTCCGGACTCTTCCATCTCGTCCTTTCAAAAGTTCTTCAATCCGTACATATTTCCCCGTGTGGTGTAGTTGAGTGTCTTCATGGAATAGAGCGACATCTCAGACTTTTTGTGTGGTAGAATTCTTCTTCTGACGCACTTCATGAAAGCTCCAAAGAGTCATCATGTAGTTAATCTCCCATTAATTCTAGAAATCATTCATCACTTTCTGCCTGTGGCTATAGTCCTCTTGCAGGTTGCTCGTAGTCCTGGGTTTCTGGCCAGTTGGGAGAGTGGTCATTGTTTCTCTAATCAGGAAATGCAACAGAGTCAATGTGGTGAAGGGGGGGTCTTCGTCACCCTGTGTAAGAGGTTAGGAGTTCACTACAGCTTCTATACTGACCAGTATGGTGATGAGGACTCCACTTTGATTTGAGACCACCTTAGAATCCATAGGCAGCATTTCACCACATCATCCTCTCCCACCATCCTCCCTACCATGCTGAACTAGGAATGATGAATTTCTGCATGATGTTGTGGTGAGCAAGAATTGACACATCTGTTGGGCTGTGAATGACTTCCAAAGGTCTGTCAAATGTTTGTTGGCAGCACAAAACATGGGTTCATTGTCTGTATAAATGGTATGTGATACTCCTCATCTTCCTGTGAAATGTTCAAATGCCAATAGAAAAGTGTCAGTTGTCATGTCAGAACATAGTTGTAGATGTACTGCACAGGTAGTTGCACAGGTGAACAGTGTGATGTAAAATTTGTGGGTAGCACAGCCTTGCTTGGTGAACAGTGGACCAGCAAAGTCAATTCCTGTAAAGTGAAAGGGTTTCTGTGGAAGTAATAGGTTAGCAGGAAGTAGAGCTTCTACTTGCTGGGATGGCTAATTCTTTGCAACCTTACATGGAAGGCATCTGTATAGAATCTTCTTTACAGTCTGTCGGGCATGTAATATCCAAAATTGGTCTCTGAGTTCTGGGAGGACAATGCACAATTCATGGGGTGGAGATGGATATGTGTATGCATAATTAGTACATATACAAAATAGTTGCAGCCATCAAGTAGTATTAGGTAACATGCAGTATCTGGGAGTTCTGAAAACTGGAGACAACTGCTTAATCTGATGATGCCATCTTGAAGAAAAGGACTGAAACATGTGATTTTTGAATGATTGGGCTGGCCTGTTCCTTCCTTGAGTGACACATACTCTGACAGGAAGTCACTTTGCTGCACTTGACGAATACATGTGAGACAAGCTTGTTGCATTTCCTTTGCTGTCAGATTCCCATGTATCTTGTCACTACTTCTTGCGTTTATTAGAAATCACAATCCCCACGTCATGAGGTCTATTATTTTATAGTATGAGCTGTATTACATTAAATCAAAGATGGGCTCGTGTGTGGTGATGTTGAATATTTTCTGACATATCTTTCGAGTCTCTGGCAATGATGAACACGATAGTATCTTCTGTGGCAAGACTGCAGGTGGTTTGGATAGCTCAGATGGGACAAGCCTCCACAGCTGTGATGAATGAAATGCCGTTGCAGACATTCCCCATTAGAACAAATCCGTTGGATTTTCCTGACTGAGGCAATGGAACCATTCTCTGGATGAGGTAACGAGTGTGATTTCGGTCACCCTGTTACATACAAATGTTTTCCTCTTCTGGTTGGGATCACTGCATATCCAACCTAAGGCATGTGCTGATGAAGGTTGACTGACTTCCTGTATCAAGTACACGTCATGTCAACTTGCAAAGGCCAGTTTGGTCCCACACCCGTGCTACTTCTGTCGTGGAGCATACAGAATAGTGACGTGTCCGTTTACATTTCGAAGATGCTCTACCGCATTTACAACAGTTTTTTGCTAAGTGGCCTCTCTTCAAGCAAAGGAAGCAATGTGATAACATCTTCAACTGCTCAAGGTGGTCTGCTACACTGGTTACTGTTTTGCAGTCCTGAGCCCAGTGTCCGTCAAAGTCACAAAATATGCAAAACAGAGCTACCTTTGGAGTGTTAGTTTTAAAGGTCCTTTTGGTTTTCACATTTATGTGGAAGTCTGCTGTTGTGTGAAGTAGAGGAGATGAAATAAAAGGATCATCATGAACTTTTGCCAGGGCTCCGTCTACCTCTTCATTAAAAAATTCCATTAGTTTATGATATTGCCTTCAGTGATGTTTTCCCTCTTGGCATGAGTAATCCAACGGCGGCAGATATCATTGGGAAAGGCACGCAGTACCTTCAGAGTAAGAATGTGGCCATAATAGTCTATGTTTTCCCTGAGTGCTCGCAGTGCATGGATACGTCAGTTACACTCAACATACTTGGGTTCAGGTCTGAAGGGGTGGCTGACAGTACTGGCTGCAGGTGTTCAAGGTATTCTAAGTGAGCCTGGATGATGCAATTAGTGTTGCAGTGTTTTGTATGGAGAATCTGTTTTGTTTCGGATGTGACAGCAATACCATCAGCAAGGTACTTTGCTTCACCTCCTAAGTACCCCTGTAAAAACATGTTTGTCAATTGCTGCAATTGTGGGATTCTGGTCAACAGAGGTTGAAAATTGTTCTCAGAAGCATTACCATTTTTTGATGTCGCCTGAAAATGCCTCCATTTTCACTGGTGGTAGTCTTATGGACTGCATGATCGATGTGGGTGTCATGAGAAATTGTTGTGGCAATGGCTGAGCTGCTGCCTGCATCTATTTATTTTCTAACCAAATTGCTGTTTTCATGACACAGAGTTTAGTGTCATCAATGTATTGCTTGCAAGTGGCAATGTCAGCCTCGTAATATGCGCCTGACGGAAGGTTCAAGGACTCTGTCATCTAGGTCCATCAGTGTTTTCAGTGTTACTTGCAGACAATCATGACAAAGCCGGTATTCTTCTGACAGCATGTTGTCATTGAAATATTGTGCTGCTGTGACAAAGTGTGTAACGTTTGCCCTAGCTCATGATCTTTTCCACTTCAGGTGGTGCAGTTTCTGTTTCCTCATCAGTGGGCATTGTGGCACTTGGTGAGTTTATGTTCTCAGTATTTCAGAGTGGTGGCATCAGCTATGAGCTTATATAGTTCCTCATGTGTTTAACAGAGTGCACCACACACCAAGCAAGTGTCAATTAGGTGCCTTGTCACTGCTACAGGTAGTTCCCTTGTTGGATACTAGTATCCATGTGGTGGAGCTCATAAACGATGTTTGAAGCCAGCTAGTTGGTGCAGGTGATGCTCTTCAACTATTTTGTTGGCGGCAAGTTGGCATGCAGTTTAGTCATCTGACAGTAGGTAACGCAACTGCAGACAACATCCAGTTTGGTCATCTGACACAAGGTGGTGTACAAGTAGGAAACGTTGGATTTTCAATTCTTTTTCAATCTACTGTACTTCTATGCAAGAAACAATACTATACAGCTGCACACAAGAGACTACTGTCATGCTTAAGACTGGTGAATAGATGAAGTTTTGCTAATTGTGCATCCTTAACTTGAAAAGTTGAATTTGTCGTGATGGCGGCTCCTGCTCATATGCTGCAGCCTTGAGCAGTCGTCTTCTCCTCCGAGTGTTCTCCTAATGTGTCAAAGGTGACAGAGAAAGGTCCAGTTCAGTGTCACACACAAGAATTCCCAGGTTTGGGCACAATGTTGTGATTAGTCACAGGAAAGTGGCAACAAAGAGAGAGAAAGTCTTCGATGCCTTTTAACACAGTGTCTAGTTATTACACAGACACAGAGTTTTGTAGAAAGATATAACAACAAGGAACAGTACAAAGTTATAACAACTTCCAGAGACCCTAATATCAGTCCTTCACAATTGTACTGACAAGGGAGAAATTGAGTCAATAATTAAACCACAAAAGATGAAGGACTTATGGATATGATGGGGTATCTAGAAGAATTCTTAAGTATTGTTCTGCCTCTGTTAGCCCAGTGCTTAGCCATATTTGTAAGTTTCCTTTTGGAATGGTCAGTTTCCTGACAGATTAAAATACTCAGCAGTGAACACTTATAGAAAAGGAAAAAGGGGTAATATAGACAACTTTGGACCTATATCTATGACATCAGTTTTTCCTAAAGTTATTGAAAAGGCTGATATTCACGGTTAAATAATCATTTCAGTAGTCACAATGCACAGTTTAGATTTAGAAATGTTTAACAACTGAGATCGCTATATTCTCTCTTCTCTGGGAAAAACTTTATGAACTACATAAATTGAATGCTATGAGTCATCTTTGATTTAATGAAAGCATTTGATTATGTTGCTCACAAGATGATGTTGCAGAAGAGCTCACAATTGATTCAACTATCACTTTAACAACAAGTAGCGGAAGGCGATTCGCTGCAGTGGTGCAAATGACTATGATACACACTCACAATGGGTCTCCAGGGTTCTATTCTGCAGCAGCTGTTTCTCTTTTATATAAACGACATGTCTTCTAGTATAACAAATAATTCTAAGATGTTTTTGTCTGCTGAAGATAACAGCTTGATAGTGAAGTATGTTTGTGATACAATGAGGTTAAAGAAATAACTAGAACAGTATTTGAAGTAAGTGATAGTTCAACATGAAAGTAGTCTACTTCGCTTATTTTTATACCATTTATGTCATATGGTTATGTTTTTTGGGTAAGTCTTTTAACTGAAAAAGGACATTTATTCTTGTGTAGAAATGGGCGATTTGAGCAATATATGGTGAAGCTCACAAACTGCTTCTTGACCCGTTTTTAATAGACTAGGTATTCTGAGATTGGCCTCTCAATAATTATTTTAATTAATGTTGTTTGTTGTTAATATTTGGTTATTTCAATAGTTAGCAGGTTTCACTCAGTTAACACTTTCGCTACAGCTGATGCTTATAAGCGTCCGCACTCAATGTAGGATAGCGTCAGCTGCAGTGAAAGTGTTAATACTAAACAGAAATCTAGTCTGCATTTGGAAACCCTTGTGCAGTATTCTGCTGCATCTATTTTGAGTAATCTGCCACAAGGATTCAAAAAGCTTAGTAGTAATACACACACACTTTCACGGCTAAGCTAAAGGGTTTCCTTATGGCTCTTTCATTCTATTCTGTCAAGGAATAAGGAATTCTTGAAGAAAAAAAAAAAAAAAAATAAAAGAAAAAAAAAATAAAATAAAATAAAATAAAATAAAAAAATAAAATAAAAAACAAAAAAAAGCTAATTTCTATGTTACATTGTTGATTCTTTTTATTTATTCTTAGCCCTGTCTTGTGCATAGAATTGCTATACATTTCACTTTCAAGCTGATATCCATGGTCATTCCATGACCATGGATATTTGCTCCTCAAGTCAGTCCAGCAAAATGTGGTAATAGGCCATGAGGCGATGACATCATCCATGATCACTTCATGGCCTAACTTGTGCAGAACCTTTCCCTTCTGTTACCTTTTTCTTCCCTTCTCTACTACCTGATGAAGGAAAATATTTCCAAAAGCTAATATCATTTACTAGCTGCAAGTACCCGGCTTTGCCCAGGTTTAAAATAAGATTTTCTGTAGAAGCGCACAAAACCGTTTATTTTAAAATTTCATTCAGTGCATGGTGGAGGGTACTTCCGGATTTTGCCAAAATCCGCAGTTGTGCTCCAATAATGAATCACAACAAAAACATTCAAAATCACTCTCAATAATCAACTTGCATTATTTTATTTATTTATTTATTATTTTTTTGGGGGGGCAGTCATTATCACACAGCTTAGAACAGGCACATGACCAGAGTGAGACTGGGATGGAACGAAACCTATTTAAGAACCTTCCCCATGTAATTTGGTGTATGTGTATCAAATTTCACGTTATTTGGTTGTCTGGATCTTGAGTTATAATGGAACAGACAACAAAGGTGTCTTATATGTATAGAGATTGCAATCAGAGTCTATAAGTAAAGTACTCTCCCCCATGCACCGAACGAAATTTTATGTAGACAGTAACCTTCATCTTGTTTTCAAGGTCAAGTGTACAAAATTTCATCAAGATTGCAGCAAAATTGTGGATTTTGGCAAAATCCATAAGTACCCTCCACCATGCACTGAACAAACTTTTATGTAGACCGTGCCCTTCCTCTTGCTTTGAAGGTCAATTGTGCAAAATTTCATCAAGATCAGTGCGAAGATATAGATTTAAATGGACACATTGAAAATGCACTTTCACTTTTTCTGAAATTTTCCGGTAAGTTTTCCAAAAAATGGAACGAAACCTGTTTAAGAACCTTTTCCATGTAATTTTGTGTACGTGTACCAAATTTCACATTATATGCTTCAGCATATTGAGAAATGGACTACTTATCACAGCATATTCTGAATTTCCCTCCTTAAGTAGTGTTTTAATCTGCCCAATTGACCCGTCCAGCACTTACAGTCCCATAACAGGAGGTTTGGTTACCTGTGAAAGCAGCCATGTGATTTACAAACTCTGCTGCAATCACTGCATTACCTTTGCACTGATATGACTACCAACCAACTGTCTATTGCAATGAATAACAATGCAATACACTTTATTTCAATGGCTGCTTTATGGCCTGAACCATTAGGATCATCCCCTCCACCACCTGCTCTTCTGAACTCCACAGATGGGAGTTGTCCCTACCACAGATTCTACTCTCCTGCAACCACCCTTATCTCATCCTAAGATAACTATCACCCCTACACCGCATGCCCAACACTCCCCTCCCATTCCCCACTCACTATTCTGCAAAGCTGGCAACCTTGATATGTCAGTAATCACGCATCACACTGAGGAGGAGGAGGAGGAGGAGGAGGAGGAGGAGGAGGAGCATGAGACATTAATGTAACGAGACAGAGGTCTCATTGCATTCTGATGATAACCACCAAAAGATGTCACGAGTACATGAAAAAAAATAACAAAATTATTGATTGGCAACAGAAATGTGCCAAACAGAAACTGTGGGTGCTCGGGTGTGTGTCTGCAGACACTCGTAGAGAGTGTCACTCGAGACACTTGCTATGCTGCAAATACGTATTGGCAGTTCCATGGAAAAGTGGTACTCGCCATGGAACATTGAGCAGCGAAAAAAAAAAAAAAAAAAAGGATATGTATTTTATTATTATGGCTCTGGTTACTAAATTTAAATCTAATTGAAAAAGATTCATTTGAGGTTTTTTTAATGATATGTTTTTCTGTTCAGTTGTGTATAGTACAGTTGAATGTTGTGTACAATATTGGAAGAATAAAGTATAAACTGAAAACTTTGTCTACGAGTGTTTTTTCCAATAGTTAAAGTCGGAGTAGCTAAAGAGCAATTTTCAGCATCACAACCCTGCTGGAAAAGAAGTGCGATCCACAGGCACACAGCAAGAAAAAGGCGACTGTAAATAAAGAAGATTCAGGTAACATGAATTCAGCCTGAGTCATGTTTAAGTATGTTTGTGCTTTACCATGGTGCAGTATATAAACAATTCAGCAAGCACAAACACTACATGTCAGGAAGCAGGAATGCGCTCCCTTACCCAAAAAAGTTAAAATTGTAAACCTGATGTAGACCATTAAATGCTGTATGTGACACTTTCCCTTCCTCTACAGGAGCTTCAATGTATTTTTTTCTTAACTTTCAGCCAATCATCATTTGCACTATTCAATTTCGCATCTTCAGTTGCATCAGGCTTTTCTTTACAAAACTTAACATTTGTCAAATGCACAAAGAGATATTTAATTCCATGCATATTTGAAATAACATTATAATAGCTGACACTATGTACACAATGATTTTGAATTTCAAGATGATAAATAAAACCACCAGAGACATAATGTCACAAATTTCCAAAATTTCACCACTCATATTTCGTAATTGCTGCACAACACTGCTATGAAAATAAGTATGTGTACAAAGCAGTTAAAGCTTTTCTCCTTGGAAACAAATTGGCTAAACAGTAAAAAACATGGACCATTAAGATGGGACCAAAGACCATTTACTCATTCTAGACCAAAGAATTTAGATCTGGCCTGGTAACCATACATTTGGTAGATGTGGAAGTGGATGAATAGTAGGGACCTGTTCCAGCAAAAATGCTAATGTTAACATTTCCTAAATCTCTGCTATGTACTCAGGAAGGAAATCATTACAATCCATAAAACTTAATATCATTATGATTAACAAAGTGTAGAAAGAGCCTTATTGTTCTACTTATTTATCATGCAATATTTCTATGTTCATTTATTATCTTTTTTGTATTTTCTTTTGTTTCTTTTTTGTCTTAGAGTTCCTCCTCCCCCCTTTCCTTATCTGCATTTCATATTCCCACCTATCAAAGTCTTTAATATCAGTCATCCCACACTGAATGTCCAATACCCTCCTCACTCACTGTGAAGATGCTTGTTGTACTGGAGCAGCTATAGATGGACAGCAGTTGTCTGCAACTCAGTGATCGTTTTTATGGTGGATTGTTATGTATTCTCTATTATTGACTTTTCACAGTTTAATGCATAAAGAATCAGTGCAGAGTTCCAAGTTAATTTGGAATCCAAGTGTACACCTAGAAGTTAAACATTCAGTCATCACCATTATTGCATACACTAAATACTACATTTTCCATTTTATTTTGAGTTACACAGTTAATTTACTGTCTTAAACACTGGAGATCCTTAGGTTTGTTAACACTTTGTTTCTTTAGACCCTCTGTCATTTCTAGATGATTTTGCTTCAAAGGTACAGATCATTGTGATTGAATAGATACATTTTACAAAAACAGGTCTAGTCTCAATATTAAAACATTATCTGAGCATTAACTGTGGTCAACAATATTTTCATCAGGTTTCAGTGTAGTTGAATTTTCCCTGAAACCATATTCTATTGCAGTCGAAAAGTTTCTAAATTTGTTGATGCATGCAATGTTCTACTTGTTATAGTGCTGATACAAGAGAAGTATTATAGTAATAACCACCATGTGACTTTTTGTATAACAACTATTATCTTTAAGCAGCTTGGAAAAGAGCATGTCATTAAAATTATTAGAATACAGAGTAGTAGTTGTACAATGTCTGATGTCCATCTATATTAATAAAAATGAATTGCCACATGTATGAAAGCGCATCAAATTGGAATGGCTTCACCAATTTGCCTGATGTTTTTTTAGTTCTGTTTGCAATTCTCAGAACAGGGTTTGTAAAAAAGAAAATTTTTGGAAAATCAAACAGAAAATATAAAAATTTGAGAAAAACAAAGTACCTTCTAGCTAGAATCAATTTCTAGATTCTCCAACAATCAGCTAACTCATTCGCTACTCGCCTCGCGACCAATTCGCTGTAACGGAACGAACAAATACGCCGAAGAGGTTAGAATAAAGGGAGATGCTGTTATCTGTGGTGAGAATACATGAATCATCATGTTCCTCAGTAAGTTTAATGTGTTTGACAGTATATTATTATGCTGATTATCAACAGCTGTTGCCAACATTGCTATACCACGCCTGAGTCGCTGATTGTAAAATTTTACCGGTATGTAGCAATGTTGTTAATTGTGTTTTAATTAGATTCCTAATAAGAGCTCACTAATCACTTCCAGGTCAAGAAACAGATGAATATTGCTGCCAATTACAAAAACTATATTTGGTTGTGCAAAAGAGCCAGTTTGGCAGCAAAAATGACATACAATTTGAACACAAAAACTTGAAGCCAAATTGCTGGAGAATTGCATTCATTTACTTCGATGGATTCAATTACTGATACCGATGAAGTCATCAGTTATGCAACAGAATTCCTGAATTCATTGTATTTGCTAGGTATGCCACCCTGCGATTTGCAACTCAAGGTGGGTCTGTGCTAATCATGTTACTCTATCTAAGCCAACTGAAACTATGCAATGGAACAAGACTTTCTGAAAAAGATGATGAACAATGTGATTGTAGCAATGATAATCACAAAGAAGTTAAAAGGAGACGATGATGTGATTACAAGAATACCACTGATTCCAACCGACCTGACATTTTAATTTAAGTGTGTCCAGTTCCTATTCACCTTGCAATCACAATGGTGATTTATAAAATACAAAGCCAGTCATTGGAAGTTTCTTTAATCAATGTGTTTGTCACATGGGCAGTTTTACGTGGTGTGTTTGAGTGTTGGTAAACTACCTGCACAGTTTGTTTTCGCTCCAGAAGAAAGATAAAAAATCATTCAACAACAATCATTACAATGAACAACACACAAAGACTTTCAAAACATTTTATTTCCATTCCACTTATTGTATTTCAATTATTTATTTAGTTTCACATGGAAGTTCCATAATTCAAGTATGACCATGCTACAATTACTTTATTTTCAATTAAAAAACTCTCAAGAAGATATAATGTTGTAAAAAGCATTTCTATTCTGCTCAATGCGAGGACAACATACTAGGTGTGCTGTAAAAATGTGCAGATACGTTTTCCTTTCCCAGTCATTATTAACATAAAACAGGAATGTTGCTTTTATGCCTAAATTTATAATCGTACCTTTTCATACAATAAGTCCATTAAAAGTACTGCCATTGAAGCTACTAACGTCACAGATAGAGCAGCTCAAATGATTTCTCTAACAGCCCGTTTCCAGTAGATTTCCTTACCTATTTTGACTTCTACTCCCAATCAGGGTCCCAATAACAAGAAATAAGACCACAGAGAGAGAGAGAGAGAGAGAGAGAGAGAGAGAGAGAGAGAGAGAGAGAGAGAGAGAGAGAGAGAGAGAGAGAGATTGGTTGCATTGGGGTTTGAATGGGACCAAACTACTATGGTCATCAGTCCCTTTTTCCAAACACAGAGACAACATAACACACTGTTAAAATGGGACATATCTTGTTAAACTACATCAAACCATAGATGGAAAATGTCAGAAATCTAAGAATCAACTGCCTAATCACTTGCCTAAAAATATTAAGCAGGTGCAGAATAAATAGATAAATCACACTCAATAATGTCAGATGGAATTGTAGAACCCACTGTTGCAAATAAAAGTTAAAACAGAATCGGCCACAGAGGCACTGGCACCTAAAACAAGTTGTAAGGAGTCACGAAGATTAAAAGTCCACCTTTGGGGGGCGAAAGTTAGCCAATCGAGTAAGATGTGGGCGACTGTCAAAAGCGCACCACATTGACAGTGAGGAGGATCCCCATGATGGAAAATATACCATGCGTAAGCCAAGTATGGCCTATGCAGAGTCGACAGGATGGCAAAATCCCTGTGAGGATTCCGCATAGAGGACCTCCACAAGTTGTTTGTCTCCTTTATTATTTGCAATTTGTTGGGTGTCCGTAGGGTATGCCATTCTGTACTCCACAGACCAAGAATGCGACTGTGTAACATCGAACGGATGTCAGGAGCTGGGATACCTACAACCAGGGTTGGTTTATGGCTAGCCTCTTTTTTTTTTTCCCCTTTTTCTTTTTTGGGTGGTTTCAGGGCGCACAACTTCTATGGTCATTAGCGCTCAGCCAAGAACATAGATTCGCTATGATCTCAAAAAAATGGTGACTGTCAGAACATCAAGAAGAGGCTAAAAACGAAAGATAAAAGACAATTAAAAGGGTTAAATATCCTTGGATAGATTGGCCAAGTTGATAAAACGCAAAACTCGAGCGGCTGCTCGTGTGTCATTAGCTAAAATTTCCTCCAGAGTAGACGGAAAGTGAAGGGCTACACGGAGAGGATTAAAATTAACACAAGTCAGTAAAACATTATTGTTGTACAGTGAAAGCCACACACTGTGCCATTGCGACACGATACTCCGGCGAAGAGCCCGTTGAACATCATCCGATGGGATGCAAAAGGTAGCCATGCGAGGCAAAAGAGCTGCTGCCTTGGCTGCTATGTCGGCGGCCTCATTCCCAGGCACACCCACATGGCCAGGGACCCACAGGAAAGAAACGTGACAGCTGTCATCTGCCAGCAACTGGAGGGAGCGTTGGATCCGATACACGAGAGGATGGTTCGAGAAAGGGTCCTTAAGACTCTGCAGGGCACTAAGGGAGTCAGAACATATGGCATAGAAAGGTTGGCGGTGGCGGCAGGTATACAAAACGGCGTGGTGGAGGGCGAAAAGCTCAGCCGTGAAGTTCGAGCACCGGTCAGGGAGCTTGTATTGGAAACGGTTGTCCCCGACGACAAAGGCAGATCCGACACCGGCAGTGCTCTTGGAACCATTAGTGTAAATAAATACGGCATTATCGAACCGTGAACGGAGTTTGACAAGCCTCGAGCGGTATACCAAATCCGGAGTGCTCTCCTTGGGGAGCGAACTAACTTCAAGGTGTGTGTGAACCTGGGCCTGATGCCACAGTGGCAATGGGCTTTCGCTCAACCGAAGGGTGGAAGGAAGGGTAAAATCGAGCCGCTGTAGCAGGCGGCGAAACCGAACTCCAGGTGGAAGCAAGGCTATCGCAGACAACTGATATTGGCGATCGAGTGAGTCGTCAAAAATAATCTGTAAGATGGATGGTTGGGCATCGACCGCAGTAGGCATGCGTACCGACACAAGAGTATGTCACGTCAAGTGGTCAAGGGTAATACAGCAGCCTCAGCATACAGACTTTCAACAGGGCTGGTATAAAATGCTCCGGTCGCCAGACATAATCCCCGATGGTGGATAGAGTTGAGACGGCGGAGAATCGACGGCCGTGCTGAAGAGTATACAAGGCTTCCGTAGTCGAGCTTCAACTGAACAATGGCCTAGTAAAGGTGAAGCAGGACGGTACGATCCGCTCCCCATGACGTGCCACTGAGGACACGAAGAACGTTAAGGGATCGGGCACAACGGGCAGCCAGGTAGGACACGTGTGTGGACCAGCAAAGTTTCCGATCCAACATTAGCCCCAAGAATTTCGTAGTCTCCACGAAAGGGAGAGCAACAGGGCCGAGACGTAGAGAAGGTGGAAGAAATTCCTTGTATCTTCAGAAATTGATACACACAGTTTTCTCAGTGGAGAATCGGAAGCCGTTTGCGATGCTCCAGGAATATAGACGGTCAAGACAGCGTTGGAGAGAACGCTCCAAGAGACACGTCCGCTGGGCGCTGCAATAAATTGCGAAATCGTCAACAAAGAGAGATCCGGAGACGTCGGCTGAAAGGCAATCTACGATCGGATTGATTGCAATGGCAAAGAGTGCCACACTCAAGACGGAGCCCTGTGGTACCCCATTCTCCTGGCAAAAGGTATCTGACAAAACAGAGCCCACCCGTACCCGGAACTTGCGATCCGCCAAAAACGCTTGAATGAAAAGAGGAAGGCGGCCCCGAAGGCCCCATGTATGCAATGTGCTGAGAATGCCCGCTCTCCAACAGGTATCGTATGCCTTCTCCAAGTCGAAGAACACTGCTACTGTTTGACGCTTCTTTAGAAAGTTGTTCATAATGAAAGTCGACAACGTAACGAGGTGATCAGCAGCAGAGTGGTGTCGACGAAAACCGCATTGGATATTAGTCAAGAGGCGGCAAGATTCGAGGAGCCAGACCAACTGAGCGTTAACCATGCGTTCCATCACCTTACAGGCGCAGCTCGTCAGAGAAGTGGGGCGATAACTGGAAGGAAGATGTTTGTCCTTCCCTGGTTTGGGGATGGGGACAACAATGGCTTCACGCCAACTTGTAGGAACATTACCTTCAGTCCATATGCGATTGTAGGTACTAAGAAGAAAGCACTTGCCCGCAGGAGAGGGGTTCTTCAGCATCTCAATATGAATGGAATCGGGCCCGGGAGCAGAAGACCGGGACAGGGCGACAGCACGGTCTAGCTCCTGCATGGTGAAGGCGACGTTATAATTTTCACGATTAAAAGAGCGGAAAGAAGGCGGCCGTGCCTCCTCTACCTGTTTGCGAGGGAGAAAGGCAGGGTGATAATGGGCAGAGCTCGAAACCTCTGCAAAGGAACGACCCAATGCGTTTGAAACATCAGCGCGGTCCACGAGGACTGCGTTCTCCACGGTCAGGCCAGGAATCGGGGAGTGGACCTTGATGCCGGACAAACGGCGTAGGCCACCCCAGACAACCGTGGAGGGAGTAAAACGGTTAAAAGAACTAGTAAAAGCAGTCCAGCAAGCTTTCTTGCTGTCGTTTATGATACGACGGCACTGCGCTCTCATACGTTTGTAATTGATGCAATTCTCCAAAGTTGGGTGGCAGCGGAAGGTGCGTAAAGCACGGCGCCGGGCTGCAGTCCACCAAGGGACCTGGACACGACGTGGAGAAGAGGATGTACGAGGTATGGAACGTTCAGCAGCGGTGAGAATAACCTCTGTGAGGTAGTCGACCTAACTGTCACAGTTGGGAAAATTCTGATCGTGAAAAACAGCCACAGAAGAATAAAGTCCCCAGTTGGCTTTGGAAATGTTCCAACTGGTGGGACGAGGAGATGGGGAATGATGCAGGAAGTGGATGATACAAGGGAAATGGTCACTTGAGTACGTGTCAGAAAGTGCATACTACTCAAACCGACCGGCAAGCTGAGGAGTGCATATTGCGAGGTCTATATGGGAATACGTGTGTGTTGTGTCGGAAAGGAAGGTCGGTGCACCGGTGTTGAGGCAGACAAGATCGAGGTGTTGGAGAAGGTCCACCAAAAGGGAGCCTCTCGGACAAGGTGTCGGAGAGCCCCATAGGGGGTGGTGGGCATTAAAGTCGCCTACCAACACGAAAGGTGAAGGGAGCTGGTCAACAAGGTGTAGCACATCCGCCCTAGTAAGGACAGATGACGATGGCGAATTGATATTACAGAGGGAGAAGGTAAATGTGGATAAAGTGATGCGGACGGCAACTGCCTGTAGGTGAGTGTGCAAGGAAATGGGATGGAAATAGACATCGTCTCGAAGGAGCATCAGAACCCCTCCATGGGCTGGCACACCTTCCACGGGTGGCAGGTCGAACCGCACAGAGGTGTAGTGTGGAAAGTCTGCACGATCACGTGGACGCAACTTGGTTTCTTGTAGACAGACTAGAAGCGGGCAGTGCAATCGAAGGAGTAGTTTTAACTCCTCCCGATTAGAACGAACGCCGCGAATATTCCATTGAAGGAGTGCCATGATAAAAATGAGAGAAGAAATAAGGATAAAAACCAACTAGCAAGCGGGGTCACCTCGACGGCCGCTGAGGACCGGATTTCGAGGGAGCACTGCTATCGCTGTCCAGGGGCAAAGGGTCGTGGTCCATAGGTTCGACCGACGCGTCTGCCACCTCCCTGAGTTGATCAGGAGGGGCAGTTTCCACCGCCGGTAGAGGGCCGAGTGGCCGGCAGACGGAGCGACCCGGTGAAACAGAAGACGGCCGAGGACGGCAACTGTTGGACGGCGTGACGGATGGGTCACGCCTCGGCGGGGAAGGAGAGGAACTCTTTTTCTTGTCAGCTCTTCTGGAAGAGTGACGGCGGGAAGAGGCAGTTGACGGTTGGGAAGCCTGAGAACGCAGAAAATCCTCACGGACGGGTTCCTTTTTCAAGGTCCGGGCATGTTGTTTAGGTGCCCGCGGTTTACTAGAGGTTGACGAAGACTGTACCTTAGAAGCAGCAGGAGGAAGCGGCGACGTGGAACGGGCAATCTTCGGGCTGGCGGGTCGCACAACTGTGTCAGCGAAAGTGAAGTCACAAGTCTGGGTACTGGAATCCTTGGTAGGTCGAGTTGAGGTGACGACCTTACTGTATGTACCCGCTGGGAGGACAGTGGGCTTTCGACTCGCCAACAACTTTCGAGCGGCAGATGTTGATACCTTCTCCGTGACCCGAATTTGCTGAATGATTTTTTCATCCTTATATACAGGGCAGTCGCGAGAGGAAGCCGCATGGTCGCCGTTGCAGTTAAGGCAGTGAGGGGACGGAGGTGGGCAATCCCCCTCATGGGCGTCCCTACCACAAGTGACACACTTTGCTGCATTTGGGCAATGTTCACGGGTATGGTTGTACCTGTGGCATTGAAAACAGCGCGTTGGGTTAGGTACATAAGGGCGGACGGAGATGAGTTCATACCCTGCTTTGACCTTCGACGGGAGGTCAACTCTGTCGAACGTCAAAGACACAGTACGAGTCGGTGTCAGTTGGTTATCGACCTTTTTCATGACCCTATGGATGGCTGTCACACCCTGGTCGGACATATACGATTGGATGTCTTCATCAGACAACCCGTCAAGGGATCTCGTGAAGACCACCCCCCGTGACGAGTTGAGTGTGCGATGTGCTTCCACCTTGACAGGAAACGTGTGTAACAGTGTAGTCCGGAGTAGTTTCTGAGCTTGGAAGGCACTTTCCACTTCCAGCAACAATGTGCCATTGCGCTGACGTGAACAGGTTTTAACAGGGCCAGCAATTGCATCTACACCTTTCTGTATAACGAAAGGATTGACAGAATTGAAATCCTTTCCGTCGGTGCGAGAGACGACAAGAAATTTAGGTACATTAGGCAGAGTCTTTTTTTGCTGAGGTGAGTCTAACTTACGTTTTTGGGTCAACGTCACTAAAGAAGAGAAGGAAGTCATCGTGGAAGTGTCCCCCGTGATTACCGGCGTCT
This sequence comes from Locusta migratoria, assembly GCA_026315105.1. NCBI lineage: Eukaryota > Metazoa > Arthropoda > Insecta > Orthoptera > Acrididae > Locusta > Locusta migratoria. Next base: position 107,089,544 of record CM048745.1, read on the forward strand.
CCGATGGCACGCTCCTTCCTAGTGGGGGCCCTCTCCGAGGGCTTACCCGCCTTAGGTGATTGTTCACACCTCAGGTCACACCTCCCGAGAACTGACGGAGGGACCAACCGGCACGTTCGGAAGGTACCAGCTCGGGTAATCACCCCTCCCTGGGCCTGGCCTTTACCAGGGGGTACGTACGTGCCCTACTTGTCTACCTGGGGCGGGGAATTACGCGTTACCCCGTCACCTGCTACGCATGATAATGCGTGGGTCGGCCTTCAGACACGCACAGGGAGGAAAGAAGAAGAAGAATAGAGGAAGAGAAGAGAAAGAAGTGTCTCAAACGCCGAGGCGGAGACGAATGAGGAGGAGAAGAAGGCTAGGAGAGTACAAGGAGAGAAAGACAGAAACAAAGGGTGAGAAAGGAAGGAACGAAGGAAGAAAAACGACAACAAGAACCACCGTAGCTCATGAAATATGCCCGTCTCCGGGCGAAGGCATAAACCGGGAGGGAAGGTGAAGCAGCCTGGGGCAGAAGAAAGACTGCTCCGGCTCGGGGCCCCGTGCGCGCCACACACGTACCCACAAAAGAACTGTGGGCCCCGTGGGGGGGCTAGCCTCTTTTGCTAACCTGTCAGCGATTTCGTTTCCAGCTATCCCAATGTGCCCTGGTCTCCAAACAAATGCTACGCACTGCCCACAACAGTCGATGTCATATAGGGACTCTTGGATGGCCTTAATCAAGGGATGGCAAAGGAATCATGGATCAAGGGCCTGTAGATTGCTTAGGGAGTCACTGCAGTAGGGGAAAGACTTCCCAGACCAGGAGTGAATGTCATCAACTACACAAAGGATGGCTACCACATCAGCAGTGAATACACTGCAGCCATCCAGCAGGGAACACAGTTCCCTATGTCCAGCATGCTTATATGAAAGCTGGCACAACTATCGGCCCTCAAGCCACCAGTGAAGATTACTGTGGAGTCCTGGTACCCATCTAGAATTGACAGGAATTGCCCACGAAGTGCCTCTGGCTGAACGGAGCATTTGGAGCGGTGTGTCAAGTCCAGTCAAAGTAGAGCTTGAGGCAGACACCATGGTGGCGTACATGACTGAATTTGAACAAAGATGGTAGAGGAAAAAAACTCCAATACACTCAGAAGAGACCAAATGCGGACACTGACCAAGCCCGATCTCTGCTGTCATTCTGGTATATGGAGTGCTCTGTTTGGAAAAAGGTGACGGTAGTTGGAATGAGTAGGCATACCATGGACGTGGGATGCGTAATTTGCCAGCAGTTGTTGCCACCTGATTCGAAGAGGAGGCACCCCAGCCTCCGGTGCCTTAGCAGTACCACTTGGGGGGCAGATTGCCGTACCCTGTTGCACTGTTGCAAAGCCCCCCCCCCCTTTTTTTTTCTTTCAAAATTTTAAACATGGCTGCATACAGCAAAGGTAATTTAAAGCAAAAAGTTATTTTTACTCCCTTGTTCTGTCACATTTGGACTACGGGAGTGTAGTATATGGTTCTGCATCGCCCTCGGCACTACAGCTGCTGGATCCTATCCACCACTGCGGCATTAGACTTGCAACAGGTGGTAAGATTCCAAGGCTGCAAACCTACAAGTCAGTAGCCGAGAAAGTGCCATGCACCACATTGAAGTGCATGGGGCATCGGTGTTTAAGAGGTAGAGATCGAGCTGGGCTATTAAGTTCTCAATATCTCTGACATAGCCACTGGCTATTGCACCATCCCACAAGGGGGGTTATGGGTGTTAAAAATCGCCCAATAGTAAAAACGGCAGTGAGAGTTGGGATATCAGTGCAGCTTATATGTTTGGTGGTACATCATCATCTGGTGGGAGATATAAGCTGCAGACAATTACGTCACATGGTATCCTTACTCTGACAGCCACAGCTTCTAAAGGTGTCTGAAGGGGCACGGTTTCACTATAAACAGAGTTAAGGATGTAGACACAGACTCCACATGACACCCTTCGATGAACGCTGTGACATTTATAGTATCCCCTGTACCCACAAAGGGCAGGGGTCTGCATAGCCAGGAGCCAGGTCTCAGAGGGCAATGCAGAAAGCAGGTGTGGTACTTAAAAGTTGTCGTAATTCAGACAGTTGTCTGAAAAATCCACCACAATTCCACTGGAGAATGGTCTGGGAAGACATGAGGTACTAAGGAGGGCTTTTATACCTCAGGATCAGTTGCTTTCACTGCTGCTAAGGCTGTTGGATCAATGTCCATAATTTCTGAGATACCGTCGAGATTCAGGTCCTCAGGGGACAGAGAATCTCCACATCTTTAGAGGCGGAGGTATGGGGCAGTAGTGTAGGGACTACTGTGGTCTCTTTCTTTTCTTGTTTTGTGTCTATCGCTGCTCCTTCGGCTTCTCACGTCTGGTGGGCTTTGCTGACTCTGGGACTGAGGATGACTCTGGGACTGAGGATGACTTCGAAGCCCTACGACTGGGCTTCATTGGCATTGTCTGCCACTCATTGGGGTCCACTTTTTCAGCGGAGGAAGTGGAGGAAGGATGGGATGTAAGTGATCCCTTCCTTGCAAGAGCAGCCATGAGAGGCTGCTCCTCCTCTGGCTTGGGGATGGGGACCAATGTCCCTGGTGTTTGGGGGGGGGGGGGGAGATTGCTCCCAGTTTTGGAGTTTTGGGAGCAACACAGCAAGAAGCAAGAGGTGCCCACAGTCATCTGGGTGGCGGGTCAAGGCGGTTGGACCTGCTGGCTCACTATTACTGGCTGAACAGTTAGTGATCTCGGCGCCGTAGACAGCGATGATGAAGCAGCTGTAGCACAGGAGGTGATCATGTTTACAGGATGGAGTTTCGAGTACTTATGTTTAGCCTCTGAGTATGACAGCCTGTCCAAGGTCTTATATTCCATAATTTTCCTCTTTCAGTGCAAAACTGTGCAATGTGGCAAGCAGGGCATGTGATGTTGGCCGCAGTTGATGCAGACTGGAGGAGGGGCACATGGGACATCAGGATGAGATGCATGTCTGCATTCCTGGCAGATTGGATTGGCATCACACTGGGATGACACATGCCCAAACCTCCAGCACTTTAAACAAGACATAAGGGGAGGAATGTAGGGCATAATGTCGCAACGGTAGATCACCACCTTGACCTTCTCAGGCAATGAATCACCCTCGAAAGCCAAGATGAAGGACCGGTGGCAACCCTGTTCTCCTTCGGACCCCTAAAAATATGCCGGAAAATATGAACACCACGCCGCTCTAGGTTTGCTCTTAGTGTGTCATCAGATTGCAATAGGTCTTTATGAAATACAATGCCTTGGACCATGTTGAAACACTTGTGAGATGTTATTGTAATGGAAACATCAACCAGGTTGTCACAGGCAAATAATGCACGTGACTGCGCTGGACATGACATTGTTATGAGGACTGTCCCTCATCTCAATTTAGACATGCCCTTGACCTCTTCATACTTATCCCCCGGGTACTTAAAAAAAAAAAGGCTTCGTCAGTTGAAAGGTTCTCCATCTGTCCTGCTACAGACCAGGTATTTAGAGGTGTAAGCCTCAACTTGTCGACGGGCCCTACGTTCCTCCCATGGGGTGTCCGGGAAGTGAACTAGTGGGGGATCATGCACTATTGCATTTATACCAGGCCTTCCTATCTTAGAGACACTGGTTGTACGTCCAGCAACATTTTAGGATCGCTTCATGGTGTTCCCACGAGCAGCTAGGTATCTAAAGGACCACTCAGGCAGAGCCCCACTTGCCTGGGTAAGCCTTATACAACTGAGGAGCAGCAGTTTCCTCAGAGGTTGCTCACTAGTGACTGTTCAACCTCAACAGCCGTGTATCTCCTCGGTAAGTAACACACTTTGAGATAGAGGGTTGTTTGTGTGTGTGTGTGTGTGTGTGTGTGTGTGTGTGTGTGTGTGTGTGTGTGTTTTTTAGCTTTGTACTGTCCTCACGACACGGGTGATTAAGCCAAGATCCCCGGGCTCTGAAATGTACAACATTCCACCATCGCGCAGAATGATGGTCGTTGAAGCACGCACAGAGCTTAGGGTGTAGTGGACTTTTGGTGCGACCTCAGCAAATTAATGCTGAACCCCTGAGAGAGAGAAAAAGACTGGGGGGGGGGGGAGGAGGGAGGAGATAAGATAAGAGAGGGAAAAGGAGATAAAGAATAGGGAAATGAAATGGATTTAAGAAGGGGGAATGATATAGATGCAGAGAGTACAGTGGAGGAGATGGATATGATGTGGGATAAGAGGGAGTGTGAATATAAAGAGAGGCGATGGACAAAAGAAGGGGGGAGAAGATGGGGATACAGAGGAGGTAGGAATGGATAGACATAGGGAGAAGAAGAGGAGAGATTAGGGTATATATATTCCATACACATTAGCTACTGCTGAGGGTTGCCAGGTTTGCTAGATTTCAACACAAAAAATTCGCCAGACTACACAAGTTTTCTGATTTTGTGTTCTGAATTTTGCTACACCTACTTCAATGTTAAGAATATGAATTTGCAACCATCTGAATGTAAATATTTTCACTTCATTGTGCAATTGCATTGTGGTAATTGCAATTAATACCTTTTTTAAACTTGACTTCTTATTGATCTGGGAATCCTTTTTTAAAAGAATAAACAAGTTTCTCACTTCACTGTGTGATGTTCTGACTAGGTAACTCTCCCACCAGTGTTTCATTTATTTTTTGCAACTGCTGAAAGTAATTACCATTCGCCATTTATTTCCATTTTATAATTATTGATCCATGCCCTTTTTTTACTTGAAGGTACTGAAGTGTATCTTCTTCACTGTCCTTTGCTCTGTCATGACTTGCTTTCTTAAATTTTTTGAGTTCAGGTATGAAATACGTATGTAAACTTTTGTGATTACTTTTTGCCTTGTTTCCCTTGGGTTTTTGTAATACTGTTGGGCAGAAACTATTACATATATTAGAAACAAGGTTTATGAAACTGTCAAAACTTTCATAAAAATTTGTAATTAATACAGGTAATTGGGCCACTCTATCATATACAGCTTCAAGTTAATAGCATCACTGTATCATTAAGAATTCTAATGTTTTGCGTTGTTCACATTGCTCTACGAGATGTATTGTCAGCAATTTCTTCACAATCTGATACATAACATTGAAAAACCAATTTCACAAATACATATTCCTTTCTACATTTCTTATAACATTGTACAAACAAGGCAATGTCTTGTTAAATTGTTATTTGCTCAAAAATTGAGAGATCTGATTACAAAATGTAAATGTTTTTTGTTGTACTCTAATCTCAATATTAATATCCGCAAAGTGGCAGACTCTTCTCTCTAGTACCTCTGTGAATAAATCAATACTTTCATGACAGGTATGGTACATGAACACTACAATTAGTTTGGGACCTGGCAGTACTATAAAAGCAGCTTCAAATGCACTTCCAAAGAATAAATTAAAGGATGCACTAATTTTGACATTCTGCAGAAATATAGTTATTGAGACATTACATTCTTTGATCTGACTTCCATAAAAATGTTCTCAAAGTACAGTGTATGACAGTGAACTCAATGGTGCGACAGTGTTTTACAGTGAAACATTTAATAGTTATGTTCAGTTACTTTGGCAATGTAACTTTCCTGATCCAGAGGAAAGACAAAAATCATCATGTGTAGCATGCTTCATGTGCAGATGGTATGGTTATTATACCACTGAATGCACAAGGTTGCCACTCAGGTGGAAAACTGAATGTCAAAATTGTTACAGGAGTGTTACAATTAAGCATCTTTGTGTTTGTCCTGTATAATTTACCAGTGCTGTGCAGTAACTAACTAGAAGTACCACACCACCCATCGTTTTATCCAATTTGAGCGAGCCTCCTTCCAACTGTACTGACTTCCTTCACCATCAGGTGGGTCCATTCTTGTATCTCAATAGTCTATTTTGAGCAACAACCTCACCACTAATAAGCAACAATGCAATAATGCTCTCTCACTATTAGTGTTTATTACATTTCTTCAGCAACTGTCAAATTGCCTACCACCCTTTTCTTATTTCAGTTGTGCATTGTCACAAACACGACTTATGATGAAATTAAACCTTGCTGCTATAATTGGTTGAGTATTTTTACATAATTTCATTTGTTGAAAGGAAACATGGAAGGAACAAAAAAGAAAAAACAACTGTTGAGAATCATGTTAGCACTAAAGATTAAAAATAATACATTAATTTTTTTATCACAAAAATGAAACAAGAGCCTGTTGAAAGGAATTGTCACACATTTTTGTATTACTTAAGTATTTGACAACTTAGGTATTCACAACCTTAAGGCTCTTCTGAAATATGTTAACATGTACACCTGTAAAAACCAGTAATAGGTATTTTATACAGAGTTTGACATTTTTTATTTGCTTTACAGTTTTTTTTTTTTTTTTTATAAATAACTTATTTTGAATGCACATCTCTTAAAATACAATTTCATTACCAAACTAGATGGAATGTGCAAAGAGACACCAGTAAATTATATTAACAATATGCACACAGGAAGACTCCATTTTCACGATTATTAAAAAGTGTTACTACAAAAACGTTTCATATGCATGCTTACTATGTTCTGGATTACCTAATTACATCTTAAACAGTTTCACACAGTCTTTATCAATTTTCAGTTGTCATACAATATAGTTCCATTACTTGTTATTATAAATGGTACACTAGAATTTTTCCTTCAGTAATTTGACAGTTAAAGCTATGATTCCCTGATCTATAATTTGTACAGGACATGGAAGACCATATCTTTGGCTTGCTGTTCTAAAGAAACAGTGGATAATTTTAATAAATATTGTCTTGGCAGAGCTCTATTTATTAAACAAGAGCTTCTTTGGTTATTTGTTCCAAATTGCTTTGTTGCATAAGGTTCACATTTCAGGAAGCAATGTGACAGGTACATACACTTAATACTATTAAATGTTTGTGGCTTCCCAAAAAAGGAAGACAAAAAATTGCAATGGTAATGAGTATTTAAATACTGTACAACAACCTGTAGTTATCATAGAGGAAATGTGCTTAAATACATTTAACCTTAACAAAGCAATTTATGACTGTAGTGTGTTGGACATTTCCCTCACTTTTGTACTGCTATAGTTCATCTCTTAATGGATAGCTTGATGGTTGAATGGCATCAACTATTCTCCCAAAGAACAAAATTGTATCACATGTCTTATCAAAAATGAAGTAAGAAAATGGGTGGTCTGCTCTGAATATCTTCTCTTGTTCCAAACTTCTCCTCATTCTGACTGAAGCCACTGGCAGATGATTGAAACAAATTACTAATACCATAGTACAATGCATTTCTACTTAATGACAGGCAATGCTAATCTTAACTCTGTACAGTATAACATTAGGAAAGAGAATAAAATTTTAACAAACTCCCTATAACTTCACAAGATGATACTTAATTCAAATATTTTTACATAATTAAAATTACTGAAGTCACAATGACTTGCCAGTTTCCTTACATGAACATTGGAAATAAAAATATTGTCTCAGATATGTATAGATTCAGTTTCAAAACAAGTTACATAAGCTGTTATTTTGCACTGATGAATATGGTAACCATTTTATAGGTCCTCTATCTTCTATTTAGAATATGGAATAATATTTAGGACAATAGTATTTTGAAAACTATTTATTTTGTCAAGTGAGGCAGGTAGGCACTCTTTAAATTAATGGAGGAATGGTGGAACAATGATTATTAATGGTAACTAGTATTATAAAACCATAATAATACTGCACATGGTCACCATATAATTTTGCTATGAAATTGTAACACATATAAACGTTTTTTCATACCTTAATATACACTGATTAACAAATTCTGAAAAATTATGCAATACTAAGAAAGTTTATCTGCATTTAAAGCTGAACCAAGTACATGTGCACATGCACACCAACACACGAAGGAGGGAGGGAGGGAGGGAGGGGACAGTTTTTAATTAGCCTATCAAAAGTGAGTTTGTTGAAAAGATAGTAACTTGTTGGCATGAATAATAAATAATAATAATAATAATAATAAAACCTCAAAACAGTTCTATGTGAGGAATTGCTGTGCGCTCTATTAATTATCTTTGGAATTGTTGAAGTAATTAAAAGCAAGATGGGCAAAGTGAAATGTCATGATCATTTTAATTTTCCTTCCTGTGTGTTGCTATGTTACAGCCCCCCCCCCCTCTCTCTCTCTCTCTCTCTCTCTCTCTCTCTCTCTCTCTCTCTCTCTATGTTTTATTTGTACGATTTACCCTTTATCATTCCATCCTACAGCACCTCAATCAACAAATATGTCTACAAAATGGTGTGTAGTTGGTTTGCCAGCATATTTCAGCATTATTCTGTTATTCTACTTTTTCATGTTATTGCGTGTCCCTTATTTGTCACCTTCGACATACAGTAGAACCCCATTTTTACATTTTTAAGGGACTCAGGGAAAATGGTGTAAAATGCAGGAAAACATAATGTGGGAAATGATGTTTTAAACAGTAAAATATGCTTACTAAATCACCCTTTCATTTTTATAGTTTGTCATACGTACATATAGGCATCAAAATACCAAGAAGTTTATACGTAACAAAAGTATCCAAATTTTTTACTACTTAAAGCGCCAGGTGGAACTGGGAACTTTATAAGAAATAGTAATTTTTTACGTAATTTCATTGATCATCATGATTTTGTCAGCAAGCCTTTAACTGGCACTCATTATTTACATAGTGAAACTGTATTAGTACCATACTTTTTGTATTTTTAGATGTTTCGCATGACAATGTTAGAAAATTTATTTGTGTTCTTGAGTGCAATTATATGCATAAATATTTTTGTGATATTAGCACACTATAATAGCATTTTTGGGGTTTTAATATACTGTACCTTCTTGAAAATGCAGAAAAAACACACGAGCAAACTATCAGTCTCACCATTTATAGAACTCCAAAAAAATACTTAAATATTTGCATTTCACAATAACAATAAATTCTCTAAATGCTTCGTGCAAATCATGAAAAACTAGCAGTTGCGTAAACAAAGCTAAGCCATGGCATGGTGACTGATGGGACAGTTATACTCCCATTAGCCACCTCATTGTGAGTCAACTAAGTGCACATTGCAAACAAACAAAAATGTGAAATATATGATTGAATAAATGCTAAGTGTCATGATACTTGACTGTGTAACATTTGTAAATACTATATTTGAAGGCAAAGGCCATGCCAGTGCCAATTTATATCAATTACTTCATTTTTTCTTCAGAAACTGTTTCAAAAAGCGTAAAACACGGAAAAAGTGTAAATATGTTAACGCAAAAATGGTGGTGAATTAATATTGTGAACATAGAAAAATTGACGGGACCGAGAAAAATGGTGCAAACGGCGGGAAAACATAAAATCCAGAAATGTAAAAAGTGGTATTTTACTGTATCTGTTTATTTTTCTTTATGCCCTAACAACTTTTTTCAGCTTGGTAAGTTTCACGTCTGTAATTATAACTCACTTTTAATGTTTCTACGAATTATTAGTTTCTGAAATATTCCTTCTTTAACCTATGTGCTTAGTATCTGGGGTAGAGTCGCTACTTGGTGTTCAACTCATCATCCCAGCAACATCTTACATTTTTGGCAGACCATCAGCACTGATAACTTCCATTTCTGTAGCCAATATTTTTATCACAGACCAAGTATCTTATTTGTTGTGAGCAAAGGCTGGAAGTGTTCTCATTGCCTGGATACCATGCAAACTGCTAATGTTCCCCAAGTTACACCAACAGTGCTTGATATGTCCATTTAGATGATTTGTTTTCCAGTGTTCCCAATGATACCAAGAGAAACTTTTGTTTCATGGGAAAGTTTAATCTTCACAAATGTGACAACTGCTAACAGTTTAATAAATTAACTACTGCCTATCAAAACTTGTTTAATTGAAAGCTCCTTTCAAATCTATAACTTTTTTCAAATATCTATTAGTACAGTCCCAGAAACTTGAGACTCATCAGAATACTTTGTAAACTTTTTTATATTAATTTATTCCAGGTAGCTGCAATTTTTAATTTTGCTTGTGTTTTACAAATTTGCACAACAAGCTTGTTTCAGCATACTGCAATTTTCAAGTGCATGTACTTACATTGCTTATTATTCACATCTTAAGAAATAATATAAGGTGTTAGTGACATTCATATAGCATCTGGCAGACAACTGTCTGTCGGTTCTTATATAATAATTTTACTATCGAGTGTGTGTGTGTGTGTGTGTGTGTGTGTGTGTGTGAGAGAGAGAGAGAGAGAGAGAGAGGAGAGAGAGAGAGAGAGAGAGAGAGAGAGAGAGAGAGAGAGAGAGAGAGAGAGTTTTTGTTGGGCAGAAGGCTTATTTTATATTTGTTTCTCAGAAAATTTCATTGATTGTATCTTTTACGTAGCCTAGGTAATTTGTTGGTGTATGTATGTTGCTTTTATCTATTGGTAGGTTCTATTTTTAGTGTTGTTTTTATGCATGGTTTCTTTTTTAGGGTCAGTTTGTTGTTGTTACATTTTACTTACTACATTTGGGAGGAAATTATTTTCTTGGACTATGAATTGTAGTGTTGTGATTTCTTTTTTTATTGCTTGTTGTTCTAGTGGTCTGTTAATCATAGATTTGAAAAATGCATATTTATGTGCATTTTGATGGCAAGAATTTTTAATGATGCTGGATGTGGCGGTTGGTTTTCTATATATTTCAAACGAATGTTTATGTTTGTTATTTATTTTACTTATCGTATATTTCCGCAGATAAGACAACCCTCAAATAAGACAAGGTACAAATTTTAATCAAAGTTTTATAGTTTAATCATATATCTGGCCTATAAGATGACCCCCAAGTTACGTTATTTACCCAAATCCAATTCACACTTTCCCAGTTTTCAGGATCTAAAAATAGGCCTACTACTTACATTCGGAAGGCAAAGTTTAAGTTCCAAAAAATGCCATTAGATTCCGTAGTCATAAGTAGTTTTCGTGATTGGTACACATGGATTTCACCCTTTGTTGCAGTGTTTGCGGTCTGCTTCTGAACTTTCGTGCATGTAGTGTTACGTTGTATCCAATCGTGAAGAAGCATGGTTTCTTTCTTTCTTTCTTTTTTTATTACAATGAAGTTTTAAAAAAAAATGTATTTTCTTTCACTGATATTACATTAAATCGTGTTGATGCACATATTTTGTGGGTGAAAACACACAAAATTGCTTGAGAACAGAAGATAAAGGATTTCGAAGAAAGGCGCAATTGTTGCATATAGCTCAAATATTTTAACCCTTTCACTGCTCCATACGTAAATATACTCTAATCGTTTCAGTTCGTCTTTGGATATAGTGAGAAATTATTTTTGACAAGAGACATTATAAAGTCAAGCTGCATTAAAAATAATTAATTCTATTCCTGCTTTATGGCATGTAGGTTATTTTATGTACCCTTGTCCACCAAGTAAATTAATAAAGTTTGAAAAGGAAATATTAAAAAAAAAAATTGCACAAATCTTTGTTTCCATAAGTCTTTCCTCCACAATGTGAATTTCATATCAGGGCAATTTCGCAGATGTGCTGCATAGCATGGCTATAGTTTGTTTTGTTTTGGTTTCAATGGTAAATTTTATTTTTGGATGTAAGTTATTAAACTTTTGGTGTATTTCTTTGATATCATCATTACCATTTATTAATAAGAGGGTATTAATAAGAAATTTTATACTGAAGCAGATGGGGTTGCAATGGGTAATTGTATAGCAGTCTCAATTCCTGACATTCATAAACACGTTAGAATAATTTTGTTTTGAACTCCAATAACCAACTAGTTCAAAAAAAATATATATATTACTACTCGTATGTTGACGATACCCTGTTATTAATAAATGGTGATGATGACACAAAAGAAATACACCGCAAGTTTAACAACTTACATCCAAAAATAAATTTTACCATTGAAACCAAAACAAACCAATCTATAAATTTTCTTGACCTGAAAATAACAAACATGCATTTGATAATGGAAAGTCCAAGTTGGAATAAATAATATAGTGAGGACAGTTACAACTCACCGCAAAGACGTGGCGACGAGATGCGACAGGCACATACAAAAGACACACATACAACACATTCAGCTATCGGCCATGGCCTTCTTCAGAAATAGAGCACTCACGCAATCACACAGGCACACAACACAGTCATACAACCATCACCTCCGACTGCCACACTTCAAATCACGCTCTGCAGCGAATCGGGGACGGGAGGGGAGGGGAGGGGGAGGGGATAGAAAGGTTACGTCACGGTGGTGGGGATGGGTTAGATGGGAATAACGAGATGCAGCTTAGGAATGGAGTGGGGAGGCGGGTGAGGGGAGAAAATAGAATTTTATATATATATATATATATATATATATATATATATATATAATATGATTGGACAGGTCTTGCAGCGGGGTCTTCCACAAGGATATGATCCCTGTGGCAGTGAGCTGGGTTTCGGGGTGGCATAAGGATGAACTAGGATGTTGTGAAGGTTGGGAGGGCGACGGAACACCACTTTAGGAGGGGTGGGAAGGATCTTGGGCAGGATGTCTCTCATTTCAGGGCATGAGGATAGAAAATCAAAACCTTGGCGAAGGATGGAATTTAGTTGTTCGAGACCAGGGTAGTACTGGGTGACAAGGGGAGCGCTCTTTTGTGGATGGTTACTAGTGTTAGGAAGAGGATTTGGGGTGTGTGATGATATGGCACGGGAGATTTGTTTGCAGACTAGGTCTGTGGGGTAGTTTCTGTTTGTGAAGGCCTTTGTGAGACCTTCAGCATATTCAGAAAGGGAATTCTTGTCACTGCAGATATGCCCTCCACGGGTGGCCAGGCTGTAAGGGAGGGATTTTTTGACGTGGAAGGGATGGCAACTGTCAAAATGTAGGTACTGTTAGTGGTTGGTAGGTTTAACATGGACGGGAGTGTGGATGGAGCCATCAGTGAGGTGGAGGTTGACATCCAGGAATGTGGCATGGTTGGTTGAGGAAGACCAGGTGAAGTGGATGGGAGAGAAGGAATTGAGGTTCTGAAGAAAGGAGGATAGGGTGTCCTGGCCGTGAGTCCAGATCATGAAAATATCATCAATGAACCGGAACCAGGCCAGAGGCTTGAGGTTTTGGGATGCTAGGAAGGCACCCTCCTATGCCAACCTGTTCATGGGCCGTCTGGAGGAATCCTTCCTAGCATCCCAAAACCTCAAGCCTCTGGCCTGGTTCCGGTTCATCCCTACAATACATTCTCCGATCCCGAAATCAACCAGGCCTCAACCTACGATAATTTCCCTATATATATATTTTTCCATACCTTACAGTTCCTACCTCTGTATCCCAAACCTCGCCTGATTTGAGTGGTGTGTGAATGTGTGATCGTGTGTGTGTATATGTGTGTGTGTGTGTGTGTGTGTGTGTGTGTGTGTGTGCGTGCATGTGTATGTGTGTGTATGTGGTCTTGTGCACTTGCAGTGTGCATGATTTCTCTCTCTCTCTCATATATATATATATATATATATATATATATATATATATATATATATATATATTCTATTTTCTCCCCTCACCCGCCTCCCCACTCCATTCCTAAGCTGCATCTCGTTATTCCCATCTAACCCATCCCCACCACCGTGACGTAACCTTTCTATCCCCTCCCCCTCCCCTCCCCTCCCGTCCCCGATTCGCTGCAGAGCGTGATTTGAAGTGTGGCAGTCGGAGGTGATGGTTGTATGACTGTGTTGTGTGCCTGTGTGATTGCGTGAGTGCTCTATTTCTGAAGAAGGCCATGGCCGATAGCTGAATGTGTTGTATGTGTGTCTTTTGTATGTGCCTGTCGCATCTCGTCGCCACGTCTTTGCGGTGAGTTGTAACTGTCCTCACTATATTATTTATATAAACATGCATTTGAAATATATAGAAAGCCAACAATCACATCCAATATCATCAAAAATTCTTGCCATCCAAATTCACAGAAATATGCGTTTTTCAAATCTATGATTAACATACTTATAAACTTACCACTAGAACAACAAGAAATAAAAAAAGAAATCTCAACAGTACAATTCATAGCACAAGAAAATAATTTCCAACCAAATGTAAATAAAATGTGTGAACAACAAACAAACAAACCCTAAAAAAGAAACCATATATAAAAACTTAACACAAACAGAACCATCAATAAACCAAAAGCAACATACATATACACCAACAAATTACCTAGGCTACTTAACAGATAGATTGAATGAACTTTTCCGACAACTATAAAATTAATCTTCCGCTCAGCAAATAATATAAAAAACAGTTTCAGACACAAAAAATCCAGATATTTTGAAACCTGATATCTAGAAAATTTCTTGTGATAATTGTACATAATTCTACACCGGGCAGACAGATTTAAAGAACACACATAATCATACTCAAGCAACCAGTCAACATTCTAACTACACCTTAAAAAGGAAAATCACAAAGCAGAACAGATCAAAAATGCAGTACAGATTTTATACAAAAAGTCTAAGGACGTGTTACGACCATTTTAGAAGAATTGGAAACAAACACACACACACACTCTCTCTCTCTCTCTCTCTCTCTCTCTCTCTCTCTCTCTCTCTCTCTCTCTCTCTCTCTCTCTCTCTCGAAAATGGCAATATGCTGAACCAAGCTTGCTGTGCAAATTCGTAAAACACAATCAAAATAAAAAATAATTGCAGCTACCTGGAATAATTTAATATAAAATATATTTTAAAGTCATAAATGCTGCTGGCCCAACCAACAAGAATCTCTGTGAACTGATTTATGGCTACACCCCACACAATGCTTAGTGATAGATGAAATGCTTCAGTTGTATGTCACTGATGTATCCTGCTCCTCTCCTCATTTTTGCCTCACACAATGTGCCACACCAGTGGAGAAGCTTGCTTTAAAAAACTGAATAATTAATAGCACTCTGGTTGCAAACAGATGGGAGAGTGTCGAATTAAAATTTGTGCCATTGCTGAGATTCAAACCCCAACCTCCTGCTTACTAGGCAGTCAATGCTAGGGTGCTATTCTCGTTTTGGATAGCCTTGGCAATATCAACACATGGTACATGGGGGAACGTAGTGGCAGAATAGAAGTTTGTGTTGTGGTGGGAGATATGCTTTAGAACATTTTGTGCATTCACATTATTCATTAAGTCATGGTGGGAGAGTGAATAAACCAACTGTCTACTTAGCAGGAGGTCCCTTATTCGAATCCTGGCCATGGCACAAATTTAACACTTCTATTTAATGTCTTTGATATATTGTGACAATATATGTATCTAGAAATTTAATTGTTGTTAATAGTAAACATAGAAACTTACATTCTATACAAAATGCAAATGATTGTATGCACATCAGAACCATATCCTGTGCCAGTGCTTTGATTATTTATTATCATGTCAGAAAATAAGATGATCATATCCACCTATCTTAATGTGTTACTCTGACAACCAAATCTTCACAATATCCTGGTCCATCAAAATGCCCCTCCCCCCAACTCCTTACCACAAATGCATCAGTGGAAGGCAGAGGTGCAAAACCTTTTCACATCATCCAGCCAGCACATTGTACTGTACTTCCACCAGAGGTTCATAATGTTTACGATAGGCAGGGTTATCTTTTAAAGCCATCATGACATGTACCAGTTGTGCTGCAAATTCTAATCATTATTTTATGTGGACATGACCACCATCCAAAAGAATGAACACCTCCAAAATGACCAAGAGCAGAGTATGACATGCAGTGACAAAACATTCTACTGAGCACAACATGCTCAATTTCAATGATTGCTTCACAATCCCTGCCATTCTGGATACTTCTTCCTAACAGTCTTTTCTTGACAATGTAGAATGCAGTTGTCTTTGGAATACAGCTATCAGGTCTGGAATACTCCTGGCCTCAATTGCCTATAAACCCTGGTGTCAGGAACATAACTTCATGCGTCCTGCAAGCAAAGACACTTTCCCCCACAGCAAATCAATTATCTGTTTGTTACCCACACCCAATCCACTCCTCTCTCATCATCATCATGCAATGCATGAACTACAATCTTAAATTTTGTGCCTGATGCATCCATCTGAGCAATTTACCTTTCTTAAACCCTCCTACCACTCCTTGCCCACCCTCCCCACCATAAATTCCACACAATACAAAATGCCACCCAAACTGAGCTACAAAAAATGTAATCAGAGTATCATGTAGGTTTTCAAATATACCAATGCACTTTTCTCCTGCACCATACTGATCATCAATGTGAATGAACCACTGGAGAACATGTAAACATTGGTAAAAAACAAATAAAAGAGGGTATTTTGTACTTTGAAAGATGGGCCATACTAATCTTCACCTGCTTATCATTTAATATACATAACTGAGTAAAATGGTAACAAGTAAGAAGCAGTGATTCCGCAAGTCCACCGCACACGCACGCGCACACACACAGGCATGCACTATTTATATATCAAACTATATGAAATAGCAACTTACTTGTTGAGACTGCTGCTTCTGTGCCCTTTTCATTCACTTCAATGAAAGTTTTCTGTTTCACTTGGCTCACAACAAGACCAGTTTCAGAAATTCCACTGAAGTCTGCCAAGTTTCCATCAAACATGTCACTTAGTCCCAACTGAAATAATTATTTTATCTGAGTGTTTGGTATCAATAGGAGGAAAAATTAAACAGCCCATAAAAAGTAACATCTGGCACCAGAAACAAACAGTGAAGTTCAGTCAAAGACCATTCCTTACACAGTAACTTGGGAAGAATAGATATGTACAAAGATTCTGACTTAATGAATTATTATTTACTTAATAACATACTGTTTTTATTATTATTTTATTTTAGAGGAGGCGTAAGCTATGAATTCACATTTAAATGTGAGTCCAAGGATATACTTGGCGATTCTGTGACAATATGAACTTTCAGTGATGATGGTGAATGTTGTATGTATGATGTTCATGTAATGTAACGTTGTCCAGAAATAATCAAGTGAAAAAGTATAAGTGAGAATCTACTCTAGTTGCATTTTAGACCAGCACACTATTCAAACAAAAGGTTCCTACTTATTAATCTTGATCATAATATACAGAACTGTTGATGAATACTCCCCAATACCCTCAGATAATTTCCCCTGTTGATGGAGTAGGAATGGTGCACACAACTTAATGCCAAAAGACCAAAATACCCTAAGTCTAAACGATCAGTAATAATGAAATTATTCCATTTACCTACACACATTTCACAAGCAACCATATGTACAACAGCTGTTTGAAATGGCAACTCTCAATGTCAATGCAGGCATGGATAGCATTGTTGCACAACGATCTGTCTTATTCTAATATCCTTGATGTCATTTCAATGGTGTCACAGGTAGCAGGAATTTATCTTCAAATTTCAATTGGTGTCTCATGCACAGGACTACTCAGATGGCCCTACAAGAGGAAATCAAGTGGAGTGAGACCAGGTGAACACACTGGTCGTGAAACAGAACCACATCTTCCTCTCCACTTTTGAGGGAATATCTGATCTAGATGTTCACAGATTCCTTTTCCGAAAAGTGTTTTTTTTTTTTTTGGTGGTGGTTTTAGGGCGCACAACTTCTACGGTTATTAGCGCCCAGACAAGATCATAGACTCGCTAGATCTCAAAAATTAATTAAAAAAAATAAAAAAAAATAAAAAAATAAAATTGATGAATGTCAGAACATCAAGAAGAGGCTAAAAACGAAAGATAAAAGACAGTTAAAAGGGTTAAATATCTTCGATAAGTTGGCCAAGTTGATAAAACGCAACACTCTAGCAGCTGCATCAGCTAAAAATTCCTCCAGAGTAGGCGGAAAGTGAAGGGCTACACGGAGATGATTAAAATTAACACAAGACAGTAAAACATGTCGCACTGTCAGCAGTTCACTGCAGGAGCACAGCGGTGCAGGGTCAGCGGATAGCAAGTGGCTGAAACGGCAGTGACCGATCCGCAACTTGGCCAGGATGACCTCCTCCCGCCAAGAGGGGTGTGAGGAGGTCCTCCAAGCGGTCGGGATCGGTTTTACAGTCCGCAGTTTATTGTTGTACAGCGAAAACCACGCACTGTGCCATGACGACACGATACTCCGGCGAAGAGCCCTTGAACATCGTCCGATGGGACGCAAAAGGTAGCCATGCGAGGCAAAAGAGCTGCTGCCTTGGCTGCTATGTCGGCGGTCTCATTCCCGGCCACACCCACGTGGCCAGGGACCCACAGGAAAGAAACGTGACAGCTGTCATCTGCCAGCAACTGGAGGGAGCGTTGGATCCGATAAATGAGAGGATGGGTCGAGAAAGGGTCCTTAAGACTCTGCACTGCACTAAGGGAGTCCGAACATATGGCATAGAAAGGTTCGCGGTGGCGGCAGGTATACAAAATGGCCTGGTGGAGGGCAAAAAGCTCAGCCGTGAAATTTGAGCACCGGTCAGGGAGCTTGTATTGGAAACGGTTGTCCCCGACGACGAAGGCAGATCCGACACCGGCAGTGCTCTTGGAACCATCAGTGTAAATAAATATAGCATTATTGAACCGCGAACGGAGTTCGACAAGCCTCGAGCGGTATACCAAATCCGGAGTGCTCTCCTTGGGGAGCGAACTAAAGTTCAAGGCGAGTGTGAACCTAGGCCTGATGCCACAGTGGCAATGGACTTTCGCTCAACCGAAAGGTAGAAGGAAGGGTAAAATCGAGCCGCTGTAGTAGGCGGGGAAACCGAACTCCAGGTGGAAGCAAGGCTGTCGCAGACAACTGATTTTGGCGATCGAGTGAGTCGTCAAAAAATAATCGGTAAGATGGATGGTTGGGCATCGACCGCAGGCGGCATGCGTACCGACAAGAGTATGTCTTGCCGAGTGGTCAAGGGTAATACAGCAGCCTCGGCATACAGACTCAACAGGGCTGGTATAAAATGCACCGGTCACCAGACGTAATCCCCGATGGTGGATTGAGTTGAGACGGCGGAGAATCGACGGCCGTGCAGAAGAGTACACAAGGCTTCCGTAGTCGAGCTTCGACTGAACAATGGCCTGGTACAGGTGAAGCAGGACGGTACAATCCGCTCCCCATGACGTTCCACTGAGGACACGAAGAACATTAAGGGATCGGGCACAACGGGCAGCCAGGTAGGACACGTGTGTGGACCAGCAAAGTTTACGATCCAACATTAGCCCCAAGAATTTCGTAGTCTCCACGAAATGGAGAGCAACAGGGCTGAGATGTAGAGAAGGTGGAAGAAATTCCTTGTACCTCCAGAAGTTTATACACACAGTTTTCTCAGTGGAGAATCGGAAGCCGTTTGCGATGCTCCAGGAATATAGACGCTCAAGACAGCATTGAAGACAACGCTCCAAGAGAGACGTCCGCTGGGCGCTGCAATAAATTGTGAAATCATCTACAAAAAGGGATCCGGAAACGTCGGGTGAAAGGTAATCTACAATCGGATTGATTGCAATGGCAAAGAGCCACACTCAAGACGGAGCCCTGCTTTACCCCATACGCCTGGCAAAAGGTATCTGACAAAACAGAGCCCACCCGTACCCGGAACTTGCAAACCGCCAAAAGCGCATGCATGAAAAGAGGGAGGCGGCCCCGAAGGCCCCATGTGTGCAATGTGCAGAGAATGCCCGCTCTCCAACAGGTATCGTATGCCTTCTCCACGTCGAAGAACACTGCTACTGTTTGACGCTTCTTTAGAAAGTTATTCATAATGAAGGTCGACAACATAACGAGGTGATCAGCAGCAGAGCGGTGTCGACGAAAACCGCATTGGACATTTGTTAGGAGGCGGCAAGATTCGAGGAGCCAGACCAACTGAGCGTTAACCATGCGTTCCATCACCTAACAGAGGCAGCTTGTCAGAGAAATGGGGCGATAACTGGAAGGAAGGTGTTTGTCCTTCCCTGGTTTGGGGATGGGGACAACAATGGCTTCATGCCAACTTGTGGGAACAAGACCTTCAGTCCATATGCGATTGTAGGCAAACACTTGCCCGCAGGAGAGAGGTTCTTCAGCATCTCAATATGGATTGAATCGGGCCCGGGAGCAGAAGATCGGGACAGGACAAGAGCATGGTCTAGCTCCTGCATGGTGAAGGCGACATTATAATTTTCACGATTAAAAGAGTGGAAAGAAGGCGGCCATGCCTCCTCTAAGTGTTTGCGAGGGAGAAAGGCATGGTGGTAATGGGCAGAGCTCGAAACCTCCGCAAAGAAACGGCCCAATGCGTTGGAAACATCAGCGGGGTCCACGAGGACTGCGTTCTCCACGGTCAGGCCAGGAATCGGGGAGTGGACCTTGATGCTGGATAAACGGCGTAGGCCACCCCAAACAACCGTGGAGGGAGTAAAACGGTTAAAAGAACTAGTAAAAGCAGTCCAGCAAGCTTTTTTGCTGTTGTTTATGATACGACGACATTGCGCTCTCATACGTTTATAATTTATGCCATTTTCCAAAATTGGGTGGCGGCGGAAGGTGCGTAAAGCAGCGCACCGGGTTCTAAGCGCGTTGCGGCAGGCTGCAGTCCACCAAGGGACCTGGACACGACGTGGAGAAGAGGATGTACGCGGTATGGAACGTTCAGCAGCTGTGAGAATAACCTCTGTGAGGTAGTCGACCTGACTGTCACAGTTGGGAAAATGCTGATCGTGAAAAACAGCCATGGAAGAATAAAGCCCCCAGTCGGCTTTAGAAATGTTCCAACTGGTGGGACGTGGAGATGGGGAGTGATGTAGGAAGTGGATGATACAAGGGAAATGGTCACTCGAGTACGTGTCAGAAACTGCATACCACTCAAACCGACCGGCAAGCTGAGGAGTGCATATTGCGAGGTCTATATGGGAATAAGTGTGTGTTGTGTCTGAAAGGAAGGTCGCTGCACCGATGTTGAGGCAGACAAGATTGATGTGGTGAAGAAGGTCCACCAAAAGGGAGCCTCTCGCACAAGGTGCCGGAGAGCCCCATAGGGGGCGGTGGGCATTAAAGTCGCCTACCAACACGAAAGGTGAAGGGAGCTGGTCAACGAGGTGTAGCACATCTGCCCTAGTAAGGGAAAATGACGATGGCGAATAGATATTACAGAGGGAAAAGGTAAATATGGATAGAGTGATGCGGACGGCAACTGTCTATAGGTGAGTATGCAATGAAATGGGATGGTAATAGACGTTGTCTCAAAGGAGCATCAGAACCCTCCAAGGGCTGGGATACCTTCCACAGGTGGCAGGTCGAACCGCACAGAGGTGTAGTGTGGAAAGTCTGCACGTAGCTTAGTTACTTGGAGGCAGACTAGAAGCGGGCAGTGCAATCGAAGGAGTAGTTTTAATTCTTTCTGATTGGAACGAATGCCGTGAATATTCCATTGAAGGAGCGCCATGATAAAAAATGAGAGAAGAAAAGAAGAAAAAGGAACAAGCAGGTGGGGTCACCTCGACGGCCGCTGAGGACCGGACTTCGAGGAAGCACTGCTATCGCCATCTAGTGGCAAAGGGTCATGTTCCATTGGTTCGATCGACGCGTCTGCCACCTCCAGGAGTTGATTAGGAGGGGCAGCTTCCACCGCCGGTAAAGGGCCGGGTGCCCCGCAGACGGAGCGTCCCGGTGAAACAGAAGACGGCCAAGGCCGGCAACTGTTAGATGGCGTGACAGAAGAGTCACGCCGCGGTGGGGAAGGGGGGGGGCTGTTCTTTTTTGGAAGCCTTCTTAGAAGCATGGCGCGTTGAAGAAGCGGTTGACGATTGAGAAGTCTGAGCCTTGAGAAAATCTTCACGGACGGGTTCTTTTCTTGAACTCCGGGCAGCAGATTTGGGTACCCGGGATGTGTGTGAACTGGTCGATGAATTCACTGTAGAACGGACAGAAGGGATCGGAGAGGTGGAACAAGCAATTTTCGGGCTAGCCGACCTGATGACAGTGTCACAGAATGTTAAATCGCAAGTCTGAATGCCTACCTCCTTAGTTGGTCGAGGGGAGGCAAGGACCTGGCTGAAAGTACCTGATGGGAGTACAGTGAGCTTCCTACTCGCTAATAACTTCCGAGCGGCATAGGTTGAGACCTTTTCCTTCACGCCAATCTCTTGGATGACCTGCTCTTCTTTATAAACGGGGCAGTCCCGTGAAGAAGCAGCATGGTCACCCATGCAATTAATGCAGCGAGGGGATGGAGGTTGACATTCACCCTCATGTGCGTCTCTGCCACAGGTGGCACACTTGGCTGCATTTGGACAAGATTTACTGGTATGATTGTACCTTTGGCAATGGAAGCAGCGTGTAGGATTTGGTATGTACGGGCGAACGGAAATGACTTCGTAAGCCGCTTTCACTTTAGGTGGTAGGTCAACCCTGTCAAAAGTTAAGAAGAAAGTACAGGTTGGCACGAGGTCAGTGTTAACCTTTTTCATCACGCAATGAACAGCCGTGACTCCCTGATCGGACATATAGTTCAATATCTCCTTGTCCGATAACCCATCCAGTGATCTAGAGAACACTACCCCCTGCGAAGAGTTGAGGGTACGGTGAGCCTCCACTTTCACAGGGAAAGTATGGACAAGTGTAGCTCGAAGTAACTTCTGCGCGTGGAATGCATTCTGCGCTGCGCTGCCTGGAGCAGGTCTTCAAGGGACCTGCGATCGCATCGACACCCTTATGAATAATAAACGGATTTACTGCAGAAAAATCCTTATCGTCAGTACGTGATACCACCAGGCAATACTTTCTGTGGCTGAGAATCATCATGCTTCCGCTTATGGGTCAAGATTATAGATGATTTGAAAGGTTTCATAGCGGAGGTGTCCCCCATGATTACCGGCGTCTCCGATGGCGCGCTCCTTCCTTGTGGGGGCCCTCACTGAGGGCGCACCCGCCTTAGGTGACTGTTTGCACCTCAGGTCACACCTCCCAAGAACGGACGGAGGAACCAATCGGCATGTTCGGAAGGTATCAGCTCGGGTAATCACCCTTCCCTGGGCCCGGAGTTTACCGGGGGGTACGTACGTGCCCTACATGTCTACCCGGGGTGGGGAGTTACGCCTTACCCCGTCACCGGCTACGCAGAGCGTGGGTTGACCTTCAGACACACACACACACAGGGAAGAAAGAAAGGAGGACGGAGAGACAGGGATGAAGGAGGAGGGAGAATCTCAAACGCCGAAGCGGAGATTAAAGGGTGAGTCGAGAACAAGGAGAAAGGAAAAAGAGGGGAAGGCTGAAGAACAGGAAAGGAAGAGGACCAAGAAGAGAAGACAAAGAAGAAACCTTGGACTGACGGGGCCCCGTGCGCGCCACACACGTACCAACAAAAGAGCTGTGGGCCCCCTGGGGGGTTTCCGAAAAGAGAAAGCTCCGCTATGCTGGGAAAACACCTGAATATGAAGGGGGACATTTTCCACGACTGCCTAACATACAATCTTATATGTTGCTACATGTATTTCACCGTCAGATGTCAGAACAACTCCAGTTTAAAACTTCCAGCTCTTATTTTGAAACCAGGCTCTACTATTCTAACTGGTGTACACAAACTAGCCTTTCTCCAGCTACAGTTGGACTGAAAGCCTTCTGACTTGTGTAAGGGGTTTGTATAACATCCAATTTAGTAATGAGGTGATGTCATTTCAACAGTGTATGTTGATCAGCAACAAATGGATGCAAATTTAAATTTCAGTAGTGGTACAGGAATTAATCTTTACACAATCAGCTGTATCCAAGATATACTGTGAATGGCTAAATGAAGGCGTCACAGGAACAACCAGCAATCCACCCTCCCTAATTGACTGTAACAGCAACATCAGACAGGTCATCAATAGTTAGGGCTACCAGATTATTTTATGGTAATGTAGGACACAATGCTAAAAATTTAGGACATTTGTCAAAAATGTAGGACACAATAATAAAAAATTTAGGACTCAATGTAAGACACTATCAGTGAGGAAAAAAAAAAAGAAAAAAAAAATAATCCAAAGTTATAATTTAAATGCTATTTTGTATATCCACAGGCAGATACAGCAACATTTTCTTTTAAATTGAGAAAAATTTTAAATATAGTCAAACACATATATCTCTGATGAACTAATCTTGTTCAAAACATCTTGCTCGTTTGAAATATAGTCAAAACATTGAACACAACTGCACTTTTTAAAATTATATTTTACCAAGACAATGCCTTTAACTGAATCAACAGATAATCTGTTGAGCTCTTATTAGAGAAAATACTCTATTAACATTGGCATTGTGTGCAGGAATAGCAAAGAAATACTGAACTAGTTTCAGCAGTTCAGAATGGCAGTCTCCATGTTTACTGTTACTAAAATATCTAATACACTTTTCATTACAAGACAGTTCCTCAGTTTCAGAGCTATGCTGTTGCAAAAACTGGTTCACATTAGCTACCTCATCACAACACTTCAAGTCATCTATTGCGATCCCTTTATCACGTAAGAACTGTACACACTTCTGTATATCATCGATGCATAATTTAGCAGTTAAATGTAAGCAACTAAAACATCAGAGATCTTAAAATGACACCATTTATCTAAATAGACCAAACATTTACTATACAATGGAACAGCATCCTGCTCGAAAGTTTTTTTTTTTTTTTGTGGTTTTAGGGCGCACAACTTCTATGGTCATCAGCGCCCAGCTAAGAACATTGATTCGCTATGATCTCAAAAAAATGGTGACTGTCAGAACATCAGCAAGAGGCTAAAAACGAAAGAACAGACAATTAAAAGGGTTAAATATCCTTGGATAAGTTGGCCAAATTGATAAAACGCAAAACCCGAGCAGCTGCTCGTGTGTCATCAGCTAAAATTTCCTCCAGAGTAGACGGAAAGTGAAGGGCTACACGGAAATGATTAAAATTAACACAAGTCAGTAAAACATGTCGCACTGTCAACAGTTCACCGCAGGAGCATAGCGGTGCAGGTTCGGCGGATAGCAAGTGACGGTGGCTGAAACGGCAATGACCGATCCGCAACCGAGCCAGGATGACCTCCTCCCGCCGAGAGGGGCGTGAGGATGTCCTCCAAGCGGTCGGGATCGGTTTGACAGTTCGCAATTTATTGTTGTACAGTGAAAGCCACACACTGTGCCATTGCGACACGATACTCCGGCGAAGAGCCCGTTGAACATCGTCCGATGGGACGCAAAAGGTAGCCATGCGAGGTAAAAGAGCTGCTGCCTTGGCTGCTGTGTCGGCGGCCTCATTCCCGGGCACACCCACATGGCCAGGGACCCACAGGAAAGAAACGTGACAGCTGTCATCCGCCAGCAACTGGAGGGAGCGTTGGATCCGATACACGAGAGGATGGTTCGAGAAAGGGTCCTTAAGACTCTGCAGGGCACTAAGGGAGTCAGAACATATGGCATAGAAAGGTTGGCGGTGGCGGCAGGTATACAAAACGGCCTGGTGGAGGGCGAAAAGCTCAGCCGTGAAGGTCGAGCACCGGTCAGGGAGCTTGTATTGGAAACGGTTGTCCCCGACGACGAAGGCAGATCCGACACCGGCAGTGCTCTTGGAACCATCAGTGTAAATAAATACGGCATTATCGAACCGCGAACGGAGTTCGACAAGCCTCGAGCGGAATACCAAATCCGGAGTGCTCTCCTTGGGGAGCGAACTAAGTTCGAGGTGTGTGTGAACCTGGGCCTGATGCCACGGTGGCAATGGGCTTTCGCTCAACCGAAGGGTGGAAGGAAGGGTAAAATCGAGCCGTTGTAGCAGGCGGCGAAACCGAACTCCCGGTGGAAGCAAGGCAATCGCAGACAACTGATATTGGCGATCGAGTGAGTCGTCAAAAAATAATCTGTAAGAGGGATGGTTGGGCATCGACTGTAGGCGGCATGCATACCAACACAAGAGTATGTCACGTCGAGTGGTCAAGGGTAATACAGCAGCCTCGGCATACAGACTTTCAACAGGGCTGGTATAAAATGCACCGGTCGCCAAACGTAATCCACGATGGTGGATAGAGTTGAGACGGCGGAGAATCGACGGCCGTGCTGAAGAGTACACAAGGCTTCCATAGTCGAGCTTCGACTGAACAATGGCCTGGTAAAGGTGAAGCAGGACGGTACGATCCGCTCCCCATGACGTGCCACTGAGGACACGAAGAACGTTAAGGGATCGGGCACAACGGGCAGCCAGGTAGGACACGTGTGTGGACCAGCAAAGTTTCCGATCCAACATGAGTCCCAAGAATTTCGTAGTCTCCACGAAAGGGAGAGCAACAGGGCCGAGACGTAGAGAAGGTGGAAGAAATTCCTTGTATCTCCAAAAATTGATACACACAGTTTTCTCAGTGGAGAATCTGAAGCCGTTTGCGATGCTCCAGGAATATAGACGGTCAAGACAGCGTTGGAGAGAACGCTCCAAGAGACACGTCCGCTGGGCGCTGCAATAAATTGCGAAATCGTCAACAAAAAGAGATCCGGAGACGTCGGCTGAAAGGCAGTCCACGATCGGATTGATTGCAATGGCAAAGAGCGCCACACTCAAGACGGAGCCCTGTGGTACCCCATTCTCCTGGCAAAACGTATCTGACAAAACAGAGCCCACCCGTACCCGGAACTTGCGATCCGCCAAAAACGCTTGAATGAAAAGAGGAAGGCGGCCCCGAAGGCCCCATGTGTGTAATGTGCGGAGAATACCCGCTCTCCAACAGGTATCGTATGCCTTCTCCAAGTCGAAGAACACGGCTACTGTTTGACGCTTCTTTAGAAAGTTGTTCATAATGAAGGTCGACAACGTAACGAGGTGGTCAGCAGCAGAGCGGTGTCGACGAAAACCGCATTGTATATTAGTCAGGAGGCGGCGAGAGTCGAGGAGCCAGACCAACCGAGCGTTAACCATGCGTTCCATCACCTTACAGACGCAGCTCGTCAGAGAAATGGGGCGATAACTGGAAGGAAGGTGTTTGTCCTTCCCTGGTTTGGGGATGGGGACAACAATGGCTTCACGCCAACTTGTGGGAACATGACCTTCAGTCCATATGCGATTGTAGGTACTAAGAAGAAAGCACTTGCCCGCAGGAGAGAGGTTCTTCAGCATCTCAATATGAATGGAATCGGGCCCGGGAGCAGAGGACCGGGACAGGGCGAGAGCACGGTCTAGCTCCTGCATGGTGAAGGCGACGTTATAGTTTTCACGATTAAAAGAGCGGAAAGAAGGCGGCCGTGCCTCCTCTACCTGTTTGCGAGGGAGAAAGGCAGGGTGGTAATGGGCAGAGCTCGAAACCTCCGCAAAGAAACGACCCAATGCGTTTGAAACATCAGCTGGGTCCACGAGGACCGCGTTCTCCACGGTCAGGCCAGGAATCGGGGAGTGGACCTTGATGCCGGACAAACGGCGTAGGCCACCCCAGACAACCGTGGAGGGAGTAAAACGGTTAAAAGAACTAGTAAAAGCTGTCCAGCAAGCTTTCTTGCTGTCGTTTATGATACGACGGCACTGCGCTCTCATACGTTTGTAATTGATGCAATTCTCCAAAGTTGGGTGGCGGCGGAAGGTGCGTAAGGCACGGCGTCGGGCTCGAAGCGCGTCGCGGCAGGCTGCAGTCCACCAAGGGACCTGCACACGACGTGGAGAAGAGGATGTACGAGGTATGGAACGTTCAGCAGCAGTGAGAATAACCTCTGTGAGGTATTCGACCTGACTGTCACAGTTGGGAAAATGCTGATTGTGAAAAACAGCCATGGAAGAATAAAGCCCCCAGTCGGCTTTAGAAATGTTCCAACTGGTGGGACGTGGAGATGGGGAGTGATGTAGGAAGTGGATGATACAAGGGAAATGGTCACTCGAGTACGTGTCAGAAAGTGCATACCACTCAAACCGACCGGCAAGCTGAGGAGTGCATATTGTGAGGTCTATATGGGAATAAGTGTGTGTTGTGTCAGAAAGGAAGGTCGGTGCACCGGTGTTGAGGCAGACAAGATCGAGGTGTTGGAGAAGGTCCACCAAAAGGGAGCCTCTCGGACAAGGTGCCGGAGAGCCCCATAGGGGGTGGTGGGCATTAAAGTCGCCTACCAACACGAAAGGTGAAGGGAGCTGGTCAACAAGGTTTAGCACATCTGCCCTAGTAAGGGCAGATGACGATGGCGAATATATATTACAGAGGGAGAAGGTAAATGTGGATAAAGTGATGCGGACGGCAACTGCCTGTAGGTGAGTGTGCAAGGAAATGGGATGGAAATAGACATCGTCTCGAAGGAGCATCAGAACCCCTCCATGGGCTGGGACACCTTCCACGGGTGGCAGGTCGAACCGCACAGAGGTGTAGTGTGGAAAGTCTGCACGATCACGTGGACGCAACTTAGTTTCCTGGAGGCAGACTAGAAGCGGGCAGTGCAATCGAAGGAGTAGTTTTAACTCCTCCCGATTAGAACGAATGCCGCGAATGTTCCATTGAAGGAGCGCCATGATAAAAATGAGAGAAGAAATAAGGATAAAAACCAAGTAGCGAGCGGGGTCACCTCGACGGCCGCTGAGGACCGGATTTCGAGGGAGCACTGCTATCGCTGTCCAGGGGCAGAGGGTCGTGGTCCATAGGTTCGACCGACGCGTCTGCCACCTCCCTGAGTTGATCAGGAGGGGCAGTTTCCACCGCCGGTAAAGGGCCGGGCGCCCGGCAAACGGAGCGTCCCGGTGAAACAGAAGACGGCCGAGGCCGGCAACTGTTGGACGGCGCGACAGATGGGTCACGCCTCGGCGGGGAAGGAGAGGAACTCTTTTTCTTGTCAGCTCTTCTGGAAGAGTGACGGCGGGAAGAGGCAGTTGACGGTTGGGAAGCCTGAGAACGCAGAAAATCCTCACGGACGGGTTCCTTTTTCAAGGTCCGGGCATGTTGTTTAGGTGCCCGCGGTTTACTAGATGTTGACGAAGACTGTACCTTAGAAGCAGCAGGAGGAAGCGGGGACGTGGAACGGGCAATCTTCGGGCTGGCGGATCGCACAACTGTGTCAGCGAAAGTGAAATCACAAGTCTGGGTACTGGAATCCTTAGTAGGTCGAGTTGAGGTGAGGACCTTACTGTATGTACCCGCTGGGAGGACAGTGGGCTTTCGACTCGCCAACAACTTTCGAGCGGCAGATGTTGATACCTTCTCCGTGACCCGAATTTGCTGAATGATTTTTTCATCCTTATATACAGGGCAGTCGCGAGAGGAAGCCGCATGGTCGCCGTTGCAGTTAAGGCAGTGAGGGGACGGAGGTGGGCAATCCCCCTCATGGGCGTCCCTACCACAAGTGACACATTTTGCTGCATGTGGGCAATGTTCACGGGTATGGTTGTACCTGTGGCATTGGTAGCAGCACGTTGGGTTTGGAATATAAGGGCGGACTGAGATAACTTCGTACCCTGCTTTGACCTTCGACGGGAGGTCAACTCTGTCGAATGTCAAAAACACAGTACGAGTCGGTGTCAGCTGGTTATCTACCTTTTTCATCACCCTGTGGACGGCTGTCACACCCTGATCGGACATATAGGACCGGATGTCGTCATCAGACAACCCGTCAAGGGATCTCGTAAAAACTACCCCACGTGACGAGTTGAGTGTGCGGTGCGCTTCTACTTTGACTGGAAACGTGTGCAATAACGTAGTCCGGATAAGTTTCTGGGCTTGGAAAGCACTGTCCGCTTCCAGCAACAATGAGCCATTGCGCTGACGCGAACAGGTTTTAACGGGGCCAGCAATTGCATCAACACCTTTCTGTATAACAAAAGGATTGACAGAATTGAAGTCTTTTCCGTCGGTGCGCGACACAACAAGAAATTTCGGCAAATTAGGCAGAGTCTTCTTTTGCTGAGGCGAGTCTATCTTACGTTTCTGGGTCAATGTCAGTGAAGAAGAGAAGGAAGTCATTGCGGAAGTGTCCCCCGTGATTACCGGCGTCTCCGATGGCGCGCTCCTTCCTAGTGGGGGCCCTCTCCGAGGGCTTACCCGCCTTAGGTGATTGTTCACACCTCAGGTCACACCTCCCGAGAACTGACGGAGGGACCAATTGGCATGTTCGGAAGGTACCAGCTCGGGTAATCACCCCTCCCTGGGCCTGGCCTTTACCAGGGGGTACGTACGTGCCCTACTTGTCTACCCGGGGCGGGGAATTACGCGTTACCCCGTCACCTGCTACGCATGATAATGCGTGGGTCGGCCTTCAGACACGCACAGGGAGGAAAGAAGAAGAATAGAGGAAGTGAAGAGAAAGAAGGAAAGGTGTCTCAAACGCCGAGGCGGAGACTAATGAGAAGAAGAAGGCGAGGAGAGGACAAGGAGAGAGAGACAGAAACAAAGGGTAAGAAAGGAAGGAACCAAGGAATAAGAGAAACGACAACAAGAAAACACCTGAACTCGTGAAATACGCCCGTCTCCGGGCGAAGGCATAAACCGGGAGGAAAAGTGAAGCAGCCTGGGGCAGAAGAAAGGCTGCTCCGGCTCGGGGCCCCGTGCGCGCCACACACGTACCCACAAAAGAACTGTGGGCCCCCTGGGGGGTGCTCGAAAGTGTCAGCTTCTGTATCAAAGCCCTCCTCCCTAGCATTTATCAAGACCTTTTTTTGTTTTTTGTGACAAAATTATTCTCTAATCTATTCTTAAGAAAATACATCTTCTAATATTGAAATCATCTCAACAACTGAGGTCTGCCCATGTTCAAGTTGTTTTATCCTACACTGGAACATAGACATCAAAGAATGTAAGTGATATAAATAAGCATTGCTCAAACTGTTTTCAAAGAAAGTCTTTAGGACTTTGGGAGCATTGGAGTTGGACAAAAAGTAACATTTTAGAGCCTCATACATGCCAATTAATCTGTCAAGCCGCGGTGGAGTAGCCGAGCGGTCTAAGGTGCCTTGCTGTGGAGCACGCAGTTGCTCTACGTCTAAGGTTCGACTCCTCCCTGGTGTGTGTGTGTGTGTTTTTCCTTAGGTTAGTTTACCTTAGTTTAAGTAGTTTTTAAGCTATGGACTGATGACCACTCAGTTTAGTCTGATTGATTTAAAAACATTTGAACATTTAATCTCTAAAGTGCAGGGAACAGTGATAGCCACCTGGTTTTCCCGTGGGTCAGAAGCTGTTTGTAAGTAACTTCTACAAACTCAAGTCTAGTTTCACAACTGCCAGTTCATTCCTACCAATTTATGCATGTTACTGAAAATGTAGGACATTTCAAACCTTTTTTTAAATCTCCCCCCCCCCCCCCTTCCAGACAACCATTTAAAATGTAGAGCATGTCCGGGAAATTCCGGATGTCTGGTAACCTTATCAATAGCAACAAAAGGCCAAAAATGCAATAAATCGCAGCTCAAGTCAACACAGGACATTCTAGACATCTCCCAACGAACAACACATAGTAATATGGGTTCCAGGCATGTGGAAGTTGGCACCACACATGGGTGCTACTGTTAAGATATCATTAGACAATAGTCTGCATTTTTCACTGATTATCAGGTATGTACACTGGTACAATGGCGAAATGTGATTTCTTCTTCTTCTTCTTCTTCTTCTTCTTCCTGCTTCTCCTCCACCTCCAAGACTGATGATTTCTTTCAGTATTCAGTCTGGAGCATAGTAACCCCCTATAAAATGCCTCCACGATCCCCTATTCAATGCTAACATTGATTTGTCTGATGTTAAGCCTTTTACTTCAAAATCATTCTTGACAAAATCCATGTACTTTCTCCTTGGTCTACATCAACTACTTCTACCCTCTACTGCTGAAACTGAGTCTTATGTAATATTGCTTCTCCCATTGGTGTAACATGTACCCACCATCTCAGCCTGTTTGCTCTGTTTCACCGATGCTAATTCCAGTTTTTGATTTCTTCATCATTGATACCCTCCTGCCATTATTTGCATCCTTGTTAACATAATACCTTATTAATAAGGTATCCTGTATCCACAAAGGTTTTACTCCCATAGAACAAAGTTGGTCAAAAGACTGATGCACTGTTAATGGTATGTTCCTGGATGTATTTCCCTTGAATGGAATGGGCTTCTTAGTTGTTCTGGAAGGGACTTATTATCTGGAGTATTCGGAGCTACTCAGGAACCGGATTCATTGATTTTTCACCCTCCAGCACCTTAATGGATCTGCAGTGTTTCAAAATGACATCACACCATGACACTGATCCCACATAGTCCATGAATGGTTCTTTGAAATGTAGGGGAGGTCCAAATACTGAGGTGGTCATCACAAAGGCTCAATTTTTATCCCACAGAGAAGATCCAGATTGTATCTAATGAAGGCTGCATACCTTGTGTCCTGTGTGCCCACAAACAAGACTAGAATTG
Organism: Locusta migratoria; assembly: GCA_026315105.1. Classification (NCBI taxonomy): domain Eukaryota; kingdom Metazoa; phylum Arthropoda; class Insecta; order Orthoptera; family Acrididae; genus Locusta; species Locusta migratoria. Next base: position 107,121,901 of record CM048745.1, read on the forward strand.
GTTAGCACTCTGCAAATGATTTGGTGTCAGATGAGTCCAGGAACTTTTAGATTCAGTTTTGCGGTGTCACTGTAGTCCGGAGGGCTACAGGACCCCCACACAATATCAGGTACTCTTCTCCTTATATTTGCTAAGTCAGTGTAGCTCGTAACAGTAAATGAAGTATTAAATAATACAAACTGTACTGTTCAACATAGTATGACTAGTACTTTCACTACACAGAACTACATTATACCTTCCTAGACAAATAGAGTATCCCTCTCCCTCAAGCGCAGTACATATTAGTTACCTTTCTCGTTAAATGATTCTTTACTGTGTAACTTTCAAGGAGTTGTTTTCATGTTGATGGAATCATGGTTCATTTTAATAGAATACCACATCGTTGTGTTTTATTCTCTTTGCTATTCATTTGTTTTTTCATCCAACAAAGTTTTTGGCAATGTTCTGCCAGACAACTTGTGCAGGCAGCAGCAGTACAAGTGAGCTGGTGAAGGTAGAGGGATGGCAAATGGTTACGTTTACACTACATATTATCACAGCAACACTGCAGAAAAGAAGGAATAATTGAGCTTTGAATTATTACCCAAAGGGTGAACGTAGGGTTCAGTAAGTGGAAATATGGAATTAGACACCAATTCGGGCCACCACCACCACCACATGTTTAGATCAAAGTGATTATCAGTGAACTATTCACCGAGCATGGAAATGAGAAAAGGGACATAAAAAGGGTGAAGTAAGTGCATGGGCAGTGATCCAATGCTATTAAGTGAGGTCCAATTATTTTCACTGGAGTAAAATGCCAATGAAAAGTTTATTTTATTCCAAGGTACATGATGGTAAGCCACAAATTTCTTTGTTAATTTTTGTGGGATAACGATATGGTACAGTATGTCTGTAGGCGACCTTGTTAGGCCAGTATTTTTTGAAGGAGCTGAGGCATCTGAATATCACTAAAGTTTCATACCTTATTACTGACTGACGACGTCTTTTCAATGATGGGCCAGTGTTGTCCAGGTAGATATTAATCACCATCATATTACTGTTAAAATACTTGTCACTGCTATATGGTGAAAAAGTGTTGGATATCTAACTGAATGTCTGCATTTATCATTAAACAAAGCTCTGAGTGAGGCAGTCCTTAAAATGTAACTTACTGTCTATTAATCTATTCCACAACAGATTACACATTGCTTCTAATTCCATTTAGCAATAATACAAATATTTCTCTGATTTCAACTGTAATTTCAAATATATGTACTGTAATAATTGTAATATAAATGACTATGAATGTCATGTTTTTATTTCATAACTTAACATAAAGTAAAACAGTTTAAGTTTGTGACTGTGTGTGGATTTAGGTAAGAAAATCTGATTTAGTACTGACCTTTACTAGTGTAGGATTCAAATTTATATCACTCTGTAGTGTGAATCGAGGTAATGTAACTTCTACCACAGCAGGATATATTGTCCTTAAAACTTCTGCAATATCTTCAACACGGAGTTCATTTTCCAGAGTTCTCAAACCATCGATCTCTCGTGGCAACAAAATTACCATACTCAGGTTCCGTCCCTAAATAAGGAATTTCCAATTATATACATCACTGAAAAACGGGACATTCACTTTTCAAAAATTATGTTACCTATAGAAATACCTTTACACTGTTAATGTTTTTCAATCCACATTTGTTTTTACTCTAATTTTTTAATGTGGTTTTTTTTTCTTTTTCTTTTCATTTGGTAATATTAAATAGAACAATGTTTTGTTTACTCAAAGGAGTAGAAATACAGTAAAATGTGGTTTACTTTTTATGAGCAATAAATACTATCTTCAACCAAATGTTGATGTGAGGATCAGTGGTTTACTAGGCATGTTACTTTCTGAGATGGTATATCTTTACCATATCTGACCTGAGGACCAATATATGCATCCCAATAAGAATCAGCCAATGCACCTATATCCATCAATGAAACTCTACCCCTGTCATGTTATTTCCAGTAGGTCAATACATTTTTGCATTCTGTTTCATGTGTGACTGCAAGTAACTAGAGTGAACAGTAAAACTTGTGACAAGTTACCCACAGAGTAATCAGATATCCAGTATCAGTGGAGCAGATAATGCAAGTAAACTATTTTTCATATATCCAACATCAGTGGAGCAGATAATGCAAGTAAACTATTTTTCATATATCCAACATCAGTGGAGCAGATAATGCAAGTAAACTATTTTTCAGACATCTCGTATCAAGCAATTGATCATCTCACAATTTGACAGATTAGTCACTTGCGTCTTAATGCATACAGGAAATAAAATTTGAATCGGTGAAAAATTGTAATCTGACATCACAGCACTACAATATTATCAGCACTCTGACAAGAAGACCACATGGGTGTCAGATTTTAGAATTTTTTCATATTTACGGTGCGTGAAGTGTAGAACTTAAAAAACAATCAGTCAAAGCCATTCGACACAACTCTAAAAAATTCTTGAGAAAATCAACTTTTAAGTTTTGTAGGTATACACAAGTATCAATAACAAACAGTTGCACCCTGTTGGTGTAGCTCAGGTGGTATCGTACTGGCCTCACAACCATAGAGTGAACATTTCATAAAATTTGTATTATAAATCTAATAAAATTGTTTCATGTTTCTGCATTTAGTTTCAAAGTTATTTCCATTCTTATTTAGTACTGATAAGTGTTTAGTGTTGCTTTAACAGCCACACATTTGAAGTCTTATCTAAAAGCTACTACGTAAAGCTGAATGGCAAGCCTGTATTTCGCCAATGTGCCTGACGCAACAACCACTGCCTTCATGCTACAACTTACGTTAGGTGCAAGGACTTGTTCCTATGAATTGTGATTCCTAAATTCCACATTCTCTTCACCATAAGAATAATACAAATGTATACATTACGCCATGTAATCTTCCGTGCTAGCTGTTGCTACATTTAAATTCCGTCCGCCTAACAAATCCGAAAGACAACGGCGAATGTGGCAGAATATATGTACCGTATCACATTAATGTTTACATTTGTATTATTCTTATGCTGAATGGGAAGAGTTACAAGTGAAACATGACCACTGACTTCTAGTACTGATTATTCAACTTCTAGAATATTAATTCTGTGCAGACAAGTTACGTGATCTTAAATGCGTGAAAAAATAAATAAATCTACAAAATACCCTTGTTTAACCCTCCGGAATGAACATTTTGCGCGTTAAGTACTTTTCACAGTTCTGAAATGTCTTTGTGGCAATACCAAGTACACCCATCGAATAAACGCGGATTTCTCTGTCTCTCAATGTCCTGTCCGTCACTCATGGAATGCCTGTTATGTGACTATAAAATGATTTAACATTTACACATCCTATTTTTTAATAATCTATTTTTTCCAACTTCCAAAATATCTACTCACATTTTTCACTCTTCCCCTTTGAAAACAGAAAAAATACGTAATTCTTTCCTTTCTATGACTTATGCCATTATTTTCTTTTTTATTTCATCAAAATAAAACAGTTAATAGAGTGAAGAAAGTTTCTTATTATCTTTCAGAGCATCTAAATAACTTATATCTCAAAATGTTCATAAGAATTTCTTTTAAAGGGGGGGGGGGCATTAAAAACTCCTAAGATGCAACATAAAAATCTAAATGAAATTTTAATTTCTTAAATTTTACTGTAATTTTATCATTTGGGATCCATGTCAGAACGCTTTATCTTCTTCACTGGCTGTGATAGAGTAGTAATTCTTTTTAAATAGATGTACTTAAGTTGACAGATTATTTGGATCTGAGATTCGATTCGGGTTCAGAATTCAGCACATGTTTTGTCTAAGATTCGGTATTTGGAATCGATTCAGTAAAACTGGGGTTTGACCCATCCCTACCTGTAACTACTGAAAAGGCTGCTGCCCCTCTTCAGGAACCACATGTTTGTCTGGCCTCTCCACAGATACCTCTTAATTCTGGTTGTACCGACAGTACAGCATTTTGTATCGTTGAGGCATGTAAGCCACCCCACATGAGCAATGTCTGTAGTTCATGGAAGATAAGCTTAAAATGTCAGGAAAAATTCACAGATATTCCAATTCCTGGCCAAGGAGTAGATACACAGAGATATGCTAATGATAATTCTGTCCTAGTTGAGAGTGAAGAGCACCTGGTAACCCTTCTAAATAGAATGGATAAAGGTATGGGGGAAGAAAATAAATAAAAACCAAAGTTCATGTAGACAATTTACTACTTGAACAATTTGATAAATTTACTTATCTAGGCAGTAGGATCGCCAAGGAAGGAAAGAGACTGACAGAAGTAAGAAGCAGTCAAGAACTAAGGAAAAGGTTTCTGAAGTAATCTTGAGTGTGGCATGCTGTGGCTGTGAAACATGTATTCTGGGCCTTTAAGAGAAGATGCTAAATTATTTTTGAAATGTAATGTTTTTGATGCACATTCAAAATAAAATTGTTTGACAAAGTTACAGGAAAGTAATTTTGAGAGAGCTTTAATGGCCAAGTACTAGTAGTCAGCCATTCAGAAAGACTCTGTAGAGATTTTCAATCCACAGTCATATCAAGCAATGCAAGACAGTTGAAGTAACTACTTTGAAAGGTACTTTAATATTAGATAATGTGTCAACCTTATGCTGCAGAATGCTGTAATCTTAATATTACAGACAAAATTACAAATCAATATCATGTAAAAGTTAATATATCAGAATTCTGAACAATTTCTATCCATTCTTAATTTGATTAATGTATTTAGTTAGGATGAAGAGTTAATTAAGCAAAGGGAAAAATACCGTATATTTCTGCAGATAAGACGATGACTAAATCATAAAAGAAGGCCCCTAAAATCCGAGGTCGTCTTATACGACGGTACAAAAAAATTAGAATAGAATTTATTCTGAAATTGGTAATTTTGCAGATGTGCTACATATCACAGAATCAACCTCCGAACGATATATACTGAAGCGGGTAAGTATTGAAATGTTAAGTTTCTAACAGGCGAATGATAAGATTTTTATGAATATGTCGTGATTTTAAAGGATGTTGTCAGGCAGGAATCTAAGATCTTACTGGATAATTTACAAGAAAGCTTACACTCTAAGTAACTCAGCAAAAAAAAATGATATATATCGAACGTACAACTGTAAATCGATTTAGAGTTTCAGAACTGTAGATTCTGATGTTGCACACTCTCGCATACTAAAAAAAAAAAACCATCTTGTTTAACCTATACCTAACCACTTTAAGGCTATGCTACATTTAACTTTTCTAGAAGTTAATGTTATGTATAGGACAAACAATTTTTTCTTTCTTTTCTTTTTTCCCAGTACCTGAGGATGCGTAGCACATATATCTCTGGTTCAGAAACATTTCCTTATTCCATACATATCGTTTCGAAACGTATCTATTTGATATATACCATTTGGAGGTTGAAGCCTTGCTATATCCGCGCTATGCAGCACACCTGTGATATTACCCTGATGAAATTTACATAGTGGAGAAAAGTTTTACAAAAACAAAGTTTTGCGCAATTTTTAAAAGAGATTCACTTTTCGAGCTATATTAATTTACTGAGTGGACAAGATACATACGATAACCTATATGCCATAAAGCAGGGATAGAATTAATTATTTAAAACGCAGCTTGATTTTTACAATGTTGCTTGTCAAAAATAATTTCTCAATATATCCAGAGTCACAATGAAACAGTATATTTACCTACGGAGCATCAAAAGGGTTAAAATATTTCAAAGCTATACGCTACAATTGCGGCTTCCTTCGAAATCCTTTATCTTCTGTTCTCGGGGAATTTCATGTGCTTCGGTGTGATTATATTTCGGCTCAGCGAAACAATTCACTTTTTTAAAAAAAACTACGTGGTGTGTGTAAAAAAAAAATAATCATGCTTCCTCACGATCGGATACAAACGAAAGTTCAAAATTAGGCTGCAAACACTGCAACAAAGGATGAAATCCAGGTATACCAGTCACGAAAACTACTAATGGCGGCTGCTAACGGCATTTTTCGGAACTTCCTGAACCTTTGCTTCCTAATCTAATTCGCAGGCTTATTTTTGGATCCTGAAAACTGGAAAAAGTAGCGGCAGGGTAAATACGGTAACTTGGGGGTTGTCTTATAGGCCAGATAGATGCTTAAACCATAAAATTTTTATGAAAATTTGTACCTCGCTTTATCTACGGAAATATACTGTAATAGCATTCTGAATGGGAACAATAATCACAACAGTTTAAATAGAAATACAAATGACAATCACAGTGCACAACAGCGGAGCAATACACAGTCCAGATGATAATGAAAATGGAGTCTGTCTCTCTGCCCCCTCCCTACTTAAGTTATTGCGTATTAGTCTTCATCAAAAGAGACAGGATTCAATCCTGTACACTTCACAGACATACAACCATCTCTGGCAGCTGCACTCTGCAGTGAGGGAAAGGGAGGGGAGGGCAGGAATGTTGCAACTACACACACACACACACACACACACACACACACACACACACACAAGCACACTGAAAAGATTGGCTGGTTGATGGAACGAAGGGAACAATCAGCTATGTCATCAGTCCTACCTCTGAATGAAATGCAAGCAAGGATGCAGTCTGCCTAAGGACATTCTGACAGAGTAAAGTGGAGGAACTGAAATGGAATTAAAATCAACAATTCCAACAGGACTAAAATCAAAGAAAATGCGGAATTCTGCTATTCATATCTTTATAGCTCTAGAAACCCCCATTCATTAACAATGAGCATGTACTGGTGAACAGTGTATGCTCCTAAAGCAGAAGCCTAAAAATGGAAGAAGGAAACAATTTACTACTTTAACAATACAGACTAATGTGCAAACTCCGACCAATGCCCCTAGAGGTCAAACATGGTTACGAAAAAAAAAAATGGAACCCATAGTGTGTCGGTGAATGTCCATCAATTAAATGTGATTCCTGAAGAATGACAAGCTGCAGAGTAGAAGGAAATAAGTTGTTTTAACTCCTGGTGTTAATGGTAAAAGCCATTATAAATTCCATTGGATGAGTACCACACAAGGATCCAGCGTCATGTTTCTGGGTCAGTGCAGGAAGGGACAACATCCACAAAGAGTGGATCAGACTGAAGCTTGGAAAGTTGAGCTGGTTCAGAGGGCAAAGTCAGCTTCTCAGACGACACTGGAGGGGCCTTGTCTTGCAACCTTTGTTTCTTCTTCTTTCTCTCTTGCAGGATTGGGATGACAAATACCAGATAGAGAACTGGTGTCAGTAACGTCTGCCACTGATGAAGATCGGATGACCTTGGTACTCACAGTGTTAGTCCAGTGGCCGGCTTGAGGTACAAGATGTCCGATCTGGTGAATTCCAGGAATAGGGACACTGGGACGGGGCGCCTTCATGATCAAGTGCCAGAGAAGGGGAGCACTCCTCTAGCTGGGAGGAAGGAGGAGGATGCAGAGAGAGGTGCAAGGGAGTTGCAGGAGAGGGAAGACTACGGTGGGAGTGGGATGAGGGGAGAGGGGGTGAGGGGTAGAGGATGTGTTACCTGGCAAGGTGAAGTGGTAAGGCACCAGTGGTAGGAACTAACTTGGTCACATGACAAAGTACAGCTGGGCTATGGTTACACTAGTGCATATTGTTACCTGTAAGTGTGAGGTAAGTGTGAGAATGGAAGGTGAGCGTGGAAAGTGTCTTTGTCGACAGACGCTGTGGCTTGCGGTTAACGTAATTAAATTCGTTGACGAGAAACAGAAGGGATTGATCATGCCGATGCAGAAGGCGATGGAATGTGCTTCCAGAGTGGAACTCACATTTCTGATCCAAAGAAGAAGAAGAAGAAGAAGAAGAAGAAGAAGAAGAAGAAGAAGAAGAAGCAGGAACCTCACAATAAGTATGTGATCAATGATATGGATAAATGTATTATCAGGCAGCAATTTCAATGGTATTACAAAAAAATATTAAAAAATACCAACTTTGCGAAAATGCACAATTTTTTTCAAACAGAGCTGAGTTTTAAAGCTAGCAAGGAAACCCCTAGAAAAATTGTTATGTCTAAGAGATTTCATTTTAGAAGGTGCCAAAGTGAACATGTTTTGTGCAAATGAGAGGGCATTGTTGCTAAAAGAGGGTTCGGTTGGGTTGTTTTGTTAGGACAGGGGGACTAAACTGCTGAAGTTATCAGTCCCCCGGTGGGGAGAGAAAGGATCGGGGGTGGGTAAAGAGAGGGGGAAAGTAAATGCAGTCCATTTCTCTAGCATAAACAAGATGGTGCTGCCACTGTTGCAAGATTACCACTTGGCTTTACTAAGTAATAACAGAGGTAAAGGTAGACATTATTTGCAATGGTTGCAGGTGCTCGTATTTATGGCAGGCCTCGGGGCAAGTTAAACATTCAAGAGACTTGTACTCTTATTTTATTCACTTCTTATACAGTGGGCAATCTGGTAAATGCAAGGACTGCTGTTGCTGACAATTTACGCACACAGGGGGTGGAACAAGGTTCCTCTCATAGAGTGGGCATCTGCATTCACCATAGAGGGGCTGCGGTACAGTGAGAAGACATGCCAAAACCGCATACACTTGAAGAATCGCATGGAAGGTGGAATGTATGGCTTGACATTGCTTCTATAAATCATTCTTTTCTGGGAGTGTATCCCCTCAGTGGCCAACATGAAGGCACCTGTGTTCGATTATCCTTGGGGCCCCTCTGAATATGACGAACGAAGTGGACACCTCGGTCTTCTAGATTGGTCCAGAGTTTATCAGTTTCAAGGACGAAGTCCTTGTGAAAAATGACTCCCTGAACCACATTGAAAGACTCTTGAAGGGTTATAGACACTGCAATGTAACCAAGACGTTCTCAGGTGCACAAAGCAACAGATACAATTTTTATAAGTACGGAGCCATAGGGCCTCTTAGTCTTGGTGTCTACTTCACTGAACTTATCCTCACTGTGTTCAACAAAAAAAAAAGTGGCTTGGTGGCAGTGAACATTCCTCCAACTTTCCTGATTCCTATCACGTAGCGTGTAAAGGGTTTCACCCCAAGCCTGGTCTTCCTCCCATTGGGTAGCTAGGGAGGGGGAAGGTCCTCTTTATCAGAAGTAGCTGCATTGAAAGTTCCTTTCCTGCCTTCAGAGATGGCCATTGTATGGCCATTTTCTAATTTCACACATTTCATCTTGCAAAACATTTGCCCTGGTACCATATATTCCAATCAGGGTCTCTTCCCATGGGCACCACCCACCCACAGCAAAGCCCATCAATCAGAATGACCATTGCCTGGAGTCCTGATACCCCAAGAGGATGGGTAATTACTCCTTGGCCTACATGGAAAGGTTACAGCTCTGGTACCACCGGTGTGATCCCTGCATTGTCAGGGGGCTCAGCTAGAAGGGTACATAACATGCTGAGGATCTAGCAGGGATAGACAGTAAGACGAGGACAGAAGGGGGAAAAGGAAGGGATGGGGATCCACACTGTCGGAGCTGCGGTGGGAGTTCTTTCCCAAATCAAACATACTGGTAACTGTAATTTTCTAATGAAGGTCAAAGCCCAATGAGGAGAAAACTGTGACAAAATCAGATATAAACAACAAAGGTGAAACTTGCTAAAACCATCATAGAACCATAGGAATAGTCGGGCCATTTTAAAGGGAACCACCTAGAGGGGAGATGAATGAGGGCGGGGAGGCATTAGGATGGGGAGGAGAGCTATTGGAGTTATGGCAGCATGGGGAAGTAAGAAGAAAGGTAGCAATGGCTCAAGGTCCTGTATGCAGCAAACATGTACCCACAAAAGATCTTTGCCCCCTCTCCCCCCAGGATGCAGGGGGGAGGGGGATACATTGCAAAAACAATCATACACTACTTAGCTTTTGCCCACAGCATTCATGAGTCAAGGGTACCAAGTCAGAGTGTGGCGACCGAAGAATGGAGTCAAGTGTTCATGCCTTTAGGAATGTGTGTGTGTGCTTATTTCTAAAGAAGGCTATGGCCGAAAGCTATGTTGTGTGACTGTCATTTCAATGGGCTTGTGTGTGGCATTAAGTTCAAACCTATCCTCGTATGTTCATAAATAAAAATTCACACTTGTGAACAGCTTTACAGAATTGGCTGGGTTCAGGTTTCGTTTATTATGTTCATGAGTCTCATTTGTATAGAGCAAATATTTGGAAATTTTGGGAATATCTATTTGGGCCGCTGCCCTGAAAAATAATCCTGTATGTGGGCCTGTCAATATGGAGCCCCCTCCATCCCACAAAAAAGAAACCTTTTGGGTGGTCCTGCAAGTGTGATATTTAGTGTTTATGAATCACATGGTCTTCAGGATTTGCTCATGGTTTTTTTTTTTTTTTATTTATTTCTGGTAGGTTTTTGAAGTATTTTATGTTTATACATCCTGTATAAATAGCTGCAAACTGTCTATGATACAAGTTCTGTTCTGCCTATACATTGGTGTCAGTAGTAAACAAATTCAGTGGAAAGTGTGTTGTACCTCATTGATGAGCCTTGCTTCTGGACATGATTATAGTTTCAAGATGATAATATTTGTATACCATTATTTCTTTCATAAATAAATATGAAACTATTTATTTTTAATATGAGAGTACAAATCATACTTTAGTTTTACTTGACAATGATACTGCTCTTCGGCAGCACAATACAATAATATGACCCACAATATAAGTAGTCAAATAATACACTTGCTTTCAAAATACTATAAATACTTGCCTCATACTGCAGTTCAAGAACATCACTTTCAAGTTCATCAAGTTGAGTATAGCCGACACGTTTTTTCATATACATCATTGGAACATCTTTCTTTTGAGTTTTAGTAATATAAAATGGCTCAACTGATGACTGCTTCTTATTGAATGGAATTTTCCATGCTGCTTTGAAGTATACTGCATTTATAAGCATCAATTTTGTGAAAGGGGAGAGGCTCCCTGAAACAAAAAAATTTTCTTCAATTTCTCTAACTGATACAAACAAGCGAAAATTATTTGTACTAAAATGATCAATCTGAAAGAAACCACTACAGAGATGTGACTGACACCGTCACTCTTCACTCCAGCTTTACCTCTCCCCTACATGAAGGAAGAATTTTATTCCAAAAGGTACCTAGGTGTATTTTGGCCTTTTTTTGTGTTACCATCAGCAGTACTGAGCTACATTTGGGTCAACAGCTCCAGCTGAACAGCATTAAATTATCCGATTCTCAAAATAAACAAGTGTGGAAACTGCTGCAGAGTAATGTGAAGTCTGCCTACACAAATGTTTGAAGCTGAAGAACTCCCTGCTTGCAAGGAGGCAGTTGGTGGATACGGGGGAAGGGTGTATGGATACGGGGGAAGGGTGGGAAGGGGCAGGAGGCCTGTCTTTCCCTGCCCCCAAAATAATGAGTACATATATAACATGTAAGCAAAAAATTAAATAAAAACTGTATGGCATGTTTTACAGCAAACTTTATGGTTTCCTGTAGTTTTATGATTTTTTGTAAACATTTCAGACAAAGATAATAAAAAATAGGCTATGTATAATAAAAAGTGCACTTAATACACAATATTATCTCTGACCATATTTCAACAAACAGCCAAAATGATTTGATATTTGAGTTTAGCTTACACACACACACACGATTTTGGAATATTTACCTCATTATTTTAATATCTCTCCCATATTTTCATAATCTTTTTCTGTTAAAATATTGTAACCTGTCATGCTGTGTCAGTTTGTCCTCTTTTTCAAGCTTATTGTCTTTGCCTGTACTGGTTTACGTAAAAACAAATGACAGTGTCAACTCTCCATTATTTTTGCAAATATCTCAAATGGCGAGATTTTTGGAAATAATGTAGAGCAAAGTCATTGAAAATTTTATCATCCACAAATACGTTTATTCAATTTTCATCTCAGAGTAATAGTTAAGGTGTTATTTGCAATTAAAATACTTGCTGCCAAAAGGCCATCACAAATGGTCAATTTTTAGTGTTATAAACTGGTTTTTGTCTGAAATATTTGAAAAAGGTGGGTTCTGGTCACTGGTAGCCAACAATTATGTCTTTAAAATTTGGTGCCAATTGGTTGAACAATGTGGCCTAAAAAGTGCGAACACATTACAGACAAAGCGTCAAATCACTGTTATTTTTGCAAGCATCTCTGAAACTATGTGAGATTTGAAAAATAAATTAAATTAAATAAACGTAAGAAGGCTAAGTTGTAAAGAATTGCCTTATCTACAATAATTTTCATTTCAGATGAATAATTGAGCCATTATTTTCTTTTAGATTTCGAGCAGTCAATGGGTGATCGCAAAGGCCCACTTTTAGTGTTTCTACTGTAACCTAAAGTGTGCCAAAAATTAAGAATGGTATCTGAATTACTTAACTGAATGATGCGTCAAGGCATCACTGTGGTAGACAGTAACACTTACCTGTATTGGCGACAGGAGTGGGGTTTTAGTGGTGCGAGTTTCGTGCAAGATTCTTTAACAGCTATATATTTTGTGATTTAACATCAACAATGAAAAAGTTTGAGCTCATAGTAATAAGGGCTTCAGCAGATATTTTCCTCTGAACATGAGCAGAAGAAGGTCTGTCTATGTATGCAAAACACTAGCCTGGAAACCGGAACCAGCTGCAGTGTAGGGTCAACAAAAACTGAATATTATTTTCAGTAGAATCACTTTCTACTACTGCTTCTCCAATACAGTGCCTACTCCCTCCCAGTGTTTTAGCACTCTCTGGCAAATCCCTGCACCTGCAGCCTGCACTGTTTGTACCAGCAGGTGTGTGTGACCTTGACCCTCCCTCCCTACCTCCCTGTCGGCCACCCTGCCGCTTTCTCCTCCCCCTCCCACTCCCTTCCACATTCCAACGGGCGCGCCACCATGCCTCCCTCCGGGACAGCTGTGCCTTCAACGTCCAGCCTGTTAGCGAAAACTGCAGGCGACAGCTCAATGCTACAGATTGCTCATGCAAATGTCCTGTCCCTATCAGCGCACCTGTCTGAATTCCGCTGCATATTCCATGACCTTGGTTTTCATGTTATACTTCTAAAAGAGACATGGCTAAAACTGAACATACCTTCTAGCTCTGTAGCTATTCATGAAGATTATATTTTTATGATAGATGTAACAAACGAGGCGGCGGAGTGGCAGCATATATTCGGGCAAACCTGTTTCCTAAACTCGTCCACTCATCCAAAAATGAAGAAAAACAACCCGAATACATGTTCGTGGAAATTAAGCCTTTCCATAGAAAATGTCTGATCTGTGTAATATACAATCCACCTAAGGTTGGGCAACTCTCAAGTTTTGAATCTGCACTGTCAAGTTTTGCACCCTCGTATGAACACACAGTTATTGCTGGAGATGTAAACAAAGTTCTTACAAAAGGGTCCTTCTGCGTCAAAATTCACTCGCATACTTTCCTCCTCAAACCTTCCATTGGTTCCACTTGGGCCGACCCACCATACAGCAGACACACACACTCATTGATATCCTTGCAACCAAGTCTCCAAACAGAGTAATCCACTCAGATCAGATCTCTGCACCTGGATTATCTTTCCACGATGATATACTTATGTCTATTCACTGAAGTGCCCTAAGAATACATTGCAAGTGATGACTTTCAGAGATTTTAAGCATATGAATATGACTGAGCTTGCCGCAGATGGCTATGATATTTCGTGGCTGATACCAACAGGAAACAATCACGATGTTAATATTCAAGTATGAGAGTTCACTAATAAATTAACGAACTTGTATTACAAACATACTACCCTTATAAAAAAAAGAAAATTAAAGAGAAAGCCTGCACCGTGGCTTACAGACGACATCAAACACCTTATGAGCATCAGACGCAGCACACAGGGAATACAAAAGGCACCCAACCTCTGAAAATCAACTCGCCTACAAGAAACAATAAAACTGTGTTAGTCAATCGGTGAGAAATGCGAAACTCAGGTGTGTTCACTCGTTAACCAAAGACCTTCACAGACCTGCCATCCTATGGAAAAAATTATAAGGTCTAGGAATTGGCAAATCAAAATCTGCTACCGAACCTGTAGTTCCTATAGACGATCTTAAAGAGTATTTTACCACACCGACATTTGTAATTGACCAACGCACAAAGACGCAAACTATTAATTCCCTTAAAATGTCGGGGGTTGATACAAACCAAAAATTCTCTCTCGAGCTAGTAAGTCCAAACACAGTCAGGAAATTGATTTTGTGAATTCGTTCAGCAGCTGCAGGGCATGATAATATTAATGTACACATGATTAGTAGTGTCATTGACCCGCTACTACCAATTATAACTGACATCTTTAACAATTCTCTGACTTCCAGTATCTTCCCAACATTATGGAAGCGTGGTCGTATTAAACCATTACCAAAAAAGGAATCTGCCACACAACTTTCCAACTACAGACCTATTTCCATCATACATTCATTATCCAAGGCCTTGGAATATATAAGCCATGAGCAGATAACTAGCTATTTAACATCACACTACCTACTAGACGATTATAAATCTGGTTTCCGCCAAAATCGCAGCACTACGACTTCCCTTATAAAAGTGAGAGATGATCTCAAGCACGCTTTGGATAACCAACAGGCGACAATTATGTGTTTTTAGATTTCAGCAAAGGTTTCGACAATGTAGATTTTGACATTTTACTTGGTAAACTCTCCAATCTAAATTTCTCTACAGGTGCTATTCAGTGGTTCCACTCATACCTCACCACCCATAAACAGTGTGTAATAACAGCAAAAAAATAGGTCAAAAATGGAGGTATGTTGTATCAGGGGTTCCACAAGGATCTGTACTGGGGCCTTTACTATTCTCACTATATGTTAATGATGTGTCCACTGTTCTGTCCCACTGTGAATATCATCTATACACTGATGACCTACAATTATATCTCAGTGAAAGTCCTAAAAACCTACGCATAGCCATCCAGCATGTAAATGCAGAATTTTTTTCACTATCAAGATGGGCACATAGCATGGGCTTGAAACTGAATCCTCAAAAACGCAGGCAATCTTAGTGGCCCATAAAAGACTCATCACTCCACAGCTCAGAGAAACTCTTCCACCTTTAATACCTAATGACACACAAATACGCTTTTGTCATTCAGCAAAGAACTTAGGAGTAATATTTGATCAGCACTTAGACTGGACAGAGCACACAACAGTCTGTAAGAAGGTATATGCGTCACTTCATTCACTGCAGAAATACAAAAAAGCATTTCCTTTACAGCTGAAAAAGAAGCTCGTTGAGACACTAATACTTCCCAATCTAGATTATGGTGATGCTATTCGCAAGGACTGTCACACGAAAATTCACGTAGGCTGGAGCTGCCAATGAATTCTTGTATCCGATACATTTGTAACTTATGTTTCTACGACTATATCAGTCCCGCATACCAGCAGTTATCTTTGCTACATGCAGGTAAGTGTTGGAGCTATCATACATTATGTTTGCTGCATTGCTTTCTCAATCATTGCAAACCTTCTTACTTATCCTCAACGATTATATTACTATCTGAACAGCACAGCAGAAATGCATGCTCTCACCAAAATAAATCTCTCTCTGTAGCATCACATAACTCTGTAATCTTCTCTAAATCATTTTCTGTATCGGGAACACATCTTTGGAACAATCTTCCTCAAAAGTTAAGAGAGAGAAAATCAATTCAAAACTTTAAAAGACAGCTAAGGGTTCACCTTCTGTCACAATAGACATCTTTTTCTCCACTTACCTGTCTGTATCCCACTGTTGTCAATTCCTCCTCCCCCCATAAATGTTTCCCTTTCCTTTCGTCAGCAGAGATCTCTATTCATATATATCTCCAATTCCTCACATCCATTGGCACTGTCATTTTTCAATGTTCTCCTCTTTCACTAATCATTTCCCCCCCCCCCTTCTGTTTATATTAAACTTAATTCAAATGTGTTAAACATCTATCTCCATGTAAATATCTCTTATTATTAGTATTACTTTGATTTTTGTGTTATTATTATTAGTATTATATATTGTTATTAATATTATTAATGAAGTGTTTTTTGTACTTAAATCCTTTGTTTATGTTGTTCCTGATCAAATAAATAATTAAAAAAAAAAGAAGTAGTCAGTCTTCACAGAATCATTCACCAAATTTAAAATGTAAGCCATCTTCTCATAAGAGATATAATATTACATAAAAATTTAACACAATGAGAGAGCTTTGCAGTTAGAAGAGTATTTATTTGTTTGTGGTTTTAGGGCGCACAACTTCTATGGTCATTAGCGCCCAGCCAAGAACATAGATTCGCTATGATCTCAAAGAAAAAAAGGTGACTGTCAGAACATCAACAAGAGGCTAAAAACGAAAGATAAAAGACAATTAAAAGGGTTAAATATCCTTGGATAAGTTGGCCAAGTTGATAAAACGCAAAACTCGAGCAGCTGCTCGAGTGTCATCAGCTAAAATTTCCTCCAGAGTAGACGGAAAGTGAAGGGCTACACGGAGATGATTAAAATTAACACAAGTCAGTAAAACATGTCGCACTGTCAGTAGTTCCCCGCAGGAGCACAGCGGTGCATGGTCGCCGGAGAGCAAGTGATGGTGGCTGAAACGGCAGTGACCGATCCGCAACCGGGCCAGGATGACCTCCTCTCGCCGAGAGGGGCGTGAGGAGGTCCTCCAAGCGGTCGGGATCGGTTTTACAGTTCTCAATTTATTGTTGTACATTGAAAACCAGGCACTGTGCCATTGCGACACGATACTCCGGCGAAGAGCCCGTTGAACATCGTCCGATGGGACGCAAAAGGTAGCCATGCGAGGCAAAATAGCTGCCGCCTTGCCTGCTATGTCAGCGGTCTCATTCCCAGGCACTCCCACGTGGCCAGGGACCCACAGGAAAGAAACGTGACAGCTGTTATCAGCTAGCAACTGGCGGGAGCGTTGGATCCGATACACGAGAGGATGGTTCAAGAAAGGGTCCTTAAGACTCTGCAGGGCACTAAGGGAGTCCGAACATATGGCATAGAAGAGTTCGCGGTGGCGGCAGGTGTACAAAACGGCCTGGTGGAGGGCAAAAAGCTCAGCCGTGAAACTCAAACACCGGTCAGGGAGCTTGTATTGGAACCGGTTGTCCCCGACGACGAAGGCAGATCCGACACCGGCAGTGCTCTTGGAACCATCAGTGTAAATAAATATGGCATTATCGAACCGCGAACGGAGTTCGAAAAGCCTCGAGCGGTATACCAAATCCGGAGTGCTCTCCTTGGGGAGCGAACTAAGTTCAAGGTGAGTGTGAACCTGGGCCTGATGCCACGGTGGCAATGGGCTTTCGCTCAACCAAAAGGTGGAAGGAAGGGTAAAATCGAGCCGCTGCAGTAGGCGGCGAAACCGAACTCCAGGTGGAAGCAAGGCAATCGCAGACAACTGATTTGGGCGATTGAGTGAGTCATCAAAAAATAATGAGTAAGATGGATGGTTGGGCATTGACCGCAGGCGGCATGCGTACCGACACAAGAGTACGTCACGCCGAGTGGTCAAGGGTAATACAGCAGCCTCGGCATAGAGACTTTGAACAGGGCTAGTATAAAATGCACCGGTCGCAAGACGTAAACCCCGATGGTGGATTGAGTTAAGACGGCGGAGAATCGATGGCCGTGCAGAAGAGTACACAAGGCTTCCCTAGTTGAGCTTCGACTGAACAATGGCCTGGTAAAGGTGAAGCAGGACGGTACGATCCGCTCCCCATGACGTTCCACTGAGGACACAAAGGACATTAAGGGATCAGGCACATCGGGCAGCCAGGTAGGACACGTGTGTGGACCAGCAAAGTTTACGATCCAACATGAGTCCCAAGAATTTCTTAGTCTCCACGAAAGGGAGAGCAACAGGGCCGAGATGTAGAGAAGGTGGAAGAAATTCCTTGTACCTCCAGAAGTTTATACACACAGTTTTCTCAGTGGAGAATCTGAAGCCGTTTGCGATGCTCCAGGAATATAGACGGTCAAGACAGCGTTGAAGAGAACCCTCCAAAAGACTCGTCCGCTGGGCGCTACAATAAATTGCGAAATCGTCAACAAAAAGAGATCCGGAGATGTCGGCTGAAAGGCAATCTACGATCGGATTGATTGCAATGGCAAAGAGCACCACACTCAAGACGGAGCCCTGTGGTACCCCATTTTCCTGGCAAAAGGTATCTGACAAAACAGAGCCCACCCGTACCCGGAACTTGCGATCCGCCAAAAACGCTTGAATGAAAAGAGGAAGGCGGCCCCGAAGGCCCCATGTGTGCAATGTGCGGAGAATGCCCGCTCTCCAACAGGTATCGTATGCCTTCTCCAAGTCGAAGAACACTGCTACTGTTTGACGCTTCTTTAGAAAGTTGTTCATAATGAAGGTCGACAACGTAACGAGGTGATCAGCAGCAGAGCGGTGTCGACGAAAACCGCATTGGATATTAGTCAGGAGGCGGCGAGATTCGAGGAGCCAGACCAACCGAGCGTTAACCATGCGTTCCATCACCTTACAGACGCAGCTTGTCAGAGAAATGGGGCGATAACTGGAAGGAAGGTGTTTGTCCTTCCCTGGTTTGGGGATGGGGACAACAATGGCTTCACACCAACTTGTGGGAAAATGACCTTCAGTCCATATGCGATTGTAGGTACTAAGAAGAAAGTACTTGCCCGCAGGAGAGAGGTTCTTCAGCATCTCAATATGAATGGAATCGGGCCCGGGAGCAGAAGATCGGGACAGGGCGAGAGCACGGTCTAGCTCCTGCATGGTGAAGGCGACGTTATAATTTTCTCGATTAAAAGAGTGGAAAGAAGGCCTCTTCTACCTGTTTGCGAGGAAGAAAGGCAGGTGGTAATGGGCAGAGCTCGAAACCTCCACAAAGAAACGGCCCAATGCGTTGGAAACAGCAGCGGGGTCCACGAGGACTGCGTTCTCCACGGTCAGGCGAGGAATCGGGGAGTGGACCTTGATGCCGGATAAACGGCGGAGGCCACCCCAAACAACCGTGGAGGGAGTAAAACGGTTAAAAGAACTAGTAAAAGCAGTCTAGCAAGCTCTCTTGCTGTCGTTTATGATACGACGACATTGCGCTCTCATACGTTTATAATGTATGCAATTCTCCAAAGTTGGGTGGCGGCAGAAGGTGCGTAAAGCAGCGCACCGGGTTCTAAGCGCGTCGCGGCAGACTGCAGTCCACTAAGGGACCTGGACACGACGTGGATAAGAGGATGTACGAGGTATGGAACGTTCAGCAGCAGTGACAATAACCTCTGTGAGGTAGTCGACCTGACTGTCACAGTTGGGAAAATTCTGATAGTGAAAAACAGCCACGGAAGAATAAAGCCCCCAGTCGGCTTTGGAAATGTTCCAACTGGTGGGACGAGGAGATGGGGAATGATGCAGGAAGTGGATGATACAAGGGAAATGGTCACTTGAGTACGTGTCAGAAAGTGCATACCACTCAAACCGACCGGCAAGCTGAGGATTGCATATTGCGAGGTCTATATGGGAATAAGTGTGTGTTGTGTCTGAAAGGAAGGTCGCTGCACCAATGTTGAGGCAGACAAGATTGAGGTGTTGGAGAATGTTCACCAAAAGGGAGCCTCTCGCACAAGGTGCGGGAGAGCCCCATAGGGGGTGGCGGGCATTAAAGTCGCCTACCAACACGAAAGGTGAAGGGAGCTGGTCAACAAGGTGTAGCACATCTGCCTTAGTAAGGGCAGATGACGATGGCGAATAGGTAAATGTGGATAAAGTGATGCGGACGGCAACTGCCTGTAGGTGAGTGTGCAAGGAAATGGGATGGAAATAGACCGTCTCGAACAAGCATCAGAACCCCTCCATGGGCTGGGACACCTTCCACAGGTGGCAGGTCGAACCGCACAGAGGTGTAGTGTGGAAAGTCTGCACGATCACGTGGACGCAACTTTGTTTTTTGTAGACAGACTAGAAGCGGGCAGTGCAACCGAAGGAGTAGTTTTAACTCCTCCCGACTGGAACGAATGCCGCGAATATTCCATTGAAGAAGCGCCATGATAAAAATGAGAGAAGAAATAAGGATAAAAACCCACTAGCAAGCGGGGTCGCCTCGACGGCCACTGAGGACCGGATTTCGAGGGAGCACTGCTATCTCTGTCTAGGGGCAAAGGGTCGTAGTCCATATGTTTGACCGACGTGCCTGCCACCTCCCTGAGTTGATCAGGAGGGGCAGTTTCCACCGCCGGTAAAGGGCTGGGTGCCCGGAAGATGGAGCGACCCAGAGAAAAAGAAGACTGCCGAGGCCGGCAACTGTTGGACGGCGTGACGGATGGGTCACACCTCGGTGGGGAAGGAGAGGAACTCCTCTTCTTGTCAGCTCTTCTGGAAGAGTGATGGCGGGAAGATGCAGTTGACGATTGGGAAGCCTGAGAACGCAGAAAATCCTCATGGACGGGTTCCTTTTTCAAGGTCCGGGCATCTTGTTTAGGTGCCCGCGGTTTACTAGAGGTTGTCGAAGACTGTACCTTAGAAGCAGCAGGAGGAAGCGGGGACGTGGAACGGGCAATCTTCGGGCTGGCGGATCGCACAACTGTGTCAACGAAGGTGAAATCACACGTCTGGGTACTTGAATCCTTAGTAGGTCGAGTAGAGGTAAGTACCTTACTGTATGTGCCCGCTGGGAGAACAGCGGGCTTTCGACTCGCCAACAACTTTCGAGCAGCAGATGTCGATACCTTTTCCGTAACCCGAATTTGCTGGATTACCTTCTCATCCTTGTATACAGGGCAGTCGCGAGAGGAAGTCGCATGGTCACCGTTGCAGTTTAGGCAGTGAGGGGACGGAGGTGGGCAATCCCCCCTCATGGGCGTCCCTACCACAAGTGACACACTTTGCTGCATTTGGGCAATGTTCACGGGTATGGTTGTACCTGTGGCACTGAAAACAGCGCGTTGGGTTAGGTACATAAAGGCGGACGGAGATGACTTCATACCCTGCTTTGACCTTCGACGGGAGGTCAACTCTGTCTAAAGTCAAAAACACAGTACGAGTCGGTGTCAGCTGGTTATCGACCCTTTTCATCACCCTGTGGACGGCTGTCACACCCTGTTCGGACATATAGGATTGGATGTCTTCATCAGACAACCCATCAAGGGATCTCGTGAAGACTACCCCCCGTGACGAGTTGAGTGTGCGATGTGCTTCCACCTTGACAGGAAAAGTGTAACAATGTAGTCCGGATTAGTTTCTGAGCTTGGAAGGCACTGTCCACTTCCAGCAACAATGTGCCATTGCGCTGACGTGAACAGGTTTTAACAGGGCCAGCAATTTCATCTACACCTTTCTGTATAACGAAAGGATTTACAGATTTGAAGTCTTTTCCGGCGGTGCGAGACACAACAAGAAATTTCAGTAAATTAGGCAAAGTCTTCTTTTGCTGAGGCGAATCTATCTTCCGTTTCTGGGTCAACGTCACAGTAGAAGAGAAGGAAGTCATCGCGGAAGTGTCCCCCGTGATTACCGGTGTCTCCGATGGCGCGCTCCTTCCTAGTGGGGGCCCTCTCCGAGGGCTTACCCGCCTTAGGTGATTGTTCACACCTCAGGTCACATCTCCCGAGAACTGACGGAGGAACCAATCGGCACGTTCGGAAGGTACCAGCTCGGGTAATCACCCCTCCCTGGGCCTGGCCTTTACCAGGGGGTACGTACGTGCCCTACTTGTCTACCCGGGGGGGGGGGGGGGGGGAATTACGCGTTACCCCGTCACCTGCTACGCATGATAATGCGTGGGTCGGCCTTCAGACATGCACAGGGAGGAAAGAAGAAGAATAGAGGAAGTGAAGAGAAAGAAGGAAAGAATTGTCTCAAACGCCGAGGCGGAGACTAATGAGGAGGAGAAGAAGGCTAGGAGAGTACAAGGAGAGAAAGACAGGAACAAAGGGTAAGAAAGGAAGGAACGAAGGAAGAAAAACTATAACAAGAACCACCGTAGCTCACAAAATACGCCCGTCTCCGGGCGAAGGCATAAACCGGGAGGGAAAGTGAAGCAGCCTGGGGCAGAAGAAAGGCTGCTCCGGCTCGGGGCCCCGTGCGCGCCACACACAGAAGAGTCTTTAAGCAGTGTAACCGAAAGCACAAATACATGGACTACTACACCTAGTATTTGAGAATGGAAGCACTTTGGAATATCCAGCAAAGTTACACATACTTTCCAGACTGAAACAAAACTTTTATATTTATGGAATGTATGGCATTAACTGCGAATGGATAAAGTTGAAAATGTGTATCCAACTGAGATTCAACCCAGGACTCCTGATTTCTAGGCAATAGCATTGACCCCTACACCCAGTGGACACTGTGTGGTCAGAACATCTGCAATGGATTACGCAATTGTGTCTACCATCAGATATAAATTTTTAACTTTACCCTGATCACTAGAACTCACTCTTAGTTTTGTAAACTAATTTCCGTAAGAGTAAGGGCCTACGAATGTGTGTGCCCTGAAGAAAGGATCATTTCCCATCACCGGCATATTGTATAAGTCATATGTCTTTGACATGTCTTAAAGAACAGACACCACATATGTATAGCTTATATGAAACTTTTTCTTAAATTTTCTTTCTAAATAGAAAATGAGGAGAGGGAACTTTTTATCACTTACTACATTCTTGCAGTGCGCCTCGGTTGCACAGTGGTAGAGTGCCAGACTACAAATCCAAAGGTCGCGGGTTCGATCCCCGCCAGGTCCTAGGATTTTTATCTGTCACTTTCCACTTCTTTCACCTCTGGCAGTATTGCTCATGTGAAAAATACCGAGTAGCATCGTGGTTCGGAACCCACGTTAAACTGTAGGTCCCCCTATAACTGGCTGGGTAAGTCAGTTCGAAGGTCGGAGGAAGGCAACGGCATACCACCTCCAAACAGGACCATGCCTAGTAAAGCACTGTGGTGTTCAATCTTCGGATTGTTGACTGCTTTACCTTTTTTTACATTCTTGCACTTCACACAATCGCATTTCAGTGTGAAGAACATTTTAGTTTACAACTTCTTCTCTTCAAACGTTATTTGAAACACAGTTTGCAGACAGTACCTACATATATCACTACATCTACATACATACTCCCCAGTCCACCCAATGGTGTGTGGTGGAGGGTACTCAGTACCACTACTAGCTACTTGCTTTCCAGTTCTACTCTCACATAGAACAAGGGGAAAACAAAAACTTCAGGCATATGTATGAACCCTAATCTTATCCTTGTGGTCTTTACACGAAAATTTAGGTTGGCCGCAGTAGAATTGTTTGGCAGGCTGCCTCAAATACCGGCCCTCTAAAATTCTTTAACAGTGCTTCTCAAAAATAATGTTGCCTACCCTCCAGTGACTTCCTGTTGAGTTTCCGAAGCATTTTGTAACATTTACATATTGATCAAATCTATGAGTTACAAACCTTGCCATCCACCTCTGTCATCCTTTAAACTGATCTGATGGGGGCCCAAACACTTTACCAATACTCAAGATGGGGTTGTTTGAGTGTTTTATATGCGATCTCCTATACAGACGAGTCACACCTTGCCAAAATGCTCCCAATAAAGCAAAGTTGACCATTTGCCTTCCCCGTGACTCTTTCAATGTTTGTTCCATTTCATATTGTTATGCAGCATTACTCCTATGTATTTAACTTATGTGACTATAAAGCAGCACAATAGTAATGCTGTATTCAAACAAAACTGCTTGCAAAATTATAACATGGTACATTACATCATTCAGAACTTCTTGTAGTGCCATTGTAGCATTTTCTTGTGAATTTCAAATGTTTCAAATGTTTGTAAAGCTTATGGGACTTAACTACGGGGTCATCAGTCCCTAAACTTACAAACTACTTATGAACTACTTACGAACTAGGATGGCACAAATATCCATGCCCGAGGGGGGATTCGAACCCCCGACTGTAGCGGCCGTGCAGACCGTGACTGGAGCGCCTTAGTCCCCTCGGCCACTACGGCCAGCTGTGAATTTTGGATAGTTAATTTTAATATTTGCAGTTTGAAGCAGGCAAAAGAGGGACAGAGTGGATGCCAGATCTTGGTGCAATAGCAACTTTCCAATTATGTTATCCGCTTTGTGTATGGAGTAGATCAATTCCTTCTCTGGCAGTGATATGCCGTTGCAGGAGGTTATGGGTTCACAGCCTGTACAGTACTGTGCAGCATAATTCCCATCACAAGTGTAAGGCGGCCTCGTAGACTTCCTTGCAGTGGCTTTTTTTTGTGTGTGTGGTTTTAGAGCGCACAACTTCTAAGGTCATTAGCGCCTAGGAAGGAACAGATTCGCTAGATCTCGAAAAAAATTGATAACTACCAGATAAGAGTATCAAGAGAAGGCTAAAAACAAAAGATAAACAATTAAAAGGATTAAATATCCTTTGATAAATTGGCCAATTTGATAAAACGCAAAACTCTAGCAGCCACTAGTGTGTCATCAGCTAAAAGTTCCTCCAGAGTAGACGGAAAGTGAAGGGCTACACGGAGATGATTACAATTAACACCAGACAGTAAAACATGTCACACCGTCAGAAATTCACCGCAGGAGCACAGCGGTGCAGGGTCGGCGGTTAGCAAGTGACGGTGGCTGAAACGGCAGTGACCGATCTGCAACCGGGCCAGAATGACCTCCTCTCGCCGAGAGGGGTGTGAGGAGGTCCTCCAGGCGGTCGGGATCGGTTTCACAGTTCTCAATTTATTGTCGTGGAGTGAGAACCACGCACTGTGCCAGGACGACATAATACTCCGGCGAAGAGCCCGTTGAACATCGTCTGATGGGACGCAAAAAGTGGCCATGCGAGGCAAAAGAGCTGCTGCCTTGGCTGCTATGTCGGCGGTCTCATTCCCGGGCACACCCATGTGGCAAGGGACCCACAGAACAGAAACGTGACAGCTGTTATCTGCTAGCAACTGGAGGGAGCGTTGGATCCGATACATGAGAGGATGGGTCGAGGCGCTGGCTGTGGTTGTCATTGTGCCCTGAGTTGAGTCAGTTGGATGCGGTATTACTGTACTCTGTATATCAAAAGTGTCGCCGCCCACTGACCACCTGCCAGATGTCATCAAACAATGTCAACAGAGCACCGAGCTATTACCAGTCATACCTGAAAATCGTATCCAAGGAAAATAAAGATGATTAAATCACACATCAACACTCTTCACTACTGTAACCAAACACCAGTACTAACAACTGACGACAGAAGGATGTCACTTCAGGACTTCATGTTGTCCTCATGACCATGATTGTCGTCCCTAATTTGGTGAATTGGACACTAGCATTGCTTCTACAAGTTTCAAGCAGAGCAGTTGTTTTGTGTGTGTAAGGTAGCAAAGGTGGCAGGTATCAGAAGCATATAGCCTGTGTGTTTTTCCAAGGCATGGATTTCCGTACATTGCCCCAGAAATTTATATTTTTTAATCATAATGAGTAGCAGAGATGGAGCAATTGCTGAGCAAAAAATATAGTCTGTAGTGTAATCTGTGTTAATTTGGTTGTTATTAGAAGAGGTAGTGCAAGTAGCGAAGTTAAAGTTACACAGATAGCCAAAACATTTGTATGTTGCACAGAGTCATTAAGGAATAGAGAGTCCTTTAAAGGGTTGTAACAGGGTTTGTTGCAATGCTGTAAGAAGCAGAATAGCTCTAGGTCTTTTGGGAGAAGTAAAAATGGTTGGTGAGTATCAATGACTTTGCATACTGGATCCAGTTACTAAATGTAAACACCTATGAGCTGGGAAATAGCAATGAGGCAAACAAACTTTTGTTGCTGGAGGCAGCACAGAAGGCTCTTGACACTTAGACGTATATACATTCAGAGATGTACAGAAGGGTTCAAACAGGCACACCAACTGATTTACACGCAACACTGAGATTAGCAACGGAATACGAGGAGATCTACCCAATTACTGGGGTGCAAGGTAGACAAAGTGTTTTTTTAATAGATGAGAGGTGTTTTTCTTGTGGCTGTACGGGCCACATACAAAAGTTTTGCCACCACTCGTGACTAATCAGGGTCGTCGGTGAAAAGGTAGTTTCTGGAATTCTAAGGGTAACAAGGAATATCTTGGCAACAGTTGAAATTCAGGCAGAGCTCTCATTGTTCTGTGTATAATTCCCATTAAATTCAGGTGCTTCAACTACGAATACAAAGGCGGAGTGTGCACTACTAGGTATTGACAATACTAGGCAAAATTTTTATTTGATACAGTGGCACATGTTTCAGCAGGTTGTATGGATCCAGTGGGTTGAAGAATTTTACAGGGTACAACTCATATGTGGTGGGAGGTAATGATATTAAACCTTTGGGATCAGGGGAGTTGTGTTTTTCTGTGGGAGGAATACATTTCCAGCAGTGGGTGGAAGTAGTCCATATGTAACAGTAGACTATTGTATCATTCTAGGATTAGACATAACTGCATAACATTATGACAAAATTGACCTTTGGCAACACCAGATGGAACTTAAGAGGAAATCATTTCAGCTGGGGAAGATGTCAGGACTAAACTGTCGTGAAGAGCATCTGCCACACATGACAAACTAAACTGCAGACAACAGGGTTTATATGCAGACAAGAAGAAAAAATTCCCAGGTTTTACCCGGATTTCCCAGTAAAAAGAAAAATGTTTCCCTAGGTTAAAAAGAACACTTTTTTGTGAAATACACTTTTTTCCCACGTGAATTACACTTTTTCTGTTATAAACAGAAATATACTTGGCACGGAGAAGTAAAAACTTATCCATTCTTTAACAAATTAATGTTTTATACACTGCCGCAGAACTTCTCAGTGTTAAAATGCACTTACAATGTTGGCATGATTTTTGTGATGTGTAGATGTTGGTAACAGCATGACAATTTATGGGAAGTAACAGTGGCCAGTCTTAAGTCAGTTGCAAACAGCCACTGAAAATGATGCCTTCCCCCTTTCTGTTTTGTAAATGAAGCTTGCATATATTTCAGTTTTTCATGATAACAGAGACAATGTAAATTATGAGAAGGTCGTTTATCATTTACTTTGTTTTGTATACTTCCCTACAATATTTAAACAAAAATAAAAATATAAAAGAGATGACTTACAAAAAGGACCGGCTCGTCGATAGAAACAAATAAAATCACACACAAACACACATACAAGCTTTCGCCACCACTGGCAGCTTCTTCAGGAAAAAGAGGAAAAAAGGGGAGGAAAAAGGGAAGGATATGGGTTTTAAGGAAGTGGAAAAGGAGTCATTCCAATCCCAGGAGTGGAAGGACTTACCTTAGGGGAAAGAAAGGAAGGTAAACAAATACACACACACTCGCACATATCGAAACGCAAACACACCTAGACAGACATTTGTAAAAAGCAAAGAAGTTGGACAGAGATACCAATTGAGGCAGAGGCTCTGTCCACAGAACCAAGGCAAAGATGCTAAAGATGATGGGCGGGAATTTGAGTTAGCGGAGATTGAGACCAGGTGGGCAACGGGAGGAAGGAATAAGCTGAAGAGCAAGTTCCCATCTCCGGAGTTCTGAAAGGTTGGTGTCGGTGGGAAGTATCCAGATAACCCGGATGGTGTAACACTGCGCCAAGATGTGCTGACCGTGCACCAAGGCATGTTTAGCCACAGGGTGTCTGCCTGTGACCGCTCATGTGAATGGACAGTTTGTTCCTGGTCATTCCCACATAGAACGCTTCACAGTGCAGGCATGTTAGTTGGTAAATCACTTGTGTGCTATCGCAAGTGGCTCTGCCCTTGATCGTGTACACCTTCCGGGTTACTGGACTGGAGTAAGTGGTGGTGGAAGGGTGCATAGGGCAGGTTTTACAATGGGGGCGGTTGCATGGGTAGGAGCCAGAGGTTAGGGAAGGTGGTTTGGGGGTTTCATAGGGATGGACTAGGAGGTTACGAAGGTTAGGTGGGTGGCGGAAAGACACCCTTGGTGGATTGGGAAGGATGTCATTAAGGATGGATCTCATTTCGGGGCAGGATTTAAGGAAGTCTTATCCCTGCTGGAGAGCCACATTCAGAGTCCGCTCCAGTCCCGGAAAGTATCTGGTGACGAAAAGGGCACTTCTGGGATTCTTCGGTGGAAGGTTCTGGATTTGGAGGATTGAGGAGGTGGCTCTGGTAATTTGCTTCTGAACCAGATCAGGAGGATAGCTGCGGGATGTGAAAGCTGTTATTAGGTTATTGGTGTACTGGTTCAGGGATTCGGGACTGGAGCAGACTTTTGCCACGAAGACCTAAGCTGTAGGGAAGGGAACGTTTGATATGGAATGGATTGCAGCTGTCATAATGGAGGTACTGTTGTTTGTTGGTAGGTTTGATGTGGACGGATGTGTGAAGTTGGCGTCAGCTTTCAGACAATACTACCTTCAAAGTCTGTCAAGACGATCCCATTCCTGATGTCCAGGCAGAGATTCAGGGAATTCTCAGATCCTTAGGCCCCCTACAAAACCTTTCACCAGAGTCCTTCAAACTTATGACCCCATCGACACCCTGCACCCCTACTTTCTACCTACTTCCTAAGATTCACAAACCTAATCATCCAGGCCGGCCAATTGTGGCCGGTTACCAAGCCCCCACAGAACGAATCTCTGCCTACATAGACCAACACCTTCAACCCATCATGTGCAGTCTCCCATCCTTCATCAAAGACACCAACCACTTCCTCGATCGCCTGAAATCCTTACCCAGCCTGTTACCTCCTGAAACCATCCTTATAACCATTGATGCCACTTCCTTATACACAAATATCCCACATGCCCAGGGCCTCACTGCGATGGAGTATTTCCTTTCACGCCGACCACCCACTTCCCTACCTAAAACTTCTTTACTTAACACCCTAGCCAGCTTCATCCTAACACACAACTTCTTCACCTTTGAGGGCCAGACATACCAACAACTAAAGGGAACAGCCATGGGAACCAGGATGGCCCCCTCATACACAAACTTATTTATGGGACGCTTAGAGGAAGCCTTCCTGGATACCCAAGCCTGTCAACCCAAAGTTTGGTACAGATTCATTGATGACATCTTCATGATCTGGACTAACAGTGAAGAAGAACTCCAGAATTTCCTCTC
Source organism: Locusta migratoria (assembly GCA_026315105.1). Lineage (NCBI taxonomy): Eukaryota > Metazoa > Arthropoda > Insecta > Orthoptera > Acrididae > Locusta > Locusta migratoria. The sequence continues at coordinate 107,151,005 of CM048745.1, forward strand.
CAACCTCAACTCCTTTGGTCCCATCAAATTCACCTGGTCCTATTCCAAATCCCATGCTACTTTCCTTGATGTCGACCTCCATCTGGCCAAAGGCCAACTTCACACATCCGTCCACATCAAACCAACCAACAAACAACAGTACCTCCATTATGACAGCTGCCATCCATTCCATATCAAACATTCCCTTCCCTACAACTTAGGTCTTCATGGCAAAAGAGTCTGCTCCAGTCCTGAATCCCTGAACCAGTACACCAATAACCTAATAACAGCTTTCACATCCCGCAGCTATCCTCCTGATCTGGTTCAGAAGCAAATTACCAGAGCCACCTCCTCATTCCTCCAAATTCAGAACCTTCCACCGAAGAATCCCAGAAGTGCCCCTTTTGTCACCAGATACTTTCCGGGACTGGAGCGGACTCTGAATGTGGCTCTCCAGCAGGGATACGATTTCCTTAAATCCTGCCCCGAAATGAGATCCATCCTTAATGACATCCTTCCCAATCCACCAAGAGTGTCTTTCCGCCGCCCACCTAACCTTCGTAACCTCCTAGTCCATCCCTATGAAACCCCCAAACCACCTTCCCTACCATCTGGCTCCTACCCATGCAACTGCCCCCATTGTAAAACCTGCCCTATGCACCCTTCCACCACCACTTACTCCAGTCCAGTAACCCGGAAGGTGTACACGATCAAGGGTAGAGCCAATTGCGATAGCACCCACGTGATTTACTAACTAACATGCCTGCACTGTGAAGCGTTCTATGTGGGAAAGACCAGCAACAAACTGTCCATTCGCATGAACGGTCACAGGCAGACAGTGTTTGTTGGTAATGAGGATCACCCTGTGGCTAAACATGCCTTGGTGCACGGCCAGCACATCTTGGCACAGTGTTACACCGTCCAGGTTATCTGGATACTTCCCACCAACACCAACCTTTCAGAACTCCGGAGATGGGAACTTGCTCTTCAGCTTATTCTCTCCTCCCGTTGCCCACCTGGTCTCAATCTCCGCTACCTCAAATTCCCGCCCACCATCTTTAGCATCTTTGCCTTGGTTCTGTGGACAGAGCCTCTGCCTCAATTGGTATCTCTGTCCAACTTCTTTGCTTTTTACAAATGTCTGTCTAGGTGTGTTTGCGTTTTGATATGTGTGAGTGTGTGTGTGTATTTGTTTACCTTCCTTTTTTCCCCTAAGGTAAGTCCTTCCACTCCTGGGATTGGAATGACTCCTTTTCCACTTCCTTAAAACCCATATCCTTCCCTTTTTCCTCCCCTTTTTTCCTCTTTTTCCTGAAGAAGCTGCCAGTGGTGGCGAAAGCTTGTATGTGTGTTGTGTGTGATTTTATTTGTTTCTATCGACGAGCCGGTCCTTTTGGTATGTCATCTCTTTTCTATTTTTATTTTTGTTTATCCCACCGGGAAAGTTTCCCTCTATAATGTTCTTTCCAATGTAAGCTGTTCATAATGGTTACTCCCAATATTTAGTTGATTTGAGCGATTTATCATGTAAATGAGAGTTACGAAATTTCTTTTAGTGGTCATATGGATGAGTTCACACTTATTATTAAGAGTCAATTGCAAATTTTTTCACCATGAAGATATCTCTATCATTTTGCAGTTGCATTTGATCTTCTGGTGACTTTACTAACTGATAAAAGACAGCATCATCTGTAAACAGTCTAAGCGAGCTACTCGGATGAATATCAGCACACTATAATGATAGAAAATGAACTGCATCATTGCAAAAGGGAAAATATCATGGTTTGCCCTGTGGGATCAGTGAAAACTGGGGAACCAGGTGCTAGGGCATGCACTACGGAGGTGTCAAAACTGAGACAGAAGACAGCAAACCACCGGGTTTATTACATACCATTCTCAGTGCTAATAGTTACAAGCTACTACAAGCAGGGGTGGCTTGTGGAAGCAGAACAAAGAGTAGGATGACAGTGTATAATTGATTAACAGGTCATTGTGAGATTTGTAGGAACAACATAGTTTACCAGCAGATGTAATGAAGACAACTACATTAAGTATAACATTGTCACAGCTATATTGGCCACACACAACTTTAGGACTTCTAACCTTGGTGAATAACCTTGCAGTCCCATCTTATTCATTCGGGGATAATATCATAGCCAGGCAAGAAGGCTGCATTACCACGGAGCACCTTTAGCAGCATTTACAAGAATTTAAGGAACAACAGCAGAGAATTACAGTAATGCTTAGAGTTGCACTAAAATAGTCTTAGTACTGTTCTGCGCCCTTTTTGATTATCTGATGAGAACATTAAGAAGTCTGAGGCATGCATAGTGCATGTTTCAGTAGACTGGAGAACATGAATGTAGACTGTGTAACGCACATGTGAGCATAAACTTGTAAAGAAATGTTCAGGGAAAGTAGGGTACAGACTAGTCAGCTGTGTGTGGGACCTGGCAATGCAGACTGGTGCAACAATGAGTGTGATTGGTATAGGGTAACCTGGATATATAAATCTGAAGGGGCAGGTTTCCTGGAGGGAAGGCCAATGTAGTACACCACCACAGTACTTTGTGTGAATTTTGGGCAATTAAGTGGAATATTCACAGTCAGTTGAAGTAGACAGAAGTAGTAGAGAGTGCATGCCAGTGAATAGTGCAAGATGATTGTTGCAATTATGGCATCCTATTTGTGTATAAAGTATGTCAGTGTAGCCACACAGTCCCATTGATGTGACAACTACGGAGGACACCTGCAGTGCACAACAATGGAAGTCAATCCATAAGTCCTGTTATGAAGTTGTTGCCTGGTGAGTGACTTAATTTTACTTTAGAGACAACATGAATGCCAATAAAAGAATAAATAATTGTCTTATTCAGGACAGCAGTAATTTGGAAGTCGGCAGAGTTTGAGAACTAGATTGGAGGCAGTCTCCACCTTTGGGTCATCAAGTGGCAATGGCAGGTGTCTCAGTAAGAATGTAAATGCGACAAAGTCGCGATAGAGGCGGGTGACAAGACTTACAAAGGTTTTTAGTGCTGCGGGTATGCTGAATAGGTTACAAAAATTTTTCAGTAGCAATTATTATTAATGACATGTTTCGGATATTCCATCATCAGATTTGTATCTACAAAAACATTTTATACATACTACATTATAATAGCTGTTTCATATACCATGAGATTAACATTGAAAATTTCTTGTTCCTGTATGTTGTACCTGTTGGTGACTTCAACCACTCTCACACAAGATATCTTTGCATAGATGTTATAAGCTGTTTGTTTGCACAGTCTACATGTGTGTAAACTATTAGAGCCAGTTAGGAAGACATTTCTCGCCACCAGGTGGCACTACCATGCGTACAGTGGTGCCCTAATATTTCAAAGTATGCACATTAATTATGTTGTTATTGTCTTCAGTCTGGAGGCTGGTTTGATGCAGCTGTTCATACTACTCTATCCTCAGCAAGACTCTTCATCTCCTTATAAGAACATCACCCTACATTCACTTGAATCTGCTTGCTGTATTCATTTCTTAGTCTCCCTCTGCGATTTTTACCCCACACACACCACCTCCAATGCTAAATTCACAATTCCTTAATGTCTAAGAATGTGTCCTATCAATTGATTCCTTCTTTTAGTCAAGGTATGCCAAATATTGCTTTTCCCCCCAATTCTATTCACTACCACTTCATTATAATAATGGAAAGTCCAGGTTAGAATTAATAATATAGTGAGGACAGTTTACAACTCACCGCAAAGATGTGGCGAAGAGCTGCGACAGGCACATACAAAAGACGCACACATACAACACATTCAGCTATCGGCCATGGCCTTCTTCAGAAAATAGAATACTCACGCAATCACACAGGCACACAACACAGTCTTACAACCATCACCTCCGACTGCCGCAGTCATCCGCACATCATTAAATAATATCTATTCAAAATTTTTTGAGACCAATTCAGCATGCCCGCAGCACTACCAATTAGTCTTAGAGATCAAGATTCTACCTTGAGAATGCCATTTCTCTTTAAAGTCCACTCCTCTGTTTTGGTGTTGCCCCACTGGGGACCTACTCAGATCTCACTGGCAGTGAGACACCATCACGGGAGGTTATTGGTTCGCAAGCCATAGAGAACAGTGCAACACAATTCCCATCCCAAGTGGCAGTTGGCCTTACAAACAACTTCAAGCTAGTTGTTTCCTTGGTCACATCCCGAGACAAGTCAACTGGGTATGGTATTATTGGACTCATTTTAACAAAATGGGCACCGCCCACCGTAAACCATCTGCCAGATGTCAACAAAAGCACTGCTGATAACGCATCAAGCTACCACTGGTATTTACTGACAAGTGTATGGAAAGAAAAAGATTATACCATGTCCAGACGCTCTTCACTATCGTAACTGACCACCAGAAATAACAATATTGTATCATAACCATTTAGATGTGTGAGAAACTAGCTTTTGAGCAAAACATAGTGAAAATTACCCACTTTACATACATTCAGTGTTTAATAATGAGAGCAATTAGTGACTTCCCATGAGCATAAACATATTACAAATGAGTTAAAGTAATCAAACCTATTGAGTTTTTTCCCCACACACACAGTGTTTATTGTTGTTAGGCTAGGGGTAGGAAAAGAAAAAAAAAAAGAAAAGAAAGACTATAAAAGGTCCTTGTGTTAGCAAGGGGTCATGGAAGAAGATGTTGAAACTAGTATGACCCCCCAAATGGATTGAACATCACACACCTAGAATTTTGTGATTCCATAATTCTCCCAGCATATGGAATATTCAAAAAACTTACAAGTATGCAGCCAGGTACAGAAATAGACGTTGGCTGGTATTTCAGCAGGAGACTGCCCTGCCATTCTCAAGGCAATACTGCAGTGTTGAAGGAATATGCAATAATGTTTCAACCTTTGTTTTTTCAATGACAATAGCAAGCAAGCAAGCAAATAGTGCCATTATCTGATAAAAGAGGGAAACTGTTAAATATTGATAATTAACAAACTGTCAATGGGTGAGGTAGCATTAATTGTCCCACTGTTTTATGACAAGTGAGAGAGCAAGATTACATGCAGATTTTAATCAAAAATGCCCAACACTATTCATAAACTTATCCACTAGTTTTATTTCAATTGCTTCCTTGATAAGAAAATCCCAATAACTCGAAGTGCAAGTCTTGCATAGGGTGACACGTGTCCAGGCAATTTTCAGCAACAGCAGATTTGTCAAGTTGATGTAAACTAGTGTCATGCAAAGATGGAAGGAAATACAGCCATATCCTTTCAAATAAACTATCACAGGATTTGCCCGAAGTGATTTAGGGAAATCAGAAATCATGATAAACCGAAATCTGGATGGCCAGATAAGGATTTGAACCACTGTCCTGCTGAATGTGAGTGCAGTTGTTACCACTGTGCCACCTTGCTCAGTCTCCAAAGAACCACATAACCAAAAATGAGGTTGCTACTTGACAAGCTGTTTGCCCATCAGGTCCATGCTTACTGGGGACTGTGTTGAAATGGTCTCAAATTGCACTCAACAGACTGCATTTTAAATATGGAATTGGATGATGATTCTCTTGCTTTGTCAAGGTGTATACACAGACGGGGAGGGGGAAGGGACTATTTGGAATTCCAGATTGCGGGTTAAAATACAGTTTACTCCAGGTGAAAATTAACTTTTCCTAAGAGAATTACTATTATTATTATTATTTATTTTGATTTTGTGTTAAGTGACAAATTTTTTCCTTGGAGATATCAAACCCAATCCAAAACATGGATCAAACAATGGAGAGGCCAAGTTGAAATTTCAAAGGCCAAACTGCATACAAGCATATAGAAAAGAATCACATTCACCCAACTTAAACGTTTGTTGTCTCTTATGACCATGTTATCTTCATCAAAGAGCATACATATATTCAACAATCATTCAGGCACAAACCGTGCAGACTTAACAGCCATCTCTGGCTGCTATGAAACAACTCACCCCTTAATGAAGAGGTGAATGGAGTGGAATGGAAGGGAAAGCATGGCAATGATATATAAAGAATGCTCTGCAATGTCCGGTGAAATGTACAGGCACTGATAGGTGGGAATATGAGATGCTCAGACTGCAAGAAAAATAATATATTTAAAAAAAAAATGGTGGCCCAAAGCCATGAGAGAGAGAGAGAGAGAGAGAGAGAGAGAGAGAGAGAGAGAGAGAGAGAGAGAGAGAGAGAGAGAAGTAACCTTGTTTATTTTATATTTCATTTATATTACTTATTGTATTACTTCCCCAGCTGCATCTCACATTTCCACCTAACAGCACCTTTCACATCACCAGGCAGCAAAGAAATATTGCCGCAAGTCTTCCGACAGTATGTGTTGTGCAGTGGTTAGCATCACAGATCACTGTGCTTTCAGTCCCCAGTCCAAATCCCACCATGGGAAGAAAAAAATTATTTCTTTGTATTTACCATTCCTATAATGTTCTACATGTGTCTTATGTTTGATGTACTTGTAAGTTCCAGAAAATTCTTTCTATGTATAAATAGTGGAGCACTTCAAGCAGGAGTCAGTCTGTATTGAGTGTACACTTGTGTTAGCAATATATGTGTTCGAAGTGTAAGGTGTTTTGTTCTATTAACGACCAGCCTTAGAATTCTGGACCACCTTGAGTTTGCAACATGACAATATCCATACCAACCCTTGCCATGCATTCTCCCCCCCCCCCCCCCACTCCACTCGTCTCCTCATTCACTGTTAATGTGAAAGTTATGCTGTAGTGGCCAGAGATGGCATTCACATGAGTTGTGATTGTGTGAAAGTACATATGTTCTTTTTCTGCTGAAAAATTACACATCGTTATTGTATAATTTTCAGACTAAGAAAGAACTAAAAAAACACGATGAACTAGCTTGGTCTTTTCTTTAGCCTGTTATCCTTGAAGGTATATCCATAACATCTTAACAATAAAAATATAATTTTAATGGAGCAGAACTGGTGACTAGTTATGAAGAGAGTGGTCAGGCACTTGTCACACTATTTTAAAAATTTACCTCAGAATTTTACAGGTGCTGATATCTAGTCATAGCAAGTATGATTTAAAAAACTTTGGTAGCCAACAGGAGTAAGTGAAGAGTTTACCTCCCTTGGCCTCTCAATGCCTCATATATTCAGACCATTCAGTCTACATAAAAAGGAATGCACAAATTTTCATTTGGTTAATGGAAATACTACCACTGATAATACCTAAATGTTACCAACTGATCGTGTTTTGAGATAAATAGGTTAAGTGTTGTACAATTGTTAACTTGAAGGCTCCAGTGGATAGTTTAAGCCATACTTTGCACAAATTGACATTTTGTGAAATGTGCTTCCCCTCACAGCTGACTATTAGTAATGAAGTCTTCCAGCAAAAAGTTTTGAATTAATTTCAATTGAATAAAGTGTGCGACTACAGAGGCTTACATTATGGAAAGCTGTAAGTCATGAGACACAAGAACATAGGCTGATGAATAAACCTGGTATCCAAGAACCATGTAACATGCTCTTGTAATGTCATGTTAAATTATTTAGTAATATAAAGATAACAAATTCAAAACTAACATGCACTTCATATGATCAAAGGCAATCTAGTTTTGGTGACAAAGTTCTAAGGGTAAAGTACAAACAGAGAACTAAGAAAATCAGTACGTCACAAGTTTATAATGAGAACAAACTACCTCTTGCTAAACATGCTAATGGTTTTAACACCAGCTCACATAGAAATGTGACACCATCTCTCAGTTGTATGAGGCAGCATAGTGAGGCAAATCAATAAAAAAGTGAGCATTAACAAATCGCGTTACAAATTAAAAGTTTTCTTCTTCTTAGTAGTCGACCTGCAACAAAATTCTATCATGTAAAAATTACCTTCTGAAACCATATTCTTTATCTTTTCGTTTGTTGCTTGTTCCACCCATTTGTTTATCAAACGGGCTGCTTCTACAGCTTCAGAAAAATCAATATTTTGTGCAGTCGAAGACAATAATTGACTAGCGACTTTGAAGTCATTCTTCACTTCAAAATTTTTTTGAATAAACATGCCCGTGGCAGATTCAAGAGTTACATTGTCTTCACTCTGGAAATGAAGCACCACACGGATGAGCTGCAAAACACTATATACTTTGTTTTTCTCAAACAAAATAACCTCTAAATTCAAGTGAAATTTACACAATTGATGGTCTGCTATGATTTGCATGCTGCTGCTATCAACTGCTAAATTCTACGTCAATTTTCTCATCATAACATCTTGCTAATACTAATCAAATACTACTACTACTACTTACTATTACTATTATTATTATTATTATTATTATTATTATTATTATTATTATTATTATTATTATTGTAACTAGATGATCCATGCACATACTTCGCACCATTAGTGGAATGACATAAAATATTGGGAACAAATGGAAGTCATGTTGAATGTGAACTCTTAGCTTTCTTTAGAATCAATCAATGAATGCAAGCATTTAAACATAAAAATGAAAGCACTGTCTGCTGAGAGTTTAGACCAAATAAATTGCACACTTTAATTAGAATGAAAGATATTATAAAATGAACCAATTAAAATAGCCACAGTAAGGATAGAAGATTATCATGTTTGAGTATAATTGAAGAAAGGTGAAGGTAAAGTGAATTCTGATTTTGATGGCAAATCTCTTTATGAATAACGGATTTCTTCACAAATCTCTGCAGGAATACTTTTTGTTTAAAACAAAAAATGAAAGAAATTTGCCAGATATAATGGCCTGAGTGACATTTTCCTTAATGAATACAGCAACAACAACATTATTCTACACATGGGGACTTCATTGAGCAGGTAGGGAAGTAGAAGTAGTGCAAAAGAATTTTTGGTACCTACACAATGCATAACAGAATCAACCACAATGGCAATAGACTGGTAGGATAGTGCCAAACACAGAATATGACCCAGAAATCTACAGCCTTTATAGGCTACTGACAAAACAGAAAACATGATTTCATCAAACCAAACTCAATGACAGGGCAATTAAACTAAAGGTCCATTAAAGAATACAACATGTCAAAGTACTGAGAACAGTCAACCTTGATTCTGATCACTATCTTTTTATAATAAAACACTCTCTCTCAAAAACAGAACCAACAAGGTCTAAAAGTAGCAAATATGATCGAAAGAAGTTTCCCTTGTAACTGAAGACACCCAAAACCAAAACTGTGATCAAAGAAAGCCTAATAACTAAAGCTGAAAAACCTGCTCCCATAGCCAAAGACAAAAGACATCTGGTAGACAGAAGAATGTAACTCATTTAACAGAAAAGAAAAGCATGAAAGCAATGGCAATCAAAGAAAAATGAATGTAACTGGCAAAACTTCCTAAACACAAGGAAATTAGCAAGCAAATCTCCAAGAAGAATAAAAAATTCCATGATGAAGTCCTCTTTCAAATCAATGAATACTTTACTCACAAACTTTTACAAGACCTTTTAACAAAAACTAACCAAATACAGGCAACTGACTTTTCAATTCAAAGACAAAATGTAATTGCTTCCCACAACAGCAGGGATAATAGCAAAATATTGGCACAGTATTTTAGAAACCTTCACAATTGAGAAGGTGAAGACTCTATAGAAAAAAATCGACTTTAGCCTTTCTACAACAACAAACCCAAACTTTGAATCCCCCCATCATGGAGCAACTGCCATCAGCCCTTTCAAATCTCAAAACTTGTCCTGTAAGGCCTCAAAAAGAAAATATTTAGTGAGCAGCAACAATAACTACCTTGCTTCAGTATTTCATTATCTATTATGAATGAATTCATTTCCAGTTACACAAGGTGCATACTAACACCTCAGTTTTCTACACATCTTACCTTCAGAACATTGAGTAAGGAAATGGCACTGGAAGTCATAGACTTTTGATCATTGGTTTTGTTGATAATACTAGCAATTTGTCTAGCTGTACTTCCTTTAGCTCCAAGATATGTGAGTGCCAGTACAATTTCTAAGCTGGCTGGAGAAGTAACAAGATTCCCATGTACTTGAGCCAGTTCCTGAAAGTGAATGTATGGAGCACAATTAGAATTAAGTTTAATTTACTATGCACAAATATGTTCTCACTCTCAAAATTAACAGTCCTAACACCCACCAATAGGCACTATCGTTTCCATCATGAGCCCACCACAATCATATAACAAAGAATAGACATGCTTATGACTGTACTGTAGCATTAAATATGATAGTGTAGCTACATGTAAACAAACTTGCAACATGCTAGGTGACACAGGTCTGGAACTTTTGAATATATCTGATAAATTGTAGAGAATCTGCCATAAGTTGCCTTTGACATATTTCCATCATTAAATCAACTTCTTAATATAATTTTTAGTTTTTTGTGTAGTTTATGTACTCAGTCAAAGTGAACTAGAGTAGGCCCTAAAGCATAACATTTTTTCCTGTATTCTTGTTCAGTTTGTACTGAGACAACTTAATATAGTGACTACGTAGACAACTAAGAACTTGACAGAGGATGATTTGATAAGACACACACATCTAAAACCTGTCATTGATTAATAAAAAAGAAATAGAAAAAAAGCAACTTATGGCAGACTCTCAACATTTTCTAAATCTACAAACTTACATATATAAGTGAACTGTGTAGAGTGAAAAAATTTGAAGCTGCATCCATAATGCTGCCAAAATAGGAGATTACAGCAACTTCAGAACATTGTCCTCATTATGGAGTGGCTGGAGGCACTGATACCCTTGTTACTCAAAAAGGATTATGTAACATGAATATTTGGTGATATTGACAACAGCAAATGGCTTCAGAACAAAGCTATATTGTGCCAAATGCAGTAATTTTGCATTATGCTCTTTAGTGAAAACCACGAATGGATAGCACAACCTGATAATATGTAATTTTCATTTACATGAAATAAAATATTATAAACTACCATATCTGTTTATAAAGTGACTCAGACTCATAGAATAAAATTATTGGTACCATCATTGGGTAAAACTTAACGACACTTCTTGCCAGGCTCCAGTGCATATGTTGGCAACAGATAAACAATGAAGTGTAGAATTGCGTTAATATTTTTCATGTGCTTCAGAGTACCGGTAAGAATTACTGTTGCTTGTTTCACTCGCAGAAAAATTAGTACTGTACCTGCTCTATGGTTGACAGGTTCTTGTATGTACCCTTGTACATAAAATAGGAAAAAATAATTTTCGTATTCATTGAAGTTGTCAAGAAGAAACAATTATTAGTCATCTGAGTTGCCGCCATTAACCACTGGTGCCAACCTAACCACTGGCCTGAGATGCGAGATGCATTGTACAATTTAACCCAACCACTGAAAACAAAATACATTTCTAGACAATTTAATGACAAAGCTCAACCAGATTACTAGTTGATTGAATTCAATGAAATAATCATACAACCAACACAAATGTTAATGAATCAAGCCATAAGTTTTGTACCTGTTAACAGAACAATTTGAAACATTGTTCCAAATACTATAATGAAATATATATGCACTAAACCTCAAAATCTAAAAGAGAAAAAGTACACTTAACACCCTACTATATCATAATTGGTTGAAACAATAATTTTAACAAGGAAAGGCAAGTGTAAGTGAAAAATCTTTACAGGTCTGAAATCAAGGTAAAGTACAGAACAAATTATACATACCGTTACATGCTGAACTTGGTGAGTAAATGAAAAGCTGCTTGGGAAAATTATTAAAACAGAATTAAATTGTTATGATAAAGTATACCAACCACTAAATCCACCCAATGCACCTAGTCAGTCCTCACTCACGTGAGACTATCATCAAGGATTCTAGTATGGTGGAGAAACTCGGGAAAGAAATCAAAAGCATACTTACAGACAGTTTAATTGGAATAGTGCAACAAAGAAAGTGATCAATGATCAACAGCTTAAAGGTGGATCCAATGTCATTTTACATACACTAATAATTTATTAGTACTGGTGGGAATTCTCCACTGAGAAGCTAAAATATTCTTCAAAACAGGTAGATTGGATGGCCAGTACTTACCTTTAGTTCTATACCACTGACACAAAACAAAAATGGAGATGAAAAAATAATGATAATAAATCATACATTTTGAACATGTCAAGAGAATACAGATAGTTTATACTAGACACATGCAGTATTCACTGAATATAAATGCATCATGCTGAATGAATAAAAGTGAAACAATTATTACAATTTATATTTAAAAAAAAATAAATGAAGATTACTCACCAGGCAAAGGGGCACAGGTAGTGATAGTAGCACAAATAAATAAAACACACACACACACACACACACACACACACACACACACACACACACACACACACAAACGCAAGGTTTCGCAACCCAGTTGCTTCTTCAGGCAGAAGGGAAGGAGAGGGAAATGATGAGGGTTTTAAGGGAGAGGGTAAGGAGCCATTCCATTCCCAGGAGAGGAAAGACTTACCTTTGGGGAAGACAAGGAAGGTAAACAAATACACACACAACCACACATTTACACAGATGCAAACACACCTAGGCAGACATACCATAGAAAGCAAAGAGGTTAAGAAATTAGAGATGTCACTTGAGGCAGAGGCTCTGTCCAGAGAGCCGAGGCAAAGATGTTAGAGATGGTGGGCGGGAATTCAAATTTAGTGGAGGTTGAGACCAGGTGGGAGATGGGAAGAAAGAATATGCTGAAGGGCTAGTTCCCATCTCCGGAGTTCTGAAGGATTGGCGTCAGTGGGAAGTATCCAGATAAGTCGGCCGGTGTAATACTGTGCCAAGATGTGCTGGCCAGGAAGGATATGACTTCCTTAAATCCTGCCCCGAAATGAGAACCGTCCTTCATGACATCCTTCCCACTCCACCGAGAATGTCTTTCCGCCACCCACCAAACCTCCGTAACCTCCTACTACATCCCTATGAAATCCCCAAACCACCTCCCCTACCTTCTGGCTCTTACCCTTGTAACTGCCTCCGTAGTAAAACCTGCCCTATGCACCCTCCACCCACAACTTACTCCAGTCCTGTAACCCGGAAGGTGTACACGATCAAGGGCAGATCCACTTGCGATAGTACCCATGTGATTTACCAACTGACATGCCTGCACTGTGAAGCATTCTATGTGGGAATGACCAGCAACAAACTGTACATTCGCATGAATGGTCACAGGCAGACAGTGTTTGTTGGTAATGAGGATTACCCAGTGGCTAAACACGCCTTGATGCACGGCCAGCACATCTTGGCACAGTGTTACACCGTCCGGGTTATCTGGATACTTCCCACTGACACCAACCCTTCAGATCTCCGGAGATGGGAACTAGCCCTTCAGCATATTCTCTCTTCCTGTTGCCCACCTGTTCTCAACCTCCACTAAATTTGAATTCCCGCCCACCATCTCTAACATATTTGCCTCGGCTCTCTGGACAGAGCCTCTGCCTCAAGTGGCATCTCTGTCTAACTTCTTAACTTCTTTTCTTTCTACAGTATGCCTGCCTAGGCGTGTTTGTGTCTGTCTAAATATGTGTGTATTTGTTTACCTTCCTTTTCTCCCCCAAAGGTAAGTCTTTCCTCTCCCAGGTTTGGAATGGCTCCTTACCCCCTCCCCTTAAAACCCTCTATTTCCTTTTCCCTCCCCTTCCCTTCTGCCTGAAGAAGCAACTGGGTTGCGAAAGCTTGCATTTGTGTGTGTGTTTTATTTATTTGTGCTACCATCACTACCTGTGCTCCTTCACCTGGTGAGTAATAATCTATTTTTCATATATATATATTCTCCCTGCTAGGAATTTGTCTATAATATTTAATACAATTTATCAAATATAAGTGACTTTTTAAATACAAATCAACCATTAAGTATAAGTACATTATTAAAAACAAAGCACAGCAGTATAAATACTTTAAGACAAAATAATACAGTCATCATATAGACAATTGACAGACCCTTTGCATTACATGTTTTAAATTCTACTGACTGATAGAAAGCTTGTTTTTCTAGACACCTTTATGCAGTGTTAGGCCCCTACTTAAGACTTCTGTGATACACTGCTTGCTACAGTTGGTAACTGATAATTGAAGGCCATAACATTCCATTTGTAAAGGGTATGTCTCACTGACATTTGTCTTGCCATTGTTATGAGCTTTAAAAGTAGCATTGCTTAAGTGCGTATTTGTTCCTAATGTTCATTAGTCCATCCTTTTCCCACCACTTGATATCCATTCCCACCTTCCTCCCCTCTATGTCCTCCTCCACATTCCTCACTCCATCTCAAACTCCCTGTCTATGAAAAATTACAAATATCTGGCAAAATAATGTTTATTGCAAGGTAATCTCCTTCGTGCGACTTATGATGACTTGGAGTATAAAAACCTTCACCACAAAAACAGAAAATTTTACGGTGATCAGTCAGTGTGGAAGCCTCGTTTTGAACTTTAAATGCGCATTGAAATTTCATCAAGACAGGATGATCTCAGGGGCATAGGTAATTTATTCTTGTTAAGGTGGGTGAGTAGGGAGGTTAGTCGCCTTGTCTCCTGGAAGGCATGGAGCGGAGTGTGTCATTCAGGCCAGTATCCAAAATTTCTGCAACTGAACTGTAAAACCACTACAACATTTTTCACTCCATATAATTCCTATGTAATACTGTCATGCAATTAATCTGATGATATCCTGCTATTAGGACAAAACATTTCATTACTAATCGTTAATACACTAATTTGCAACCAAGTCAGCTTTTACTTCCAAACAAAATTTCACTGGTTGCTTTACAAGCCACACCATGGACTGGAAAACATTTTACAAAAGAATGAGATTTTCACTCTGCAATGGAGTGTGCATTGATATGAAACTTCCTGGCAGATTAAAATTGTGTGCCAGAACTGGGACTCGAACCTGGGACCTTCGCCTTTCGCGGGCAAGCACTCTACTGACTGAGCTATCCCGACACGACACACGATGCCACCTCACAGCACGTTTGAAAAGTAGGAGGCGAGGTACTGATGGAAATAAAGTTGTGAGGCGGTATCATGAGTCGTTTCAGGATAGCTCAATCAGTAGAGTGCTTTCCTGCGAAAGGCAAAGGTCCCAGGTTCGAGTCCCAGTTCCGGCACAATTTTAATCTGCCAGAAAATTTCATTTTACAAAATCTTATCTGGGTTACTCACATACGGAAAATTATATAGAATAGCAGGTTTTATCTATAAGATATACAAACGATAGAGCATGGGCATCAAAGAACTTTTAATAGGACTACATGTATATTTTGCATTCTTCTTCAAGCACTTGATCTATGGTACATTACTATGGATTAACTCCTTAGTCTCACATTATGAGTTTAAATGGCAAAATGAAGCTATCGTGCTTTGTAGAACTCAACACATGTAAATATTACTTCATACAACTAAATATATTACTATTTTATCAAAGCAAGACTTATGGGTCTCGAGGGAGTTTCTGTAATCGTCATATGAATAAAATTCTTGTGTATCAGTCTCCAGATCGCTTTTATTTTCTAGAACTGAAACTGGTCATGTTCTAGAAAATAAAAGTGATCTGGAGACTGATACACAAGAATTTTATATTACTATTTATTTCAGAATCAAAGTCATTCACCAGCCACAGCTAGACAGACTGCATCAGAACTCACAAAACTAATGTAAGACTATAATTTATCATTTTACTGCCAATATATTTCATTTCAGTTCTCTGACCAATTTATTAGGTTATTAGGACATTCAGTAAATTACTTGGCAGTTCTCACAGTCAAAAAATTTCTGAACAGAGTACAACAAATCTAGCCTAGTTTTAAGACACTTTAAATTTTTCTCCTGCATTTCTCCATGGGCAGGACCTGAATTTCCGTAGTTATCTGTACATCTTTCCAGGGATCATTGAAAAAATGCCTATTCTTTTGGACAATTGACTACTTCACGTTCCATTTGATGACTGTTGTGGTTATGTTTCTCATGCCTCTTGCCAAATGGATCTAAATCATCTTTAACATGAAGGAGGTACTAAAATATATTCAGGCTATAAACAGTTAAGTTTCCCAAATTTGTGTACAATTGTCAGTAGCACTGCTGTATACTACTCAATGTAATAATTCTTACAACCTTCTTTGACAATGGCAGCACATCATCATGAATAACCCTAGAGCTAGGTTCCATAGATAATATGGCTATGCACGAGAACATGACATTTAACAGGTAGGCCCTATTTGTCTAACTACACTTTTAATCTCAGCAGGTACTGTATAGGCCTCTTAAATGTGAATGTTTCTTGCATGTGTGCGTCCAGATAGCCAATTCCATGCGAGTTTTTGTCATAAAACCTAACAATTTCTCACATTCTACATTTTTCAGATAGCATATTAACTTTTGCTGAGCCAGCATACCATACAGTGAGTTTTGTCTGCATTTATTTTCATCTGAATTGAGATGTAGCATTCTCTGGCCTTTCGGTAAAACTCTTTTGGGCAGTCACACATGATTATATTGGCCACAGTACCATGGTAGAAAATGTTTCCAAAGATGGTAATATTTTTAGAAATCCACATAGAAGACTTTTGTACAGGCCATGAAGTACTAAATAATGCTATTCCTACTTTTTCTTGAGGTTCTTGTATCTACCCTTGTTTGCTCAGTAAAAGTAATTGTCCTTAATGTGAAGATTCAATGACAGAATATTTGCTCTGTCACATGGTTGGCTAAAGGCAACATCATGTGAGGCCACCAGGATGGTAAGAAAAATTTAACTGGTCTTTCCATATAGCAGATATGTTTCCAAGAAGTGTGAGTTGGTTTTTTTTCCCCCTAGGTAACAATGTGATGATCAGTTTATAGTATTCCTACCATAGTAACACCCTCGTTTAGATCATTTATAAAAACAAAAAAAGGACTGAGGGGCTGACAGAACCTTGTCATATGTCATGTTCTACTTAATATTTCTAATGTGACTCCTGGACTGGAAATATTGGTCAACTGTTAACTATAGGTAGCAACAAAAGGTAGCAGAACAGTACCTCCAACTCCAAAGCATTTTAATGCTAGAACACATACCGTAAATCTACAACTAACTGGTCTTTTTGTTAAAGAACGCCCATGTGGAAGGACATGTCTTTCATGCTGAAGGAAGGAAAATTTGGGTTTAAGGCACGATTATTAGAGACGGAGCTCACACCCTGTTTTGGTAAGAATGGGAAAGGAAATTGGCTGTGCCCTTTCAAAGGAACCAGTATTTTCCTGGAGTGATTAAGGTAAACCATGGAAAACCTAAATCTGGATAGAGATAGGTATGAACCATCATAATCTTAAATGAGAGTCCAGTGGCATGAAATAAGGAAGGACAAGTGACAATCTTAACAGAAGAGGTGGACATCCAATATGCTGTGCTGTCAAGAGCCCACAACAGCTAAAACAGGGCTTTCATAACCTCTCAACAAACTACTACATAATGTCTATACGGTATGAGATAAAAACCTAAACTAGGTTTTGAAATCGATGAAAAACATTTTAATCTGTGAAATTGATTGTGTAACAAATGATACATATTTCTTGTGAAAATGAGCAATAAATAAAACATACTTTATGTTATAACCATGCTAAGCTTTGTAACTATTTGTCTCATTTGTAAGTTGCCAATTACCTCTTCAGTTATGTTATTAACATAAACTAACTATGTAGGCTAGCAATTTTTAATTGCTCTAGCATGTGATTATTTACTGTTGTCATTAGCTTTATTAAGCACTATCATGCATGAATAAGGTATTTTTAAGTGGGTAACAGAGTATGAAGGCACGGTGAGCAAAATATTCGTCTTTAATCCAGCACAGTGATTTAGTATTTGAATTACATGTAAATTTTATTGTACATAACACAGTGGAATAAATACACAAATCCTCTAATCTATTCCATTGCTGTTTAAATACATTGAGGTACTTATAGTCGATATTTGGAACAATAACAAAGCTTTCTTTTTTAGTGGTAATGCAAAAAACTTAGTTTTTTAATGACCAATCATGACATTTTGCCTTCAGTCTGTATACAGTCCAATACCAGCAAAGATTTTTTTAATTAATTTTAATTAACGTAAGGCTGTAGTTGCGATTATTCTATTATAACCTGTTACATATATTGTTCTGTACAGGTATTTGGAAACGTAAAATTTCCGTTTCTATTACTCACCCTTAGTATTAAAGTAATCCGAACTCTAACATTATATATGCATATAAAATATCACACATACCTTATACAAATCGAGTGAAAACTTAAGGTTTCCTTTCGTTTGATCAGTGTTGTCGACTGAAGAACTGCTTACTTCATTAACGACGACTACAAAAACTACCAGGCCTACAAAGCACATAAGTTGGGAGTTAATTGACACAGAACCACCGTCAGTAGCACATTTGGGTTTTACAAATAAATTTAATCGGTACTACAAAGTAATTCACTATCGCCATTTAACGGAGTCGTGTATACTACTAAACGCAAGAACAGAACGTATCAAGTGGTTTATAACAGTAATTTGTATCGAATATGTCTTATATTTCTGTTTTGTAACTAACGTACCGAAATAAAAACTAACTATCCTACAGATAGACCACAAATCGGATACATATGAGCGCATGCTGCTGGATGTCACTTGTCGGCGTGCATGTACTTTTCAAATTCGGCGGAAAGACCCCTACTGCTAACCACACCGCTGATGACACTCACAGGTAAACAGAAGCATGCACAATGCTACCCAGTGTCCTGTCTGCTCAGGCAGATGTCATTGGTTCTCTGAACGTGGGTAGCCCAAACGAAAGAGAGGGAAATTTGAAAGGTGTATGTTGCCTGAACTACGTATTATGAACATGTTGAGATATAAGTCATAGTTCATAATACGTAGTTGAGTGATACAGGGAAGAGTTCTATACTGCGAACTAGTAACAACTCGTCGGCAATGATTGTAACGTATGGACAACACCACGCGATTGTGGAAGATAGTTTTTACTCTTATGGTAAAGTCTATTTTCAATTGCAGCTCTACCGACATGAAACTGCGTCCTTAGCAAAACTTCTGGAGTTTTTCTGCTTCCACCCTGAATATAAAAGAACTATCATCTAATTATTTTCAATGCTGAGTCAAAAAAAGTTTTTTTTAAGTTGGTTGAGTAAGAACGAACCATCACAGAAAAATATCATTTAAATTTTCGATATTGATGTGTAGTATACATTACAAATGGTCAAAAATTTATTAAAAAAACTGAAAGTATAAAAAAACGAACATGGATCTTATTGTTTGTGACATCTACTGAAATACTACTGAGTACAATAACGAATAAATTCCGTGTGTTCCTCGTTAATTGTTAGTAAGTGCATAGATTATTAATCACAAATCAAACGAAAAATGATTATGAACAAGAGCTGAAAAATATGCCTTTCCAGAAATTATGTTTTTATTATAATTTTATTTCAAATCGATCACTGTGTATTTACACAAGGCTTCTTACTGCAGCGAGTTGATTCACCTTTCCGTGATGCCTGTGGCGTGTAGACGGTAGAAGTGGGGATCTGACCTGTAATTTTAGCTGATAATAAGGCGAGGGTAAACAAAACGGTGTGTCTGGATCTGGCCCAGTAGCGGACTAAGGTTCGGAGGGGGAGGGGGGGCACCTCCAAATACCTCGAAAGCACTGCTAAGTTCTTTGAATACCTTCTACCAAATTTTCGATGATATTCAAGCCTAACGTGGAACAACCTTTATCATGATTCCGTTGGGTTCACATAATGTTTCTCTTAATTTGCTATATTTCTTCATTGTCCTTTATCTTCTTAGTAATTGTGGATTGGTGCTAAAGATCCAGTTATGTACCAAAAATCCCGTTGCCTTCAGTCCATCCATTTGCGTAACTTTGTTCTTGATTTTGTCTTGTATGGTGATATTCAAGGAGACCTTACAGGCTCAGAAAATCAGTTTGGAATGGGAATTTGCATGTTAGTAGTATACGCAAGCGTGTTCAGTTATAAAACTTTTAAAGCCGACTATACAGAAAATTCCGTGGAAAGGGGACCTAAATTTTAGGCTCAATTAATATTTATGTTTTAAACTAGTCAATGATTGCTGTAAATCAGTATGTCGAAATAGATTAGGCAGTAGCTTTGCCGATTGTCATGTGGATGCTCAGGGTTTGACCTACTTGTGAGAAGTATTTTATTTTTATCGTTGTTTTAGAAATTATAATAATTTTTAAATAACGTTATCTGTACAAAATATTATCAATTAATAAATCATAAAAAACTTTATTTTATTTATGAAATGGCGATTCCAGCAGATTAAAATGTTAATTCCATTTTTTTTCTTTTTAAAAAGTGGAATAATTCCAAATACATTTTACAATTAATGTACGGAGATTAAAGCCTTAAATGCTATCGTCACTACAGTTTATTACAAAATTAGGCAATAATATAAGCTATGGAAAAATTATAAATATTCGTTGTAATTTCGAGGTACCAGTTTCGTCATGGAAAAGCGGAGTTTACTTGTTCCCCTATTGTATGCATACAAACAGGTAGACTGAAAGTTCAAATAAGTAATAAAAAGAAAAAAAAAACAAATATTTCTTGAAGATAGGTTTAACCCTCTTATAAACAAATTTTATTTCTCATTTTTCTTGTTTCGTATAGGTCGACTAAGAACCACGACATTCAACTATTGCATTTACAATGGCCTTTGATATTAGCAAGGTGTGGCTGTGTTGTTCCTTCCTCTCCTGTGTCCAGAGGGCACCAGTGTTCTGTCTTGGTAGTCTGTCCTGGAATCTCTATACATAGGTTGTAAGTTATACGTTAATTTCCCAGTGGACATCATTTTATGTTTTTGTATCTTTATTTCGTTTTATAAGTACCTATATAACATTTGTCGATTCCTTTCGTTTTTGTTAGAAAGAAAAGAAATGTTTTTTAACACATAATTCCGTGTTTTCATAGACAGTTTTCCTTTAGACATTGCAGGCAATTTCAGTTACAAAGGAATAAACACATGGTGGCCGAGGAGACTAAGGTGCTCCAGTCACGGTATGCACGGCCACTACGGTCGGGGGTTCGAATCCCCCCTCGGGTATGGATATTTGTGACGTCCTAGTTCGTAAGTAGTTCATAAGTAGTTTGTAAGTTTAGGGACTGATGACCCCGTAGTTAAGTCCCATAGACTATACAAACATTTGATTTGAATAAATACATAAAAATAAAAATAAGAATGTTTAAATGAAAACACAAAATAATCAATAAGTGTTACAAAGGGCAACTTAATTAGAAGTGGAGAACACAAAAAAAGGTTGTTTATTTTGCGCATGAGGAACTGCAGGATTATTTCATTGTCCCAAAAAAATAAAAACTTATATAAGGAGCGAATTCGAAATGTTTAAATATTTCGACCGTTTCAGAGCATTGAAATAAATCCAATGGCAACGATGAAAATTTGTGCTGGACCGGGATTCGAACCCAGGTTTCCTGCTTTGGGCCAGCAGCCGCCTTAACCATTTTCTTCTCTTTTTCTTTTTTTTCCCATCTGGTAGATTTATGGTTCGCAGTCATTCGTTCAGTTTGTTCGTTGAATGGTTGGCTCAGCTTTTTTATTACAGAGGGCGTTCAGCTCCCTGACCGGGCGCGCCGAGCCACGGCGCCTGGTGTTTATGCTGCCACCTCGCTGCTCGCTGCTCGCCTACACGGCATGGCGATGATACAGTAAATCAAACCCACAGAGTCTTACCGGCCCATTTAGCGTGCACCATCACAGCTCGCCCAGCTCACTGCTCGCTGCTCGCTACGATCCTCGCCAGGCGATGATATCAAACTGGTTTGTGTTTCGCGCTATGACCATCGCTGCCCGGCCTGAAACTTGCACTGCGATTGGTTGCTTCAAGGTCACTGTAGTAGAGCGGCGTTTGACTGTTGCAGGCGTGGAACTCTCGTGCCAATCGCGCACAATATTGTTTGTTAGAGGTAGTTTCAGTACAGGCAACAAGGAGTAAAGATCTGAAGCAAATATTATTATGTCTGAAAAAGCGATTTGGATAGTTTTTGAGCTGTTGGTGGTCAAATCAAATGTTTGTACAACTTATGGGACTTACTACGGGGTCATCAGTCCCTAAGCTTACAAACTACTTATGAACTAGCTAAGACTAAAGACGGCACAAATATCCATGCCCGAGGGGGGATTCGAACCCCCGACCGTAGTGGTCGTGCTGACCGTGACTGAAGCGCCTCAGTCACCTCGGCTACCGCGGCCGGCGCTGTTGGTGGTACTTTCGCAAGTAACTGTAGTGAGGACGTTCAGCATTCAAAGGATGCACTCCATAGCTTCTCTTCTTTCTCCTTTCCAATGACATTTTTATAGCGAACAAATTACTGGCACTGTCGTCAAAACGATGTGGAGAACATGTTTCACACTTCACGCCACTGCAGTTGTGCGCTGTAATGTAACAGCTGCAGGAGTATATTCATGGCGAGCAGCGAGCAACGAGGTGCCTGTAGTGTGAACAAAAAAAGACTGCCGCAAGGTAGCGAGCTGCCAGACACCAGCAGCGAGCAGCAAGCTGCCAGCTGCGAGGTGGCAGCATAAACGCACCCTTAGGCTATCCAGGCACGTTTCCCTTCTATCCCAAATTCTCGTCTTGTAGCACACTACAGTTGTAGTGTTCCCTGCCTGCTGGCCCAAAGCAGGAAACACGGGTTCGAATCCCGTCCAGCACAATTTTTCATCTTTGCTATTGGATTTATTTCAGTGCCCTGAAACGGTCGAAATGTTTAAATATTTCGAATTCGTAAAATTACGGCCATTAATGTCAACAAATGGTGCCTGCTCGTTCGGATATGTCTGAAACGAACAGACACCATGTAAATACCTATTAAATTAGGAGGTTTTCCCCATTATCTTTTGGTGGTGGGCGACTGCAGCCCCATAGGCGTCCCCCCCCTCCTCATGGATTCGCCACTGTTTCCACCCCACTGCCCTATTTTTCTGAGGAGAGTGAGGGGAGGTGGGACATTACTGTTGTCCCTGGTCACACACCGTCTGCTGGGGGATCCGCAGAAGTTCTGCAGTTGCTCTGGTACAAAATTTTTATTGAGATGTGGTTCGACAGCCGTAAGATATTTGAGGAAATGCATATTGTAAACCATCAGCTGATTATTATTTTTCAATCTTCTACCGGTTTCGGTTATAAACCATCTTCACGGAAGAGAACTACACAGACTGATCAAACAGGTGCATTATATGCCTCATGCATACTGGCATGCATGTCACACATTAAAAATAAATAAATTCAGTCTGAATTAATTCTGAATTAAGATTTGACACTTAGTGACATCTTATTTATTTTTAATGTGTGACATGCATGCCAGTATGCATAATGAGGCATATAATGCATCTGTTTGATCAGTCTGCGTAATTCTCTTCCGTGAAGATGGTTTATAACCGAAACCGGTGGAAGATTGAAAAATAATAAACAGCTGATGGTTTACAGTATGCATTTCCTCATATGTCCTAGTACCGCCTGTGCTGCCAGGATCTCTTGTGTTTGTCCCAGAGATCCCTAGGAAGGCCAGTTAGTACATCTGCTGTTAGAGGGGCCTCTCATGGCGAGGATCCAGAGGGTTGCCAGCCTCTTAGAGGGTGCGAACGGGTTGCTCTGTGGCGCGGTGCTTGCTTCAACTGTGATGCTTACTGGAGTCGCCCTCTTTGTGTTAGCATTTCTTGGCACATCTCCCAGATTTTGCAGTTATTTCTGCACATGAATCGGTGCTGTACTGTATCTGTTTTGTCGCATAACTCACACTTGTCCGTAGCGACGTGGTTTATCTGGCCAGCCTTTGATTCGTGGGTACCGTTCGGTTAACAATTTTGTACCACGCCTGTTTGGCGTCTGTTGGCAGAACACTTTCTGCGATGTTCCTCCAGATTTGCGGCTAGTTATAGTATAGAAAATTGCACTCAATCAAGTTCCTCACCAGCTTCCCCCTAAGTGCCCTGTTCTTCGTCGCTGTTCTGTGGCCGGAATTAGCAATGGTGTTTACTTCTGTTTGTAAAGTGCGGACATGTGTAGTTTGAAGGGGCTATGCCTTATGTCGGTCGGCGCTTCTAATGTAAGCCTCTACTGGCTTAGTAGTGTGGCTGTATTTTTCTCTTCAATCGCAAGCGTACATTTTAGCAGGAGCACCGCAGTTTTCACCTTTACGTCCACCATTCCGAATCCCCCTTCTTCTGATGGCAGTGAACACGCCGCCTGACCTACTCTGAAGATGCTTCGACATCACAGCAGGCAGGAGACGGGCTCGTTCTGCTCGTGCAATTTCAGCCGGAAGAGTGTATGCGCCAGATTCGAAGCTTTTTACAGGATCGTTCTGTTTATTAGATCTCTTTGAGTGTTAATTCCCTATTTACATGCAGCCTGGACAGACTTTGTATGATGTGTAATACGTTTCTCCAATTGTTCGTGGTCAGTTTTAGAGGACAAGGCTATACGAGTATGGCTAGAACTATGGGGCTCTCTGCTCATTTATACCATTGTCCTTCTGTATTCAGCTGTTGTCCCAGCACTGTGTTCTGTTAATTGATTTTTGCATCTGATGCCGCTTCAAAGGTGTTAAAATTACTTCTGCTCTGCTCAAAACAGAAGATCAGGTAAGATATCACGCACAATATACATATGTTAACGGATTTTATTAGATTTTGATTACAGTTGTAATTCTGATGTATTACTACACGATATTTTGGTGTCTCATATCTTTAATTGAGATTTACATGTCTTTTATTTAGAGCAAAGCACCATGGGGCTACCATAATTGCGATTTTTCGTTGCCCTCTAATATAGCGTGTGATCGCCTCGGATGGCCAATACAGTTGCACATCTGCGTGGCATGCACAGTACGAGGTTACCAATGAGCTCTTGAGGGATATTTGGCCATTCTTCCGCAAGTGCAGCATCCATCTCTGCAATCGTTGTGGGAGGTGCTGGTCTGGTTGCAGTGCATTTGTCAAGTGCATCCCAGACATGCTCAATCGGGTTTCACTCCGGTGAACAAGCTGGCCATTACATTAGTGCAATTCCCTCAGCTTCAAGCATGTTGCCCACCAGTTACCGCTCACCAGAAGGAACCCATCTACGAGGACAATATTTTTTATACAGTTTTCATTCTGCAGGTTTGAAAGTTTCACAGTGTGTAGATACATCCTTCCACGCTTGTTTTCAAACTTAGTTCAACCTGTTTCCGTGAGTGGCGCCGTCACAGCACACCTTCACGATAGCTGCTACACTTGACGTTCGTCAGAAGCAACGTGCTGTCATTGAATTCCTGTGCTGTGAAAACGAGACAGTGGGAAACACCCACAAGAGGTTGAAAAAGATATGGAGATGCTGCTGTCGATCGCAGTACACTTAGTCGGAGGGCAAGCAGGTTACACGATGAAAACAGGCATGGAAATATTGAGTATTGTCCTCGCAGCAGCAGGCCTTGTACTGCACACACTCCAGACAATGTGCAGACAGTAACGAATAGAGACGCATGGTAATTACATGGAGAAATGAAAATATTGTTCCTAAAAGATGTATCTACACACTGTAATACTTTCAAACATGTATAATTATAACTGTATTTAAAACAAAATAGTTTGCATTTCTTTTAGAGTGACCCTCACACCATGGCACCAGCGTAAGGCACAACAAAAGGTCGAAGGATCTCGTTGTTGAAATTAAAATTGCTTTATTTGCCTGTGGATAACTGTGATGTTGTATAAGGCATTGTCAGTAGATATATAATTACACAAAATTTAACATACATAAATGTCACACAAAATTACGACGATAGGTTTCATTAACATGGATTGTGTAGACAACATTAAGATTGTATGTTACAATTTGATTTGTTAACTGTCACATTAATATAAGTTTATCCATTTTCCCATGCATATAAATTAATTTGTATCATAAAAGGCCTTTTATTTTAGCCAAGTCTCTATGACCATTTAAAATTTATTTTCCTTTAATTTTCTTGTGAGATGAGGTATTTTGTTGAGGAATTTTTTGCCAGTATGTAGAAAATTAATTTTTGACTTTACTTATGTCCAAGGAATATCTAATAAGTTCTATTCCTGGTTCCATGTAAGTGTACATCTGATTTACTTTCATACTCATGAACACTCTGTTTAGTATACATAAGTAACTTGAGCATGTAGAGGCTGGGAGCTGTGTGATCTTGAGATGAACAAAGTATTGTTTACAGGAAGTTAACTTGCTAAAGCCAAATAAACATGTGCTGGCTTTCTTCTGCCAGAGGAAGACTTTTTTTGTCCCAGCAGAATTTCCTGAAAGAAGTATTCCATAGTGTGTGTGTAGAAAAAGGCATGGTATGCCATAACCACGAGGTCTTCACTTACACAGTCCTTAAGTTTCCTTAACCGTTATAAGACCCTTGCCAATTTACTGCAGAGCTTTTCTGTGTGGGTAGTCCAGCATAATTTACTGTCAAGGAAGATACCTAACACTTTTACAGAGTAATTATGTTCATTATTAACATTTCTAAAAGAAAAAAGAAGTGTTAAGTTTTACTATTATTTAATGTCATCCTGTTTTCCTGAAACCAATGAGCTACCTTTTTCATCATGGAGCAGTTTATCTGTTTGACATCATTCACATTATTATGTGATGTGATAAATGTTGTGTCATCAGTGTACATTACAGATTTATAAGGCAGTTAAGTTAGGGAGGTCATTCATGTGTACAATAAATAAGAAAGGTCCTAATACAGATATTTGTGGAACTCCATATTTTACTTTTATAAGCCAAATTTATTATTTGAATTAACGACAACCATTTGGTTTCTGTTCAGTAAATATGATTTCAGAAAGTCAAGTTCTGTTCTCATTATCCCATATTCCTCCAGTTTCTTAATCAGTATGTCGTGTGAGACAGTATCAAATGCCTTACTAAGATCTACTAGAGTGACATAGGTGTGCTGTCTATTTTAAAATCCATTTAGTACAGGTAGAACAACATCTTGTACTGCCTTAACTATCGATAGTCCACTTTGGAACCCATATTGGGCTTTGTTCAGTAGGTTGTTACACCCAAAGAAATCATTTAATTGGTATCCGATCAGTTTTTCAATAATTTTTCGATATTATTTCTCCGATTGATATTGGTCAGTAATTTTGGGATGACGTTATGTCTGCTTTCTTGAATATGGGCAGGACAAATGATAGTTTGAAACAATCAGAAAATATTACCTCTTTAAAATCCTATTTACAAGTTGGACTGTATGGTCTCACAAGCGTAATGTCAGCATATGTTTCTTGCAGGTAATCAAAACTAACAGCATTATGATTGCATGTAATAGAATAATATTTTCTCTATAACTCGTCTCCTGTATTCCTTACCTTCTTTAAAAGAAAACTGCATTTACATCATAATCTTAAAAGTCCAATAAATGCAGCAAGTCATATATTATATATTCGCTATTTACAGTACATATGATTTTGACAGTAACAATTTTGCCACCAGGAAATCCTGTATGTAGCCCTCTAGCATTCTGTACTATAGCCGGCGCCATGTAAGAAGGCGTTTCTGCATATAGAGGAGGAGCGATAAGGGAAACATGGAGGGGAGGAGCTACGGTCGAACGCCAAAAGTTGAGCCTGCGGGAGAAACATTGCGCAACTCGCGGCGTCACTCGCATAGGGAATGAATATTATTGTCTGCCAGTTCGGTAATGGAGAGGGATGCGCACAACGACTGAAAACTAGAGCTTCTTCGTTCGTGACGCGTTCTATAGTAGCCGGTGCAACAAACGGTGCGTGACGCCATGTGCGGCAGATGTTGCAACTTCCCCTACACGCACAATCCCATTTGATTCCGCGAAGCGCTGAGGCTGTTAGAGTATACTAGCGTACTATTTACCGGTAGATTAGATTAGATTAATACTTGTTCCATATATCATATATACGACGTTTCGTAAGGATGCAGAACGTGTCACTTTAGTAAATGTTGTCTACACTTGACGATCAATATTTTAAGTATTTTTTATTACATCCTTTTGATAAGTTTTATCAAAAAAATCATGTACATTGTAGAAGGAGTTTCCATTCAGAAATTCCTTTAATTTCTTTTTAAATACCAATGGCTATCTGTCAGAATTTTGATGCTACTTGGTAAGTGACAAAAGACTTTTGTGGCAGCATAATTCACCGCTTTCTGAGCCAAAGTTAGATTGAACCTGGAATAGTGAATATCATCTTTTCTCCTAGTGTTGTAGCTATGCACACTGCTATTACTTTTGAATTGGGTGAGATTGTTAATAATAAATTTCATGAGTGAATATATATTGTGAAGCTACAGTGAAGATCACTATATCCCTAAATAAATGTCTGTAGAATGCTCTAGGGTGGGCTTCAGCTGTTATTCCGATTACACGCTTTTGTGCAATGAATACTCTTTCACTCAATGTTGAATTGCCCCAGAATATGATCCCATATGAAAGCAATGAATGAAAATAGGCGTAGTAATTTGCTGAGATGTATATCACCAAATTTTGCAATGACTCTGATAGCATACGTAGTTGAACTCAAACGTTTCAGGAGATCTTCAATATGCTTCTTCCAATTCAGTCCCTCGTCAATGCAAACACCTAAAAATTTTGAATATTCTACCTTAGCTACAGATTTATGTTCAAAGTCTAAATTTATTAATGGTGTCATGCCATTTACTGTATGTAATGAGAGTCCATTTGTAGAGAAGTACTTCATAATTATCTGAATGATATCCTTTACAATTTCATCAGTTAATTCGTGTTTGTCAAGTGTGATAGCTATACTTGTATCATCAGCAAAAAGTACTAGCTTAGCATCTTCGTGAATGTAGAATGGCTAGTCATTAATATACATTAAGAAATGCAAAGGACCCAAGACCGAAGCTTGTGCGACTCCATTTTTGATAAATCCCAAGTTAGAGGAATTAATTGTTTCATCTATATCCTGTGAACTGCTTATTTCAACTGCACAGCGCCAGTGCCACGGGATTCCGCTGCACGGTCACTACCCTGCACGAGGACCTGCCACCTGGTTGCCACCTCAGTTTTTTCCTACATAGTGACATGGGGAAGTCACTTCCCAACTACATACTATTTAAGGGGCTGTATTGTAATAACAATACTTACAAATAAATTTCAATAGTATGAGGCGGTAGAAATAATAACAATTGTGCGGGCGCTGATGACCTCGCTGTTGAGCGCCCTAAAAAGCCAATTATCATCATCATCATCAACAACAATTGTGGCTGCAGGTACGTCCAAATTAAAATGAATCTGAAGTTGAGGAGCTGGCTGAATTTGCCGCCCCCTAGGGTTGTCGCACGTCTTGCACGCCCGGTCCCAGCGGCCTTGGTCACACCTTGCTGCCGCCGAAACTTCGTGCCACCAGCGACTCACTCCGTTTACATGCAACACATCTTCTGGAAGACAAAAACCGAATTTCGTAAACCGGTTTCGTTGTCGTGTTTACATGTTGCAGCCAGAAGGAGATTCCCTAGCCCACTCAATCTGGAGGCTGAAAAACATCTGATTCAGTTCCTGATCTAGTCAACACAATCGCTATTGGCCCACTTTAGGTTACGGTAGTAACCCTAAGAGTAGGCCTTTGCGATCGTCTTTTGACAGCTCGAAATTTAAATGAAAATAACGGCTTAACTATTCATCTGATACGAAAATTGAATAACCGAATGTGTAGAGGATAAAATTCTCTATAACTTTGCTCTCTTATGTTTTTCTTTCATATCTCGTAGCGTTTCAAAGATATTTGCAAAAATAACGGCGATTTTGGGATGTATGTATGTCTGTCCGTAATGTGTTCCCTGTTTTTAAGACGAACCGTTCAACCGATCAGCACCAAATTTTACATACATGATTGTAGGCCACCAGAGACCAGACTTCCCATTTTCAAATTTTTCGTACAAAAAATACGGTAGTAAAACCAAAAAAGCCATTTTAATATAATTGTACTTGCAAACGAACCGTTCATCCGACACGAAAATTTAATAACCTAATTGGTAGAGGAGAAAATTCTCTACAACTTAGCTCCCTTATGGTTTTTTCTTTTTTTTTCTTTTTTTTCATATCTCGTGTCGTTTGAGACATATTTGCAAAAATAACAGAGATTTGACACCCTCCATTGAATTAACGAAAACCAGCCGTTCGGAGATGTCACCTGACATTCCTCACATATTTGACGATTTTCTTATTGTAACTTACACGTTGTCATTTCAAAGCAAGCAGGCTAGTTTTGATTTACAGCCGTAGCGTAGTGGGCAAGGTGTTGGACTATGACGCGATAGGTCGGTGTTTCGAAACCTAATTTTTTTTTTCCTAAAAGGGTTTCAGTCACTCTTATAAATCAATTAATTTATTATTATTTAGATTATTATTTTTGTCCAAAATGTCTGCAAAAACTTATAAAACTACAGATCTAAAGTGGACCTTAAAACACGTCAGTGCGAATTTTTTTTCTTTACTGGACCCCATGTAAACAAAACGGTGTGATTGCAGTCCGTGTCACGCCAGCTGCCAGTGTTGGAGACATCGCTGTGGTTCCCTCCTTACTGACCTGTAGCGCCAGCTGAAACCTGCTAAGTGCAGCTTCTGGCTTCCTTTTACCATCTGTCCATTTCCAAAATTAATTCCCCCGAGAGAGCAGGCTTATCAAACAGAGAGGTTTTGCAGAGGCCGCTCTCACAATTGTAGGAAAGTTTTTGAAGACTACAGACGCCGCTAGCTTTGAAATACCGAATGTAAAATTGAGCTACATGACTTAGATTTAAACCAACTTTGAGCCGTTTCAAGGTCGACTACAAATTGTATCTGTAGATCATAGTATGGACAGGGCGGAATTTGAGATTTCTGGGACTTCATTCAATCCACCATCGGGGGTTTAATGAAGAGGCATATGCAGCTGTCGCAACCTATAGAATCCTCGAATATCTCAGGCAGTATCTGTAATTTGAAACGACCATCTATTAAATTCGCGATTTTTGAAGGGAACTACCTCAAGTACATATAGATATGCATTTCTTAGCTTGATAAAGAATCATTGCGGCAGTAGAGTGGCCGAGCAGTCAAAGGCACCTTGCTGCGGAGCTCTCGGTTGCTCACCGTGGGAGGTTCTCCTTCGGGCGTATATGTGTGTTTGTGTGTTGTCTTTAGGTTAGTTTAAGTTAATTTAAGTGGTTTGTAAGCCTAGGGACTAATAACCAAAAAATTAAGTCCCATACAAATGTAAGCATTTGACTGAATGAATAATAACTCCCTTGACGATATGCTGAAGTTTCATTATCTAAACTCAACTTCGCTTGGGGAAGCAAAGGACCTTCTGAAACACATACCTGTCGTCTGTCATCTATCAATTGCATGGGGAGTTATTCATACAGAGGTATGATAACCCTAAAATAATTGCAGCCAGATATGCGAGAGCCTTGTAGGCCTTGCCTACAGTGGCCCACGAGCTAGGCTATCGACTGTAAACAGTTAATAAATCATGTGTGCAGCTATTTGAAAGTCTTAGAAGCCATTAGGCCGGATGTCCCACAGCGTGAAGTTATTTTGTTTCGACCCACAGACCTTCATGAGTGGGAGGTGGCTACACCGGAATAACTGAGCGCACTAAGGCCCTTGCTGCGGTGCTCGCGGCCGTTCGCTGTCGGAGGTTCGAGTCCTCCCTCTGATATGGGTATGTGTGTTGTTCTTAGGATAAATTAGTTAAAGTAGTTTGTAAGTATATGGAGCGATTACCATTGCGGTTAGGTCTCATAACTTTACATACATTTCAACATTTGGTTGAGGGTAAGAATGTCTGTTTCCACTTTCACCAGACTGTCGCAAGTGTTAAATTTTTTGGAAGTACGAGGGTCATCCACAATGTAAGTCTCGTTTCTCTTTCTATCCGAGCATGTGCGGCTGTTACTCTGACGCAAGGAAAATACATATACATCATTTTCAGATCGCTGCTGCCTACGTGTGCTTTATAGTGATTCTTTATAATGTCAGCCGTAATTGAAAATGCCGCCCCGTGTGAAATCAGGATTAGTTTTTTAAATGCAAAGAAAGTTAAACCAAAGGAAATTCATCGGCAAATCTGCGAGGTTTACGAACAAAATGGTACGAGTGATTCAATGATTCGAAGATGGGTCAGACTGATCAATGAAGAGCGTGATCAAGCACGATGAAGAACGAACTGGACGCCAGTGTGTGGTTACTGACCAACTTGTTCACACAACTGAAGGAAAGATTAAGCACAAGCGTAAGTTTACGCTTAGTGTCCTTGCTATGGAAGTTCCGCAAATCTAACGATGACTAATTGATGAAGTTGTTACTCAAAAACTGAAATTTCAACGACTTTGCTCACGTTGTGTACACAAAATTCTTAATGAACAACACAAAAAACAACGGATGTGCAGTGCTCCTCAGCTTTTGACATGCTCCAGTGAAAAAGAAGATGGGGATGAAACTTGTGTATCGTATGACACCCATGAAACAAAACGGTGATCATCCTCAACGAAGGTTATGCCTAAGCAAATCTTGATACCTCGAAAAGTGATGTGCACCGTTTTTTGGAACAGAAAAGGCATTTTGCCGACTGATTTCTTACCGCTAGGTCAAACAATCAATACACGTGGTTACTGCGAGACCATGAAGAAATTGCGCCACGCAATACAGCACAAGCGCCGAGGATTACTGTCAGAAGGTGTTTTTTCCCACGATAATGCCCGACCTCACACGCCGAATGTGACCAAATAACTCTTACGGGAATATCACCGGGACGTGTTTGATCATCCTCCGTATAGCCCAGATCTCGCTCCTGGCGACTTTCATCTCTTCTTACATCTAAAATCTGTCCTTGATGGTCAACACTTGAACGATGATGACGAGCTGAAAGAACATGTTACCGCATCATTGAATACACAGGTGACAACCTTCTATAAAGAAGGAATACAAAAACTTTTGCCACGCTACACATAGTGCCTACAAAATTTTAGAAACTATGTAGGAAAGTAGATTAACAGTTGTAGATTTTTGTACAATAAATATTATTTCTGTACCTGTCTGTACACGTTTATTTTATATATAGCTAAACGGAACTTACTTTGTGAACATACCTCGTAAAACACCAGGCTCTTGAATTGATGGGATTCACAGACATCACATCAAATGGTCCGCAAGGAAGTGGCAGTAACTCAATCAAACGGGTCATGTGAGGAGTGCTCATCTGGCTAACGCTGATGCTGAGGGGCGATGTAAATTTTGTAGAGAACCACATGCGCTCACAAAATGTTAGGGATTTCAAGCGCTAAGTATCGACGAGTGACGGGAATTTGTAACAGAGAATAAACATTGCTTTTCGCGCATTTGCCCAGGTCACTTCTCGAGTAAATGCAAGGTTTCTCCTTGCAAGACCTGTAATGGAAAGCACAATATACTGCTCCACAAGCCAGCTGATTCGAAGAATGAACAGAACGGTGATTCTGGAAGCTATTCTTGGGAAAATGTAGTGTTAATTGCAATGCTTCGTTATCAACAGCTGTTGTAAACATTAAAGACAGCATAGGTAGACATCAGTCTTGCAGGGTGCAGCTAGACAGCGCAAGGCACTTTTCTTTTGTATTTAATATGACAGAGAAATTAAAATGAAGCGAAATAAACAGTCATTTCCTGTGAATAGTATAAACCAGAGGTCGACAAGTATTATTAGATGAGGTCCGGATACTTTTAAAATTTTTTTTATCGAGGTCCAGATGTAAAACTGCACGTTCCTTATTAATGTTTTAATTTTCACTCGCTAAATAGTATGACATACAACAGAGAGGCACATTTCTATTCAAAAATCCAGAAAAAGTCATTTTAATGATGTTTAGTTCCATTTTCATCCTCAAAATAATATGAAATACAACAGATGTAAAATAATAATGTATAAAAAAATTCCGGAAAAACGTATTTGCTAATTATTTACTTTTAGTTTAACTCACAAAAAGTATGAAAAAATGGATAGTCAATCAAATGTTCAAATGTTTGTTAAGCTTATGGGACTTAACTACGGGGTCATCAGTCCCTAAACTTACAAACTACTTATGAACTACTTACGAACTAGGACGACACAAATATCCATGCCCGAGGGGGGATTCGAACCCCCGACCGTAGTGACCGTGCTGACCGTGACTGGAGCGCCTCAGTCACCTCGGCCACCGCGGCCGGCATAGTCAATCTTTTATTGAAGATTCCAGAAATAGGCCATGGATTATACAACCTATTTTTATTTTCACGAAGAAAGTATGAAATACAATGAAATGGGCGTATATCAGTTAAAAAATCTATGGGAAAAATGAGATTTGTGGTCTCAAGGAGTTTCTTAGATTCACGTTCGGAGCAGTTTACGCGAATAGTATCTTCAAAGTGGGCAGTCGTTAGCCTTGAGCGAAAATTATACTCCAAGACATTCATTTTTGAAAATGAAATTTCACAAATTTATGTGGAGCACAACATAGCAGCCAAGTAGATCGGTAATATTTTGCGATTTCATATTTTTACGGGACATGTTAACTCCAAAGTTCTTCAATAGATACAGTTTTATACGATTTGAAGGAAATGTCTTCCTGCAATTCTATTACCTCCATTTGGAGTAAAGACTTTGAAAGGTGGAACAACTTCGCAGCCCATCCGTCCATTGTGCTACAGGAGAAACCTCAAAAGGTGATTTTAAGAATCGTGTCGAGCCGGCCGCGGTGGCCGAGGAGACTGAGGCGCTTCAGTCACGGTCTGCACGGCCACTACGGTCGGGGGTTCGAATCCCCCCTCGGGCATGGATATTTGTGCCGTCTTTAGTGTAAGGTAGTTGATAAGTAGTTTGTAAGTTTAGGGACTGATGACCCCGTAGTTAAGTCCCATAAAAAAAATAATAAATAAATAAATAAAATAAAAAAATAAAAAAAATCGTGTCGACTCGTATATTTCTTTGTATCTTACTGCAAATTTCTTCTTCACTGCTGCCAAGAAATTTGATAAAATGGAAATGTCTATATCAGGATAATTATTATATTCAAAAATTGTTGCGAAATGAAGAAATTCTTGCCTGAAAATGTCTCTTTTAAAGAACCAGCTTGCGACGGAATGATGATACGCTTTGAGCCAAATCACATTTTAATTTCCCATTACCTTGTAGCTCAATTTGTTGTCTACAGAAAAAAATAGTTATGGCGGTCCAGTTGTTTGTCTTCCGCGGTCCGGACGTGGACCGCGGTCCGCCAGTTGCCGACCGCTGGTATAAACAATGTCTCTGCAGTCTCAGTGTTTTTTACTTTTAATGTTGAACTATTATCTAGTCTTAACGATTTTCGTATAAAACCCACTTGTGCCATATAGACACAAGATATTGGAACCTACCATGTCATCTCACTTGCTAATCCTGAGTTCAGCAAGCCCGCCAAGGCAGATTTAATTATTGGTGCTGAAGTTTTCTTTAACGTTGTTGGTA
The DNA here is from genome assembly GCA_026315105.1 of Locusta migratoria. Taxonomy (NCBI): domain Eukaryota; kingdom Metazoa; phylum Arthropoda; class Insecta; order Orthoptera; family Acrididae; genus Locusta; species Locusta migratoria. The sequence goes on from CM048745.1 coordinate 107,186,569, forward strand.
GGTACGGCTGGAGAGGCCAAAACATCCAACACTGATCGAATCAAAATTCGGTTGGATTTTTGTATGTTGAGATTCTCGTTGTACAGTCACCACTTGCTTTATTAGAGGTGACAACTTGGACTCGAAACTCCAGAGGTTTTGGGAGCTAGAGGAGCTGTCTACCAAAACCAGGAGCAAGCAGGATAAACTGTGTGAAGCATACTTCCAGTCCCACACCGCGGGGCGGGCGATTCGGTTACTAGTGAAGCCTGACTGTAAAACTCTTTGTTGAATCACGAAAACAGGCCTCTCTAAGACTGGAGCATCTTGAAAGGAGATTTAAAAGACAACCGAAATTGAAGGAGGAATATGCTGCATTCATGCATGAGTGTATTGAATTAGGACATATGGAAGCCTGAAATTCTGACGATATTGTGAAAATTAATCACAAGCAGTTGCGTATCCAAGGAGGGGGGGCTCCCTCCCCCAAGACCTTACTGCAGCCTCCCCTAGAAAGAGAAAGAGAGAGAGAGAGAGAGAGAGAGGAAAGAAAAAAGGATCAATCCCCCAAATATGAGTAAAGGCTCAGCCCCCCCCACCTTAAAAATAAATAAATAAAATTAAAAAAAATCACGTCAGCCCGGTGATTGACCTCACCCCCCCCCCCCCCCCCCCCAATCCGATCCTGGATACGCCACTGATCACAAGATGTATCAGGATCAGCAACTGTTATTAAATAATGTTTTATTTATATTCTTGACCGTATCAGTTGCACATTTATTTGGAAGTTGTTTGGCATAAACTGGGCATCTGCAAACAGTTTGAAGATTTTCTCTTGTTTTTATATCAGTGTCACATCTGCTTTGGAGTAGTCATAGCACATAAATTGAACCTGTCTGTATTCTACTGACTTATGTTTTCTAACAGAACTTAGTGTCAGAAAGCACATACGAAGTTCCCAAATGCAGGGAATGAAGTTAAGACTAGTTTCGGTACATTTCGTCCATTTTCAGATTTTTTGTCTATAAAAGATACGTTATAGTGTACATGTTACAGTTTTCAATAATAACATGTTTATAATATGAAAGTGTTATGATCTATAGGTCAACTGTGCTTCAACCATAAGAAACCAACTGATTTTAAAATTAAAAATGTTTAAATGTTTGTAGAGCTTATGGGACTTAACTACAGGGTCATCAGTCCCTAAACCCACAAACAAATTATCAACTACTAAAGACGGCACAAACATCCATCCACGTCCAAGGGGGGATTTGAACCCCCGCCGCAGCGGCCGTGCAGACCGTGACTGGCACTGCTCGGCCACCGCGGATGGCTTTAAAATTATAACTTGATGAAAAAGTTTTCGGTTTTTGCACATGCATGTAACCAGCGCATACTGGCTGCTTCACCATACATCACATTATAGGTTGGTGCCTCACTAGAGGCCACCACCTGTTGCGTACATGCGTACATTACAAATGCACCCACAACATTTCAATTTACTATCATGTACAAGTGTCATGAATAAATATGAAATGTATTAAAAATAAGAAAATGTCATAATTGTAAAATTAAATATTGTGAAAGTGGAAAACGGAGGCTCTTAAGCAACGCCAAATTCTGGCTTCACTGCCACGCTCAAACATGTCCAAATGTTTGTAAACCCATTGGACCAAACTGCTATGGTCATCAGTCCCTAGACTTACAAACTAGTTAAACTAACATAAAGACAACACACACACCCATGCCCCAGGGAGGACTCGAATCTCCGACGTTGATCAACCGAGCGCTCCGCAGCAAGGCGCCTTAGAGCGCTCGGCCACTCCACCGCGGCACTGCCACACTCACGCATAAAATGTTACATAACACATCATAAAAGCACATGAGCCGCACATAAAATTTAGATAAATGATCACATCAAACACGTCTAAGTATTCTGAATACAGACCTCTCTCGGGCTCTGCTCCAATGCCCTGACATTACAATCTTTTATGCCGCGGTGGAGTAGCCGAGCGGTCTAAGGTACCTAGCTGCGGAGCACGCGGTTGCTCGCCGTGGAGGTTCGATTCAAATGTTCAAATGTTTGTAATTCTATCGGACCAAACTGCGTGGTCATCAGTCCGTAGCTTACAAACTACTTAAACCTAGGTAAACTAGCCTAAGGACAAACAAACACACACACACCCATGCCCCAGGGAGGACTCGAACCTCCACGGCGAGCAACCGCGAGCTCCGCAGCGAGACGCTTTAGACCGCTTGGATACTCCACCGCGGCAGGTTAGATTCCTCCCTGGGGCTTGGGTGTGTGTGTTGTCCTTAGGTTAGTTTACCTTAGTTTAAGTAGTTTGTAAGCAAAGGACTGATGACCACGCAGTTTGGTCCGATAGATATAGAAACATATGATTTCATTCTACAAACTTATGAAACAGAGATCTGAGACAGTGCCACATGTTGGCTTCACTTTGAAAGCTAAGTATGAGATATTGCAAACACTTCACGAACCGGTCGCGGTGGTCGAGGGGACTGAGGCGCGCCAGTTACGGTCTGCACGGCCACTACGGTCTGGGGTTCGAATCCCCCCTTGGGCATGGATATTTGTGCCGTCCTTAGTGTTACCTAGTTCCTAAGTAGTTTGTAAGTTTAGGGACTGAGGACCCCGTAGTTAAGTCCCATAAGCTGTACAAACATTTGAACATCTGATATTCGGCAAAGAATGGCGCGAGACAAGGGGTAACGTCAACATTGTTTTCAGTTGGGGGGAAAGCCTGGTCACAAGCAGGGGTCCACTTATAAGATATCCCCTTTTTACGCAATTAATTAATGAGTTGTAATATGTGAGGTTCTTGAGATGTGAATTTAGAATAATAGTTTACTTTCCAAAAAACACCAGTAGTTCGGTTAAGTTCCTTTGATAGTGAAGGGAATCAATTGCAGTGACTTAGCGATTGGTCGGTCTCATTCCATCTTGGATGATCCAGTGTCTCAATTTTTTTAGTTATGGATCAAAAACGCTACATTTCTCAAAGTGGCAATAGAGGCCTGCATCCTGTAGGGTTGTAAAAAGTGTGCACTGATTGTGCAAACGCTCCTGCAGCGAGGCTTCAATAACACTGACATCATCCAGATAACTCAAACAAGTGGAAATATGTTGTGTCAGTTACACCCAGATATCGTTCGAAAATAGCGGGAGCTGAGGCAATGCCGAAAGGAAGTTACTTGTATAACCCAAAGTGTGTGTTGATGACCATAATGTTCTCATCTAAAGAAAGCATCTGCACGATTGATCTTTGAGAAATATTTTCCTTCAGGTAGTTTGAGAAAATCTTCCTGGCTGGCAGTAGGATAAGTTTCGACCTGTGATTGGCCTGAAATGCCTACGTAACAGAAGGGAACCATCTGGTTTTCTAATGATGGCGAGTATCGTAGCCCAAGCACTATATATCATTTGCTCAATAACTCCAGCACCTTGGAGACGATGACGCTCCTACTTTACTGCAGTATGTTATAGCATGGGTATGGATTTTGCACGGTAACAAGATGGTATGTCGTTTGGCTGAATAGTGATCTGCGCCTGAAAATCCTTAGCACACCCCAAATCCAGTTTACGTAAAGCTGCGAATGCTGAGAAAATGTCGTGTATTTCCTGGAAGAGAACAGCAGTAGATACGACTTTGACTTCATCTGAGATGGAATATCCAAACATCTGAAACGCATCCAAATCAAAAACATTAGTGGACGGCGGTTGGTAAACAACAAACTACGTAAAGGACGGGGTAAGCTGTTTGGAGACGGGTCAGAGAGTTGCCCTGCTGAGGAAAGGAGGTATCTCCGTATGCTACTAAACACGACGAGGGTGGGAATAACTCTGGGCAGCCCAGTGGTGCTTCATTTGCTTGGTTGATCAAAGACACGGTGGCTCCGGTGTCAGCACCCCCTATAGAAGAAAGCCTGCGCACGACGTCACAACTTGGCGGCGGTGAGAGGCTTAGAGTTCTTTGAAAGATTGTAAACATTAGCAGTACACGCTGTTTATAGTGCATTCTTTCGTTCAGGAGTGTATTTATTACGTAAATTGGTGTTGTGTACGGTATGATCGCTACGCTGGACGATTTTAGTGTCTGAGAACAACGTGTGATCTCTTTTTTACTGACAAAAATGCCGTTTCGCTGTTCTGGTCCAAATATAGAGGAAATTACGACTGTGGCCCAAAAGTTACCGTCTTTAAACGTCCGGAGAAGAAGAAATGGATATCAAGAATTCCCAGGATAACTTGGCTCCTTCTTCAAGTTAACGAGTAAGTTTTCGTTTTTGTTTAAACTTATAAAAGAGTTTTAAGTCATGACTGTTTCCCGTTGGATATTGCGATTCATTTTATTTACGTAACCACCACCATTAGCTTATTCTTCTCCGGACGTTTAAAGACGGTAACGTTTGGGCCACAGTCGTAATTTCCTCTACATTTCGGCACAGAAGAGCGAAACGACATTTTGTCAGTAAAAAAGAGATCACACGTTGTTCTCACACACACAAATCGTCCAGCGTAGCGATCACACCGTGCACAACACCAATTTACGGAACAAATACACTCCTCAACGAAAGAATGCACTATAAACAGCGTGCACTGCTAAGGTTTACAATCTTTCAGAGGGCTCTAAGCTTCTCACCGCCGCGCAGGCTTTCTTCTATAGGGGGTGCTGCCTGTGTCCACCTGAAACCGGATGCCCTCATTATGGATGCAAAACGCGAGAAACAACTTTTGCATCAAATACTCGTTCAGTGGGACTACTGAATGCATTACATGTACTGTACCAAGGCACATATAAGGGGCGGGGGGACAGGGGGGCCTGGTACACAGTCATATTTCCCTTTATTGGTGGGGGGAGTGGGGCGTTAGTGGTGTTAAGTTCTTGCGTTTTTTTTATTTAAAAAGGATAGCTATATTTTTATGATTTAATGTCAACAAGTAGGAAGATTGATCTCATTAAAGTAGAAGGGGCTTCAGCGCAAATTACCCACTGACTCTGAACAGCAAAATTGATAAAATATATCTTGGGGTATCTGCTTAAAATTACTGCAGTGTACAACTTTCACCTTGAAAGGTGGGATAAGTGCGAGTTATACGGCTGCGACATACAGATCCCAGATGCCCCTCTTTGACAGAAAGTGTGCAGTACTCCCACCGACCCAGACAATCTGCTCGAGAGTGAGGGGAAATGCACTGTGGCCAGGAAAAAAGCAACCCTCTTGGCCTGCTTTCAGTGTCAGAACGCCAGTCACGTTAAATAAAATTTTCAGTTTATTATAATACGAGACAATTGCTTCAATAAATTCTTTAAAAGGCATCGTATTCGCTTTAATACTCTGATTAAAATGAATTTGCGATAGAAGTTTCAGCGAGTTAAGGGATAGTATCCAGCCACCAGCCAATCTTAGTTTTTTCTTGAGTGACACATGCTCACTCTGTTGGCAGTTTTGTAGGTACGTGCAGAACTGCTGTTGACAACTGTGCTCCCCATCACTCTTCCCTCTACTGCAATCAATCAATCACAAAGTAATTTTAATCAGAGTATAAAAGCTATGAGTGGAACAGGGAATTGTATCTATGTTTCATAGATCTAGAAAAGGGTTATGACCGTGTTCCTAGGAGGAAACTACTGTCAGTTCTTCAAGATTATGGTATAGGAGACAAACTTCTGCAGACAATTAAAGGGCTTTACGTAGACTGTCAGGCAGCAGGCAGCAGGCAAATTAAGCTCATGGTTCAGGGTAGTTTCAGGGGTAAGACAAGGCTGTAACCTGTCACCACTGCTGTTCATACTATTCACGGATCATATGTTGAAAACAGTAGACTGGCAGGGCGGGATTAAAATAGGTGAAAACAAAATAAGCAGTCTCGCATATGCGGATGGCTTAGTTGTAATGGCCGATTCGATTGAAAGGTTGCAAACTAATATTTCAAAGCTCGATCAGAGGTGCAAGGATTATGATATGAAGATCAGCATCTCCAAAACGAAAGTAATGTCTGTGAGAAAGAGATTTAAACAGATTGAGTGCCAAATAGGAGGAAGAAAGTTAGAATAGGTAGACAGTTTCAAGTACCTGGGATGTATTTTCTCACAGGATGGCAACATGGTGAAAGAACTTTAATCGAGGTGCAGCAAAGCTAATGCAGTGAGTGCTGTAGTAAGATTCACTCTCTTCTGCAAGAAGGAAGTAAGTACCAAGACTATGTTAGCAGTGCTGTACTTAGATCTACTCTCTTCTGCAAGAGGGAAGTAAGTACCAAGACTATGTTAGCAGTGCACCGCTCTATATTTCGACCAACTTTGTTGTATGGGAGTGAAAGTTGGGTGGATACAAGTTACCTTATTCATAAGGTAGGGGTTACAGATATGAAAGTAGCAAGAATGCTTGCAGTTATTAATAGATGGGAACAATGGCATGAGTGTCTCTATAATGAAAAACTGGGTATGAACACCATAGATGAAGCAGTTAGAGCGAACAGACTGAGATGGTGGGGTCATGTTACACGCATGGGAGAAGCAAGGTTACCTAAGAGACTCATGACCTTGACAGCGGAGGGTAAGAGGAGTCGAGGTAGACCAAGAAGAAAGTACTTAGATTCGATGCAGAATGATTTTGAAGTAAAAGGCATAACATCAGATGAAGCATCAATGTTAGCATTGAATAGGGGATCGTGGAGGAATTTTATTAGAGGTACTATGCTCCAGACTAAACGCTGAAAGACATAATCAGTCTCTAATGATGATGATGATGATGATGATGATATGAAAGCGAATATGATGCCATTTAAAGAAATTATAGATGCAATTGTCTCGCATTACAGTAAACCGATAATTTTATTTAATGTTATTGGCGTTATTACGTTGAGGAATTTTCTTATGTATAATTGCAAATGATAATCGGTTGGTGGCATGAGAATCACAAAAGCAATTAATCAGCATTTCACTGGGAACGAAATGACAGTGGCAGGACAGAAATAGAATGAGACTCACTTTGACAGAAATAGAATGAGTTTCACTTTGACTGCCAAGATTGAGAATTTCATCTTAAGTGGAAGCAGATAATGATGAGGATGATTAGCAAGAAACATTTCGTGAATTTCTGCCGAAGAATCATTGACTAATTGCACCCACGCTAATCCAAGGGAACTGAAGGGTGCTTGAACTTCAGGCATTACCACAGTGGGAGATGGCTCAATGGGTACACATTGTGGTTCACATCCACCTCTGCCCATACAGATATAGGTTTTCTGTGATTTCCCTAAATAAGTCCAGGAAAATGGAATGTTTCTTTCGAATCGGTACGGCCTATTTTCTTCTTCATCCAAAAATCCCAGAGTGAGCATCCTTCAGTCTTTACTAAAGGTTTATTGGCAAACCAAAGAAGAGGGAGAAACTTTTCTTTGTCTGGCTTAGCAAAATAGAAACATATATGTAAATGTATAACTTGAAGCTCTTCTAGATGGAGGTAGTGATGTAACATATTTTACATCACTTATTCCGGGTAAGGCACAAGATATCCGCTTTTATTTATGGGAGGATTTATTTAAAGGGCTAGAAGAGATACTGTGGGAGAACTTTCTTTCCCCAGGAACACTTAAACTTCAGCAAGTGTCTGGCCAAGTCTAAGACCGAGCGAGGTGGCGCAGTGGTAGCGCACTGGACTCGTATTCGGGAGGACGGTGGTTCAAATCTACCTCGGGCCATCCAGATTTAGGTTTTCCGTGATTTCCCTAAATCACTCAAAGCAAATGCCAGGATGGTTTCCTTCAAAGGGCACTGCCGATTTCCTTCCCCATCCTTACAAAAAACTCCGAGTGTTAGTTCCGTCTCTAATGACCAAGCGGTCGACGACGTTAAACCCTAAGCTTCCTTCCTTCCTTCTGGCCAAGTCTAAGAGTACACGCTGCCACGGAGAACGTAAAATTGGAGAAGCTTGTTAAATGGAGTAGTCCATAAAAATGGCGTTCCTTTGTTTTAATTTAGAACGTTGTTCATTATTCACTTCTTGATTGTAGATGAATGTGAAAGGTCTATTGTATTTTAAATACAATAAAATGTTCTACTAAATTTTAAAGCTACAAGGTGGTGGATCATTTCAAGAATTAGTTGAAGACTGATTTTAATAAAATTATATTATTGCTGAGTTTATTGACGCAGTTATCCAAAAAGTTAATGCAGTTGACGCTACGCAGTAACAGAATAGCCGGGCCTGCACTCAAGAACGTCAACGTATTTTTCATGAATGGAGATTACTATCAATACTCATGATTTTTGTATCATTTAAAGGAGGAAGTAGTAGCAACTTATTTTTCGCACGGTCAACATCAGCAAGAACACATATACTGTAAAGGGTTACGTATCATTTGACGACAAAAAGACAGGACCGAACTGCAACAAGAGGATTTAAAACGGTTCTGTATCATTGAGAGACCGTGTTACGACAACAGACTACAATCAGAAGATCAGACAAGTTTCAAGTTTTCTGAAAACCGTGAAACAGAAATTGGTGACTGTGAATTGATTATCAAGTTCCGAAACAGTGAAGAAATTTCTAAAGAGAAAGATAAATATTACTGAAGTCTACATATATTGTCGTCAACATTTTGTTACTAAACACAGCTAACTTTTCTCCAACGTCAGTTACGGAGAAATGTTCAAATGTTTGTGAAGCTTATGGGACTTAACTGCGGGATCATCAGTTCCTAAACTTCTTATGAACTGCCTTATACTAAAGACAGCACAAACATCCACGCCCGAGGGGGGATTCGAACCCCCGACGGGGAGCGGCCTCGCGCATCGGAGCACAGCGCCTCATTCCGTTCAGGCCAATTACGGAGAAACAAACAGTATAGAAGTGATACTACTGATCACTAATACGACTAATCGTATATCAACCGCTCAATGACAAAAATTTTGGCCAAGAAGAGGTACAGAAGCTAATGAAGGGATCAATCAGACAACTAAACGAGCCGAGCGACGCCCTTGAAGGTATAAACAGTGGTTAGTTAAAAGTGTAAACTGTTGTTAGCTAAATAGTATGGAAGTGACAACAGCTCAGATTTAGAATGGAGCAGCAACAGATTGAGTCAATAACAACTGTGTTATTACAAAAACTGATAATTACAAAAATGATAATTTGAGTAAGCAAATTCCCGATTTAAAGGAAGAACAGAATGGTAGGTTAAATGCTTAGGAAAAGAAGTCTGATGAACACTTAGCAGAGTTAAAAGATAGTAAGTTGAAGGAACAAAGCACTAAGCTAAATGTAACTGTATGAGGAACTAGGCATGATTTGAAGGAAAAAAATTAATTCCTTGCTTAATATACTTGAAACTCATTTAATTGAATGTCAGGAATCGAATGAAAATCTTAGTGGTGAGCTTTCTGCATTAAAGCAGGTTTTAATTATGATGGAAGAAGTAGTTGATATTCCCATTAGAATTGCTAAAGAAGAAAACAGAGTTGGAAAAGAACTAAGAAAACAGAGTTGGAAAAGAACCACCATTAAAAGGTGAAATGTATAACAATTTCGAAAATTAGGATCTGATTTAATATCTACTCAGCAGGAGCTGAATAGTTTGGTAATTACTACTAGAACCGAATTTTCACAGTTGTCACAGAGGATCAGGGAGAATGAACAGAAATTAGAGTTATTAGAAACGTTGCCGATTTTTTAAGAGGTGGATCTGAGTACACATGAGTTGCCGAAGTGCGAGCAGAGAGTTGAGGATATAGTCAACAAAAAACTAAAAGAAAAATCAGAGGAATCTCAAAGCTTACAGGATAATAGTGTAGATCTTGAGGTAAATAAAGACAAGTTTGATAGATTATCTACAGAACAATAGAAAACTAGAGCTGCATAGTGAACGCATTATTGTCGCAAAAATAAACACGAAGCCAATACCGACCACAGTAGTACAAGTTTATATGCCAACTAGCTCTGCCGATGATGAGGAGATCGATGAAATGTGTGAGGAGATAAAAAAATTATTTAGGCCGTTAAAGAAGAATAAAAATTAATTGTTATGAGGGATTGGAACTCGGTAGTAGGAAAATGAAGAGAAGGAAATGTAGTAAGTGAATATGGACTGGGGAAAAGGAAAGAAAGAGGAGTGCGCCTGGTAGAATTTTTTGCAGAGCACAATTTAATAATCACAAACACTTGGTTTAATCATAGTGAAAGAAGGTTATATACGTGGAAGAGAGCAAGAGACACTGGGAGGTACCAGACTGATTTTATAATGGTAAGGCAAAGGTTTAGAAACCAGGTTCTAAAGTGTAAGACATATCCATAACTTATTGGTTATGAACCGCAGATTAAAACTTAAGAGACTCAAAAAGGTAGAAAACTAAGGAGATGGAATCTGGACAAATTGAAGGAAGCAGAGTTGGGTGAGAGTTTAGAGGGAGCATTAGGCAAGGATAGTCTGAAACGGGGGAAAGAGTGAAGCAGGCAAAAAGGAGTACAGACGTCTCAAAATGAAGCTGACAGGAAGTGCAGACTAGTTAAGCAGGAGTGGCTTGAGAAGAAATGCAAGACCGTAGAAGAATATATAACTAGGGGAAAGATAGATACCGCCTACAGGAAAATAACAGAGACATTTGGAGACAAGAAAAGTAGCGGTATGGATATTAAGAACTCGGATGGAAAACCAATACTAAGCAAAGAAGGGAAAGCTGAAAGATGGAAGTAACATGTAGAGGGCTTGTGCAATGGAAATAAACTTGAAGGTAGTATTCTAGAAATGGAGGACGAAGTAGAGGAAGATGAAACAGGAGATACTATACTGCGATAAGAATTTGACCGAGCGCTGAAAGATTTGACTCGAAACAATGCCGCAGGAGTAGATGATGTCTGAACTACTATTATTGTTAGGAGAGCCATTCATGAACAAATTGTTCCACCTGGTATGCAACATGAGTGAGACAGGGGAAATACCGTCAGACTTCAAGAAGAATACAGTGATTCCAATTGACAAGAAAACAAGTGTAGACAAATCAGAAAGTTACAGAACTATTAGTTTAATAAGTCGTGGTTACAAAATACTAACACGTATTATTTAGAGCCGAATGGAAAAACTGGTGAAATCCGACCTTGGGGAAGATCAATTTGGATTTAGGAAAAATGTAGGAACACACGAGGCAATACTCACATTACGACTTATCTTAGAAGATAGATTAAGTAAACGGAAACCTACGTTTTTAGCATTTGTGGATCTGGAGAAAGCTTTTGACAATGTTGAGTAGAATACGCTTTTTCAGATTTTGAAGGTAGCATGGGTAAAATATAGGGAGCGAAGAATTGTATGAACTTCTACAGAAACCAGACAGCAATTATTAGAGTCATGAAAGGGTCGCAGTGGTTAGGAAAGGAGTAGCCTTTCCCCAATATTGTCCAATCTGTACACTGAGCAAGCAGAGTAGGAATGCAAGGAGAAATTTGGAGAGGGAGTTAAAGTCCAGAGGGAGGGAATGACAACCATGCGGTTTGCTAACGACATAGAAATTCTGTCAGAGACCGCAAAAGACCTGGAAGATATTTAAATAGAATAGACAGTGCCTTGAAAGGAGGATATAAGATGATCATTAACAAAATTAAAATGAAGGTAATGGAATGCAATACTAGTAATAGATGAATTTTGTTATTTGGGTAGCAAGATAACTTCTGATGCCCGAAGTAAAGAAGATGTAAAATGCAGAATGGCCATGGGAAGAAAAGTGTTTCTAAAGAAACGAAATTTGTTGACATCCAACATGAATTTAAATGTTAAGAAGTCCTTTCTGAAAACATTTGTCTGGAGTGTAGCATTGAATGGGAGTGAAATGTGGACAATAAGAAACTCAGATAAAAAAGATGATAGAAGCTTTTGAAACGTGGTGCTACAGACGAATGATGAAAATTAGATGGGTAGATCACGTAACTAATGAGGAAGTGCTTAACCGAATCGGGGAGAAAAGGAGTTTCTGGCATATCCTGACTAAGAGAAGGGATAGATTGGTTGGACACATTCTGAGACATCAAGGAATTGTCAACTTAGCATTAGAAGGAAGCGTGTGGGTTAAAAATCGTAGAGGGAGGCCGAGGGACGAATATAGTAAGCAGATTCAAAAGGATGTAGGTTGCCGAACGTATTCTCTGATGAAGAGACTTGCACAGGACAGGGTAGCGTGGAGAGCTGCATCAAACCAGTCTGCGGACTGAAGACCACAACAACAACACACCCTTCGACTATCATTTCTCATCTTACAGATTGAGGACATAATGAGTAACGAAGAGTTCTCAAGAAAACTTTCTCACAGGCGATTAATAATAATGAGGAGGATAAGTACTGTGGGAGATAATTTAAAGCATAGACTATTAACTATTTTAGACTGTCATATGGTAGTAACACCTTGGAGTGATCTGTAGGCCAATGCTTTTAGTTCATACATTGTAGAAGACATCTTATGTACTTCAATTTGTATCTAGTAATTAGAGTTGGGCAACACGATTCCTTTTTAGGAATCTATTGTTCCGATTCAATCCCTAATCCCACATTGTGAAACGATTCCTACGATTGTTTCTGCTTTGCGACTGCACGATTCTTACAGAAAGACAAAAAAGAGACAATATGGCTATTGGATTTTTTAATATTTATGGTTCGTAAATTTCAACCAGAGCCATTCCATTCAACTCTAAAAAAATCTCGAGAAAATAGTCATTGAAGTTTTGCAACCGGATATAAATACATATGACGCTACCAATATTGTTTCTGCTGCAGTCGTAGTTCATTTGGTAGTGTTGTAGGATGTTAAACTACTGAACGTAGGTCATGTAGTTCGAATCCTGCTGCAACCGTATATTTGTTTCGTTCTGTTCGAATACTTCGGCCATTTAAATATGTTTTCCATTAAATGTATGGTAATTAACACACATCTAATCGTTATAAAATACATATTATGTAAAATCACTTAATTTCAGTTAAGATATGTTGCCTGAAAAGTTTGGGCTCATGAGGTTTCTTTCATGGGTAAGCTTTATTCTTAGTAAACAAGTAAGTACCCTATTATCATCTTTTCTCATAAGAATATGTCATAAGTAGGTAGTCTGGTATCATTTTCTTCCGTAAATGTAGTTTATAAAGTGGAAGTGTAGTAAAGGAGGCATACTTGACTTATCTGTCATAGTGTCACAATCATCGACACCAGGAGAATATAGGAGAGAGAGTGAATACTTTATGTCATGGGAGTTGACGTTAGGATCTACATCTCTACATGAATGCGTAGGTGGAACATGAGTTTTTTCTTTGGGTAAAAAGTTAGTGGGAACCAATAATAAAGAATAGTTCTATTAGCTTCAGTGTGTTTGAGCTTTTCTTGAGTAGTCTGACCCATGCCGAGGTTGACACCCTGATCAGGTGCCTATGAAAAAGACCTGTACCTAGTCAGGTGTATATGTAAAGGGCCTGTACTGTTTCTCTTGGGTATTATTCACTATAGGAAAGTGATAATACTGGTAATAATACTTTCTGTCACCCTTATTGTGCCCTCTGCTATATAGTAGTGAAGGGATAAAATGTCTACCCTACATTCCTATATCCACATTCTAATGTTACTTGTCGGGTGACTCATATGAAGACCGATATTTTTCCTAAGTCAGTTCCTTGGTGGAATAGTGTTTAAATTCTGATCCTTTGGGGAAGCTTTGAAAATTAAAGTTTTAGTTGGCAGGTGCAGGGTGGTATAAGTATTGGTACTGAATAAAATATAATTTCATACTTACCTCCTTCTTGAGTTGACTTGTACGCCAGGGAATTGGGATTTTAAAGTTTGCCCTCAGCATGTATAAAAAGAAATTGTGTAATAACGTATTTACACCCATGTATTTTAAAGTTTATTGCATATATGGGGAAAAGTGGGATATCTTGTGTTTGAGTGGAGGGATATGTGATGTAACACGTTTTACATCACTTACTCCGTAAAAGGCACAAGATCCGCTTTTATTTACCTGGGGATTTATTTAAAAGGTGGGAAGAGATACCGTGGGAGAATTTTCTTTCCACAGGAACACTTGACTTCAGAAAGTGTCCGGCCAAGTCTAAGCGTACACGCTGCCACGGAGAACTTAAAATCAGAGAAGCTTGTTACATAGATTAGTCCATGAAAAATGGCGTCCCTTTGTTTTAAGTTAGAACTTTGTTCATTATCCACTTCTTGATTGTAGACCGAATGTGAAAGTTCAGACTTACTTCTTCAATTGTATTTTAAATACAATAAATTGTTCTAATAACCTTTAAAGCTAAAGGGTGGTGGATTACTTCAAGAAGTAGTTGAAGACTGATTGTACTATAATTATATTATTACTACGAGTTTATTGACGCACTTATCAAGAAAGTTAAAGAACGGAATAGCCTGACCTGCACTCAGGAACTTCAAGGTATACTTCATGAATGGAGATTACTATCAATACTCATGATTTTTGTATCATTTAAAGGAGGAAGCAGTAGCCAATTTTTTTCGCACAGTCAACACCAGCAAGAACACTTTTAAAGGGCTACGCTTTAAGGTAACGTTTTTATTATATTCTGCAGCTCTGAAAATTTGTTACACGGAAAATGTAGAATACTTGCTATTAAGATGCACTTTACAAATAGTGAAACCATAAAATGAGAACAAATGTACATTTAGAGTAGACTATCATTTACGTAAGCATCAATAATATTTCTAACTTAATAATGGAATGTACATAGCATTACTATTGCCATGAACAATATCTGCAGTAATCTGAACTTGAATGCAGGACAGTGAGCTGAAGATTCTTGCCGAACTTTGAGCTGATTAAGTGATCCAAGAGCATAAAGAGCAGGACGACGCCTGAGTCACATTGCGATCTGCTCTGCACAGAGTTGGTAATGACAGAGAAGTGGTTAATCTCTGCCTGGATCTGATTAGGGAGTGGAAAAGAGCAGAGTCACTTAAGAGTGACTTGCAGTCATCTCTGAGCCGAGCCTGGGACCGTAGGATACCATATGCTTTCGCTCTTCAGAGCATCGTATTTTGCGGTTAGAGATCGAATGAGCCAACACAGAAGCTTCTTTCAAATTGTCCAATTAAATAAAAAAACCAGAATACAAGAATTACCTCTTCTAAGAAAGTGACTTTTTGTACTGCTGTTTACAAAAGAAAAACGTATAAACATGTATGTGTCACTTGTGCTTTGCTGTATTCGTGTATAACATGGCCGACATCATAGTGACTAATTCAGTATACTATGTGGGATGCTGTTGCAACAGCTTGCCCTAGAATCTTTGATCCACACACTGACATCTCTTGAGAGGCTTTTCCAAGTAACCAATCAATGACATTAACTAGTTCTGTGAATCAGCTGAGGAGTGGATCGCCCATCTCTACATGAGACCCATAGAGGAAGGTAGAAGAGAAATACGTAGTCTGTAATGTGTAGCTCTGTAGCACAGTGGTAGACCGCCAGATGATGAATCCGAAGGTCACGGGTAAGATCCCCACCCAGTGCTAGCATTTTTATCTGTCACTTTCTACTATATTTCCCTATGGCAAGGTTGCTGATGTCAAAAATATCGAGTAGCTTCGAGGTCCGGAATCCACTGTACGTCCCCTGATAACTGGCTGGTTAACCCTTTAATCTACAGTGGTATTCTCACAATACCACAATTTTATTAGCTTCTCTGCCTTTTAATGTCGTAATGTTATTGTGAAAATACCATTAAGACATTAACTGGCGGAGAAGCTAATAAAATAGTGGTATTGCGAGAATACCACTGTGGATGAAAGGGTTAAGTCAGTTCGAAGGCCGGCGGAAAGCAACAGCATACCACGTCCAAACAGGACCGTGCCTAGTAAAGCACCGTGATGTTGAGAACCAAAACAGACACAGGGATTAGCGAACACAGAGTTGTCATAGCGAGACTGAATATAGGAGTTCCCAAATCCACCAAAATTCAAATGTTCAAATTTTTGTAGAGCTTATGGGACTTAACTACGGGGTCATCAGCATACCGTTTGATTGTGTTTTGCCGCTAGTATACTTTACATAGCCTAAGACCAGAATTTACTACTTATGAACTAGCTAAAACTAAGGTCGGCACAAATATCCATGCCCGAGGGGGGATTCGAAACCCCGACCGTAGTGGCCGTGCAGATTCTGATTGCCGCGCCGCAGACAGCTCGGCCACCGCGCTCGGCCCATCAAAATTAAAAGAAAGTTATATTTATTCAAAAAAGCAGATAAAATTTGATTAACGCTTTCCTGAGTGAAAATTTCCAGTCTTTCGAAACTGAGAATGTGGGTTTCGATCAGATGTGGCTTACATTCAAAGAAATAATATCGCAACCACTGACAGATTCATACCAAATAAATTAACAAAAGAGGGGCTTGACCCGCCGAGGTACACAAAACACGTTAGATTACTGCTACAAAAACAAAGAAAGAAGCATGCAAAATTTAAACGCACTAACAATCCTAAAGACTGGAAATCTTTCACTGAAACTAGAAATTCAGCTCGAATTTCAATGATAGAAGCTTACTACAGTTACCACAACGAAACCCTATCATGTAATTTGGTAGAGAAACCTAAGAAATTCTGGTCGTAGGCTATGTAAAGTATACTAGCGGCAAAACACAATCAATACCTTCGTTACACTATAGAAATTTTGATGCTACTGATGACAGTTCTGCTAAAGCAGAATTCCTTAACACAGCTTTCCGAAATTCCTTCACTATAGAGATCGATGCAAATACTCCGTAATTACTATTAAGAACAGATTCCACCATGCGAAATTTTGAAGTAAATATCCCTGGAGCATTAAAACAATTTAAATCACTTAACAAAAATAAGTCACCCGGTCCCAATTTTACACCAATTAGGTTCCTTTCAGAGTACGCCGATGCAATAGCCCCATACCCAATTATCATAATATGGTGTATATTATACAACCGCTCGCTTAGCGAACATTCCGTACCCAAAGACCGGAAAGTTGCACATGTCACTCCAGTATTAAATAAAGGCAATAGAAGTGATCCGCAAAATTACAGGGCTATATCACTGAAGTCGGTTTGCAGCAGGATTTCGGAACACACACTTTCCTCAAATATTATGAACTACCTGGTAGAGAATGACCTACTGTCCCATAGTAAACACGGATTCAGAAAGTGTTGTTCTCGTAAAACACAGCTAGCTCTTTATTGAGAAATTTCTTTCTTCAACTTTCTCTTCAGAATGCAAAGATATATTGTTAGCACCAACCAACATAGGAAGACATGATCATTATGATAAAATAAGAGAAATCAGATCGAAAACAGAAAGATTTAGGTGTCTCTTTTTCCCACGAGCTATTAGAGAATGGAACTATAGAGAAATGTCATAAAAGTTGTTAGATGAACCCTCTGCCATACACTTCAACGTGACTTGCAGAGTATCCATCTAGATTTATATGTAGATCTCCTGATTTTTGACTGTTTTACCTTTTGTCTCTGTAACATAAATTGGGTTGTGCGGACTCAATAGTAGCTTAAACATGGACACACCGGTATGGGTTGTGTAGTAACAATGGGTGCAGATGAATCTATAGTTGTACTTAGACAAAAAACCTTGAACTCTTCTGAGGCACATATTAATAGCTGTAGTTACTCAAAATGGAAGTTAGTCTGCTATTATCTTTTGAAAATGAAACAGCCACTTTCTTGCTACGGTTCTTTTATTTCCTCTATACGTGTTTCGCCTTCTATTTTAGGGCATCATCAGTGGATTGTATAACTGAAAATTACATGTTTGCTTTCCAAACAGAGGGCGAAACGCGTCTGGAGGAAATACGTTTGCAGCAAGAAATACGATGTTTCATTTCCAAAAACAAATATTTCTTTACTTGCTACGGAAGATGGCCACACAAACAAACTTGTTAGTCTCTTATGATACTGAATACATTTCATTTATTTTCTCTTCTGAACAGGGCTACATTCCAGACATAAACTCCCTGCAAAGACGTCCTAACAGAAAATTTCATTAGATGCTAACAAATTCCTCTTTGCTTAAATAATTTTCTAAAGGTAACCAGTCTACAATTTACATATTTACATCCTTGTGCACTGGTGGGGCAGACGTTCCTCTCTCTACTCCAGCACTTCCGTGCGTGACACAGGTACAAGTTTGATATCCTGAGTTTAACTGACCCGTTCTTCCCAAACCCACGACTTAACAAACCACTGTGTGGCACATGATGATCGAGTTACTGGCCTCCGAAACTAGTCTTGCAATAAAATGTGCATCATTCACAACTTGAGTGGATTTTTAATACGTTGTTCTTCGACTCAGACTTTTGGCATCTATGTGGTCTTAGTATAGAACCGTATAATAGTCTATTTTTTGTTACTAATTGGAACGTAAACCGAAACAAATACCCACAAGAGAAATTAATCAAAGGTAAGTTGAACATTGATTTTCATTTATCTCACCACCACCACTATCACCACCATCTGAAGTACGTTTAGTATGTTTTGGCTTTCTTTTGTGAGGAAAGCATCAGTCATCTCTACAGTAATACTCTGAAGGGGTCAATAAACGACTAGAATGTGCAATAGCCCTATCACGCTGGAAAGACCCATATTTGTAGCCAACTGGATATGTTCCAATAACGCAGGCAGCTTAAGAAAGTCTAGTTCGTGGGATCTGAGGAATCACTGTGTTAACACAACAGGTACAATCGACTGATTGTATGTTCATCATGTCAAACATGAACTCAGAAGCATACTTGAAAATGTGTCTCCTGATAGACACATTGGTTGTTATTGCATTATGTTGTTATTGTTGTAATGGCAGTACTTAAAGTTTGGAATTAATGAACGACATTATTCGAATATTCAACGTTTGTGTCCTTACAGCAGATGCTAATTCCACTGTGTGTACGTAATGTCCGTCACTGCTTGAATGTGGAACAGAGATATACAGGGTGTCCCAGCTATCTCGTCCACCTAAAATATCTCTGGAACAATAACAGCTATTGGAAAACGACTTTCACCGGTATCAATGTACGGCTGGGACCCATGAATGTACATATTTGGAAACATTCTACAACGAAAGCAAATGTGTTTTTAACACAAACTTATGTTTTTGTTTTTGTTTTTTTAATTTAATGGAACCCTATATTTTTTCTTCAGCAATCCATAGCATGTCATTGGAATATTTCGATGCAATCAACGCCATTGTTTATGTGATTTGTCATGCTTTGGATTGCTGAAGAAAAAATATGGGGTGTCCAACATAAGTTTGTGTTAAAAAAACACATTTGCTTTCGTTTTAGAATGTTTCCAAATATATAGATTCATGGGCCCCAGCCGTACATTGACGCCGGTGAAAGTCGTTTTCCTGTAGCTGTCACTGTTCCAGAGATATTTTGAGTGGACAAGATAGCTGGGACACCCTGCATATAGAAATTCTGGGTATGTTTGTTACAAGTCTACTTCCTACTAAATCAATACTGTCTCCTAATTCACCCACACTCCACAAATTTGCACGTTCAAATGAAATATGACTACTGACCTCTGCACTACCGACATGTGTCCTAATTGCTTTGGCTCCTATGGGGTCACAGCACATCCAGGAGAGCTCGCCGTCCATTTTTGTCTTTGGCCATTTCTCCCAATTCCACCCAGGTGTTGTAAATCTTTTTGATTCCTCTTCCATCCTCCTCTTCCATATTCCCCAAGGCATTCCCCTCATCTTTCTTTCCTGGTGATCCATTCCAATGATTTATTTTTATTGGCACCGTTGGGTTTTCTCAATGTATGCCAAAACCAACTACACTTTTTCTCCTGTACCTGTCCTACATGTATCTGGTTTATTATTCTACAGAGCTTCTCATTACTTATTTTTTCTGGCCACCAGATATTCATGATGCGTTGGAGACATCTATTTATTAATATCTGGAACTGGGCTATTATCTTATTATCTACCCTCCAATGTTCACTGGCATGCAGGCGCACAGCCGACGCATTTGTATTAAAAATACGAAATTTTGTTTTGTATGTGATATTTCTATTTTTTCCATATTGGATACAAATATACAACTGAATGAAGGCAGCATCTGTCTTATGAATATGGTTTTTGACTTCCTCTCTGGCTTTACCGTCTTCCGTCACCACAGTACTCAGATACAGGAGTGTTTTAAGTCTCCAGCTGCTGCTTTCCTATTAACAGTGGCACTTCCAAGATACCAGAATTTGTTCTCATTTTCGTCGTTTTGCCTATATTCATTTTTAAGCCAGCCGTTTCTGTGTCCTCTTTCAACAAGTATAATTTATCTTTCATATCTCTCAATCTTTGAATCAAAGGATCCATGAAGGTCTAAGGGATTTGGATATTGCAGAGTAGCGACATGAAGACATAAAAGTTTTCTGGGTGTTGTACCGCGTCAAGATATAAGAAGGCTATTACTTAAATAACTGACGTTTCGGCCAACGTTACAGTGGCCTTCTTACATCATGTTCAAATGTTTGTTAAGCTTAAGGGACTTAACTACGGGGTCATCAGTCCGTAAACTTACAAACTATTTATGAACTACCTACAACTAAGGACGGCACAAATATCCATGCCCGAGGGAGGATTAGAACCCCCGACCGTAGTGGTCGTGCAGACCGTGACTGAAGCGCCTCAGTCCCCTCGGCCACCGCGGCCGGCTACTTACATCATGATGCGGTACAACACCCAGAAAACTATTACTTAAATAACTGACGTTTCGGCCAACGTTACAGTGGCCTTCATCTGGGTATACAATATACCCAGATGAAGGACAATGTAACGTTGGCCGAAACGTCGGTTATTTAAGTAATAGCCTTCTTATATCTTGACGCGGTACAACACCCAGAAAACTTTTATGTCATCTGTCTCTGGCCGCGGAAGCCTACGTAATTATATTAGCGACATGAACTTTAGTGAAATGGCGAGTAAACACATTTGATTCTGGTATTACATAAATATTATAACGGCATACTCAGAATTTGTTAATACATGTGATAAGTTCAGGTTTTTTCTCTTTATTGAATTTTAAAGCCCAAAATGGAGCAAGCTGGTGTCTCCTTAGCCCTAAGAATTACGCAATGCAACAGGTGAATCAAACACATGAAATGGTGATAACATGAGAACAATAAAAACATTGTGGAGATATGATGGACGATCGTTAAAAATAACAAGTGGAGATAAAAACATGAAATCCTAAAACCGAGCCAGGGTGTACAAGACACAGACTGTTGAAATACTGTTACAAACGCTTGATAAAACATAAAACAACACTGGCAACACTTGTTCTGCCGTACTTGGTCACAACAAACATGTAATGACAGTGAGGTTATGAATCACTAACACAGGCAAAGCACTGTCGTTAAAACACACTGATAGGAGGAGGACCTGCAAAAGCAGAGGGGAGGGAGGTGGTGCAGGGTGCAGAAGGACTCTGGAGGGGGGAGGGGTGGAGGAGCAGGATGGGATCATTATCTATGGGGAGGTGAATGGGATCACAGTTGGTAGGAAGACTAAATATCATCGATGGAGGGCATCATCTAGGAGAGGAAGAGGAGATGGAAAGAGTGGGCCGGCCGCGGTGGCCGAGGGGACTGAGGCGCTCCATTCAAGGTCTGCACGGCCACTACGGTCGGGGGTTCGAATCCCCCCTCGGGCATGGATATTTGTGCCGTCTTTAGTAATAGTTAGTTCATAAGTAGTTTGTAAGTTTAGGGGCTGATGACCCTGTAGTTAAGTCCCATAAGCTATAAAAACATTTGATTTTTTCACTCTTTTCTTCCAAACTTAAATCTGAGAAATTTTTCTAAAAGATACTGTACGTTGTTCATTTTCCTTTGATGATAAACAACAAGGAGATATGAATATGCACATGAACTAAGGCGGCCAAGTTTTCCAAAACTCAATGCGGGACATTTCGAGAATGTGAAGCAGCACTAAGATCACGTGACTCATTGGGCAGTTATTCTGAAACTAGGAAAGAAATTTTGGCCAGCAGAGTAGGCCTACTCTTTTAAAGTAACATATCTATCATGAGTGACACTTTATTATTAACTTTGAATCTTTATTTACAGTTCATAAATATTTTCTCATGCTGCTATTTTGAATTTTAAAGTCTGGTAATTTTTACATATTCTTTCTCCGTTACGTTTTTCCGATCACATTCGTTGTCTATACTACTTTTATTTGTTCCAGCTCTTAGAGCGTCGTGCTCCAAACATTTTGATAAGTAGCTCACTGCACCCAAAAAATTATGTTTTGCAATACGCTCCAATTAAATTTGATAAAAACTATTAAAAAAACATTTGAACTACTCTATCACAGAATTTCTTTTGATGAAGTGCAGAGTTTGGTTGTACCTTACCACACGCAATGCTCAGTCACTTTCATTGTTGCATTTTCAGAAGGAAGTAAGATGAATGTTGATACTGTATTTGTAAGTCAGATTTTAAATACGTTTATATAGACTGTGATAATATTACATCATATTTGTCGCCTTGAGCACCGAAAAATATTCCATAACAATTATTTAAAAGTACTTAACAAGACAAAGGAAATATGTCAAAAAGGGAATATTTTAATAAGTCATCGTATCACCAAATGCAGTACCAGCTTAAAAGAAAAACAACTTCCACTGCTTGGGAATTTGTCATTTTTAAATAGTCAGATGAAGTGTATTTTGAAATAGTCATATCATGTGTATTTTATTTTATTTTTATGTATAATGTAACTGGAATCGAGGTGCAGCAAAGCTAATGCAGTGAGTGCTCAGCTAAGATCTAATCTCTTCTGCAAGAAGGAAGTAAGTACCAATACTAAGCTAGCAGTGCACCGCTCTATCTTTCGACCAACTTTATTGTATGGGAGTGAAAGTTGGGTGGATACAGGTTACCTTAATCACAAAGTAGAGGTTACAGATATGAAAGTAGCAAGAATGATTGCAGGTACTAATATATGGGAAAAATGGCAGGAGGGTGTAAATCATGAGGAAATTAAAGAAAAACTGGGAATGAACACCATAGGTGAAGCAGTTATCGCGAACAGACTGAGATGGTGGGGTCATGTTACACGCATGGGAAAAGCAAGGTTACCTCAGAGACTCATGAGCTCAGCAGCGGAGGGTAAGAGGAGTCGAGGTAGACCAAGAAGAAAGTACTTAGATTCGGTGCAGAATGATTTTGAAGTAAAAGGCGTAACATCTGACGAGGCATCAATGTTAGCATTGAATAGGGGATCATGGAGGAATTTTATTAGAGGTACTATGCTCCAGACTGAACGCTGAAAGGCATAATCAGTCTCTAATGATGATGATGATGATGATGATGATGTTTAATGTAAGAATACCGCCATTTATTCGTAGAGAATGCATTGTGAAGTCGCCTTGCAAGCAGTATGGCATAGCGTGCCGTACACAAATAGTTTCGGCTTGTGCTGTTAGAGCAACAGTTTTAAAATTGCTGGAATGCGGGACGCTTTTGCCATTTCGTGGGACATTTTCAGTAATTATCCCAATGCGGGACAACGAGTTCAAATGCGAGACTGTCCCGCAGAATCCGGGACGGGTAGCCGCCTTAACATGAACACTAAAATACGGTAAGTACCTGATTACACTGATAAGTGACTGTAACAAAATGAATATGTTAAGATGAAGAGACAACCTACCTTCGGGTCACATAACACTGTAAGCAGCGTCCCCCTCCTAACATTACACATGCGCAAAGGCTGCTCTCTCCCACACCATTTCAAACAGTTAATTGTCTGTTACAACTAAGATTATAAAGGTCATTTACCCTCCAAATCGCGACACATTTACAAAACCGTCCACTGATATGTGGCAAGTAACAATACAAAAGTCATTGTTGTGTCCGTATCTGTTACTTGCAGTCGGTCTCGAACACAGTACCTTCGACACCGCAGCACGATGCCGCTAAGCACACAACTAATCATGCTAGGTGGAGAAGTGTGACTTCATTATTATTCATGATTGGGTCTTCTGAAGACTTTTACAGTTGATGCGTCTTTGATTTATAGTTTTTGTAGTCTCTGCGACGTAAAAGGTTTCTCATGAGATAAAAATACTTTGAATGTACATAAAAAAGATCTGGTAGAAGAACGAAACGAAGAATGATAGTTCAAAAACATTTTTATTTCATTTATTTAGTTAATTTTTTTTTGCGACGTTCTTTTTTATGGGGGTTCACTGAACCAGTCAACACACAGGACGTGCAGCCACTGTGCGTAAGTATCGTTTAGCAACATTGCCATGTAAACATGACAGGATGAGGTGAGAGCTGTACTGAATTGGTATGCATACTTTATATTTTTCTCTAATTTTTCCTCTTTATTTATTAAAGTATTCATGAATAAAGTAAAATCTTTATACTACTGTGATTTTCCTAAATTAATGCAGTAGAATTTAGAGATGGCTACTTTGAAAGTGCACGATCGATTTCTTTTCCAATTCATAATAAAATAATCCGAGCTTGTGTACCATCTGTAATGACCACGATGTCGATGGCAGGATGAACCCTATTTTTCTTCCTTCCTTCTCTTTTTTGACAAAGCTATAAAAAGGAATACATAATTAAATTCATAACAATGCATGTACTTCAGTATTTCCGACGATATATGCTAGGGGATACTACTTAGCAGTCTGTTACTTGCCACAATACCATATTTTGGTAGATTGAATATTCCATGCTATATGGAGTTACACAGAGGATTTTCACCTACGTGACAAATTGGGTGAATGCGTGCCTCTCTAATAAAGGGACTTCACCTAGAACGACTATGAACACTATGAGATAAATGACGACAGCATGCAGAATCGTAGACTGAAATATTTGAATGCACCCTGCTGCGATGTTCCTCTCCAGCCCACCCAGAATGAATTAAAATTAACAGCTTAATGATAGTTTTTGAAGTTGATTGTTTTTACATCATCTCTACGTGTTTTGAAACCGCGTTTATTTATTTGTACTGTAATTTCTAGTTTCCGTTGTTTAGAGATCAGGCTTCCAATCACATGTGATATACAGGTCGAGTCAAATCCACGGAATCAAAATGTTCAAATGTTTGTAGAGCTTATGGGACTTAACTACGGGGTCATCAGTCCCTAAGCTTACAAACTACTTATGAACTACTTAAGACTAAGGACGGCACAAATATCCATGGCCGAGGAGGGATTCGAACCCCGACCGTAGTGGCCGTGCAGACCGTGACTGGAGCGCCTCAGTCCCCTCGGCCACCGCGGCCGGCAAATCCACGGACGGATGATAGATAAAGCAAGGTTGAGATCGAGTTCAAATGAGGTTGATACATCAACTTTATTAGTCAGAATTTAGCAGATATTTCTAATAACAACAGCTACGTTGTCTATTTATTTAATTGTAATCGTTTGTTGACATAAATGTAACACGAAATCATCAGAAAAATACAATGACTTGAAGGGGTGTACGGCCGTCGTTTCGTCGTCATCTAGTCCTCGATGGCTGTGAAGGAACTTCCCGTGGTAGCATCGGATATAGTGACATGCATCACCTGCAAAAGGAAAGTAAACAGTTACGAAAGGTGGTCAGTTGTGCAAAATGTTTACGTGCATTGATAATGTGGATAGTTATCCTGTGATTAAAAAATGTTCAAATGTTTGTAGAACTTATGGGACTTAACTACGTGGTCATCAGTCCCTAAGCTTACAAACTACTTATGAACTAGCTAAGACTAAGGACGGCAGAAATATCCATGCCCGAAGGGGGATTCGAACCCCCGACCGTAGTGGCCGTGCAGACCGTGACTGGAGCGCCTCAGTCCCCTCGGCCACCGCAGCCGGCTCCTGTGATTCCATCAACATTTGGGAACTATGTAAACAGCTAAGTGCAGGTCAAAGAATGTCGTTTACAGTAGTTTGAAAGTGATGCACTAAAACAAATTTTAAACACCTAGATGCCAGCCACATCTACAATAGGACTGCTCCTCAAGTGACTATACGATGCACAGCGGACGGTACCTCGTGCCAATATACCACTGTTAGTTGTCGCTGCTCTGGTAAACTGACGGAGAGAAAAAGTACAGTTTATATGCTTCCATACTACCCAACTATCTTGTCTTTCCGGTCCTTCTTCAGATGTACTTCGCTGGTGACAGAATCGTTTGCAAATTGATAGCAAATGCCCTTTCTCTAAACTTTCTAAATATTCTTTCCCCAAAAGAAGCCTTCTTTCTTCCAGGGGTTTCCATTTCGGTTAACGTGAATGTTGATGTGACGTACTGATAAAAAAATCTAACAATATACATCTAGACCAGCCAATGAATGCATTATAGAGTGCATGGAATATGCGAGAATTTTTGACTTCAGGTCTTTGTTAGGAATAGTTAGGAGGTGAGCATACTGATAGTCCCGGCCCATGTGGGGTGAGATAAAGCTGGGAGGGGGAAAGAGAAGTACCTTTGTTTAGTTTTTCTCTTGTATCTCGAAAACGGCCCGCTTTAGGGAACAATGTAGCAAATAAAATTGAAAGATCATTGAATATGCTGTAAAATTGTTTCGATGTAAATACGTCGAATTCGCAACGGTTTTCAAGATATACGTTATTGAAAATCGACAATTTCAAAAAAAAAAAAAAAAAAAAAAAAAAAAAAAAAAAAAAAAAAAAAAAAATTTACGTCACTAATTTTGTCAAACATGTATTTCTAGTGGCTCACTCGGTCGTTTATCAGAAAATTTGTCAGAAAGAAAATTGTAAAGCATTAAATTTCCTTCACTTTCATATGTTCATTTGCTACCTTATCTTCAGCCAATCAGAAGTTACATCATTTATAAGATATGCGCTCAGTTTCCATGTCCTCCTAGAAATGAGTGTTTTGAGGGACTGTGACGTGTTTATCATATGAAACGGGCTAGCACGGTAAATAACAACACTTTAACATGAACAAGAAGGTAATTGCATTTGAAACACTACACCTTTTATAATTATAGCTTCTATTATAATATTATGAATCATACAACGAAAGTATTTACTAGCACTGATAGTGATTCAAAAGGAAAAAGAAGTGTATTCAAAGCGACATCTTCGTTTTTCTTAGGAGGAAAGGTCGAGGCTCATTTATCTTCTTCACTAGTGGAGACATTGTCCTACGAGATTGGTAGAGTCTCGATGTCACTGTCGTCGTCTTCATCTTGAATTAATATTCCGACTCAGTTGTTGCAGTTACCTTACAGTTTCGGCATGCAACAGAGCAATGTAACAACGCTTTCCTGCAACCACATCTGCCACTGTCATATCCCTTCATGCATCGACTAAAAATCACCGTCAAGATTTCGGAATAGGCAGCATCTAAACTCTGGGAGTTTCTGAACTAGTTGGTCATTCGTTCTTTTCCAACCCCCATTCGGCGCTCCACCTTTCGGTTCCTCTCCTAACCAAAGGCGTAATTGGTGGTGCGTTCGGAATGGAGGAAGAGTTGAGAGATTTCTGGTACAACGGCCTTACAAAATCCAGAAGACAATCCTCAAGATACACAGCTTTCTCAACGAAATCATTGGAGATGGAAAGACGCCTCATCACTTCCTCTCCAAATTGATCATGTCTAGCTCGAGCAGCATCCATTCTCATCACTTGTACGTCAGTTCTGTTGCGTCCTTTTGTGATATTAGTAACTGAAAAATATCTTCCTGCGTCTCTCCTTGGGCTTAGTTTGCTCACCGTCAACACTTTCGAGCCCCTCACCACCAAAAGGAAGAAGAAGGGGAAAAACCGTGTTTTGAAATCGAATTTCGGTTGTTTGGATCTCAAAGTTGCAGGCTGTGGTGCTTCAGAGGACGATGAGAGTGCCTGTCTCTTTCAATGAGTCTTGATGGATTGCGGCCTGATGTAACTTTTTCGACTTTCAGTATGAATCAGAAGCATGTCCAAACCTTCTAAAGATGACAATTGCTATCTCCCCTTTCTCTGCTTTCTTGATGAGTGATAATATTCCTTTTTTTTGTTACTGTGGAAACATCGACACCTTGTCCATGTATTGTTTCATCATATACAAAACACCGAGTAGTCACTGTACGCAGTACACAGTCAACATTTACATTAAAAAAATATCACGACAGGGCTTCGATGTTCGTCGTGGGACTTCCCCATCGTTAACCCTCTACCCGACGTTAGGTACGGGTGACCATGACGACGTGTCCACTGCAAGCGACAATAAATGAGAGTGCCTCGGCGGAGCGGCCGAGCGCATTGAGGCCCTATGCTACGATGTGGGAGGCCGGTTCCCCGTGGGGGGAATCGAATCCCCCTCGGGCAGGATGTTTCTGCCGTCTTTTAGTATAAGCTAGTTCATAAGTAGTTTGTAAGTTTAGGGACTGATGTCCCCGTAGTTAAGTCCCTTAAGCTTAACAAACATTTAAACAGTTTTAATAAATGACCCTCGACTATTCCGCCTCAGAAAAACGAAGATGTTGCGTTGAATATACCTAAAATGCTATAATTATAAAAGGTGTACTGTTTCAAATGCAGTTACCTTTTTGTCCATGTTAAAGTGTTGTTATTTACCATGCTAGCCCGTTTCATGAGATAAACGCGTCACAGTCCCTCAAAACACTCATTTATCGGAGGACATGGAAACTGAGCGCACATCTTATAAATGATGTAACTTCTGATTGGCGGAAGATAAGGTAGCAAATGAACATATGAAATTGAAGTAAATTTAATGCCCTACAACTTTCTTTCTGACAAATTTTCTGATAAACGATCGAGTCTACCACAGGAATTGGAACACCTGAGAACTGTATTTCGAAAAAATGGTGACTCAGAGTGCTAGATTAAGTGGACTCTTCGTCCATCTACTATAGCACAACCTGTGGAAACGGATTAAAACACGAGGGAGGAAGTAGGCACTGCGTTTATTCCATATACCGGCCCAGTCTCGGGGAAGGTCGTCCGCATTTTGAAAAAACACCAAGTTGGAACTGTCTTTTGTGCGCCGAATAAAATTCGTGCACTGGTGGGGAGCGCCAGAGATGATCTCGGTTTGAGGAAGGCCGGCGTGTACCAGATTCCGTGTCAGTGTGGTTATGCCATATATTGGACAGACGTTGCGTACCGTCGAGGATCGATGCGTTGAACACCAGAGGCACACACGACTGATGTGTCCGAGCAAGTCGGCGGTCGCTGAACATTGTTTGTCGGAGAATCACGCAATGGAGTAGGAACGCACTAGGATTCTGGTAAAGCTGTCGAGATAGTAGGACTGCGTCCTTAGAGAGGTCATTGAAATTCGCACTAGTGACGACCTCATAAACCGTGACTGTGGCTATAATCTTAGCAAAGCTTGGGAACCACCGATTGTGTTAATTAAGAGTAAATCTAGCAAACGTAACGTAGTGACAACCACGGCGGACAGAGCCCTCACATCGACGTCATCTCAGACGCCGTCGCAATCGGTTCCACTGCGCGACCACGGCGCGGGGCGCGGACCACGGAGGGGGCGCTCCGCAGGCCGAGGGTATTTAAATCGCCTGCTACCGGGCTAGAACCCAGTTCCCTTCGAGCCGCCGTAGCGTGCGGATCTCCGTGCTGGCGCGTTTCCATGAGCTCAGTCCGTCAGTTCACCTGATGATGATGACATGTATTATTGCCAAATATTGTGCCCGTTGGACACTATAGATCGGCAGTACATCCATGGATATTTTGATTATCAAATATGCCGGGAGAATAGAATCACATCATTCATATTTGCTTTCGGAGTCGAAGGCCCATCCGTGTACCCTTTCTAACTGCACGACATAAAGCTTTAGACCTCGGCTGGGCCAGTCAAGAACGATATTGGACTTTTGATGAGTAAAACATGTTTATGGGCAGACGAGTCTAGTTTTCAGTTATATTGTTTACAATTATATCGACCAAATGGACATGTACGGATATGGAGACACTCTCATGACTCCATGGACCTTGCATGTCACGAGGATCTGCAGTGATGAGGGCTATGTGCAGTAGGAGAGCTTGGGACTTCTAATACATGAAGAAACGATCCTGACAGGTGCCACGTACTTACACATCCTGACTATCACCTACATCCAGTCATCTCCAATCATCATTCCGATGGACTTGGGCAATTCCAGCAGGACAATGCGACACTCCACACGTCCATAATTGCTACAGAGTGGTTCCAGGATCACTCTTCTCACCTACGCCGGTTACCAAATCACCAGATGTGATCATTATTGAGCATATCTGGGACGCCTTGTAACATGCTATTCAGATCTCCACCGCGTCTCTTACTCCTATGGGATTTACGGAGAGCTCTCTGGTATGAATGGTGTCAATTCTTTCCAACACTGACTTCTGAAATTTTCCCGGCATATTTATTCTTCCAGTAATTTTTGGATAGCCAATGGCCGTACCACAGTGGATGCACCTGTTCCTGTTGGATCACCAAAGTTAAACACTGTTGGGCTTGGCTACCACTCGGTTGGGTTACCGTCCAGTTTTGCCGAGTGCTGTTGGTAAGTGGGGTGCTCTCAGACCTTGTGAGGCCAACTGAGGAGCTACTTGATCGAGAAGTAGCGGCTCCGGTCATGAAGACTGACATAACGGCCGAGAGCGAGGGGCGCTGACCACGTCCCCCTCCATACCGCATCCGTTGACACCTTCCGGCAGACGATGACAAGGCGGCCGGTCAGTACCCCTGAGGCAATCAAATAGGTGGGCGAAGCAATAGCACTCACAATAGGTCTCAGAGGAGCAATGTTTTCCTTTTCTTTGTGGACCTTCGGCAACCTATAAAGTCTTGACTGAACTGAACAGATTATTTTTGAACACTTTGTTCGATGGAGCGAATGTCCTTCGCAGATGGGGACAAAACGTTGGGCTTTAATAACAAATCCACAAGATCCGGCATAATAGCACGGAAAATTTTAACATTATCGTCATTTCCGGCCGTGAAAGTTTACATTTTACGATTTTTACCCTACACACTTCCCTTCAATTATATTGAGGTCTATGAATGTGTCCTGACAATCGATCCCTTCTTTTTGTCAAGGTATGCGAGAAATTCGTTTTCTCCCCAATACTGTAGAGTATATCAGCATATGTAGATAGTCGTTTGTGTGTGCTTTGTAGTTTTCCATCGTCTCAGTATGGACAGGAACTGTGACTGTTGTGTGCAGATGTGAACTGAGTTGGTGACGCTTTCCTCCCATCTTCAGGCAGTGTTATCTTCGATTACATGTCTTGTGGCTGCT
This sequence comes from Locusta migratoria, assembly GCA_026315105.1. Classification (NCBI taxonomy): domain Eukaryota; kingdom Metazoa; phylum Arthropoda; class Insecta; order Orthoptera; family Acrididae; genus Locusta; species Locusta migratoria. Next base: position 107,217,834 of record CM048745.1, read on the forward strand.
GTCAATGGACATCATTCTTCTGGGCCATACAAGGGAATGCAATGGACGTTCAATATGAACCACGTGTCCTCCGTTTACCACCAGCCAAATTACTGTTTCCAATGACTTTGGCCTGACTTTGTCAATGATGAACACAGGCACAAAGCTACATCATACAGCAACACTTTAACCGCACAGAGGAACTCATACACAGAGACTGGAGGTGAAGAGTCCCACACTCAGCAATTGTGTATGTTCACTTCACCTATCAGAGAAAAATGAGAGTCATTTGTCTATAGGATGGTCCGTCATCAACATTAGTACCGAAGAGAAAGTGGATAGTGAAGTCGATACGTCATACTGCGTCTTGTGGTGCAAGCTGCTGTGTGATACGGATCTTGCATGGATACCATTTGAGAATGGTTCGAAGCAAGTTCCGTACAGTGGACCACGGGATGTTCAACTGCCGTGAGACATCACGCGTATTGCTTGTCTGTCAGAAATTGCACGCAGCTTTGCCTGGCATAGCAACAGAAGTTTCATGGACCACCTGTGGTGCAAGTGGTCGCCGGCCCCTTCCTGGAGTGACGCCCCGATTACCAATTGAGTTGAACTACTTCATCATGCTCCACACAGCAAGTGAAGAAAGAGGACCAATCTGTAAACCTTTCAGCCGGCGGTATTCTCCAAGTGCAACTGCAGTATTATTGTTTGGTTAACAGAGCTTCACGTGTCTTGACACGTCAACAAGTGTGAGACCCATGAATAGTGGTAAATGATAAATGATCACAGCACCTGGTGGCCGTAGTTGGAACAAGACGATGGCGCTGTGGCACATGGAAATCGTGCATTCCATACTCCGGACGTTAATACTAATAAGTTTGGTACTTGTGCGGAAATTGGTTTCCGTGTTACAGCGTGTTGTGTAGGGAAAGTTTAGTTATAACTACCCGGTAAATTATGTATCCAAAGAATGATTTAAGACGGCTTCAATGGCTGTCAATTCATTGTAACGTATCGAAGTTTAATTTACAGACAGGTAATAGAAGTACGACCTACTTCCAAGAGCAAATCTACATACAAAGGTGAGTGGCGGCGGATAACTAGTTATATATATATACAGGGTGTTACGAAAAGGTACGGCCAAACTTTCAGGGAACATTCCTCACACACAAAGAAAGAAAATATGTTACGGGGACATGAGTCCGTAAACGCTAAATTTCCATGTTAGAGCTCATTTTATTACTTCTCTTCAACTCACATTAATCATGGAATGGAAACACGCAGCAACAGAACGTACCAGCGTGACGTCAAACACTTTGTTACAGGATATGTTCAAAATGTCCTCCGTTAGCGAGGATACATGCATCTATCCTCCGTTGCATGGAATCCCTGATGCGCTGATGCAGCCCTGGAGAATGGCGTATTGTATCACAGCCGTCAATAATACGAGCACCATTTGGTACCGGGGTTACGTAGACAAGAGCTTTCAAATGCCCCAAAAAATGAAAGTCAAAAAGGTTGAGGTCAGGAGAGCGGGAAGACCATGGAATTGGCCCGCCTCTACCAATCCATCAGTCGCCGAATCTGTTATTGAGAAGCGTACGAACACGTCGACTGAAATGTGCAGGAGCTCCATCGTGCATGTACCACATATTGTGTCGTACTTGTAAAGGCAAATGTTCTAGCAGCACAGATAGAGTATCCCGTATGAAATGATAACGTGCTCCAGTGAGCGTAGGTGGAAGAACATGAGGCCCAATCAAGACATCACCAACAATTCCTGCCCAAACGTTCACAGAAAATCTGTGTTGATGACGTGCATCGAGGAAGTACAGTACATACTGACAAACAATTGGGTATTTTGACAATTGTCTGCACGAATCATGGAAATTAAGCTTTTCCGGACACATGTCCACATAACATATTTTCTTTGTGTGTGAGGAATGTTTCCTGAAAGTTTGGCTGTACCTTTTTGTAACACCCTGTATGTTGTCTCCTTTACTGATGAATCACATCTTCCCAGTATTCTCCCAATAAACTGAAGTCGGCCATCCGCCTTCCCCGTGGCTGTGCTTATATGCTCGTTCCATTTCATATCGCTGTACAGCATTACACCTGTCAAGCTGCACATTACTAATTGTAACATTAAGGCATTGTTTCTCCTACTCATATGCATCACCTTACATTTTTCTACATTTAGAGCTAGCTGACATTCCTCAATCACCTAGAAATTTGCCGGCCGCGGTAGCCGAGGGGACTCAGGCACTCCAGTCACAGTCTGCACGGCCACTACGGTCGGGGGTTCGAATCCCCTCCTCGGGCATGGATATTTGTGCCGTCTTTAGTATAAGGTAGTTTATAAGTAGTTTGTAAGTTTAGGGACTGATGAGCCCGTAGTTAAGTCCCTTAAGCTATACAAACATTTGATTTGAAACTAGAAATTTGGTACAAGTCATCCTGCATCCTATTACAGTCATTCCATGACGACACCCGACAAACACACCACAGCATCATCAGGGAAGAGCCACATACTACAACTCATTCTGTCCTTCAGATCCTTTATATACACTGCTAAAAACAATTAGGGGATCAGGTGAGATATACAAAATACACTCCTGAAAAATGAAAAAGGAACACCATGAATTCGATCAACCCAGCAGAGCGAAATTTTATTGACACATTCTTGAGGATGTATACAACACACGATCGCGCAGTCAGAACCATACACACGCCAGTACAGTCACCAGAGTGTGCACAATGTCGACGCTAGTATCGTGTATAACCTACTTTTGCAGCAATGAAAGGTGCAACTTTCTCATGAATACGATGGTAGTGGTGCCGAATGAAGTCTTACGGTATGGTCTGCCATGCAATTTCTATCTGATGTCTCAGTTGGACCAGATCTCGTGCCAGTCGTGTAGACCGCGCCAAGATGGGATACGTGAGGACATGCATGGACGGTGGCAAGACGGGTTGAATGATGGTTTCGGTGTACCGCGTACTGTTCAATTTTCCCAGAACGAATACCAGAACGGCCAGAGTAGGATATCGCACCCCACACCATGATGCCAAGTGTTGGCCCCGTTTGCCTCTGCCGCTTACACTCCAGATTTACGCACTCCCCTGATTGACACCACACACACACGCCCGACCATCACTGGCACCGAGGAAGCGACGACTCTCATCACTGAAGACCACAGCGCCTGCCATGACACCATTGGAGGCGGGCTGAACGATGCTGGGGCTGAGAAGATGACACTCTAACGGTACACATGATCGTGCATCATTGTGAGGGGAGCGATATTCTGCACTCGCCATTCTCCTCTAGTGATCATCTAGAGAACATTGAACAGTGTACGTTACACTGAAACATCTATGATAATAGTGAAAAAGTAATTCTCGTTGCATTCCAATATGGTGTGTGATTACCCAGACTACCAGTACAGTTGCACATCTGTGTGGCCTGGACAGTGTGAGGTTATCTATCAGCTCTTGAGGGATATTTGGCCATTCTTCCATGAGTGGATAATCCAGTTCTGTAATCGTTGTGAGAGGTGCTGCTCTGGCAGCAATGCCGGCAAGTGCATCCTAGACATGCTCAATCGGGTTTAAGTTGCTGGTAGAACTTCCAGGTTATAAGGCCATGGTCCATAAAACTTTTCGTCCAGAGCTGCACCGGACATCTTCGCAGGTCTTCCTACTTCCGTTGAGTCTTGCAAGACTTCAAAGTTTTATGGACCACAGCCTTATAACACAGAAGTTCTACCAGCAACTATGACATCCGGTCGTGAAAGCCTTCATTGCATAATCGGGTTTAAGCCCGGTGAACAAGTTGGCCACTCCATTTGTTCAATTCCCTTAGCTTCAAGCATGTTTGCCACCAATGCAGCTCTCTGGGGACGATCGTTTTCTTCCAAAAAGACTGTCGGCCGCGGTGGCCGAGATGACTGCGGCTCGCCAGTCACGGTCTGCACGGCCACTGCGGTCAGGGGTTCGAATCCCCCCTCGGGCATGGATATTTGTACCGCCCTTAGTGTTAGCTAGGTCATAAATAGTTTGTAAGTTTAGGGACTGATGACCCTGTAGTTAAGTCCCATAAGCTATACAAATATTTCAACATTTTCCAAAAGGACTAACTCATCTCGTATGGCACCAGCGTAGAGCACAAAAAAGCCCTAAGGATCTCGACTCTATATCTGTGAGCAGTCAAAGCGCCATTCTGAACGATGAAGAGGTCTGTGCGTCTGCCAAAACTGAGTCCAGCCCACAGCGTTCGACCACAACTATGTTCTTTCCTGCACATAAGCAGGATTCTTCCGAGTTTCACGTTCTTCCCAGATGAGGGAACGACGATTGTCCGACTGAACAAAAAATCTTGTCTAATTTGTGAACAGAACCTGTTGGCATTCATTACGACTCCAATCCCGAAGTTCCACCGCCCAATATCTGTGGCCTTAAGCTGTCTCATGGGTTTACTGGACATACAACATAAGCTTCCGTGTGTAGAGGCCATATTCCCGATGAAAAGTTTTGACTGTTTTGTGTTGAACTTTGCGCGTTCCTGTTGCTGCCTGGAGGGTGCGATGTAGCTGAGTTGCATTCAGTCTCGATGAGCTGTTTACCAGAGATAACGGTCATTTGTTTCTGGTGTTACCCATGGAAGACCTCGTCCTTGCCTTCTTTTAACGGTTTCTGTTGTCTGAAATTGTGTCGGGTTCCTGGAAATTACACTTTGGGACACTCCAATAACTGCAGCCACCGCCCTTTGTGTCTGTCCATCTTCCAACATTCCTATGGCTTTCCATGCCATAGCCTTCGTTAAGTCATGTTGTTGTATTGCATTACCTGGTCATTACACTATCTGTGTTGTGACGTCGCTATTCCCCACAATGCCTGCGGTCTACACACATCACTGCACCACTTCCAGAAGAGGCGATAAGTCGACCCATGATACTTCAATCGCAGTGGCACCTCCAGCACAGACAAAAATATACAGACGGGAAACCTCCATAAGGGCCCGGTCACACACTCAGGGGTGCGGGGAGGGAGGGTTACCAGCAGTTCCGTAAGATGTCCCATGATCGCGCTGCAGTCAGAAGCAGCTCTTTAAAACTGGCCAGAGGAGGCGGCAGGCAGCGGCTGCCCCCACCACCACTTCCCCTCAAACGCCGGCACACCGGACACAGCCGTGGAGTCGTGGCAGATGGCACGATCTCTCCCCTCAGCCTCCCCTCCACAGTACCCTTTGATGTGAGACAGGCACGCTCAGAAGCGCTTATAGTGTCGTCTACCGGATGATGATGATGATGATGATTGGCGTTTTAGGGCGCTCAACAGCGAGGTCATCAGCGCCCGTCGTCTACCGGTACTATGTCGAGGAACCACCTGTCATCTGCTGGCATCTTACGGAACTACAGGGGGAGTGTAGGACAGAGGTTTAGGGGGGGCTTCTTCTCTGTATATGTTACACTGTGCCTCCAGTCATCTTCACCTCTCTGCCTTGCTTCGTGCGCCGGCCAATCAGAAGAAGAGGGCTCGGCTAGATATGCTGGTGCGCCACAGCCACGACAGTTCAGTCTACCAGTGTATGAGTCAGTATAGGAGAGTACGAATCAGAGCTAGCAATGCTACCATTCTAGTGATCCGTCTACAGCGACAAGCCAGAATACTACCATTCACTGTAGCTAGGAAGAGATCAATGCCGAACTGTGTACTGTGTAACAGGCAGAAGTGTACGAGAAGCTCCTCACCGAAAGTTGAGTATTACCTTCAATTGTAATAAAAGTATATGTGAACTAATCACTTCTTTCAGCTGTAGACATTGTCCACAATCTTTGCTAGCTGCGACGTACCTCCCGAACCTACCGTTTGCAGTAGCGCATCCCAAACACAAAAATGCTGAAATGAACTATTTGTGTAAATCCGTTTGGTAGAGGAAACACGATGCGAAACCAACCACCTGTGCAGCAAGTTCCTGCTATTATCACTATCTCAATTACTGTAATGTTATTTCCACTCTGTAGAACCGAAAGGAGAGCATGGAACCATTTTAGTTCAATATGCTGATGACAATACTTCATCACCAAGCTGTGTCAATTGATCTCCTAATAGCTATGACCAGTGTACATAGAAAATAATAACGATACTATCATACACTTGATTATACCCTAGACTCTGATGACTCAGCATCGAGGACAACATACTGTGTTCTATTACTTAGGTAGTCTTTGAGCCACTGAGATATCGGGTGATTAAAAAGTCAATATAAAATTGAAAACTTAATAAATCACGGAATAATGTAGATAGAGAGATAAAAATTGACACACATGTTTGGAATGACAAGGGATTTTATTAGAACACAAAAAAATGTTCAAAAAATGTCCGACAGATGCGCGTGATTTTGGTTTTGTAACTACTAACGTGACGTGTGAGAGGTACGCCGATGTGTTACAGAATCGCATCATCCCCATTCTGGTTGATTAACACCTGCTGGAACGTACGATTTTATGCAGGATGGCGCTCCACCCCATATTTTTAGATGCGTGAAAGATCTCTTGCGCGCGTCGTTTGGTGATGATCGTGTGCTCAACCGCCACTTTCGTCATGCTTGGCCTCCCAGGTCCCCTGACCTCAGTCCGTGCGATTATTGGCTTTGGCGTTACCTGAAGTCGCAAGTATCGAGCTGATCGACCGACATCTCTAGTGATGCTGAAAGACAACATCCGACGCCAATGCCTCACCATAACTCTGGACATTCTTTACAGTGCTGTTCACAACATTATTCCTCGACTACATGAATGACCTCTCATCAGTTACACTACCAGAAGCAGAGTTCGTTTTGTTTGCAGATGATACAAGTATTGCAATAAAAAGTACGTCAAGCATAGTTATAGAAAGGTCTGCTGATGATATTTTCATGAACATTAATAAATGGTTTAAAGCCAACTCATTGTCATTAAACTTTGAAAAGACTCACTACATGAAGTTCAGAACATGTAAGAGATTTCCCGCCAGCATATGCATTAACTATGAAGAAGAGGAGATAGAAGAGGTTGACAGTATTAAATCCCTGGGATTACAGCTTGATAATAAATTTAGTTGGGAGCAGCACACCACAGAACTGCAGAAACGACTCAACAAAGCTGTATTTTCAATACGAGTGTTATCAGACATAGGAGACATAAAAATAACAAAGCTTGCATACTTTGCTTACTTTCATTCAATGTCATATGGTATAATATTTTGGGATAACTCTTCAAGTCAGTCAAAAGTCTTCTGAGTCCAAAAGCGTGTAATACATATTATTCGTGGAGTAAATTCACGGACGTCCTGTAGAAGCCTCTTCAAAGAACTGGATATATTAATTACTGCCTCTCAGTATATCTATTCCTTAATGAAATTTGTCATAAATAATATATCCCTTTTCCCAACAAACAGCTCAGTTCATACATACAATACTAGAAACAATAATGATCGACACACGGACTTAAATTCACTCAATTTAGTTCAAAAAGTGGTCCACTACTCAGGAACACGTTTTTTCAATAATTTACCAATAACCATAAAAAATTTATCCACAAATAAAGTTCAGTTTAAGAGGAACCTAAAAGATTTTCTAGTCGTTAACTCCTTCTACTCCACTGACAAATTCTTAAATAGAACCAAGTGATGCATGTATCGGTACTCATACTATATCAGTATTATTATCTTATCAGCTAAAAAAAAAGGAAAAAACCTTAGAACTGTATGTATCTGTATTTATATTATTAGTATTCTCTATTATTCAGCTTGTAAATTTTGTTTCTTGACATGTTCCACATCCACGAGGATCTCCTCAACTTGGATCCACGGAACGAAAAACAACTAATCTAATCTAATCTCATCTGTTGTTGATGGATGATGGTGAACATATTGAGCATTTCTTGTAAAGAACATCATCTTTGCTTTGTCTTAATTTGTTATGCTAATCATCGCTTTTCTGATCAGATGAAGCGTCACCTGTTTGACATTTTTTGAACTTTTTTTAGTTCTAAAAAAAACCCCTTGTCATTCCAAGCATGTGTGTCAATTTTTACCTCTGTATCTACATTATTCCGTGATTTATTAAGTTTTCAAATTTATACTGACTTTTTGATCACCCGGTATAACTAGTAAGGGTAGTGTGGAGTGTGTTGTGGAGGGAGACGTCTTCTAAGGCAGTCGTGCAGTCGTGGTGCCCACAAGGCCGCTGTGACTGAATGGTTACAATACTTGCATAGTATGCAGGAGGTCCCATTGCGAATCCTAGCGGCGGCACAAATTTTAATTCAATGCCTCTCCTGTTCATAACGTTGTACTGTCGCATTGTGACAGAGCAGTTACTTCAGAAATTTCTGAAGTCATTGGGTGAAGTGTCATGCAGACTGCTGTTGCAGTTTCCGGAATGAAATTTCCTATCTGCAACGGAGTGCAGGAAACTTCCTGGCAGATTAGAACTGTGTGTCGGACCGGGACTCGAACCCAAGCAAACAAGTTCAAATGTTCAAATGTTTGTATAGCTTATGGGACTTAACTACGGGGTCATCAGTCCCTAAACTTACAAACTACTTATGAACTAGCTAACACTAAGGACGCCAGAAATATCCATGCCCGAGGGGGATTTTTACCCCCGACCGTAGTGGCCGTGCAGACCGTGACTGGAGCGCCTCAGTCCCCTCGGCCACTGCGGCCGGCGGCAAACAAGTGATCTCACAATTGACCAATCCGAGGACGTGACTTCTACCAGTACCCCGTCAGTCCAAGTTTGACTCAACTACTCGTGGATAGCTAGAAGATCTATCACTCTGGGAAGAAGGTCCGCTGAGACAGCAATGTAATGGGACACGCTACCTCCTCATTGTCCAAGCTCAGTTTCCTCGTCCACGGGCATGTACTTGACGTGGCACGGATCCAAAAAGTCGACGGAAGACGATCACTACGAACCGTTGCCGATACCGAATGCAGGGCACGAACTGACCTCTCGATTATGTACGGCAAAACATTGTGATGATACTGCCGGCCCCCTCATCTCAATGTTATTGTACGATACAATCTGCATAGGAACCGGAATCATGTGGTTCAATAGTGATACATGTTGCGTGTGAAGTTAGTTACAGACGAAATAACCAGCCTAGTAATCAGTGTAGCACAGTTTATCGGTGATACTGTGATTAAAGCAAGTGATAATTAATGAAATCTAAGAGATTTGTATAAGACGTTTCCAGACAGTTCTATAAACATAGTTTTGTCATTACATGTTATTTCAATAAATAGATAGACGAATGGTAAAAACTTTTGGATCTATATAAAGACATTAAAATAAATAGCATTGTATATATGTTAGGCTCATAAAAAGTTGTGTTGACTAGCTAATTGTGTTAATTAATGGAATAATCGAGATTTGAATATCGTTATTCTTTGTATATATTGACTGACGTAAGATTTAGATTATATTTTGAGAATGGGCAAGATATTTGATAGTTCAAAATATGTTAGGAACATGTATGATGTACTCATTAACAAATTAATTGACATTTAACATTGCTGTTTGTTATCAAACAGAAAGGACGGCGATTTCGACTTAAAAATATATGCGACATGTAAAAAATTATTGTATGTATAGTTTTCATTTTATATTGTGATTGCCACGGTGGAGTAGCCGAGCGGTCTAAAGCAACACGCCGCGGAGCGCACGGTTGCTCGCCGTGGAGGTTCGAGTCCTCACTGGGGCATGGGTGTGTGTGTTTGTCCGTAGGTTAGTTTACCTAGGTTTAAGTAGTTTGTAAGCTACGGACTGATGACCACGCAGTTTGGTCCGATAGACTTACAGACATTTGAACATTTTATATTGTGATTATTTTTGTATACATGAAATGTTTTACTGTTATGTTCGGTAATTGTAACTCAGTATATTCAATTGTTATGAACAATGCGTAATGTAATGCCATTATTGTCAATGTTATATATTTGCCTCACCGCCTCTCGTGGGGGAGTTGGAGTTTTAGTCGTTTGTCAAGTGCTCCGGAAGCTATGTCAGTCTGATGTTTTAAAATGGAAGTTCTGGCAACTAAGTTCTGTTGCATTGTATACGTTTTGAAGTTGTAATGTTTTGGTGGAGAAGTAGTTTGATTGCAAATTAAAGAAGAAGTGAAAAATTGTACCTACGAGTATTTATTTCTACCACGACGCCCCACGAGAATAATGTTGCAGCGAGCAGAACTCCCATATATCGCAATGTTGAAAAGATAAGTATCGCTTGGAAGTGGTAGAATGAACTGTAATTACTTAACAGTCAACTAAACATTTCGACATACATGTCGAGCAATCTGGAAGAGCAAAGCTTTTCCTGGGACAGTCCAGTGCAGTAGGAGAGACCGGGGCACATTTTCCATAGGGGCAAGTTTTCCAAATCCGTTTATTTTCGAAACAAACCGCTAGATGTCACCACCGGCGATACTGTAGGAAGTAGCAACAAAGCACGCTTCATTTACGAAAGTTTCTGTGTTGTACCAACAGTCACAACGTCGGCAGGGCTGTTTTCGTCATTTTTTGCAAATGTAAGTAAACTTTCACGATTTTATTGAAACTTAAAAAAAAAAAAAAAAAAAAAAAAAAAAAAAAAAAAAAAAAAAAACATTCTAGCGTTAAACTTATTACTTTGACATTGCACACACTAAAAGTGGGTTTCTTTCTTCAAGTAACTGTGCATTTATTTTGTAAATAGCTTACACTGTTACTCATGGACGTAGTGTTATAGTTCCGAATATGGCGACGGGGCACGTTTTCCGAGTGCATATGGGGCACATATTCCTTATTGCTTTGAGTCTTACGCCAAGTCTATAGCAAATGAAAAGTGTGTACAGTGCACGAAATGGGCGCATGGATACTGTACGAAAGGGAATGTTCCATTTTTTGTTTGCTTTCATTGTGATTCAGACAATCAGTATAAGTATTGTTAAAATGTCTGTATTTGTAAAATATTTAAGTCACATATTTTGTAAAACCATTAAATAGCATTTGTTTTTATTTAATGTGGCTATTTTTACTATCCTCTTTTGTAATGTATTGTAAATTCATGATAAAAATACGTATTCAGTTAAATCAAGATAATTATCTCTGTTTTAACATTGACAGTATAATTGGAATATTTGCTCCTGTACATACCGCATACGGCGCAAATTTTCCATCGCAACATTGTCAGACAAGACCATTTGCTACCAAGAGTGATATTTACTATTTTCAAAAATATATGTACAAGACTGTAAATAAAGGTGTAGGAAATATAATGATCCGCTGTTTACCGCAAAATCGATAAAAATAAGAAGTACAAAAATAAAAATGTAAAATGGTGGAAAACGTGCCCCGTGTGGTGTCGCACAAGTCCAAAGTGCGCGCCACCTACTTTCGCCGCGCGCCGCCATGCACGCACGGCGCGGCGTTCTCACGACGACAGCCACGAGCGCCCTCTGCGACAACTCCGCTCGTGGCCACCGCTGAAAGACATCGGCACTTGGGTCTGAGATAGCAACCAGTTAGGACCTTCGTAATCAGATAGGCACCAGTGAAGACTTTGCTATCGTACAGGCACTAGGGAGGCCTCTAACAACTATGTATCAACATTCTGCAGTACTATGTAAAAGTTAAGTATTGTTACATTCTGTGCAATATATATCTCTTTCTAATTTACTCTAGTGTTTGTAGTTTCTGGCTGCTCCCCTCCGTACCTGCACCAGCGTGCTATCTTTATTCCTGTGTCGGTCTCATTCCACTCGGCCACCGACACCTACGACGGAAACGAGACACAAAAGCGGCGACGAGGCTGGGACACAAAAGTGGCGACGAGGATGGGATACAAAAGTGGCGACGAGGATGGGATACAAAAGCGGCGACGAGGCTGGGACACAAAACCCCGGTCTCCCCTACCTTGGTGCTGCCGGAGGTGGAGGCGGAAACGGCGACCTCGCCCTCGCCGCCCTCCTCCTCGGGCTCCTCGTCGCCCTCCTCGCCCTCTTCGCCCTCCTCCTCCTCCTCCCCCTCCTCCTCCCCGGGCAGGTTCTGGAACTTGGAGCCGGCGGGCACGCGGAAGGGCCTCCAGAAGGGCGCGCGGATGTCCCTCCAGCGCAGCAGCAGCGACAGCGCGGGCGGCCGGTGGCCGCTGCACTCCAGGATGGTCTCCTGCAGCTCGGGCAGGTGCTCCTGCGCGGTCGCGATGCCGGCCAACGCGCGCGTCTGCTCCAGCGCGTTCACCGTCGGCGCGTCGCGCGCCCCGCACGCCACCGCGTCGTAGTACAGCGTGAACGCCTGCACCAGGTGCCGCTCCGCCTCTGCCGCGTAGTCCTGCAAGCACACACACGTCCATATACGAAAACTAGGCAATTGCCTAGGGCGCTCGAATCTAGGGGGGCGGCAAATTTGTGGTGCGCGACGAATCCCTCATACGCTCGCATTGCATTTTCCTTTCCTGTTGCACTTATGTTCCAGGAGCGATGAGGTCACTACACGCGTTCGGACGCAGAGGACACCGTGCTCACGGGTGCGGTTCCTTTAGGGGGACGCTTGTCCACTGTTGGTCGAGCTGATCTCTACGAGTTTACGAGAGTAACTCGGGCGTCCGATCCTTGCTTGTTGTGAGTGCACTCGTGCTCTCCCGATAATCCATTTGTAGTCTGGGGCAATGTCCCAGAGATAAATTAAATTAGCCACAATCCCCTGGTTCCGACCAAGGTTTTCAGGAGGTTTTCCTTGGTTGTAAGGCGTATGCCGGAACTGGTAAGCCCCTCCCACTTATTCCCAATTGGGATCCCCTCTTTGCCCCACTATCAGCTTGTCTGATAATTGGCTGAATAGAACCGCGACTCTTTATGGGCCGGATCTCAGACAGTCCGCTCCACTTCTCGGAGTGGAGAATGAAAGGAATAAGGGTTTTTTTTTTTTTTTTTTTTTTTTTTTTGAGGTCGTGACACATGGACAGAGCAACAGGCGAGAGACAACGCGCAAGTTAATGTTGCATTCATTCTCTTTGACTCTTCAAAACGTTTCTAGAAAGCGTTTAATGAATAGACGAGTAGTAGTTTGCAACCAATCATCTTGTGATCTCAACTAGTGATACTGCAATAAATTCAATTGACGAGGTGATTTCATCAGATTAACAACCTAAATCATGTACATACATGATGTACAAAATAAAACCCCCAAACCTGTTCTCGAAGAATGTGTTAATTTGGAAGAGTCTCTAACCCACAAAGACTCTAAAAATATTGATGCCCTTGATCTATGCAATGAATTACAAGCCAATGCTAGAAGAGTTCAAAATAACTCAGGCCCACAGGACATTCTGAGTTATATTTGTAAAAATGGACTTACAGACATTGTACCTAATTCAGTTACTGCACTAAGAGTGTTCCTTACTCTTCCTCTGTCTGTAGCCAATGGTGAGCACAGCTTCTCGAAATTAAAACTCGTAAAAACATATCTGTGATCAACAATGACTGAAGAAAGACTTGTGGGGTCTGCAACTTCGGCAGTTGAACGAGAAACAGAACACATAATTGAAAATGTTCAAATGTTTGTTAAGCTTATGGACTTAACTGTGGGGTCGTTAGTCCCTAAACTTACAAACTACTTGTAAACTAACTTATACTAAAGACAACACAAACAACGACGCCCGAGGGATGATTCAAATCCATGACGGGGAACGGCCTCGCGCATCGGAGCATAGCGCCTCAGAGCCCTCGGCCACTTCGCCGCGGCGACACAATTGATTTAAAGAAAATCGTATCAGATTTCGCAAAAGCCAAAGCAAGAAAAATAAAATTTGTGTGACACTTTAACTGTATAAATTATTGAAAACTATAAACCAAAACCTTTTTAAAAGACAAAATTTAAAAACGATGAAAAAGTAACATTGATGTATAAAAGTGTATGATGTGTCCCATTTTAAAGGGGAAGAATGTGTATAGTAACATGTATTTTGTGATCACGTATTTGAATAAAAAAGATGCAATATGTATTTTACATTGACGCTTTATTGCGATTTTATTAAATGGGGCGCCATTAAAATACTTTGCTAGGGCGCCGAATTTGTTCGGGCCGAGCCTGCACGTGCGTCCTCATCGTCACTCGGGCTAGGCGCAAACTGAGACGTGTATAGGGCCAGGTGCAAATTGGGACGCATGTAGCACTCGCGGCGCAGGTCAGCGCAGCACGCGTTTGTGTGACTGACGTATTGCGACGCAGCACGACGCTGACGTGACCTCCGTCTGCACCGGCCTGCGTGGCGTTGTGATTGCGGCACAGATTTCTGCACGAGCGCGGCGCTCGCACAGCGGGAAAGGGGACGTGCTGATGGGGAAAGCCATCTGCAATATGCTCCCTTCCGTTTTCGCCACAAGCTTTCGACTTAAGCCATCCCCATGAACCACAGACATTGGCGAGTGGGTTGGCTTGCGTGCTTCAACAATGCAGATAGTCGCACCATAGGTGCAACCACAGCAGATGGTAATCTGTGGATGTGGCCAGACAAATGTGTTTTTCCTGAAGAGGGTCAGCAGCCTTTTCAGTAGTTTCAGGGCCAGCAGTCTGGTTGACTGACTGACCTGGCCTTGTAACATCACCTAACATGGCTTTACTATGCAGTTACTGCGAACGGCTGAAAGCAAGGGGAAACTACAGTCCTTACTTCTCCCGAGGACATGCAGCTCTACTGTATGACTATACGATGATGGCGTCTTCTCGAGTAAAATATTCCGTAGGTAAAATAGTCCCCCATTCGGATCTCCGGGCGGGGACTTCTCAGGAGGATGTGGTCATCAAGAAAAATAAAACAGGCATTCTACGCGTCGGAGCGTTGAATGTTCTAACCCTTAATCCCGTAGGTAAGCAAAAATTTGAAAAGAGAAATGGATAGGTTAAAGTTAGATATGGTAGGGATTAGTGAAGCATGGTGGTGGAATGAACAGGACTTCTGGTCAGGTGAGTAAAGGATTATCAATACAAAATGAGTTGGTGGTAATGCAGGAGTACGTCTGATAACGAATAAGAAAATAGGAATGCGGGTACGTTTCTATGAATAAGAAAATAGGAATGCGGGTAAGTTTCTATGAACAGCATAGTGAACGAATTATCGTAGTAAAGACAGACACGAATCCAACACCGACCACAGTAGTGCAAGTTTATATGCCAACTAGCACGGCCGATGATGAGGATATCGAAAAAATGTATGAGATAAAAGAAATCATTCAAACAGTTAAGGGAGAAGAAAACTTGATTGTGATGGGGGACTGGAACTCGATAGTAGGGAAAGGGAAGAGAAGGAAATGTAGTAGGTGAATATGGACTGGGAAAAGGAATGAAAGAGGAGATCGCTTGGTAGAATTTTGTGCAGAGCACAATTTCATGATCGCCAGCACTTGGTTTAATCATCATGAAAGAAGGCTGTATACGTGGAAGAGACCAGGAGACACTGGAAGGTACCAGATTGACGTTATAATGGTAAGGAATAGATTTAGAAACCAGGTTCTAAATTCTAAGACATATCCAGGGGCAGATATAGACTCTGACCATAACATTTTGGTTATGAACTGCAGATTAAAACTTAAGAGACTGCAGAAAGGTTAGGAGATGGAACCTGGACAAATTGAAGGAACCAGAGGTGGTTGAGAGTTTCAGAGGGAGAATTAGGCAAGGATTGGCTGAAACTGGAGAAAGTAATACAGTAGAAGAAGAATGGGTAGCTCTGAGAGACAGGGCAGTGAAGGCTGCAGAGGACCATATAGGCAGAAGGACAAGGCTTAATAGAAATCCCGGGATAACACAGGATATACTGAACTTAATTGATGAGAGGAGAAAATATAAAAATTCAGCAACTGAAGCAGGAGAAAGGGAGTACAGACGAGTGAAAAATGAGATTGTCAGGAAGTGCAGACTGGCGAAGCAGGAGTGGCTAGAGGACAAATGCAGAAACGTAGAAGAATGTGTAACTAGGGAAAAGATAGATACCGCCTAGAGGCAAGTAAAAGAGATATTTGGAGACAAGAAAAGCAGCTGTATGAATACCAAGAACTCAGGCGGAAAACCAGTACTAAGCAAAGAGGGGAAAGCTAAGCTGTGGAAGAAATATATAGAGGTCCTATACAAAGGAAATAAACTTGAAGGCACTATTCTAGAAATGGAAGACAAAGTGGAGAAAGACGAGAAAGGTGATATGATACTGTGAGAAGAATTTCACAGAACGCTGAAGGACTTGAGTCGAAACAAGGCCCCTGGTGTAGATGATATTCCGTCTGAACTGCCGAGTTATAAAAAAATTGTTCCACCTGGTATGTAAGATGTATGAGACAGGGGAAATAACCTCCTACTTCAAGAAGAATATCGTAATTACAATACCAAAGAAATCAAGTGCAGACAAATGTCAAAATTACAGTACCATAACTTTAATAACTAATGGTTGCAAAATACTGACACGAATTATTTACAGACGAATGGAAAAACCTGTGGAATCCAACCTCGGGGAAGATCAGTTTCGATTTAGGAGAAATGTAGGAACACGGGAAGCAATAGTCACATTACGACTTATCTTAGAAGCTAGGATAAGGAAAGGCAAACCTACTTTTTTAGCGTTTGTATATTTGGAGAAAGCTTTTGACAATGTTGAGTGGAAAACGCTTATTCAGATTTTGAAGGTAGGAAGGGGTAAAATATAGGGAGCGACGAGTTATATTTAACCTATATAAAAAAGAGACAGAAGTTTAAGTCGAAGGGCAAGAAAGGGACGCAGAGGTTGCGAAGGGAGTAAGACAGGGCTGTAGGGTTTCCCCAAGGTTGTTCAATCTGTACATTGAGCAAACAGTGAAGGAATGCAAGGAGAAATTTTGAGAGGGAATTACAGTTCAGGGAAAAGAAATAAAAAATTTGCGGCTTGCCGATGGCAATTTTGTCAGAGACTGCAAAGGATAAGAGCAAATGAATGTAATGGACAGTGCCTTGAAAGGAAGATGTAAGATGAACATTAACAAGAGTAAAACGAAGGTAATGGAATGGAATGTCAAAATGAGACAATAAAAGTAGTAGATGAGTTTTATTATTTGGGTAGCAGGATAACTTCCGATGGCCGAAGTAAAGAGGATATAAAATGCAGAACGGCTACGGTAAGAAGAGTGTTTCTTAAGAAGCGAAACTAGTTAACATCCAATATTAATTTAAATGTTAGGAAGTCCTTTCTGAAAGATTTGTCTGGAGTGTAACATTGTATGGGAGTGAAACGTAGACGATTAGGAGGTCAGACAAATAGACGATAAAAGATTTTTAAATGTGGTGTTACAGACGAATGATGAAAATTAGATGTGTAGATCACGTAACTAATGAGGCGGTGCTTTACCAAATTGGGGAGAAAAGGAGTTTCTGGCATATCCTGAGTAAGAGAAGGGATAGATTGATGGGACACATACTGAGACGTAAAGAAATTGTCAACTTAGCATTAGAAGGAAGTGTATGGGGTAAAAATCGTAGAGGGAAACCGAGGGACGAATATAGTAAGCATACTCAAAACGATGTATGTTGCCGAACGTATTCTCAGATGAAGAGACTTGCACAGCACAGGGAAGCGTGGATAGCTGCATCAACCAGTCTGCGGACTGAATACCACAACAGCAACAAGCTCTTGACATATGTATCACTGATATATTTTCCTCAAGAGTGGCAATCTTTTACAGGAACTAGAAATTAAGCTCGCACTTCAATGCGAACAATAGTTACCACAACGAAACCCTGTCACGTAATTTGGTATAGAATCCTGAGAAATCCTGGTCATATGTAAAGTATAGTAGCGGCAAAACACAATCAATACCTTCATTATACGATAGGAATGGTGATGCAACAGATGACAGTTCTGCTAAAACAGAATTGCTTGACACAGTTATCAGAAATTCCTTCAGTAGAGAAGACGAAGCAAATACTGAAGAATTCGTATCAAGAATAGCTTCCAGCATGCCTAATTTAGAAGCAGATACCTGTGGAGTATTAAGAAACTTAAATCACTTAACAAATGTAAGTGTCTCGGTCCTGACCGTTTAACAACTAGGTCCCTTTCAGAGTATACTGATGCAGTAGCCCCATAAATATCATATACAACCGCTCGCTCGGCGAACGTTCCTTACCGAAAGACTGGAAATTTGCACAGGACACTCCAATACTTAAGAAAGACAATAGGAGTGATCCGTAACATTCCTATATCATTGACGTCGGTCTGCAGCAGGATTTTAGAACATATACTTTTCTGAAATATTATGAACTACCTTGAAGAGAACGACTTATTGTCCCATAATCAACACGCACTCTCATGATATGATGAGTGCTATCGACAAGGTAAGTCAAATAGATTCCGTATTTCTAGATTTCCGAAAGGCTTTTGACGCTGTACCTCAAAAGCGTCTTCTAATCAAATTGCGTGCTTATGGAATATCGCTACAGTTGTGCAATTGGATTCATGATTTTCTGTCAGAAAGGACACAGTACGTTGCAACTGACGGTAAGTCATCAAGTAAAACACAAGTGATACCTGGCGTTCGACAGGAAAGTGTTAAAGGGCCACTACTACTCCTTAATTTTTAAAAACGATTTAGGAGACAATCTGAGTAGCCCTCTTAGGCTGTTTGCAGATGATGCTGTCATTTATCGGTTAGTAAAGTTATCAGGAAATTAAAAGCAACTGCAAAATGATTTAGATAAGATATCGGCATGGTGCATAAATTGGCAATTGACCTTTAATAATGATAAGAATAGAGTCATCCCCATGACCAGTATAAGAATTCGGTTAAACTTCAGTTACACGGTATGTCAGTCAAACCTACAGGCTGTCAATTCAACAAAATACCTAGGACTAACAATTATAAGCAACTTAAATTGGAAAGAAAACATACAAACTGAGACTACGTTTCATTGGCAGAACACTTAGAAAATGCAACAGTTCTACTAAAGCAACTGCGTACACAAAATTTTTGCAGCCTATTTCGGAAAACTGCAGCTCATTGTGGGGTCCACACCAGGCGGGGACTGACAGACGATTTAGAGGATGTACAGAGAAGGGCAGCTCGTTTTGTATTACCGTGATATAGGAGAGAGAGTGTCACCGAAATGATGCACGAGTTGGGGTGGAAGTCATTAAAAGAATGGCGTTCGTTATTCGTTACGATGAGATCTGGTTGTGAAATTTCTTTCATCAACTTTCTCTTCCGAATGCGAACATATTTTGTTAGCACCCACCTACTTAGGAAGACATGATCATCATAATAAAATAAGAGAAATGAGGCTGAAAACAGAAATAATTACGTGTTCCTTTTTCCCCGCGAGATGTTAGAGAATGGAACTTAAAAGTCGACCAATGTACTTAACAAGAGCCTTGCTTTGTCACTAAAATTATCAAATAAGGTCCGTGTGAACTACTGGTTACTCCCTGCTACAAACCCTTGTTCCCTGGCCCAAACTGAGAACTGACTCGTTTCAATTACTTCAATAACAGGAAGTTAATACTACAGTGGTCAATATACATAGCAGCTCACACGTTATTACACACGGACATTAATAAGCAAGTAACCACAATTAAAGTTATCTTAGAAAGGTGGTTAGGAAACATTTATGGCACAACGGAATTTACACTTATGAAAATTAGCATGTGATCTTATTTTCAGCACTTGTGAAACAATATTAAATAAAAGAGGGAAGGTGCTCTAAACCTACAATTTATAGGCAACTTACGGATTAAGCTGAACTTTAATAACTTGTTTATTCGGATAAAAACAAGCAAAATAGGGAACCAATTTTGTTATTATAATTAAAATGCATGTCTTACATGAATTAATGCGGACGTTGTCCAGCTAAATTATACATGATCAAACGCTACTGGGGGGGGGGGGAGGATTCACAAACAACACTCATTTTTTCACACACACGCAATGCCACAGCGAAACGCACAAAAAAAAAAGAAAAAAAAAAAGCGTGCTGAGACGAGGTGGAAGCAGGCGCCGCTATCGTAGGCGAAATTCAGCAAGTCGGGGGTAGCTCAAAACACAATATGCAACCACTTTGAAGCTGGGTCTGGTCTGTCGTGCCTGTTTTGAGATAGGGCGTGTGTATTGCAAGTTAAATTACATCTGTAATGGCCCGCTAGCAAATACGCTAACGGTGACACACGGTTACGTTATATAAACGCACTCCATTGAAGGTGAAGTGGTTGAAAGTCAGATTCATTATACAAGATCACGGTGGATTCTTAAGTTGCAGTCTGTTAGAAATCGAGCTAGGTACTGGTTTTATAAGAGAAGTGGCGTGAACTCAGGCGACTAGCTGCATACCCCGGTAGTCGGAACTCGGACCCACGTGGTTCCGAAAACCGATAAAATTGAATAAATTCAATTTCCGAAAAATAAAGAAAATGAACTACTGCATGCAACCCATAGAAATGCTTAGAATTATATAAGGAAGCGAATGAAATACAGCTACACGCGACAGGCGGGCGATTACAGAGACGAATAAGGTCCTCTCTGGAAAACCACAAAAATGAAATAATTAGAAAGTCGGAAAAATAAAAATAAGAATTACGGCATGCATCCCTTAGAAATGTTTAGAATTGCATGAAAAAGCTATTGGAGGAGGTTGTACAAGGCTCAGAGAGAATTGCAGACACAGACAGAGTTTGTACTATAAGTCGGAGATGAAACGGCAGAATTAAAATAGGCGGGGAGAGAAGATCGAGCCGGCTGTGGTGGCCGAGGGGATTGAGGCGCTTCAGTCACGGTCTGCACGGCCACTACGGTTGGGGGTTCGAATCCTCCCTCGGGCATGGATATTTGTGCCGTACTAGTTCGTAAGTAGTTCATAAGTAGTTTGTAAGTTTAGGGACTGATGACCCCGTAGTTAAGTCCCATAAGCTGTACAAACATTTGAACATTTTTGAGAAGATCGAGAAATATTAGTGGAAATCAGAAGGATACCCACAAAGATACTTGCCTGATGTGCATGGAACAAACAAGAGTGGAAGCTGAAGGTTTTGTCCTATGAACCAACCACGTGGAATACATATTACTCACAGAAGGAAACGATGAGAAGATTTTTACATGCACTGTATAAAATGAACATATCACCTATTAGAAATCGGGCCACACAAAGCTAGAAAGTAGTTACACATTGTACACACCGACACATGATCACATAAGGATTTAACATATCAGGCCATTATCATACTGCAACTAGAATCACACACACCGCATTTATCTATTAGAAATCACTGAATTGAAAAACGAGAACACATTTTTGCACACGATTGGAGAAAATATTCCAAAAAATGATTCTATGTTCACGAATATACGTTAAACGTGCTAGTTAATGAAACGCTATCATCTCCAGAAACAAGAGCAGAACCAATCTTACCTCACCAGACGACCAGCCGAGAGTGAACGGCCGTGAGGACACCAGGCCGTGGAAAAACGACCGGAAACTGGAAAATCCCTGAAAAAGCAGTGGTGGGGACGGAGAGCGAGGACACTCGCGCTGGTGTAGGTCCGCTAACTAGCCCGCAACCAAAGGGTGTGGAAACCTCTTTGGTCACCTCAGCAGCTATCGACTGTGAGCCAGAGAGAACGATGCAAAGCGAGCTTTCACTCCCCACATTCAAACAGCCATTAGATTCTCGCACACACTTAAAAGTACAACAACTGCATTCTCACATGGACAGTGCGATAGCGGAGAAGCCGTACTTATGCCACATTAATTAATATAATAATAAATGATTAACATAACAAAATAAGGAAAACCTAGCAATATTAATAAATATTTTAACACATGAAATAAAAATACTATTCATCAAGCCTTGAAAAGAGTGAGGTTTAACTTTTGATGTCTAGCGACATCAAATAAATTATAACTTTACAGAAACTATACAAAAATATATGGAAGACGACAGACGGTCATATTTCAAACTATAGTGAAAAATCATGAAAGTGGTTTGATGAACCCTCTGGAATGCAGTTCAATGTGCTTTCAGAGTGTCCATGTAGATGTAGATGTATATGTTATTTATATCAGGATAGCTTTGCTGCTTTCTTCACTGTAGGCCTATTGTTGACAAAGTCAAACGTATATTCATCAAAATATTTCTGGAATAACGTTAACTCTTCTTCTCACAGGTTACAACTAGCTAACAATCATTTTCCTGACAGGCATTATTCTCAGGTACACTATTATGACCATTGTCTTGTGTAGTGGATCAATTGCTTACTTTTCACAATGGTAGAAAACAAGTAAATAGAGGCAATGAGGGAGCATAGGGAACTGTATGATACAAAACATGATTACTATATGAAGATAAAAACTCACATAATTATCGGATTTGCCGTGAGATTACACATAAGTTTGAAACTGTCCGTACCTTTTTCTTTCAATCAAAATACGAGGGTTGGAAATTAAATAGTGGCATCACTGCTGTGGAGACACTTTGCTTGTCGCTGATAGCACACGTTGTAGACTTACCTACCTTACCTCTGAGGAAATGGGACTCGTCCAAAGTACGTTACTGCGCGCAATTGGGGGAAACACATTCACTTGCGAGCGAGTGGTCTAACGTAATGGTGTCAATATGTTTTGAAACAGGAACAACGGAGTTGGATCAAGATTGAATGTGCCAGAGGTGGTACAGCATCCTCCAGGTCTTGAAGAGGCATGTGGGAAATTGGCATTGCTGTAAAACCCTTCAACGATGGTTGGTTAACTGTGGCAGACATGCATGTGGCAGGGCGTCTCTAAGGAAGTGCATACTGTTGCAGCGTTAGTGGACAGTGATCGACGCCAGACAATTTTTAATACCGCCGAAGAAGCCCGAAATCGGACAGGCAGCAGACCGCTCCATTCGCACCATCAACAGAACAGGCTCTGCTAAGGGTATACTACACCTTCCACATCGCTGGGAACGGGTTCTACAGAACGCTGGTGATTATTTTGAGTGACAGTAACAGGTGCAAACATGTAACGCTTTTGTATTGGTTGTAGTCTTATGTAGTTCGCGAACGAACTAGTTCAGAAGAGCGTTCCCACGGGCGAACTACGCGAACTAGTTCGCAGATCCCTCGCCTCTTAGTCCGTATTCTGAAGGATGGTGGTTCAAATCCACCTCCGGCCATCCAGATTTAGGTTTTCCGTGACTTCCCTAAATCACACCAGGCAAATGCCGGGATGGTTCCTTTCAAATGCCACGGCCAATTTCCTTCCTCATCCTTACCCAAAAATCCGAGCGTTAGCTCTGAGCTCTGTCTCTAATGACCACGCTGTCGACGGGACGTAAAACCCTAAGATTCCTTCCTTCCTTCTTAGTTCGTCCGCTACTTTTCCGAAGACTGACGGGGAACAGCGAGAGGACGCGAGAGCGCGCAGAATCGCGTGATACCCTTCTGCCAGTTACCGTCATTTCGAGCTGAGATGCACCTCAGCTGTAGTTTCATAGTTCACTGCCACAAATTTTCTTTTCTAAGGTATTCAGCAGTGTCTAAATATAATCGTCATTGTATAGTGTAAAGTAGTAAAGAATACTCAAAACTTAACACTGTTTGCATTTATATGCGAGAAATTATTCATCAGTACCATGTGTCAACCATTCGTGTAAATAACTCGTTTATTTGCTTAAATATTTGATGTCTAATTGCCCAAAAATACGGGTAATAGCACACGCTTGGGCAACACTGATCATTATATAAAAAAGCTGTCATAACAAAAGAAAGAGCTCTTTTAGTAGCGGTAGCAAAAGCCAAAAACAGCGGACGAACTATCTCGCTTCTTAGTTCGTTGGATTCTTTTCCGAAGACCGGCGGGCAATAGCGAGCGGGTGCGCAGCAGAATTAAAAATCACGTGTTTGCCATCTGCTGATGAGAGCCATTTCGAGGTGAGCGTCTGCCGGTTAGACTACATAGTTCAGTGCTAAAAAATTTCTGTTTTGAAGTATTCTGCTCTCTGCAATATCTGACTAATAAATTCCATAATGCCAAGATATAGAGATAACTCTAAACTTAAACACGAGAAATTATCCACAAACTGTTTCTTTTGGTTTGCGTGATATCGTTAGCGGCTCAAGCAGCAAGCGCATGAAGCAGCTAGGTGGGGGAACTTCTCCCTCCACCTGCACGCGCAGACCACGCCGCTCAGCCGTCACTGGGAGCGGACGAACTAAAAGAACGAACTAGTCTGCCGCGAACTAAAGTGAGCGCTCCCGATCGCGAACTATTATACGCAAGCCTACTGACAGGCGCTCTCGTGCACGTCCCAATTTGCGCTGGTCCGGCGTGGCGCGTATCACACTGCACTGTCACGTTAATATGCGAGTACTATGCGCCTCTTGATTTGAGCCTAGCCTAGCGTGCGCAGCGCAGCACAGCGCTCTTTTGCAAGTGCATGCGCACATTCCGACACAGCCGACGAATGGCATGCCGGGGCAGCGCAGCGAAGGAAGCACTTGGTGACAGCCGGCCGCGGTGGCCGAGGAGACTGAGGCGCTCCAGTCACGGTCTGCACTGCCACTACGGTCGGGGGTTCGAATCCCCCCTCGAGCATGGATATTTGTGCCGTCTTAGTTCGTAAGTACTTCATAAGTAGTTTGTAAGTTTAGGGACTGATGACCCCGTAGTTAAGTCCCTTAAGCTTAACAAACATTTGAACATTTTGAACTTGGTGACACACTGACTGCGCATATTGGGAAACAGCTTGTAGCCACTGTCGCGCAGTCATTGCTTGTTGAAACAGAGCACAGTCTTTCCTTGGATCATGCATCTTAGTTCAGAGTCGGAGTCTGATGCGGAAATGGACATAATAATGCTATTATACAGGGAGACCCACTTAAAACTGTTTTCCGGAAAACGTGGAGAAAAAAAAGCGGATTAGAAAACGTCCTAATACAAGTTGTTAATCTGAAAGAGCGACATCCATTAACATAAAGCGCCACTTCCTACTGTGTGACATTGTTTACCAACTGTCTCCCGATATGCACAGACACTGTGTCGGTAAGTATTTCCTTCGTTTTGGTGTACTGCCCTACATTGCGTCACCTACGTTCCAATGTGCGCCAGGTCATAAAAAGGGGATGAGGAGGAGATCGCAGAGAAGATGGACAGAGAGGAGGGAGGAGGGTGTTCCGAGACGTATGTTCAGTTCCTATTCAAACTTAGCTATTCTGAAGCACCACTGGGTTCACTAATTTGTTGGAAAGAAAGATTACAAGACGGTTTCTCATTCAGAAATAGCATTTGTTTGTGAGAAGACAATTTTATGCCTCGTGTAAGAGGAAGAAACGCCTACAAATATTTTTTGGAATTCGACAGCGGATGTGAATAGTCAATGGAGAGCAGTTTATCATTACAACATTGTTGTGGTCTTCAGTCCGCAGACTGGTTTGATGCAGCTCTCCACGCTACCAGTCTTATGCAAGCCTCTGAGAGTACGTATGACAAGATACATCCTTTTCAATCTGCTTACTGTATTCGTCCCTCGGTCTCCCTCTACTGTTTTTACCCCACACACTTACTGCTAATGCTAAGTTGACGATTCCTTAATGTCTCAGAATGTCTCCCACCAACCTGTCCTTTCTCTTAGTCAGAATATGCCAGAAACTCCTTATCTCCCCAATTCTGTCTTTCCATCATAGCTACTCGAATTAGTCACATGTACTACGTGTGTATTACATGCTGTGCAAGATCGCAATGCTCTCTTATGGCCATCACTCGAGAGGACAGATATTTTGTTCGCTCTGTTTGGAAAGTGGTGTATAATTCTTTAATGGTAAAAGTTGGTTGTGATAGAGCCTATGTTCCTCTGGGTTCAATACACCCGTATATTAGGTCTCTGGAACAGTTCTGAAGCGAATGCCACGAAGTGGTGCCTTCATCTTCGGAATCAAATCAAAGTCAGAATGACGTAAGTCCGGGGAGTATGGTGGATGGTACTGCACTTCCCAGTCGCATCGACCGAACAGAGCAACCACAGCTTGCGGTGTATGCTCCCGCGCATTGTCGTGCAAAATGATGGGTGGGTTGCGCAGGAAGTTTTGTCGGTTCTTTCGCAAAGCTGGTCGCTGGTGATGCTGCAAGAACGAACCGTAATCCTTTGCACTGACGGTCTGCCTTGGAGGAAAGTAATGCGTTAGGGTAACAGCATCACAGTCGTACACGAGAATCACCATACTGAGACCCCGAAGACCTTGATGACACTGTCGTCAACCGCTAGCACAGTAAATCTTTTTCGAAAACACAGTGATTCCTTTACTTTAGACCACTCGCTCATAAGTGACTATCATACTGTTTTTCCCTCGATTGTGCGCACGAGGGTGACGTGTGACGGGCGAGTCCAATTGTTCGGCGGTAAGGTATATCAACAATGTGCTATCAGCGACAGTAATGGATTCCATTGTACAGTGTCTCCACAGCAGTGTTGCTACTATCTAAGTTCCAACACTCATATTTTTACAATGACATCCCTTGGCTGAGATAGAAATTGTGTCCCTTCTGGATGAACAATGGATTTTACTTTTGTAGAGGCAGTATCTGGCTGAGGAAGTATCTATGTTACAACTGGCGGAACAAAGGATTGCGTTTTTGCAACGGCTGAAGCAGAGTTAGAACTTTGCTCCTGTTGGTGGTATACAGGGTGAGTCACCTAACATTACCGCTGGATATATTTCGTACACCACATCAAATACTGACGAACCGATTCCACAGACCGAACGTGAGGAGAGTAGCCAAACCATAAAAAAATGCACGGAAGTATGTTTTTTTTACACAAACCTACGTTTTTTTAAATGGAACCACGTTAGTTTTGTTAGCGCATCTGAACATATAAACAAATACGTAGTCAGTGCCGTTTGTTGCATTGTAAAATGTTAATTACATCCGGAGATATTGTAACCTGAAGTTGACGCTTCAGTTGCGTGTTGTAACAAACATGGGCCACGGTCGGCGAGCAGTTTCTGCAGGGACATTTTTACGATGACGACCGTGTTTACGAGTGTGGCTGTAGTGCAGTGGAAGGTTTGGTCTAGCTGTCGCAGTGTCAGCATGTAGCGCTTGCTGCTATTGTTGCCGGCCGCGGTGGCCGAGGGGACTGAGGCGCGCCAGTCACGGTCTGCACGGCCACTACGGTCGGGGTTCGAATCCCCCCTCGGGCATGGATATTTGTGCCGTCCTTAGTGTTAGCTAGTTCATAAGTAGTTTGTAAGTTTAGGGACTGATGACCCCGTAGTTAAGTCCCATAAGCTATAAAAACATTTGAACATTTTTGAGCTGCTATTGTTATTCTGCATTCGTCTGTGATAGTGTAGTGTTGTAGGAACTGTGACCATGGTATATTCGAACTCTGAAAAGGCGGAGATGATACTCATTTATGGCGAGTGTCGACAAAATGTAGCTGAAGCCTACAGGGTGTATGCAGAACGGTACCTGGACAGAGAGCATCTAACGTGCCGCACATTTCAAAACATCTACCGCCAACTGTATGCAACAGGTATGGTTGTAGCAAGCAAACGGGTCCGTAATAGGTCCGTCCCAGAAGAAGCGGACGCAGTTGGTGTGTTAGCTGCTGTTGCTGTGAAACCACACAGGAGTACAACGGACATTGCGAGAGCCGGTGGACTGAATTAAAGTAGTGTCATGCGCATACTGCATACTACACCCGTTTCATGTGTCGCTACATCAGCAGTTACATGGTGATGACTTTAATCATCGAGTGCAATTCTGTCAATGGGCATTAACAGAGAATGCATTGCAGTTCTATCTGTTTACCAATGAAGCGGGTTTCACAAACCACGGGGCACTGAATCTATGGAACAAGCATTACTGCTCTGTGGACAATCCTCGCTGGCTCCGACAGGTAGAGCGACAGCGACCGTGGACTGTAAATGTGTGGTGCGGAATCATTGGCGACCACCTCATTGGTCCTCACTTCATTGCAGGGGCCCAAACAGCTGCAACATACATCGCGTTTCTACAGAATGATCTGCCAACGTTGCTCGAAAATGTCCCACTGGAAACGTGGCGACGTACGTGGTATCAACGTGATGATGCACCTGCACATTCCGCAATTAACACTAGGCTGACACTTTGACAGGATGTTCGACGGGCGTTTCATAGGACGTGGAGGACGCATAAATTGGCCAGCCCGTTCTCCTGATCTTACACCTCTGGACTTCTTTCAGTGGGGTACGTTAAAGGAGAATGTGTACCGTGATGTGCCTACAACCCCGGAGGATATGAAACAACGTATTGTAGCAGCCTGTGGCGACATTGCACCAGATGTACTGCGGCGTGTACGACATTCATTACGCCATAGATTGCGATTGTGTTCAGCAAATGATGGCCACCACTTTGAACATCTATTGGCCTGATATGTAGGGACACACTCTATTCCACTCCGTAATTGAAAACGGAAACCACGTGTGTACGTGTACCTCACCCCTCATGGTAATGTACATGTGCGTCAGTGAAAAAGACCAATAAAGGTGTTAGCATGTGGACGGATGTGCTGTTCTAGTATCTTCTGTACCTAAGGTACATCACCGTTCCCTTTGGATCCCTACTTAATTCGGTGCTCTCCGATACACACGATCGAACAGCGGAGGAGTGGTACTCAAGCAACAACTTTAGGTTACAATATCTCCGGATGTAATTAACATTTTACAATGTACCAAACGGCACTGATTACGTATTTGTTTATATCTTCAGATGTGCTAACAAAACTAACGGGGTTCCATTTTTAAAACACGTAGGTTTGTGTTAAAAACATACTTCCGTGCATTTTTTTATGGTTTGTATTAACCGATTACACTAGACCCTCTCCTCACATTCGGTCTCTGGACCGGTTCGTCAGTATTTGATGTGGTGTACAAAATATATCCAGCGGTAATGTTAGGTGACTCGCCCTGTATATGTAGATATTTCTTCAGTGCCTACACGTGGCTACGATACAACTTCTATTATTTCTAGTTGAACAAACATTTTTTTTTTTCTACAGTGACCATACCAGGGTGAGAAAGCTTGTGATCAGTCAGTTTGAACACAGGTGAATATCTTACCAATGGCCAAACCGGTCTTAAGAAGAATTTCTTTTACGTCTGGTTGAACATTTGAACACAAGTATGTATTTTCAATGGTCAAACTTGACTTAAGTACAACTGGAGAACATCATACTTGTGTGGTTCTGGTTGAACATAGCGGCTGTACCTGGCTGAGGTAGAACTCGCCGATGTAGCGGTGTCCGGCCGACACCATCTCATCCAATCCATACAACTTGGCGTCTTCTAGAAACCTCTCCAGCCACGTTTCCGTCAGTTTAGGGTTTCCTAACCTGGGAACAAAAAAGAGCATCGAAATTTCTTAATCACATAATTTATACTTTTGTAATGTTACCCAAAAATTAGTTTAGAGTACTACTATTGTGGCTGCTTCAAATACAGAAATTCAAGGTAGTGGAGAGTAGGATAAAACCATGTTCATAAACTTGCACAATTTTAAATATCTTTCGATTGTTTTTTCTGCAACAGACAATATTCTGAGTCTGTTCTCCACAAGTAGGGGATTCCTCACCAATAATACAATCCTACGCGATACTGCTATGAGTAATTCCTGTGCTAGTGGTCATATTACATATTTAGTCCTTAGGGGAAGATAGCATTTGGTTGTCCTTATAAATATAATATATTGTTTGACATATCGTCTGGGAGGTGATCTATGAGTATTTTTCGCCTGAGATAGAATCTAAAGTCTTGATCGCATTCTAGTATCCAAGATTACTAATTTCAGCTCATTTCTGATCCATCTTCAGATCTAAAATACACGAAGTAGAAATATATACAAATTTTAAAAACATAAAAACGTTAAAAAAATTCATACACTACATTTCATATGTGTTGGTTATTCAGAAAATATCTGCCAAAAGGCTGTTCAATCATCCTAATACACAATTACGAGTTATATGCCTATATGCCAACAAAAAACAGCTTCTTTAGGCGGACACACATTGGCTATAGCACACGTTTCAACACGTGCTGATTAACGACTTTTGGTGGTGCACAACAAATAATAAATCAAGTTTTGCTGGTTAAAAGCATCAGCCGACTATGTCATACGTTTGAACCATATACTCTTTAAAAACTTATTATACTGCACAATGTACGAAAAAAAAAATTTTAGAAACGAGTTCAACAAGTTACTGCTGATATACTATGCTCCAATGTACGATAAAAAACATTTTTAGAAATTAGCGCAACTAGTTACTGCTGATATACTATGCTCCATGCTTAACATCATACCTATTTATAACATTTTTCTATTTAAAATCATTTGCTATAATGTATACATATTGTCGTGTTGAAATGGAAGCAGGCTTGACTTCGAAGGCATGGTTGTCAACTGAACACACCACTTTTACTGAAAGCAGGTTTATTGTGAATTGTCAGTTCTGGAGAATCCCTCTCGATGACAGACGTTCAGGTCGTGGCTTCAAAAGTATCATTACCGTCCTTAGAGTCCTTGAACAAGAAGCCATTTTCGCCTATCTGCTCTTCAGGATCGTAGTAAGGCTTCATGCGGAGGACGTAAACAATGTCTCTTCGTTTTTGTCGTTTCGACGACAGCTCATAATTCTCAACTTCGTATGTGACTTCTGACAGGCGGCGTATGACACGATACGAATCAAAGTATCGCTATAATAACTTTTCTGATAGTATCATCATACGTGGTGCTCCATGCTTCAAAATAATGTCTTCTACCAGGATTTTTGCGATCTCTGGAGCTTCTGCAGTCGGCACAGGTTTGGTGACAGCGTAGCGTGTGAGGTAGTCAGTGCAGACTATTATCCATCAGTTATGGGTTGTTGACTTCGGGAACCTCCCTGAAAGATCGATCCCAACTCGATGGAATGGGGATGCTGCTGGTGTAATCGGTAAGACATGCCCTGGAGGTAACTGTGGTACATGCTTCCATCGCTGGCACTCTTTACAGTGACTCACATACTGTTTGACGGATTCTGTCTAGGGTCTTCACGAATCCCAGATGAACGAATATTGGAGGATCGTGGAAAAACTTGAGAATAGCTGGCTGGAGATGAGCTGGAACGACCAGTAGTCATTTGGGGCCCAGTGGATCGTAGTTACTCTTATACAATGTCCCTCCATCTCTACTGACCACGCTGTCGACAGGACATTAAACCCTAAGCTTCCTTCCTTTTTTTTTATGCAGTGTCCCGTTTATAAGTTGGAACTCTCCATTGGTCGGTTCTCCTTTCTCCAAGGCCTCTATGGTTATTAATAGTGCTGGATCTTCCCTCTTTTCAGCTGTAACGTCACCTAATTAAGTGAGGGCTTAAATTTCATTCATGCTGTTGTGTTCCACTAATGGATTCCTCGAAAGGCGGTTGGCATCCTTGTGTTTACACCTGTTCTTGAATACCACTGTGATGTCGTACTTTTGGAGTCTTAGTGCCCATATTGCTAGTCGAGCTGATGGATCCTTGAAGCTAGTCAGCTAACACTAAGAATGGTGGTCTGTCACGACGGTGAATGGTTTGCCGTTAAATACGGCAGGAACCTGTTGATAGCCAGATAACTTCGAGACAGTCTTTCTCAGTTGTAGTGTAGTTATCTGAGACTTTGAGGGTATTATCTTTTCAGCACCTTTCTGAACTTGGACAAACACTGCACCAATCTCATAACCACTGGCGTCTGTGTGAAGTACAGTTTCTGCATATTCGTCTACAAGGCTAGAACTGGTGTGGAAGTTAGAGCGTCCTTAAGTGCCCAGAAAGCTCTTTCTTTTGGCCGGCCGCGGTGGCCGAGGGGACTGAGGCGCTTCAGTCACGGTCTGCATGGCCACTACGGTCGGGGGTTCGAATCCCCCCTCGGGCATGGATATTTGTGCCGTCCTAGTTCGTAAGTAGTTCATAAGTAGTTTGTAAGTTTAGGGACTGATGACCCCATAGTTAAGTCCCACAGACTATACAAACATTTGAACATTTTGAACATCTTTCTTTTGTCTCATCCCAGTAAACTTTGACGTCTTCCTGCAGAAGTTCTTGCAATGGGCGTGCCTTGTTACAAAATCCTTGTATGAAACATTGCTACTATGAGCACAGTCCAAGAAAACTTCTCACATCAAGAATGTGCTGAGGACTTGGAAATACTGTAACTACCCTTACTTTAACTGGATCAGGACGGACACCATATCCATCGATTAGGTTCCCCAGAATTTTTATCTCTCTGGCGACGAAGATGCTCGTCTTTGGATTGGGGTGGAGTCCTGCAGTTTGAACAAACTTCAACGCAGTTGACAGGCGACTCAGATGTTCTTCAAATGACAATGTCATCTAAATAGCAAAGACACGTCGTCCACTTCAGGTGTCCAAGCAAGTTGTCCATCATCTGTTCGAATGTGGGCAAAGCATTACATAATCCAAATTGCATTACTTTGAATTCATAGAGGTGATCAGGTGTAATAAAAACCGTCTTCTCCCTGTCAGCTTTGTCAACCACGATTTCCCAGTAACCTGTCTACATGTCCATAGTTGAGAATTATGTCGCTCCTTTCAAGCAGTCTAAGGTGTCGTCAATACGCGGCAATAGGTAGACATCTTTCTTTGCGATTTTGATCAGCCGCCAATAGTCGATACAGAAACGCCACGTGCCATTCTTCTTCTTTATGAGGACCACCGAAAATTACCAAGGACTCTCCAAAGGTTGAATAATGTCATCGTGCAACATCTTCTCCACTTCCTCCCGAACTGTCCGTCTTTCAGCTGGCGACACTCTATAAGAACGCTGGCTAATTGGTGGATGATCCCCAGTAGTGATACGGTGCCTTATTGTGGGCCGTATTGTCTGATTTTTCTCCTGCTGGGGGTATGAATACACCAGAAAATTGGCACAGTAAAGCTAACACCCGCTGGCGTTGTTCCTTGGTCAGTCCAGGCCATATTGGCAGTTCCACAGTTGTTTCCTCCAGCGTGTTGTCTGTACTAACAGCAGAGCATGGGTCTTCGTTGATGATGTTGAGCTTACCGTGCTGGATTTGTTCAGCTGTCCCGCTACACATTTCTTTGGGCATAAGTTGAGAATGCTCATGATAATTAGTGATACAAATCTCTCCTCGACCACCGGTAATGCTTATGATAGCCTCTGGTATGTAAATTTCATTTGTAAGCCTAATAAATTTTTTACTATTGACAAGCACTTCACAGTTTAACCAGTCATCTCTGTTTGTGACTGGAACTCTTCTAATTGTCAACGGTGGGATCGTCACATTGTCAACAGCAAATAACTTCCCATAAAATTCTGTATTACGTGTACTCATCGGAATGACTTCCTCAGTTTGCACCTGAAATCTTCCACAGTCAATGATAGCTTGGGATGCTTGCAGGAAGTCCCATCTGAGGATGACATTATGGCTACATTCTGTGAAAACGACAAATTCAAACAGCTGGGTCCTGTTGTTGATGGTTATTCTTGCGACACAAGTTCCTACTGGCTGGACATACTTTCCATTTGCGAACTTTGGCACAGTTACCCTCGTATCACAGAACATTGTCTTCTTTAGTGTACGGCGATAATTATCCGACAATTCAGAGAAAGATGCTCCTGTTTCAACCAGTGCCTTGACAGGTATTCTGTCGATTAAGACGTCGATGAGATTTCCCGACATCTTAGCGTCTGTCGTCCATGGATGATTTTCATCTGCAGTGACCTCACCTCCATAGATGGTCGCCTCGCTTAGTTTTCCTGGGCACGGCGGCTAGGGGAGTGGCTGGTACCTATGTAGGGCGACAGTGAACGGCAGCGGCACGTTGGGGAGCAACCTCTTCCAGGGTACGGCGATGGGCTTCTTCCCATAGGTCGACTGAAATCAGCAGGTGACTGCCTGAGATAGAACTGCTCTGGTGGCTGACATCTTGCGGCAAAATAACCGTCGAATACTCGCCTTCTCTCTCTGCAGTAGTGTACGGTTTGTCCAGAGCGCCCATAATGGAAACTGTCAATGTTAGTCTTCTGTCCTCCAGACGTCTGTTCTTCTGCAGGGCGTCATTGTTGCCAGGGGAATTGGTTGTGGCCGCGTCGGTCGGTTCATAGGCTGCCGTTAGGCGGCTGCAGCGTAAGTCGAAGCAGGGCGACGCCATTCTTCACATTGGGTGCGACTGACGGGGCAGGCAGGAGCTAAAGTGTGAAATACCTCTTCCTCAACAGCGTCGGCTCACTCATGACTTACAGGGCTTATATCCATGACCATAATCTGATGCTCGCTTGGTCTAATAGTCCCGGCTGCCAAAAATTGTTGTAATTCTTCTGTCAAATTGGTAGTATGATAGAAGCGAAGTCATGCTGGTCTTCCACAATGGCTGTAGGGTCTACATTGCGGAGTCTGTCGTACTTCTTTCGCCCAACCCTCCTGCATCTTTTCAATACACTGGCACCACTTGATGAACTCTTCTGTCATAGCAACATCTTTTATCAGAAGAGCTTGGTACATGTCTTCTGCAATACCCTACATCAGTGCCTGATTTTGTTGGCCTCAGTCATATTCGGATTGACTATGTTAGACAATACCAAAAAATTCTGTATGCATGACTGTGTCAGCTCACCAATTCGTTAGGCCCGGTTCTTCATTTGTTCTTCCGCCAAGTGGATTTGTTGCTGGCAGTCTCCAAACGTCTTCTTAAATTCTGCCTGGAACGTTTCCCAGTCATTCAGCTTCTCTTCGTTATTTTCAAACCATTGCTGGGCTGTTCCTTCTAGGTAGAAATAAACGTTGGCCAAGCACATTGTATGATCACACCTGTTGTACTTGGCGATTCGGTCGAACCCTTTTAGCCAATTGTTGGGGTCCTGTCCAGCGTCTCCAGAGAACACTGATGGGTGTCTGATGTGCAGCTGGCTTACCGCTGCTTTCGTGTCCGTGGTTCTTCTGATTATACATACTTTCAGAAGGATGTATTCCGGTTCTAGTCCGAATAAGCGACGGATTTACGTTGCCTCATCAGAGCCACGGTGATGTAGCTGGTAGGATACCAGGCATCTCCAGCAAATGATGTCACGTTGAAATGGAAACAGGCCTGACTTTAAAGGCAGGGTTGTCAACTGAACACAGCACTTATACTGAAAGCAGGTTTATTGTGAACTGAAACATACACGCAGCACTGACTGCCTTTTGCGCAGAGTGTTCTGCTTTTTATACCCAGACAGAATGTACCGGAACCTGGAAGAATAGTTAACATAAGAAACAAGTAGAAATTACAAGTGAACATAAGAAACATGTAAAATATTCTGAAAATCTATATCTATATATAAAAGGCTTGTGTGTGTACGTGCTGACAGACTTTTCTCCATGACCACATACTGCCACCCACTCGTGGTTGTGGTGGTAGATAGCCCTTGGTCTAATGATGTTAGTAAGGGAGTTTGGTCGCGGTGTGTGGCAGTGGGTGAGTGTGACGAGCAAAAATTCGCAAAATATGCAATAAATACTCTTAGGAAAAGCTATATACTCTGTGACCTACAAACTTTACGGTACGAGTCAAAATCTGTTTATTCTTTCAATCATCAGACAATGCGGTCCTTTCAGACTTTAATAACGACGAGGAATATCAAATACGCAATTTTTTAAATAGATCACATGTTTCCGTCAGGCACTCATTACCGACTATGAACAGAGACACAAAACAAAAATAAAAATCCAGATAGACCCAAAGATAAAAATCAGGCAGTATTTATCTACACTCTATGTGGTCCGGTCATCTTTGCAACGATTTTATATCGTGTTATTGATGTTGCCAACATAAAAACACGAGGCCGCCAGGATAGAAAGTAAAATTTTACCGAATCAGATACATCCGTTGTTGTCACATCTCATTATGAGCAGCACTTTCACGCGAAACTCTTTTGTATAGAGTCTCATGATTCACACAGTCTTACAATTCATTCCAAATTCATATCCAGGAAGATATTTGTGAAAACTGTTACAAATCAGTATTCGCACTTATCCAATATCGTTTTCAGAAATGTAATTTGCCAGCCGCTTTCGGCGCTGCTGTTACAATGTGTAACAAAATTGAGAATAACGACGCATAATATCAAATATATAAGTTTTTAACTTCTCGGCGCGTTTTCCTCAATCACACTTTACCGACGATCAACAGAGACAAAGATGAAAATGCAGATAGGCTAACAAATGAATAATAGAGCGCTACACTATAGTCAAAGTCATACTTCTATTAGTTGGTGTGGGTGATTTAATACTGCTCATCGCATAACTTCATCAAAATGCCAAAGCGTAAGACTGTGTTCACACAAACTTACGTGAATTCGAAACAAAGAAAACTAGCACGACGAAACCAAACGGAAGTGGAAAGAGAAGGAACACTTACAAAATTGCGCGAAAGGATGCAACGAATTAGAGACGGCAGAAGTGAACAAGAAAGAGCAAAGGATTCCGAAGCAACGAGACTCAGAATGTCTTCACTAAGAAATCGTGAATCTGATAACCAACGTCAAATCCGAAATGCACAAAATAGAGACAGGATGACCAATATACGTCATGATATACGCAGGAACTACAATTTACACCTTGAGGGGCTGCGTTATGATGCCATGAAGAAATACAGTGAACATCCAAACATCGTTATCGGAAAAATGATCAAAACATGCAAGTACTGCTCTGCAAAAAAATTTAAAGGTGAAAGACCAGGTATGTGCTGTATCACCTTTAAAAGTGCCAGCACCACAGCTATACTCTTATATGATCGGAACGGCACCGGATTCTAAGCACTTCCTACAATATACGTCGTTACAATTCTTGCTTCCAGATGACATCGTTCGGGGCTACATCAATATGCAATGACGACAATTTCGCACCAGTTTTTAAAATCCAAGGACAAGTTTATCATCGATTAGGGTCATTAATACCTCCACTAAATGAAACGACAAAATTTCTGCCATTATATTTCGTTGGTGACGAGCAACAAGAATTAGATCACCGTTGCACACATATTCAGGGACTTCAACGACCTATCGTACAGGAGTTACAGAGTCTACTCCATACTCAAAATCAACTAATCAACGTGTTCAAGACTTCTCTACAACAAATGGTTGCAGACAACTATAGAATTGTTATTCGGGCTCATAAACGACCAGCCGGTGAGCATGAACGTAGATATAATACACCTCAGTTCAATGAAGTTGCAGTAGTACTTGTAGACAATGAATACAGTCATCGTGATATCATTATACAACGCCGCAGCAATATAATATAATATAATGAAAATAAAAGGGACAGACGGTCTACCCTTATTATCATTTGGGTTGTCCTTCACCTTAAGACGACTGCAGTTTCCAGTTAAATTAGCATACAGTATGACCATCAACAAAGCTCAGGGCAAACATTCAAATACTGCGGCGTTAATTTAACGGAATCGTGCTTTTCTCACGGACAATTGTACGCCGCGTGCTCAAGAGTTGGATCTCCTGCACATTTGTTTCTTTACACTCCCAACAAGAAAACTATAGTCTATAAGCAAGTATTGCGAAGACGAAAATTATGTTATTCTGATGTATATGAAATGAAAAATAAATGCCTTGAGAAATATAGTAACGTCCAATCTCTTCCAGCTTCATTTAAATACTATTATGTTATAACAATATTACTGAACTTGCATTGGCCTCATGTATTTTCACATATACGGAGTTCGTGTATTATTTAGCTTCACCTAAGATTATTTATTATATTATATGGATTTTCGCCCACCACACTCACCCTTTAATACACAACGCGGCCGGAATACCTTAAGCACGATAACTGCTTCACAATATCTCAGTCTGTATTCATCTCATATTTAGAATAATACTCAAGCTGTCTCTCATCCCATATATTCTAACCCAAGCAGCGCTGGGTTTCTCAGCTAGTGTTAATTATAAAGAAATAAATTTTTTGCCGGTGGACAGGATTGATCTGGCGACCTTCAGCACTGCAATCGTTGACACCATTCCTTGCACCATGCCGCCATTCGGTTAATGGGGAGTCTCTCGGCAATATTCCAGACATGTTTTTATAAAGTAATCACCTAAAATTGTACAAAAAGAACTGACATCATATCAATAAGTGTAAATTTTTCCCCAACGAACAACTGACAATTTCAATGCAAACGTATTTATATGCTGGATCCCTTGTAGGAATACAGTATAGGCTGCGAGCAAGAGGAACTAATAGACAATGGGCACAACAACGTAGTGTCCTACTAGTTGAAAATTTGGGTTGGAAGGGAAGCATGCCTGAATATCCTAATTGGTTTCGGTCAGAGGCCTCAGTCAACACCACCTTCAGACAGGGCATTACAACAGGCAATGCCTACGTCACACTTAGAGACCACGGTCGCTATCTCACTGGCTGGCCACAGCGGCACACCCATTGCCGCGCAGCGGCCGGCCAGTCAGAAGGCGGCCATGGCCTCTAACTGAGACATAGGCACGGCCTGTTGTAAGGCCTTGTCTTCTAGGCGGTGTTACCTCAATGCGCTCTTAATAAAAAGCAACGAAAAACCCATAACGAATATGAACAAGAGACTGATCTACCTGAAGAACAAGAAGAGAGAGGAAAAAAAAAAGGAAACCATTGATCTATAAGGGACAAGAAATAAATTGTTTAAGGCGACCGCTAGCCCGAAGCTGGAAATCGGGTTCAACTTTGTTATTGAGTATATTTCAATGCCCTCAAACGGCAGAAATGTTTAAATATTTCGAATTCGTAAAATTACAGCCATTAATGTCAACAAAATGGTGTCTGTTCTTTTGGACTTGTTCGAAAAGAACAGACACATTTATCAATAATTGGAAAAAATACAAATATCTGTTGTTGGGACTTCAGTTTCAACAGAAATACTATTCTCCAATGCTGTTGAAGTGAGATTGCTCAAAGAAGTAGATTAAAAGGACAACATGCCAAGAAACTGTTTTTTTTATTTTTTTTAAAGTAAGTTGGAAAACAAATTTTGGAATTTTTTTTTCTTTAATTACATTTATATTTTCAGTTTCTGGTTATGTATTTCTTCTTTTCTTTCTTTTCTGCAGTAAAACTAATTTTTTATAAGTTATCTCTGTTTGTAAAAAATGTGTGATTAACACTGGTTTCCTATTTTTTTATTAATTCATAAAACCCACACCTCACACTTTCAAATAACATGTGCTATTATATGTTTCAAAATGAATTTTAAAACTATCGTTTTGGCAAAGATTTATTGAAGTATGGGTATTTTAAGTAGTAGAATCGTCTATATGGATATTTAGTATGTCGATATTCTGTAATATATCGATATTTTTCTTTCCATGTGTCTTCCATACTGCAAGTGCGTATAGCACTCTTCACACAACTGTTTGTAATAGTGACGTCACTACTACGTTTTTGACCATCGACTTTGGCGAATGTCTGTGATCGACCCCTGTTAGAATTTCTTACATGAATTGCTTACGTTTGGAACAGCCATGTTGACTTTTTTTCGTATTACAACTTATGTACTATGAAAGAATGTTATTGCAGTGAAACAGTGTATTGCAGTTTATCAGTAACATATCACTGTAGGTACAATTTAATTTAGTGAAGTGTAAATGAAAAAATAAAACTGCTATATACTCAGAAAAGACTAAATTTGCCATGTCATTTTCTTGGTCTTGTTGATAAGTGTTCGACTGTGGAAGTAATGGAAGAAGGTTCGTAGCTTGCCAGGTGCTAATATTTTTTATTTCATCACTGCATTTATAACATATTCTGGACCTTTATTTTTTATCTAAGTAAATTGTAGAATATTGGAGGTTATTTAAACATAACAGTAAGATCTCTCTCTTTCTTTCTTAGGACTAAGTTTGTTGTTACTGTCAACAATTTGCAGATGTATAAACCACACAAATGAGAGTAATTATTCAAAACACTTCATCATGGTGCAAAACAAACTACTATTTAGAATAAAATCACTGGAGACTAACATATTATAAACAATTTAAAAATTTAACTTAGTCTTAGTCGTATATAAAGTACAAAAAAAAAAAAAAATTACGAGCTAGTTCTTTTAGGGCGCTTCTTATTCAAATCAATTTTTTCATTATATACACAACTAAAATTTAAAATTCTGTTAAATGTAATGATTACTCTATACATTTATTTAAATCTCTATCCATGTTTTGATTTTGAAATTTATGTAATAATAACAATCTCATTACTCAGCAAGTAAAAATTTAGAAGGAATGATTATTCATAGATCTATTACATTTACACTGTTATTTGTTCAAATAGCATGCTGTTTTCCATGAAAATGACTATTTTGCGACTATATGCTTAGTCAGGAACCTACCAGTACAGCTGTAATTGTTCAAGATAGTGAAATTCACATATTCATTCTTGATTCACAAAAACATTTTAATGTTGTCTAGGAACATGTCACGATTCTCTGATATATAGTTTAGACCAGGGTAAGCAACTAGAAAGGCTTTCCGATCTACTATTTCATACCAATGCATCAAAGTGATCTACATCTTTTAAAAATACAGTAATTTCTACATTTTTAATTTTTCAATACTGTAGAACAACCATATTTCACAATAAAACTTTCAAATATTCACTATTTGTTCAAAACATAAAATTTTTATGTCACAATATTTTAAAATATTATTTTACATTTAACGTGAAACTTTAGTAGATGTTCTCTTAACAATGTCCTTCTAATTTAGTGTATAGCCTATAACAGTCAAATACAGGAGACCAAGTGTTCGGCAGTTAAATATGTTCTGAATTTATATATAACACATAATATTTGAAAACAATGATTCACAGAGGTAAGTAGAAGCAAGCAAGGCCTTTATTCTGATTTCAACATTAAATCTTCCTGCATATTTCTCTTGAGCAATTAGAGGCCCACAGTTTTTGTATTGTCCAACACTTTCAAGATGTAAATCAATTTTAATGATATTATTTCAAGTTCAAAAGCTTCCCTACTTACACCAAAAAGATTTTCAGTGGAGGAAAATAAATTCATAGATTAAAATTACACCCTACCACAAAATAATTTTGAAAACCTGAAAACTGGTCATTGAAATTATCCCTCAAAGTGGCGAACTGAGTCTCAAAATATCCCACCCGCACACTATAAAAAAGCAATGTTAGTAGTTCACCATAATGCACGAAAGAAATTAATATTCAAACCTCCTTGAACGGTACACGGCATGAAACGCACTGACTTCACAGACACCTACCGAACCAATACTACACATTGCACAAAGATGAATGAATTCGCGTAGTAATGAGTGGCGTATAGGTAGCGACTGAATTAATTCGGAAAACCAGTCTTAGGTAGATCTTAATAAATAAAACATACTTGTGTCGAACAAGTGTACATTTCATGCTACAAAAAACAATTGTCTATTGTGTTCAATAACTGTTCTTGTTCAATCTCAGTACTCACACGATCTACCTAAAGCCCTTTTTAAACGATGAACGAAAGTGAACAAGGTAGATAATAGTCTACTGAAGAGCTCCTAGCGTACTAGTCCTGAACTACAAACTAATGCAAGATCTTGTGGCAGCGTGTTTAGACGATAAACGCAATCGGACAGTAATAACGGATGTTGAAAGTGAGGTTATGACTGTCGATCTGTTATGTAGGAAGTCATAGTTTAATACTGGAAATGTTATCGATGGCCAAAGAAAACCTTGCAATATATGTTTTTGGTCAACTTAGTGTGGTAAAGTTCTTGGAAGTGAAACAACATTTAAAAACATAGACATCTATTTTCAAGTGAAAAAATAAACTTATGAACTCATCAAACAATATTTATAACAGCATAAATAGACCTTCTTTACTTTATCTACTATGATTTGCCCTTGACATTGTTAATAATGTCATGCACAACTGAATTTTTGTCCTTCATCTGGACTGACTTTTTCATTTAAAATGCTATTTAATGAAAATTGCATCGACAAATAACAATCTTATTCAAATAAACAATTGGATTCAGTCTTTTCTGTTACAATAT
The DNA here is from genome assembly GCA_026315105.1 of Locusta migratoria. Classification (NCBI taxonomy): domain Eukaryota; kingdom Metazoa; phylum Arthropoda; class Insecta; order Orthoptera; family Acrididae; genus Locusta; species Locusta migratoria. Next base: position 107,259,905 of record CM048745.1, read on the forward strand.
TGCAAAACATGAACCATTTTTCGGTTTCAGATGTACGACCTCGCTTTTTGGTGGACAATAATTGAGATAAATATTGAAGTCTTCATGAAACATTTGCAATTTACCGCTAAACCAAAGTATAATAATAAAATAAAGATTAATAACACACATTTACGTGCAAACTGTGTAATTTTCGACTACAATATGAAAATCGCGAGACGAAAATAGGTTAACTTCCAATGTTAGCAGACGACCGTTCAATCAACACAATCTTCTCGAGAAAGCTTAACATGACGCTGACGTTAGGTGATGGTCTTGTGACGGACAGTATGAATTCCGTCATTAGAAATACTTTTTGGAGTACATTCTGATCATAAACTTCGACATAACGCAAAATATACGTAAAGACGAAAGAAAATGGCGGAGTAACTGGAGCGGTGAGTGCAGCTTGGAAAGAACACGTAGATAATATCGTGGGAAAGGCGAACCAGAGACTGGTAGAACCCTTAAAAGATGCAACAGAACTACAAAAGAAACTGCATACACTACGCTTGTCCGTCTATTTTTGGAGTATTGCAGCCCAGTGTGGGATCCTTATCGGGTGGGTTTGACGGAGGACATCGAAAGAGGCCAAAGAAGGGCAGCTCGTTTCGTATTGTCACGATACAGGGGATACAGCGTTACGGAAATGATACAGGATCTGGGATGGGAATCATTACAACAACGGCGCTTATCGCTGAGGCGTGGGCTACTTGCGAAACTCCAATCGCCAACATTCTCCTACGAATGAGAAAATATATTGTTGACTCCCACTTACATAGAATAAAATACGAGAAATCAGAGCTCGAACGGACAGATTCAGGTGTTCATTCTTCCCACGCGCTATTCGAGAATGGAATGGGAGATAAATAGTGTAATTGTGGTTCGATGAACCCTCTGCCAGGCACTTAAATGTGATTTGCAGAGTATCCCATGTAGATGTAGATGTAGCTGACAGCTGTTAGCTCGTGCATGCACAGTGAACCTACTAGTGTCGAAATTAGAACTGGCCCTATTTCCTTATCGCTATAATTATCGCGCTTCGATACTAGTGCGATCATACTAGTGCAGCCATTCGAACGACAGACGGCCGCCATTAACGCAACTTGTTATCAATCTATTACAAGTTCGTTCATCTAGCAGTAGATCACGTAATCTCGCACTTCCCGTGTAGAATGGGCTTAAGCAGCTTAGGATGCAGCGGTGTGGGGCCTACCTGAGGTGGCAGATGGCGGCGATGAGGCTGGCGGTGCAGCGGCCGGCGCCGTCCGCCTCGGCGTCTGCGAACTGCGCGGCCTCCTGCCTCGTGGCGCTGGCGACGCGCTCTGGCGGCGGGGGCGGCGGCGGCGGCGGGCCGGCCAGCTGTGCGTAGCGCTGCAGCGCCGCCAGCGCCTCCCGCGGGTCGCCGAACACCTCCAGGCTCACCGCCAGCTCCAGCAGCGCCTCGCACTCCTGCCGCCGCCAGCCGCGACCCTTCACGCGGCGCACCGCCACTTTGCTGCGCCCAAAACAAAGCGTTTCTATCACGTCTGTGAAACTTTACAAAATCTACACAAGTTAGTGGCGCACTAACGAGGGGGAGGAGAGGATACACTGCCCCGGTTCTCTCGTTCTGGGCAAGGGACCCAGTGCTTCCCACACTATCTGACTGGTTTAAGTCAAATTATAAACAATGCCAAAATATAAATGTTGGTGTTGTTGTGGTCTTCAGTCCGGAGACTGGTCTGATGCAGCTGACCACAATACCGTATCCTAAGCAAGCCTCTTCATTTCCACATAAGAACGGCAACCTACATCTGTCTGACTCTGCTTACTATATCCATCTCTTGGTCTTCCTCTGCGGTTTTTACCCCACACCCTTCCCTCCAAACCTAAATTCACGATTCCTTGATGTCTAAGAATGGGTCCTACCAATCTATCTCTTCTTTTAGTCAAAGTATGCCAGAAATTTCTTTTCTCCCCAATTCTTTTCAGTGCCTCCTCATTAGTTATGTGATCCACCCACCTAATCTTCAACATTCTTCTGTAGCTCCACATTTCAAAAGCCTCTAGCCTCTTCCTGTCAGCACTGTTTATCATCCATGTTTCACTCCCATAGAAGGCAACACTCCATACACATGCCTTCAGAAAGGACTTCCTTAGGCTTAAATCAATATTCGATGTTAACAAATTTCTCTTTTTCAAAAACGCTTTTCTACCCATTGCCATTCTGCATTTTATATCCTGTATTTTATCCTGGTCCCATCTCCTTATTTTCCTACCTTTTTGTAGTTTCTTCAGTTTCAGCCTACAGTTCATAACCAGAAAGTTATGGTCAGAGTCTATATAAATATCAACAAATAATACAATTCCTTGAGTGATCATTGTTTTGTTATACCAAAGGTATTAAACATAAGAAGAGGCATTGAAATAAAATTTATGCCGTGGCCAGGATTCGAACCCAGGACCTCCTACTAACTAGGTAGGTGTTTAGACCACTTTTTTTTTTTTTTTTTTTTTTTTTTTTTTTTTTTTGCTCTACGGGTTGTTCCGTTCATTGCGGACGCTGATCATGTTTGCTCGTTTTTATTCGTTGTGTTCTTGGCTCAGCTTTTTTATTGCAGAGGGCGTTGAGCCCTCTGACCGGGCGCACTGAGCCATCGCGCCCGGCAGCACTCAGCTAACATGGGATTGTAGCCAAAGTAACTACACTGACTGTCTTAAAGCACATCTCCCTCCATACCATATACTTTAATTCTGCCTCATGTCCCCTATGAAATGTCTCAAGGAATTGTATTATTTGTTGATATTTATATCACCTCAGCCTGAGGAACAAGGCAGGAAAGTTCATATTCGCGTTCTTTGATGAGGTGCTATTCCAATGTAGGAGAGCCCTGGCAATTTGATACACATTTCACAGGGAACATGAGGCATATGGTGTGGAGGGAGACGTGCTTTAAGACAGTCAGTGTATTTGCTTTGGCTACAAAGCTGTGTTAGCTGAGTGGTCTAAATCACCTACCTAGTAAGTGGGAGGTCCTGGGTTCGAATCCTGGCCACAGCATAAATTTTAAATTCAATGCCTCTCCTTATGTTTAATACCTGTGGTATAATGAGACAATGATGTGTCAAGGAATTGTATTATTTGTTGATATTTATATCACCTTGGCCTGAGGAACAGGGCGGGATAGTTCCTATTTGTGTTCTTTGCTGGGGTGCTATTCCAATGTAGGAGAGCCCAGGCAATTTGATACGTATTCCACAGGGAACATGAGGCAGAATTAAAGAATATGGTGTGGAGGGAGACATGCTTTAAGACAGTCAGTGTAGTTACTGTGGCTACAATGCTGTGTTAGCTGAATGGCGCAGTCTGGCCCGAGCGGCCTCGCGGTGAGGACGTCTTGTTTACGTCCGAGCCGTAGCTAGCGGCGAGGAGGAAGCGGCGAGTGCGGGGCTTAGCAGCGGCGCGCGTATTGTGTACAAACGACGTTCACATGGCTGACTACTTACGGAAATCGACCGTGAAGTTCACATTTGAGAACCGTTTTGCTCGACCTAAAGCACTAGAAGTTGAACGATTTTTAAGAGAAGTGGTCAAACTCGATCCTCACGAATTGATTGGAATTCACTTTTCGATTGTGGCGAGCGTTGTAAATGTCAAATTAATCAACGATGCATGTTGCGATCGACTCATTCAGAACTCTGGCGGGTCTTATAAGTTCCTTCACTCCGACGGCAATGTAGGAAACGTCACGGTGGAGCCAGCGGGCATCGGAATTCGAACGATACGTGTCTTCGAATTACCATTTGAAGTGACGGAACAACAGGTAATTACGGCGCTCCGGCAATACGGCACGGTCCTCGCCTATACAGAAGAAAAATGGATGAGTTTTGAGACATATCATGTTCTCAATGAGTATGGCAAGTACGGATAGACCTCAAGAAACACGTTCCCTCTTACGTCTACATTTGTGGGTGCCGTGCGATCATTATGTATGACGGACAACCGCGCACGTGTTCAGGCTGTGGCAAGGAGGGCCACGTGCGATCAGAATGCTTACAGCGACGAATCATGCAATTACCGACGGGTGAAGGCCAATTACCGCAACGTCCCCAAACTCTGCCCCTCACATATGTTCAAGCGGCGCTAGGAACCGCGTCGCCACCAGATCATGAACAAGTGTCCAAGAGTGAAATGCCGGAGGTCGCGGTGCAGCAGGAGGGACCAGCTTCCACCGAACCACTGCGAAAGGGGGACGACACCCCGACGAGAGACGAAGACGTTAGGCCTAATGGAATGGAGATAGACACCAACAAGTCGCACGATAAGGGAGAGAAATCAGAAACTACAAGTATGGGACAGTCTCAAATTTCCGATACAGAGGAAGGACGCTCTCCACGACGACGCTACAGGAAACGCAAGAAACAACGTACTGCGTCCCCAGACGTCGACGAGACAGTTGAACCATGCCACGAAAGCGCTCAAGAACTTGATCGTACGCTGCCAAATACGATGGAGAAGGACGGTACCACAGGTCAGCGGGTATGTGAAAGACATGAAGCCTCTCCCAAAGACGTGATATCAGCGCAGCAGATCAGTGAAGGTCCGGGTCCAGAATTTCAGAACTTACAGAAGTTCGCCCCTGACCACAGTCTTGGCGACTGGACAGAAGACGTTGACGAGTGCAATGAAGACGTAGAAATGACGGAAAAACCATCGCAAGAGGACTGCATGAGCAAAGGTGTTACGACCAGCAAAACACAAGACGCTAGAAATGGACCAGTAGTCGTTACTGGACCGCAGGACGCGTAGAGAGGCGGTGCAAAATGAATCCCCTGCAATCATATCGCATCGCGACGATCAATATCAACAAAATCAGCAGTGGGAATAAATTACAGCTACTGAGTGACATGTTGCGGGCGGCGGAAGTAGATATCGCGCTGTTGTAGGAGGTTAGGGAGGCGGACCTCCATTCCCTGTGCGCTTATACTGCACACATCCATCCGGGCACTGCACAAGAATTGGGCACTGCAATCCTGATCAAAGAGGGAATCCCAGTTAGGGACGTAGAATACCTGCCATCGGCGAGAGGAACGGCGCTCACGGTCAACGACGTTCGGATCGTCAACGTATACGCCCCATCGGGCTCCGGAAACAGACGCGCCCGCACCGACTTCTACAGGACAGATATAATGCCCCTCTTCGCTGGCAGATACAATCAAGTAATTTTTGGAGGGGACTTTAATTGCGTATTGTCGCCACGCGACCAGACGCCAAATTACAATACCTGCCCACAGCTCTCCGCCCTGGTACGTGACATGGCCCTGCTGGACACTTGGAACTGTTTACACGGGGACGCGCCTGGGTTCACGCATTTCACCGCAAAGTCAGCGAGCCGTCTAGACCGCATATACGTTTCACGTGAGCTTCTTGGGAGTCTTCAGCAATCGGAACTCTGGCCGACAGTTTTTTCTGACCATTTGGCTTACATCTGCAACGTTAACCTGGAGCGTCAGGCAACCTATCGTGGCAAGGGGGTGTGGAAGCTGAATGTAGACGTTCTGAAGGACCAAGATTGTCGTGTATTAGTCTCCGAAACCTGGACAAAATGCTTACGACGTAGACAGACCTATCCGTCGGTGTTGTCTTGGTGGCTACAGTGCGCCAAACCGGCCTTGAGAAGAACACTGATGAGTTATTCAAGAGACAGAATGAGATGGTACTACAACACGATCGAATTTTATTTCAGCGTCCTCCGTGATTTATACAACAGTGCAATGCAGCGACCAGTTCGTCTGATAGAAATCAACCGTGTCAAAGCCAAACTGTTACAACTAATGCGCCAGAAAATGGAAGGTTCAGTCATTAGAGCTCGACAGGACTACAGAGTTGCGCACGAACCACCCTCCATGCACCACATAGTATGTGAAAAGAGGCGGTCCAAGAGGAATCTCTTCACGGCACTGCGGACAGAGGACGACCAACTTTTAACAAGTCAGGCAGGAATTCGGAAAGGTTTTGTGGATTACTACGCTCGATTGTACTCACAGAAGATTCCAGATGAGGCGGCACTCAACGACATGCTTGCGGCACTGCCACGGAAACTCGACCGCGAGGCGGCGGTAGAGATGCAAGCAGACGTGACCGAGGAGGAGGTGAAGGCGGCCCTGGCGGAAGGTCGCCCAAACAAAGCTCCAGGCCTCGATGGACTACCCATTGAATTCTACAGGGAATTTCAAGATAAATTAACACCGACTTTGAGACAGATGTTTCAAGAACTACTGCACGCCGAAGTCATTATACCAACTGAATTTACCCAAGGTTTAATCATCCCCATCCCGAAGACATCAACGGGACAATCGGTGCACCAATTCCGACCACTGACGCTCCTCAACAGCGATTATAAAATTTTTGCACGGCTTTTAGCATTGCGATTAAAACCAGCCCTCACAGTGTTAACAAGGAAAGATCAGACATGTATCGGTTACAATCGTGCAATCCACAAGGCGCTTTGTGACTATCGTGATTTGATAGCAATCGCGCAAGCCTGCAGAATTCAGGGCGCGATGCTGGCAGTCGACTTGGAAAAAGCCTTTGACGCAGTCGGCCATGACTTCCTACGAGCCACGATGGTAGCGATGGAAATACCAGTACGTTTCATCGCAACTGTAATGCGACTTCTGAATGGGACGAAGTCAATGGTACTTGTGAATGGTAGTCCGACAGGACCAATCACTATCCAATGCTCCGTCAGACAGGGGTGTCCTCTTTCCATGGGCCCATTTTCACTTGCAATTGAGCCACTTCTGATGCAACTACATCGAACGTTAAGCGGCGTCAATGTAAGAGGGGATAAATTTGTGTATCGTGCATATGCAGATGATGTGGTCCTCCTCGTCCGTTCAAATGAAGAGATTGCCACAGCCATAGCTCAGATAGAGAGATATGGGAAAGCGTCGGGTGCACAGATGAACATGAGAAAATCAGGAATCATGAACATCGGTTGCGGATTACCTGCGCAACCCGACGGACGCATCAAGTTGGTCACTGAGATGAAATGTTTAGGGGTGGTGTACACCAAGACCACACGCCGCACGATAGCTCTCAACTACAAACGCCTCTTGAACAATATCCGTGCATGAATCCGTCTACACTCACTACGCTCCTTGGATGCGTACCCCATGCAGTCACGTCTGCACAGCATTCACCTCGCGGCGACGCCGCTGTGCCAGACGTGCAACGTGCATGATACGGACACACACCGACTAGTCTGCGGAACGGCAAAGGACATTTGGCATCTGCTCTGCCGCCTTTTGGCCTTCGTTCAACGCACTGCGCCTCATGCTATTCAGATGACGACCTTACTCTATCCTGATGAGATTCCATACCCAAATACGAAGAGAAATGCAGCAAACTGGCTGAAAGGAATGACAGTGCATTATATATTAGGCACAACGGAACACGACGTCGGTGATTATAGAACTTTTATAGAGAGCCAACATTCGAAAATTAAGAGGAATGCAAACTACCGTAAAAATCACGCAAACTTTCTCCTGAAGGTGTTTGATGACTTCTTGGTGGTCCGTTGAAGCCGGGCATGAGCAGATATTAAGTAAAGAAACTGGAGACGACCATGTTCATTAAGGAAAAAAAAAAAAGATTTATGTTCGAATTTACCGGTAATAAACACACCACGTGAAGACGGCCAAGGCTCCGGACAGTTAGAAAGTCACGTTAAATACCTTCCTTACGTTCAAGTAGAAGAAGGAAAAAAAATCTTTTTAATTTTATTTATAATTCAAAGAATTCGGGAAGACTTCAAAACACAACGGTTAGGGTGGGCCTTTTTGTTTCTCCTGTTGTCTATTTGTATTTACAATAAAAGCCATGAAGTTTAAATAAAAGAACACATTATTTCTTTTTCTTTCCCTTATTTGCATCCTTGATTTAGTATAGGGTAAAAGTGGCGGTGGCACTAGACTTTTTTTATTTTTTATTTATTTTATTGTATTTTATTTTTTGGCAGGCGAGATGTTTAGGTTTATGTGGGATATAGTAGGTAGGCGCCAACGCCTGAAGTGGAAAAGATTAGGCAAAAAAAAAAAAAAAAAAAAAAAAAAAAAAAAGGGGGGGGGGGGACTGCAAGAAAAAAAAGGGGGGACTGAAAAAAGGGTGGTCTTGGAAAAAAAATGGCCTAAAGCACCTACCTAGTAAGTAGGAGGTCCCAGGTTCGAATCCCGGCCACGGCAAAAATTTTAATTCAATGCCTCTCCTCATGTTTAATACCAATGCCAAAATAATTTCATTAAATAAAAGGTAGAGCCTGATAAATATGGAAAATACAACCGCGCTCCATTAGCAGAATCAAAACAATATAAATAAACAATGCAACACACTGGACTGCCCAGCAGATACGTAGTGCATGACCTGATAAGGTGCGCACTGGGGGATAAACAATGGAAGCCGAGATTTCTCGACAGCAAAGCGTTTAACATGCGAAAACATGGGAAATATGGAACAATAATGGTACTACTGTTAACTCTAATAAGTAAATCGAATGAGGTGGCACATTGGACTCGCATTTTGGGAGGATGGATGTAAAATTCCTCCTAAAGGCTTTCAGATTTAGGTTTTTCATTACTTCCCCAAATCACTGGAACAAATGCCGGGATGGTTCCAATGAAATGTCCCTGGATACATCCATCACCATCCTACCCAAACAATTCCAGTGTCAGCCCCATCTCTAATAACCACACTGCCGACAGGTTGTGTACTCTGCCTTAATTCTGTCTAGCTAACACCTAAACTCCTTTCGTAAGTGTTGTAAGGTTATTATTTTGTAAGAGTACTTAGAAAAATGCGAGTGCTTTAGAAATAGATGAGAAACTTATGACAATTAAATATGTATTCCACATGGTGTAATAGAAGTCCAGTAATGGCTGACAGAGACAGTTCTCTTGCTGTCCACTAGAATCTCCAATTGTCAATACAGAGTTAAGTCTTAGGGCATTGTTTGTGTAGTGTGACACTTTATCTATCTGCAAGATTGTAGCACTGCTAACCCAAAGCACACACTTGAAAAACACATTGCATTCTCTTTAATCATGTGACATGGTGTGTATGAAGGCAAATTCTATATACAGGCCGTATGTATCACATAGCGGGAGCCAGTCGTGATTATCGGTTACAGCTTTGCTGTCACGCAGCGATCATCACAACACGAGACAATCCATAGTAGCAGCGTCACGACGTGCCGCCGAGACGGTAACGTATCAGCAGTGAAGGATCGTAACTGCAGTCTGTCGACCACGGTTCGTTGGCTAAACTGTGCCCGCAGCCTTTTTTACTATGCCTTTAGTGTGAATATATATCTCGACCTCTTCCAAAATATTCATTACTGGTCCCTTTGGAACTTTATGTAAAATAGTCAGTCAACTATCGATGTTTTGAGTTGAATGGTGTTTATTTTTAAGATGTATATAAAAGCTTGACAAGTTGTTTTTGCTTATTCTGATGTGTTCGCGAAATCGTGTGACGAAATTACGTCCCGTCTGACCCACATAAAAGCTATTGCAGTTGTTACACGTGATTTTGTAGATTCATGATGCTTGGTATGGAGAAATTCTGGCAGTTGCGAAATGTAGTTTTGTTCTTAAATCGTTATTGGTGCGAAGGGGGAATTTAATGTTTGTGTTTTTAAAGAGTTCCTTAATTTTGAAGGAAATTTTACCCAAATATATTATGGGTATGTATTTAAATTTAGTACGAATTCTGTGTTCTCTAACAAGTTGGATGTCTTTGTGCACTCTGTCTTCTTTTGGTGTTAGGTGCTTGTTATGTCACTGTGTGATAATTGTAGGATCAAAGTTGTTTTTGTACGCTATGTACTGAAGAATTTCAAGTTATTTACCAACTTAGGGGTAAGTTGATAAGTCTGTTAATCATTGATTTCAAAAACGCTAATTTATATGATGTGGGATGACATGAGTCAGCTTTTATGATGCAATCTGTAGTTGTAGGCTTTCTGTATATTTCTAAGGTGTGTTGATTATTAGTTTTAGTAATAGTCAGATCTAACAAATTTATTGAATCATTAATTTCTACCTCAATTGTGAATTTTATATTAGGGTGTAGGTTGTTAAAGATCTGATAAATTTCTTGTATGTCATCGTTCGTTCCATTTACAAGCATTACCGTGTTATCAACATATGAACATAGATGAATGGCATTTCTTTGACCACATACTTATTAGTAAGCCAGAAGATGTGCTTATTTAATTCATTAAGTGGCTGCATTTCTGCCTGGGTCGCTATATAAGTGCAAGAAGTGCAAGTGTCGCACGCAGTCTGGTAAAAACATGGTGGCAACAGGCCTGTTGGCCTCTCTGTGACTATATAGGCTCTCTAAGGAGGCACTGCTAGCAGTGCCATCTGTGGGCTCCAGTTGTACGCTGTACCTGGGTTCACGTCTGCTATTCCGAATTTTATTTTCCTGCGTACCGCAATTACAGTGCAAGGCTTATATTTGTCGCGCCATTTAAGAAATTACTATACGTGATAATTCATTTAAGGTGTAAGGTTAAAGAGAAACTAAAGTAGTCGGTTCTTTACAGTTTATATAGGTAGAAGTCGAACTGAAAATAATACTGTACATAAGTTTTAATCCTATACATGTGTGCACATTTCGTGATCATTTAGGTCTATTTGTGAGTTACGTTCCGTAACATGAGGCTTCTCTTTCTGATTTGTGATGCTGACAAATCATTTTTCTTATTAACAAATGTTTTGATTACAACTGCAAATTAATTTTATGCCAACAAGAAATGACAATTATCACACACGCTTGCTAATTCGGCTCATTCATTCCTGAGAAAGGAAACCAATTTGTTTCTGACACCATAAGTGTTTTCAGTAACGCTCTTATCAAAAACGTGTCTAAAAATTTCTGACATTTTATATGACACTCTCTGAGCAAAGCCATTGGGAAAAAGCATTTTCTTTGTCATATCTCTTCATCGGTGTATGTAAGTTGGCAACTTCATGCTCATTATCGTTATATGATCCCAGATACACTTTACATTTTTCATATTCCACTTCAATACAGGCCCAGCCCATACTATAATTCCTCGCATTTGTTTCAATACCTCTACCTTCATTAAAACTGATATCAGCTGACATTTCATTCGCGTGCGCATTGTTTGGCATTTTTTTCAATTCATTTAATTTTACTAGGACAGCTGCGGCATCTACTTTACAGTTACTGTCTTGAGAGACAGAAAACTATTGACCATAACTGTTCTTATTGTACTGTGACATTTATAAGCATACAAATTCAACAGACCGGTTTAATACCCAAAGCAGTTATTTGTGATAAACAATGTTATAATTAGGAATCTTTTTGGAGTGTCTAGCCATTAAACGTTTGTTTTTGTATTACAATAACCATTTTTTTAATACACAAGCAAAGACAACCTAACCCTGGCTTAACAAATTCTTATTTTCAAAACCTTTCTCCGCAAAGTGGTCTGAGTATGCTACGTCGCTTTTATTCAAATACTCGAGACCCTTCTTTTTCAAAATGTTATCCATGTCAGCAATTCGACTAAGAATAACTCACTGGATGCATCTATTAAAAATTATAAAAGAACAAGGTAAATCGAACAGTAAAAGAGAATGATCTGAGTTGGCGTAATGGTTGCTGCTTAAGCTATCATACTAGCATCTTTTTATTTTTTGGAAACTTGAAGAATGATTTTGGAGTGCTTTGCTTTATTACAGACGTATATAGCACTTATACTCTCTCTTCCAAATCATTTTCTAGTTGTCTCAAATAAGACGACGTATTAAGTAAGTCTTCTGGGTGTAACTTGGTAAAACAGATGTTCAAGCCCGGTGTTAGTTGACAACTCGAGCCGCTAGGAGGTGTTCGGGTGCGCTATCACCCGTTTCACGGTTCAGTTTACGCTATTACCTTTATAACCAACTAGATGACCTGGTTAACTTCATATCACTTACCACTTAATATAAACCATACTAATTTAAATCATATGTATTTTAGACCCAGTAGCTTTATAAAGGCATTTGCTTTGAACGTGAAATGTGCAAAATTTTATCGCAATCGTACGAATGATATTGATATCCCAAAGAAAAGAGTTCTTTCAGTTTTCCACAAATTTTCCTATTTTCTGGCCCACTGTTCCAAACTTCACTCAAACCTTCTTCTCGCTTTGAACGTCGAATGTGCAAAATTTTATCGCAGTCAGATGAATGGTATTGATATTTCATAGAAAAATCTGTATTTTCCAATTTTCCGGGAAACCTTTCCAAATTTTTATTTCATAAGAACGTTACTCTTGCTTCGAACGTCAAATGTGCAATATTTTATCGTAATCAGACGAATGGTATTGATATCCTTTGAAAAAGGCTCTTTCAATTTCTCGCGAATTTCCAAATTTTCCGGGTAATTTTTCCGAATTTTTAGTTCATAAGTACGTTCACCTTTCGTTGAACGTCAAATGATCAAAATTTTATCGCAAGTGGATGAACGGTTCTCAACTTACAGTATTGAGTACATTTAGAAATACATTGAAAAAGAAACTTGGTTCGAATTTTACGACCTTTCTTTTTAACTGTCTCTATTTTGTTTGGTAAAACTTTTCCAAGACCATAATGAACAAAACAACAACAAAATTACCCCTCTCCGTCGTGCGAATAGTCAGTTACAGTGATGAATTCAATCAAAAACACATTGAAAAACGCACTTTCAGTTTTTCTAAAATATTCCAATTTTCCGGTAGATTAAAAAAAAAATTATTTCATAAAAACCTCATCCTGTGAAGCCGTACTCGAGTGATGCTCTTAAAATCATGGGGCAATTTATTTTTATTCATAGAAAAAAATCGCTTTCGGTTTTCCTAAATTTTCCTACTTTCCAGACGAGGTTTCCAAATTTTGTATTTGACGTAAACCTTCATCTTGATTTCAACATGAAATGTACAACATTTTATCGCAATTGGACGAATGGTATTGATAGCTCACTGGAAAAAGCTGTTTCAGTTTTTCCCGATTTTCCCCTTTTCCGGACAACTTTTCCATATTTTATCGCCGTTTAAACCCTCCCTGGACTTACACGAATATTTCAAGACTAAAATTTGTCAAATCGGTTTAGCAGTTCTCGAATTTTAGGGAGACTAATGAACAACAATTCATTTTTATATTCATAGAAAAAAATCGCTTTTGGTTTTTCCTAAATTTTCCTACTTTCCGGGCGACTTTTCCAAAATGTTTTTTGATGCGAACCTTCATCTTGCTTTCAACATGAAATGTACAAAATTTTATCGCAATTGGACGAACGGTATTGCTAGCTCACTGGAAAAAGGTGTTTCAGTTTTGCCCGATTTTCCTCTTTTCCGGACAACTTGTCACTGTTTAAACCTTCCCTGGACTTACACGAATATTTCAAGACCAAAATTAGTCAAATCGGTTCAGCCGTTCTCGAATTTTAGCGAGACTAATGAACAACAATTCATTTTTATATTCATAGAAAAAATCGCTTTCGGTTTTTCCTAAATTTTCCTTTCATACAAACCTCGTCCTGTGAAGCCGTACTCGAGTGAAGCTCTTACAACCATGGGGCAATTTATTTTTATTCGTAGAAAAAATCGCTTTCGGTTTTCCTATATTTTCCTACTTTCCAGGCGACGTTTCCAAATATTGTATTTGATGTAAACCTTCATCTTGTTTTCAACATGAAACGTACAAAATTTTATCGCAATTGGACGAACGGTATTGATAGCTCAATGGCAAAAGCTGTTTCAGTTTTTCCCGATTTTCCTCTTTTCCGGACAACTTTTCCATATTTTATCTCCGTTTAAACACTCCCAGGACTTACATGAATATTTCAAGAGTAAAATTAGCCAAATTGGTTCACCCGTTCTCGAGTTTTAGCGAGAGTAATAAACAACAATTCATTTTTATATTCATAGAAAAAATCGCTTTCGGTTTTTCCTACATTTTCCTACTTTCTGGGCGACTTTTCCAAATTTTTATTTGATGCAAACCTTTATCTTGCTTTCAACATGAAATGCACAAAATTTTATCGCAATTTGACAAACGGTATTGACAGCTCCCTGGAAAAAGCTGTTTCAGTTTTGCCCGATTTTCCTCTTTTCCGGACAGCTTTTCCATATTTTATCACCGTTTAAACCCTCCCTGGACTTACAAGAATATTTCAAGACTAAAATTAGTCAAATCGGTTCAGCAGTTCTCGAATTTTAACGAGACTAATGAACAACAGTTCATTTTTATATTCATAGAAAAAATCACTTTCGGTTATTCCTAAATTTTCCTACTTTCCGGGCGACTTTTCCAAATTTTTATTTGATGCGAACCTTCATCTTGCTTTGAACATGAATTGTACAAAATTTTATCGCAACTGGACGAACGGTATTGCTAGCTTACTGGAAAAAGCAGTTTCAGTTTTGCCCGATTTTCCTCTTTTAAGGACAACTTTTCCATAATTTTATCACTGTTTAAACCTTCCCTGGACATACACGAATATTTCGAGACTAGCCAAATCGGTTCACCCGTTCTCGAGTTTTAGCGAGACTAATGAACAACAATTCATTTTTGTATTCACAGAAAAAATCGCTTTCGGTTTTTCCTAAATTTTCCTACTTTCCGGGCGACTATTCCAAATTTTTATTTGATGAGAACCTTCCACTCACTTTCAACGTGAAATGTACAAAATTTTATCGCAATTGGACGAACGGTATTGCTAGCTCACTGGAAAAAGGTGTTTCAGTTTTGCCCGATTTTCCTCTTTTCCGGACAGCTTTTCCATATTTTATCACCGTTTAAACCCTCCCTGGACTTACAAGAATATTTCAAGACTAAAATTAGTCAAATCGGTTCAGCAGTTCTCGAATTTTAACGAGACTAATGAACAACAGTTCATTTTTATATTCATAGAAAAAATCACTTTCGGTTATTCCTAAATTTTCCTACTTTCCGGGCGACTTTTCCAAATTTTTATTTGATGCGAACCTTCATCTTGCTTTGAACATGAATTGTACAAAATTTTATCGCAACTGGACGAACGGTATTGCTAGCTTACTGGAAAAAGCAGTTTCAGTTTTGCCCGATTTTCCTCTTTTAAGGACAACTTTTCCATAATTTTATCACTGTTTAAACCTTCCCTGGACATACACGAATATTTCGAGACTAGCCAAATCGGTTCACCCGTTCTCGAGTTTTAGCGAGACTAATGAACAACAATTCATTTTTGTATTCACAGAAAAAATCGCTTTCGGTTTTTCCTAAATTTTCCTACTTTCCGGGCGACTATTCCAAATTTTTATTTGATGAGAACCTTCCACTCACTTTCAACGTGAAATGTACAAAATTTTATCGCAATTGGACGAACGGTATTGCTAGCTCACTGGAAAAAGGTGTTTCAGTTTTGCCCGATTTTCCTCTTTTCCGGACAACTCTTCCATATTTTATCGCCGTTTAAACCCTCCCTGGACTTACAGGAATATTTCAAGACTAAAATTAGCCAAATCGATTCACCTGTTCTCGAGTTTTAGCGAGGCTAATGAACAACAATTCATTTTTATATTCGTAGAAAAAATCACTTTCGGTTATTCCTAAATTTTCCTACTTTCCGGGCGACTTTTCCAAATTTTTATTTGATGCGAACCTTCATCTTGCTTTGAACATGAATTGTACAAAATTTTATCGCAACTGGACGAACGGTATTGCTAGCTTACTGGAAAAAGCAGTTTCAGTTTTGCCCGATTTTCCACTTTTAAGGACAACTTTTCCATAATTTTATCACTGTTTAAACCTTCCCTGTACTTACACGAATATTTCAAGACTAAAATTAGCCAAATCGGTTCAGCCGTTCTTGAGTTTTATCGTGACTATATATATGGTTACATTCCGGTCTCCCTTACGTAATTCCATAACAAAATCATAAGTGCAACTTGGTTTTAAAGTATAAAATAATTAGTGGCTCAAAGGGTGGAGTCTGGTGGCGTACCTGAGTCGGACGGCGGCGCGCGGGTCCTTGGCGCGGATGTGCTTGATGAGAGCGACGGTGGCGCCGTGCAGGCGCAGCGAGGCGGCGGCGAACACGTTGGCCAGCTCGACGCCCATGTCGCGCTCAGACACCCAGTCGCGCCCCGCCGACAGCTTCCGCGACACCTCCAGCTGGCGGTACGCCGCCGACGCGTCCTCCACTGCCGCCGCCAAACACAAGTCTCACTCCTGCTGCCAGACACTAGTCTTGTGCAGTTCGCGAACCAACTAGTTCGGAAGAGCGCTCCCACAGGTTCACTACGCGAACTAGTTCGCAGATCCCTCGCCCCTTAGTTCGTCCGCTCCTTTTCCGAAGACTGACTTGGAACAGCGGGAGCGCGCAGAATCGCGTGATTCCCTTCTGCCAGTTACCTTCATTTCGAGCTGAGATGCAGGCCAGCTGCAGTTTCATAGTTCACTGCCACAAGAAATCTATTTTAAAAATAAAGTACTACGAGTACTTTGTATGCAAAGTAGTTCAATACCATTCCATCACTCATTCGTGTAAATAACTGATTTATTTGCTTAAGTATTCTATGTCTAATTGCCCAAAAATACGGGTAATACCACACGCTTGGGCAACACTGATTATTATATAAAAAAGCTGTCATGACAAAAGAAAGAGCTCTTTTAGTATCGGTAGCAAAAGATAAAAAGAGCGGACGAACTAAAAAGAGCGACCTACTTCGCGGCCGAGTTGCGATCTAAAAGGAGAGCTACTCGTCGCGAACTAAAATATGCGCGATCGGTCGCGAAATAAAATATGCGGGATCGGTCGCGAACTGAAATATGCGGGATCGGTCGCGAATTAAATTATGTGCAATCGGTCGCGAACTAAAACACGCGTCGCGAACTATTATGCCAAACGTATCTCGCTTCTTAGTTCGTTGGATTCTTTTCTGAAGACCGACGAGCAATAGCGAGAGGGCGCGCAGCAGAATTAAAAATCACGTGTTTGCCTTCTGCTGATGAGAGCCATTTCGAGGTGAGCGTATGCCTGCTAGATTACATACTTCAGTGCTACAAAATTTCTGTTTTGAAGTATTCTGCACTCTGCAATATCTAACTAAAAATCCATAATGCCAAGATATAGAGATAACTGTAAACTTAAACACGAGAAATTGGTTTGCATGATATCGTTAGCGGCTCAAGCAGCAAGCGCAAGAAGCAGCTAGGTGGGGGAACTTCTCCCTCCACCTGCATGCGCAGACCACGACACTTACCCGTCGCTGGGAGCGGACGAACAAAAAGAACGAACTAAAATAAGCGAAATAGACTACTTTTGGTGTTGAACTTCCACTTATTTCAGAAACGGTTCTAACGGCAAACAACGCAGCATGTAGTTTTCGAACAAGATTCTGCTTTCCACGAAAGATTACTGTCTACCTGAACGCCTAGAAATGTGAACTGTTCGGTGTCACTTTTCATGTCCCTATTCTGTGTAATCAAAATGTCAGCTTTTGTTGAATTGTGTGTTAGAAACTGTAAAAACTGTGCTTTACAGTGATAATGCATCAATTGATTCTCTAAAAGCCACGAACTTATTTCTGTAACTATATTATTTGATACTGCATCAATATTGCCAACAACATCTTTCATTGTCAAAGTATTTTCATCAGCAAACAGAAATATCTTAGAACCACCTGTTATACTTCAAGTCACATAATATACATAATGAGAAACAACAGAGGCCCCTGAACAGAACCCTGGAGAACCCCCCGCCCCTCCCCCACTTAACTAGTAACAGTCTGTCATTAAAGTAAGACGTGAACCAATTGTGAGATTCTCTCCTTATTTCTGCAACAATATCTTGTGATCAACACATTCAAACGCTTTTCTTAAATCAAAGATTTACACCTACCGTTCGCCGTTTGTATTTAATCCACTGAATGCCTCAATAGAAATAAGTGAATATACCATTATCAGCTGATCATCATGTGATTGTGCAGCTTCTGTATCTTCTGTACCTGCTGTATTAGATGTGTGGCTAAATACGCCTTGTTTTGTTTTGACACCGAAACATTTTTCGGCACGTATTGTGCCATCTTCGGTGGGTTTATGCCTGTATTTTCTACATATAACATGTTACAGATTTTGGTTATACAGTCACTTAGACGAGTTGTTTGTTTTGACAATTTTGCTATACATTAGGCCCAATTTATTTACGTCATTCGTAGGATTTGTATCTGCTTTAATTCAGGAATGACAAGTTTTCACAGCATGTCATGTGCGAACAATAAGACTTCTTATTCTTCTTTCTTAAGAAAACTAATTGATTTATTATACATTTGCTCGGAAGGCTGCGAAAACTTATCATTCCTTAATTACAGCAGATACAAACCCCGGGAATAACGTAGGTATCATAAATAAATTAGGCCTAATATCTAACAAAATTGTCAAAAAACAAACAACTCGTCCAAATGACTGTATAACCAAAATCTGTAACATGTGAAAGCTTCTTGTTGTATGTTTATTAAGTGAAAGTGAAAGCTTGATGAAAGTTTGTTAAGTGAAAGTTTCCTATTCTTATTAAGTCTTTCTATTTAAATCAAGGAGTTTCTCTAATCATATGTGCGCAACAGATTTAACAAATAAAATTAGACGCTGTAAGTAAATCAATCTGTACTTCTGTGAACAATATTTCTGACAGTGAGATTCATTGGAATGTAAGGACTGATTACTATACTGGTACATGAACATTTACATTTAAAAGGAAATCTTTTTCTCAAAAAACTCAACACGTACCATACAACAAAATCAAAAATGCCACAATCAGGAAAATGAGGGACGACGTTGAGCTGAAATAAGAAAGATTAGTAATCATTAAGTTATTTATTGAATTAAAGAAACATACCTTTGTTGAGTCTTCAATATAATACAATGGTTTTATACAATTCCGTTCCATACAAATATTCTCTTCCTCTTGATACAGAATCCATTGTCCAATATAATACGTTTGTATTCATAAATATAGCATGAAATAAATCAGTTCAATATAATCATTGCTGACCAATTCAGCCTTAGTACACAACACAGTTGCCATACGTCTGAAAGCTAGCTAGCCCACAATCGACTCCTCTGCTCAACAGCTCACTCTCTACTACTCGTCTCAGTAGTCAAAGAAGCTGCTGTAGCGCAGATGCTACATCGCAGTTGCAGAGACATTGTAATGTGCAGTAGTTATAAACATGGTCTGAGATTATCGATCATGGATGACTTTCACATACAAATTAAAGCTATAAGGCGGATACACGTTCAGATTCACAAAAATAAAGCTAAAAATCCACAAATAATGAACTTCAGCCTATGGCTGCCTACTTTCACAGGTTATTCTAGAAAATACAGGCATAAACCCACCGAAGATGGCACAATAAGTGCCGAAAAATGTTTTGGTGAAAAAACAAAACTAGATATCTTGCACAAGGCGGATTTAACCAGTGAGCATTATCAGCTGTCACACCACACCGTCCACTAATGTTTTCTATATCTTTTCCATTCGTCCGTGGCACTTTTATGTGCCCCGCCATGGCCCTACATAAGAACAAAGGAGAGGTATCAGAGTACTGACGCTGGTCGAGCAGGAAACTGCCGTAGACGTATCGGGCGATGGCCTCCCTGCGGCCGCCGTCCGTCTTGCAGCGCTGCCCCGCGGCCACGGCTTGAAGCAGCAGCTGCTCGGCCAGCCACCACCACGTGGGCGGCTTCTGCATGAAGAACAGCCCCAGCTGCAGGTACGCCCCGCAGTCGAATCCCGCCTGCCCTGGAACACAACCCAGAAGGTTAGAATCTCTGATGATGCCCTAAAGTGCAGCCAGCAGTCTATTTCAAATTATCCACGGGTTTACTGACGGTCTATAGTGTCCAATAGGCACAATATTTCGGCGATCATACATGTCGACATCATCAGGTGAACTGACAGACTGAGCTCCTGTAACGCATCGAACGCATTGGGAACACCAGAGGCACACATGGTTGATGTATCCGAGCCAGTCGGCGGTCGCTGAACATTGTTTGTCAGAGAATCACACGATGGAGTATGAACGCACTAGCATTCTGGTACAGACGTCGAGATACTGGGACTGCGTCGTTAGAGAGGCCATTGAAATTCGCACAAGTGACGACCTCATAAACCGTGACTGTGGCTATAATCTTAGCAAAGCTTGGGAACCAGCGATTGGGTTAATTAAGAGTAAATCTAGCAAACGTAACGTAGTGACGACCACGGCGGATAGAGCCCTCACACCGACGTCATCTCAGACGCCGGCGCAATCGGTTCCACTGTGCGACCGCGGCGCGGGACGCGAACCAAGGAGCGGTCACTCCGCGGGCCGAGTGTATTTAAATCGCCCGTTACTGGGCTAGAACTCAGTACTCCTCGAGCCGCTGTAGCGTGCGGATCTTCGTGTCGGCGCGTTTCCAGGAGTTCAGTCTGTCAGTTCACCTGATGATGGTGACATGTATGATCGCCGAAATATTGTGCCCGTTGGACACTATAGACCAGCAGTACACCTGTGGATATTTTGATTATCAAATACTCCGGGAGAAACTCAAGAATCACAGCAGTTTATTTGTTTCTGCCCAAAATCAAGGTCTATATGGGATAGGTCTGGTCATGCTACTGTCATCCTTTGAGATGGGGACCATTTTGGTTCTAAAAAGCGGCTGTAGCAGACTGCATTCGGATAATATTTGTCAGTAGAAAATGTTAGTTGCATAAAGCAGTGAATGTAAGATTGCGACAGAGTATGCAGGTTACAAAGAATGAATAGTCTCATTGTAAGGTATATGTGATATGACTAACGATACAACCACCACTGTGAGGAAGAGGTAGCCTTTTTATTAACAAAATTCTGTTTCCTTCCAATTGGTTCTGTTTAACAAGGCTGTATGTGTTTTCTCCTGACACAATTTTTTTTCTTGTCTTTTCTTGTCAAGTTTCCATGGTATAGGCAAAGGATCAACGAAAGTTTTTGTTGAACAGAATCTTATATGTAATGTTGGCTTCCCAACGAAAGTTTTTTGTTGAACAGAATCTTATATGTAGTGTTGGCTTCCATTCATATGAAATGTTCCTGGTGTGTGCGGTTCCAATGTTTCAGCATAAAGTAAATGGAAGAAATTTCGAGATACTGGATCTGTATCAGACAAACATAGGGCATCAAACTAGTCTGCAGACTGAAGACCACCACAACAAGAAGTTTTATTTTACAGTTCATAACCAATAAGTTATGGTCAGAGTTTATATCTGTCCCTGAATTTGTCTTACAGTTTAAAACCTGGTTTCTAAACGTAGGCCTTACCATTATAAAGTAAATCTGGTAACTTCCAGTGTCACCTGGTCTCTTCCACATATACAGCTTTCTTTCATGATGATTAAACCAAATGTTTGTGATGATTAAATCATGCTCTGCACAAAATTCTACCAAGCGATCTCCTCTTTCATTCCTTCTTCCCAGTCCATATTCACCTATTACATTCCCACTCTTCCATTTCCTACTACCGAGTTCCAGTCCCCCATCACAATCAAGTTTTTGTCTCCCTTAACTTTCTGAATGATTTCTTTTATTGCCTCATACATTTCTTCTATATCCTCATCATCGGCCACACTAGTTGGCATATAAACTTGCACTACAGTAGTCGGTGTTGATTTTGTGTCTATTTTTGCTACGATTATGCATTCATTAAGCTGTTCAAAGTAACTTACCCACATTCCTAGTTTCTTATTCATTATCAGCCCTACTACTGCGCTATCACCAACTGATTTTGTATTTATAACTATGTACTCACCTGACCAGAAATCCTATTCATCCTGCCACCGAACTTCACTAATCCCTACCATATCTAACTTTAATCTATCCATTTCACTTTTTAACTTACATATGCGATTAAGGGTTAGAACATTTCACGCTCCGACCCCCTCCCCCCCGTCTGGTGATCCGAATGGGGGACTTTTTTTACATATACATAGGCCTATAATTGTTTATGTATAAATTATTAGCTGCACATCTTCTATTTTTAGTCGGCCATGAAATATTTAAGAGGCAGTCTATAACATAAAACAAACGTTACTAAGAATAATATTAAATATAATAAAATACATATGTAAATGCAAAGTGCTTTGCTGGGTTCCTAATTTGTGTTTCTATGGTGGAATCCATGTTGTGACACAAGAATATTACTACCTCAACGAAAAGCAGAATAAGAGAGTGAAACAAAATTTATTGAAAGAATACAGAAATAATGTGGTGCGTCTTCTTACTGATAAACATAATGTATCAATAATTGTAAATATAAGTCTTATAATACTATTATTATACTACTGAAATTTATCGGTTTTCTATCTGTAAGGGATATTGAAGTTGTAATTACGGTGTTTGGTTCTCCCAAGTCTCCTGAATCCATTCATATAATTATAATTGCTGTATGATCATTTCCTGATTTTATATGGATTTTTAGAATAATTGTGTGGCTATATTGTATTTCAACTGTAATGTGGGATAGCCACCCTTGCTAGTCCAAGACCACCGTTTTCTGTTTCCGAACAGATTAGAGTTTTCATAACGACCTGTATTCCATTTACTAGGTCCATACTAGGTCAGCCAGTTGGGGAACCCAACGGCTTACCAAAACACGCTTTTCACCCCTTTATCTTTAATGTCTCAAGCTGTGTTCAGGAATCACTTCAAGGTGTCAATGAGTGTTTGACAAAGAATCGTGGAGAGATACACTATTATCGATTTATTGTATTGTAGCAATTGTTTCTGGCGTTTTGGCTATTATCTGTCATTTATCCGGCTGTAAGCTGGGTTAGCAATGAAACAACAATCCATTTGGAGGCGAGTTCATGGTTTTTAGAGATGTCTCAAAATGGGTATAGCTAACAAAATCTACCCTGAAAATTCTTTCTACACTGCAGTGAATTCTGCAAGAAAATGATAATCCCAAAAGAAGGGTTCGTAATTAACACCAGTGCTACATAGGGTTCGATGCTGTGTTTGCGTAATTGTTTTCCATTGCAGGAATAAGCATGTGTACGATAGTACCATTACTGAGAATGAGAATGACTGACTTCTTATACTGTAAGTACTGTTCCGCTGTTTTCTCTCCATATACATCCAGAGAAATAATATCACATTTGCTCATCTGAATCAACAACAAACCTTGGTGAAAATGAATCACCATGTCACTAGCATTGGCGAAACCAAGAAAAACAAAAAATAATTATTTTAAATCTCTAAATCTTACGGTAAATTTTCCTGTCTTGATTACTGAAAATTTTAAGTTCCAGCCAATAGAAGGTGTGATGATGTGGTCCATAATCAGGAGGTCCAGGGTTTCAGTTCCAGAAAGATCAATGGCATAGTGTTCCCAGGTGCGTCTGGTGGAAGAGAGTTTTATCAACAATTTTTCAGTTTATAAACAATTTCCGTCCTTAGAAACACAGTGCAAGTAAATTAACTTGTGTCCCGCAGCCACAACCTTCTTGTCCAGCAGTCCATCACACACTGACCGATTTTTCGGCCAAATTCCGAGGGGCTGGGTTGCTGAGGATGGAGAAGAAGGGAATTTGCACCTATGGTTTCCTCAGGAAGACAGAGGAATTATTGATTAATTTAATTAAAAGTCAATCAATTTTATCTGAGTCTGATATAAATTACGCCAGTAGCACCATAGTCCTACTACTGTTATGCCCTGCCAACCTTAGGAAATTGATTATCGACATAGGATCTGCAGAATCAGTTTGTTACACTGTTTTACAGCTGTTTTGTTTAACCTTCAAGAGCGCCCAAGTATCGTGGAAAAGCTGAACTAAATAACTTCAACTGTCAGTAGAATCTTTCAGACTGTTACTGTTGTTAATTACTCAAATATAGAAACAATAACCTTGACATTAATAATAGGAATTTACGAGAAGTCAGGTTAACTGTACTACATGTCAAAATTATATGATCACATGGCATTATCAACCGGGGGTTTTACAGGCCCCTAGTGCAAGTCATTTTAATTGACGCCACGTAGGGAACTTGCATGCCAAGATGATGCGATGATGATAACAACACACACATTCTGTTCCCTGCCAGGAATCTGATTCTGCTCGCCTGCATGGTGACATAAAAATTCGTTCAGTCTTCATTGCAAATGCTTGATTTCAGCGGTTCATAAGAAAAACTGTGACTGCCGGCTCCATTGTGCAGCCGCGGCGGAGTGGCCAAGCGTATTGAGGAGCTATGCTTCGATGTGCGAAGCCGAATCCTCTCTCGGGCATGGATGTTTTGTGCTGTCTTTAGTATAAGTTGGTTCATAAGTAGTTTGTCAGTTAGGGACTGATGACCCCATAGTTCAGACCCAGAATCTAAACAAACACTTGAACATTTGATCCATTGCGCACAGTGCTTAATGAAAGAAACTCGGGATTTTGATCTCCGTGGCTCCTTCATTTGACTCTGATGCTGGATTAGAACAGTACCGCAGCAGAAATCGGAATCTATTTGTGGTCTAAGTCGGAAATATCGGGCCTGGTCGTCGTGGGATAAAGCGCTCGATTGGAAACGCGGGTTCGAAACCCGATGGCACCTCGGATTTTTCGGTCAGCGTTTTAACCCATCCTTCACCAATCAGCGATGTGACCAGTCGCCAGAAACGAAACGGATTCCACGTTAAGCTGTAGGTCCCCTTTTCCCGGTTGGGTAACTGGGGTAGGCTAGGGATTCGCAAGTCGTCGAAGTGGCGTCCAATTGAAAGATTTGCACCAAGCCAATGAGCCACACGAAATTACTATTATTATAGTCGGAAATGATAAAACATTGTTGTAGGTTCTATTTTGTTTACATTGTTTGTTGCGTGCTCGCCACGTCACAATCAAAGTAGACTGTATTACAACATTCTCTTTATTCTTGCATAGTAAGAACGAACAGGTGATTTTGTTGCCAGCAGTTACGAAAATGAGGAACCTTCTTCCATTTCTGATTTTTTAAATATTTTTTCCCCGAAATAGTTGCGGCGATGGTTCCGTTGTCCAGTTCTTAAAAATAATTAAATTCATTTAAATATATCAATAACAATAAAATGACGGTCTGAATAGTTGAGGATGATGATAATGCTGAAGTATTTATTGATTGCTGTGAGGATGTCTCTACCTGATACTGACCCCATTTTCTAGGCAAGGGATGTAGATGCTGATAAGATTGAGACGAAGCGAACGACTTAATGCGAATATTGGAAAGCCTCGAGAGGTCGGCTAACCGAGGTAAGAGGGTAGGATCCTTTCTGTTACAAAGGAAAAGTAGGTCGAGGACTTCGACTGAAATGGAAACGGTTTAGACAATATGGAAATATGTAAGGATCGGTCAGAGAAGAGAATGTAGTTTGAAATGTTCGTGTAAGACCCTCGAGTGTATGTGGAGATATGACGAATGTGAAACGCAGTAATAATGCTCTGAAGCTGACTAACGTTCTCAAGGATGAGATATGTAACGAGAAGTTGACAATCGATGTGGCACGAGGCTTAGGACACCCAAAGGTACTTGTGATGTTTGAATACAGTCGAAATGTATTATATAGAACAATATGTAGGTGAGCCCATTTTAAAGTTAGCCATAATTTTCGATGTAGCTACAGTTTGTAATTCTGTGAAAGTAGTGTCTGGTTGACAATGCCCTTGTAGAATGGCGATGACGGCGAATTAGTTACGTTACTTTAGTCACTATATTAATAAAAAAGAAACCGAGTTGGTAATTGTAGAAACAAAAAAAAATTCTGCAGTAACATAGTAACCAATAACAGAGTACGTTAGTCTATCGTGCATTATCAGAGAAGATGTACATTATCAGCTATCGGAACAGCAGAATGGTCACAATGGAAATTTAATAATTACCGATACCACTCGTATTCCTTAATTCATGATATCTTCAAAATGGAAGATCCAGTTTCCGAAATATTTACAATTATGCGCCGTAACAATTATTATAGTTGTCGTGTTGACATCATAGTTTTTAACAAATTCTTATTTATTGTCCGTCAACAGTAAAGAATATTTTTGTTTAATTCCATATTTCGGTCCCTTTTGATCTTCTTCAGATCTTGTAGTAACTTCTCCAGCCCTTCACGACTACATTCAGTTATCTTAACAGAGTCGAAACTGGTTGGAAGGCTGGAATTGGTCTAAGGTAGCTGCCAATCCTGAATATCCGGGAGGGGATATCCAGCACCGTGAATCCTCTGATAACCAAAGGGTATTAATTCCAAACTATCATGTGAAAAAGTGTCGCCAACCGAAAAGAAGTTAATTCCGCTACAGTATCGAATTCAAATGGTAACATAACCTGACAGAAATGCTGGCAATATATACGACAAATAGAGAACTAAAATTAGGTATGCCAATTGACGGTCAGTGACACCAACGAAAACCGTGGAGGACTTGAAGACAGTGGATCATTCGCAAAGTCGCGGTTAATATAATAATTGTCATTTGATGCAAGAGTTGATTATCTTTCTTTAAGGGATTTTATCTTGCAAAAGGTACAAGGTACTTACTCGAAAGTGGGTTTTATTAGCTTCGTGTTTACAATGTTTCAGCGTTTCTTGAAAGTTCCTCACTAAAGCATTTTGCAGAAATAGTAGTTAGTTTAACGATGTTTTCTCATCTTGAACAACATCACTCCTCTACTTCTCTCCCATTTTTTTGGTGCTGAACAGCGCGTTTCAGTATTCACCATTTACTAAAACCAAATCACAAACAGCCTTCCTTTAATGAACAAAAATATTCACTAGTATTGATGGACAATAAACGAGAATTGGTTTATATACTATAGTACAGTTGCTGATTCTCTCTCACATCGATTTTGTCGACTATAGTAAAGATACCTTATATAAATTAGTTTCCTCAGCTTATAACCTAGCTTTGAGCTCGGACTATACAACTATGATCAGTGTTTTTACAGAAAAAAATCCTGGCCATTAAAATTGCTACACCACGAAGATGACGTGCTACAGACGCGAAGTTTAACCGACAAAAAGAAGATGCTGTGATATGCAAATGATTATCTTTTCAGAGTATTCACACAAGATTGGCGCCGGTGGCGACACTTACAACGTGCAGACATGAGGAAAGTTTACAACCGATTTCTCATACACAAACAGCAGTTGACCGGTATTGGCTGGTGAAACGTTGTTGTGATGCCTCGTGTAAGGAGGAGAAATGCGTACCATCATGTTTCCGACTTTTATAAAGGTCGAATTGTATCCTATCACGATTGCGGTTTATCGTACCGCGACATTGCTGCTCACGTTGGTCGCGATCCAATGAATCCAGAATATGGAATCGGTGGGTTCAGGAGGGCAATACGGAACGCCGTGCTGGATCCCAACGGCCTCGTATCACTACCAGTCGAGATGAGAGGCATATGGCTGTAACGGATTGTGCAGCCACGTCTCGATCCCTGGGTCAAAGGATGGGGACGTTTGCAAGACAACAACCATCTGCACGAACAGTTCGACGACATTTGCAGCAGCATGGACTATCAGCTCGGACACCATGGCTGCAGTTACCCTTGACGCGCCTGCGCCTGCGCCTGCGATGGTGTACGCAACGACGAATCTAGGTGCACGAATGGCAAAACGTCATTTTTTTCGGATGAATCCAGTTTATGTTTATAGCATGATGGTCGCTCTCGTGTTTGGTAACATCGCGGTTAAAGCACATTGGAAGCGAGTATTCATCATCACCATACTGGCGTATCACCCGGCTTGATGGTATGGGGTGCCATTGATTACACGTCTCGGTCACCTCTTGTTCGCGTCGATGGCATTTTGAACAGTGGCTGTTACATTTAAGATGTGTTATGACCCATAGCTCTACCCTTCATTCGATCCCTGCGAAGCTGTACATTTCAGCAGGATAATGCACGGCCGCATGTTGCAGGTCCTGTACGGGCCTTTCTGGAAACGGAAAAAGTTCGACTGCTGTCCTGGCCAGCACATTCTCCAGATCTCTCACCAACTGAAAACGTCTGGTCAATGGTGGCCGACCAACTGGCTGGTCACAATACACCAGTCACTACTCTTGATGAACTGTGGTATCTTGTTAAAGCTGCATGGGAATCTGTACATGTACACGTCATCCATGCTCTGTTTGACTCACTGCCCAGGCGTATCAAGGTCGTTATTACGACCAGAGGTGGTTGTTCTAAGTACTGATTTCTCAGGATCTATGCACCCAAATCGCGTGAAAATGTAATCACATGTCAGTTGTAGTATAATATATTTGTCCAATGAATACCCATTTTTCATCTGCATTTCGTCTTGGTGTAGCAATAGGGTAATGGAGTGCAGTCTAAGAAAATCAGGTGATGCTGAAGGAATTAGATTAGGTAACGAAGCAATAAAGGAGGTAGATGAGTTTTGTTACTTGGGCAGTAAAATAACAAATGATGGTCGCAGTACAGAGGATATAAAATGCAGAATGGCAATGGGTAGAAAAGCGTTCTTGAAAAAGAGAAATTTGTTAACCTCGAATACTGATTTAAGCCTAAGGAAGTCCATTCTGAAGGCATTTGTATGGAGTGTTGCCTTGTATGGGAGTGAAACATGGACGATAAACAGTGCCGACAGGAAGAGGATTGAGGCTTTTGAAATGTGGTGCTACAGAAGAATGCTGAAGATTAGGTGGGTGGATCGCGTAACTAATGAGGAGGTACTGAACAGAATTGGGGAGAAAAGAAATTTCTGGCATATCTTGACTAAAAGAAGGGATAAATTGGTAGGGCACATTCTTAGACATCAAGGAATTGTGAATTTAGCGTTGGAGGGAAGTGTGTGGAGTAAAAACCGCAGAGGAAGACCAAGAGATGGATACAGTAAGCAGATTCAGACAGATGAAGGTTGCCGTTCTTATGTGGAGATGAAGAGGCTTGCTCAGGATAGGGTATTGTGGAGAGCTGCATCAAACCATTCTCGGACTGAAGACCACAACAACGTAGCAGTTTTAATAGCCAGTAGTGTATATTGAAGCAAAATAAATTCTGACGTCTAACATTCTATCAGTTAGCTCTTGACTGACAACAGACCAACAGATCAAAGGCCAAAACCGACATCCGGTATTGGTAGGTTATGCCAACCCATCCAAAGAGAACTGTTGGAGGAGAGAGTGGATGTGTCACCTTGTGTGCGCGCCTGCTCGGCTCGGTGAGTCCGATGCGCAGCTTCTATCAGTTAGCTCTTGACTGACAACAGAACAACAGACCAAAGGCCAAAACCGACATCCGGTATTGGTAGGTTAAGCCAACCCATCCAAAGAGAACTGTTGGAGGAGAGAGTGGCATGTGTCACCTTGTGTGCACGCCTGCTCAGCCTCGGTGGGTCCTATGCACAGCTTCTATCAATTAGCTCTTGACTGACAACAGAACAACAGACCAAAGGCCAAAACCGACATCGGGTATTGGTAGGTTATGCCAACCCATCCAAAGAGAACTGTTGGAGGAGAGAGTGGCGTGTGTCACCTTGTGTGCGTTCCTGCTCGGCCTCGGTGAGTCCGATGCGCAGCTTCTATCAGTTAGCTCTTGACTGACAACAGACCAAAGGCCAAAACCGACATTGGGTTTTGGTAGGTTATGCCAACACATCCAAAGAGAACTGTTGGAGGAGAGAGTGGAGTGTGTCACCGTGTGTGCGCACCTGCTCGGCCTCGGTGAGTCCGATGCGCAGCTTCTATCAGTTAGCTGTTGACTGCCAACAGACCAAAGGCCAAAACCGACATCCGGTATTGGTAGGTTCAACCAACCCATCCAAAGGGAATTGTTGGAGGAGAGAGTCAGCTGTGTCACCTTGTGTACGTGCCTGCTCGGCCTTGGTGAGTCCGATGCGCAGCTTCTATCAGTTAGCTCTTGACTGACAACGGACCAACAGACCAAAGGCCAAAACTGACATCCGGTATTGGTAGGTTAAGCCAACCCATCCAAAGAGAACTGTTGGAGGAGAGAGTGGCGTGTGTCACCTTGTGTGCGCGCCTGCTCAGCCTTGGTGAGTCTGATGTGCAGCTTCTATCAGTTAGCTCTTGACTGACAACAGACCAACAGACCAAAGGCCAAAACTGACATCCGGTATTGGTAGGTTAAGCCAACCCATCCAAAGAGAACTGTTGGAGGAGAGAGTGGCGTGTGTCACCTTGTGTGCGCGCCTGCTCAGCCTTGGTGAGTCTGATGTGCAGCTTCTATCAGTTAGCTCTTGACTGACAACAGACCAAAGGCCAAAACCGACATCGGTATTGGTAGGTTCAACCAACCCATCCAAAGAGAACTGTTGGAGGAGAGAGTGGAGTGTGCCACCTTGTGTGCGCCCCTGCTCGGCCTCGGTGAGTCCGATGCGCAGCTTCTATCAGTTAGCTCTTGACTGACAACAGACCAACAGACCAAAGGCCAAAACCGACATCCAGTATTGGTAGGTTATGCCAACCCATCCAAAGAGAACTGTTGGAGGAGAGTTTGGCGTGTGTCACCTTGTGTGCGCGCCTGCTCGGCCTCGGTGAGTCCGATGCGCAGCTTGTTGAGGAAGTCTATCTGGTGGCTGAGCTGCGGGCGCACCCACTCCACCGAGCCGGGCCCCGCCAGGTGGCGGATGTCCTGCTCCAGCTTGAGCAGCCGCTCCACGTAGACCGCGCTCTGTTCCAGCTGGTCTTCGTGCAGCTCTTGGCACAGCACCAGGTGGTACGGCTCACGGTACCTGAAGCGTGACAGTGTTACTTGCTGAGGGAGTCTGTCTGCAGCACGGGTGCATCCAAGATTTGTTTCTCAGGACTAGTTACTGACAGAAACATGTGGATACAAATATATACAGGGTGTTAGAAAAAGGTATGGCCAAACTTTCAGGAAACATTCCTCACACACAAAGAAAGAAAATATCTTATTTTGACATGTGTCCAGAAACGCTTAATGTTCATGTTAGAGCTCATTTTAATATTTGCAGAACGAACGTGTCTCGACAGGAAGACGATAGAAGCAGTTGTTTTGTTTCCATACCATGTACGTCGTGTGCAGGCACTATCAGCAGGTAATCGGCCTCCACGGGTACACTTCTGTGAATGGTTCATGCAACAATGTGTCACTCCTCATTTCAGTGCAAATGTTCTATTTACGGATGAGGCTTCATTCCAACGTGATCAAATTGTAAATTTTCACAATCAACGTGTGTGGGCTGACGAGAATCCGCACGCAATTGTGCAATCACGTCATAAACACAGATTTTCTGTTAACGTTTGGGCATGAATTGTTGGTGATGTCTTGATTGAGCCTCATACGCTTCTCAACATCAGATTCGGTGACCGATGGATTGGTAGTAGCGGACCAATTCCATGGCCTCCACGCTCTCCGGACCTCAAACCTCTTGACTTTCATTTATGGATTGTTTGCGCAACCCCGGTACTAAATGTAAAGACTCTTCGTGCTCGTATTGTGAACGGCGGTGATACAATACGCCATTCTCCAGGGCTGCATCAGCGTATCAGGGATTCCATGCGACGGAGGGTGGATGCATGTATCCTCGCAAACGGAGGACATTTTGAACATTTCCTGTAAAAAAGTGTTTGACGTCACGCTGGTACGTTCTGTTGTTGTGTGTTTTCATTCCATGATTAATGTGATTTGAAGAGAAGTAATAAAATGAGCTCTAACATGGAAATTACGCATTTCCGGACACATGTACACACAACATATTTTCTTTCTTTGTGTGTGAGGAATGTTTTCTGAAAATTTGGCCGTAGCTTCTTGTAACACCCTGTATATATCCTATGGTATAGCGTATGTTATAATGTCAGCTACATAAAAATTAATACTTTGGTAAAATATACTACCGTCTAACTAATAAGATGAACATATCCAGTGGTGGGGCGTCCTATATGTTCTTAGGTTCTGTGAACCCCCGGAAAAAAGCTCTTCGTGAAAAAAGAAAATAAATTAAATAAAAAATTTTTTTATGGCATACGATTCAAAAAATAGATTGACAAACCCTCTTCTCCACCTTGTGGGAACTAGGAGAAGACTACCAGACTGGTCCAGGCGGCTACCATGAATAACACCACCTCCAAAGTCATCTGCTCTGACTGTCCATCTACATGCAATTCCAAAGATTTATGGTTCGCAAGAGAAAATGCTGTGAATGTGACCCAGTATTGGGCTGAAATATTTTAGTTCTGAATTTGAAATCCGGACACGAGAAAGTAAAGTAAGTTCGTGTAGTTTTTTGGACGGCCAGCAGCGCAGTTGGGCGAGATAAGAATTATGAGAAGTAAGACACTTTGTTTAAGTAGATATCACTGATAGAAATGCTCATCCAAGAGACAAAGCTACTGGCATGCTGCGACAGCTGCACATATAAAGGGAACATTAAGTATGGTACCAATGGAATTGGATGGGTCGTAGGTATGTTGTGAGGGAATTCCTCCAGACCATAAAGCTACAAGGATTAGTTCCAATGGGCCTTGATTTCTAAGATAATCGAGATCAAATTCGCAGCAAATTACCACGCGTAACGTGTCTACTTATACATGGCGGTTGCCGCTCAGCGAGACAGCATGCTGTAATCGGCAAGATGCGAGACTGCCATGCAGGCCACCTCGGTTCAAATCCGACATGGGTCAATTACTTTTCACACTTGTCCGATGATTGTTCATAATTATGCATTTTTATAACCATTCTTATGTAAACGTTTGCAGTAAATGGTCAGGATAAAAACATTTAGCATTCGCTCAATATGCTATATATTGCGCGACGATTATTTTATTAATTTTGTTTTTTCGACGCACACTTTTAAGGCAATTGAAGCATATTTCGAAATCAGTAAAAGTACCTATAATATTTGGGCAACATGTAATACCTATGTTTACAGTTCTTGACCGTGCTGTTTTTATCTCCTCCTATGACGTGTGTACCCACGTGACGCGTCCCAGTGGACTATTATACTACGGCCAATCGGTTAGTCATTCGTAGCGTGTCGTTCATGCGTGCGGCAATTAATGCAACGTGGAGAACAAATGCGCTATGTCAATTATCACCCAGAATTTTGTACAGGTGTTAAAGATAGTGACGATGGCGACAGCGAGTAAATAACATTGTGCAATAAGTAAAATAATCAGTTGCTACTGTGTTATTTGCTATTATCCTGACTGTTTACTCAAGCTATAACGTAGGAGTGGGTATAAAGGCATATAATTATGCACAATAAAAGAAGAGAAATGAAGAAAAGTGAAAAATAAATGACTCTAAGGGGAAGATTTATTTTCTCGTTTTTTTCTCGTTTTTTTTTTTTTTTTTTTTTTTTTTTTTTAAATCGGGTAATTTCCTAGACCTTGTGTACGTCGAAGAAAACGGCGTTGCGATCGATATATATCGAATGTTCGATATGGTGTTTACGTTCAATTTAGTGCTTCTGAACCGGAGATTCGGGCGCTACGCGCCCTCACATACAGAAAAAAAAAAAACCTTGTTTAACCTATACCTAACCTACCTTTTACTTTAAAACAGTGATCTGTAGCGTAGCATTAAGAAGGTTAGGTATAATTATTTTGTCAAGTAGGCTCAACCACATAGATCGTGTATAAAACACAATAATATGACGCGTTTCGAGGGTCAAGCCCTCATCATCAGATAAAATATACAAGAATCTTTAAAACCCGAGATAAATAAAATCTAAAACGTAATAAAAGAAAACGTGGTTTATTACGTTTTAGATTTTATTTATCTCGGGTTTTAAAGATTCTTGTATATTTTATCTGATGATGAGGGCTTGACCCTCGAAACGCGTCATATTATTGTGTTTTATACACGATCTATGTGGTTGAGCCTACTTGACAAAATAATTAAGCATACAACCACGACCTCAAATCAATAATGGATATAATTAGGTTAGGTATAGGTTAAACAAGAAGTTTTTTTTTCTTTTTTTTTTTAGTTCGTGAGGGCGCGTAGCGCCCGAATCTCCGATTCAGAAACACTAAATGATCAATGGTAGCGAATCCATTTGTTAAAACTTTCTCAGGATTATGAAGGATGTGGTTAGGCAGGAACCTAAGAGTATAGCATGAATAGCACAACGAAATATCATTCAGTAAACACTACGCAAGATACGATTCAAAACCAGCGCTTCCATCTGTCACCACATCGACCATGGCGTAAGAATCGAACATTCAATATATATCGATCGCAACGCCGTTTTCTTCGATGTACACGAGGTCTAGGAAATTACCTTTAATCGAAAAAATGTTCAAATGTTTGTAAAGCTTATGGGACTTAACTACGGAGTCATCAGTCCCTAAACTTACAAAGTACTTATGAACTACTTACGAACTAGGACGGCACAAATATCCATGCCCGAGGGGGGATTCGAACCCCCCGACCGTAGTGGCCGTTCAGCGTCTGAAGCGTCTCAGTCCCCCTTTTTTTTTTTTTTTTTTTTTTTTATTTTCAATGCCATTCGTTCCTGTTGACATGGAATTTCGTTCCAAAGAAAGATAAGTGAAAAAATAATAAAATAATATTAAAAAATGAAAAGTAATAAATAAATGTCTTTCTCGTGTCCCCTCGGCCACCGCGGCCGGCTGACTTTAATCGTTTGACTTTTCATTAGTTTTGTTTTTCTGTCTTTATATCTTTTTCTTTGTTTAATTTTTTTATTAAATATAAAAGGTATAAATTACAGTTTTTAATAATAGTTCTACCGCTAGGTATCGAATTTGATCTCGATTTTCTTAGAAATCAAGGCCCATTGGAATAAATCCTTTTAGTTTGATGGTCTGGAGGAATTCCCTCACAACATACCTGCGAACCATCAAAATCCGTTGGTACCATACTTGGTGTTCCCCTTGTTAGGCAGAGATGAGGGGTGATGCTGACCTGCGGATGTCCCTGTAGGTGAGCTTGGGCAGCGTCTGCTTGAGCTGCTCCCGGACGTAGGTGCGGTGTCGCTGCGAGAAGCGGTCCACGCGCTTGTAGGAGGGCTCGCCTGTCCGCTCATTCATGGTTGCCCTGAAACACCAGCGTATCGTTTCAGAACCAAGTTTGTCGACTAATGTATTGAATTAAATATCAATTTAATACAAATAAACAATCCCTTGGACGGATTTTCGTCTCAAATATGTCAAAGACATTATTGATAAATCTGAAGCATTGAATTAAAATTTGTGGTGCGGCCGGGAATCGAACCCGGACCTCTATTCTTATTAGGCAGACGTCTTAGCCGTGGTTTTTTTTTTTTTTTTTTTTTTTTTCCTATGGATTGTTCTTTTCGTTGCGGTCGCTGATCATGTTTGTTCGTCGTTTTTCGATTTCTTCTTGGCTTTTTTTTTTTTTTTTTTATTACAGAGGGCGCTCAGCCCTCTGTCCGGGCGCACTGAGCCACGGCCCCCGGCATATGTTTTTTCGTTTATTTTTTAAATGTTTCAGATGTTTGTATAGCTTATGGGACTTCATTACGGTGTCATCAGTCCCTAAACTTACAAACTACTTATGAACTAAGTAATACTAAGGACGGCACAAATATCCATGCCCGAGGGGGGATTCGAACCCCCGACCGTAGTGGCCGTGCAGACCGTGACTGGAGCGCCTCAATCCCCTTGGCCACCGCGGCCGGCGACCGTTAAGACTACCACACCACCAACGATTAAGGCGGCTTGGAATAGTCTAAGTACGATTTCCCTCCACGTCGCAAACTTTGGCAGTAGTGGCAATTATCTTTGGAATACAGAAGCTGAATTAAAGTTTGTGACGTGGAGGGAAATCGTACTTAGACTATTCCAAGCCACCTTAATCGTTTGTGGTGTGGTAGTCTAACGGTTAAGACGTATGCCTAACTAGCATGAAGGTCCGGGTCCGATTCCCGGCCGCACCAGAAATTTTAATTCAATGCTTCAGATTTATCAATAATGTATTGAATTAAGTCTATATTTTGACAGAATAATTGTAGTCATAACATGTAGGTTTTAACGGCCAGCAGCTTCATGAATTAAAACTTCCGGGCTAAGATGCCGTGGTTCATTTGTAAAACTTTCTTATCCCGAGGTTTCGTTGCCTAATGCGGGCAACATCTTCATAGGTGAGTCGTCGACTTACCTATGAAGAAATTGCTCGCAGTAGGCAACGAAAAGTTGGGACAAGAAAGTTTTACAGATGGACCAAGGCATCTTAGCTCGGAAGTTTTAGTTATTGTAGTTCAGAAATGAGATCAGATGTTAGCTACGTGAAAAAATGACCAAGTAAATCAGAAAGTCTATGTATATATATATATATATATATATATATATATATATATATATATATATATATATATATATATATTTATTTATTTATTTATTTATTTTTACTAGTATTGCCAGTGGTCGAAAATCGACCAATTGTGTATACAATGGTCACTGGGGGTAAAATTTTATGTAACATGTCGGCGGCCTCGCGTGGTTATGTTGACAACATCAACAACACGATAGAAAATCTTTCCCCATTTGTTCGAACCACATAGAATGACTCGATTAGTGTATCGGACAGACCATGAAGTAAACAAATAATGCTGTTCCTGCTTTATGGTTGACAGGTTCTTGTATGTACCCTCATCCGCCCAGTAAAAATAACTGCCCTCGTAAAGCGAAGATTCCATGAGAAAACATCAGCATTGTCACGCGATTGGCTAAAATGGAGACTCACAGGATTCTCACTATTTACCATCTGTTGCCAACGTTATCATAGGAGGCCGCTGGGATATTTGGTAAAATTTAACCGGTACTGGGAGGTATGAAACGGTATCTTTTAGGTGTTAAGGAAAATGCCACACACAATAACAACAAATGTTCAAATGTTTGTATAGTCTATGGGACTTAACTACGGGGTCATCAGTCCCTAAACTTACAAACTACTTATGAACTACTTACGAACTAGAACGGCACAAATATCCATGCCCGAGGGGGGATTCGAACCCCCGACCTTAGTGGCCGTGCAGACCGTGACTGGAGTGCCTTAGTCCCCTCGGCCACCGCGGCCGGCGCAATAACAACAAATAAAAACGGAAGTATATACTTCTCATGGCATTTTATAATTATATAACTTTCATTAGCCAAATATTTGAAATGGAACTATAATTTCGGTGTTCGTATATATGTACAACGCCAAGAAATAATGTTATTTCGATACTGCTATATTCAGAATTCCAGAGCTGACAACATGTCGACTTCATAGTTCCGCCCGAGCACCGCTGGATGCCTCTCCCTGTGCATCATTCTTTATATCGGCATTCATATGAAAACATCCATTTCCTTTAACCACTCTTAATCACTGCGAAAACGAAGCATTTGAACGGCACAAGAAAGTGAGTTGGGAGCACTCCATGTTTGGATATTCACTTATTTTAATACTGCAGATGCGCTGCGTTACAGCGTCTTTGGTCGAGGCGAATAGCCAATTAGTGAGCTGATTGTTGGAGAATGTAGAACTTGATCCAAGCTGTAGATAGGAAAATCTCTACTTCCTTTTACCACTTTTAATGGCTAAATGCACACATAATATTTATATTCGTGAAATCTACGACAAACAATCTTTCGAATTATGTAACTTTCATTGGCCTTCTTGTACGAATAAATTAGTAATCTGTACAACAATTTTCGTGTTAGCGTAATTATATAATGATTTTTGGGTTCGTAATTCTTAGGACAAAGTTTATATGAAAGAAATTTTTTGGAAATTCTAACTGAAAAAAATTGGAAAATTTAATGAAGGCCGAACGTGAGTTTTTCAATGCTTTTTCGAATGTACTCAACACTGTAACTCATGACTTGGACGGTGAAGATGAGTAATTCGTTATGATGCAAGGAAAAAAAAATCGAGTCAATTACAAAGGAAATTCGGAAAGTTCGAACAAAGTACAAATGTTCAAATGTTTGTACAACTTATGGGACTTAACTACGGAGTCATCAGTCCCTAAGCTTACAAACTACTTATGAACTACTTACGAACTAGGACGGCACAAATATCCATGCCCGAGGGGGGATTCGAACCCCCGACCGTAGTGGCCGTGCTGACTGTGACTGGAGCGCCTCAGTCACCTCGGCCACCGCGGCCGGCGAACAAAGTACAAAAATAATAATTTCGTTTGCCCTTTCTATCATTGCTCACTATAGGAACAACATATTTAGTTGCACCGATTACCGTCAAATTTGGCACTTTTCTTTATTACTCTATTTTATTTTCTTTCTTTCTTCGTTTCGGCCATCTAAGGACCAAGCACCAATTTCAATGTTTCCTCCTTTGTTCTTCTTTCTTTTTCCTCCAGTATTCTTTCATATTTTCACTATGCATCCTTTTTCTCTCCTCAGACCACTTTACTCCTGTCTTTTTTTCCCTCCTGCCTTGGAATCCTTCCATTTTTAAAACTTTCTTCTTAAAAGTTTCTCTTTCTGTTGAATCTTTCTCACTTATATTGTTTCTTTCCAAATCTTTCATAACTTCTTGAATCCATGGTATTGTTGACTTCTTGTCCCAGATATATTTTAAAATCTGTTTGGTTAACCTGTTGCTGTTCATTCGGTATAAATGACCAAAAAATAGCAGTCGCCTCTTCCGTAGTGTTCCGGTTATGTTTTCTATGTTGCGATAAACTTCTGCATTACTTCTTAGTTTCCATACCTCTGTATTTCTTAGTGGACCAAATTTTTTTTAATTTTTTTATTTATTTATTTAATTTCTTTTTACATCGAGAAGATTTTTACGATTCGCAGCACACTGTATGGAGCATGATGGAGAGTACCTTACAGTAGACTTCTTCTCCATTTGAATGATCGGTAGATTTCATCGCCGTTTTACCGATCACCATTAAACTTGGCCTTGTGTGTGTGTTTTCATGAAAAAATGTTTTACCGTAAGCCGCAGCATGGTGATTCGCGGAGGGTAACTTCCAATTTATTTTGGCACCGTTTGATCACTCATCATAAAAGTTGGCAGGTACATGTACTTTTCCACAGATAGCGAGGCTGAGGAGGGAATAGAGAGGGATGGGAGAGAAGTGCAAAGACACGAGCGGGAGTTGGTTCGACGAGAGAAGGACGTGGAAGAGTCGAATTATTATATACTGTAGGAAATGTTACTGTGAATCATACGCACCATTGATTACAACAGGAGGGAGGAAAAATATGTACGGAAACAATGGGGATGAATGGATGGATGGATGGATTGAGGAGGAGGAAGAGGAAGAGGAAGAGCAGGAGGAGATGAAGGTGGATGTTGACAGAGGCTGAGGCGGATACGGACAGAGAGAGGAGGGAGGAGGAGATAAATAGAATGTGGGATACAAGATGTACAGAGAATGGGATGAAGGTGATGGAATGAGACAGGAGGGAGGAGGAGGAGATGGACTGAGAGAAGAGGAAGGTGCAGATGAACAAATAGTTGGGGGAGGACGGAAGGGATAGGGAAGGAGAAGAAGATCAGGGCGTATATCCGGTTTCCATACCTATTAGGAATTACCTAGAAAATAAATCAATGTAGATAGGTCCGAGTAGGACGTGAGCTCTTACATGCAAAGTTATGGAGGACTGGAGGCTGAAATACAGCACAGGAGAAATAGTGAAACAGTGGAAAGATGAACTGGAGTAAACTGAGTGGAGTACTGTTAAACGTCAACTACTGTATGCGGTGCGTGTGAACTACCGGTTACTCCCTGCTACAAAGCCTTGTTCCCTGAAACTTAGAACTGACTCGTTTCAAATTACTTCAATAACAGGAAGTTAATACTACAGTGGTCAATATACATAGCAGATCACACGTTATTACACACAGACATTAATAAGCAAGGCACCACAATTAAAGTTATCTTAAAAAGATGGCTAAGAAAACATTTATGGCGCAACGGAATTTAGACATAAGAAAAATTGCATCTGGGCTTGTTCTCAGCACTTGTGAAGAACAATATTCAATAAAAGAGGGAAGGTGCTCTAAAACTACAATTTATAGGCTACTTACGGATTATGCTGAACTTAAACTTGTTTATTCAGATAGAAAACAAGCAAAATGGGAACCAGTTTTGTTAATACAATAAAAATGCATCTCTTACATGGATTAATGCGGACGGTGCCTAGCCTAAATTACACATGATTTAACGCTACTGGGGGGAAGATTCACAAACAACACTCATTCGCTCACACACACGCAATACCACAGCGAAACTCGCCAAAATCAGCGTGCTGAGACGAGGCGGAAGCAGGCGCCGCTATCGTAGGCGAAATTCAGCAAGTCGGAGGTAGCACGAAATACAATATACAAAAACACTTTAAAGTTGGCTTTGGTCTGTCGTGCCTGCTTTGAGGTGGAGCGGGTGTATAACCAAGTTAAATTACATCTGAAATGGACCGCGAGCAAACACGCTAACGGTGACACACGGCACCGTTACATGTCTACTGAAGATGAATTGGTTGAAAATCGGATTCATTATACAAAATCAAGGTAGATTCTTAAGTTGCAGTCTGTTAGAAATCGATCTAGGTACTGATTTTATATGACAAGTGGCGTGAATTCAGGCGACTAGCTGCAAACCTCGAAAGTCGGAACACGGACCCACGTGGTTCCGAAAACCGATAAATTGAATAAATTCTAACTTTCTGGCAGATTAAAATTGTGTGTCGGAACCGGGATTCGAACCTGCGACCTTTGACTTTCGCGGGCGAGCGCTCTACCACTTTTCTTTTTTTTTCCCCTATGGTTAGTTCTATTCGTTGCGGACGCTGATCGTGTTTGTTCGTTTTTTTTCGGTGAGTTCTTGGCTCAGCTTTTTTATTACAGAGGGCGTTGAGCCCTCTGACCGGGCGCGGTGAGCCACGGCGCCCGTGAGCTACGCCGACACGACTCACGATGCCGCCTCACAACTTTACTTCCGCCATTACCTCGCCTCCTACTTTCCAAACTTCACAGTTCTCCTGCGAAACTCGCAAGACTAGCACTCCTGGAAGAAAGGATATGGTGGAGGCATGGCTTAGGCACAGCCTAAGGGATATTTCCAGAATGAAACTTTCACTCTGCAGCGGAGTGCTAGTATTGCAAGTTTCGCAGGAGAACTTCTGTGAAGTTTGAAAAGTAGGAGGCGAGGTACTGGTGGAAGTAAAGTTGTGAGGCGGCATCGTGAGTCGTGTTGGGGTAGCTCAGTGGTAGAGCGCTTACCCGCGAAAGGAAAAAGTTCCCAGGTTCGAGTCCCGGTTCCGGCACACAATTTTAATATGCCAGGAAGTTTCATATCAGCGCACACTCCGCTGCAGAGTGAAAGTTTCATTCTGAATAAATTCAGTTTCCGAAAAATAAAAAAAATTAACTACAGCATGCAACCCATAGAAATGCTTAGAATTATATAAGGAAGCGAATGAAATACAGCTACACGCGATGGGGGGAGATTACAGAGACGGATGAGGTCCTATCTCAGAAAAACCACAAAAATGAAATAATTACAAAGTCGAAAAATTAAAAATAAGAATTACGGCATGCAACGCATAGAAATGTTTAGAATTACAAGAAGAAGCGAAAGAAATGCAGCTACACGCGATAGGGAGCGCTTACAGAGACGGATGAAATCCAGTCTCAAAAAACTCGTAAAAGTGAAATAATTACAAAGTTGGAAAAATAAAGTTAAGAATTACAGCATGCAACCCATAGAAATGTTTAGAATTACATAAGGAAGCTATTGAAGGAGGTTGTACAAGGCCCAGAGAGAATTGCTGACAAAGACATAGTGCGTACTACAAGTCGGAGAAGAAACAGCAAAATTAAAATAGGTGTGGAGAGAAGATCGCGAAATATTAGTGGAAATCAGAAGGATACCCACATAGTTACTTGCCTGATGGGCATGGAACAAACAAGAGTGGAAGCTGAAGGCTTTGTTCTATGAAAAACCCACGTGGAACACATATCGCTCACGGAAAGAAACGATGAGATTTTTTACATGCACTGTACAAAAATGAACATATCGCCTATTAGAAATCAGCCCCCACAAAGCTAGAAAGTATTTACACAGAGTTCATACACCGCCACATGATCACAAAAGGTTTTTAACATACCAGGCCGTTATCAAACTGCAACTAGAATCACACATACCGCGTTTATCTGTTGGAAATCACTGAATTGAAAAACTAGAACACAGACAGACGGTCGTCTTTCACTGTGTGATAAGGAGGTCAGCTGTAAATGAAAGGAAAGTTTTGCAAGTCTGTAGTAAGGCCTGCGATGCTGTATAGACGGCCGCGGTGGCCGAGGTGAGCCGGGCGCCGTGGCTCAGCGCGCCCGGTCAGGGAGCTAAACGCTCTCTGTAATAAAAAAAGCTGAGCCAACCATTCAACGAACAACCTAGAACACATTGAACCAACGACCGCAATGCATAGATCTACCAAAAGAATTAAAAAAAAAAAAAAAAAAAAAAAAAAAAAAAAAAAAAAAAGGTGGCTGAGGCACTCCAGTCACGGTCAGCACGGCCACTACGGTCGGGGGTTCGAATCCCCCCTCGGGTATGGATATTTGTGCCGTCCTAGTTCGTAAGTAGTTCATAAGTAGTTTGTAAGTTTAGGGACTGATGACCCCGTAGTTAAGTCCCATAAGCTTAACAAACATTTTTTTTTTTTTTTTTTTTTTTTTTTTTTTTTTTTTTTTTTGATGCTGTATAATACAGGAACATCGCTAATTACAAGAGCCCAAGAGAAAAACACGGAAGTGACAGAAATGGGAATGTTAACGTGGATTAGTGGGCTAACACGAAAGGATAGTCTAAGCCTAAGGAATGAGTACATCAGGGGAACAGTGAAAGTGAGGCCCATAGGGAAGAAGATCCAAGGAAGTAGGCTAAGATGGTATGGACAGGTGGAGAGAAGAGTGAAGTAATATGTGAGCTGAGGACTTGGAAATCGAAGGATCGAGGAGAAGAGGAAGACCGA
The DNA here is from genome assembly GCA_026315105.1 of Locusta migratoria. Lineage (NCBI taxonomy): Eukaryota > Metazoa > Arthropoda > Insecta > Orthoptera > Acrididae > Locusta > Locusta migratoria. The sequence goes on from CM048745.1 coordinate 107,302,908, forward strand.
AACTGAGATTAAAAGAAAAAGTTTGCGGGAGACCTACGGGAGGAAGGATGCCTCAGGGAAAAAGCACTGGATAGACATTTGTGGAATAGAAGTAACCAGCAAAGTAACGCCGACCCCACATAACATGGGAAAAGGCTGAGATGATGATGATGCGATCAGAGTAGGACTCCCGTACTGAAGGTTCTGTACAAATATATTTCTGTACAGCGATGGCGTGTGCGTCGGGTGCACAGTGGTAGAGTGCCAGACTGCAGATCCAAAGGTCGCGGGTTCAATCCCCGCCAGATCCTAGGATTTTTATCGGTCATTTTCCACTTCTATCACCTCTGACAGTATTGCTCATGTGAAAAGTACCGAGTAGCACCGTGGTTCGGAACCCACGTTAAACTGTAGGTCCCCCTATAACTGGCTGGGTAAGTCAGTTCGAAGGTCGGAGTAAGGCAACGGCATACCACCTCCAAACAGGACCATGCCTAGTAAAGCACTGTGGTGTTCAAACCAATCTTCGGATTGTTGACTGCTTTACCTTTTACCGCGATAGTTTACGCATCCCGGGAATCGAGACTCTCGACGATTTTATCCTTTTTTCGATATTTCTTTTGGCAAGAAATCAGTAGCGGGTGTACAAATATTTTCTGGTATGCTTTAATTTTAAATTTAAATTTTATGTATTTTCTCTTTCGCTTATCTAACGTTTCATTTATTTTATTAATTTTGTAGATATGGTAACACGATATGCTGATTGGTAATTGCAGATGCGTTGACTTCGACTGTTTTAATCACTGTTGTGATCGCCGGGAATATTGGAATATTTGATGGAAATATCCAGAGAATAAAACAGCACAGATGGCCTTGTTGTTATTGTGGTCTTCAATCCGCAGACTGGTTTGATGCAGCTCTCCACGCTACCCTATCCTGTGCAAGTCTCTTCATCTGAGAATACGTTCGGCAACTTACATCCTTTTGAATCTGCTTACTGTATTCCTCCCTCGGTCTCCCTCTACGATTTTTACCCCACACACTTCCTTCTAATGCTAAGTTGACAACTCCTTGATGTCTCAGAATGTGTCCAAGCAATCTATCCCGTCTCTTAGTCAGGGTATGCCAGAGACTCCTTCTCTCCCCGATTTGGTTAAGCACCCCCTCATTAGTTACGTGATCTACCCATCTAATTTTCATAATTCGTCTTTAGCACCACATTTCAAAAGCTTCTATCATCTTTTTATCTGATCTCCTTATCGTCCACGTTTCACTCCCATACAATGCTACACTCCAGACAAATGCTTTCAGAAAGGACTTCCTAACATTTAAATTAATATGCGATGTTAACAAGTTCCGCTTCTTCAGAAACGCTTTTCTTCCCATAGCCATTCTGCATTTTATATCTTCTTTACTTCGGCCAGATGGCCTTAAGGCTAAAATTTCTAAGCAAATGTGGATCTTTTATGCATAACGCTTCAATGGATATTTTATGGGTTGTAAAAATTGCAGTCCAAAAACAGGAAAAGCAATCGTGTATCAGTTACTAGTATTACTTTGGTATAAAGGTTCACAGACGCTGTACGAGTCGTAGGCCTAGATTGTCAGCGCGATGATGCTGTGTCCTTACGAACGTCTGTTATCTTAGGTTGGGAAATGCGTGGTTTTCATAGCGACAGGGCTGTATTTAATCGTATATCACCCAATTAGTACGAAATATTAGTAAATTATATACTCAGACCTTCCTCGTCATTCAATCTATTACTGAAAACCAAATTGAAGAGGAAGGATCCGCTTTAGTAGGACACTTGTTCTAGTAAGTTATATTTGACCGGTTTAGGGCATGTTAAATTCCATCATCAGATATTTTACAAAATCAACAGCTGCACGGCCGGCGCAGGTTTCCAACGGGAGGTTTTGGACTACTTGCCATTTGGGATTTAACATGGCGGAAACCGGTCGTATGTAACATAATAAAACAAGAGTGCAACGGAAGAGGTTTCTTTCTCTGCAATACTCAGTATACTCAGTTGCAGATGTTCGAACAACCGGATCCTATGCAGGAAGCCAAATTAAAAACACTACAGTAATTTCTGAAATGTTTATGTAATATAGCAAATTAACAATCAGCTAGCCAGTTGAAACAATTGTGGTGAAATAAGCTTTGACCAATGTTTCGCTGGATATAAATCCGTCTTCTTCAGAAATACATGTATGACCAAAAATGTTCAAATGTTTGTAAAGCTTATGGGACTTAACTACGGCGTCATCAGTCCCTAAACTTACAAACTTCTTATGAACTAGCTATTACTAAGTACGGCACAAATATCCATGTCCGAGGGGGGATTCGAACCCCCGACCGTAGTGGCCGTGCAGAACGTGACGTAACTTGAAGTTATCTCAGAGGTGGACACATTAGACTATGCGCGTTTCTTCTGTAATTGTACAGTATTATTTATTCTTATAAAATCACCTGTAGAAGGTAACAGAATTCAAAATTACATTCGTTCCAAATGTCGAGCGATTCAGATTTCCTCTCCAGTGACGTTGATTTCTACGCAATGTTGCGCCAAAATAAAAGGCGGGAACCCTTTTTTTTTTTTTTTTTTTTTTTTTTTTTTTTTTTTTTAAATACTTCGTAATACGTTTCTCAGATATGTAATTTGTCCAACTATTTGGGTGGGGTGGCTTCTGACAGAACAATTTAGAAATTCGGTTTATTATATGTACCAGCAGGCGGGAATGGGGGAGATACTCCTATTACAACTTAATCTGATTCTTTTTGTGGTTTGCTGGCTATGAAGCTGCAGGTTTTGGTAACGTAGCAGACAGGTTCAACGCTTATCAGTACGTTGTGCTTGGAAATTAAAAGAGCTGCAAAATTTATTTAGACTGAGCGTGAACGTTATAAAGTGGTCAATTGCAGAGCAACAGATCCCATTTGCGCAATAAAGGAATGCCAGGTGCAATAGATGGCACCCATGTCGGAATAGACAGTCCCAAAGAAGATCCAGATTTTTTCCCGTTCACTTGCAATTGGTTTCCGCAAGTACACATTAGAGACCTATTCTCGATCGGTCCACGATATAAGAGTATTCAGAACGAATACACTGTCGGAAACCACTGACAAAAAGTGCCAAGGTTTTTATATTTTGGGTGACAGTGCTTATCCCGGTGTTCGAGTCATTTGTTGACACCGTACCGATGTACTGGGCGTTTATCACGGCGAGATAGCAAATTCAACGTTGTTCCCTCAAAAACAGGACTTATTAGCGAGAATGTTTTTGTATGCCCTTAACAGACATCTCCATTTGTTCTCGTACTACACTGCGGTGAATGCTTTTCCACAATTTTCTTTCAAATAAGCCGCCCTACCGTCTCACAAGTGCTGTTTCAGTTTAAATCTGTCGCTGTGGTTCTTGCACAACTCTGTAATAGCTAATGTAGAGTTTCTACACCACAACGTTTCCTGTGTGCCGAACACGAGTGGTTCCTGTGTGGGAGGAACAGCTATATACATAACCATAATACACGAATTAAGAAGCACCTGCACCTGACAAGAAAACACAAAATGAGAACTCAGGACAGTATTGTACAACAAGTTGACTCACGACATTGAACAAATAACTAGTATGGACAGATGTAAAAAATGTGACAAATTTTTCTCCTTACAAAAAGTTATTATATGAAGAAAGAGTATTTAAATAAAATATAATCTGAAAACTTTCCTTAGTGAAATGCGAAACTGTATATTTTGTAAGTAGTAGGCCTATACTGTGCTATATTGTATATATTTTTCTATATATTATGTGTATCTTTCATTTAAGTATGCGTCTAAACATATTTGTTTTACGACTAAACCCATCTCATGTGTTAAAGGTACAATGTTAATGTTATTTTTCTTCAAAGCGAAGACACTAATTATGATCTTTTCTTGTGTTAACTTCTGAGGTGTTTTTTGGTTCTTGTGTAGCATCTGTGCTTTTTCTTTTGTTGTCATCCGCCATCGGAGTGTATCGTAATTTATTTTTGTAATAAACTCTGCAAAATCAGACTTATTTCGAGCTTCTTTTACTGCATTTGCTAACATCATGTAATTCTGTACATGGTAAGTGGTGAATAAACAAATCAAATAAAACATGATTTAAATAACATTCGCGCAGTTAGTTGCTGTTCATTCTGCTGTCTTTTCACGCTACACAAGCGAAGGTGGGAAACAGGCTAAATAAAACGAGATGGGTGTTCGAAGAGTCCAAATACCAAGCACATGACGTCACCGTTGCCGCGCATGCTGGCTCTCCAAGTAGCTTTCTGGCTATTCTTCGAACGAACCTATTTTCAACATTGCTTTTCATTTGTCTAAAACACTTTAATTTTACATCATCTTGTAAGCATTTAGACACAATGCAAAGAGGTGAAATTGGATAAAAATAAATTAATTTTAATTATTTTATTTCTCAAGGAAAGTAAGCCAATCAAACGATAATTTCTCAACTTAAGGATGTAACTGCCAAACACCACACTATGCTCTTTCACTAAAATAAAAAAAAAATAGATATCCTACTGCAAAAATTATGGGTACTGTAACATTGTTCTCAATGACAGGTAAAGTCTTCTAAAATATGGTTATAAAAACCCCTTATTTTAAAATATGGTTATTTATTCTTGTTAAGACGTCGCAAAAATGCAAACGCAAAAGAAGAAAATAATTACAATCTGCCATAGGGGTTTCTAAACTTAAAAGACACAAAATTTTTAAGTTTCTTGTGGATGAGTAAAATTTCACTTTCTACATTTCTGGATGATCTGAGTCGGAATGATCCACCGCAAAGTCGATCTCTGAGCCGCAGGTAAGTAAGCAGAAAGATCACTCAGGACCACAAAACTTAGCTTCCGCGCACAGCCTTCGTCAGAAAAAGAGCACAGAAACACATCTCACGCACACATGATCGGCATCTCCGGTTGCCGGATAATACACGAATATTGTAACGAATGTATTTAATTTTGGTTCGAAAACGAATTTCTTGAAGATTATTGTATTTATAATGACGCTGGAGCAACAATATTGAGAACCTGAATTCTTCTCTGCCTCGAAAATGATTTATAACTTTTGACATTTTAGCATATGTATTCAGTTTTTTCCTTTAGCTACAGTTGTTGCGACTTACATGGGACGCTAAATACTCTAGATTAGATAGCGTATACCACAGAAGCTTTCTACGTTTTACGTTCATTGACTTGACTGGAAGTGTAGTGAAGAAAACTTCATGTTATTATGCAGCTGTTTACTAGGTACTTCTTGTTCTTAAAAGGGTAATTTGGAAGGACCGTTGTATATCACTTCGGACGGCCTGCTATCGATAACAAATGACGGACTATCGATAGTTGCATAGTGTCAATTTGTATCGAACATGCGAGCATAACAATGCTATCGTAGTTTGTTTACTCGCAAGCGTAGGCGAAATCACTTGCGTTTATGATATAGGAGAAAATTGTTTAGCCTAGACCACGATAATACCTTTCTGAACCGGAGATTCATGAACTAAAACAAAAAATAAAAGAAAATTTGTTTAACCTAAACCTAACCTTCTTAAGACTATGCTATGATCAATTTTTAAGTGAAATAGCGTAGACCACGATAATACCTTTATGAACCAAAGATTTCATACAGATCATAAAATAAATAAAACATGCTGTACCTGCTCTATGGTTGACAGGGTCTTGTATGTACCCTTGTCCGCTCAGTCAAAATTATTGCCCTCGTAAAAGGGAGATTTTGAATCACTTGATCACTGTTTCAAACAGACCATAAAATAAATAAAACATCCTATATCTGCTCTATGGTTGACAGGTTCTTGTATGTACCCTTGTCCGGTCAGTAAAAGTAATTTCTTAACCATACAGTACCAACAGCAATAATTATTTAATTTTTTTTATTTACGTCGAAATAAATATCTGTTTTTATTTGTCCGCCAACATTTGTTTCTTACGACACAGGAGCGACGTTCGTGTGTTCGATATACGACACTGCGATACTCGCGTCTTGGATACATATCGATAATAGGCCGTGCGAAGCATTATACAACGATCCTTCCAAATTACCTAGCATTTCATACCTTCGAGGCTCCTCAGTCTATGGTAAACTGAAGTTTTGACGAATGACGTCATTCTTCGTTACAAACAACTTCATAAAAATTCTTTGAGAATACAAATTGCTACCAGATTGTGATACCGAAAGGTACATGGATAACTAGTAACTAAATGGGTACAACAGTTTATCATCAGTAATGTTAATTGATCGCATTTATGTAATAACTTCTACTCCTATGACGTCATTGATTAAAGCCGACGGGTTGTATCCCAAGCTTCAGTAATCCAGGGAAGTAAAGGGTAAAATTTTACTATCGGCAGATGCGGCGTAGTGTGCGGACATTGGCAAAGACGACTGAATGCTCTTTGAAGAGTATAGACTGCGAATATTAAACTTTTGTGTTGATCATGAAATAGGCTTACAAACTACTTAAAGTAACTTACACTACGGACAATACACGCGCCCATGCCCGAAGGAGGACTCGAACCTCCGACGGGGTGTAACCACGCGCTCCGCAGCAAGGCCCAATAGAGCATTCGGCCATTCCACCGCGGTTAACACCTTTACCCATGTAATAAATAACTATTGCTGTTGCTGCTCTTCGGTTACGTGTTATTGTACGTATTTTCGTCCGATCACTAAATTAACCTTTGACTGGCGATGTGGCGTGTTCACAGCACCCCAGTTGTAAATGTTTCCTGGTATTTAGTGAAGAATGTTGGCCACAGTGATGAGCGGCTTGTTACCATTATTGAAAGGGATGCACATTGTTGCGAAACCATTGTTGATGTTTTTGAAAGAACGCAATACTATACAAAACAAGTTTTAAACGCTGGGTTGCTGATAACACCCCACCTACCTAGTAGTGTGACTTTCTGTGTCGAGCTGAGCACATTATGATGTCATATGAGGAAGAGGAAAAAAGTGTATGAAAGTTGTTGGAGGAAGGTTTTAATGATCATGAAGACTGTGAGATTCCACTAGTAGTGTGACTTTCTGTGTCGAGCTGAGCACATTATGATGTCATATGAGGGAGAGGAAAAAAGTGTATGAAAGTTGATGGAGGAAGGTTTTAATGATCATGAAGACTGTGAGATTCCACAGCATGAACATTCCGATGACAATGACCATGCAACTGCAAGTTATCAATCTGATGACGATGTTGGTGAATATATGGCACTGGAGAGGTTTATGCTTAGTGAGGATGAAGTAACTAAATGGATAACTACACCTAAGCCAAATAATATCAGAACAAGAAAACTTCCAAATGCGCAAATAATTCGCTCAATAGTAGAGAGCACCATCATTTATATGCATCCTTAGGTTTTAAAAAAGAGCTTCAAATTCGGCTGTACCAATATCTATCCGGCTGAAGACAGCTAAGATCTCAAACATGGAAGAGTTTATTACAGAAATTCAAAGAAATAAACGCATATCTGGAAGATGCATAGTTTGCGAAAGAAATGCTGACCAAAAAGCAGCTCTTTTGTTGCAAGTGTATAATCAATTTATGTGTTTAAAGCAAATGAAAATCACCTGCAGTACATGTTTTAATTCAGAATCTTGTTCCAGTGATGACGAAAATGTTCAGTGCTGAAATGTGATTTTTCTCTAGACTTTAGACATGAATGATTGTTTTCAGTTATATAAATGTCTGTTGCTTAGTCTGTTAACATGTCTCTATAATTTGAAAATTATTAAAGCTTTTCTTATTTGATTAATGTAAAAAATAGTATGTATATGAACTTTTGAAACCATTAGACACATGTTATTGATTAATCAGTTACGGATTATTATTCGAGTACCTCAGTGATTAAAATTGTACTTAAATGAATTAATAAAGACTAAATGCTACGTTTATTGTATAATAAGCAGTTTAAGAAAAAAATAGAAACCTCAGTATGGTATATATGTAGGGTCCCTAGTTATGTTGTGAACGCTCACCTCCCCAGTTAAAGGTTAAATATTCTCGTAAAGCGAACATTTATTTGCCAACATTACCCCACAACGTCCCCGCTGTCGTAGTAAAGTTTAATCGTAAAAACTACATTAAACAGTATAAGCTTAACTCGCCCTCATCCGAATACGTATTAAAAAGTGAAGCTTATTGTACACTTTGAGCGGTGTAGTGTACAATAAAAATAAGCAGAAGTGTGATTTTTAGTGGTACTCTGCGGTATATACATAAACCGTAACTGGTAGACCGCTACATATTTCGAACCACAAATAACAAATTTTTAAATCAAATGTCTACGACACTTTCTATGAAGTTAGAGCAAGAACAACTCCAACAGAGTTTAACAATATGCGTACCTTAATTAATATTTTCAATGTCCTCTGGTGAAAAGGCAAAACAATTCAATACACACAAAGTAAATGGATGTTTCGGATGCTTCCAATGCGATCTTAAAAGAATATTTCTAGAAAATAACGTTCTCTCTGTTTTATTAAACCCTAATTCACTAGTCTATGCATTCTGATGCATCCAGAGATGCAATACACAACTGCATAGTGACGGGTGGCATCATTGGGTAGTATCACTGAACTTTGAACTGACGGAACAACTAAAACGATTGATATTTCTTCTTCGTGATATCAAAAAATGTTGTTCCTTTCAAGAATGATGGTATAAATATCAGCTTTGATATTATTAGTGTATTGAAAATGTGCGAGTCATAAAAAACTGTTTCTTGCAACTGAAGTTCGGGGTAATGTTTCATCATGTCACTTTCTTTTTGTCATTAATTACTATAGTTCATATTTCGAAGTTCCGTGCAAAGCTTACTGAGCAACAATTTTGTGATTGAAATACGTTTGTTCCTTTCGTTCATGAAGAAAAAAAAAAAACCTGTAGGCCTATCATCAAATAATCTGTACACATTCTTTCGTGCGATTGGGTTGCTACAGACTGTATTTGTTTTGAAACAATAAGGACCAGTACAAAAGCTTCACGTAGCTATTTTTAAATTTCAAAAGTTGAAATAAGTTAATGTTTCACTGCATTGAAAACCAACAATGTAGATTGAGACTGAATAATAGGTGCCAAATAAATTATTTTTTAATTCATATATCTCTTTTATCCCTTTCATGTGATTTCTGCGAAGACAATACGTTCTGTAACAATGAGATCTGTGTAATTATATACTCTGAATTAATGTTCCACTGCATTGAAAACCAACAATGTAGATTGAGGCTGAATAATAGGTGCCAAACAAATTAGTTTTTAATTCGTATATCTCTTTTATCCCTTCTGTTCTGCGAAGGCAATAAGTTCTGTAACAATGAGATCTGCCTAACTATATACTCTGACGGAGATCAACGTATGAGTTTCGCCTTTCTGACAAGGAGCTTGAAATTCAAGCTCGTTGCTTTCTGAATACTGCGAGGAATGTTTACCCTTGGCGCAATGGTTTATACGTCGCTGGCGTACATCTGTAATAGACCTATAACAGACCCTTATATGCTGCGATTAAGTTCTGAAATGCGCTTTCTCAACTGTTTTACTGCCCTTTGACGGAGTTTATGGAGCACATACCAAAGGTGGCAGCAGCACTTTAGTAGACTTACCGTAGTTCTTCTCCTTTCTCTTTCTAGAGAGGGCAGCAGTACGTGGTACACATCTTCCTCAACGTGGACCTGATTTCTCTGCAATCAAATTTGCGTGATTAGTAGACTTTTTTGTGTAAAGAAGACGAACGAAGATGTAAATAGTTGCAAGGGTCCATGTGAGACTCTACATAATAACAACACGTCAACACGAAATTTAAAGTATAGATTTTAATATTTCTTATACAAAGAGTTCAATGAAGATCATATAATCCGGAAGTTTCTTTTCCATAAATGTGCAGCAGTGATCTATATTCTGAATTTCAGCTCTCTGACAGTGTCAGCCAAAGATGCTTATAATTTGTTTCTTTCCAAATTACTACATGTCTAGTAGTTAGTAGAAAACGAAGAGAAAATACTTTTAGATCCCGCTCCGACGGCCACAACAGCCTATTGCATCGATTATTGACGTAAAGTTCCAAACAAGATGTTGGTAATTCGTTGTCACGTACACAAACTGACGAAATTTCGTTTGCCAACTTACACCATAACGGGTAATACAAAACGCATGAATGTGTAGGCACCAAAGTGGTATTCTAACCTTCTGGCTAGGTAGGGCTGGGCAAATGATACTCGCGTTCGAACATGCTCAGGATTTCCCGATACACAAGAGAACTCGACACAGTATCGAACTGTTCGAACACTGACATAATAAATGTTGAAGTTTTATAGAGATTTTCCTGTTTGCTATCGTATATCAGTAAATGTACACATATATAAACACATATATATTATTTTTTTAATATTTATAATGACACACACACACTGATTCAGGCCTTTACTTCTTTATAGTAGCGTTTTATTGTTTTGCACTATCAACTGTTTTTATTGTATTACTCTTAGAAACCACTTGCTTAGAAAAGTCAAACACCATATATATAAAGTGTAATTTTACATATCACAACACCCCTCCTTAAAATTACGATGGTTCTTTTTTTACACATTACTTTTCCTTGCACTCCAAAATCTTGTCTCTGAACTTCTCAAACTTCCTTCTTGCCACGGGTTTGGTCAGGAGATCAGCCACTTGTTCTTCAGTAGGGCAGTAAGATATTTCAAACATACCATCATGATACATTTCAGAAATAAAATGGTATCTAACATCAATGTGTTTACTTCTACGGCTGAGTTGACCTGACTTGACTAATTCTATGGTACTCTGATTGTCCACCAATAAAATTATTTTCACGTTTCTTCCTGTCAGTTCATTGAGTAGACTTTTTAAATACTTAAGTTCTTTGCAGCACTCTGCTGCTGATAAATATTCAGCTTCAGTTGTGGAGAGTGCTACAATACTCTGTTTCCTTGAGTTCCAGGCTATTGTTGCATTATTGTATAGTATCACATAGCCAGTTGTGCTTTTCCTCGTCTTGAAATCTCCTGCGAAGTCAGTATGCTTTGAGGATCACTTCTTGCTGTGATTCTTCTTGGTCATATTTGTGGTTGTGCTTGTAAAATATCCCTGCTTTCTTTGTTCCATTTAGGTACCTCAGTGTTCTTTTTATATTTTTGACATCAGCCTTGTTAGGATTTTCTACGTGTCTACTTTCCTAATTTACACTGAAAGATAGATCTGGTCTTGTTTTCTTGGATAAGTACAGCAAACTTCCAACTGCTTGTCTATAAGGAAAATTCTCATCATCCTCAGAATTGCAAATCTCATTACTCTCAGCTTAGCCTCCAAATAATACAAAGCCTACTCACTAGGAACGTACCTTCACTGAGCAGTGTCGCCGCTGTAGTTCAAACCTCTTCCGCTGTTGGCGCCACAAGCCAACCTCATTCCGTGTAGATCCTTATGGAAGCCAAATATAAAATAAGACGTAAAATATGTCCGCATAGCACTGCAGTTAATTTTGATAAGTGATGTCGAAAACAATTATTGAAGTTCATGTTACCGTCTCTTTTTAACAATGATAACATCAACTATTTCTTGTCATTACCATGTACCCAGATTTTAGGCCAATTGATTGAAATTGTTTTACGGGCTTTCCTAGAGAGCTTTTTTTCTGAGTTTTCTTTTATTTTCGCAAAATATTCCCTGCGTACCTGGTCTGTCATATTGTTCATGAATTTCGTTGAGTAGGGCCGCAGAAAATTTTGCAATATTAATGTGCTCAGGAGCTCTGCACTGTAACGCGGGATTACGACAAATATGGGGCAGTAGCATTATTAACAGTGCGAACAGTACCTTTGGCTTTTCTATGACTGATCCCAATGGCTCGTTAGTCACACTTTCTAGTCTTGCCAGGAACATGATGAATGCACATTTCGGTTATCGAAGACCACCTCGGTCTTTTCCTTTAATTAAGGCCGTTATTGGTGACGGAGATTGTACACTGCTGATCTTGTTGAAAGTCTTCAAAATATATATTTTCTTCGACGACACGTAATTTTATTATGAGGCTGTGAAATATGGCTTTCTTGGAAGACTTCTTTGCTTATATTCACCTTGTCTGTAGCAATTTTATCGTCCTTAAGTTTCACAGATTTTGTCCCGGATCTTTCAATTTCTCTTCTCGATTGTTTCAGCTTAATTAGTTTGCTTGGCAGTTACATTTCAAAAACACTAGGAACAGCATTAGGATTCAATTTATTTACTCCGATGCGCATGGATGTTTGTACTGTCTTTAGTATAAGTTAGTTTATAAGTAGTTTGTAAGTTTAGGGACTGATAGCCTCACAGTTGAGTCCTATAAGCTTAACAAACATTTTAAAAATTACTTTACATTCAGGCCGCATTTATAGTCTGAGGTAAGAAAATGGTTACTACCACAGAACGCTGCCATAATTTATCCTTTGTATCGCTTACGTATCAGTTAAAAATTATTTAGGCAACAATAAAATATACAATCACTGATTTTTAGGAAATACTCATACTATGTCTACTTATTGATTTTATCCATAATTGTCTAGTGGATTCATTGCTCCGAAATTCGTGACAACTAACTCCAGTAGCTTTATTTCGGGAGCCCTGATTGCAAAATGGTACACAAGAATATACCATTTTCCGCAACACACACAAAAGGTTGTAGATTCTCATGTAAAAACAGTAAGTTACACTCTTTTAGGTTGCACAGTGAGCATTACAATGTATAGTAACAGAAGGCACTTCAGTCAAGTTGCGCGGGGTGATTCTATTTACACTTCGGTAAACTCAGACGTGACGTCATTATGACGTATCCACACTATCGACGTGCAGAAGAGCGGCGCATCGACTTTTGCGATCGTTCGAGACGCTGGTTTTGGGCGCGAACAATACAAACAGTCGTTGATTGTCTGAACTAGCATGTTACAGCAGCTTGGCGGTAGATGAGTACCCAGTTTTACGAAATGTGTTACCTGATGTTCGCAGAGCCTCTGTAACAAATGACTGTATTATATCCAGCTCATTTGATTTATAGTTTCGGCGAAAACATACATATAACTACGGCGACTATATGTTGTTTTCGTATGTCGCATATTTTGACATGTCCAAGTACACATTTTCGCTCAATAGCCTGGTAACCTTATTTTGTCCTCTTAGTTTAACGTAGACTCCGTACTACAAAGCAACTCGGTAGCATTTTTCGCTTAGAGAAAAGTTTCCATTAGTTTTAAACACAACCTTCACAAATGGGCCACGATGACAACATCAGATTTGGCTGAATAACGTTTCAGAGCTCGCAGTGTAGGTCCTTTTTCGGAAAGTTTATAGCTTCCTAAAAAAAGAAAGCAAAGTAATAGTTTCCGAAACTGTAATGAATATAGCAATTTAAGATATTATCAGCTACTCCTTTAATTCGTCTGCTACAGTTGCAACCGCAGTTTTGCGTCTAGAACGACCACATAAGTCGATCATGGCTCTAGTCGTCTTCGATAGTGTGGATACGTCATAATGACGTCACGTCTGATTTTACCGAAGTGTAAATAGAATCACCCAGTTGCGCGGGCGTGAGGTTGTTATGTGGCGCCTCTAGCGGCAGCTCTTTCAACAAGAGCGGCGACATACGTTTACTGCTAGTGACAAGGCTTTTATATTATTGGAGGCTAAGCTCTCAGCAATAGGTGTTGTCATTTTCTTGCTGTCTATCATACCATACTTTTTCAGCACTTTGATAGCATAGTTTTCCTGGTGCAGGAATAGACCATCTTTGCTTCTTTCAATTTCTATACCCAAATATGTGTTTGGATTTGCTATGACTGTCATATCAAATTCTCTCTCTAAATTTTCAAGCAGTTTATTCATTCTGTTTTCGTTATTTCCCATGAGGATTCCATCATACGCATGAATAGCAAGAAATAATTCTCCGGTTTCATCTTTGAAAATGCATTGATCGGTCTTCACCTGCTGCATTCCTTGTTGTCTTAGGAAATGCGTTAATCTCTTATTCCATTTTAAAGGGGCTTGTTTCAATCCATATAAGGATTTCTTCAGAATGCAAATTTCGCCTTTATCTTTGTATCCTTCTGGAATCTTCATATACTTTGGTTCATCAAGTTCTCCGTACAGAAAGGCAGTTTTTACGTCAAAAGTCTTTATAATATAGTTTCTCTCAGCTGCTATCGCAAGAATCAATCTAAGGGAATTTGTATCCACCACTGGACTAAAAATTTCTTTGAAATCTATTTCTTGTGACTGTTGACAACCTCTTGCAACAAGTCTTGCTTTATAGCGACCATCTTCTTTAAGTTTCATTACCCATTTACTGGTTATAACGATTTTTCCTTCTGCATCTTCTTTCTTGATTTTTGTCCATGTATTATTCGTTTGCAGGCTTCTCTTCTCCTCTTCTATAGCTGCTTGCCATTTTAGTTTGTCTTCACTTTTCATACACTCTTGATATGTTAAGAGAGCTTCTGTATCTGATTCATTGAGTTCATAATCAACAAATCTTGATGGTTTCTTCAGATGGTTTCTGTTCCTCAGTTCGTATCCATCATGCCGATTTTGTTCATTGTTTTCTTCTTCGTCCTCATTATTTTCTTCTTCTACATGCTCATTATTTTATGGGTTATTCTCATCTCTATAATTGTCAAAGTTATTTTCTTCTTGCTCCTCATCTTCCCATGCCAATAAACTCCTCTGTCTTCTTTCCTGTTCAGGGAATTTATTTGTGAATGTCACATCTCTCGAAATTCTTACATCTTTAGTTACTGGATTCATTATTCTGTAACCATTTCTAGCATATCCCACGAAAATTCCTTTTTGTGCTCTGTCATCTAATTTCTTGAGTTTTCCAAGTTGTTTACCGTAAACTTCAGTTCCAAAGATGCCTAAATTTGAAATGTCTGGTTTTCTTCCATACCAGATTTCAGCAGGAGTGGTTTTTACTGCATGAGTTGGGCTTCTGTTTGTCAAATATGCTGCTGTCTCAACACAGTATCCCCACATATCATTATTGCATTTTGCTGCTTTCAACATAGCTCTTGTTTTGTTCATAAGGGTGAGATTTACTCTTTCAGCTTTGCCATTTAGTTGTGGAGTATGGGGAAGGGTGTAATCCAACACATTTCCTTTTTCTTTACACCAGTCTTTGAACACATTACTTCTAAACTCACTACCTCTGTCACACCTTATTTCTGACACTTTTGAGTTAAACTTAGTTTCCACTTCGTTAACATACTCTTTCATATATTGCACAGCTTCATCCTTTGTTCTGAGTAGATACACAGTCAGAAAGTTTGAATAATCATCTAGACAAATCATGACATAATTTTCACCATTTACAGATTCTGGAGATATTTTTCCACAAAGATCTGTGTGAATTCTTTGTATTATTCTAGTTGCTCTTTGTCTTTCTGTATTGAAGGGGTTTCTTGTCTTCTTGGCTAATTGACAAAATTCACATATATTTGTCACATCAGTCTTTTTCAAAACGTCGGGTACACCATGACACAAATCACAATTTTTTTTCATATCAGAAAAATTAAGGTGTTTTTCATGCCATATTTTAATGTCATCTTCTTGTTTCTCTGTCAATAGAGCTTGTTCTTTCTCTTGCTTCATGTCAATTAAGTACAGACCATTCTCATCTTTATATCCTTCCAAAAGAACATGAGAATATTTTATTACTTGCACCTTTTTATCATCAAAAATAACTATTGCACCTTTTTGTGTTGCTGCATGAACTGAGAACAAATTTCATCTCAGCTTGGGAGTATAAAGAACTTCTTCCATAATCACTGTATCTGATTCTACTTTACCCATTTTGTCAGCTATAATGAAACCATTCTCAGTGGCCACATTTATTTGCACATCATCTATTTTCTTCAGATTTATCATTGTTCTTTCTTCATGTGACATATGTCCTGTGAATGCACTGTCTGCTGCAAACAAAGTGTCAATATTCTCTTCAGAAAAATTCTGTATGTTTCTTTCTGAAAAATTGGCTTCTGCTGCTAGCATGACTGCTTTTTCATTTTTCTTATTATTTTCTGTAATGTGCTGATCCTTGAATTTGCATCTTTCACTCTGATGATTGTTCTTTTTACAATATATGCAATTTTCTCTGTTTGCTATAGGCTTATACAGACAATCTTTAACTACATGATTCTCTCTGTTACAAAAGTCACATTTCTTCTTCTCTTCCAGTTATTATCTGTTTTGTTTCCTCTGGTAAAAGACTTTTCTTGCATTTTCTTCTTGTAAGTTGTTTTTAATGCCACTGTTTCTTCTTTATTCTTCTCTTTGTGAAATTTTTCTTCTTCTTTCATAAGTCTAGCAATTAAGTTGTCCATGGTTCTTTCATCAACAGGAGCTGAATCCCACGCTGCTTCAAAATACTTGTATTTTTCTGGCAACACTGTCATTATTTTCTTCATGATCGTAAAATCAGATATCTGGTTTGTTGTTTCTATTCTGTTCAACTGAAACACAATATTCTGTAAATCTCCAATATTAGTGACAATATCCTTACCTTTATCAAATCTAAAATTGTAAAAGTCCTGAAGCAATGCCTGAGACCTCTGCAAAGTATCTCTCTTGAACATCTTTTTCATACATTTTTTTACATGTGTCATAAGTAATCACTTGTGTCTTGATACTTCATGATAATGTACTTTGCTCTTGAGTCTTTAATGTTCCATTTCTTTTTCTTTTCTACATCTATACCACAGCTTTCTAGTGTTTCTTCACCACTTACCACTGACCATAAGTCTTTTGCTCCAAACAAGATTTTTACTTCAGCATTCCATAGTGGATATGTTGAAGAGTCCATAAGCACTTGTATTCCACTAGTTTCATCCAATTCTTGTTGAAGCATTTTTATTTTATTTTATTTAACAATAAATTTCAGAATGTTTTATAAAACTAACCTTCACAGAAACACAACACCAGATACTATATATAGTCACTAGCACACTTTTTGTTTTAGAGCCCTGGGCCCATAACCTGTTGAAGTTTTATAGAGATTTTCCTGTTTGCTATCATATATCAGTAAATGTACACATATATAAACACATATATATTATTTTTTTAATATTTATAATGACACACACACACTGATTCAGGCTTTTACTTCTTTACAGTAGCGTTTTATTGTTTTGCACTATCAACTGTTTTTATTGTATTACTCTTAGAAACCACTTGCTTAGGAAAGTCAAACACCATATATATAAAGTGTAATTTTACATATCACAACAATAAATAATCGCGCTGTATATCTCCAAATGTTGAAGTTACCGAGCTATCGCTTTGCTCAGAACTAATTTCATAGAAAGTAAAAGTTCATGTAAAAAATTAACATTATGAAAAACTGTGTATTTTGTTTAAAACAGCGCGTACGTGATTTGTCTGGTAACACTGCAAGAAATGATTCATTGATAAACAAAGTATCTGCTACTGTAACAGAACTATTGCCCCACATTACTGAGGGATAACAGTCAAAGGAAAAAAAGTGAATCTTTCATACGTAGAAATTACATTTAATGTGATTATAAGAGACAGGTTGCAAATGACAATTCCATTCCCTCTTCATACGGTACAGTAACATATAAAATGTTACCAACTTGTAATCGCCTTAAAAACAAGATTAAAAGAGATGAAATAGGAAAAATGTTAGAAATTTAATACCCAATAATGGAAATAAGTCCTATAAAATAAATTGTAATTGCGACCTCGGAATAAACGGTGCACGAGCTGCTGTGTACGTAGTATCAACAGGCGCCGCTAGATCGCAACACTACAATTTTAAATCGCGATTGCTATCGTTTACTTGTAGCCTACCTTCGTTACTTTTTTTACTTATGCCCTGCACCCTAGAAGCTACTATAGTCGGAATTTCACACTTATTAGTCCCCATGGTAATTAATGACACCCTATTTTCGTTATAAATTGTATACCGCACAGCACAGAAAAGATTTATGAATATCATCGTTGTAAATCGTAGACATTTATGTCTGTGCTCCTGATATTGCTAGATAGCGTTGTGATCGAATGTTTGAAAATTTCCCGAACTGTGACGTAAATTGTTCGAACAGTTCCATTCATGTTCAAACCCAGCTCTATGGTTAGGTACCTCCTCGGTAGACACCAAATTTATGCTCGTTGCATTTGGTGGCCAGTGAGGTCAAAGATAATCTAGAGACAGTTCTGTATACCACAGTCTAACATATGCAGTCGCGACACTCACTGCTGTAAAAGTTTGTTACCAACTGACACTAATGCTCCAAGCGGTGGGCAAGCCGACAAAGTTGTGATGTTTGTTTTTAATTACTTTTGTACGTAATTAACGATATAGTTGGTATAGTTTTTTGTTACAAGCAAGAGTAAAATTATCAAGAGACACACATAATACGAACATTAATGTAAAAACAACCGAACTTAACTGATTCAGTGGTGTAACAAGGAACTTCTTCATGAACCAGTACTTATGAATATGTGTATATGTGCAGCCTATACCGCTGAAAGTAAGTAGAATATAAACATAAGAGAAACATAAATTCTATTATGCTCTGTTCTTACTATGACAAAGAGTTTTTGGACACGTATCAATTCGGTGTGGAGTCTAATGATTCGCACCTTTTTAGCTTCGCGAGTCTTTCTTATACGCGCATGTTATTTTGACTGTGACTAATTAAGCTTAAGATGTCTTGGAGATTCTTACTGTTAGTGGTAAAGGCGTAGCAATAATTGTGGAATTGGGTTCTTCTTTGTTGAAAACAGTTTGATTCCTTCTTCCGTCTTCTTGCCACGTCTGTGACGTTTATTCTTCAGTTACAGTTGTGGTGACTGTAGTTATTGCATTCTATAAACGTTTCCTATCTTTCACCCTCACCGATTGTACTGGAATTCTAGTGCAGAAACGGTAACTTTCCTTAATAGATAAGTGACGTCTTTCTTCCAAATGGCGGTACTTCTAGCGTTTCCTAGCCATTTTTCTATTTTTATAAGAAGTAAATTATTCAGTAAAAGCCTGTAGTTTACAAGATATTTGTAAATAACTGTGCTGCAATGTAGTATTTTGCACGTTGTCAGGGATCTTAGGAAACCTAAGAAAGACAAAGGTGAAGCTATTTTTAAGTTATTACCTATTGCATGACACTTCATGCTTTCTCTAATGTAGCCGCGGTGGAGTAGCCGAGCGGTCTAATGCGTCTCGCTGCGGAGCGCGCGGTTGCTCGCCGTGGAGGTTCGAGTCCTCCCTGGGGCATGGGTGTGTGTGTTTGTCAAATGTTCAAATGTTTGTTAATCTTAAGGGACGTAACTATGGGGTCATCAGTTCCTAAACTTACAAACTACTAATGAACTACCTTACACTAAAGACGGCACAAATATCCATGCCCGAGGGGGGATTCGAACCCCCGACCGTAGTGGCCGTGCAGACCGTGACTGAAGCGCCTCAGTCTCCTCGGCCACCGCGGCCGGCTGTGTTTGTCCTTAGGTTAGTTTACCTAGGTTTAAGTAGTTTGTAAGCTACGGACTGATGACCACGCAGTTTGGTCCGATAGATTTAAAAACATTTCAACATTTTTTTTCTCTAATGCAAATAGGTAAAATCAATATAAACGATACTATTCGCACTCGTTCAATATCGTATTCAGAAATGTAGCTTTCCGACCGCTTGGAGCGCTGCAGTCGCAGTGTGTAACAAAATTCTGTGAGGGTGTCATGACGGTATATGTTAGGCGGTGATTATACCCGTCGAAAGCTGCACTTCTTTTTTTTATTTATTTTTTTCATGACATTGCAAAGCATATGGGATAGAGTTAGGAAGAAAAAGCCCCGGTGGAGTAGCCGAGCGGTCTAAAGCGTCTCGCTGCGGAGCGCGCTGTTACTCGCCGTGGTGGTTCGAGTCCTCCCTGTGGCATGGGTGTGTGTGTTTGTCCGTAGGTTAGTTAACCTAGGTTTAAGTAGTTTGTAAACTACGGACTGATGACCACGCAGTTTAGTCCGATAGATTTACAAACATTTGAACATTTTTAGGAAGAAAAAGTATTTTGTTGTGTTCTACCTACGTTAAATTATACTTGCAGTGGCAGCGGTTTGGTTTGCTATTGTTGGCAACGAACTATTAGCTTTTGGAGGATGATTAATTTACTGAATACAACAGCATAAATTATTTATTTCATCGTGAACATAATGAATTATTCCCTCATTCTAAATGACCGATTTTTGATAAAGCATTCAACGACCGTTGCCAACATCAGCAGACAACGCCGCCGACGTAAGTACAATTGTACCCCTTCTTGTAGTGTATTACACCATAATTATGAGAATGAAAAAAAAAAAAAAAAAAAAAAAACGCAGTAACGCCATAACTAGTTATTTGGGTTTCTATGTAAATAACGTCACCTCACTTGGCCCTTTCCTGTCTGTGGCGTTTTTGGGGCATTCCTAAACCGCACGCACTCAAAATGTAATGAGGATACACAGAAATCAGAAAGGGAACTACATAAATTCGATTTTCTTTGCAAAGAATTCTAATGTAAATTAGAGCATCGATAGACGCGAAGGAATGTCGTTATGTTTTATATTCAAATGATACCCGCGAAAAGTAGCACTTTTTTTTCTTTCCATGGCATTGCAAGGCACGCGGAATACAGCTAGTAAAAAAATTATTTTTTTTGTGCCGTACCTGGGTTAAATTTTACTTGCAGTGGCAGCGGTTTAGTATGTTAACGTTGGCAACGAAATATTCGCTTTAGGGGGGGGGGGGGGAGGACAACATTTATTATTTATTTCATTATCAAGAAAAGAATTATTCCCCTCTTTGTACGTGACTGATTTTTCAAAAAGGATTCAATGGCCGTTGCCAACATCAATACACTACACAGCTGCCGCAAGCAAAATCGTAGCTCTTATTTCAGTGTATTACATCTTAGTTATGTGAATAAAAACCGTAGCATCACCATCTATAAGTTAATTGGAGACGGTTTTTCTTCTCATACTTATCAAAGACATTAAAGATAAAGGCGAAGCATAGAATCAAAATTTGCGATGCGGCCGGGAATCTAATCCGGACCTCCATGCTTATTAGGCAGACGTCTTACCAGTACACCACCGCACCAATAGTGAGCAAGGTGTCTCGAAATATCTAAGTATGTATATTTAGACATTTCGAGGCGCATTAATCACCAGTCTTGCGGTGGTTTAGTGGTAAGACGTCTGCCTAGTAAGCGTGGAGGTCCGGATTAAATTCCCAGCCGCATCACAAATTTTAATTCTATGCTTCACCTTTATCCTTAATGTCTTTGATGATAAATGTGTTAAGGATTGTATTTATCGTCTCCTGCCACTCTTGTTCCTTCAAAGAATGAAAGTACATTTTTTATCTTAGGCATATTTTTATTGGAATTTTACATGATATTCTGCCTTTAGCACATTTTTATTGGGATTTAAGCTATAACTTCGTTTGCAACATTTTTGTGTAACAGTCAAATTTGTTAACATGTTAATATGGATACGTTGGTCATCTGTGGCATAAGTCAAAGTGTATTTATTATCTCTGAATCCAGTGTTCGCTGTCAGTAGTAGCAAGCAGGCAATCTGTAGGTAGATTCGGTGAGAGGAGTTTGTAAGAAGCAGATGTATGCCCGATTTCTGGAAAACTATAGTTACCGTGCCGTTAGCTACCGTAACGTTATAATTTAAAATGCCAGATAACTTCCTTGGGTTTCCCGTAGCTGATTTCAACGACCGTTAGTTAACTATGGGGTAACTACGCCTTCTGTCGAAGCAAATAGTACGTCTTAACAGATAACAGATGGCACTACTAACGAAAATCGCAATTACTCGAATTTTATCGATTATTAACTGAAATCGTCTTTGTATAGCTGTTACGAGCTTTCTGTTTCTGTTTTCAAAGGCAATAGGCGGCAAGTGAGGAAAAAATTTGACTCTATTTGAGAAAAATCTTTTGACCGACTTGAATTTAGATAGGAAAGTAGTTATAGTAAATGAAAAGGCAGGTGGTTTGACTATTTTTGGAAAAACAACACGCCTTGGAAGTTGTCACAACACTGTACAATTCGTTAAACAGACAGGAGAGAAGACAGTAAGGCAACTCAGAGAGCTGTATTCTTTTTTAAAAAGAAAAAAAGGATAAAGAACAACGAAGGCAGGGTTAACAATAAAATCATACGTGTTATTTCTGTTATATCTGTCAACAGATATTTTTATGAATTTAAGTTTTCCTCTTCCCATTGTTCTGTGAATGTGACATTACTTTTCACAACACAGACTGGTCAGTTTACATCCACCCGTCCACCTACCCGTACCCCACGTTGTAATAATAATTAAAAAAAAGACTTATCACTTGAAACATTGACTGATCGTAGTGGCAATTGCATGGCACAACACTATTGCAAAGGGAAGTATCTTTATGCTTAATTGAAAGTTTTATTATGAGAACATGGCTTTGTGATTTAGATGTGGTAAAATTTTAAATCCAGACCGCGAGAGATAACGTTGGGCACTGTTACTCAGTGTCTAGATGTTGCTTGACCAGTCGCGAGGGAAATGCAGCTAATGCAAACGTCACCCGTTGTCAACATTATCTCTCGCGACCGCCGTGCGCGATGTAAAATTTAACCCGGAATGTTGAATTCCGCGTTTTTCTCCGTTTGAACCCGTCAATGTCATTGGTTAGTATTTTTTTATTGTTATTCTGAAACGCATATGAAATTCCCTCTCATTACACAGATCAAATGGTTGTCATCTAACACGAAAAACGCGTCGTGGTGTTTCAACAGTGCCGAGTACAGCTAAGTTTTCTTCTTCTGAACAACTGTCCGAAGCATCAGAAGAAAAAGAAGACGACGATGATGAAAGAATGTCCATTCTTCGGCTTCAAAAATTTTTAAAATTGTGTGAAAATTATACGGAACCCTGTCATAAAAACAAAAACAAATTACTACTGTTAAATAACTTCTGGACTTGCGTTTGGAAGCCCACTAGCGCTACGTGGCGGATATAGTTAAAACTAAAGTTAACGTGTAGGTAACCCCAGCGGAACGCGCATTTATCTTTAACCGACAGGTAACTACGGCTGTGGCGGTAACTGCTGTCTCGGAAACTCATTTTGTACTTAACGTTCAGGTAACCCACAGATAACTATAACGGGACAGGTAACTACTGTTTCGGAAACCGGCCAAGTAGTCTGCCAGTTAAAGTCTGTGATTGGCAACTTAGACAGCCAGATTGTACGTTACATTTCGGTGTTATTATTTTGGATGGAAGAAAGCTTGCCCTGTAGTGCAAATAATTGTATCACTAGTTGAGAAAACATAATTGTTCTTGGATGTAAATTTATGTGCATTTATTATTTGTAATTATAATATTGTATGTTCATCGTTGTAATAGGTGCCTGACGTTGATTAATGAAGTTAGTTATCAATAGTTCCAAGTTCTGATTTAACCTGAAGTAACCAGTTCCCCATTCCTTGCATTATTTTGAAGCTTCATTTTTGAATTAGATCAAATTCTTGTGTTATGTTTAAATGCGGGTCTGGCAAAGTAAGTCAGTGACTTACAAATTCAAAAGAATAGTAGTAATAGTAGTAAAATTATAATGGTGGACGATATCAGTTTGCCTTTTAATGAGAATAAAAAGTAGGCTAACACTCAAGTGAAATTCATAAATTGAGATTCTGTTGTATTGATAAAAGGTCACATTGTGAGCTCAATAGTTACAAACAAAACGATTTGTCAGAAAGAATTGCATTTAGTTGTGTTCTCAAAGCCAATCAGATTTTAAAAATTTAGTAAATGTAAATGACACTCTGGTGATTTCTATGCGATACACATTACAAGTTTCAGTGAACAATTTAAAGCCATAACGACATTTTCCCACTGTGACTCTATTTGAAAAATTAACAGGTCTTTTTTTATATTACCAGAACCAGCCACAAATTGTTTTACAACTGTAAACATGGTATTACAAAAAGCACAAGAATAATGCTTCCTGTAGCAATGAACTTGTGAATAACAAAAAGGTAACCAATGTGAAGTGATATCTCTTTTGACTATGTGGTTGATCGTAAATGTTTGTTAATCAATTCACTTTCTTCCTGTTGAGCAGCTTGCGAGGGTGAAAGATCGGGGTGAGAGTTTAAAGAGGGAAAGATTATTTTTTAAAACTCACAACCACCAATTGTGAACCAAATTCCTAAACATGCAAAAACACCGGAACTCTGATTGCTACTGTTTGACTCGTTTTCTAGGGGATGATATCACATGTTAGCAGCTTTCCTTCCCTGCATATGATTAACAAAAAATTCATAATAAAGTAAGTTCATGTGAGAAAAGGGTGTACTAACTGCTATTTTTGAAAACACGTGAAAGTTCACTTTATGTTGTTTATTACACCATATTAAAGCCCTGTGGCTGATACGTCTGTACGTCGAGACATTTATCAAATAAAGTTGTAGCTCGTGAGCCCCCAGACAAAATGAATATTTGTCGCAAATTGTTTTCACACCATGTGCCTGTCTCAAACACCGTTTATGTTCATGCCTATGCGACGACACGTGTTATATTAACAAAACACAGTCACTTTAATTCAGTGCGATGCACACCTTGTTCCACCGGCTAAATATTCACAACACACAGTAGCACTCGATTCAGCTTGGTGCAGTCTACGACGAGCAACCACACTTGGCAATTGCCACACAAAAATCTATAGTCTCCACCTGGAGATCCACATGCCGACCGTGCAGAGCCACGCCGCGCCCGGCCAGCTACACCACTCGCTCCCGACTCCGCTACTACTTGCGCCGCGCGCGCGCGCGCGCGCGCGCGCGCGCCCTCCAAAGGCCCAACTGCCGGGTTTTTTCCCTACGTCATCATCTTCCCCATGTGAGCTGTTCTAACCGACTTCCAACGTACAGCGCTCAGCCAATACATTTCTAAAACTTTACTTAAAATCAAAATAATTACACTACACATTAAACAAATGTCTTTTAGGTTTTTATATTGGTATAAACATCCTTTGTACTATTTATTATAATTGTGCAATTTCTTATATCACAGATAAGTGATTTAACTGAATATTTCAAGATAAAATACGCAAGATTAATTGAAAATAAAATGAGAAATAGTTAATATATTATTTTTATAAACAAACATTGCCATGCTAGTTGTGTAACTGTCTTGTATTCATTGGTAATTTATTACTTTTCATTGTCAATTAAACATATTACGCCAGATGTGACTATATCAGCTAATGTATTGTTTATTTGTCAACAGGTTATTTTGTAATGAAGGCCTTAAAGGTTCCTAACTGCATCGCATTACTTCAAATGCAAGTAGTATTGGAATATTTTATTTCACGCTGTGCACTCGCCATTGTCCCTCTCTCCCCTCACCGGAAACGAGCCTGGAACAAGCCATCAACGTCGGCCTGCTCGCTGGCCTCCCGTAAGCCACAAGCACACAGCAAATCTCAACGTGGAGAATTTCTACCTATGGCCTAACTATAAATGTTGTCACCCAACTGCGTACATACATTGCTACCATAATTAATAAGATTAAAATTGTGTAACATTTGGTGCACTGGCATGGTCAATGTTTGCAGTGAACTTCATACTGTTTGATTATCAAATGCTATTAATTACCAATATTTCTATTGGGCGGTAATCTCACAAGCTCACGTTTCCATGTATCTCTTCTGGGCTTGTTAATCACAAAATACAATTTCACTATTAACATAGCTGCTTCTTGGAACAAGTTTCAGTAACACTGATGGTTAATTGGTTTTGAGTATTCTAATTTCATGCAAAATTGATAAACTTTTCCAGTAACAGATACACACTTATTTTTCTTGACTTTCGCAGTTGAATTGTTTAAGTATAGCCTGGTCACCACTATTCTGTGCACGATGTAAATAATGGTTGTGATCTGAAGATTCCTCTGTCATGCAATACTAGATGGACTTCCATTGAGCCAGCTGTATGTTGCATCTTGGAACAGTGGGATGAATTAAAAGTTTTGTTTCAAACCGCCACCAAAAATTAACATTGTTACAAGGCGGAAATGTACAGTATGTACCGTGACCCTGCAATTCATATTTAATTTATATCAAGCCAATAGTATAGGAGGTCCGAACAGTGTGTTCGAGCGCAAAAACGTTTTGGAATTAAGATTCGTAGATCATAGTCTGAAAGGCCGTTGACTATTCTGCTAACGGAATGCCCCCCCCCCCCTAATAATAAAGAGTAAATAAAAATAAAACTTCCTGGCAGATTAAATTTGTGTGGCGGAACCGGTAATCGAACCTGGGACCGTTGCCTTTCGCGGGCAAGCGCACTACCGACTGTGCTATGCCGCCACGACTCACGGTGCCGCCTCACAACTTTACTTCCGCCAGTAACTCGCCTCCTACTTTCCAAACTTCACAGAAGCTCTCCTACGAACCATGCAAGACTAGCACTAGTGGAAGAAAGGATATGGTGGAGACATGGCTTAGCCACAGCCTAAGGGATGTTTCCAGAATTAAACTTTCACTCTGCAGCGGAGTGTGCGCTGATATCAAATTTCCTGGGAGAGGATGAGTCCTGTCGGGATAGCACAGTCGGTAGTGTGCTTGCCCGCGAAAGGCAAAGGTCCCAGGTTCGAGTACCGATTCCGGCACACAATTTTAATCTGCAAGGAAGTTTCCTATCAGCGCACACTCCGCTGCAGAGTGAAAGTTTCATTCTGGAAAAATCTCTTAGTCTGTGGCTAAGCCATGTCTCCACCATATCCTTTTTTCCACTAGTGCTAGTCTTGCATGGTTCGCAGGAGAGCTTCTGTGAAGTGTGGAAAGTAGGAGGCCAGGTACTGGCGGAAGTAAAGGTGTGAGGCGGCATCGTGAGTCGTGGCGGGATAGCACAGTCGGTAGTGCGCTAGCCTGCGAAAGGCAAAGTTCCCAGGTTCGAGTCCCGGTTCCGGCACACAATTATAATCTGCCAGGAAGTTTCATATCAGCGCACACTCCGCTGCAGAGTGAAAGTTTCATTCAGTAAATGAAATTTTTGTCTGTGGTTGTGAAGTTGTTATCGTAAAGTCTCGCTAGAAAGAATACTGTTCCATTTCATAAAGCGAAAATCGTAGGTTGTTATTCTGAGGCTTTTTTTTACGAGTTATTAAATGCAGAACAAAACGGAGTTGGTTGTTCGCTTGGTGCTACACGGGGACTTGGCAAAACGGCTCACTTGCGAACGCTCGTGTGACAGCCGGCAGGAAAGGTGATTTGTTGCAGCTGCGGTGCCCGGCCATCAATCTAGCTTGTCGCTCCACGCGACAGGGCTGATGTTGAAATAACTGCCATCATAAAGCAATTTCTCTCTCGGTTTTTTATTTCGCGAAAAAGTTTATTACAGTACTACCATTTAAACATCCGGGCTAATCGGTAGTGTGATGAGTTTTAGACCGGCAAGGCTCATAAAAGAATATCCAATTGCTCTCTAAACACACAAACTGAATTATGAGGTTCTGATAAATTCATTAAGAAAGCAAAAAGTGTATGATATTGTGAGATTACCGCCCAATAGAAATATTGGTAATTAATAGCATTTGTAATTAAACAGTATGAAGTTCACTGCAAACATTGACCATGCCAATGCACCAAATGTTACACAATTGTAATCTTAATAATTATGGTAGCAATGTATGTATGCAGTTGGGTGACAACATTTATAGTTAGGCCATAGGTAGAAATTCTCCACGTTGAGATTTGCTGTGTGCTTGCAGCTGACGGGAGGCCAGCGAGCAGGCCTTGGTGGCTTGTTCCAGCTTAGAATTTTCCAGCTTCGTTTCCGGTGAGGGGAGAGAGGGACAATGGCGAGCGCCAGGTGCAGTGCAGTGCACAGCGTGAAATAAAATATTCTAATACTGCTTGCATTTGAGGTAATAAGTTGCAGTTAGGAACCTTTAAGGTCCTCATTACAAAATAGCCTGTTGATAAATAAACAATACATTAGCTGATATAGTCACATCTGGCGGAATATGTTTAATTGACAATGAAAAGTAATAAATTACCAACGAAGACAAGACAGTTACACAACTAGCATGGCAATGTTTGTTTATAAAAATAATATATTAACTATTTCTCATTTTATTTTCAATTAATCTTGTGTATTTTATCTTGAAGTATTCAGTTAAATCACTTATCTGTGATATAAGAAATTGCACGATTATAATAAATAGTACAAAGGATGTTTATACCAATATAAAAATCTAAGAAGAAATTTGTTTAATGTGTAGTGTAATTATTTTGATTTTATGTAGAGTTTTAGGAAAGTATTGGCTGAGCACTGTACGTTGGCAAATCGGTTAGAACAGTTCACATGGGGAAGTTGATGACGTAGGGAAAAACCCGGCAGTGGGCTTTTGGCGTGCGCACGTGCTGGCAGGAAGTGAGGAGTCGGGAGCAAGTGGTGTAGCTGGCCGGGCGTCGTCGCTCTACACAGTCGGCATGTGGATCTCCAGGTGGAGACTATAGATTTTTGTGTGGCAATTGCCAAGTGTGGTTGCTCGTCGTAGACTGCACCAAGCTGAATCGAGTGCTACTGTGTGTTGTGAATATTTAGCCGGTGGAACAAGGTGTGCATCGCACTAAATTAAAGTGACTGTGTTTTGTTAATGTAACACGTGTCGTCGCATAGGCATGAACATAAACGGTGTTTCAGACAGGCACATGGTGTGAAAACAATTTGCGACAAATATCCATTTTGTCTGGGGGCTCACGAGCTATAACTTTATTTGATAAATGTGTCGACGTACAGGTGTATCAGCCACATGGTTTTAATACGGTGTAATAAACAACATAAAGTGAAGTTTCTCGTGTTTTCAAAAATAATAGTACACCCTTTTCTCACATGAACTTACTTTATTATGAATTTTTTTTGTTAATCATATGCAGGGAAGGAAAGCTGCGAACGTGTGATATCATTCCCTAGAAAACGAGTCAAACAGTAGCAATTACAGTTCCAGTGTTTTTGCATGTTTAGGAATATGGTTCGCAGTTGGTGGTTGTGAGTTTTAAAAATTAAACTTCCCCTATTTTAAACTCTCACCCCGACCTTCACCCTCGCAATATGCAAAAGGAGCGGGTAATTCTCGTGATAAAATTGAAACATTCTGCTTACTCATGGAGGAAGTATCAAGTCCGTAGCACAAATTTGAGGATATAAATTGCGTAGTAGAAATATTTCTGTTACTGATAAGTCAGACTTATATACAGTATTTAATAATCACTTTCTGAATAAATGAGGTGCATTAAACAGAACCTTAGCTCCTACAAGTAATCTCAGAACTCTGTTAGAAAACAGCATTCAGAGGGGGAGAGTGAGCCAATAATTAAATCAGTAAAGACGTTTGATATTTTTGGATACTAAAGTACTGTTCTACATCTGTTAGGCCAGTGCGTAACCATATTTGTAATTTGTCCTTTCAGAACGGCCAGTTACCTGAAAGATTACCCAGTAGTCAAACTTCTTTTCATAGAAAGAGATAAGTATACTACAGATAACTTTAGACCTATTTCTATGACATTGGTGTTTTCTAAAATTATTAAAAAGACTGTATATTCGAGGTGATTAAGCATTTCACTTCACAGAATTTGCTGTAAAAGGTACAGCTTGGTTATATAAGTGGTTTAATAATTGAAATGCTGTATTTTCTTACCTCCGTTGCAGTGTAACGAGCCTACGCCCCGAAAGCAAGGGCTCAAGCAGTAACAACGGGAGGATATCATTACAACCACGTTAAGTTGAAATAGAACGGAGTTTGTGCCGCGCGCTATTTCAGTATGTTCAGGTGACTGAATACGCGAGTGGAAAGTCGGCGTCGCGCTACCTGTTCGGGGAGATGCGACGGCAGGTACATATAGCGGCCAGTTCCTGACGACAAGGAAGTCTGTGATGTTAAAAAGTTCTGTGTAAATAATTACTCTTTGATTAGTATGACGAAGACATTGTTTTGTTTTATTAAAAATTATTCATCCTGATATTTTCATGCTTGAAGCATGTAATATTAAAAGAAACTATTGGAAACTAGTCGACCCGGCAATGCTTCGCAATCGCTTTGAACGTCAAACGTGCAAAAGTTATCGCAATCGTAGGAATGATATTGTTAGCCCAAAGAAAAGAGCTCTTTCAGTTTTCCACAAATTTTCCTATTTTATGGCCAACTATTGCAAACCTTTACTTCACTCAAACCTTCCTCTTGCTTTGAACGTAGAATGTGCCAAATTTTATCGTAATCAGATTAATAATATTGATAATTCATACAAAAATATCTTTTTATTTTATCTAAATTTTCCAATTTGCCGGGAAATTTTTCCAAATGTTTATTTCATAACAACGTTACTCTTGCTGTGAACGTTAAATATGCTAAATTTTATCGCAATCAGACGAACGAATGTCAAATGATCAAAATTTGATCGCAATCGGATGAACGGTTCTCAACTTATAGTGTTGAGTACATTTAGAAACACATTGAAAAAGAAACTTGGTTCGAATTTTGCGACTTTCCTTTTTAACAGTCCCAATTTTTTTACTGAAAACTTTTCCAAGAACATAATGAACAAAACAAATAAAGAATTACACCTCTCCGTCGTGCGAATAGGCAGTTATAGTGCTGAGTTCAATCAAAAACACATTCAGTTTTTATAAAATTTTCCAGTTTCTCGGTAGATTTTCCGAAAACTTTGTTTCATACAAACCTTATCCTGTCAAGCCGTACTCAACTGATGCTATTACTGATGCTATGATTTTTATTCATAGAAAAAAATGCTTTCGGTTTTTCCTAAATTTTCCTACTTTCCGGGCGACTTTTCCAAATTTTTATTTGATGCAAACCTTTCTCTTGCTTTCAACATGAATTGTACAAACTTTTATCGCAATTGGACGAACGGTATTGATAGATCACAGGAAAAAGCTGTTTCAGTTTTTCCAGATTTTCCTCTTTTCCGGACAACTTTTCCATATTTTCTCACCGTTTAAACCTTCTCTGGACTTACACGAATATTTCAAGAGTAAAATTAGCCAATTCGGGGCAGCCGTTCTCGAGTTTTAGCGAGACTAACGAACAAGAATTCATAGTACTTAAACTTGCTGTGTACGAAGTAAATGGAAAGTTGTCTTTATGTTACGGAAATGTTATTACAAACTGTTCGTCTTAAATTTGCTTATTTTTGCAAGATTTACTCTGGTGGAACTTAGAACTGCACAGTACTTTGTTTTTATTACAAATGCATTTGTTTGTTTTACAGTCTTTCATGGAGCTGCATTTCACGAAGCCTTGCCCTGATCAAACATAATGTTTTGTGTGGCTGCAGTCCTTAAAGATATTTCAATATCCTGGTTAATATCTCCCACATCAAAAACCTTCTGAATGCAGACGTCGAAATCAGTCCTAAAAATAATACGAAAGTTAAAACAAACGGTTTTGCAGAAGAGTATGGGAAATCGTAATAAAATTATACCTGCAATAATGTTTTTGAAGTACGTCATGTTTGGTGGCAACTTTGTAAAGAATCATCAGTCTTTTGAAGTATTACTCCAATTACGTTTCGAAGGTCACCTCTGCCTTTGTCTACATCTAGAATAGATATAGTTACGTTGTATGCAATGTTAGCTGGTGGATGGGATTTGTCAGTTGAAGCTTTAATTCTTTTTACTTGTTTTTGTAAATTTTCTGTCTCATTTCCTCTACCATTTTCAATGTCGTTTGTGTCAATTTTCACAATGTCAACATCGTCACTGTATTCGTATTGTTCAGTTTTGCTGCCATCTTCAATTGCCTTCTTTAGGTCATCTTTCCCCTGAATATCATTCATGATTTCTTGAGGCAACGAGGAAGTGGAAAGTCCTACTCTAGGTTCGATTCCGAACATCGCTTTGATATTTGTATCAACAACCGGTTCGAAGGAATGGCAATTTGGTTTTTATACTACCAAGCACCTGTTAATATTCCACTTCAGAAAAGTCCGAAAAGTCTCATGGGTCTTGTCTTCAACATGCATGAAAGGTATGTGGAAATACTGAAACATCTTGTTGACACACGTTATTTCAAAATATATTTGACGTTTAATAAAATACAGGACAATCTACATCCCGTATTTATTTTGTTGGGACAAAAGGACTCTTAAGCTAAATAATGGACGATCCCTCAAAATGTGGGACAACGGTATGGAATGATTTTGTGGCAGCTGACTTAGGCACATTTTTATTGCAGTATTCCGTTATCACTTTCGTCTTTGTACCGAAATTTCACGTACCAAACGTCACTTGTTTTAGCATGGCACCAATGAAAATTATTAACAGTACCTTATTTCGACGTGGAATGCTTTTATGGCAGATAACCTAGGCGCATTTTTAACTGCATTACTTTGTGGACACTTTCGTCTTTGTACTCAAATTTCGTCCACCAAAGTTCACAACCAAACCCTTTGACAACAATTTTACAAGTTTCTAGACTTAATACGTTTAGTAAACACAAGATAATTGTATAGTAGAATTTATGAAAGCAGTTATAAAACACATTAACAACAGATGCAAATCTATGGTCATGATTGTTCGTCGTAACAATTACTGTTCACTGTATGTTTCGCAGCTCGTTTGGACCATATACTTTCACTAAAATTAGCACAAATATTTTCACAGCGGCACTTTCGTATTTATTACAAACCTCAGCTAACCGGTATACTTCGAACTGGAATTGAATTACTGGCATGTTCGTGATATTTCATTATCGCATTTTTAGGGAATATTCTAGCAGGCGTGTCAATTCCCAGCTTCCATAAGTCTGATTGAGCTTGATTCACATCCTAGTCAATCTCTATTTAAAACGTGGAACTGTAAACAGGTAACATTCTCAAATGGGTGGTGCATACCAGCTGTCAGGTGATACCCCAAGAAACATGGCGGACGCCAGTTCAATTTGCCTCAAACATGGCGGACCTATTGCCACTCTATGAAATTCAATCTAGTTGTTCCAGACAGTGTAAAGTAGATCACGAGTCCGACGAAAGAGCTTAAATTTCATAGAGTGGCTAACACACGAGCTACAGCGCTCTTTGCGGCAACCTTCGTAAACTCAGCCGCCATATTTTTGGTGGTATACTTGAGAGTAGTCTCTCTATCGTAAGTTGTTGAGCTTGAAGTGTTATATTTAGCGTGTATTACGTGTAAAATTTTGCTGCTGAAATATATGTTTAGCATTAAAATGCTCAAGTCGAAGTGATAAACTTCGGGCAACAACACCAAATGTTTTGCCTTTTTTTATCTCAGTCTGTCTACACTCAAACAAAATTGCTGACTAATGGCACTTAGCTGCCCCAAGAGTAAAGCTTCAGATGACATATCCTGAAATTCCCTTGAAATACAAACTATTAAAAAATGCTTAGTTTTCTACCTAGTGTTGTTGTGTTTTTGAGATATTTCTTCTTCTGTCGCTCCTGAGTGTCTATCATTTGAGTGTCTACTCCTTCTTTAAAAATATTTTCATTTGTTGTTGACAATACCTGATCGAGTATGGTTGACATGTAACTAGTGCAAAGTGTGGAAGCAGTAGCGACAGCCAGAATTTTTTCACTATATGTCTGTGTTCTCTGCAACAAATATTTACTTATTTCAGCGTGACAACAACGAAAGTAATTAATGATACCTTATCTCGGTGTGGAATGCTCTTGTGGCAGCTGACCCAGGCACATTTTTATTTTAATATTGTGTTGTCACTGAATATTCACATACCAAATGTTACTTGTTTCAACATGGAACCTGTCACAGTCTGCACGGCCACTACGGTCGGGGGTTCGAATCCCTCCTCGGGCATGGATATTTGTGCCGTCCTTAGTGTTAGCTAGTTCATAAGTAGTTTGTAAGTTTAAGGACTGATGCCCCCGTAGTAAAGTCCCATAAGTTCTACAAACCTTTGAACCTTTTCATCATGGCAATAAGGAAATTTATTAACGACACCTTATTTGGATGTGGAATGATTTTTTGGCAGATGACATAGGTGCATTTTTAACTACAGTATTTTGTTATCATCTTCGTCTTTGTACTCAAATTTCGTCCAGCAAAGTTTACAACCAAACCCTTTAACAGTAATTTTATAAGTTTGTGGACTTAATAGGTTTAATAAACACAAGATAAGTGTATACAGAACTTTGTGAAAGCAGTCGTTACAACACATTAACAGCAGACGAAGATCCGTGGTCATTATGTTTCGCAGCTCGTTTAAAATATGTACATGCATTAAAATCAACACAGATATTTTCACAGCGGCACGTCCGTTGTTATCGCAAATCTCAGCTAACTGTTATACTTCGAAACGGAACTGTAATAATGACAGGTTGGTGATATTTCATTTCCGCATTTTTAGGAAATATACTATCAGGCCCGTCAATTCGCAGCTTCGAAAAAGTCTGACGGAACTTCATGCACATCATATTCAATAGTGAATCTTTATTTAAAACGTGGAACTGTAAATAGGTACAATTCTCGAGTGGGTGTGGCATACCAGCTGCCAGCCGATACCTCAAATAACAGGGCAGACCACAGTTCAATTTGCCTCAAACATGGCAGACCTATCGCCACTCTATGAAATTTAAGCTCGTTAAGTTCGAGCCGCGGCGGAACGGCAGAGCGCATTGAAGAGGTATGCTACGATGCGCGAGGCCGTTCCCCGTCGGGGCTTCGAATCCCCCCTCGGGTATGGATGTTGGTGCCGTCTTTAGTATAAGGTAGTTCATAAGTGGTTTGTAAGTTTAGGGACTGATGACCCCGCAGTTAAGTCCCATAAGCTTTACAAACAGTTTTGTTTTGAGTCGACAGTTCCAGGAAGTTAATCGGAGGAGAGCCAGTAGTCTAATTAGGACATAACAGGAACAATTTTCTACTGCCTAGCAGAAAGGTTTATTATTACACTGTAAAACTGTTTAATGGTTAAGAAGACTTTGTACCATCACAAGCACAGCAAAGTTGAGTATTCATTTGATTTGTAAAAAAATTATCTGGAATAATCAATTCTTCTACTACCACATCCCAAAGTCACAAAAAGAATGCTGAAGAACAGATGGGCTGTTCGCGTAAGTAATGAGGAGGTACTGAACTGTTTTTGGGGAGAAGTGGAATATCTGGCACACCTTGACTAAAAGAAGTTCTCGATTGGTAGGACACCTTAGACAGCAAGGAATCGTGGATTTAGCGTTGGAGGGAAGTGCGTGGGGTAAAAATCGCAGAGCGAGACCAAGAGATGAAAACAGTAAGCACATTCAAATGGATCTAGGGTGCCGTTCTTATGAGAAGATGAAGAGGCTTGCTCAGAATAGAGTAGGGTGGAGAGCTGCATCAAACCAGTCACCGGACTGAAGACCACAGCAATAACACAACGCTCTCCATTATAAAATTTACATTAGAAGTCAATATAAATGTACTACTCGATTTCATCTGAAATCACCTTCAGAAGTTTAGCGTACTGTCTCCTTGGAGCGCTACCCTTACCGAGTGTAACAAAAAATAAGCAGGACAGTCGTCATTCTAAGAGTGTAAACTGTGTGAAGGCGTTGCGCCACGTGAGAAAGAATTTTCATTTATTTCTTTATTTATTTAGTATAGAACTTATGGGTTACGGGGTCATCAGTCCCTAAGCTTACAAACTACTTATGAACTACCTAAGACTAAGGACGGCACAAATATCCATGCCCGAGGGGGGATTCGAACCCCCGACCGTAGTGGCCGTGCAGACCGTGACTGGAGCGCCTCACTCACCGCGGCCGGCAAGAATTATTTCCATAGCTGCTAAATGTCAGATTTTACAAGCTGAATATAAGCAGCGTCCTGTTTTAGGCGTGCACCTGTCTCCTCGTTCCCCTAAATCACGCTGATTGTCGCGTTTTCTTGCAGCTGACACGGCAGTGCCTTCCGTACAAAAGGAAACGCGTGTCCCGAAAAAGCACAAGCAGCACAGCTGCCACAACTTACTCCGAGTCGCAATATGGCTGCCAGAATTATTATCATCTACCTGGTCTTGCTCATCACCTCAACATTGTCCAAACCAGTCGGTAGGCAGCTGCAGCGAAAGTACTCTCCTGGCCATTAAAATTGCTACACCACGAACATGACGTGCTACAGACGCGAAATTGAACCGACAGGAAGAAGATGCTGTGTTATGCAAATGATTAGCTTTTCAGAGCATTCCCACAAGGTAGACGCTGGTGGCGACACCTACAACGTGCTGACATGAGGAAAGCTTCCAACCGAATCTCTCATACACAAACAGCAGTTGACCGACGTTGCATGGTGAAACATTGTTGTGATGCCTCGTGTAAGGAGGAGAAATGCGTACCATCACGTTTCCGACTTTGATAAAGGTCGGATTGTAGTCTATCGCGATTGCGGTTTATCGTATCGCGATATTTCTGATCGCGTTGGTCGGGATCCAATGACTGTTAGCAGAATATGGAACCAGTCGGTTCAGGAGGGCAATACGGAACGCCGTGCTGGATCCCAACGGCCTCGTATCACTAGCAGTCGAGATGAGAGGCATCTTATCCTCATGGCTGTAACGGATTGTGCAGCCACGTCTCGATCCCTGGGTCAACAGATGGGGACGTTTGCAAGACAACAACCATCTGCACGAACAGTTCGACGACATTTGCAGCAGCATGGACTATCAGCTCGGACACAATGGCTGCAGTTACCCTTGACGCTGCATCATAGACAGGAGCGCCTGCGATGGTGTACGCAACGACGAACCTGGGTACACGAATGGCAAAAGTCATTTTTTTTTTCAGATGAATCCAGGTTCTGTTTACAGCATCATGATGGTCACATCCGTGTTTGGCGACATCGCGGTGAACGCACATCACATTGGAAGAGTATATTCGTCATCGCCATACTGGCGTATCACCTGGTGTGATGGTTACACGTCTTGGTCACCTCTTGTTCCCATCGACGGCACTTTGGACAGTGGCCGTTACATTCCAGATGTGTTACATGTGGCTCTACCCTTCATTCGATCCCTGCGAAACCCTACATTACAGCATGTTGCAGGTCCTGTACGGGCCTTTCTGGATACGGAAAATGTTCGACTGCTGCCCTGGCCAGCGCATTGTCCAGATCTCTCACCAATTGATAACGTCTGGTCAATTGTGGCCGAGCAACCGGCTCGTCACAATACGTCAGTCAATACTCTTGATGAACTGTGGTATCATGTTGAAGATGCATGGACGTCAGTACTTGTACACGCCATCCAAGCTCTTTTTGACTCAATGCCGTTATTAGGGCCAAATTTGGTTGTTCTGCGTACTGATTTCTCAGAATGTATACGCCCTAATTGCGTGAAAATGTAATCACATGTCAGTTCTAGTATAATGTATTTGTCCGATGAATACCCGTTTATCATCTGCATTTCTTCTTGGTGTAACAATTTTAATGGCCAGTAGTGTAGTTGACTGACGTGTGATACCAACACGTATAGTACACTCTTCTGCAACTGCAACCCAAATTATGCAGGTCCGAATGAACGAAGATGGTTCAATGTCTTTCTGTCGGTTCTACAGATTACAGGCAACAACATTACGGTATCAGTTAAAGGTAACAAGAGAAAGTTGACTTGTACTTAGTCTACTAAACGAATTACACAACCAGTTCGGTTCAGATGATGTAGTGGTTCAGATTATGGCTCCTGTAAGTACGAGTTGACACATCCACCATTTTCATTCCCGTTGCTCGTAAGTTACACATACTGCGGTGCTATAGGATTTGCGTCACTGCAATTTAACACGACATTATGGGTGGTTGTGTTGCCATAAACTGCTCAAATCATTCCAGAGGTGTCTACAGAATGTTTCGTCTCCTGAGAGATTCTGAGAGAAGAAAAACTGGATCATTAACACTCGGCGCAAAAACTGGGAACCCAGACCGAACGGACAGTTATGTATTGTAAGTAAATGTTATTTATTATTATGAGTTCAAGCAATATTTCTGTGATATTCGAATGTAAGTTTTTTTTTAGCTATTTTGAAAGTACTACCTCTTAAGAGAGAAGCTGCCTTTAGGGAGTTAGCAGCCGCAAAATATCGTAATACAGCAAAACACCCCAGAATGTACGGTTTTTAGAGCACAATACTTCTGTCTTATATTGTATCTTGAGAAATACACCAAATCAAAAAGTTTTGTACCGACAATGCACAAATTGTTGAAGATACTTCTATTACGTTATTGCGAGAAACGGAAAATATAAATATACTGGGCAAAATGTTTAGTTACGGCTGTGGCAGCTTACTGTACTGATACAGGCAACTACCGTTGAATGCTATTTGTGGTATTTAGAAGTTTTAGTGTCATAACATGTAGTATGCAGTTTTAAAGAAGAGTACCTGATGATTTATCACAAAATACACCCTCAATTCAATTTCGTTTTAGTAAATGCTAATATTGACGCTTATCTACAAGAGACAAAACATAACTGACGCAGAATAATGGGTAAATTTTACTTACGACCGCGGTGGCGTAGTGTGCTAATGTTGGCAACGAAATGTTTGTTTTACAAGGATTATTAAATACTGACAAGCACGATCTAAGGCCCTATGCCGGACACTTCTAAAATATTTCATTAAACTTGAAGAAAACAACACTGTTCGTATAAGCTACGTGTTTTGCTTAGTACTCTCAGGGAATGAAAATGGCGGATGCGCCAGCCTGTGTTTTTAGGCGCTCTAGTTCAGATGATGTAGTGGGCAGGTAGTGCAATGCAACAGCATGAATTACCCTAAGTTATGGCATGGAGGGTCACAGAAAGGTTTAATTTCCAAGAACTGGCCGCGATTTCAGACTACAGGAACCATTAAAAGAAGGCAAGGCCAAGGTCATCCATGGGTAACATCAGCAAGAAAATATGTGTTTCAAATGTTTGTTAAGTTTAAGGGACATAACTGCGGGGTCATCAGTCCCTAAACTTACAAATTACTTATGAACTACCTTATAAGAGGCGCGTCCATAAAGTAAGTTCCGTTTGGTTATATAAAACGAACGGGTACAGATACAGAAAAAATATTGATTGTACAAAAATCTACAACTGTTAAACTACTTTTCTACATAGCTTCCGAAATTTTTGTAGGCAATTGTCATAGCATGGCACAAGGTTTTGTGTGTCTTTTTCATAAAATGTTGCCGCCTGTGTATTCAACCATGTGGTAACAAGTTCTTTCAGCTCGTCATCATCGTTGAAGTGTTGTCCACCAAGGACAGATTTTAGGCGTAAGAAGATGATTATTGTCAAAAGATTTTTTTTCACGATAATGCCTGTCCTCACACACCGAATGTGACCAAACAATTCTTACGGAAATTTCAATGGGACCTGTTTGATCATCCTCCATACAGCTCGGACCTCTCTCCTAGCGACTTTCATCTCTTCTTACACCTAAAATCTGTCCTTGGTGGTCAACACTTCAACGATGATAAAGAGCTGTTACCACATGGTTGAATACACAGGCGGTAACCTTCTGTAGAGGATGCATGCAAAAACTTGTGGCACGCTATGACAAGTACCTACAAAATTTCGGCAGTAATGTGGAAAAGTAATTGAAGAGTTGTAGAATTTTGTGCAGTAAAAATTTCTTCTGTATCTGAATACAATTTCATTTTATTACCAAACGGAACTTACTTTCTGGACGCGCCTCGTACTAAAGACGACACAAACATCCATGCTCGAGGGGGGATTCGAACCCCCGAACGTAGCTGCCGTGCAGACTGTGACTGGCATCAGCAAGAGGTGGAAGTTATGTCCGGTGAACATCCCGTCAACAGGAAGCTGAATGCAACTCAGCTGCAACGCGCCCTCCAGGCTGCAACAGGGCGCACAATATCAACACAAATCCGAAATCACCTTCGGGAATATGGCATCTACGCACGGAGGCCTATGGTGTGTGTCCCATTATAACCATGATACCGTTTAGAGCGCTGAAACTAGGAGGAGGAACATCAAGATTGGAATCTTTAACGAATGGCGCCGGGTTTTGTTCACAGATGAGTCAAGATTTTGTGTTCAGACGGACAATCGTCGTTCCCTCCACCATAGCACGGTGGTGGACGAATGGTGTGGGCAGGAGTCAGTGTTGGCGGACGTACCGACTTCAGTGTCGTTCGGAAATACGCTTTGACTTCTTATGGCCGGTTTGTCAATGTCTCGTTAAGTTCCGGTTAAGATTTTAACTTGTCGTTAGCGGATAATTACGTTTGTCAATGATATGTTATGAGTTAACGTGACGTTAAAACACCTCAAACTGACCGTAAAGTTAACAAGTACATTTCTGCTCGTTACACGGCTATCAGTTAAGTGAGAATCTGTATTGAAATAGGATTCCAGAGCGCTGAAACACCAATATATTCACGTGATAAGACCGATTTGTCGAACAAAATAGCAGAAGCACTATATGTATGAAAAACTAGTATGGAAAGCAGCTTCATTGAAGAATTTTATTGTCATATTTCTCGCCCCCATCCATGTCAGTAGCTAGTAGATGAGTTTGATGTATTGCAGATACGCAACATAAAAGTATTGTTGTGATATCAACATACAATCTTATGGGTAATGACTAGTTCAGTGAGAATCGGCGTGATGAAAATGGCTGGAATAAGTGATTTGGTTGACAATGAAGACGATGCAAATATTTTGGACGATCTAGAGGTCATTGCCTCTAATGCTTCCTAGACGTATTTATGTTCGCCCAAATTATTTTAAATGCTGGGATGATGCAGAATTTGTTACGCTATTTCGTTTTCTAATTGCCATTTTGGAAACACTACATGAAAAACTCCACGACCATCTAAAGAGTCCAACAGATAGTTATGTATTTTGTAAGTTATCTGTCGTAATACAAAACAGAATACATTACTTATGCCTGCAAGCTTATTTACTTATGCTTGTTTGCTCCTAGTGTAAGGCCTAAAATGATTCCTTCCTCCGATACAGGAATAGTATACATTTGACTATGTGCGAGTTATTGCTTGCACTAAGGTACTACGCACTTAGCAGTATGTTTAGCAGTATGTTATCGTACTAAGCCGTAAGCATTTTTGCTGTCCTACATTTCCCATGAAAAGCATGGAATTTATTTGTCACCAAGGAGGTTAGAATACAGGGAGAAGCCCTTACGCTGCAAAAGTGATTCCTGCCTCTGCCATATTGCTAAGTTTTGGAGAAGTGTTCGTATTGTAGAGCTAATGTTTAATGTCACTTAAAACAGGAATAAAACATCAGACGGTTTTTCCATGATGTACAACGTGTTAAAAGAGTGCAAATTAGCCGTTAAAAATAAAGTTTTCAAATATATATTACTATTTATTCAAGAAAGTATATCGTTTGAAAGTGCATACTTTTCAGTGACTGTCTCTTCAATGCATTAACAGTAAGAGGATCGACTTCACGCATAGTTTGCACTAATTAGGTGATCATGTGAGATATCTTACACAATATACGTATCGTTAACGTATTTTATTCAGATATTGGCTACAATTGAAATTTGTGTGTGATATAGTATGATATTTTGCTGTATCAACTCTTCAACGTTAGGTTTACATGGATTTTACTTAGAGCGTGGCACCATGGGGCTACCATAATGTTGAAAAAGAAATTCTCGTTGCCCTTTTATGTGGTTTGTGATCACCTCGGACGGCCAGAGCAATTGCAGACCTGTGTGGCATCGACAGTACGAGGTTATCAATCAGCTCTTGACGGATATTTGGCCATTCCTTCCACAGCTGCATTTGTCAACGGACCTTTACCCGTTCGAAACCCCTTCCTATGGCGATAGGATCGCAACGCTGAACTAGCACATTCCCCATTCTGATAATACAGCTTCACTAAAAGCACCTTTTCAGGTAACGTCAACATGCTGCGACTGCTGGTGCATCTGATTCTCTCTCTCATTACAGCTCCTTTTATACACGATTTTCATGCGCAGTCACTGACGTTTTGCTGTCCTGTCCCATCTGTCAGACATTTTGAACTTTTTTTTGTTCTAATAAAACCCCATGTCATTCCAGTCATGTGTGTCAATTTTTACCTCTCTAACTGCATTATTCCGTGATGTATTAAGTTTTCAAATTTATACTGACTTTCTGATCACCCGGTACCTTTACTTCAGATTTCTGATCAAAGTCTATATTTATTAATTGTCTCATTCCATTTACTGTATGGAACTGTATGTACTGTGTTTTATAAAAATTTAATGATAGTCTATAAAACTCTTCTGGGCGTTGGACCGCATCGTCAATATATCAAATACTTCACCGACGTTTCGGCCACTATTGCAAGCGGCCATCTTCTGGGTATTAAACGTAACACCCAGAAGATGGCCACTTGCAATAGTGGCCGAAACGTCGGTGAAGTATTTGATATATTGACGATGCGGTCCAACGCCCAGAAGAGTTTTATAAACAATGACAACGGCCGTGGAAGCCTTCGTTTACAATTGATCATAGTCTATTTGCTTAGAACCACTTAATGATTTTCTGAAAGACGTCGTTTACAATTTCTTCAGTTAGTTCTTGTTTGACAGGTGTAATAACTATACTTGCATCATCAGCAAAAAGAACCAGCTTAATATATATTAAGAACAGCAAAGGGCCCAGGACCGAACCTTGTGGCATCCCAGTTTTGAGTGTTCCTCCGTTTAAGGAATCAGCTGTTTTTCCATGTTATGTGAACTACTCAAGTCAACTTTCTGCTCTCTTCCTGTTAGGTATGATTTAAACCATTTGTACACTGTCCCATTCATACCACAATACTTTGGTTTATCTAGAAGAATTCTATGATTTACACAACCAAAACCTTGAAGAGATGACAAAAAATCCCAATGGGTGATGTCCGGTTATTCAGAGCATTTAATATTTCATTGGTGAAAGTATATATACCATTTTCTGTTGAAACGCCTTTCTGAAAACCAAACTGACATTTTGTTAGAGCTTTATTTTTACCTATGTGTGAAGCTACTCTAGAATACATTACTTTTTCAAAAATTTTGGATAAGGCTGTCAGAAGTAAGAATGGGCGGTAGTTGTTGACATCAGACGAATCCCCTTTCTTGTGCAGTGGTTTAACAGTAGCATATTTGTCTATCTGGAAAAACACCTTGCTTCAGAGAACTATTACATATGTGACTAAGAATCCTACTTATTTCTTGAGAACAAGCTTTTATTGCCCTGATGGAAATACCATCAATTACTTGTCAGCTTTTGCTCTTGAGAGAGTGAATTATGTTCTTAATTTCAGAAGGAGATGTGGGTGGAATTCCTATTGTATCAAATTGTGTAGGTACTGCCTGTTCCATTCTCTGTCTCTTTAGTAGTTCTGTTGCATTTTAAGTGTTCTGCAAATAAAATGCAGTACGATATTTTGCTGTCTCAAATCTTTACTTTAGGTTTACATGACGTTTACTTAGAACGAGGCACCATGGAGCTACCATAATAGTGAAAAAAGCCTTCTCGTTGCCCTCTAATATGGTGAGTAATCACTTTGGACGGCCAGTACAATTACACAGCAGCGTGTCATGCACAGTACGAGGTTATGAATCAGCTATTGACGGATATTTGGCCATTCTGGTGCTGGTGTGGTTGCGCGATTTCGGACTGTTCTTGTTGATATTGCGCGTCCTTTTGCTGTCTGCAGGGTGAGTTACACCTGAGTTGCATTCCACCTGCTGTCTCGGCGGGCTGTTTACCGGAGATAACGCTCATCTCCTGATGTTACCAGTGGACAACCTTGGCCTTGCCTTCTTTTAATGGTTCCCGTTGCCTGAAATTACACTTTGGGACACTCCAATAGCTGCAGCCAACTCCCTCTATCTCTTTCTCGCTTCCAACCTTTTTTTGACTCTTCATGCCATAGCTTCGGTTAAGTCGGGTTGTTATTGCATTGCACTACAAGCACACTACAGAATCTGAATCCAGCTAGTTGTGTAATTCGTAAGCTAGAGTAAACACAAGTCAACACAAAACCCCCACAGTGGCAGTTTTCTGTTATTACCACTATCTTCGGTTGTCGTAATAATGTTATCTCCACTCCGTGGAACCGACGGACAGACGTCGATCCATTTTAGTTCATTCTGTCGATGACAATACTTCAGAACCTAGATATCTCAACTGATCCCTTAATGTTTTGATCAGTCTAGGCCTATAAATGGAGTTTTATTACGTGAGCCAGTATATTCGTTTGAGAACTTCATCTTCAATATCATTATCTTAGAGTTATTTATCGTCAGAATCGTCAAGTACTCTCATGAAATGTTGACTTGCTTCCTCAGGTAGTGGAGCATACTTTTAGCAACTTTTGCGTGATACGAACTAAAAATTGTAGATCTTATGCTAGAAATACTGTCTTTCTCTCTTCTCCGCAATCTCGTTTCTGACTCCTGGAAAATACTGTTCTTTAAACTTGTTGTATGAACACTTACGGATTCTTTCCTGGAGGGCAACAGTAAACCAGATTATGACATAGAACAAAATGAGCCACCACCATCATAAATCTTACTGGGCTTGATAGCAGTCGTCGTTTCGGTAATACAGTTTTCCGTTTGCGTGAATTATTCATGATATACTAATTATTTCAACAGTCTTATAGGAGCAATAGCATTGTTAAAAGTATCAGATATTATTTCACATTAGAACATATATTTACTAGCTTATATGCCCG
Source organism: Locusta migratoria (assembly GCA_026315105.1). Lineage (NCBI taxonomy): Eukaryota > Metazoa > Arthropoda > Insecta > Orthoptera > Acrididae > Locusta > Locusta migratoria. The sequence goes on from CM048745.1 coordinate 107,347,685, forward strand.
TGCTTCGCAACGGTTGTTAAAAAGGGACCTGTGTATAACATGGTTCTTTGGGTTCCGGACAGGGTCAGCAAAAACACAATCCTTGTTCGATCGTTCATTCAATAAACTTAGTTCTCCTAGCCATGATGTCAAATTTAAGAAGAAGTAATTGTCAAAAACGATGAATGTTCATAAAGTTTCTCATACTAAGAGTGAAATTAATTTATGTCCGTACTGCGGAACAATGTAAAATCAGTGTTAGGTTGTGTTCATAAAGTTAAGAATGTGTGTTTGGCGTAAACTTCTGAAAACGTCTATCGTTAAGATAAAAATACAGCGCCATGTGTTGGTTCTATGGTGTAGTACTAAACTGTTTATCTCTCATAGTAAGTGAATGCTTAAGTATTAGTATGTTGCAGTGTTGCACTGGGGACAATGTGCTTATTCTGTATGCAGTGCTCCATATTATCGAAAACTCGACGAATGCTGAAAGTCTGGTAATTCAATCAACAGAGCAGTTCATGTCTGTTTAAATAAGACGTCATGGTGGTGTCAATGTGCGATAAAGTGAGTCTAGGTAATAGTAGAAGGAATGGTGTCAGCTGATCGTCTGTATAGAACTTCCATTAAATATAGTATTTCCAGTGCTCTTGACTGTGTTAGCATGTCCCCACGTCCTTCAGTGATTATTTCGTTAAGCACGAAGTTTAAATCGACCTTGTGTAATAGAACTTTATATTCAGAAGTCGGATTATAACTGTAAGTACAATTGTCTCTGCAAATGAAGACGCCTTTCTCCGCACCAAAAGTAAGTAATTACAAATTTAAATCACTATAGTGTACCGTACAATTATGAAAGCAGAGAGGTTTCTGATGTGTTTGTCGCTCGCGTGTGTATATTATCTCTAGTGGCAGGCACAGAGCAGAAACATCTCTGGAGTGAGCATTCAGATGCGCAGAACAGATTTTGTGTTCCCAATATTAAGGTGGAAATGGCACGTGATATTGGGAAAAATATACTAATCGCTGATTTTATCTTGGTACTTTTTTGTTCGGTTAAGACAGGGTGACTATGTGTAAATGGCCCATTTAGCGACACTTCCTCAACTTTCTTGTTGATCCGGTGACACATTTATTTAGATATTATTTTATCTTATGTGGTTGCTCTGCGAAAAGGAGGTGGGACTTCCTTACAGTCAGTGCGGTACAAACCAATCGTAAGAGCAAATAAATGCGTGGAAAGAGTGGCTTTGTCTCAACATCTCGTAGAAATTCCAGCTTAATGTTGAGAAGATGCACAGAACGCAATGCTCACTTCACAGATATTTCTACTCTATGTACAATTTAGTGGCTACACCCGTCGAAAGATGCACTTCTTTTCTTTCCATGACACTGCAAAGCATACTTACTTGCAGTGGCAGCGGTTTAGTTTGCTATCGTTAGCAACGAACTATTCGCTTTAGGAGGAGGCTTAATTTACTGACCAGAACAGGATAAATTATTTATTTCATCGTGAACATAAAAAAATATTTCCCTCATTCTACGTGACTGATTTTTGAAAAAAAAAAAACATTTAGTGGCCGATGGCAACATTAGCACACAACGCCACTAACGTAAGTAAAATTATACCCCTTCTTGAAGTGTATTACACCATATTTATGGGAATGAAAATTACTCAGCAATGCCATAATTAATTATTTGGTGTAATAACTAACTAACATCGCCTCACTTTGTTGTTTCTTGTACTATGGAATTTTCGATGCATTCCTAAACATAACGCTCTCAAAATGTAATGAGGATACACCGAAATCAAAAAGGGAAGTACATAAATTCGATTTTCCTTGCAAAGAATTCTTATGTAAATTAGAGCATCGGTAGACGCGAAGGAATGTCGTTATATTTTGAATTCAAATGTTCCTTGTCAAAAGAAGCAAACATATGTCGTTAAGCTGTGAATGTATAAAGTGTAATCAGCAACTCGCTGTTCAATGTTAGTTCGTATTTGTAGTGATAGGAATGCGGCTCTTAATTCAAAATATTTCTGTTACTGAGGGAATACGCACACACGATCATGTATTGTTTCTTTGCAGTACTACAAAAACAACAATTCTTAGTAATAAATGAATTTTATTTGTCTCGTACCTGGGTTAAATTTTACTTGGTTTACTATGTTAACGTTGGCAACAAAGTATTCGCTCGAGGGAAATCATTAATTTACTTATCGGTAAAACATTAATTATTTATTTTAATATCACTACAACGAATTATTCCTCCCATTGTACATGACTGATTTTTCACTAAGCCTATGTTCAACGACCGTTGCCAACATGAATACACTGCTGCCGTAAGGACAGACGTAGCCGTTGTTTCAGTATATTACACCTTAGTTTTGTTAATAAAGAACGCAGCATCGACAAAGATCTTTGGTCTATTTATACTATGTAATAAGATCTAGCGGATCTTTGCAATACTACGCTGCAATTCAAGCATAGCACACACCAGAAATTACAAATTACGATATCTTTTCTTCCCCTGATCCGATTTTGAGGAAATGAAGCTTATATGTTGCGCCAAGGTACTCTCAGTTGACCTATGAAACCCAATGATAGTTCGTGTAGTACTCTTGGAGATTTGCTGTACTACACCATACTTCTAACCATAGTACACCCAAAAATTTCAAATTACGATATATTTCCTTCCTCTGATCCGATTTTGATGAAACAAAGCCTATGTTATTCTCCAAACTATTCTCAATTTACCCGTGGAAACCCATGAAAGTTAGTGTAGTACTTTTGGAGATTACCTTCAACAAATAGACATACACGATGGCTTTTAAGGAAATGATTAAATTATGATATCTTTATTTTCTGTGATACGATTTTAATTATTGATACCTTTATGTAACCACACGATGTTATAAAGTTACGTGTGAAAACCACACGAAAATTCGTCAAGTAAGTTTGGAGATAATCGTGTTCGAAGAGACAGACAGACATTACGATCGTAGATAAAAAAATTGAAATTACGATATTCTTTTTTTCCGTTATCCGACTTTTATGAAACGAAGTCTATATATTGTCCAGCTACGCTTAAGTTACCTGTGAAAACCCCATGCACATTCGTGAAGTAGTTTTGGAGATAGGAGGTTTTTATTAGTTGAAAGAACAGACACGACGCTTACTGAAAACACTTAAAATTGCGATATCTCTTTTTCTCATGATCCGATTTTGATAAAATTATGCCTGTATGTTGACCCAAACTTTTCTCATGTTTCCTGTGAAAACCGCATGAAGTTTCTTCCAGAAGTTTTGAAGATTGAAGGGAACAGCGACAGGCCTACATTTACAGATTTATTATTAGTATAGAAGATAACTAGTCGACCCGGCAATGATTCGCAATTGCTAATATGTATGTACTCTTGCTTTGAACGTCAAATGCGCAAAATTTTATCGCAATCGTAGGAATGATATTGATAGCCCAAAGATATTGCTCTTTCATTGTTTTCCGCAAATTTTTATATTTTCTGGCCAACTATTCCAAATTTTTACTTCACTCAATCCTTCCTGTCGCTTTGAACGTCGAATGTGCAAAATTTTATCGCAATATGATGAATGGTATTGATATTTCATAGAAAAATCCCTTTATTTTTTCTGAATTCTCCAGTTTTCCGGGAAACTTTTCCAAATTTTTATTTTTTAAGAACGTTACTCTTGCTTTGAACGTCAAATACGCAAAATTTTATTGCAATCAGACGAATAATATTGATATCCCACTGAAAAAAGCTCTTTCATTTTCTCGCGAAATTTCAAATTTTCCGGGTAACTTCCCCAAATTTTTAGTTCATATGAATGGTCAACTTTTGTTGAACGTCAATGATGAAAATTTTATCGCAATCGAAAGAACGGTTCTCAACTTATAGTGTTGAGTACATTTAGAAGCACATTGAAAGAGGATCTTGGTTCGAATTTTGCGACTTTCCTCTTTTTTTATGCTGATAACTTTTCCAAGACAATAATGAACAAAAGAAAAAATGAATTACCCGTCGTGCGAATAGTCAGTTGTAGTGCTGTATTCAATCAAAAACACATTGAAAAACGCACTTTTAGTTTTTCACAAATTTTCCAATTTTTCGGTAGATTTTCCAAAAAATTTATTTCATACAAACCTCATCCAGTCAAGCCTTACTCAAGTGATGCTCTTACAACCATGTGGCAATTTATTTTTATTTAATAAAAAAACGCTTTCGGTTTTTCCTAAATTTTCCTACTTTCCGGGCGACTTTTCCAATTTTTTTTATTTTCTTTAATTTTTCTTTTATGCAAACCTTCTTCTTGCTTTCAACATGAAATGAACAAAATTTTGACGCAGCTGGACCAACGGTACTGATAGCGCACTTGAAAAAGCTGTTTAGTTTTTCCTGATTTTCCTCTTTTCCGGACAACTTTTCTATGTTTTATCACCGTTTAAACCTTCCCTGGACTTACACGAATATTTCAAGACTAAAACTAGCCAGATCGGTTCAGCCGTTCTCGAGTTTTAGCGAGACTAACGAACAGCAATTCATTTTTATATATATATTGATTGTAAAATGTTTGATAGAGTTGTAGTACAGATTGGAAATCTCGTAAATAGTGGATACAATGTCGTTGTTTACCGATACCTCAACAAATTCTAAAATGTTCCAATCGCTGTCTTTCACTTTTTGAACTCTTAGCACAGTATTGGGTAGAACAAGAACACATGGAAAACTGGACGGAACTTTAACTAGTTTATCGTCTTTTACTGCTATAAACGACACTTTTGTAGGAGATACTGTAAAAAATGGATTTGTCAAGGCTGAGCGCAAACCCAGACGCGTGGAGCACGTATAAGACGACACGATATTGCAGAGGGATGGCGCGTTCCACGCATGCCGTGCCGCCATATTGAGGCTCGTATGACGAGTCTGCCCTCCAGCCGCAGTGCTGCGGGGGTGAAGTTCCGCTCGCTATGAAATACCAGGGTAAGTCAATTATTATCCGCAATTTAGTTATATTTTTGTTTATGTTGGTGGTACTGTCGTTTTACGTTGGTGGCGCATGTTTTGTTTATTTGTTGTTATATCTTTGCAATATTCAAGCTGCTACGTTAGTTTCGTTTTCGCTGCCGTGCTGTTAATCATGGCTGCTCCGCTGTCTATTTGCACTAAAGAAGAACAACGTTCATTGATACGTTTTTTGTGGGCGGAAGGTGTGTCAGGGGCCGAAATTCATAGAAGACTTTCAGTACAGTACGGGAGCAGTGTCTTGCCACAACGAAGTGTGTACGAGTGGATTGAAAAATTCCGAAATGGTCGCACGAGTGTTAAGTACGTTGAAGGAGGCGGACGACCGTTTACCGCCACAAATGAAGAAACCATTGAGCGATCACGTGAAATGATTCTCTTAGACAGACGATTAACTATTGATGAAGTGGCTCATCGTCTTCAAATTAGTCATGGTTCTGCCTACGAAATTATTCACAACAGACTTGGGTTTCGTAAAGTTTGTGCAAGATGGGTCCCAAAACAACTCACACAGTTGCATAAGCAAACGCGCCTCGACATCTGCAAAAAAAAAAAAAAAAAAAAAAAAAAAAAAAAAAAAAAAAAAAAAAAAAAAAAAAAAAAAAAAAAAAAAAAAACCATTTGTATCGCTATGGTAACGAAGGGGACAACTTCTTAGACAGAATCATTACTGGTGACGAAATATGGATCCATCATTACGAGCCGGAGACTAAACGGCAGAGTATGGAATGGAAACATCCAAATTCGCCGTGCAAGAAAAAGGCCTCGCGCATCGCAGCATGGCAGAGGACTCAGTTCGTAGTAATCGATGGTAAGGCATCTACTAAAATAGAGGTGATATCGGGCGTCCCACAGAGTTGTGTTATTGGTCGTCTGCTGTTCCTTATTTACATAAACGATTTAGGGGAAAATCTAAGTAGCTCTCTTAGGTTGTTTGCAGATGACGCCGTTATTTATAGTCTAGTGAAATCATCTGAAGATCAAAACCAACTGCAGAACGATATGAATAAGATATCCCTATGGTGTAAAAATTGGCAATAGACTTTAAATAATGAGAAGTGTGAAGTCGTCCACAGGTGTACGAAAAGAAATCCGTTAAACTTTGTTTACAAGATAAAAAAAATCGAAAGTGAAGGCTGTAAACTCCACATAATACCTAGGAATTACTATTACTTCAGGTAAAACTGGAAAGAACACGTTGATAATGTCGTGAGAAAGGCGAACCAGATACTGCGTTTTATTCGCAGATCCCTTAAAAGATGCAACAGAACTACAAAAGAAATTGCATACACTACGCTTGCCCGTCCATTTTTGGAGTATTGCTGCTCAGTATGGGATCCTTATCATCAGGTGGGTTTGACGGAGGACATCGAAAGAGTCCAAAGAAGGGAAGCTCGTTTCGTATTGTCACGATACAGGGGAGACAGCATTACGGAAATGATATAGGATCTAGGATGGGAATCATTACGACAACTGCGCTTATCGCTGCGGCGTGGGCTACTTACGAAACTCCAATCGCCAACATTCTCCTCCGAATGCGAAAATATATTGTTGACTCCCACTTACATAGCTAGAAATGGCCATCAGAATAAAATACGAGAAATCAGAGCTCTAACGGAGACATTCAGGTGTTCTTTCTTCCCGCGCTCTATTCGAGAGTGGAATGTGAGATAAATATTATGAAGGTGGTTCGATGAACCCTCTGCCGGGCACTTAAATGTGATTTGCAGAGTATCCCATGTAAATATAGATGGCGCCTCAATGACCTCGGCCACTCCGCCGCGGCATTTAAAACTATTGACCCGCCCCATCTTTGCACGGGTAGCACTAATTACTATAGCCAGGTATATATATATATATAGCTACAGTGCCTTGCCACGCCCAAGGAAAAATCCACTTGCATTTAAGAATAATACAAAATTATATTTCTTTTATTAATTCATCTTAAGGCCAGCATTAAGACAATGCTTTTTGTTTTTCTGTTTGGAGTAAAAACGTATCAATTTTGGGGTGCGCAAACTCGGGAGCTAACCATATACAATTGGCTGTGTGAAAAGCGGGAATGTTCCAAATTTAAGCCAGCAATAGTCAACAATGGTAATAATAGAGATAATGCGCAAAAGGAACTGGAGCCACTTGAATTCGTTTTACTGGAAATCGTCGGTATGTGTGAAACCTTCCGCCGATGATTGTTGCCTCGATTAAGTTTGGTCTCAATTTTTAATAGTCATTCCAGTGGATCTTTGCTTAAGTTGAGAATGATCGTCACTGGCGATGCAGCCTCCAAGTTAATAGGTGCGGTAGTACTTCGAGTGGTTCCAATGAGTTCAAAAATTCATTTTATTTGTAGGCCGATATTAATGGAGATGCGATATTACTTCAATTTCATTTTCCTATTCGTATTCGAAAATACATCACTACATTTAGTGAATGGAACTTATAGAGACAACAGCATTAAAAAAAGAGTACTTTCCCTGTTTGTGCGCCTCGGTTGCACAGTGGTAGTGTGCCAGACTACAAATCCGAAGGTCCCGGGTTCGATCCCCGCCAGGCCCTGGGATTTTTATTTGTCACTCTCCACTTCTTTCACCTCTGGCAGTATTGCTCAATGTGAAAAATACCGAGTAGCACCGTGGTTCGGAACCCACGTTAAACTGTAGGTCCCCCAATAACTGGCTGGGTAAGTCAGTTCGAAGGTCGGAGGAAGGCAACGGCATACCACCTCCAAACAGGACCATGCCTAGTAAAGCACTGTGGTGTTCAAACCAATCTTCGGATTGTTGACTGCTTTACCTTTTTACCACGCCATTCTTCTATTGCTGCACTGCTGTGACTAGGAGCGCTAGCGTCGCTACCATGACTGTTGATACTGCCCATAGACAATAGACATATATTACTAGACTGGCAAACGTCCATCTATGACGGAAGCCTGACGACGCCATCTTGCCTTACCTCACGTCAAAAAGTTTCCGTACGGTACTGATACGACGTTTTAAGCTTTAGCGGTTGGTTTGAATGTGAGTTGCGTTCGAGCTAATACTTTTGCACTAACTGAATTTAACTCAAATACGTAAATTGTCGAATCGTGTTATAAGAACGTGTTAAGTACGGTTACGTTTTACTTAGCATCCAGGCGGCCTTCCGTGATTATGTTATCAATCATGTGACGTTGCCAGTCACGTGACAACGCGAATGTTTTTATATGAAGTTTCGTTTACGAGGGCAATTACTTATACTGAGTGTATGAGGGGTACATACAAGAATCTGTCAACCATAGAGCAGAAACAGCGTTATTTATTTACTTCAATGTCTATACGAAACACTAATCAAGTGACTCAGGTGTGGATTTCTAAGAATATTATTATCCTTGCAAGGGCTTTCTACCGTCTTGTTGATGTTGCCAACATTATCATACGAGGCCGCCAAGATGGTAAGTAAAATTTTACCGTTTATAGTTAAAAAAAAGACTGTAGTTTCCTGAAAACACTCAGAAGAATAAAGATATGTCTTATCAACGACAAATAGCACATTTATAACGGTCATACCTTCCACTCCCATGAACCACAGACATTGCCGAGGTGGGGTGGCTTGCGTGCCTCAACGATACAGATAGCCGTACCGTAGGTGCAACCACAGCGGAGGGGTATCTGTGGAGAGGCCAGACAAACGTGTGGTTCCTGAAGAGGGGCAGCAGCCTTTTCAGTAGTTACAGGGGCAACAGTCTGGATGATTGACTGAGCTGGCCTTGTAACATCAGCTAATGTGGATTTGTCACACAGCTACTGCGAACGGCTGAAAGCAAGGGGAAACTACAGCCGTTACCTTTCCCGAGGACATGCAGCTCTACTGTATGAACATATGATGATGGCATCCTCTCGGGTAAAATATTCCGGAGGTAAAATAGTCCCCCATTCGGATCTCCGGGCGGGGACTACTCAGGAGGATGTGATCATCAGGAAAGACAATACTGGCATTCTACGGGTCGGAGCGTGGAATGTTAGATCCCTTAATCGAGTAGGAAAATTAGAAAATTTAAAAAAGGGAAATGGATAGGTTGAAGTTAGATATAGTGGGGATTAGTGAAGTTCGGTGGCAGGATGAACAGGATTTCTGGTCAGGTGAGTACAGGATTATAAATACAAAATCAATTGGGGGTATCACAAGAGTAGGATTGATAATGAATAAGAAAATAGGAATGCGGGTAAACTACTATGAGCAGCACAGTGATCGCATTATCATTGTCAAGATAGATACGAAGCCAACACCGACAACAGTAGTACAGGTTTATATGCCAACTAGCTCTGCCGACGACGAGGAAATCGAAGAAATATATGAGGAGCTAAAGGAAATTATTCAGACAATTAAGGGAGAGGAAAACGTAATTGTTATGGGAGACTGGAATTCAGTAGTAGGACAAGGAAGGGAAGGGAGGATAGTAGGTGAATATGGTCTAGGCAAAAGGAATGAAAGAGGAAACCGCTTGGTAGAATTTTGCACAGAACATAATTTAGTTATAACAAACACCTGGTTCAAGAATCACAAAAGAAGGTTGTATACTTGGAAGAGACCAGGAGACACCGGAAGATACCAGATAGATTTTATAATTGTAAGACATAGATTTCAGAACCAGGATATACAGTGTAAGACATACCCAGGGGCAGATATAGACTCTGGCCATAACTTGTTGGTTATGAACTGTAGGCTGAAACTAAAGAAACTACAGAAAGGTAGGAAAATAAGGAGATGGGACCTGGATAAATTGAAGGAACCTGAGGTTCTTAAGAATTTCAGAGGGAGCTTTAGGCAGCAATTGACAGAAACAGGGGAAAATAAAACAGTAGAGGAGGAATGAGTAAAATTAAGAGATGAAATAGTTAAGGTAGCAGAGGACAAAATAGGTAGGAAGGCAAGACCTACAAAAAATCCTTGGATATCACAGGAGATACTAAATTTAATCGATGAAAGGAGAATATATAAAAATGCAGTAAATGAAACAGGCAAAATGGAGTACAGACGTCTAAGAAATGAGATTGACAGGAAGTGCAAAATGGCTAAGCAGGAGTGGCTAGAAGGCAAATGCAAGGATGTAGAAGAATGTATAAATAGGGGAAAAATAGATACAGCCTACAAGAAAATAAAAGAAACATTTGGAGATAAGAAAAACAGCTCTATGAATATCAAGGACACTGATGGAAAACCAGTTCTCAGCAAAGAAGGGAAAGCTGAAAGGTGGAAAGAGTATATAGAGGGGCTCTACAAAGGAAATGAACTTCGAGACAATATTGTAGGAAGCGAAGAGGATGTAGATGAAGATGAAATAGGAGATACTATACTGAGAGATGAATTTGACAGAGCCCTGAAAGACCTAGGTCGGAACAAGGCCCCAGGAGTAGATGACATACCCTCAGAGCTACTGAAGTCTCTGGGAGAACCAGCCATGACAAAATTGTTTCACCTGGTGTGTAAGATGTATGAGACAGGTGAAATACCCTCAGACTTTAAGAAAAATGTTATAATCCCCATCCCTAAGAAAGCAGGTGCAGACAGGTGTGAAAACTACAGAACCATCAGTTTAATAACTCATGGTTGCAAAATATTAACGCGAATTATATACAGAAGGATGGAAAAGCTGGTAGAAGCCGACCTCGGGGAAGATCAGTTTGGGTTCAGGAGAAATGTAGGAACACGGGAGGCAATACTCACTTTACGGCTTATCCTAGAAGACAGATTAAGAAAAGGCAAACCTACATTTCTAGCTTTTGTAGATTTGGAGAAGGCTTTTGACAATGTTGATTGGAATAAACTCTTTCAAGTTCTGAAGCAAGCAGGAGTAAAATACAGGGAGCGTAAGGTTATTTACAACTTGTACAAAAACCAGACAGCGGTTGTCAGAGTTGAAGGGCATGAAAGGGATGCAGTGGTTGGGAAGGGAGTAAGACAGGGTTGTAGCCTTTCTCCGATGTTGTTCAATGTGTACATTGAGCAAGCTATAAAGGAAAGCAAGGAGAAATTTGGTGAAGGAATTAAAGTTCAGGGGGAAGAATTAAAAACATTGCGTTTTGCCGATGACATAGTAATTCTGTCAGATACAGCAAAGGACCTGGAAGAGCAATTGAACGGAATGAACAGGGTGCTGAAAGGTGCATATAAGATGAACATTAACAAGAGCAAAACTAGGGTAATGGAGTGCAGTGTAAGAAAATCAGGTGATGCTGAAGGAATTAGATTGGGAAACGAAGCAATAAAGGAGGTAGATGAGTTTCGTTACTTGGGCAGTAAAATAACAAATGATGGTCGCAGTACAGAGGATATAAAATGCAGAATGGCAATGGGTAGAAAAGCGTTCTTGAAAAAGAGAAATTTGTTAACGTCGAATATTGATTTAAACTTAAGGAAGTCCTTTCTGAAGGCATTTGTATGTAGTGTTGCCTTGTATGGGAGTGAGACATGGACGATAAATAGTGCGGACAGGAAGAGGATTGAGGCTTTTGAAATATGGTGCTACAGAAGAATGCTAAAGATTAGGTGGGTGGATCGCGTAACTAATGAGGTCGTACTGAACATAATTGGGGAGAAAAGGAATTTCTGGCATACCTTGGCTAAAAGAAGGGATAGATTGGTAGGACACATTCTTAGACATAAAGGAATTGTGAATTTAGCGTTGGAGGGAAGTGTATGGGGTAAAAATCGCAGGGGAAGACCAAGAGATGGATACAGTAAGCAGATTCAGACAGATATAGGTTGTCGATCTTATGTGGAGATGAAGAGGCTTGCTCAGGATAGGGTATTGTGGAGAGCTGCATCAAACCAGTCTCCGGACTGAAGACCACAACAACAACACCACAGTCTAACATATACAGTCGCGACACTCACTGCTGTGAAAGTTGTTACCAACTGACAGTTGCAACAACACTAGCGCTCCTTGCGGTGGGCAAGCTGCCGTAGGAGTGATGTTTGTTTATAATCATTTGTGTGCGTAATTACCGAAATAGTTGGTACAGTTTTTGCGTTATAAGCATTAGTAAAATATTAAGAGATATACATAACACGGACATTGATGTAAAAACAGCCGAATTTAACTGATTCAGAGGTGTAATGAAGAACTTCGTCATGAACAAATACTTACGAATATGTGTTATTTTGCGACTTATTCCGTTGAAAGTAAGTAGAATAAAAACATAAGAGAAACATACATTTCTATTATGGTGTGTTCTTACTATGACAAGAGTTTCTTGACGCGTATCAATTCGGTGTGTAGTCTAATGATTCGAACATTTTTAGGCATCAGTCGTCTTTCTGACGCGCATATTCGTTTGAATGTGATTACTTTAGCTTAAGAAGACAATGGCTTGAAGATTCTTGCCGTTCGTGGTTCAGTTGTAGCAACAATTGTGGATTTGGGTTCTTCTTTGTTGAAAACACTCTGACTGCTTTTTCCGTTTTCTTGCCAGTTCTGTGATGTAACTGACGTTTTTCCTTCAGCTACAGCTGTGGTCAGAGGCGTGCAGCGATCCTGCGCTGCTCGCCCGGGCTCGTAGCCACGCCCCCCGGGCGGGCCTGGCCACGCGCTGCCCGCCCTGCCGGCACGAGCTCCTCCGGACGGTGTCGGGCAGCGCGGGTACCCCAACTACCCGAAGAGTGCCGGTACAGTCCGCCCGGCCGCCCGTGCCGCTCTGCTGCTAGCCGGGGCACGCGCCCGCCAGCCGCTGCGCTCTTAGCGGGAAATACACTGTTCCGATTTTCACACTCTAAAAACTGTTCACGTTACAAACGAACATCCCACATCGGCTTATCAACTTAGTTTTTCCTTACAAACTTTACTTTCCTTGGAAAAAATAACATGTCTGCGTTTCATTCAGCGTGAGTTTTTAGTTTCATAATGCTTTTCACTCGATTCTGAAGAAACTATAGGGTTAAAAAATCTGATTTTAGGACATCTGATAGTACAGCAACTTAGCTTTCTAACAAAGCATTAAACTTTTCATTTACAAATCATGTATTGAAAAAGTTAGATACTAGGCAGCTTACTGACCGATGCATTTTAGAACACACATTAACGCGAGTGCAATAGAGCTGTCTCAAATCATGAGTAATTGCTAGTTAATGAGCAGCATCAGTGCTACGATAGCAAGTATACGCATTCAGCGCGTGTTCGAACAGCGTTTCTGTGGACATTTCGCAAAATTACTTGATGTTTCCTTGCTGCTAAGAAAAAAATAAGTAAATAAATAAAAGTAAGAACAAACGATCAGTTGCAATCGAGGTCATTAGAAACGATTAACTGGTAGAATGTTAGAAGATACAGCTTACGCTTAACCACTCCAAGGAAAGTAAAATAATTACTGTTCCACGATCAGGCGTGTGGACCATTGTTGTCGTTTTACTTTATTTTATATTTCCCCCTTTTCCCTTTGGCTGGGGGTAGCTAAAACACAGCCGCGGTGGAGTAGCCGAGCGGTCTAAAGCGTCTCATTGCGGAGCGCGCGGTTGCTCGCCGTGGAGGTTCGAGTCCTCCCTGGGGCATGTGTGTGTGTGTGTTGTCCTTATGTTAGTTTACCTAGGTTTAAGTAGTTTGTAAGCTACGGACTGATGACCACGCAGGTTGGTCCGATAGATTTACAAACATTTGAACATTTTGTAGCTGCAGCGCCGAGGGAGTCACCACTATTCGAGAGGTGACATTCAAGGTCCCAGTTATCAGTTTTGTATCGCTGGACAGTCTCTCGTGTATCTTGTAAACACTTGGGATTTTTCCTCACTGACTTAATTGTCAGTGTACTATCAGTTGCGAGAGAAAAAAAGTAGACGTGCGCATTAATGCACCTGGTAAGAGCAGAACGTCCAATTTTGTGGTGCAGAAGCAAATCGGTAGCCGAATCGGCTCGCGCCTGAAATATTAAACATGTTGAAAGTCGTTGGCTTCGCGTTAGCCGGCTCCAGCAAATTTGTAGGTAGTTTTATACTTTGCTCAGTATTTACTTACACTGTGTTTCACTTTCACTTCCTGTTAAACTAAGTGATGGCTCTAACATAAAGAACAAGATTATTCCTTAAATCTCTTCAGTCCCTTGTTGCTAGTAAATCTACGTATTTCATGTATGTGACAAAAAATTATATGCCCTACGATGATGTGATATTTAATTTTGTTCAAGGTTGTCCAACTAATAATCTAGCTAAAATTCTGCCAAGGTAAACAGGAAATCTTTTAAAAAGCCAGTAGTCTGCGAATTGTATTCGTCTGCTATTCTTTTTACGTTCCTAGAAACTGTTGGAGGATGAGGAAGAACGTCTTTGGCACTTGCAGTGGGGTACTGTGCTTCTATCTCCATCAAAGTCTGTGCGAGGTCTCGAAATCCTTCTCCCGCAACTGTGCTGAAGGACCGCAAATCTATTGCACACATTCTTACTTATTTTTCCAGCACAAAAGATTTTGCTGACCCTGGATTATTGCTACAACCGTTCAAATCAGTACTCAGATAAGCTTTGCAGCTATTCCGGTGCCATAACAGCGTAGTGATACTGCCATCACGGAACGACAATAATTTACGGCAGCCATTACACTCTGCAAAACCCACAGTTTTATTTTCATTACCTAGAATCAACATAAAATACTCCCATACAACGCTGTCTCCAGATATCTTTAAACGCGAGTTTCCTGGAAAGGTCTTTTTTTTCTCGGATCGTCTACTTCTTGCACGTTGGTACGATCTGTCCTGTTCGCTATTTATTTCAGACATAACGATCGATAACTTATAAATTGCTATGTAGGTAACACAAAAGGTGCGTGAAGCCAACGCTGTATTACAACGTGTTGCTCAGAACTGTCTGCATTCCCCCGCTCGCAGCGCCTTGTGTAGAGCTGTTGCACGGGCCCGGCGGGTACCCGCTCGCCCGGCGAGTGTCGGGACTCTAGGGCGCATCGCAGCTCGCTCGCTGCGTACAGCGATGCAATGCGGCTCGACTACCCGCGGTGCGGGCAGCAGAGCGCAGCGGCCGGGCGCAGGCGAGCTCGGGCGGGTAAATTTGGCGCGCTGCACGGCTCTGGCTGTGGTCGCTGCTTTGGTACGTTAAATACTGTAGTTATTGCATTCTGTGTGTGTTTCCTACGTTCCACTCTCATCGAAAGATAATTGTAAATAAACTTTCCTGCAATGTACCGTTTCGTACATCATCAGTGATCTCAGTAAACCTAATAAAGACCAAGGGGGCGCTAATTTTAAATGACCACCTATTTTTATGGCACTACATACGTTCCCTAGAGTGAAAAGTCTGTAAAAATCGATATAAACGGTACTATTCACACTCATCCAATACTGTATTCAGAAACGTAGTTTACCGGCCGCTGCAGTCGTAGTGTATAACACAAATCTGCGGGAGTGTCACGACTGTATATGTTAGACTGTGGTCATACTATTAAAAGAAAAGCCCAAGTTGACCGAAACTGGTAACGGATTAATAAAAACAGGAAACACGACTCATTGTATTAAGCAGACTGTAGATTTTGTAAGAACTGTCAGATGAAGAAGAATACGTGTTATCCACGATAAACAACACTTATGATGACCCATACGACTGAAAAAAATCTGAAGTTGAATGAAATTGGTGCAGATTAATAACAACAGCAAATCAACGCTACTCATTACTGCGTGTCAAAGTTTACTCCAACTGCAAAAATTACAACCATATACAACACACGAATTTTCCAAATGTCAAAATTCTAAACAGCGTAGTTATGTCAGTTCATTGGTATTTTGACGACTGTTTTCTGGAATAACACAAACGACATCTGACACGTTTTAGTATAGAAATTTGGCGGCGATACTTCACTGACTCCAATGATACTGTATATGGCATTGCCAGTCTAGTAATATATGTCTGTGATACTGCCGCCATTGTTGGATCTTTCTCCGCTAGGGACGCTCGTTCCAATGGCCAGACGTAAACTTTTACATATACTTTGCACTGTGATATTAGAAAGACAATATGGATTAAAGACCCTGACGTCTGTATAAGCATGGTGTTCACTGTGTTGAATAACAACCAAGAAAGGCATTTTCTGAAATATGTGCAGATGGGAAAGAGTAAATAGCTTGTTCCTTATTTCGCGTTATTCTCTTCAAATCAATAAAATCTTGATCCAATCTCTATCAACTTCACAGGATTACCCACTGGGCAATCTGAAAATTTCAAATTTCATCAAAACTATTCTATAGATAACATATATACATACGTCGATTTCTATAGATATAGACTGAAAGTACAACAATAACTCATTTTTGTCTCGAGATATTGGCCATTACACATGCCGGACAGTCACGCTCTTCGCTCACAATTCCATTGATGCGCATAGGGAATCAAGGGGGGCCAGAACAAACGGCGTAGTTCGTACTTATTCTGAAGTAGTAGTGCTCCTTTATTCAATAATATTTTAAAATGAAATCTTGGAATTCAGAATACAACAAAGAGGTTTTTCCTATAATTTGGAATGAACAGACGGCAGTTTTCTGCATGCGATCGCATACCACGCCATTGACTGATAAGGATATATGTAATGCACAACGGATGATCGCAGCTGAACATAAACTAGTTGTATTTTCAGGCAGCTGATGAAAGCTGAGATTAATTTTCTTTAAACTTTTGGGCACATTAAAACTGTTTGCCAGACCGGGATACGAACCCAGGACATTTTTCCGCTCTGGGACAAAGTTTTAATCTGCTAGAAAGTTTCATATCAGCGCACACATTTTTTTTACTTACATAATTTTAAAATTGTGCACCCAGGTATAAAATTCAAATGTTTGTAAATCTATCGGACTAAACTGTGTGGTCATCAGTCCGTACCTTACACACTACTTAAGCCTAGGTAAACTAACCTAAGGACAACACACACACACCCATGCCCCAGGGAGGACTCGAACCTCCACGGCGAGCAGCCGCGCGCTCCGCAGCGAGACGCTTTAGACCGCTCGGCTACTCCACCGCGGCACCCAGGTATACATTTTCAATCTTGTTTAACTATACATTAAAAACTTTCTGATTCTTGATTTTGTAACCTACATTAATAGTTTCCTACCCTCACGATGAATCGTCTGTGTCTTCATGCAAGACGTAGTGGAGGCATAGGGTGTAATGCAGTGGCTAATGTGTCGACAGTCATTGACTTATTATTCCGATTACCTGCCCCTGTCACATGGAGGAGGCGATCTCATTACATGAGACTTCCTTTTTCAAGATTTTTTATTTTTTTTTATTTTTTTTATTTTTTATTTTTATTTTATTTTATTTTATTTTATTTTATTTTATTTTATTTTATTTTATTTTATTTTATTTTATTTATTTATTTTTCCTACATGACTTATAAATGTATTTGTATTACTAGTTCAGTGAAATTGAATCACCATATTCAGATCACATAAGGAACCAATCTTTACAACTCTTTGTCAGGCGTAAATAATAGTACGGCTGACAAAACTGGCAAGATGATTTTCGCACATCTTACAGTGTGATATATTCATTCGATTATGTTTTTGAAAAATCATTTATTGTGACAAATTTGACTTTATATTCGTTAAGGACTGTCTTATCTTTCCTTTGTTTGCAATACCATGGTGTTAATTTATGTCAGTAATGATTAGTATACAGAGCAGTTTTCTCTAGTGGTCTCTTTTGGAATCTAAGAGTATTATGAGCCGG
The DNA here is from genome assembly GCA_026315105.1 of Locusta migratoria. Taxonomy (NCBI): domain Eukaryota; kingdom Metazoa; phylum Arthropoda; class Insecta; order Orthoptera; family Acrididae; genus Locusta; species Locusta migratoria. Next base: position 107,365,401 of record CM048745.1, read on the forward strand.
CCGCGGGGGCCGAGGTGACTGAGGCGCTCCAGTCACGGTCAGCACGGCCACTACGGTCGGGGGTTCGAATCCCCCCTAGGGCATGGATATTTGTGCCGTCCTAGTTCGTAAGTAGTTCATAAGTAGTTTGTAAGTTAAGGGACTGATGACCCCATAGTTAAGTCCCGTAAGCTTAACAAACATTTGATTAAGAGTATTATGAACATTCGTATGACCGTGCCGCCAAGCAGTTAGAGGACTTGCAAGACAGGTACGTAATTTGGGGTGCATGCATATCAGGCGGAACCGAATTCAGGTCGCTCTTTCCTTTCCGCATTTGATAATACAAATAGTACCAACGATTGTTCATCGTTGTGCTGTATCACTGAAGCTTATACTTTGTAGCTGTATAAAATTTGGTCTCTCTGCAATTATTAACACCGTGGAACAATTAACAATTGCGTAGAGATGTGTACAGTACGAATCGTTGAACTACAAAGAGAAGTCTGACCCTAGACCAGTGATCTCAGTTATTAACACTGTATACGCAACTGTTGTGGTTTGCCTCTGTGAAAATCGTGACGGTCAATTATAGTTACGTTGGAAACTCTGTGTGTATAGATCGTGTTGTTCTTTTTAAACCTTCTGTCCTCTGAAAATAAATTATGAAAGATTTATTATTTTAATAAATACATAATGATGAAGATTGTGTCGCCTGTGGTTGTAGAGAAGTCAAAGGAAAGAGAGTAGAGATCAGAACCATATGTGAGTTATATTTTGATTCAGAACTAGTATTTTTAACAGATTTTATTTAATGAGTAAATTGAACTACTGTGGACAGTATTTTCGTGTTCAGTTTTATATTTGCCTCTTGTCTGCATTGATTTCCGTTTGAGCTGGCGTACTGAATATGCACGCTGTGTGGAAAATCAGGCTTATAACATACGCCCCGAGTCTGTCGTTATCAAACCTTTATTTGTCTTCAACAGTGTAATTTATTCATTACATCCAATATGGAAGATTAGTAGTTGTGAATCAAAATATAACTCAAGTTTACGTTTTACAAAACTCGTGTCTTTTTCTACTGTTTCGTTGCAGGAGTACGGTTGATTACATGTCTCGAATATTTTGTAAATAGTATACAAATTTCCGGAACAGGTAATGCCCATTGTACGTGACTTAGTTTCTACGAAAACACCCAGTAGAAAAGATTAGAAATTTCAGAATGTTAAATCCTTTGTAAGCACATAATAATGACAACTGGATAGTGTATATTTCAGAATGTTAAATCCTTTGTAAGCACGTAGTAGTGACAACTGGATAGTGTATATATCAGATTGTTAAATCCCTCGTAAGCACATAATAGTGACAACTGGATAGTGTATATTTCAGAATGTTAAATCCTTTGTAAGCACGTAGTAGTGACAACTGCATAGTGTATATATCAGAATGTTAAATCGTTTGTAAGCACATAATAATGACAACTGGACAGTGTATATTTCAGACTGTTAAATCCTTTGTAAGCACATAGTAGTGACAACTGGATAGTGTATATATCAGATTGTTAAATCCCTTGTAAGCACATAATAGTGACAACTGGATAGTGTATATTTCAGAATGTTAAATCCTTTGTAAGCACATAATAGTGATAACTGGATAGTGTATATTTCAGAATGTTAAATCCTTTGTAAGCACATAATAGTGATAACTGGATAGTGTATATTTCAGAATGTTTAATCCTTTGTAAGCACGTAGTAGTGACAACTGGATAGTGTATATATCAGATTGTTAAATCCCTTGTAAGCACATAATAGTGACAACTGGATAGTGTATATTTCAGAATGTTAAATCCTTTGTAAGCACATAATAGTGATAACTGGATAGTGTATATTTCAGAATGTTAAATCCTTTGTAAGCACATAATAGTGATAACTGGATAGTGTATATTTCAGAATGTTAAATCCTTTGTAAGCACGTAGTAGTGACAACTGGATAGTGTATATATCAGATTGTTAAATCCCTCGTAAGCACATAATAGTGACAACTGGATAGTGTATATTTCAGAATGTTAAATCCTTTGTAAGCACGCAGTAGTGACAACTGCATAGTGTATATATCAGAATGTTAAATCGTTTGTAAGCACATAATAATGACAACTGGACAGTGTATATTTCAGACTGTTAAATCCTTTGTAAGCACATAGTAGTGACAACTGGATAGTGTATATATCAGATTGTTAAATCCCTTGTAAGCACATAATAGTGACAACTGGATAGTGTATATTTCAGAATGTTAAATCCTTTGTAAGCACATAATAGTGATAACTGGATAGTGTATATTTCAGAATGTTAAATCCTTTGTAAGCACATAATAGTGATAACTGGATAGTGTATATTTCAGAATGTTAAATCCTTTGTAAGCACGTAGTAGTGACAACTGGATAGTGTATATATCAGATTGTTAAATCCCTCGTAAGCACATAATAGTGACAACTGGATAGTGTATATTTCAGAATGTTAAATCCTTTGTAAGCACGTAGTAGTGACAACTGCATAGTGTATATATCAGAATGTTAAATCGTTTGTAAGCACATAATAATGACAACTGGACAGTGTATATTTCAGACTGTTAAATCCTTTGTAAGCACATAGTAGTGACAACTGGATAGTGTATATATCAGATTGTTAAATCCCTTGTAAGCACATAATAGTGACAACTGGATAGTGTATATTTCAGATTGTTAAATCCTTTGTAAGCACATAATAGTGATAACTGGATAGTGTATATTTCAGAATGTTTAATCCTTTGTAAGCACGTAGTAGTGACAACTGGATAGTGTATATATCAGATTGTTAAATCCCTTGTAAGCACATAATAGTGACAACTGGATAGTGTATATTTCAGAATGTTAAATCCTTTGTAAGCACATAATAGTGATAACTGGATAGTGTATATTTCAGAATGTTAAATCCTTTGTAAGCACATAATAGTGATAACTGGATAGTGTATATTTCAGAATGTTAAATCCTTTGTAAGCACGTAGTAGTGACAACTGGATAGTGTATATATCAGATTGTTAAATCCCTCGTAAGCACATAATAGTGACAACAGGATAGTGTATATTTCAGAATGTTAAATCCTTTGTAAGCATGTAGTAGTGACAACTGCATAGTGTATATATCAGAATGTTAAATCGTTTGTAAGCACATAATAATGACAACTGGACAGTGTATATTTCAGACTGTTAAATCCTTTGTAAGCACATAGTAGTGACAACTGGATAGTGTATATATCAGATTGTTAAATCCCTTGTAAGCACATAATAGTGACAACTGGATAGTGTATATTTCAGAATGTTAAATCCTTTGTAAGCACATAATAGTGATAACTGGATAGTGTATATTTCAGAATGTTAAATCCTTTGTAAGCACATAATAGTGATAACTGGATAGTGTATATTTCAGAATGTTAAATCCTTTGTAAGCATGTAGTAGTGACAACTGGATAGTGTATATATCAGATTGTTAAATCCCTCGTAAGCACATAATAGTGACAACTGGATAGTGTATATTTCAGAATGTTAAATCCTTTGTAAGCACATAATAGTGACAACTGGATAGTGTATATTTCAGAATGTTAAATCCTTTGTAAGCACATAATAGTGATAACTGGATAGTGTATATTTCAGAATGTTAAATCCTTTGTAAGCACATAATAGTGATAACTGGATAGTGTATATTTCAGAATGTTAAATCCTTTGTAAGCACGTAGTAGTGACAACTGGATAGTGTATATATCAGATTGTTAAATCCCTCGTAAGCACATAATAGTGACAACTGGATAGTGTATATTTCAGAATGTTAAATCCTTTGTAAGCACGTAGTAGTGACAACTGCATAGTGTATATATCAGAATGTTAAATCGTTTGTAAGCACCTTATAATGACAACTGGACAGTGTATATTTCAGACTGTTAAATCCTTTGTAAGCACATAGTAGTGACAACTGGATAGTGTATATATCAGATTGTTAAATCCCTTGTAAGCACATAATAGTGACAACTGGATAGTGTATATTTCAGAATGTTAAATCCTTTGTAAGCACATAATAGTGATAACTGGATAGTGTATATTTCAGAATGTTAAATCCTTTGTAAGCATGTAGTAGTGACAACTGGATAGTGTATATATCAGATTGTTAAATCCTTTGTAAGGACATAGTAGTGACAACTGGATAGTTTATATATCAGATTGTTAAATCCCTTGTAAGCACATAATAGTGACAACTGGATAGTGTATATTTCAGAATGTTAAATCCTTTGTAAGCACATAATAGTGATAACTGGATAGTGTATATTTCAGAATGTTAAATCCTTTGTAAGCACATAATAGTTACAACTGGATAGTGTATATTTCAGATTGTTAAATCCTTTGTAAGCACATAATAATGACAACTGGATAGTGTATATTTCAGAATGTTAAATCCTTTGTAAGCACATAGTAGTGATATCTGGATAGTGTATATTTTAGAATGTTAAATCCTTTGTATGCACATAATAGTGATAACTGGATAGTGTATATTTCAGAATGTTAAATCCTTTGTAAGCACATAATAGTTACAACTGGATAGTGTATATTTCAGATTGTTAAATCCTTTGTAAGCACATAATAATGACAACTGGATAGTGTATATTTCAAAATGTTAAATCCTTTGTATGCACATAATAGTGATAACTGGATAGTGTATATTTCAGAATGTTAAATCCTTTGTAAGCACATAATAGTTACAACTGGATAGTGTATATTTCAGATTGTTAAATCCTTTGTAAGCACATAATAATGACAACTGGATAGTGTATATTTCAGAATGTTAAATCCTTTGTAAGCACGTAGTAGTGACAACTGGATAGTGTATATATCAGATTGTTAAATCCCTCGTAAGCACATAATAGTGACAACAGGATAGTGTATATTTCAGAATGTTAAATCCTTTGTAAGCATGTAGTAGTGACAACTGCATAGTGTATATATCAGAATGTTAAATCGTTTGTAAGCACATAATAATGACAACTGGACAGTGTATATTTCAGACTGTTAAATCCTTTGTAAGCACATAGTAGTGACAACTGGATAGTGTATATATCAGATTGTTAAATCCCTTGTAAGCACATAATAGTGACAACTGGATAGTGTATATTTCAGAATGTTAAATCCTTTGTAAGCACATAATAGTGATAACTGGATAGTGTATATTTCAGAATGTTAAATCCTTTGTAAGCACATAATAGTGATAACTGGATAGTGTATATTTCAGAATGTTAAATCCTTTGTAAGCATGTAGTAGTGACAACTGGATAGTGTATATATCAGATTGTTAAATCCCTCGTAAGCACATAATAGTGACAACTGGATAGTGTATATTTCAGAATGTTAAATCCTTTGTAAGCACATAATAGTGACAACTGGATAGTGTATATTTCAGAATGTTAAATCCTTTGTAAGCACATAATAGTGATAACTGGATAGTGTATATTTCAGAATGTTAAATCCTTTGTAAGCACATAATAGTGATAACTGGATAGTGTATATTTCAGAATGTTAAATCCTTTGTAAGCACGTAGTAGTGACAACTGGATAGTGTATATATCAGATTGTTAAATCCCTCGTAAGCACATAATAGTGACAACTGGATAGTGTATATTTCAGAATGTTAAATCCTTTGTAAGCACGTAGTAGTGACAACTGCATAGTGTATATATCAGAATGTTAAATCGTTTGTAAGCACCTTATAATGACAACTGGACAGTGTATATTTCAGACTGTTAAATCCTTTGTAAGCACATAGTAGTGACAACTGGATAGTGTATATATCAGATTGTTAAATCCCTTGTAAGCACATAATAGTGACAACTGGATAGTGTATATTTCAGAATGTTAAATCCTTTGTAAGCACATAATAGTGATAACTGGATAGTGTATATTTCAGAATGTTAAATCCTTTGTAAGCACATAATAGTGATAACTGGATAGTGTATATTTCAGAATGTTAAATCCTTTGTAAGCACGTAGTAGTGACAACTGGATAGTGTATATATCAGATTGTTAAATCCCTCGTAAGCACATATTAGTGACAACTGGATAGTGTATATTTCAGAATGTTAAATCCTTTGTAAGCACATAGTAGTGACAACTGCATAGTGTATATATCAGAATGTTAAATCGTTTGTAAGCACATAATAATGACAACTGGACAGTGTATATTTCAGACTGTTAAATCCTTTGTAAGCACATAGTAGTGACAACTGGATAGTGTATATATCAGATTGTTAAATCCCTTGTAAGCACATAATAGTGACAACTGGATAGTGTATATTTCAGATTGTTAAATCCTTTGTAAGCACATAATAGTGATAACTGGATAGTGTATATTTCAGAATGTTAAATCCTTTGTAAGCACGTAGTAGTGACAACTGGATAGTGTATATATCAGATTGTTAAATCCCTTGTAAGCACATAATAGTGACAACTGGATAGTGTATATTTCAGAATGTTAAATCCTTTGTAAGCACATAATAGTGATAACTGGATAGTGTATATTTCAGAATGTTAAATCCTTTGTAAGCATGTAGTAGTGACAACTGGATAGTGTATATATCAGATTGTTAAATCCTTTGTAAGGACATAGTAGTGACAACTGGATAGTTTATATATCAGATTGTTAAATCCCTTGTAAGCACATAATAGTGACAACTGGATAGTGTATATTTCAGAATGTTAAATCCTTTGTAAGCACATAATAGTGATAACTGGATAGTGTATATTTCAGAATGTTAAATCCTTTGTAAGCACATAATAGTTACAACTGGATAGTGTATATTTCAGATTGTTAAATCCTTTGTAAGCACATAATAATGACAACTGGATAGTGTATATTTCAGAATGTTAAATCCTTTGTAAGCACATAGTAGTGATATCTGGATAGTGTATATTTTAGAATGTTAAATCCTTTGTATGCACATAATAGTGATAACTGGATAGTGTATATTTCAGAATGTTAAATCCTTTGTAAGCACATAATAGTTACAACTGGATAGTGTATATTTCAGATTGTTAAATCCTTTGTAAGCACATAATAATGACAACTGGATAGTGTATATTTCAAAATGTTAAATCCTTTGTATGCACATAATAGTGATAACTGGATAGTGTATATTTCAGAATGTTAAATCCTTTGTAAGCACATAATAGTTACAACTGGATAGTGTATATTTCAGATTGTTAAATCCTTTGTAAGCACATAATAATGACAACTGGATAGTGTATATTTCAGAATGTTAAATCCTTTGTAAGCACATAATAATGACAACTGGATAGTGTATATTTCAGAATGTTAAATCGTTTGTAAGCACATAATAGTGACAACTGGACAGTGTATATTTCAGACTGTTAAATCCTTTGTAAGCACTTAATAGTGACAACTGGATAGTGTATATTTCAGATTGTTAAATCCTTTGTAAGCACATAATAGTGACAACAGGATAGTGTACGACAGATATACGTTCAGCAATATGACGTTGAGTGTCACGACTTCATAATACACAGCTCTGACTGCAGATTATCTTTGAGCTTTAGACTAAAAGTATGACCACAGTCTGTGCTTAATTCCATTGTGGAATGTGTCACATGATAGCATTATCAAAACTACCAAAACCAGTACTTGGATTTTCTTAATCTCATGTGTATTTGGGTAATTTACAAGAAGGCTTTCCAACGAAATAGCCGCGCACCTATCGTCGCGCAAATTTTGAGATGTTTACTTGTGATATTCGGGACGCATTCTCTCAGTCTGTGTTATTGAGTGTGACTGAAGGTATTGGCGTGTTTACTAATGTCATTGATATGAGTTCGAGTTATACAATTTCGGCGGGTGAACGCTTAATGTGGAAGAGTTTAATTCCTTCTTTGTCGACGGTGGATAAAAGTGTGGAATTTTGTGGAAAGTACTGTTTATTTCTTGATGACAGACTTCGAAATTGCATTAACTGCGAAGATGTTCAATCAGCGCGAGTAGGAGATGAGTAAAGTCTCGATCAGCGGCATGGGAAGCGGGGCGGCGCGACCGTAGCAGCTTCAGGTTGACAATGTAGTAGACTTGCGCATAATAGTTCGCAATCGGAAGCGATCACTTTAGTTCGCGGCTCTGACGCGAACTAGTTCGTTCTTTTAGTTCGTCCGCTCCCAGTGACGGCTGAGGGGCGTGGTCTGCGCCAGCAGGTGGAGGGAGAAGTTCCACCACCTAGCTGCTTCATGCGCTTATTGCTCGAGCCGCTAACGATATCACGCAAACCCAAAGAAACAGTTTGTGGATAATTTCTCTCGTTTAAGTTTAGAGTTATCTCTATATCTTGGCATTATGTAATTTATTAGTCAGAGATTGCACAGTGCAGAATACTTCAAAACAGAAATTTTGTAGCACTGAACTAAGTAATCTAGCAGGCAGATGCTCACCTCGAAATGGCTCTCATCAGCAGAAGGTAAACACGTGATTTTTAATTTTGCTGCGCGCCCTCTCGGTATTGCCCGTCGGTCTTTGGAAAAGAATCCAACGAACTAAGAAGCGAGATACGTTTGACATAATAGTTCGCGACCGGTAACGCAGTTTTAGTTCGCGACCGGTAACGCATTTTTAGTTCGCGACCAGTAACGTATGTTTTAGTTCACGACCGATTGCATATATTTTAGTTCGCAACCGATTGCACATATTTTTGTTCCCGACCGATCGTGCATATTTTAGTTTGCGACCGATCGCACATATTTTAGTTCGCGACCGGTAGCTCTTCTTTTAGTTCGCAGCTCGGCCGGAAGTAGGTCGCTCTTTTTAGTTCGTCCGCTCTTTTTGGCTTTTGTTACTGCTACTAAAAGAGTTCTTTCTTTTGTTATGGAGCATTTTTATATAATGATATATGCGTCCTCTCGCTGTTTCCCGTCAGTCTTCGGAAAAGGAGCGTACGAACTAAGTGGCGAGGGATCTGCGAACTAGTTCGCGTAGTTCGCCTGTGGGAGCGCTCTACCGAACTAGTTCGTTCGCGAACTACACAAGACTACAATGTAGTACATTTCGGAAAGACAATGGCGTGTAACTTTGATTTTACGAATATGTCATGATTTTAAAGGTTGTGTTAGGCAGGGACCTAAGAGTACAGCTTCAATTATTGTGAGCGAATGTTATGATTTTTACGAACATTTCATGATTATAACGGATGTGGTTAGGCAGGAACCGACGAGTACAGATTAAATTGTTGCAAGCGTTCTACCAAATTATGAACATTGAAAAAATTATAGTAATTCGTATAATTTCAGAGACACACACTTATTTCAATTTACGTAACAAAAAAATGTTACATCTGAACAGAAAGTCAGTGCATATGGAGAAACGTAGTTTTGTAGTGTGTGATGTTCTACATTCGAATAGTGTGATGCATATCGAAAATAAAATCATTGAAACGTGATGTTAACACATTCATTTTCACATCCTGAAAACATTGTGTGTCCCAGTATCCACAGCGATAAGAAGAAACACATGGTTTGAGGTTATTGCGGATGGCTTACACATCAAATGGCTCCATTCCTGACGAAAACGCCACTCAGGAATAATGTAAGTACACTGTATACTTGCATTTATATTGTGACAGTAGTTAATGAGGTAACGCAAGCCGTAACTCTCGCTAGAATAGTAATCGCTCGTTCGATATATCGATAGGTGCGCGGCTATTTCGATGGAAAGATTTGTTGTAAATTACCTGTATTTGTTTGAGATATTACCGTTTTTCAACAATTTTCCAAGCACTTCCAGTTTTGCCAGTTACAGTGGTATCTGTAATGAAGCGGAAATAAATGTTTAATACAATAGTTGCACATTTATCACGGAGAATGTAAGTCCGCAATATAAAATGGGCTTTTCTATTTTAGGTGCGTTGGAATAACCAAGTGGTTCTAGGTATCTCGTCAGGGACTGCGAAGCTGTTCCCGCCGGAGGTTCGAGTGCTCCGTCAGATATGTATCTGTGTGTGTAGTCCTTAAGTTATTGTAAATAGTTTGTAATCAGAGGGACTGATGAACACAGTAGTTTGGTCCCATAGATGTAAAAACATTTGAACATTTCGTTCCTATAAGATTTCAAAGTCACTCCCTCCCACCCCCGGGAGTGGTACAGGAGACCGAGCTTTTTGTTAATGGATGGCCCTCTTCGAGGTGAACACCTATTATTATTATATCCTTTTTTTATCCGATTTGTATTTTTTTTTTAATTCCGGAAGACCGTTTTAAATACCTCATCGTGTATAGAGCCAAAATTTTCTACTGTTCGTAGTTGCAATATTTTAGAAGCTGGACGATGGAGGGGCACCAGAGATGTGGTCCCAGCCGTTAGAAGCAGCTACCGTCTCCAAACCTACTAAGCACTCATTTCAGTACTGTGGAAAAGAGAAAAGTTTTATAGTCTATGAAAAGTACAACCCACTACCATCTCGCTCATTTTCTTCGAAACCGAATACTTTAATTTACTCCACCAGCAAGACGAGCTCTGCCTCGCTGGGAGCCGAGTGCTGCTGCCACCAAGATTCGTTTTCGGTGGCTGGAAGGGTCTTGTCTCCAGTTCTGATTTTGCGTTAACAGTATGACACGACAGGGTGCTTTAGTTTACTGATGACGAGTTGATCGAGATGCACCTAGCACGTCGCTTCACTGAACGCAATTGTTGACCAACCCAGTAACACTTTGATGGCCTGGTTCCACAGTGTACAGGTATTTTCACAGATTCAGAAAATATATCGAACAATCCCCGACTTTTCAACAATGGTGTTTGGGTTCACCCTATGCATGATCGTCGACGTAGGGGGCCCGCCATTTCTATTCTGCTTGAAGGCAATCGATTTTAAGCGTAGATAATTAGCCTTACCTCTTGCATCGTTGTCGTCGCTTTCTTCTTGCATGAAAACATTTGGCTAGACTCTGCTCTGCATTTGTTTTTCTTCTCCAGGACCAGGATAATGTAATTAGGTCGAGCAATTAATTACTAGAAAACTATGAATCATATTGTATATTTCGAGAACGAAACTTTTCACTGTGCAGCGGAGTGTGCGCTGATATAAAACTTCCTGGCAGATTAAAATTGCATGCCGGAACCGGGACTCGAACCTGGGATCTCTGCTTTGAGCGGGCAAGCGCTCTACCGACTGAGCTATCCTGACACGACTCACGATGCCGCCTCACAACTTTACTTCCGCCAGTACCTCGCCTCCTAATTTCCAAACTTCACAGAAGCTCTCTTGTGAAACATGCAAGACTAGCACTCCTGATGCAGGAGAGACTATTGCTTCATCTCGGCGGATCCAGTCCTGTGTGTCACAGATACCCAGAAAATCTGTGAATAAGGCGATGGTGACGCAAAATTATATGCAGTTTCTACTGAGCACTGAGGAGCTTCCACGGCAATTATTTACTACTTCATTTTTCTGCATATTACAAAAATTTATTTCTCTAGCTTCTTACATTTAGCAATAGTCTTAGTGTAGAAGCAAAATTTATATTAACAAATTTGAAAATCTTGAGGCCCTGCATGCATAGTACCTTAAAAATATTAACTAGGTAATATACAGTATTAACAATAAATAATACAAATAAATATATATATTTCATTAGAGTGTAAAAATATGAACTATTTACTATACAAAGTTAAAATTATCTACCGCAAAAGTTAAAAAAGTATATACTGTAACGAAATGAAATATACATATTTCATCTGGAGTGTTAGCAACTGTTTTTGTTTAACGTCATAAAAATAACGAAGCAGGCAAATAATACTAAGACCAGTTTCCATTCAGAAGACGAAAGTGATTAAAATGTAAGCATACAGTGTGACATATGAGGGTTATAAATTAGGTATCGAAATGAAATAGTTTTATAAGCAATCAAATTTTTTGAAACGATTTTAATTCTCTGCCTTCTTCGTAATTCTTATGAATCTTTGCTTATATTGTTTCACGTGTATCTGCCTATATTATAATTCTTTTGGAATTGTTGCATTTCTGCACCTACCTTTGTAATCTTATGAGGGTAATAATTTTAGTTTTGAACATTTGGCTTGAGTTCTGTTTATTTGGGTATAGTATTTTCTTTTATTGTGTATAGTACATAGTTTCTATTTTTAATTGTCATGTCTGTAAGGTTTTCAAATTTGTTAGTGCATAATAAATTTATAGTGCATGGTCCTATTTGTTACACTTTGTGCTAGTCGATTATGCTGTATTGTCAAAGCTAATGCCAATGCTATTTGGTCTGGAAGTTGTTTGGCTTCATATGTTTATGTCTTGTTTTCAACGCCTTGCGTCTATGTTACTTTGTAGCACATGTTTGCAAAAACTGATGCTGCAGTAGACCTGGTTAATTGATTTCAAGCATTTTTATATTATTCTAGATGCACTCGCCCACGCTTTGTTGTGGCTTGTTACAAATTATACTGAAAAGAAAGAAAAGAGACAGCACACTTTTCTAATATATGTAATTTCACAGCGCTCTGTGAATAGACATTGGATATGCATCCTGCACTCCCTGCTCCCCTTATATCTATACTCATCTAACGGGAAAAAGTAAAAAAAAAAAACTTTACAAGTTACATATACAAAGGTCATATATCATGTATTAAAAATGGGAACAGAAAAACGCAATCGATCAAGAACTTTCAAAGCTTAACGATTTTGAAGAAACGGACATTTACATTTCTACTTTATGTAAAACTAGTTAAAAACCCAGCGTTTTCTGGATATTTATTTTATTCCTGCCTTGAGTTAGTACTTCTCCTGTTCCTTCTCTCTATGTCCATCTCCTTGTTTCTAAAACCACATTATGTTTATCGGAGAATATACAAGAAATAATGCTGTTTTGCATATCGTACAAAATTATAAGAGCAGTATCCAAACAAAGAAAGATAGTAGTCAAAATATAAATGACATAATATTCGTACTTAATTATTGTATTATATATTATACAATTGTATAATTTTTCAGGTATATATTTATTTGTATTAGGGCTGTATATCTGTAAAATCTCTTGGCAATACAATTAGAAGTAAAGAATTAATAGATTTTAACTTGGTGCATGATGGGGCGGTTTTCCATGAACATTACTGTTTATGTACTCTTTTTTTTTTTTTTTTTTTTTTTTTTTTTTTTTTTTTTTTCTTTTTTCTCGTTAAGCGTAAGGGACTTAACTGTGGGGTCATCAGTCCCTGTGCTCATATCTCATGAATTACGTCTTGTACTGTGATACATTTTATGAGGTACATTTCACTATATGTTTGTATACTGTCTCTAAAGTTTCCTGCAGCTACAATTTGTAGTGTAGAAATTATGAAATGTAACGTCATTCAGTATGGCGTAGTTTTAGTCCATGACTAGCGGAAACGTAGCAAGCGATAAGCTTTTTTTTTCCTTTTTGACACAACTTTGCAATGTAATATGTACCTGTCTTTATAATAATGGCATAAATGCCATTTTATACATTTCCCTTTTACATAGATATATTCTTCTGATTATGAATCGGAATGCATCAATAACTGTGACCAAGACTTTCCACAAGTCATTAATTACCATTTATTAGAAAAGACAGTCGTTATTGGTTGTCACTCGCTATTTGTGGAACAAAAACTGGATGATGGAAGAAGTATAAAAGATATACAGACTTTCAATAGTAAGAAAGTCTATTGTTAAATGAATAGACATTTCAACATATTTGCCCCAATGGGAGCATCTTACTTGAGACTAAACATAAACAACACTCTGTACAGACTAAAGGGCAATAATAGCGTTTGAAATATGGTTATACAGAAATTACTACAGCCTACATCTATCTACTGCAGTGTTGATTTAGTCTTTATCGACGGTACATCCCATCTACCCCTCCTCAAAAATTTTCTTCAATAACTTGTATGATTATTTCTTGGTGTTTCAGGTTGTCTTCTACCAACTAATCACTTCTTTCGCTCAAGTTGCTCATTATCCTTTTCCTCCAATTCTTTTTAAAGGTTCATCATAAGTTTATCTAATCTATTAAACTACCCTTATCTCAATTGGTATGATACTGAAAAATAGGGTTATTTATATAGTTTAGAAATCTTTTTAGACTTGCAGCTAGCCATGTTTTCTTCATAGACCAATTTTATTTTCCTTGTTATAGGTTCAATTATCTTTACCAAATACAACTTGTGTTCAATGTTTTACATTAATTACAATACTAACAAACAAATAAAGAGCTAGAAACATAATATTCAAGACATTAATTGCTAGTGGCCTTTGAAATAATTCATGGGAGAAAGTTAACAATTGCTGCCCCAGTCGAGATTCGAACCTGATCTTCCTGCTTACTAGGAAGCCGCGTTGACAACAACGCCACTGGACAAAAAGAAGTTTCCAGGGCCATACAAGCTATCCCTTTTCGACTCCCGCCAAATGCAACCTTTCAACATATCCACACACTACTGACATAATGCCCCTACCCACTATCGCCCAGTACTCGTGGCACGTAGCCGATTCCACTAAGAGTTAGGATCTGGTGGGCATCATTACTGAAGAAAGGATCATCAGCCGACATTGCCTTATTATAAAATACACACACACACACACAAATATATCCAAACGAAAAACGTGCAAATGTTTATAAAGCTTTTGGGACTTAACTGTGGGGTCATCAAACATACAAACTACTTATGAACTAACTTATACTAAAGACAACACAAACATCCATGCCCAAGGGACGATTAGAAACTCCAAAAGAATGTAGACTATGTTTGATGTTATGGTATTAAAAGGGGGTTAATTTTAGAACAAGTATATGCCAGGTCAATTTAGTATCAGTCTATATGTGATCAAAATAAAATAGCAAAGACCTCTGTACTATTAATATTCCATCGAACGTGCCAAATTTATACCAAAAACTATTGCTTTCGGTTCTATGTGCATTGCAGTGTTTACAAAAAATTAATAATATTTTCCCATTAATGGGCTTGTTGCGAGTTTAGCAACTTAACTTTATTACAAAATGCTGTGCAACTCGTACAACTTAGACAGCTGAAGACAACTAAAGAAAACTGAATAAACACAACAGAATAATTATAAAAGTGTGAACTATGTCGTTTGTTATTAATTTATATATATAGGACAGCAATAAATTATCTTGGGTCACCACCATATTTCTCCAAAATATGGAAAATTAAAATGTTACTGATCAGCTGTTACGTGATCATATTTTCAAACATATAATAAATATTCCTACTCTATTGCAATATATCAGTTGTACCAAACAAAAAAAAGTACTTGAAAAATTATTGGTAAACTGTGGAATTTAACTATTCAGTTTCCCCTTCAAAATAGTAAAAAAGGAATGTTCTTAAATGAAAGATGATCTGCTCAAAATCAATTTATTATAATTAAACATGAAAAAATCAGATGACATTTCCTATAATGTAAAACAGATAATGGTACTCAAACAATCTTTTACAAATGTTAAAATATTGAGACACAAGAATGACTGGGTGAGTCAAAGGTCGGAGGTTTTGCAAAACAATGCTATTAGATTGGCTACACAGGGGCTAGAAATTATCGTTATCCCTAAGCTCCCCAGAGTAAATAGGCAGATCTCAAAAGAATAAAATAAGTGACAGAATCCAACAAGTCTGATTTATATAACCTCCCAGCAAGTGCGTCACCTTACCCACACAGATGACATTGACGGCAGCGTCTCAGGCTCGCAGACAGCAGGCGGTGGGAGCGGATGAGCTGAAATTTTTTTCCGACCGTAATTGCTGCGACCTGTTAAGCAAATGTTCAAATGTTTGTATAGCTTATGGGACTTAACTACGGGGTCATCAGTCCCTAAACTTACAAACTACGTATGAACTAACTAAGACTAAGGATGGCACAAATATCCATGCCCGAGTGGGGATTCGAACCCCCGACTGTAGTGGCCGTGCAGACCGTGACTGGAGCGCCTCAGTCCCCTCGGCCACCACGGCCGGCACTTGTTAAGCAGGGTTGACATGTAACTTACCACAGCGTCACTGGCGTCAGCGTCGCTAGGCAGTTGCTGTGCGATTCTATCACGCTAGTAGACTAATCAATATTTTGCATAGGTGACACAAAGGCCACCTGGCACAAATCGATCTGTCACTTGCGTAATAAGATCTGTACAAAAAAAAAAAAAAAAAAAAAAAAAAAAAAAAAAAAAAAAAAAAAAAAAAAAAAAAAAAAAACAGTGCCCAATTTGCAAAGGCGCAAATGCTCAAATAGAGACTTCTAGCAAAACGAATACTAAACTGTGGCCGCTCACAGCGTAACCACCGAACAGTGTAACGTCCGTGAAGTAAACACAAGTTCTACAAGGTCCGAATCTTTGGAATCAAACACAAGTCTAACCAGAGGACCGTTTAAGACGATGTCCTCCCCGCGAATCTAAACGGAGTACTGCATGTCTCCCGAGGTCCGTACACTTCGGACGCTCAAACAGAAGTCTCCCGAGGTCCGTACACTTCGGACGCTCAAACAGGAGTCTTTCCAAGGACTTTCTTAGGACACTCACACAGGAGTCTTCGTGTCTCTTCACGCTCTGCCGCACCTCACGGCAAGTGACGGGCGGCCTCAACCACGCGCGAAAAGACGCACCAATCTCTGCTAACGACTAATAGTCAGACCAATCGGATGACGTAGCGCCGTTGACAAATTGTTTAGCTGTCATACTAAAATACTCTGCCGAATCAGGATGCGTTCTCTGCGGCTGCCAAGAGGCTCTGCCGACGCCACCAAAGCTTCCCGCGGATTTCACTGTTCCCAGGGTGAGTGCCCTGCAACGAATTTCAGCTTGCTCCTAGCTACCTTCACACGACCTAAAAATGTTAATGTTGTGCTAAATATACAGCCGCTAGAGCCAAACCCCTAGGGTGCCAGACGGGCAGAAAGCTTTCCTCTCAACCTAACCATTTGTCACACTAACTATGTTCGAACTCTCCTGCTTTCAATGAAGTTTTTTTTTTTTTTTTTTTTTTTAGATAACGCCTAAGCCCGGGGCCCAGAGCACTCTGCTATTGTTTGTATCCGGCAAATTCCTCTCTTGCGAAACGGCGGAATGATTAAAAAGACAGTCCCCCCTCTCGCCCACCGTAAACCGCGGTCCAGCATTGTGTAAAGCGTCCCACACAGTCTAAAAAATTCTGCCAGGTATACTCCGCTGCCTGTAGCCACAGACAAATATATACAGACGGGAAACCTCCGTAAGGGCCCGGGAGGGTTTCCAGCAGTTCCGTAAGATGTCCCATGATGGCGCTGCGGTCAGAAGCAGCCCTTTAAACTGGCCAGAGCAGGTGGCAGGTAGCGGCTGCCCCCACCACCACCTCCCCTCAAACGCCAGCACACCGGACACAGCCGTGGCCTCGTGGCAGGCGGCACGAGCTCTCCCCTCAGCCTCCCCTCCATGCTACCCTCTGACGTGCGAGAGGCACCCTAAGCCAGCGAACCGCCTGACACCTGCTAGCATCTTACGGAACTATGAGGGGAGCGTAGGACAGTGGTTTAGGGTGGGCTGCCTCTGTATATGTTACTCTGTGCTGTAGCGTCGCTGCCGGCCGAGCAGGTCAAGCCAGCCCCTCTCGTCCTTCCCCGAAGGTGAGCGAAAGTTGGTGGGAGGGGGAAACCTCCAAGAGCTTCTCTGCTCTGCGCGGCCTGACCATAGCCAACACGGAAAACCACTTTTTAGCAGCCAAGCTGCGCCAATAAACATTAAAATCCCGAAATTTTCATATAAACATAGAATGTACTACAATCCCAGGAGCCCATCACCCCTGATGTGTCCCCAAAGGCACAGAAATCAAAATAAAAAAGATCTACAGAGAAAAATGTTACATATTTCAATAATTACCATAAAGAGAAAGATACATTAACACAAGGATAGTATGAAAAATAGATTAACTACAGCCCCTGTCTCACAAAAGCAAAGAATAAGTACAAGACAGAGATATTAATGCCTATATATAAATCACATAACACTGCACTTCACCAATGCATCAACGATATTTCATGTTGAATCGGAGGTACTAATGAAAATCAGAAAGATACATGCATAATTTCTTGTCTGAAGGGCATAGAAACAGACACAGGGGTAGCTGAAGGCTTTGTTCTAAGAAAACACCACGTGGAGTACATATCACTCGCAGAAGGAGAAAACAGAAAAGAATATTTCACATGCACTACACAGAATAAAACTATTCCCGGACATTAGTTGCATCCCACAAAGCTAGAAAGAAATTAAACGGAGTTCGTACACCGCCAGCTAGTCTCACAAAGGTTACCGATTCTCCGCCGTTATCAAATCGAATTAGATACATATTCACTGCATTCACCTACGCAAAATCACCGAAATGAAATTGAATACACTTCCGTACATTTTTGGAGAAACTTATCCCGAAAAATGAATCTAAGTTCTGAAGTCTAACTTAAACACCAGACAAACGATCGCTACCATCTCAAGGGAGGAAAGAAAATCAGAACGGCTTACCAGCTCAAAGCCCAGCCACAGAGTGCCCCAGTCAGCCAGTCAGTCCACGCCACCACCGGAAATCCACCGGAAATTGGTAAAAACCGAGGGAAAACGAGGTGGTGGGGAGAGCTTAAACTCGGGCATCCTATCAAAGCTCGCTACTGGGCATTGCCAACCCAGCTTGTAACCAGCTGTCTATTGTTCAGCTTTATGCACAGCTCAGTACAACACGATGTTGAAGAAATGTCAACTCTTAATCTATTAGAGACTTTGTGAGTTCTGAGGACAAATTAATACAGAGTCTGGTTTCTATGCATGTACTTCAAACCTTGTACTATTACATCCACTCAGAAAACCAAACAGCAAACTTATAATGAAAGAGAAGTATTTTTTTCAATACTGGCTAGCCAGACTGTGTTTTGTCAGAGCAGAAAAGAAAAGACAGCTATACGATGAAGAAATACCAAGCGAATAATCTTAAGGTGGAATCTGGATGTTCACGTCACTGAATAACAGACTGTGGGTGGTGTTTGTCGACACATCAAAATTATGCAGCCAGCAAAGGCGGCAGTGTTGGACATGCTTCGTTGTTACAATTCCTGCCATGAGATCTTCACTTCTCTGCAGCATCAATGTCCCACCATTTTTATTTCAAGAAAGTGCCCATACTTGTGTGTGAATTGACATTCCATGTATAGTATTGTGCTAACTACATAATACACAGTTTTTACAACTATTCATTGTGATCATTGTCCTCATCAGCAACAATGTAAAGCCCCAGCTTGTATAATAGTCCAAATACAGAGTACCTAGTACAGTATTCATAATTTAAGTGGTAAACACACCAATTTAATTTCTTTAATATGTATATAAAAAGAATATGGTAACACAATATGTACAAAGTGGGGACAATACTATATAACTAGCTTCTATACTGTATGTCAAACTAATTAATTTCTGTAACTGCATGAACATCTAAAATAAATTTCCGCATATAGGTTCATACGAGCGTTCGCCCACGGCCTCCTTAATAAGAGGCCGGAGTGCTGAAATGTGACAATGTTGCGTTAAGGCCTACATCGTGGCTGTGTTTGTATAAAGTGGCGTTCGTTGATGTTCGATTGCGGCGTGTGTTTCACACGATTTGATGCTTGTGCCAAACTTGATACTACGAAAATTATAGCGCACTGTCGTTACTGCAGTTGAATATATACACAATGTAAGTGTAGTATTACATAAAGTTTCCAGTGTTTTTACACGTATATATTCAGCTATGTTACCTTCTTACTACTTTCGCTAATATAATTGAAACGTGAATCTATATAGAATGTTAAAATAGTTTTTCTGATTCATAAATATTGCATGACTCAACAGCAGTTATGTGATTGTGTTAATATAATGAATATTTCCACATGTTAGCCTCAATTCACAGACATAGTTTTGTGATGCCCAAGTGCACAACAAACTATTCTTTCGATTTTCTCAGTTTTTGTTCGTACATCATAATATTTTGACGTAAGATGTTAACAATGAATACAACATTTTATTTACAGATGCTAGAAAAAATGTTGTGTTCCTGGATGCAACAGCAACTACAAATCCAAAAAGGAAGATGGTTATATCTCGGTGTTTAGATTCCCCACTGTAGAGACAAATAGAAAGCGCTGGATAAGACACATCGCCAGAAGTGACTGGACTCCAACCAACAGGAGTGTTGTTTGTATAACACATTTTGAAGAAAGTGATGTTTCGAAGGTAGAAATTTACAATGAGTCTATGGAATTGTCACGAATAGCTCGTCAGAGGCCACTACTTGTACCAAATGCTGTGCCAAAAATCGTATCTTAGTAAGATTCAGCCTCCAACAAGGTGTGATCCAGAGACCAGAAGGAAGCGTGCACGCAAAGAAGAGGAGAAGAAGATTGAAGCTTGGTTAAGCGATGACATTGTACAAAATTTTGAGTGTTTATGTGCCAAGTATCAGGATAAATTACAGAGTTTAGGAAAGTAGAGTGTTAATATTCTAGACAGTAAAATAGTCTAGATTTTTCTGCAGACATACCTGTACCTGAATGTACAAATTAATGACAAACTTGTTTCCAGTGTTTGTGTGAATGGTTTCATTCTGATATATGATGAGCTTAGCTGGATTTTACCTTCCTCACTTAAAGTAAACAGGTGGTCACAGACTGAAAATATTCTGAACAGATATATCAACTGCAGTAGCTACACACCCTCTTTTAGTTCTCTTTTAAATGAATTAAAGAACATGGTTAACAAACTTACTCTGAATTCTGAATGTAATGCACATTGCTGTACCACTCTTTTGTTTTTGTTGGAACAGATAGGTTTGTTGACAATAAATAAGCGAACATATTCAGTTGGTATGATGTTACATGCATTCATCATCGACACTCAGTCTCCAGCATGCTATACGGCTCTCCGATCGAGTGGATTACTGATCTTACCACATGTGAAGCATATTCAATAGCTGTCATCCTCACTGAAGATAAGTCCAACTAAGTGAAACAGAAAATGCCCACTTTCTTAAAATTCTAGTGGATAAATTAGATGAGAGAGAAAGATTTGTAATTCTGCAAATAGATGAAATTTATGTTAAGCCTTGTATTCAGTTTAAAGGGGGGAAGCTTCATGGATATGCTGAAAATAATGTCCCAGCAGAGGCAAGAACTGTGCTTGCCTTTCTTACATCTTCTCCATATGGCAGTTTCAAAGAAGTTGTTCATTTGATTCCTGTCAGACACTTGACAGGCTCAGATCTACCCAAATTAACACTTAAGGTATTGGATTTGCTTTCTTGGTGGTTTGACTGTTGTTGTTATTATATCTGATAACAGTAGAATTTACAGGAATATGTTTTCACTGCTAGTAAAAAATTCCAACAGGCCCTATTCTTTCATGTCACGTGGTTCCCCTGTGTTCTTAATGTTTGACACTGTTCATTTATTTAAAAGCATTAGGAACATTTGGTTGAATCAAAGGGACAGTGACAAAACATTTAAATTTCCCCATTTTGAATCTACATCTAATGAACTGCTAACAGCAAGATTTTTAGATATTGAGAACCTATATAGAAAGGAACTGAACCAGCTGTTGAAATTAGCACCTCGATTGACCTATAAATCAGTGTATCCCAGTAGCTTAGAAGGACAGAATCTCAACCTTGCGCGCAATATTTTCAATGACACAACAGTTGTAGGCTTAAAAACTGAATATGGTGACAATTTAGGGACTGTACACTTTATTCAAATTATTCTCCGTTGGTGGAGTATTATGAATATTAAGAATTCTACAAAGGGAGTTCACAAACAAAATGAATTGCTTCTACCTTTCACGAGGCTAGTGTTTCTTGATAAATTTTTGGCTTGGTTGGAGAGATGGAGGGCTTTGGACTCTACCAATTGTCTAACTACAGACACACATCAGGCACTGTATCAGAGTACTTCTGTTATTTCAGAAATTATTGAATATTATTTCAGTAGTGTAGGTGTGCAGTATCTTCTGTCAGGAAAACTCCAAATTGATAATTTGGAATCACAGTTTAGTATCAGATATTCTTGTGGAACTTGGCAATTTTTTATATGGAGCTATGCAGCTCTTAATATCTGTGTAAAAATCAAAAGCAGCTGCTGCATAATGTGGTTAACCAAGGAGATAATACACATGTTTCTCTTAAAATGTTTGTAACAGATTCATGTCTTTGTTGAATACCACTTACTGATGTATACAAGAAGTTGGTTTGCATTATGTTTAATATATTGCTAAAAAATTACTCCCAACTGCCCAATGAAAATTTAATATGTTCTAAGAAGGTGGGAATCAACAGAAAAATAAATACACTTCATAACTTTTGACAATACTACTGGTGACTAGAAAAGAAAAACCAATCCTGAATGTTTCAAAAATAATTTGTTGTGGTTTTCTCTGGCACGCACCACATTTCTGTTGTACCTTGTTTATCAAAATACTCCAGACTTTTTTGCTTTGTGTTTTTGCTTTCCAGGTGGAATTTCATTTAAAAATATTTAACTGGACTAGTAATTGCTGTGTTGCTGTGAAATAAATTATATCTGGAAACACAGACTCATATTTTTAATCCACCATAAAGTTCTCCTTTTAACTTTGTTCTCTTCAACAAGTGAAGGAACGTGTACTGACACCATTATTGCTGGTATTTTTATATTTGCATCAGAAATAGCTGGTATACATTTCAAGTGGGTAAAATTTTACTTATAATGCTTGTAGCCTCACGTGATTATGTTGACATCACCAACATGGTGGAAAATTTTCACCAAGTCTTTCATATTCTTAGAAATCCAAACAGAATTACTTGATTAATGTTTTGCATAAACCACAAAATAAATAATTAAAGTTGTTCTATAGATAACAGGTTCTTGTATGTACCCTCATACGCTCAGTAAAAGTTTTTAGCCTCGTAAAACGAGGATTTCAGGACCAAACATTTGTGTTGTCTCGTGACTGGCTAATGCCAGTGTCACATGAGTGCCAAAATTTCCAGACAAGACTGCCAGGATGATAAGTAAAATTTATTCTTTGAAGTGTGCTACATGAAATTGTATAAGGTTATGCTCCAAACATAGTGAAATATTTTTGTTTTCCACCACTGTTCCAAATTTTAGACCTTTACAAGTTCTTCCAGGTAAAGTGACAACTTATTCAACTGATAAATCATTGCAGCAGCATTTCAAACTGTGCAATATATGTAAAATGTAGTACATACCACAGAATAAACTTTGGTGTCCTTGCAACATATTTCTTAAACTTGAAATTGTGTATTACATATAAACATTTTTGGTTTCATAGTCTGACCTCATAAGCTTTGACCTGTGACATCGCATTGCGGTAGTTTTTAAGTGCATGCAGAACGCCTGAGTAATTATGTGGTAGCTGCGTTAAAGACGATAGTTTGCAAACAGAACAGATTACAGATTAATATTCTGTGTTTAAAAAGGGATCTGTAGCTTTCCTCTTATGGTAAGGTATAGGTTGACAGGTTTTTTTTTTTTTACATCTGAGCACTGAAGGTGCTAATTTTTGGGCTGAGACCTGTGATCGATGGTACATTCTGTTATCTGTAATTGCAATTTACGAGGATAACTACAGATTGATTATTATATACAATACAGAAGTATTGAGATAGCCTGTATGTGGGTTTTCCGACATGTTGATGACGTCGTGGGTCAAAGCTGATGGTTGGTATCCCAGTCTTCAGTTATACCCACCTTGTTGCGAAGTTGGTTATGATGAAACCATGAAGGCTTTTATTTCAAGTGGATAAAGTTTAGAAAAATCAGTTATACTTCTTACACACTAGCAAACACTATCCCATGATGACAGTGTCTGATAACTTAAACCATACTTTCTTAGAGAGATGACTTGGAGAAATTCCTTCTGAAGCCAGTAAAATCAGTATTTCTGTAGAAGGTCATAGGTCACAGTTCAAAACTAGTGTAAAGTGTTTCAAAATATAATTTGAAGAAAGTAATGTGGCATTATACAGCCACTTTACTTGCGGAAGGTCCTTTGGCATTATCAGTGCATTTAAAGAGGTAAGATACAGCACATATCTTGGACAGAAAATGTCAGGTTATTTTATGTGAAACAAAAAAATACATATTCGTACACGTGAATTGTAGCCTTATTCCTAGTCAAAGCATATTCCTATGTAGAAAGATTTACTAGTCATGAAGAACAAAGATTTTCTACAAAATATTGCCTGTACAGAATTCATTATAGTCAAGCAATTCTTCAGTTGAAAATAAAAAGGAACTGAGGGTCACATTTCTACAAAGAGGAAAAGTTAGATTACACTTCACTGTCACTGAGGAGATATGAACAGGACAAATTATACTCTAGATCTCAATAGAATGTAAGGGGCAATAGGCTATATTACAGGTTGCTGCAGCCCAGGATACCTTCATGGATGAAAAATTCAAGTATTACTGTTTATTTTATTATATTGGTTGTAAAAGTCTATAACTATGGTATTCCTTCTCAGATCTCTTGATTGTCATTTGGGTGACAATCTTGTCTTGACTTATGAATTTATCTTATTTCATAAGGACATAAAACAATTTTAATTAATCTGTTTCGTGATGTCAGTGAAAGATAAAGAAGAGAAATATTTCATTCCACGTAAGAAGAGAATTCATATGTCTTTTTTCTGTAATCTGATGGTTTTGTTTTTAATATTCTTCACAATTCAGTTGGCCCAAA
Organism: Locusta migratoria; assembly: GCA_026315105.1. Classification (NCBI taxonomy): domain Eukaryota; kingdom Metazoa; phylum Arthropoda; class Insecta; order Orthoptera; family Acrididae; genus Locusta; species Locusta migratoria. The sequence goes on from CM048745.1 coordinate 107,390,215, forward strand.
TTACGCAAAACACAAATCAAAGAAAGAACATTTTGTCAGCAATAAGATAATTTAATCATAGCCTAAAATATAGGTGACGTAACTTATTTTTTTTGAGAGAGAGAGAACTGTTAGTGTGTAATGTGATAGAGGAATGATATTTATCGTCGCAATGTAATGAGAACGAAATGCGCAATTTCAACATAAGATCAGCATACTAGTGCAACAAATTGGCTTTCCGAAGTTACTCTGTTATCTGTTGGCATCATATCGCCAAAAAAGAAACTGATTACAAATATAGAATAGCCAGCATGGCGTCTGAACTTCACGAAATCTAAATTGTCGCAACTCGCCCTAGCGGGTCCACTGACGTCACAGCCTACAGCGTTGTCAACTTCACGACTCCGGCCACTAAATTGAGGAGGCCGTGGTTGGCCACAAAGTAATGCAAACATTTTTTTATCTCAGTAGAAAAGAATGTTGTGACTGTACAACGTTACAAATGAATTAGCCTATTTGAAATTTCTCAAGTGCACATGGAAAATCTCTGGCATTAATTGCATACATACCTCATAATTGTAAGTAGTACAAAGTAATCTGCCAATTATTGACTCTTTTTAGTAGTCAATAATTTTCTTGCAGTTGTAGACTGTCGTACACACCAATTATTAAAAACTACATCAATGCATTTACTCAATAAACATGTATTAACATTCGAATCTCTTATGCAAAATTTAATGCCCACTGTTTTACACTTCACTCAAAAGTGCTAGTTGTTTACTTAAAGTACTCTTTTAGTTCATTATGGTTACTCAGAGTGTGTTACATCCTAGGAATTCTAGAGGAGTATTAACTCAAAGTAACTTTTCAATTACTTCTAATTACAGTGCAATAAGCTTCATTTACAGAGATTACATTGTCTTCATTTACTTTTTTCCCAGTTACTACAAATGACAGTGCCATGCCCTATAGGATTGGTGTAATCTTTGTTTTTACTATAATTTTCTTCAGTTACTAACAAATGCTGAATTTTGGCGTTGTGGGTCAACTGTAGTGAACTATGTGTAATAATAATAATGTACAATATAAATGATCTTGTGAAATAAATGATAACAATTTATGTATTTTTTGTAATTTTTAGTTACTATTCCTTCTAACAGATGAGTTACTAACTTAATATATCGTCAAGTGTTTGAAACTGACCTGAGTTACTATTTTCAGATGGCATCTGTAGAAATGAATTATCCTTTGCCAGACATAATTTTGTTGTTACTGATTAATTATGTGATTACATGAACACTATTAACCACAACTATTACACTAATTAATAATTAAGTTAGGACAATCAATTAATGGTAAATGCTAATTAAAATAGTTATTTGTACACAGTGCGCCTCGGTTGCACAGTGGTAGAGTGCCAGACTACAAATCCAAAGGTCGCGGGTTCGATCCCCGCCAGGACCTAAGATTTTTATCTGTCACTTTCCACTTCTTTCACCTCTGGCAGTATTGCTCATGTGAAAAATACCGAGTAGCACCGTGGTTCGGAACCCACGTTAAACTGTAGGTCTCCCTATAACTGACTGGGTAAGTCAGTTCGAAGGTCGGAGGAAGACAACGGCATACCACCTCCAAACAGGACCATGCCTAGTAAAGCACTGTGGTGTTCAAACCAATCTTTGGATTGTTGACTGCTTTACCTTTTTTTTTATTTGTACACAATTTTCAATTTTTTTGTCATTGCAAAGTGGTATCTAACGTCACTTACTTTAACAATTGTGCAAGTGAGGAACTGTTAGTTAAAGTTGAGTACCTTACTTGAAAGGAAAAAGAGTGGGTTAGTAGCTGTGAATCAAGTGCTTCTTATTTTATTAGTGGTACAAAGCACAGTAAATGGAAGAATAATTTTAAATATGAAAATAATTTACTCTATCTCGATTTCACTAATCGGTAATTTTACAACACATGTCCACTTTTTGGCAAAAATGACATATATGCAGAGAGGCATTCAGGATGTGTAGATTCAGCATCTGTGGAAAAATCACATATGTCCTACAGATATTTATGATTTTACAGGCATACCATTTTTCGCGTTATTTGCATGAACAACATGAGTCATGGACTCATGTTATTATAGCAGGAAATGGCAGATGGTAGCACCAAACATGCATACTAGCTTCTGTTTTCGTGTAGTGAGTAGAATGCATGCCAGATGAGATCACCTGTATGTACACACGTCTCAGGCCTCTGATCTTGATATCTGTGTGCAATGTTGTATTATATACATTGTAGTTCAGTTTGTGTCATTACAGATATAGGACGAAGCTGATTTTTTCCAGCTTTTGGTAAAGCTGTTGGGTCCCCAGCCAGCTGGCTAACAGTTTGGACTTAGTGAATGGAATACAGGTTGTTAGGGAATCCTTTAACCTGCTTGGAAACAGGAAACGGCGGTCTTGGATGAGCGAGGGTGGCTATCCCAGATTGCAACTGAAATACAATATAGCCACACATAAATATTATTCTAAAAATTCATATAAAATTTGGGAATGATCATATGGCAAATATAATTATATGAATGGATTCAGGAGACTTGGGAAATCAAACGCTTTAATTACAATTTCAATACCCCTTACAGATAAAAAGCCGATAAATTTCAGTACTCTAATAAAATATTATTATAAGACTTATTATTACAATTATTGATACATAATGTTTATCAGTATCAGTTTAAGAAGTAAATGGGCAACATTGCTCCACGCTACCTATCGTAAAAGACGCACCACGTTATTTCCTTATTCTTTCAATAAACTTTGTTCTACACTCTGTTCTGCTTTTAGTTGAGGTAGTAATATTCTTGTGTCAGAACATAGATTCCACCACAGAAACACAAAACATGAACCCAGCAAAGCGCATTAGATTTATATATGTACTTTATTATATTTAATATTATTCTTCGTAATGTTCGTTTTATGTTGTAGACTGTCTATTAAATATTTCATAGCCGACTACAGATATGCAGCAGATAATTTATACATAAACATTTATATGTATTTGTGACAAGAACGGAATATATTTGCAAAAAAAAAAGCAATGATAAATTAAATATTAATTTTGTAACTATATTTCGACGGTGGCGGTTTATTTGAACAGTGAGAAGCCATACTTAATAGCTAACTGAGCAAAGAGCTTCAGCCTCAACCGATTTTAGTATTGTTAAATATGTATTTGTCTGTTAAATGTAAACAACATTTGTAGGGAGGTGATTCAAGCATTTAATTTTTTGATGTTCAAATGTATAATATTTTGGAAGGGAAATTGTATTTTTAAGATAAGGCGTTAGGATGTGCGGAAGGGTACAATTTTGGGAGCAGGTATAGCACGCTTTCGATTGCTTGGGAATGGATTCGTAACTTGGAAGAGGTGGTGGTGATAGGTTGGGACTGGGTGGTCTGCAGCCGTGTAACGAACTTGTGATTTGAAGTGTGTGGACTTAGAAAATTTACGGTACTGTGACTGCAGAAATTAGTCTCTGGTTGAAAAGTGGTAAACTATGGACGGTAGTAGGGCTGTGGAACTGTGATAATTCAGCTATCGTGTACTCGTGTGATGACAACCTGTTTTTATAGCAAATACTGTAATTAATCGTGGATTAATTTGGAAATGCAATGTTCGATGGACTTCATTAATTTACTTGTGATAATTTGGAACTTTTACTTTCGAGTGTGTGTGATACTTATTGTGCCTCTTATGAGGAATAGTTGGGGAAATATAGAGTTATTTACCAATGTATAGAGTAGGACCACCTCCGTATTTTCATGTACAAATTTTATATAAAAATTATTTCGTGAGTAAATCTCTTCTAAACATTATCTTAGAATCCATTTTGTTGGTTATTCAAAGCTTTCATTTATGTTTATTTAAATATATAGTTTTCGTATCACCATCTGCAGATTGATAAACTGGCTAAGTTGCAGATTAATTATTGACCCTATTTAAACAGTTTGGGTAGCTGTTTAGAGCATAGAAGTTGACAAACATAACTCACTCCTATGAATAGATACGACGAGCCATAAACCTTTTATTACCATGAGTTATGTAGTGCCCAATTCTTATTGGTGAGTACCGATAGGAAGGTCGCAAGTTTTGTTAATAGTACACGTTCCTTTGGATTATTTGTGCACAATGTCGAGGATTAGAGGTGTGCAATCGGAACTATATAAAATAAATGTCATAAAAGCTGCATAAAGAAAATAATTGGTTTTGTAAATCAGAATGTGACCGTACATTTGCTTGCATAAAACAGATGATAAGGAAACAAGAATGAATATATTCTTTGTATGAATATGTTGAATACATTGTCCAAAAAACCAAATATTCAATTATAGGTTGTTAACATGGAAGAGATATTGAATTAAAAAAGTGGTGGTACAAAATATACAAGTGATCCTGTTTGTCTGACGACAATTATGGGAAGAATTTTGATCAGAACACAGTGTCCTCAGCTACCATCACAGTGAAATATTTCCACAGAAGCTAAGTGTTATTATTATATTGATGGTCTCATGAAACACTCATTATGACACTCATTACAGACAGAACCTAAGTTACTTGCAGAAATGGCATATAATAACAAAGTAGCAATCAATGTCAAAAAATTCAAAATATGGGACAACAAATGCAGTATATTCCTGAAGAGAACAAAGCCATTTATCTGGACTTGGCTGAGTGGTCTTCAGTGGACATTCCTGAAGATGATTCGTAATAAATATTCGGTGTAAAATAACCGTTATGTTGAGTTAATAGTTTTTTGTCTTGTTAGTTGAAACAAGAAAATTAAGTCCTAATGTCAGGATTTATATTGTTATATATTTATTATTTCCATGAATTTTTTTTCAAATTCTCTTTGTAAAACAAGACATGCTACTAGTAATATTGTAAAAATTTATGCAATAAAATATCTTTCGGTAACACAAACAAATTTTGGTGTTAAAATATCAGTCCAAAATGTTCATCCTGCAATAACAACATAAGTCCACACAATTAAAAAAATTATTGTTAAAGTTTACCAAACAAATACAGTCAATATAAAAATTAATGGATTTATCTTACTGTCCATTACATATATTGTATACAGTTTTTTGTTTCTCCTGAAAAAATTACTTTTTGGACTAATGTTGTTTTTACAATTACCGATTATTTAAACAGTGTTTATCTTATCATACTTTCACGGCCTGTGTTGTCTTCATGTAAAACTTCGGGGCTGAGAGGTTGATGAATAAATCTTTTCGCTGCCTTGTCATCTTCATCTAGGGGAGACATCATTTTCTGTGCTACTGCTTTACCACAGAACATCTCAGATGATGTCTCTTGCAGATGGAGACGAAACTCTAGGGAAAAGTGCCCACGGCTTCTCAGCCCGGAAGTTTTACCTAAAGAGTGTTTAACTTGTTTGTAATGACTGATTAACTAGCTGTTGGAACATTCATCATAATTATGGGGATTATATATGAACGTTTGTAATGTTTAGAATCATTAGGAGAACTATTGCAGATATAGCTAACTGGAAGGGATGTTACCATATGCTTCTTTCGTGACAAATTTTATAATGTACTTCAGTTTATGGGGAGCAATCTGTTTCCATGTTGGTCCTGGTTGGTACAGATTACAGACATGGAGATAGGGTTTGCATTCTTAAGTTTACAACTTGCAAAGTCTTAAGCAAAAGAGAAAAACAAAAACGAAAACAGTGATGTTTCAAATTGGAGTGTGATAGGTATTGACAGGCTAATGACGACATTGTTTATGTTTTACTTTTAATTATATGTTTTACTGTCATGTGAAACAACGTCACGAGATGGAGCTGTACTACATTAATTGCAAAGTACCGTAGCTAAACCCTTAAGTAGTGTACTCACAAGCTACGTTGGGAACTATGAACAAGGCGAGATGAGCGAGTTTTGATTTAGACTAAAATGAAACTAAGTTTAACACAGATAACCATTTCAATACGTTTACTGGTATGATCTTCGAGGTTGCTTTTAGAGGTTTCACTTTTGTTAGCATATTCTTCACAAAACGTGAAAATATCATAAAGTAGTCTTGCACTCGTATTTTTGTTTACAGGTTGGTGCATTAAACTTAAGCAATCTTATTTAACTGTTCCTTTTTATTTCTAACAAGTACAACACATTCGTTAGTTGTTTTTCTTGTAATTTGGAAAACGCAGCACATACAGTACTTAGCGCAGAATTTTGGTGTAATGGTTGCGTTAGATTTTTCTTTTCTCGTAGAACCAGACATGATGAGGGGCACGTATCCTTAGCAGTGATTGATATACAGTTGATAGATGTGAGAAGTGTTGCTGAGTATTTCAATAACATTTTCATTTAAGTTACTGAAAAGATGGAGGTCACAGGTTCATTACACCTTGCTGTTGAATACCTCACATCAACCACAGCAAAGAACTACAGTACTCTATGACCATCACAGCACCACTAAAAGTAATGTCCAGTATAAAATACCTTAAATAAATTAATTCTAGTGGATATGATAATATATTACCAAAATTGATTACACAATGTGCTTCTGAGTTCAGTGACATATTAAGTTACTGGTGTAATCAGTCTTTAAGCAGTGGAACATTTTTGAATAGTTCAAATATGGAGCAGTTAAGCATTTGAACAAAAAAGGAGATAGAGAAATACCATTAAACTACTGTCCAATTTCACTTCTGCCCACATACTAAAAAATTTCTGAAAATATAATTTACAGTCATGTAGTTAACCATCTGACCGCAAATAAAATATGTTGAAATACGGTGAAGTATTAAGCATTTGACGAGAAAAGGAGATAAATACCATTAAACTTCTGTGAAATTACACTTTTGTCCACATTCTCAAACATTTCTGAACAAAATAATATACAGTCACGGTCTTAACCATCTGACGACAAATAAAGTATTATCCACTCTAAAATTACTGGTATTGGACCATATGAATAAGAAAGAGCACTTGCTCCAGAGATGATTCTCAGAGCAGAAGAACTTTGAGTAAGTTCTCACTTTTGTATGAATAAAAACCTTGAGGCATACGCTCTGAGCAGGAAGTTCATTCTCACTAGCTCCTCTGCTCCTTGAGTACTTTCTACGTGTGTCATGTCCGTCACAGAACAGCTGATCAGTCGTATATTTCTTTAAACTGGCCCAATCAGACAAATTATTCAGTGTACAAATATGGAGTAGGCATCTACGTGTACAGGAAGAACTTCACTATGTTTAGATATTAGTTTGTTGTGCATCGGCATATAATTAAGACTAAATACGGTCGTTTGACGAAAATATATTCTTCAGACGATCTTGCAAAATTTTCGTCATGCAAGATACTTTTTTCTGATTGAAGTTGGGTTAGCAAACTTTGCGAACGAAATTTTAAGAATGCATCACATTTTCATCTGTTTCAGCGTGGAACGCTGTCTGAGCTTTCTAGCACGAGATAATTTTTGTTAAATATTACACCTAATTGTCTGCTCGTAAGAGATGGGCCATGCAATTTTGTTACAAGAAACAGACTGCTACGTATGCAATTAATCAGTATCAGGTTATCAGGTTCACAGATTTGTGACTGGCTGGAAGACTTCCTAAGTTATAGAACGCAGTAAGTTGTTCTCGAAGGCGAGTGTTCATCAGAGACGAGTGTATCGTCAGGCGTGACCCAGGGGAGTGTGATAGGACCGCTATTATTTTCTATCTATATAAATGATCTGATGAACAGAGTAAGTTGTAATTTGCGACTGTTTGTTGATGATGCTGTGGTGTATGAGAGGGTGTCGTCTTTAATTGACTGCAACAACATACAGGATGACTTAGACAAAATCTCTAGTTGGTGCGAAGAATGGCAGCTAGCTCTCAGTGTAGAAAAATATAAGGTGATGCGCATGAGTAGGAAAAACAATCCCATAATGTTCGAATACAGCATTAGTAGTGAGTTTCTTGATGCTGTCGAGTCGTTCAAATATCTAGGCGTAACATTGCAGAGCGATATGAAATGGAACGAAGAAGTAAGGACAGTTGTGAGTAAGGCGGGCAGCCGACTTCGGTTTATTGGGAGAATTTAGGGAAGATGTACTTCATCTGTAAAGGAGACCGCGTATAAAACGCTTTTACGACCACGTCTTGAGTATTGCTCAAGTGTTTGGGACCCGCAGCAGATCAGTTTAAAGGAAGACTAGAGGCAGTTCAGAGGCGAGCAGCTAGGTTCGTTACTGGTAGGTTCGACCAATGCACGAGTGTCACGGAAATGCTCCGGTAAAACAATTGGGGATCGCTGGAGGAAAGACGACGTTCTTTTCGTGAATTTCTGTTGAGGAAATTTAATGGGCCGGAATTTGAAGCTGAGTGTAGTACGATCTTGCTGCCACCTACTTACATTTTGCGTGGTGATCACAAAGACAAGATAAGAGAAATTAGGGCTCGTACGGAGGCCTATGGGCATAGTTTCTTTCCTAGTTCTATTTGGGAGTGGAATAGGAAAGGAAACGCGTAATAGTGGTACAGTGTACCAGTGCCGTAGCTATCATAGGGCTAGGCGGGGCAGTGCCCCGGGGCCCCCGAGCTCCAGGGGCCCCTTCGGCCTTCGTGAGCAACGATCGAAAAAGTTACAGTAGAGCGTCGAATTTATTATTTAATTTTTTTACCCTCCCACCCTATCGTCCATCATACCCCCTTCCCCTCAAACCACGTTTCCCACAGTAGCCGCACTGGGCCACCGGCTGGCGGAACAACACTTCTAAATAGGCCTTCCCAAGACGCCACTATGTGGCGCTGCTGACAGGCGATGCTGCCAGCCAATGTGTCCAGCAATCGGCACACTTCAGTCGGCGTAGCAGCAGAAGTAGCGGCAGCATCAAAGCCGCTCACAGCAACAGCTGCGTCTTCCAAGTGTTGCGGCGTGCAATGCGAAAGATCGCGCTCCTCCAAATACAATATAAATACATTTACTGTACAGTACTTCTTATTGGCAAGTACAAGTGTACAGTTCGAATATCCGAATAAAACGGTTTTCCGAATATCCATATCCCCAAGTTACTTCGGATAATAGACGTTATACTGTATAAAATATTTTAGTTGAATGAAGGAATTTCGACTCTTAATTTCTCCTGCCGAAATTGACTGCAACATGGACAGTTCGCCAATTATCTAAGGAAATTATAAAAAAAATATGCTTTATTAGAATGTGAGGTTACGGAAGTATTTACCGCAGTTTTATTCTTCTGTAGCAGCCAAAAAGTCGTTCAGCAAATTAAAAATTATCAAAACGCATCTGAGCTACAGTATGGCTCAAGCTTGACTCGAACATTTGTCATTCATAGCAATCGAAAACAAGGCTGCATCAAGTCCAGATTTAACAGACCTTATTGATGATATTGCAAAACCCAAAGCTAGGAAAATATTGTAATATAATTGTTGAAATAAAATTTATTACTTTTAATTGTGTACCCATATTATTAGTATAATGTACTGCAGTCACGAAAACGCTTAACGATAATTACCGATCAGAAATCATATCTTTGCCAACATCTGCAGTCTAACAGTTTGAAGCATTGTATTACTCCAGTAGGTATTCTTTCATTCTGACTTTGGTGCGTGATGAAACACGAACGAAATCCCCATGACTTGAAAAACGCCACTCATTAAGTTCGTGATACAGGCGCGAAAAATAATTATGAATTTTTTTTCAAGGACTAATTGTATTCGTGTTACAAGAAATAGAAAAATTCCCAGCTTTTAGAAAACAATGTTTCAACATATTGATTGCGACGTGAGTTAAATATAAGTCAAAGGAAGTCTTCTCTTCGGGCCACGTGAAGTAAATACAACTCACGGACATTTTTCCATTTAAAGCTCAGTGGTGCAGTTGTAACTCACAGTAGCGTGCTGTGACTTGGTGTTACAGTACGTTATGGACCCAGTAACAAATCATCTTCGTGGCATCCAGTTTTCAAGAGCGCAAGAGTAGTTATTGACACTTGAAATCGTGAATTATATATGGATGGAAAAGCTGGTAGAAGCCGACCTCGGGGAAGATCAGTTTGGGTTCAGGAGAAATGTAGGAACACGGGAGGAAATACTCACTTTAAGGCTTATCCTAGAAGATAGATTAAGAAAAGGCAAACCTACATTTCTAGCTTTTGTAGATTTGGAGAAGGCTTTTGACAATGTTGATTGGAATAAACGCTTTCAAGTGCTGAAGCAAGCAGGAGTAAAATATATGGAGCGTAAGGTTATTTACAACTTGTACAAAAACCAGACAGCGGTTGTCACAGTTGAAGGGCATGAAAGGGATGCAGTGGTTGGAAAGGGGGTAAGACAGGGTTGTAGCCTTTCTCCAGTGTTATTCAATTTGTACATTGTGCAAGCTATAAAGGAAAGCAAGGAGAAATTTGGAGAAGGAATTAAAGTTCAGGGTGAAGAAATAAAAACCTTGCGTTTTGCTGATGAAATTGTAATTCTGTAAGAGACAGCAAAGGACCTGGAAGATCAGTTGAACGGAGTGGACAGTGTGCTGGAAGGTGCATATAAGATGAGCATTAACAATAGCAAAACAAGAGTAATGGAGTGTAGTCTAAGAAAATCAGGTGATGCTGAAGGAATTAGATAAGGTAACAAAACAATAAAGGGGGTAGATGAGTTTTGTTACTTGGACAGTAAATAACAAATGATGGTCGCAGTACAGAGGATATAAAATGCAGAATGGCAATGGGTAGAAAAGCGTTCTTAAAAGAGAAATTTGTTAACATCGAATATTGATTTAAGCCTAATGAAGTCCTTTCTGAAAGCATTTTTGTGGAGTGTTGCCTTGTACGGGAGTGAAACATGGACAATAAACAGTGCACACAGGAAGAAGATAGAGGCTTTTGAAATGTGGTGCTACAGAATAATACTGATGATTAGGTGGGTGGATTGCATAACTAATAAGGAGGTACTGAACATAATTCGGGAGAAAAGGAATTTCTGGCACATCTTGACTGAAAGACGGGATCGATTGGTAGGGCACATTCTTAGACATCAAGGAATTGTGAATTTAGCGTTGGAAGGAAGTTTGTGGGGTAAAAACCGCAGAGGAAGACCAAGAGATGGATACAGTAAGCAGATTCAGACAGATGTAGGTTGCCGCTCTTATGAGGAGTTTAAGAGGCTTGCTCAGGATAGGGTATTGTGGAAAGCTGGATCAAACCAGTCCAAATATGAGTCACAATTTCTTACATTTCCATGTAGTTTGTTTACATTTCTTGACAGCTTGCTGTCGTCCAAATTCATTCTTCATGTTTTCGTAGCATCCGTACACCTATGACTTGCTGCTCCAATGTTCACAAGAGCACAATCTGCAGGCAGCTCGGTGGCTACGGTGAGAGATTTCTCAGGGGCATCGGCATCTTCTTTATGGAGTAGTCTCAAAGTCACTTCCTCTTTGAATTCTGTGACTGAGATGATCTTGTTGATGTATCGGTAAATAACAAGAGCATTTACCAGTGCTGACCCTGTCAACAGTTAAATTGAAAGTTTCCTGTACTATTTCACACCCCGCCTTACACAATATAGGAGTTCATTTGGCGAGAGAGATCAATAAATGACTGCTTATAGTCAGTTATCATTCCTGGTTTTTTCTTTGTGCCCATCTTGGTTTGAATTTCAGCTTCTTCCTCTCCATGAACAGTACTCAGCATCAACACATTTCTCTTATTTTTCTAGTTCAGTAGCATCTTCATCTTCTTCACTATACGGTGAATCAAACTTCATAATCACTAGGTTTATCCTTTCTCCTAAACCCCTAGATATTTTACGTTTTGATCAAAACCAGTAATTCTCTACTGTAAAGCTTTTAAAAATTACGCAGTTAAAAAAAATTCTCTGCTGTCTTGGATTTTATAATTGATTTCAGGTATATATAGGCCACTGACTTTAAATGTGAAATCAGTTTTCCTCTGTCATCTCTATTGTTTGACTACCGGCAGTATTTTTTTTAGAGCTGTGTTGTTTATATGTGCAGTTTTACACGAAATGTGCTGCTCCAAAGTCGGCCGCAGTGGGCGAGCGGTCTGCGGCGCGCCAGTCACAGTCCGCACGGCCGCTACGGTCGGGGGTTCGAATCCCCCTCGGGCATGGATACTTGTGCCGTCTTTAGTATAAGGTAGTTTATAAGGTTAGGGACTGATGACACCGCAGTTAAGTCCCTGAAGCTTAACAAACATTTGAACGTTTTGCTGTTCCAACTCCATTTTATGCAATTCTCCTTCATAATGCATACGGATTTGGTCGTGTGTATTTGGTCTTTTGTCAGTCTGAGGAAAGTCCACCAGAGGGTATACACATTTATAACTGAAGTGACAATGGCACGTATCTGGTTAAAGATTCAACTAAGTTGAGGGTAGTTGCTAGTTAAGATTAGATTACAGCTGTTATAAAGTTATCATAATGTGGTATGTATTGTTATATTTGTTTCCTTTAATATGAGTAAAATGAGTTCCAGTAGAAGATGTTGTGTAAATTATCGTGTTATGTTTTAATACAAATGTAGACAATAAAAGTTAAAAAATTACCAGGAAATCTGTTAGTGACTCTGCAAAGAGAGCTTATCTTAGATACTTCGGTCTTCGGCTAGGTGAACTGAATACAACCTCGTTAATGCATCAGGTATGTAAAACTTGTAGATAACATTTACGACAGAGGACTACTGGCAAAAGGAAAAGTCTGAATTTGGCGTACCGCTAATTTGGAGAGAATCCAGAAACAACTCAGATGACTATTACTTTTGCGTCGCTAATATCAGTGGAACCAATCAAAACAAACGTAGCAAATGTACGTACCACGGTTTAGTCTCTGCAAGACACCCAATCCGTCACTCAAGAAAGTTCTGATCCCATCGTTTCAGCAGCTAATAGAGACTTGTGAGGATGAGTTTTGTCCCTCTTATCTTTCTGATACTGAATGAGATGATGACATTACTCCTTCAGCGTTTTAATCAGGATGAGTTAAATATCTTCACTAGAGATCTCAGCTTGTCAAAAGAAAATTCGGAATTACTGGCTCCAAGGTTAATTGAGTATAATTTACTGGAACAAGGGACCAAAATTACCTATTACTGTAGAAAAAGATCTGCTACTCTTCTCAAGAATAGACGACTTTTATTTTGTAACGCCATTAAAAACTCTCTAAAAATCACTCTCCTGATTATTTTCCAGATTATTGGTGCTTCTTTAAGGACAGTTCATAGGATTGTTTGAAATCTGTGCTACAAATATTATTCGATACCAATTTCTCATTCATCGAAACTGAAAGAAAAATATATACCGCCATAGCTTTCGTCTTGAAGAAGATAAAATATCATTAACATAAACGTGTGTTTTGTGTAGACAAAATAAAGGTAAACTTTGCCCTTGTTCAGCAAGGTAGACACACTAAATATTTCTTTTGACTCTGGGATAGTAGAAATAAAATGAACTAATGGGTGAGTGTCCTAGTATGTAAAACATGGATGTTGCAGAAAACAATATTATTTGTGACACATTAATTAAAAGAGAGAAAGTCAACTTCCTTACACTGCATATCAAACTGGGCCTTATGAAGATTCTCTGTAAGAACGAATCATACTTTGCCTATGTAGGGCATAAATGCCCCCCTTGAGTATCAAAACACATACAGCAAGGATACTGGTATTTCAGAGATCCCAAATAAAGCAACTCATTAAGGAAGATGACTTTGCAAATTTGATGAAGGAATCTGAGCTGAAAATCTGGATTTCATTTGTGGCAATTATAAACATTTTATAGGCAAACAAAAAGCTGAAAACGTAATGCTTATCTGTTTCAGAAACCTTGCCTATGACATGAGTACTAAGGTATTTATGCATCCATAAAGACCTGTTTCCTGAAATTATAGGAGATACCAGTGAAGAAAAAGGTGAAAGCTTTCATCAGGATATTAAAACTATATAAAGGAAGATAAAAAATGGAAATTATAGTACATTACTACTGAAACTTAAAGAAGGAGTGTTCCAGAATATATTTAAGAATGAGACACAAAAGAAGCTTCCGAACAGTTCAGTGGGTTTCATTGATGAATATTCCCTGCATTTTTGTTTATAGCAATAATTGTGAACTATAATAATAAAAATTTCATATTTAGTTTATTATTATCATGCGATGGTGTGATGTATATTTAGTTTAATGTAAAATCTCAAAAGCTAGAGCTCCTGGGTAAAAATAATTGTCAAATTTTAATTCAGGGCATCAAATTTACATAAAATCAGGTCTAAAAGCACCAATACTACTGTGGACTAGTGATATCAATTATTTTAGCATTTTAGGCACATATATATTAATTAACGTTTCATTATTTCTGTTGAAAGCTAACTACAATTATATTCACTGTGTGTTATTCAAGAGGAGGTCCTCTTGCATTGGGCAGTAGTTTCATAAACATTTGATATTCTTCATACATGTTGTAGGGACACCACAAAATTAGTCAAGTCAGTTGTATGGTGATTGCCATATTTAGCTACCAGATGAGTTGTCCCATCTGAGTATACCGTTCTGAAACGTGCTGATAGATTAAAACTATATACCAGGGTATGTCTCGACCTGGAATCTTGCCTACAGAGAACTCTATACTCACCCACTGAACTATTGAATGCTCATCTCCCCTTCTGTCAGTACTTCTTTCCTATTCTTTGAATTTTATGGAAGCTCTCTTCCTTTGAAAAATATGGCCTCTGTTAATACAGTGATTGGTGCTTTGGTCAAACTATAAATCGAAGCACTGTATTAGACACAGAAATGATAAGTTTATGTATAAATGGGTCTTCTAATTAAGCATCTGTATTGAAAATAGTTTCATAAATTAATACAAACAGGTTAGAATTCCTTTTGGAATTGGAAAATTCTTGTTTAGACAATAAAACTAACTTACGTTTTGTACTTCAACTGTATGAGAAAGTTTTCTTAAACAGAATGATGAGAGACACGATGCCTTAGATGGACGCGATTTTCGCATAATGTATGAGGGCACTTTTCAACAGCACCGCCTCCACACGTTTTGATAGATGTTGGGATCCAATACACGTTCGTATCTGGAGGCGGAAATTCTGCGTCGTATTCAGTTACCTGCAAGAAAACCATATGTGATGTATTGAACTGGTTATTTTTTTTTTTTAGCAAGGTTACATAGTTTTATTGCACCAGAGAACCAGTGTACCATTATGTAACGTATTAAAGTGAGGGAGTCAGAAGAAACACGCATCCAAAATGGTTCTACTTTTGCACGAGAAAGTTAAAATTGAGAAACATATTGTAAATATCATGAATGACAAGTAGTGTGGTAGAACGGTACGTTACATACCCACATTCAAGGTCACTGAAAAGGAATCCTTTCTCTTGAGGCAGTTTCTCTTGTTATCTCCAAGGACTCCCTTCCTCCACGCCCCCCCCCCTTCCCACATTCATAGCCCCATTCCCTGCCTCCAGGTAATTTTGTATCGTGCAGGGTTAACTTGAGAGCCTACCCACACCTCTCCGTCAATTGCATCAGATTTGTAACATTATAAACAGCTGACAAGTTGCAAAAAATTGTGATGTAAGATTTACAGAAATAGAACTACGTACTAACGTTAATAAGTAGCTTCACTTCAAAGTCTTCAAGATGTAAGTTTTTGTATCTCAAAGATAATTGATTTTAATGCCGAAAATACAGGGTGAATCTAAATTCGTGCACACGTGCTTTGCAGCGCAATCCCTCACCTGCCAACAATGAAAAATGTCTCCCACAAAACTTCATCCTGCGCATATTTCCGTCAGTAAATGGACGTCAAAGACTGAGATGGCTGTATGTTCCATAAGTCAGCGTGTTTCATAAATACATCAACAAACTTGTAATAGATGTATTAGGTTTCTTGAGGAACAAATGATCATGGAAACCCATGCCCGGAAACGCCATTCAACAACGCTACGGAGAGTCCAAGTTACAGGCAGCAGCTCCTGCCGCTAGATATCCCCTCCAGCAACTTCGACGCTCTGTAGCGTCATTGGATGACGATTCCCGGCATGGGTTTCTATGCTCACTTTGTTCCTCAAAACACCTCCCACATCCCCTAGAAGTTTGTTGTTGTAGTAGTGTAATTCTGAAACACACTGACGTATGGAACACACACTCATCTCAATCTTCGACGTCCATTTACTGCCGGAAATATACTCTGGACGAAATTTTGTGAGAGTCATTTTTTTTTGGCTGGCATGTGAGGAATCGCGCTGCGAAGCCCGAGTGCGCGAATTTAGATTCACCCTGTATAGTCAGAAATAGATATTTAGTTTTACAAATAACAAATCAAAGAAATATTTAAAAAACAGTCAACAATCCGAAGATTGGTTTTAACACCACAGTGCTGTACTAGGCATGGTCCTGTTTGGAGGTGGTGTGCCGTTGCTTTCCTCCTTAATATTTATTATCAGTTATATTATGCTTATTGTTAGTATCTGAATGATATCAGGCGCTGACTAGAGTAGTCCAACCCTGCAACAAAAAATAAGGTTTGTAAAACAAACATACCACGATGCGCATAGTGGCCGGAAGTACTGAAACATTCATCCTGTTTCATTCGTATGGAAATAATGTCTATTATCCTCAGTTTTGCAGTACAGTCAATTAGCGAGGTGTGTGTGCAGGAGAGTAATATGCGTGGAGGTCCATCTGAAGTTTCGGATGAGATTATCTCAGGGGTACAAATAGTGGGTAAGACAAGTTCAAAAAATATTCAAATGTTTGTATAGTCTATGGGACTTAACTACGGGGTCATCAGTCCCTAAACTTACAAACTACTTATGAACTAACTAAGACTAAGGACGGCACAAATATCCATGCCCGAGGGGGGATTCGAACCCCCGACCGTAGTGGCCGTAGAGACCGTGACTGGAGCGCCTCAGTCCCCTCGGCCACCGCGGCCGGCAAAGACAAGTTCGTAAGCTCAAAGGGGGACATCGAATTATACTACACGTTGCCTCCCACCCCACCCAAGGGGTACGAACGTACGAACTTGTCTTACCCACTGTTTTTACCTGATATAGTTTGCGAGGTAATCTCATCCGAAACTTCAGATGAACCCCCCTGTACTGCCTGCGGTACATTTCCTCTCATTTTTGCAACAGTAGCTATATCTGCTATACCTGACACCTTAATGCAGTGGCCCCCAACTAATATGAAATTAAGAGGTTTTCAAGTAAAAAAAAAAAAAAAAAAAAAAAAAAAAAAATGTTTCTGTCAGAGCAGAAAAGGACGTAACAAGAAACTAGTTGCCTCAGTCCTCATTCTACCCATCCGCCCTCACCAATTTCTTTTATTTTCTTACATACTTTTGTGTGAACATCTTCGCGTTCTTTTACCACAGAAAATTCCATACATTCTACCCAATGTCTCTCTGTAGTGAATCCTTCACGCTTGTCACCTCCCTCTCACTGGTGTTGTCAGATGTTGTGTAAATGTATGAGAATCTATATTTGTTCCATAAAGTTTGCCCTTCTGTATATAAAAACTGATATTCTGTATTACCATGTAGTATCTGGATTTTATATATTCTTGGTAATTTTTAATTTTTCTGCTAGTTTACATTTTATATTTCTTCCAGTTTTCACACATTTTTTTTACAATTTTTCCATATTTTGCACTATTACCTAGTCTGTACCAGTATGGAAATGTACAAGAATACATATGCTTGAACTGTCAGATGGGTATGATATGACTTATTTTCCAACCTCTTCTACTGCCACATAGCTACTGCCACGTGCACACCAAGGTCTCAACGGTCACATCTGCCCAGCAGGAATCTTATGGACAATCTGTGTATGATATCTGCCACACACCACAAGACACCTTGCAGTGCTTTTGTGTCCTCCCACTGAAAAAGGAAAACTACCTCTCGCCGTCTGTATCCTGTTAATTATTTTCAGCAGTGATGTATGCTGTGAAAGTTAATGGATTCTGAACAGCTCCATCGAATGACGTTGCTCACCTCTTCTATCACTGAATCTATGTTCAACGTGTGTACTCTGATCTTTTAACACAGAGATAATCAACCACCACAATGCACAGCAACTAACACATGCAGGCAAGCATCTGTCATATCTGTGGGTAGTGGTCCCAGATAGCTACCAAGTGGCGGCTGCTATGACCAGCAAAAGTAGAAATAATTCTTATCCATTTAATCTGCAGAAGTATTGTATTCCACAGCCTTTGCATGGCCTCATAAATGTAACAGCAACCAAACTGTAAACCGCCCTACAAACCACCAGAGGCTGAACAGGTACCGACCGTCAACTGTGTCATCCTTCACCTGGAGGCATCACCGGATGTGGAGGGTGTGGTGTCGCACAAGTATGAAGTGCGCGCCACTTACTTTCGCCGCGCGCCGCCATGCACGCACGGCGCGGCGTTCTTACGACGTCGGCCACGAGCGCCCTCTGCTGCAACTCCGCTCGTGGCCACGACTGCTGCATCGACCACTTGGGTATCAGATAGGCACCAGTTAAGACTTGGCTATCGGATAGGCACTAGGAATCATCAGTAGGCAGGCCTCTATCTAAACTATGCATCAGCATTCTGCAGTCAAGAACTATGTAAAAGTTAAATATTACCAAGACTACGAAATATATATCTTGTTATAATTTAGCCTAGTTTCTGCTGTCCCACTGACTGGTCACTTCCGTACCTGCACAAGCGTGCATCCTACATTCCTGTGTCGATCTCTCTCTACTCGGCCACCGACACCCACGACAACCGGCGGAAACGAGACACAAAAGTGGCGACGAGGCTGAGACACAAAAGAGGGGGACATGGTCAGCGTCCCACACTCCTAGCGTTGTGCCAGTTTTCAAGGACGGAGCCGCTACTTCTGATTCAAGTAGCTCCTTAAGTGACATCACAAGTGCTGAGTGCACACTGCGTAACAAGAGCACTCAGCTGACTTGGGCGGTGAGCTATCCGAATGGCAGCCAACTACGCGAACTAGTTCGCAGATCCCTCGCCTCTTAGTTCGTCCGCTCTTCTTCCGAAGACGGACGGGTAACAGCGAGAGGACGCGAGAGCGTGCAGAATCGCGTGATTCCCTTCTGACAGTTGCCGTCATTTCGAGCTGAGATGCAACTCAGCTGTAGTTTTAGTAGCGGTAGCAAAAGCCAAAACGAGCGGACGAACTAAAAAGAGCGACCTACTTCGCGGCCGAGCTGCGAACTAAGAGAGATACTGGTCGCGAACTAAAATATGCGCGATAGGTCGCGAACTCAAATATGCGCAATAGGTCGCGAACTAAAAGCTGCGCGATAGGTCGCGAACTAAAATATGCGCGATAGGTCGCGAACAGAATTAAAAATCAGGTGTTTGCCTTCTGCTGATGAGAGCCATTTCGAGGTTAGCGTCTGCCTGCTAGATTACATAGTTCAGTGCTACAAAATTTCTTCTTTGAAGTATTCTGCACTCTGCAATATCTAACTAATAAATTCCATAATGCCAAGCTATGAACTCTAAACTTAAACGCGAGAAATTATCCACAAACTGTTTCTTTTGGTTTGCGTGATATCGTTAGTAGCTCAAGCAGCAAGCACATGAAGCAGCTAGGTGGGGGAACTTCTCCCTCCACCTGCATGCGCAAACCACGCCGCTCAGCCGTCACTGGGAGCGGACAAACTAAAAGAACGAACTAGTTTGCGGCAGAGGCGCGAACTAAAGTGAGCACTCCCGATCGCGAACTATTATGCGCAAGTCTACAAGACAGTGCTTAACTTCGGTGATCTAGCAACAACTGGTATACCCACTATTGCACAACCGTTCGATGTAATAGCAAACAACTCGACCAAAATACAATATCGTTTTCTAAGAATTGTGTAATAAGACCATGTTCCTGATATATTAATGTAAGTATGTACTATCCTGCTCAAAACCACTTGATGTTCGAAGGGGTTGCTTCGATACCTATCCGTTGAAAATAAACGGAATATACGCTTTTCTTTATAATTAGGAGACGTTTCGTGGGAATCATTTCTCTCTGAGCCCTGATAGCGTCATCATCAACAGTGGCAAACATGAAGGTTAGTACTAAAACAGTTTGTGATATTCCTTCACCAGAGATTTAATGAACGGCCTCAAGTAGGATTTAGTGATTCTGCACCTTTGGATGTTTCAAGATAGTTTTTCTTCATGTGTGTGTGTGCCTTGGACTCAAATCTCATGCTCATTTTCTTCCGTTGTAGATAGAAGTGGGTTCTGAATTACAGTGTACGATACTACAGTGGCTCTGGAGCAGGGCTTCCCGAAGTGTAATCCGCGGATCCCTTAGGGGTCCGCCGGATCTTCCAAGGGGGTCCGCGGGCACCTTTCACCACAACTTGTAAGAGAATGACTAACATTATTAATTAAAATAATTTTAAAATCAAATTCATCTCTATCTTCTTCATTTAAAAATATGTTTACGTATACATCAGATCGTGTTCCTAAGCAGTGGCAGCGGTATCCAAGTGAAGACCTGTACGTATTGTAGCTTACTCAGTCCCCTTGGGAGCGGCATCTTTTCCACTGCTTCGCAACAATCCGGGTGTAGCCCGCGCTCAATGCCCAGTATCCTTTTGCTCGCAGGATATCACATCCTTTTGAATCTGCCTACTGTATTCGTCCCTCGATCTCCCTCTACGATTTTTACCCCACACGCTTCCTTCTAATGCTAAGTTGGCAATTCCTTGATGTCTCAGAATGTGTCCAACTAATCTATCCCTTCTCTTAGTCAGGATATGCCAGAAACTCCTTTTCTCCCCAATTTGGTTAAGCACCTCCTCATTAGTTATGTGATCTACCCATCTAATTTTCATCAATCGTCTGTAGCACTACATTTCGAAACTTCTATCATCTTTTTGTCTGAATTCCTTGTCGTCCACGTTTCACTGCCATACAATGCTACACTCCACACAAATGTTTTCAGAAAGGATTTCCTAACATTTAAATTAATATTGAATGTCAACAAATTTCAGAAACGGTTTTCTTCTCATAGCATTCTGCATTTTATATCTTCTTTACTTCGGCCATCAGAAATTATCTTGCTACCCTAATAACAAAATTCATCTACTACTTTTATTGTCTCATTACCTAATCTAATTCCTTCAGCATCGCCTGATTTTCTGACATTGCATTCTACCTTCGTTTTACTCGTTTTAATGTTCATCTTATATCTTCCTTTCAAGATATTGTCCATTCCATTCAATTCCAAATCTTTTGCGGCCTCTGACAGAATTACTATGTCATCAGCAAACCGCAATGTTTTTATTTCTTCTCCCTGCACTTTAATGCCCTCTCCAAATTTCTCCTTCTATTCCTTCACTGCCTGTTTAATGTACAGATTGAACAACATCAGGGAAAGGCTACAACCCTGCCTTACTCCCTTCCCAACCTCTGCGTCCTTTTCTTGCCCTTCGTCTCTAATAACCGCTGTCTGGTTTTTGTATAGGTTGAATATAACTCTTCGCTCCCTATATTTTACCCCCGCTACCTTTAGAATTTGGAATAGTGTATTCCAGTCGACATTGCCAAAAGCTTTCTCCAAATCGACAAACGCTAAAAACGTAGGTTTCCCTTTCCTTTGCCTATCTTCTAAGATACGTCGTAATGTGAGTATTGCCTCCTGTGTTCCTACATTTCTCCTAAATCCAAACTGATCTTCCCCGAGATCAGATTCCACAAGTTTTTCCATACGTCTGTAAATAATTCGTGTTAGTATTTTGCAACAATGGCTTATTAAACTGATAGTTCTGTAATTTTCACATTTGTTTGCACCTGCTTTCTTTGGAATTGGAATTACGATATTCTTCTTGAAGTCGGAGGGTATTTCCCCTGTCTCATACATCTTGCATACCAGGTGGTACAATTTTTTCACGACTGGCTCTCCTAACGATAACAGCAGCTCAGACGGAATATCATCTACTACAAGGGCCGTGTTTCGATTCAAGTCCTTCAGCGCTCTGTCAAATTTTCTCGCACTATTATATCTCCCATCTCATCTTCCTCCACATCGTCTTCCATTTCTAGAATACTCCCTTCAAGTTTATTTCCTTTGTATAGGCCCTCTATATATTCCTTCCACAGTTCAGCTTTCCCCTCTTTGCTTAGTACTGGTGTTCCGTTTGAGTTCTTGATATTCACACAGCTGCTTTTCTGTCTCCAAATATCTCTTATTTTCCTGTAGGCAGTATCTATCTTTCCCCTAGTTATGCCTTCTTCTAAGGTTCTGCATTTGTCCTCTAGCCATTCGTGCTTAGCCAGTCTGTACTTCCTATCAATCTCATTTTTCAGACGTTTGTACTGCCTTTTTCCTGTTTCACTTGCTGAATTTTTATATTTTCTCCTCTCGTCAATTAAGTTCAGTATATCCTGTGTTATCCAGGGATTTCTATTAGGCCTTGTCGGTCGTTCTGACTATATGGTCCTCTGCTGCCTTCACTACCCTATATCTCAGAGCTACCCATTCTTCTTCTACTGTGTTACTTTCCCCAGTTTCGGCCAATCCTAGCCTAATGCTCCCTCTGGAACTCTCAACCACCTCTGGTTCCTTCAATTTGTCCAGGTTCTATCTCCTAACCTTTCTACCTTTCTGCAGTCTCTTAAGTTTTAATCTGCAGTTCATAACCAATAAGTTATGGTCAGAGTCTATATCTGTCCCTGGATACGTCTTACAGTTCAGAACCTGAATTCTAAATCTATTCCTTACCATTATAAATTCAATCTGGTACATTCCAGTGTCTCCTGGTCCCTTCCACGTATACAGTCTTCTTTCATGATGATTAAACCAAGAGTTGGCGCTCATTAAATTGTGCTCTGCGCAAAATTGTACCAAGCGATCTCCTCTTTCATACCTTTTTCCCAGTCCGTATTCACCTACTACATTTCCTTCTCTTCCCTTTCCTACTACAGAGTTTCATTCCCCCATCACAATCAAGTTTTCGTCTCCCTTAACTTTCTGATTGATTTATCTCTTCATACATTTTTTCGATATCCTCATCATCGGCGGTGCTAGTTGGCATATAAACTTGCACTAGGGGAGACCGGGGCACATTTTCCATAGGGGCAAGTTTTCCAAATCCGTTTATTTTCGAAACAAACTGCTAGATGTTACCACCGACGGTACTATAGGAAGTAGCAACAAAGCACGCTTCATTTACGAAAGTTTCAGTGCTGTACCAGCAGTCTCAACGTCGGCAGGGCTGTTTTCGTCATTTTTGCAAACGCGAGTAAACTTTCACGTTTTTATTGAAACTTAAAATAAACGTTCTAGCGTGAAACTTATTATTTTGACATTGCACACACTAAACGTGGGTTTCTTTATTCACGTAACTGCATTTGTTTTGTAAATAGCTTACACTGTTAATCATGGACGTAGTATTATAGTTTCGAATACGGCGACGGGGCACGTTTTCCGAGTGCATATGGGGCACATATTCCTTATTGCTTTGAGTCTTACGCCAAGTCTAAAGCAAATGAAAAGTGGGTACAGTGCACGAAATGGGCGCATGGAGACTGTACGAAAGGGAATGTTCCATTTTTTGTTTGCTTACATTGTGATTCAGACAATCAGTATAAGTATTGTTAAAAATGTCTGTATTTGTAAAATATTTAAGTCACATATTTTGTAAAACCATTATAAAGCATTTGTTTTTATTTAATGTGGCTATTTTTACTATCCTCTTTTGTAATGTATTGTAAATTCATGATAAAAATACGTATTCAGTGAAATCAAGATAATTATCTCTGTTTTAACATTGAAAGTATAATTGGAATATTTGCCCCTGTACGTTTTAAGTAAGCTGGAAAACTTGCCCCGCATACGGGGCAAATTTTCCAACGCAACATGGTCAGACAAAACCATTTGCTACCAAGAATGATATTTACTATTTTCAAAAATATCTGTACAAGACTGTAAATAAAGGTGTAGGAAATATAATGATCCGCTGTTTACCGCAAAATCGATAAAAATAAGAAGTACAAAAATAAAAATGTAAAATGGTGGAAAACGTGCCCCGGTCTCCCCTACTGTGGTCGGTGTTGGCTTCGTGTCTATCTTTACTACTACGATAATGCGTTCACCATTGCAAAAACTTTGATAAACTTTGTGTTAACGATATTGCTTACTGTATGATAAACAAAAACGCAGTAAAACTTGTATCTTATGTGCCGCTATCAAACAGTAATATAAAGAGACGCATTCTTGGCATGCCAAATAACCTGAAAGAATCTATTGTTTCTTGCATCCAACACAATTCATTTTTTCCACAAACAGATGAATCTACTGACGTTGCGGAATTAGCGATTTTATTGGCTTCTGACCGTTATCAATACTCAGGATATTTCACAGAGGACTTCTTATTGTGCAAACCACTACCTGGCAATATAACAGGGCCTGAAATATTCCGTTTATTAGACGATTTTTAAAGCTCAAAGATATTTCGTGGTATAATTGCATAGATGTGTGCACAGATGGTGCAAAGGCTATGACGGATCCAACAGTTGAAGCGATCATGAAAATAAAAGAATACTAGAAGAGCTGCAGCAGTAGTTACTACACTGTCGACAAACATGCTTTGATACGAAACAAATGTCTGCTTTCTTCAGAAAGGATTTAGACGAATCCGTCCAAATAACAAGAAATCATGGCCATTGAAGTCAAGACTTTTCTCAATACTGTGCAAAGATATGAAAAGCCTTCATCGTTTCCTATTCCTTCATACAGAAGTGAAGAGGCTATCACGTTGGAATGCACTCTCCACATTATATGAATTACGTTCAGAAGTCCTAGTTTCCCTTTTGAACTACAGTACGAAATCAATGTCTTTCACTCCACACAACTATCTGAATTGCCATGCGGCTGCCTTCTTGTTCGGACAGTATTTTAGATCCTGTAACACTTTTGCGTTTGAAACCAAGACTCTGCAGAATTAGTCCCAACGAATGTTTGTTGTCTTCAAATTTTCGGCCTCACACAATGTCATACGCAGCCTATCTAATGCAGGCGACTTTTTGGTAATTGTGTGTGTGTCATTGAACTCTTTCGCGGTGGCATTCATCGATAAAATCTCGGTATACAAGGATCATCACGTCGAATAAATTTCCCAAACTTTCGATGGCAAACTCCACCATCGTCATCAGGATTAAAATCACCGACTCCCAATGCTGACACGGTGTCCTCCTTATATACACTCCTGGCCATTAAAATTGCTACACCACGAAGATGACGTGCTACAGAAGCGAAATTTAACTGACAGGAAGAAGATACTGTGATATGCAAATGATTACCTTTTCAGAGCGTTCACACAAGGTTGGAGCCGTACAACGTGCTGACATGAGGGAAGTTTCCAGCCGATTTCTCATACACAAACAGCAGTTGACCGGCGTTCCGTGGTGAAACGTTGTTGTGATGTCTCGTGTAAGTAGGAGAAATGCGTACCATCACGTTTCCGACTTTGATAAGATCAGATTGTAGCCTATCGTGATTGCAGTTTATCGTATCGCGACACTGCTACTCGCGTTGGTCGCGATCCAATGACTGTTAGCAAAATATGGGATCGGTGGCTTCAGCAGGGCAATACGGAACGCCGTGCTGGATCCCAACGGCCTCGTATCACTAGCAGTCGAGATGGCATGCATCTTATCCGCATGGCTGTAACGGATCGTGCAGCCACGTCTCGATCCTTGAGTCAACAATTGGGGACGTTTGCAAGACAACAGCCATCTGCACGAACAGTTGGAGACGTTTGCAGCAGCATGGACTATCAGCTCCGAGACCATGGCTGCGTTTACCCTTGACGCTGCATCACAGACAGGAGCGCCTGCGATGGTGTACGCAACGACGAACCTGGGTGCACGAATGGCGAAACGTCTTGTTGTCCGATGAATCCAAGTTCTGGTTACAGCATCATGATGGTCGCATCCGTGTGTGGCGACATCGCGAGTACGCACATTGGTAGCGTGTATTCGTCATCGCCACACTGGCGTATCACCCGGCGTGATGGTATGAGGTGCCATTGGTTACACGTCTCGGTCACCTCTTGTTCACATCGACGGTACTTTGAACAGTGGCCGCTACATTTCAGAGGTGTTACGACCCCTGGCTCTACCCTCCATTTGATCCCTGCGAAACACTACATTTCAGCAGGATAATGCACGACCGCATGTTGCAGGTCCTGTACGGACCTTTGTAGATATGGAAAATGTTCGACTGCTGCCCTGGCCAGCACATTCTCCAGATCTCTCACCCATTTAAAACGTCTGGTCAATGGTGGCCGAGCAACTGGCTCGTCACAATAAGACAGTCACTACACTTGATGAACTGTGGTATCGTGTTGAAGCTGCATGGGCATCTGTACCTGTACACGCCATCCAAGCTCTGTTTGACTCAATGCCTAGGCGTATCAAGGCTGTTATTAGGGCCAGAGGTGGTTTTTCTGGGTACTGTATTTCTCAGGATCTATGCACCCAAATTGTGTGAAAATGTAGTCACATGTCAGTTCTAGTATAATGTATTTGCCCAATGAATACCAGTTTATCATCTGCATTCCTTCTTGGTGTAGCAATTTTAAAGGATAGTAATGTAGCAGCAAGGCCGCGTCCGGAATCTTTGGGGGGCCGAAGAGCACGTGTGGTTTGGTTGGTTGGTTTGATTTTTAAAGGGACTAAAGAGCACGTGTGCTAAGGCAGAAAGGGGCAGTTGGTCTCACTGCGCTACCGTGGGTCTCCAAGTGGCGCTAATCTCATCTTGTGTGGAAGCATCTAATTTTGTTACGCGTTATAGAACAGCTTCCTTCTTCCATGGCATATTAACCCTTTCCTGCCCAAACTATCAAATATTCGAGCATGTAACTTCAAATTTGTTTATTTTACTACCAGAGTGAATAAAGTACATAAGTGTATTCACATATTTTTGTTTTCGTTATTTGACGCAAAAAATACAAAAAAAAAAAAAAAAATGAAAATTAAAAAAAAATGGGACTTCAAAGTCCAAGAGGATATAAAATAATCTGGAGACATTATGAAATGCTTATCTCCGTTAACATAAGGATTTATCAGCAACAAATAGATAGCAAAATTTTATATCGAAATGCCACTGTAGATATTGATCTAAAGGGGGGAAAAAGCAAACAGAAACTATCCCTGAATCGTATTCTTATTTCGTAATTTGTAAACAAAAGAAAACAAAACAACCGTTTATTACTGACACATAGCAACAAAGAAAACCACAAAATAACATGCACAAAATGCTTTTGATACTCTGTCTGTACTAAAAACTTTCGGGCACAGTTTTGAAGACTGCATAAATAAAAAGAGCTCTATTCAATGAAAAATGTCAGTCTCCAGTAGCTAAAACATGGAAAACAAAATTACCAACATGAGAACAAACAACGGCGTCTTATTGTGACAAGAAAACTTGCCTGACGAAATCGTGCACACAGACATAAAATAGTTAGTTTTTACTGCTGTCTGTGTACAGTGACATAGAAAAATATCGGCCAGGAAGTGTTCCATATAATACATCAGAGGGATCCTAACGTCCCGTGAGGAATACACGTCAGATATCCTTTTCCACTTTGTTTTATGACGCTGTAAAGGGGCTGGGACTTTTAAGTCCTGTCGGGCAGGAAGGGGTTAAGACAAGAGGGTCTTTCTACAGTACCTTCCTTTTCGTAATTTTTATTTTATTTTATTATATTGTTTTCCAATACGCATTGCAGGCTCGTCACTAAGCTCAATCGCATTAGCGATTAGCGCGATTGCTTTGCAAACCGGTAAGAGGTCCTCCAGTTTCCGCCTCCCTCTCGAAGTATTAGAACACAATGCACACGAGTTGTGGCGATTGTCCTTTAAATGTAATTCCTTGCCAGATTGGCTTTCCTGATGTGTTTACACCCTATTTTCGGTATTTCACCAGATATGACAACGAAACGAAAAACAAAACACACGCACAACAATATACGCATGCTTCTTTCATAGCACTAGCCAAACAATCGAAGTGTACTGACCATCCGTTATGACACCTTGTCAGTAGTGGACAGTAAGTGCGTGACGATGATCACTCTGATTGGAGGAAGGCAGCTGTGTACTGTCAACCAAAAAATTTTATGTGCTGCACAATCAGAGTAAATCCAACATCAAAGTATCTGAACATACTGGTCATTCAGACAAATGGGAACGCCGTTGATTTGAAATTGCTTCCATTTATCTACGGGCCGTATACTCTTGATTCTTCGTGGATTTAGTGGAAAAATGGCACTTGCATTTGTAAGTATTCAATTCCCGTGGGTTTTGCGTTGAATTCAACATGTAATATGCGCTTGACTAACAAGGGGTCCGCCAGTTAAAAAGATTGGAGAACGTCCTATAGCCAATTAATGTGTTTAGAGAACTACTTTCCATTACTATTAGTTGAAAACTACTGTCTACGCAAGGTCTGATTCAAGGTGTAGTTCGTCAGTACTGGAAACCCCGTAATTGAGCCGACACATTTCTGCAATATTATTTTGCCCAGAATGAAGCCATTCAACGTTAAGAGCCAAATGCCTAAGTACTAGTGCATTTTCTTTCTTCTCTATAATAACGATTTTATGACCCACAGATGAATTTCTTATTTACGAGATATTTTTGTTTCTTTCTAGGTACATTCAATGGCAATATTGCTGAGCCAAAAGAAAGTTTACTCACAAAAAGGGTCGGTCAAATTATTGTTGAAAACTGATATTCCGATCATTTCTGATGATAATTAATGGCTATTTTCCTGACGTGGCTGTACCAACGTCAATAATTTTCCATGCAAGGACTAGTAGAAACAATAATTTATAACAAACATGTTAAAATATCGTTCGGTTTCGTTTCATTCACAGAAAATCTGGACCTGTCTGAAGTCTGTTTTGCGCTTTCAGTTAATACACCACCTTCTGAACCATCGATGATGAATCTGCAAATATCACAAGTAGAATTCTTTGTTCCATCTACATCATTGTGACGCAGACTTAAAACTCTGGCCAGATTGCCATAGTCTGGGCTACGCTCTCTAACCACTGGCACAACTGATGATCGTCGCACTTGGTTATCACCTCAACAACACATTCGGCCTAATAGCAGTATCTCCCTCCTCCACTGTTTAAATATGGATAGTTAATTCCGACAGCCACAAGGGACAACTCTGTGATTGCTAACAATTCTGGGATCAGAATCACACAGGCTCACTCTGACAACATATAAGGACTGCAGAGATCCTGTCACTTTTGTCAGGTCGTTTGTGAAAGTGAACTCGCAAAATTCGTCAGCGAGCCACATCATCACGCCAGTAAGTGTACTGCAGAAAGGCCAATGTCGATTATACAGGTGACATACTCTTTGGAGAAGAAAAAATCCTGTGAAATCGATAATGTGATAGGGGTCACTCTTTATAAAACTAACCTAATGAGGCATATGTAGGGTTAAAATTGTATATTACTAAGTTTACTGCTAAATTAATATTACAATAATTTTGTTAATGTTTTTACCTGTCATTTGTATAGTGCTTTGATACTTTTAAAAATTAATAAACAATTGAGTTTATTTTACAATGTAGACAAATTTCATTCCTTCTCTACAGAGCCCGCAGCGTATACAAGGTCAAAATATGTCATTATCGTAATATATAAATCCAAGTTTGCTGCTAACAATATTTATTCAGCTTGTGCAAACTGACTCCACTACAAGCTTGTTTCGGCTTTTGCCATTTTCAAGTGGATGTTTAAGTTTGACTGACGTCCATAAAGCATATTAGAGTAAGTGTCTTTTTGTGACGAGATGGTAAGGTCAAATATAAGAAGTAATGAGATAAAACGTGACCTTACTTTTGTGTCCCAGCCTCGTCGCCGCTTTTGTGTCTCGTTTCCGTCGTAGGTGTCGGTGGCCGAGTGGAATGAGACCGACACAGGAATAAAGATAGCACGCTGGTGCAGGTACGGAGGGGAGCAGCCAGAAACTAGAAACACTAGAGTAAATTAGAACGAGATATATATTGCACAGAATTTATACAATACTTAACTTTTACATAGTACTGCAGAATGTTGATACATAGTTGCGCTAGAGTCCTGCCTAGTGCCTAACTGATAGCCAAGTCTTCACTGGTGCCTATCGGATTCCGAAGTCTTTACTGGTTCCTATCTCAGTCCCAAGTGAACGATGTCGTTCAGTGGTGGCCACGAGCGGAGATGCAGCAGAGGGCGCTCGTGGCTGTTTTCGTAAGAACGCCGCGCCGTGCGTGCATGGCGGCGCGCGGCGAAAGTAGGTGGCGCGCACTTTGTACTTGTGCGACACCACACTTACCATCTTGTCACAAAAAGACACTTATTCTAATATGCTTTATGGACGTCAGTCAAACTTAAACGTCCACTTGAAAATAGCAAAAGCCGAAACAAGCTTGTAGTGGAGTCAATTTGCACAAGCTGAATAAATATTGTTAGCAGCAAACTTGGATTTATATATTACGATAAATTTCATTCCTTTTTTTCTTTAAGGCTCGCATAAATAAGTTTCTGGGTTATCAGATAATGCAAAATATTACACTTAGACATACCTGTATTTCCACGTCGTCTTTTCCTATCTTTTCACCATTAGCAATAGTATTAAGAATGTCGTTAGCACGTTTCAAAAACTTCTTTAAAATGCACTTTTTATTTTTATCCATTAGTTCTGGAAACTTGATCGTTACGACGTCTGTTAAATGTTCCGTTAGATCCTGTAACTGAACATAAAACAGGATATCATCAAGTCCTCTTAACCTTAAAAACCTGTTAATAACAACGGTTATGCAAAAGTTGACTCTACTAAACGTGGAAGTTCAGTATGGGGTTAAAATAGAAAAAGGATCAGAAATTTTTACAAACTGCACTGATAGATTCGTCACATCGAAAAATTAAAATTATACTAGAAACATTTAAAAAGATCCATTACTTATAGTTATTAATGAAACGAAGTTTTATAAAGTTCTAGAAACAGAAAACTCATAGCTCAGATTTGAAATTAACCTACGTCCTGCTACGTACATAAGCAATCTACCCGGACTATATGAAAAATAATGAAAACTATTATTCTTTTCCGAAATGACTTTACTGACAGAGCTACTTGTATTTACACAGGTTCAATGTAATCACCCCATTATTTATCACTTTATTTAAAACGTTTGAAAGGCATCGTATGGATCTGGGCATATATTGCTATTGATGTCCCATATTGGCATGGATAAATCATATGTGGTGTTGTACTCGATTCCTCACAGGGGTGTTTTCGTACTATGAAAAATAATGAAAACTATTATTCTTTTCCGAAATGACTTTATTGACAGAGCTACTTGTATTTACACAGGTTCAATGTAATCACTCCATTATTTATCACTTTATTTAAAACGTTTGAAAGGCATCGTATGGATCTGGGCATATATTACTATCTATGTCTCATATTGGCATGGATAAATCATATGTGGTGTTGTACTCGATTCCTCACAGTGGTGTTTTCGTACTTTGGGACTAATGTCGAATGAGTACGATGGAAGTTCCGGAATCTCACACTGCAATAGGTCTTTATCCCATTTTATGAAAAATATATATTCGTTAGTTAGATAGGAGTGGCATGTCTGGCTGAGTTGCTATTTGATTGTCGCGGTTTTTCTACGGTGTTTGGCTAAGAAGAGAATAAGTCTGTAAGTGCTCTTGAGAAGCTGTGGTTAGAAATGGTGTTCGACATGTGCATTAAGTGTGCGTTCCAGAAATGTGCAGCAAGAATTATGTATTGTTTTATTTGATTTTTCTGATGAGACGATTCAGGCTCTATGATGATTTCACGCTGACAAGCAAGCTTCGTGTTTTGTAGAACTTCTCAGAGGGACAGTTTTCAGTTATTGCTTTTTTGAGAAACTGATGGGATTTTTTTTATTATTGTTTTTGTCTGTAAATGATGGGACATATCTTGTTTAAATATTGCGGTGTCACTTAAAATCGAATTGAAGAAATAATTGTTTATGCTTTGTGATGGGATTTATTTCATTATTGTTTTTTGGTTTTAATTGTTGGGACATATCCTGTTTGAAAATTGTGGTGGGAAATAATTTTTCACGTTTTGTCCAAATCTTGATGCTGTCAATTGTACTTTAGAAAGTCTAACCCAAACAGTGAAGCATATTGCATCAAAACTTAATATAACATATGGAGTCAATTCAGAAAAGGCATATGTGCCGCACTCTATACCGAACAAGGAAGATGTCACACCTTACGGGGCTGAACCTCTCTGTTCTTCAAAACTGGCCAGTAGGCACTCCAAAAATATTCATCAGCTGCTTTTTGATCAGGGAGGCAACACTGTGTGTCAATTAAATGTTGCATTCTTTTCTTCCAATTGGGCATGGAAGAACATAAACAAAACTTTCGTCCAAGATGCTTAAAATCACTTATCCCTAAAGAATAAAACCAGCTGCCAGTTCACACACGAATCTCTAATGTGATAGACATGTTTCTAAAATTTTAAAGTGCACATCACCAGAGAAGTGTACCTTCATTGTGTATGGAAATATCGAGTGTCTAACTCCAGTGAGACACTGTAACGGTGATCTCACTGTCACATCAACGTATGCAGCAGCAAGTTGCATGCTTTCACATCCCAAGTATTAACAAACGTGAATCATGTGTCAGGATAATCCTAATAGTCTGCTCACGAGCTAGGAAAATTTACATAAGACGTTGTTATTTTTAGCAGTAGTATAACCATGACTGACTCAGAGGAGAATAACGAATTGTTCAAGAAGTCAGTTGACTGTGATATTTTTGGACTGTAGTTGGAATTTTCCCGAGTTACATACCCTAATGATGCAAAGTTTCAGCTTTTCTTGGAGAAGATCTTTCCTTTAGGAATATTTGGATTAAAAGGGGAGACTAAGGGAAACCAAAAGTCACAACAAATCGGCAATCACCAGCAAACTAATATTCACTGCCATAATCGGTTCAGTGTATGAAAATGCAGTGAGTGTTTGAAAGGAGTCCCTTATTAACTGTAATATGCAAAGTTATACATTGACAAAATGTTTGCGTGCTTACAGACATCTTTGTGATAACTTAGACAGTCTATCTTCTGAATCCTGTCTTCTATTTCACCATGAAAGGGCTTTTATGGGACAATTTTGAGGAAGACCCATGTCAGAATCATACTGATGCCTGCTGTAGACATGTTGCTCTCCTTAAAATGCAAGGTTTTCGTGGGTCATTACCAGTGCATGCATAAACATGCTACAGAAAATTAACTATTAATGGCGAGGAAACCGTACAGGCCATAGGATGAATTAAGCTTTATCCTCCACCTAGGTGTTAACAATGTCTATGGGTATGCCATGCAGGAATCTCTATCATTTGGAATGTTCCACAAGATGTCTATGAATGAATTTGACAAACTGAGGGAACATAATATAAATGTGGCTAGGGACTATGGTTATAGATATGTTTTGCAAACAAAAATGACGTAACCCACCGATATGCTTGATTTGCACAGTGACTTGCTACTCTGTCCAGGACACCTAGTACAATACAATTGTTCCACCTCCCACCTGGTGACATAGCTAGGGAACAAACCGATATACATTTTACATTTTAGAAAGTTCCAGCAGTGTATCACTTTGGGGATGGTAGTTGTTGAAACTCCTTCAAGAAACATCCCTGATATATGAACAACAGGGCATTCAAGATATGTGCCTTTGAAAAAAATTTTGCCAATTTTTGAATACTTCTACTTTCAGAAAATCCATGGAAAAGTTAGGGCTTACAGTGAAGTTCATCTAGAATACTGGTGGGATGGACATTATGATTATTTCACTAGGCCAAATTTCAGATGGGCCACCATTTTCAATCAGTTATAAGTCGCTCTGGAAATAATAAAGGTTGCAGTGAACTTCACAATGCCTATGTGTGTCCTGGACCTATCCAAACTCCATATGTATCTCTTTCACTATCAGTTTGCAAAACCCTACAATGTTGATCCCAAATTACTTCATATAGACACAGAGAGTTTTCTCTACTACGTGAAAGGCTGCAGTCCACATGAAGGACTTAGATACAATTCCAGCAGTTGATAATCCTGACTTAATGACGTCACAAAACAAGAGGATTCCCATTTCGATGAAAGACAAGGCAAATAGCTGCTGAATTCTAGAGTCTGGGGGCTCAGGTTGAAGATGTATACAAACCGCACAGATTAGGATGCGACCAAATGATGCGAAAAAGGTGTGCATCCTATAACACACAATCCAAGACTTTTGTACAGCCTGCTGGACCATAATGGTAGTTCCTTACATCTGGTGTGGCAAGTGGCTTTTTAGTCATAAGGCCAAGAGGTGTAAACTGTATTGTTATGATGACAGGTGATTCCTCTGTGGCGATGGTAACGGGACCCTATCCTTCTCACAGTCTTCAGTTCTGTTTGTAAGTGATGTGTGCATATGTAAGGGTTTGTAGAATAGATAAACATGCTGTTGTGCCTTTAATCATAAATAGTTTAAGAATTGTTAAAGTATTACCAAGACATATACAAGATGACTAAATAGTTATTATTCACAAACATATGTAATTACATTATAGTTCATATGTTTTGTAAGCAGTTTAAAAGCTTTGTACGTATTTCGAATATTGTAACTGAAATTTTCATTGAAATCATAAAACGATTTTTATTGATTCAATTGCGGTTGAAAATCATTACTAGAAATAAACAAATAGATTGTTATGTTAATCTTTACTATTTTATAATCCTTTCCCACATCCTATCCCTATAAGCATATATAAAGTCTGAAAACAGCCACTGTAATAATTAATTTATAGAAGTAGTAGAAAGATGGTTGTACTGCAGTTTCCACCAAGGGTCACATACCTGGTGGCCTGGGTGGCTCGAAGCTCCAAGTGTGTAGTGGTCACCTGATACCCAGGAAGTGTGAGGGTATCAGAGGGAGGGGTATACCTACCCTCGTGTAACTTGATAGCCCCTTATGAGTGACCCTTATATTACATCGTTATTTAGCCTAGAATTAATAGTGGTGTTCTACTTGCCTACTGCTCCACAGATATGGAGCGTTAAACCTGTTTACATGATCGACTTTCTCATGAAAATTGACTACTTGAAGTACACGCGTTTTTTGTGCCTGCCTAAAAATCAACAGCAAATCCCATAGCGAGTGTGTCTATGACGTCAGTGATCTATAGTAGATTGTGCCGAGTGTGGAGTTCAAAATTCCAAAGTGTGCTGAAGAATGGGCATGTGCAGAAGCAAAGGCACTGTAGCGGTGTCTGCCACCATTGGAAGCTAACCTATTCTCTTAAAGCTCATTTGTTTTCGTTGTGTTCTCATCACACCGAAAAGTTCGCACCAGAGCCTAGTATTCGTTTTTTACTGTGATTCTCTTACAAAAGATATTAAATATCTAAAACCAAAAAGATATTTACAGGGAAAACCCTACAGTATGCATAAATACATATTGATATATAAATGTGTTGTAATGAAAATTATTTCAGTACTAGCTAAACCTGGCCATCCATCGCTGTGGTTCACTCTCATTTGAAATAAATAGAAAAATTGTAACTCATGTGAAAATAGAATCACCGAGATAATGCTTCAAGCATATCAATGTCGTTCGTTCGTTAGGCTCCAGTGGCTATGTAAAACGATAGTATGTAAAACGAAAAGTTAGCGTCACAGATACACATTATTTTAAACCCTTAAGATAGATTACTTTTTGTGTTGTTCGTTTTCTCCAGAAACATACAGATCAGTTTACCGACTCTGGATCACCTTAGTAAAAAGCTACTGTTATCTACATTCTTTCCATCTGTTTCCCATCCGCTATCTCCTGCTTCCCCTCTATCTATCTCTTCATACTTCCTCTATCTAATGCCCGGCCTCATTTCATCACTCCCTTTCTTTCCATCCATCTTCAATCTCCTCCTCCAGCTTTCTCTATGCACGTTTCTTCTTTCGCTCGTCGTACCATCATAAAATCAAAAAATTAAAAATTAGGGAATTGCTTCAAATTATGACGCACATATACAACGTTTTGTTTTGAATTCGTTTGTATGGTGTTTTGATTCCCACTGCTAATATCATGATCTATCTTACTGAAAATTAACCATTAAACATGAGCGTATATAAAATGCGTTTCCACGAAAAGTTGTTACTTTAGTGTCGCATTTTTACCATAGCACCTGACAAGTACGCAAGGCAGAAGTTGGTACCACCTTAATTTTCGACGCTCACTTATTTGGGAGCTGGAGAATTTAAAGCGTGATCAGGAATATAGACATGAAAACATCTCATTCCTTTTTCCTCTCTTAATGGCTACGTATACACATGATTTTCGTCTTGCACGCATCTATGACAAAGCGCCTTTTGAAATGAGTAAGTTTTATTGGTCTCCCTGTAAAATTATAATCGAAAATCGCTATGTCATTTTTCCTGTTCATGTATTTGTATAATTTCGGATAAATTTAATCTGCGGCAGCGACTGATGTTGCCAAAATTTCTTGACTGCTCTTTGAAAACGCAGTTACGTACAATGAGGTTTATAATGTTCCGCGTTTACCATGGAATATTACATAAGCACGGAATGCCGCAACTGCCGTAAGTAAAATAACCGCTTCGTTTCCAGTTTCCTACGATGGTAAATGTCCATTTTTGTCGGCAGGGATTTAGATGCGCACATTCGATATATATCGTTAGAGGCAGGGCTGCTTCAATTGCAAACATTATTATAAAGCATCTGGTTCCCGAACGTTACTCGGGAATGTTATTCTCTATAATGCAGAGGTAATTCGAAGGAGATCCTTAACAGTATGAATATTTTGAATGAATCGTTTTTTATCATAAAATAACCATTCATGCAGTTCTGTTCTGTCGTTAATGCGTTCCTGAACGAACCACTGTCAATAAATCAATTATCGCTCTGGTTAAGGGTTGTTCCCGTTGCCAACATTGGCAAGCTGCGCCGCCGCCTCGGGATAAATTTAATCATTGCCTCAAAGCTGTAAGGATGACCAAATTATATCTGTGTGTCCATATCGCTGACGTTTATTTGCACTATGGGGGGCTATTATTTGGGGCTCGGAGGGTCCATTTGTTCATCGAACAACAGTTCGTTGAGCAGCGGGATCGTCCTCTCAGTCGCCCGACTTAGTAAGCGGGCAATGTTCCGAGTGACTGATTCACTGACAGATTAAATGAAAGACTAATCATAGACCAGCTAAAACCACTGATGATAAAAACTTGAAATTTGCAGAGGGTGTTCATCTTACGCTGTTAGCGACGTTTAAGAAGCGATTTCTCGATATTCCGTCCCTAACGGGCTAAAATAGGGGATGAAATGTTTTATGAAAATACGCTGTTATCCAGTCAACTTTGATGCTAGACGTACGGATTCTTGGTTAGAATTATATATTGTTGAAACGAGATAGAATGGCTGGCCAGTACTTACCTTTGTGCTGTACCGCCGATAGTGACACAAATGAAGAAACAGAAAAAAAGGGGACAATAGGACAAGCTTTCGGAACACAGTTCCTTCATCAGGTGGGAGAGAAGGGAAGAAGAAAGGATGGGAACAGAAGGGAAAGGTAGTTCACGACCTAGGTCATGAAGGTGGTGTTTCGGGAGTGTGGACGTCAGAGACACTGCGTGTATGTACTGAGCCACATGTATACAGCATGTATGTATGTCTTTCAGCTTTCTCTGAAAATCAGCCCTTAAGGGGGTGAAATAGAGGATGAAATATTTTTTAAAAATGTTGCTATTAGGCTAGTTTTGCGGCCTGAACTACAAAAATTAATATTTGGAGTCTTCGTTACAATTAAAAAAGTACATGTATATCTCTCCTCCCCTCTTCGTCATTGCCAACCCTTCCTGTATCTCGTCTTAGAAATCTAACTTAGGGCGATGTTTAGTCTTATGTTAAAAAAACTTATATCCGAAAGTTCTTGACCGAATGCTTTGAAATATTGATGCAACGTACTACTGGAATACGCAGATGTTTTTACATACCTATTATTTAAATATACATCACATACGAATTTATATAAAATTTACAATGTGGAAACGTTGAGGACAAAAATCTCAAAAGTGCCATTATATAGGTTATGAGTAATATATTAAACAAATAGGTGTCTAAGAACCTTCCCATGTTACAGTGCAACGCTATGGCACATTTGGACCTCAGTCGGTGAAGAACTTTTTGAGATTTTCAAACACACACAAACCAACACAACATTTTTATATATAGAAATTAAAGGAGTGAGAATTATTGGATGAGAAAATTATTGTAGGTATTATTTGAACCAGGTAGGTCAACAGCAGATCACATCTTCACTCTCAGGCAGCTCACAGAAAAACTAGCTGAATATGGTAAAGAACTACATACTTTATTTGTAAATTTCAAGAAAGCCTATGACTGCATACATCGCCAAACCCTGTTCAGATGTTTAAGGGAGTTTGGGATGGCAGAGAAACTCATCAGTCTGATAGGGATCTGTATGAGCGACACACATGCTAAAGTGAAAATGGGAAATCATGTAACTGAGGGATTTGAAATTGTGACAGGTCTCAGGCAAGGAGATGGGCTGTCCCCTATTCTGTTCAATTTCACCCTCGAGAAGATTGTTCGCGAAACCTTCCAAAAGAATGAAGGGATTGAAATTAAGGGAAACAGACTGACATACTTGGCCTATGCAGATGACATCTGTCTGCTCTCTACTCTCTAGCTCTGAAGAGTTGAAACAAATAACCACAGCACTAAAGGAGGCCGCCAGCAAATTTGGGCTACTCATCAATGAAGCCAAGACAGAGTACCTCGTTATTAGCCATGCACAGACTACTGGAAATCTACAGTCACTGCAGGTGGGAGACATGTCCTTCAGAAGAGTGCGTGAATTTAAATACCTGGGGGCACTTTTCACTGACACCTCTTCTTGTGAAGCGGAGATCAACGCCAGAATTCAAGCTGGAAACCGATCCTACCACAACCCAGTGCAACTGCTTCACTCCAAATGTCTATCCAGACAGTTCAAACTCCGACTGTACAAAACCCTGATACAGCCTTTCGTGCTATATGGCTGTGAAACATGGAGTATTCGAAAACAGGACTTCCACGAGCTCCTTGTTTTGAGTTTTCGGGAGATCTACGGTCCGGTTTTGGATGCAGACACAGGAGAATGGAGGATCAGGCACCACCAAGAGCTTCAGGAATTATACCAACAGCGCAGCATAGCAGAAACCATAAAAGCCAAGCGTATGCAGTCGGCCGGTCATGTGGCCCGGATGGAAGATGGCAGGTGGCCTCAGAAGCTCCTGGATTTCATTCCGCCAGCCGCGGTGGCCGAGGGGACTGAGGCGCTCCAGTCACGGTCTGCACGGCCACTACGGTCCAGGGTTCGAATCCCCCCTCGGGCATGGATATTTGTGCCGTCCTTAGGATAAGCTAGTTCATAAGTAGTTTGTAAGTTTAGGGACTGATGACCCCGTAGTTAAGTCCCATAAGCTTAACAAACATTTGAACATTTTTTTGATTTCGTTCCTGCAGGAAGACCAAGGAAACGTTCGAAGGATGGCCTCCATGAAGACCTGAAACAAACAGCAATATATGTGGACAGGTGGCGGATAACAGCAATGGACAGGAAGCATTGGAGACGGAAACTTGTAGCAGCGTGCGGTTGACGAGGCCTGATCACGTGAAAGAAAGAAAAAATTATTTGACCGTTATCAAGAAAACAAGATTGTTTGATGTGTTTCCAATATACATTTTCTTGAGCCAATAAAAGTATTAGTTACGAAATGTTTAGTTGACATTTTTTTTAAAAGTTCTGAGTTGTGTATAGAATTTACCACATGGCATATGAGAAGAATATCCATTATTTATTTCCCTTTCATCATCAATAAAATCAACTACCGTTTCCTATGTAA
Source organism: Locusta migratoria (assembly GCA_026315105.1). Lineage (NCBI taxonomy): Eukaryota > Metazoa > Arthropoda > Insecta > Orthoptera > Acrididae > Locusta > Locusta migratoria. The sequence goes on from CM048745.1 coordinate 107,430,230, forward strand.
AAAGTGCTTCACATATTAGTATAAATAAAGTTCTAACAAAATGTCAGTTTGGTTTTCAAAACAGCTTTTCCACTGAAAACGCTATATATACCTTCACTGATGAACTATTAAATGCTTTGAATAACCGGACATCACCAGTAGGGATTTTTTGTGATCTTTCAAAGGCTTTTGATTGTGTAAATCATGGGATTCTTCTGGATAAGCTTAATTATTGTGGTATGAGTGGGACAGTGCACAAATGGTTTAAATCATACTTAACTGGAAGAGTGCAGAAAGTTGAAATAAGCAGTTCACATGATGTAGATGAGACAATTAATTCTTCTATCTGGGGAGTTATCAAAAATGGGGTCCCACAAGGTTCGGTCTTGGGTCCTTTGCTGTTCTTAATGTATATTAATGACTTGCCATTCTACATACACGAAGATGCTAAGCTAGTACTTTTTGCTGGTGATACAAGTATAGCTATCACACCTGACAAACAGGAATTAACTGATGAAATTGTAAATGATATCTTCCAGAAAGTCATTAAGTGGTTCTCTACAAATGGACTCCCATTAAACTTTGATAAAACCCATTATATACAGTTTCATACAGTAAATGGCATGACACCATTAATAAATTTAGACTTTGAACACAAATCTGTAGCTAAGGTAGAATATTCAAAAATTTTAGGTGTTTGCATTGACGAGGGACTGAATTGGAAGAAACATATTGAAGATCTCCTGAAACGTTTGAGTTCAGCTACTTATGCTATCAGAGTCATTGCAAAATTTGGTGATATAAATCTCAGTAAAGTAGCTTACTACGTCTATTTTCATTCACTGCTTTCATATGGGATCACATTCTGGGGCAATTCAACATTGAGTAAAAAAGTATTCATTGCACAAAAGCGTGTAATCAGAATAATTGCTGGAGCCCACCCAAGAGCATCCTGCAGACATTTATTTAGGGATCTAGGGATACTCACTGTAGCTTCACAATATATATATTCACTCATGAAATTCAAAAGTAATAGCAGTATGCATAGCTGCAACACTAGGAGAAAGTATGATATTGACTATTCGAAGTTAAATCTAACTTTGGCTCAAAAAGGGGTGAATTATGCTGCCACAAAAGTCTTTGGTCACTTACCAAGTAGCATCAAAAGTCTGACAGATAGCCAACTAGTATTTAAAAAGAAATTAAAGGAATTTCTGAACGGCAACTCCTTCTACAATGTAGATGAATTTTTAGATAAAACTTAAAAAAATAAAAAAATAATAAAAATTAAAAAAAAAAACAAAAAAAAATCTTAAAATATAGATTGTCAAGTATAGACAAAATTTACTAAACTGACACGTTCCACATCATTACGAAATGTCGTATACATGATCCAAGGAACAAGTATTAATCTAATCTAATCTAATCTAATCTAATCATAACCTCATTTCATCGTTTAAATGAGAAAATTGCTCAGCAGACAGTTTTACAGTTTTGGTGCTAACAGTTAAACGAAAACACCACTAAATGAAGACAAGAAGACGAGATGCAGCATGGGAATCACACACCAGGGGCGCTGCAGTAGACCCACCCATGTCGGTAGTCAACTGAGACAAGAAATATCGTGTAACACAGTTTCACTGGCAAACATTGAAGTGCGACTGGTGCAGATACCCTTTTACTGTGGCCAACCTTGAGGTTTTCCATGTGGAGGTGGAAGCGCGTTGGCAGCTCGCCCCGTGCCAGGCTGAGGTAGTTGTCGAGCAGCACGCCGCAGCTCCAGTAGCGGGGGAAGGCGCGTCCTGGCACCACGTCCATGCACCGGAACTCTGGGTACTCCTCCTGAATCCTGCAGCACACATTAAGCCCCCTAAAAAAATGTTCAGATGTTTGTAAAGCTTATGGGACTTAACTACGGGGTCATCAGTCCCTAAACTTACAAACTACTTATCAACTACATACGAACTAGGACGGCACAAATATCCATGCCCGAGGGGGGATTCGAACCCCCGACCGTAGTGGCCGTTGCTGACCGTGACTGGAGCGCCTCAGTCTCCTCGGCCACCGCGGCCGACATTAAGCCCCCTGCATCAAGAACAGGATTCATGAAGTTCAGTAGTGTCTTGGTCAGTGTGGCAGCGGTCACTGAAAACACGACTATCAAAATGAAGGCAGATTAGACACTGATACTCTACACTCCAGTTAAAATTTCTCTGTGAAATTTCAGCAAGTCTACTGGTGACTGTTGGTGGGCACCCAATTGCAGCACTTTCTTTGGTGCCAAGTGTTCATTATGTTGCCTGATTTGTAGGTAGGTGCAGCAATTCATGAAGTATGACTGCTATGGAATAAAACACTGCCTCTGGCTACTGAACTCTGTTACAATATAATTTTAGTAGTATTACAAATATATAACTTGCCTTCTACAAATCGAATATAATTGATTTCAATTTATAACCTGTTCTTAGAAACCTATTTTGAAAAGCATGTATGCCACTATAATCATGGATTAATGTGTTATAATCTGTTTTGTGTCTGTTGATCTCTGCATAGGGCGTAAAACTCAATGTGCTTACATTTTCGAAGCATGGACTACCTCTACAATCGTCAAAACTTCCCTCCATTACCAAACTGTAATTGAAGTCTGTAGATGTATTCCATCTAATGAACTGTTATTTTGATGCTGTTTTGCCTATGTGCGATTCGGTGAGGTTATATTACTTATCTAAACAATTAATTCTTCATCATTCGTCTGTAGCATTGCATTTATAACGTTTAATGTTACACTAATAATACTGTATACACATTTTGTTTTGCTCTCACTGCAGTATTCTGTATGGCCTTTTATATAGCCATCATTTAATGTACTTTCATTTGCCCAAACCCTCATAGTGAGGGCAGTGAGGGCAAGCTAGGCATAAGCGAATTAACACAGTTCGGTAGGCACTGGGGATGGGGATGAAAAACCGTCAGCGCTCAACCCTTGAAACCCATGGCCTGGTGGGGGGCGGGGGAGGCTGGCATCTAATTCCGACGTTAGCGCAATTCGGAGCACCCTTGTGTAATATTACACCTTCCAATCCTCAGAATAATGACGTAAGCACGTGAATTAATCAATTCCCTGAATGTTGACTGCTAAAGCACCATTTCAGCAATTCCCTGAATATTGAAGATGTTGGTAATCTTCCTCCCCCTGCCCTCTGCTTGACACGTGCAGACTGGTGACCATAAGAACTGACCATTATGTCGGCTGTAATATGATACTGATGACCTTGAAGTGTTGCACACTGTACCTGCCCTAATGAATATACTAATGAATATTAACAAATCAGATGGGAAACCATTTCTGAGCAATGAAAGGTAAGCTGAAATGTGGAGAAAATATATAGAGCGGCTCTGTGAAGGAAATAAACTTTGAGACAATATTTTAGAATGGGAAGAGAAAGTAGATAAAAATGAAATAGGAGATTACTATACCGAGAGAAGAATTTCACAGAGGAGTGAAAGACATAAGGCGTAACAAAACCCTTGGAGTCGACAACATTCTATCAGAGCTACAAGTCTCTGAGAGAGCAAGCTATGACAAAACTGTTTCACTTGGTGTACAAGATGTATAAGACTGTCTAAATAAAGACTTTAAGCAAAATGTAAGAATCGCAATTGAAAAAAGCAGGAGCTGGAAGTTGTAAAAATTACTGATCCATCAGTTAAATTAAGTCATGGCTTCAAAATTCTCACATGGATTATTTACAGAAAAACTTGGTAGAAGCCAACCTCAGGGGAAGATTTAGATGAAATGCAGGAACATGTGACGCAATACTCACCTTAAGACGTCTCTTAGAAAATAGTTTAAGGTAAGGGAAAACCCAGATTTTTAGCTTTTGTAGATTTGGAAAAGCCTTTTGAAATTATTAATTGAAATATTCTCTCTCGAAGTCTGAAATCAGCAGCGTTAAAATGAAACGAAACGCTATTTACAACTTATACAAAAACCACACAGCAGTCATAAAAGTCGAATGTTATGAAAGGCAGGCATGGTTATGAAGAGAGTAAGACAGGGTTGTAGCCATTCTCCAATGTTATTCAATATGTACATTAAGTAAACTGTGAAAACAAGGAAGGAAAAATTTGTAGAAGGGATTAAAGTCCAAGGTGAAGAAATAAGTCTTGCATTTTGCTGATGACAGAAAAGGACATGGAAGAGCAAATTAATCGAATGACAGTGTCTTGAAATGAAGACATAAGACTTACATTAACAAAAGCTAAACAATGTTAATGGAATTAGTCTAAGAAATATCAGGTGAGGCTGAAGGAATTAGGTTAAGTAACGAAACAATAAAGCTGGTATATAAGTTTTGTTACCTTGCAGTAAAATAACATATGGCAATCGCAGTAGAAGGACACAATTTAGAATGACAATGAGAAAGAAAAGTGTTACTGAAAAAGATAAATTTATTAATATCAAATATTAATTTAAGTGTTCAGAAGTCTTTTCTGAAGGAATTTGTCTGCGGTGTTGCCTTGTGTGGCAGTAAAACATGGATGATAAATTGTTCAGACAGGAAGGTGACAGAGACGTTTGAAATTTGGTGTTACAGATAAATGCTGAAAATTAGATGGGTAGGGCACATAGCTAATGAGGAGGTACTAAGCAGAATTGGGGAGAAAAGGAATTTCTGGCGTTCTTGACTAAAAGAAAGAAACGGCTTTTAGACGACAAAGAATCGTGAATTTAGCATTGGAGAGCATTGTGGTAGACGAATACAGTAAGCAGGTTCAAATAGACGGGTTTTCTTTCTTATGAGGAGATGAGGAGGCTTGCTCAGGATAGAGCACGGTGGTGGAGACCTGCATCAAACCAGTCTCCAGATCACAACAACAGCAAACATTGGGTGTATAATATAGCCAGTCAACTTGTCCTTCTACTACTGCACAACTGTTTCCTTTTATTTCACTGGAAGTTCATTTATATTTTTTGCTTAATATATATAATAAAAACATGTCAACTTTCGTAATATGTGAAATTATAGTGCTTGATTTGTGGCGGTACACATCAGTACGCTACACTTGTACCTGTGACGAAAATATATCAGAACCAAATATTTTGAGATGTGGTATCTCTAAAACGCCCCCAAGAAGGTAACCGTATCAAAATCTCTTACTTTACAAATCAAGCACTATATAAAATAGTGAAAGGTAATAAGTATAAACACCTATTAGTATATGATGCTTTGTATTTTACTGCAACCCTAACTTACATAGTTCACAGGGGTAATAAGATTTGTCCTATTTCAAACAAATGTTGTTATTTGAGAAAATGAGTATATATATGGCATTTGATTGTATGTTCTTTGTAATAATGTCTGTCTGTTTAAATGAGCAAGTTTTGAAATATGTAAGAAATATTACGACTGAGTATTTCATTTAGGTGCTTCTCTTGTCTGACGTATTTTAGTTGGAGTATTGGGAATATTGAAGATTGTAACTGATTACTGATTGAACGTCGATGTGTATTATCTACACCACTGTGGTCTGGATGTATCTTATGTCAGACATGTATCATAGAAAAAATGAACTACCGAAGATATTTATTATGATAATGATATTATGAATATCTTCTGTAAAATTTGTTTCAGGTGTTAAAATATATAATTTTTCAACTTAAATACAGAAAGATTGACTTACTATTTACAGAATTTACATGGCAAGTTAAATTTGCTGCTTGCAGTAGGGGACCTATGTATTATTTTACGAGAATATTTTCCACATTCAGACATCTAACTTTCACACTAATTTGCACTTAAAATTACAATAGATAGTTAGCTAGATATGTCTGAAATTTGCAATGTATTTACATATAATTATGTCATAGTAATAAAACAGTTTTTATTACACTTGCGTGATGTTCCATGCTAAGACATGCTCTAAATTTCTTGCTTGTTTTACAATTAACTATTATCATTACACTTTTTTTCACTACAAAACTTCCTTGATATCATTATAAGTTCAAACCGATGCATTTCTGGAAGTTGCTTTATTGAAAAAAAATGTAGTATGTGTTTCCATACATAGATTTCTTTTTCTGTCCGCTTCTCGATTCACTGGAATATATTACCAGAGCGCTTTAACTGAATCTCACGATTTCGCCATTTCAAGTAACATTCTTTCTGGAGATTGCTAGATTGATGTTCGGAGATCCTATTATATAAGTTTTTACAGTTTAATTGACTGGAATATCCTGAGTTTGAAGAGAAGTATGAATGACCTGTCTCAACCTGACTGGAAAAGAGACGGCTAGGAAAAGAAATTAAAGCTTGTTGACTTTCACTGTCAACTAACCAGACACAGGGCACACAATCGTTGTTCTGAAGTTTACACTGAAGTAGAGATGTACGAAATACACAGGAATGAACATCAGCCGTGTTTTGGATGGTTAGGTGGATCACATTTTGCTGCCTGTTCTATGTCTTTAGTTCTAGAGTTTAAACGGTTTAAAGTTGCAACATCGAAACGGTCATGTGGACTGATCGAGTGTTCGTCTGCAATAAATAAATAAAAACGGTTCTCTTTTAATTCTCGTTAAACGTATAGCTCACATCTTGATATAGTAAAATAGCTTTTTTAAGCTTAAATAGCTAAATACGTCTTCAGGAAATGACATATTTGAAAATTTAAAATACATACAATAAGGCCTTATAATATGTAAGTGATATTTTTAATTCATCTTAGTCAGAGGTGGAGTGTAACGTCATTCTCGAGTTGTCGAATAGTAAGGATCATCAGTAACCGGAAAACATGGGTTCGAATCCCAGTCTGTCACAAATTTTCAAGTTTTTCCTGTTGATTTGATTGTAAATTAGTTTGTGTTTTATATTATTTCCACGTTCATTTTGAAGGCTTCAAATAAAACAGGCTGTAAGTGTCAAAATCCTGAGAAAAAATGGTTTACGTATTCTAGGTAATTGTTGGTCATAAAAGTAGTACTAAAATATTTTAAACTACTGATCTAGTTTCCAAAGAATATTATAATATCAGTTTGTAACATTATGAAAAACTTATTTAAATTGGAATTGCAATGGAAAGCTATAAATGAGCAGTTTATGTATTACAGAGGAAAATTCAGTATAGAGGACAAATGAATCGAACATATTTTTTATTCATACAGAAACTGTAATGTTTGACGCTTTTCTGTAACTGTATGTGGTCATTTCCTGCGTAATGTCAGTCAAATATTTCTACTGACCCTCAGAGATGTTGCTTTGTAAGCTCCAGGGCAGGTAGTTGTACAATCTTGACGTCCTGTACTTCTACACTTTCTAATATAGTAGTAGTGTTCCATGCCTCAATTTCATTTAAGTTTCTGTTGCTCTGAACTACCTGAGGCTTAGTTTCATCCAAACATTGCAAAAGTAGTTAGGAAAAATCTTTATTATTTGAGTTTACGTACAACTTCGCTCCATTAACAAAAAGTAAATGTTTGTATTTCTACAGGACCAAACTAAGTTGGTCATCAGTTCCTAGACTTACAAAGTGCTTCAACTAAGAGTTAAACTAACCTAAGGACAAAACATACATCCATGTCCGAGGTAGGATTCGAACCCCCGACGCGGGAGTCCGCTCGATCCGTAACGGGGCGCTCCAGACCGCTCGGCTACTCCCGCGCGGCACTTCGCTCCATTTTAAGATTTTTTTCTCAAAGCAGCTACAGCATCCTATCCTTTAATTCGTCGCTTCTTTTCACTCAGACTTTTAGCAGGCCCCTGCCAATTCAGTATTTTCTGAACAAAGAGGATAAAGACTCGGATCATAGACCCTTTCATTTTTCAACACTAGTGGCTGTTACACTGCCTCTGTTCAGTGCATTTGATACCTGATTAGCATTGTCGCAGTTTACGCTTGTTATATGTAATAGGGCTTGGCATGTAGAGCCATTTTCACATAAAACTCGATATTCCTTCCTACGGTAATCAGAGCCTGTTTTACTGCGGGGAGTTGGAAAATAAGTTTCCCCTTGTCGACTGTGGTCAGAATTGCGTATGAAAAAAAAAAAAAAAAAAAAAAAAAAAAAAAAAAAAAAAAAAAAAAAAAAAAAAAAGTTGAAGGTAAGATATATCTATATTTTTCTACATAATTTCCAAGTACATTTAGATATTTGTCATGCCGCTTTATAAGATTCAAAAAGCTGCCCAGGAAAAAAATCAGGACGTTGTATACGTAAGAAGCGAACGGCTTGTCTGATGTCAGCATTGCTTCCAAAGCGCCTTCCATCGAGAGTCTTCTTCAAAGCTGCAAACATATGGAAGTAACTTGCTACGAGAGCAGGACTGTATAGCGGATGGTATAACCGCTCCCAACCAAGAGCTGATGTATGGTTTTGCGTTTCTGTTGCCGAGTGTGCTCTTGCAGTGTCATCCAACAGCAGAACGCCAGATCTGAGAAGTACAGACAGCTTTTTCCGAATCACCTCTTTCAATTTCGCCAGAGAGGCCCAGTACCGCGCAGCATTGATGGTTGAAATCTCCAAAAAGTCCAGCAACAAAACTCCTTGGGTGTCCCAGAAACGGTGAGTAGCACTTTGCCTGCAGTCGGAGTGCTTTTGAACTTCTTTCGGATAGCTGATGACGCGTGTTTGCACTCGATAGATGCTGCCTTCGATTAGGGCGTGTAATAGTGAACCCACGTATCTAGACTAGCGCATAATAGTTCGCGATCGGGAGCGCTTACTTTAGTTTGCGGGTCTGTCGCGAACTAGTTCGTTCTTTTAGTTCCTTCGCTCCCGATGACGGCTGAGCGGCGTGGTCTGCGCATGCAGGTGGAGTGAGAAGTTCCCTCACCTAGCTTCATGCGCTTGCTGCTTGAGCCGCTAACGATGTCACGCAAACCAAAACAAACAGTTTGTGGATAATTTCTCGCGTTTAAGTTTAGAGTTATCTCTATATCATTTCATTATGGAATTTATTACTCAGAAGTTTCAAAACAGAAATTTTGTAGCACCGAACTATGTAATCTAGCAGGCAGACGCTCACTTCGAAATGGCTCTCAGCAGCTGAAGGCAAACACGTGATTTTTAATTCTGCTTGGGGCCTCTGGCTATTGCCCGTCGGTCTTCGGAAAAGAATCAAACGAAATAAGAAACGAGATACGTTTGACATAATAGTTTGCATGTTTTAGTTCGCGACCGATTGCACATATTTTAGTTCGCGACCGATCACGCATATTTTAGTGCGCGACCGATCTCGCATATTTTAGTTCGCGACCGATCGCGCATATTTTAGTTCGCAACCGGTAGCTCTCCTTTTAGTTCGCAGCTCGGCCGCGAAGTAGGTCGCTCTTTTTACTTCGTCCGCTCTTTTTGACTTTTGTTACCGCTACTAAAAGAGCTCTTTCTTTTATGAAAGCTTTTTTATAAAATGATCAGTGTTGCCCAAGCGTGTGCTATTACCCAAATGTTTGGGCAATTAGACATCAAATAATTAAGCAAATAAACCAGTTACTTACACGAATGGGTGATACAATGGTATTTAACTACTTTGCATACAGAGTACTCGTAGTATTTTACACTATGGGATGGGGGTTATATTTAGACACTGCTGAATACCTTAGAAAAGAAAATTTGTGGCAGTGAACTATGAAACTACAGCTGAGCTGCAACTCAGCTCTAAATGACAGTAACTGGCAGAAGGGACTCAAGCGATTCTGCGCGCTCTCGCCCTCGTCAGTCTTTGGAAAAGGAGCGGACGAACGAAGAGGCGAGGGATGTGCGAACTAGTTCGCGTAATTCGCCTGTGGGAGCGCTTTTCCGAACTAGTTCGTTCGCGAACTACACAAGACTACACGTTTCATCCCCCGTCACAATCCGAAACAGAAATTAATTGCCATTTAGTGGTCGACCTCTGCCCAATGGTGTATCGGTGTCTTGCACGTGCCCGTTTCCCGGCTGTGTCGTCTTTCGCCCATAGCCGTTAAATATTCCGCATGCAACGCCCAGAACTTTTCCTGGACGACTTTTGGAACCTTATAAAGCCTTATGACAAATGTCTCAATGTTCTTCTTAACCTCTATCTATATAAAAGCGAAAGGACACTCATTCAGTCACTCACTCACTCACTCACTGACTAAACACGAAATCTCGAAAACTACTTCACCTATGAAGCTGAAATTTTGGAGGAATGTAGTTTGTAGGTATAAGACGTCAGCTAAGAAAGCGTTTTGCGATACGGCCGATAGTTCAGGAGATGTGACGTCATAAACAATGAAAACTTGCGTCTTCCGGCATCTGTTAGTGTGACTTTATCAGTCCACTATTTGAGAAGGAGAGAACTTAGCGACTTACAACAAAATTTAAACATAATTTCAAACCTCTAGAAAACTTTTTCTCGCTGACAACCCTAGCAAAATGATGAAAGGAAAAAAATTTCTCACTTACTACTTTTCCGCTGTTCACTGAGTAAAACTACGACATTCGGTATAACGTTGAAATTTATAATTTTTACACTACATATCGTACCTGCAGGAAATTTTACAAAACGTATACACACATATAGTTGAATGTATTTTCTAAATTGTATCACAGTACGACACGTAGTTCATGACATACGAGCACATAAACAGTAACGTTCATGGAAAACCGCCCCATCCCGCAACAAATTTGGATCTATTGCTCCCTGTATATCTAGTAAAGCCAACCAATGCCCTTGAACAGTCCAAGGAGTCCATTTACCAGTTCTTTATTAGATACAATCTCTTCGGGTCTGGTTGTCCCAAATGTTCTGTGCCTTTTACTCTCCAATGCAATGCATTCGAAGATTAGATGTGATGCAGTTTCATCACCGTCATCACAGATCCTACATTTTGGGTCCTCTTCTGCTATTCCCATTGTGTGAACGTGTTTTTTGAAATTCCCATGGCATGTCAGCAATCCAACCATGAGTCTAATCTCTCTCCTGTTCAGGCCCAGGATTGCAGAGCTTCTTTTAAAACATGGCTTTGGCATCATTACCTTGCCATGTTTTTGTTGATGGACTTAGGTCCAATATTCTACGTGCTGACTTCTGAGCCAGTTACGTAGCTCCGATTTGATCATTGCCTTGGTGATTGTCAGGACAGGTTCCGGTCCAATAAATGGAGTCTCTGCCCCCATCCTGGCTAATCTGTCAGCATGTTCGTTGCCACTGATCCCCGAGTGGCCAGGGACCCACAATAGGTTTCTCTATTGCTTTCCCCTAGCTCCAACAGAACCCTGTGACATTCTGCAACAATTTTAGACCTTGTTGCCGGAGCTGCCAGTGATCTCAGGGCTGCCTGGCTGTCTGAATAGATATAGATGCTACGATCTTTGTAGCACCTACGCAAATTCTCATCCACACATGCTCTGATGGCAGTGATTTCGGCCTGGAATACTGTGGCCAGTTTCCCTAGAGAGATGACGCCCTCCAGTCTCGGCTGCACCCCGTATACCCCGGCCCCAACGCTTTGGTCTGATTTCGACTTTTAGTGCTACTACGGTAACCTAACGTGGGCCAAAACAGGCAGAGAGTAAGATACTGACCGATGCGCCCAGTCGACGGCGATGACGCATCGCTGCTGCTGGACGAGCAGCATGATGTCCCTGGCGACGCGGAGCCAGCGCGCGGGCAGCTGCATCATGCGGTTCATGCCGAAGGCCGAGGTGACGGCCGTGTGCACGGTGAGCAGGCTGTTGGTGAGCGCCAACCCCACGTCCGCGGGCAGCGTCGCGTACCGAGAGGTGTCCGCGTCTCTGCACGCGCCGAAGGGGCTGCACACCCAAAGGTGCCACGCTACTCTCCAAACCTCCAGTACTTCCAGTCAGCTTATCATCAAATACAAATCAAAATCAAGTATTCTGATCTCCTACATGATGAAGATAATGCAATTCTGATGATATCAAGTACTTTCCAATAAATAACACACATACGAGGGAGTAAGACGGGGTTGTAGCCTTTCTTCGATGTTATTCAATTACGAGGGAGTAAGACAGGGTTGTAGCTTTTCTCCGATGTTATTCAATTTGTACATCGAGCAGGCGGTGAAGGAAAGCAAGGAAAAATTTGGAATAGGGATTAAAGTTCAGGGGAAAGAAATAAAAACATTGCGTTTTGCTGATGACATTGTAATTCTGTCAGAGACAGCAAAGGACCTGGAAGAGCAGCTGAATGGAATGGACAGTGTGTTGAATAGAGCGTATAAAATGAACATTAACAAGAGCAAAACAAAAATAAAGGAATGCGGTCTTAGAAAATCAGGTGATGCCGAAGGAATTAGATTAGGTAACAAAACAATGAAGGTGGTAGATGAGTTTTGTTACTTGGGTAGTAAAATAACATGCGATGGTCGCAGTACAGAGGATATAAAGTGCAGAATGGCAATGGGAAGAAAAGCATTTTTGAAATGGAGAAATTTGCTAACATCGAATATTAATTTAAGTGTAAGGAAGTCTTTTCTGAAGGCATTTGTGTGGAGTGTTGCCTTGTACGGGAGTGAAACATGGACGATAAGCAGTGCGGACAGGAAGAGGATAGAGGCTTTTGAAATGTGGTGCTACAGAAGAATGCTGAAGATTAGGTGGGTAGATCGCATAACTAATGAAGAGGTAATGAACAGAATTGGTGAGAAAAGGAATTTTTGGCATACCCTAACGAAAAGAAGGGATCGCTTGGTAGGACACATTCTTAGACATCGATGAATCGTAAATTTAGCATTGGAGGGAAGTGCGTGGGGTAAAAATCGCAGAGGGAGACCAAGAGACGCGTATAGTAAACAGATTCAAGTGGATGTGGGTTACCGTTCTTATGAGGATATGAAAAGGCTTGCTCAGGATACAGTAGGGTGGAGAGCTGCATCAAACCAGTCTCCGGACTGAAGACCATAACAATAACGAGCAGTGGCGGATACAGAATTTTTTTCTTGGAGGGGGGGGGGGCAGAAGGCTGAGGAGGGTGAAAATGTCCTTGAAGGCATTTGAGACTAATTTAAAATACAAACACACACAGTGTCCCAGCTATCTTGTCCACCCAAAAGAGCTCTGGAACAATATCAGCTACTGGAAAACGACTTTCACCGGTATCAATGTACGGCTGGGGCCCATGAATGTACATATTTGGAAACATTCCAAAACGAAAGCAAATATGTCTTTTAACACAAACTTATGTTTCTTTTAAATGGACACCCTATATTTTTTCTTCAGCAATCCACAGCATGACAAGTCACATAAACAATGGCGATGATTGCATCGCAATATTCCAATTACATCCCGATATATTGCGACGCGAAGTTGACGCTTGAAATACGCGAAACGCGCGGCTAGCGCTCGTCCTGAGCGGCATGGGGTTCTCTCCTGAGCCACAGGACGTGCGCTAGCCGCGCGTTTCGCGTATTTCTAGCGTCAACTTCGCGGCGCAACATCTCGGGATGTAATTGGAATATTGCGATGCAATCAACGCCATTGATTATGTGATTTGTCATACTATGGGTTGCTGAAGAAAAAATATAGGGTGTCCGTTAAAAAAAACATAAGTTTGTGTTAAAAAACACATTTGCTTTCGTTTTAGAATGTTTCCAAATATGTATATTCATGGGCCCCAGCCGTACGTTGATACCGGTGAAAGTCGTTTTCCAGTAGCTGTTATTGTTCCACAGATATTTTGGGTGGACAAGATAGCTGGGACACCCTATATATATATATATATATATATATATATATATATATATATATATATATATATATATATATATATATATATATTGTTACAAAAAGATACGGACAAACTTTCAGGAAACATTCCTCACATACAAAGAAAGAAAATATGTTATGTAGAGAAGTGTCCAGAAACGCTTAATTTTCCATGTTAGAGCTCATTTTAGTATTTCTCTTTAAATTCGTGCAGACAATTGTCAAAATACCCAATTGTTTCGTTAGTATGTACTGTACTTCCTCAATTCACCGCTAGTTGGCCCAATTGAAGGAAGGTAATGTTGACTCTACAGTACTAACATCAAGCACATCAGTACGTAGCATCAACTTATTGGTGTTCATCACTATCGTGGTTTTGCAGTCAGTGCAATGTTTACAAATGCGGAGTTGGCAGATGCCCATTTGATGTATGGATTAGCACGGGGCAATAGCCGTGTCGCGGTACGTTTGTATCGAGACAGATTTCCAGATCGAAGGTGTCCCGACAAGAAGAAGTTCGAAGCAATTGAGCGGCGTCTTACGGAGCACGGAACATTCCAGCCTATGACTTGCGACTGGGGAAGACCAACGACGAGGACACCTGCAATGGACGAGGCAATTCTTCGTGTAGTTGACGATAACTCTAATGTCAGCATCAGAGAAGCTGCTGCTGTACAAGGTAACGTTGACCACGTCACTGTATGGAGAGAGCTACGAGAAAATCAGTTGTTTCCGTACCATGTACAGCGTGTGCAGGCACTATCAGCAGCTGATTGGCCTCCACGGGTACATTTCTGCGAATGGTTCATCCAACAATGTATCATTCCTCATTTCAGTGCAAATGTTCTATTTAAGGATAAGGCTTCATTCCAACGTGATCAAATTGTAAATTATCACAATCAACATGTGTGGCCTGACGAGAATGCGCACGAAATTGTGCAATCACGTCATCAACACAGATTTTCTGTGAACGTTTGGGCAGGAATTGTTGGTGATGTCTTGATTGGGCCTTATGTTCTTCCACCTACGCTCACTGGAGCACGTTATCATGATTTCATACGGGATACTCTACCTGCGCTGCTAGAACATGTGCCTTTACAAGTACGACACAACATGTGCTTCATGCAAGATGGAGCTCCTGCACATTTCAGTCGACGTGTTCGTACGCTTCTCAACAACAGATTCGGTGACCGATGGATTGGTAGAGGCGGACAAATTCCATGGCCTCCATGTTCTCCTGACCTCAACCCTCTTGACTTTCATTTATGGGCCGCCGTGGCCGAGGGGAGTGAGGCGCTCCAGTCACCGTCTGCACGGCCACTACGGTCGGGGGTTCGAATCCCCCCTCGGGCATGGATATTTGTGCTGTCCTTAGGATAAGCTAGTTCATAAGTAGTTTGTAAGTTTAGGGACTGATGACCCCGTAGTTAAGTCCCATAAGCTCTACAAACATTTGAACTTTCATTTATGGAGGCAATTGAAAGCTCTTGTCTACGCAAACCCTGTACCAAATGTAGAGACTCTTCGTGCTCGTATTGTGGACGGCTGTGATACAGTACGCCATTCTCCAGGGCTGCATCAGCGCATCAGGGATTCCATGCGACGGAATGCATGTATCCTCGCTAACGGAGGACATTTTGAACATTTCCTGTATCAAAATGTTTGAAGTCACGCTGGTACGTTCTGTTGCTGTGTGTTTCCATGCCATGATTAATGTGATTTGAAGATAAGTAATATAATGAGCTCTAACATGGAAATTCACCGTTTCCGGACACATGTCCACATAACGTATTTCATTTCTTTGACTGTGAGGAATTTTTCCTGAAAGTTTGGCCGTACCTTTTTGTAACACCCTGTATATATAAAAATGAATGTTTGTCTATATGTCCTCTGCGTGTTTATAAACCATTAATTCGATTGCAATGAAACTTTGGTGAACTGTTCACCGTACGCCCACGAAGATTCCTGACCCAAAAGCAAATGAGAACGACACATAGCTCAGGAGATGACGTTATAAGTAATGAGAGGCCACCTCGTGAGAATACCCAGATTTATGCGCCAATTATTGGAAAATGGGAGTAGGAACCTGCAACAAAGTTTGCATGTAATTTCGGACGTTTATGAAGCGTTTTGTAACTGAACACCACACACAAAATGATGAAACGAAGAGAAGTCTACCGCTCACAACAGTTTCGCTATAGATGCCGTAAAACTGTCGCATCAGGCATGAACTCGTATCAAATATAGTTAGCATTACAGATTTGCATGTTACTATTTATTTTTGTCTGCAAGTCTCCGTTAATTCTCTTGCATCCAAAATTAAGCAATCTGTTTTCTTAATCTCTATCTATATAAAAGAGAAAGGACACTCACTCATTCCCATGAAACACGAAAAAACAAGAGGAAGGTCACCGTCTACATTAAGTTTCATACGGTGCATGGGGGAGGTACTATGCAACATAAGAATGGATTTCTAAATACCTTTGTCGCGCCATGACTTGAGAACGGCTCGACCGATTTCACAGATCCTATTTTCCTTGTTCTCAGAACAAGGGTTGTACGAAATAAAACTGGAATAACTGAGAACAACAAAGTGTGTTTTTCAATGTGACCTTACGTTTCTATTACATATAAATCTATAGTTGTGTTCCGATATTGATGAAATTGCGCATACTCTTCCTTAAAAATAGAGCAATGTCACTGTCTGTATAAAATTTCGTTCGGTGATGTGGTAGAGGGTACCTAACTTACGGAATTTTACAAAATGCATAGTTTTGCTCCAATCTTTATGAGTTTTTGCACCCATGACCTTTAAACCAACAGTAAGATCGTTGGGTACATATAAATGTTTGTATGGTACATGAAAGAGGGTACCTTGAGGAAACTTTGCCAAGTGAGGAAAAGGTGAAAACGAACAGAAAGATGGGAGAGAAAGAGGCGGATGCAGAGAGAGAGGGGAAGGGGATGTGGACTACGAGAGTGTAGGATAAATAAGCATCCCGGCAACGCCGGATTTACAGCTAGTCATCAAATATAAATCAAAATCAATTATTCTATTCTGCTACTTGATGACGATAATTGAGTGCCGATGATTTCAATTAATTTCCAATAAAAATAACACACTTACGGAAGCTATTAAGAAAGTAGGGAACCTTTTGGCATTAAAAAACTGAGTACAAGAAAAAAATTTTATTATATACATACGATACCGCTTTTCCACATAGTCACCAAGCAAATGTAGGCACTCATCATAGCGATGGATAAGATTTGAAAATCCTTCGCCGCAAAATTCTATCGCTTGAGAATGCATTCAGTGAGTGACAATGTCAAACAACAACTTCCGCGATACTTGTTGAAAACAAAGCGAAAGCTGCCTTACTGTCAATCGACGGTTTTCGCGAATCTTTTCATAAACTTTAGCGACAAGCTCGTCGGTCACAATCCTTGGGCGTCCACTCTTCAATAGAAGAACGTTGCTTCGGCCACTTTTAAACCGAATGCACAATTTCCGGACGTAACACTCACTCATTATGCTGTTTCCGAACTCTTCGCTATAGGTTTTTTGCCAACAAAAACCGCATCACAGACAGCATCTCACAACTGGCGGGACTTTTTACTGCACCGCACATTTCAAATTCGAATATCGATAACACCAGAATCGCATAGACGTTCCTGTTGTTAAGGCTGGATGCCAACTGACCTGTTGAGCACGCACATACCAAAATATATGCGATCGGCGCGCGCCTAGCGGTGTCAGAAAGAAACGTTGCCAGGCACTTAAATGTGATTTGCAGAGTATCCCATGCAATAGAAACTTTCCCAATAGCCCTCGTATAAGCAGCCTATATGTCACAGTCTTGTCTTTGGTGCTGTGCCGAAGATTATGCTAGCATTATTGATCTGGCAGTGTTGCAAATCGACTAAATAATGACCAAGTAATAAAATACCTCGATAAAAACGTCTGTGTTGCGCATGAAATACGAGACATAAAAAATCAATAGTTCGACCAAAAATTTACTGCACTGTATTAATACAGGAAACACTGAATTTTAATTTTTCCAGAGCACATTTCATCATGTGGGACTGAAAGGGTTAACAAGAGCACATTTAGCACATCGTTCTGCGATCTGCTGCTCATGTTGCATGGGAATCCACGAATTTCATTCTAAAGTGCAATTTATGGTTTCAGGTGAGCCATACTCAATTCTGCACCAGACTTTTATGATGCTATGCAAACAGTGTATAGGGGAGAGATACACTGTCCACTTGGCGAGGCAACATATTATAATTACGTCCCAGATATTGAGTCAGGAAATAGGCAGTAAGAGAGCTATTCACAACACAGTGTGACGACCTCTAGAGGACCACAGACTGTCGGTGTAGAGTGATGCTGGCAGTGCCTCGACTACAGTCCGCATCACATAGGAAGGCGGACCAGTTAACAGCCGTTCTGCGCATCCCCCTCCATTACCGCACTAGCAGCCAATAAAACTTATTCCCTGGGCACATGGCTGGACGCGAGTTACGCAATGTTTCTCCCTCAGGCTCAACTATTGGAGCTCGGAGGTAGCTCCTTTCTTTGCACGGAAGTGCCTTCTTACATTATGCCAACTATAGTGGCAACGCTGTGACAGGTGTGTGGCAGTATTTAATCATTTGCATTCGATTTCCAGCCATTGGATAAATTATCATATGATGGTAAAGTCTACATACACTGTCGGAAAGCCGCGGTGTACTAGCTGAGCGGTCTAAAGCGCCTCGCTGTGGAGCGCGCAGTTGCTCACTGTGGAGGTTCGAGTCCTCCCTGGGGCATGGGTGTGTGTCCTTAGGTTAGTTTACCTAGGTTTAAGTAGTTTGTAAGCTATGGACTGATAACCACGCAGTTTTGTCCGATAGATTTACAGACATTTGAACATTTTGAACTGCCGGAAGAAAGTGAGTACACCGGGAAATGTGATGTCTATTTTGGCCCTGTGATAGCAGATGTCACCTAGGGTTGGCTTTAACTTCGTCCTCAACAGAGAACGTAGTGACATAGCTAGCAGAGCCACAGGGACGACTGCATATTCTAAGATGGGTTTTATGAACGTTTTGTAGGTGTGAATGGCGATATCTAGGCTGGACTGCAGCCGAGTACTCGTCCTTGTATTTGTCGTATTAATCCCTGTATTTTGCTGACTTTGTTTACCATGTAGCTGATGTTGAGGTATATGTCAGATGTGATTAGCCTCAAGCTTGAAGACTGCATCGTGACACGAACGAAATAATGGCAGATATTGAATGGTCAGTAGATTACAGTGCAATAAAGCTGCTGGGGTGGATGAAATTAAGCCGGAACTCGTCAAATACAGTGGAATATCAGGTCTCAAATGGTTACACAAGATAATTGAAAAGGCGTGGGAATCAGGACAAGTTCCGTCTGACTGTAGGAAAGCGGTAATCACGCCAATTTTCAAAAATGGAAACAGAAAAGATTGCAACAACTATCGAGGTATCTCTTTAATTAGCGTTATAGGCAAAATATTCTCAGGTATTGTTGAAAGGAGAGTGCGAGTATTAATTGAGAACAAGTTAGATGAAAATCAGTGTGGGTTTAGTCCTCTTAGAGGCTGTCAGGACCAGATATTTAGCCTACGGCAGGTAATGAGTGGAACAGGGAATTGTATCTATGTTTCATAGATCTGGAAAAGGCTTATGACGTGGTCCTAGGAGGAAGCTACTGTCAATTCTTCAAGATTATGGTAGAGAAGACAAACTTCTGCAGGCAATTAAAGGGCTTTACGTAGGCATGTCATGCCCGTTTTCAGTAATGGTTGTCATTTCGATGCGTAAAACTATAGTTCTATATCTCTGACATTAATCAGTTGTAGAATTTTGGAACACGTTTTATGTTCGATTATTATACATTTCTAGGACGGGAAATGTCCGATGTAGGAATCAACACGATTTCCGAAAGCAACGATCATATAAAACGTAGCTCGTGATATTCATCCACAAGGTGCAGAGGGCAGTAGGTACAAGATCATACTTAGGTATCGTCTTTCTTGAATTCCGCAAGCGTTCGTTACCTTTTGGCACCGTAACTTGATGAACAAAGTGCAAGCATATCGAATATCAGACCAACCGTGTGAATGAAATGAGGCCTTTCTAGTTAACAGAACGCAGCACGTCATTCTCAACGGAGAGAAATTTACAGACATGAAAGCGATTTCAGGCGGGCCCAAAGGGAGTGTTAAGCGCTGTTGCTTTTCACAATCTGAAATGGAACGACCATAATAAATTAATCTTGGGTAAGGCAGATTTCAAATTGAGATTCATAGGAAGAAAGAATTCTCAGTAACTGTAGTCCGTCAAAAAAGGAAGTACGTTACAAATCTCTTTTCGGCCAGCGCTTGAGTATGCGAAACACAACTAGCTCTTTATTCACACGAAGTGATGGGCGCTATCGACAAGGGTTCTCAAATCGATTCCATATTTCTTGATTTCCAGAAGGCTTTTGGCACCGTACCTCGCAAACGGCTTTTAATCAAATTCCGTTATGTTATATCGCCCCAAATTTGCGGCTGGATAGGGGATTTCCTGTCATAAAGGACACAGTTTGTAGTAATCGATGGTAAGTCATCGACTAAAACTGAGGTGCTATCGGGCGTTCCAGAGGGTAGTGTTATTAGTCCTCTGCTGATCCTTATTTACATAAACAATGTAGCGGAAAATATAACTAAATCTCTTAGGTTGTTTGCAGATGACGCCGACATTTACCGTCTAGTAAAATCATCTGAAGATCAAAACCAACTGCAGAACGATCTGAATAAGATATCACTATGGTGTAAAAATTGGCAATTGACTCTAATGAGAAGTGTGAAGTCGTCCATATGAGTACGAAAAGAAATCCGTTAAACTTTGATTACAAGATAAATCAATCAAAAGTGAAAGCCGTAAACTCCACAAAATACCTAGGAATTAGTATTACTTCAGACCTAAACTGGAAAGAACACTTAGATAATGTCGTGGGAAAGGCGAACCAGAGATTGCATTTTATTGGCAGAACCCTTAAAACATGCAACAAAACTACAAAAGAAACTGCATACCCTGCGCTTGTCCGTCCATTTTTGGAGTATTGCTGCCCAGTGTAGGATCCTTATCAGGTGGGTTTGACGTCGAAAGAGTTCAGAGAAGGGCAGCTCGTTTCGTATTGTCACAGGGGAGACAGCGTTATGGAAATGATACAGGATCTGGGATGGGAATCATTACAACAACGGCGCTTATCGCTGTGGCGTGGGCTACTTACGAAACATCAATCGTGAACATTCTCCTCCGAATACAAAAATATATTGTTGACTCCCACTTACATAGGTAAAAATGACCATCAGAATAAAATACGAGAAATCAGAGCTCGAACGGAGAGATTCAGGTGTTCTTTCTTCCCGCGCGCTATCCGAGAATGGAATGGGAGATAAATAGTATAATGGTGGTTCGATGAAGTCTCTGCCAGGCACTTAAATGTGATTTGCAGAGTATCCCATGTAGATGTAGTATTTCTCATCACTGTGGGATCCATACCTAATAGGATTGGAAAAAAACGCAGAGCAGCACGCTTCGCTGCAGGCACATTTAGTAATCGCGAAAGCGTCACCGAAATGATTAGGAAACTCCAGAGTAAGACACTGAAAGAGAGACTTCTGTCAAAGTTTCGAGAGCATACGTTTTTCGAAGACTAAAGCAATATGTCGGTTCCTACTACGTATATCCCACAAAACCATCACAAAAATTAAATTAGAATGATCCGGGCGCATACAGGGACTTCATACCGATCGTTTTTCCCGCGAACTATATGCGATTGAAACACACAGTGGCGGAGTATGAATGTAATTGTAGATGTACAACGCTTCCGGAGGGCTAGTCTAATGTCCTCCCTGGTTGTTTTTTTTTTCTTTTTTTTTTTTTTTTTTTTTTTTTTTTTTTTTTTTTTTTTTTTTTTTTTTTTTTTTTTAGGCGTCTGTGTCTAAAGAGTGCAGTTAGGGTTTTGGTCGTCGTATTTGGTCTGATGCGCCACTTTTCCAGCTTGTGTAACTATTTAGTGGTTTTACGTTGTGTGGTTGCTCTGTTTGTGGCGGTGAACTAGCAGTCGTTGCCGCTTGCGTGTAGCCCTACAGTCACTTCTAGGGCCGGCCGCGGTGGCCGAGGAGACTGAGGCGCTCCAGTCACGGTCTGCACGGCCACTACGGTCGGGGGTTCGAATCCCCCTTCGGGCATGGATAGTTCGTAAGTAGTTCATAAGTAGTTTATAAGTTTAGGGACTGATGACCCCGTAGTTACGTCCCATAAGCTGTACAAACATTTGATCTCCCCTGGGGTAATTTTAGTGGGGATGTCGGCAGTATAGAGTGCATACAGCAGTTCTGCGAAATAAACTAGAAACAGAAAGTATCGTTAAAAATTCAGCGAGAAATAATTAAGTAGTGTATATATGATCACTAAAACTGCAACAAACTACTCGTACTGGTGAATAATCTTCCTGCGGGCAACAAATTCAGAATAACGAATCGCTATCGAAATTAGTTACAAACAAACAAATAGCAAAACAAATGTACCTGTGTAAAACAGAATCAATTTGGAAGCTAAAACTGAGACCAAAATTAAAATAGTAATAAAAGTTAAAGTAAATGCGAATAACAGCACAGTTCATGACATTGTCTTATATAACGAAGTATTTATAACAATCTAGTTTATATCACTGATATGACAACAACAGATAATATTTAGTAAGAAAGTGAGCAAGATGCCGATTCGAACCCTTCACTAACTAACAGGACAAGGAAACCACTACCAAAACTCGGAGTTTTTCACTACGTGAAACAAATCAAGAACGAAATTCTCGATGGCTTGCCTGTTTGACTCATGACTGGCCATCGTTACCCCGCATCATCCATCGCGCCTTTACCAACAAAAACACGGCACGTAAAAATACTCCGGCACCATCACTTCTGTTTCCATGAATGTTGCTACGAAAATCGGGGAAAAATTCATGTAATTCTAGTTATGAGATAGAGATGAGGCTTTACAAACAACACTCTCACAACCACGCAATACAACAGCGAAACTCGCCAAAATCAGCGTGCTGAAACGAGGCAGAACCAGGCGCCGCTATCGTAGGCGAAATTCAGCAAACTCGGAGGTACCACATAACACAATCTACAATAAAACTGCGAAGATGTCTCTGGTCTGTCGTGCCTGATTTGAGATGGTGCGTGAGTATAGCAAAGTTAAGTTGCATTTAGATTAGACCGCTAGCAAACACGCTAACGGCGATACACGGCTACGTTACATTATCGCACTGCACTGAAGGTGAAGTGGTTAAAATCGGATCCATTACACAAAATCAAGGCGGACTCTTAAGTTGCAATCTGAGAGTAAACTATCTAGGCACTGGTTTTATGAGAAGTGGCGTGAATTCAGGTGACTAGCTGCAAACCCCGGAAGTCGGAGTTCGGACCCACGTGGTTCCCAAAACCGATAGAAATGTGTAAATTCAATTTCCGAAAAATAAAGAAAATTAACTACGGCACGCAACCCCAAGAACTGCATAGAATTTCATAAGGAAGCTATCGAAATGCAGCAACATGCGATTGGGAGCGTTCACAGACTCGGAGGAAGTCCAGTCTCAAAAACCAGAAAAGTGAAATAATTACAAAGTCGGAAAAATAAAAATAAAAACCACGGCATACAATTCATAGAAATGTTTAGAAATTAATAAGCAAGCTATTGAAGGAGATTGTACAAGTCTCGGAGAGAATTACTGACAAAGACTGAGTGCATACTACAAGTTCGGAGAAGAAACAACAAAATTAAAATAGGTGGGAAGAGAAGATCGCGAAATGTTAGTGGAAACAGAAGGATACACGCATAGTTACTTGTCAGATGGGCATGGAACAAACAATAGTGGAAGCTGAAGGCTTTGTTCTAAGAACCAACCATGTGGAACACATATCACTTACAGAAGGAAACGATAAGAAAGATTTTACATGCAATGTACAAAAATGAACATATCGTCTGTTAAAAACCGGGCCCCACACAGCTAGAAAGAATCTATACAGAGTTCGTACACCGCTACATAATCACAAAAGGTTTGAATATTCCAGACCATTATCAAACTGCAACTAGTAACACATATACCGTGTTTATCTGTTGGAAATCACTGGATTGAAAAACTAGAACACATTTCGATGCACGATCGGAAAAATATTCCGAAAAATGAATCTAAGTTCAAGAGTCTAAGTTAAACATGCTAGACAATGAATCGCTACCATCTCCGCAGACACAAGAGCAGAACCAACCTTACCTCACCAAGATCCGAGCACAAAGTGAAGAGCGAGTAGCCAGGAGGCACGAAGCTACCGGAAACTGTCAAAACCCGGAAAAACACCGGTGGTGGAGACGCGAGACTCGCCAACTGGCTTGTAACCAAAGGGGGTAGAAACCTCTTTGGTAGCATCAGCAGCAGAGGATGGTAACCACTATCGACTGTGAACCAGAGAGAACCATGCAAAGCGAGCTATTACCATCCACATTAGACAGCCATTAGATTCTCGCACGTCCACTTAAAAGTAAAACAAGAACACATTTTCACAGGAAAAGTGGCATAGCGGAGAAGCCACATTCATAAACACAGTAAATTATTAAAATAACAAAATCCTAGCACTATTAACTAACATTTCAGAAACTAATATTTTAAAACATGAAATAAAAATGCTATGCCTCATGCCTCGAAAAGAGTGGGGTTCTAGTTTTAACAAAGTGCTATCCAGCGACATCAAATAAATTACAATTTTATAAAAAATATATGGAAGACGACAGACGGTCGTCTTTCAACGAGAATCTGCAGTTTAAGGTTACTGAAATAAAAATTTGTTTCTAAAGTGACTACTGTATTCCGAAATGTCGTAATGTCTGCTTTATGTACGGAAAGAACAATGAAACAATGATTACTATTTGCACTGAAATATCCGAGAAAGTTTTGTGCTTATCTATCTGTCCATCTATGGTAATAGAAGCAAACTAAACCTATAACTTCCTTTTTAAATGAGTAACAACATAAAGCTTGATATGACAGATTTTATACTAACAAGGGGAGGTCGCAAATTTATTCAGGTGTTACAGAGTTCGAATTTTTCCATAGTGTTAGTTTCTTGAGAGCGGAAACGAAGTTACCTGCCATCGTTGCAATGTTGGCCGGGCACTCATGTAAAAGAAAAGACTTTTTAAAAGATATAAATACATGCAAATCTAACACAATGTACCATATATGACGAATTTAATATTTATACTTGCATATTACAAAAGTTTGGACGCTAACAGAACCTGCGCATTAAAGATATCTCAACAACTCGAATTTTATGGTAAGGTTTAGTAACGCCGGCCGCGGTGGGCAAGGGGACTGAGGCGCTCCAGTCACGGTCTGCACGGCCACTACGGTCGGGTGTTCGAATCCCCCCTCGGGCATGGATATTTGTGCCGTCCTTAGTATAAGGTAGTTGATAAGTAATTTGTAAGTTTAGGGACTGATGACCCCGTAGTTAAGACCCATAAGCTTAACAAACATTTGAACATTTTTGTTTTAGTAAAGTACCCAGCAGCGCGATAGCGATGCATAAAAACTTAACCCTTCCGAAAATGTTATCTGAATAAATTTTATGTTATAATATGCCTTTTGACACTCAACACCTAACAAAATTAGGCACTAGAATAGATGAAATCAAATATATTAATTACAGCTACTTTGATTAAAAAAAAAGTCAGTCCTCAGCTAAAATGAAGGCAGATAACCAATAATTGCGAAAGCTGTGCATTTGAAAACATAAAACTGAGAAGGCATCTGAATAAGAGTTTAATTTTTTCTCCTGTAGTTGCTGTGTTTGCACTATGTTTGTATGTGTATAGCAACACTTATTCAGCACACAATGACGATGGCACATGTAACTGGCCCATACTATTAGAAAACGAATACTGTCTCATGGTTTCGAAACCTCACACTACACCAAGAAGGTTTCACTACACGGTTTTATTTGCTCGAAGATTTGATCCAAAACCGTCATATGTTTCATTTCCCCCATCTCTACCAAGGATATTTGCATATCGAAGTCGAAGTCGAACCTATGATTATAAACATTGTTATAAATCAATCATGCGGTTATTGCTTGGCGAGTGACGAAGAGTGTTTCTTTACACTGGTCACTAAAGAGACGACAAAAATTGAACGTTTACGAATATGCAATTTCTTAAAAAAACCATGCTTGAATTTTATTTCTTCAGTGGCGGCAAAGCATGCTAATTTTGGCAACGCTTTACGAGGATAATTAACATATTGAGCAGACAAGGTTATACAACAACCACAGTCTAACAAATACAGTCACGACACACCTACTAATTTTTGTTATACTCCACGACAACAGCGTTCCAAGCGGCCGGCAACTACATTTCTCAATACGATATTGGATTACATTTCTCAATACGATATTGGATGAGTGCGAACAGTATCATTTATAATGATTTTAACATACTGTTAATATAAGGGAACGTATGCAGTGCCATTAAAAGAGGGTTGTTGTTGTTGTTGGTTGTTTTCAGGGGACTAAAAAGAGGGAATTACATTTGTCTTTTTTAGGTTTCCTAAGATTCTTTACAAGCTATGAAACGGTACATTACAGAAGAGTTTATTTATAATTATCTTGTAACCTAAGGTTTTTACTGAAGACTATCATTACTATTAAAAATAAAAAATTGTTAGGAAACACCAGAAAACCTGCCCTTTGGGAGAAAGACGTCGCTTTTCTGCTCAGGAACGTTAAGGTATCTTCAATACAGTTCCATTAAAATCGGCGAGGGTAGGACGTAGCAAAAGTAAAATATAACTTAACTACAGTATTTAATGTACAAAATCAGCCACTACAGCTGCAACTGAAAGTAAAACGCCACAGACATGTCAATAAAACGGCAAAAGCAATCAAAGTGTTTACCAAAGCAGAAACCATTTCCACAATATTGTTTCTACAGCTGAACCAGCCTCCATACCGAATAGATACACGTAAAACGGAATGAGATCAAAATATACACACATTCGTAAGTATTTCTTTATTAATATTTATGGACTCTTCCGTCGGTTCTTGATGAAACATAAACATATTAAATAACTGTATACACTACGTATTTGTTCCACAATAATATTTATTTTTTGTTGTGAACTAGCTTTCAGCTTCTTAGGTCATCTTCAGACAACTTAATACCGCAGATTATCCACATCACACCAGCTGCTGTGTCTAGAGTACAAACATTTTACAAAGATAACTGTCAGTTATAGACTAGGTAGCCTTTAAGTATTTTATAAACCGAGACGTCCAACCAATTAAAACAAAACTGTAACTAAGACATAACTGTACATTAATTTTCAACAAACAGGTTGAAACAAACAATGGTTCAGTGAATACTAGTGAGTACAATTGTGTATTAAATTAACTTATATATACGAACAAAAGTGGGAGGGGAACAGGCGGGCGAGGAAGACATAAAAATGAAATGTTGGTGGGTAACAATTACATAAGTTTGGAGTACCGTTTGTGACTGTGGATGTTTATTTTCTGTGTATTTTAAATAAATGCTTTTCATAACTGATGTCTGTAGTCTTCTCTCTATCAACAAACACCAAGCTCAGAAGCCGAACCTAATTCCCAATGATCAGATCCAATTCCAGTATACACCATTATTAAAGTAACCTATTATGTATAATTCTACCACCATGCTTGTCGAAATTGTGTTATGTCTCTCACCTACATTCCAATGTTTTATTTTCATGTGTTACTCACTCTTGAAAACTAGTTAATTTTAATATAGGCTATATACTTCAATATGTTCCTTTCAATGTTTTCCTTTCATGTGTTACTCACACCAATATCTTGAAAACCAGCGAATTTTAACTTCAATATGATCATTTATTCCATTTTCACATACGGTACTCCAAACTTATGTAATTGTTATCCACCAACAGTTCATTTTTATGTCTTCCTCACTCACCTGTTCCCCTCCTACCTTTGTTCATTGTTCGTATATATAAGTTAATTTAATACACAATTGTACTCACTAGTATTCACTGAACCATTGTTTGTTTCAACCTGTTTGTTGAAAAGTAATTTTACAGTTATGTCTTAGTTACAGTTTTGTTTTAATTGGTTAGACGTCTCTGTTTATAAAATACTTGAAGGCTACATAGTCTATGACTGACAGTTATCTTTGTAAAATCTTTGTACTCAAACACAGCAGCTAGTTTGATGTGGATAATCTGCAGTATTAAGTTGTCTGAAGATGGCCTTAGAAGCCGAAAGCTAGTTCACAACAAAAATAAATATTATTGTGGAACAAATACATAGTGTATACAGTTATTTAATATTTATCTGTTAATAATTTGTTGCTTATATCAAAGAATCAGTGAAATTCGGGCAATTTCCAAGAATGCTTGCACTCGAAGTAGCTAGGCATGAAGTGATATACATATAGAACATGGAACTGTAAATCGATTATGCTACTATTGACGCACGGCTTATGAAGTGTGTTTTGTTCGTAGTCACGGAATTTCTGTGACGGATACGTATTTTATTGGTTTCGGAATTTATTTTATTGGTTTCTGTTGTCGTGACTGACGGAGTTTTTATTATTTAGTACCTTTTAAAAGACTTTGTAGTCAAAGCTACGTAAAGGGAAATTGTCACATCCATGTAGTGACAGATTCTTGATGTACTTCTCGGTAATTTCGCAGATATCCCGTATAGCGAGGCTTGGACCTCCAAACGATATATATCGAAGCGATTGATTATCGAAACGATAGGTATCGCACAGGCGAATGTTATGATTTTTGCGAATACGTCGTGATTTTAAAGGATGTGGTTAGGCAGGAACCCAAGAGTGCAGCTTTCTGGGTAATTTACAAGAAAACTTACATTCCACTCAATGAATTTACCATTGTACGTTCCATATATCATTTCAGGCCGAGCTACTTCGAATGTAAGCTTTCTTGTATATTACAGCTTTCTAAACTGGTGATTTGTTCGCTACGCGTCCTCACTAACTAACTTAAAAAAAAGTCACAAAAAAGTATTAATTACAAATGTACTGTACATACCTTTCTTAATCGGTAGTTTTTTCGGTGTCGCACCAGTCCTTTTGTTGTATATGATACTTGTTTCAGTCCTTGTTGGCCGTATCCTGGATAAACACAAGAAATATCTCTGAGAAACACTCGCAGTGTATGGCAAGGAAATTTTTTACCTTCGAGACGTAAATTGTGGAAATAAATATATCGAAACAAGTACATCTCGTCGCGTTCACCTGGCCGACCCTCCCGTTTTATATTGCTCTTCACACTTTTCCACAGTCGTTCTACGTTCTGTGTGTGCACAAATGAGTCTTCTGGAGATACATATTCGACACTGTGATTGACGAACTCGTGTTGGAAGCCTTCATTTTTTAATGTTTGATACGAAGCCCATCCGTCCGTTATAATTCTCGTCCCAGGTAGTATGAAATGTTTGATAGGAGGTACTAAAGTTGCCTTTTCCCTTGAATGCACCTTTACCATAAAACACTTTTTTACTCTCTCGATACCACCAAACACCCAAATGTGTTCCAACTCGTTTTTCAGTACACATCCTATGTTATATTTTCTTTTACTAATATGAGTTTCGTCAATGTCAGCTATCTTCCCACTCCTGCGATAGGCTGACTACTATTCGTTACAATAACGTAACATATTTCCCTACAAAACCCATAATATTCGCATACAGTGTTCAATGCGAGACCAGTTTCTGAGGCAGCAATTTCTAACGAAAAGTTCCTTACCCAACATGAAGTTACTATAATATTTGATTCTATTCCAAATCCGCAATGTTCAAACCACCTATTTCTTATGAACTCTGTTCTTTTCTTGCAATTGCTGTAAAATAATAGGAACGAGAAGTTTTTGTCAGCACTGTTACGGATAACTTTCACATTACGATCACTATGACAGTCAAAACATTTCTTTAAATCAACGTCTGGTAATAATTTAAAAGTCGGCAAAACTCTATACATTTCTCTGTAGTTGACAGTTTCGGAATCAGTTCCTTCCGCGTCAGTGACGAAATCACACTTTCCTCTGCACTTCCACTAGCCATTACATTGAACTGGAAACAACAGATTGTCACTATTCAAAGGGTGATTCTATTTACACTTCGTTCAAATCAGACGTGACGTCATTATGACGTATCCACACTACGACTGGAGCCATGATCGACTTGTGTGGTCGTTCTAGACGCAAAACTGCGGTTGCAATTGTAGCAGACGAATTAAAGGAGTAGCTGATAATATCTTCAGTTGGTAATGGTATATTCATTACAGTTTCGGAAGCTATAACTTTGCTTTCTTTTTTTGAAAGTAAGAAGCTATAATCTTTGCGAAAATCGACCTACACCGTGAGCTCTGAAACGTTATTCAGCAAAATTTGATGACATCGTGGCTCATTTGTGAAGGTTGTGTTTAAAACTAATGGAAACTTTTTCTCTAAGCGAAAAATGCTACCGAGTTGCATTGTAGTACGGAGTCTACGTTAAACTAAGAGGACAAAATACGGTTATCAGCCTATGAAGCGACAATGTGTACTTGGACTTGTCAAAATATGCGACATACAAAAACAACATATAGTCGCCGTAGGTATATGTATGTTTTCGACGAAACTATAAATCAAATGAGCTGGATATTAATACAGTCATTTGTTACAGAGGCTCTGCGAACATCAGGTAAAACATTTCGTAAAACTGGGTACTCATCTACCGCCAAGTTGCTGCAACATGCTAGTTCTTTTCTTTGAAAATGTGTGAAGTTATCGTTCTCTAAGGCTCGGTCTGCGTTATTTCTGACATAATTTTCAATTTACATTTACTAAAATTTCCGTCAGTGCTTTCCAAAACATGATACCAATATTAAGTAAGGCCTAGTTTTGTCACTAAATTACGAAGTAAAAAAGTATGCAGTTCAGAAAGAATGTCGATGTCCCACCTAAAACCAGCGTCTCGAACAATCGCAAAAGTCGATGCGCCGCTCTTCTGGACGCCGATAGTGTGGATACGTCATAATGACGTCACATCTGATTTTACCGAAGTGTAAATAGAATCACCCCTATTCAAAAGGCCCGCAAATTTAATCCATTGTTCTACTACGACGTTCACCTGTTCGATACCTATCGTTTCGATACTTAATCGCTACGATATATATCGTTTGCAGGTCGAAGCCTCGCTATACCCGCTCTATACGGGATATCTGCGAAATTACTTACTTCTCTACAATCGCTACGCAGTACATCGAGAACCAAACACTACATGCATATGACAGCCTTTACGTTGGTTTGATTGCAAATGTTAAATGTTAAGAAATCAATATTATTAACGAATAAATTACACTCAGATTTTATAAATTAAAAAAAATCTCATACCAAAA
Source organism: Locusta migratoria (assembly GCA_026315105.1). NCBI lineage: Eukaryota > Metazoa > Arthropoda > Insecta > Orthoptera > Acrididae > Locusta > Locusta migratoria. Next base: position 107,461,413 of record CM048745.1, read on the forward strand.
AAGTGTTATTTCTTGATGTACTTTTATGAAGATATTCTACAACGGTAATGTAATTCAACATTCAAAAGGTTTCTACTAAAATGTCACGACTTCCGAGTATGTTGTTACATAGATACGTACTATCACAGCTTCAGTTTACGTCACTCTGTAGCTCGTGGAAAAATATTAACGCAATTCTACACTTCGTTGTTTTTCTGTTGCCAACATAAGCCCTGGAGCCCGGCGAGAAGCGTCGTAAAATTTTACCCTCTTAATGTTTTACTAATGCTTGTTTCATAAAAATTATAGTAACTATTTCATTAATTAAATACAAAAATAATGATAAAGAAACATTACTCTTACGGCGCCTTGCCCACCGCTAGGAGTGCTAGTGTCGTTGCAACTGTCAGTTGGTAACAACTTTCAGAGTACTGAATGATGCGACTGTATATGTTAGCCGTACAACAAATTTTGAACCATATGGCAGTAACAGCATTAGGCATAATCATCTATTTCATGGTGGTCCTGTGAGATTACTGTAAGTAAAATTATTATTTTCATTTCAGTAAAATTTTATTTACGGCAATGGGGGCATAGTGTGCTGATGTTGGCAACAACCGCTCAATGCTCCTTGGAAACTCAATCACATCGAATGATGGGACTGATGTTTTAATTTACGATGAAATATATAATTTACGCCATTCTTGCTTTTAGGTTGAGAGGGTCTTGTATGTCTCTGTCCAGTGAGTAAATAAATTGTCCTCGTAAAGAGAATAGGTAATTTGGTAGAATCCGTGTACATCGAAGGAAACGGCATTGCCATCGATTTATATCTAAAGTTCCAAATAGTGTTTCTAAACCGGAGATTCGGGCGCTACGCGCCCTCACGTACTAAAAAAAACCTTCTTGTTTAACCTATACCTAACCTTCTTAAGGCTACGCTACAGATCACTTTTTTTAAGTCAAAGAGGGGTTAGGTTAAACAAGAAGTTTTTTTTTTTTTTTTTTTTTTTTTAGTACGTGAGGTTCAGGAACACTATATCGAATACTCGATATATATATCGATGGCAATGCTGATTCCTTCGATGTACACGGATTCTACCAAATTACCAGAGAATATTTCGTGGCCAACATTAGCACACTATGTCGTTGCTGCCGTATGTCAACTTTAACTAATCTTCGATTCTCTTACTTTAAAATTGGGACGTTTACCGACCCGATTTAGTCTTTGTGGGACACTGGGACGAAGAGTGGAAAATTTCGACATTTCCCATCAATCAGAAAGAATGGCAAACCTATAACTACATTTTTACCTTACATGCGGAAAGATCCTAACACTCGAAATCGGAACATAATATCTAAACATGGTCTATTTTATTGAGATAAGACGCTGACACTGGAGCAATAACACTAGACAAATTCTACTTATGGGCACGGCGTCGTAGTGTCGAATTCTCTTTGAACTCTATCACGTACAATGAGAAGGAATAATTTTTCTTGTTAAATGTGAAATAAATTGATAATGTTGTTCCTGCTCTATAGTTGTATGTACCCTTGTCCAGTCAGTAAATTATTTATCCTCGCAAAGCGAATATTTTGTTGTTAACAGTAGCACACTAAGCCCCGAGGCCGTTCGTAAAATTTAACCAGAATTATCCAGGTTTTCTTACGACAGATCAAAGGAGCGACTTCAGAAGAATAATATCTGTAGTTAGTTTCCGTCAGTAAAAAGAGCGATGGAATATACAACTAGCAGTGATTCAAGATCAAGATTTGCTAAGCACGTACCATTTATTATCGTTACAGCAATTAATTATCTACGAATTACTTACCACTTAGAAGCAATTTCAGCTTTGTTATCGATGCGTTTAAGGTGTAGACTTGGCCCAAGACCCATTACAGCGGTAGAGAATTTCCTACTTACTGGAACAGCGAGATAAATGAAGAATGTAAAGTGTCATGCCTGGAAGAAAGAAACAACTAGCGAGAAGTTCGCAGCTTTATTTAATTCCTCTATATGGCGGAGATATTGATCTTATATTATGAATAGAATAATTATTAAGCCTGCTGAAAAACAATGACATACCTTAAAGTGTGAATAAAAAGTATTTTCATCCCATCGCAGCATGTTGTAACCTTGGTCTGAAAAGAAAAACAGTTAAACGTGAAATCAAAAGGTTTCTACTGATTTGGCGCTGGAAGAAGCTAATTCACAACCAGTTTTTTTTTTTTTTTTTTTTTTTTTTTTTTTTTTTTTTTTTTTTAATTTATCTCCAGAAACACTCCAGTTAAGCAGATTTCATTATTTTCCTCGCGTGCTACCACACGAATTCATTCCCTGAAAGAAGGACCAGTAAAGATAAGTTGCAGTTAATTTCTCCTTTTTCTTCAATTCCAGCTGGTAGAACCGTAATTATCAGTGAACCGTCGTATTGTACTGGCATGAACTTCAGACCTCCGCCGTAAAAGCATCCCTTTACTTCTCAAACTACTGGTACAAATATTACTATATCCGCACGACAAATATACGATAACAGTTAAAAGTGCATCCAAGATCTACTTACCGATACCTTATGCTTCTTTTGTAGTTCAACGGATGTGTCGGAAAACGATTTTGTTGACAAAGAAGGGGAATACATACTTAAAATTTTGACTGTCCCAAATATTTTTCCTACATCACAGCAGTGATAATTCAGGTAAATTCCATGGTGTGCAGGTATACAGCATTTTCTTGCGGTTGATAAACACTTGAGATTTTGCGAAGTTCGAGAAACAAAATAACAGCTACTCACAGATGACTGCATCTCAATGATCTGAACTGCTACATCTATATGGTTTCATCTTTGGTTCTTCTGTTGTTCCGCGAGGAACTCCCGCGCTTATGTTGGTTTTAAAAATCGGTAGTAAATAGTTGCCTCTCACTGAAGTAAGTCATATTTCAGCGTTACTTGGGATTAACATTGCAACAATTTCAGTGCATTGTACCATATATCTTCGTACATTTCTATGACCTCTGTGAGTAGAAATATTTTTAAGTATATATAATGTGGATGTTAGTTATATTTAGTGCGTAGAATCTCATTAGCACTTAATTTACAGATTAACGCGGCCAAGCAGATTAACAACTCATTTAGACGGAGTGTGACGTTCATGCACAGATAAAGATGAAGGTAATATATGTTGTAACGAAAAACAGTTAGTTTGTGCTGTACACACTAATGTAAATGTTTTGAAGTATTCTATCATGTATCTCTGATTACATTATGATTCAGTGATGATCAGATACACGAAATGTTTCGAAAATCACGTAATTTTTGTGGTTAATCAAAAGTATTTTTAATATTTCTTTATGTAGGGATTATAGACTATCAAAACTTTTATCTGAGGGGAATGAATACTTAGACAGTAGAGATAATGACATTCTGATGGTTTCTATTTTCTTAGTCTCAGGAAAACAGTAGACATAATCATTTAATAAACGTAATTGCGTAAATCATTTATACTTTTTCGATCTGCTACAACAGAGGAAATTTTTCAAGTTTTTAGTCTGACGTGTAAGCGCATAGAATTGGCTCCAGTAGCCATGTTGTTTTGTCGAACCTAGCTTACATAAGTATCTTATGATGTATCTTCGAGAAAAGATTGAATTATCAAATCATGTTGAAATATTTGTAATTCTTATGGGACCAAACTACGTTGGTCATCAGTCCCTAGACTCACAAACTACTTAAACTAAGTTAAACTATTGTAAGGACAACACATGCCCGAGGGAGGATTCGAACCTCCGATGCGGGAGGCCGCGCGATCCGTAGCGTGGCACTCTAGACATCTCGGCTACTCCAGCGAGGCATCGAATTATCACTAAAGTTGACAGTTGTCGCTTTTAGATTACGTCTCGAGCATGTGTGCAGATTTTAAAGGTGTCATTGGAGTCTCCGCATTGTATTCCCGAAGAACTACCTAACTAAGAGGTGTAATGTAAAAATAGAAAAAAAAATTAAACGTCAACTGTTGTTTTTGTTTTCAGAACTTAAAACGGATGTATATCAAATATGCATAATCTTAATCATTATTATGCTTTTAAAACCCTCTTCTATTCTCATCCATATACTAGAGTAGTTCAAAATGTTCAAATGTTTGTAGAGCTTATGGGACTTAACTACGGGGTCATCAGTTCCTAAACTTACAAACTACTTATGAACTAGCTTATACTAAGGACGGCACAAATATCCATGACCGAGGGGGGATTCGAACCCCCGACCGCAGCGGCCGACTACAGTAGTGGTCGGCAACAATTTAATACTGATGATTCTTTTGAAATGCGAAACATATTTACTTTTACATTTTATTACTCATCATTTTATTAATAAGAAAGAACAATTTCAAACAGAGTGGACAAAGAAAAATAATTACACGAGAATTAATAAATACTAGCTGTTAATGGGATTATTTTTCATTTTTCTCGCATAGTACCACTCCAATCCTCATCTGTGAGACTAGAACAATATTCACTTTCTTGTTCGTTTGGACTTGCATAAGTTTTCTCACTTCAGTAAGTGCTGCAAACAACTGCAATTAATTGCTTCAGTTCTTGAAAACTGTATGGCAAACTACCTAAAATTGAAGAAGATAATTTGTTTCATACAAAGAGTTATTTTAAAGTGTCGTTAGACTGTTTTTATAGTGACATTTTAGTGATTTGGAAGAATCGTTGCCTATTGAATCGCGGCCTCCAAACGGTATATGGAACACACGAGTATCTAAGTTGTGTATGTGAGTAGGAAACCAAGGAAGAATAGTAATTTCAAGACCTACTGACGTTATGATCTACGAAGAAGACAACACTGTTGCAGAAAATTAAGTTTCATTTATAACTAGCTTTTTTTTATTTTTTTATTTTTTGTCGTAAGTGAAATAGGTGCAGAAAATCTTAACAAAAGTACATCGAAAACAGTAATTACTTCAGTGTAACAGTTTTAATTAAAGAAAATGCTCCTCATAGAAGCTGAATAACTTTAATAAAATGTTACACTTATGTAGTGTTTGGTTCTCAATGTACAAGCAGAAAATTCCACTCCAGTAATACTGTAAATGCTACTGTTTCTTTTCCTACACATTTCAAAGTGCTTCCCTCGCATCGTCGCACTTCCCTCATACTTCCGATTTGGATGCTTGCTTGTCGTTACATGCCGATAGGCAACACTTCTCCCAAATTACCATTTTGAATACGACTATGTGCATATAGGATATTAATTTATATTTTACGCGAATACTCTTTTCAGTATATTTATCTCATTCGTTAAATCTGTTAAAAATCTTATGTCACTTAATCATTAAGGTTCTGCAAGTTTTGAAACGTAATTGTTATTTCTTAACACAAATACGTCAAAAGCAATTCGGCAACGGTAAAAAAAATCAATTTGTAGACAAATAACAGCCAATTAGGTCTATACTATCTTTTGACGCCATCATACAACTGTTTAAGTATTGAGGCAAATCCCATTTTACTAATCAGATTGCCTAGCGACAGATGAATGTTATAGGACTTGAGAATGGGAATATGTCGTCCTGAAACATATCGAGCTGACATAAAATGTTATATTTCTGACTACTGGTACGCGATTTGCCTCAATAAACAGCGAACCGGTTGCAGTAAACTGCCTTTTTTTCCCTTTCTTTTAACCTTGACCATAATTAATACTCCCTTCTTTGGACCGTGTACGTCCTCATAGACGTAAAATGGCGTTTGTTGAAAACTCCACTAGTAACTTCACTATTACCATGTCGTTACAAGAGAAGTGTTGTCAGTCACCGTCTTACGACTATGTGGTCTGACACCTTCTGAAAAAGGCAGCATTAGTTCTGCCGAAACCTGGTCCAGGATTTAACAACAATAATTATCGGAACTGGTTGGCTGTTGTTTGTCTACAAACTGTTACAAATAGGCTACGTTGATTTCTTTACTGAGGTCAAAAATATCTTTCCAGTACAGTATCTCTACTTAACCACCTGCCATAACAACATTTCGGTGATTAGCCTACTTATCTGACAAATTGACGGGACTTAAACCGTAAGTTTCCTTTTCCCTTCTGACAGAAAATGAGAACTGGTTAACATTAAAAACCAAGCGCTGTATATGTTTAAATTTTATTTTTCCATAAACTTCCCAAAGAGACTGAAACTCCCGCGCGGGAGTGGCCGAGCGCTCTAAGACGCCCTGCTGCGGAGTGCGCGTCTGCTCCTCTTATGAGGTTCCAGTCCTTCCTCAGCATCGGTGTGTGTGTGTTCTCCTTAGAATAAGTTAGTTAAAAAATAAATAAATAAATAAAAATTAAAATAAAATATTATCCGGCGTTTGAAATTATTTTCTTATTGAAGAGTAACAGTAATCAAGAGTTTTATTTCTTCTCAATTAATAATAAATATAATTCTCTCCATAAATCGTTGAGCACACTATTTTGTCACAGCAATTTCCTGTTTTCAAAGCCACCAGTGAAAATTATGAAAAGCATTACAAGGAGTAAACGCTGCTGCAAAAGAAGTATTATTCTACTCAATATACGCTATTTAGCTTCGGGAACACAAATGTGTCAACTAGTGAAATAAGAATAAGACAGTTTATAGTTTCTTAAAGCGCCGAGTATATACAGTAACAGACTTGACAGCAATAGCTTCACGCGGGCAGAATTGTCGTTACAGTTGACATTTTACCCTTTTTATGAAATGAAAATAATTCCTTTTTTCTCTTCCTTTTTTTTTTTGTTTTTTTTTTTTTTTGTTTTTTTTTTTTTTTGTTTTTTAATGCCCCGTGAGGCAGGTTGGCAGCAGCCTCGTACGCTGCTCTTCATCTCAGGGTACATATGAATTTGACAACATGAATGGTAGTTTAAAGCAGGAGATAAAATGTTGATTTTAACGATGAAAAAGGTTATAAAAATGTTGCATTTAACAATAAAAAAGGAGAGAAAATAGGCGAATTAATTAAGGCCAAAAACACATATAGTCAGTATTCAAAACTGCCACGGTAGAGTGAATGGCAACGATAGCAGAGAGGCAATAAAAAAAACATGGCAACACAGTGTTCTATTGTAAAATGTAAAGTTTCACGGCCGGAATGGTCAAAATTAATAAAAATTTCCGGGCCATTATTCCGTGGTCTTGTGGATTTATTATGGAAACCCAATGTTTCGTCCCCGACTGCGGAGGACATTTTCAAGGTGGATCGTGGCACTTTTGAATGTCCGATGCACACCCTGAATCGCTACTGGCTGAAGCCAAACTCCGTTTACGAAGGCTCGCGTGCAGAGGTGTGACGTCAGATGTTTTTGATATGCGCGCGCATTTCGTCGTTGCCGATTGCCGCCGGCCGTTAATATAGTCCCACGGCGGAAGACTGTTACATCATCATCATCATCATCATCATCATCATCATCATTAGAGACTGATTATGCCTTTCAGCGTTCAGTCTGGAGCATAATACCTCTCATAAAATTCCTCCATGATAACCTATTCATTGCTACCATTGATGCCTCGTCTGATGTTATGCCTTTTACTTCAAAATCATTCTGCACCGATCTAAGTACTTTCTTCTTCGTCTACTTCGACTCCTCTTACCCTTCGCTGCCGAGCTCATGAGTATCTTAGGTAATCATGCGTGTAACATGACCCCACCATCTCAGTCTGTTCTCTCTAACTGCTTCATATATGGTGTTCATTCCAAGTTTTTCTTTGATTTCCTCATTATGGACACCCTCCTGCCATTGTTCCCATCTATTAGTACCTGCAATCATTATTGCTACTTTCATATCTGTAAACTCTATCTTATGAATAAGGTAACCTGTATCCACCCAACTTTCACTCCCATACAACAAAGTTGGCCGACAGATAGAGCGGTGCACTGCTAACTTAGTCTTGGTACCGACTTCCTTCTTGTAGAAGAGAGTAGATCTTAGCTGAGCACTCACTGCATTAGCTTTGCTGCACCTCGATTCCAGTTCTTTCACTATGTTGCCATCCTGTGAGAAAATACATCCCAGGTACTTGAAACTGTCTACCTGATCTAACTTTGTTCCTTCTATTTAGTACTCAATCTGTTTAAATCTCTTTCCCACATTACTTTCGTTTTGGAGATGCTGATCTTCATAATATAATCCTTGCACCTCTGCTCGAGCTCTGAAATATTAGTTTGCAACCTTTCAATCGAATCTGCCATTACAAGTAAGTCATCCGCATATGCGAGACTGCTTATTTGGTTTTGACCTACTTTAATCCCGCTCTGCCAGTTTACTGACAGTAGTTTCCTCCTAGGAACATGGTCTTAAGCCTTTTCTAGATCTATGAAACATAGATACAATTCCCTGTTCCACTCATAGCACTTTTCCATTACCTGCCGTAAGCTAAAGATCTGGTCCTGACAGCCTCTAAGAGGCCTGAACCCACACTGATTTTCATCTAACTTGTCCTCAATTAATACTCGCACTCTCCTTTTAACAATACCTGAGAATATTTTGCGTATAACGCTAATTAAAGAGATACCTCGATAGTTGTTACAATCGTTTCTGTTTCCCTGTTTGAAAATTGGTGTGATTACCACTTTCGTCCAGTCAGACGGAACCTGTCCCGATTCCCACGCCTTCTCAATTATCCTATGTAACCATTTGAGACCTGATATTCCACTGTATTTGACAAGTTCCGGCTTAATTTCATCCACCCCAGCCGCTTTATTGCACTGTAATCTACTTACCATTTTCTCCACTTCCTCAAACGAGATTCTGTTTCCATCGTCGTTCCTATCTCATTCTACCTGAAACTCTGACACAACATTGGACGTTTCACCTGCATTGAGCAATTCTTCAAAATATTCCCTCCATCTGCTCAAGGCAGGATTGACTAGCAGCTTTCCTGACCTGTTCAGAACACTTGTTAATTTCTTCTTCCCTCCCTTGCTAATTACTTACTGTTACATTTCTTCTTCAAAACCGGAATCCAGATTTAATTTAGTTTCACGCCTCCTCCATCCTATTGAAAGTATAGGGGTGTTTTACAATTTCTATAGCCTCTCTGTACAGTCTTTCGTGGTATCCATTTGTGGCTGCTAAAACCTTATCAAATTGAATAAGGTGGTCCCCTGATTGAAAAACATGTTCAGCAACAGCTGATCTGTCAATCTCTCCCCTCCTACAGTTCTCCTTGTGCTCTTCTAGTCGTTTTCTTTTTGTGGTACCCACGTATACGTCTTCACAGCTACAGTGTATCCTGGAAGTTCCTGCTTTTTACAGCGGTTTGCGAGCATCCTTTGCCAATTTCAGGTCATCCTGCATCTTTCGAGGAACAGGCATTGAAAACAGCAAACATAAAACCTGCTACTTTGTTCCGCTATGTAGACGATACGTTTGTTGTGTGGAGGCATGGTAGAGAGGAACTAGATCGTTTTCTTCAACACCTCAACGGGATTAATTCTAGAATCCAGTTTACAATGGAGAAGGAGGCAGACGGAAAACTGAATTTTCTTGACATTTCAGTTTTCAAAAAGGGAAATGGCAGATTGGGCCATACAGTTTGTCGGAAGCCCACACACACAGACCGTTATCTGCACCCGGATTCAAACCACCACCCACAGCAAAAGCGGGACATTATAAAGACGTTGGGCGGACAGAACAAAGAACATCTGTGAACCAGAATTACTCTACGCGGAATTGAAATACATGAATAATGTTTTACTTAAGTCTGGCTATTCGTCTACAGAGATAAGGAGAGCTTTGAGACCGACACGTAGAGTTGAAAACGATGAAAGGTTTCCTGTGAATTCCAAGGTCTTCCTGCCTTTTATTAAGGACGTCACCGACCGCGTCGGTAAAATTTTGACGAAACGGAATGTTGCCGTTATTTACAAACCTACTCGGAAGATACAGGATGACCTGAAATTGGCAAAGGATGCTCGCAAACCACTGGAGAAAGCAGGAATTTATAGGATTCCGTGTAGCTGTGGAGACGTATACATGGGTACCACAAAAAGGACAGTCAAAAAACGACTAGATGAGCACAAGGGGAACTGTAGAAGGGGAGAGATTGACAGATCAGCTGTTGCTGAACATTTTTTTTCAACCAGGGGAACACCTTATTCAATTTGATAAGACTCAGCTTTTAGCAGCCACAAATGGATACCACGAAACACTGTACAGAGAGGCTATAGAAATTGTAAAACACCCCAATAATTTCAATAGGATGGAGGAGGGCGTGAAACTGAATGAAATCTGGATTCTGGTTTTGAAGAAGAAATGTAAGTCTTCCACCATGGGACGATATTAACGGACGGCGGCAATCGGCAACGACGAATTGCGCGCGCATATCAGAAACATCAGACGTCACACCTCTGCGCGCGAGCCCTCGTAAACGGAGTTTGGCTTCAGTTTAAAATGTTCAAATGTCTGTAAATCTATCGGACCAAAGTGCGTGGTCATCAGTCCGTAGCTTACAAACTACTTAAACCTAGGTAAACTAACCTAAGGACAAACATAAACACACCCATGTCCGAGGGAGGAGTGGAACCTCCACGGCAATCAACCGCGCGCTCCGCAGCGAGACGCTTTAGACAGCTCGGCTACTCCGCCGCGGCTTGGCTTCAGTCAGTAGCGAGTCTGGGTATGCATCGGACATTCAAAAGTGCCACGATCCCCCTTGAAAATGTCCTCCGCAGTCGGGACGAAACGTTGGGTTTCCATAATAAATCCACAAGACCATGGCATATTAGCCCGGAAAATTTTAGTAATTTTGACCAATCTAGCCGTGAACGTGTACATATTACATTAGAACACTGTGCTGCCATGTTTATTATTATTATTATTCGCCATTCACTGTGCAGTTTTTTTTTTTTATTTTTTTTAAGCCAACGTGGCAGTTTTAGTATTGACTATGTTTGTTTTAGAGCCTTAATTTCATTGTTTTTAATTCGCCTAAATTCTCTCCTTTTTTATTGTTAAATGCAACATTTTTATCTCCTTTTTTAAGCAAGGCGGAGTGCATGGCGTTCTAGTATTTGGAGGGATTTATAATAGGCGGGGGAAAATAATTCCAAATGATAAGACCTTTATTTGTAAAACAATTGCTTGTCACAAGGGCAAGTCACGTGGGCCGTATGCCTGAAATATACTCACATCGTGCAGTCTAGTTTGTATATTTCCATATATTATTCTTCTGTCAGTGAGGTAACTTCTAGGTACAACCGAATGCTCTTGGAAATAAAACAAAGGCGGAACGTTTCTATAACTTTTTAGTACCCAGAGTCACCTGGCATTTTAAGTTTCAGAGAGAATAGCGACAGACGGGCAAAACGTTTTACAGCTTCACACCAGATGGCTCTGGGTACATTTGCTACATGTCAGTATCCATTCCTTGGCAGGCTTCTCGTCAAATTGATACTCTTAGTCTACTCTGTTGTTGTTTTGATTCATTATCACTGTAGTAATTTCCAAAATACATGTCGGCAATGATCCGCTGAGTAATCGGCAGTTTTTGAATTTTTTTCTATCCGTCTCTCATCTCGGTTTCTTCAGACTCTAATCCTAACCTGGAGTGGTGGTGCCGGCAGAATTGAGATTGGAACAATCATTCACAGGAAAAGGACGAGGATGAGTAAAGGGAAATGAGATCTATGGCCTTTGTCCCATACTTGCGTGACGTTTCTTTTAAAATCTGAAGAATAATGAAGACGAATAAAGTGGATGTGATCTTCCGCCCACCGGCTAAGCCTTCAGCTCTGCTGGGATCCATCAAGGATGATCTGTTCTTGCGAGAGGCGGGGTCTTCACTTCCGACAGACGTTACCACTTTTCATGATTAAGCATTCATTTATAAGCACTGTGGATTCACAGCAGCTCCGTTGTGTTTGGACTCTACGCTTATTTGTTTATCTTTGACGTATGTATTTCATCTATAACTATCGCAGCAGTTACGACTGTGATATCTTTGACGCATGCGCATTATAACCCTCAGTAGCTTTGTATCGCGTGATTTGCTGCATAAAAAGGTACGCGCAGACACTAATAACTCACTACTAAGCCACGTGTCCACCATATCTTTTCTTCCAGGAGTTCTAGTCGTTAAAGCGCTTGCCCGCGAAAAGCAAAAATCCCAGGTTCGAGGCCCGGTTACGGCACACAATTTTAATCTGCCAACAAGTTTCATATCAGCGCTGAAGAGTGAAAGTTCCATTCCGGAAATATCCCTTAGGCTTTGGTTAAGCCATGTCTCCACCATATCCTTTCTTCCAGTAGTGCTAGTTCTGCAAGTTTCGCATGCGAACTTCTGTAAAGTTTGGAACGTAGGAGGTGAGGTACTGGCAGAAGGAAAGTTATTTGGACGGACCTTGAAGCGTGCCGGGATAGCTCTGTCGGTAAAGCCCTTGCCCACGAAAGGCAAAGGACCCAGGTATGAGTCCCGGTTCCGGGACACAGTTTTAGTCTGCGAGGAAGTTTCTGGAATATTTATTGTATCTTGTAAATGTAGCTATTCCACGGTAGCTGAAAACAGTTTACAGACCTCTCGTTTATTCATTGTTAACACGGTGTATTTATTATAAAACAATCTTTGTTCTATTCAGCAGAGAATTGCTCAAGAAGGAATCAGGTAATTTTAATGTAAAAAACATTTCACTTTTCTTCGACGTATGATTTTACCATGCGGAACCCGTATTATTCAGACATGTACTGGTCTCGTTTTGTATGGTGCGTCTACCTCCTCCTGTTATAACGACTCCCGAACAAGACTTTGCGATCCTCAAGGGGGTCGCGACCCACGGATTCAAAAACACTGCCTTTACCTATTTATTGGTTCCTGAAAAGAGTTTTCAGACTTCCCGCTTATTCATCATTAACACACTGTAAGACAATCTATGATCTATTCAATTCATAGGAACTACATAATTTTAACATTAAAATATATTTCACTTAGGCATATTCTTTGTATTACTGAACCTCTAGTTATTTTATGGTGCAAGTACTTCCTCCTGTGACGACGACCACCGAGTACGACTCTGCGACCGCCCGTTGGGGTCACGACCCACAGGTTGAAAAACACGGTTCTAGGTGGATAATGGCATACACCGTGTGGCCAAGGATCCACACCGTTGCATTCAGTTCGGTTTTGGTGGAGGGCCGCGTACATGGTGTCAAAACCCAGCTGACCAGGACAGTCGCCGGCGGCAGGGCGATCATGCTGCGGCAGAGGTCCCACACTGGGGAAACGTGCCGGTTCAGGAACCTGTGTTCTCTGGTATTTGGGTGGTCGCACTTCGTGCAGGCAGCGGAACCTCGGAGGCGGATGTCCGCCCAACGCTGTTTTGTGGCCAACGTGTTATTAACCACACAATGCTAGGTCGCATAAGTATCTGTGCGTACCCACTGGTTTATGTATGGTTCCAGTGCACAGTCGGCTGTCGAATTTCCATTTTATGAAGTGGTGACGCCCGACAGGGTCCCGTATAGACGATGGACCGTCCTCAGTCGGTCATTGGCCGCTTCCAGGATGTAACTTCTAGTAAAGTAAAATTCTCTGACCTAAGAGAGCTTGAAGGAGATGGCCTTCACTGTTATCAGCGCACGCCTCTGACTGTGGCTTGTACTAGGCCATGATGGTTGCTGTTGTGCTGCCGGGGCTACTAGCGCATGGATTGGCTGTGCGGTGGATGTTTAGAGCGATTGCAGCATTTACTCGAGAAATCCACCAACCTAATCCCCCTACCGATTTATCTAGGATGCATGATGCCGTCCGTACCTTGATGGGTTAAATAAGAGGCTAAGGACGTTAGGCGTCTTCTTTGATTTAACAAAAGCGTTTGATTGCGTTGATCACAAAATATTGTTGCAGAAGTTGGAACATAATGGAATACGGGGAATAGCTCACAACTGGTTCACCTCTTCTTTAATAATAGACAACAGAAGGTAATTCTCCGCAGTGTAGAAAATGGCTATGACGTAATTTCCAAATGTGGCACAATTAAGTGTGGGGTGCCCCTAAGGTTCTGTTTTGGGACCATTGCTGTTTCTTATTTATATAAATGATATGCCTTCGAGTATAACAGGCGACTGTAAAATAATTTTGTTTACTGATGAAACCAGCTTGGTATTGAAGGATGTTGCTCGTGATATTGACACAGTATCAAATAATGCAGTTCAAGAGATAAGTTCATGGCTTGTAGAAAACAAGTTGATGTTAAATCACAGTATAACTCAGTTTTTACAATTTCTAACACATTATTTGACGAAAGCTGACATTTTGATTACACATAATGGGCAGGTGATAAGTGAGACTGAACAGTTCAAATTTCTAGGTGTTCATATAGACAGTAAGCTGTCATGGAAAGCCCATGTTCAGGATCTGCTATATTTACCATTAGAACAATATCTGAGATAAGTGATTTTTCAACACGAAAAGTAGTCTATTACGCTTACTTTCACTCACTTATGACGTACGGCATTATTTTTTTGGGGTAATTCGCCTGATACAAAGGATATTTCTGGCTCAAAAACGGGCGGTTCGAGCAATATCTGGTGTAAGTTCACGGATGTAATATCAACCCCTTTTCATTAGTCTGGGAACTTTGACTCTGGCGTCACAATACGTTTTTTTTCTTTAATGTCGTTTGTTGTTAATAATATCAGCTTATTCCCACGAATTAGTAGCTTTCACTCGATGAATACTACACAGAAGACGAATCTAGATTTGCATCACACCACCTTAACACTTGTGCAGAAAGGGGTACAGTACTCTGCGGCATCCATTTTCAATAAGCTGCCACAAGAACTAAAGAATCTTAACACTATCCACACTCTTTCAAAATTGAAGAGTTACCTCATGGCTCACTCCTTTTATTCTGTCGAGGTATTCCTAGAAAAGTTAAACAATTAAGCAAATTTTTTTTCTTTATTGATTCTTTTCAGTTTGTCTTAAGATTGTCGTGTGCAAAGGACTATTTAAAAAATTTCTATTCCCATTCTTGTGTAACAATTAATGTATTGACTTGTTCCATGACCATGGAGTCTCACTCCTCAATTGGGTCCTATGGAACAGAAAAAAACAATAAATAAATAAATAGAAGTGAGTGCCGTCACAGCAGCCAAAATGCAGCCTGCGAGACAGCCTTTGCACAAAGCTTGGTCACGCTCAGCAGTTGGGCGACATATAATGCGTTTGCCAGGGTCGTTGTATTTATCAGGTGGACCTTCTTATGCAAAATTGAGGCGGCGGGTGGCGTGTATGTTGCAGAGACCTCTGATATTCCAGAGTAACTTCTTCTAAGTCTTCGACTTCATCCTCTGCGGGCAAGCGGTAACGTCCAGACCGATGACTCAGTACCACGGTCGTTCCTTGGACTCTATCGGGATGCAGACCGTCTACCGACTGTTCATTTCCGTTCCACAGGCTCGTTAGTTTGTTTGGAGGAGGGGTCGTATCAGGTCGATTTCTGCTGGTCGTTGCCCCACGTCATCCGCATAAGCGACACACTTGAGTTGTGCTGGAGGGGGTCTATTACGAGAACAAATAAAACATTGATAGTGGGCATCCCTGTCGTCCTGACGTCTTGGTCAACATGGTGGGAGGCTTCGGAGCTTGCCGGCGGTGACTCTGCAAAAGGATAAAGCGCGACCACACTATGTCGTTGGCCATCGGATGGCTTTGCTGTCTAGCGGCCCCGAACTGCCGGAACTCTCGCCTATCGTAAACGTTTGGTCTAAGACAGCGGAACGACTGTCCTGGCACACACGACTGGCAGCTACATCAAGTCAACTTCGGCAATATGTGGAAGCAGCGCGGACTGATACAGCCGAAACACAGGTACAGACTCCTTGTGATTTAGTGCAAAGATGTTATAGCCGGCATTGGCGGCAATACCCAATACCGATTCACTCCACATGGGGGGGCTGTAGTTTGAATCACGTGTCCTTTGTACGTAGTGTTATCTCCGAAACAAATTTGGCTGTGATCTCTCCGGCAACTTGTTGATGTTGCATTTAGACTTGAAGCCAAGGGAGGAGAAGGGACTCAGTCCATGCCCGCCCCCCCCCCCCTCGAAATTATGCTGCAATGCTGTTTATATACGGTCCTGGGTGAACATATGTACATTGGTGTCCAAAATTGCGAGTTTGTGTTCATTTTACCACAAAACAGTAGAAACAGGTGACAGTAAAGTTGTGAGGAATATATAACATGTAAAGCGTCTCACTGGGGAGCGCATGGTTGCTCGTCGTGGATGTTCGAGTCCTCCCTAGGGCATGAGTGTATATGTTTGTCCGTAGGTTAGTTTACATAGGTTTACGTAGTTTGGAAGCTACGGACTGATGACCACGCAATTTGGTCCGATAGATTTACAAACATAAAAAAGAAAAAATATATTACAGCAACCTCCATAACGGTAGACCACAATGATCATTTTGTGGTTCAAGCTCTTCTATCTTGTGCTTGCTTCCTAACATATGGTAAGGATAAGTGTTTCTACCTTGAGCCGGCTGCCGTGGCCGAGGGGACTGAGGCGCTCCAGTCACGGTCTGCACGGCCACTACGGTCGGGGGTTCGAATCCCCCCTCCGGCATGGATATTTGTGCCGTCCTTAGTCTTAGCTAGTTCATAAGTAGTTTGTAAGCTTAGGGACTGATGACCCCGTAGTTAAGTCCCATAAGTTCTACAAACATTTGAACATTTGATTTGTTTCTACCTTGAGGACGAACCATTGTTGTTATGAAATATAAAGAATTTTAGTACTATGGTTTATTACAGTTTTTGAGGTTGAGTTATTTATATCAATGACGTATTTACAGAAACTAACAGGAGATATATCATGTAACATAAATTAAGTTTTGAGTATAATGTAAATTACAGGAGATATGCTTCAAAATGTAGTTTTAAGTTATATGTTACATATCCTGTAATTTTCTGTAAATGTAAATAAATGTAAATTTATGTACATAACGAAGCTTCAAAAAACTGCCGTCCGTACCGTGAAAAGTGCGTACCGCCACAGCAGCCAAAAAACAGCCTGCGAGACGGCCTTTGCCCAAAGCTTGGTCACGCTCAGCAGTTGGGCGACATATTTTAATGCGTTTGCCAGGGTCGCTGTATTTATCAGGTGGACCTCCTTATGTAAATTGAGGCAGTGGGTGGCGTGTATGTTGCAGAGGCCTCTGATATTCCCGAGTAGCCGCTTCTAAGTCTTCGCCTTCATCCTCTGCGGGCAAGCGGTAACGTCCAGACCCAGGATGACATGTTCGTCCATGACTCGGTACCACGGTCGTTCGGAGCAGAGTCCTTGGGATCTATCGGGACGTGGACCGTCTACCGACTATTCATTTCCGCTCCATAGGCTCGTTAGTTCGTTTGGAGGAGGGGTCACATAGGGTCGATTTTGTGCTGTTCGTTGCACCCACGTCATCCGCATAAGCGACACACTTGAGCTGTGCAGGAGGGGGTCTATTGCGAGAACAAATTGATAGTGGGGACCCCTGTCGACCTGACGTCTTGGTCAAAATGGATGGAGACATCGGAGCTTGCCGACGGTGACTCTGCAAAAGGATAAAGCGCGACCACACTATGTCGTTGGCCATCGGATTGCATTGCAGCCTTAGCGGCCCTGAACTGCCGGAACTCTCGCCTATCGTAAATGTTTGGTCTAAGACTGCGGAAAGACTGTCCTGGGACACACGACTGGCCGCTACATCAAGTCAACTTCGGCAATATGTGGAAGCAGCGTGGACTGATACAGCCCAAACACAGGTACAGACTCCTTGTGATTTAGTGCAAAGATGTTATAGCCAGCATTGGCGGCAATACCCAATACCGATTTCACTCCACATGGGGGGCTGTAGTTTGAATCACGTGTCCTTTGTACGTAGTGTTATCTCCGAAATAAATTTGGCTGTGATCTCTCCGGCAACTTGTTGGTGTTGCATTTCGAATTGTAGCCAAGGGGGGAGAAGGGGATCAAAGCCTCCCCCTCCCCCTCGAAATTATGCTGCAATGCTGTACAAGTTTGCGTTTTACAGTCTGATTTCCCCTCTTCCCTCAAACAACCCTACCCCGCCAAAAAAAAAAAAAAAAAAAAAAAAAAAAAAAAAAAAAAAAAAAAAAAAAAAAAGATATTCTAAAAAATTCGGGAAAAATATCTACTTCTTTAGAAATTGTCTACGCAGTGGAACACGATTTACGGACATCTGTTGACAACTTGCATTATTGTATCGTGAATTTGACACCGCGCTGGGGAGTTGATGTTTGTTGCTTCAATTTAGGATTCCAATGTGTACGTTAAATGACGATACATGTACTCATTCACTTCGGAAACATGAAGGAAATCTCTTCTGCTACATGATCTTTGTTTTCAAATTTCGGGAAACGGTACTATGGTCCAAAACAACACAAAGATGTCTAGTAAACAAAATTTCTAGAATGCCTACCTTAAAATACATGAGCAATTCTTCCTTCTCGATGCTATGGTGTGTAACACATTCCTTACATCATGTTCCACAGGACCCAACTGAGGAGCAAGTCTTTAAGGTCATGGAACGAATCAGGACATCAGATTGTAACAAAGTAGGAGTAATTCATAAAGCAGTTTTTTTCCAGGAATTCCTCAGCAGAACAAGAGAGTGAGCCATGAGGAAACTTTTCAGTTTAGCCTTGAAAGTGCGTGAATTACTGCTAAGCTTTTCCAAATCTTGTTGCAGCTTATTAATAGAGGATGTGGCAGAATACTGCACACCTTTACACCTTTCTCCACAAGCGTCAAGGAGGTGTGATGCAAATACAGATTCGATTTCAGTCGGGTATTAACTGAGTGAAAGGTGCTAACTCTTGGCAGTAACCAAGTATTATTAAGGATACAGGGTACTTATAAATGGCGGAAAAAGAAATTTGTTTATGAATTTATTAAATTCTGTAGTCTTTCCTGATTATATTGATATATACATTATAGGATTTCAAATTAAAAATGACCTATATATACCAAATTTTAAAGTCACGGTCGTGTGTACAGCCACGCCCCCTTGCCAAAAAGCAAAAGAAAGTGGTCAAATATGCTATGATAAGTATTCTCTTCCTGAGCCTGTTATGAATAAAATAAAACCAATTTTTAGAGACCTGAGTTACCCTCTTCTGCTTAGTAAATGTCTTCATGGGGCCACTCAGAATACAAATGAAAGTTTCAACCATTGCATATGGAAAAGATTGCCCAAGAATATTTTTGTAAGACTGAATACATTGAAATTTGGTGTACCAGATACAGTGATATGTTTCAGTGATGAAGTGATAGGAAGGATGGAAGTCCTAAGAAATTTAGTCATAAAATGTGGCTACAATATGGAAGATCAATTGCTCGCGTGTGACAGACAACGGGTACATGAAGCTAAAACATTCGGTCTTCAAGTTACCAAAGAAGTAAGAACTGTTAAAAGGAATTCCAAGAGGAAGCTTGAAGATGATGAAATGGTGCAGGATGATGACTGTGCTTCAGGAATGATGTGAGGCACACATTAATTGGACTCATATGTTCATTCGCAATTTCCCGCAAGTTGTATTTTTCAGTATTCAGGTTCAAATGTTTGCTAAAGTTCATCAAGCATTGCTCTAATTTTTATCTGTAATTTGCAATAGTCCTTACGTATATAGTATACCTAGGATTTATTGGAGAATCAACTAAATTAGAAAAAAATAACATTTTCATTAAGAGAAAAAATATAAAAATTAAAATGTAAGATTTGATATTTTTTACCCTTGTGATATACATAATAGGTAGAATTAAATAGGTATAGTAGATGAGCCATCATGACATACATATCTGGTAACAATTTGGTCTCCTTCAAATGTGTAACATAGGATTAAATGGTACCTCAATTTCAGGAAGCATTTTGAAAAAAATAATAATAATAAAAAGAATGCATCAATTTCTTTGTAATTTTTAATAACCATAAGAAGGTTCAAAAATAATAAAAATACTTCTAATTTGTTTAAAAAGGGAGCTGCATTACCTGATATCAACAAAAAATCTGTAAATCATGTACATTATAAATAGTGCCTGAAAGAAATAGGTGTTGATTTTTTACATAATATTGAGTCGGAAAAGTACCCTCTAGCCTTAACAACAAACGACATTCAAGATATATGTGTTGAGAGGCCAATGTGAGAATTCCCAGGCTACTAAACAGAGGTTGACAAGCAGTAGCCGAGCTTACCCCATATATTGCTCGAATCGCCCGTTTTTGCGCAGTAAATGCTTCACAGGAGTTATCCGAAAACATAATTCCATACATCATTAGGGAATGAAAATACTCACAAAAAAACTATTTTTCGTGTTCAAATATCACTTATTTCAGCAACTGTTCGAATGCTAAACAAAATTTTTGAACATGATCCTGAACATGGGCTTTTCACGACAGCTTACGATCTATCTAAACGCCTAGAAATTTGAGCTCACTTATCATTTGCCAATTCTTTGTAACTGAAAAGTCTTTTTTGTTGAATTACGTGTTAAAAACTGTAAAAACTGAGTCTTACTGTCGTTTAGCAGCAATTTTTTTTACCTTCTACAGGCCAAGTGCTGATATATCTTAAGATATGCATAATAGAGATCACCTTCACAAGACTTTTTTATTGTTTAGATCCATAGTACCTCATCCCAAAATATGGAAAACAAAGAGATTGCAGTAGAAGAGATTTGTTTCATAGCATCAAAGTTGAATAAGCGCATACAACGTCACTGGATGACATTTCCTAAAATTTGTTCCTATGTAAAACTTGATCTACAGTGTCGTCTCTACAACGCCTCGAAGTTATCGATGTGTTTCGGAAGACATATGAATCAGCCATTTAGAAAAGGTCAGATGTCCGTACCCACTACGTTTGCATTTTTGTTCAAAATATGGAATACTCGAACAAATGCACTTTTCCTGTGAAACTATCGTATCCTACACTGTTAATCTAAACATAACAGGATACATTTTACACTTCTATATTGTAATAGTTTGTTTTTCTTTCACGTGACAAATTTACTACGGTGGATACGGCCTTTTATAAATGATGTGCCGGCCGCGGTGGTCGAGATGACTGAGGCGCTTCAGTCACGGTCTGCGCGGCCACTATGGTCGGGGGTTCGAATCCCCCCTCGGGCATGGATATTTGTGCCGTCCTAGTTCGTAAGTAGTTCATAAGTAGTTTGTAAGTTTAGGGACTGATGACCCCGTAGTTAGGTCCCATAGACTATACAAACATTTGAACATTTTGATAAATGATGTTCACGAGGGGGAGTTTGTAAATAAGTTTCCCCTGTCGTCTGTGGGCAGAATTGTGTGTGAAAGGAAAAAATTAGAAAGAGACACTAAAGACATATCTTTATTTTTCTACATAATTTCCAAGAACATTGAGACATTTGTCAAACCGCTTTATAAGCTTCAAAAAGCCGGCCAGGAAAAAAGATCTGGGCGTTGCATACGGAAGAAGCGTTGAACGGCTATGGGCGAAAGACGACACAGCAAATGAACGCGCACCTGCAAGACACCGATACACCATTGGGAGAGGTTGACTATGAGTACGGCAAGGACTTTCTGTGTCGGATTGTGACAGCGGATGAAACGTGGATCCACCATTACGAACTTGAATCGAAGGCCTGATCCATGGAGTGAAAACACCCGTCATTATCTGGAAGCACTCCGTCTGCAGGTGAAGTGCTACTCACCGTTTTCTGGGACGCCTAAGGAGTTTTGTTGCTGGACTTTTTGGGCAATGCAACCATCAATGCTGCGCTGTACTGTGCCACTCTGTCGAATTTGAAAGAGGTGATTCGGTAAAAGCGGTATTCTCAGCTCTGGCGTTCTGCTGTTGGATAACAATGCGAGATCATACTCGGCGACGGCAAAACCATATTGCAACTCCTTGCTGGGAGCGCCTCCATCATCCGCCATACAGTCCTGCTCTCACACCAAGTGACTTCCACCTGTTTCCAGCTTTGAAGAAGACTCTCGGCGGAAGGCGCTTTGGAAGAAATGCTCACCTCAAACAAGCCGTTCAATGCTTTGTCCGTATGCAAAGCCCTGATTTTCTTCTGGACGGCTTTTTGAAGCTTATAAATGTCTCAATGTTCTTGGAAATTATGTACAAAAATAAAGATATGTCTTATCTTTAATGTATCATTCTATTTTTCACCATTTCTTACGCAACTCTGATCACTGTCGACAGGGAAAACTTATTTTCCAACATCAAAAATGTTCAAATGTTTGTAATTCCATGGGGCCAAACTACGTTGGTCATCAGTCCCTAGTCTTCCAAACTACTTAAAATAACCCAAGAACAACACACACATCCATGCCTGAGGGAGGATTCGGCTACTCCCACGCGGCTTTTTTACAACTCCCCCTCGTATTATACAGGGTGTCCTAAAAGAATGACCCAATTTTAAATGGAATTATTTATTAGGAAGAAGGACTTAAACGCCAACAAATTGCATACTAAACTGTAACTTCGGAGGCTTTCCCGGCGGGACAAATCTTCGAAGTCTCTGCGGGTGTTCTGCCGGATAATAAAATCAAACCGATTCAATATTTCGACGGTACAGATGTCCGCCATCTTCAGGAAACTGCTGCTGAGTCCCGCTGAATACTGGTGCAAGATCGAAGTACCGCGTCCTATATAGGCGTCTGTCGCGCGCACGGCGCATGCGCCGGCCGTCACAGTTGTTACCTCCTAGACAGGGCTGGTGGCGCCGCCCCCAGTGGAACAGGGCACAACGATATATCGCACCTTACACTAATCATTCCTAGGTCCTGGAATCCGGGTCGAACATTGCAATTTGATATTATTTAATACTGGATTCCATGTTCTACTAAGAGGAAACCCCATGTCTCTATTAATTAGATTGTCCGTCACCCTGATTTCAATGGCTTCTCTGTAAACACTTTTCCAGAAACCGGAAGTACTGGTTAGTATACGGGTTTCATCATACATCATCTTGTGTCCTTCCGTTAAACCGTGTTCTCCTACCGCCGATTTATCCGGCTGCAACAGTCTCGCGTGGCGGCAATGTTCCAAGCATCTATCATGTACATTTCGAAGCGTACGGCCGATGTATGCCTTGCCACACTCACACGGTATTTTGTAAACACCGCATTTCTTGAGTCCGAGGTCATCTTTGACGGAGCCAAGCAATGCCGTAATCTTGGACGGCGGACGGAAAACAGTCTTAATTTTAAAACTTTTTAAACGTCTTCCAATTATAAAAGAAACGCCCCCGGCGTAAGGAATGTAGGCTAGAGCCCTATACTCCTCTTGAAGCACTTTTGGAGATGGTGCAAACTGCATAGCATGCGGCGAATCTGTTTTTCAGAGTAGCCATTTTCCTTAAAAACAGTCGTCAGATGTTCCAGTTCCGATGGTAAACTGTCTGCATCTGAAATGGCATATGCTCTGCGTACCAGAGTTCTAAGGACGCCGTTGTGTTGGTATGGTGGATGGCAACTACCGGCATGCAAATATCTGTCAGTATGTGTCGGCTTTCGATGAACACTATGTCCAACGGTGCCATTATCTTTTTTGTAAACCATTACATCCGACAATGGAAGTTTACCGTCACTTTCAACCTCCATAGTAGATGGCGGACAGCTATACCGTCGAAATATTGAATCGGTTTGATTTTATTATCTGGCAGAAAACCCGCAGAGACTGCATACTAAATTACTTACAAAAGCAGAAATTTATAAAAATGCTTCATAAATGTTCCATATGTCCTCCATTGGCTGCAAAGACGACATCTAGCCGATAGCCGAATTCATCTCAAACTGAGCATAAGGTGTCTTCTCACACTGAAGCCACAGCAGCTGATGTTCTGGTTTATAGTTCATCAATGTCATGAGATAAGGGAGGAATGTAAACAGATTGTTTAACATATTCCCACAGGAAGAAATCACACGGTATTAAGTCACGGGACCTAGGAGGCCAAGAGTGTGAAGCCCAGCCTCACGGTCCTGTACGCCCTATTCAACGCTGAGACACGTTGGCAATCAGGAAACTGCGCACTTTGTTGTGCCAGTGCAGTGATGCTCCATCTTACTGTTAGATGAAATTGTCAGAGTCAAGTTGTGGGAGTAACCAGTTCTGTAGCATTGCAAGATATGATTGTCCTGTTACGGCTTCTTCCTCAGAAAGGTAGGGTTCATAAACCTTGCTTTGCATAACAGCACAAAAAACATTCACTTTTGGTGAATCACTTTCGTGTTCAATTGTTTCATGAGGATTTTCGAGACCCCATATACGCACATTATGACGATGAACCTTACTGCTAATATGAAAAGTTGAATATCAACTGTGACATAAAAGTATCATCTTCCAAGTCCTCTAGAACAGCAATACTAAAGTACAATCGCTTCACTCTATCAGTGTCTCGAGGAGCTTGTACCACTTGTAATCGGATTGAGGGATAAACGACGCCGTAACCCACGCCACACTGATATGCGCAGC
This sequence comes from Locusta migratoria, assembly GCA_026315105.1. Taxonomy (NCBI): domain Eukaryota; kingdom Metazoa; phylum Arthropoda; class Insecta; order Orthoptera; family Acrididae; genus Locusta; species Locusta migratoria. The sequence continues at coordinate 107,485,878 of CM048745.1, forward strand.
GGCTATTTCCGTCTCCCCCTCGTATTATACAAGGTGTCCCAAAAAGAATGACCCAATTTTAAATAGAATTATTTACAGGGCCGGCGCAAGCCCAAGTGCCGCCCCGTGCGAGCTGCTAAATTGCCGCCCCCCCCCCCAAATCCCACGTTTTTTTGTTTTTCAAAACTTTTGTGGAATTTCATTTAAATAAATCTATAGGAAATGTCAGCAATCTATCGCAATTTTTATTTTTCAGATATACCTAGGTTACGGCTGCTGAGTGGCCAGTCTCAAAAGCTTTTAATATGTGCTTACATGTAAACCGCCAGATTGACAGTTACGTTCAGCATGACGGTATAGATGTAAAGATAGAGCATTAAGAATAGCCACACTGAACCCGAAATATAAGTAGATCTGGAAAATAAAAACAAAAAATGCGATTGATTGGAGACACTCTCTACAGATTAGTGCAAAACAGTCGCTGGGCACCAGCTCAAAAATAGAGTCAAACCTGACTGAAGAAATATAGCTAATTTTAACAAGCCTTGTGAATTTACGAAAATGTTCAAATGTGTGTAAAATCTTGTGGGACTGCTAAGGTCATCAGTCCCTAAGCTCACACACACACTACACAACCTAAATTATCCTAAGGACAAAGACACGCACATCCATGCCGGAGGGAGGACTCGTATCTTCGCCGCCGGCCGCGGTGGCCGAGGGGACTGAGGCGCTCCAGTCACGGTCTGCACGGCCTCTACGGTCGGGGGTTCGAATCCCCCCTCGGGCAGGGATATTTGTGCCGTCCTTAGTATAAGATGATAAGTAGTTCGTAAGTTTAGGGACTGATGACCCGGTAGTTAAGTCCCATAAGCTATACAAACATTTGAAATATTTTTGAATCTTTGCCGGGACCAGCCGGACAGTCCTTGACTGTAGCGCCTTAGACCGCTCGGTTAATCCCGCGCAGCATGAACTTACGAAATTAACGTAAATAAACATTTTGGAATTGTTGTAACAGATAATGTATTCAACGAAAAACGTATACAGTAAATAAATGTTGGTATAGTGATAGTGTGCCAGTAGTACTGTCAAACAAAAGTGCCGGTCAGAGTTTGTTGTATATTCTATGGGACTTAACTACGGGGTCATCAGTCCCTAAACTTATAAACTACTTATGAACTACTTACGAAATAGGACGGCACAAATATCCATGCCCGAGGGGGGATTCGAACCCCCGACCGTAGTAGCCGTGAAGACCGTGACTGGAGCGCCTTAATCCCCTCGGCCACTGCGGCCGGCCAGAGTTTGTTGTTCATACAGGCGCAGACAGGTGTTTCATGGCTCAAAAACGAAAACGTTTGACTATAACTCAGAAACGGAGAGCAAAAATTTTGAAAAATACGTCGAAATCCAACTTATGCCATGCTCCGTACCAATGTCTTTATCCCTTGTAATTACTCGGTGCTTATTTACCATTCGGAATACCTCTAGTCATTGTAGGTGTTGGACATGTTTGACTAGTAATATTCAACCATTTTTATCCATAATGCGGGAAGAATGAAACACTCGGAAACTGCTATTGAAGGGCTTAGCAAAATTGCTTGAGACTTAACACATAGTCGCAGTATTGAACATTGCATTTGAATTTCCAATTAGACTTCGTCTTCTGCAATATTAGTTGTGAGTAAACGCAAGGCGCGTAACAGGCTGGCAACGCTCCATAAGAATCCTGGCGTGTAGAGTTGTGGCGATTCGTCAATGAGTCGTTCATTTGAACGAATACAAATAAAGAATCGTAAGAATCGAATCGTGATCCGGACGAATCGTCGTTCAAAAGAATCGTCTGTCTCGTGACGATTCCAACATCCAACGATTCACGATTCGAAGGCGATTGCCGAATCTTGCCGAATCGTGCCGAATGCCGGAGAGAAGAGGGGGGACGAATCGTCGTTGAAAAGAATCGCTTGTCTCGTGACGATTCCAAGATCCAACGATTCATGATTCGAAAGCAAGTGGCGAATCGTGCCGAATAATTACGAAAGCCAGAAAGCGTGTGAACAAAGGAAGGACAGAAAGTACATCGTGAGCTGTTAATTATTAGCCTATTCATGAATTACAAATGACAGAAACAAAACGCAGCGAAATACACAGCTGCCAATACATACAAATATACGTCTTTTATACGGTTTACATATTATGTATTTAAACGAGCAATCTTTACACACTTATATTTCGCGTATCCCGGAAATGGCTGTAACGATTTCGATTATATTTTGTGTTTAGAGAGGTTAAGCTTTTCGAGTTCATCTACGTAGTTGTAGTTTTTGTAAAAACTCAGTTTTACAAAAATATTCTTTTTATATAAGAACGGGATTTTAAATTTTTTAAAGCCATCTCAAAAATCTTTTTTACCATTTTGGTTTTTATGTTATCAGCTTTCCTGAAAGAAACTGATTTTACAAAAAAGAAACATTTTAATAAACGCGAATATCTTGTATCTCGAAAGAAATTTAATTTTTAGAGACGGATTTTTATTTTTAATATTTATTTATATAGACGTGTTTCATTAAACTAACTGATTTTACATAATAAGTATTTTATAATGATTATATGTGTGTTAATTACCATAGATTTAATTAAATGGCCGAAGTATTCAAACAAAACGAAAAAATATAAGGTTACAGCAGGATTCGAAATAAGTGACCTACGTTCACTAAACCTACAACACTACTAAATGAGCTATGACGACAGCAGAAATAGTTGGCAGTGTAATATGTATTTATAACCGCTCGCAAAACTTCAGACTATTTTCTCGAGACTTCTTGAGAGCTGAATCGAATGGCTTTGCCTCATTATTAATTCTGAACTTTATGCACCAAAATATTAAAAAATCCGATACCCATATTGTCACCTTTTCGGCATTTTGTAAGAATCGTGCCGTCTCAGACCAGAAAGAATCGTGAACGAATCGTAGGAGCAGATGCAAAAGGTTAAGATTCCAACATCCATGACAGACATGTATTGCCATCTATGAGCAAGATGTAGAAGTAAGAATCGCGCCTATGCAGATAAAGAATCGCGGAAGAATCGTGAACGTATCGTAGGAATCGATTCACAATGTGCGATTGAATCGCAAGAATCGATTCCTAAAAAAGAATCGTGTTGCCCAACTCTACTGGCGTGTACACCAGACTGCTTCCCCCTCTGTGTTCCTACGGCGTAAACATGACGGTGCTGCCACAGTGGCGAGGAACAAATCAGTCCTCCTCCCTTCCCTAATTCAACAGGGGCGACCGGCAGGTAGTCTAAGCGCCTTGCCACGGTTCTCGAAGCCGCTCCTTCAGAGGTTTGGTTTCGAATCCCCTCTTGGGCACGAATGTTGAGTTTGTCCCACAAAAATAAAAAAAAAAGGGGGCGGCAGATTTGCCGCCCCTCGGAAAGTGCCGCCCCGTGCGGCCGCACGTTTCGCACGTGCCTTACGCCGGCCCTGATTATTTATTAGGAAGAATGACTTAACGGCTAGCATGACGCTCCTTTGAAATGCTCATCGGATTTCTTCCACTGTTTCTTCAGGAATGTGAGGCCGGCCAGCACTTTTGCCTTCACAGAGGCACCCTGTTTCTTCAAACTGTTTATACCACCATCGAATGTTCTTTGGTGATTGTGGTTATGTAACGCCCGCTGAACGCCCCCTGAACTGCGATCACTGATTGAGTACGACTAAATTCAATATCACAATACGCCTCCTGTTGCGCGGACGCCATATTGCACGCTCCAGGGCAGCGCTCGTAGCGACATCTAGCGGATTTTTTCTAAAACTCTAGACCATGCCCATTACATCTAGGGCTGTTACAGTTACCTAGTGACATTTGTCTCAATGTTATTACAAGTTAAAGTTTGGTTATTCTTTTATATATATATATATATATATATATATATATATAGAGAGAGAGAGAGAGAGAGAGAGAGAGAGTTACAAAAAGGTACAGCCAAACTTTCAGGAAACATTCCTCACACACAAAGAAAGAAAATATGTTGTGTAGACATGCGTCCGGAAACGCTTAATTTCCGCGTTAGAGCTCATTTTAGTATTTCTCTTTAAATGTAAGTTGAAATAATTCGTGCAAACAATTGTCAAAATACCCAATTGTTTCGTTAGTATGTACTGTACTTCCTCGATTCACCACCAGTTAGCCCAATTGAAGGAAGGTAATGTTGACTTCGGTGCTTGTGCTGACATGCGACTCATAGCTCTACAGTACTAGCATCAAGCACATCAGTACGTAGCATCAACTGGTTAGTGTTCATCACGAACGTGGTTTTGCAGTCAGTGCAATGTTTACCAAATGCGGAATTGGCAGATGCCCATTTGATGAATGGATTAGCACGGGGCAATAGCCGCGGCGCGGTACGTTTGTATCGAGACAGATTTCCAGAACGAAGGTGTCCCGACAGGAAGACGTTCGAAGCAATCCATACATCAAATGGGCATCTGCCAACTACGCATTTATAAACATTGGGCCAACTGGCGGTGAATCGAGGAAGTACAGTACATACTAACGAAACAATTGGATATTTTGACAATTGTCTGCACGAATTATTTCAATTTACATTTAAAGAGAAATACTAAAATGAGCTCTAAGATGGAAATTAAGTATTTCCGGACACATGTCAACATAACATATTTTCTTTCTTTGTGTGTGAGGAATGGTTCCTGAAAGTTTGGCCGTACCTTTTTGTAACACCCTGTGTATACAGGGTGTTTCACTAAGTGTGTTTGCATCTGTAACTTATAAAATAATAGGTGACGGGAAATTTTAATGCCGTAGGTCAACACAAGAAATGTTACACTTTCTGCGGAGCTATTAACATAGTTTATTGTATCATTTTTAAAGAGTTACAGCACAAAGATATAATTTTTTAAATAGAACAATAGTTTTTTCTATCGTGCATTGGATTCCTATCACTGTTAGTTTGGGAGGTACAACCCTTCATAGTTCCGGGGGCGGAGGCTGCGATAGCGTAGCTGACTGGTCGAGTGGTTAGCCTCTGAGGCACGGCCCACTGTCTCATGACCACCAGCCAGTCAGCTACGCTATCGCAGCCTCCACCCCCGGAACTTTGAAGGATTGTAGCTCCCAAACTAACAGTGAGAGGAATGTAGTTTAAATTGATTTGGACGCAGCTGGTTTAAACGAATCCAATACACGATAGAAATACTATTGTTCCATAAAAAAAATTATATCTTTGTGGTGTAACTCTTTGGAAAATGATACAATAAACTATGTTCATAGCTCTGCAGAAAGTGTAACATTTCTTGTGTTGACCTACCGCATTAAAATTTCCCGTCACCTATTATTTTATAAATTACAGAAGCAAATACACTTAGTGAAACACCCTGTATATACTCTGCAAATCACATGTAAGTGCCTGGCAGAGGGTTCATTAACCACTTTCATAACTTTTCTCTATCGTTCCATTCTCTAATAGCGCGCGGGAAGAAAGAACACTCTGTATATGTATTGCGTGTGCGTGTGTCTATGGTGCTCAGAAAGTTCAGCAATTCCTTAGTGCGAGTGGTACAACTGTTCGCAGCGAGAGACCAGGAGCCAAGATGGGAGCAAGGCACTCTGTGGAACTGTACTTGGACCGCCCATGCCCGGACACGGGGCTTCGACGGCGCGAGCTGAAGGCACTCAGCAGGTGCTGGGTGGTCATCGAGAGGGATCTGCGTGACCAGAGCATCAAGCTGTTCGTCAGGTGTGTACCCAAGTTACTGGCCTGGTCCCGGAATTGTTGTCTTCCATTTTAGTTTCATGTAACACATACTCGCATCTAAAGACATGCACTGCCAACCACTGTGAAGCACAGTACAGATTACGAGTATACAGTGAGTATGGAAAAAAAAAAACTTTCCCCCTTTCTAGAAGGGAAAAAAAAATGTTGATGCCACTTTTTAAGAAAGGTTGTCTGAAACTATCGAACTATATCTATGACATAGGTCTGTTATAGAATTTTTGGAACACGTTTTATGCTCACGTATCATGACATCTCTCGTAACCGAAATTGTCCTCTGCAGGAATCAAGCACCATAGGTTCCGATCACAAAGACTGTTGGGTTTTTTATTTGATTTGATTTTTCAGGGAAGCCAAAACAGTCTTGGTCCAGCCCGCCACTGCCAGCACCGAAACTAAGTTTATTGTGCGGTATCGCTCCCTGTATGTCTAGTAAAGCCAACCAATGCCTTTGAACAGTGCAAGGAGTCCCTTTACCAGGTCTTTATTAGACACAATTTCTTCGGGTCTGATTGTCCCAAATGTTCTGTGCCTTTTACTCTCCAAACCAATGCATTCGAATATTAGATGTGATGCAGTTTCATCACCGTCATCACAGATCCTACATTTAGGGTCCTCTTCTGTTATTCCCATTGTATGTAGGTGTTTTTTGAAATTCCCATGGTCTGTCAGTAATCCAACCATGAGTCTAATCTCTCTCCTATTCAGCCCCAGGATTGCAGAGATTCTTTTAAAACATGGCTTTTGCAACATTACCTTGCCATGTTTCTGTTGGTAGACATTGATCCAACATTCTACGTGCTGTCTTCTGAGCCAGTTACGTAGCTCCAATTTGATCATTGCCTTAGTGATTGTCAGGACAGTTTCCGGTCCAATAAATGGAGTCTCTGCCCCCATCCTGGCTAATCTGTCGGCATGTTCGTTGCCACTGATCCCCGAGTGGCCAGGGACCCACAATAGGTTTACTCTATTGCTTTCCCTTACCTCCACCAGAACCCTGTGACCTTGTTGCAGGAGCTGCCTGGCTGTCTGAATAGATATAGTTGCTACGATCTTTGTAGCACCTACGCAAATTCTCCTCCACTCATGCCCTGATGGCAGTGATTTCGGCCTGAAAAAAAAGGCTGTTGTGTTAAAAGCAGCTCGTTCTATTTATTCACGAGGGCAGAACGCGAAAGGTGTACAGCCTTGCAAGGTAATACCTTATCTTTAACAACTCCCAAAAGGAAATGTAGTCAAGATCGCAGTTTTACAGTCATTTATTTTCTGTCGAACGTTTCGATGATCTAAGTCATCCGAGGGTGACCAATATTTGTAAATAATGCTGATCAGAAGATGATGACTTAGATCATCGTAACAGGTCGTCAAAAAATAAATGATTATAAAACTGCGATCTTGGCTACATTTCCTTTTGGGAGTTGTTGTTAAACTCACAAGGAAAGTACATGGGCTCGAACAAACATATCTGTACGAACGTTTGGTTACAGGATCTCTACGTACACCTCAATGTGCTGGTGGGTGTCGTTTTTCTGCAAAGCTCTGCAACCATGCTCTAGATAGCACTGTAGATGTAACTGTAGACGCCATACGTAATGCAGATATCTTAACTATAATTTATGTAATAATCATCGTACATGCTCTCTAGCGAATTGTCATCAAAAGTCATGATGATAGTTGCAACTTTAACCTTCTTCCCGAAAGACTGTTGGTATTCACTGCCACTGTTTCCATCGCCTCTTCCCGCACTTAGTGTAGCATTACCTCTTGCAAAGACTTGTTCGTCATTATCACCCTATTATCATTATTATGACTTTGTAACAACAGTATCTAACTTATGCTCATATTTCTGTACCATAACAGATACGAGAAAGCATGCAAATGATTCATCTTCTACACTAATAGCATCTTCACGAAGAAGGGTTCTTCGTAATTTCATCTCAACCAATCGCAATACATTTGCAGCATTGATTACCAATCGCCGGCCGCGGTGGCCGAGGGGACTGAGGCGCTCCAGTCACGGTCTGCACGGCCACTACGGTTGGGGGTTCGAATCCCCCCCTCGGGCATGGATATTTGTGCCATCCGTAGTATTAGCTAGTTCGTAAGTAGTTTGTAAATTTAGGGACTGATGACCCCCTAGTTAAGTCCCGTAAGCTATGCAAACATTTAATCAATCGCCGCCCCATCTGACGCTTCACCACACAAATAACGTCACAAAACGCAACTTCGGAGGCACACTGCACCGTCCCTACTGGCGAACCGACAGGTCATAGTGCAATGCGGCATAGCACACGCAGAGGCCTCTAACGGACGACTGCAGAGTTTTGCAGATGCGGGAGTATCACTAGTGCAATAAGGGATCTTTACATTATCTCTCATACGATTTTGGTGTATATGTGTTTGTTCGAGCCCAAGTACTTCCCTTGTCAGTAGATTCGGAATGCTTTCGATACTTTTCGTACTGTCACCAAGGGCAAACTACAGTGTAAGAGATATCAGACCATCTGCAGGATTGTAGTGCATAGCCTCTGGTAAACATACGACAGAATGTCATTCTCACCTAAGAGAAGTCCTCCGATGAGAAGTGACTTCGGGGTGCCCTGAGAGAGTGTTCTGACTTTTAGGTAGAGCTGCAGTATACAGAGTACACTGGAAAATTTTAGCTAAATGCTAAAGACTATGCGGCGATTAGGCGCTTGGCGCAGTGAATGACAATTGACGCTCAACATGAGCTAATGTAACGTATTGTGAATCAATAAAGAGAACGTCTTTTCGTTGTATTACGACATAATTGCAGAGAAATAACTTCAAGAATTTGCTTACATAAAATATCTGGCAGTATGCACACTGCAACGGGTGTGGTTGAGATGTCTCTACGTTATGAGGTTTGGCAATAATAGAAACAGGTGGCCACTTATTGATTTAGTTACTTTAAGAATTATTTAATTTAACGCTATCTGACTGTCTTACTAACAAAAGTTATATAAAGGCAAAATACCTATAAGCAATGTTCTGTATTAAATCTTCCCGACACCGTTCTCAATCAACAATGAAATAAATGAAGCAAATATTCAATTCTGGAAAGTGACACCTCGCTTCGCAGTACTTCACATTCTTCACTTCAATTAGTTCATGAGACTGAATTTCTACGATGCACTCAACTATCACTAAGCTATAAATCCATGTAATACTAAACTTGATCCCACCTTTACTCTCCAAAAGAAATTAAAAGAAATAATCAATGAAACTAATTAAATTCACCTTATGTAAAATATTACGAATAATAAGTAATAAATTCACCTCAACCATCACAAACCACAGAAACGAAGAATGTGCGTATTATTGCGAAGTGTGCAATGACGATGTTCCGAAACTTAAGGAAACCCTACCCCAGGTAGCAGTATTAGAATTGACAACGTCGATATATGAATTAGTTTATTACACTTTCAACCCCTTTTTCTTTACACTAATCGCGCTCAAAAATCATTGTTATAAATTAATTAAATGGATTCTCACTGAGCGGAAATCTATATTAATAATTAAAGAAAAACAACCCAAAAATTCATTAAAGTAGTAAATAAATGTAGCTATTAACACTTATCTTGCACTGATATATTCCAAACCTCATCAGGTGCCAGCTTCCATTTCTGCATCTACCACCCGATCACCTCGATTGGCTACCAGACGCGATCCTTCCCCGACCGACTCCAGACTGCTACTACTCCTTACTCAGAGGCAAAACCACTGCCTACCGGCCGCCAAAGATAATCTTACTTCACCGAAACAAAGATGGCTGTATAAGTTGTTGCCAACCTATATAGCGTAAACTTAGGATTCGAGATTTCCATTCAGTAGTATCCTTTCAACACGGAGCGATCTGAAGTGGGGCAAGAAAATGAAATTGATCCTGATAAACTCATATGCCACGTTGATATTCATTGGAAGAATGCTGAGGAAGTGTAGTCCATTAATACAGAAATTAGCCTGCGGGACAATTGTTATACTAACACTTCAATATTGCCAATCGATGTGGCATCTGTACCCAACGGGATTTACAGAGTTGACCCTCTGCAGGCGTACAGTACACTGCTGCTACAAGGAAAGTTCCTTTGCATACTCTTTGTGTATTGGTGTTCCCTCCGGTCCAATGAACTTGTTAACCGATTTTGGTCGTTTTTCTGTATCTTTATCACATATTTAGATATCTGTATTGGTCATTTTGGCGTTCGCGCGAGACCTAAAGGCGGAACTGCAGTGCAATCTTCCTCCGTGAAACAGTTTTGAAAAGAGGCATTCAGTATTTCTCTCTGACACGTCCCGTTTCGTTACCATTATTGTCAGAGTGTGTTGGGGCATATGGATTCCTTAATTTTCCTAATTTAGAATATTCTGTCACTGTCTTTACAATTTTGTTACAAATGTTCAAATGTTTGTTAAGCTTATGGGACTTAACTACGGGGTCATCAGTCCCTAAACTTACAAACTACTTATCTACTACTTCATACTAAGGACGGCACAAATATCCATGCCCGAGGGGGGATTCGAACCCCCGACCGTAGTGGCCGTGCAGACCGTGACTGGCGCGCCTCAGTCCCCTCGGCCACCGCGTCCGGCTCCGAAATTTCATACGATATTCAGACGCAAGACAAAATACAGAATCTTCCCACAAACTACTGTTCTGTATGAAATAATTTGCTCATTGTCGAACGGAACAAATATCTTCCAGAATACAGGGACATGAATATGATATAAAAGTACAAGATCAGAAGACGTTGGAAAGAAGGAAGCTTAGGGTTCAACGTCCCGTCGATAACGTAGTCATTAGAGACGGATCTCACGCTCGGATAATTTAACAGGGATGGGGAACGAAAACAGTTGTTCCCTGTCAAACGAAACATTCCGGCATTATCCTGGAGTGTCTGAAGATGATTCAACTGATAGAAACATGTAACTGAACAAAAGATATTTGCAACTTTTGCCGGAATGAATTGTTTTAACAATGCGGTACAGTCGCTGACTCTTCAATTCTATTATGTCAACTATAGTAATAATAAATAAACATCCATATTTCTGCTACCAGTCACTTAAGTTTTTAGTTTTTAATCTAACGTAGCACAACGCGTTTCGAGCTTGTTTTGTTGTCATCAGACGCTTTTTATACATACAGAAATGCTTGTAGTAAATGTTCAAATGTTTGTAAGGCTTACGGGACTTAACTGCGGGGTCATCAGTCCCTAAACTTACAAACTACTCATGAACTACCTTATACTAAAGACGACACAAACATCCATGCCCAAGGGGGGGAATCGAACCCCCGACGGCAGACTGTTGCGCGCACCGCAACACGGCTCTCCAGCACGCGCGGCTAATCCGCCGCGTATGCTTTTGTTACTTATAACTGACTTAGGCAAAATTCATTTATTATTATTAGTAGTTGGAGGGGGGGGGAAGGGCAGTGGATGGTCACGAACTAAGGGGGTTGGAACACTTGAGGGGAGTGACACTTGCGGGGAGTGACACTTGCGAGGAACCCGGGGCCCTTGGGGCGGCTGATGGCTTTTCCTGGGTACAGACACACCAAGAAGTCTAGCACTGCTGTTGTCAAGTTTCCACACTGTTAACATAACACTAAACTCAGTGAAATTGCACAACCCTTTGCAAACTGAAGAGCAATATAGTAACTTGTTCTAATTACATATTAATTCGTTGAGTGTTCCTCCTGAAAACAAAAAGGTATTTTAATAGTGATAATGTTTGGAGAGTTATTAAGACATTCTCTGCTACTACAAGACGATGACTTTCCACAGTCACACCTCCTAAAATCATATTATTCAGAACACTAAGCATATCAAGACACCTGCGCAAGCAATAAATATATTAGGCATCCTGCACATATACGTTGATGTAATTGACCGCTATGTAGTTAACGCCACTATAACGCAACTTCCATCTCTTTAAAAATAGCTACTATGCTTTTTAATAGGAGATGCAACCTTAAACCTTCAATTAAAAAACGTTAATAATGAGTCAATGAGTATTTTACATACTTTATGCGTTTATTCGAGACCCCAAAACGATTTCGCTGTATTCGAATTACAAATGTATGAAATACGGAATGTGTAAGGGAATGTCACACACCGAAAAATGCTAAAGATAAATTCTATTTTCTATCATCGTCATATAGAACCATTTTTACTCCGAACTTGGCATAAACCAACAGGGAGAAACAAGTTGCAAGAGTTCCAGAGAAAATGAAGCGAAATTGGCAGCCAATAGTTGGTTATAAATAACATTGCCTGTTAACTGTATAAATATAAATTACGGGATACGCGGAACTCCTGTTCAGTACAGTCAAAAAGGTCTAAGGTAATAAGCAGTGGTTTACAATCAGATATCCGTATCACTCTCCTCCTCAAGAAGTCTGTGTGGAGATTTATATTCAGAACATTCAAGAAAAAGGCTACTGTGGTGCTGAAACTACAAGAAGCAGGAAGGGAAAACGTTATGGTGCCCGTAAATTTGAATGGCTGTATCTCTTGTAGTAACATTCATTTTTTGATAAAATGTTAAAATCCAATATACCAGAATTTTGTTTTTCTAAACTCAGTGCCAACTTCTTTGTCGAAATTTTTGCAGGAAGTAGTCTGGACGTGATTTCATACTTCTATGCATTAATAATATCAAACATGTAATTTTTGTCACAAATTGCGCGGCCGGTCCGGTCGGAGGTTCGAGTCTTTTTTGTTTGTACTTTGCCTAAGTTATTTTAAGTAAGATTATGTAGTGTGTAAGTCTAGCGACCGATGACCTAAGTAGTTTGGCCGCATAAGACTACACATATACAAGTAATTTATTTTACTACTTTTCCAACTTGCTCGGTGGGCCTTTCTGTGAATACGGCACAGGTAGCGGCTGGAGTGCGTGGAGTAGGGTGGTGTATCCGTACTTCTGGAACACCCTGTTCACTACCTGCAGCGTCCGAGTCTCCCCGCAAGTGTCTACACATTCCCTTTCCCCGCAAGTGTCACTCCCCGCAAGTGTCACAAACTCCTAAAAGTAGTGCTGTCTTCACCGGGTCTTCCTGTTCAAATGTTTGTAAGTCTATTGGACCAAACTGCTGGTCATCAATCCATAGCTTACAAACTACTTGAATTAAGGTAAACGTGTTCTTAAAAGAATTTGGTAGTGGCTGGTTGCTGTATTCACAAGATAAGAAGATATTTTAAAGTTATGTATCTGATGGCATATTTCACTTCCAAAAACGATTTTAAACATTAGCTGTTTCAGGCAGCCCTGTTTCATTTTTTAATGCTATGAAGTATCTAAATATTGGAGAATGCAGCACTAAAGCAAAGACGTAAAGTGTAAAACTCTTCAGAAATTTATGTTTCTACAAAAGTTTCACCATCGTCGAATATACAGAGGAAGTGCCAAAAAAAAAAAAAAAAAAAAAAAAAAAAAAAAAAAAAAAAAAAAAAAAAAAGGAGAAATTCAAGGAGTCTGAAGCTGTTTTGTAGTTACGTCAATTAGACGTAGTTTTCGTGACTTAACTCAAACTAATACTCTCTCTAATCAAAGGAGTCTTAAATAAAGACACTAAATAAAGAAAAGTGTGAAGTAATACACATGACCACTAAAAGAAATCCGCTGAACTTCAATTACGCGATAAATCAGTCAAACCTTAAGGTCGTAAATGCTACCAAATACCCAGGAGTTACAATTACGAACAACTTAGACTGGAGAGAACACATAGAAAATATTGTGGGGAAGGTGAACCAAAGGTTATGTTTCTTTGGCAGAACGCTTCGAAGATGCACCAGCTCCACCAAAGAGACTGCCTACACCACACTTGTGCGTCCTCTCCTGGAGTACTGTTGCCATTTGTGGGACCCTCACCAGGTGGGACTGACGGAAAGCATTGAGAAGGTTCAGAGAAGGGCAGCTCGTTTTGTTTTATCACGTTACGAGGGGGGAAGCGTCACGGAAATGTTGTCCGATTTGAGGTGGAAATCATTAAAAGAAAGACGTTATTCATTGCGGCGTGATATGGTTGCTTCGTTTCAATCACCAGCTTTTAGTTCTGAATGTGAAAATATTTTGCTAGCTCCCACCTACTTAGGGAGACATGACCATCCCAATAAAATAAGAGAGATCAGATCGAAAACGGAACGATTTATGTGTTATTTATTCCCGCGCGCTATTAGAGAATGGAACGGTAGAGAAAAGTTATGAAAGTGGTTAATGAGTCCTCTGCCAGGCACTTAAATGTGATTTGCAGAGTATCTATGTAGATGTAGATGTAGAACAGAGGCCACAATGAGTGACGTTGAAGTAGATATCCTCGGGGTAGTCAAGCAACTTAAATCACTAAACAAGAAGTCTTAACTTAACAAGTCTTCTGGTCCCGGCTCTATACCCATTAGATTTCTACTTTATTATGCTGAAACGATAAATTCTTACTTAACAGCCACATACAACCGCTCTCTCAAAGGATCTGCACCAAAAGGCTGTAAAGATGCAAAAGTCACACCTATATTCAAAAAAGGAAGTAGGAGTAACCCACTAAACTACAGACCTATTTCATTGACATCAATGTGCAACAGGGTTTTGTGACATATCCTCTATTCAAATATTGTGTTTTATCTCGAACAGAATGATCTATTGACCCAACACGCATTTAGAAAATATCGTTCAGGCGAAAAACAACTACCTCTTTACTCACACGAAGTGATCAGTGCTATCGACAAAGGTTCTCAAATTTATTCCGTATTTCTTGATTTCCAGAAACCTTTTCACACCATACCTCACAAATGGCTATTAATCAAATTGCGTGGTTACGGACTATCACCCTACATTTATGACTGGATAGGCGATTTCTTGTCAGAGAGGACAGAGTTTGTAGTAATCGATGGCAATGCATCGAGTAAAACAGAGGTGATATCGGGCGTTCTACAGGGTAGTGTAATTGGTCCTCTGCTGTTCCTTATTTACATCAACGATTTGGGACAAAATCTGAGCAGATCTCTTAGGTTGTTTGCAGATGACGCCGTCATCTGAAGATCAAAACCAACTGCAGAAGGATCTAAATAAAAGTTATGAAAGTGGTTAATGAACCCTCTGCCAGGCACTTAATGTGATTTGCAGAGTATCTATGTAGATGTAGATGTAGAAGCACATTTAAAGTTGGCGAGGAATTTTGCCACCACAATGGCCGCCGAGTCGCTCTTCAATTTGTCCGCTGTTCGCAGTGGGCCGCTTACGGGACTGTGGCGGCTTGGTTCGGCCTCCTCTCTAGAAGGTATTGTCACAGAGTAACATACAGAGACGCAGCCCCCCCCCCTAAACCACTGTCCTACACTCCCCTCGTAGTTCCGTAAGATGCTAGCAGGTGTCAGGCGGATCGCTGGCTTAGGGTGCCTCTCGCACGCCATAGGGTAGCGTAGAGGGGAGGCTGAGGGGAGAGCTCGTGGCGCCTGCCACGAGGCCACGGCTGTGTCCGGTGTGCTGGCGTTTGAGGGGAGGTGGTGGTGGGGGCAGCCGCTACCTGCCGCCTGCTCTGGCCAGTTTAAAGAGCTGCTTCTGACCGCAGCGCCATCATGGGACATCTTACGGAACTGCTGGAAACCCTCCCTCCTCGCACCCCTGAGCGTAGGACCGGGCCCTTACGGAGGTTTCCCGTCTGTATATATTTGTCTGTGGCTCTACGTTGCTGCCATGATATATGGTTTCCTTTTGGTGGACGATAACGCTCGTTCTCACAGAGCTGCACTAGTAGACAACATGCTGACAACAAGCTGAAGGAACTGAAAGAATAAAGTGGCCGGCTTGTTTACTGGACTTGAAGCCAATTGAGCATGTCTGGGATGCACTTGGCAGACGCATTGCAGCCAGACCAGAACCTCCCACAACGATTGCAGAGCTGGATATTTCACTCATGGAAGAATGGCGAAATATCCCTCAAGAGCTGATAGATAACCTTATACTGTCCACGCCATGCAGGAATTCTGGTTTAAGTTTTACTTACGGCGTCGTCGGTTCTTTATAATGTTGGCATCAAAATGTTGACTTTACAAGGATATTTAATCTACGGTCTGACGTAACAACATAAACGAAAGTCGAGTCACATTCGTAGAAAACTGAGACATCTGACGGTTTCGAAACTAATGAAACCGTACCATCTGTGAAACCATGAAACCGTGAAGCAATGTATGTTTTATCATGAAGTCTTCGTTCAAGGAGGGCAATATTTTTCACCTTGTGGACAAGGTACATACAAGAACCTGTCAACCATAGAGTACATATTTACTTCTTGGTCTGTACGAAAAATGTTGATAAAGATTTTCTCCCGTGTTGTTGATGTTGCCAACATAGTCACACGAGGCCGCCGGTATGGTAAGTAAAAGTTTACCCCGTTAGGAACACACAAACTGCAATACGGTACGCATATTACAGAGATGGATCATAAATGCTACTTTCTATACATTACTAAATAAATTATAGGGAATAAAGGGCACACTAAATAATCACAAATAATGCTAAGGAATTACAAAAATAATAAAATAAGAGATAAGTTCACCACTTGTACGTCTTGATCGTTAAACCACCGCCGCAATTCCTGTAACATGACAGTCGAAAAATTATAACGACAGTAGGTAACTTTGTTTTCGCTTGTAAGAAACTAACTCTTTAACACGAGATTAAATATGCGATCTACCCTTGTTCGTATAAAAAATGTCATTTCAGGCTTTATGTTGTTCTTATTTTTAAAAAAAATGTAGTTTCACTCGTGTTTTTGATATGGTAGATAAACCTAGAATTTAAGTAGTTATTTCAATGCAAATAGTGAACGTTGTTTTATTGCTCTTTTACATTTATAAAGCAGACATTATGTCATTTCAGAATACAGCAGTCTCTTGCAAACGAATCTTGATTTCAGTAGTCATAAGCTGCAGACTCACGAGTGTCAACTACTATTTGACACTCTCTTCAGTAAAATGAAACACTACATTTCGATACCATTAGCCTGTTCCGCCTTTCTGCATTAGTGGTTTGAAACACCGGTGTTGTGAAACCGATACGAAACCGTGAAACCGGCACGAAACCGTGAAACCGACAGGAAGAAACGGTTTCAGTGTATCGACAATCGACCGCGAATGTGATCCGAAACAGAATGAAATGAAACCGCATGGTTTCGAAACCGTGAAACATGCCGGTTTTGAAACACTGAAACTGTTGTGTGTATCGAAACCTGGTTTCGAAACCATGAAACCGTAGCCAACTCTACCGTCTGTACATATTTGTGTGTCGTTGGCAGGCTGATGCGCAAGCACCCCGAGTACCGGCGCTACTTCGGCACGCTGGCCGCCAACTCGCCGCCCGTGCTGTCGCACATCGCGACGGACGCGCGCGTGCAGTCGCACTTCCGCACCATCCTCACGTCGGTCGGCTCGCTCGTCCTCAACGCCGTCAACAACCCCGACAACCTGCTGCCCAAGTACGACTTCCTCGCGCTCGTCCACCGCCACCTCGGACTCACCCTGCAGGACTTTTTCGTGAGTACACCATTTACCAGGTGAAACTTTAAAAAGCATCGAAATGTAACTTCTTGGATCGCGTATCACATCAAAATACTTAACAAATGTGATGTTTGAAAAAAAATAAATAGCACTATAAATTTCTATGCTCGAAAAAATAAGTTCCACAATCTATTTGCAGAAGAGCTACTTAGTGGTCTACCATTTCAACCCTCGGGCGGCAGCGCCAATTATTATAACTTCAGCAGCAGCGCGGTGCAGATTTGCTACCACTGTGTATTCCGAGTTAAAACCTAGTATATAGTACTACCAAGTAAAGTACTTGGGCTCGAACAAACACATATACACCAAAATCGTACAAGAGATAATGTAAAGATCCCTTATCGCACTAGTGACACTCCCGCATCTCCAAAACTCTGCAGTCGTCCGTTAGAGGCCTCTGCGTGTGCCAAGCCGCATTGCACTTTGACCTGTCGGTTCGTTAGTAGGGACGGTGCAGTGTGCCTCCGAAGTTGCGTTTTGTGACGTTATTTGTGTGGTGAAGCGTCAGATGGGGCGGCGATTGCTAATCAATCCTGCTAATGTATTGCGAATGGTTGAGATGAAGTTACGAAGAATCCTTCTTCGTGAAGATGGCATTAGTGTAGAAGATGAATCATTTGCATGCTTTCTCGTATCTCTTATGGTACATAAATATGATCAGAAGTTATATACTGTTGTTACAAACTCATAATGATGATAATAGGGATGATAATGACGAACAACTCATTGCAAGCGGTAGTGCTTCGGTAAGTGCGGGAAGAGACGATGGAAGCAGTGGCAGTGAATACCAACAATCTTCCGAGAAGAAGGTTAAAGTTGCAACTACCCTCACGGCTTTTGATGACAATACGCTAGAGAACATGTACGATGATTAATTCATAAGTTATAGTCAAGATTTCTGCATTACATCTTCAGTGCATGGTTGCAGAGTTTTGCAGAAAAATGACATCCACCAGCGCATTGAGGTGTACGTAGAGATCCTGTAAGCAAAGGTTCATACAGATATGTTTGTTCGAGCCCATTTACTTTCCTTGTGAGAATCAAAGCCAATGTCAAGAAACACATCTTCCAAGAGCATATATTCCATCTCAGAAGATTTCTCCAACATGATTTATCCCACAGCATTAAGATCTCACTCGTAACATGAATAAATAAATAAATAATAATATTCGGACATTATAATACAATTTAGACGCAAGTAATCAGATTAAAGCTATTTACTGATTTGATTTGATTTTCTCAGGGAAGCCGAAACAGTCTTGGTCCAACCCGCCACTGCCCGCACCGAAACTAATTTTATTGTGCGGTATCGCTCCCTGTATATCTAGTAAGGCCAACCAATGCCCTTGAACAGTGTAAGGAGTCCCTTTACCAGTTCTTTATTAGACACAATTTCTTCGGGTCTGGTTGTCCCAAATGTTCTGTGCCTTTTACTCTCAAATGCAATGCTTTCGAAGATTAGATGTGATGCAGTTCCATTGCCGTCATCACAGATCCTACATTTAGGGTCCTCTTCTGTTATTCCCATTGTATGTAGGTGAAGCTATTTACTGAGTGGGCCGCGGCGGATTAGCCGTGCGTACTGGGGCGCCGTGCTGGGGTGCGCGGACGTTCACCGTCGGGGGTTTGAGTCCTCCCTTGGGCATGGGTGTTTGTGTTGTCTTTAGGTTAGTTTACCTTAGTTTACATAGTTTGTAAGCTATGGACTAAAGAGAAAGTAGTTGAGTCCGATAGATTCACAAACATTTGAACATTTTTCTATTTACTGAGTGCAATACTGTGATTCTGAATCTGTCTGCAAAAGCGTCAAGTGCATTTTGGGTACGATAATAACATAAACTAACTTGTCCAAATGTATTTGTTTGCAGCTGCAACACTAATGTGGGCGGTAGCATCTGTAGAATTTCCTATACCTTCTCAGCGCAGAACTACCGTATATATCAAAATCAGTTTGTTAATAGTGTGGAGTAATTTCTGAGGTATCGTAATAATGTAACTTGTGCGGAACTATTCATTTACAACTGAAATATTACTTAAACTCAAGGTAAACCTGACTACCATGAGCTTTCTTACACTTACAAGACAAACAAATTTATTTCACGGCAATTTTCACTACATACGGTGAGACTGCAGGGACATTAGTCAGCATATCTAGATTACTTCATAAAATCGACTCAGTTTTGAAAATGTAAAGACTAGCCAGCAAATTGTGTGCACTAAACATTGAGTCTGTTTTATTTTTACTTCATAAACCATCTGTTTATAAAGCAATGTAAACCCACCGTGGTTGCTTTCTTGGCTACAAATCGGTAACACGCAGTAACGGCGACAGTGTTTTTCAACCTTTTTAAATATGCGACCCGCTTCCAAATTAATATATTCTGGCGTCCCTCTTCCATGAGTTGCAAAAACGCTATGTGTGTGATTTCAAACGCAGCAAAAATAATTCGCTTCTGTTCATACAACTTAGTTGTAAGAAAAATGTACAGTATTATATCTGGATATGAGGTCCGCCTGATATGCAAAACACTGTTTTATTATGCATGTAAAATAAGGTAAGAAACCAAAATAAGACTGACGACATTTTAGGCCTAAATTTACAAATAGTACAGCGGTAAAATAAATGTAATTTGTTTTTCACAGCATTAAATAATTTTGAAAACCCACTGTTGATGGCCTAGAGGTGCTGAAACTAGTTTGGGTGCATAATAAAACAGTATTCTGCATATCAGGCGGACGTCATAACCAGCCATTTTTACTGCAAACACGGCAAGAATAAGAGCTGCAAATCAAGGAAATGATGAATATACAGTATTATACATTATAGGTTGATGTTTTTATTTGTTTCGGAGTAGAACAGATTATAATAATTTGCAACAAATTCCGACAGAAAAATATTTGATGGATGACGAGTATTGCGCATTTGCTGGCAAGACGCTGCATGAAATTATCCTCGCTAAGGAATTTCCTACTGTAGACTCCATTTGTAAAGATGTATCTATTTTTTCGAATTTCTCAAAATTACTGATTTCATCTTGTTAGTTTAACTTTCGACTGATTTCTAATAACATTTTTCTGAGTTTTCGTTCCTTCAGACGGTGTCTTTAATATGATAAACAACAAACTACCCTGCATATTTTAATATTAGTTTTAATTTTACTAGTATTGCCTGTGGTCGAAAATCGACCAATTGTGTTTACAGTGGTCACTGGGGGTAAAATTTTACGTATCATGTCGACGGCTTCGCGTGATTATGTTGGCAACATCAATAACACGATAGAAAATCTTTGCCCATTTGTTCGAACCACATAGAATGACTCGAGTAGTGTATCGTACAGACCATGAAGTAAACAAATAATGCTGTTCCTGCTTTATGGTTGACAGGTTCTTGTATGTACCCTCGTCCGTTCAGTAAAAATAATTGCCCTCGTAAAGCGAAGATTCCACGAGAAAACATCAGCGTTGTCAAGCGATTGGCTAAAATGAAGACTCACAGGATTCTCACTATTCAGCATCTGTTGCCAACATTATCATAGAAGGCCGCTGGGATATTTGGTAAAATTTAACCGGCACTGGGAGGTATCTTTTACGTGTTAAGGAAAATGCCTGACACAATAACAACAAATAAAAACGGAAGTATATACTTCTCATGCCATTTTCGAATTATATAACTTTCATTAGCCTAATAATTGAAATGGAACTACAATTTCGGTGTTCGTATATTTATACAACGCCAAGAAATAATGTTCTTTCGATACTGCAATATTCAAAATTCCAGAGCTGACAATATGTAGACTTGTAGTTCCACCCGTGCACCGCTACATGCGGGCGAACTAGACGGAACGGACGATTATGACAAACAATCTTTCGAATTATGTGACTTTCATTGGCCTTCTTGTATGAACAAATTAGTAAACTGTACCACAATTTTCGTGTTAACGTATTTATATAATGAATAAATTAGTAATCTGTACCACAATTTTCGTGTTAGCGTATTTATATGATGAATAAATTAGCAATCTGTACCACAATTTTTGTGTTAGCGTATTTATATAATGATTAGGTTTATGATTGTGTCATGAAACATTAGTTTCCAAACATGCATTGGCGTGGTTGTGTTATGATACAACTTCAAACTCTCGTCATGGCGTTCCCCTGACCAACACTTTGCGACGCCCCTGGGGGTCGCGATTCACAGGTTGAAAAACACTGGTTTAGAGCATCACATTTTAAAGACTTTGAACCTTCTAGTAGAGTGGTTAAAATATCGACAACATACCTAAAAAGGTTAAAGACCTGTCCATGAAAACGCAGCCTAGCATTACGATCTGTGGGCTTCAGCCGTTGCGGTCAGCCTGCGTCGTTGAAGTACTGACTATTGCATCGCTTCAGCTACACAGAGTTCGGGCTTTGACCAATACCGCCGAAAGAGAAGGCTGCGGCACTATCTTATGACGTCACGCAGAGGAAGCCACGATGACGTAGCTCAGTGGCTAGCTACTGAGCCCTAGAGGGTTGTGCCTCAGTGGCCAGCCATTCAGCTAAACGATCGCAACCTGCTCCGCGTGACGTCATACGACGACGACGCGGCCTTCTCATGCGGCGGTGCTACCTGGCGCGCCAGCAATCGGTCCGCTACATGTCCTGCGGCTGATTCATTTAACTTCCTCCTCATACTGACGTTAGTGATAGCAGTGGCGGGAGGCACACTATGTGATGAAAAGTATCCGGTCACCTGGCTCAAAATGATTTACAAGTTCGTGGCGCCCTCCATCGGTATTGCTGAAATCCAGTATGGTGTTGTTGGTAGTCTTGTGTAGTTCGCGAACGAACTAGTTGGGAAGAGAGCTCCCACAGGCGAACTAAGCGAACTAGTTCGCAGATCCGTCGCGTCTTAGTTCGTCCGCTCCTTTTGCGAAGACTGACGGGGAACAGCGAGAGGACGTGAGAGTTCGCAGAATCGCGTGATTCCCTTCTGCCAGTTACCTTCATTTCGAGCTGAGATGGAGCTCAGCTGTACTTTCATAGTTCACTGCCACAAGAAATCCATTTTATAAATAAAGTACTAGGAGTACTCTGTATGCAAAGTAGCTGAATACCATTGTATCACCCATTCGTGTAAATAACTGGTTTATTTGCCTACGTATTTGATGTCAAATTGCTCAAAAATATGGGTAATAGCACACGCTTTAGCAACACTGATTCATTATATAACAAAGCTGTCATAAAAAGAGCTTTTTTAATAGCGGTAGCAGAAACCACAGAGAGCGGACGAACTAGAAAGAGCGGACGAACTAGGAGCAGCGAACGAACTAGGAGCAGCGAACGAACTAGGAGCAGCGGACGAACTAGGAGCAGCGGATGATTATGCCAAACGTATCTCGCTACATAGTTCGTTGGATTCTTTTCCGAAGACCGACGGGCAATAGCGAGAGGGCGCGTAGCAGAATTAATGATCATGTGTTTGCCTTCTGCTGATAAGTCATTTCGAGTTGAGCGTCTGTCTGCTAGATTACATAGTTCAGTGCTACAAAATTTCTCTTTTGTAGTGTTCTGCACTCTGCAATATCTGACTAATAAATTCCATAATGCCAAGATATAGAGATAACTCTAAACTTAAACGCGAGAAATTATCCACAAACTGTGTCTTTTGGTTTGCGTGATATCGTTAGCGGCTCAAGCAGCAAGCGCATGAAGAAGCTAAGTGGGGGAAATTCCCCCTCCACCTGCACGCGCAGACCACGCCGCTCAGCCGTCACTGGGAGCGGACAAACGAAAAGAGCGAACTAGTTCGCGACAGAGCCGCAAACTAAAGTGAGCGCTCCCGATCGCGAACTATTATGCGCAAGTCTAGTTGTTGGCCCACCCTTAGCCGTAATGACAACTTCCACTCTCGTAAGCATACATTGAATCAGGTGTTGGAAGGTTTCTTGGGAATATCAGCCCATTCTTCACAGAGAGGTGCACTGAGGAGAGGTATCGACGTGGGTCGGTGAGGCCTGGCACGAAGTCGGCGCTCCAAATATGCTAAACGTGTTCTATAGGATTCAAGTCACGACTTTGTGCAGGCCAGTCCATTACAGGGCTGTCGTAATGTGTAACCACGCGCACACAGGCCGTGCATTACGAACAGGTGCTAGATCGTATGGAAAGATACGATCGCCATCGCTCTTCAATACTTCAACAGTGAAACTTGGCAATATTTATTATGTACGACTTTCGTCATTGTAGAAACATCAAAAAGACTACATCGCTGCAAGAAATACATAAAATCACAAATGGAAACGTCAGGATCAAATAAAAAATCAAATGTTTGTAAATCTATGGGACTTAATTGCTTGTTTATTAGTCTCTAGCTTACAAACTACTTAAACCAAGTGAAACTAACCTAATGACAACATAAACAACCATGCCTGAGGGAGAATTCCAACCTCCGACGGCGAACGGCCGCGCGCACCGCAGCGCGGTGCCTTAGTGCGCACGGTTGTTTTGCCGCGGCTCAACATTGGGGAGCAAGAAGGTGCTTAACACGTGGTTGTAGACCTGTGGTGAGATAGTCCCACGCAAAACAACAAGGAGTAAAAGCCCCCTCCTTGAAAAACACTTCCACACCATAACAGCACCGCATCCGAATTTTACTGTTGGTACTACACTCAATGGTAGACGACGTTCTCCGGACATTTGCCGTACCCAAACCCTGCCATCTGGTCGTCACATTGTGTACTGTAATTCGTCACTCCACACTAGACTTGCGCATAATAGTTCGCAATCGGGAGCCGCGAACTAGTTCGTTCTTTTAGTTCGTGCGCTCCCAGTGACGGCTGAGCGGTGTGGTCTGCGCATGCAGGTGAAGGGAGAAGTTCCCCCACCTAACAGCTTCATGCGCTTGCTGCTTGAGCCGCTAACGATATCACGCAAACCATAAGTAACAGTTTGTGGATAATTTCTCGAGTTTAAGTTTAGATTTATCTCTATATCTTGGCATTATGGAATTTATTAGTCAGATATTGCAGAGTGCAGAATACTTCAAAACAGAAATTTTTTAGCACTGAACTATTTAATCTAGCAGGCAGAAGCTAACCTCAAAATGGCTCTCATCAGCAGAAGGCAAACACGTGATTTTTAATTCTGTTCGCGACCTATCGCGCATATTTTAGTTCGCGACCTATCGTGCATATTTTAGTTCGCGACCTATCCCGCATATTTTAGTTCGCGACCTATCGCGCATATTTTAGTTCGCGACCTATCGCACATATTTTAGTTCGCGACCGGTAGCTCTCATTTTAGTTCGCAGCTCGGCCGCGAAGTAGGTCGCTCTTTTTAGGTAGTCCACTCGTTTTATCTTTTGCTACCGCTACTAAAACTACAGCTGAGCTGCATCTCGACTGGAAATGACGGCAACTGGCCAGAGGGAATCACGCAATTCTGCGCGTCTCGCGTCCTCTCGCTGTTAGCCGTCAGTCTTCGGAAAAGGTGCGGACGAACTAAGAGTCGAGGGATCTGCGAACTAGTTCGCGTAGTTCGCCTGTGGGAGCGCTCTTCCGAACTAGTTCCTGCGCGAACTACACAAGACTACTCCACGCAGTGTGTTTCCACCAATCGTCCAAGTTTAAGCTCCTTACACCAAGGGAGGCGTCGTTTGGCAACGGCCAGCGTCACGTGTAGCTTATGGGCAGCCGTTCGATCATGAAATCCAAGTTTTCTAACCCTACCGACCGTCGTAATACTTGGAGTGGATCCTGACGCAGTTCGAAATTCCAGTGTGATGGTCTGGTCAGATGACTGTGCGACCGTCTTCAACTGTCGGCGGTCTCTGTCAGTCAACAGACGAGTTAGGCCCGTACGCTTATGTGCTGTACGTGTACCTTCACGTTTCTCTTCACTATCACATTGAAAATAGTGGACCTAGCGATGTTTAGGAGTGTGGACATGTCGCGTACAGACTTGTGACACAAGTACCACCCAATCACCTGACCACGTTTGAAGTCTGCGAGTTCCGCGGAACGCCCCATTCTGTTCTCACACGGAGTCTAATGACTACTGAGGTCGCTGATATGTAGTACCTGGCAGTAGGTGGCAGCACAATGCACATAACATGAAAACGTATGTTTTCTGGGTGTGTCCAGATACTTTTGATCCCATAGTGTAGGTCTCTCGCTTCGCGATACACACCAAATGTGATGTAACTTCCATTAAAATTCCTGTGTGACTTATGCTTCGGCCAGTCGAGTTGGAAAGCAAGTCACCTCCAATGGTAATTCCTTCCCGCGCACCACGTGCTCGCTCTGTCGCTTATTTTGCAGTAACTTTCAAAACCATGTGAAGAGTGGCTGGCTAGGTAACTGAAATCTGTCTATCTCAAAGTAGTTTTAATTGGAGTGAGATAATATTTCGGCCCATTCCTCAATGTGACAGATCATACACTGAATGTGTTGGCTCCAGCTAACCACCCTTGCCTCTGTGGACCCCTTGCCAATCTATGTCCCGGTCATCCACTGAGTGTGGACGACACCACCAGGCTGCGTCCTCTCGGGACATGCCTTACATACAGAATGAGATACTGCACCTACTATTACACGCTTTCATTAGATTTCATTATCCATATTTTATTGTTATTTGCTTTCATTTAATCACGTCTTTTCAATACTGTTTTCATTATGATCAAATGCCTTTCCTCATCCTTCTCAACTTCTGAAGAAACTAAAATCTCATTAACATATGTCCAATTTTTTATTTTCTGAAATTTAATTCCTTTCCAATAATGGTTGTTGTTGTTGTGGTCTTCAGTCCGCAGACTGGTTTGATGCAGCTCTCCACGCTACCCTGTCCTGTGCAAGTCTCTTCATCTGAGAATACCTTCGGCAACTTACATCCTTTTGAATCTGCTTACTGTATTCGTCCCTCGGTCTCCCTCTACGATTTTTACCCACACACTTCCTTCTAATGCTAAGTTGACAATTCCTTGATGTCTCAGAATGTGTCCAACCTGTCTATCCCTTAGTCAGGACATGCCAGAAACTCATTTTCTCACCGATTCGGTTAAGCACCTCCTCATTAGTTACGTGATCTACCCATCTAATTTTCATCATTCGTCTGTAGCACCACACTTCAAAAGCTTCTATCATCTTTTCATCTGAACACCTAATCGTCCACGTTTCACTCCCATACAAACCGACCAAAAACACTCTTTGTCAGGAATAGATAAACACCTATGGTAAACCTTATAGACACAAACAAAATCATCGCTCACAGAACCCCTGCTTCGCAGCAAAACTGACTGGCAATGCCAGATGAGCAATTACCGCCGACAAACCGGCAGCCGCAGGGAACGTGAACAAACACGAAACACAAACAAATCCCACACTAAACCTATAAACTTAGAGGCCGATCACAAAAATCGACCACTTGCCTGCCAATCTTGATTGTTGCAGCCAGCCGCCGCTGATGATGGACCAGGACACACCGCCAGTTCCAGCTGCAGAGGGGCGACTCAGCAAACCGGATTGACAAACTTATGACAAACACGCAATGAAAATGGTACCGAGCTTACACGATACCCAAAACTAACATAACCAAACCCTTGCATGACCTGTCGCAGATAGCAAGAATCCGCTACTGCTCTTACTACCCGCTCCTGACTATCGCAGAGGTTTTTTTCCCTTGGCACTTGCCTTGGCACTTTTTTCCCTCTGCCCTTAAAACCGCTCTTGTTTCAAAAGCTTTCGACCACTTCTATCATCCAGATGGACCGTATTAATGGGTAACCTTACCCACACGTACGGCATACATCACAGTACCCGCTCCTGTGACTCCTACATTTAAAACATTAACACATGCAGAGGTGACAGTAGAACTATTGAGTTGGTCACCATGCTAGTGCGAGCGTGGAGGGGCTCCACTCTTTCTTAAACTCCCATACAATGCTACATTCCAGACAAATGCTTTCAGAAAGGACTTACATTTAAATTAATATTGGATGTTAACAAGTTTCGCTTCTTTAGATACGCTTTTCTTCCCATAGCCATTCTGCATTTTATATCTTCTTTACTTCGGCCATCAGAAGTTATCTTGCTACCCAAATAACAAAATTCATCTACTACTTTTATTATCTCATTACCTAATCTAATTCCTTCAGCATCGCCTGATTTTCTGACATTGCATTCCATTAACTTCGTTTTACTCTAGTTAATGTTCATCTTACATCTTCCTTTCAATACAATGTCCAGTCCATTTAATTGCTCTTCTAGATCTTTTGCGGTCTCTGACAGAATTACTATGTCATTGGCAAACCGCAATGTTTTTATTTCTTCTTCCTGCACTTTAATGCCATCTCCAAATTTCTCCTTCCATTCCTTCACTGCCTGCTCAATGTACAGATTGAACAGCATTCGGGAAAGGTTACAACCCTGTCTTACTCCCTTTCCAACCTCTGCGTCCCTTTCTTGCCCTTCGACTCTAATAACAGCTGCCTGGTTTTTGTATAGGTTGAATATAACTCTTCGCTTCCTATATTTTTACCCTGATACTTTCAGAATTTCAATAATTAATTATTGAAATTTCATTTCTTTTCCAAATTTGTTGAAGACCAAAGGGAAAGAACGTCATTTCGCCACTTTGTTGATTTTACAAGAGAGATTATTTTACAAGTTTGAAACCAAAAGTACTTCACCATGTACCGTGTTTAATATTGTAAGTGAAGTTTCTTCAGCGCTTGTATTAATTTATCGTTGTCAATTTGTCAAAAACATTTATGTCAATATGCATCAGTTACATTTTAGAAACATTTTGTTTCATGTTCTTGTTTTCCACGGAAAAAACGTGTTTTGTCCAAAAACCTAGAAACACAACATTGTTACTAACACAGTATTATATACAAGACATTGAACGTATCAACATTTGTAAACACAATAGTCATGCAAAGCACAAGACAGTAAAATAAAATTACGGGAAGACTACAACATTATGTACCATCCAGAGTTCATTACTCTAGGTTGCTATTAAATTTTGTAATAACATTACTGGACAAGAAAATTAGTTTAATTCAGAAATATATTGACACTAATAGTATTGTCATTATGTCAGTACTGAATGAATGTGAGTGAGACTGTAGAATTTTCATGCCTTCTCTCCACAATATTGTTTTAGAACTTGAAGATCCCTATATGTATATAATGATTTTAAAATTGCTGGGGATTGCTTGAATAAGAAAAAGATGTTATCATTAGATTATTTATTTTCAATTCACAACATGTTTTGGGCGTAGCCCATTATCTGGTGATCTGTCAATAAGATACATATACAGTCAGTTAAGTATATACACAAAATTATTTGCAATGAAGGTTGCATACCTCTACCAAGACTTTCAGTCCTATATTTTTTTGTGAAATATTCAGCTAACATTAAAAACGATAAACTATTAACGTTAGGTAGTAGTGGCAGGCAATACAATTACTGTAATTTTATCTTACCTGTGTAAGCTCTGTTGGGTTAGAGGAACTCGGAATGACTCAAGACTTGATGGCTGTCACTAGTGTGCCTTCTGGGGTTTGTAACTACAAATGGGACCCATGCTCCATTGTACGTTTGTCAACAAAAAACAAAACCATCGGATGCTCTGCTGTCACTCTGGCTTCCTTTGTCGGTCGTGCTATGAACGGGCATTGCTTCAAATATTTC
Organism: Locusta migratoria; assembly: GCA_026315105.1. Taxonomy (NCBI): domain Eukaryota; kingdom Metazoa; phylum Arthropoda; class Insecta; order Orthoptera; family Acrididae; genus Locusta; species Locusta migratoria. The sequence continues at coordinate 107,514,905 of CM048745.1, forward strand.
CCTTCAAGGAAAGAAGGCCAATCTATGACGAGCCTCTGATCTATGCCACTACTGAAAAAGGGCGGGGCGTGCATCGATCAGAAGGATACAACACGCATGTTTACTTGCTTGATGGCCATGGAACAAACAACATGGAAGCTGAAGGCTTTGTTCTAAGAACCAACCACGCGGAACACGTATCACTCAGGGAAGGAAAACGACAAGAAAAAAATCTTACATGCACTGTACAAAAATGAACATATCGTCTGTTAGAAATCGGGCCCCACAAAGCTAGAGAGAATTTACACCGAGTTCGTACACTGCTACATAATCACAAAAGGTTTGAATATACCAGGCCGTTATCAAATTGCAACTAGTAACACATACAACTCGTTTATCTGTTGGAAATCACTGGATTGAAAAACAAGAACACATTTCCGCACACGATCAGAAGGAATATTCCAAAAAATGAATCTAATTTCAAGATTCTAAGCTGAACATGCTAGACAACAAATCGCTACCATCTCTGCAGGCACAAGAGAAGAACCAATCTAACCTCACCGCAGTCTGATCACAAAGTGAAGATCTAGCGGCCAGTAGGCGCGAGAAAGCTACGGGAAACTGGGAAATCCATGATAACCACGGTGGTGGGGAGAGAAGATTGTGAGATTCGCCCTGGAGAAGGCTCGTCGACTAGCTTGCAACCAAAGGGTGTAGAAACCTCTTTGGTCGCATCAGCAGCAGGGGTTAGTACCGACTAGCTATCGACTCTGACCCAGAGAGAACCATGCAAAGCAAGCTAATACCACCCACATTCAGACAGCCATTAGGTCCTCGCACATCCACTTAAGTACACATTCTCAAAGGGACAATAATAAATTATTAAAACAACAAAATCCTAGCAATATTAACTAACATTTCAGAAAAAAGTGTATAAATGTAAGTTAAATATCTCTCTCACTTTGTATGTGTGCCTGTATATGTGTCAGCTTGTCATATCTCTGCCATACTCTCAGGGTAAACACTGGAATTTGGAGTGAAACCTGCAATAAAATAAATAAATAAGAATAAAAATAATTGTGTCTGACCCAGAAAGAGAGAAAAGTCTTAGCGATAAAGACATATGCATTATGTAAAAAGGGATGACAGCCAGGTATTCATACAGAGAAGTATGAAAGGAGAAAGAAGAAAGAGGATATTGGAGTCAAAGAAGATAAAGATGACAGCCCCATAGACAGGAAACCCTTCCCACCCCTCACCCCAAGGACCCATGTCCTTTCAGTGCTCATCTGCAACACCAACACTAGAGGGCACATGACTTCAGACAAGTTGTTCGTGGACACACTACAGAACAGACGTTGCAGTAAAACCTGCAGGACCGCGAAGAAAATCTCCAATCTCCACTACAGAGTGCCAAGGGCGAGTGAATAACATCGCTTGTCTGTGTTAGTGAGCGTCTGTGTAATAAATGAGCATGTGTGACTGTGTTTGTGTGAAATTGTATACCTACCATTAGTTTGCAACTCACTAGACTACAAACTAAACAAACCACTCATATGAAACTGGTTAGAAAACCTTTCCTCTGATTTTATTAATAAAAACTATATAAAATGTATAAAACAACCCAGTAAAAATTATTACTATTATGTCAATCACGTATTATAAAGTCCTTCTTCCTTTTTGGAAGCAAACAATATCCATCTGTGCTATTTAAATAACAAAAGGATTCAAATGTTATAAGTCGTATGAAAAGACCATCTTATGACTAAGTACAAAACATATAAAGATAAGAAATAAAACATTAAATTTTATTAATGTGAAATAAAATTAGGTCATATGTATGCATCATTGTCAGATTGTAATGTCAAATCCATGTATGTCTTTAAGAAGTCGGCCGTTTTACGACGTATACCGTTAATTGCCGAGTATTTTATCGGTCTGATACTTAACTGAATGTGAGTATTAATCATATTCTGGAGTCCGATTCTTACTGTTTGCATGTCATATCCGGTAAATTTGATATGGAAGATGATCAGTGATAGTTAAAAGAATACAAAAAGAGTGATAGTTCTCTCTTAGAGGAAACGAAAATGAAATATTACGACAGAAAAATGACTCTCTGATACACGTCAACCCATCTAATCGACAAAGAGTGTTGATTCCTTTAAGGTCAGTTTTTAAGGTTTTATCGAATTTATTTTAAATAGTTCTTTGTCAATTTCTGTTTTATGATCTTTGAGATATACAGCTCGAGCATTCGGTATCGCCCTTGTTACAAAGGGACCATACTAGTTTTGAAAAAAATGTACTTGTCTGTTTCTTTAAACTAGAGCTCAGTTGGAAGTTTTTCACCAGAGCTAAGTCGTTTAACATGTACTGTGGTATTACAGCTTCTTTATTTAACTTTTTCAATCTATTTTGAGCTGACTGGTTTAAGTAATATTCCACCTTACTTCGAATTATATCTGCATCCTCTTTGGAACAAAGTTAGACGTATGTTTAATATACTTAAAATTCTAAAATGTCCATATCCCTAGTGTAAAACCACTTCTCATGTACAAAGTTTCCAGTGGTTTGTATTTGCATGTGTACGCCAAAACAAAGCTCCACCAATAATTTTATGTTCCTCGTTATCTTTGGCGCTTCCTATAAACTTGTCTTTAAAGAAATCATCATCCTTCACCGTAGTGCGGATAAGATTTGCAAATTTTCTCACTTTGTTGTCCGTGTAACTTAGTTTTAAGAAATTTATTCGAAAAAGGAACCTTTGCTTTCAATTAATGCTACCTTATCCAATCTTGATATACCATCACAAACAATATTTTTGAACCTAATTTTTATTCAAAATTTTGTAAAAACAAATCCGCCTTAAGAGCGTAACCATGTAATAGGCGACATTCCAAAGAAAAAGATAAAGCCTGATGGTCAGTATAAATAATAATTTCCGATCCCCATATTATAATTTGATGTTTTTCGCACTACATACTACTGCAAGTAATTCTGTTTCGGTGTAGGTTTTTTTTTTTTTTTTCCATGGGAATTGAGGCATCTACTTGCAAAAGCAATATTTCTGTATTCCCTCTCTTCAGGGTTCCAAGGAACTTGGAAAATTCTGCAGCTATTCCATATGAGCACGCGTCCGTAGAAAGCTTAAATGGAAGATCCATTAATAGATGTTTTAAGGCCGATGAGTTTACTAGAGCGTTTTTAATACTTTGAAAAGCTTCTGTTTTATTATTTTAATAGATTCAATAAATTTGGAACGTTTGAAACTTGGCCTTTAACGGAACAATACAATCCTATGCTTCCTAAAAAAGTATTTAACTGTTTAACAATGCGAAGTTCAGGGCAGTTCTTAATGGCTTCTATTCTTTCAGAGTCTATTCGTATCCCGTTTACACCTACAATATGTCCAAGTAATTATTCTTCCTCTCTTCCAAAATATGATTTGGATAATTTAATAATAATTCCCCTATCTTTAAATTTTGTTAAGATTTTCAATAAGATCTCACAGTGTTTTTCCCACGTTTGCGAAATTATTAAAATATCAACTACATAAATAATCAATTGCTGTCAAAGCTCTCTCCTTAGGGCTTTATCTAAAGCTCTTATAAAAGCTGATACTGATATGTTCAAAGCAAAGGTTAAAACTCTGCATTGATAAGCTTTCTCTTCGAACAAAAATTCTGTAAATTTACGTGAATCTTCATGAATTTTCACCTGGTGGTATCCGGCTGTAAGATCCATATGTTCGTGCATCTAAAACTATTCTGACTTCGCCAAAGAATTTTTTAACTCTGACTAAGGGATTATTGTAAACACTATTGCTTCTTTCTATAATTCCGGTATCTTTCATTTTGTATATTTCTTCCTGTACTTGTTTATGTAAACTAAGTGGGATAGGGTATGGCTTACAGAAAAAACGGATTTGCATCTTTCATCTTAAAATGTACCCACCTAATGTTCATAGTTTAACGGGAAATACCTCTCCAAACTGAATAAGTGATTTTGGTAATTGTTCTTTCCGATTTTCTTTTAATAAGTTGGAATAAAATGTAATTACTTCTTCTGTATCTTTATTAATTAGTTTAATAATTAGTTCATTAAATAATATCATTTTGCGCAGAGACCTTAAGTCGCATTGATTTCGAAGCAGAATTACTTTCAGTTGTTTCAAATGGTACACAAAACGTAACATCCTTAACATCCCCAGTTATAGTCCAATTTTTAAATCAGTATTTGTATTATGTTTATATAAACAATCAATCACCAACAACAAGTCAGTGTTAATTTTAGGTATAACTAACAGAGTAGGCGTACATATTACGTTATTTAATTATATAGGGATTCTCGCTTCCCATTTGACTGGATGGCTTTTAACGTCAGTTACCCCAATAATGTTAACCCCTGACACAGGACAATTGGGTAAAGATTCAATTCTCTTGAATTTTTCATAGATTTAGTGTGAAACTATTGAAATTTCACTACAGCTGTCATACAGTATTCGTACAGGTAAATTAAAAATTAATCCTGAAATAATTGGTTTCCTGTTTACTAGTTAACAAAGTTCGTTTACTTATAACAACCATTGTTTAGTCGGTATTGTGTACGTAATATTAACTATACAATTTCTATGTGGGTCTTTGTTTATTGGGATGAATCTTGGATACGGAACCCTTGTCCAAGATGTGATAAGATTTTCCTTAAGTTTCACTTCCTTTGTGTAATAAGAGTGAAGCTCAGTTAGGGTTGAACTTTGAACCCAAACGGTATCGAAATTAGGAATGAAGCCTTGGTTGGTTATCAGTCAGCTCTTAAGGGCCGCCGCGGTGGAGTAGCCGAGCGGTCTAAAGCGTCTCGCTGCGGAGCGCGTGGTTGCTCGCCGTGGAGGTTCGAGTCCTCCCTGGGGCATGGGTGTGTGTGTTGTCCTTAGGTTAGTTTACCTAGGTTTAAGTAGTTTGTAAGCTACAGACTGATGACCACGCAGTTTGAAATGAAATGTTTGTATAGTCTATGGAACTTAACTACGGGGTCATCAGTCCCTAAACTTACAAACTACTTGTGAACTACTTACGAACTAGGACGGCACAAATATCCATGCCCGAGGGGGGATTCGAACCCCCGACCGTAGTGGCGGTGCAGACCGTGACTGGAACGCCTTAGTCTCCTCGGCCACCGCGGCCGGCACCACGTAATTTGCTCCGATAGATTTACAAACATTTGATTTTTTTTATATTTGGCCATTCTTCCATGAATGCAATATTCAGCTCTACAAGCGTTGTGGGAGGTACTGGTCTGGCTGCAATGTATCTGCCAAGTGCATCCCAGACATGCTCAATCGTGCTTAAGTCTGGTAAACAAGCTGGCCACTCCATTGGTTCGATTCCGTCAGCTTCAAAGATGTTGCCCACCAGTGCAGCTCTATGCGGGCGAACGTTATCGTCCACCAGAAGGAAACCACCTACGGCACCAGCACAGGGTACAACAAAATGTCTAAGGATCGCGTTTCTATATTTCTGAGCAGTCAAAGCGCCATTATGAACCACATAGAGGTCCCTACGTCCTGCCCACACCATTCGTCCACCGGGGTTGATAGAACGACGATTGTCCGGCTGAACACAAAATCTGTCTCTTTTGTGAACAAAAACCGGTGACATTCGTTACGACTCAAATTCTGATGTTCTTCCGCCCAGTTTCTAGGAGCTTGACTTAGTTTTAATGGAAAACACACCATAAGCCTCCGTGCGTAGAGGCCACATTTCCGAAGGCGACTTCGGACTGTTTGTGATGATCACTGTGTGTCCTGCTGCTGCCTGGAGGCTATGCTGCAGCTGAGTTCAATTCAGCCTTCTGTCTCGACAAGCTGTTAACCACAGATAGAGGTCATCTCTTGCTGATGTTAGCCGTGGACGACCTTGACCTTGTCTTCTTTTAACGGTTTCTGTTGTCTGAAGTCACTTCTAGTTACTAGAAATTATACTTTGGGACATTCCCATAGCTGCACCCACCTCCAACTGTGTCTGTCCCCCAACCAACATTCCTATGGCTCTCCATGCCATATCTTCGGATAAGTCTTGATGTTGTTACATTGCACTACTTCTCACTACACTATCTGAAAACAACCGCGTGTGTAATTCGTTTGCACAGTAAACACAAGTCAACACCAAACCTCTCTGTAGCAAGTGTCTGTTATTACCACTATCTCTGTTGCCGTAATTTTGTTGTCTCCACACAGTCCGGAGACTATTTTGATGCAGCTCTCCACAATACCCTATCCTAAGCAAGCCTCTTCAACTCCACATAAGAACGGCAAGCTACATTTGTTTGAATTTGCTTACTGTATCCATATCTTGGTCTTCCTCTGCGGTTTTTACCCCAAACACTTCCCTCCAATGCTGAATTCACGATTCCTTGATGTCTGAGAATGTGCTCTACCAAGCGATCCCTTCTTTTAGTCAAGGTATGCCAGAAATTCCTTTTCTCCCCAATTCTGTTCAGTACCTCGTAATTAGTTATGTGATCTACCCACCTAATCTTCAGCATTCTTCTGTAGCACCACATTTCAAAAGCCTCTATCCTCTTCCTTATCCGCACTGTTTATCGTCCATGTCTCACTCCCATACAAGGCAAAACTCCACACATTTACCTTCAGAAAGGACTTCCTTAAGCTTAAATCAATATTCGATTTTAACAAATTTCTCTTTTCAAAACTCATCTACCACCTTTATTGTTTCGTTACGTAATCTAATTCCTTCAGCATCACCTGATTTTCTTAGACTGCACTCCATTACCCTAGTTTTATTCTTGTTAATATTCATCTTATATGCACCTTTCAGCACACTGGCCATTCCGTTCAACTGCTCTTGCAGTTCCTTTGCTGTCTCTGACAGAATTACTATGTCGGCGGCAAAACATAATGTTTTTAATTCTTCACCCTGAACTTCGATTCATTCTCGAAATTTTTCCTTGCTTTCCTTTATAGCTGGCTCAATGCAGGCTAGAATCCTGTCTTACTCCAACAACTGCGACCCTTTCATGCCCTTCAACTCTGACAACCGCTGTTCAAAATGTTCAAATGTTTGTAAATCTATCGGACCAAACTGTGTGGACATCAGTCCGTAGCTTACAAACTACTTAAACATAGGTAAACTAACCTAAGGACAAACACACACACCCATACCCCAGGGAGGACTCGAACCTCCACGGCGTGCAACCGCGCGCTCCGCAGCTAGACGGTTTAGACCACTCGGCTACTCCACCGTGGCTCCGACAACCGCCATATGGTTTTTGTATAAGTTGTAAATAACCTTCCGTTCACTATATTTTACTCCTGATTCCTTCAGATTTTGAAAGAGTGTATTCCAATCAACGTTGTCAAAAGCCTTCTCCAAATCTACAAAACCTAGATATGTAGGGGTGCCTTTCTTTTAATATATCTTCTAGGATAAGCCGTAAAGTGATTATTGCCTCCCGTGTTCCTACATTTCTCCTGAACCCTGCATGTCCTCGGAAAAAGTAACGACTGTGGTTTCCCCTATTTTTTGGTTCTCTTGAATAATTTAAATGGACGAACATGAGACGTTTTTATTAAATGCGCCTCCTTTAGCACTCATATGAGACAGGCGTACAGCTACGGCACTAACGCTGCCGTTAACTTGCGCCTCCACAGAACTTCCGTGACGAGCTGATCGACTACTTCAAGTCGGAGTTCCCGTCGCAGATGACGCCCCTGTGCGTGGGCGCGTGGCACACGCTGCTCACCAGGGCCTTCACCGAGATCATCCGGCGCATCGACGACTTCCACCGCACCTCGCTCCTCCACCACCACCACCACCACCACAAGCACAAGCACTGCTCCTCGCAGGACGGGGTCGAACCCTCCAACTCCATCGTTGGCAGCAACAGGTTCGTATCGGAAGTATTGATAATTTAAAAAAAATCGGGAGTCCGATGGATCGAAATTTGAAATATGTCACTATCGACCTCCGTTGTGTCGAAAAAAGTATCGATACACCACTATATACAGGGTGTTACAAAAAGCTACGGCCAAACTTTCAGGAAACATTCCTCACACACAAAGAAAGAAAATATGTTATGTGGATGTATCTGGAAACGCTTAATTTCCATGTCAGAGCTCATTTTATTACTGCTCTTCAAATCACATTAATCATGGAATGGAAACACACAGCAACAGAAAGTACCAGCGTGACTTCAAACACTTTGTTACAGGAAACGTTCAAAATGTCCTCCGTTAGCGAGGATACATGCATCAGTAGTGTCGCAGAAGTCTAAAGTGCACGCCACCTACTTTTGCCGCCCGCCACCATGCACGCACGGCGCGGCGTCAGCCACGAGCACCCTCTGCTACAACTCCGCTCGTGGCCACCACTGAACGACATCGTTCACTTGGGACTGAGATAGGAACCAGCTAACACTTCGGAATCAGATAGGCACCAGTGAAGACTTGGCTATCGGATAGGCACTAGGCAGGCCTCTAGCTGAAATATGTATCAGCATTCTGCAGTACTGAGCTATGTAAAAGTTAAGTATTACTAAGTCTCTAAGAAATATATATCTCGTTCTAATTTACTCTAGTGTTTCTAGTTTCTGCTGTCCCACTGGCTGGTCACCTCCTACCTGCACAATCGTGCATCCTTTATTCCTGTGTCGGTCTTTCTACTCGGCCACCGACACCTACGACGGAAACGAGACACAAAAGCGGCGACGAGGCTGGGACACAAAAGCATCCACCCTCCGTCACGTGGAATCCCTGAGCACCCTGATGCAGCCCTGGAGACTGGCGTATTGTATCACAGCCGTCCACAATACGAGTACGAAGAGTCTCTACATTTGGTACCGGGGTTGCGTAGACAAGAGCTTTCAAATGCCCCCATAAATGAAAGTCAAGAGCGTTGAGGTCAGGAGAGCGTGGAGGCCATGGAATTGGTCCGCCTCTACCAATCCATCGGTCTCCTAATCTGTTGTTGAAAAGTGTACGAACACGTCGACTGAAATGTGCAGGAGCTCCATCGTGCATGAACCACAAGTGTCTTAAAGGCACAGGGTCTAGCAGCACAGGTAGAGTATCCCGTATGAAATCATGATAACGTGCTCCAGTAAAATAGGGGATATAAAAAATAGATTTTCAAAAAATATGTTGCTGTTAACTCAAATTTTAAGCTACAGCTACGAAACTTCGGATATGACATCTTGGTCAGGATTAAAAATCCATTATTTTTAGTTTTTTGGAAATTCAACAAGTAAGAGGGTTAAATAGAGAATCAAAAATTCTTTTTGAAAACACGTTGCTATTGATACAATTTTGAAGCTAGAGCTGCAAAAATTGATATTTGTATAGTTGGTTAGACGTTAAAAAATGCGTGTTCCGGTATTTTTGGAAATTCAACCATCAAGGGGGTCAAATTGGAGAGTGGATGTTTTTCGAAAATATGTTGCTTTTTAGGCAATTTTGAAGTTAGAATTACACATTTTCGTATTTGGATTCGGGATTCGAATTTAAAAGACATGTGTTTCGGCATATTTTGAAATTCAACCAATAAGGGGGTAAAATAGAGAACGCAAGAAATTGATTTTCAAAGATATGTTGCTGTTAACTCAAATTTCGAGCTATAACTACAAAACTTAGGATATGGACTCTTGATCATGATTAAAAAGACACGTGTTTCGGTATTTTTGGTAATTCAACAACTAAAGGGGTAAAAGAGGGAATCAAAAATTCTTTTCGAAAAGACATTGTTGTCAAAACATTTTTGAAGCTATAGCTATAAAAATTGGTATTTGTATTGTTCGTTACGATTTAAAAAATACGTGTTTCGGTAATTTTGGAAATTCAACAATCAAGGGGATTAATTTGGAGAAGGGGTGTTTTTCGAAAATCTGTTGCTATTTACGCAATTTTTAATTTAAAATTACAAATTTCCGGATTTGGAATTGGGGTTCGAATTTAAAAGACACGTGTTTCGCCATTTTTGGAAATTAGACTAATAAGGGGGTGAAATACGGGATGCATAAATTGTTATATAAATTAGAGCATCGATAGACGCGAAGGAATGTCATTATGTTTTAAATTCAAATGATACCCGCAGAAAGAAGCACTTTTCTTTTCTTTCCATGGCATTGCAAGGCATGCGGGATACTGTATAAATGAATTGCTTTTCGTTAGTCTCGCTACAACTCGAGAACGGCTGAACCGATTTGGCTAATTTTAGTCTTGAAATATTCGTGAAAGTTCAGGAAAGGTTTAAACGGTGATAAAATATGGAATTGTTGTCCGGAAAAGAGGAAAATCGGGAAAACCTGAAACAGTTTTCTCCAGTGAGCTTTCAATACCGTTCCTATATGTACTTAACATTATAAATTGATAACTATTCATTCGATTGAGATAAAATTTTGTTCATTTGACGTTCAACGAAAGATAAACGTTCTTATGAACTAAAAATTTGGGAAAGTTACCCGTAAAATTTGAAAATTCGCGAGAAACTGAAAGAGCTTTTTCAATTGGATACAAATATCATTGGTCAGACTGCCATAAAAATTTGCATATTTGACGTTCAAAGCTAGAGTAACGTTCTTACGAAATAAAAATTTGAAAAGTATCGCAGAAAATTGGAAAATGCAAAAAAAAAAAAATAGAGATTTTTCTATGAAATATCAAAACCATTTATCTGATTGCACATTGCACATTCGACGTTCAAAGCGAGAGGGAGGTTTGAGTGAAGTAAAAGTTTGAAATATTGGCCAGAAAATAGGAAAATTTGTGGAAAACTGAAAGAGCTATTTTCTTTGGGATATCAATATAATTCGTACGAATGCGATACAATGTTGCACATTTGACGTTCAAAGCAAGAGTATATACATATTAACAATTGCGAAGCATTGCCGGGACGACTAGTCTCTATATATAAAAGGCAATGTCCCGACTGACTGACTTACTGATCATCGCTCAGCCCAAACCACTGAAGATAGAAACTTGAAATTATTAGAGGGTGTTGATCTTACTCATTTAAAAAGCGATTTTTCGGTATTCCGTCTGTAAAGGGCTGAAATGAAGGGATGAAACATTTTTGAAAATACGAAGCTATAACTTCAAAATTTCGGATTTTAATTCAGGAATCGAATTTAAAAGACACGTGTTTCGGTATTTTTTGAAATTCAACCAATAAGGGTGTAAAATAGGGGATATAAAATATTGATTTTCAAAAAATATGTTGCTGTTAACTCATTTTTTAAGCTACAACTACGAAACTTCGCATATGGAATCTTGCTCAGGATTAAAAGCACAAAAGTTTTAGTATTTTTGCAATTTCAGCAAGTAAAAGGATAAAATAGGGGATGAAAAATTCGTTTTGAAAACACGTTGATATTCAGACAATTTTGAAGCTAGAGCTGCAGAAATTGATACTTGTATTTTTGGTTAGAATTTTAAAAATATGTGTTTCGGTAATTTTGGAAATTCAACCATAAAGGGGGTTAAATTGGAGAGGGGGTGTTTTTCGAAAATCTGTTGCTGTTTAGGAAATTTTGAAGTTAGAACTACAAATGTTCGGATTTGAATTCGGGGTTCGAATTTAAAAGACAGGTGTTTCGGTATTTTTGGAAATTCGACCAATATGGGAGTGAAATACGGTATGCAAAAATTGCTTTTCAAAAATATGTTGCCATTAACTTTCAAGCTATAACTACGAAACTTTGGATATGGACTCTTGATCAGGATTAAAAAGACACGAGTTTTGGTATTTCTGGAAATTCAACAACTGAGGGGGTAAAATAGGGGATCAAAAATTCTTTTCGAAAACACATTGTTGTCAAGACAATTTTGAAGCTAGAGCTGCGAAAATTGGTATTTATTTTGTTCTTTAGAATTAATAAAAATACGTGTTTCGGTATTTTTGAAAATTCAACCCCCAATAGGGTTAAATTGGGAGGGGATTTTTTTCGAAACTCTTTTGCTATTAAGGCAATTTTAAAGCCACAGCTACATAAATTGGTATATATTTTCTTGGTCAGAATTCAAAAGATACGTGTTCCGGTATTTTCAGAAAAGTAATCATTTAGGGGGTGAAATAGGGGATGAAACATTTTTTGAAAATACGTTGCTAAACCAATTTTAAACACATAATTACAAAAAAAAAAATGATTTTTGCATACTTGGTTGCAATTTAAAAGACACATGTTGGGGTATTTTTCGCAATTCAACTATTAAGGGGTAACATAGGGAGTTACAAGTAGTAAATTAAATGTTTGTATATCTTAAGAGACTTAACTACGGGGTCATCAGTCGCCAAGGCTTACAAACTGATTAAACTAACTTAGACTAACTTATGCTAAGGACGACACAAACACCCATGCCCGAGGGGCAAACTGAACCCCCGACGGCGAACAGCAGCACGCACCGCAGCATGGCGCCTCAATATACACGGTCATTCTGCCGCGGCTACAAGTAGTATCACAACATTTCATTATGAGAGTACTTAAGCTATGTCTATGAAGAGTTATATTAAGAGGGATAAATAACTGGTGCAGATTAATCAGTCTACGCATGCGAAGCAGCGGGGTTAAGCTTTAGGCTTATAAAAATACTAGCTTATATGCCCGTGCTTCGCAACGGTTGTTAAACAAGGTCCTGTGTGTAGCATGGTTCTTTGGGTTCCGGACGTAGGTCAGCAAAAACACAATCCTTGTTGGATCTCTCTGCCAATAAACTAAGTTCTCCTAGCCAAGATGTCAAATTTAAGTAGAAGTCATTGTCGAAAACGATGAATGTTCATAAAGTTTTTCATACTAAGAGTGAAATTAATTTAAGTCCGTGCTTCTGAACAATGTAAATTCAATGTTTTGTTGTGTTCATAAAGTTACACTTTGCAACAGTAGCGCCGAAAACGGCTAGCAAATTACATTTCTGAAAACGATATTGCATAAGTGCGAATATTGATTTGTAGCAGTTTTCACAAATATCTTCTTGAATAGGAATTTGGAATGAATTGTAAGACAGTGTCAATCATGAGACTTTATACAAAAGAGTTTCGCGTGAAAGTGCTGATCATAATGAGATGTGACAACAACGGATGTATCTGATTCGGTAAAATTTGACTTTCTATCCTGGCGGCCTCGTGTTTTTATGTTGGCAACATCAATAACACGATATAAAATCCTTGCAAAGATGACCGAACCACATAGACTGTAGATAAATACTGCTGTTCTTGCTGTATGCTTGATTTCACGACAAAATATTTGCGTGTCACGCGATTGGCTTATGACGATGTCACATGATTCTCGTTATTGGACATCTGTTGCCAACATTATCATAGGAGGCCGCCGGGATATGAGTAGAACTACGTCGCATAGAAGACCCAGCTGTCAAACGATAACACCTTTTACACCAAGAGTGTCGCGGCTATATGTATCAGAGATCACTGATTAGCACAGACCAGTGAGCTTACTGGCACAGGCATATCAATATATATGGCCTAAGAGACACTCATTAATGTTTGTCTGTGTTACCACCACGCTTCCACGACAGTGATCATTGTTCCACGAGTATTTTTATCTTTGAGTCTATCTGGATTTTTATCTTTGTTTTGTGTCTCTGTTCATAGTCGGTAATGTGTGGTTGACGGAAACAAGTGATCTATTTAAAAATTTGCGTATTTGATATTCCTCGTCTTTATTAAAGTCTGAAAGGACCGCATGAAAGAATAAACAGATTTTGCCGTAAAGTTCGTAAGTCACAGAATATATAGCTCTTCCTAAGAGTATTTATTGCATATTTTGCGAATTTTTGCTCGTCACACTCACCCACTGCCACGCACCGCGACCAAACTCCCTTACTAACATCATTAGACCGAGGGCTATCTACCACCACAACCACGAGGGGGTGGCAGTATGTGGTCATGCAGAAAAGTCTGTCAGCACGTACACACAGAAGCCTTTTATATATAGATATAGATTGGCCTCACCGGCTTTAGTGCTGTATATTGAAGTAATGATTTATTATTAGATATCCCGTACATTAATAAGCTTATTCCTCTTACAGCAATAATTCAAAGGAAAAAACATTTAATGTGAAAATTTTTAACTTAAAATGGGACTTATTTTACACAAAATCTTGTCACAGTCAAGCGTCTTGAGACTGTGAGTGAGGAGGGGAGTGGATGGAGGAAGGATGCCACCTCACTCACAGTCAAGATGCTTGTGGCACTGGAGCGGCCGGACATGGTGGTTGTGTGTGCATAGTAGTCTGTGTGAATGTGTGTTTCTTTTTCTGACGAAGGCCACGGTAAAAAAAATGCATTAGTGGGAATTTGACTGTCTATTTCTCGTGCCTGTCAGCAACTCAAAGAGCCTGTTACGATGAGTTGTTACTATCCTCCATTATTGACCTTAAAAATGTTTATATGATACACAGATAAAAGGTACACACCACTTCTCTACGTTACCCTTAAGCCGTCCTCACACGGGACGTGTTGTCCCAGCGTGGCGCAGGCCAGACGTGCTGTCTACCTGGTATAGCTACAGTACGCTCTGAAACGACCCGCTACATCCCACGGAACACAACGTGCTGCTCATCGTGATTTGTTCTGCGACCGCAGCGCTCTCCAGCGCCCGTTGCGGGCTGGCGCATTGATCATTGTGTTTACAAAGATCGATGTGCGTAAAATTACACGGTATTTCTCTTAGCCATCGTCGAAAAAAAAAAAAAAACGAAATGCTTTCTGATGCTTGCATGTGACATGCAGTACTCTTACAGAAATTGTATTTTTTTTCCCTTCAAGAAGCTCAAAGACGGTACATGTATCTGAAAGCGGTTGAGATAATAACGAAATTTACGACAAAATAAATTTTGGCAAAAATTCTTTAAACAATTGTCAATGGTGAAATACATCATTTGCATCAGCTCCAGTTGTCTTGCTCTTATATTCCCATTTTCGACGTTGTACATATTCTGTATGTGGTGTCGCACAAGTACAAAGTGCGCGCCACCTACTTTCGCCGCGCGCCGCCATACATGCACGGCGCGGCGTTCTTCCGACGACAGCCACGAGCGCCCTCTGGTACAACGCCGCTCGTGGCCACCACTGAAGGACATCGGTCACTTCGCACTTCGCACTTCGGACTGAGCTAGCAAACAGTTACGACCTTCGTAATCAGATAGGCACGATTGAAGACTTCGCTATTGTACAGGCACTAGGCAGGCCTCCAACAACTATGTATCAACATTCTGCAGTACTATGTAAAAGTTAAGTATTGTTACATTCTGTGCAATATATATCTTTCTAATTTACTCGAGTGTTTATAGTTTCTGGCTGCTCCCCTCCGTACCTGCACCAGCGTGTCGGTCTCGTTTCACTCGGCTACCGACACCTACGACGAGGCTGGGACACAAAAGCGGCGACGAAGTCGGGACACAAAAGTGGGACGAGGAGTGATAGAACCTTGGACCAGCCCGCTTACTGCAGCCAGACAGCAGCAGTCGGAGCACGCAAAAATTGCTCCCGCCCACCCACCCTTAATATAAGAATTTTGGGGGAAGATATTTTGTTACGTATTTTGTGGACTTTTTTGTTGCAGAGCGAGTCCTTTCATATTGCATTTGTGTTTTGTTATAATTTACTTGTATGCGCGGCGCCTAATCGGTCAGCATGGCCACTACCCCGAACCCAAACTTTATGGAAATTATTCAGTTACAGACGGCGCAAATCACCCAGTTGCTCCAGGCAGTGGCCGAGCTGACAGCGCGGGCAGCTCACCAACAACAACAGTCGTCACATCAGCAGCCCACACCTGCCGCCGCACCGCTTCCGACGTTCCGCCAGTACAACGAACGTGAGGAAGAATGGAGCGACTACTTCGCACAGTTTCAAGAACTCGTCGCGGCTCATCAAATTACAGGTCAGAAAGTGAAGCATCTGTTATTATCTGTAGTGGGCCCCCAGACATTCGTGTTACTGCAAAAACTATTCCCGCACGCATCTCCTCGTGATGTAGACTTTGAACAAATTGTAGATGCACTGAATGCTCATTATGAGAGAAAAGTTCTCGTAGCTGCGGCACGGTACCGATTTTTCAGACTTAAAAAATTACCGCAGCAGTCACACCAAGAGTGGATTACGGAATTGAAGGGCTTAACCCGCCAATGTAAATTTACTTGCTCTTGTGGACTTTCGTATAGTGACGTGATGTTGAGGGATGCGATTACGCAGAATATTCAGGACCCCAGAATTAGAGCAGCAATTCTGAAACAGCCTGACCCTTCATTAGACAGTGTACTGCAGCTTATAGAAGCGCATGATACTTTTGACTTAGCTGATGTAGAAATGCAAAGCCACAGTGTAAATTCAGTGCGACGCAACGGACGCTTTCCTAGCCGTAGTTCTCAGTATAGCACTAGTGATTCTTATTTTTCTACCGGCCGTGCTGAACAGACAGTGAACAGTAGCCAGTGTAAAAGTGCGACGCAAAGGTCGCCCCGTAGTGTTAGACACAGTAATTTGAATAACGGGCGCCAACGCTCATTTCAGAAAAATGTACGTAAATCTTGCCCCCAGTGTGTGTCTCGCCACAAGCGTGCTCATTGCCCTAGTCGCAACGCAACCTGTTATCAATGTGGCAAATCGGGACATGTGCAGTCTGTGTGTATGCAAATTCAAAACTCAAAGAACAGTAACGTTAGAAACAGTGCTTCGCATAGTGCGAGAGCAGTGCATACAGTCAATGTCATAGACGCTGTGGAGTTTAACAGTGCTTTAGTTGGTTCTCCATTGCAAGAAAGTAGTTCTGCGCCTATGGCAAAACTATATAGTGCGCCACGTAGCAAGCGCCGACGAGCGCGTAAAACAGTGCAACGGAAACGGGTTCGGGACACGCAAAATGACTATGAACAGTGCATTCCTGTAGTGAACCTAGTGCCTTCTGCAACTTCTTATTGTAAAAGTGCCCAGTACTGTGTAGATAGTGCCAGTAGACTTGTTGTAGATACTGAAAGTAATTTTAGTGCAGTAGCCTCGCATTGCGCGGACGCCGATCCGGCGGTAGTGTCATCTAGTGACAGTGTTGTTAATCCGCTGCGTGCCGAGTCTGCGCCGCTTACTTCACTACGCGGCCCGCGCAAGTGCAGCAAACAAACCGTAGCAGACGTTGCCCACATTCGCGCGCCTGTCGAGCGCCGCAAGCAAAAACTGTTTGTGAATCTCTCCATAGAAAATAAGACTGTGCAATTTCAGCTTGATACTGGTTCCGCTGTTACATTAATCAATAAAGATACTTATGGACTTCTGGGTTCGCCAAAATTGTCGCCGTCACAGCAAGTGTTAACAGCTTATACAGGTGAAAATATTCCCGTGCTAGGAACATGTAGCCTGCCTGCCTCTTTCCAAGGTGTAACAAAAACGGTTGCTTTTGTTGTTCTTCAGGCCAAATCGACACAAAACATTTTTGGACTAGATGCTTTTGACTTGTTTGGTTTATCAATTCAAAGAGATGTGCTTCAAATTTCGTCAATAGTGCCTCAGGATAAAATCAATGCATTGTGTGACAAATACAGTGACTTGTTTTCGCCGGAACTAGGTTGTGCAAAAGACTTCGTGGCACATGTGACTTTAAAAGAATCTGCAGTTCCAAAATTTCGTAAAGCTAGACCAGTGCCTATCGCATTGCGTGATACAGTTGCCGAAGAACTTAAACGTTGGCAAGATAGTGGGGTGATTTCTCCTGTTTCTGCGAGTCAGTGGGCCTCGCCTATAGTAATTATACCCAAGCCGTCAGGAAAACTTCGTCTCTGTGCGGACTTTAAATCAACAGTGAACAGTCAAACAATTGTCGACACTTATCCCCTGCCCAGACCTGAGGAACTGATGGACAAATTAGGACAGTCTCGCTTCTTTTCCAAGATTGATTTAGCAGAGGCATACTTACAGATTCCACTTGATGACGAGTCAAAAAATTTTTTCGTCATTAATACTCACATGGGCCTTTTTCAATTTCAACGCCTACCCTTTGGCAGTTCTTCCGCTCCCGCTATTTTTCAGCGTTTTTTGGAACAGCTGACAGTTTCTGTACCTTGTTGCTCGAACTATTTAGATGACATTGTGGTATCCGGACGTACAGTTGAAGAACATTTAGCAAACCTGGAGTGCCTTTTCAAAGTTTTGACTGCAGCAGGTCTACGTTGCAATAAAGCAAAGTGTTCGTTTTTTCAGACTGAAATAGAGTACCTAGGCCATGTGATTAATGCCCAAGGAATTCATCCCTTACAGTCACATCTTCGAGCAATCAAAGACTTGCCTCCTCCTAAGAATGTGCATGAATTGCAAGCAGTGATGGGAAAGCTTAACTATTATTTCAGGTTTATTCCCAATGCCTCTCAGATTGCAGCTCCACTGCATCACTTACGTAGGAAGAATGTTCCTTTTGTATGGTCTAAAGATTGTCAGGTTGCCTTTGACAAACTAAAGTCTGCACTACTCAGTGATGCATGTTTGATTCCCTTTGACCCACAGAAGCCTGTAGTGTTAGCAGTTGACGCCTCGTCGTACGGTCTCGGTGTTGTTCTGTCGCATCGTATTGGATGTCACGATCGTCCTATTGCCTTTGCATCCAAGCTACTGACGCCGACGCAACAGAATTACAGTCAGATAGAAAAGGAGGCCTTAGCAATCAATTACGGCGTCACAAAGTTTCATCATTATCTCTATGGCAGAAAATTCTATTTGTTGACAGACCACAAGCCTCTCACGTCGTTGTTCTCACCCACGAAGCCAATTCCGCCACGAACGGCACAAAAGCTTCAGAGATGGTCCTTGATATTGTCTAATTATCAGTATGAGATTTTGTACCGACCTACCACTAAACACGCCAACGCGGACACACTTTCCCGACTTCCGGTTGGCCAGGATGTGTCGTTTGATTCTTCGGAAATGGCATGTTGTCAGATAGATTCCAGAGATGCTACCGCTGTCGCAGATTTCCCTTTGAACTCTCGTCGGGTTGCACAGGAAACAGCTGCGGATGCAGACCTAAGTGTGGTAGCACGTTTTGTTCGCTCAGGGTGGCCTGCCAGAGCCAAAGACATTGATCGGCCTCTGGTTCGACGTTATTTTGCACAACGTCATGCATTGTCTTTAAGTCAGGGTGTACTGTTGTTGCATACCGACAACGACCAAACACGAGTGATTGTTCCTCGTTCCCTGCAACGTGAAGTGTTACGCCTCCTGCATCAAGGACATTGGGGCATTGTTAGGACAAAGCAACTGGCCAGACGTCATTGTACCTGGGTTGGTATGGACGCTCAGATAGAGAACATGACGTCACAGTGTACTGTTTGTGCGGAGCATCAGGCGGCTCCTCCGCAACGTTTCTCAGACTGGCCACGCCCCAAGGGACCATGGCAACGTTTACATGTTGACTTTGCCGGACCTTTCTGGAATACGCGCTGGTTAATTGTTGTAGACGCTTTCAGCAAGTTTCCTTTTGTGATTGCCATGAACTCAACGACAGCTTCTAGTACAATCAGTGCCTTAACATCAGTGTTTTGCATCGAAGGTTTGCCTGAAACTATCGTCAGTGACAATGGACCTCAGTTTGTTAGTGCGGAATTTCAACAGTTTTGTCGCGTGAATGGCATTCAGCATATTACCACTGCACCTTTTCACCCTCAGTCCAATGGTGAAGCAGAACGTTTCGTTCGAACATTCAAGTCTCACATGGACAAGATGAAAGGTCAGCACTCCAGGCAGCAAGCTCTTCAAATTTTCCTGTCTACGTATCGGTGCATGCCACGTGACGGCCCGTCTCCTGCCGAGCTGCTACACGGCCGCCGTCACCGCACTCTCCTTCACCTGCTGCAGCCTCCCACGCACCGAGTCGGTTCGTATGGCGCTACGCGTTTTCAGGTTTCCACGCCGGTGCTGTACAGGGTGTTTGCTGGAAACAAGAAGACATGGTTGCCGGGCACCATTCAACGCGTGCTTGGGCGCAATATGTTTGTTGTACGTTCTTCCACAGGGTCGGAGCTGCGGCGCCACGCAAACCAATTGCGCCTGCACAGACCGCGCGATCCTGTCTCCGGTTTCTTGATTCCAGACCCAGTTCACCGCCAGGGAGCACAACCACATCGTTCGTCCCCGGACTACGAGATCCCGATGGAGATCGACGCGACGCCGCCGCTGTCGCCGCCGCAGATGACAGCGTCACCGAGAGGGACTCCGGGACCGTGCGGGCCCCCCCAGCTTGGGCCACGCACCTCAGAAGAAGATGACCTGCTCCCTCTGGGCGGGGGCGGGCGCCCTTCCCCAGGTTTCGGCGGGTTCCCTGGAGGATCTCAAGGCGGATGCCGGGGCGCGGACGGCGTCTCGATCCCGGCCTCCGCTACGACGCCCGTCCCACCAGTAACGCCCCCGCCCAGGCCCTCCTCCCAGTGCCGTCGCCGTGGCCCTCAGCCCTACGCCGCGACGGCGCGGCGGTTTGGGGGGGAGGGGTGTGGTGTCGCACAAGTACAAAGTGCGCGCCACCTACTTTCGCCGCGCGCCGCCATACATGCACGGCGCGGCGTTCTTCCGACGACAGCCACGAGCGCCCTCTGGTACAACGCCGCTCGTGGCCACCACTGAAGGACATCGGTCACTTCGCACTTCGCACTTCGGACTGAGCTAGCAAACAGTTACGACCTTCGTAATCAGATAGGCACGATTGAAGACTTCGCTATTGTACAGGCACTAGGCAGGCCTCCAACAACTATGTATCAACATTCTGCAGTACTATGTAAAAGTTAAGTATTGTTACATTCTGTGCAATATATATCTTTCTAATTTACTCGAGTGTTTATAGTTTCTGGCTGCTCCCCTCCGTACCTGCACCAGCGTGTCGGTCTCGTTTCACTCGGCTACCGACACCTACGACGAGGCTGGGACACAAAAGCGGCGACGAAGTCGGGACACAAAACTGTATATTTGGAGATAATAGTTTCTGACCATATATTTTACTTGTTATATACGCGGAACAACGCCCCAGCTCGACAATGCTCGTTGTGATAATTGTTGCTTTTGGTATATTGTACGTAAACACTGTTCCTCCTACACTGCATCTGCTTCTGTAGCCACGCGCTAGCCATGTTCACCTTGCACTGTGAAACTGAACTATTTCAACAGTGAACTGAACTGCAACTTAATTCAAACACCGTGGGGAAAACCGAGTGACGTAGGGTACTGTCTTGAATTTTATTTGTTCCTGTAGCCTAGAACGAAAAACTCAACAAGTTCGTTCCTGTTTCTAATAAATATCGTCGAATACCGAATATTGTAATCGTATTAAAAAAATAAGTTGATTACCCTCCCATAATTAACTAAATGCTTAAAAATATCTGGGCGGGTGTAGATGCTTACCTGTTATTTACATCTCTTTTCCTCCATAGGTCATAACGCTAATCACCACGCTAATCCGTCGTCTTAAAAAGAAATAACAACGAATTATGGATATTACACTTAAATTAATAAGAAAGAACCAGAGACATTAAGGAAACAAAAACGCTCCACCGACTGCGCTACTTCTCCTGGGATGAAAATGCGTTTTTTTTAATATACTATGCACCTAAGACATGTTGTAATATCTTATTGATCTATGACAAAGTATCAAAAAGACGCTCCTTTGATAGCATAGGAACGATATTCTTTCACGGTATACAAATTATAACACTGCCTGAAGTTAAATACGATATCCTTTAAAGCTATGAATCTATAGTTTCCGGTATTTTATTATAACAAATCATACCTAAAATGATGCGTTTTCAAAAGTTCTTCAATTTTCTGGCTCTTTAAAAAGATTATATTTATACGCCGTGTGCTAAAAAGAAAGAAGGCTCGAAATACGGAGTTCTGTTTGCAGTATGGCGGATCAAAAGTTCTGCTTGTCACGTGAAAACCAGGTCGCTTTTATTGGCCACTTTCCACACCACAAAGCAAAAATATAACATGCTGGATCCTACATTCCACGCTTCGCAGGGCAGTGGAACGTGGAATTCCACGCTGCAACGGCACCACGTCCTCCTCCACGTGCGTTTCCACGTCCCATGAGAGGACGGCATTACTGGTTACTGTAGCGAGAGCAAGGGCATTCGACTACAAATTTAAAATCCAGCAGCTTTGTTAAATGATTAAAAGAACGGACGTCATACGGAGGTTCAGCTCTAGGGAAACCCGAGTCATTACTGTCTCTTCTTTCATGATAACGGGCGTCACATCGGATAGTGTTGTGGAAACTGCACAGAATTCGTACGAGCCGGCTATGCGTCAGATTCAGGTGCTTTTTACTGCTTTTGCGCCTCGTCTACATCTGCTCTCTCTTACTGGTAAAGGGAAGGGGGGGAAAGGGAGTGAATAACGTTACTATGAACCAATCATATGCAAAGCGTCCTGTATATAAGGCCGGCTATTACGCTACTGTGACACACAATGTCAAATACAGGGTGTCCAGAAAAGGGCTCCCTGATTTCAAAATTAAATATCTCGAAAACAAAGATCTATAGAGGGTGTCCAGAAAAGGGCTCCCTGATTTCAGAATTAAATATCTCGAAAACAAAGATCTATAGAGGAATGCAGTAAACGGTATGTTTATTGTGAAAGCTGTAAGAAGTTAATACAGCAGTTTGAAATGATAGTTACAAAAGCTGCTAACAGATGGCACTGTACTCTGTACAGCTCATATCAGCATACATAAGTGAAATAATCGTGTGGAAACACTCTTTGCAAACAATCACATCACAATGTTTTCAAAATGTTCACCATTGGCACAACAGAGGTAGCGCAAACGAAGAATGAAATTCGCCATCACATTTCGTAGTGTCTCAACCGAAATGGATTCACATGCCGCAGAGATCGCCGATTCAAGCTCGTCCAACGTGGCTTTGGGTAGACCATGTCTTTCACTGTGCCCCACAAAAAAAAGTCACAGGGAGTCAAATCCAGCGAATATGGAAGGCAATCCATGCCTGCACCAGTAAATTTGGGATATTCCAAAGCAATGACTCGATTCCCGAAGTATTCCTCAAGAAAGCGAAACACTTGTCCGGTCCGATGTGGTCGGGCTCCATCTTGCATAAACCATTCAGTACCTGGTCGATCCTCTAACACTTGCTGTGTGGCGACAAATTGTTCCAAACTTGCAACATAACGTGCACCAGTGACCGTTTCTCGAATGAAAAGAGGGCCAATAATGCCTCTGCTGCATACTGCAGCCCACACAGTAACTTTAGGACAATACAGGGATTTCCAATATGGTTTTTCGGAACCCCAAAATCGCCAGTTCTGCTTATTCACGTATCCATTCAGGTGGAAGTGTGCTTCATCTGTAGACCAGATGCAGCCAACATAAAATCATGCACTATCAATCATTGTGAGCAACTCTTTGTTGCACCGCTCGTACGGGTATGGCCTGATGCGTTTGAATTTTGAATAGAAACATGTGTAGGCTCTTTGTCAGTATTTTCTGCGTGCTGGAGCGCTTCAAACCAGTCTCAGACGCAATTATACGGACGGATGACATTGTATTTCGCTGAATAATTCCAGAAACTGTGGCGATATTTTCAGGCGTAACTGCGGTTTGCTTGCGGCCAACATGCCCTACTAGATCATCAGTTACGCTGCCTGTTCTTTGAAATTTTGCGAGCAGCGTACGAATGGTTTTCGCATCGTGTCCTTTTGGAACATTAAACCGTGCTTGAAAACTTCGCCTTGTTGCCGTAGGACTCTCTTCTAACCTGTGGTACTCTAGCACCAGAAAAACGCGTTCTTCAATAGAGTACATGGTTTTAAACTCTTCCTTCGGTACGCTAACCTCCTTTCACGTTTCAATAGTGGAACTGGTCGCTCTGGGCTTCAGATCATTATTTATACTAAGCATTACGTATGGCGATTACAGCGCCATCTGTTAGCAGCTTTTGTAACTATTGTTTCAAACTGATGTATAAACTTCTTACAGCTTTCACAATAAACATACCGTTTACTGAATTCCTCTATCGATCTTTGTTTTCGAGATATTTAATTTTGAAATCAGGGAGCCCTTTCATGGACATCCTGTAGTTCTTCTGTTCAGCGCTTCAATGGATATTGTATTTGATATCAGATCCTAAGCCCATATAATGTACGTGAACTCTTCACACTAGTTACATTGCTCTGTAACATTGCCTGACCGTGCAGTAGTCGGACAGCCTTACGTCAGCCTCTGCTACTGTAGGTGGAGAAGACATGGTTTTTGGAGCAACAGATGTATTCATTCATCGTAGTTTATCCAATTAGCGTGAAATATTTATAAATTATACATACAAACGTTCCTTATCAATCACTCTACCTGAAAACAAATTTTTCTGTTAAATAATTACAAATTAACAATGTTAGGACTTTTGTCCTATTCTTACATTGTGAAACCTTGAGTTTTACTCAGTTTCATGATTCTAGGACAGCATGAAGAACCGTAGAGGATTTGCAGAGCGACTTTGCTAGTGAGGAAATGTGAGACATATATTAGTGTATCATAGCAAAGAGTAATTGTTACCAGGAATCCGTAATTACAAAAGTGAATAAGAAAATCCAGAAGAAAATAGAAATAAACAAACACTGCACAAAGCCAGACTCTCGTAATACTCACAACTAACTATTAAACCAACAACAACACCAACACACTAGGACGAAACACAATCTGGTATACACTCACATATGGAAAGAAACTGACACACATAATTGGAATTTAATGGCCTACTAATGCAATAACTCAACACAGAAATGTCAACAAAGTAATAGAACACTGACATCTTATAAAACGTCTCGCATCTACCAACTTCAAAGGAACAGCTCTCATGTTATATACCTGGATAGACAAGTAAAACTTCTGAAACAAGATACAAAGAACATAAAACAGCATGGAAATACGAACCCAGCCATGCAACATTCACAGAGCACCTCAGACAAATAGTTCACCAACCTACCACCACAGAAACATATATGAAAGTAATCAAATTTAGCAATATAAAATATGTCCTAATCCTTCAAGACAGTTTCCAAATTAAGAAATCAATAATAAAAGAGAAGCGCATTAAGTGTCCTACTAAACTCCAGCAAGCAAACAGCATCTACATACAAATGCAATCCCCCCAAAAATACGCAACTTAGTAGGATTACATTAACAAAGAAATTCCCCCTGTCCTACATATATAATCAAACACACAGAAATTTCCCTTGAACATACGTACGTACACACACACACACACACACACACACACACACACACACACACACACACACACATAAACTGAAAAGCTATTTATAAACACAAACAATCCAGTCAGAATAACACACACAGAAGCTAGCATTTTGTCCCTTTGTCAGGGAAGATAAAAACACAAACCATGAACGTCTGTCATAATATCGATCCAAATAACCCAAGTGAATAAATACATCATTCACATTCACGGAATTTATGACGTTAACTGTGAATGAGAAAAGTTGAAAGTGTGTACCCAGCCGGCATTCGAACCCGGGTTTCCTGTTTTCTAGGCAGTTGAGCTGATCCCTATACCATGTGGAACACACCTATCACCACAATCAACCCAATTCCACAATCGTTACTACAGCTCAACCGCAAACTGCAAGGATCTTCTTAAGCTAAAGTAATCACACTCAGAAGAATATGCGCATATAAGAAAGACGAGTGAATCCTAAGATGTGCGAATCATTTGACTGCATGCCGAATTGACACATGTAAAAAAGTCTTTGTCATAGTAAGCACAGATCATAATAGAAATTTATGTTTTTGTTTTGTTTATAATCTACTTACTTTCAGCGGAATAATCTGTAAATAGCCGCGGTGGAGTAGCCGAGCGGTCTAAAGCGTCTCGCTGCGGAGCGCGCGGTTGCTCGCCGTGGAGGTTCGAGTCCTCCCTGGGGCATGGGTGTGTGTGTTGTCCTTAGGTTAGTTTACCTAGATTTAAGTAGTTTGTAAGCTATGGACTGACGACCACGCAGTTTGGTCCGATAGATTTACAAGCATTTTAAGCTGTAAATATACACATATTAGTGAGTATTTGTTCATGACGAAGTTTTTCCTAATATCACTGAAACAGCTGAATTCGACTGTTTTCACATTAATTTCCGTATTACGTATATCTGTTAATATTTTACTAATGCTTGTAACGCAAAAATTACACTATTTCGTTAATTTAGTACAAAAATAATTATAAACAAATATCACTGCTTCGGCGGTGTCCCCGAACTGTCAGTGGTACGACTTTTACAGCAGTGATTGTCGCGACTGTATATGCTAGACTGTGGTAGTACTGTTCGAAATGCTGACGTAGACGTCACATGCCAGAAGCCGCAGCATGTTTTGAGGGATTAGTTCCCCAGTCACAGTAATCTCTTTCTATCTACATCTACAACTACATGGGATACTCTGCAAATCAGATGTAAGTGCCTGACAGAGGGTTCATCAAACCACCATTATACTGAAACTTCCTGGCAGATTAAAATTGTGTGCCGGAACCGGGACTCGAACCTGGGACCTTTGCCTTTCGCGGGCAAGCGCTCTACCGACTGAGCTACCCCGACACGACTCACGATGCCGCCTCACAACTTTACTTCCGCCAGTACCTCGCCTCCCACTTTCCAAACTTCACAGAAGCTCTCTTGCAAACACGCAAGACTAGCACTCCTGGAAGAAAGGATATGGTGGAGACATGGCTTAGCCACAGCCTAAGGGATGTTTCCAGAATGAAACTTTCACTCTGCAGCGGAGTGTGCGCTGATATGAAACTTCCTGGCAGATTAAAATTGTGTGCCGGAACCGGGACTCGAACCTGGGACCTTTGCCTTTCGCGGGCAAGCGCTCTACCGACTGAGCTACCCCGACACGACTCACGATGCCGCCTCACAACTTTACTTACGCCAGTACCTCGCCTCCTACTTTCCAAACTTCACAGAAGCTCTCTTGCAAACACGCAAGACTAGCACTCCTGGAAGAAAGGATATGGTGGAGACATGGCTTAGCCACAGCCTAAGGGATGTTTCCAGAATGAAACTTTCACTCTGCAGCGGAGTGTGCGCTGATATGAAACTTCCTGGCAGATTAAAATTGTGTGCCGGAACCGGGACTCGAACCTGGGACCTTTGACTTTCGCGGGCAAGCGCTCTATCGACTGAGCTACCCCGACACGACTCACGATGCCGCCTCACAACTTAACTTCCGCCAGTACCTCGCCTCCTACTTTCCAAACTTCACAGAAGCTCTCTTGCAAACACGCGGGAAGAAAGAACACCTGAATCTCTCCGTTCGAGCTCCGATTTCAAGTATTTTATCTGATGAACTTTTCTACCTATGTAACCGGCAGTCAACAGTATATTTTCGCATTCGGAGGAGAATGTGGCGATTGGAGTTTTGTAAGTAGTCCACCCTGCAGCGATAAGCGCCGTGGTTGTAATGATACCCATCCCAGATCCTGTATCATTTCCGTAACGCTGTCTCCCCTGTATCGTGACAATACAAAACGAGCTGCCCTTCTTTGGACTATTTCGATGTCCTGCGTCAAATCCACCTGATAAGGATCCCACACTGGGCAGCAATACTCCAAAAACGGACGGACATGCGTAGTGTATGCAATCTCTGTAGCAGTTCTGTTATTGCACATCTTTTAAGGGTTCTGCCAATAAAACGCAGTCTCTGGTTCGTCTTTCCCACGACATTATCTACGTGTTCTTTCCAGTATAAGTCTGAAGTAATAGGAATTCCTATGTATTTAGTGGAGTTCACGGCCTTCACTTTTGACTGATTAACGTGTCTTGTAAACAAAGCTTGACGGATTTCTTTTCGTACTCTTGTGGACGACTTCACACTTCTCATTATTTAGAGCCAATTGCCAATTTTTACACCACAGTGATATTTTATTTAGATCGTTCTGCAGTTGGTTTTGATCTGCATATGACGGCGTCATCTGCAAAGATGCAGCAACTGGAAGCAGTTAATTCTATAAAGTATCTGGGAATAGTCATTAGGAGGGATTTAAAATGGAACGACCATATAAAATCAATCCTCGGTAAAGCAGATGCCATACTTAGATTCATTGGAAGAATACTAAGGAAATGCAGTCCGAAGACAAAGGAAGTAGGTTACAGTACACTTGTTCACTCACAGCTTGAATACTGCTCACCGGTGTGGGATCCGTACCAGGTGGGATTGATAGAGGAGGTAGAGAAGATCCAACGGAGAGCAGCGCGCTTCGTTACAGGATCATTTGGTATCCGTGAAAGCGTTACGGAGATGATCGATACACTCCAGTGGAAGACTCTGCAGGAGAGACGCTCTGTCGCTCGGTATGGGCTTTTGTCGAAGTTTCGAGAACATACCTTTACCGAGGATTCTAGCAGTATGTTGCTCCCTCCTACGTATATCTCGCGAATAGACCGTAAGGATAAAATCAGAGAGATTAGAGCCCACACAGAGGCATATCGACAATCCTTCGTTCCGCGAACAATACGTGATTGGAATAGGAGGGAAATTCGATAGTGGTACTCAAGGTACCACACCGTCAGGTGGCTTGCGGAGTATCGTTGTAGATGTTGTAGATGTAGAACTTAAGAGATCTGCTCAGATTTTGTCCCAAATCGTTGATGTAGATAAGGAACAACAGAGGACCAATAACACTAACATTTGGAACGACCGGTATCATCTATGTTTTAGTCGATGCCTTACCCGATGGTAACTACTAACTGTGTCCTCTCTGACAAGAAATCGCCTATCCAGTCATAAACCTCGGGTGATATTCCGTAACCACTCAATTTGATTAATAGCCATTTGTGAGGTACGGTGACAAATGGCTTCTGGAAATCAAGAAATACGGAATAAATTTGAGAAACTTTATCGATAGCACTCTTCACTTGGTACGAGTAAAGAGCTAGTTGTGTTTCGCATGAACGATATTTTCTAAATCCGTGTTGTGTCAGTAGATGATTCTGTTCGAGATAATTAATAATACAGTAGAAGCCCGAAAACTCGGCACTCAGTTTCCCGGCAGACCGAGTAAATCGGCCACCGGCCTGCACACCCTCTGGAACACTTGCGGGGAGTGACACTTGCGAGGAGTGACACTTGCGGGGAGCCCGGGACCCTTGGGGCGGCTAATGGCTTTTCCTGGGTACAGGCACACCAAGAAGTCTAGCACTGTCAACATAACACGAAACTTGTTCTAACGTTGAGTGTTCCTCCTGAAAACAAAACGGTATTTTCACAGTGATAATGTTTGGAGAGTTATTAAGACATTCTCTGCTACTACAAGACAATGACTTTCAACAGTCATACCTCCTAAAAGCATATTATTCAGAACAAAATGTTCAAATGTTTTTATAGTCTATGGGACTTAACTAGGGGGTCATCAGTCCCTAAACTTACAAATTACTTACGAACTAGGACGGCACAAATATCCATGCCCGAGGGGGGATTCGAACCCCCGACCATAGTGGTCGTGCAGACCGTGACTGGAGCGCCTTAGTCCCCTCGGTCACCGCGGCCGGCTATTCAGAACACTAAGCATATCAAGACACCTGCGCAAGCAATAAATATATTAGGCATCCTGCACAGATACGTTGATGTAATTGACCGCTATGTAGTTAACCCCACTATCACGCAACTTCCATCTCTTTAAAAATAGCTACTATGCTTTTTAATAGGAGATGCAACCTTAAACCTTCAATTAAAAAACGTTAATAATAAGTCAATGAGTATTATACATACTTTATGCGTTTATTCGAGACCCCAAAACGATTTCGCTGTATTCGAATTACAAATTTATGAAATACGGAATGTGTAAGGGAATGTCACACACCGAAAAATGCTAAAGATAAATTTTATTTTCTATCATCGTCATATAGAACCATTTTTACTCCGAACTTGGCATAAACCAACAGGGAGAAACAAGTTGCAAGACTTCCAGGAAAAATAAAGCGTAATTGGCAACCAATAGTTGGTTATAAATTGCATTGCCTGTTAACTGTATAAATATAAATTACGGAATACGCGGAACTCCTGTTCAGTACAGTCAAAAAGGTCTAAGGTAATAGAGAGTGGTTTACAATCAGATATCCGTATCACTCTCCTCCTCAAGAAGTCTGTGTGAAGATTTATATTCAGAACATTCAAGAAAAAGGCTACTGTGATGTTGAAACTACAAGAGGCAGCTTATTTACTCAGGAAGGGAAAACATTATGGTGCCCGTAAATTTGAATGGCTGTATCTCTTGTAGTAACATTCATTTTTTGATAAAATGTTAAAATCCAATATACCAGAATTTTGTTTTTCTAAACTCAGTGCCAACTTTTTTTGTCGAAATGTTTGCAGGAAGTAGTCTTGATGTGATTTCATACTTATATGCATTAAATTGATATTATCAAACATGTCATTTGTGTCAAAAATTGCGCGGCCGGTCCGGTGGGCCTTTCCCTGAATACGGCACAGGTAGCGGCTGGAGGGCGTGGAGTAGGGGTGGTGTATCCCTACTTCTGGAACACCCTGTCCACTACCTGCAGCGTCCGGGTCTCCCCGCAAGTGTCTACACATTCCATTTCTGCGCAAGTGTCACTCCCCGCAAGTGTCACTCCCCGCAAGTGTCACAAACTCCTCGCAGCATGCAAGATAGAATTGAAATCGTAGCGTGTAGCAGTTACAGGATATGCTATAAATAGGCCTAGACATCATCTTTCCTTGTGTCACATACACCTTATTTAAAAACCCTTTGAGTTTCATGAACACGGTTTGTAGATGCGTCTTCATATTAAAGAACACCGTGATCAAAATTATGGAAACGCATTTTTTCACAGTGCCTTTTAAAACCAGTTTAGGCGAGAGGGGAAATTTAGTGGAATATTTATTAATAATTGTCTGAAAGAAACAGATGTTGGCGGTGGTCCGGATTGGAACATATGGAATATGTTTTATGAAGTGAACCACTATTGTCCATACTTTTCATTGTTCACGGCTGTATGTCTTCTTAAAGTTGTTTTGTAAATGTAAATTAAAGTACGTACTCGTAAGGAACGAATATCATTTCTTAGACATTTTCTTGCCGCGGTGGAGTAGCCGAGCGGTCTAAGAGGCCTCGCTGCGAAGCGTGCGGTTGCTCTCCGTCGGAGGTTCTAATCATCCGTAGAGCATGTATGTGTGTGTGTGTGTGTGTGTGTGTGTGTGTGTGTGTGTGTGTGTGTGTTGTCCTTAGGTTAGTTTCCCTCAGTTTAAGTAGTGTGTAAGTTACGGACTGATGACCACGCATAGGGACTGATAACCCCGCAGTTAAGTCCCTTAAGCTTAACAAACATTTGAACATTTGATGACCACGCAGTTTGGTCCGATAGATTTACAAACATTTGATTTTGATATTTTCTTAAATTTCTTTTGTATTACTGTATTCCATCATTTGTATTGTATTTTAAAATAATAAAAGAAAGTATTTTGTAACAAAAAATCATACTTTACTTTTTTAACGCCCTTCCCGATAACCCGGCATTTTCACAAACTCGGCCAACCTTTGATCCACATTAGACCGTGTTTTCGGGACTCTACTGTATTTGAGTACAGGATATGTTCCAAACCCTGCTACAAACTGACGTCATTGAAATAGGCCTATAGTTTAGTGGGTTACTCGTACTGCCTTGCTTGAATATTGGTGTGACTTGAGCAACTTTACGGCCTTTGGGTACAGATACTTTGAGGGAGGGTTTGTATATGGCTGTTAAGTAAGGAGCTATCGCTTCATCACAATCGAATAAAAATCTAATGGGTATACAGTCTGGACCAGAAAACTTGTTCTTGTTACGTGATTTAAGTTGCTTCACTACTCCGAGGATATCTATTTCAACGTCACTCATAGTGGCCTCTGTTCTACATCTACATAGATACTCTGCAAATCACATTTACGTGCCTGGCATAGGTTTCATTAACCACTTTCATAACTTTTCTCTACCGTTCCATTCTCTTATAGAAGAAAGAACACCTAAATCGTTCCGTTTTCGATCTGATTTCTCTTATTTTATTGGGATGGACATGTTTCCCTAAGTAGGTAGGTGCTAGCAAAATATTTTCACATTCAGAAGTAAAAGTCGGTGATTGAAACTTCGCAAACAGATCACGCCGCAATGAATAAGGTCTTTCTTTTAATGATTTTCACCCCAATTCGTGCAACATTTCCGTGACGCTTTCCCCCCCGGTAACGTGATAAAAAAAAACGAACTGCCCTTCTCCGAACCTTCTCAATATTTTCCGTCAGTCCCACCTGGTGAGGGTCCCGTAGTGGGCAACAGTACTCCAGGAGAGGATGCATAATTGTAATATAGGCAGTCTCTTTGGTGGAGCTGGTGAACTTCGAAGCGTTCTGCCAATGAAACGTAACCTTTGGTTCGCCTTCTCCACAATATTTTCTGTGTGTTCTCTCCAGTCTAAGTTGTTTGTAATTGTAGCTCCTAGGATTTGGTAGAATTTACGACCTTAAGGTTTGACTGATTTATCGCGTAATTGAAGTTCGGCGCATTTCATTTAGTGGTCATGTGTATTACTTCACAATTTTCGCACCATTTAGAAATTTTGTCTGAATCCCTTTGCAGTTGCTTAAAAAAAAATGTTCAAATGTTTGTAAAGCTTATGGGACTTAACTACGGGGTTATCAGTCCCAAAACTTACAAACCACGTATGAACTAGCTACTACTAAGGACGGCACAAATATCCATGCCCGAGGGGAGATTCGAATCCCCGACCGTAGTGGCCGAGCAGACTGTGACTGACGCGCAGCAGTACGCTCGGCCACCGCGTCCGGCGCAGTTGCATTTGATCCTCTGTTGACTTCACTAACCGATAAACGACAGCATCATCCGCGAACAGTCTGAGGGATCTATTCAGATTGTCTCCTATATCGTTTACAAGCTTAAACCCGCGGCTCAACTCGCGTTTTGGTTGATTATGATAGATAAGCTATGTTTCAGTAGTGTGCTATGAGACTGAATAGTAAGTAGTGTAGATCAAATCACACGTAAAAATCACGAAATTCAACAATAATGTTTGTAATAATATCACAGATCTATCACTTGATGTAATGCGCGAAACGTCAAATCACTTTTTTTTACAGAGATATATTAAAAGATATTTCTTTTTTACTGCTTTATTTATTTATTCTTATATTTCCTTATTCGTATGCTTATCCTTACAGAGATAGAGCTGAAGACATTGTAGCACGCATAAACCAAAGATATGGTCTGTGGTATCACGTCTCGCTTTATGTAACCTCCTTGCTATAGAGCCGGCCGCGGTGGCCGAGGAGACTGAGGCGCTTCAGTCACGGTCTGCACGGCCACTACGGTCGGGGGTTCGAATCCCCCCTCGGGCATGGATATTTGTGCCGTCTTTAGTATAAGGTAGTTCATAAGTAGTTTGTAAGTTTAGGGACTGATGACCCCGTAGTTAAGTCCCATGAGCTTAACAAACATTTGAACATTTGCTATAGAGTCGCAAACGTCATCGCTGGTCTTCAGTCCGTTTTTTTTTTTTTTTTTTTTTTTTTTTTTTTTTTTTTATTTTTTTTTTTATAATTTGACGACTTTCAACCACCATATCTTCCATCCCCTTATAGCAACTGGCATGGAACAGCTATGCCGGCAGCGGTGTCCGAGGGGACTTAGGCGCTCCAGTCACGGTCTGCATGGCCACTACGGTCGGGGGTTCGAATCCCCCTCGGGCATGGATATTTGTGCCGTCCTTAGTGTTAGCTAGTCCATAAGTAGAAAGAAAGGAGGCGAGGTACTGGCGGAAGTAAAGTTGTGAGGCGGCATCGTGAGTCGTGTCGGGATGGCACAGTCCGTAGTGCGCTTGCCCGCTAAAGGCAAAGGTGTCAGGTTCGAGTCCCGGTTCCGGCACACAATTTTAATCTGCCAGGAGGTTTCAGTCCATAAGTAGTTTGTAAGTTTAGGAACTGATGACCCCGTAGTTAAGTCCCATAGACTCTACAATCATTTGAACATTTTGAACTGCTATGGCGTACAATGTGAGACTTCGGACAACAATTACACAAAGACCATTCGTTAGCGTTCTGTAGTTTTCCCTGCAGAGCGAAAGATTAACACACACACACACACATAGAATTTTATACACCCCGAGAATTTTCCATCTCAATATTCTCCACCCTTTTATCATTATCAACCGTTAAGCAACAATGCAATCAATAAAACCATTTTCAAAGATTAAGTATAATTTTCAAAGAGTAATTATTTTCCGCATTCCGCGTTATATTCTCTAAATTACTAAATTTCTATCAGATCGCTATAAAACCGTGCCTAAAACCTTCCTCACGTATAAATTAGTAACTGCACAAATATTTAAGTCACTGCGTCTTGTCGTTCGGACGTGATAAGCGTACACCGAACAGACATTCACATTTATAGATATGATGATGATAAACACAAGGAAGAGTTGGGGACCTATAACGCTTCCCTGGGGAACGCCAGATATCACTTCTGTTTTACTCGACGACTTACCGTCAATTACAACGAACTGTGTTCTTTCTGATAGGAAATCGTGAATCCAATCGCACAATTGGAGAGATATTCCATAAGCACGCAATTTCATAAGAAGCCGCTTATGGGGTTCAGTGTCAAAAGCCTTCCTGAAATCCAGAAATATGGAATCGATTTGAGATCCCTTGTCGATGGCACTTAACACTTCATGTGAATAAAGGGCAAGCTGTGTTTTGCAAGAGCGATACTTTCTGAATCCGCGTTGACTATTGGTTAATAGGTAGTTCTCTTCGAGGTAGTTCATGATATTCGAACAAAGTATATGTTCCAAAATCCTACTGCAAATCGATGTCAATAAGATTGGCCTGTAATTTTGGGGTTCACTCCTAATGCTTTCCTTGAATATTGGAGTAACTTGGGCAACATTCCTGTCTGTGGGCACGGATCTTTCGCTGAGTGATCGGTTGTAAATTATAGCTAATTACGGACCTATTGCATCAGCATACTCAGAGTGGAATCTAGTTGGTATACAATCTGGCCCGGAAGATTTGTTTTTGTTTAATGACTTAAGTTGTTTTACTACCCCAGGAACATCTACTTCTAAGTTTCGCATGCTGGTAGCTGTTCATGGATTGAATACTGAAGTGTTCACTTCGTCTTTTTTGGTGAACGAATTTCGGAAAGCTGTGTTTAGTAATTCTGCCTTAGCAGTGCTGTCATCGGTAGTATTACCATTGTTATCGCGTAGTGAAGGTATTGCTTGTGTTTTGCCGCTAGTGTACTCCGCATATGACCAGAATTTCTTTGGATTTTCTGCAAGATTACGAGGCAGGATTTCTTTGTGATAACTACTATAGGCTTCTGGCATTGAAGTCCGTGCTAGGTTGCGAGTTTCAGTAAAAGATTGCCAGACTTGTGGATTCTGTGTCTTTTTAAATCGATTTGAGATCCCTTGTCGATGGCGCTTATCACTTCATGTGAATAAAGGGCTAGTTGTGTTTCGCAAGTGCGATACTTTCTGAATCCGTGTTTGTAATTGTTTTCCAGTGTGGATAGCATGGACGAGGCTACGGCAGAGACGCTTTACTGGGAGCACCGCAAGCCGTTCTGGAAGACGCAGCTGGAGCTGTGGGGCGAGGCGGAGGACGAGGACTGGCTGGACGACGAGGACGACGACGACGACTCCGAAGCGGACGACTTTCTGGGCGGGCTGGACCCGCGCGAGCCGCGGCGGCAGCGCGCGAGAAGGCGCTGGCGGCGGCTGCTCAGGAGGATCCGACGCTGCCTGCGCCGGCGCCGCGCCAGCTGACCGCTGTACCAGATAAACAGAGAAAAACCCAATACAGATCAACATTTAAGTGCTCGTGCCTGTATTTCACTCTGCAGCCAAAACTACGTATCGCAAACGAATAGCGTTTGTATGTGGTAATAGGTGTCAGTCTCCCATTCCGCACTATGGTGGTAGAGGGTTGATAACGATAACGGGGTGGAAGATACGAAAGTTGAAAGTCACCGACTTATATACAACTAGCTGCAAGTATCCGAGTTTAACCAATTTTCGTGACATTGAAGATTAAGGTGAAGCAATGAATTAAAATTTGTGATGTGGCCGGGAATCGAAACCGGACCTCCATGCTTGATTGAATTGATTTTTTCAGGGAAGCCAAAACAGTCTTGGTCCAACCCGCCACTGCCCGCACCAAAACTAAGTTTATTGTGCAGTATCGCTCCCTTTATATCTAGTTGTTGTTGTTGTGGTCTTCAGTCCGGAGACTGGTTTGATGCAGCTCTCCACAATACCCTATCCTGAGCAAGCCTCTTCATCTCCACATAAGAACCGCAACCTACATCTGTCTGAATCTGCTTACTGTATCCATCTCTTGGTCTTCCTCTGCGATTTTTACCCCACACACTTCCCTCTAATGCTAAAATCACAATTCCTTGATGTCTAAGAATGTGTCCCACCAATCTATCCCTTCTTTTAGTCAAGGTATGCCAGAAATTTCTTTTCTCCCCAATTCTGTTCAGTACCTCTTCATTAGTTACGCGATCCACCCACCTAATCTTCAGCGTTCTTCTGTAGCACCATATTTCAAAAGCCTCAATCCTCTTCCTGTCCGCACTGTTTATCGTCCATGTCTCACTCCCATACAAGGCAACACTCCGTACAATTGCCCTCAGAAAGGACTTCCTTAGGCTTAAATCAATATTCTATGTTAACAAATTTCTCTTTTTCGAAAACGCTTTTCTACCCATTGCCATTCGGCATTTTATATCCTCTGTACTGCGACCATGTATATCTAGTAAAGCCAACCAATGCCCTTGAACAGTGCAAGGAGTCCCTTTACCAGTTCTTTATTAGACACAATTTCTTCGGTCTGGTTGTCCCAAATGTTCTGTGCCTTTTACTCTCCAATGCAATACATTCGAAGATTAGATGTGATGCAGTTTCATCACCGTCATCACAGATCCTACATTTAGGGTCCTCTTCTGTTATTCCCATTGTATGTGGGTGTTTTTTTGAAATTCCCATGGCCTGTCAGCAATCCAACCATGAGTCTAATCTCTCTCCTGTTCAGGCCCAGGATTGCAGAGCTTCTTTTAAAACATGGCTTTGGCATCATTACCTTGCCATGTTTTTGTTGATAGACTTTGGTCCAATATTCTACGTGCTGTCTTCTGAGCCAGTTACGTAGCTCCAGTTTGATCATTGCCTTGGTGATTGTCAGGACACGTTCTGGTCCAATAAATGGAGTCTCTGCCCCATCCTGTCTAATCTGCCGGCATGTTCGTTGGCACTGATCCCCGAGTGGCCAGGGACCCACAATAGGTTTACTCTATTGCTTTCCTCTAGCTCCACCAGAACCCTGTGACATTCTGCAACAATTTTAGACCTTGTTGCAGGAGCTGCCAGTGATCTCAGGGCTGCCTGGCTGTCTGAATAGATATAGATGCTACGATCTTTGTAGCACCTATGCAAATTCTCCTCCTCACACGCCTTGATGGCAATGATTTCGGCCTGGAATACTGAGGCCAGTTTCCTTAGAGAGATGACGCCCTCCAATCTTGGCTGCACCCCGTATATCCCGGCCCCAACGACTTGGTCTGATTTTGACCCGTCAATGAACCAGACAATATCCCCAATACGGTGTCGAACTATTTTCTCCCACTGCTCCCTACTTCCAATTGTTATATTGAAAGGCTTGTTAAAGCAGTATGGGGTTATAATATAGTCGGCAGGCATTTCCACAACCTTTTCTATATTTACCTCACTCACTATTTTAGTGTGTGATTCTGGATATCCCAAAGTGTTCCAGTTGTTGCCAGTTTTGAGCCTGTATACAACATCCGTGCCTCCATTGTGACCCAAAGGTGTAATGGGGGCATATCCAGCATGGTTTCCATCCCAGCCTGTTATGGCTAAGCAGGCTACTCTCTGCACCACCTCCATGCTTACTAGGCAAACGTCTTACCGTTTTTTTTTTCGGGTCTCCCATCTCCCCTTCTAGCCCGTCCTTTCACTCTCATGATATGCCTTCTTCGTCTAGGCTTCATTGCCTTTCTGTGAAATCAAAATCTTTTCTATTCTTTATTTTTGTTAACAGAAATATTTCTTCCATGGTATATACCAGAACTCACTGTTGCACTTCCTTTTGCATTTGATAAAAGAGGACTGAAAGCTGTACTTCTTTCCAATGAGCTTCTATGTTGAATAGTACAAGTTATAAATTATTTCGGCTTTTCTGTACCGAAAATTCAAAGAAAACTTAAATCTGTTTATAAACTCAAAACTTTTCCATGTAATTATATAAAAGCAACTTAAGGGGCTGTCACTTTAGAAAAGAAAAAAAAAATACCGAAAATAATTAAATAAAATTGTGTAGATATTTAATTAGACGCCATGTGTTTTCTTTATAATATTCGCATATAGTGTTCGATAATCTTTTATCTGTTTTAACTGGTGTTGTTGTATTGTCAAATACATCAAAAAGTCTTCTTTGCTTTTTTCTTCATTTCTAAGAATGTAGAATACTGCATGTCCCCTGATCCAGTTGACAGCATTCCTTTTGGCATTTGGCATTGGCACTTCTTCGGGGTAACCGTTAGACCACCGCACCACTAACGATTAAGGCGCTTCAGAATAGTCTAACAAGGAAAGTACTTGGGCTCGATCAAACACATATACATCAAAATCGTACGAGAGATAATGTAAAGAGCCCTCATTGCACTAGTGACACTCACACATCTGCAAAACTCTGCATTCGTCCGATAGATATCTCTGCGTGTGCCATGCCACATTGCACTTTGACCTGTCGGTTCGCCAGTAGGGACGGTGCAGTGTGCCTCCGAAGTTGCGTTTTGTGACATTTGTGTGGTGAAGCGTCAGATGGAGCGGCGATTGGTAATCAGTCCTGCTAAAGTATTGCGAATGGTTGAGATGAAGTTACGAAGTACCATTCTTCGTGAAGATGGTATTAGTGTAGAAGATGAATCATTCGCATGCTTTCTCGTATCTGTTACGGTACAGAAATATGAGCATAAGTTAGATACTGTTGTAACACTAACACATAATGATGATAATAGGGATGATAATGACAAAGAACTCATTGCTAGCGGTAGTGCTACGGGAAGTGCGGGAAGAGGTGATGGAAGCAGTGGCAGTGAATACCAACAGTCTTCCGAGAAGAAGGTTAAAGTTACAACTATCATCACGGCTTTTGATGACAGTACGATAGAGAACATGTAAGATGATTATTACATAAGTTATAGTTCATATATCTGCATTACGTATGGCGTGTACAATTACATCCACAGTGCTATCTAGAGCATGGGTGCAGAGCTTTGCAGAAAAACGACACCCACCAGCACATTGAGGTGTACGTAGAGATCCTGTAACCAATCGTTCATACAGATATGTTTGCTCGATCCCATGTACTTTCCTTGTGAGTCTGAATCAAGCTTTGAGCTTCAATGTTTGAGCTTCCTTGTTCCATAGATAATTGTCTAGTAAGGATGGAGGTCCGGGTTCGATTCCCGGCCACATCACAAATATTAATTCATTGCTTCAGCTTCATCTTCAATGTCATGGACATATTTGAGACGAAAAACCGTATCAGGGTTTCTTAATTTACCGAAACCTATTTAAGAACCTTCCCCATGTAATTTGTGTACGTGTACCAAAGTTCACGTTATTTGGTTGTCTGGATCTCCAGTTATAAGGGAACAGACAAAGAGACAACAAATGCGTCTTATATGTATAGAGATTGCAAACGAAGTCTGTAAGTAAAGTACTATTCCCCATGCACCGAACGAAATTTTATGTAGACAGTAACTTTCATCTTGTTTTCAAGGTCAAGTGTACAAAATTTCATCAAGATCGGAACAAAACTATGGATTTTGGCGAAATCCATAAGTACCCTCCACCATGCACTGAATGAAATTCTTATGTAGACAGTGCCCTTCCTCTTGTTTTGAAGGTCCATTGTGCAAAATTTCATCAAGATCAGTGCGAAGATTTAGATTTACATGGACACATAGAAAACTCATTTTCACTTTTTCTCAAATTTTCCGGTTGCTTATCCAAGAAATGGAACGAAACCTGTTTAAGAAGCTTCACCGTGTAATTTCGTGTACGTATGCCAAATATCACGTTATTTGGTTGTCTGTATCTTGAGTTATAAGAGATCCGACAGACAGACAAATGCGCCTTATAAGTATAGGGAATTCTACGCGTAGGCGTCAATATTTTGCTCTTCGCAAAAACTACACAATGGAGATGAACGATCTCTCTGTGTTGTTGTTGTACAGTGTCTACCGTTGTACACATCAGTTCCGTGTCGGTAGCTATAAGAGCGTTGAAAATACAGTGGTTGAAAGTCATCAGCTTATATAAAATTCGGACTGAAGCCCAGTGATGACTTTTAACACTGTAATAGTAAAGATGTTATATACAGCGAAACGTGATGCACATTCTTCAGTTGTTTTTCTGCAACAAGCGTACGAATAAAGAAAAATAAGTGCATATTCAAGTTTGAAA
The DNA here is from genome assembly GCA_026315105.1 of Locusta migratoria. NCBI lineage: Eukaryota > Metazoa > Arthropoda > Insecta > Orthoptera > Acrididae > Locusta > Locusta migratoria. The sequence continues at coordinate 107,555,459 of CM048745.1, forward strand.
AGTAAAACTACCAAGAAATATGCCAAAGCGTAAGCAAGACATTTCGCGTTCTCGATCCATTCCAAAAGACAGAAAACGGCGCTGAAAATTTGAATCTACAGACGATATAAACTTGAAATTTGTATATGTTATTTATCTTACACTGTAGGCATCAGCGATTTTTCGATAGTCCCATTGCTAGGGGGGTGAAATAGACGATTAACCTTTTTTTGAAAATACGTTGCTATTCAGGCAATTTTGAAACCAAGAAATACAAAACTTCGGATTTCGATTTGTGATTGGTATTTTAAAAACATGTGTTTCAATATTTTTGGAAATTGAACCATTAAGCGGATGAAATAAGGGAAAATCTATTAAGGGTGCTACTAAGACTACTTTGATCCTAGAAATGCGAAAATTTGTATTTGGAACAATGGTTAGAATTTAAAAAAAGGGGTTTCGGGATGTTTTGAATTCTGCCATCGATGGTGCAATAGGGGGTGGCAAGTTGTATCAAAATACCTGATTAGGAAAGCAATTTTAAAGCTAAATCTATGAAAATTTATACTTAGAAACTACCAATGCAGATCATCCAGTTTACGCGTGCGAAGCAGCAGAAATTAAGCTAGTCAGACATAAAAAATAATTCTTATGTCTTTTCTTTAGCGCCCATTATATCTTCAGTGCTGCAGTTTCTTTTACTTGCCCAACAATGACCGCAGATATCATCTCTTACAACTGATTACGCATTTAAGCCTTCTGTCTGGAGCAAGTGGGCGTTATAAAATGCTAACATTGATGCCTCGTCTGATAATTAAGCCTGCTGCTTTAAAATGGTTCTTGACCGAATTACAAGTACTTTTTCTTGGTCTACCTCGACCAGCTCACACGATCTCCGCAACTTTTACCTGTTCAACACACCGTTAGAAAACAGACTCTGCATTTAAATTGGGGACTCACAGTTTTCGGCTTGCCATCAGTAAGCCACATACAACAAGGATAGCAAATTTATTACATTTTTCTACAAAATTTACAAAACGATAAATTATGTATGAACAAAAAAAAAGTTTAATTCCTAAAATGAAAGAAAGGTGATAGAATAAAGTATATAGTAATACTCCTGGCCATTAAATTTGCTTCACCACGAAGATGACGTGCTACAGACAAGAAATTTAACCGACAGGAAGAAGATTCTGTGATATGCAAATGATTAGTTTTCCAGAGCATTCACACAAGATTGTCGCCGGTGGCGACACATACAACGTGCTAACATGAGGAAAGTTTCCAACTGATTTCTCATACACAAACAGCAGTTGACCGGCGTTGCCTGCTGAAATGCTGTTATGATGCCTTGTGAATGCGTACAATCAAATCGAATGTCTGTAAATCTATCGGACCAAACTGCGTGGTCATCAGTCAGTAGCTTACAAACTACTTAAACCTCGGTAAACTAACCTACGGACAAACACACATACCCATGCCCCAGGAAGGACTCGAACCTCCACGGCGAGCAACCGCGCGATCCGCAGCGACGTGCTTTAGACCGCTCGGCTACTCCACCGCGGCTGTGTACCATCATGTTCCGACTTTGATAAAGGTCGGATTGTAGCGTATCGTGATTGCGGTTTATCGTATTGCGACATTGCTGCTCTGGTTGGTTGTGATCCAATGACTATTAGCAGAATAAGATATCGCTGGGTTCAGGAGAGCAATATGGAACCCGTGCAGGATCCCAACGGCCTGGTATCATATAGCAGTCGAGATGACAGGCATCTTATACGCATGGCTGTAACGGATCGTGCAGCCACGTCTCGATCCCTGAGTCAACAGATGCGGAAGTTTGCAAGACAACAACCATCTGCACGAACAGTTCGACAACGTTTGAAGCGGCATGGACTATCAGCTCGTAGACCATGGCTGCGGTTACCCTTTATCCTGCATCACAAACAGGAGCGCCTGCGATGGTGTACGCAACGACGATCCTGGGTGCACGAATGGCAAAGCGTCATTTTTTCGGATGAATGCAGGTTCTGTTTACAGCATCATGATGGTCGTATCCGTGTTGTCGACATCTCGGTGAACGTACAGCGTGTATTCGTCATCGCCATACTGGTGTATCACCCGGTGTGATGGTATGGGGTGCCACTGGTTACACGTCTCGGTCACCTCTTGTTCTTACCAACGGTACTTTGAACAGCGGCCGTTAAATTTCAGATGTATTACGACCTTTGGCTCCACCCTTCATTCGATCTCTGCGAAACTCTACATTCCAGCAGGATAATGCGCGAACGCATGTTGTAGGTCCTGTACGGGGCCTTTCTGGATGTGGAAAATGTCCGACTGCGGCCCTGGCCAGCACTTTCTCCAGATCTCTCAGCAACTGAAAACGTCTGGTCAATGGTGGCCGAGCAACTGGCTCGTCACAATACGCCAGTCACTACTCTTGATGAACTGTGATATCGTGTTGAAGCTGCATGGGGATCCGTACCTGTACACGCCATCCAAGCTCTGTTTGACTCAATGCCCAGGCGTATCAAGGCCGTTATTACGGCCAGAGGTGATTGTTTTGGGTGCTGATTTCTCAGGATCTATGCACCCAAATTGCGTGAAAGTGTAATCACATGTCGGTTCTAGTATAATATATTTGTCCAATGAATACTCTTTTAAGATTACCTGACATCGTCCGGTCTGGAGGCGATCAATTCGTTTTATAGTTTCCAAATGACAAGCCAAGATCGCAAACTAACAATTTATTAAGTGACGATCGGTTTCGGTGCACTGTGTCACCATCATCTGGTTATATGTATATATATATATATATATATATATATATATATATATATATATATATATATATATATTATAATCTGGTCATCTTGTTAAAAAAATGGGTATAAAATAAAAAGTGCAACATTGCATCTTGGCTTGTCATTTGGAAACTAGAATACTCTTTTTATCATATGTATTTCTTCTTGGTGCAGCAATTTTAATGGGCAGTAGTGTATATAATAACTAATACTTTTAAACGCAAAATATTTTGAAGCTAAAGGAAATGTTTAAATTTCGTATGAAACATACCGGCCATATAAACTATGTTCTTATCACACAAATAAAGAAATTCCGAAAAAAAAGGGGAAAAAAAATCAAACCTTTTTCTGTAAAATTCTTTATCTTTTATCGTCTTCTTGTTCCAAAATTCAAAGCGAAGTATACGTCATACGTTCATTTGTGTGTTATCTGGTGCTTTCTAAGTCTTCTACTAAGATTATTGTTCCTGGTGCATTTTATGCATCGATTTGTCAACACGCTGACGAAATCGTTGTGCTCCTCTAACTTCATATTAATGATTTTCACCGGGCGTTCGTCAATACCATCGGCAACTATCATCTTGATTGTATTTGTCACTGATTTGCATTCTAACTAGGGTGGCCAGAGGCAATCGTATAAAAAGGAGGACAAACAGCTTCAAAAACGAAGACAAAGCAAGAAGAAAAGAGGACGCACAGAACATGCGTTCAAGGTTAACTAGAGGACACGTGCGAATACTTCGCGCCATTAGTGGAATGACAAAAAAGTTGGGAAAATGGAAGTAAAGTTGAATGTTCATGCATAGCTTTCTTCAGCATTAATCAATGCAAGTGTTGAAAAGCGCAAATGAAAGAGCTTGATCCGCTGAGTGTTGTTAGGTTAAAAAGAACTGCGTAGCTTAATGAGAACCGAAGACGTCGTAAAACAAACCGATTACAATATTCTCTGCAAGGACAGAAGGATACCGCTTTTGAATAAAAATAAAGAATGGAGAGACTTAGGTTAATTCTGATACCTTTCGTTTAACAAGAACAAGTCTCCTGATCCGGATTGTGTACCCATTAGATTTCTATTTGATTATGCTGAAGCGATAGCCCCTTACTTAACAGCCATATACAACCGCTCTGTCAAAGAAGGATCTGTACCAAAAGATTGGAAAGTTGCACAGGTCACACCTATATTTAAGAAAGGCAGTAGGAGTAACCCACTATCTCGAACAGAACGATCTATGGACCCGAGGTCAACACGGACTTAGAAAATATCGGTCATGCGAAACACAACTAGCTCTTTATTCACACGAAGTGATGGGTGCTATCGACAAGGGTTCGCAAATCGATTCCGTATTTCTTGATTTCCAGAAAGCTTTTGACACCTACCTCACAAACGGCTTTTAATCAAATTGCGTGGTTACGGTATATCGCCCAAAATTTGCGATTGGATAGGGGATTTCCTGTCAGAGAAGACACAGTTCGTAGTAATCGATGGTAAGGCATCGACTAAAACAGAGCTGATATCGGGCGTTCCACAGGGTAGTGTGGGCCTCTGCTGTTCCTTATTTACATAAACGACTTAAGGGAAAATCTAAGTAGCTCTCTTAGGTTGTTTGCAGATGACGCCGAAATTTACCGTCTAGTAAAATCATCTGAAGATCAAAACCAACTTCAGAACGATCTGAATATGATATCACTATGGTGTAAAAATGGCAATTGACTCTAAATAATGAGAAGTGTGAAGTCGTCCACATGAGTACGTAAAGGAATCCGTTAAACTTTGTTTACAAGATAAATCACCAAAAGTGAAGGCCGTAAACTCCTAGGAATTACTATTACTTCAGACTTAAACTGGAAAGAAAACGTAGATAATGTCGTGGGAGAGGCGAACCAGAGACTGCGTTTTATTGGTAGAACCCTTAGAAGATGCAACAGAACTACTAAAGAAACTGCATGCACTGCGCTTGTCCGTCCATTTTTGGAGTAGTGCAGCCCAGTGTGGGATCCTTATCAGGTGGGTTTGACGGAGGACATCGAAAGAGTCCAAAGAAGGGCAGCTCGTTTCGTATTGTCACGATACAGGGGAGACAGCGTTACGGAAATGATACAGGATCTGGGATGGGAATCATTACAACAACGGCGCTTATCGCTGCGGCGTGGGCTACTTGTGAAACTCCAATCGACGACATTCTCTTCCGAATGCGAAAATATATTGTTGACTCCCACTTACATAGGTAGAAATGATCATCAGAATAAAATACGAGAAATCAGAGCTCGAACAGAGAGATTTAGGTGTTCTTTCTTTCCGGGCGCTATTCGAGAATGGAATGGGAGATAAATAGTGTAATGGTGGTTCGATGAATCCCCTGCCAGGCACTTAAATGTCATTTGCAGAGTATCCCATGTAGATGTAGTAGAAGGAAATCGGTCGGGTATAACGGTCTGACAGACTGACTTTAGTTTACAGCAAGGACATTCCCATAAGAAATATACAGAAGGAAATCGTGTATGAGTATAGAAAAAGGAAGGCCTGAGATATGTAAATACTGATACTTGATGACAAATCTGTGGCTGAATACCTTCCGTTTAAACCAAAAATAAAGTAAATCGGCCGGGTCGACTGACTATAGTTTTCGCTGATTCTTTTAAGATGAATGAATTTATTATTCATAGACGAAACATAGGCCTACTTTCTTTCTTTGTCTTTGGCCATGTTCCTGTAGATGCAGAGTCGCTTTTGTTAAATCCGTATTTGGCGTGTCTTAATATTTACGGAGTGGCCGGATGCCCTTCCTGTCGCCACCCCATGCCCCCCGGGGACAAATGTGTACTCCAAATGTCTGCATATAGTGTTTTATGTGTGAATGTGTAAAGTGTTACGAAATGTTTGCGAATCATGTAACCGAGGCGGGACTTGGGTACCAGCCCGGTATTCACCTAGGAGGATGTGGAAAAACGCCTAAAAAGCACATCCAGGTTGGCCGGCACTCCGACCCCTTTCGTTACTCCACCGGTACGCCTCTCCGTCTCGGAAAGCGATGCGTTAGACAACACGGCAAACCGAGCGTGTTAATAAGCGATACATACATTCCTTAAGAATTACTGATACTTCACTCAAGATCCAATATCTTGGAGAAATTTATACTTGCTCAGGAGAGAGTTGTTAAAAGTTGTTGGTAAGCGCAAAACTCGATCACGCCTGTACTAACTCGACTTTTTTTTTTTTTTTTTCAAATTATCGTTGAAGTGAAAAATTACAAAAATTGTACGAAAAAAAAAGTAAAACCTATCTTCCTTTCACACATTCAAACTTCATTACGTGTATATATCACTGAACTCCTAATCCGCTAGACCGAATATGATGAAATATTGTTCTTGTGTTTGAGTGGTCCCCAGGATGCTTTAGATCCACATTTTAACCCGATAGGTGGTGCTAAAATACCGAAAAAATTAAATTGTTAATTCTGCGCTCCAGGCGCCACCTCCGGTTAGATTCGTATTTCATGGTCTACCACACCTTTCATCCGAATGCGATAAAATGAGGAAGATCGCATTTCAGTACGGTGCACGTCGGGGGATACTTTACTTACGATATGGTGTAAAGCTGACAAAATCTACTGACTAAATTTTGCACACTTGACTATCAAAAGAAGAGTAAGGTCACTATCTACATTTTGTCACTTTTCGAGAAAGCTTTATATGCAGTGTACTTCTTGCCCCTTTCATCCTGTGACTCTACAGAGAATTTTATGTAATATTTGTATTTTTATATTATTCTTAACTGTTTCCTGTTTACTGAAGAAGGCCAATAATTGCTCGAAACCGGTTGTAAAAAAATCTGAAACATTGCAGCTGGTAGCTGTTTACTTTTCCAACCTATAAAATACAGTTGCTGCAATGGATAAAACATTTAAACTACATAATTATTCGTACGGCGAATGAGCGAAAGGTGCTTCATAATCGACTGCAACAACAGTCTACAGCTTTATCCCGATAATTGTGTGGATCAAGACGAAATTTTACAAGCATGATCTTCAAAACAAGAGGAACATCACTTAAATAATGTATACACTACATCACCTGCAGTGCATGGCGAACGATACCTTACCGCAGACTTCAACACCATGTTACATGTTACCATTACATTGGCGGATATAAATGATAAAGGGGTGGTAGTGGATGGACAGAGAGAGGCCCGCCACATTCCACGTGCTTTGGTCAGAACGACGTCTGTTGGGTCATCATCTTGTCCGCATATAAATCTACAGTTTTCTTCCGATCCTGGCGAAAGTTTCCACACTTCACGTTCAAAACAAGAAGAAGATCGCTGTCAACATAAAATTTCGTATAGAGTCTGGCGGACGTTGCTTTACTTACATTTGGAATGTACTATTCTTGAAAAACTCTTCTTGCCATTATTCAACAGGGTGTCGCGTTAGCCATGTTGGCTAAACAAACGAAGTTTTATTTATTTTGTGTGGGCCATGTTCTCGCTGAGTTGCATAGGGTTAAAATATCGAACAGCGATATAGCGAAATATCGGAGAAGTAAAGCAATATTTTTAATCGTCATTAGTCCAGGCAACATATCGGTAACGTCGGTACTTTATGATTATAATCGGATATTATACCTTCAATACTTAACTTATTACGGAAAACAGTTCCATATTATTTCAAGTATTCCAATATTTAAGACATAAGAAATGCACTTAACCTATTTTACGTCGAGGTTTTTAGAAACATTAGGAATGTTGTTAATACTATATTTTCGTAATCGAACCTCAATTCGAAGTGAGTTTGCAACAAATGTCTGAATTATAATTCTCAGAAAATAGTTTCAAAACATAGTCTGTTATCACTCCAAGTTAATTTACAGTGTGAAGATAAAAAAACAAGAGGAAATGACACGCAAAAGATATGTCTGGGCCATTGTAAAGTAACACACAGACACAAAGAGGAGGAGGAGGACCAGAAAAAGACTAAGAAAATAAGTGGAGATACTGACAAAATTTCTCCAGAACTATCGACGAATGCCAATCTCTGAGCAGTTAGGAGACAGTTCATTCATAATCTGGGACCAAATATCTCAGGTTCGTTCGTAAATGTTCTAAGGACTTCAGTTTCGGAAGAAAGCCTGTTTTCAAGAGCTGGTGAAGTGATTTCCGCTCAAAGGAGTAACCTAAATCAGCATGTACCACACACAATTATTTTGTAATTGTTCAGGAAATAATGCATTAATTGGCTATCTTTTTTTGTCTATTATTTAAGAAGCTGAGCAATAACGTTTTTTTCGCAAGATATCTGTTTATTTGTGAAAATTGTACAATTAAATTCAGTTTTGCTTCAATTTTATAACGCTTCCATCATGGACCATTTTGTAGGTTTTCCAACAATCAGCTTATTCATTCACTACTCGCCTAGCGACCAAATACGCTGTAACGGAGCGAACAAATACGTCAAGGAGGTTAGAATAAAGGGTGATGGCGTTATATGTGCTGAGAACAGGCGTTGATGGAAGCCAGGGAGCAACTGGAAAACCTACCGGAAAATATCAGAATTTGAGAAAAACTGATAGTACGTTTCTAGACGGGTGGAATCGCGCCGTAAAATTAACCCTTCTCCATTATAGTGAAAAATCCTTTCTAAAACTAGCGACAAGCCTATTCATACACGGTTAAAGCAGCCAGACAGATTTAACATGAAATGTTGTTTCTTAAGAAGCCCCTCCGTATTATTATTACCTCCATGGTGTTGTCGGTGCTGATCATATCTTTGGGCCATTGCAAACAAGGTTGTTGCAAAGATAGAATTGATATCAGTTCGTGGTATTTTTGAGTGCTGCAAAGAAATTGAATTCAGATCGTGGCTTATTTTACTGCGGCGTCGTAATATCGGTCGGCGTGCGCGCAACGCAATCCTACTACGTGATCGTAAAGTCAATGAGACTCATGCAGATCGTACACAGGGCTTGAAGGTAAGATCATGCTACAATTATTTTGTTTTCAATTCAAAAGCTCTAAAAAAATACAAACATCTTATAAGAAGCGTTTCTTTTCTGCTCGCTGTGAGAAAAACATGCTAAGCTGTCCCGTAAAAATGTGCGGTATTGTTTTTCCTTTTCCCAGTTGTATTTAACATAAAAGTAGAAAGTTGTTTTACGCCTAAATTTATAGTCATACCTGTTCGTACAATTAAATCATTAAAAGTACTGCCACTGAAGTTGCTGACATCACAAATAGAACAGCTCAAAATATCTCTAATAACCCGTTTCCAACTGATTAACCCATCCATTTTGACTTCTATCCCCAATCAAGGCAACGCCACCTAGATACAAGGCCTGTGCGGTGCCTGCCAAGAGTAGTCCTAACAAAAGCTAATTATTTGTTTTATGTAGCGTTCTGCTGAGTTTGGTAATACGTACATGTTGCACACTGTGTTTTAGAATGTTCTTAATGTTATTTATGTGATTCACAGACACATTTGTTATGGTATAAGATATTTATGAACTATTAGTAAGCTATCTTACCGATATTGGAATCGGACGATTCATATTAGGCATTTTGTCTCATAACAGAAAAAATCTGTACGGAGAATCACATAGATAACACGAAAAACATTCTGCAACACATTGTGCAACGTATACGTATTCCCAAACTCAACACAACGCTTCAAAAGACAAATAGTTTGCTTTGTTATGACCACTCTTGGTGGCCGAGGGGACTATGGCGCTCCAGTCAGGCTCTGCACGGCCACTACGGTCGGAGGTTCGAATCCCCCCTCGGGCATGGATATTTGTGCCGTCCTCAGTACTAGATAGTTGGTAAGTAGTTTGTAAGTTTGGGAACTGATGACCCCGTAGTTAAGTCCCATAAGCTATACAAACAATTGAACATTGAACTACTCTTGGCAGGCAGCGCACAGGCCTTGTATCTCGGTGGCGTTGATCGAGGTCCAGATTGCAATTACAATAAAAAAGATCATAGAGGGGAGGAGGAGATAGAGAATGGGGGAATGAAGTGAATTTAAAAAGGGGGGATGATATAGACGCAGAGAGGAGGAGGGAGGAGATGGATATGGTGTGGGATAAGAGGGAGTGGTATGAAGATAGGGGGAGGAGGAGATGGGGAAATAGAGGAGGGAGGAAGGAATAGACATAGTGAGAAGACGAGAAGAGATTAGGATACATATCGCATACACATTAGCTACTGCGAAGCGTTGCCGGTTTTTCTAGTTTATTATAAATATCCGTGAAAGGTGGATAAATAAGGCGGCCAACCTCCCGGATTCTGACGTACCGTCCCGCATTGGAAAACTTCATAAAAGTGTCCCGCAAAACGCCTAATTGTCCCGCAAGTCTCGCATCCCGGTAATTTTACACATTCCACCGACTGCAGATTATTCCCACGTATCGTGAGCATTACGAATCAGGATATGAAGATTTATGACAGTGATTATGTGCAGTACTTTTGTTGTCTAGAAAAGAAATAAATATTTAGTACGACTGGGTGAAAAACCTGTAGCTGTTAGCGCAGGGTGACTGCTCTTAATTCTCTGAGATTGATGACGATCTCAATAACAATAGGTTCCAAACGAAACGTTCCGGGAGATGCCGAAGTACAACGGACGGTTTTGTAGGTTACAAGTTAGTCCGTACGGAGACTCGACATTGTTGTTTTGTGTTTGCGTGCTACGCCTGGTCCCGTGAACAGATTTGTTTGTTTTACTTAGTAATGCCATTGACTATTACAAAAATGAAAAGAAAATTGTCAAATGACCAAGGACTTGCAAAAGGGGTTACCTTTTTTATAGACTTTTAAATCGATGGAATTGATTCAAAAAGTGTTTCAAAAGAAGTTTCGTTGCGGGAAAACTAAGTGCGAAGCAGTAATAAAAAATGTGAAAGCATCTTTTTCTTTAGCTAATCTTCAGACAGAACTTCAGAACAAAACACTTTCCATTTATCAGTACCTGTACAGACATTTCAAATCACAAAGACCTCAAAATATATCCAATATTAGTGCGGTACTTTCATCCAAAGACTGGAATTAATGAAAAATATTAGATATCCTAAATTTCCCTGATGAAACTGCAGTTATTATATATCATTCTTCAACGGACATACTGGAAAATCAATGGGGGAAAGAGAAAGTCATGGTAATTCGTACAGATAGTGCCAATAGAAATTTTGGCGGAGTTCAACGTGAATGACAATGCAAAGCTTTCTTCAAACTTCATGAGGGAGAAATAGAGTTGGCGTGGAATGGGCAGCGCATATTGCACATAGCACTACACAAACATCAGCAGATTTGTTGCCACTGGACGTCGAATATATTGTTACGAAGATTTATTCCTACTTTTACACAGTGCGTGTAGAAGGTCTCAAAATTTTTGCGAACACAGAAATGCAATACAAAAGAATCCTGGAATATAGCACAACGCTATGGCTTGCACTTTTGCCTGCATTAGAGAGAGTTCTGAAACTGAGTCGCGTGTTCATAAGTACCCATACACATCCTCGAAACGTACCGCATTGGGATTTGAAAAAGTTGGCCGCCTTAGCATAAAAGTTACTCTTTTCTTTAATTGTTGCTGTTCGGTTTGGAATATTTCAGTCCATTACGAAATAAACCAATAAGTCCTAGAATATCAGAGTACCCACTGTTGGCCTCATGATTTAAATGTCCATCATCTAACCAACGATGTGTACTCTGTGTGTATAGTACTTACTGGTTGATTTAATAACGGAATCAAAGGTCCGTAACAGGTAATCAATAATTAAAAGAAACATAACTTCTGTGCAACTTTGACATATATATTCGGTCGAAATAAACATTGTTAGCCATTCTCCCATAAGCAATGACGTAGCGTGGGTAGTGCCGGGGGGGGGGGGGGGCATGGTCCCGGGCCGCACATATTTCGGGGCGGCAGGGAGCGGCCGAGCTGGCTCTTACTCGGCGATATCAAGTATACAGGAGAGTACAGAGACACAGATTTGTCAGGAAATTACTACGTGTGTTTATCTGTTGCATTCAAGCATTCTTAAGTTCCCCTAACATTTTAATTGTGCTATGTATAAAATAGCACTGACGTGTTTTACGGCCCACTTTAGATTTGTACTTTTATAAGTTTTTGCAAACATTTTGGACCAAAATAATAATCTAAATAGTAAAAAATTAATTAATAAGAATGTCATTTTAGGAAAAAAAAATAGGTAGTGGCGGGTTCCGAACCACCGACCTTGAGCGTCACAGTTCAACGCATTGCCCAATACCCTACTGCTAACAGTTACGAGCCGTGTTCGTTAATCTCATATTATTGATGGCTGGTGTTAGCTATGCTAATATGGCATTTGTAGACTCTAGATTATCATTCATCTTACGAAGAACGTCGTGTTTTTGTTAATTCTTCAGTGCACTATTGCTTTGAAATGACAACGTGTATGTGTCAATAAGAAAATCATCAAATACGCAACGCAAGATGGCGTATGCCAGCGAGAGTTCTGGGCGAGGAATGTCATGTGACATCTCTGAACGGCTGGTTTTCGTTAATTCAATGGAGGGTGTCAAATCTCCGTTATTTTTGCAAATATGTTTCAAACGATACGAGATATGAAAAAAACACAAGGGAACAAAGTTGTAGAGAATTTTCTCCTCTACAAATTCGTTTATTCAATTTTCGCGTCATATGAACGGTTTATTTGCAATTAATATTAGATTACAAACGGCTTTTTTTATATTAGTAACGTATTTCTTGTCCGAAATATTCCAAAAATCGAGGTTCTGGTCTCTCGTAGCCAACAATTATGTCTGTAAAAAATGGTGCCGATCGGTTGAACGATTCGACCTAAAAAGTGGGAAACGTTACAGCCAGCCAGACATCGTCAAATCGCAGTTATTTTTGCAAATATCTCTGCAACGATGCAAGACTTGAAAAAAAAAAAATCATAACAGAGCGAAGTTGTAGAGAATTTTCCCCTCTACCAATTAGGCTATTCAATGTTCGTGTCAGATGAACGGTTCGTTTGCAATTACAATTATATTACAAACGGATTTTTGTTGTTGTATTTATTGTCTGAAAAATTTGAAAAAGGGAGGTTCTGGTGTCTGGCGGCCGACAATTAAAGGTAAGGTAAAGCAGTCAACAATCCGAAGATTGGTTTGAACACCACAGTGCTTTACTAGGCATGGTCCTGTTTGGAGGTGGTATGCCGTTGCCTTCCTCCGACCTTCGAACTGACTTACCCAGCCAGTTATAGGGGGACCTACAGTTTAACGTGGGTTCCGAACCACGGTGCTACTCGGTATTTTTCACATAAACATTACTGCCAGAGGTGAAAGAAGTGGAAAGTGACAGATAAAAATCCGAGGACCTGGCGGGGATCGAACCCGCGACCTTTGGATTTGTAGTCTGGCACTCTACCACTGTGCAACCGAGGCGCACTCATGTCTGTAAAATTTGGTGCTGATCGGTTGAAGGGTTCGTCTTAAAAACAGGGAACACGTTACGGATAGACAGACAGACAGACATCCCAAAATCACCATAATTTTTGCAAATATCTCTGAAACGATACGTGATATGAAAAAACACAACAGAGCAAAGTTGTAGAGTATTTTCTTCTCTACAAATTCGGTTATTCAATTTTCGTGTATTTATTTTCATTTACATTTAGAGCTGTCAAAAGACGATCGCAAAGGCCCACTTTCAGTGTTACCACCGTAACCTAAAGTGGGCCAATACTTACTACTTCTAAATTAGTCAATCCAGTAGAAATAAATTTGCTTTAATATTCATTCCTAGGCCAAAATAATCTGTAAAAAGGAATATATTTTCATGGAGTCTTCACCGAGGTCATATCAGTTAAATTCAAATGTTTGTTAAGCTTATGGGACTTAACTACGGCGTCATCAGTTCCTAAACTTACAAACTACTTATCAACTACCTTATACTAAGGACGGCACAAATATCCATGCCCGAGGGGGGATTCGAACCCCCGACCGTAGTGGCCGTGCAGACCGTGACTGGAGCGCCTCAGTCCCCTCGGCCACCGCGGCCGGCCATATCAGTTAGTTTGATTAAAAACAAGTAAGAGGTTTCCAGAAATTCAGATTGGAAAAATGGTCATGACACATTTAATGTCAATTTTAAATGTATTATATTTTGTAAGGTAGCTTAGTTTCTGAATAAAAGCATTCCAAAACAAATTTCTTTCCATATTTTGCGCGTATTAGGCAACATATGGAAATTAGTGCAATCGCTCCTAAACGTAGCAGTTCATGCCAGAATTTGGTAACACAGAGATATTCGGAGTAATAGTTACAATTGCTTTCTAAATCACTCATGTGTGGTGTGGACAAAGGGTGACCGATTGCAGGCATGAGGCAATAGCGGTGACATTTCTGAGCGGCCGTAACAAATAGTATCTATAAACCAAATTGAGATTACAAATAATCAATGTTATTACATACTTCCACCCTCATGAACCACAGACATTGCCGAGGTGGGGTGGCTTGCGTGCCTCGATGATGCAGATAGCCGTACCGAAGGTGCAACCACAGCGGAAGGGTATCTGTGGAGAGGCCAGACAAACGTGTGGTTCCTGAAGAGGGGCAGCAGCCTTTTCAGTAGTTACAGGGGCAACAGTCTGGATAATTGACTAAGCTGGCCTTGTAACATCAGCTAATGTGGCTTTGCCACACAGTTACTGCGAACGGCTGAAAGCAAGGGGAAACTACAGCCGTTACTTTTCCCGAGGACATGCAGCTCTACTGTATGTAAATATGATGATGGCATCCTCTCGGGTAAAATATTGCGGAGGTAAAATAGTCCCCCATTCGGATCTCCGGGCGGGGACTACTCAGGACGATGTTGTCATCAGGAAAGACAATACTGGCATTCTACTGATCGGAGCGTGGAATGTTAGATCCCTTAATCGGGTAGGAAAATTAGAAAATTTAGAAAGGGAAATGGATAGATTGAAGTTAGATATAGTAAGGATTAGTGCAGTTCGGTGGCAGGATGAACAGGATTTCTGGTCAGGTGAGTACAGGATTATAAGTACAAAATCAGTTGGGGGTATCACAGGAGTAGGACTAATAATGAATAAGAAAATAGGAATGCGGGTAAATTACTATGAGCAGCACAGTGATCGCATTACATTGTCAAGATAGATACGAAGCCAACACCGACAACAGTAGTACAGGTTTATATGCCAACTAGCTCTGCCAATGATGAGGAGGTCGAACAAATATATGAGGAGCTAAAGAAAATTATTCAGACAGTTAAGGCAGAGGAAAACATAATTGTGATGGGAGACTGGAATTCGGTAGTAGGAAAAGGAAGAGAAGGGAAAATAGTAGGTGAATATGGACTGGGCAAAAGGAATGAAAGAGGAAGCCGCCTGGTAGAATTTTGCACGGAACATGATTTAATCGTAACAAACACGTGGTTTAAGAATCACAAAAGAAGGTTGTATACTTGGAAGAGACAAGGAGACACCGGAAGGTATCAGATAGATTTTATAATGGTAAAACATATATTCCGGAACCAAGTTATAAAATGTAAGACATACCCAGGAGCAGATATAGACTCTGACCATAACTTGTTAGTCATGAACTGTAGGCTGAAACTGAAAAAACTGCAGAAAGGTAGGAAAATAAGGAGATGGAACCTAGATAAATTGAAGGAACGTGAAGTTCTGGAGAATTTCAGAGGGAGATTTAGGCAACAATTGACAGAAACAGGGGGAAATAAAACAGTAGAAGAGGAATGGGTAGCATTGAGAGATGAAATAGTGAAGGCAGCAGAGGACAAAATAGGTGGAAAGGCAAGACCTACAAAAAATCCTTGGATGTCACAGGAAGTACTAAATTTAATTGATGAAAGGAGAAAATATAAAAATGCAGTAAATGGAACAGGCAAAATGGAGTACAGACGACTAAGAAATGAGGTTGACAGGAAGTGCAAAATGGCTAAGCAGAAGTGGCTAGAAGCCAAATGCAAATCTGTAGAACAATGTATAAGAAGGGGAAAAGTAGATACCGCCTACAGGAAAATAGAAGAGACATTTGGGAACAAGAAAAGTAACTCTACGAATATCAAGAACTCAGATCGGAAACCAGTTCTCAGCAAAGAAGGGAAAGCTGAAAGGTGGAAAGAGTACATACAGCACCTCTACAAAGGAAATGAACTTAGAGACAATGTTATAGGAAGGGAAGAGGAAGTAGAACAAGATGAAATAGGAGATACTATACTGCGAGATGAATTTGACAGAGCCCTGAAAGACCTAGGTCAGAACAGGGTCCCTGGAGTAGATGACATACCCTCAGAGCTACTAAAGTCTCTGGGAGAGCCAGCCATGACAAAACTATTTGAACTGGTGTGTAGGGTGTATGAGACAGGCGAAATACCCTAAGACTTTAAGAAAAATGTAATAATCCCCATTCCAAAGAAATCAGGTGCAGACAGGTGTGAAAATTACAGAACCATCAGTTTGATAAGTCATGGTTGCAAAATTTTAACACGAATTATCTACAGGAGAATGGAAAAGCTGGTAGAGGCTGACCTCGGGGAAGATCAGTTTGGGTTCAGGAGGAACGTAGGAACCCGGGAGGCAGTACTCACTTTACGTCTTATCTCAGAAGATAGATTAAGGAAAGACAAACCTACATTTCTAGCTTTTGTAGATATGGAGAAAGCGTTTGACAATGTTGACTGGAATACCCTCTTTCAAATTCTGAAATCAGTAGGGGTAAAATACAGGGAAAGGAGACTTATTTACAACTTGTACAAAAGCCAGACCTCAGTTATTAGACTCGAAGAGCATGAAAGGGAAGCATCAGTTGGGAAGGGAGTAAGACAGGGTTGTAGCCTTTCTCCGATGTTATTCAATTTGTACATCGAGAAGGCGGTGAAGGAAAGCAAGGAAAAATTTGGTATAGGGATTAAAGTTCAGGGAGAAGAAATAAAAACATTGCGTTTTGCTGATGACGTTGTAATTCTGTAAGAGACAGCAAAGGACCTGGAAGAGCAGTTGAATGGAATGGACAGTGTGTTGAAGAGAGCGTACAAAATGAACATTAACAAGAGCAAAACAAAAATAATGGAATGCGGTCTTAGAAAATCAGGCGATGCTGAAGGAATTAGATTAGGTAACGAAACAATGAAGGTTGTAGATGAGTTTTGTTACTTGGGTAGTAAAATAACATGCGTTGGTCTCAGTACAGATGAAAGAAAAAGCAGAATGGCAATGGGAAGAAAAGCATTTTTGAAAAAGAGAAATTTGCTAACATCGAATATTAATTTAAGTGTAAGGAAGTCTTTTCTTAAGGCATTAGTGTGAAGTATTGCCTTGTACGGGAGTGAAACGTGGACAATAAGCAGTGCGGACAGGAAGAGAATAGAGGCTTTTGAAATGTGGTGCTACAGAAGAATGCTGAAGATTAGGTGGATAGATCGCATAACTAATGAATAGGTACTGAACAGAATTGGTGAGAAAAGGAATTTTTGGCATACCCTGACAAAAAGAAGGGATCGCTTGGTAGGACACATTCTTAGACATCGAGGATTCGTAAATTTAGCATTGGAGGGAAGTGTGTGGGGTAAAAATGGCAGAGGGCGACCAAGAGACGCGTATAGTAAGCAGATTCAAGTGGATGTGGTTTGCCGTTCTTATGAGGAGATGAAAAGGCTTGCTCAGGATAGAGTAGGGTGGAGAGCTGCATCAAACCAGTCTCCGGACTGAAGACCATAACAACAACATTACATACTTATAAACAAAGTATTCTTTAATTTTATATCAATAGCGCAAGTTGATTTGATTTCGTTGCTTTCTATTTGACAGATACGTAGGACATTAGAGACGAACGAATCCAGAACGTAAAGACAATCGAATATATGGTCACTGTGGTACACACATACTTCGGTCGGTTCTGGAAACGTGCTCGTATAACCGAAAATTAGAAAGCGACCGATCACGAAAAGCTGGTAATACCAGTTGGGGTCGCAGCTAGGCACAAATTTTCGTACGTCTCTAATGGGTAGTACATTTATACCTAATACAGAAGCTGGAAATTCGATATTGCGAGTAAACTTTCGATTTAAATTATTTCAACCACTGTAATTCGTCAACGTCGAGGATTAGGACGTAGTGAAGTTGTGAAGCTCCATTCCATGTTTTCGCCACATCCGCGAGACCGTCAGTTGTCCTCGTCACTGCGCTCGAGGTGAAGCTCCTCAGTTTTCATCGGTGGCTCTAAAAATACTTAAAAGGTTCACCATAATTCTATAGAGAAGGATATTGGATATTTCCTCACAACTAATCGTCTCTTTGCCCTAGCTACAAACAAATCTGTTTCTCTCAATGAAAAGTTAACAAAACCGTTGGCTCTACAAAGAATCACATGGATACCTGCGGATGATCTACAGTCAACCCAAAAAAAAATAATATGGCCAACGGGTGTGTTGTAGAACTTAATTTAATTGATTTGAAAATGGGCTAAAATATCCGGAACTGATAAGCCTACAAAATGGAATGTGTGTATCCACACGCAGACTCATCTAATGGGCACTGAACTCCTTCTGACATGAAACTTTTATCCGCCTAAGGGTACGGCCATAGTGAACGGCTCACCGCTAGGGCTAGCTGCTCGGCGCGATGGCAGCTGGTGGCGGCCACAGTGCGCAGCCAACCGCGCGCCGGCTTTTGCCAATACATGACCAAAATTACTTTTCGATTTTCTTGCTGAAAAAAATACTGAATGTGTATGAAACAAAGCTACATCGCACTCCGGTGTCAGTTTTTCGA
Organism: Locusta migratoria; assembly: GCA_026315105.1. Classification (NCBI taxonomy): domain Eukaryota; kingdom Metazoa; phylum Arthropoda; class Insecta; order Orthoptera; family Acrididae; genus Locusta; species Locusta migratoria. Next base: position 107,574,037 of record CM048745.1, read on the forward strand.
TAAAAATTCTCCTTCTCCTGTAAAAAAATAAAAACCACCTCTTCCGGTTCTGTGCGTTTTCCTTGACGTAGGATACTTCTCACTCGATTCTGAGGAAACTAATTGCCGTACCTGACTGAGCTTTGCACATCTTGCAGGCTAACATAACAGCTTCATAAAGGAGTGTCTATTGTTCCGGTATTCGCCATATTTATTACGATACTTAATTTCCAGTTAACCTACCGCATAACATTTGAAGCTTTTACAGTGAAAAATATAGTCGCTGGCTACTTTTCGTTTGGTTAACTTTAGGTTATACATTACTGCGTACGAAATGTAGCCAACATTGTGAAATTGTTTTTAAAGCTGAAAAGAGAGCGAAACATCGCTCCAATATAGCGAACTGGGTGCTGAAATTTGAGGGCGCTAGCGCCGCGCGCTCTCCTTCGGCGCGCCATGAGCGCAACTATTGAGCCTCTAGCCTGCAGCTCAGTCAGTCAACCTTCGTAGTAAAGCAAATGCCCGAGCCAACAGAATATAACTTTACAAAATAACAAAGTTTATCTGGGACAGATGCCAGTTCTCTAACTGGTTTTAAAATAATGATAGCATACAAGTTCCGATAAAAAAAGGACAGTAAATCTATGTATTATAGTTACAAATATTGGATTGCTAGCATCAATAACGGAAAATTACAAGTTCATAATGGGGACTGTAGGGTTCTAAGGAAAAGAGAATGCTAGTGTTTTTGTTGAATGTCCCTTCCGACATGCAATAGAAATGGGAAGACTAAAATTACCAGAAGAACTTTTGACAGACTTTCTCCACAAAGAACAACAGCGAGGGACATTAAAGATGTTTACAACGACACTTAAGTTGGAATATGCAGTTCGTATGTGCAGCTTAAGTGCATCTTCTCTCTAGTTGAGTTTAATGCAAGTAAATCAGTGGTGCTATAATGTAACTGCTGTTATAACTTGGCACCATCCATGGATGATGATGATGATGATGACGAAAAAAAATGTTTTCATCGCAAATTGCATAATATGCCAAAACTGGACTTAGTACTAGTTGATGGCATGGAGTAGTAACCGTTGGATCATAACAGGGAAAAAGTTTTAACTGCTGTCCTATAATCTCAATATATATAAAATGTAGCTACGTATTGGTTTTCTATAGTCCCTGGTGTGGCTGATACAGCAACCAGTCAAATTTTAATTTCAAGTAAAAAGTCTTGGTTGCAAAGTGGTGTTATTAATTACCAATGACGCGTTTCGCACTCACAGCAGGGTATCATCACATTATTTGCATGACAAACGTTACGCAAATTACTCCAACAGCCCCTGTTTCACTACTTTAAGTATTGTAGTAATTCTTATGTAAAGTTTATCATGCAGATAAGATGATGGCCTGCTGTGAGGGCAGAACGCGTCATTGGTAATTAATAACACCATCTTGCAACCAAGACTATTTTTACTTGAAATTACATTGCAACTGACAGTGTACCGTCTGTCACAGTGTATGTATTTTGAGATTACATTAGGACAGTAGTTACAATTATTTCACTGTCAAGGTTCCCAATCACATACCGACATTTTATACTGCTCAGGTAAATTGACACGGAATGGCAGTAAAGTAATTTTGAATGAAGTAGCCTCGTGTTAGTGGCTCACAAAAAAGCCAGTTTCACGTGAAACCTTTAGCAAAGAAGAGCTAAATAACCTATCTACACGTAAATTATCTTGAATGTCTAGTTGTTTGCTATAATAAAGTACTGGTATTCTTGCATAAATATGAACAACTAGATGCAATTAAAGACATTGCAAAACCGGTTGTGCGAGTCTACAAAAGTTCAATAAAATTCAGCTACAGTGAATTAACAGCCTTTCATTCAACGCTTTTGAGATAAACGCGTCTTTATTAGCTTCCATTGAACGCGACGCGTAGCGCACAGCGTTGAAACCTCGGCACCCGCGAGCAGAGAGCGGAACAAGAAACATAAATTCTTTCTTGCCCCCGCTGGTGAAAGCGATGTGAGCGAGCTGAGGCGGCCGCGCGGGTGCACTATGGCCACCCCAATGGGATCACACACTGGGTTTTCCAGCCACCTCCCTGCCGCCGAGGAGCAGGAAGCGTGGAGCGGCCTACTATGGCCGTACCCTAATACATGTGAAAGAATTCGTCCGACTTTATTCAGAATACTTATTGCTATGAAAGTTCTGCAGGCTCATAAATTTTACTACAATCACTCCACTCCATATTTTTTTGGCGCTGGCACAGCAACCATAATTAATATTTTGATAAAAGACATTCTTGGTTGCACAAAATGGATGTTTCATTTTTTTTATATATGACGCGTTTCGTCTCTTCTGGGCATCATCAGAAGTTGAAAGAGGAGAAAAATTTACAAACTTGTTTAAAAACAGAACTAAAAGTATAAAACCTTTCCTCAGCAAGAAATATTATAAATATGGAATGTACAAAGTGATAAAACTGCAGGCCACATGACCACATTCGCGTTTTGGCATGGGGGGGGGGGGGAATGAAGATTGAACTAATAAATGCCAATAAAAAGCATAGATCAACAAATAAAATTACTATTCTCTGAGGTTGCAGAACGTCAAATTATTAAATTCAATAAAATAGACCCTTTACAACAGATGTAACTGTTGCTCAATAATTTTGGGGTGGTGGGGGCAACGAAGTCAATGGTAAAACATAATTTAGCCGCGCGAAGCTATGTTTACTCAGGTAAGAGCCGCTCCCTGCCACAGCTGCGGAAGAGGCGAAACGCGTCATCTATAAATAATTGAAATATCAATTTTGTGCAACCAAAACTGTTTTTTATCATCATAAATTTATATTACAAAGTGTTTACTTCTCACAAGGAAAGTACTTGGGCTCGAACAAACACATATACACCAAAATTGTATGAGAGATAAGGTAAAGATCCATTATTGCACTAGTGATACTCCCGCATCTGCAAAACTCTGCAGTCGTCCGTTAGAGGCCTCTGCGTGTGCCATGCCGCATTGCACTTTGACCTGTCGGTTCGCCTGTAGGGACGGTGCAGTGTGCCGCGGTGGTGTAGCCGAGCGGTCCAAGGCGCCTCGCTGCGGAGGTTCGAGGCCTCCCTGGGGCATGGGTGTGTGTGTTCGTCCTTAGGTTAGTTTACCTTAGTTTAAGTAGTTTGTAAGCTACGGACTGATGACCACGCAGTTTGGTCCGATAGATTTACAAACATTTGAAGTTTTTTTGTGCAGTGTGCCTCCGAAGTTGCGTTTTGTGACGTTATTTGTATGGTGAAGTGTCAGATGGGTCTGCGATTGGTAATCAGTCCTGCTAATGTATTGCGATTAGTTGAGATGATGTTACGAAGAACCCTTCTTCGTGAAGATGGTGTTATTGTAGAAGATGAATCATGCGCATGCTTTCTCGTATCTGTTATGGTACAGAAATATGAGCATAAGTTAGATACTGTTGTAACACTAACACATAATGATGATAATAGTGGTGATAATGACGAAGAACTCATTGCTAGCGGTAGTGTTACGGTAAGTGCGGGAAGAGGCGATGGAAGCTGTGGCAGTGAATACCAACAGTCTTCCGAGAAGAAGGTTAAAGTTGCAACTATCATCACGGCTTTTGATGACAATACGCTAGAGAACATGTACGACGATTATTACATAAGTTATAGTTCAGATATCTGAATTACGTATGGTGTCTACAATTACATTTACAGTGCTATCTAGAGCATGATTGCAAAGTCTTGCATAAAAACGACACACACCAGCACATTGAGGTATACGTAGCGATACTGTAACCAAACGTTTATACAGACATGTTTGTTCGAGCCCAAGTTCTTTCCTTGTGAGTCTGAATTATGTTCACTTTGAATCTCATATCACTGTCTGAGCCCACATTACTTCCTAAAGGGTCTTCAAACCATTTCAAAACAGTATCTTCACAATGAGGGTCTGTAACACGCACAGTAGAGGAAGAGCTGAATGCTGAATCCATTATGCAAAGATCCAGGTGCGGACTCCGAAACCGCTAGCACAAAAGAAGACGTAATAATATTGCTCAGACTCGCGTTAACATGGCTACTGACAGTGGAAAACACTGCAGGCGTTGGAAGCAACGATTATACAGCGCTGTATTATCCTTCCCCACCCCTGTCCATTAACAAGTGACCAACAGTAAGACCGTACCTGGACGTTAAGGGTTAATTGTTGATGTCCGGTTTCGGATATTTTAGTCCCTTATGAAATAAACCAATAAATCCTATAGTATCAGAGTAACCACTGTTGGCATCATGATTTAAATGTTAATCTGACCAACGATGTGTACTCTGTGTCAATAGGACATACTGATTGATTTGATAACGGAATAATAGGTCCGAAACCGGTAATCAATAATTAAAAGAAACATAACTTCTGTGCAACTTTGACATATATATTCGCTCGAAATAAACATTGTTAGTCATTCTCCCATAAGGCTGCGTTACTTCCTGAACACCCTATATCTTTTTAGGTGCACGGTCGCAGAAGAACGCTTTCTCCTCAACGGGGACTCTTGACCTACTGGAGGCTGCTTCGTCTTGTTGCCGGAAATGATGCAAGAAATTGTCATCGTTTGCTCAACTAAATGAAACGTACAGCTTTCAACCGGACGTTATCAGCATTTTCCGCAAGATGAAGAGGCGACCAGCTGACGAGACGGCAATCTGTGTTACGCCACTTAACTACGTAGCGAGTAAGCAGGCGCCTCCGCCGCGCATTGCAGCCGCGCATGCGCAGTAGCGTCAGCAGCCTACTCGGGTAGAAGAGGCGCGCGCACACGTGGGTTCGGCAGTTGCCGCTGGTCGCCGCAGACGGAGGAGCGCGCTGCGTTCTGCTCACCACCGCAGACGCTCTCGTCGGCGTTCCGTCACTACAGTAGTTCCAGGTCAGACCCCGTGACGTACCGCTAATACACCTAGACCTAAGCTGACGTGAACAGCAGAATTGAAGTACGAAATGTTAGTATTAATCGATGGTCAGGCATCAGCTAAAACAGAGGTGATACCCAGCGTTCCACAGGGTAGTGTTATTGGTCCTCTGCTGTTCCTTATCTACATAAACGATTTAGGCGAAAATCTGAACAGTTATCTTAGGTTGTTTGCAGATGACACCGTCATTTACCGTCTAATAAAATCATCTGAAGATCAAAACTAACTGCAGAACGATCTACATAAGATATCATTATAGTGTAAAAATTGGCCACTGACTCTAAATACTGAGAAGTGTGAAGTCGTCCAAACGAGTACGAAAAGAAATCCGTTAAACTTTATTTACAAGATAACTCAATCAAAAGTGAAGGCCGTAAACTCCCACTAAAAACCTAGGAATTACTATTACATCGTGCGCCTCGGTTGCACAGTGGTAGAGTGCCAGAGGTAGCGGGTTCGATCCCCGACAGGTGCTAGGATTTTTATCTGTCACTTTCCACTTCTTTCACCTCTGGCAGTATTGCTCATGTGAAAAATACCGAGTAGCACCGTGGATCGGAACCCACGTTAAACTATAGGTCCCCCTATAACTGGCTGGGTAAGTCAGTTCGAAAGTCGGAGGAAGGCAACGGCATACCACCTCCAAACAGGACCATGCCTAGTAAAGCACTGTCGTGTTCTTCGGATTGTTGACTGCTTTACCTTTACAGACTTAACACTGGAAAGAACGCGTAGATAATGTCGTGGAAAAGGCGAACGAGCGACTGCGATTTAATGGCAGGGCCCTTAAAAATGCAACAGAAGTACTAAAGACACTGAATCCACTACGCTTGTCCGTTCTCATTCGGAGTATTGCTGCCCAGTGTGGCATTCTTATCAGGTGGGTTTGACGGAAGACATCGAAAGAGTCCGAAGAAGGGCAGCTCGTTATGTATTGTCACGATACAGGGGAGACAGCGTCACGGAAAAGATACAGGATCTCGGATGGGAATCATTACAACAACGGCGTTTATCGCTGCGGCGTGGGCTACTTACGAAACTCCAATCGCCAACATTCTCCAAATGTTCAAATGTTTGTAGAGCTTATGGGACTTAACTATGGGGTCATCAGTCCCTAAACGTACAAACTACTTATGAACTAACTTACTTTAAAGACGACTATGCGCGAGGGGGATTTCGAAGTCCCGACCGCAGCGCCTCAGTCTCCTCGGCCACCGCGGCCGGCTAAGTGACTGTAACAAATTGAAACTGTTAACACTATAAGTAGCACCTCCTCCTAACATTAGGTATGCCTAAAGGGTGCCCTCCCCACATCTTTTCAGTTTCCTTCATGGCGAATTTGAGCATACGCAAGGCGAGGTGCGCAGTATATTGTCTTCATTTGCGCATGCTCAAGGCGATGAGCGCAGTAGCTCCAATTCTTGATTAGGGACCATTCGTGCGCAAAGGCTAGTCTACACGACGACACCAGGTTGCGACACTCGTTGCATGAAATGAGTTCCACGCGACTGGTTTCGTGTATGTCTGTAGACACGTCAGCAAAACTATAGACTTCATTTTCGTTGTTTTGTGAGTGGCGAAGTCGCCGTAGAATGAAATTTTTGGTAGCTGTAACAGTTGTGGCGGAGCTATTGCTTCTCCATGTGAAGTCGCTGCATAAGACTAAACATAAAAAAGAATAAAATTTGAACTGTTCAGTCTCACCTTATGCGCATTATTTGTAATCAAAATGTCAGCTGTTGTTGAATTGTGTGTTAGAAATTGTAGAAACTGAGTTTGATTGTGATTTAGCATCAATCTATTTGGTACAAACTAGGAACTTATCTCTTGAACTTCATTATTTGATACTGTGTCAATATTACAAACAACATCTTTCAGAACTAACCTCGTATCATCAGCGAACAAAAATATTTTACAATCGCCTGTTATACTCGAAGGCAAATCATTTATATAAATAAGAAACAACAGCGGTCCCAGAACAAATCCCTGGGACACACCACACTTAACTGTGCCCCATTGTGTCTACATGTCATAGCCACTTTCAACGCTGCGGAGAATTACCTTCTGCTATCTGTTATTAAAGTAAAATTTGAACTAGTTGTGAGCTGCTACTCCAAGTTCTGCAACAATATTTTCTGACCAACACAATCAACGCCTTTGTTAAGTGAAAGAAGACGCCTAATGTTCGTAGCCTTTTATTTAATCCATCAAGTGCCTCACAGGAAAACGAAAATATAGCATTTCAGTCTTTAAACCACTTCTGAAACCAAACTGTATGTTTGACAATAAATTATGTGAACTGAAATGATCAATTTACCTTGAACTTACAGTCTTTTCAATAACTTTAGAAAAAACCGATGCAGCACTTAAACTGTCATATACCAGTAAACACGAAATTCATAAAGATTTATTGAAAGTTCGTAACAGCTGCACGCAGTAAGTACATATGTACAATTAGCGTAGTAGAAATATGAATTGCTTGAAAATGGCCTAAGGTTGAAACAGCTGTCGCTATAATAATAAAATATTTGGCAGCATCAGAAGGATAAACTTTTTATAATGTCGTTTTACGGCAAAGAAATAGGTCCATATTTGTCTACATTACCCCTTTCTCCTTTTTATAAAGTACTTTCACTACTGAGTACTTTAATCTGTCAGGAAACTGGGATAACATGTGGAGAACAGTACTTTAGAATTCGGCTAGATAGCCCGTCCTATCCACAAGAGTCCGAAGTCTTTAGTGATTTAAATATTGACTAAATCTCCCCTTTGTAAATATCACGGAGGACCATTTCAGGTAACAGCCTCAGAAAGCTATTTTTTAACAACTACCTGTAGAATCCAGGGTTCTCTTTAGTTCACCTACTATATTCAGAAAGTGATTACATCTGACTTATCAGTAGCAGAAACATTCCTGCTACGCACTGATTTTATATCCCCAACCTTGTGCTGCTGACCAGACAATTGCTTCATTACTGACCAGATGGTTTTATTTTTATCCTGAGAGTTTGCTGTTCTTTTTGCATACCACATACATTTGCCTTCTTGATGACTTTTTCCAGAACCTTACAGTACTGTTTGCAGTGATCTATTACACCTTGATTCTGACTGCTTCGAAGATTTTGATACTATTTCCGCTTTGTTCTACATTATACTCTTATCCCGTTTGTCAGTCATCCAGGCTGCCTGTTCTGGAAGTACCTTGTTTGAGCATTCTAGCGGAAAGCAAATTTCAAGTAGCATGAGAAATGTGTCGAGGAAAGCATTACTCGTATATTTTTCATCTATACTATCAGTACTATAAACATCCTGCCATTTTTCTTCCTTAATTAGGTTTAAAAAGGTTTCAATTGCAACTAGATTAGCTTTTATAAGTAGTTTATAATTATATTTAATATTTCTTAATATGGATCGAAGCAAAGCAAAAGTTCCCGAAAAAGGAAGACTGGGTTCCAGTAGTCATAGAGTCATAGTTGAGACCACATGCGTCCCAGGGGAATGAAATAGAATGACTATTTTTTACGAAATTTGAAACTTCTTGTTTCTACGTACTGTATTGTTCGGTTTTCTCACTGCTAGTGTGACAACGTTCTATCTTAAACACTAATCTTTAAAAAAAAAAAAAAAAAAAAAAAAAAAAAAAAAAAAAAAAAAAAAAAAAAAAAAAAAAAAAAGAGTCTAACGCAACCAAAAACAGTCATTTTCATTAAAATTACGCGTTTCGAAAAAAAAAATTTTCGTGAAATCGCATTCTAGGAACGTTCAGTTGCTGTAACACATACCGGGCAATTATAATGTTCAAAACAATGCTCAAATGTTTGTAAATCTTATGGGACTTAACGTCTGTGTTTATTAGTCCCTAGGCTTAAAAACTACTTAAACTAACTTAAACCTAAAGACAACCTAGACACCCACGCCCGAGGGAGGACTCGAACCTCCGACGGCGAGTAACCGAGCGCTCCGCAACATGGCGCTTTAGACCGCTCGGTCACTCTACCGTGGCAATTATAATGCCATAATTGTTTATGTCAGCAATATAAATCAAAACATCGTAACAAAGTCTGTAAATCACGTTTTTCTTAAGCTTCTTTATTTCGCTTACTTTTCTGTGAGAGTAACTTCCTTGTCATAAGCAGCTTGTACCCCAAAATTTCAAATAAGTTCCTAATTTTTAATAGCTGCAACGATGGATAGAGGAAATGGACAGAGAGAAGAAAGAATAGATGGTTACAGGATGGAGGAGGAGATCTAGACAGAATGAAGGGTTAGAGTAGCTGGACAAAGACGAGTGATAAATAGCGGGAAATGGAAGAGGCAGATATAGGGGGAGTATAATGGGGACAAAGAGGCTACGGGGATTGGATTAACAATATGTTTGTGTAGAAGATGATTGTTTTCCTCAATGTGCATTATACATTCATACTCCAGAGTAGATAGACCATATGATCTTGACTTTAATGAAGGAAAGGACAAATAAAATGTTTAGAAAATCCACTGGCTTTACATTAAAGGATTTTCTGATTAAACCTTTTTCAAGTTTTCTAATATTCCACATAGCTACAGCGACGAAAATCAGGGTATTTGTCCGATTAGTCAATTTTTCATGTACATCCATGTAAGCAAGATTTCATTCATTTACTTTCTCGTTTATTTCATGTCAGACTGAGGCACAGCGAAGCATAGCTGGTGTTAAATAATAAATTTTAATTTATGGTTTTGCTCAATTCAAATATTCAGATGTTTGAAATCCTAGGAGACCAGACTGCTGAGTTCATCGATCAAAATATCAACCGACCGCTATGAGAGAAAGATGAATTGTGATGAAAAGTACATATTTATTTCCCGCTTCATAATGCGGCTACTTTTCAGCTCCAGGGAACTAGTAAGTAGCTGTAAGATAACACCCCAAATCTTCTTTTCCAAAACCTCTGTAACTCCCATTACGTTTGATAGTCCGACTATGACCAGTTCCTCGTCGCCAGCATCTGAAAATGACTTTGGTTCTGCGAAGTAGCAGAGTAAGGAGGTCCTAGTGAAGTATAAATCACACAGCATGTTATCGAGAAAGTTTGGTACCAACACTGCGTTTGAAGCTGTAATTACTATAACTACATGGCAGTCACGGCGTAGGTGACCAGAACAGCATCAGTTGCTGTAGCCCTACGTTAAACGTGAGTCAATCAGTCAACATATGGCTACGATTTTCTCCGTGTTATCAGACATCAACAACAATACTATCAAAGCGTTGAATCTGTGGTTGAGAAATATGTTGAAAAAACTGATTTTGTTTGATGTCAACGATTCGTAACAGTTCACATGCAGTTTTCTTGTTTAAAATGGATCAGCACTTGAGAAAAATTGGACTCCCGTAGATGCAACTGTAGTGCCATAATTAACTGGTGGAACGCCTTCGAGCGTTAGCGGTCGATGTTGATCGACTAGGCAGAATTACTTGCCGAGGCTGCCTCCTCTCCAGAGCTTCCTCTCTCCTCTCCACCCTCACCCCCCCCCCTTCTCAACCGGCACTTGAAAACAGTTGAAAAAAAGTGCGTTTTGCTACTGTAATGATCAAAATGTCGTATGGGACCTTTCAGTGTTCAAGAAGGACTCACTGCTCAGGCATATGATAGCGCCCCAGTAATGAATGGCAGTCACAGTGGTGTGCAGACACTAATGCAGAGCACTTTCCCACATTCCGAGTGAGTTCACTGCTATGCACACCAAATGAATTTGGTTTTTCAGAATGCTTACAGTAAAAGCATAAAGTCGATAAGGTTGTTCTTCGCAAATATTGTTAATTTTACAACGTCTTCTTCTTCATCTCCCAAGCGAAGTGATTTGTTACAGACAGTCTGCTACAAGAGAATTCCTTCAGTCTTCAACTAGATGGAACTTCCAGTCCCTCATTGTAAATACTGTCAATGAAAAAATGCACTTATGGGAATGTTTTGAAAAGTCTGAGGAAGAGGATTCCTGAAATGATGTTACGATAAGGAAGCATTTGGCTTAAGAACTTTACTTCGCCATCCACAGTTTGTTCCATTTTTTAAATTATGATATCATGAAACACACTGATAGTTTCCATAAAACAATTCAGATGCAAAGTGCAAATGCCGTTACCACATCCAATGCATTACATCATTTTGAGTGTGCTGTATCTGAAATACGAGAGAACATTCAACGCTTTCGAGTTTCTGAGGATGGGTGTATTGTTCCTCCAAGAAAACGTTCCAAATGTAGCAGTGAACATAATCCGGCAGCAGATACCAAAGAAGTGTGTGACATTATGACCAGTCAACTGAAAGGAAGAGTTCAAAACTCTCATGTACCGGGTGATCAAAAAGTCAGTATAAATTTGAAAACTTAATAATAATTAGCATAAGAAATTAAGCCAGAGCAAAGATGATGTTCTTTACAGGAAAAGCTCAATATGTTCACCATCATTCCTCAACAATAGCTGCAGTCGAGGTATAACGTTGTGAACAGCATTGTAAAGCATGTCCAGAGTTATGGTGAGGCATGGGCGTCGGATGTTGTCTCTCAGCATCCATAGAGATGTCGCTCGATCACGATACACTTGCGACGTCAGGTAAACCCAAAGCCAATAATCACACGGAATGAGGTCTGGGGACCTGTAAGGCCAAGAATGACGAAATTGGTGGCTGAGCACACGATCATCACCAAACGACACGCGCAAGAGATCTTTCACGCGTCTAACAATAATTTTTTTCTTTCTAAACTCCATGTCATTCCAAGCATGTGTGTCAATTTTTATCTCTCTATCTACATTATTCCGGGATTTATTAAGTTTTCTAATTTATTCTGACTTTTTGATCACCCGTTATTTAGCAACTTCGAAATCATTGATTCAAAATAGGTTGCTTCTTTTAGAGAACATTTCCGAGGCACTTGGTCAATATTTTTTCATTAAACTACAGTCTGTTTATTTGCTACGATAAATTGAAAAATGAACTATCAGTGATTTACCGCAATGATACATTTAGAAGCATTACATCGATTTGTGAGCTGTTTACTTTCTTTGTGGAACATTCCTTTGAAGATTTGTTCACTGAATTGCACAAAACATTACAAATTGCGCTAACTTCACAAATTTCAACAGCATAAGCAGAGCGCAGTTTCAGAACCTTCCTCAGGAACAATATGAGTCAGGTAAGTCTGAACTCACTGGGCCGGCCGCGGTGGCCGAGGGGACTGAGACGCTTCCGTCACGGTCTGCACGGCCACTACGGTCGGGGGTTCGAATCCCCCTCGGGCATGGATATTTGTGCCGTCCTAGTTTGTAAGTAGTTCATAAGTAGTTTGTAAGTTTAGGGACTGATGACCCCGTAGTTAAGTCCCATAAGCTGTACAAACATTTGAACATTTTTTTTGAACTCACTGGATCTTTGTTACATTCACAAGGAGGAAATCAGTGATATTCCAAACTGAAAGAACAGAATAATTGACAAGTTTGCTAGTCAGAAGAAAAACATGCACATTTACTGTATAAATAACCTGTCAGAACACAGACCACATTAGTTAACGGGCTAGATAGGTAAAATACAAATGAAACTGTTCCTAGCCAAGGTTTTTACCAGAGTTATTACCTTGGCCATAAGGTGAAAGCCAGGAGGGTCCCTGCTGTCTCATTCCCAATGGGGAAGAAGTCACATACGTCCTTCCACAGTTCATTTTTATTTTGAATTCACAATCAGTACACAGAATCACAACTACAATATGGACGAGCTTCAGTACGAGAAGAGCTGGTGAACTTCGCCCCCCCCCCTCCCCCAAGCTCTTCAATAAATTGTGTCACCGCAGCATAAACTCACACCCACACAAGTACACGGAAAACTAGCGGAGCTGGTGGACCAGACCAACTACAATATTATACACACATAACCCCCCCCCAATAATAATAATAATAATAATAATAATAATAATAGTAATAAAATAAAAATGTTTATTGAATATTTGCATAAATTTTTATTATCTACAGTGTTTAGTGCATTATATTAATTACTGCATAATTAGCATATTTAATATCTTTCTCATGTTTTTAAATGGTTTTATATAAATAGAGGTTATACAATGAACACTTCAGACTGAACGATTATACTGGGTACTTACTTTTTGTCTGGGCCCCACCAACGAAACTCAGCACGAGCCGTCACTGTTCACAATATATGGCTATTAGCAAAATCGAGAAGAAAGTTCCCAAAGTGTCTGCATTTTCATACCTTGCTTTCGGTGCACATTACTTTTGATCTACAATGCGGAGGAACAACACTGAATATTCAAAAATGTTCAAATGTTTGTAAAGTCTATGGGACTTAACTACGGGGTCATCAGTCCCTAAACTTACAAACTACTTATGAACTACTGACGAACTAGGACGTCACAAATATCCATGCCCGAGGGGGGATTCGAACCCCCGACCGTAGTGCCCGTGCAGACCGTGACTGAAGCGCCTCAGTCCCCGCGGCCACCGCGGCCGGCACAACACTGAATAACATTATCTCTAGCTGTAATATGAAATTTATTGAAATATCTGTTATAGTTTAAGGACTACAATATTTAGCCTAATAGGTGTTTTATAAAACACGTTCGCATTCTGGAACAATTTTCTGGTGCATTGACAGTATAATAGCACTTAGACTGTGGCAGGCTGCTGTCAACATTCGTAGGAACACATTACGCCTCTTGTAGTTTGTAGTATATCTGAGGAAATAGAAAAACCGTTATTACACTTTATTACTATTTTGTCTAAAAATAACCGTTAAAATTATATAGACGCGGTGGAGTAGCCGAGCGGTCTAAAGCGTCTCGCTGCGGAGAGCGCGGTTGCTCGCCGTGGAGGTTCGAGTCCTCCCTGGGGCATGGGTGTGTGTGTTGTCCTTTATTGTTTCCATGAGTGTGTCAGGCATGGAATGTTTATGGTGGTATTCCTTTCCTGAAGCATCATCGTGACCAGTATGCAGACATTTGTTCAAAGAGCGTTTAACACTATAATAGATACTTAAAAGTAAATAAACCATACATTTTTTGAAAAGGGAGAAAATTGTCTTTCAGACTGAGGCAAATATTTATTTCTATTTTATTAGTCATTTTCACGTCCAGGCCCACTTAACACGTAAGCAGTGGTGCCAACTTGCAACAAGACGTAGTGCACTGCTTGCTGTTCGTATTAATTTCTCGTCCTTGTACATGAAGCGTATCACGAGAGCCTGAAAGGGCCGTCAGACGATCACTGCAGAACTGCGATACAGAAAACTGTGTGTACGGAGGCTGCCACTGTCGTGAAACAGAGGAAATTGGACGTCTGCTAATAATTTCTTCCTAAACAATACTGTCACAGGTGATGAAAGCTGGATTTATCATTTTGACTCTGACAACAATAGAGACTCAGTCGCCTCAGCCTCAGCCTCCGCTATCATTGATCACCGACGTCAAAAAGACCATACCATCAGCAGTCAAAGTCGTGAGCACAGCACCATGTTTCTCACGCAGCCATGTAATTACGTTACCCACTGTGAACTTAAACGCTACAATTCTGAGCTCTCTAGTGACAAGAGTCATCCAACTTGCGTCAGCATGGGAAAGTCACTCGTGTAATGTGCGTGACGTGCAGTACTTGAGCCAATACTGGTAAGTGGTAACTGAATGAAACACTCGGAAACATTGCCCTCGGACTCGCCCTGGAATACTGATAAAATCCAGTTGCAGGCGGCAAGTCTATTTGACAAGGAACGTTTTCTAACGATTACTTATTGAATCCCGCGAAGGGAATGATAAGATAGAGAACGTCAGATTACTGTGTCGGTATCTTAAACTAACAACGGGCATCGCACATAGTTACACAAACTTGCAAGGTATACTGGTATCGTATTTCGTTGACGAAACATTTCGGTTTTAAAAATTAGCTTTCCAGATGTGAGTAACGAATACTTTTACAACAGTTGTTCCATTCACACGTAAAGGAAGACTAGCTTCAAAGAAAAACATCAGCAACTCACAGTAATAACATTTGATTGAAGTAAAATGATCAAGTCATCTGGACTTGTGTTGTTCACTAGCGCGATTGTAACATTCGTCCTTTTTTTTTTTTTTTTTTTTTTTTTTTTTTTTTTTTTTTTTTTTTTCAGCGAGTGTTGCTGCAATCTGCGAAACCCGCTCAGTAGTAGGATGATCACAATTTCTGTGAAACATTCTTGTTTTATAAGGTTCCATCAAACACGCACCACTAACATCCAGTATACGACTTTCCGAATCATTTGAAGAGTTTTTGCGGAAAATGTCTTCATGCTTACACTATGTTTTTAATGCTGTGTGTACGTAGTGAATTTACATCTACATGTAGAAGGTTACCCTGTAAATCACACGTAAATGCAGACTATTTTTCTAACCACCTTCGTTCTGTTTACCTACCATTCCATTATCGAATAGCGCGCGGAAAGAACATATAAATTTTTCCGTTCGAGCTATTATCAGTGGGGTAGCTCTCATAGGGCTAGACGGGACATTCCCCGAGGCCGCCTCCGGCCCCGTGAGAGACGTTCGAAAAAAGTTACAGTAGAGCGGATATTTTTATTATTGCTTGTATTGCTTGTGGTCGAAAATCGACCAATTGTGTTTACAATGGTCACTGGGGGTAAAATTTTACGTATCATGTCGGCGGCCTCGCGTGATTATGTTGGCAACATTAACAGCACGATAGAAAATCTTTGCCCATTTGTTCGAACCGCATAGAATGACTCGATTAGTGTATCGTACAGACCATGAAGTAAACAAATAATGCTGTTCTTGCTTTATGGTTGACAGGTTCTTGTATGTACCCTCGTCCTTGCCCTCGTAAAGCGAAGATTCCATGAGAAAACATCAGCGTTTTCAAGCGATTGGCTAAAATGAAGACTCACAGGATTCTCACTATTCAGCATCTGTTGCCAACATTATCATAGGAGGCCGCTGGGATATTTGGTAAAATTTAACCGGCACTGGGAGGTATGAAACGTTATCTTTCACGTGTTAAGGAAAATGCCTGACACAATAACAACAAATAAAAATGGAACTATATACTTCTGATGCCATTTTCGAATTATATAACTTTCATTAGCATAATATTTGAAATTTCGGTGTTCGTATATTTATACAACGCCAGGAAATAATGTTATTCTATACTGCGAAATTCAGAATTCCAGAGCTGACAACATGTCGACTTCGTAGTTTCACCCGTGCACCGCTACATGCCTCTCCCGGCGCGTCATCATTTATATCGGCATTCTCGACTTCGTAGTTCCACCCGAGCTTCGCTAGATGCCTCTTGGCGCATCATCCTTTATATCGGCATTCATATGAAAACATCCATTTCCTTTAACCACTCTTAATCACTGCGAAAATGAAGCATTTGAACAGCACAAGAAAGTGAGATGCACTGCATTACAGCGTCTTTGGTCGAGGTGAATAGTCAATCAGTGAGCTGATTGTTGGAGAATGTAGAACTTGATCCAAGCTGTAGATAGGAATATTTCTACTCCCTCTACCACTTTTAATGGCTAAATGTACACATAATATTTATATTCGCGAAGTCTACGACAAATAATCTTTCGAATTATGTAACTTTCATTGGCTTTCTTCTACGGATAAATTAGTAATCTGTACCACAATTTTCGTGTTAGCGTATTTATATAATGATTTTTTTTACTCTCCTACCCTACCGTCTAGTCTTGTCCACTAAGACATGGACCCTGTCACCGTTAGTGTGTTGTCGGTTGTAGTCGTAATTGTCATGATTGCCAATCTTTGCGAAATAACAGTAAATTCCTCTGTATTACTAACAGTGTGTTTGACAATACACGGTGACCACATTTGAATATGAAGTCTCTGCAATGTATTATTACAGAATGGTATTATTATGAGAGCTCAAATGTTTGTGTAGTGAATTCCTCCAAGTGAGTTATACTCAATCACACACTACTGGTCATTAAAATTGCTACATAAAGAAGAAGTACAGATGATAAACTGATATTCATTGGACAAATATATTATACTAGAACTGACATGTGATTACGTTTTCACGCAATTTGGGTGCATAGATCCTGAGAAATCAATACCTGGCCGGCCGCGGTGGCCGAGGAGACTGAGGCGCTCCAGTCACGGTCTGCACGACCACTACGGTCGGGGGTTCGAATCCCCCCTCGGGCATGGATATTTGTGCCGTCCTTAGTTGTAAGTAGTTCATAAGTAGTTTGTAAGTTTAGGGACTGATGACCCCATAGTTAGGTCCCATAGACTCTACAAACATTTGAATTTGAAATCAATACCCAGAACAACCACCTCTGGCCATACTAACGGCCTTGATACGCCTGGGCGTTGAGTCAAACAAAGCTTGGATGGCGTTTACAGGTACAGATGCCCATTCAGCTTCAACACGATACCGCAGTTCATCAAGAGTAGTGACTGGTGTATTGCTCGGCCACCATTGACCAGACGTTTTCAGTTGGTGAGAGATCTGGAGAATGTGCTGGTCAGGGCAGCATCGAACATTTTCCGTATCCAGAAAGGCCCGTACAGGACCTGCAACACGCGGCCGTGCATTATCCTGCTGAAACGTCAGGTTTCGCAGGGATCGAATGAAGGGTAGAGCCACGGGTCGTTACACATCTGAAATGTAACGGTTGTCGATGCGAACAAGAGATGACCGAGACGTGTAACGAATGGCACCCCATACCATCACGCCGGGTGATACGCCAGTATGGCGATGACGAATACACGCTTCCAATGCGTGTTCACGGATGTGACCATCACGTTGCTGTAAACAGAACCTGGATTCATCCTAAAGTTGACGATTTCCCATTCCTGCACGTAGGTTCGTCGTTGTGTAGACCATCGCTGGCGTTCGTGTCTGTGATGCAGCGTCAAGGGTAACCGCAGCCATGGTCTCCGAGCTGATAGTCCATACTGCTGCAAACGTCGTCGAAATGTTCGTGCAGATGGTTGTTGTCTTGCAAACGTCCCCATCTGTTGATCAAGAATCGAGACGTTGCTGCACGGATCGTCACAGCCATGCGGATAAGATGCCTGTCATCTCGACTGCTAGTGATGCGAGGCCGTTGGGATCCAGCACGGCGTTCCGTATTGCCCTCCTAAACCCACCGATTCCATATTCTGCTAACAGTCATAGGATCGCAACCAATGCGAGCAGCAGTGTCGCGATACGATAAACTGCAATCGCGATAGGCTGCAATCCGACCTTTATCAAAGTCGGAAACGTGATGGTACGCCTTTCTTCTCCTTAGACGAGGCATCACAACAACGTTTCACCAGGCAACGCCGGTCAGCATCAGCACGTTGTAGTTGTCGCCACCGGCACTAATCTTGTGTGAATGCTCTGAAAAGCTAATCATTTGCATATCACAGCATCGTCTTCCTGTCGGTTAAATTTCGCGTCTGTAGCACGTCATCTTCGTGGTGTAGCAACTTTAATGCCCAGGAGTGTATATCCCAATGAAGTGCTGTAACCAACTCCACTTTGAAACTCGTGCAAAAAGAAGAGAAAAACGTGCATTCTGGACACTGCCCTCTACCCCACTGTCATGATAATAAGTGAAGATGTCGACTTAAGTTATTTTAATTATTACTTTTTCCTTGCCATACACTAACATGTGTCATGAAGCCTGGTAGGGGCTTGGCTCAATACCAAGAGTTACATCAAACAAAATCCGGCAGCTTCCTTTTACTGAAACCATCCTACACGGATATTTCCCCTTTTCTCTTTCTTTGACTGGGCTATCAACGAAATTAGGCCTGATCGGTACGGAGTAGTGACCTAACATTGCAGTGATTTAGCGAAAGTGAGATGTTACTTGTACATGGAATACTAAAACATAGTATTCCGGCTGTAATTTTCGCAAGTATCTTGAAGTTGCATGGGTAGAAACACTTCGTACATCTTTTCTGCTCCAAGTGAACATTTTGAATCTGCCACTAAACCCGTAATGTGACATTCCCAATTGCTGAGTGCAATGCGGAGCTTTACATATGAACACATTATATTACCGTTTCTTTTTCCAACTGATCAGATTATAAATCTAATGTCTTGATCGCAATATTTATTCATTATGATTACCAGTTTCGGCTCTTATCTGAGCCATTTTCAAATCATGTTAGTCATTTCGGTAACCATTTACCAAAAGGCAATGTAGGCAATCATGATTGGTTTTATATTCCAACAAAAAGCATTATAAAACTTTAAATTTTTTTAAATGTAAAATACTTTGGATACTGAACACATTGACAAATTCTGCTGATTGAAACCTTATTTGTTGTGGACAATAAAAATGTAAAATTGAGCAATGCTGATTAAAATCATCATCCCGTTGCAAAAAACAGCTATCCAACATCAGCCATCACGTTACTCAGTTATCTGCGGCAATTACTTGTTCTGATTTATACAAGAGATATCATTTTTAGAGACCACATGGTTCAAGTCAATCATGATTTTAATCAGCATTGATCTATTTTACTTTTTTATTGTCCACAACAAATAAGGTTTCAATTAGCAGGCTTTGTCAATGTGATCAGTATCCAATTTATTTTACTTTTAAAATTTTTGAAATATTTGATAATGCTTTTTGTTGGAATATAAAACCAATTCTGATGTTTTTGGATGATTATATTGCCTTCTGGCAAATGGTTACCGAAATGATCAACATCATTTGAAAATGGCTCAGATAAGAATCGAAACTGGTAATCATAATGAATAAAAATTGCGATCAAGACATTAGATTTATAACCTGATCAGCTGAAAAGTAATTATAGATCGCGTCTCAGATCAGATATCTGACAATTATATATTTTTTGACGACGTTACAGCGTTCATTTTTAATGAAATAAATCGCAATTTGCGATCACTTATGGCTTCACTGTACTGGGTTTAGATGTAATAACAATGTGCGGCGAATGAAAATTTGTGCCCGGCCGGGATTCGAACCTGAGATCTCCTGCTAGGGAAGAGTCCTCTGCAGTCGGGTTGGTCACTGTGTCCTCATTGGTGGAGAAGACAACGCGTCTGCCTAGTAAGCAGGATATCCCGGGTTCGGATCCTGACCGGGCACAAATTTTCATTCGCTGCACATTGGTATTACATTTAAACCTAGTACAGTTAAGCCATAAGTGATCGCAAATTGCGATTTATTTCATTAGATATCTAACAATATATTACCGTTTCCTTTCACCTTAACATCTTAAGTTCAGACACCACGTGATCTACGACGGGAAATTAAAAAGTGAATTGCACTTCCAAGTTATGGCCATATATACAACTACTCACTTAGGCAACATGGCTACATCTACTTACGTACTCCGCAATCCACCCAAAGGTGTGTGGCGCAGGTTACCTAGTTATGCTACTAATTACTTGCTCTCCTGTTCAAATGTTCAAATGTTTGTAAATCTTATGGGACTTAACTACGGGGTCATCAGTCCCTAAACTTACAAACTACTTATGAACTACTGACGAACTAGGACGTCACAAATATCCATGCCCGAGGGGGGATTCGAACCCCCGACCGTAGTGGTCGTGCAGACCGTGACTGAAGCGCCTCAGTCCCCTCGGCCACCGCGGCCGGCCTCTCCTGTTCCACTCCCATATAGCCCTAATCTATCTTATCTTTGTAGTATTTACGCGAAGTGTAAGTTGGGGCCAGAAGACTCGTTCTGTAGTCAGCTTCAAATTCCGCCCCTCTAAATTTCTTCAACAGTGTTTCTCAAAAAGAACGTTGCCTTCTCTCCAGCGACTCTCATTTGAGTTCCCGAAGCATCTCAGTAACACTCGCTCATTGACCAAACCTACCAGTATCAAATCTAGCCGCCCGCCTTTGAATTGCTTCTATATCTTCCTTCAAACCAATCTTGTGGGGACCAAAATACTGGAGCAATACTTAAAATGCGTTTTATATGCGGTCTCCTTTACAGACGAATCACATGTTCCCAAAATTCTTCCAATGAACTGAAGTCGACCATGCACCTTCCCCACGACTGGGGATTTCATTTTGTTTTGCAGCGTTGCGCCTAATATTTAATAGACGCGACACTGTCAAAGAACGCACTACTAATGCTATATTCGAAGATTACGGAATGTTTTTCCTACAAATCTGCATCACCATAGATTTTTCTCCATTTAGAGCTAGCTGCTATTCCTCACACCGTCTAGAAATTTGGCCTAAGTCATCCTGCGTCCTACTGCAGTCATTCAATGACGACACCTTCCTATACACCACAGCATCATCAGCAAACATCCGCAGATTGCAGCTCACTCTGTTCGTCAGATAATTTATACAGATAGAAAATAATAATGGTCGTATCACACTTCCCTGGGACACTCCAGACGATACCTTAGTCTCTGATGAACTCTCGCCAATGAGGACAACGTACCGGCTTCATTACTAAAGTAGTCATCGAGTCACTCACATATTTGGGTACCTATTCAATATGCCCGTATCTTCGTCAGCTCTCCGCGGTGCGGAACCGCGTCGAAAATCGAGAAATATGCAGTCTGCCTGTTGCCCTTCATCCATAGAACGAAAGGTGAGAGAAAAGGGTAAGCCGGGTTTCTCACGATCGATGCTTCCTAAAGCCGTTCGTATGCGCGGACGGAAGCTTTTCCGCCTCAAGGAAATTTACTAAGAACTGAGAATGTGTCCAAGAATTCTGATGTTAATGATGCGATAAATGCAAGCTAAGTAAGGGACCAATGTCTCAGAGTACTGTTTGTAAACTGTATTGGTACCCTATCTGGACCTGGCCACTTGTTTGTTTTCAAATACTTGGGAAGTATGATAATGGATGAAATGTACTGTACTGAAGAAATTAAGAAAATAATTGCCATGGCAAAAGAAGGATCCAAAAGGAAACAGAGATTACTTTGCGGACCATTAAAGAAAGATCTGAGGAAAAGACTTGCCAAGCGTTATATCTGGAGTGTTGTGCTGTATGGTGCGGAGACCTGGACGTTGAAGAAGGAAGATGAAAGAAGATTGGAGGCACTGGAAATGTGGATATGGAGGAGAACGGAACTCGTGAAATGGGAAGACCAAATAAGGAATGAGGAAGTATTAAGAAGAGTTGGAGAAGAAAGAAACATGCTGGAAGTCAATAGGAAACGAAAACGATACTGGATTGGACATTGTTTGATGAGGGACTGTTTACTGAAGGAAGGAATAGAAGGAATGATGAAAGGAAAAAGCGGAAGAGGAAAGCCAAGATATCAAATGTCGGACAACATCCAAGGAAATAAATATGAAGAAACGAAAAGATTGGCTTTGGACAGAGAAAAGTGGAAGAGGATCAACCCATGACAAGAAAAGGATTAACCCATACAATTGATGATGATGAGCTGCTTCTCTTCACCGTCTGTGTCTATTATTGTGTCCTATCAAATGAAGGTATGACAACATAATGTAAATTGACGTTTTCACGTAGTCCCCAAAGACAGTAAATAAACATTTCTCGGACGGCCGTAGAAATCATCTACTTCGCCTCATATTTTCGGAATCTTCGTCCACCAGATCATTTTGCATTGTGCCGAACACATGGTAATCACATGGAGCTAGGTGTTGTTTGTTCCACTATAACGCAACGCCGCAAACGGTCCGCCAAACGTCGGAAAAGCTGCAGTAATTCAAGTTGAAGGGATGGCAACATTCTCTATACAGTACCGACGTAGCACCATGCGATTATCATGTGTTCGGAAAGATGAAAAACGATCTCGGTCACGACGATTCCGTACCGATGAAGAGGTGAAAGCACCCTTATCCAGACGTTAGAGTTGATTTCGACCCTTTCGGAATCAAAAAGTTCCGAGAAATGTTCTTAATCCCTGGGGAAATGTGTCTCAAAGTGAACTAACATTGTGTGTTGTTATAGATCTATTGCCTATGTTTATGTTGTTTAATAAAGCCCGAAGCGGGACACAAATATTCCTGCAAGAATAAACGAAGGACTCGCTACCTTACGAAGTTTGTCAAATCTCGAACTTTCAAATAACCATCGACAGACATTCACTTGTCATCCATGTAGCTGAAGATGTGATAGTAAGGACTAATCTACGAGAAGATTATGATAAAACACTGAAACATTTTATACGAAACAAAGCCTCTGGAACTGATAGTATTCCCTCGCAACTGCAGATTTCCCTGGGAGAGCCAGTCATGGAGAAATTGTCACAGACACAGGAAATACCCTTAGACGTCAAGAAGGGTATAATAATTTCAATTGTAGAGAAAAGAAGTGCAGAGAATTGGGAATGGCTTCAAATACACACACGAGTTATTACAGATGAATGGGGAAACTGTAGAATGCGACCTTAGGGAAGATCAGTTTGGCTTCACGAGAAATGTAAGGAACACATGAGGGAATACTCACCTTACGGCTTACCTTAAAAGACTGGTTAAGGAATGACAAACCCACGTTAATGGCTGCTGTAGATTTGAAGGAAGCTTTTGACAATCTTCTCAGGAAAAGAGTATTCGGAATTCTGAAGTCAGCAGGACTAAAATATACTAAAGTTATATGGAAGTTACATGAAGATATAAGAATCGAAGGGAATAAAAGGAATGCTGTGGTGTGGAAGGGATTAGGATAGGCCTGTACCTTTCCCCAACGTTACTTAATTTGTATACTGAACAAGTTTTGAAGGAAAACAAGGATACATTTCGAGAAGGAATAGAAACTTTGTGGTTTGTCCATGACATTATAATTTTGACAGAGACAGCAAAGTGTGGTGTCGCACAAGTATGAAGTGCGCGCCACGTACTTTCGCCGCGCGCCGCCATGCACGCACGGCGCGGCGTTCTTACGACGTCAGCCACGAGCGCCCTCTGCTGCAACTCCGCTCGTGGCCACGACTGCTGCATCGGCCACTTGGGAATCAGATAGGCACCAGTTAAGACTTGGCTATCGGATAGGCACTAGGAATCGTCAGTAGGCAGGCCTCTATCTAAACTATGTATCAACATTCTACTAGTCTGCTGCTCTCCAAGTTACGTAATGTATTATTTTTATGAAATATATCTCTTATACTAATCTAGCTTAGTGTTTCTAGTTTCTGCTGTCCCACTGGCTGGTCACCTCCGTACCTGCACACGCGTGCATTCTATTTTCCTGTGTCAGTCTCTCTCTACTCGGCCACCGATACCCAGGACAACCGGCGGAAACGAGACACAAAACAAAGGACCGGAAATAGCAATTGAACAGAGTGATCAGTGTCTTGAAAGGTGGGTGTAAGCTAAACATTAACGAGAACAAAACAAGAATAATGTAATGTAGTTTAATAAAATGAGGCAATGCTAAAGGAGTTAGGTAACGAGACAATAAAAGTAGTAGATGCGTTTTCTTATTTGAGTAGTAAAATGATGGCCGATGTAGAGAATACATAAAATGTAGAGTAGATATGACAAGAAATGCATTTCTGAAGAAGATAATTTGTTGACAACGATTATGTGTCCAAGTGTTAGGAAGACTTTTTTGGAGTATTTGTCTGGATATTATCGTTGTACGGTACTTAAACGTAGACAATGAAGAATGCA
Source organism: Locusta migratoria (assembly GCA_026315105.1). NCBI lineage: Eukaryota > Metazoa > Arthropoda > Insecta > Orthoptera > Acrididae > Locusta > Locusta migratoria. The sequence goes on from CM048745.1 coordinate 107,598,589, forward strand.
GCTACAAGATTTTGAAATTTGGTGCTACAAGAGAATGCTGAAGATTAGATGGTTAGATCACGTAACTAATGAGATGCTAAACAGAATTAGGAAAGAAAAGAATTTTCTGCCATATCTTGACTAAATAAAGGAATTGATTGGTAGGACATAATCTGAAACTTGAAGGAAACGTCAATTTAGTATTGGAGGGGGGGGCGGGGATGGGGGAGGTAAAATCGCAGAGGGAGACAGAGAGACGAATACAGTAAAGCCCTTTCTATACGAGTCGTGCAACACGCACAAGGAAGTCGTTGTCAGCTGCAGCGCCCCTTGCGATAGACCGTCGAACTACAAAGAAGCGTTCAAACTGTCCACATTTGTAGAATCGCCTGCTTCACGCGTCTACTTCGTTTGTTGTCAAATTACAGCAAATGAATCGCCGCATTAACATGACTTTTCGAAACTGTATGATATATTGTTATGATTGAAACATTTATTTGTGTTTTAGACTGCCACTGTGAAACTGTATTCAATTGTTTTCGTGCAGTTCATGCATAACTACGTCGCTCACATGTGTTAACGTCCTCCTTATAAAATGCGATTACATACTTCCAGCCCCTGCGGTTTGAGGCGCCTATGTATTTGATGAACAAGCTCAGGTGTCTATACATAGACCTTTCAATTTGATAAAGCTTCAAATAATGCTCACCAAAAACAAATATATCTGCTAACTACAGCATGTTTCAGGAAAAATAGCAGATATTTTAGAAGTTGGTAATAAAGACGATTTGCAGTTAAAATTTCATATAACGTGTGTCCAATTTTTATTGGGTACAGATATACAGCTCTTGATATGTACAACAAACTGATTAGGATATTTTGACTGATTCTTTCGCCAGTTCTTGGCATATCACCATATTGACTTTTATTTAAATAACCGGTTTTCGGCGTAGTTTAAAGTCTGAAATGTCCTACTAAGCTGAAAATCGGAAACTAAGTGGAAATGAACGTGTAGAAGATACACAAAATTCTACTTTCAAGTAAGTGTGATGTTGTACCACCAAGAACCGCGAATAAGTGAAAATTTCTTGATTTACATTTGCTCTACGTTTGTTTGGATTTCATACTAACAGCTAAATCTCTGTATTCAATAAAATTGTTCACAGGTTATAATTATTTTTAATGCAAGTCCTGTATAGTATCACCTAAAATACGACTGAGTCGAAAAACTACATTCCTCGGAGCAGGAGACAAGTACACATTCTCTAACTAATTTCCGACTTGGCTTCGTTTGTCAGCTGGGTTCCATATTCGGTCGTCTGCGCATGCGCGAAGCACTTCCATACGCGTAAGAATAGGATCCATCCTATACCGTCTACTAGCAATCGTATGCGTGAATCTTGTGCAAGTGGAAGCGTCTGCACTGTACGCGGACAGCGTAACTGGTGCATCATTGGTAAATTCGTAAGGTCTCACTTCCCGTGTAGAAAGGGCTTAAGACTATTCAAAGGGATGTAGGTTGCCGTCCTTGATCAGAGATGATGAATGTTGCGCAGGATAGGGTAGCGTGTAGAGGTGCATCAAATCTACCTTGGTCTGAAGATCACAATAAAACAATACAGCGTGTACACGTCATTATGATGTCACACGGCGCCGTACGAGAATGGGCGCGTTAATGTCAGGGATTACACGGCCTCCCCGATCGGAGGCTCAAGTCCTCCCTCGAGAAAAGGTGACAGTGTTGTGTTTAGCACAAGTGACGGTTTGAGCAGTCTAGTGTCGGATGACTTCAGCTATTTGGTCTACAAACATTTGAAAATTTCGTGACACGGGACTCTGCCGGAATGAGCTTTGCGATCTGCGTTGTTCAGAGCAGGAAGGTGTGGCCGTAGTACGAGGCGCGGCAGATGCGGGTCACGGTCGCTGGGGCGTGCCGCGACCGGCGCATTCCTCAAGTTCCAGGGAGGGCCCCGCTGGCCGCGGAAGCCTCGCATCGCCAGGCCTCCAGGCCAGCGCGGGCGTCGTCCCAACAGGAGAAACCCCCAGACTGGAAGCAATAACTACAGGGAAGTAATTGTGATGTGGTAGTAAGAATGTGGTTCACTCTATGTAAGCTATCATCTGCCCGCCCCGCCCCCCCGTCCCCACGACAACACAGAAACTTTTTCTAACAAGAAAAACTCCCCATGGCATCCACCTCATATATAGAATGATTTCCAGTCGCCGGCCACGGTGGCCGAGGGCACTGAGGCGCTGCAGTCACGGTCTGCACGGCCACTACGGTCTGGGGTTCGAATCTCCCCCCTCGGGCATGGATATTTGTGCCGTCCTTAGTCTTAGTTAGTTCATAAGTAATTTTTAAGTTTAGGGACTGATGACCCCGTAGTTAAGTCCCATAAGCTATACAAAAATTTGAAAAAAAAAAAAAGGTTCAAATGTTTGTATAGCTTATGGGACTTAACTGCGGGGTTATCAGTCCCTAAACTTACAAACTACTTATGAACTACTAAGACTAAGGACGGCACAAATATCCATGCCCGAGGGGGGGATTCGAACCCCAGACCGTAGTGGCCGTGCAGACCGTGACTGGAGCGCCTCAGTCCCCTCGGCCACCGCGCCCGGCCATTTGAAACATTTTTGATTTCCAGTCCATGGTGTACAGCAATCAGTGAGAATAAATATTCCTTCAGTAAAAAACCGTCTTGATAAAGTTAAATGTATCCCCATTCCTTTCATGGGATATTTTTCTTATGACCTGGCTAAACTCTTTTGTGGCGCAAATGTACAAGTCGTATTTAGTAGCCCTGTGAGCATCCAGCAAAGACTCCCACACAACGAACAAGCCAATAAGGACAGATACCTTTCCTCGGGAGTCTACAATGTCCCGAATGCCCAGCTGAATATATAGGACAGACAGGCCGGACCTTTAAAGTACGTTTTACTGAGCACCTTCTTACAAAAAAAGGCCAACTCAAAAAACATTTCCCTTTTGCGGAGCACACTAAAGCATCCGATCATCAACAACCTACCACTGACAACATGCAAATTTTACGTATTGCGCAGTAGCGGCGTAAGTTAAATTTACTGGAAGAGTTTGAGATAGCGAAGCGCGCTTACTTTGGACACCTACACCTCCTAAACGATCAGTTGGTATGCAAAGATTCCTAGATATTATGATGTCTCTGTTCAAATAAATTTCCTCTCATTTATAAGTACCAACATAAATTATAAACTTCTGTCCAGCTTAATAACCTGCCAATTTGTTGGATCATTATCATAAAGGTTTTTAATTATTTCCCATTTATTCTGTTCTGTAGCATCGCTAAAAGAATTTTAAGAATTTGTTGATGTGACACATAAGGACCTCCTTAGACATGTAAGAACTAGGTGGCTCACCATGTTTCCTGGTATAGAAAGGTTCATCCCCATGTTTAAGGCAGTTAAGTCTTTCTTTCACTTGATAAGTGTGCTTCCTTACTCAGGAAATTCTTTTTCTGATTCTGTTGGTGAAATGTATCTGCTCTCCTTGTATCTACAAGTAAATCCTTCCCAGAGGGCAGTTAGCGGTATTGAGAGGGAAGATATATCAGTGAAGGAGGCAACATTGGAGCTAGAAAATATACTGCAAATTTTAGGAGAGAGAAAACAGTGTGTTTTCTGTACGTCTAAAGTTAAAGAATTAATGTCTGGCCCACACGAAATCAGCAGTCTACATTTCTAGGGGTAGACACTCTTTTCTATCAAACTATTATTGATTACTTGATAAACTGCATGCAGTAAGCCCCTGCCTGATATTAAACATTTTGACTGGATTTTGCTGAAGACTGTACATTCATGGGAAAATGTTGAAAAGACATTCAAGTGGATGCGTGCTAGCGGAAAATTGAATGAGTCCCTTCTCTTTGGCCAAGTTCTGAAATTGAAGTGTGTTTGGGGGAGGTCAAAGATGAAAGTTTTGAAAATTTGATGTCACATAAGAAATGGGTGTCCTTCATTCATAATTGTATTTCTAGTTAGCAGTATTCAGGAATGCTGAAAATTGTCGAATTTTATTTATCCGTTCCAGGTCCTAACGCCAATGTAGAGAGTCTTTTCCCTCATGAACTCTCAATGGACAGAAGAAAGGAATACGTTAACATTAAAATCAGTTTATGCCATGTCGCAAATACAGCACAATATGAAAAATGTAACTTGCTGTGAATATCATAAACTGATTGAGAACCAGATCAATTTTTTTTTTTTCATTTGTTCAAGGTTCTGAAAAATACGATTGGTATAAGAAAAGTTTAAATGATGACAATGGAACTTCGTATACTGAATAATTTAATGCATATCCTCATATTTGGTAATAAATGCTTTCCTAATGAAGCAGTCCTTTCTAAACTCCGGATCATTAATTAAATGCACATTTCCTTAGCTTAGGGGCATGAGGACTCCTTATTCCTCATATTTCCATGTCCTTCGATAGATTACGCCGACCGTAGTTTTTGTCCTGGTTTTGGATTTCGAGATTATGGCAACCCTAATGGTGAGTGAGTGAGATATGCTTCCTTGTCCGATTTATGCGATCGTACGAATGTTATCATTTCCAAGGGAATGATGAAAACATAAACGTTTGTCACATAAGTGCAACAAATGAAAGCAAGAAATTCACAATCACACACTTTTGCCTGTGCGGTGTCAAAACAATGTTTAACGTTTCTGAAGTTTTCAACATGTGTACAACATCGAATTCTGCATATATCGAAGTTAATCAGAACATGTTCTTGATTTTATAAGTTGAATGCGATTAGCAAATTAATAATCAGCCAACCAGTTGCAATAATAGTTGTTTAATAAGCTTGACCACATTATATAAGGATTTCATAGTTCAATGGGGCGAACTATAATTGTTTAATAATGGTTTTGCAGCCAAGATCGCATTTTTCATTTATTATGTTACCGATTCCAGCGTGCTCGACGCCATCATCAGACCTGTCATAATTTACATAACTTCACGACATTTTTATATACTAAATGAGTACCTGGATGTACTCATTTAGTAAATAAAAATGTCGTGAAGTTATGTAAATTACGACAGGTCTGAAGATGGCGTCGAGCACGCCGAAACCGTGAAACATTGTGAAATACAAATCAGAATAAAGTGTTACTTATTATACTTGCATATCACAGGAATTTGACATGTGATTTACACTGAAAGATGCGTCAGCGCGTCTGCAGTCATTCACGCTTACTGATTTGATGCAAGGAGCGTGCATATCAGGACCGGTGGCGCATGCGCCGTGGAACTTTCAGTGGGTTAAGTAGCTACTGGCAGAATGTAAGTCGCATGTATAACGATGTCAATAAATGCAATATTTGGAAAAAAAGACGGTGAGAAGGTTGAGGGAAGCTGTGGAAACAAATATTACAAAGGTCAATTGTAAAAATATGCTGACTAATAAATACTGTTGAAATCATTGCGTAAACGAACAATAATAAAAGAAAAGTGTAGCTCTCAGTAGGTCCGCTGAAGTTCCTTCAGAAATAACGGCACCAAATATTCCGTGTCTTTTTGCCTCCAATGTTTCGAATTGTAAGACTGAATACAGTTCGGCTTCAACCTTCGTACCACATAGTCTGCACTTGTCTTCTTTCTCTATCCCCATCGCGTGCATTTGTTCCAAGTACCATGAGTTTCATCTGTCTCTCGTTCAAGATCAGACCTTCACTTAAACCATGGCTTCGGTGTAATTAGTTTGCCATTTTTATATTTTCGGATCTTAGTCCAAAGTTCCGCGTGCAGCCACCTGAACCAGCTACGTAGTTTTCAATTTACTGTTCTCTTAGTGAAATTCAATACAGGTTCCGGTTGGTTCAACAAACGGGGGCGTCACTGCTATCATGGTCAGTCTACCAGCTTGTTCGTCATCACAGCCAGCCGCGGTGGCCGAGGGGACTGCGGCGCGCCAGTCACGGTATGCACGGCCACTACGATCGGGGGTTCGAATCCCCCTCGGGCATGGACAATTGTGCCGTTTTTAGTATCAGCTAGTTCATAAGTAGTTTGTAAGTTTAGGGACTGATGATCCCGTAGTTAAGTCCCATAAACTCTACAAACATTTGAACATTTTGTTCGTCATCACTGATTTCCAAGTAGCCAGGGACCGACAGCAAATTTACCCTCTTGCCATCCCATGGTCAGAAAGATTTCATGCCATTCTGAAGGGAAGGAAGAAAGATTAAACATCGTGATCATTAAAGACGGAACTCATGCTCGAAGATTTGGGTAAGGATAGGGAAGAAAATAGGTCGACCCCTTTCGAATGCAACATCCACGCATTTGTCTGGAGTGGTTTAGGGAAATTACGGAAATCCTACATCTAGATTGACGGCATTCCATATTCGAGCCCACTGTGTTACCAATGCGCCACCTCGCTCGGTCATTCTACAAGGATATTATGTTTCGTTTCACGGTTTGATAAAATTTTCTGAGCTGCTAGGCTTCCTGAATAAATGTAGATGCCACGATCTGTGGAGCACCTAAAGTAATTCACCTGCACGCGTGGTTTAATAGCTAAAATCTGCACCCGCAGTAGAGTAGCATGCTTTCCTACTGATATGAGGCACTATAATCTAGGTTGTAACCAATATGCCTCTGTATTTAAACACACATATTTTGTAAGCTATACTGGCATGTTCATTCTTTTATGAATATGTGCACAAAATATCTCTAAAACAGCAGCGTAACGAAAAAGCAAAACGTGAATACAGGACTGGTTCTAAACTCAATAACCACAATTATAGCTGGAAATCTATGGAGAATTTCTGCTAATGTTTCTGTGCAAAGCTGCATGATGCTTTGGCCTTCAATAAGACTCAACACGATGTGGAACGACGATGACTCTTTGAGTTATTTGCAGGATGGCTTGGTGATACTTATGGAGGAACCTCCGCGACGTGCTGAAGTGTTTGTTTGGGTGAAATCCTGCAGTAGTGACATCATTTACACAAATGTGTCGGACAAACAAATTGTGGAATGGGAAAACAAAGTGTTTATTTACATTGCTCAAATATTATCTCCTATGGTGCATACTGAAATAACTCAGGCACTGACTTTTTTGTGCAACTATGTCAAAACAGACCAGCAGCTAAAGCATTCCCGCAATCGGTGTTCACCTGACACACTTATTCATTTTGGCATACGATCCAGACTGAGTCGAGATAACAGAACATGATGTACACTAATAAATCTGAGCTCCACAGCTTCTGTTACAGAGGTCATTCAACCCTGAAATGTGTATCTGTCAGCAACAAACCACACAATAGTCCGTGCAGTCGACGCTGGCGAATAGTTAGGTCACACTACCAGCATCGGTCGAAAGTTATGATGCCACGAACCTCTTAGGACCGTCATAAAAACTTGAACGGGCTGTTTATCTTTCAGTTCCCACCCAGCTGTCTACAATCTGCGTCTCTATCTCTCTCTCTCTCTCTCTCTCTCTCTCTCTCTGTCTCTCTCACACCCATCAACCCATCCCTCCTCCATACGTAACACACAAACGCACAGCCGGCCGCGGTGGCCGAGGAGACTGAGGCGCTCCAGTCACGGTCTGCACGGCTACTACGGTCGGGGGTTCGAATCCCCCCTCGGGAATGGATATTTGTGCCGTCCTTAGTATTAGTTAGTTCATAAGTGGTTTGTAAGTTTAGGGACTGATGACCCCGTAGTTAAGTCCCATAAGCTCTACAAAAAATTGAACATTTGAACAAACGCACACACACAGACAACTGTGGTAATAGTTTAGGACAAGTATTTCAGTTCTCTGTGTAGTGTGTGCATGACATTTTGTTATTGTTTATGTATCCAGCCGCAACTGCATTGGGATTAGTGGCCCAACAGTAAAATGAAAATCGCGAGGTTACACAACAGTCGGACCTGAGAATATCTCAGCTCAGTTTGCCTTTAGCCTAGCGTACACCTCTTAGTGATTTAAAGATGCGCCTGTTTCGCATTCCAAGCTACATTTTTTCTAGATAAATCTTTCCTAGATAAGCCAGGGCCATACAAGTCGCCGAAATAGTGTCCATCAGAAAGAGTTGCGTCAGGCAATAGAGCCAGACGTTCTTGAGCATCTATGTGTGTATTGTACAGAATTTAAATAAAACAAGGATATGTGCGGAATTGACTATCGGAAGGTGGTGCGGAGGAAATTACAGCAGAAAGTAATAGAAGAGCTGCTGTACATACGCAGCAAATGTTGAACAAAAGAATGAGTAAGTATGGTTACTAGACTAGCGAGGAATATTCACGTATCAGTCAAGAGGGTTGAATACGTAACTCATTTGTGGATGGACAATGAAGATGATTCTTCCAGTAAATCTCTGTCTAGCATCTACTTCCCTACGATTACTTTTACGTGGTCTTTCCACTTTAAACCGCTCCGTATGTTAATTATCAGTCATTGTTTGGAAATGTTGCGAGCATGTCAACAAATGTGTACTCCTCTTATTAGTCACTGTTTACCACGAACCGCCGGCCGCGGTGGCCGAGGAGACTGAGGCGCTCCAGTCACGGTCTGCACGGCCACTACGGTCGGGGGTTAGATTCCCCCCTCGGGCATGGATATTTGTGCCGTCCTTAGTTGTAAGTAGTTCATAAGTAGTTTGTAAGTTTAGGGACTGATGACCCCGTAGTTAAGTCCCATAGACTTTACAAACATTTGAACATTTTTTACCACGAACCAATGAAGACAACCAAGGGAGGAAAGTAAAGCCTTTGAGATTTGCTATGAGATTGTAACTGTCTCAAATACGGCACTGGATATGGCAGAACTATTGCAATAAATGGATTTTTCTTTGGAGGAGGTTATATGATTAATGTCAGTAACTGTGAAACCATGCAAATGGTATGTAGTCGAATTAAGAGAATAGATATTTGATAGACTGGTAAATGACACACTGAAATTAGGCAACGCTTTTTGCTATTTGGGCGAAAAGTAACTGACTGACCAAAGTGGAGAGGATATAAAATGTAGACTGTCTATATCTAGGAAAATATTTCTGGAAAACAAATTTGTTGATATTCATCATAAGTAGTAAATTAAAAGTGGGCCACTGTACGAAATAAACGCTTAAATCTGGAAGGAGGTACCCAGATAAGAGTTTACTGTTATAAAAAAAGGTTAAAAATAAGAACTACGGCATGCAACCCTTAGAAATACATAGAATTTCATAAGCAGGCTATTAAAGGAGGTTGTACAAGGCTCGGAGAGAATTACTGATAAAGATTGAGTGCATACTACAAGTTCGGAAAAGAAACAGCAAAATTAAAATAGACGGGGAGAGGCGATCGCGAAATGTTAGTGGAAATCAGAAGGATGCATGCATAGTTGCTTGCCTGATGGGCATGGAACAAACAATAGTGGAAGGTGAAGGCTTTGTTCTAAGAACCAACGACGTGGAACACATATCACTCACGGAAGGAAACGATATGAAAGATTTTACAAGCACTGTACAAAAATGAACACATCGTCAGTGAGAAATCGGGCCCCACAGCCGGCCGCGGTGGCCGAGGGGACTGAGGCGCTTCAGTCACAGTCTGTACGGCCACTACGGTCGGGGGTTCGAATCCCCCTCGGGCATGTGTATTTGTGCCGTCCTTAGTTGTAGGTAGTTCATAAGTAGTTTGTAAGTTTAGGGACTGATGACCCCGTAGTTAAGTCCCTTAAGCTTAACAAACATTTGAACATTTTTTTCGGGCCCCACAAAGCTAGAAACAATTTACACAGAGTTCGTACACTGCCACATAATCACAAAAGGTTGGAATATACCAGGCCGTTATGAAACTGCAACTAGTAACACATACACTGCTTTTATCTGTTGGAAATCACTGGATTGAAAACCTAGAACACATTTCTACACAGGATCGAAAAAAATATTCCGAAAAATGAATCTAAGTTCAAGGATCTAAGTAAAACATGCTAGACAATGAATTGCTACCATCTTCGTGGACACAAGAGCAGAACCAACCGTACCTCACCACAATCCCACCACAAAGTGAAGACCGAGCAGCCAGGGGGCGAGAAGCAGGAGGCGCGAAGCTACCGGAAACTGGCAAAACCCACTAAAAACAAGGTGGTAGGGGAGAGACTCGCCCTGGAGAGGGCTCGTCGACTGGCTTGTAACCAAAGGGTGTAGAAACTTCTTTGGTAGCACTGGCAGCAGAGCTTGGTAATGACAACCTATCGACTCTGAGCCAGAGAGAGCCATGCAAAGCGAGCTATTACTACTCACATTCAGACAGCCATTAGATTCTTGCACATTCACTTGAAAGTAAAACAAGTACACATTCTCATAGGGACAGTGGCGTAGCGGAGAAGTCATACTTATTACCACATCCATAAATACAATTTAAATTACTAAAATAACAAAATCCTAGCAATATTAACTAACATTTTAGAAACTAATATTTTAAAACATTAAATAAAAAATGCTGTTCGTCATGCCTCGAAAAGAGTGGGGTTCTAGTTTTAGAAAATGCTAATCTAGCGACATCAAATAAATTACAATTTTCTATAAAATATATGGAAGATGACAGACGGTCGTCTTTCAAAGTGTATGAGCTGTAACCTTGTACGTAAATGGTATATAGTTCGACCAAGAAAAAAGAATAGAAGATTTTTATAATGCTGCAGATGAATGTTTAAAATTAGACTGGCAAATGAAATTAATAAAAAGGTTCGGCACTGAGTAAAATAATGGAAAAAAATTGTAGTACAATTTGACTAAACGTATGAATCAGTTGGTACACCTTCTGTTATATGTACGAAAATGATAATGGAAGAAAGTGTGGGTGAAAAAAAGTGCAGAACGAAACCAAGGTTGGATGGAACAAGTCGGTTGAAATGAGTGTAGGATCAGAAGAAGAGGACTGCACAGGCTAGATAAGAGTGGAGAATCAAATAACTATTTGGACTGGAAGGCCACAACAAAAACAATTCGCCGCACGGTAGTACCGAGCTCTATAAGGCGTTCTGCTAAGGAGTGCGCGGTCGTTTCCCGCCGGGGATTCGAATCCTCCCTCGGGAATTGGGTGTGTGTGTGTGTGTGTGTGTGTGTGTGTGTGTGTGTGTGTGTGTGTTATCCTTAGCGTAAGTTCGTTTAAGTGTAAGTCTAGGGACCGGTGACCACTGCTGTTAAGTAGTGTGTTGTGTATGTTGCGAATCTGTCATCATCTAGCTCCAAGTCCTCCATCTGATGATGATACTGCGTTTTATTGGCAGAACCCTTAAAAGACGCAACAGAGCTACTGAAGAAAACTCCATAAATTACGCTTGTCCGTCCTTTCTTGGAGTATTGCTGCCCAATGTGGGATCCTTATCAGGTGGGTTTGACGAAGAACGTCGAAAGAGTCCAAAGTAGGGCAGCTCGTTTTGTATTATCACTATACAGGAGAGACAGGGTTACGGAAATGATACAGGATCTGGGATGGGAATCATTACAACAACGGCGCTTATCGCTGCGGCGTGGGCTACTTGCGAAACTCCAATCGCCAACATTCTCCTCCGAATGCGAAAATATATTGTTGACTGCCACTTACATAGGTAGAAATGATCATCAGAATAAAATACAAGGAGTCAGAGCTCGAACGGAGAGATTCAGGTATTCTTTCTTCCCACGCGCTTCGAGAATGGAATGGGAGATAAATAGTATAAAGATGGTTCGATGAACCCTCTTCCAGACGCTTAAATGTGATTTGCAGGGTATTCTGTGTAGATGTCGATACTCGCTGCACTGTTCCCGTCTTTGGTTGATGGGGTGCACACAGTGCGTTCGGTGGTAACATAGTACAATAGCATGAGTTCCTCACAAGGCACATTTTTATGAAAAGTGCTATCGCACCACGAACCACTTGCATTGTCACCTGCTTCAGCTGAACGAACTGACAAAGCAGAAACTACGCTCCAGTATCTGACAGACGTCGGTGGCCGTGTGAACTGCACATCTGTCACTCAGCATCTGTCACGTTACGTAATGTGACATAATGTGACCGCGGTGTGACATATCCTTTACTTCCCCTAGCTTTACAGACTGACTGCAGAGATTCTAGGTCTAATGGAGACCTCACCACCAGACTACAAGTCTTGTAGTTTGGCAATGACTAACTGCACCACCGAGCCATGGGTTAGCTCATTCAGGTTTGCAAAAAACCTGCCAGCAACCAGTGAGACGTCGCCACTTTGGCCGGATGGCGCTGCGCGCATGGTGGGAGCGCTCCCACTGCTCGAGTAGAGGGACACAGCTGGAGGAGCAGCGTAGGAGTCCCCTAAGTGGTGCTGACGGCCAAACATTACGTGACGGCGCGGCGCTCTGCTGTGGCGCACGACCGCACCGCGACCACTTACCGCTTATCCAGGGCCACTGCCGCCACTCTTGTAGTCACTAAATGTCACGAATGATATAAATCGCAATTTGCGATCACTTATTGGTCACTGTACTAGGTTTAGATGTAATACCAATGTGCGGCGAATGAAAATTTGTGCCCGACCGGGATTCGAACCCGGGATCTCCTGCTTACTAGGCAGACGCGTTGACCACTCCGCCACCGAGGACACAGTAACGAGCCCGACTGCAGAGGACTCTTCCCTGCACGTCTCCCGCCACACACAAATCTCCATTCGCCACACTGTCTCTTTCCTATTACCACATTAAGAGGCTGTGGTAATAGGAAAGAGACAGTGTGGCGAATGGAGAGTTGGGTGTGGCGGGAGACGTGCAGGGAAGAGTCCTCTGCAGTCGGTTGGTCACTGTGTCCTCGGTGCCGGAGTGGTCAACACATCTGCCTAGTAAGTAGGAGATCCCGGGTTCGAATCCCGGTGGGGCACAAATTTTCATTCGCCGCACATTGGTATTACATCTAAACCTAGTACAGTGAGCCATAAGTGATCGCAAATTGCGATTTATTTCATTAAAAATAAACGCTGTAACGTCGTCAAAAATATATAATAGTAAATGTGACGTTAAAAAGTCCACAGACTCCTTTCCAAGGTCAAATACTGTGTTCGTAGCTTTCGCAAGATTATGAAAAGCGAATACAAGAAGCCTTCTACTTCTACATCGGGACTCTGAAAATCGCACTCAAGTGCTTGGCAGATTGTTCATTAAACCACTTTTAGACTATTTATCTACCAATTACAAAAATTGCATTCGAAACTGCAAATAGGAATCCACATCATCTGTATGATTGTGACGTGTTTGCTTAACAAGCACCTTTAACAATACAATTTTGAGGGTACAAGTAAGCACTGGGCATCAGAAAGGATGGACTGACTTTTAGCAAATTCAAGGACCAAAACATACCTATATAACCATAAAAAAATAAAAGAAAATAAAAAAAAATAGTTCATCAGACCAAATATGAAATGAGTACACCTTTTACATATAACTATGTTGTTCTTGTTGTTGTTGTTGTTATTGTGGTCTTCAGTCCGAAGACTGGTTTGATGCAGCTCTCCACAATACCCTATCCTGAGCAAGTCTCTTCATCTCCACATAAGAACGGCAACCTACATCTGTCTGAATCTGCTTACTGTATCCATCTCTTGGTCTTCCTCTGCGATTTTTACGCCACACACTTCCCTCCAACGCTAAATTCACAATTCCTTGATGTCTAAGAATGTGTCCTACCAATCTATCCCTTCTTTTAGTCAAGGTATGCCAGAAACTTCTTTTCTCCCCATTTCTGTTCAGTACCTCCTCATTAGTTACGCGATCCACCCACCTAATCTTCAGCATTCTTCTGTAGCACCACATTTCAAAATCCTCAGTCCTCTTCCTGTCCGCACTATTTATCGTCCATGTTTCACTCCCATACAAGGCAACACTCCATACAAATGCCTTCAGAAAGGACTTCCTTAGGCTTAAATCAATATTCGATGTTAACAAATTTCTCTTTCTCAAGAACGCTTTTCTACCCATTGCCATTCTGCATTTTATATCCTCTGTACTGCGACCATCATTTGTTATTTTACTGCCCAAGTAACAAAACTCATCTACCTCCTTTATTGCTTCGTTTCCCAATCTAATTCCTTCAGCATCGCCTGCTTTTCTTAACTGCACTCCATTACCCTAGTTTTGCTCTTGTTAATGTTCATCTTATATGCACATTTCAGCACACTGTCCATTCCGTTCAAATGCTCTTTCAGGTCCTTTGCTGTATCTGACAGAATTACTATGTCGTCGGCAAAACGCAATGTTTTTAATCCTTCACCCTGAACTTTAATTCCTTCTCCAAATTTCTCCTTGCTTTCCTTTATAGCTTGCTCAATGTACAAATTGAATAACATTGAAGAAAGACTACAACCCTGTCTTACTCCCTTTCCAACCACTGCATCCCTTTCATACCCTTCAACTCTGACAACCGCTGTCTGGTTTTTGTACAAGTTGTAAATAACCTTACGCTCTCTTTTTTTTTTCTCCTGCTTGCTTCAGAACTTGAAAGAGTTTATTCCAATCAACATTGTCAAAAGCCTTCTCCATATCTACAAAAGCTAGAAATGTAGGTTTGCCTTTTCTTAATCTATCCTCTATGATAAGCCGTAAAGTGAGTATTGCCTCCCGTGTTCCTACATTTCTCCTGAACCCAAACTGGTCTTCCCCGATGTCGGCTTCTACCAACTTTTCCATCCTTCTGTATCTACTCCAGGGGCCTTGTTTAGACTTAGGTCTTTCAGGGCTCTGTCAAATTCTTCTCTCAGTACAGTATCTCCTATTTCATCTTCATCTACATCCTCTTCCCTTCCTACAATATTGTCTCGAAGTTCATTTCCTTTGTAGAGCCCCTCTATATACTCTTTCCACCTCTCAGCTTTCCCTTCTTTGCTGAGAACTGGTTTTCCATCAGTGTCCTTGATATTCATAGAGCTGTTTTTCTTATCTCCAAATATTTCTTTTATTTTCCTGTAGGCTGTATCTATTTTTCACCTGTTTATACATTCTTCTATATCCTTGCATTTGGCTTCTAGCCACTCCTGCTTAGCCATTTTGCACTTCCTGTCAATCTCATTTCTTAGTTGTCTACTCCATTTTGCCTGTTTCATTTACTGCATTTTAATATTTTCTCCTTTCATCGATTAAATTTAGTATCTCCTGTGATATCCAAGGATTTTTTGTAGGTCTTGCCTTCCTACCTATTTTGTCCTCAGCTACCTTCACTATTTCATCTCTCAATTTTACCCATTCCTCCTCTACTGTTTTATTTTCCCCTGTATCTGTCAATTGTTGCCTGAAGCTCCCTCTGAAATTCTTAAGAACTTCAGGTTCCTTCAATTTATCTAGGTCCCATCTCCTTATTTTCCTATCTTTCTGTAGTTTCTTCAGTTTCAGCCTACAGTTCATAACCAACAAGTTATGGTCAGAGTCTATGTCTGCCCCTGGGTATGTCTTACATTGTAAAACCTGGTTCCGAAATCTATGTCTTACCATTATAAAATCTATCTGGTATCTCCCGGTGTCTCCTGGTCTCTTCCACGTATACAGCCTTCTTTTGTGATTCTTAAACCAGGTGTTTGTTATAACTAAATTATGTTCTGTGCAAAATTCTACCAGGTGGCTTCCTCTTTCATCCCTTTTGCCCAGACCATATTCACCTACGATCTTCCCTTCCTTGTCCTACTACCGAATTCCAGTCTCCCATCACAATTAAGTTTTCCTCTCCCTTAATTGTCTGAATAATAACCTTTAGCTCCTCATATATTTCTTTGATCTCCTCATCATCGGCAGAGCTAGTTGGCATATAAACCTGTACTACTGTTAACGGTGTTGGCTTCGTATCTATCTTGACAATGATAATGCGATCACTGAGCTAGTCATAGTAGTATACCCGCATTCCTATTTTCTTATTCATTATCAATCCTACTCCTGTGATACCCCCAATTGATTTTGTATTTATAATCGTGTACTCACCTGACCAGAAATCCTGTTCATCCTGCCACCGAACTTCACTAATCCCCACTATATCTAACTTCAACCTATCCATTTCCCTTTTTAAATTTTCTAATTTTCCTACTCAATTAAGGGATCTAACATTCCACGCTCCGACCCGTAGAATGCCAGTATTGTCTTTCCTGATGATCACATCCTCCTGAGTAGTCCCCGCCCGGAGATCCGAATGGGGGACTATTTTACCTCCGGAACATTTTAACCGAGAGGATGCCATCATCATATGTTCATACAGTAGAGCTGCATGTCCTTGGGAAAAATAACGGCTGTAGTTTCCCCTTGCTTTCAGCCATTCGCAGTAACTGTGTGGCAAAGCCACATTAGCTGATGTTACAAGGCGAGCACAGTCAATCATCCAGACTGTTGTCCCTGTAACTACTGAAAAGGCTGCTGCCCCTACTCGGGAACCACACGTTTGTCTGGCCTCTCCACAGATACCCCTCCGCTGTGGTTGCACCTACGGTACGGCTATCTGTATCGCTGATGCACGCAAGCCACCCCACCTCGGCAATGTCTGTGGTTCATGGGAGTGGACAACTATATATAAGTATATATATATGAATTTTTCAGTGGCTGCATGAACTCTGACATAATATGAGCTGGTACATCTGCAAACAACTAATATTAGTTTGAAAACGCAAGTTCATGACACCTTGCATCGAACAGAACACAATATCTCGTCCCAAATAGTGTTGCCTTAATTAAAAAAATAAAATAAACAACCAATGGAAAAAATGACCATAGCCATGTATTTCGTAGCTCACTAATCTTCTACCCTTGAGACGTAAATTAAAAGGCCATACATGACACCTTACTACTAACATAAGATTCTACCCAGCACTTATATAATAAAGTAAATTAATTCGACTATCACTACTTCTATCATATCCATCTCCAGTCTGCAGAAAGATTTTTTATTTTTTTAATTAATTAATGTTTTTTATTTATTTATTTTTTTTACCATGGACAAATCAGAGAAACACCGTAAATTGTGTTGTCATGAATAACACTCAGACCGGCAATACCACTTAAACCACTTACTATTCATTGCCGCGGCATGGGTGTTATTGATGTGGTTGAAGAATGGAGGTGGAGAAAGAGGTTCCCATGACCTTCCTTGACTCCCTCGTCAGCCGTAAAGCAAATGGATGTCTCAGCCATGGTGTTTACAGAGAAACCAGCCACATAGACTGGTACCTGCACACCACAAGCCATCAACGTCCAACGCAGAAACCGTCTGTTTTAAGGACCTTCGTGCACCGAGCGGAAATAGTGTCACACACTGAAAATCTGGAAAAGGAACTGAGCCGCCTACGGAAAGTTGTTAGGGATAACGGCTACAGCAACAGTCAGATTACGAAAGCTATCTTTGTTGGCCGCGGTTGCCGAGGGAACTGAAGCACTCCAATCACGGTCTGCACGGCCACTAAGGTCGGGCATGGATATTTGTGCCGTCCTTAGCATTAGCTATTTCATAAGTAGTTTGTAGGTTTAGGGACTGATGACCCCGTCCCATAAGCTACACAAACATTTGAACATTTGAAAGCTATCTTCCGAAGACACAGAAGCTGAAGAATCCTGAAGAGGACTCAACGAAACTTGCCTTTTTGCCGTTTTGTGCCTCAATCATAGGAAAAATTAGCCGACTCCTTAAGAGACACAAGATCGACTCGGTCTTCAGAGCTCCTTCAAAAATCCTTCAGTTGACGAGACCTGTTAAAGATGATGTAGGCCTGAGAACATCGGGAATATATAAAATACCTTGCGGTTGTGGACAATTTTATATAGGACAAACAGTGCGCACTATTGAATAGCGCTGTGTGGAACACGAACGATGTTATCGTTTACGTTATCCCGAAAAGTCAGTATTGTGGAGCATGCACTTGAAAATAGACATCGTATTGTGTTTGAGAAGATATCCCTAATTACAAGAACGAATAGTTTCTGGGACAGTGTAAAAAAAGAGGCGATTGAGATCAAAATAGCTGACAGTACTCTCAATAGAGACGGCGGCTTGCAGCTGAGCACGGCCTGGAACCCGGCGATCGGAAGGTTAAAGCGGGAGAGGCAGGCACGCGACCAAAACATTGACTTTTATGGTCATGTCGCGGAGCACCAGTGACGTCACAGCCCGCAGTGCAGCTATGTGAGGACGACAGCAGCAATCACTCGACAGTCAACCACTTGACAATGGCCGGGGAGATCTCGGCCGAAACGTCGTGGACAGTAAACCACATGATGCGGCTGGAAGCCCGAGAAAATTTTATCAACGTAACTCGCCGCGAAACAATGCATTCATATATTACGATTTTATGATATTTTTCTTCTGCTGTTCCATTCTGCAATAGTTCGCGGGAAAGAGGAACATCTGACCCTTTCCGTTTTCGATCTGATTCCTCATAATTTATTATTATGATCATGTAGCCCTATGTAGGTGGATGCTATCAGAAGATGTTCGCATTCGGAAGGGAACGCTCGCGACTACGAATAACGCCTTTCTTTTAATGATTTACACCCCAAGTCGTGCATAATGTCTGTGACACTCTCTCCCCAACATCGCGATAATACAAAACGAGTTGCCCTTCTCTGAACTTTCTCTGTATCGTCCGTCAGTCCCATTTAGTGGGGCTCCCAGAATCGGCAGCAATACTCCAAAATAGGCACTAATGTAGTGTAGACAGTTTGTTTAGTAGAACTGCTGCATCTCCTAAGTGTTCTTCCAACAAAATGTAGCCTTTGGTTCACCTTCCCTAGCCGCGGCGGAGCGGCCGAGCGCATTGAGGCGCTATGCTACGATGCGCGAGGCCGTTCCCCGTCGGGGGCTCGAATTCCCCACTCGGGAATGGATGTTTGTGTCATTAGTAAAATCTAGTACATAAGTAGTTTGTCAGTTTTGGAAATTATTACCCCGCAGTTAAATCCCATAAGCTTTACAAACATTTGAACATTCGCCTTCCCTACAATACTTTCTACGTCTTCTTTCCAATTTAAGTTGTAATTGTTAGTTGAATTTGTGATCTCTAGATTTGACTTATTTATCGTGCAAATCGGATTTTTTTTAGTGCTCATGCGGATGACGTCACACTTATCGTTGTTTAAGGTCAATTACCAATTTTTACGCCCTGCAGATATCTTGCCTAATGATTTTACCGCTGCTTTTGATCTTTTGTTGACTTTGGTGACTTTACTAACCGATAAACGACAGCATCATCCGGGAATAGACTAAGAGAGTTGCTCAGATTGTAAGAGGATGTCCTTCAGACACTCATACCCGGAGCGGAAGACCCGGGTTCGTATCCCGACCGTCTCAAATGTTCACTTTCGACACTGAGTAATTTCAATACCAGAGTGCAGCTGAAATCATTCCTCTCCTTCCTCATACTTCCCCCTTCCTCTCCTTCGCAAGAACTATTTAAGCCACAGTAAGGCTTACAACAGTTGTAGTAAACGTCTCTGCGCGCTGCGGTGCCGCGTCACGCAGAGTATTTCGCTAGTGCGTAGCTCACTAGACTTGCGCATAATAGTTCGCGATCGGGAGCGCTCACTTAAGTGCGCGGCTCTGTCGCGAACTAGTTCACTCTTTTAGTACGTCTGCTCCCAGTGACGGCTGAGCGGCGTGGTCTGCGCATGCAGGTGGAGGGAGATGTTCTCCCACCTTGCTGCTTCATGCGCTTGCTACTTAAGCCGCTAACGATATCACGTAAACCAAAAGAAACAGTTTGTGGATAATTTCTCGCGTTTAAGTTTAGAGTTATCT
The DNA here is from genome assembly GCA_026315105.1 of Locusta migratoria. Taxonomy (NCBI): domain Eukaryota; kingdom Metazoa; phylum Arthropoda; class Insecta; order Orthoptera; family Acrididae; genus Locusta; species Locusta migratoria. The sequence continues at coordinate 107,618,306 of CM048745.1, forward strand.
CTGTATCATGGCATTATGGAATTTATTAATCAGGTATTGCAGAGTGCAATACTTCAAAACAGATATTTTGTAGCACTGAACAATGTTATCTAGCAGGCAGACGTTCACCTCGAAATGGCTCTCATCAGCAGAAGGCAAACACGTGATTCTTAATTCTGCTGCGCGCACTTTCGCTATTGCCCGTCGGTCTTCGGAAAAGAATCCAACGAACTAAGAAGCGAGATACGTTTGGCATAATAGTTAGCGACAAATCGCACTTATTTTAGTTCGCGACCGATCGCGCATATTTTAGTTCGCGACCGATCGCGCATATTTTAGTTCGCGACCGATCGCCCATATCTTAGTTCGCGGCCAGTAGCTCTGCTGTATCAGAGGTTTATTTAGTAATCGGTAGTGCGATGATTGAGCCTCGTCGCTCCCCAGCCCAGACTGACTTCTTCCTGTTGCTCCTCGGCCAGGTCCGCCGACGTCCCCTCCCATTGGTCGGCGTCCGCGCAAGTCCGGTACGGCGCCTCTAGCGCCGCGTCCGGAAAGACGACGCGCCACATCTTTGGTGCGCGGCGTCGATATGTGTATCGACACAGCAAGCTCTCCATTTAGTTCGCAGACCGGCCGCGAAGTAGGTCGCTCTTTTTAGTTCGTCCGATCTTTTTGGCTTTGGCTTTCGCTACCGCTACTAAAAGTCTCTTTGTTTTGTTACGACTGCTTTTTTTATATAATGATCAGTGTTGCCCAAGCATGTGCTATTACTCGTATTTTTGGGAAATTAGACATCAAATACTTAAGCAAATAAATCAGTTATTTACACGAATGGGTGATACAATGATATTCAACTACTTTGCATACTAGAGCGTACGAACTAAGAGGCGAGGGATCGGCGAACTAGTTAGCGTAGTTCGCCTGTGGGAGCGCTCTTCCGAACTAGTTCGTTCGCGAACTACACAAGGCTACCCGGCGGCTACCCAGTCATCTATGCGCGCGCGACCTACTCTGCTTGACGTCACACGAGAGTGCTGCGACCTTCTCTCTAGGTGGTGGTGGCGCAGCCCACTGCCTCACTTCGGCTAGCCAGTGAGCTACGCAATCGCGACCTACTCTGTGTGACGTGGCAGGACAGCGCGCAAGCCTTCTCTTAAGACAGTCTGAGAACATCATCAGACCGATTTGTTTGACCGCGCGGCAACTGAAACTACGCAGTGTGTTGGCGGAAAACGTTGAATCATTACATCTACTAACCCCCCCCCCAAGTGGCATCTGCCGTCATCGGGTCAAAATCGACGTCGTCTTTACAGGTGTGCTAATTTTTTTTCTGGTAATGTATTTTAACAACGGAAAATCCATCGTTGGTTCTTGGTAAAAAAAAAAAAAAACTTCAATTATTTGGGCCTGCAGCAAAGTGTATGCCTTTTAAGGACATATTGCTAATCTAAGTAATGCCAATATGCTGCTTTACTTTATAGATGTTAAAAACTGTTTATTAATGTAGCAATAGGCCTATTTCGGCACTGTGGCCATCATCAGGCTATGTCCATATGGCATCGTGGAGGTATAAGTTATTATAATAACTGCATATAATTGCAGTATAAATGCTCTTTAGATGTTATATATATAATTTTATGCTTATCAGGTATTAATTCATTACTGCTGGAGGATATGTCAAACTCACAGAATATCAGTAATGAATTAATACCTAATAAGCATCTAAAGAGCATTTATACTGCAATTATATGCAGTTATTATAATAAATTATACCTCCTCGATGTCATATGGACATAGCATGATGATGGCCACAGCGCCGAAATATGCATATTGCTATATTAATAAACAGTTTTTAACATCTATAAAGTAAATGCTGCATTTTTGCATTACTTAGATTAACGATTTTTCAATTAAATTACTGAACCACACTCGTTGCCTTGTTTCACAAATGATTTTTGTTCTGTACGACCTAGGTTTCGGGTTATGGGACCATTTACCAGTACCTTACTGGTTCCGAACTACACAAGTAAAGACAAACAAGTAGGACACTTAATGAAAGCGGCATCCGATTTCTCTTGCAAAGAAACGCATCCGTGCCGGTAAAACTAATGAACAACCCCAGATGTTGGTAAAAACAAAATTAAAAATAAATAAATGAAATAAAATAAATCACCTGGAGATAGGAAATGCTATTGATATATCAGTTAAACAAATCAGCTGACTCGCAGTGCCTGTATCATCTGCTGATAAGTCGGTCATGGTACGCAAAGATAAACTGTGGCTGTTCACCTTATCTCTACTGCAAAGGTTTAATCTGCGATTTTGCCAGATTAGAGCATTCTGTAATTTACATACTGGTCTTCACACTTCAGTCTGAGACTCAAGTGAGACGTCTATACGTTATGAGAATCTCCACTGCTGGTGCCACAGGAGATGGTTTGCTTCTTGTCGACGATAACGCTCGTCTCCACAGGGTTGCACTGGTGGACAGCATTCTTGTAGCTGAGGATATTGAAAGACTGGACTGGCCAGCTTGTTCACCGTACTTAATCCGATTGAGCATGTCTGGGATACACTTAGCAGACGAATTGCAGCCAGACCAGCACCTCTCACAACGGTGACAGAGCTGGATAATGGGTGCATGATAGAATAGCCAAATGTCCCTCAAGAGAGTATGGTATCTATCACAATTTTCAAAAACCATTAATATATTATTACAAAAAGAAATCATATTGATTGACTCCACCGTTGGTTCTTGGTAAAACATTTTTCAGTTAAATTACTGAACCACACTCGTTGCCTTGTTTCACAAACGTTATTTGTTCTGTACGACCTAGGTTTCGGGTTATGGGACCATTTACCAGTACCTTACAGGTTCCGAAGTATACAAGTAAAGACAAACCGCGGCGGAGTGGCCAAGCTCATTGAAGCACTATGCTCCGGCGCACGAGGCCGTTCCCCGTGGGGGGTTCGAATCCCCCCTCGTTCATGGATTTTTGTGTCGTCTTTAGTATAAGGTAGTTCATAAGTAGTTTGTAAGTTTAGGGACTGATGACCCTGCAGTTAAGTCCCTTAAGCTTCACAAAAAATTGAACATTTGACAGACAAACCATTACATTATCACAGTTATCTGTTTTTCGACTTCACCCCTAAAAAGGTATTACGGTTTGATAATTAATTTAGAAACAACTATATTTGCTAATCAAAATATCTACGGGTGTACTGCCGGTCTATAGTGTCCAACGGGCACAATATTTCCATATACCGGCGCACTCTCGGGGAAGGTCGCCCGCATTTTGAAGAAACACCTGTTTGGAACTTTTGTCCACCGAATAAAATTCGTGCACTGGTGGGGAGCGCCAAAGATGATCTCGGTTTGAGGAAGGCGGGCGTGTACCAGATTCCGTGTCAGTGTGGCAAGTCATATATTGGACAGACGATGCGTACCGTTGAGGATCGATGCCTTGAACACCAGAGGCACACACGATTGATGTATCCGAGCAAGTCGGCGGTCGCTGAACATTGTTTGTCGGAGAATCATGCGATGGAGTATGAACGCACAAGGATTCTGGTACAGACGTCGAGATACTGGGACTGCGTCGTCCGAGAGATCATTGAAATTCGCATTAGTGACGACCTCACAAACCGTGACTGTGGCTATAATCTTAGCAAAGCTTGGGAACCAGCGATTGCGTTAATTAAGAGTAAATCTAGCAAACGTAACGAAGTGACGACCACGGCGGACAGAGCCCTCACACCGACGTCATCTCAGACGCCGTCGCCATCGGTTCCACTGCGCGACCGCGGCGCGGGGCGCGGACCGCGGAGGGGTCGCTCCGCGGGCCGAGGGTATTTAAATCGCCCGCTACCGGGCTAGAAGCCAGTTCCCTTCGAGCAGCCGTAGCGTACGGAGCTCCGTGCCGGCGCGTTTCCAGGTGCTCAGTCCGTCAGTTCACCTGATGGTGGCGACATGTATGATCGCCGAAATATTGTGCCCGTTGGACACTACAGACCTGCAGTACACCCGTGGATATTTTGATTATCAAATACGCCGGGAGAAACTCAAGAATCAAACTATATTTGCGTTGTACATTCTTTGGAATACCTTTATAATTATTCGTGTTTGTAATTAATTCATTGTAATCTCCATATTATATTTTTTAGTCTTGATGACTTGCTGAAAATGGTTTGTCCGACCTGTATGTCCTATATAGTACGAGTGACATTCTTTATAAATCATTTTATACAGCAGACTGTTCATGATGGCTGGCTGTTGGTCCTTTTAGTTGAAGAGACCTTTACCTAAGGTAATGTGGAATATATAAGTCGAGAAACATAGAACTGTGGTAGTATAATGGCTTGTCTTTACTTTTGTACTTTGGAATCAGTAAGCTATAGTAAAATGGGCTCAGACACGAAACGTAGAGTGCAAAAAATAAATAAACTTTGTGACACAAGGCAATAAGTCATACTTGAAACATAAAAAAGTTACACGTCATGAAATCAGTAACATCGTTATTAAGAGAAAATGTTTGTAATTCTATCGGACCAAACTGCGTGGTCATCAGTCCGTAGCTTACAAACTACTTAAACCTAGGTAAACTAACCTACGGACAAACACACACACATGCCCCAGGGAGGACTCGAACCTGGACACGGCGAGCAACCGCGCGCTCCGCAGCGAAACGCTTTAGACTGCTCGTTATTAAGAGAAAGTACGGTCTTTGTAATAAAAGAAACAAAGCAATCCATATGACATCTATCATAATTTTCAAAAATCATAAAAACTGACACTTATTATAAAAAAATTCAATCATACGTAAAATATAAAAAAGGTTATAGAGCCTTAGAAAAGTGAATCTGTGCTAAAAAGGAAGCAAGGACTTCGCAATAACAGAAACAAAGGAGCAATCCTAAGGTGCACATTTCCGCCGGGTGATGTCGCTGTGCTTCCGGCTGCTAGTATGTGTACAGCAAGGAGGTTAGAATACAGGGACACGCTGAAAAAGTGAAGCATGTATCCGTCATGTTGCTAAGTTTTTTTAGAAGTGTTCGTATTGTAGAGCTGATGTTTCATGTCACTTAAAACAAAAATAAAACGTCCGACGGTTTTGCCGTGATACACAACATGTTGCCGGCCGCGGTGGCCGATGAGACTGAGGCGCTCCAGTCACGGTCTGCACGGCCACTACGGTCGGGGGTTCGAATCCCCCCTCGGGCATGGATATTTGTGCCGTCCTAGTTCGTAAGTAGTTCATAAGCAGTTTGTAAGTTTAGGGACTGATGACCCCGTAGTTAAGTCTCATAAGCTGTACAAACATTTGAACATTTGAACACAACATGTTAAAAGAGTGTAAATGAGCCGTTAAAAGTTAAGTTTTCAAATATATTATGATGAGAATCTATTACTATTTATTCAAGAAAGTTTATTGTTTAAAAGTACATACTTTGCAGTGACTGTCAGTTCACTGTATTAACAGTAAGAGGGTCGACCTAACGCATAGTTTTAACGGAGAAATAGCATTCCAAAACTGACCAACATGGCGGACAGGCCTCAACTGACGTATGTGACTGGTAGAGATAATGCCATCTCCCTTTATTCTAACCTCCTTGGCAACGACCTATATAAACAACATAGACTAGCTAAGGTGCTGCCATACTTGAAGCAAATTGAAAGCTCGGTCGCCATGTTCTAGAACGTCACGTAGGCATAACCAGCCATCTGTTATAGCACTGAATCATGTCACTTCCACTTTGTGCAATGACTTAAGAAACCATTCTCTACCTGCTTATTGTTATTTTTACAGCCAAGCTAGTATGGATAAAGGATAAATGATAGAAAACGTGTGGCAGGCAAATCGGAAAGTTTAATTACAAATGACATATACACTAGATCGGCTAAACATCATCTCATTCATACAAAAAAACACGCCTTTTCACTGTCCTTTAAACAGTATCAATTTCGTGCACATTTGCCTAATCTACTTACCTCTTTCCTGCGCAGATTTGGCGTTACATAAATGATGTATGCTACAACTGAAGTAATGTTTTAATAACAGCTTTATTATGCTGGAGTAATGAGATTCCTCCCAAAATTCCGAGGATACCATTAAGTACTCGTAGTTGGTAAATGAAGTTGGTCTGTTTTCCAAAATTCTAAATACATCTACATACATTTCAAGAAAATTTTTCTTCCATAATGACGTTTCATGATTCCTCAGAACGTTTTCTGCCACTTCGAAAAGTTTTACAAGATCTTTATAGGGATTGAACAGACTGTCTTTTATATCTTTTAATCCGATTAATCCTGTTTTACTCTCATTTTTAGGAGCAAGGAGAACTTTCAAGCAGTCTAAACACTTATATTTTTACTCACTTCCCTAATGATGCTTCCAGACATTTATTCAACTACTTTTTTCGGAATATAATGTCAGCATTTCGTGTTCTGTCACATAGTCATGGTCAAACTGAATAGGCCTACGGCCCTCTGAATGACTTAAATCATGATTTGCAATAGGCAATGAAAGAGTTTCCATGTCTCCTGCTTGGCTACATGACATATCTTCAAATGAAGCTGTTTGAGCTATTAGCCAAAAGCCGCTTTCTATAATTTGTTGCATACATGATTTCTTCTCAAAATGCGATGAACAAATGTAACTGTATGCAGTAGGTTTCCACTTATCTCGCCTCATATTGGCTAACCATCGTTTTGTAAGTTCCTCATTTTTCAAAGGAAAACTGAAAATATAATTACAGCTTCCTTTAGTTAAAAACGTACACAGCCCATAGGACTATTGTATGCAGAAATGTGGTAAGTACAAAGGACGAGTACACGAAATGTTAGAAAGGAAAACATACACATACTAACTGAAAATACGATATTCGAACAGTCTCATTACTACTATTCGTACAGTTGTATGCTGCGCAAACACTCGGCATGATTTCAGCTTAATAAACAACCTTTCAAGCTTACTACGATACATAAAATGTGAAACCAACACACGTACATAGCGTCGGTCTTACTTTCGTATTCGGTGCAACAGACGTTGAAAAAAATGGCTGCCACGGTTTCTGGCTGCTGCCACAAGGAGCGCTGTTAACCCAGAGATAGCCACTCTATGTAGATAATATAGCTCCTTGGTATACACGGCTGCTCACACGCCCGTCAGCGGCGAAACGGACAACGGCTGGTAGCTGCTGCATGCCTCTTCTGGCTGCTCGGTGTTTACGATTTCTGGACAGAAGCCAGCAGTGAAGACGCGGCGTGGACGGCCCAATGCGAACACTGAGGCTCCATCAACATTAGCACTGTGTACGTATGGCATAGGGACTACCTCAGTCGTACAAACGCATGCGTCGCTCGCTTCTTATGGTGTGTGCGTTTGCCCAGAGATTCATTATACATTTTTGCTCTTTAGACAACGTTTAAACTTGACTTTGCACGATTATTTCTTTCTTGCTTCCTTCTTCCTTTTCTCACACCAAAACTTCATTCTTTAATTGTGTTCCTGTTTCCTTTACTCTGTCCATTCTTCCCAGTTGCCGGCCGCGGTGGCCGAGGGGACTGAGGCGCTCCAGTCACGGTCTGCACGGGCACTACGGTCGGGGGTTCGAATCCCCCCTCGGGCATGGATATTTGTGCCGTCCTAGTTCGTAAGTAGTTCATAAGTAGTTTGTAAGTTTAGGGACTGATGACCCCGTAGTTAAGTCCTATAGACTATACAAACAAACAAACATCTTCCCAGTTTTCTTCTTTTCTTTTACTTCAAATTTAAAGCTCATAATTTTGATTCTTAATTTGCCCCTTTCATTCACCACTTCCCTATTTATTCCTGCATGTTACAGGTCTTCTTCTATATCTTGAAACCAGTTGATGTTTTGAACTGAGTTTTGTACTACATCAAAAATCCTCTGTCATTCGGTTGCTGTTCATCTTATGTATATGTTAATCGACGTTGGTTAGTCTCTTCATCCATATACCGTCTCTGTGTACTGCTCCAAAACCTTTTTCAGGATTTTATCTTTTATTTTTTCTGTTTCTGATACCTAATGCTCTCATTTTGGTTGTTTCTGACGCGTGAGTGCTTCTGGTTATAGAACTGTATTATAGTGTCCGATTTTGGCTTATCTTCATGTGTTTCTTTCATTGTAGTGTGTCCGTGTGAGTTTGTTCGCTTTCAGGAGTTTTTCTCTTCTTTCTACGTTGGATGCCTTGTTTCATCGTCCTTTTTCTATGTATTCACCTAGCTACTTGACTTTTTACACTCCTTTAGTCTTCCCATATTTTTTGTGCATCGCTTGTTTCTCCTTCTTTCCATATACTGATTTTCCATGGCAGACCTATTTTTACAGAGACTCCATCTAAGTATTCCAGTACTTCTTATGCTTCTTGCCAATGTTGCTGAGTATTGCCAGATCATCTGCAGAGGCCAGAGATTTTATGATTGTTTCGTTTTCACGTGTTCTTCCTCACTGAATCGCTTTTTCTTGGCATTGTTCTATAAATTTGTGTAACAGCGTGTTGAATAAAAGCCGTGAGAGCCCGTCTTCTTGTCCTGTGTATACCTCAAATGGTTCTGAGATTTTTTCCATGAATTCTATTTTGGACGCAGTGTTTGTGTTTTATGAGGACCTTACTTTTGCTGTCCATTCCATATTCTTCTTGTGTTTCAAAGATGATCTGCCTGTCTATGGAATCGTATGACTTCTTTAAGTCCACAAATATAACTGCAGCGTTGTTAGTCTAACCTTCAGGAGTGTTCTCAGATTCCAAATCTGTTCAGTGCTTGATCTACCCGTTCTTGAGATTTACTATACTAGAGTAGTATCGACCATTACCAAAATGTTCAAATGTTCAAATGTTTGTTAAGCTTATGGGACTTAACTACGGGGTTATCAGTCCCTAAACTTACAAACTACTTATGAACTACTTACGAACTAGGACGGCACAAATATCCATGCCCGAGGGGGGATTCGAACCCCCGACCGTAGTGGCCGTGCTGACCGTGACTGGAGCGCCTCAGTCACCTCGGCCACCGCGGCCGGCTCGACCATTACCACTTGGCTTACAAATTAGTTATTTATTGCGTCCAGGATTTGTACACACTCATTGAACCTTGTCTGCTGGTTCAGAGAAAGTGGATGGTGGATATTTCTGGGTTAGCCCATACTATAGTTAACAGGGCTTATAGCGATCGTCTGGTCCGTTTGGTTGACCAAGTTGTTTGATTTGAGGATTCATGGAACTCCGCGTGCATGCATAGAAATTCAGTGTTATTTGTTGGAACTTCTCAAGAACGTTCTTGTTATGCAGCTTCTTGTAGGCGCTGATGCGGAAACTAATGCGGTACGTGAAACACACGGCGAAGTACGTCTCCTGATATGGGTGGGGACAGCATTGCCCAAAAGTTAACAGGCATAGTCCATAGCTGGGCGAATGGACGTCCGGTGCAGGTGAAGACTACTTTCAATGGATAGCAGGTAGTGTCGACTCAAGGAGCGCACTTGCGTCACCTGCTCCTGCCAGGTGAGTCGTTGGTCATTTATGACACCGAGATACTTAACTTTCTAGGTCCATTGTATCGGCTGGCCAAACAAGGTGACATTTGTAATGTTAAGGAGGCGTTTCCTTGTGATTACCATCTCCCGTGACTTCCCAGCGTTGAACCCAACACAGATATAAATTTCATGCACTTATTACAAAATGTTTTCAACGAGCAGTTTCTGTGGTACTTTTTGTTAACAAAAGTCAGTAACGTTAATATACGGACATAATAGGATTTTCACTTTGTAGTGTCATAACTTGTTTCTTAAGAAAATATAAAAATGTATTAAGGTAAATGCTTTGTAAATAGTAAAACCTTTAACATAACTTCCTTAAGGGCAGGCGTAGGACAAAATGTATACTGACATTAAAATTTTAAATCTCCTACAATGTTACAGTTACAAATTTAAAATTTCCCACTATTGTGTATTATATAATGCACAATATTCTGAGAAATTTTTGTTTGATCATATTAATTAAATTTCATTTTATAAGGATTTCAATTTTTATTTATTGGTGTACATATAATGTACATTTCCTCATAAACTATTCAAGCATTAAAGCTGAAACTTTACAGTACATTTCTGTGTTTTTTTGGAGTGTTACTGCCCAGTATGGGATCCTTATCATGTGGGTTTGACGGAGGACATCGAAAGAGTCCAAAGAAGGGCAGCTCGTTTCGTATTGTCACGATACAGTGGTGACAGTGTTACGGAAATGATACAGGATCTGGGATGGGAATCAATTCTACAATCGCTGCGGCGTGGGCTACTTACGAAACTCCAATCGCCAACATTCTCCTGCGAATGCGAAAATATATTGTTGACCCCCACTTACATAGGTAGAAAGGACCATCAGAATAAAATACGAGAAATCAGAGCTGGAATGGAGAGATTCAGGTGTTCTTTCTTCCCGCGCGCTGTTCGAGAATGGAATGGGAGATAAATAGTATAAAGGTGTTTCGATGTACCCTCTGACAGGCACTTAAATGTGATTTGCAGAGTATCCCATGTAGATGTAGACATGTTAAAGGCTATTAACACGTGTGCAACAGGTTTTTAATGTCATGATTACTTTCGAATTAATTTTTCAGTTTCGTGTTAACTTAGGCTGCTCTACTTTCCTCATGCAGGAAAGAACTATTCTCAGAGACAAAATAAATTGTTGCACAGATTTTTAAGAACTAGTTAGTTTTTATAATTTCTGAGAAAAGGTACATTACATCTAAAAAATATCACTTCACTGTAAATCACATTTAAAGTTTTTATTTTAATTTTTAATAATATTGCTATACCTTTACACACTAACGCTGTCCAAATCCATAATCTTCATTCTATTCCTTGTCTTCTTGAAGTAATCTCTTTCCCTGTCTCCTTTCCATAGCCATATTTCCTCTGCTGGCTGTGCTGTCAAGCCTCGCTTCATCGATGCTTCGGAGTATCATCAGTGTGAATGCACCTGTATGGAAGCCTAATCTGTGCAAGCACTTAATCCTACCTTCACTTCCTCTGTTAAACACTAGACAGGCATCACACGCAGTTATCTTCACAACATTTGAGGACACAAGCACTGTTTTGGGACAATGCATCCATATAAGGTGATGGTAGCTTTCATTTGTATTTTGTGTTTTCCCATGAACACGTTTTTTCAGAAGTTCAGGGTTGGCTAGATATCTGACAGTTGGCTTTATAACATTTAAAACATCAAGTGGCAAACCACGCTTATGGGTGTATGGCTTTCCACTGGCTTTTGCCTGAAGATATTTTCACCATGATATGTCATAGAGGGGGTGTTGAGGTGTCTCACCTGTGGAATGTTTGTGGAAGAATATTGCCCACACTGCTTACTGCATTGCTTTCAAACTGTGTACATTATGATGGCTTTCCCGTAATATATTTGTAGTGTGTGAATTTCTTTGTCTGGCAATCTGTTAACACCTCCCAGCGGCTTTCCATCCTCTAATCAAATCACGTTATAATCAAAGGAACACACTGGTATAATCTTCGTCACAGTCTTCTGAAGCCGGCCGCGGTAACCGCGGGGACTGAGGCGCTTCAGTCACGGTCTGCACGGCCACTACGGTCGGGGGTTCGAATCCCCCCTCGGGCATGGATATTTGTGCCGTCCTAGTTCGTAAGTAGTTCATAAGTAGTTTGTAAGTTTAGGGACTAATGACCCCGTAGTTAAGTCCCATAGACTGTACAAACATTTGAACATTTTTTTGAAGTCTTCTGAATGCGTCTGCTGTTAGTTTCGATTGTATGAGCGAAAAATTAAGACAGAAATGTATCTAGTGTCAACAAGGAGTGGAGCGCAGCACAGATAAAGGGGACGTACGAAGCGCAGACGGTCGAAGAAATGTCGTTCTTAAAAATATTTCTAAGCATATTTCGATAATGAATCTTTGAGATGTCCTAATAACTTACGCAGTAAAATAATATTCGGATTTTTTCCACTATTTTGCCGTAAGTCTGCCCTTAATAAGATTTAAATGAACAGTCCTATTACTGTGTTCATTTCAGTTTCGTTTTTATGCAGAACAATCTTTATGGTGTCATATCTCCTGAATAATACGCCTTGCAATATTTTAAAGGTACGTATAGTATAAGGAAGTGTTATTACGAATAGTCTTAGTAGTAAATTCATGAATTACAACCTAATGCGTATTGATGCGGTTTCTTATTCAACTTCCTGTCAAATGCTGCGGCATACTGCTGATCTCTTCTAAACTGTGATTACATAGATTACTCCATCTTTTAATCCTGAAGTCGCATTCGAGAGGACCCACTCCAGGCAAATTATTGGATGATTCTATGAAATGCTACTGCCGATTACCTTTCCCGTCCTTCTCAAGACAATTCTAGAATGTGCTCCGTCTCCAATGATCACGGTGTCGACGGGATGTAAGCTCTAATCTCCCATCCTACTTGCAGTCTTTCAGTCGCTGCGTGAAAGTTTCTTTGGAAGGCGAGTTGTTGAGTTCTACAACAGAAATCATGGGAACTGTTTGGACATTTTTGTTGTATCAGTGTTTCGACGATATGTGCTCAGAGAGATAAGCACGTCTTCATCCAGAGTTTCCGCCACGTCAACGTCCGTATGGGCAATTACAAGAAAATACTTGTATTCGAAGTCTGTTGGAATTGGCGAATGGCACTTGATTTGTGTTGTTAATTGGTCTGAGTTCAGTCAGTATCGATCAAACAGTTTAGTCGTGTGTCCTTTTAATGTCAAAACTTACATAGGAGTTTTTGTTGTGGTTGTTTGTCATGTGTTTAATACAGAAACGCAGATATAATGATAACTACATTAATTTTCATATACACTCAATGTACGACATTAACTGCAAAATGGTTACAGTTGAAAATGTGTACCCAGCTAGGATTCTCTACGGGTAGTTCTGATGCTGTTCGTTCGTTGTTGTTCGTTGAATGTTTGGCTCAGCTTTTTTGTTACAGAGAGCGTTGAGCCAATACCATCTAGACTAGGCCTCATAACTGACCGTGCCTCAGTCAGATCGAGAGGCCAGCCGCGGTGGCCGAGGAGACTGAGGCGCGCCAGTCACGGTCTGCACGGTCACTACGGTCGGGGGTTCGAATCCCCCCTCGGGCATGGATATTTGTGCCGTCCTAGTTCGTAAGTAGTTCATAAGTAGTTTGTAAGTTTAGGGACTGATGACCCCGTAGTTAAGTCCCATAAGCTTTACAAACATTTGAACATTTGATCAGATCGAGAGGCCGCGAACGCAAGCTGACTGGCCGGCTGTTTCGAGGCGGTGGGCGTGCCCCAGCAGCCAGCCAGTCATCTGGCGGCCGCGGCCTCTCAGTCTGACGTTGGTACGGCCAGTTGTAAGTCCTTGTCTTCTGGGCAGTATTGGTTGAGCTTTCTGACTGGACCCTGCGAGTCACAACTCCCGGCAACTTTCTAGGCAGTTGCGCTGACCACTAAACCACTGGGGACACATCGATTACCACAACTGCACTGATTACCTTAGTACGCCTCTCGTCAGAAACAAATTCTGTTCAAATGTTTGTTAAGCTTATGGGACTTAACTACGGGGTCATCAGTCCCTAAACTTACAAACTACATATGAACTAGCTAACACTAAGGACGGCACAAATATCCATGCCCGAGGGGGATACGAACCCCCGACCGTAGTGGCCGTGCAGACCGTGACTGGAGCGCCTCAGTCCCCTCGACCACCGCGGCCGGATACAAATTCTCAACTTCACCCTGCCCACTATTACTCAAACTAGTAGTTTTATAAACTGATTCCCGTAAGAGTAGGGGCTCCTCCGCACAGAAGAAAGGATTATTGCTCGCCATACGGGAATCCACATATATAAAAATGAATTTGCTGTTCGTTAGTCTCGGTAAAACTCGAGAACGGCTGACCGATTTGACTAATTTTAGTCTTGAAATATTCGTGTAAGTCCAGGGAGGTTTAAAACGGTGATAAAATATGGAAAAGTTGTCCGGAAAAGAGGAAAATCGAGAAAAACTGAAACAGCTTTTTCCAGGGAGTTATCAGTAGCGTTCGTCCAATTGCGATAAAATGTTGCACATTGCACGTTGAAAGCAAGATGAAGGTTTGAATCAAATAAAAATTTCGAAAAGTAGGAAAATTTAGGAAAGACTTGAAAGCGATTTTTTTCTACGAATAAAAATAAATTGATACATGATTGTAAGAGCATCACTTGAGTACGGCTTGACAGGGCGAAGTTTGTATGAAATAACTTTTTTTGGAAAATTACCGGAAAATTGGAAAATTTGAGAAAAACTGAAAGTACGTTTTTCAATTTTTTTTGATTGAATTCAGCACTATAGCTGACTATTCGCACGGCAGAGAGGGGTAATTCTTTTGTTGTTTTGTTCATTATGGTCTAGAAAAATTTTCACTAAAAATACAGTTAAAAAGGAAAGTCGCAAAATTCCAACCAAGTTTCTTTTTCATGTGTTTCTAAATGTACTCAATACTGTAAGTTGAGAACCGTTCATCAGCTTGCGATAAAATTTTGATAATTTGACTTTCAACGAAATATGAACGTTCTTATGAACTAAAAAATCGGGAAAGTTACCCGGAAAATTTGGAAATTCGCGAGAAACTGAAAGAGCGTTTTTCAATGGGATATCAATATCATTCGTCTGGTAGCGATAAAATTTTTCATATTTGACGTTCAAAGCAAGTGTAACGTTCTTATGAAATAAAACTATGAAAAGTTTCCCGGAAAATTGGAAAATACACAAACAATAGAAAGAGATTTTTCTATGAAATATCAATACCATACATCTGATTGCAATAAAATTTTGCACATTCGACGTTCAAAGCGAGAGGAAGGTTTGAGTGAAGTAAACGTTTGGAATAGTTGGCCAGAAAATAGGAAAATTTGTGGAAAACTGAAAGAGCTCTTTTCTTTGGGATATCAATATCATTCGTACGATTGCGATAAAATTTTGCACATTTGACGTTCAAAGCAAATGCCTTTATAAAGCTACTGGGTCTAAAATACAAATGATTTAAATTAGTATGATTTATATTAAGAGGTATGTGATACGAAGTTCACCGGGTCATCTAGTCAGTTTATAAAACTACGAGTTTGAGTAATATTGTGCAGGGTAAAGTTGAGAATTTGTTTCTGACGGGACATGTACTAAGGTAATATTACGTAATATGCCGATGGCGAACAATGATCCTCTCTTCTGTGCGGAGGCCCTCCTGCGCCCGCAGGCCAAGTTTTTGGCCCACCCTGCCTTAAATCATACTGTTAAACAACGAAACGCCGTATCGGCTTT
Organism: Locusta migratoria; assembly: GCA_026315105.1. Classification (NCBI taxonomy): domain Eukaryota; kingdom Metazoa; phylum Arthropoda; class Insecta; order Orthoptera; family Acrididae; genus Locusta; species Locusta migratoria. Next base: position 107,633,622 of record CM048745.1, read on the forward strand.
CGCCAATAGTATCACATCCTCATCAGACAATACACACTCCACCCTTCTACCCACCGTACACATTTTCCCATGGATTCATCGATGCATGCCCCCAATGGTGCGTTCATGGACACAGTGTTGGAAGTAATTTTTACCAAACAGTATTTGCCCATTGTTGTGTTCTCGAAGCCATTTGTTGTATCATTCTCACTAGAGATGGGCGTACTCGGGTTCCACGCCAACCCGAGTTAACCGAGTTGAAATTTCGCCTTACCCGAGTTAACTCGGGTTGGCTAACCCGAGTAAGGACAAAAATGTACGTTAACGGCCAGTTTCATTCGCCTTTCAGTTAACCAAATCGATCGGCAGAACATTATTATTCAGCAGTCACTAGAATTAACGAGCCAAAAAAAGTAAATAAAAACTTTTGTTTGCGTTTTGCGTCGTGGTTAGCAAATCTGAATCGGTACGAAGTGGATGGATATTTGGGCTATCAATGTGTTGACACACATTGTAGACTCGTTTTTTGCATAATGATAATTGAAACCATACAACAGGCAAGGAATGAAGTACTCTCAATTAAACTAGGCAAATGCCTACCTATGAACTACTTATTACTAAGGACGTCACAAATATCCATGCCCGAAGGGGGATTCGCACCCCCGACCGTAGTGGCCGTGCAGACCGTGACTGGAGCCCCTCAGTCCCCTGGCTACCGCGGCCGGCAGGCAAATGCATGGAGTTATTAGAACACTCGAAGTTTGACTTCAAGTAATTACAAATAGCAAGTTATCTGGCGAATTTTTACCCTTCGAATACATTTGTTGTAATTGCCAAGGCTAATCGAAACACGCGTTGTTTACTTTAATAATTAAAATTTCAGTTTTTTTTTTTTTTTTTTTTTGTAGTAGTCGTAGTAGTAGTACCGGTAAGCCAATCAATCCACCCTTCTCGACACCATCACAGATTTCGGTGGAAATTCAAATGAACATTCGCACCGTCGCGATGGAGATAGGTGAAGTTAACACTCGTTGAAAGAATTACTGTTACTGGTTTGAATCCATGCCCTACTTTGCAAAGAGGGAGCACGAATTTCTACCGAATTTTAGTTGTTATATCTCGGGAAATTTGGCGGTCTTGTACAGCGTTATGCATCCTCCTAAAAGTAATAGTGTAACGAATTTTAAAAGACACATTCATCCTGTAAATTTTTAGGCAAATCGCCTGAATAAATTGGCATCCAGATTTGGCTTCACATATCGCAGGGAGAATAGTTTGAAAAGTTTTATAGAACATAGTGTAATGTAAAACCAGGTCGAAAATAAAAGAAATTATTCATTATTCGAATGTGGTACATTAATGAACCTTTATAATTGGAACTGTGTTACTAGTTTATTACATGCCAAGTTTCCCATTCGAAACCTACTCGAGTGCTGATTCTATCGGGCTATTTTGCCTAAAATTTAGGACTGCATATAACTCGTAAATTGATTTTCATTATTATTATTCTTAAAAGAAACCATAAATTGTACAAGGTAGTCGAATATACATCACTCCAGTTCGTCTAGTGTTTTAATGTGCAATTATGGGCAAGGCCGGAAATAGGGGATGATAGTCGTTTTGAGTGTATGTATGTCGCGCGACACTGTACGGGTCTACTCGGGTTAGAGCCACTGCAGCGTGCCACCGCCGACGGGCAAGGCCGCACTAACTCGAGTAAGCTGCCTGGCGCGCCGGGTTGAGCCAACTCGAGTAAGAGTGCCAACTGCGTCCTGCCAGGGCCAGCTCGAGTTAAGGCGACTCGGGTTCCGCACGCATGCGCAGTGCTGCCTGCTGCGTCGCACCTGGGCAACTCGGGTTAGGCCAACTCGAGTAAGCAGTGGCTGCCTTGTGCCTCTGCTACTTGCTACGTGTCGCTAGTGCCGTGGCGGCCACATTCTGACTCGGGTTCTGTCGGCGCGACAACTCGGGTAAATTCGGATTTCGGCGGCGCAATGGTGACAGTAACACCCGTACTCAACTCGAGTTGGTAGTAGTCTTACTCGAGTTGACCCGAAATAGTCTTAACCCGAGTTAACTCGAGTTGACCCATCCCTAATTCTCACTGCCATTTGTTGAGTACTCGTTCCGGTCTAGTTGTCAGGAAAGGTACTGGTGCAGGAATCGATGTCAGCTAAAACATTCCTATAGAGATTAGTATCACAAGTTTTATTGACTGAAGAAACAATGATACTCAACTTTAGAACATGTCTCTGTTTCTTCTCTTTTCTCGAGGCGTCGTCCATATGATGCTATCTGCGCTGAGACCTAGTGACTGCTAGGTTGGTAGCCGAGTTCTAATCTAGTAACTGCCTGAGTTCTGACTAGTAACTGACTAGTAACTGACGGGCTGACCAGACGTATGTCGGCCTAGATATAGCCACTTGTAGAGGGCACGCATCTTCGGTTACTCCCTCCAGGATGCGCGGCGCCTGCTTGCGATTTAGTGATGGGCAGTTTGGATCATTTCACTGTTTCGAAACATACGAATCGTCTGAGTCTAGTGAGTCGACTCATTGTTTCGGCACACGAAACATCTGGCGTGCCGCTGAGTCGTGTGTGGCGCTACCTTCCCTGATTCACGTGAACCGCGGCAGCTGCAGGGCGCCGCAGTGAGTCGACTCACTGCTTCGGCACTCGAAACATGTGACGTGCCGCAGCCCTGCATCCTGCTACCTCCGCTCATTCGCGTGAGCCGAGAAAGCAGCAGGGTACGGCACAGTAGTGTGATACAGCAAAGACGAAACATCTATGAAATGTCAACGGCGTTTTAAAATGTTATTCACTACAGTGAACTGGACGGGACAGAACTTGTCTGCTACGACGATTTTACAATCGTGTTAAAGCATAAACGTCTACTAAGCACTGTAACAAAGGAAGCACAAAATAGTAATGTTCAAATCCCGAAGCCATGAAACTTTTTCCAACCTTCAAAATCCCACAATTAAGTTTCAATAAAACAAGAAAGATCATGGTTCAAATGTCTACATGCATCCAGCAATGAATAATTTTTCTAACCAATCAGTATAAACATATTTAATATTTATTCCTAGGACATATTTAATGCAATCAACAGATATTACGAGTATCGACAGAAGGACACAAATTTCACAATTTATGTGACGAAACCTCAAAACTGAACAACAATTTTTCAGTGTCCAGATAGGTATTCTGATAATCAGAATCATCTTCAGTCACTCAAATAAAAGACATTCAATTATAATTTCTTTAAATTGAAATTCAAAAACGTTATTTTTGATATCTCCTCACTGAGAATGCGGTTTCGTCTGACTGAAATTATCTGCCCTTGCTTCGAAAAGATGCGTTCACATGGCACAGACGTAGCAACAATACATAACAACGCTTAGTTCATGCGAAAGTACCTCAAAACACCGAAGGACTTCAAAACTTTTCTCGGTGGTATCCCAGTCTTCAAACCTCAGTTGTAGGGTAGCATAATTCTAAATCTCGAGTAGCGCGATAGGGCAAGAACTTGAAACCCGATGCACGCCTGGGCGCTGTGTCGAACTCACCCAGGTAGACAGACAGCAAAACGCATGTTAACGGTATCTGGCGTCCGATACACGAATCACAAGATTCGTTGTTTCGAAACAGTGCCGCTTCAAGTTTCGACTCAGTTGAACAGTTCGCTGACTCGATTCACTGAGTCGAGACATCAACTCAGTAGCCAACTCTATTGTGATTGGCTTTCGGTCGATCGCTGCTTTCTCCACGATCGTTTCTTACGTGTGGCGCTGACTTTACGTCAGAATACCTATCAAGAGGAAGCCTTGGTGTACCCTAATCACCAGAATTTCTATGCAGTGCCCTCGATTTAATTTCAAATCTCTCCTTAGTGTCTGAAGTCTGGTGGTTATCTGCCGGTGGGAACGCTAATCTCGTAGGTTCGTTTGGTGTTACTGGAAAGGATTATGTTCTTTGCATGCACTGTTATTCATCGTGTTCTTTGTATCTCGTCATCTCACAATCACCTATACTCACAGTACGCTCTTGAGTAGAGGCTCTCACACGTTAAAAGAAAAATCACTCTGACGTGTTTTACGGCCCACTTTAGATTTGTAGTTTTATACGTTTTTGCAAACATTTTGGACCAAAATAATAATCTGAATAATAAAAAAATGTAGGTAGTGAAGGGTTCCGAACCACTGACCTTCAACGTCGCAGTCCAACGCATTGCCCACTACAATATGGCTACCAGTTATGAGTTGCGTTCTTTGATTTAATACTATTGATGGCCGTTGTTAACTGATGCAAATATGGCATTTGTAGACACTAGTTTATCATTTATCGTACGAAGAACGACGTGTTTTTGTTAATTCTTGAGTGCGCCATTGCTTTGAAATGACAACGTGTAAGTTACAATAAGAAAATCATCAAATACGCAACGCAAGATGGCGTATGCCAGAGAGACTTCTGGACGAGGAATGTCACCTGACATCTGCGAACGGCTGGTTTCTGTTAATTCAATGGAAGGTGTCAAAACTCCGTTATTTTTGTAAATATCTCTCAAACGATAGCGGATGTGAAAAAATTATAAGGGAACAAAGTTGTAGAGAATTTTCTCCTCTACAAATTAGTTTATTCAATTTTCGTATTACATGAACGGTTTATTTTCAATTACAATTACATTACAAACTGCTTTTTTTGGTATTACTAACGTATTTCTTGTCCGAAATATTTCAAAATGCGAGGTTCTGGTCTCTGGTAGCCAAAAATTATATATGTAAAATTTGGTGCCGATCGGTTGAACGGTTCGACCTAAAAAGTGGGAACACGTTACAGCCAGACAGACATCGTCAAATCGCCGTTATTTTTCCAAATATCTCCGCAACGATGCAATATATGAAAAAAACATAATAGAGGGAAGTTGTAGACAATATTCCCCTCTACCAATTTGGTTATTCAATTTTCGTGTCAGATGAATTGTTCGTTTGCAATTACAATTACATTACAAACGGCTTTTTTTGGTATTACTACAGTATTTTTTGTCCGAAAAATTTGGAAAAGGGACGTTGTGGTCTCTGGCGGCCTACAATTATGTCTGTAAAATTTGGTGCTGATCGGTTGAACGGTTCGTCTTAAAAACAGGGAACACGTTACGGACAGACATACAGACATCCCAAAATCGCCGTTATTTTTTGCAAATATCTCTGAAACGATACGAGGTATGAAAAAAACACAAGAGAGCAAAGTTGTAGAGAATTTTCTCCTTTACAAATTCCGTTATTCAATTTTCGTGTCAGATGAACGGTTAAGCCGTTATTTTCATTTAAATTTCGAACTGTCAAAAGACGATCGCAAAGACCCACTTTTAGTGTTACTACCGTAACCTAAAGTGGGTCCAAAAGGGTTTTCTATGGAGGAAGAAATGCCTTTAGACTGTTGAATTATTCTGGGGTTTTCGCGCACAAAAGTACCTTACTATCGTATCTTGTATTTTAAGGCAATTTGCGCATCCATTGCAGGAGCTGACAAGAGGGTGACATCGGGCATGGGTGCCCTTCTGAGCTTCCTGTGGGGCGGCAGCGGAGCGACGCCGGCTCTGCCAGAGGTCGCTGACCCCGTGACGGGGCTGACGCCTCGCGAGAAGCACTTCGTCATCAGCACCTGGGCCGCCGTCAGGAAGGACATCACCAGCAACGGCGTCCAGCTCTTCCTCAGGTCAGCACTCTTCACTCGCTGACACCGTCCAAAAACTTCGTCTCTATCGCTAGTTTTTATCCCAGTCCGGGTCGTGAGGACTTGCAGGCAAAGGTCATGTGTTGATTTCTGGCACGTGGGAGTCAGCAATATACAGGGAGTTACAAAAAGGTACGGCCAAACTTTCAGGAAACATTCCTCAAACACACAAAGAAAGAAAATATGTTATGTGGACATGTATCCGGAAACACTTAATTTCCATGTTAGAGCTCATTTTAGTATTTCTCTTTAAATGTAAATTGAAATAATTCGTGCAGACAATTGCCAAAATACCCAAATGTTTCGTTAGTATGTACTGTACTTCCTCGATTCACCGCCAGTTGGCCCAATTGAAAGAAAGTAATGATGACTTCCATGGTTATGTTGACATGCGACGGATGAGGCTTCATTTCAACGATATCAAATTGTAAATTTTCACAGTGAACATGTGTGGACTGACGAGAATCCGCACGCAATTGTGCAATCACGTCATCAACACAGATTTTCTGTGAACGTTTGGGCAGGAATTGTTGGTGATGTCTTGATTGGGCCTCATGTTCTTCCACCTACCCTCACTGTAGCACATTGTACTGATTTCATACGTAATATTCTACCTGAGCTGCTAGCTGTACGACACAACATGTGGTTCATGCACGATGGAGCTCCTGCACATTTCAGTTGACGTGATCGTGCGCTTCTCAACAACAGGTTCGGTGACCGATGGATTGGTAGAGGTGGACCAATTCCATGGCCTCCACGCTCTCCTGACCTCAACCCTCTAGACTTTCATTTATGGGGGCATTTGAAAGCTCTTGTCTACGCAATCCCGGTACCAAATGTTTGAGACTCTTCGTGCTCGTATTGTGGGCGGCTGTGATACAATACGCCATTCTGCAGGGCTGCATCAGCGCATCAGGGATTCCATGCGACGGAGGGTGGATGCATGTATTCTCGCTAAAGGACATTTTGAACATTTCCTGTAACAAAGTGTTTGAAGTCACGCTGGTACGTTCTGTTGCTGTGTGTTTCCAGTCCATGATTATTGTGATTTGAAGAGAAGTAATAAAGAGAGAGAGAGAGAAAAAGAGAAGTAATAAAATGAGCTCTAACATGCAAATAAAGCGTTTCCTAACACATGTCCACTTAACATATTTTCATTCTTTGTGTGTGAGGAATGTTTCCTGAAAGTTTGGCCGTACCTTTTTGTAACACCCTGTATACACTACCCTTCCTTCTACTAGAGCTCCTAAACTGACAGCCGGCCGAGGGGACTGCGACACGCCAGTCACGGTCTGTACGGCCGCTACAGTCGGGGGTTTGAATTCCACCTCGTGCATGGATATTTGTGCAGTCCTTAGTGTTAGCTAGTTCATAAATAGTTTGTAAGTTTAGGGACTGATGAACCCGTAGTTAAGTCCCATAAGTTATACAAACATTTGAACATTTTCTAAATTGTTTGTTACTGTTTTTTTTCTTTTGTTACAGTGTAAACTGTTAAAACATTGTTTTTCTTGATATACAATGATGGGTCGGACACAACTGTAACTGAGAGAAGGGGCAAGTCAGTTGATTACCGTGGCATTCCTGTAACTATTTTCGGCATACTTTTACAATGCGACTCCACTCGTCTGCTTTGACCCATAACGTCATCAAACATGTCGGAAAGCCCGTATTTCTGTCGTAGCCTATTGCAAGTAATGAATGTTTCAGTTAATTGGCTTTTCAATTAAATCACGGGGCTCGTTAAAATTTGACTGGTAAATTGGAAGAAGCGTTGCCTATCGCAGTTGCGGCCTATTATCGGTACATTTCGAACAGGCAGTGCCATTGTTGCTTGTTCACTCGCAACAATTTCAGCTGTACTCTTAGGTTCCTGCCTAACCACCAATTATGACATATCCTTAAATATATTACTTTTGTCAAAAGTACTTTGCTCAAATGTTCGTCAAGCTTAAGGGACTTGACTGCGGGGTCATTACTCCATAAATTTACAAACTAATTGTGAACTACGTTATTCTAAAGACGACACAAACATCCATGCTTGAGGGGGGGATTCGAACACCCGACGGGCCTTGCGCATCGTAGCATAGCGCCTCAATGCGCTCGGCCGCTTCGCCGCGGAAAAAGTACTTTGCCTATTACACAACACGCCGATACAACGGGTCAAAACCGACTAGTGGAAACGCGTCCTGTAAATGACCAAGATTTTATCCAAACTTCGTAAAAATCATGGCAATCAACTAACTGATCTGCCTGTTTTCTCACAAGGAGACCACATTGGTATCGGATATTAGAATTTCTTTATATTTATGATACGTGAAGTTCTAAACTTAAATAACAATCAGCCAAAACCATTCGACGCGGAGGTTGTGTGGCGTGGACTGGGCGTTTTTTATTATTATTATTATTTTTATTTTTTATTATATTTATTTATTTATTTTTGCGGGGTAGAGGGCTTTTGGAAAACACTAAATGGGCTGTCTCAAAGGGTACATGTCGATCACCGGAGAAATATAGATCTAGGAACTATCGATATGACAATTAAAATTGTCGTAACTGTGTCGGGAAAGTACCAGAACTCCAAGCGTTAATAGAAAGCACCGAAACACATATCATTATAGGTAGCGAAAGTTGGCTTAAGCCGGAAATAAGTTCAGCAGAAGTTTTTGCAAAAGATCTGTGTTCAGAAAGGATAGATTAAACAAAATAGGTGGAGGCATGTTTGTCCTCTAGTGAAGTTGATAATTGCTGTGAGTTATTATGGACAGAGGTTGTACTCAAAAATCGTAAAAAGTTAATACTTGTTTCCTTTTACCGGTCTCCCAACACTGACGATGCAATAGCAGAAAGGTCCAAAGAAAACCTGTGTCAAATTGCAAACATGTACCCGAATCGCACAATAATAGTGGGCGGTGATTTTAATTTACCCTCAATCTGATCTCAAAAATTATATTTTCAAATCAGGAGGTAGGCATAAAACATGGTGCTAAATAGTACTCAACGCATTCTCTGAGAATTACTTCGAACAATTAGTTCATGAGCCAACTAGAATTGTAAACGGATGTCAAAACACACTTGAACTCTTTGCATCTCATAATGAGCATTAAAACGGATACAGGTATTACTGAACACAAAGCTGTCCCAAAGTTACTAAAAATAGACGAAAAGTATAGGAAAGCAAACAGAAATACAATATATTAATTTTTGAAAGACAATTTCCATTCATTCCAAGCACTAAACGTAAGTGTAGACCAGATGTGGCTCCAATTCAACGAAGTGGTATAAACAGCAATAGACAGTTTTATACCAAATAAATTAATAAAACGAGAAGGAGATTTCCTTGGTATACAAAACATGTCAGGACACTGTTGCGGAAAAACAACGGAAAAGGTATGCTAAAATTAAACACAAAATCCCCAGGATTTGCGTCACTACACAGAAGTTTGAAATTTAGCGAGGACTTCAATGCGAGATGCCTACAATACTTTTCACAACGAAACTCTTCCTCGAAATTTGACTGAAAACACAAAAGATATTTCGGTTATATGTTAAATATACTAGGGGCAAAACACAAACAATATCCTCACTACGTGATAGTAATGGCGATCCTACCAATGATAGCGCTACTCATTCACCAAAGAAGACGAAATAAATATTCCAGATTTCGAATTACGAACAGAGCCAGAATGAGAAACGTAGAAGTAGATATCATCGGAGTAGTGAAGCAACTGCAATCACTTAACGGGAATAAGTTTTCTGGTCCAGACTGTATACCCATTAGATTTCTATTCGATTATGATGAAGCGATAGCTCCTCACTTAACAGCCATATACAACCGCTCGCTCAACGAAGGATCTGTAAAATGACTGGAAAGCTGCACAGGTCACACCTATATACAAGAAAGGCCTATTCATTGGCCTATTTCATTGACTTCAATTTGCAACAGGGTTTTGGAATTTATCCTGTATTCAAATATTATGGATTATCTCGAACAGAATGAACTATTGACCCAAGGTCAACACGGATTTAGAAAATATCGTTCATGCGAAACACAACTAGCTCATTATTCACACGAAGTGATGGGTTCACAAATCGATTCCGTACTTCTTGATTTGCAGAAAGCTTTTAACACCGTACCTCACAAACGGCTTTTAATCAAATTGAGTGGTTATGGTATATCGTCCCAAATTTGCGAGTGGATGAGGGATTTCCTGTCAGAGCGGACACAGTTTGTAGGAATCGATGGTAAGGCATCGACTAAAACAGAGGTAATCTGCTGTTCCTTATTTATTTAAACGATTTAGGAGAAAATATAAACAACTGTCTATAAACAACTGTCTTAGGTTGTTTGGAGATGACGCCGTTATGTACGGTCTAGTAAAATCATCTGAAGATCAAAAACAACTGCTGAACGATCTAATTAAGATATCAATACGGTGTAAAAATTGGCAATTGACTCTAAATAATGAGAAGTGTGAAGTCGTCCACATGAGTACGAAAATAATCCATTAAACTTTGTTTACAAGATAAATAAATCAAAAGTGAAGGCCGTAAACTCCACAAAATACTTAGGAATTATTAATACTGGAAAGAATATGTAGATAATGTCGTGGGAAAGGCGAACCAGAGACTACGGGTTATTGGCAGAACCCTTAAAAGATGCAACAGAACTACTAAAGAAACTGCATACACTAAGCTCGTCCGTCCATTTTTGGAGTATTGCTGCCCAATGTGGGATCCTTATCAGGTGGGTTTGACGGAGGACATCGAAAGAGTCCAAAGAAGAGCAGCTCGTTTCGTATAGTCGCGATACAGGGGAGACAGCGTCACGGAAATGGTACAGGATCTGGGATAGGAATCATTACAACAACGGCGCTTATCGCTACGGCGTGGGCTACTTACGAAACTCCAATCGCCAACATTCTCCTCCGAATGCGAGAATATATTGTTGACTCCCACTTACATCAGAATTGATCATCAGAATAAAATACGAGAAATCAGAGCTCGAATGGAGAGATTCAGGTGTTCTTTCTTCCCGCGCGCTATTCGAGAATGGAATGGGTCATAAATACGAGGCGCGTCCAGAAAGTAAGTTCCGTTTGGTAATAAAATAAAATTGTACACAGATACAGAATAAATTTTTATTGCACAAAATTCTACAACTTTTAAACTACTTTTCCATATAACTGCCGAAATTTTGCAGGCATTTGTCATAGCGTGGCACCAGTTTTCGTATAGCTTCTTCATAGAAATCTGTCGCCTCTGTCTTCAACCTGTTGGAAACAGTTTCATTCAGCTCGTTGTCATGACCGACAAGGGAAGACCTGAGATGTAAGAATAGATGAAAGTCGCTTGGAGCGAGGTCAGGGCTGTACGGAGGATGGTCAAATACGTCCCAGCCAAATGCATTTCATGCATCAGTGATCATTAAATTTGGGGGAAGTCCATAGCGAGAACACTAATTGTAAACCTACCGTTTTCCTGGATCTTGTCATCAATCGCGTGAACCAGTTCTTCTGTAACCGAAGGTGGACGCCCACTTCGTTCTTCATCGTGCACATCACTACGCCTGCCATTGAACTGTCGGACCCATCTTCTCACCATCGAATCACTCATCGCATTTGGTCCGTAAACATCGCAAATTTGCCGATAAATTTCACTTGGTTTCACTTTCCTTGCATTCAGAAACCGAATTACTGACCTGATTCCACAGGCGGCGGGATTTTCAATCAACGCCGACATTTCAAACAAGCACAACAAAGCGTACGTAACTGACAGCGATCTCCAAATGGCTCACATTCTTCTCCTTGATACACATCGTCTACAGCGCATGTGCGGAACTGCAGTCGCAGCGCTGCAGCGGAGATAAATTGAAACGGAACTTACATTCTGGACGCGCCTCGTAGTATAAAGGTGTTTCGATGAACCCTCTGTTAGTACAATATCCAGATATCAATACTATACCAAAATAACGCATGAGAACTGTTGATAACCTAAAAAATACTGAGAAATGTAAATATAAAATTTTGTAAAAAATAATCATGTATATATTACAGGCCACTGATGATGCCTTCCAAATAAAGGCGAAATGCATATGGCAATAGCATATTTTTTTTAAGTCAGTTGCATAGACAGATAAGTGAAATACCTTCAATATAATATTATAATTTAACAACTGTGGTAAAAAACAGGACAAAAGGAACTAAAAATGTTTTCCCAGTATTTTCGAACTATTTGATGAAACTGTAAGTGTTAAACTTTGAGATTCAGATGTTTATTTGTTCGAGATAACGCCGTTTTTAATAATTTCATATAATTTTTGTTTTCCAATTACACGCCATCTATCGTGAAGCGAAAAAATGTTACATACAAAAGTTACATATTTTTTCACGGAGAATCCAAATCTATAAATCTATAATAAAAATAGGGATTCATATTTAAGATTTCAAAGTCACCGCCCTTCGACCTTCTTGGGTGGTGCATGGGGGTCAGCTGTATGTTAATGGATGTAACTCTTCTAGTTGAACAACTTGTGTTTCATCTTTTCGTAATCGATTTGTATTTTTTCAAATATTCCGAAAAACAATTCTAAGTGGCTCACGGGCCAGTATACACCTCAGTAGATCTGTAACTTCATTAATTAAAATTTAAATGTTCGATTATGTAAAACCATTTGTGTCTTTTTGATTTTTTTTTTTTTTTTTTTTTTTTTTTTTGTATTATGACGTTTGTTCTTTATAAATTCCATATAACAAATATTAAAAAAAAAAAAAAAAAAGCCGGCCGCGGTGGCCGATGGGACTGAGGCGCGCCAGTCACGGTCTGCACGGCCACTACGGTCGGGGGTTCGAATCCCCCCTCGGGCATGGATATTTGTGCCGTCCTTAGTGTTAGTTCATAAGTAGTTTGTAAGTTTAGGAACTGATAACCCCGTAGTGAAGTCCCATAAACTATACAAACATTTGCACATTTTGCATTTTAGAAAAGAAAAGAAACAGATACATAAAACATGCGGGTATTCCAGGGAAATGTCAGCATTCGATTTACTTGATGACATAGTAATACTGTCGAAGACTGCAAAGAATCTGGATCTGAATGGAATGGACAGTGTCTTGAAAGGAAGATATAAGATGAACATTAACAAGATTAAAACAAGGATAATGGAATATAGCGTCAGAAAATCAGGCGATGCTGAAGGAATTAGATTCGGTAAGAAGGCAATAATAGTAGTAGATGAGTTTTGTCATTTGGGTAGAAAAATGCATAATGGGTATGGGGAGAAAAGCGTTTCTCAAGAAGCGAAACTTGTTAACATCCAATGTTAATTTAAATGTTAGAAAGTCCTTTCTGAAAGCATTTGTCTGAAATGTAGCATTGTATGGGAATGAAACGTGGACGATAAGGAGTTCAGACAAAAAGATAAGTTTTTGAAATGTGGTGCTCCAGACGAATGATGAAAATTGGTTGCGTAGATCACGTAACTAATGAGGTGCTTAACTGAAGTGGGGAGAAAAGGAGTTTCTGGCATATCCTGAGTAAGAGAAGGGATAGATTGGTAGGATACAATCCTAGACATCAACTTAGCATTAGAAGGAAGTGTCTGGAGTAAATATCGTAAAGGGAGACCGAGGGACGAATACAGTAAGCAGATTCAAAACGGTGTAGTTTGCCGTTCGTATTCTCAGATGAAGAGGCTTGCACAGGACAGGGTAGCGTGGAGAGCTGCATCAAATCAGTCTCTGGACTGAAGTCTGCAACAACAACAACGGCCCATAACATACGAAGTTGTAAGATTTTGGATGTAACTCTAAACACGGATATAGTTCAGGTGGAGCTGTAAAGTCACCCATTTACACATTTTACCTTGTTTTTAATACTGCTTCCTTTCTTCCAAGTTTAGGATCACGTTCGAGGGCCGTGATCTGTTGACCAGTACACTCTCGTCACCAGTGGACTGGGGGTTGGACATTCACAGCCGCTTGTAGAGTTTTGGGGATGTGCGCTGCAGGTTTCCACATTTTCTTTTGGTTTAGCCTTACTGGTTTATTGATTGTAATTACTTTCTGTTTTCCCTCTTTTTTACTAGCAGAACATTGTTTACTAGACCGCATCTTTAATTGCACCATCTCCTTGTGAATACGTCATTCTGAGATAAAGGGACTGATGACCAAGCTGTCTGACTTGAGGATTTTCTGATCCCCAGATACGTATATTATGGCAGTTAACTCGGTCGGAAACATTTGCTGCATAACCGGAAACAAACAATTTTTAAAAACTTTGTCCAAAGATAATCAGCACGTCCACTGCAAACTGTTCACGTTTTCCCCATCATCTGCTAATTACAAGGAGAGTAGACGCTCTTTTATGTGTTACGTTCACAGTGTCCCTGCTTCCTTCACAGGTTTTTCGACAAGCTTCCCGCTGCGCAGAAGAGGTTCTCGAGCTTCGCCGACTTGCCTCGTGACGAGCTGGCCGCGTCCAAGAGGCTCAAGGCGCACGCCAACAGCGTCATGTATTCCATAGACTCCATCGTCTGCAACCTGGACGACCCGGAGGTGCTGGAAGAGATGTTACTCAAGATCGGCAACAACCACGGCCGCCGAAAGATTCCGGAGGACGAGTTTATGGTTAGCATAATAATCTTGACGTGCAGATTGTAATAGAGGATTACTAATGGCGTTTCAGAACAGTTTCCTGCGCCTCTTTCACCACTGCCACTGTAAAAGTCTGGATACGTGATGAAGGGCGCTTCTTAATATCACTGTCACTATCGCTCCGTAAGACTCTGCACTTTCTGTGATTCTTCTGTTGTGTTCATTTCTCGAATTCTTCATCGGGATAATGTTTCCTCATTCTTTATGGAATGTAAATTCCATCGTAAACTTGAGCATAATGCCTACATCACGGTTTCTTCAACTTGTTGTACTCAAATATCGTCATTCTCTAGCAAATAGTACACTAAATCGTGAGGAAATACTTCTCTCATTCAGTCTTATGTATTTCATTCATCAATCGTACGTGGTAACACAATAATTGGTAGAAGTAATTTTGGCAGGTATGTGACATAAATTTTACTTCGGATTCTTCCAATTGATCAGTTCCTCCATTTCATACTCTTCTTGTTTTCCCAACCTGTCCCCGTCTCCCTAGGTTTCCCCAGTCATTCATTCACTACGCATCACTTTCATGAACTTCTGCCGTAGTTACTGCACCAGTGACGAATAAAGGTTTTTATGCTTTTTCTGATCACTATAGGAATGGTATTGTTACGGACGTCTCACTAGAATGGAGATACCAAAAATGGATTTTCACAAATTTCTTCACTTATGAAGCTGCAGTAATTATTCCGGAATTCTGATCAAGAACAGCTGCCATCATTAGTAATTTGTAAATACACTGTGTTCATTAGCAACTTAAGTTACTTGATACAGACAAGTCCCTCTGTCGCGATTGTGTACACTCAGGTCCTGTTCAGATTACGTTTATCAATAGCTCCGTTTTTGGCAACCCTGCATAGCTGACCAAATATCTGTAACCAGACACTGGTCGCAATAATATAAATGTAAGGAATATGTATCATTAACATCGATTTGCAGAAGGATTTTGGAAAAAATTATATATTTCAATATTGCAAAATACCTTTTCAGATATTGCCTGTACAATTGATTCCGTATTTAGCGATTTCCGAAACGCTTTTGATATCGTCATTCATCAGTGGCATCTAATTAAGTGCGTATGTAGAGTTCTCAGTTACGCGTCTAAATTCATGATTTGGTGTCGAAAAGGTGGTTGTAATGACTGGTGAGAAATTACATTGGAGGTTTCTCAAGGAAGTGTTACAGATCCTTTGCTGTATCTCCTACGTATATGACGTATTTAGGAGACTATCAGAACAACCTCATAGATTTTTTGCAGATGTTATCGTTATCCACGGAACGCTCAATAGAAAATGTTCTAAGTATGTGTGTTATTTGCCGAAGAGGTAGGGGATGCAAAAAATCTGCCAAACTACCTGCATCAGTTTTCTCTGTCCTCTTTCCAAACTATTCCTGTGCTATATGGAGTCCTTACAAGATAGGGCTGACACGTGACATCGAAAAGTTTGAAGAAATGTAGAAGGGGTTAACATGGATTTGACACCGAATAAGGGGTGGCAATCGTTGAAAGAAGCTCGTCATCGTTGCGTCCAAATCTTCTCTAGGTATTTCAGCCACTTAGGCCGTGTTCACGCTCCCGGGCCGGGCCGGGCCGAGCCGAGCCGAGACATTACACACGTTGTTTTCAACCGCACTGTTCACACTGCCGGCCGGGCCGAGACGACTCCGCTTCAGCCGGCTCACGCCGAGACGACGACATTCGGAATGCTTAATATTTCCGGCACGAGCCCGCGCCGGCGCGAGCCTATTGCGCTATGGTGTTGCTTCTGCAGCACAAGTATCTCACATCTGCAGCCTCTTTCCAATATACGTCTCTCTGCATTATAGCTTGTGAATATATGTTCTCTTTATTTTTCTTGTATTACTATTAATTCTGTACAATCAATACAAAATTAGGAATTTTTTAAACTGTTATCACAAGAAGAACTCTCCTAAATGTCAGTCGAAATTTTTCTGTGCTTAAAATCCGATGAGTCACTACAGTGTCACAACAATATTAAGTTTTTCCCACCACCGCTTTCAGAAAAAAAAAAAGGTTCAAATTTTTGTGGAGCTTATGGTACTTAACTACGGGGTCATCAGTCCCTAAACTTACAAACTACTTAAGAACTAGCTTTTAGTAAAGACGGCACAAACATCCGAGCCCGAGGGGGGGGGGGGTTCGAACCCCCGACCGCAGCGGCCGTGCAGACCGTGACTGGCACGCCGCAGACCGCTCGGCCACTGCGGCCGGCCACCGCGTTTCCTTCGATCTTCAGCTGATACTGACACTCTTTGCGGACTGAACTGTACACTTATAGATTTATACCGTGATGCTCCACCCCCATGAACCAGACATTGCCGAGTTGGGGCGGCTTGTGTGCCTCATATGTGGAGAGGCCAGACAAACGTGTGGATCCTGAAGAGGGGCAGCAGCCTTTTTAGAAGTTACAGGGGGCACCATTCTGGATGATTGACTGAGATGGCCTTGTAATATCAGCTAATGTGGCTTTGCCACACAGCTACTAAGAACGGCTGAAAGCAAGGGTAAAATAATCCAGAGCTAAAATAGTCCCCCATTCGGATCTCAGGGCGGAGACTACTCAGGACAATGTGATCATCAGGAAAGACAACACTGTCATTCTACGGATCGGAGCATGGAATGTTAAATTCCTTTATCGGGTAGGAAGATTAGAAAATTTAAAAAGAGAAATGGATAGGTTGAAGTTAGATATAGTGGGGATTGGTGAAGTTCGATGGCAGGCTGAACAGGATTTCTGGTGAGGTAAGTACAGGATTATAAATACAAAATCATTTGGGGATATTACAGGAGTAGATCTGATAATGAATAAGAAAATAGGAATGCGGGTAAACTACTATGAGCAGCACAGTGATCGCATTATCATAGTCAAGATAGATACGAAGCCAACACCGGCTACAGTAGTACACGTTTATATGCCCACTAGCTCTGTCGATGATGAGGAGTTCGAAGAAAAAGAGGAGGTAAAGGAAATTATTCAGTCAATTAAGGGAGACGAAAACTTCATTCTGATGGGAGACTGGAATTCTGTAGTAGGAAAAGGAAGGAAAGGGAAAATATGTAAATATGGACTAGCAAAAAGGAATGAAAGAGGAAACCGCCTAGTAATATTTTGCACGGGACATAATTCAATCATAACAAACGCTTGGTTTAAGAATCGTGATAGAAGGCTGTATACGTGGAAGAAACCAGAAGACACCGGCAGGTACCTGATAGATTTTGTAATGGTAAGACATAGATTTCGGAACCAGGTTTCAAACTGTAAGACATAACCAGTGGTAGATATAGACTGTGACCATATCGTATTGGTCATGAACTGTAGGCTGAAACTGAAAAAACTGCAGAAAGGTAGGCAAATAAGGAGATGGAACCTGAATAAATTGAAGTAACCTGAAGTTCTTGAGTTTTTCAGAGGGAGTTGTCAGAAACGTGGGGAAATAAAAGAGTAGAAGAGGAATGGATAGCATTGAGATATGAAATATTGAAGGCAGCAGAGGACAAAATAGGTATAAAGGTAAGACTTACAAAAAAAATCCTTGCATATCACAGGAAATAATAAACTCAATTGATGAACGAAGAAAACACACAAATGCAGTAAATGAAACAGGCAAAATGGATTACAGACAAGTAAGAAATGAGATTGACAGGAGTAGCTAGAAAGCAAATGCACGTCTGTAGAAGAATGTTTAAATAGTGGAAAAATAGATATCGTCTACAGGAAAATAAAAGAGACATTTGGAGGCAAGAAAAACAGCTGTATGAATAAAAAGACCTCAAATGGAAAACCATTTCTCAACAAAGAAGGAAAGCTGAAATATGGAAAGAAGGAAGGAAGGAAGGAAACTTGGAGTTTAACGTCCCGTCGACAGCGTGGTCATTAGAGACGGAAATATGGAAAGAGTATACAGAGGGGCTGTACAGAGGAAGTGAACTTAGAGACAATATTGTAGGAAGGGAAGAGGAAGTAGCTCAAGATGAAATAGGAGATACTATGCTGAGAGAAGAATTTGACAGAGTACTTAAAGACCTAAGTCGAAACAAGTTCCCTGGAGTAGATGACATTTCCTCAGAACTACTAAAGTCAGTGAGAGAGCCATCCATGACAAAACTATTGCACCTGGTGCGTAAGATGTATGAGACAGGGGACATACCGTCAGACTTCAAGAAAAATGTAATAATCCCCATTCCAAAGAGAGCAGGCACAGATAGATGTGAAAATTACAGAACTATCAGTGTAATAAGTCATGGTTTCAAAATTTTAACACGAATTATTTACAGACAGAAGCAGGTAGAAGCAACCTCGGGGAAGATCAGTTTGGTTTTCAGGAGAAATATAGGAACACGGGAGGCAATAGTCACCTTACGACTTATCTTAGAAGATACATTAAAGAAAGGCAAACTACATTTCTAGCTTTTGTAGATTTGGAAAAAAGCTTTTGACAAAAAATATAGGGAATGTAGGGTTATTTACAACTTGTACAAAAATCAGACAGCAGTTATCAGAGCTGAAGGACACGAGAGGGATGCAGAGGTTGGGAAGGGAGTAAGACAGGGTTGTAGCCTTTCTCCAATGCTATTCAGTTTGTACATTGAGAAAGCAATAAAGGAAAGCAAAGAGAAGTTTGGAGAATGAATTAAAGCTCAGCGCGAATAAATAAAAACATTGCGTTTTGCCAATGACATTGTAATTCTGTAAGAGACTGCAAAAGACCTCGAAGAGCAGTTGAACGGAATGGACAGTGTGTTGAAAGGTGCATATAAATGAACATTAATCAGAGCAAAACAAGGGTAATGGAGTGCAGTCAAAGATAATCAGCCGACGTGGAAGAAATTAGATAAGGTAACGAAACAATAAATGTGGTAGATGAGTATTTTTGCTTGCGCAGTAAAATAACATATGACGGTCGCAGTGCAGAGGATATAAAATGCAGAATGGCAATGGAAAGAAAAGCGTTTTTGAAAAAGAGAAATTTGTTAACATCGAATATTAATTTAAGCGTAAGGAAGACCTTTCTGAAGGCATTTGTATGGAGTGTTGCGTTGTATGGGAGTGAAACATGGACGATAAGCAGTTCGGACAGGAAGAGGATAGAGGGTTTTGAAATGTAATGTTGCAGAAGAATGCTGAAGGTTAGTTGGGTGGATCACGTAACTAATGAGAAAGCACGGAAGAGAATTGGGGAGAAAAGGAATTTGTGGCATACTGTGACTAAAAGAAGGGATCGATTGGTAGGACACATTCTTATACATCAAGGAATTGTGAATTTAGTATCAGAGAGAAGTGGGTGGGGTAAAAATCGCAGAGGGAGATCAAGAGATGAATACAGTAAGCAGATTAAAATGGCTGTAGGGTGACGTTCTTTGTGGTCACAGGAGATGAAAAGGCTTGCTCAGGATAAGGTATTCTGGAGAGCTGCATCAAACCAATCTCCGGACTGAAGAGCACAACAATAACAACAACCGTGACGCCCATTTGTTTATTTGAATCCACCTCACCTCAGCAAGCTCACAGTCCTTTAAAAAGGCCTCTTCTGTCAGAAATAATATATCGTTCTCATTCACATTTAAATCAGGAAAAGCACAGAAGACGTAATGTATTTAGTATGTTCTGTGGGATTTTTAAGACATCTCAAATATTGAAGATATAGGTTTCAGCGTAAAACATTAGTCCACATGTTATCTTAGATATTGTGCAACTTAACCTCTCTATGTGATGCCACTCGAATTCCGTTGAGTGTGTTTACTCCACATCTAGAATCCAAGACAACTCTGGACCAAAAGCCACCACACAAATTATACTTAACTCTAGCAGCACCAAGGTATTTCAGGTTACGCAGAGCACCAAGCAAGGGCTGTGAATCTTGTAAAATGCATTTATTTTTTGTCTTTGGCATCAACTGTGCCTGTCAAACTAATGTTCATTGCGTTAGACATATTGCAGTATTACCGTCTTGGATTAACTGCAGATATAGGACAGAAAGAGTTACTTTCGCAGACTTGTGAAATTTTGTTCATATACTATTATTTACAATAATTTAAGCAGTTATTAGGCATCTAAATAGCTGGGATATACTGAAATTAGAGGTGATGGACACTGATTTTCCAGAAACATTTTTTCCCTATGCTTGGGGATTGCAGGGAAGACACTAAGAATTATGGTCACATGGAGTACCAACCCAGGGCAAAATATGCCCTTGGGCATATAATTGCTATATTTAGTCATCAGTTTTTAAAATAGTAACCATGTAAATATGTAGGGTAGCACTTTATAAGGCGAGAGACAAATAGAAAAAAGCCCATAAACATTGAAGAATATTAATTATGATTTTTTAATAAAAGTAAAGCGTACAGGTAATTTTAGCCCGTGCTTGGTGCTTGTAGGGTTAACGAAAACTGTAGGAGTAATAATAAGATAGTGTTTCACTTTCCTGAATATAAAATGTAATCGGGATTCTCGTCAAGAACGTTTGAAAATATTTTTAGAAGCTGATCTTACACATGGCTTCGGTCAGTTCCTATACTGACGAGGTATTTTCTCGCTGGCGTCGTCACGCGGAAGACTTTCACTGGATGGCTTGTCATTGAAACAACCTCTGGCGGTGCCTCATAGCAAGTTCTACACCACAGTCTGTCCGCGGAGAACCGCTATCGCTGTCACACGACTGGTGGCAGGTTCCCCACCAGACATCACAGAATATACTGTCGCGTACAACACAAGTACGATAATAAGTTTTCCAAGAAACTTCACTCTGTGGAAGAGACGTAACAATAAGCTGACATGTAGCTAATCTTAAACGTAGGCATTCCATGATCTGAGAAAACAACGTTCAAAGCCTACGACAATTTTCAGTCGACTAGATACATTATTTGCGAGTGAAAGGTTTAACCAAAGGAGCGCCACAGCAACAAGCGTCACAATTCTACGCCCTTTGTATCACTGTTCATATTTTTGTTTTTCATTTCTCATGTGTACAGAACATAATTACACCTCCCCCACCCCAAAGTGTATGTTGAAATAGTCTCTTTATTCATCTATCAATTCTCTTCGGTCAATTAATTACAAAATATCAATCCAGTGAAAATAATATTTGTTTTCTGATACGTCATTGGTGAAGTTAGCGACATTTCTTTCCGAGAGAGATCATACGGGCAGCGTATGAGTGGCCAAGTAGGTGGTCCTGACAGTTGGGATACCAGTTACTCTGGAATAAGGTTGGGCATTTCTGACATATTCTGAGTCGTGGCCACCTTCGTGCTCAGACGGCAAAGACTGCCAAATCCACCGGTTAGTCCCTGAACGTTAGGGATAAAACCCAGTGGGGCCCTGGATAAGTAAGGCTAGCAACCTGCTTCCCAGGTAATTCAATATGATGCTGGTAACAATCAGACCAAAATGCCTCGGATTTTGGAGATGACGGAGTCCCACCTCTAATTGACAGACCAGGGACTCCTCAGATACGACTGGGCAAACGATCTGGAATTAGATGGAGAGCTGTGAATATCAATGGGGATTATGCTGGGAAGAAGGTACAACTGGGTGAGGCTTCAAGTAAGATGGGGTTAGATATTTTAGCTGTTAGTGACGTTAGGGTAAGCGGAGAGCAAAGAGGACGAAATAGGAGAATAAAAGGTCTACCAGTCAGGAGTCAGAGCAGGAAGAGCACAGTGGGGTGTAACGCTTTATATCAGGAAAACTACCAAACCTAGCATAATTGCAATAAGGTATATAAATGAACGACTGTTGTGGATAGCTTTGGCCATCTCCAGCAAGGAAATTAGCATTGTGTCAGTGTATTCGCCTTGTGAAGGGACAGATTTTACAACGCACTTAGTGATGTGGAGTGAAGGACAAGGATAGTGTTTTTCTCATGGGTGACTTCAACGCAAGCATAGGAAATCGAACAGAAGGGTATGAAAGGGTTATGGGTAAGTTTGGAGAGGATATGGAGGCCAACAGGAACGAAAAACAGCTCTTGGATTTCTGTTCCCCTATGGGCTTAGTTATCACGAACTCCTTTTTTAAGCATAAGGAAATTAACCGGTATGTTTGGGAGGGAAGGGGAACCAGATCTGTCATTGACTATATAATAACAGACCAGAAATTCAGGAAGGCAGTCAAGGACACGCGTGTTTTCAAGGGGTTCTTTGATTATACTGATCTTTACTTAATCTGCAGTGAAATAGGTTTTGTAAGGCCAAAAGATCAGAAAGTCAGGTCCATATGTAGAAGGACAATAGTGTAAAAGCTTCAAGACAAGGAAATTAGGCGCAGATACATAACAATAATCTCAGAAAGGTATCAGTTAATTAAATGTAATCATTTACAGTCACTGAAAGAGCAATAAACAAGGTACAGGGACGCACTACTAGAAGTAGCTGGAGAATGTCTTGGAACAATAGTGTGTAAAAGCAGGAAGAAGCAGACAGTATGGTGGAATGACACAGTCAAGTCAGCCTGTAGAAAGAAAAAGAAGGCATTTCAAAAAGGGCTCCATACTTGAAATCTGGCAGACAGAAAGTTATGTTGAAGAAAGAAAGAAAGCCAAACAGATAATTGCAGTCTCCAAGCAGAAATCATGGGAAGACTTTGGAACCTTGGGTCAAGCAGCGGGAAAACCATTCTGGAGAATAATTAGCTGTCTTCGAAAGGGAGGGAAGAAGAAATTAACAAGTGTATTAGACGGGTCAGGGAAGCTACTAGTCAATCCTGTGGATGCCTTGTGCAGATGGAGGGAATATTTTAAACAATTGTTCAATGTAGGTGGAACGTTCAATGATATGTCAGATTTTGAGGTAGAATGGGATGGTAGTGATGATGGAAACAGGATCACATTTGAGGAAGTGGAGAAAATGATCAATTAATTGCAGTTCAATAAAGCGGCTGGGGTGGATGAAGTTAAGCCGGAACTCGTCAAATACACTGGAATGTCAGGTCTCAAATGGTTACACAGGATAACTGGGAAGGTGTGGGAATCGGGACAGGTTCCGTCTGACTGGGCGAAACCGGTCATCACGCCAATTTTCAAACATGGAAACCGAAAAGATTGTGTCAACTATCGAAGTATCTCTTTGATTAACGTAGTGGGCAAAATATTCTCTGGTACATAATTCTTCTTTGTGTTTTTGGCCACCTTTTCCGCAGTTGCAGTTATACAATTTGTATATGGTGTAATGGGACCGTCTTATGCAACTGTAAATTAGTCTACTTTAGACCAGACGCGTTTCGCTTTATTCTAAAACATCTTCAGTGGTCAACAGTAGAAGAAATGGTTTGTATTACATTGTTTGTTTGAGTTTTACTAAATTCGATTGGTAACAGTTCTCATGTATGATGCAGTAGGATTGTTTTGATTCTGAATAAAATGGACTACTAATATTACCCACGAAATTTTATGTAGTCCTCTTCATGTGTGATTTGTAGCATATTGCCACATGCTGTCACTGTTTATATTTACACTATTTAAACTTTTTACAGTTACACTTCTTGCAAAAGGTTTTGAAAAATAGCCATTTCTGTGGCCTGGGGGATTTGTATGTCGTTTGTTTTGTTTTTGTTTATCGTCTGTGAGTGTATTATTTTCTTACAAGTTCTTTGGTTCACACTGTGAGATGTGCTGTTGTTTCTTCTCTCTCAAAACAGGCGCCTGCTAGCAACATTTTGTGTGATGTTCTGACAGTACTTTATTGAGAATCAAAACAATCCTATTGCATGAGAACTGTTACCGATCAAATTTATTAAAAATCAAACAAATAATGTAATACAAACCATTTCTTGTACAGTTGACCACTGAAGATGCTTTAGAATAAAGTGAAACGTGTCTGGTCTAAAGCAGACTAATTTACAGTTGCATAAGATGGTTCCATAACCTATACAAATTGTATTCTCAGGTATTGTTGAAAGGAGAGTGCGTCAGTTAGAGACAAATTAGATGAAAATCAGTGTGGGTTAAGCCTCTTAGAGGCTGCCAGGACGAGATATTTAGCTTATGGCAGATAATGGAGAAGTGCTATGAGTGGAACAGGGTATCGTATCTATGTTTTATAGATTTAGAAATGGCTAATGACCGTGTTGCTAGGAGGAAGCTATTGTCAGTTCTACAAGATTATGGAATAGGAGCCAAACTTCTGCAGGCAATTAAAGGTCTTTACGTAGACTGTCAGGCAGCAGTTAGAGTAGATGGCAAATTAAGCTCATGGTTCTGGGTAGTTTCAGGAGTAAGACAAGGCTACCACCACTGTTATTCATAATATTCATGGATCATATGTTGAAAACATTAGACTAGCAGGGCACGATTAAATAGGCGAAAAATTGAGAGGTTGCAAACTAATATTTCAGAGCTCGATTAGAGGTGTAAGGGTTACGATATGAAGATCAGCATTTCCAAAACAAAACTAATGTCTGTGGGAAAGAGATTTAAACAGATCGAGTGCCAAATAGGAGGAACAAAGTTAGAACTGGTAGACAGTTTCAAGTACCTAGAATGTATTTTCTCACAGGATGGCAACATAGTAAATGAACTGGAATTGAGGTGTAGCAAAGCTATGCAGTGAGTGCTCAGCTAAGGTCCACTCTCTTCTGTAAGAAGTAAGTCAGTACTAAGACTAAGTTAGCAGTGCACCGCTCTATCTTTCGACCAACTTTGTTATATGGGAGTGATAGTTGGGTGGATACAGGTTACCTTATTCATAAGATAGAGGTTACAGATATGAAAGTAGCAAGAATGATTGCAGGTACTAATAGATGGGGACAATGAGAAATGAACACCATAGATGATCAGAGTGAACAGGCTTAGATGGTGGGGTCATGTTACACACATGGGAGAAGCAAGGTTACATAAAAGACCCATGAGCTCGACAGCAGAGGGTAAGAGGAGTCGAGGTAGACCAAGAAGAAAGTACTTAGATTCGGTGAAGAATGATTTTGAAGTAAAAGACTTACCATCAGATGAGGCATCAATGTTAGCATTGAATAGGTGATCATGGAAAAATTTTATTACAGGCACTATGCTCCAGAGTGAGCGCTGAAAGGCACAATTAGTCTCATGATGATGATGCTAAAATTCGATATCTTGTCTGTTGTGTAAGGACTTTTAATACAGCTTCTTCCCACTCTCGTTGTCTACTGCCTTCAATATATCATCACAAGCTACTCATTTGTATATACTTTTCTCCCAATTCAGTTGTTACCTATGCCCCTTCAAGAGTTTTGATAAACTCTAGATCTTAATTTACCTCATCATAACTTCCTATCATTTGATTTGTAATTCGGAGTTCCTAATTGCAGAAAAAGAAAAAAAAAAAGATCAGGCTGGATTTGTATTAGTTTCAAATCTGGTATTAGGCACAGCATTATGAAAAATCTATGTTTTAATGGAATTATACAAATAAGAGTAAAATACAGCACTGCCTACCGTTCCTTAAGAAGAATCACTTCATAGATGAAACAGAGCAACTTACACACACACACACACACACACACATATATATATATATATATATATATATATATATATATATATATATATATATATATATATATATATATTGTAAGGAAAGAAAATACTTGTTGGTAATATTGGGTAAAAAGGTGTATATTTTATTGAAGAAAAGTGTGAAAGGAGGTAAAAAATATATAAATTTTGATTTACGTGTTATTAACTGTAGTGGCTGTTGTTGTACTGTTTGAGCAACATAACAAACCTGACCTTAATTTCTTGATTGGTTATGTTAAACTCGTGATTAATGCAAGTGGTGTAGTTAAATTTTGAAAATATTAAGCAAGACAATCAGTGTAGTTAACAAATACTATGGCCCTATTTGACAAACGTTTCAAAAGATCACTCACCTTTCCTCTTCTAACAAAATCTCCTACAGAGACTGTACACACAGATAGCAGAAATTAACTTACTCCGTCTGTGCAATACATATGACTAAGTGAGTACGCTAATGGTACTGATAATTTAGAAAATTATGTATAGTAGGATTTTAACATAAAGTGATTGTCAAATGGGTGCAGTCCAACCACTACAGGCAGTATCTAATAAAAATTAATTCACTCAAGCAAATAGGAAATTTAAGTAAATCAGTCTTAATTGATGCTATGCATAGGGCAATTGTACCAGTTTGGTTCTTTATAGGATAGATGTGGCGGTGGCTATTATTGTTGAACTCAGTGCAAAACGAAATAGAAAAATTATTCACTAAGTCAACTGTCTGTTATCTTTTACCATCAATTTTAGCAAAATTGTCTCTAACAATTAATGACACTCACTTGATTGTAAAATTGTGTAGACATATTATTCATTCATTATTGAGGATTGTCATGCTACTCATGTGTGGTTAATTAGTTGTTCAAATAAGATAGCAAAAGTACTGTCTAATGTTCCTGTATTTAAGCAAAACTTAAACATGCATTCACAGCAAATTACAGCAATAGCATTTAACTTATCTTATTTATCAGTCCAGCGACGTCGTACTATGCAGTCATATAAATGATACACAAATTCATACAGAAATCATTTTGATGGTGGCTCCTCCTTTGGCAGCTTGCTAGCAGTTCGCCGTGATGCTTCGCAAATCGCGTAATTAATCGCGACCGTTAGCATCTGCGATGATGCTACTGCGTTTCGGACGTCTGGGACGATTACCGAACACGTAACGAATTTCTGCCTCAGCAGAACGAACGAATAAATGTTTCATTAAGGTCAATTCTTACTTCGCTTATGTTCACTGGTTTCACACAACTTTCATATCGTTGCACTTATAACAAATTATAACTTTCACTTTGTTTTAACTTTATTACTTATATTGTTTGAGCACTCCGCAGACCGTGTACGAACGTCTGATCTATGTCACGGGGCGGCAGATAGTGCTGCTTGCCTGCTCTCTCCCAGGCGAGCACTGCTATACAATAAAGTCTCTGATCTAAGGAGCCATGTCGATTACTATTCAGATCGATATTTGATCTCATTTACAGAGAAGTATTTTACATTGACAAATTAAACATAACAAGTAATCACAGTCATATAGAAAAATACAAAGTACAAATCAAATAAAATAATATATACATAAGCAATTACAATACAGATGATAAATAAAGGACAGAAAATGTTCACAATTAAGTTACCTACATACATTATGCATCACAATAATTAATTAAGTCACATAAGAAGTTAATTACTACATATTCACTATAAGCATGTTCAAACGAATAATATGTTTCAAAATGATATAATGTAAGGCTTATGTTAAGAGTTACCTTACAATATATATATAGTGGTAGGCCATATTACACTCACAATGTTTTATTGTTCACAGGTTCTGAAGGATGTTTTGATGCAGCTGCTGAGGGACATTCTGGAGATCCACAAGAGTCCCGTAGGGGAGCAGGCCTGGAGCAAGGCTATTGATGTAATGTACAAGAACATCTTCAAAGGCATGGAAGAGACCAGAAATAAGTGATAGTGATACACTTGGAGGTGCTTGTCCTAATCTGCTGTGGTTGTCTACTATTGGTATCACTTCCAGACTGATGGCAGCTCTACTGTACATTGTACTCATTCTGTACAAATTTAAAGCTTTAATCTTGTCTGTGGTTTTAGTTTATTCAGAAATCTGTGAGTACATTCACCTACATAGTACGTACTGATGAAATACGAACATTGTATTAATGTATTTAGTTTAAAAAGGACTGTCCTAGAAAACTGCTGATGTTAGTACACCAACAACCATAATTTAAAGATTTTTACAACATAAAATACAACTGTGGTAAATGCATGTAACTGAATGAAGTATGAATGTTTTGAAACAAATTCAGATATTAAGATGAGATATTCAGGTATGTCATTAGGAATAAATTACTTCAGTTTATCTGTATCTGTTTATCTGTTCTTGCAATTTAGGAAAGCTTGGAAAATGATACAGCTAAGCCATTTTCTTTGTGGTTGGTACCACATGCTCGATACATTTGAATGACAGCTTGTTGGAACTGCCATTCTTCACACATGGCTGATCCGATAAATAAGAATGTGAGTGTGAGTTTCTAATGTTATAACAATATTTTAAGACAGATGTGACCTTAGTGTCATAACGGAATATATTCCTTATCTGCACAGAATTTCTTATTCATTGACACATTAATGATGAAAGTGTATTGGATAACAATATTTTAACCAATATTGACATCTTATATCCACATGTTTTTGTGTGGAGTTTTATACATGTTGTATGTAAATTATTCTGTGTAATTAAAACATGCTGACAAAATAAATTTGTATTCAATTATGTTACAATATCTTTCATTATCAATAAAATTACAATATTCACAATGTCTAGACCCTATAAATAGACTAAAATTACATGAGAACAAAGATGTAATAGACCACAAAAGGATTGAGGAAACAAGAAATATTTGATGGTAAAATGTTTTTCAACTGAGATGATGAATTCTGAAACCTTTTAGTAGCTTACATACAAATATTTCAGGGATTCTCCATTAGCAATTACATCTCAAAATGTCATGTAGTAACATACTAATTGTTTCACAGACCACACATTAACACAGACAATATAAAAATAGTGTAACTTAGTCAAGGTGATAATAAACACTCTGTATTTAAATGTACAATGCCACCAAAATTTAGTTCTTTATCCTGTGTATCCTACAATTCAAATGGTACATTGCACCTTGCTCTGGTGTTCAGCATATGTTACAATGAGAACTTAGCATCTATATAAAACTTACTGTCATATGCAAACAAAATGTTACTATAAATATTAATATTGGATGGTACTGTTATGTTAAATACATTTTAGGTAGGTCTCCATGCTAGTCTACCTTGTGTAGGTCTCTTCACCACTGCATAACTTCTGAAACCCACGATCCTTTTGACCTGTTTACTGTAGTCAGGATTTGATCTCTCATTATAATGCCCACACACATCCTCCCTTTCTTCATCTATTAACAAATATACAATTTTTGCTGTATAAGGATGTGTACTACCAAAAATACCTAAAATTTGTTTGAGTTTGGTCTTTCAATGTATACAAATTCTACAATGTTGTTTTTGCCAATGTCATTCATATGTATTTGTGTTATTCGTTTATAAAATGCCACATGAACCTTTTTTGTGTCCTTTATTTGTATTACATTTCTAAGAAACTTACTGTAAATTTGTACCTTTAGTTTACTGGTTTCATATTAAGGAATGTGTGTAATACATATCACTTATATCTCAAACATATCACATACTTACAATGATAGAAGTAATGCTGTGTAAACCTATGTCAAACGATTACTATCATTTTCTTCAAAGTAGCTTTTGTCTGTTAATATATTTATGCTACAACAAGGTGATAAAATCATCTACTGAGTAAAGGTAAGTGAAAATAAGAATATTTGTAACCCAATTAAATATATTACTTAGCAAGGCCCTATCTGACGTTGCATCACAATAATATTTAATACTTGTGTGCTCACTTTCATTCAAGCTATTACATTGTTGATATTGGACTTCCTTGCTCCATCATACAAATACTAATGTACAATTCATTAAATTTGATGCATTTGTACACTATAACTTGGTGCAACATTATATTTTCTCCTCATATTTCATACATTTATCTTTTGATGATTTTTTATTGTTTTATCACATTTATCAAGATGAGATTTTAGTAATATGTAACAACAAAGCACCACATATTAAACATTGTAAGTAGCATCACTTATTTTGCATTTGGCTATAAGAAATGAATCAATGAAATGTAAAACAATATTAAGAAATATTGTGCGCTAAAAGATTTAATATGGTCATATGAAGTAATCAGGTATCAGCTATATTTAAAAAGTACTGAATCTTTTGTTTGTGAGAACAGGTAATTTCACTTACCAATTTAAAACCTTGTGGTGGCATATTTTCTTCAAGAATGTTACTATTGTAAATGGAAAGGTTACCTGGAATCATCAGTCCTTCAGAAATTATTTTTGCAAAGGTACTATGACCTATGTCAGATACTTGGGTAACAAAGAAAAGGGAGATGAGCAGAATACAAGCATAGAATTGAAGTTTCTGTGAAGCAGTATAGGGGTAACAAGAAGAGACAGGATGAAGAATGAGGTCAAAGAAATGTTGAGAGAGGAGCCCTTACAGAGGACGATTGAGAGATCAAGAGTGCATTGGTATGGCCATTTAAAGAGAAGAGAAGAGAAGAGAAGAGAAGAGAAGAGAAGAGAAGAGAAGAGAAGAGGATCCCCTGGAGGATACTCGAAATGTAGGTGCAGAAGAAATGACCATGAGGAAGTCCAAGGAAGAGATGGCTAAAAGGAGTAGAGGAGAGTGTGAAGAAGATAAGACTGGGCCAAAGGAATAACAGAGAGTTGGTGAGTAGACCAGACAGAGTGGTGGGCCTTGTTTTCTAAACAATCCCTGCCTGAGGCTGGAAACTGTGCCAGATGATGATGATGAAATATAGTAGTGAATAAATTGGTAATAATTTGTCTTGTAACTAGTTCTAAGCCCAAACTTGGGAATGGAAGTTAAAGAAGGGTCTTATCATACTTTTACATTCTGCATCAGTCACTAAAACCGTAACTCTTATAGGATCACTTAGTCAATTAATTAATTTTTCGTAGCCAAGAATTCGAACAAAGTCTACTGAAATTAGAAAAGAAATTTTGCTAAGTGTTAATGAACAAAGCAAAATCGGTAAATCTGTACAGCTCTGTGAAATAAATTTGATGTTAGTTTGTAGCCAAAAAATAAGATCTTGGTGTCTAATTTTGTCAGTTATGCAAACTACTGTAAATGATGGGAAGGTACAACGAGAAAGTGCAATCTATCAGTTCTTTGGTGTACTGTGCAATTAAAAGAATAGTACCTGCTGGTTGATTCTTTGGTGTACTATGTGGTAAAAGGAATACAAATTAACTTCTTGATGCCATACTTTAAGCAGAGCAGACGCCTCAGATTTTAATTTAGATCCGTTTTCCATGAACCAAATTTCATTAAATATAGCCTATATGTTGCAGTACACAACCATCAATTTGTGAAAATCCAATATAAATTTGTGTAGTTGTTTCTGAGATTGACAAGTTCAGACAAACAAAACGAAATGTACAGATAAAACTTCAACTCAGGATATTTTCTTTTTCCACTGTCTGATTTTGATTAAAAATTGCGCATATGTTGCCACAAATATTGGTCAAGCTGTACTGGTGGAAATATGTTTTGTTATGTTATAGATAAGAAATAATCTACACATCTCAGACTTCATGGAATTGTGTAATGTTTCCTCTTACTCTTACAAGGTATGTGACTTCAGAATTTTATTATTCTTTTTGAATGAAAATATAGGCCCTAGCAATCATATTATCTAAAATTGATACATGTTGGTCATATATTACTCCAGGAGTCGATCTGTAGTATCTCAGTAAAGATAACTCAGGAATTTAAAAAATAAATTCCTTACTGACATTCTACTTTTGGTATTCACAATTATGGATGCCATGTAAAAGAATATTATATTACATGATATAACTATGAATAGATGCATAATAGCTTAATTATAATGAGAGTTAAATTTATATGAGTTAATGGTTAAACATTGCATGATACTAAGTGCACATTTTTACATTTCAATTAACCCCTTCTTTTTTATTTTTCTTCTACAAATCGTTGTTTCATCCTGTTGCACATGTAACAATGTTACTTCATTTTTCTTCTGTAAGTGTGTAAATATTTCTCAATAGACCTTTTTAATTGCATGCATATCATTAGTAGGTACAATAACAACAGTGTGACAGGCAATTTAGAAGTGGAAGTGAATATCAAATTATCTTAGATCAGTAAATATGTGGGAACATATGAAGTAAATGCATAACGGCCTGCTCGAAGTAAACAAAAAACTATCAATGTTTTAAGATTGTATAATGGCTTAAATACCATCAAGAAAATGAAGATAATCTCAACAAAACTTAAAATGTAGTACCACTCCCACAGAGTGCCACCAAACATGATAGAGATACACTGATGGTACTTGAGATAAAGATCTTAGGAAAAACATTTCGGTTGGTGACAGAGGATCCAGATAAATGAAGCAAAATACACTATGCTGCGCCAGTGTAATACAACACAAAATGCAACAGCTTTGCGAAAACAGTGGTCTGGACATTTTAGGAGGATGACATGTTAGTCCTAAAGATTGTCAGTAGGGGTGCCAGATAGAAAGTGCCCCTGGGAAGACATTGAAAGGAGGGGAGGAAGGACTATGGGAAGACCTGCAACAATAAAAGTTTATGTGCAGCTGCAACAGGACAGCATCTGTTGTAAGGTGGGTCATACTTTTACCACTATTTCACAAATCAAATAATACCTTAAGGTAATTTAGGTGTCAAGTATCTTTAACATTTATTTACTTCCTAGAATTACTTATGTTTAAAAGCCCAGACTCTTGTCACATATTGCCATTTTCTTTCATGGGATACGTTCACTCTTCTGCTTCCCTTAGTGATATAGTAAGTTATAAAGATTCTCATCTGGTCGAACAGATACATCTCACTGAATGTGAAAAGCGAGCTTCTGGTACTACAGTGACTCTGCATTCCGTTTATCAAATGTTTTTCAATAGTTCTGTGTCTGTTCATAGCTTATTATTCTTCTTGCAAAACACTAGACACTGTTTTCATAGCTATTTATTCCCTTAATTTTCTTCCTCTCTTAAAATTTGATTTTTTACTTCGTTTTCCTGCTTTCATCTATGCCTTTCTCAGTGCTGCTGAACATGTTAAACTCTTACTTTCATACACATTTTATCCTAGAATATATGCTCCTTGGTGGATATGTCCTATTTTCACTTCCTCAAAGAGTTTCAACACACCTTGATGACACTAGTTATCCACATTCGTTAGTCTTACAAGATGTGTATGTCTTTTGAAATCCTTTACTTACTTTCATTCATATATATTAATATTGACAACAACTCGTTTGTTCATGTAGTGATATTTGCGTAATGAGAGTGGGCCAAATTCTGATTTTTTAAATATTATTTACTAAGCAGTAGCATCGCAAAACTGTCACACAACGACATAATTTACTCTCTCTCTCTCTCTCTCTCTCTCTCTCTCTCTCTCTCTCTCTCTCTCTCTCTCTCTCTCTTTTTTTTTTTAATAGTATATACTCACTTAGAAGTCAGAAGACTTCTCTATCTTTCTTTTCTTTGGATCTGAAACAACGTTTATGAAAATTAATCTCTGTAAATTCCGTAACAGTATATGTTGAAGACAGTGTAAGTAATCACTTTAGTCAGTACAGTTACATAAGATTAATAAAAATATTTCAAATATTGTACTTAGAAAGCATTTAGTAGGAAATCAGTAAACAAAACAATAATTAAAAAGAAAGACAGAACGCCAGCCATAAGAAGTGTTACGTGGTTAGCCGCTTGGTGGACAGTTGTACCTGACCTCACTTTGACGTCCTGGTGCTACCAGTTTACCTGCTCAAGTCGCAACTGAGGTCAAATCCAGACGAATCTACAACAGTGAGCCAGTTAGAAAGACAGTGGGCGTGGGAACGCTGTAATTGGAAGCGCAACGAAAATAGTTGCAATCAAAATCCGCTTGGTATCAGGGGTACCCTATTATACGCGTGACTGCATCGTGCGCTAGCGAATAGCCACAATATCAATATTATAACTACTCAGCTGAACGAACAACTCAATCACAGTTTCACCCTCAGGGAGATTTTTGAATGTTTGATCCTGTGTCGATCCTAGCGGCAAGTAATCGTTAATTAACTTCGTCACCTCCGACTTAGTTACGAGACAGAGAGCAACAGCACTCAAACGGTGCTGAATTAGATGTCTGAGTTTGGGAAACATATGAGAAATCAATAAATAAAATAACACGATTGCGAGCCTACTAAAAAACAGCACCTATACAAATAGGTAAATTTTAACCTACTTTGTGCAGCTGTGGGTGTATAGTAACGGTAAATGTCACTAATTGCAATAAAACAAGATCACTGACACACAAGAAATGTAGTGGGTACTGAGGTGGTTTTTTAAACAAACACACTGTAAATATTGGGAGATAATCAAGGAACAAAAACACTTAGTCACACTAATGTGCACACTGTTGATAAGTATTTGCATATCTTACAGGTGATGAACTTTAAAATGCCTATGAAATGATGTAAAATAGTTCACTAAACATGGAAGATTAAATATACCATTAAATCAAATAAAGAATATGGCACATACACTATTTTAACAATAAGTTATCTTTTGAAATGCTGTTCTGCAATATAGGTCTCTAAAAATTGCCTTCATAAAACAAGAGCTACCTGATATGCTATGATTATTCAAACATTGTAGTCAAAACCAGAACAAGAAAATTTAACTTATCTTTTCAGTATATATACACAGGATCATTATCAATATAACAGTCAGTGCTGTGACCTTTCTTGAATCTGGTTTCATGAATTCGTTAATTTGGCTTTTAATTGTTGTTGTTGTTGTGGTCTTCAGTCTGCAGACTGGTTTGATGCAGCTCTACAAGCTACCCTGTCCTGGCCAAGTCTCTTCATCTGACAATACGTTCGGCAACCTACATCCATTTGAATCTGCTTACTATATTCGTCCCTCGGTCTCCCTCTACGATTTTTACCCCACACAATTCCTTCTAAAGCTAAGTTGACAATTCCTTGATGTCTCAGAATGCGTCCAATCAATCTATCCCTTCTCTTCGTGAGTATATGCCAGAAACTCCTTTTCTCTCCGATTCGGTAAAGCACCTCCTCAGTTACGTGATCCACCCGTCTAATTTTCATCATTCGTCTGTAGCACCACATTTCAAAAGCTTATATCATCTTTTTATCTGAACTCCTTATCGTCCACGTTTCACTCCCATACAATGCTACAGTCCAGACAAATGCTATCAGAAAGGACTTCCTAACATTTAAATTAATATTGGATGTTAACAGGTTTCGCCTTTTTAAGAAACGCTTTTCTTCCCATAGCCATTCTGCATTTTATATCTTCTTTACTTTGCCCATCAGAAGTTATCTTGCTACCCAAAAACAAAACTCATTTACTTCTTTTATTGTCTCATTACGTAATCTAATTCCTTCGGCATCACCCGATTTTCTGACATTACATTACACTACCCTCGTTTTACTCTTGTTAATGTTCATCTTATATCTTCAAGACACTGTCCATTCCATTCAGTTGCTCTTCCAGATCTTTTGTGGTCTCTGACAGAATTACTATGTCATCGGCAAACCGCAATTTTTTTTTTTTTTTTTATGGGACTTAACTACGGGGTCATCAGTCCCTAAACTTACAAACTACTTATCAACTACCTTATACTAAGGACGGCACAAATAACCATGCCCGAGGGGGGATTCGAACCCCCGACCGTAGTGGCCGTGCAGACCGTGACTGGAGCGCCTCAATCCCCTCGGCCACCGCGGCCGGCGCAATATTTTTATTTCTTCTCCCTGCACTTTAATTCCCTCTCCAAATTTCTCCTTGCATTCCTCCACTACTTGTTCAACGTACAGATTGAACAACATAGGGGAAAGGTTCCAACCCTGTCTTACTCCCTTCCCAACCTCTGCATCCCTTTCTTGCCCTTCAGCTCTGATAACCGCTGTCTGGTTTTTGTAAAGGTTGAATATAACTCTTTGCTTCCTATATTTTACCCCTGCTACCTTCACAGTTGACATTGTCGAAAGCTTTCTCCAAATATACGAACGCTAAAAAAAGTTTGCCTTTCCTTAGACTATCTTGTAAGATAAGTCGTCATGTGAGTATTGCCTCTCGTGTTCCTACATTTCTCCTGAATCCAAACTGATCTTCCCCGAGGTTGTATTCCACACGTTTTTCCATTCGTCTGTAAATAATTCGTGTTAGAATTTTGCACCCATGACTTATTAAACTAATAGTTCTGTAATTTAGACACTTGTCTGCATTTTCTTTCTTTGAAATTGGAATTACAATATTCCTCTTGAAATCGGAGGTTATTTCCCCCGTCTCATACATCTTACATACCAGGTGATACAATTTTTTCATGACTGGCTCTCCTAACGGCATTAGCAGTTCAGACGGAATATCATCGACTCCAGGGGCCTTGTTTCGACTCAAGTCCTTCAGCGCTCTGTCAAATTCTTATCGCAGTATCAAATCTCCTATCTCATCTTCCTCCACTTCATCTTCCATTTCTAGAATACTGCCTTCAAGTTTATTTCCTTTGTATAGGCTCTCTATATATTCCTTCCACAGTTCAGCTTTCCCCTCTTTGATTAGTATAGGTTTTCCGTCTGAGTTCTTGATATTCATACAGCTGCTTTTCTTGTCTCCAAATATCTCTTTTATTTTCCTGTATGCAGTATCTATCTTTCCCATAGTTATGCATTTGTCCTCTAGCCACTCCTGCTTAGCCAGTCTGCACTTCCTGTCAATCTCATTTTTCAGACATTTGTACTCCCTTTTTCGTGTTTCACTTGCTGAATTTTTGTATTTTCTCCTCTCATCAATTAAGTTCAGTATATCCTCTGTTATCCAGGGATTTCTATTAGGCCTTGTCCTTCTGCCTATATGGTCCTCCGCAGCCTTCACTACCCTATCTCTCAGAGCTACCCATTCTTCTTCTGCTGTATTAGTTTCCAACGTTTCAGCCAATCCTTGCCTAATGCTCCCTCTGAAACCCTCAACGTCCTCTGGTTCCTTCAATTTGTCCATGTTCCATCTCCTAACCTTTGTACCTTTCTGCAATCTCTTAAGTTTTAATCTGCAGTTCATAATCAATAAGTTATGGTCAGAGTCTATATCTGCCCCTGGATATGTCTTACAGTTTAGAACCTGATTTCTAAATCTATTCCTTACCGTTATAAAGTCAATCTGGTACCTTCCAGTGTCTCCTGGTCTCTTCCACGTATACAGCCTTCTTTCATAATGATTAAACCAAGTGGTGGTGATCATTAAATTGTGCTCTGCGCAAAATTCTACCAAGCGATCTCTTCTTTCATTCCTTTTTCCCAGTCCATATTCACCTACTACATTTCCTTCTCTTTCCTTTCCTACGACCGAGTTCCAGTCCCCCATCACAATCACGTTTTCGTCTCCCTTAACTTTCTGAACGATTTATTTTATCTCCTCATACATTTTTTCGATATTCTCATCATCGGCCGTGCTGGTTGGGATATAAACTTGCACTACTGTGGTCGGTGTTGGCTTCGTGTCTATCTTTACTACGATAATGCGTTCACTATGCTGTTCATAGTAACTTATCCGCATTCCTATTTTCTTATTCATTATCAGACCTACTCCTGCGTTACCACCAACTGATTTTGTATGGATAACCCTGTACTCACCTGAGCAGAAATCCTGTTCTTCCTTTCACCGAACCATATGTAACTTTAACCTATCCATTTCTCTTTTCAAATTTTCTAGCTTACCTACGCGATTAAGGGTTAGAACATTCCACGCTCCGACCCGTAGAATGCCTGTTTTGTTTTTCTTGATGACGACATCCTCCTGAGTAGTCCCCGCGCGGAGTTCCGAATGGGACTATTTAACCTCCGCAATATTTTACCCAAGAAGACGCCATCATCATATAGTCATACAGTAGAGCTGCACGTCCTCGGGGAAGTAATGACTGTAGTTCCCCCTTGCTTTAAGCCTTTCGCAGTAACCGCATGGCAAAGCCATGTTAGCTTATGTTACAAGGCCAGCGCAGTCAATCATACAGACTGTTGCCCCTGTAACTACTGAAAAGGCTGCTACCTCTCCACAGATACCCCTCCACTGCGGGTGCACATATGGTACGGCTATCTGCATCATTGAGGCTTGCAAGCCACCCCACTTCGGCAATGTCTGTGGTTCATGGGGGTGGTTTTAATTGTTGTACTATTTAATATTAAATAAATTCTTGTCGATATGATAAAGGCCTAACTGTTTATTTTCCTTTTGCAACAATATATAACTTTTAGTTTATATTTAGACATAAGAATAGAGTGTGGGCCCTGAATCTGAACCTGACTATAAATAGGCCAACTCACTACTGACAGAAATTAAGCTAAAGATCACAAAACTTGGAGTTGTAATTGTCCCTAAAGATGATTTAAAGTAATGAAACAGGAATACTGTTCTGATGCTGATCTTACTTGTCTTTATGGACTTAATACTGTCTTTAGAACTATGTTAATATCCTGACTATGTGTACAACAACTTTATAATAAGTAATTGACCAAATTTCTGTGCATTTTTATAGTAATACTTTCATACAATATTGTTAACATGTACTTGGAATCATAGTGTGAACTTGTAATACTGTAGTCCTACCTATTTCTGTTTATTGCTTTTGTGTACTCAATGGGAGAAGTATCGATTATGAATGTAATATATGGATGTAATGTAATATCTGTATTAAGATCTTTGTGGTCATGTGTATAATGTCACGATTTTGTATAGGGAATTATTACTTCTTTTGTTATATTCATAGTATGAAAGGGTACATTATGACAATTTTTTAAAATAATTTTCTTTAACAAACTTTATAATTCCCTGGTTCATGGACAGGGAGTTAAATTGTTAAAATTATATATATATATATATATATATATATATATATATATATATATATATATATATATATATATATATATGTGTGTGTGTGTGTGTGTGTGTATATATATATAAAATCTGTATTGCGGCTGGTAGGAAACGGAACTGTGTGTGCACGCGATGTGAAAGGTGGGAATTGGTGGTACAATCTTCGAGTAGCGTGGTCTGTAAGTGAAAAAGTCGAGTTCTGGAAAGCGTAGTGGTAACACCTCCGAGACGAACTGTGGGTTATTGAGGCATATATTTCTGGAAGTAACCGCAAGTTTGCCTTAGATGTCATCGGAGTTGTCTTACTCAGCTGGCCTTTTAATATGGAGCTCAAAAATGTACTTTTTTCAACGCCAAGAAGAAATTTTGTGAGCTCAAAGCTATTATAGAAGCAGGCCACGCTTACCGCCAAAAAGTTGTTACCACCAGAAACTTTGACGTCTTCACCACCATCACTAAAGGACACACAAGTTAAGTTTTTCTTAGCATGTTGTGTAATGAACCAGCAAAGTGTTTAACTAATAATCATCTGCATTGACCTCAACTTTGTGTTAAGCACGCTGATTTATCCTAAATTGTTACTAAACAGGGTCCTTTCCTAGTGAATACTTTTCTGAGTGACACATTTTTAAAAATTGAAAAGTGATTTCGATTAGTGACATTGGCAGCTTTTTCTAAATTAGTGTCATTTATATAATTTAGTATCAATTTTTGATCATTTTACAAAGTGTGGTTATAGATAATTTTAGAAAGTGTGGCTATAGAGACATTTACATGAAAAGTTTTATACAGCAGCCAGCCATTTCATCTTATTATTAGAGTATTGGCACAGTTTGTTTTAGCTGTTGGTTAAAGATAATTGCGGAAATAATAAGCGTGTAGCTAAATTTCAATAGTTTCACATACAAAGTTTCTTGCTACCAAAAATTATACTGCTGGGATTAATATTTATTATAAAACAAAAGGACAATATATTATCATTCATTGCAATGAATCCATTACTGTAACTTATGACTAGAGCCGTTCAACAATGTAAGGTGTATGCTTACATTGTTTTTGATACTGCTGAACTGTTTTGTAAACAACAGTGACATTGTGTAAAAAAGTTAATGCTCTCCCCTAAAGTGTACATATTACCTGTGAACATTTCTAGTTGCCTCTGGTCAAACCCCCTTAATCATTCAGTTCAGTTGGAAAGAAAATATTATTTGAAAAGATAAATTTCAGATACTTGATCTTAAAGATTTCAGTAATGGCGCAGAATCTTGTTTTCCTTAACTTGGTGCACAAAGTTTTTAGATTACCACGTTTGTCAAGCAATTCACAAGTCCAAATTTATTATTTTTTCCATAGTTCACTGAAAGAATAGTTTGTATTACAATTTTCATTCTTAATCAGACCACAATTCTTGAATTCAGAGTGTCCATTATAAGTGAATGCTGTTTATTTATAAATCTGTTGAACCACTTAATTTCTATACCAGTGATCTAGCTTTTGTGTGCTTGGTGATTTACTTAATTATAGACTGCCAATTTTCAAAATTCCGTGTACTTCAGTACCAGGTGTAGGCTTAAAACGAGAGTGCTCATTACAGTTAGTTGCTGGTACATATTTGCCTAATTAGGCTGGCGACCTTTTTTTTTAATAACTGTAGTTTTTCACTTTAGTTTACACCGTACCTGGTGACATTAATTCTGCATATCCTTTACATATCAAAATTCAAAATCTTCAGGATGGCAGTCACATAAAAGATTCCTTAACCATTAGTGCACACTTCACTGTCATAACAAAATCCTGTAAAAGGGTGTAACATTAGCAGTTGCGTTTCATAGTTTGGTGAGAGGTTTCAGACTTGTTCTGTAATTTCTTGCCAGGTGCTAGTGGTAATTGTGGGTGTTATAAACTACCATGCAATTGAAACATGTACAACGAACTTTAACTAATTAATGCTCCACCGAAATAAGTAATAATTATGCACAGGTTTTATAAACAAATTAAATAATAAATTGTCAAGGATACTCGGACTTTTTGAAACAATAGGTCAGAAAACCTACTTGGAAAATGGCATAGGATAAAACAATAGGATAAAAGTACATATAGTAAAAACACTGGTGGTTATTGCATAAAAATACGATTGCCTTATTCATATTATTGCACAAAACTAATAAAATATTGCAACAAAGTATATACTGCGCGCATCCGCAGCGGTAGACTTGAGTCATATTGAATGGAAACAGCTTCAGATATATGGTATTCTTTTATCCAGTCAACCAGTTTCGTGGCATTAGAGCCACATCATCAGGTTTATCTGTATACAAAGAAGAGCAAATGCCACACATTATGCTATTTTACATTTGAGCTATAGATAAGAAAACTGTGGGCGAAAGTACTCACAAGTTATTTCACATTTTTCTCTCGGTGACATTAGATGACCCAACTTTCTCTGGTCCTATTCCATAAAATGATAAATTGGATTGCCC
The DNA here is from genome assembly GCA_026315105.1 of Locusta migratoria. Classification (NCBI taxonomy): domain Eukaryota; kingdom Metazoa; phylum Arthropoda; class Insecta; order Orthoptera; family Acrididae; genus Locusta; species Locusta migratoria. The sequence continues at coordinate 107,675,105 of CM048745.1, forward strand.
GAATTGAAACAATGTGTAAATCGTAATTATGAGAAAAATAAGCATATATACCGGTGGCGTTGCGCTGGGGCCGACCTTCGTCAACTATGTGGTGCTCATGACAGAGTTGGTAGATACGTCTGAAGTGTGCATGCGCGAAAATCAAATTCAGTGTGCGGTGGTTAGCGCTTTGAAACAAGCGTTGTAGCAGAGACGGTTGGGTTACGTCTTTATAGATCACGAAAATAGAATGAACTTAATCACTATTTTACATCGGTTTATTAAATATCGGCCCCTGAGAAACGGGATTTCAGGCTCAAACATTATAAAAAGTCTTTAATTTTAATTGATATCCAGAACCAATATTTACAGTATGAAACATTCAACAAAGATATAAATTTTATTAATTACGAAGAAGTACCAGGTCTACCAACTTAATTTTCATATCGAGGTGCCAAATAAAATTTTGTACCCATCCATCCACTACAACTGTGAAAGTCAAGCCGAATCTACAGCTTACAAGTGACAAGCTAAAACCAAAATACGAGATAACCAACGTGAAGCCCCTCGATGAGTCACACTACTTAAACTAACTTATACAAACGTCCGAGGCAGGACTCGAGCCTCCGACAGGGAGCTCACGCGCACTCCTCAGCAATGCGCCTTAGAGAGCACGGCCTCGAAATTCCCTTTCCTGAAGACTTCAGACGGATAGTATTTGGTCTACAAAATGAATTAATTGAAGCTTTTCTTAAAACAGGAAAAACACAGATAAATTAAGTCCACATGTCTTGAATTTCTCAGGAATTCAGCCGGGTGGCGTCGACCAAAAGTCGCGATATTTAGTCAAAGAGACGGTGTAGCAGAGAAGTGGGAGAGCAACAACACAGCAGAGATCAATAAGACTCCAGCAACACCTGAGGACGTCAAAAAAGTCTACTTGTCGAAGTATTACGACTTTTGGACGATGCCAATCGGCCTACTTCCTGAGCAAGTTTCAAGATTTTCATGCGCCGGGAAAACCTGAAATAAAACCACACAATTTAATTTCACAAATACGATAGAAGTTCTCGTTTCCATTCCCTTGAATGACATCTGAGACATCTTCTGCTCTTAAGGAGGGTAACGCACCAGCATTAACGCGACTCTGGCCTGTCTTTCATTTACACATTCTCTACATCTACAACCACACTCCTGAAGCCACCTCATGGTGTGTACTTTGCATACTTTGTGTTCCGCAAGTAATTCGTTTCATTGTGGAGAATCAAATCTCAGCTTTACATGTTGATAACTGCAGCGACGCAAGTTGACACAAAAGTCGTACGTGTTTTTCTGTATTAGTCACACTCTAATAGATACATTTGCAACAAGATTTCCAGACAGAGTAATTCACATCTCACAATCATCTGCACCTGACACGTCTACTCAAGATATAATTTTCCAAGATGTACTCGCTAGAACGCCCTTCGAAGAAACTACAACTAACTACTTACCGGGGTTTCAAACACTTCAATTATGTAAACTGACAGCTGATGCACAAGAAATAACTTGCGAGCCAAGTTCCGACACACTCTCGGAAGTAAAAGAAAAACATCGCCAAATTACAAATAAACGGAATCAGCTGTATGGTAAATTTGCTCTCATCACGACCAAAAAAATGAGAAAGTATCCGGCATAAATGCTAACTGAAGAGCTAAACCGGCTCATGAATCTCAAAGACACTGCACATGGGACACACAAACTACACCCCACACCTGAACATCACACCGCTTAAAAGCAGATATATAACAGAATCAGTCAAACTGTGAGAAATGCCAAGCTCAGATACGCCCATTCATTAAGCGACGACATAAACAGAGCAGCTGTGCTTTAGTAAACCTGAACGGTCTTGGTATCGGACAAACCCACTGTCCCCACTGAGGAACTGAATCATACTTCACATTACCTACAACTACAATTTAGCATCAAAAGAATCAGAGACTTATTGGGCACTTCATGAGGATGAACGACGGTAACCATGATAAGTTTTGTCTTAACCGCGATACTCAAAATACAGTCAAAAATGTATTAGGCGCATTACATCAGCATATACTGGGGACGATGGTACGAGTATCACAGTCCAAATGATTAAGCTGTATATTCATCTATATCTACATAGATACTCTGCAAATCACATTTAAGTGCCCGTCAGAGGGTTCACTAACCACTTTCATAACCTTTCTCTACCGTTCCATTCTCTAATACAGCGTGCGAAGAAAGAACACCTAAATCGTTCCGTTTTCGGTCTGATTTCTCATATTTTATTGGAATGGTCATGTCTCCCTATGTAGGACGGTGCTAGCAAAATATTTTCACATTCAGAAGTTTGAAATATCGCAAATAGATCTCGCCGCAACGACTAACGTCGTTCTTTTAATTATTTCCACCTCAAATCCGCGCGGGAGTAGCCGAGGGGTCTGGAGTGCCACGTTACGGCTCGCGCGGTCTTCCACGTCGGATGTTCGATTCCTCCCTCGGGCATTGATGTGTGTGTTGTCCTTAGGTTAGTTTAACTTGGTTTAGTAGTTTTTAAGCTACGGAATAATAACCCAGTAGTTTAGCCCGAAAGATTTACAAACAGTTGAAGTTCCACTTCTAATCGTGCAACATTTCCGTGACGCTTTTCCTCCTGTATCGTGATAAAACGAGCTGCCCTTCTCTGAACCTTCTCGATGACTTCCGTCAATCCTATCTGGTGAGGGTCCCACACTGTGCAACAGTCTTGAGCAGTTAAACCGTCAACCCACGCGCAATGGAAATATTCTAGACCTTATAGCCACAAACAGGCCTGACCTTATTAACGATGTCTGTGAAGAGACAGGAATTAGTGATCATGATATCGTCATAGCGTCGATGGTGACCAAAGTTCATAAACCAGTCAAGAAGGCTAGGAGCGTGTTTTTGTTGGGAAGAGCCGACAAGCAAATGTTACGATCGCACTTAGAAAATGAATGGGCATCGTTTAATTCTGGGACTATGGATGTAGAGGAATTGTGGACTAAATTTAAATGCATTGTTAATAAAGGGTTAGAGAAATATGTGCCAGTAAAGACGATTAAGGATGGAAAAGATCCACCGTGGTATAATAATAATGTTAGAAAGCTGCTCAGAAAGCAAAGGCTGTTGCACTCTCGATTCAAAAAAGAACACGCAAATGATGACAGGCAAAAGTTAGTAGAGATTCGTGCGTCTATAAAAAGATCGATGCGTGAAGCATACAATAATTATCACAGCCATACCTTAGCAAAAGATCTTTCTGAGAACCCGAAAAGATTCTGGTCCTATGTAAAATCGATAAGCGGGTCAAAGCCCACTGTCCAGTCACTAGTTGATCATTCCGGCGCTTTACAGAAGAAAGCAAACGGAAAGCTGAAGTTCTAAATTTAACCTTTAAGAAATCTTTCACGCAGGAGGACCGCACAAATATACCATCATTTGATCAACGTACTAATTCCGAAATGGGGGACATAGCAATAGGTATTTCCGGTGTAGAGAAGCAGCTGAGAGAGCTAAATACGAAAAAGTCTGCTGGTCCGGATGGAATACCAGTTCGGTTTTACAAAGACTATTCTGCGGCATTGGCCCTCTACTTAGCTTGCATTTATAGCGAATCTTTAATTCAGCGCAAAGTTCCTAGTGATTGGAAAAAGGCGCAGGTGACTCCCGTGTATAAGAAAGGAAAGAGAACTGACCCGTACAATTACAGGCCAATATCGTTGACATCGGTTTCATGTAGAATTTTGGAGCATATTCTCAGTTCGAATATAGTAAAGTTCCTTGAAACGGAAAAGCTTCTTTCCATGAATCAGCACGGGTTTAGGAAACATCGTTCATGTGAAACTCAGCTTGCCCTTTTCTCACATGACATCTTGCGAGCCATGGACGAAGGGCAACAGGCGGATTGTGTTTCTCTCGACTTCAAAAAGGCGTTCGACGCGGTGCCATACTGCAGACTGCTAACGAAGATACAAGCTTATGGTATAGGCTCACAGATTTGTGACTGGCTGGAAGACTTCCTAAGTAATAGAACGCAGTACGTTGTTCTCGACGGCGAGTGTTCATCAGAGACGAGTGTATCTTCAGGCGTGCCCCAGGGGAGTGTGATAGGACCCCTATTATTTTCTATCTATATAAATGATCTGATGGACAGAGTAAGTTGTAATTTGCGGCTGTTTGCTGATGATGCTGTGGTGTACGGGAGGGTGTCGTCTGTAACTGACTGTAATAGCATACAGGTTGACTTAGACAAAATTTCTAGTTGGTGCGAAGAATGGCAGCTAGCTCTCAATGTAGAAAAATGTAAGGTGATGCGCATGAGTAGGAAAAACAATCTTATAATATTCGAATACAGCATTAGTAATGAGCTTCTTGATGCTGTCGCGTCGTTCAAATATCTAGGCGTAACATTGCAGAGCGATATGAAATGGAACGAGCATGTAAGGACAGTCGTGAGTAAGGCAGACAGCCGACTTCGGTTTATTGGGAGAATTTTGGGAAGATGTACTTCACCTGTAATGGAGACCGCGTATAAAACGCTTGTACGACCACGTCTTGAGTATTGCTCAAGTGTTTTGGACCCGCAGCAGATCGGTTTGAAGGAAGACATAGAGGCGGTTCAGAGGCGAGCAGCTAGATTTGTTACCGGTAGCTTCGACCATTGCGCGAGTGTCACGGAAATGCTCCGGCAACTCAATTGGGGATCGCTGGAAGAAAGACGACGTTCTTTTCGTGAATTTCTGTTAAGTAAATTTAGAGGGCCGGAATTAGAAGCTGAGTGTAGTACGATCTTGCTTCCGCCTACATATATTTCGCGTAAAGATCACAAAGACAAGATAAGAGAAATTAGGGCTCGTACGGAGGCATATAGGCATTCTTTCTTTCCTCGTTCAATTTGGGAGTGGAATAGGAAAGGAAATGCCTAGTAGTGGTACAGTGTACCCTCCGCCATGCACCTTACGGTGAATTGCGGAGTATGTATGTAGATGTAGATGTAGATGTACTCCAGGAGAGGACGCACAGCCGCGGTGGAGTAGCCGAGCGGTCTAAGGCGCCTCGCTACGTAGCGCGCGGTTGTTCGCCGTCGGAGGTTCGTGTCCTCCCTGGGGCAGGGGTGTGTGTGTTGTCCTTAGGTTAGTTTACCTTAGTTTCAGTAGTTTGTAAGCTACGGACAGATGACCACGCAGTTTGGTCCGATAGATTTACACAAATTTGAACAGAGGACGCACAAGTGTGATGTAGACAGTCTCTTTGGTGGAACTGTTTCATCTTCGAAGCGTTCTGCCAATGTAACTTAACCTTTGGTTCGCCTTCCCCACAATATTTTCTCTGTGTTCCCTCCAGTCTAAGTTGTTCGTAATTGTAACTCCTAGATATTTGGTAGAATTTACGACCTTAAGGTTTTACTGATGTATCGTGTAATTGAAGTTCGGCGGATTTCTTTTAGTGGCCATGTGTATAACTTCACACTTTTCATTATTTAGTATTAACTGCCAATTTTCGCACCATGTAGAAATTCTGTCTAAATCGCTTTGTATTTGCTTTTGATTCTCTGTTGACTTCACTAACTGATAAACGACAGCATCATCCGTGAACAGTCTAAGAGAGCTATTCATATTGTCTCCTAAATCGTTTATAAACACAAGGAAGACTAGGGGCTTATAACGGTTCCCTGGGGAACGCCAGATATCACTTCTGTTTTACTCGATGACTTACCATCAATTACTACGAACTGTGTCTTTTCTGATAGGAAATCCAGTCGGACAATTGGGGCGATATTCCAAAAGCACGTAATTTCATTAGAAGCCGCATGTGAAGTACAGTGTCAAAAGCCCTCCGGGAATCTAGAAATATGGAATCGATCCATGTGAATAAAGAGAAAGCTGTTTTCGCAAGAGCGAAACTTTCTGAATCCGTGTTGACTATTGGTTAATAGGTCGTTCTCTTAGAGGTAGTTCATAATGTTCGAACAAAGTATATGTTCCAAAATCCTACTGCAAATCTACGTCAATGAGATGGGCCTGTAATTTTGGGGATCACTCCTACTACCTTTGATGAATATTGGATTGACCTGGGCAACTTTCCAGTCTTTGGGTACGGATCTTCCGCTGAGTGATCGGTTGTACATGATAGCTAAGTATGGAGCTATTGCATCAGCATACTCTGAGAGGAGTCTGGTTGGTATACAATCTGGTCCGTAAGATTTGTTTATGTTTAGTGACTTAAGTTGTTTTACTACTCCAGGAACATCTACTTCTAAATTTCGCATGCTGGCAGCTGTTCTTGGTTTGAATTCTGGAATGTTCACTTCGTCTTCTTTGGTGAACGAATTCGGAAAACTGTGTTTAGCAATTCTGCTTTAGCAGTAGTGTCATCGGCAGTATTACCATTGATATCGCGTAGTGAAGGTATTATTTGTGTTTTGCCGCTTGTGTTCTTCACATATGACCAGAATTTCTTTGGATTTTGTGTCAGATTACGAGACAGGATTTCGTTGTGGAAACTATTATCAGCTTCTCGCGTTGAAGTCCGCGCTATGTTGCGAGTTTCTGTAAAAGATTGCCACTATTAAACATTATAACGGATGTATTTAATCAGTCTATAGGCATGGAAACGTAGACTGCCTAAAAAGGACATTGACAAAATATCCTCTGATTAACTACCTATCTGCATTCTACCAGCACTATCCAAGGCCCTAGAATATATAGTACACGACCAGCTAACCAGCTACTTGACTATTACCAAACTTCTTGACGAACACAGATCACGTTTCCGCAAATATAGCAGCACAACTTCTGCTTTGATAAAAGTAACAGACGACTAGAAGTTGGAAATGGATAGACAAAAGGCTACTATCATGTGTTTCTTAGACTTTAGCAAAGCCTTCGACACTGTAGATTCTATATATTACTTGCTAAACTTAATAGTCTAAATTTATCTCAAAATGCGGTGCAGTGGTTTCGTTCATACTTGATATCACGTCTTTATTGCGACATTTTCGGCACACATAGTCACAATGGAGAAATGTACTATCACGCGTGCCGGCCGCGGTGGCCGAGGAGACTAATGCGCTCCAGTCACGGTCTGCACGGCTACTACGGTCGGGGGTTAGAATCCCCTTCGGGCATGGATATTTGTGCCGTCCTACTTCGTAAGTAGTTCATAAGTAGTTTGTAAGTTTAGGGACTGGTATGCAGCTAGGTATCAAAATCGACGACGGCCGATATTTCGGCAGGAGGTCACCCTGCCATTTTCAAAGCGAAACTGCAATGAGCAAGCAATGTGCAACGATCTTTAAAAACCTCACACACCGAGCAAGCAAGCACACAGTGCCGACACGACCAAAGACGGAAACGATCACGATATCGATAATAAATATTAGTTCTCCACGGATGAGGACGGATTAGTTTTATGCTTCTGTTTTTTGACAAGTGAGAGAGCAGAATCCCAAGCGCAATTTAAACAAAACCCTCCATTCTTATTCATAAGATTGTCAGCTAGTTTTATTTCTATCGCTTCCTTGATTACACAGTCCCAGTAGCTGGAAGTGCATTCAAAATTTTCCGTTTTGTTGTATTCCATAGGGTGACCTATGTCTAGACAGTGTTCGGCCACAGCAGATTTGTTTGGCTGATGTAAACGTGTGTGACGTTTATGCTGAATACAACGGTCTTCAACAGTCCTAATAGTTTGACCAACATGTGACAAGCCACGGCTGCATCGGGAGGATAGACACCCGCCTTGCGCAAACCCAGGATTGCCTTAATTTTAGGTGGTGGACGAAACACACATTTTACATTGTTTTTACGCCAAATGTGGCCAATCTTGTTGGAAGTGCTGCCAACGTTTGACAGAAAGGCCACTGACGTGGGTGCCGAATCTGTGCTATCATCACTAGCCCGTTACACATGTGGTCGATAGCGCAACGCTCTTTTAATCTGCCCTTCACTATAGCCATTCTTTAGAAAAGTCACCTCCAGATGGGACAGCTCAGTGGGCTAACTTTCTGGGTCAGAAATGACGTGAGCCCTATGCAATAGATTTCGAAAAACCCCTTCACGTTGATCTGGGTGGTGACAACTATCAGCTTGCAGATACAAATCAGTATGAATTGGCGTCCTATAAACCGCATGTCCCAACGTACCATCTGCCTTTCTCCTGACCAGCACATCAAGTAAGGGAAGGCAACCATTCTTTTCCACTTCCATTGTGAAACGGATTTTGGGGTGGATTTAATTTAGATGTTCCAAAAACTAATTCAAGTTCTCACTACCATGAGGCCAAACAGTAAAAGTTCGCCTCTATTAGTTGCAAAGAATCAGACAGAGTAACGCGTGTGAAAAGAGAAACCACACCAAAACTAACTAAAATATCCGAGTCATCCAAGTGCAATCCCTCCAATCGACGTAGGAAATCCGTTGAGTTCTTAATGTGATGTTCTCAACGGCCTACCAGTGGGCTCAACAAACCAGCAAGAAGTTTTGCCACACGGAATATGGGAGAACCAAGGTTTCACACAATAGGCCTAAGAGGGCATCCATCTGTATGAACCTGAGGAAGGCCATATAATCTAGGAGGTACAGCACAGTAAGAATGAAGACTCTTGATAGTTTCCTGTGGCAAAGAACTTTTTAAGGAGGTTTTTGTCTTCCTCTCAAAACTTTTTGTAGGGTTAGCAGAAATCCTGCGATATGCTGAATCAGAAAATAAACAATGCATTTTTTAAAGATAATCCTGTTTGTTTAACCCAAGAGAACTCGCGCATTTAAAAGTTACACGATCTATCACGTGTATAACATTTTTATGACAAAATTTTAAACATGGCTGCAATTCAGCAACGGTGGAACGACAATCCAAGAGTCAACACAGTTTCAGCCGACCAGTTGCATAAAATAGTTTACATCTATAAACCTTTACCCAGGTTTCGGCAAAATTAATTTTGCCTTCTTCAGAAGGATACAATAAAGCTCACATTAAAAAAGTTGTTAAAATGTGGCTGACTCCATGTCAATAGATTAAAATTTTAAAATTTAAAACAAAGTCACATTAAAAATTTTGGAGCATGTCCACACACAGGTCAAGTGAGTCAGAGTCAAAGAACAGGTTGTAATGTACTTAATATGTCTAAATAAGTATTTCTTGTTGCGTTTATAAGAAAACACAAATATTTGACTATTTGAAACTGGTAAAATGCCGATTGTTTTAAAATTGCTATGAGCAAAATGCTCACGCGCGAGTTCTCACGGGTTTAAAAAAAAAAAAAAAAAAAAAAAAAAAAAAAAAAAAAAAAAAAAAAAAAAAAAAAACAGTAGCATTTCCCTTGTCTGCAGATAAAATAACAATATCAGGATCCATCATAAGTGGACGTAAAGTAGCTGTCTCAGCTGCTGTTATATTACTCACAGGCAGACATGACCTAGTCAATAACGACAAGCTTCCCTCCTAAACACTTCTTTAGTGTCAGAATGCTGTTAAAAAACAGTCTCTTCGATAGAACCAATAAAATCAACAACAGGTAAGCGTTTAGGTGTCGGTGTAAGATTCAAACCTTTCCCCAGAACGGATAGTGCTGCGTCGTCAAAGGTTTTCTCTGTGAGATTAATCACATAACTCTTTCTCTTTCTTTCTCTTCAGCCCTTTTCCCGCATATGCAGGGTCGGCTTTGGTTATTGGGATTTGGCATGTTAATATTGACGGGGTGGCCGGATGCCCTTCCTGCCGTCACCCCATGCCCCCGGGAGGAAATGTGTATCCCAAATATCTGCGTGTGGTGTTATATGTGTGAAAGTGTAAAGTGTTACGAAATGTTTGAGAATCGTGTAACTGAGGCGGGACTTGGGGACCAGCCCGGTATTCACCTAGGTGGATGTGGAAAACCGCCTATAAACCACATCCAGACTGGACGGCACTCCGACCTCCTTTCGGTACTCCGCCGGGCGGATTCGAACCAGGGCCGGTACGCCTCCCCGTCTCGGAAAGCGGTGTGTTAGACCACACGGCTAACCGAGCGGGTCAGATTAATTACAGAACCCTGAGCTAAGGAACCGTTCAAACTTAGCCGAATGCTGGGCCATTACAGTTTAAAATTCCCAATCGGATTGTGACCAGGAAGCACCGTCCAACCAGTCGCAAGAAAATTCTGAAATTCCAGAGGCAATGTACAAATGAAGGCGAAATAATCCTTGGACACAAAATCTAAATCTCGGCAGATGTAATGAATCCTCTCGCGGACAAGAGCTAAGCCAGCATGTTGTTTAATGTGACCAGCGGCAGGAGAATTGATATGATGCACAACTTTGGGTAATTGTTGGAACAACACTATCATCACGACATTTTAACAAAAACGACAATGTACAATGCAGTCTGACTCTGCTGCTACGAAGCTTATCTAACTTCCGCAAACAACGATACATTTCCTCCCCGTAGAGGTAAACAATGTGATTTCTTAATTTCTCATGGCGAATGTCATACTAGTATGCAGCCAGGTACCAAAATCGACGGCCGATATTTCGGCAGGAGACCAATCAGCTATTTTCAAGGCGAAACTGCAGTGATGAAACCGGAGGTCGTCGATTTTGATACCTGGCTGCATACCCGTAAGATTTTCGAAGTTGTTATTCGCCAGGAGAAATTAAGGACCGCGGTGGAGTAGCCGAGCGGTCTAAAGCGCCTCGCTGCGGAGCGCGCGGTTGTTCGCCGTCGGAGGTTCGAGTCCTCCCTGGGGCCTGGGTGTGTGTGTGTGTTGTCCTTAGGTTAGTATACCTTAGTTTAAATAGTTTGTAAACTACGGACTGATGACGAAGCAGTTTGTTCCGATAGTTTTACAAACGTTTTAGAAATTAAGGAATCAAAGATTTACTTATTTATTTATTTTTCCCGGGAGTATGTCTTTCTCCGTAACGCTAAAGAGTAACGCTGACGTCGAAATTCTTTTTCTGCGGCTTGACACTTTTCTTTGAGAGGTTTTATATCTATGAACATATACTCAGTTTTATTGTTTTTTGACGTGTGCAGAACAGTAGGCGAAAAAGCAGAGCGTATGTATGCCCCAACGTCGCCTGCACGTTTGTTGTATCTGTCGTATTTTAACAAGACATAGCCGTCCAAATTTACGGAACTGATTGTAATGCTTGGTTTTATAGCCAGGTCTCCGTTTTTCCACCATTCTTCTTCTACTATTTGGTTCCAAACCAAATTCCTCCACAAACTTTATTGTGTCGATCCATCTTGTTCTCGATCTTCCTCTTGCCCTAAATCTTCAACTCCACCGTCCTTTAGGTATACCTGTCTCTCCCATTCACTTCACATGCCCAAACCATTTTAAACTGTTCTTTTCCATTGTCTCATTCAACTTTTCCACTATAATTTACTTCCTGACATCTTCATTTTTAACTCTGTCTCTCCTCGTCTTCCCTAACATGCTTCTCAAGAACTTCATTTCACTGGCTTGTATTCCATTCTCCTGTCTTCTACTCATAATCCATGTTTCTGATCCACATGTTAGTATGAGTGTAAAGGCGGTCTTTTATAGCACCAACTAGCACCCAATTGGAAAGTCCCTGCTCCACACTAAGCCTACCATACACGGGTAAAATGCACTATTTTGTTGTGTTATTTTATTAATTTCTGCCTCTACACGAGCATTCTCCATTAATACACTTCCCAGATATTTGAAGGTGTCCACCATTTACACATTCTGTCCCTTAATATGGATTTGTCCCTTGCCCTCTTGTTCCCTCTGGTTACCTCCATGATCTTGCTTTTCTGCACACTACATTTCATTTCATAATTCTCGATCCTATCATTCAAGATGTCTGTTTCTTGTTGTACCTCCCAACTGCTTGTTCCCCATACCACAATGTCATCTGCAAACAATAATAGCTTCGTCTCAACCCCGTTACATTTTTAAGCCAGTAAGTTCTTCCAACTTGTGTCTGGACACAACTAGTGTTTTTTCCATACATTGCTTGGAGGATTTCAAGTGTTTGTTATCCAACGTCCTTTCTCTCCACGGTTGCCTAAACATTTTCCCTAGCAACACTGTCATATGCCCTCTGCCATGCACTTTAATGTGACTTGCAGGGTATTTATATAAATGCAGATGCCTTCACTAAAGCGAGAAATGTCATTTTCAATCAACTGTCTCGTACTGAAGATGGGATCAATTTGTTCATCTACCGTGTCGAAAGCCATACTGCTCCTCTTCTGTCGTTCCACTTCAGCCCTTACTCTTCTTTCCAGTATCCTCTCCATTATTTATGCTACTTGGGAGACGAGTGTGATCCCTCGGTAGTTGCCGCATACTTTTCTGTAAGTCATCTTGAAAACTGGGATTATTATTCCCTTTATCCATTCTTCAGGTACCCATTTTTGAGTCCGAATGCATCTCACTAGTCTATGTAGCCACTGTAGCCCAACTAATCCACCTGCCTTTATCATCTCCACAGTAATTTCAACTGTTTCAGGTGCCTTACCAGATTTAATTTTTTGCATAGTTCGTTCTACTTCTAACACCGTTACATCTACATGGGCTACTCCGCAAATCACATTTAAGTGCCTGGCAGAGGGTTCATCGAACCACCATTATATTATTTATGTCCCATTCCATTCTCGAATAGCACGCGGGAAGAAAGAACACCTGAATCTCTCCGTTCGAGCTCTGATATCTTGCATTTCATTCTGATGATCATTTCTACCTATGTAAGTGGGAGTCAACAATATATTTTCGCATCCGGAGGAGAATGTTGGCGTTGGAGTTTCTTAAGTAGTCCACACCGCAGCGATAAGCGCCGTTGTAGTAATGATTCCCATTCCAGATCCTGTATCATTTCCGTAACGCTGTCTCCCGTGTATCGTGACAATACGAAACGAGCTAATCTTCTTTGGACTCTTTAGATGTCCTCCGTCAAACCCTCCTGATAAGGATCCCACACTGGGCAGCAATACTCCAAAAATGGACGGACAAGCGTAGTGTATGCAGTTTCTTTTGTAGTACTGTTGCATGTTTTAAGGGTTCTGCCAATAAAACGCAGTCTCTGGTTCGCCTTTCCCACGACAGTATCTACGTGTTCTTTGTAATTTACGTATGAAGTAATAGTTATTCCAAGGTATTTTGTGGAGTTTACGGCCTTCACTTTTGATTGATTTATCATGATAACAAAGTTTAACGGATTTCTTTTCGTACTCACGTGGACGACTTCACACTTCTCATTATTTAGAGTCAATTGCCAATTTTTACACCATGCTGATATCTTATTCAGATCGTTCTGCAGTTGGTTTTGATCTTCAGATGATTTCACTAGACGGTAAATGACGGCGTCATATGCAAACAACCTAAGAGAGCTACTTAGATTTCCCCCTAAATCGTTTATGTAAATAAGGAACAGCAGAGGACCCATAACACTACCCTGTGGAACGCCCGATGTCACCTCTGTTTTAGCCGATGCCTTACCATCGATTACTACGAACTGTGTCCTCTCTGATAGGAAATCCCTTATACAAACGCAAATTTGGGGCGATATACCATAGCTGTTTGTGAGGTACGGTGTCAAAAGCCTTCTGGAAATCAATAAATATGGAATCGATTTGCGAACCCTTGTCGATAGCACCCATCACTTCGTGTGAATAAAGAGCTAGTTGCGTTTCGGATGAACGATATTTTCTAAATCCATGTTGACCTTGGGTCAATAGATCGTTCCGTTCGAGATAATTCATAAAATTTGACTAGAGGATATGTTCCAAAACCCTGCTATGACGTCCATGAAATAGGCCTGTAGTTTAGTGGGTTTCTCCTACTGCCTTTCCTTCCTCCTCTTCCCCCAGACACTTGCTCCCCTGCCATACTTCTATTCCTTTTCCAATGCCGTTCTTGACATTTAGTTATTGATCAAATAACTCTTTCCAACTTATCCTCGTCTCATCTGGTTGCGTCGATGTCTCTCTTCTTTTCCCTTAATTTATCTCCGCTTTTCCCTTAATTGCTCTGAGTTCATTCCAGGACGAGATTACCTTGACTTACAATGACATTTTATTTCAGCAAGATTCCTCCGTATGCCTTCGTGTGGACCCTAATCTCTCTGATCTCACTCTTGTGGTCACTTCGCGATATATATATAGGAGGAACGAATATTTTGGTTGACTCTTCATGAAACGTACGCTCTCGGAACTTTGACAGAAGCGCGTACCGCGATACAGTACGTCTCTCTTGCGTCTGCAACTGGAGTAACTTAATCATCCCTGTGACGCTTTCCCGCTTACTAAATGAGCCCGTAACGAAGCGTGCTGCTCTCCGTTGGATCCTCTTTGTCCTCTATGAAACCTACCTGGTACGGATGCCACAATGATGAGCAATACTCAATCGCTGGCCGAATGAGAGTCTTGTAGCCTACTTCCATTGTTGACAGACTACACTTCCCGAGGATTCTTCCAATGAATCTCAGTTTGGCGTCTGTCTTACCCACGACTGATTTTATATAGTCTTTCCGTTTTAAATCGTCCCTTATGTCCACTCAAAGATTTTTTATGGAAGTAACTGGTCCCTGTGTTAGTCCTGCTATTGCGTAGTTAAATAATAAAGAGACTTTCAATGTAAACGCAGAACTTAACGACCTTTTATGTTGAGGCTAAATTGTGAAAAGCTGCAGATCCTCTGCATTTCACTGCCGTCTTCCACTGTTCCAACTTCTCGATAAATTACAGCATCATCCGCCAGAAGTCTCACAGAACTTCTGATGTTATCTGCGAGGGCCCTTTTTACCATTGTTTCATGGTAGGTAGTGCTTCTTTCGTTTTTCATGGCAGAAGGAGGTTCACGTCGATGCTGTGTGACAAAGGATGTTTCTTTAATACAAATAAACAATCCCTGAGACGGATTTTCGTCTCGAATATGTCAAAGACAATAATGATAAATCTAAAGATTTGTATTAGGCCGGGAATCGAACCCGCACCTCCATGCTTACTAGACAGACGTCTTACCTTTAGACCACTACACAAGGATGGTTCCTTTCAAAGGGCATGGCCGATTTCCTTCCCCATCCTTACCAAAAAGTAGTTCCGTCTCTAATGACCAAGCTGTCGACGGGGCATTAAACTCTAAATCAAATGTTTGTTAAGCTTAAGGGACTTAACTACGGGGTCATCAGTCCCTAAACTTACAAACTACTTATGAACTACCTACAACTAAGGACGGCACAAATATCCATGCCCGAGAGGGGATTCGAACCCCCGACCGTAGTGGCCGTGCAGACCGTGACTGAAGCGCCTCAGTCCCCTCGGCCACCGCGGCCGGCCATTAAACTCTAAGCTTCCTTCCTTGTTCAAATGTTTGTTAAGCTTAAGGGAATTAAGTGCGGGGCCATCAGTACCTAAACTAACAAACGTCTTACAAACTAACTTATACTAAATATAGCACAAACACCCATGTTAGAGGTGGATATTCGAACCCCCGAAGGGGAGCGGCCTCGCACATCGGAGCATAGCACCTCAATGCGCTCGGCCACTTCGCCGTGGCAACAAACAAACGTCTGCCTTGCAGGCATGTAGTGTTTCTAGTGGGGATAAATATTCTTTTAGATATGCGATCGCTCTCTGAAAAACAGTTGCCAGTCAGTTTCTTTTCATTACTAGTTGTTCAGTCATCGTTCGTGTTCTGGTTGCAAAGATCTGTATGAAAGAGTCGGTTTTTTACCTACAAAATACTTACGGAAGGAAAGTAAACTGGTATCCCATGTAGTTTATTCTTAGTTTTAATTAGTCACCGACAAATACATCGACGGTGTTTACATTCCGTAAGAGAGACTTCCTAATGTTATCTTCGAGTCGCCGCCCAGCTTGCACCGCTGACAGTAAAGACTAAGGATGAAATTCTAAATGAACATACTTTGATTTTTGCATTTCTATTATGGTGTACAATAATTTTTGGTCTATAATAATCAATGTTGCCTTTTCTTACGAAGAGAAGTCAACAAAGGAGACAATTAATGTAGTTCTAATTTTTTCTTTCTGTTTCTTTACATTTATTGTAGCTGTGGACTCTCGTGTGACTAGTTATGAACTTGCCAATTTTCAAAAATGTGGGTTTAACCGTAATGTTGCTATACATTAACATATATCAGTGAGCATCTAAAAGACTTTGCATGTTTCAGTTGGTGTTGAAAAGGCTTGATAAAATTCTTAAAACCAAAAATTACGGAGTGACCATGCAATCGGCACACTCTGTAACTTTTGAGCTTACAAATACGACCAAGCTTTTTCGACACCAATTGAAATATGCGAAGTCTTTTAGATGTAATGGTAAATGTCAATGTTTAGCAGCATTGCCGCTGAAGCCAGGGCAAGTCGCACAACACTTTACTAATTGTTGCAATTGTGACAGCTACAACACATTTAAAAAAATTGAAGTATTTCCAGTTGTGGTTGCCCAGTACCCTCCAATATAAAGGAGTTTTCAAATAATTGTAATATTTCACATGCAAGGAAATTAGTCCACTGCCTAAGAGGCAATTCATTTCCCTGTAGAAAATTTATTCTCCTATGTGTTTCAGAATATTTGTCCCCACTAGAAACACTATATGCCTGCAAGGCAAACGTTTGTTTGTTGCCGCAGCGGAGTGGCCGAGCGCATTGAGGCGCTATGCTCCGATGCGTGAGGCCGCTTCCCGCGTCGGGGGTTTGAATCCTCCGTCTGGCATGGATGTTTGTGCTATATTTAATATAAATTAGTTTGTAAGAAGTTTGTTAGTTTAGGTACTGATGACCCCGCACTTAAGACCCTTAAGCTTTTTGTGTATTTTCAGAGTAACATTGTCCATGATAAAAATACATAGAAAAAGTGTGATTTATCCAAGGTGGATGTGTTTGAATTCCTTGACTGTTCCTAATGTAGGGTTGAGAATAAAAACCGCCACCAGGAACTCAGTATCCAAATGTAAACAAAATTTATGGTGTGAGTTCACATTTCTGTGCAGTGATAGTGATAAATTCTAATCAAAAAATGGAAAGCAGAATAATAATAAACGTAAAGACGTTAACAAAGGAAAGTGCGTTACATGGACAATCACGATTGGGGTACAATATTAAATGTAAGTAAACAGTGTTTTTGTTCATGTCATTTCACACCTGCAGTTGGTTTCGCTATTATTAATACCAAATAATTTGTTTTCAAATAGTGAAATCCACCAACATGCTACACATATTACATTCCGAATGTTTAAGCACCTGAAGATAGGCATAAGCCCAAAACTGGTCGTGTCATAAGTAATTAGTACAATCTTTAATGTGATTGGTAGCGGTTTTTATTCTCAACCCTACACAGAAAAATGTTAGGAGGGCGCATATATTGTCATTACAACCATGTTTATTTACAAAATGCTCTAAGAGAGATTCAAATAGAAAAATTATCGTTGTGGCATAACCCTGAAATGTTTACAGTACCAAAAACCTCTCTTCAGACAAAAAATAAATAAATAAAGTAAAATAAAAAACAGTTGGTTGTCCTTGCGTCCTTTCTTTTGAGGTTTCTAAATTTTACCTTTATTATTTTCACTTCGAAATTGAAACTTTAAGATACTAAAATATCGTAACACATATGCCTTTGTGTCTGACGAAAATAGTACCTAATTATTAATTTATTTTACTTCCAAGAAGATTCTGCAGTTCACAGTCTTACCAAGTATGCTCTATGGGGGTTTTCCTTGAACACCAAAGGACTGGAGAGTGTTAATAACAAACGTCATGGACAGGGAGGAAATTACTGAGCCCATTTTCAAAGAAAATTTGCCTGTAAAAGAGAGGGTCAGAAGAAGAGTCCGAGATAATTTAGAGCAAGATTTTCGTATACTGTAGCTTTAATTTTAGGTGTCTGAAGATAATGTAGGAGTACATAGCTTCGTATTTTCACAACATTTCGTTTGTGGTAGATGTTGCCCCATTTCCAAGGAAACCTCGGCCGCTATTAAACATTTTATAAATCAAAGTAAGTGTGATGTGAAACTATCTTTCTTCTTTCATTGTGTACAACATACGACAGCGAATGGTCCCTAATTTAATCAAAACGATTAGTTTTCGTCTTCACATTAAAATTTATGTAAAAAAAGCGTAAATAGCGGCCTATGTTAGGCCAGTTAATGGTGCAAAGTTGCGTGGGACGGGACACTACGTATCAGTGTTACTCGCACATAGCGCAGGTTGCATCCTGCTCGTCTTGTGTCGAAAAGTATGCTTTGTACCAACGTTATGTGACACTTCATGCTAATGTTGTCTGACGCAGGGTGCTGTGTATCACTGCTGTGGGAGTGAGCATTTTTGTACTAATGTTTCTTGACAGAGGGCGCTTTGGGAGAGAGTGCTCTTTATCAATGTTGTGTGCAGACGTCGCTTCTTACTAGTTCACAATTGAGGAGGACGCTTTTTACAGACTAGAACATAAGATGTAACAGTGACTGAAATATAAATGAACTGGATGAGGACAAGGCATGCAGCAGACAAGTGAATTCTGTCATCAATTTTTAGGAGCAATAAAAATACAAAGAATATAATAATCTATTTCAAACTATGTACAATATGTACACACAAAAGTTCAATGTTTTAAATAATTGGAAAATGAGACTAACTGCTTCAGTGCTAAAAATCTTACATCTTACCTGAAATTTCCTATGAACAAATCCTGCATAGAAAATCTTCACAATGCAAAAAGCAAATTTAATTAATGAAACTTCATCTAATAAATATTTATCAATCCTCTGAAACTGTAAGTGCCAACATGAACGAATAGAACTGCATATATAACTAAATATTATTGCTCATATTCCACTATGTCATAGTGTTAGCAACAGAAGGAGGTATTAAATGTTTGACATCTGTAGTCATATGCCTACTCCACATAAATACTCTGCAAATCACATTGAAGTGAATGGTAGAGGGTTCATTGAACCACTTTTATGATACTTCTGAACTGTTCCATTCTCTAATAGTGCAGGGATAAAGGAACACCCACACCTTTTCATCATAAATGTATTTATTCCTAGTTAAATAATTTTCATTACCTGACAATGAGGTATCAGATTAGATCCTCTGACTTCATGTACACAGACAAAATACAAGACACATTAATTCAATTAAATGCTTAGTAGATAAGAATTATAATTTTTCTACATTTCCACTATACTCTCAAACACAGAGCAATGAATAAGAGAGATCAGTAAATGTATTATAATTATATAATCACTGCGACAACTTTTGAGATTCAAAAGAATAAGAGATTTTTGGAAATGCAAACCAGAATTACTGCATGGTACAGATTAGGAAAATATATTTTTTGAATCATGTTTAATTTATAAACAAAAAAATTAATAAAAAAACTTCCATAAAAACTTCTGCTATTTAAATTAAATATTCATGTTACTTCTTGACACACATAAATTTGATATTCTGTAAATATACTTTCGTTCTTACAGTACATTTATTTAGATGTGAATTAAAAAAAAATAGTCAATGTTTTATCATAGTTCTCATATAATTTTAGGGAAAAATAATAGATTTTTTTCCGATAGATCATCAACAGGTGATTCTACTCACTAATATTCAAATAAATATTTAAATTTTTAACATTTCACCTAAGACAACATATAAATTAAAATCATGATACTAGAACTGCACATCTAATTGAGTAGCAGTTTCTATATAGAGTTGTTTGAGATCATAAGATTCTTTTCACCAAGCCTTTATACATACCTGATTATTTAGAGGACTACAAAATTTATGAATTACATAAAAATGAGCGTAAAAACGTGTATGTAAGTGGTGTAATATCACTCTGTAACATTGTACTAGGGTCATTACGTGAACATTTTTTGCTGTATTTACGAAAATATTTACACAGTTGATGCACAAGCATTTCCTAATACATTTACAACACAAATAAATGAGCCAAGAAAAGGAACAGCAGACTGTGCAGAAGATTATTTTTGTGTGTGAAATAATTAGTGCAGTTAATAATGTGCAGTTGATATTCATATTACATCAGTGTGTAGAAATGAAGTATTCATTCCCCCTAACATTTGTTAATTACAGATTCATACAGTATTCTTATTCTGTCCAAGGTACGACATGAAAAACAAATGAATGGAATTTCCAGCAGCAACAGAAAATGTGAAGGACATTTTACTTAAACTATAAAATCAGTTTCAGTGGCTAAGTTGGTTAAATGTGTGGTAATACGGTTCTTACAGCATTGTGTTCTTGAGAAAATTAGTAGATCATGATTGGTTTGGAAAATTCAAGCACCTTTCGATATTTAACATTACAGCAATATATTTTGTAAATAAATTTTTTGTCCAGAAACGTAAATTTATTTCAAAGAAAAAAGATGAATTTAACATCCCATCAATGATCAGGTCGTTAAGAGACTGAACAAAAATATGGGCTGTTGAGGGATAGTTAAGAAAAATGTCTATATCCTTGTCATACAAATTATTCTCGTATTTATCTTAAAGTGTTCATGAAAACCACAAGCAAGTAAATGTAAATGGCAGTCTCCAGAATTCAAGTCCAGTCTCTTGACTGTATTTCAGTTTCACATTGCAAAAATCACCCAATATGAATTATACACACTGGCAATGATTTAGCTTAAAGTATTCACGAAAACCACAAGCAAGTAAATCTAAATGGCTGTCTCCAGAATTCAAGTCCAGTCCCTTGACTGTATTCCAGTTTTACATTGCAAAAATTACCCAATGTGAACTATACACACTGGCAATGATTTGGCCACTATTTGGTGACATATATGGGTGGATCTGTAAGTCACTGAATTATTAGTCAATAAAGTACATCAGTAATGTTGTGCTTCAGCCAGTTTTTTTTCTGTGTGCTGAAGATTAATTCTACAACTGATGCTTTCGTCTTCTTCAAGTGCTGATACTTGCATTGTGTTACATATGCTCATTACCTAGGCTTCAACCAGACAGTGATTAATTACTAGACCCACATTTCTCTCTATAACTGAGTTCGATTCACAACGCCCATTGCGCTTCTTGATGTTCCTTTGTTCTCAGCCCCTGTGAAAAGGACATTCTTTCAGTTTTTTATTGCTCTTGTGGCCTGTGTGAAATACGTTGTTAAGATTATAAACTGAAATTTCAGACCCGTTTTATTAAGTTTCTTATACCCTCGTGATTTTTCTAATAGTCTATCTCAGGGTGGAAGAATGGAAGAAAAATATAATTGAACTCAATAAAAAGCGATGGAGGTTTCAATTTATACAATGTTTGCGGCCAACTATGAAATCACCCAAAGCTGGGAAATTCTGAGAGAATGTGCGAGTCACGGAATATCTTACAGCTCTGAATAACAAAAGAAAATCAATAGGCATATCAGGCGTCGGTGGTCGAAATTGTGGCAGGAGACGAACAATAGCTCGGCTATTGGTGCATATCCTTCCATGTTGAATGAACGTGAATATCATCTACGCACTAAAATTAATTTCACTGCGGAATGGCGTGGACAATACGAAGTAAAATTAATAGTAGAGAAGATCAATGCTATCTA
Source organism: Locusta migratoria (assembly GCA_026315105.1). NCBI lineage: Eukaryota > Metazoa > Arthropoda > Insecta > Orthoptera > Acrididae > Locusta > Locusta migratoria. The sequence continues at coordinate 107,696,660 of CM048745.1, forward strand.
GTTCAGTGAAAACACAGCTACGCTACGACGCATGTTTCAACTGAAAAATAGGAACATACTATTAAATTTACTCTGTGTGATCTATGAGTAATTTTAAACCAACGATGTGGAAGACTTAAGAACGAAATCACGGGAAGTGGCAAAGGAGCTCATACACATAATCCTGAGCGACGAATTACGTATACTACCTAAAGTTTGTCTGTATAAGAGAATGGTGTTATCAGAAATACTATATAGCAATTCCGTTTGGAGACTAACAAGTAAACTAGAGCCCGTGAAATGTAGGTAGTACAGCACAATTGCTTATTAAGCGTTTTGAATTTAAGCAAGTAGTAGATAGCAGCTGGTTCTCACAAGATGGTGTACGTAGGAAATCAGAAACCGTCAACAACAGGGTCGAAGTGGTGCGTGGGACACACAAGTGAAACACCAGGACAATAAATCCTCGATTTTAGCACAGTTACAGAGTTCCAAATGCCTTAGTTTGGATGTAAAAAGAATTGTAAGGAAACAATAAAGTCAAAAGTAGGCTTAGGAAACCACCTCTAATTTTCAACTGAATAAAACTGTCTAGCTCGTAAAGACTGCCTTTATTTATAGCATCGTTTCAGCACCTGACCTAATTTATTATCTTATTAAGATGAAAGGAAGTAAAAGAGTAACAGGCGTTTGCTATACAACACTAAACATCAAAGTTGTTATCATGAGTGAACATTAACAAATACTTGGTAGCTCGTTGATGCAGAAGAAACACCTGTCACTCTTTATGTTCCTTTCAGCTTAATTACAGATCTGATTCTGGCAAATGCCGATATATATTCACGAAGCTGCAAATATTTTAATATTTTATTCTACAAGCAAAAGGAAAGAAAAAAGTTCGAGTAAATATAGGACCCCAAATGTTTAGTTACGGTGTTAAGGGAAACAAAAAAAATTTCCTTAAAATTCAGCAACCTCACTAATATGAACCCATCGCAAAACTTTTAAATGTTAAAAAAGCCACAATTTCCATTTATTTTAATGTTATTGATCTGGTGAATGTAATAAAAAGTCTCCCTGTCCCAGACGTGTATCCCAGACCTGTATCTGCAGTAGATTTCGAGAAATTCCAGAGAGCTTATGGAAGTAAATTTGTTACTTTCCATTAGGAATGTTGGCAAGCGTTATTGGCTGGCTTCAGTCGCTTCCTATCCTGGAAACGAGTCACTTTTCTGTATTGTATTCTGTATTTTCTCTGAACATTTAGCTTTTTTTTTTTTTTTTCCCTGTTCAACATGAATTCACATGTGCTATGATACTAATAAAAGCAGATTATCTGACATTCATAAAGTTTTAGTTAACTTTTCTTATCATAATTTTCCATACTTAAATTCTCTACACCTTCTATTGAAACCTTTTTGGAATTGTTTGGAATTTTTAAAGAATGGGAGTAAGTAGTTAATAAGTAACGAATTTAATTCTTTGCTTCTCTGGAATTTTTGGAAAACTAATGCAGATACAAATCTGAGATATGGTTTGTTAGATTCACGAGGTCAATAACAACGAAATAAATGGAAATCGTGTCTTACTGTAACCTCGCACAAAGTTTAGGTGGCTTCACATTAGCGAGGTTGCTTAATTTCAGGCAAAATCTTGAATTAGTCGTAACTTCCTAAAAAAACATTTACAGACCTATGTTATATGAACTTGTTTCTTTAGGTTTACTTGTAGAATAACGTATAAAATATTTGTATATCTTCGTGCATTAACCTGTATATATCGTGTGATGTTTGTTGCAATATCAGCTACATAACATGACTGTATTTTAATAAGGGAAAAAGTGGAGCGGGGTAAAGTACGTGTCTGGTAGCGATTCTCAAAGCTCCGTGTGCCCCACAGCTACTTCTAAATGCTACCACGACGTTATAAATGCGGTCTCGGCAGTTCTTTTCATATGACAATCATGATCGCTATCATATAGGAAATCCGTTGCCTTTATAAGTTCAATAAATAAAAGTGAAACAAGAGCGTCAACGTATACGCATATTAAAAAGGAAAGCTTATATGAAGGCAGTGCGACTTCAACAACACCTGGATAAAAACGGCCCGCAGTTTGGCTGGGATCCAGGCAGCAAATTTCGCAGCACCATAAGAAGACGACTGTGGATAAAATGGGAAGACTAACTCAACTGGAGACCCGGTAACACAGTATTAATCAAACATTCCGTGAGAAATTCATATATCACTAAATCTATCGTGTTTGGAACAGTTTTAAAATTTCACACGAAACTTGAACAGAAACGACCATGTCACATGTTGACTCATTGATGGAAACAGCATAACAGCTCCACAGCCGACTGCCAAGTACTGGTCGTTCAAGTACTGAGGATAAAATGGGAACACTAACTCAACTGGAGACCTGGTAACACACTATTAATCAATCACTCCGTGAGAAATTCAGATATCACAAAATCTATCGTCTTTGGACTAGTTTTAAAATTTCACACGAAACTTGAACAGAAACTATCATGTCACATGTTGGCTCATTGATGCTATCTGCATTCAGCATAACAGCTCCACGGCCGACTGCCAAGCACTGGTCGTTCAAGTACTGTGGATCAAATGGGAACACTAACTCAACTGGAGACCCGGTAACACATTATTTATCAATCACTCCGTGAGAAATTCATGTATCACTAAATCTATCGTGATTGGACTAGTTTTAAAATTTCACAAGAAACTTGAAGAGAAACTATCATGTCACATTTTGGTTCATTGATGGTATCTGTATTCAGCATGACAGCTCCACGACTGACGGCCAGCCATGTAGATTGGTAGGAACACTGCAGATGGCATCTGGGCTAGTGGTCGGCGGGCAGGGTCCTCGTGGAGTCCATGTTGGGCACCTGCAGATAGTCCCAGTCCAGCTCCTGCTCGGGGTCCATCTCCGTGTAGGGGGAGCGCACGAAGCAACCCCTGAAGGCGCCCAGCAGGTTGCGCAGACCCGAGCCCAACCCAGAAATCTTGCCCACCACCCACCGGCGACGTTTGCTGTGGTGTTCCTCCATCGTCAACGATGCACCTGTCCTTGGAATCCAAATCAGTCACTTCCTCTTCACCGTCTGTATATCTTCTCCCGGCGCTGCCAGAAACAAGTTTGTACCAGCCAGTTGATCAGCCCAGTCGAAGTTGCTGCTACCTGTACAGTTTTCAGTTCCACTCACGTAACTCTGCGCCAGTATCTTCGCGACGTCTCGACTAGATTTCTGGCTCCAAAGACGTGCACCTTTCCATCAGCTCCGCGCATTCCGGTTCAAACACTTACGAGTATACTCTTCTTTCATTAACATATAACATCACTCACAGTCCTGGAATGAGCCTTCGCGATTCACTTTGCACTCGAATTAGCTTCGCGTCGATCTACCGCCGCCTCCGCGCACACTGTTCGCTCCAGGCTAGTTGGCCCCAGCTCCCTTGGCGCGCAGTACCGCTGACGTATCGATACTAACAACACTGAGCGAGTGGCTCAGCTTGTTTCTTAGAGTACGCCTGCTAATCTCGTTTTACCTTTTGTGACGCACGGGAGGTCGTCTGTCTTCTTAGCGGAACCGCTCGAGTCTTGCGAAAAGTTTCTTTTAAGGAGCACCGTGTATGCGACATTTATATTGAGACACAGCTTCCGGGTGACGAGCTTCGTCGTTTGTAAAACTGTTTTCATTCTCCTGTTTGCATTTTAATTCTCTAATCACTTTTCTAACAGCGATCAAACATGTTTTCTAATCGTCTAATGATAGGTCATCCACTTCCTAATTTAGTCAGTGTACAGTGTCTGTCTCTCTTCAGTTAAATGTCGGTGGTATTCAACTTAACAAATTCCTTCCCAGTGTTGCCATATGGCAACTTCATCGTTATATGCTCCTATAGTCACAACCATTGGTTAAAAGATTGTAAACAACACGGCAGGACCTTCCAAAATTCATTGTGGCTACTCTGTTTACCATTAAATACGAGAAAATACAGAGCATTAGGCTACAATGCATTGACAAAATATGTATTGTCGCTTCAAGTCTAAGTTGGAGTACATGCAGCAAGACTTTCAAGTTCTTATATCAAAGTAACTGAAACAAAGTAATTTGAAAATTTCATAAATAAATTATTATCAAATGTGTCAATTAGTAGTAAATAGTTTGAAAAAAATGTCAGTTATGATAAAGGACACAGATCCTCCCCAATGATGCTATATGGAGTCATCCCAAACTTCTCTCCAATAAGAAAAAAAAAAAAAAAAAAAGAAAAAAAACTGTAACAAATATTCATTATTCAAATGATTAGGAATAGTAATAGGAAAAGAAATATTTTTGTTCATAAATTAATAAAATTTTGAAAGGGTAGTCAGTCTGATGTTTCTAGTTCTCCTTCGCCGCACGAAATTTTCTCCGCCCATTTTCTTTCATATATATATATATATATATATATATATATATATATATATATATATATATATATATATATATCAAGACGTAACCTCACACCCCAAATATGTCTCATAAAAGTTTTCATGGTTATACGGATATGATAGTGGATTCTGAAAGAGGAAATCCATCATCTAGTGCCACATTTCTGCATAGATATTTGCAATGTTTATATGAGCAATCAGAAGCGTTATTGGGAAATCGAATTACACATTGTTCCACTAGCCTCTTTGACTGTTCATCCTTCCCTCTCTCTCGACTTATCTACTTCTGCATCTCCTCCTCTGTCCATCTCCACTTCCTACTCTCTCTCAGTTCATTTCGCCCTCCCCTATCTCTTAAAAATTAACTACATCTGCCAATTTATATAGCGTGAATCACCTTCCACTTGCACCGCAAATATTGCGGTAACGGAAAGTGCGATTGATGTGTGGTTTTCACAAAATGGGTTGGTAGTCAGGGGATCGTATTGTTAGCCAATAAACAGATTGTAATATTACTTATAAAGTGTATTTTTTATGCAAACAATGCAATGGAACAATGGTTCTTTCTATAATGCAATGGAAGGTTTGATACCAGCTGTGTAGAAAGAATTTTGAATGACATTTTTATCACGTTTAGTTTGGCACTACAACCGTTCAAAGTTTCGGGGGCGGAAGCTGCGGTAGCGTAGCTGACTGGTAGAGTGGCTAGCCCCTGGGGCACGGCCTACTATCTCATGACCACCAGCCAGTTAGCTCAGCTATCGCAGCCTCCGCCCCCAAAACTTTGAACGGTTGTAGCTGCCAAACTAAACGTGATAAAAATGTCATTCAAAATTCTTTGTACACAGCGGGTGTCAAACTTTCCAGTGCATGATCGAAACAACCACTGTTCCATTTGCGAAATTCTATGTTTGCATAAAAAAACACTTTCTAGGCTTTTTACAATCTACATATTGGCTAACAATACGAGTCCTTGAATACCAATCCATTCTGTGAAAACCGCACATCAATCACACTTGTGGTGATTCACCCTGTATAGTGACAGGATAACAGTGTCGAGGTATATTGTAAAGTACGCTCCGATAGGCTGGGTATAAGATATTTCCTTTCCAAATTACTAACAGGGGGGAGGCGAATATGTCAGTTGCAGAATACTACATGTTGTTGCAAGTTAGCCACAACGTGTGTGTTCACATAGTGACGCGACGACAGTGCACAGTTGACGTACGACGTCTTGGTCGTTACCTCGCAGTACATCATACGTCTTGCTCTTCGACGGTCAACACAAATAATCGGTGAAATACGTTACCTCTGAAACTGCAAAAAGGCCGCCTCGATGGTGCACAGTTAGTGGGACCATGTGTGACGAAAACGGCTGTAACGTTAATGACAGCGTACACACAAGGTAAAACAAGAATATTAGGCACAACCCGAAGATAATGAGACCGACGAGCATTAAGAACGATTCTGGCCAGACAACATAACACTGCCGCTGCGGAAGCGACTGTAAACCTTAACACTCACTTGAGCAAAAGTGTTTCGATATAAATAGTAGAACTGGAATTTAACATTCATGGAAGGGCTGCAGTTGTAAATGCTTAATACTGGTAGCCAACGCAAAGCTTCGAAGGAACTAGTGCCACGATGAGACAACATGGACACTTGATGACCTGAAGTATGTGGTACATTCCGACGATTAATCGTTTATATATATTCCTTTCTACAAACAGCCGATTTTCTAAATCGAAACCCAGAAAAAAATTACGATACGGCATGCCTGATTCCTACAGTCAAGCATAGGGGAGATCCCGACATGATAGGGACAATCGTATCGTGGTATTCGACTATTTTCGTCATTTCCCTCACTGATCGGATATCTGTCAATGAATATTTCACCATCCTCGACAACAAACTGCTTACTACGATTGACATTTTGGCATATTCCAGAATGGTAATGCGTCCAGAATCTCAAAATATGTCCACACACAAAGTGTCCGGAAATTATGAAACATCTCCCATGGACAGCAAAATCTCTACGTCTCAGCGTAACTAAACCGACATGGGGATTTTTATAGCAGAGAGTAGGGACCAAATTACGGCTCCAAAATCATTGAAGTAATTGTCGTTTGTGTGGGCACAAGATAACATTATGTTGCAAAGTATAAAGATACTTTTCAGATCTGTTCCTCGAAGAGTTTCAGCACATTTCAAAGCCAATGGTGGGCCAACTCCTTACTAATAAATAAATATTTTGTCCAAGTTAGGTGTTCATATTATTTTGTCCACCCATTGGTCCTTATGAATGAGAAAGAGCACATGCCCCAAAGAAGATTCTCAGAGCAAAAGAACGTTCTCAGAGTAAGTTCTAAATTTCGTATGAATAAAAACTTCGAAGCATATACTCTGAGCATGTAGTTCATTCTCGCTACCTCCCCTCCTCCTTGAGTAAGTTCTCCGTGTGTCATGTCTGGTACAGCTGTTCAATCGTGTATTTCTTTAAACCAGCTCAGTCACCTAATTATTGAGTATACAAATTGGAAGTAGGTGTCGATGTGTTCAGGAAGAACTGTACTATGTTTACATATTAGTTTGTTGTGCAGCAGCATATTATTAAGACTAAATATGGACTTTTTTCTTCTGACTATGTCACAAATTTTTCATCTTGCGAAAAACTGTGTCTTTCAAGTTCGGTTGGCACAATTTGGGGACGAAATTTTAAGAATGAATTACATTTTCATCTCTTTCAACGTGGAACGCTGTCAGAGCTTTCTAATACGAGATACTTTTATGAAATATGACACAAAATGGTATGCTCATAAAAGATGGGCCATGCGATTTTGCTATAAGAAACAGACTACTTGGTATGTAATTAATCAGTTATTAATTTTACTGTCTTTTATACTCACTTCTAACATAACAGAAGTTACGATTACGAAGGCAAAAAACGCATCTTAAATAGGCCATCCGAGTTTGGTAGAATGATCAAGAGCAGTACAAAAATACTTCAGTACATTGTACTGCAGAAATATTTGTTTTGTAATACTGTAAGTCCGGGGATGGCCGATTGGTCTAAGGCGTCATGTTTGTAAGTGTAGGTACTGATGAATATAGCAGTTTGATCCAGTAGATTTACGAACACTTACAACAATGCTAGGCTGAAGAATTTTTGACTGCACAACACAGAACGTTACGTTGCCCGGTGTGTGTTTAGCACAAACTAAAGTGATCTTTAGTGTGTTCCGCGTAAGCGCAGTAGGTCGTGTAATGCGCTCAATATATAGCTGAAAGACAAAAGGTAGCACTTGAAGCTCCGCATGCGATTCGTCAAAAATGTTCAAATGTTTGTAAATATAGGAGACCAAACTGGTGTGGTCATCGGTCCCTAGGCTTACAAACTTCTTCAGCAAACTTAAACTAACCTAAGCAGAATACACACACACGCGCGCGCGCGCGCGCGCTCGCGTACATATGCCCGAGGGAGGACTCTAACTTCTGGCGGGAAGCAGCCTCGCAGTCCATGAGAAAGCACCTAGAACCACTGGTCTGTTATCGCATGGCATGAGAGTCCTCATCCATCTTCAGAAAATAGCCAAATCAGGTCGGTTGCGTTTTCATTAAGTGCAGTGATATGTAATATGTGCTGGACAGGAGCGCTGACTCCGTGGGTGCGCCGGTGCTAGTGCACTCCCAACGAAATTTTCGGGGGTGCTCAGCACCCACACAAAATAAGGGAGGAAAATAAAGTAGCACAAAAATGGTGAAATTATAAAGCTCTAAATTATGAACATTTTGCCATCGCAGTGTAGCAAGCACGACCTCGCCGCTAGGCTGTTCCAACGGTGCCCCAAGGAGCATACATTCACTGCAGCGGCTTCGAGCCCGTTCGGCGGGAAGGGAGCGGAAACACTGTCCCCTGACCGCATGGTGTCGTAACCGATGTAACAATCAGAGTTAAGTGACAGCCATAGTGAGTTGTGGAAGCTCCATTAATTCTGTTCATTCAGATGTATTGAAATCAATACAATTATGTCAAGGTATTTAGTTCTGCTAACAAGTACAACAAATTAGTTCAGTGGTGTTACACACGACTACATATAAAACATCAAAGGCAGGTAGAAGGCGAAGCACCTGGAGGGCTAGCAGAAATGTACTGAAAAGTGAATTCGGTAAATTGCTCCATTCACGAAGCGCCATTGTCTGCTCAAGGAGTGCAATCAGGCGCACTAATAAAAGGCGTCAAGTATGTGAGATTTGTGCTTTGTCGGTGTATATGTTGCAGCCAAAGCCCGAAGGGCGGCCACATCGCGAATTGGCCGGCCATTTCGCACTCTGGACAAGTAGATTGGCCAGTCAGATTACTGGAAAGAATCGGCGCTTATAAGACTTTGCCCAGCCATTTCGCGATTTGGCCGGAGGTTCCTGGCCAGGACGCGATGTGACTGTACATTTGCCGAGGAATTCTTGTCTAAATGGAACTGGATACTGTCATGTGGTGACAATGTGCGATAGGCAGAATCTCTCTCACTCTGAGCGTTAACTGTGCCGTGCACGTGGTAGCTGCTGCTTTTCGGAGAAGATCCTGCCTCTGTGCCTTCTTTTTCTTCCCGGAAAAGGGATTAATTGTGAGTACCGTTTCGTTTTGTTGCATTTTTCTTTCTGGTATTAGGGCATCTATCAGAAGTGGCAAGAGAACGTCTGTTAATTACGTGAACAGAATTTTCGTCCGTCTGTTTATTATTGTTATTATTTGCCCCCACTTTGTCCTAAATCAGTAATTGAACATACCAGTACTAATTATTTGCTTGTAAGATCTAGACTGCTCCCATGTAAAGGCATTCGATTTCAACTTTTCGATCATTCTTCCGCAGGTTTACCCATGACTACACCACACGGGGACGATGTTCAGGATGAATGTGGGTACAAGCAGATGCGGTAACACTACTGCAAGAAAAACAAATAACAGCGAAATAATCACCAGTGATAGATACTGTTCTTTCGTAGAGGACGTTAAACAAGCAACAGAAAAGCAGATAAAAGATAATGTTGACTATCGTCGACTACGAAAGTACGACGTTATTGTAGTTGAGCGAAAAGAAAAACTTATTCACTCAGTTACAGGAGATAACAGAACTACTTTGCACTATGTCTCTGCAGAAGAACTTCGAAATACTGCACGATACTCACTTGAAAATGGAACATGCAAGTCAGTCTCGGATGTCATAAAAAATGTCATAAAAGTGGACTTCACTTATTCAAACCTTCTCAGACTAAATTATGTAACCCAAAGACATGTTTAGTTTCCGGACCTCTATTGTTTCAAGAAGTTAATTCAATATGATTGGTACATCTGATAGACATGCAAAGTAGCCCTGATGGGGACTACAAGGTTATACTCAAGTACCAAGATCACTTAACTAAATTTATACTATTGCGATCCCTGTAAAGTAAAAGAACAGAAAAAGTCGCTTACCATTTGCTTGACATCTTTACCACTATAGGCGTTCCAAGTGTGCTGCAGCCAGATAATTTCCGAATCACGTTATAAAATGGTATTCACCTTTTGGGCTTGACTGAAATTTTTTCAGGGAAAACACATAGCCAAAGCCAAGGTTCTGTCGATCGGGCCAACCATGCTAATGACATGGATGCAGACAAATAACTTAGCGCATTGCGCTGAGAGCCTTCGATTCATCCAGTACATGAAAAACCGGTTCCTTTCATCATGGAATTCAGCAGTCTCCATACGAGGCAATGTTTGGCTGTAAAACAAAAGTGGGGCTGAGTACTTCACATCTCCATAAAAATAGTTATAGATCACATAGCGACAAAGTAAGACCTTGAGAAAGTCGAAAGAGAAAGGAAAGACGCTATAAATGTAGCGACTACTGCCAACAATGGAAACGACGCCGTAGAGATCGAATCATCGGAAAGTTAAGACCAGTTACCTGACAATAACAAGCCGAAAATGTAGTGTATTCTCTCTGAAGAAGAGTATTGCAGATCATTGTTGTGTATTATGCGGCAAATACGTGAATGCAATAAGTGTAAGAAGTACTGAAGCAGAGGAAGAAGATGGAGGAATAGTTATTTTCAAACTATGTTATAATAAACAAGAAATTAGGAAGAAGAGGGCTGGAGCTCACGACGCTAAGGGTGCTAAGATGCTTAAAAATTCAGACGCAAAATTTCCACCTTCACAAGTCGGAGGCAATGTTCTCATCCGTACACCACATGCTGAGGTCGCGGAAATCCCAGAAGCGTTCTTGCCGTTGTAGGGCGCTAAAAACCTTGCTGTTGTGCGCCCAAAACATCCTATCCTATTCTATCCTATCTTGCCGTTGTGATGAACGTCGTAACTGGGAACAGTGCATGGTGTTCTGAAAACAACTATATTACAAAAGCCATTTATCTGTTGTGCCCGAGAAACTGCTCACGTTGGAATCCGTAGCCAAAGAAGATAAATCATTTCGAACCATATCGCCCTTACAGTCACTGACTAGTGGCCAAGGATACAATCAATACAATAATTGCTCTACTAAATGCACCACAAATCGCAGCAAATGCAGAAATAAGAAAACATTGTGTAATTCTAAACATAATAAATGATTAACTTGCTGTAATTTGTGAAAACCGGTCGTATTAAAAATATTCATGAAGTGAATGGATTTTGTAGTTTTTAACTGATATTGATAAATAAATTGCATACAGCTTGAAATTTTTTCATTCCATTTTTATTTATCTTCCGATTCTGGCCGATCTGTCTACGCCACTCCGCGAACTGGCGAGCCATACCCGAAATCAGGTAAAGATCGGACATTGGCCGGCCAGTTGAAAGCGGTATTGGTCACTTCGCGACTTGGCCGGCCATTTCGCGCATTGGCCGATTTCGGGCTTTGGCTGTAACTTATATATAACCGCCATTTCAAAGGTTTCCTGAAAGTTATACAAGCTGAGCATGGGAATATGCCTTAGCACAGTACAGTTCGTTGGCTTAGTCACGAAAAAGTTTTTGAGTTTTTGTTCGTCAGTCATGAGGAAATCTCTGTCTCTCCAAATGATAGGGGGGAAAGTGCATTGTCGAACATATTAAAGCTGGATGTTAATCTAAAGTTCCATACTTTCATAACTATGCACTTTAAGAAATTCTAATTGCAGGGCAAAGAGCATCTAATAATAGAGACGCAGGACCAAATCAAAGCGTTTATGAAAGAGTTTGTCTGAGAGGAAAATGAATTACAAAATTATAACTTTATTTAATCGTCTGATTCGTTTTAAACGTCTTTAAAATTTCCTAAACGAACCAGTGGTGATCGTTTTCAAATTAATGATTGTTTCTTATTTGTTTTTTTGTTTTCTATAATATTGAATATACAACAGCTGAAGTAATGTTAATAATATGAGTGGGTGTTCTCTCTCGCTTTTCTCATATCAAATCATGCATAGTTGTTACTACCGTAATATGACTGGAACTTTTTCTAGCTTGCAAGCAAAAATCAGAGAAACTAAGCCATGAGCACTGCTTGGCCCATTGTTTGAACCTTGTGACCGAAGAGGTAATGACAAATGAAACCACGAGCACCCACACTGATTTTCAAAAGTCGGCGCCTCTGGTGCTGGATCATAACCAGTATTTTTTGTTTTTTGTTTTATTTACTTCGTCAGTGTACGTGCAACGAGCCTAGGGATCATAAATGGGCGGCCGCGGTGGAGTAGCCGAGCGGTCTAAGGCTCCTCGCTGCGGAGCGCGCGGTTGCTCGCCGTGGAGGTTCGAGTCCTCCCTGGGGCATGTGTGTGTGTGTGTGTGTGTGTTGTCCTTAGGTTAGTTTACCTAGGTTTAAGTAGTTTTTGAGCTCCGTCTGATGACCCCGCAGTTTGGCCCGATAGATTTACAGACATTTGAACATAAATGGGCCACTTAGCCATGACTCTCAGCCTTTCGTGCCAAAAGCATAAGAGCCATGCCGGGAGTTGTGTAATATTTCGGTCAGGGACGCTTCTGTTCAGAGCCGTTGCCAATGGAAGCTTTCATGCACGCTACGCAGCCCCCAGCGTCCCGCTCGCCTGGGGAGCCAGACAGAGCCAGCAGGAGACCAGGAGACACCCCAACTTTCACTTCGCCACCGGCCACCGCCCCACACTCTCCCGCCCCAGCCTGACTATAGGAGCGTCCAGATAAATGGCGACAACGGACGCAGGATAGAGAGGTCGTTACAACTAAATAGCGCGTGTGCAATGGAAAGCCCTTATCTGCAGATACCAAAGGAGTCGTTCCCAAAAATCAGCGACGGCATCGCAGATAAACCGTGGCCCCTGCAGACGGGAAGAAGACAAGCAAACCCCTGCAGTGCACACAATACCATGTTTCTAGCCAGGGTGAAAGACCCTGGTAAATGGCTTACCAGGCAGGCCTGACACAGACAGCGGCCACAAAGAACTGTTTTGGCCCACTTTAGGTTAAGGTAGTAACACTAAAAGTGGGCCTTTGCGATCGCCTTTTGACAGCTCGAAATTTAAATGAAAATAACGGCTTAACTACTCATCTGACACGAAAATTAAATAACCCAATTTGTAGAGGAGAAAATTCTTTACAACTTTGCTCTCTTAAGTTTTTTTCATATCTCGTATCGTTTCAGAGATATTTGCAAGAATAACGGCGATTTTCGGATGTATGTATGAATCTGTCCGTCTGTCTGTCCGTAACGTGTTTCCTGTTTTTAAGACGAACCGTTCAACCGATCAGCACCAAATTTTACAGACATAATTGTAGGCCGCCAGAGACCAGAACCTCCCTTATTGAAATTTTTCGTACAAGAAAAACGTTAGTAATACGAAAAAAAGCCGTTTGTAATGTAATTATAATTGCAAATAAACCGTTCATCCGACGCGAAAATTAAATAACCGAATTTATAAAGGAGAAAATTCTCTACAACTTTGTACCCTTATGTCTTTTTCATATCTCGTATCGTTCGAGAGATATTTGTAAAAATAACGGAGATTTGACACCCTCCATTGAATTAACGAAAACCAGCCGTTCGGAGATGTCACGTGACATTCCTCGCCTAGAACTCTCCCTGGCATACGCCATCTTGCGTTGCGTATTTGATGATTTTCTTCTTGTAACTTACACGTTGTCATTTCAAAGCAATGACGCACTGAAGAATTAACAAAAACGAGTCGTTCTCAGTACGATAAATGATAATCTAGTGTCTACAAATGCCATATTAGCATCAGTTAACAACGGCCATCAATAGTATGAGATTAAAGGACTCATCTTTTGATTGATAGCCCTAGCGTACTGGGCAAGGCGATGGACTATAATGCTAAAGTTCGGCGGTTAGGAACCTGTCACTACCTAATTTTTTTTCCTAAAAGGGTTTCAGACACTCTTAATAATTATTTTTTTATTATTTTAGTCCAAAATGATTACAAAACTTATAAAACTACAAATCTAAAGTGGGCCGTAAAACACGTCAGTGCGATTTATTAATTTATTTATTTATTTTTGAACCAAGAAGGAATGCAGAAGATAAAGACAACATGCATGAGACGTGGAAAAGATGCCAGTTCGCGAGTCTCATCTCGGCCCACAGAACATTTCCACCTGCGACTAAGAGGCGTGGTAGTAAAAAACGGGCGATCAGCTATTGGATAGCATTGCAAAACCAAGCCACCAATCACAGAGCCAAAGACAAGCAAAATTCGAGAAGGTGTAGCTGGAGAGCGAAAGGGGGACTTGGTGAGCAACCGTCGAAGAAGAAACTTGATCTGACGCCGGACAAGCGAGAGGACATGCAGGCAGCTCCCGCCTGTGCAGACACGGGACTTGGACGCCTTCGCTCCGCGCCGCACATCGGCAGAGCAGGGCGGGCGCGTGATGCTGCCACTGCCTGACGCCCACATCAAGTTCATGTTGAGGTGATTACCTCTCCCTTCCCTGTTCATATCTGAGTCGTGTCTGTCGTGACCTCGTCGCCTTTTGCTGAGTACTCGTCCCGGTATAGTCATCACGAAAGGTATTGGTGCAGGAAACGATGTCAACTGTAACAACTGTTCAGATTAATAATACAAGTTTTATTGACTGAAAATTATAATACTCAACTTTAGAACATAAGTCTGTTTCTTCTACTTGCTTCTCGCGGTGTCTTGCGTATGATGTTAGCTACGCTGACACCTAATGACTATTAAGTTCGAACCTGTGTTCTGACTTATTACTGTCCTGTTTCTGACTTCGTAGCTGACTAGCAACTGCCGAGCTTTCCAAGCGTATGTCTGCCTAGATATAGCCGCTTGTAGAGACCGCGCATCTTCGGTTACTCCCTCCAGGATGCGCGGCGCCTGCTTACGATTGGCTTTCGGCCGATCACTGCCTTCTCCACTATCGTTCTATTACGTCTGGCGTGTGGCGCCGACTTTACGCCACAAAAGTGCCCATGCCCTGTCAAATCGGCCCTGAGAGGTTATTGTTATTAAATATTTTAATAAATGAAACTACACTCCTGGCCATTAAAATTGCCATAACACAAAGATGACCTGCTACAGATGCGAAATTTAAATGTTCAAATGTTTGTAAATCTATTGGACCAAACTGCGTGGTCATCAGTCCGTAGCTTGCAAACTACTTAACCTAAGGTAAACTAACCTAAGGACAAACACACACACCCATGTCCTAGGGATGATTCGACCTCCGACGGCGAGCAACCGCGCGCTCCGCAGCGAGACGCCTTAAACCGCTCGGCTACTCCACCGCTGCCGCGAAATTTAATCGACAGAAAGAAGATGCTGTGATATGCAATTGCTTAGCATTTACACAAGATTGGCTCCAGTGGCGACACCTACAACGTGCTGACAAGAGGAAAGTTTCCAACCGAATTCTCATACACAAACAGCAGTTGACCGGCGTTGCCTGGTGAAACGTTGTGTTGCCTTGTCTATTTACGAGAAATGCGTACCATCACGTTTCCGACTTTTATAACGGTCGGATTGTAGCCAATAGCGATTGCGGTTTATCGTATCGCGACATTGCTGCTCGCGTTGGTTGCGATCCAATGACTGGATCCCAACTCACTAGCAGTCGAGATGACAGGCATCTTATCCGCATGGTTGTAACGAATCGTGCAGCCACGTCTCGATCCCTGAGTCAACAGATGGGAACGTTTGCAAGATAACAACCATCTGCCCGGTGGAGTAGCCGAACGGTCTAAAGCACCTCGCTGCGGAGCGCGCGGTTGCTCGACGTGGAGGTTCGTGTCCTCCCTGGGGCATGGGTGTGTGTGTTTGTCCGTAGGTTAGTTTACCTAGGTTTAAGTAGTTTGTAAGCTACGGACTGATGACCACGCAGTTTGGTCCGATAGATTTACAGACATTTGGACATTTTGAACAATCATTGCACGAACAGTTCGATGACGTTTGCAGCAGCATGGACTATCAACTCGGAGACCATGGCTGCGGTTACCCTTGACACTGCATCACAGACAGAAGCGCCTGCGATGGTGTACCCAATTACGAACCTGGGTGCACGAATGGCAAAACGTCATTTTTTCGGATGAATCCAGGTTCTGTTTACAGCATCATGATGTTCGCATCCGTTTTGGCGGTGAACGCACCTTGGAAGCGTGTATTCGTCATCGCCATACTGGTGTATCACCCGGCGTGATGGTATGAGGTGCCATTGGTTACTCGTCTAGGTCACCTCTTGTTCGCATCGACGACTCTTTGAAGAGTGACCGCTACATTTCAGATGTTTTACAACCCGTGGCTCGATCCCTGCGAAACCCTACATTTCAGCAGGGTAATGCACGACCGCATCTCGCAGGTCCTGTAGGGTCTTTCTGGATAAGGAAAATGTTCGATGCTGCCCTGACCAGGACAATTAAATCGTACGCTTTCTTCAAATTAGAGTGAAAAGCGTTATGGGAAAAAAAAAAACTCGCGCAGAATGAAACTTGGACATTTTCGATTTTCACGATGTAGGGTAGTTCTATATACCGGCAACAGTTATAACAGCGTGAAAATCGGAAAAGTGATTGGCCCCATACAACAATTGCCAACGTACTGTAGTTAAAATCGCAAATTATGGAGGACAACGGCGTTTGTTAAGATCGCTACCAGGCTCGCAAATTATAGCTATTTTATATGGTCAAGATTAGACTACCGATTTTCATTGCCTGGAATCATGGCTGGATTACGATATACCACAGAAAAAAATCAAACATATAAATGCTATTACTAATGTGTAAAACAGAATGTGGAATGTACATGTGTGTGTGTACGAACTTCCTCTAACGAACGCCAGAAGGAGAGCTTAAAGAAGAGTGAATAATGTTCCTCTCATTAAACTCAGTCAAAAGAATGTTTACAACATCTTTTGTTATAAGGATAGAGGAACATGGTAATTGTTGTAAGGTATGGAGTATAATATGTTTCCTGTAATGAAATCCGAAGTATTTATTTTGAACAGTAAAACCTGACTCATTTTCCACATTGGGCAGGGTTTCGCGTGGTTTCGATAATTAGTATTCGTAAAGAGCCTTTTTGTGATGTACAGTTACTTTATAAACCATCATGCTGTATTATTTAGCAACGATTGGTTAGATATGATTAACTGTTATACGAAATCTATTTATTGGTTTACATATACTTATATTCAGGCCTCCGCGTTGCTCGTCTCCTGTTGCAGGAGTACCAACTATGATTCGATAGCGCGCTAGTCGCAAACTTAAGATGTTTTGAAGAATACTACAGCACTAATGCGTAATCTTAACTGTACGTAATACACCAACAGAAAAAGGTTATGAATCGGTGCACGCTGAACAAACAAGTGTTTAGAGAACACACTGACGAAACCGCAGAAGGCGGTGAAGCTCAAACCTGCTGCGAGAACAGCATCTGACTTCCGCGGTGAGTCACAGAAGTGTCAGGAGGAAGATTCGCGCGCCGGGCGGTGCTAAAACAGCTGAGTCACGGAGCGTTACTGCACCGGGATTCTCAGGCCGGCTGGGGAATCGGCCGCCGCGGTTTCGTCAGCCGTGACGTAACGACCGCAGGCTGCGGCCTCTCGGTGGAACTCGTCTGCTATCGCCACGCCCCCAAAGAGCAGCTGACGAAACAGCCCGCAACCTCGGCAAAGCCTCTGCCGCGGCTATAACACTACCGGCCTGTGGTACGCATACACATACGAGTGATTCAGAAAGAACATCCCATCTTTAATTAACGAAAGAAACATAACGGAATCTTGGGTAGTAGATCAATATGAAAGTACTTAACAAAGCTTTTTTAGAGTATATGGCAAATGAAGCTCATGGTTCAGGGTAGTTTCAGGGGTAAGACAAGGCTCTAACCTGTCACCACTGTTGTTCATACTATTCATGGATCATATGTTGAAAACAGTAGACTGGCAGGGCGGGATTAAAATAGGTGAAAACAAAATAAGCAGTCTCGCATATGCTGATGACTTAGTTGTATGGCCTATTCGATTGAAAGCTTGCAAACTAATATTTCAGAGCCCGATCAGAGGTGCAAGGATTATGATATGAAGATCAGCACCTTCAAAACTAAAGTAATGTCTGTGGGAAAGAGATTCAAACAGATTGAGTGCCAAGTAGGAGAAACAAAGCTAGAACAGGTAGACAGTTTCAAGTACCTAGGATGTATTTTCTCATAGGATGGCAACATAGCGAAAGAACTGGAATCGAGGTGCAGCAAAGCTAATGCAGTGAGTGCTCAGCTAAGATCAACTCTCTTCTACAAGAAGGAAGTCAGTACCAAGACTAAGTTAGTAGTGCACCACTTTATCTTTCGATCAACTTCGTTGTATGGGAGTGAAAGTTGGGTGGATACAGATTACGTTATTCATAATGTAGAGGTTACAGATATGAACGTAGCAAGAATGATTGCAGGTACTAATAGATGGAAACAATGGCTGGAGGGTGTCCATAATGAGGAAATCAAAGAAAAACTGGGAATGAACACTATAGCTGAAGCAGTTAGAGAGAACAGACTAAGATGGTGGTGTCATGTCATACGCATGGTGGAAGCAAGGTTACCTAAGAGACTCATGAGCTCGGCAGCGGAGGGTAAGAGAAGTCGAGGTAGCCCTAGAGGAAAGTACTTAGATTCGGTGCAGAATGATTTTGAAGTAAAAGGCATAACATCAGAGAGGCATCAATGTTAGCATTGAATATGGGATCATGGAGGAATTTTATTAGAGGTACTATGCTCCAGACTGAGCGCTGAAAGGCATAATCAGTCTCTAATGATGATGATGATTATTATTTTATCTATAAAACAAGTTCACAGGCGTTCAATATAACAGCTTCAGACACTCGTATGACATCAAACCGATGTTCGAACTCGTTCCAAACACGTAACGGTTTGGATAGTGCAGTTATTTCGCCTTTTTATTCCTCAGTGTTAGCTAGTAAAAGTGGTCGGAGCACCAGATACTTAACTTACACTTACAGAAAAAAAAAAAAAAAAAAAAAAAAAAACCCGCATTGGGTCAGGCCTCTTAGAGACCAATGATAAAGTGCTCAGTCACGATGTTCCTGTTGGTCAATCCAATGCTTTGGGTAACTTTCCTTCGAACAGGTACGGACAGATGAGTGCCAACGGGCTGGTGCTTTTTCTGATGCCATACGAATTCACTTGCTTCTTCTTCGAGTTGAGGCAACAGCCAATTCTGCAGTATATATATATATATCTGTGTGTGTGTGTGTGTATGTCTGTTCGGTGTATGTTTATCACGTCTGAACCACAAGACATAGAGAACTAAATTTGTACAGTTAATAATGTCTACCCGGGGAAGGCTTTAGGCACGGTTTTATGACGATGGGATAGCTATTTATCTATATACATTAATATATTAATGTAAATGTATGTTCGGTGTACGATTATCACGTCCGAACGACAAAACGCAAAGACTTAAATATTTTTACAGTTACTAATTTGTACCTGAGGTAAGTTTTAGGCACGGTTTTATTGCGATCTGATAGATATTTAGTAATTTGAAGAATATAAAGCGAAATGCAGAACGATAATTACTCTTTGAAAATTATATTTACTCTTTGAAAATGGTTTTATTGGTTGCATTGTTTCTTGAGGTTTGATAATGATAAAAGGGTGGAGATTATTGGTATGGAAAGTTATCGGTGTATATAAAATTCTACGTGTGTGTGTGTGTCAATATTTGCTCTGCAGCGAAAACTGCAGAGCGCAATATTCTGTGTGTAATTGTTGTCCGAAGTCTCCTGTTGTACACCATAGCAGTTCAATGCCTATAGCTATAAGGGGGTGGAAGATATGCTGTTTGAAAGTCGTCAAATTATAAAAAAATTCGGACTGAAGGCCAGCGATGACGTTTGCGACTCTATAGCAAGGAGGTTACATACAACGAAACGTGATGCCACAGACCATATCTTTTGTCTATGCGTGCTTCAATGTCTTCAGCTCTTTCTGTGTAAGGATAAGCATACGAATAAGGAAATATAAGAATAAATAAATAAAGCAGTAAAAATGAAATTTCTCTTAATAGATCTCTAAAAAATGGATTTGACGTTTCGCGCATTACATCAAGTGACCGATATGTTATGTTATTACAATCATTATTGCTGAATTTCGTGATTGTATTCTTCGAAACGAGTGCATTTTTACGTGCGAGTTGATCTAAACTACTTACTTTCCCGATAAACGGTAAGTGTATAGACTTCTGCAATCTGATAGGAATATTTTTCAGTTCCGCTTTATTAGCGACATTTCCTCAAAAATGAGTGAAATTAATTACATTAATTTAATTGTTATTTAAACTTTGTTTCTTATATATTCTCCAATAATGTTTTCAGAAAGAAGGAAATAACCATATATATATATATATATATATATATATATATGGTTAAGGATTGGCGGCAATTTGATAATTTTGTGTTTATTGTCACAACCAGGCCTTAGGCCAGTCTCAAATGTAGTGGTTACAATCAAATGTTTGTAAAGCTTAAGGGACTAAACTTACAAACTACTAATGAACTAGCTTATACTAAAGACGGCACAAACATCCATGCCCGAGGGGCGATTCGAACCCCTGACGGGGAACGGCCTCGTGCATCGCAGCATAGCGCCTCAATGCGCTCGGCCGCTCCTCCGCGGCTATGTCGTGGTCATTTGGAGTCGAGTCCATGTCAGAAGCATAAAATGGGTAGCACATTTGTCCCCGCATCTTACTTTAAAATAATAAGACAGGTATGTTTTTGCCATAAGGTCATAAAGGCAACTGTTTCGTAAACGACCTGAACCAATTTCAGACTTTCCGAATGGGCGGCGGAATTTTCAGCTCTCTCCCGTCCGCATCAAATTCCCAAACTACACACAGTCGCAAACGATAACTGTAGCGTCTCAATCGTCCTTTCCGTGTTATGCTCGCTATTTCGGATTTCCTTCCAGGTTTGCAGTTCTGCGGTGAAGTAAAAAAACTATACGCCGTCGTCACGTACTGATAGGTACATAACGTGGCATCTGCTTTTTTTTTCGTTTTTTTTCGGATATTCTTCAGTGTGTAGCGTTCTTGGTAACGGATACTTGCGTAATTAAGTTAAAATTTCTGTATATTTACGTTATACCACATATCACTAAGTTTTCCAAATTTTTCAAGCTTCCATCCCTGTTCTAAGTCTTCTTGAGTGTGTATAAGCCTAATCAGGAGTCCGTAGGAGATGACATGGGAGGCGAACAGGTTTAGACAAATCGACGGTACTTTTATAAAGTATTTCTAAATTGGATTCTTCTCTTTGGACGTATAACAGGTCTAAGAGAAGCAAGGTTAGCAGTTGGGTGTCTTTGCCGGGCCCCCATTGCTGCTGTAGCAGTTTTAGAGTTATTCAAAGAAAGTCTATGCCAGGTAGTGCGTAGGTATTCGGGCCATGTAATATTAGTCGGGAGAGACTTGAACCTTAAGAGTATAGATTGGGACCTCTCTAGTTTCATTTCAGGCGGTACCGACAAGCAGTCTTGCGAACTACTGCTGAACACGTTTTCCGAAAACTGTCTTGAGCAGTTAAACCGACAGCCCACAACCAATGGAAATATTTTTGTCATTATAGCTACAAACAAGTCCGACCTCATTAACGATGTCATTGTAGAGACAGGAGTTAGTGATCATAATATCGTAATAGTGTAAATGGTGACCAAAGTTAATCAACCAATCAAGAAGGCTAGGAGTGTGTTTTTGTTAGAAAGAGCCGATAAGCAGTTGTCAGCATTACACTTAGAAAATCAATGGACATCCTTTAGTTTCGGTACAATGGATGTAGAAGAATTGTGGACGAAACTTAAGTGTATTATAAGTAAATGCTTAGAGAAATATGTGCACATAATTTCGATTAAGGATAGAAAAGATCCACCGTGGTATAATAACACTGTTAGAAAGCTACTGAGAAAGCAAATGCTGTTGCACTCTCGGTTCAAAGAAGAACACGCAAATGATGACAGGCAAAAGTTAGTAGAGATTCGTACGTCTATAAAAAGATCGATACGCGAAACATGCAATAATTACCACAGCCATACCTTAGCAAAAGACCTTTCCGAGAACCCAAAAATATTCTGGTCCTATGAAGGAAACAGAAATTTGAAGTTATAGATTTAATCTTTAAGAAATCTTTTACGCGTGTGGACCGCAGAAACGTTCCATCATTTGATCAATGCTCTAACTTCCAAATGGAGGACATAGTAATATGTATTTCCGGTATAGAGAACTAGCTGATAGAGCTAACTACAAAAGTCTCGCCGGCCGCTGTGGCCGAGGAGACTGAGGCGCTTCAGTCACGGTCTGCACGGCCACTACGGTCGGGGGTTCGAATCCCCCCTCGGGCATGGATATTTGTGCCGTCCTAGTTCGTAAGTAGTTCATAAGTAGTTTGTAAGTTTAGGGACTGATGACCCCGTAGTTAAGTCCCATAAGCTTTACAAACATTTGAACATTTGAGCAAAAGTCTCCTTGTAGGATGTAATACCGTTCAGTTTTACAAAGAATATTTTGTGGCATTGGCCCCTTACTTAGCTTGCATTTCTCGCGAATATTTAGTTCAGCGCAAAGTTCCTAATGATTTGAAGAAAGCGCAGGTGACTCCCGTTTATGAGGAAGGTAAAAGAACTGACCCACATAATTACAGGCCAATATCGTTGACATCAGTTTCCTGTAGAATTTTCGAGCATATTCTCATCTCGAATATAGTAAATTTCCTTGAGAGGAATAAGCTTCTTTCTATGGATCAGCACGGGTTAAGGATACATAGTTCGTATGAAACTCTTGCCCTTTTCTCACATGACATTTTGCGAGCCATGGATGAAGGGCAACAGGCAGACTGTGTTTCTTCTCTATTTCAAAAAGGCATTTGACGCGCTGCTACATTGCAGACTGCTAACGAAGATACGAGCATATGGAATAGGTTCACTTATTTGTGACTGACTGGAAGACTTCCCAAGTAAAAGAACGCTGTACGTAGTTCTTGACGTCGAGTGTTCATTAGAGACGAGTGTATCGTCAGGCTTGCCCCAGGGGAGTGTGATAGGACCGCTATTATTTTCTATCTATATAAATGATCTGATGGACAGAGTAAGTTGTAATATGCGGCTGTTTGCTGATGATGTTGTGGTGTATGGGAGGGTGTCGTCTTTAACTGACTGTAATAGCATACAGGATGACTTAGACAAAATTTCTAGTTGGTGCGAAGAATGGCAGCTAGTTCTAAATGTACAATATGGTAAGGTGATGCACATTAGTAGGAAAAACAATTCCATAATGTTCGAAGACAACATTAGTAGTGAGCTTCTTGATGCAGTCGCGTTGTTCAAATATCTAGACGTATCATTGCAGAGTGACATGAAATGGAACGAACATGTAAGGACAGTTGTGGGTAAAGCGTACAGCCGACTTCGATTTATTGGGATAATTTTGGAAAGATGTACTTCATTTGTAAAGGAGACCACGTATACAACGCTTGTACGACCACGTCTTCAGTATTGCTCAAGTGTTTGGGACCCGGAGCATATTAAAGGAAGACATGGAAAGACATGGAAGTAGTTCAGAGGCGAAGAGCCAGGGTCGTTATTGGTAGGTTCGACCAATGCGCGATTGTGACAGAAATGCTCCGGTAACTCAAATCGTCAACAGACGATGTTCTTTCCGACAAATTCTCTTGAAAAAATTTAAAGGGTCGGAATCTGATGCTGAATGCAGAACGGACTTGCTGCTGCCGAGTTACATTTCGCGTAAAAATCACAAAGAGAAATTAGGGCTCGTACAGAGGCATGTAGACATTCTATTTTCCCTCGTTTTATTCGGGAGTGGAATAGGAAAGGAAATGCCTAGTAGTGGTACAGTGTACCCTGGCCCACGCATCTTACAGTGGATTGCGTAATATCTATGTAGATGTAGATTAAATAAACAAGTCTGCGTCTTTGCTGGATTTGGTAGAAGCTGGTTCCCGTTGTAATATTCAGTAATAACTTATAGGACATGTGTTAGATTTCTCTCGCTGTGATTGATCTGAATTGGCAGGCAATGGCTACATCATCAGCATACATAAAGGAGAAGGATGGAGCATTCCAGAAGATTGTACATGTACAGTCGTGCGTCCTCTGGTCAACGGTAGATACCGGCAAATCCTTCCACATACTGAGCTACGTCTAAGTCGACAATTTATGGAGAACTATGAGCTGTAAACATACACGATTTGGTCGTTCTCTGGCAGTTACATCAGCCTTACGAAGACGAAGCTCTCAGAACGCTTTCGTGCCCTGACACAGAAATAAACATACGCATCCCTTGCATCATGCTCTGTCAAATGATGGCACAGGTCCGGGAATTCGATGCCACTGGTAAGACCGCAGCGGGCGGTGACGCCCCTTCCTGTATGACCGCAGGCAGGATGCCGCGCTCATTATGTGTCCTTTCCTTCTTAGTGTCTGTCACGAAACTGCATCGTCACTGCAGCTCCTGAACTCAACGGGAATACTGATTAATTTACTGCGAAACGCTTAAAGGAAGCCCAGTTGACATTCTCTCTCTCACCCGCTGAGAAAGCCTTTAGTGAAAACTTCCTGCCGGCCGCGGTGGCCGAGCGGTCTGCGGCGCGCAAGTCACGGTCTGGTCGGACACTACGGTCGGGGGTTCGAATGCCCCCTTTTGTTCAAGGTGGAGTGGAGATCGGCTACCTCCGCCACCACCTGGTCCGATCACAACCCCTACTCAACAATCCTACTGAACACCTTATCCTCATCCATTTCCTTGCCTCCCTCACGTCATCCTTGCCAACATCTATATCTGTAGCACTGCTCCTCTCCCTTACGACTTCCTGTCCAATATCGATGGTTTCTACACGACCGATGTGCTTGCCGCTAACCTTAACCTTCCTTCACATTCTGCCATTGGTTTGTCTCCTTGCTCAGGGGTGACACTGTCCCCCTCCCAAAATCTAAACACCCCGAGAGCAAAAACACCTCCGACATTATCCTCACCTCTCCTAACCTCCTGGGCGGAAATCCTTGACCTCAATGGCAGTGATCAGGCCCCCGTTCTCCTCACTATATACACCTATGACCGCCCGGACCGTGCTCCCCATTCTGAACCCCCTCCTAAGATCATTCATGATTACTCGTGTTCTGACTGGGATTCCATTGACACCTCAGTCGCCAGCCATCCTCAACTCCTTCTCACCCCTAAGTTGTTCGTAATTGTAACTCCTAGGTATTTGGTAGAATTTACGACCTTAAGGTTTGACTGATTTATCGTATAATTGAAGTTCATCGGATTTCTTTTAGTGGTCATGTGTATTACTTTCATTATTTAGTGTTAATTGCCAGTTTTCGCACCATGCAGGAATTTTGTCTAAATCGCTTTGCACTTGCTTTTGATCCTCTGTTGACTTCACTGACCGATAAACATACGCATCATCCGCGAACAGTCTAAGGGAGCTATTCAGATTGTCTCTTAAATCGTTTCTAAACACAAGGAAGAGTAGGGGACTTATAACGCTTCCCTGGGGAACGCCAGATATCACTTCCGTTTTACTCGATGACTCACTGTCAGTTACTACGAACTGTATCCTTTCTGATAAATCGTGAATCCAGTCGCACAATTGGGGCGATATTCCATAAGCACACAATTTCATAAGAAGCCGCTTGTGGGGTACAGTGTCAAAAGCCTTCCGGAAATCCAGAAATATGGAATCGATTTCATATCCCTTGGCGATGGCACTTATCACTTCATGTGAATAAAGGGCTAGCGTGTTTCGCAAGAGCGATACTTTCTTAATCCGTGTTGACTATTGGTTATTTGTTCCAAAATCCTACTGCAAATCGACGTCAATGAGATGGGCCTGTAACTTTGGGGATCACTCCTGTTGCCATTCTTGAATATTGGATTGACTTGGTCAACTTTTCAGTCTTTGGGTACGGATCTTTCGCTGAGTGATCGGTTGTATATGATAGCTAAGTGAGGAGCTATTCCATCAGCATACTCTGAGAGGAATCTAGTTGGTATACAATTTGGCCCGGAGATTTTGTTTGGTGACTTAAGTTATTTTACCACTCCAAGAACATATACCTCTAAATTTCGCATGCTGGCTGCTGTTCTTGGTTTGAATTCTGGAGTGTTCACTTCGTCTTCTTTGGTGAACGAATTTCGGAAAGCTGTGTTTAGCAACTCTGCTTTAGCAGTACTGTCATCGGTAGTATTACGATTGATATCGCGTAGTGAAGGTATTGTTTTGCCGCTAGTGTACTTCACATATGGCCAAAATTTCTTTGGATTTTCTGTCAGATTACGAGACAGGGTTTCTTTGTGGAAACAATTATAAGCTTCTCGCATTGAAGTCCGCGCTGGGTTGCGAGTTTCTGTAAATTATTGCCAGACTTGGGATTCTGTGTCTTTTTTTTAATTTTGCATGCGTTTTTCTTTGCTTCTGTAACAGTGATCTGACCTGTTTTGTGTGCCACGGGGGGTGGGGGGTCAGCCCCCACTTTTTTATTAATTTATTTGATATAAATCTCTCGATTGCTACTGATATTATGCCTTTGAAAGTAAGCCACAACTGATATATATATATATATATATATATATATATATATATATATATATATATATATATATATACTGCTTTTGGGGATTTCGATATTCAGTCTCGCTACTGCAACTCATGTTCGCTAATCCCTGTATCTGCTTTGATGCTTTTTACTAGTTGTTGCTAGGGTATTTTCGCAATCATTTACTATTCTAGTTGGTTCATGAACTAACTGTTTGAAGTAGTTTTCAGAAAAAGCATTCAGCCGCCTAGTTCGGACGATGTTTTAAATTTGCCGCCGGTTTGGAATTCGTGTTTATGCCAACATATCGAGGGTAAATTAAAGTCGCCACCGATTATAACAGTATGCTTCGGGTACCTATTTGAAATACGATTCAAGGTTTCTTTGAACATTTCGGCAATTCCATCCGATAAAAAATCCAATTATTAATTTATTCCGGTTGTCAGGTATAACCTCTACCCATACCAACTCACAGCAAGTATCTGCCTCAATTTCACTGCAGGATAAACCGTTTGTAACAGCAATAAACACACCATCCCCTTTTTTATTTATTCTATCGTTTCTGAAGACCATTTGGCTCTTTGTAAAAATTTCGGCCGAACTTATCTCTGGCGTCAGCTAGCTTTCAGAACATATAACGATTTGTGCTTCAGTACTTACTATCAGCGCTTGGAGCTCTGGAACTTTCCCAACAGAGCTACGACAATTTAAAACTGTTACACCTAGTTCCCAGATCTGCATTCTTCCTGTGTCTGACCTGCACCCTTTAAGACTTAAACCCAGTTTGGTGTATTCCGGAAGCCCTCTAGCCTTCCCCCTTTCTCCATCGCTTTCTGTCACATACTGTCCACACAGCGCGGTCCTTAAGACGTCATATCTCGTAAATAATATATACTACAATAATATAATTTTACCAGGAGCGTAGAATAGAATATTAGGAAAATGTCTGCGAAATATGATGCCAGTAGTAAACATGTAATAAATAACAACCTAGTGGGAGTTTTTACTTCATACTCCATCGCGTGATTCTCCGACAAACAATGTTCAGCGAATGCCGACTTGCTCGGAAACATCAATCGTGTGTGCTTCTGGTGTCCAACGCATCGATCCTCGACGTGCGTATCGTATCTTGGCACCTAAAAATACTTTCTCAGGGAATTCAATCGAGCAGCTGCTTCTGTAGGAGGCAAAGAGGCGAGGTTGAATGAAGTCTTTAATACAGATTTTTCAAAAATCATGTAGCGAAGCATATTTAATAACTTTGTTTCATCCCCGCAGTACAGGTCCGCAATAAACTTCTGTTCAGCTTCATCAGTAGCACTGGAATCGTTTCCAGTTTCTTCAGGAATTTCACTTTTCCTTTGCCGAAAAACGACGAAGTCGTGTCGCAAGCACTGAAGGCATGTAACAACAGAATGTTGTCCTTTAATGTTTGGGACAACAGGAAATTTAGGGGACTGTAAATTACATCGCCTTGTCTGCCTCCGCCTGGTTTCAGTAGAAAAGTGTTGGGGGACAGTAGGGCTGAAGAGATTAGTATCACTAAAAGATCGATGTTAATATTTCTCGGTAAGTGTGAAAAATTGTCAATCTTTGATGTAGAATTTCTCTTGTAAAATGTAATCAAATAGCTACGTTTTGGTACTGAATTGATGGGGACTTTAATGCTTTACATTTTTTGTAACCTTAGAGTTTTCGATCGACAGCTTAGTTTTCGAGGAATTTGAAAAAGAAAACATCCTAGAAAAAGTCGGGAATAGTTAAGAATACGATATAAAACGTCTGCTTTGATCAGTGACGTCATATAAGAAGCAAAGACATGGAAGCAACAACATATGAACATTTGACGTCCATCAAGAAATATATCGATTGTTAATATATCAAATATGTTTATATATGTTTACAGATATATAATTATTAACTAGTTTAAGAAAAATGTATAATAAATGAAACACGTCATATCTATTACATTATTTTATTTTAAGTTATTGAAAAAAACTTTGAACTATGTTTAAATAATTTAAACCTTTCTAATGAATGATTAGTATACCTATTTTTAAAGATGATACACTTGTAAGTCTGGCATCTGAAACAAAAACAAGAAAGAAGTTACAACATTACGTACAAGAAATATACTTTTACTATTATTATATTAACATATACTACTACAAATGTGTACGATTTCGTTAAAATATACATGTACAATAATGTTCGCGTAAAAGTGTAGCATAGAAATATATGTTTCTGTTTATATGTCGCTGTTTCAAAAGATATCTGTATCGTATTCTTGGCTCTATCGGGAGAGATTAAGTAAGGAATTTTAGGCTATCTAATACTTCGTGTATAAAATTTTTTAATTATGACAAATTCGTCCAATCCGTTTAACCACGAACGAATCAAGATATCAATTGTCTTTCTTTAATTGCATCAACGACCATATGCAAATAATTCCAAAAAACTTAATATCATCTTCGTATATATACACAAACATATCTGACTAATGACGTCACTGATCAAAGCTGGCGGGTTGTATCGTAAACTTGACTTGATCCAAAAAGTCCGAAATTCCGTGGTTTTCTTTTCATCACAACAAAAGCTTTACTCAGAAATCGGGGCAAACAGATTATTCATACAAGAGGCCTACTTCATATTTCCACTAATTTTTGGAAGGCAACCCCCTATTTGGAGCTAATTTTACTGGCCTATGATGGCTGACAATTTTGTTTTCTAAGTGTGGCTGACATTGGCCCTTTAATTTAGGAGCACATGTGGAACATTGTCGCATATTTTGGCAGTTTCTAGTGCATTTAATTGTTTGTAACCTTATATCTCCTGAAGTATGTGTCGTACCGGTAGGTGGTGCTTATAGGCACAGGATTAAAAATGTAAATGTTCAAATGTTTGTAAATCAAAGGGACTTAACTGTTGCGGTTATCGGTCCTACAAACTGCGTAAACTAACTTAATCTAATTTATGCCTGGGAGACTACTCGAACCGCAGACGGCGAGCAACCGCGCGCTCCGCAGCAAGGCGCGTTAGAGCGCTCGGTCAGTCCACCGCGCTCCCAAAGAGATTGTTGTTTGGCAGGACCAGTAGTTTAGGACTAGTTGAGAAACACACAAATAATTTTATGATATATTTTTATATTATAAAGATATCTTAACTGTAGATATAAGAATACATAATTCAAACATATTAATTACTTGCTGAAAGCCCGGCGTCACTCGGGTATTTATTTATTCCCATCTTTAGTCCTTCTCTTTGCCTTTTCTCTTTCCGTCCACCTTCTTTTTTATTCTCCCTTTGTTCATCTCCCCTCTTTCTGTTGACGAAAGATTCATCGTAATCAGATGAACGTTAAAAATCGACCACTGTAGGTAACAAGAGCCTTGTGTTATCACTAAAATTAGTAAATGAGGTCCGTGTGAACTACTGGTTACCCCTGCTGAAAGGAGGCTAAGAAAACATTTATGGCGCAACGGAATTTAGTCGTAAATAAATGCATCTGATCTTGTTCTCAGCACTTGTGAAGAACAATATTAAATAAAAGAAGGGAGGTGCTCTAAAACTACAATTTATAGGTAACTTACGGATTATGCTGAACGTAAACTTGTGCAAACGAGTGCAAAACAAAAATAATGGAATGCGGTCTTAGAAAATCAGGCGATGCGGAAGGAATTAGATTAGGTAACGAAACAATGAAGGTGGTAGATGAGTTTTGTTACTTGGGTAGTAAAATAACATGCGATGGTCGTAGTACAGAGGATACAAAATGCAGAATGGCAATGGGAAGAAAAGCATTTCTGAAAAAGAGAAATTTGCTAACATCGAATATTAATTTAAGTGTAAGGAAGTCTCTTCTGAAGGCATTTGTGTGGAGTGTTGCCTTGTATGGGAGTGAAACATGGACGATAAGCGGTGCGGACAGGAAGAGAATAGAGGCTTTTGAAATGTGGTGCTACAGAAGAATGCTGAAGATTAGGTGGGTAGATCGCATAACTAATGAAGAGGTACTGAACAGAATTGGTGAGAAAAGGAATTTTTGGCATACCCTGACTAAAAGAAGGGATCGCTTGGTAGGACACATTCTTAGACATCGGGGAATCGTAAATTTAGCATTGGAGGGAAGTGTGTGGGGTAAAAATCGCAGAGGGAGACCAAGATATGCGTATAGTAAGCAGATTCAAATAGATGTGGGTTGCCGTTCTTATGAGGAGATGAAAAGGCTTGCTCAGGATAGAGTAGGGTGGAGAGCTGCATCAAACCAGTCTCCGGACTGAAGACCATAACAACAACAACAAACTTGTTTATTCATATAAAAAAACAAGCAAAATGGGGAACCAATTTTGTTAATACATTAAAAATGCATCTCTTACATGGATTAATGCGGACGGTGCCCACCGTAAATTATACATGATTTAACGCTACTGGGGGAGGGGGGGAAGGATTAACAAATAACATTCATTCTCTCACTGACGCACAATTCCACAGCGAAACTCACCAAAATCAGCGTGCTGAGACGACGCGGAAGCAGGCGCCGCTATCGTAGGCGACATTCAGCAAGTCGGAGGTAGAACAATACAGAATATACAAAAACACTTTGAAGCTGGCTCAGGTCTGTCGTGCCTGTTTCGAGATGGTGCGTGTGTATAGCCAAGTTACAGTACATCTGAATTGGACTGCGAGCAAACACGCTAACGGCGACACACGGCTATGTTACATGAACTCACTCCACTGTTTTGTGTCCCAGCCTCGTCGCCGCTTTTGGTGTCTCGTTTCCGTCGTAGGTGTCGGTGGCCGAGTAGAAAAGTACCGACACAGGAATAAAGGATGCACGCTTGTGCAGGTACGAAGGTGAGCAGCCAGTGGGACAGCAGAAACTAGAAACACTAGAGTAAATTAGAACGAGATATATATTTCTTAGAGACTTAGTAATTCTTAACTTTTACATAGCTCAGTACTGCAGAATGCTGATACATAGTTGAGCTAGAGGCCTGACTAGTGCCTATCCGATAGCCAAGTCTTCACTGGTGCCTATCTGATTCCGAAGTGTTAGCTGGTTCCTATCTCAGTCCCAAGTGAACGATGTCGTTCAGTGGTGGCCAAGAGCGGAGTTGTAGCAGAGGGCGCTCGTGGCTGACGTCGTAAGAACGCCGCGCCGTGCGTGCATGGCGGCGCGCGGTGAAAGTAGGTGGCGCGCACTTTAGACTTGTGCGACATCACACACTGAAGGTGAAGTGGTTGAAAGTGGATTCATTATACAAAATCACGGTGGATTCTTAAGTTGCAGTCTGTTAGAAATCGATCTAGGTACTGGTTTTATGTGAGAAGTGGCGTGAATTCGGCCGGCTAGCTGCAAACCCCGGAAGTCGGAACTCGGACCCACGTGGTTCCGAAAACCGATAAAATTGAATAAATTCAGATTCCGAAAAATAAAGAAAATTAATTACAGCATGCAACCCATAGAAATGCTTAGAATTATATAAGGAAGCGAATGAAATACAACTACATGCGATAGGAGGCGATTACGGAGACGGATGAGGTCCTGTCTTAGGAAAACCACAAAAATTAAATATTACAAAGTCGGAAAAATAAAATTAAGAATTACAGAATTCAACCCATAGAATTGTTTAGTATTACATAAGGAAGCTATTGAAGGAGGTTGTACAAGGCTCAGACAGAATTACTGACAAAGTCTACAAGTCGGAGAAGAAACAGCAACCTTAAAATAGGCGGGAAAAGATCGCGAAATATTAGTGGAAATCAGAAAGATACCCGCATAGTTACTTGCCTGATGGGCATGGAACAAACAAGAGTGGAAGCTGAAGGCTCTGTTCTATGAACCTACCACGTGGAACACATATCACTCACGGAAGGAAACGATGAGAAGATTTTTACATGCACTATACAAAAATGAACACATCACCTATTAGAAATCGGGCCCCACAAAGCTAGAAAGTATTTATACAGAGTTCATACACCGCCATATGATTACAAAAGGTACTACGTTTATCTATTGGAAATCAGTGAATTGAAAAACGAGAACACTTTTGCACACACGATCGGAGAAAATATTCCAAAAAAAATTATTCTAAGTTGACGAATCTCGTCCTTTCCCTTCTCTCTGTTCCCCTCCTCGTCCCTCCGTCTCCTGTCCCTTTTTCTGCTCACTTCCTCCTCGCGCTACCTCTACTCATCTCCTTTTATCTGCCTATCCGCCCTCTCTCTGTCCTCCTCCTCCACCACCTACTCCTCCTCCTCCACCTCCACCTCTACCTCCTGTACATGAAAACGTATATACATGCGCCAAGTTTCACTATCACTGGTCAGACGGTGTCAACGTAGCAAGGTACCCTCCGCCATGCTAAATTCACTGGCTTTCAGATTACAAAAATCTCCTTCATGTACATTTATGTACTGTAACTTACCCACCGCCATGCACCTATGGAAGCTTACGAAAGGTAGCCCAGGCATTAGTTCGGGGTGTAAGCTATCTTCAATCCACATTTCATTCAATTCCGTCCAGTCGTTTCAGCGTGAAGAGTAACAAACGTGTTAACCCGTGCACAGTACGGTGGCTTCCTAAAGGTAGCTCATGCGTTAATTCAGGGTATAAGCTATCTGCATTCCAAATTTCACTCAAATCCTTCCAGCTGTTTCAGCTTGAAGAGAAATAAACGTATTAACCCATTATAAGGTACCGTCCGCCACTCACCGTACGGTGGCTTACGAAAGGTAGCCCATGTATTAATCTGGGTATAAGCTACCTCTGTTCGAAATTTCATTCATATCCGTTCAGCCATTTCAGCGTAAGAAACGAAGTTGTAATTGTAAAGCACCCTCCGCCATGCACCATACGAAGTTAATTTTAGTGTGCCTATAAGCTTCGCGCGAATGCAGGCAATGAGTTGACAAAGTTTTATCGCAATTGGATGTAAGATATAGTCGTGCAAAAAATACGACAAAAATACAAACAAACAAACATTATTTTTTATGTATTAGATATACACTAACAGCTGTAAATTTTGACTGAAGGTTAGTATTTTATTTAGCTCTGGGTTTCGAGACTCCACTGGTATCATCTTCAGGCCGCACCACCTACGTCCGTTCCGTCCAGTTAGATGACCTGACAATACGGCCATATTTACCGGATTCGCAGCTCCTTGACATTCATAGGAGCCCCTCTCGCACACTCCATGACAGTACGCAGCCGCATCGAATAAATGTATGTTTCTCATGAATCTATCTGCAGTAGTTCCTTAGATTAGCTTCCACACTGACAAGGGGAACACCAAGTATGGTACCAAAGGAATTTGATGGGTCGTAGGTATGTCGTGAGGGAATTCCTCCAGACCATCAAGCTAAAAGGATTTATTCCAATGGGCCTTGATTTCTAAGAAAATCGAAATCACATTCGCAGCAAATTACCACGCGTGACGTGTCTACTTATACATGGCGACTACCTCTCATCGAGACAGCGTGGTGTAATCGGCAAGATGCGAGGCTGCCATGCAGGCGACCTGGGTTCAAGACCAGCATGGGTCACTTACTCTTCACACCTGTCCGATGATTGTACATAATTATGTAGTTTTATAACCGTTCTTATGTAAACGTTTGCAGTAAATGGTCAGGATAAAAACATGTAACATTCGCTCGATATGTTATGTATTGCACGACGATTATTTTATTCTTTTTGTTTTTTCGAAGCACACTTTTAAGGCGATTGACGGATATTTCGAAATCAGTAAACAATCTTTTGTTAACACCTATAACATTTGGGCACATTTAATAACTATGTTTACAGTTCCAGACCGTGCTGTTTTTATCTCCTCCTATGACGTGTGTACCCACGTGACACGTCCCAGTGGACTATTATGCTACGGCCAGTCGTTCGTAGCATGTCGTTCATGCGTGCGGCAAGTAGTGCAACGTGGAGAACAAATACGCTATGATAGAAGCAGGCCCATCAAACGAAACCTCTTCGGAAATGGATGTGTGTGATAAGCAGTCAAAAGGTGAATTCACTAACGCCTTAAAATACACCGAATGTATGCTTCGCAATTGGAATCTGCTCACATGCACACCACCAAGCATGATATCCGTCTTCGTCCCCATGATTAAATATGCCTGGTTTGCGTCGCAATTAATTGACGACCGAACATTGTTTTTGAATGTGAACGACCAGTGTTTTCCAGTATCGCTGATGAAAACACCTTGCGCCTGTAAATCGGTAGCATTTATTAGATGTGCGTGGTGCTACAATGTTCTGTTTTTCCGGTGCTTCTGTTACAATTATCACCCAGAATTTTGTACAGGTGTTAAAGATAATGACGATGGCGACAGTGAGTAAATAACACTGCGCAATAAGTGAAATAATCAGTTGCTACTGTGTTATTTGCTATTATTCTGACTGTTTACTCAAGTGTAACATAAAATGTTCAAAATATTTGTTAAGCTTATGAGACTTAACTACGGGGTCATCAGTCCCTAAACTTACAAACTACTTACGAACTACCTTATACTAAGGACGGCACAAATATCCATGCCCGAGGGGGGATTCGAACCCCCGACCGTAGTGGCCGTGCAGACCGTGACTGGAGCGCCTCAGTCCCCGCGGCCACCGCGGCCGGCACTGTAACATAGGAGTGGGTATACAGACAGATAAATATGCACAATAAAAGAAATGAAGAAAAGTGAAAAATAAGTGACCCGAAGGGGAAGATTATTTATTTCTTTTTATTTTTATTTTCTTGGTTATTTTTTTAATCGTTTGACTTTTCATTATTTTTGTTTTTCTTTCTTTATATCTTTTTCTTTGCTTAATTATTTTTTATTTTTTTTAAATTGAAAAAGTAGCAATAACATTGTTTTTTAAAATTGTTCTGCCGCTAGGTATCGAACCCCATCTCCTGCATGGGAGCCTAGCACCTTACCCATTACACCACGCTGTCTCGCTGAGCGGTAACTGCTATGTATAAGCAGACACATTACGCGTGGTAATTTGCTGCGAATTTCATTTCGATTTTCTTAGAAATCATGGCCCATTGGAACAAATCCTTTTAGCTTGATGGTCTGGAGGAATTCCCTCACAACATACCTGCGATCAAAATCCGTTGGTACCATATTTGGTGTTCCCCTTGTTTGAAATATAAAAAGAAGCAATTACAATTTTTAAAAGTTGTTCTGCCGCTAGGTATCGAACCCGGGTCTTCTGCATGGAAGCCTAGCACCTTGCCGATTGCAAGTGAATAATTTTGGTTGATGTAGTTATAATTATTTTGAGTTTTAATAATTAATTATTAGGTGAAATTTTTTTTGCTCTTATTTTTGAATCTGTGGAATTTATAAAATAGACTAGCTGTCTCGCTGAGCGGTAACCGCCATGTATAGGTAGACACGTTACGCGCGGTAATTTGCTGCGAATT
The DNA here is from genome assembly GCA_026315105.1 of Locusta migratoria. Classification (NCBI taxonomy): domain Eukaryota; kingdom Metazoa; phylum Arthropoda; class Insecta; order Orthoptera; family Acrididae; genus Locusta; species Locusta migratoria. Next base: position 107,732,588 of record CM048745.1, read on the forward strand.
TCATTTCGATTTTCTTATAAATCAAGGCCCACTGGAACAAATCCTTTTAGCTTGATGGTCTGGAGGAATTCCCTCACAACATACCTGCGATCCATCAAAATCCGTTGGTACCATATTTGGTGTTCCCCTTGTGAGACGAAAAAGAGAGGAATTAAAATTTGCTGCATATAGTGATCTTGTACAATATTCCTTTTTCCTGAAGAAAGTACAAGGAAGTAACAATACACTATACTCCTGCGGTTTATCGCATCTTGAGATCACGCTAGGCTTCAATTTATAACTATGTAAGTAGATTTTTTTTCGTTCAGAGAAAGGCTTTGTAAGAGTACACCTGCCGCTGTATCTTACAGTTTGATTTAACGTAATGTATATATTGTCTTAAATTTGTTTATTTCATGTATTTTTCATTTCTTGTATGCTAGATATATTTCTTATGTAACGTCATTTTCTATATTGAATCATTTAGTGTAAACATGTACTATATGTGTAAACCCGCATGAATGCACGGATATTCTTACGCTGTAAGTTAGCAATGCGCCAGAGAAAATGTTGAACCTGTAGTAAAGAGTGTCTTTGGTACAGAAGTAGTAGCTGTGAGTGTCGCGCTGCTGAAGCAATCGCGGAGCGGACTCGCTATAGTAAACACATAAATGTTTTGTTGATGGTGCAGAGGCATTAGATTATGTTGATTATGCAAGCCTGTACATTGACTAACAAGTTCAATCATTTTTCAAAGTAATTACGATCAGTTTTAAAGAAATTGCTAGACGAGTTAAAGAATTGATAAACGTGTTACAACCACATAGACTAGTAATTAAAGTGCAGTGCTGTTCTAAGTTTAGCAATCAATTTTTAAGACAAAGATTTTAACTTGTAAGAGAGTTTGCACGTAAAGTTGGTTTCATTTATAGAGAATGTAACCAGGCTAACAGTAGTCAAAGTATTATAGTTGATTAACCAGACTTGACGGAAGTAATTTTTTTATGAAATACGTTAAATGCCAAACTCTGCTCAGCCAGTAACACGCGTACGCTACCCAGACCCTGGAACCAATTAAAAAAAAAATTGTTCACGTAAAGTTTTATAAGGAACTTGAATGCTTTAAACAATAATATCAAAATTATTGAGAACTTTGACTGTAGTATTTGTGAAGCTCATTGCACCACGGAGTTTCACTGTACTGAGCTATTATCATTGCAATCAGAGTCTATCTGCTATTACAATTTTGATTATAACACGAACACGCCATCACCACTACATGAATTCTGACACAATTATTAGTGAAGTTACGCTGTTCGTGAATCGTAAGAGGTGCTAGTTGGAGGCTGTAGTCAATGCTAAGTCAGATAGGGCCAAGCTTAATTAATTACCACAGTGACTGTTTCAAGTTAATTAATATCTTCTTTTTTTTATTCAAAATTTTAACTTTCACTGCGAAAGTGTTGTTGCGCCCCATTAGTTGTGATTTGCTGCAACATTCAATAACGAAATTATTATTACTAGAGTATATTATTACGCATTCTAAATTTTGAGATTATTTGACGACCTCCAACAGGCAATCTTCTTACAACTTTCAAATTTTAAACTGGTGGGAAATTCTCAATATGTTTAGAGATACGTTTGGGGATTACATTTATAGCAATACGGTCAGCTCCTTTTAACAGCGCGAGTCGGAAATTGAAAAACGTCAGCGGTGGGGATGGGAGGCGGAGCGAGGCGTCAGCGAATTCCCGCTGATAGGCCAGGCTTCATTTCCGCGGCTTATTGTCGCACCACAGCTTCGCGTGGCGTTACTGAAATGGAAGGAATTTGGAAGAATTCATCGGTTTGTTTATCAGTGCTTTAAAAAAAATAGATATTTCCAATTGTTTCTTTGCAAATCTAATCTAAGGGGCTTAACTACTTTGCTCATTAGTCCATAGGCTTACAAACTACTTAAACTAACTTACGCTAGTAGCTGGATGTGAATGAAACCAAATATGACGGAAGACCATGTGACTTTATAGGACTGTTTACAGTACGCGATGAAAGAGACAAGGCCATCGACAGTTACATGTAGAGATGGCAAATACCGACCGGTTAAACCCGTTGCAGGTATTTTAGTTCTGCATAACGGGTTGTTTCGGTGTACAGGGTGTTACAAATAGGTACGGCCAAACTTTCAGGGCCGGCCGCGGTGGTCGAGGAGACTGAGTCGCTCCAGTCACGGTCTGCACAGCCACTACGGTCGGGGGGTTCGAATCCCCCCTAGGGCATGGACATTTGTGCCGTCCTTAGTCTTAGTTAGTTCATAAGTAGTTTGTACGTTTAGGGACTGATGACCCCGTAGTTAAGTCCCATAAGCTATACAAACATTTGAACATTTTTTTGAAATTTTCAGGAAACATTCCTCACACACAAAGAAAGAAAATGTTATGTGGACATGTGTCCGGAAACGTTTAATCTCCATGTTAGAGCTCTTTTATTACTTCTCTTCAAAACACATTAATCATGGACTGGAAACACACAACAACAGAACATACCAGCGTAATTTCAAACACTTTGTTACAGGAAATGTTCAAAATGTCATCCGTTAGTGAGGATACATGCATCCACCCTCCGTCTCACGGAATCCCTGATGTGCTGATGCAGCCCTGGAGAATGCCGTATTGCATCACAGCCATCCACAATACGAGCACATTTCGTACCGGGGTTACGTAGACAAAAGCTTTCAAATGACCCCATAAATGAAAGTCAAGAGGGTTGAGGTCAGGAGAGCGTGGAGGCAACGGAATTGGTCCGCCTCTACCAATCTATCGGTCAACGAATCTGTTGTTGAGAAGCGTACGAACACGTCCATGCATCAAATGGGCATTTGCCAACTCCGCATTCGTAAACATTGCATTGACTGCAAAACCACTTTCGTGATGAGCACTAACCAGTTGATGCTACGTACTGATGTGCTTGATGCTAGTACTGTAGAGCAATGAGTCGCATGTCAACACAAGTACTGAAGTCAACATTACCTTCCTTCAATTGGGCCAACTGGCGGTGAATCGAGAAATTATAGTACATATTAACGAAACAATTGGGTATTTTGACAATCGTCTGCACGAATTATTTCAATTTACATTTAAATAGAAATACTAAAATGAGCTCTAACATGGAAATTAAGCGTTTCCGGACACATGTCCACATAACATATTTTCTTTCTTTGTGTGTGAGGAATGTTTCCTGGAAGTTTGGCCGTACCTTTTTGTAACATCCTGTATAACTTCTTGTTTTTAGAAAAATGGAGATGCACAGAGACAGAAGGGATAGGAGAAATACTAACTCAAGGCAGGAATAAATAAATAAATACCCCGACAACGCCGGGTTTTTAGCTAGTTTGACAGACTAGTGTGAAGTTAAGAATGAAATAATTTTGAACACGAGGAACACTGAAAAGTGGAAGCACACGTACACAACATTTGCAGGTCACTTCATAGAACAGAATCACCACCTCGTTAGAGAACGCCAGAACCAGTAAGAATAATTTGTGAACAGTTAATACGCGATTTATCACAAAGCAAAACAACGTAAGAGAGCCACTACAATAACATAACGATACGCACAATTCCGAATTTAACCCGTTTTTTTTTTTTTTTTTTTTTTTTTTTTTTTTTTTTTTTTTTTTTTTTTTTTTTTTTTTTTTGAGGTTGTAATTTATAACAAAAATTTCTGATAAAGGGTTTAACCAACGTGCGGTTTCCAATAAACTCTAAAATCTGACGATAGGCTCCGAACTATATCCCGATTGTGATATTTATCCTCTTCTGGCTGTCATAATCTCTTCCTTTACTAAACTTATCAGTGTCTCACTGTCTATATCTACTGTGTGAGAAGGTCGGTCGATTTGACCGAAGAAAAACTGATTTGAATTTCACCAACTGTCTTCGAAAGTCTCTACGTTCGGACGATGAGATCGGCTACACTGCGATCGCGTTTGTAGTGGAGTACTGTTTTGAAATGAACGGCCGTCTTCCGCCGACGCGGTAAAACCAACGACCTATATAAACAACATAGACTGGCTATGGTGGTGCAAATTGAAGCAAATTGAAAGCTCGGCTGCCATGTTTTACAACGTCAGGTAGTCATAAGCAGTCGTCTGCTATAGCACTAAATCATATCACTTTGACTTTGTGCATTGACTTAACAAACCATTCTCTACCTGCTTATTGTTATTTTTATATCCAAGCTAATATGGATAAATGATAAATGATAGACAACAAGTGTGTGGCAGACAAATCGCAACGTTTAATTACAAATGTCACGTACACTGGATCGGCTAAACATCGTCTCATTCATACAAAAACCATGCCTTTTCACTGTCCTTTAAACAATATTAATTTCGTATACTTTTGCCTAATCTGCTTACCCCTTTACTCCGAAGATTTGGCTTTACATAAATGATGTATTCTACAACTGAATGTTTTAGTAAGTTTTATTAGGCTGGAGTAATGAGATTCCTCCCAAAATTCCAAGGATACCATTAAGTGCTCGTAGTTGGTAAATAAAGTAGGTCTATTTCCCAACATTCTATATACATCTACATACATTCGCAAAAGAAAATTTTTCTTCCCAAAGGACGGTTCTTGATTCCTCAGAACCGTTCTGCCACTTCGAAAAGTTTTACAAGGGCTTCATAGGGATTGAACAGGCTGTCTTTTCTACGTTTTAATCTGATTAATCCTGTTTCTCTCATTTTTAGGATCAAGGAGAACTTCCAAGCGATCTAACACTTAAGTATTTTACTCACTTGCCTAATGATGCTTCCAGAAATATATTCAACTACTTTTGCGGAATATGACAGTATTTCGCATTCTGGCACATAGTCATGGTCAAACTGAATAGGCCTATTGCTCTCTGAATGACTTAAATCATGATTTGCAATAGGTAATGAAAAAAGTTCCATGTCTCCTGCTTGGCTACATGACATATCTTCTAATGAAGCTGATTCAGCTATTAGAAAACCAAATGTTCAAATGTTTGTATAGTCTATGGGACTTAGCTACGGGGTCATCAGTCCCTAAACTTACAAACTACTTATGAACTAACTAAGACCAAAGACGGCGCAAATATCCATGCCCGAGAGGGGATTCGAACCCCCGACCGTAGTGGCCGTGCAGACCGTGACTGAAGCGCCTCAGTCTCCTCAGCCACCGCGGCCGGCCAGCTATTAGACAGAAGCCGCTTTCTATCATTTGTTGCTTACATGATTTCTCCTCAAAATGCGATTAACACATTAACGGTATGTCGTAGGTTTCCACTTATGTCGCCTCTTATTGACTAACCATCGGTTTGTAAGTTCTTCATTTTTCAAAGGAAAACTGAAAAATATAATTGCCGGTACAGCTTACTTTAGTTACAGTTAAACACATACACAGCCCATAGGACTATTGTATGCAGAAATGTGGTAAGTACAAAAGACGAGTACACGAAACGTTAGAAACGACAACATACAAATACTAACTGAAAATACGATATTCCAACAGTCTCATTACTGCGATTCGTACTGTTATATGCTGCACATACACTCGGCATGATTTCATCTCAATAAATAACCTTTGACGCTTACAACGATACATAAAATGTGAAACCAAAACACGTAAATAGCGTCGGTCTAACATTAGTATTCGGCGCGCTAGACGTTCAAAAAATGGCTGCCACAGTTTCTGGTTGCTGCCACAAGGAGCGCTGTTCATCCAGAGAGAGCCACTCAATGTAGTTTATATAGCTCATTGGGTAAAACCATTGATCTCTATACACTCTGGATGTTGAACTTCAGCTGTGTTAGCGTGACAGCCATAGATATTCATATTTAGTTTCTTGCCAAATTCAAACATGGCTGCTAAGAAGCATTTCAAGAAAAAGATAAGAAAATATGTTTTGATTCCGCTCCCATATCAGCCTAAAACATCGAATATTGAATTAAATTCCAAATCAAGAGGTAAGCAAGCAATTCTTTGTCACACAATAACTGATGAAAACTCGTTCGCCCAATTTAAACATGGTGGACAATGCGAAATCGCGTGCAAAAGATATGAATGTACAGGCACGCTGAGTTCTATTCTCAGACACCAGAGTTATATATCCAGTTTGTATAGAGATCACTGGGTAAAACCCACCGCTATCGGAGCCACTGTGATTACAGCCTAAGAAGAACTGTCACGAAAGAAACGGATCCGTACAAGGAAGTACTGCAGCTGCCTGCAGTGCAGTGGCGGTTGGTTCTTCAGGTGACTGGGGTTCACTCCTTTGAGTGCCGCATCTTAATAGTATCGCCCCCTCCCCTACTGAGCTTCCAAAGAGACAATTTGCCGGAGCCGGGGGAAAGCGCCCCGGTTTGCCCCCCCCCACCCACTTTTAGATATATTTTCGTTAAAAGATCTGCAGAATGTCTTACTTCAGCTTGTTTGTGCTTGCTTCAACTAGAGCTGGGGCATCGGCCAAGCAAGCTTCTTTATTTCACTCTTTGTTCTAAGCTTAAAGCTGAGTAATTTGTTTACAAATGTTGTTCATTTTTCTTTGATAATAAACACTAAGGCATATGAATATGCACATGGACACTAAAAACAGTATCTGCTCTGTAAAGTAACTGTATCTGTTACGATGAAGAGACAAGCTACCTTCGGATCACGTGACACTGTAAGTAGCACCCCATCCTAACCGCACACATGCGCAAAGGCTGCTCTCTCTCCCACATCTTTTCAAACTGTTATATATTTGTTACAAAGAAGAGTACAAACGTCATTTACTCTCAAAATCGCGACACATTTGCTAAAATGTCCAAAGATATGCGGCAAGTAACAATACAAAAGTGATTTTTCTTCCCGTATCGGTTAAAAAGAAGATTTTTAAATGCATGCAGTCGGTCTCTAACCCATTACCTTAGACGACGCAACGCGATGCCACTATCCACACGGCTATTCTTGCCAGGTGGAGACCAGTGCCTTCAATATCATTCATAAACGGACATTCTGAAGGCTTTTACAGTTGGACGGTGTTACGTATAACTAGACCAAGCGCCATGTCATAAGCGAGATAATGGTGTGCAAAGTTACCATCCCCTTGAAAATGTAGGCATTGTTGAAGTTTCTCAATTTTTTATACTGACGAAGGGTTATTGTTGTTTCACTTATTAGTGGAAGATCACCGTAATTAAAAGCTAAATAACACGAAAACATAACACAAATGGTCGTTAGACTACTAAGGCTTATTTGAAAAATGTTCAAATGCTTGATTGCTGCTTGTGCAGTTCTGTTATGCATCAATGGACTAAACGACTTGACCGTCCTTTGGTCTCATTATGCGTAACTGAACTGTGCATTAGGCCTGTTATAAAAATAAAGCCTTTGGAAGCGAAAAGCCTTTGATATCCTGAAACAACTTAATGAGGTCACGTTACTGAAAACGAAGCTTAGTTTATAAGTAGTTTGTACGTTTACGGACTGATGACCCCGCAGTTAAGTCCCATAAGCTTAACAAACATTTGAACTTTCTCTGTCTCTGTCTTAATTTTCGTACTTACGTTTACTGTCCCTTTTTGGCCTCGCTTTCAAAAGTGATCTCTGCCGCGGCCGAGCGCGTTGAGGCCATATGCTACGATGCGCGAGACCGTTCCTCGTCGGGGGTTCGAATCCCACCTCGGGCATGGATGTTTCTGTCGTCTTTAGTATAAGGTAGTTCATAATTAGTTTGTAAGTTTAGGGACTGATGACCCCGCAGTTAAGTCCCTTAAGCTTGACACATTTAAACATTTTGAAGGGATCTCTACCTGATTCAGAAATGTTATTTTGTAATTCGTTAGTACACATATTCTTCTGTGAGATCTTTCCACTTACGTTTACTGGTTTCTGGTCTACGCGGCTACTTCCAGATCTGCAGTTCTCGCCTTCATTACAAGTTACTGACCCATAATCGATTTGCTTACCCACGACTGCCTTTCATGTTACATCATTCTTACGGTTATTTGCATTCAGTTGCACCCTTGTTGGAATGACCGTGCTGGAAGATGCATATTCACCCTATAAAATGAAGAAGAATGGGATGTGTAAAATTTCCGACATTGTGTTTAGGTCCTTATGAGGTAGTTTTGAAAGTTAACCTCGAAAGGTAACTTACGATGTCCTACCTTTAAAGCTCCAGATCCATTCGACTTACTTGTTGCACTTTCAGTAATACTTTGTGTACTTGATTTGAACGCGGCAGATATCGCACCTGTTAACCATAAACTTCACGACATCACAACAAAAAACCTAGTATTAAGGCCGTAAACACTACACAGAGCAAGGTAACAAGGTGTTTTGCTAGATCGGTGCACACAGCCGATGTTGTGAACCAGCGCTGCCGCAAGTTCCGTTTAGCACATCTGTACTATAACCGCCACCCCTATGAACCACAGACATTGCCGAGGTGGGGTGGCTTGCGTGCCTCAACGATGCAGATAGCCGTACCGTAGGTGCAACCACAGCGGAGGGGTATCTGTGGAGAGGCCAGACAAACGTGTGGTTCCTGAAGAGGGGCAGCAGCCTTTTCAGTAGTTACAGGGGCAACAGTCTGGATGATTGACTGAGCTGGCCTTGTAACATCAGCTAATGTGGCTTTGCCACACAGCTACTGCGAACGGCTGAAAGCAATGGGAAACTACAGCCGTTACTTTTCCCGAGGACATGCAGCTCTACTGTATGGAAATATGATGATGGCATCCTCTCGGGTAAAATATTCCGGAGGTAAAATAGTCCCCCATTCGGATCTCCGGGCGGGGACTACTCAGGAGGATGTTGACATCAGGAAAGACAATACTGGCATTCTACGGATCGGAGCGTGGAATGTTAGATCCCTTAATAGGGTAGGAAAATTAGAAAATTTAAAAAGGGAAATGGATAGGTTGAAGTTAGATATAGTGGGGATTAGTGAAGTTCGGTGGCAGGATGAACAGGATTTCTGGTCAGGTGAGTACAGGATTATAAATACAAAATCAGTTGAGGGTATCACAGGAGTAGGACTAATAATGAATAAGAAAATATGAATGCGGGTAAACTACTATGAGCAGCACAGTGATCGCATTATCATCGTCAAGATAGGTACGAAGCCAACACCGACAACAGTAGTACAGGTTTATATGCCAACTAGCTCTGCCGATGAGGAGGAGATCGAAGAAATATATGAGGAGCTAAAGGAAATTATTCAGACAATTAAGGGAGAGGAAAACTTAATTGTGATGGGAGACTGGAATTTGGTAGTAGGAAAAGGAAGAGAAGGAGCCGGCCGCAGTGGCCGAGGAGACTGAGGCACTCCAGTCACGATCTGCACCGCCACAACGGTCAGGGGTTCGAATCCCCCCTCGGGCATGGATATTTGTGCCGTCCTAGTTCGTAAGTAGTTCATAAGTAGTTTGTAAGTTTGGGGACTGATGACCCTGTAGTTGAGTCCCATATACTATACAAACGTTTGAACGTTTTTTTAAGAGAAGGAAAAATAGTAGGTAAATATGGACTGGGCAGGAGGAATAAAAAAGAGGAAGTCGCCTGGTAGAATTTTGCAGGGAACATGATTTAATCGTAACGAACACGTGGTTTAAGAATCACAAAAGAAGGTTGTATACGTGGAAGAGACCAGGAGACACCGGAAGGTATCAGATAGATTTTATAATGGTAAAACATAGATTCCGGAACCAGGTTATAAACTGTAAGGCATACCCAGGGGCAGATATAGGCTCTGACCATAACTTGTTAGTCATGAACTGTAGGCTGAAACTGAAAAAACTGCAGAAAGGTAGGAAAATAAGGAGATGGGACCTAGATAAATTGAAGGAAAGTGAGGTTCTGGAGAATTTGAGGGAGATTTAGGCAACAATTGACAGAAACAGGGGGAAATAAAACAGTAGAAGAGGAATGGGTAGCATTGAGAGATGAAATAGTGAAGGCAGCAGAGGACAAAATAGGTAGAAAGGCAAGACCTACAAAAAATCCTTGGATATCACAGGAAATACTAAATTTAATTGATGAAAGGAGAAAATATAAAAATGCAGTAAATGAAACAGGCAAAATGGAGTACAGACGACTAAAAAATGAGATCGACAGGAAGTGCAAAATGGCTAAGCAGGAGTGGCTAGAAGTCAAATGCAAATCTGTAGAAGAATGTATAAGAAGGGGAAAAGTAGATACCGCCTACAGGAAAATAAAAGAGACATTTGGGGACAAGAAAAGCAACTCTACGAATATCAAGAACTCAGATGGGAAGCCAGTTCTCAGCAAAGAAGGGAAAGCTGAAAGGTGGAAAGAGTACATAGAGCAGCTCTACAAAGGAAATGAACTTAGAGACGATGTTGTAGGAAGGGAAGAAGAAGTGGATCAAGATGAAATAGGAGATACCATACTGAGAGATGAATTTGACAGAGCCTTGAAAGACCTAGGTCGGAACAAGGCCCCAGGAGTAGATGACATACCCTCAGAGCTACTAAAGTCTCTGGGAGAGCCAGCCATGGCAAGACTATTTGAACTGGTGTGTAGGATGTATGAGACAGGCGAAATACCCTCAGACTTTAAGAAAAATGTTATAATCTCCATTCCAAAGAAAGCAGGCGCAGACAGGTGTGAAAACTACAGAACCATCAGTTTAATAAGTCATGGTTGCAAAATTTTAACACGAATTATCTACAGGAGAATGGAAAAGCTGGTAGAAGCTGACCTCGGGGAAGATCAGTTTGGATTCAGGAGGAACATAGGAACCCGGGAGGCAATACTCACTTTACGTCTTATCTTAGAAGATAGATTAAGGAAAGGCAAACCTACATTTTTAGCTTTTGTAGATTTGGAGAAAGCATTTGACAATGTTGACTGGAATACACTCTTTCAAATTCTGAAGTCAGAAGGGGTAAAACATAGGGAAAGGAGACTTATTTACAACTTGTACAAAAGCCAGACCGCAGTTATTAGACTCGAAGGGCATGAAAGGGAAGCATCAGTTGGGAAGGGAGTATGACAGGGTTGTAGCCTTTCTCCGATGTTATTCAGTTTGTACATCGAGCAGGCGGTGAAGGAAAGCAAGGAAAAATTTGGAATAGGAATTAAAGTTCAGGGGGAAGAAATAAAAACATTGCGTTTTGCTGATGACATTGTAATTCTGTCAGAGACAGCAAAGGACCTGGAAGAGCAGCGGCTGTTGCCTTAATGAAGGATTTGCCGATGCGCAAGTCGAGGTGCGCAGTAGCTCTATTGTCTCCACTTCGGGACCATTCGTGCGTAACCAACAGAGCAAGAGTAGCCAGGAGCTGGGGTCTCTTCCAGCTCCAACGTCAATGTTAAAAGCGGCGTTTTCCCTCGACTCTCCCTGCTGCCTCAGGGAGTTTAGAAGAGAATTTGAACCTCAGCCGCGCATACGCATTGCAACACTGCGGCCAGTATTAAGAGGCCGCGCTACGACTCACATACGTGATGTCTCCGCGACGAAAACGTTTCTCTCTTCTTCTTCAATGTTCAACCCTAAGGTTGGTTTGCAGCAGAGCGCCATTCCTCTCTTCTGTCTGCCTTCCTCTTCATTTCCACATACGTGTTACATCCAACATCATTCATGATCTGTTGCATGTATGATATTCTTGGTCGCCCCCGTCGGTTTCTTCCCTCAATAGCTCCTTCTGCTATTGTTCCGACGATGTTATTGTGTCTGAGGATGTGCCCTATAAGTTTATCTCGTTTTGTTTGAATGTGCTTCCACAGGGATCTGTTTTCCTGTACTCTACTAAGCACTTCTTCGTCACTCTCTCTTTCCAGCTGATCTTCATCATCCTTCTGTAACACCACATCTCCTGGGCCTCTATCCGTCTTCTCTCCTCTCTTCCTATCAGTGGCGTAACTATGGGGGGATGAGGGTTATAGAACCCCCCCCCCCAGAACCCGAAAAGGAAAAAATAAAATAATGAGAGAGAGGGAGGGAAAAAATCGTATAACAGCAATCTGGTAAAGGTAAAGATTTGAAACTTGGGTTGTTTTCCATAAACTTTCATTGGAAGGGAGTGAATTAGTTTCTTCAACGGGAGTGGTAGATGGTAGTCTGTCTGGAAATTGACTAAAATTTTGCTCGTCAAGTAGATCTATCCCCCCCCCCCCAAAGCCAAGTCCTAGTTACGCCACTGCTTCCTATTGTCCGAGATTCGCAACCGTATAGAGCCAGACAAAAGCTTTCATGATACGTTGTCTTATCGCCATACTAATGTTCTTGTTGGTCAGTAAGTTCTTCCTCAGATTGAATGCAATTTTGGCCTGTTGTATTCTGCTCACAATTTCTTTCCGGCTTCGGTCATCTCTTGTGATCTTGCTTCCCAAGTAAGTAAATTCCTCGATCACTTCTAACTCCTCTCTTCCAATTCTTATTTTTGGAGGTTCATATTCTTCTTCTGTGCTGCATACCATCATTTTAGTCTTTTTTTTTTCTCATAGCATACTGGTAGCAGAAATTCCTTTCCATTATTATGAGGACTTCTTCTAGGTCTTCTTTTGTCTCCGTGACTATAGCAATACCGTCTGCATAGCGTAGCGTGTCTATCCTCTGCCCATTAATCTGATACCCACCTCTGTAGTTTCACTAACTTTACGGCGGGGCTTCTTTTTTAAAAGACAGGGAGGGAAGGTCAGTGCATAGTTGACAAAGTTCCTAAACACCTCCCTTCTTTCATGCCTATCCTCGGTGCTGTTACCAACACACTTCGTGCCAGTGCCCTGGTTTGTAAACGGGGCAGCACTGCACGTGAGGTGCCGTGTCGACATGCAACTTCAGTGCATGTCTGAATTCACTCATTACTAACCTTGTGTCTTCTGTCGTAGTTGATGTCACATTGCGCAGGTGAAGCACACAGGTCGCACGTCCGTTGTACTTGAAGTGATGCTAAAAGAGGTGTTTTGTGTCCCAACTTCGTCGCCGCTTTTGTGTCCCAGCCTCCTCGTAGGTGTCGGTGGCCGAGTGGAACGATACCGACACAGGAACAAAAATAGCACGCTGGTGCAGGTACGGAGGGGAGCAGCCAGAAACTATAAACACTTGAGTAAATTAGAAACAGATATATATTGCACAGAATGTAACAATACTTAACTTTTACATAGTACTGCAGAATGTTGATACATAGTTGTTAGAGGCCTGCCTAGTGCCTGTACAATAGCAAAGTCTTCACTCGTGCCTATCGGATTACGAAGGTCCTAACTCGTTGCTATCTCAGTCCGAAGTCGAAGTGCGAAGTGGCCGATGTCCTTCAGTGGTGGCCACGAGCGGCGTTGTACCAGAGGGCGCTCGTGGCTGTCGTCGGAAGAACGCCGCGCCGTGCATGCATGGCGGCGCGCGGCGAAAGTAGGTGGCGCGCACTTTGTACTTGTGCGACACCACACCCCTCCCCCCCAAACCGCCGCGCCGTCGTGGCGTAGGGCTGAGGGCCACGGCGACGGCACTGGGAGGAGGGCCTGGGCGGGGGCGTTACTGGTGGGACGGGCGTCGTAGCGGAGGCCGGGATCGAGACGCCGTCCGCGCCCCGGCATCCGCCTTGCGATCCTCCAGGGAACCCGCCGAAACCTGGGGAAGGGCGCCCGCCCCCGCCCAGAGGGAGCAGGTCATCTTCTTCTGAGGTGCGTGGCCCAAGCTGGGGGGGCCCGCACGGTCCCGGAGTCCCTCTCGGTGACGCTGTCATCTGCGGCGGCGACAGCGGCGGCGACAGCGGCGGCGACGACTGCGTCGGATGTACGTCGACGTCCATAGGGATCTCGTAGTCCGGGGACGAACGATGTGGTTGTGCTCCCTGGCGGTGAACTGGGTCTGGAATCAAGAAACCGGAGACAGGATCGCGCGGTCTGTGCAGGCGCAATTGGTTTGCGTGGCGCCGCAGCTCCGACCCTGTGGAAGAACGTACAACAAACATATTGCGCCCAAGCACGCGTTGAATGGTGCCCGGCAACCATGTCTTCTTGTTTCCAGCAAACACCCTGTACAGCACCGGCGTGGAAACCTGAAAACGCGTAGCGCCATACGAACCGACTCGGTGCGTGGGAGGCTGCAGCAGATGAAGGAGAGTGCGGTGACGGCGGCCGTGTAGCAGCTCGGCAGGAGACGGGCCGTCACGTGGCATGCACCGATACGTAGACAGGAAAATTTGAAGAGCTTGCTGCCTGGAGTGCTGACCTTTCATCTTCTCCATGTGAGACTTGAATGTTCGAACGAAACGTTCTGCTTCACCATTGGACTGAGGGTGAAAAGGTGCGGTGGTGATATGCTGAATGCCATTCACACGACAAAATTGTTGAAATTCCGCACTAACAAACTGAGGTCCATTGTCACTGACGATAGTTTCAGGCAAGCCTTCGATGCAAAACACTGATGTTAAGGCACTGATTGTACTAGACGCCGTCGTTGAGTTCATGGCAATCACAAAAGGAAACTTGCTGAAAGCGTCTACAATAATTAACCAGCGCGTATTCCAGAATGGTCCGGCAAAGTCAATGTGTAAACGTTGCCATGGTCCCTTGGGGCGTGGCCAATCTGAGAAACGTTGCGGAGGAGCCGCCTGATGCTCCGCACAAACAGTACACTGTGACGTCATGTTCTCTATCCGAGCGTCCATACCAACCCAGGTACAATGACGTCTGGCCAGTTGCTTTGTCCTAACAATACCCCAATGTCCTTGATGCAGGAGGCGTAACACTTCTCGTTGCAGGGAACGAGGAACAATCACTCTTGCTTGGTCGTTGTCCGTATGTAACAACAGAACACCCTGACTTAAAGATAATGCATGACGTTGTGCAAAATAACGTCGAACCAGAGGCCGATCAATATCTTTGGCTCTGGCAGGCCAACCAAAGCGAACAAAACGTGCTACCACACGTAAGTCTGCATCCGCGGCTGTTTCCTGTGCAACCCGACGAGAGTTTAAAGGAAAGTCTGCGACAGCGGAAGCATCTCTGGAGTCTCTGACAACATGCCATTTCTGAAGAATCAAATGATACATCCTGGCCAACCGGAAGTCGGGAAAGTGTGTCCGCGTTGGCATGTTTAGTGGTAGGTCGGTACAAAATCTCATACTGATAATTTGACAATATCAAGGACCATCTCTGAAGCTTTTGTGCCGTACGTGGCGGAATCGGCTTTGTGGGTGAGAACAACGACGTGAGAGGCTTGTGGTCTGTCAACAAATAGAATTTTCTGCCATAGAGATAATGATGAAACTTCGTGACGCCGTAAATGATTGCTAAGGCCTCCTTTTCTATCTGACTGTAGTTCTGTTGCGTCGGCGTCAGTAGCTTGGATGCAAAGGCAATAGGACGATCGTGACATCCAATACGATGTGAGATTACAGCGCCCAGACCGTACGATGAGGCGTCAACTGCTAACACTACAGGCTTCTGGGGGTCAAAGGGAATCAAACATGCATCACTGAGTAGTGCAGACTTTAGTTTGTCAAAGGCCACCTGGCAATCTTTGGACCAAACAAAAGGAACATTCTTCCTACGTAAGTGATGCAGTGGAGCTGCAATCTGAGAGGCATTGGGAATAAACCTGAAATAATAGTTCAGCTTTCCCATTACTGCTTGCAATTCGTGCACATTCTTAGGAGGAGGCAAGTCTTTGATTGCTCGAAGATGTGACTGTAAGGGATGAATTCCTTGTGCATTAATCACATGGCCTAGGTACTCTATTTCAGTTTGAAAAAACGAACACTTTGCTTTATTGCAACGTAGACCTGCTGCAGTCAAAACTTTGAAAAGGCACTCCAGGTTTGCTAAATGTTCTTCAACTGTACGTCCGGACACCACAATGTCATCTAAATAGTTCGAACAACACGGTACAGAAACTGTCAGCTGTTCCAAGAAACGCTGAAAAATTGCGGGGGCGGAAGAACTGCCAAAGGGTAGGCGTTGAAATTGAAAAAGGCCCATGTGAGTATTAATGACGAAAAATTTTTTTGACTCGTCATCAAGTGGAATCTGTAAGTATGCCTCTGCTAAATCAATCTTGGAAAAGAAGCGAGACTGTCCTAATTTGTCCATCAGTTCCTCAGGTCTGGGCAGGGGATAAGTGTCCACAATTGTTTGACTGTTCACTGTTGATTTAAAGTCCGCACAGAGACGAAGTTTTCCTGACGGCTTGGGTATAATCACTAAAGGCGAGGCCCACTGACTCGCAGAAACAGGAGAAATCACCCCACTATCTTGCCAACGTTTAAGTTCTTCGGCAACTGTATCACGCAATGCGATAGGCACTGGTCTAGCTTTACGAAATTTTGGAACTGCAGATTCTTTTAAAGTTACATGTGCCACGAAGTCTTTTGCACAACCTAGTTCCGGCGAAAACAAGTCACTATATTTGTCACACAATGCATTGATTTTATCCTGAGGCACTATTGACGAAATTTGAAGCACATCTCTTTGAATTGATAAACCAAACAAGTCAAAAGCATCTAGTCCAAAAATGTTCTGTGTAGATTTGGCCTGAAGAACAACAAAAGCAACTGTTTTCGTGACACCTTGAAAAGAGGCGGGCAGGCTACATGTTCCTAGTACGGGAATATTTTCACCTGTATAAGCTGTTAACACTTGCTGTGACGGCGACAATTTTGGCGAACCCAGAAGTTCATAAGTATCTTTATTAATTAATGTAACAGCGGAACCAGTATCAAGCTGAAATTGCACAGTCTTATTTTCTATAGAGAGAGTAACAAACAGCTTGTGCTTCTGGCGCACGACCGGTGCGCGAATGTGGGCAACGTCTAATACATATTGTTTTCTGCGCTTGCGCGGGTTGCGTGCGGTAGGAAGCGGCGCATACTCGGCACACAGCGGATTAACCACACTGTCACTAGATGACACTACCGCCGGATCGGCGTCCGCGCAATGCGAGGCTACTGCACTAAAATTACTTTGAGTAGCTACACCAATTCTACTGTCACTAGCTACACAGTACTGGGCACTATTACAAGGAGCAGTTGCAGAAGGCACTATTTTCACTACAGGAATGCACTGTTCATAGTCATTTTGCTTGTCCCGAACCCTTTTCCGTTGCACTGTTTTACGCGCTCGTCGGCGCTTGCTACGTGGTGCACTATATAGTTTTGCCATAGGCGCAGAACTACTTTCTTGAAATTGAGATCCAAGGAAAGAAGCTTTCAATTCCGCAGCCCGTATAACATTTACAGAATGAACTGTTCTCGCGCTCTGCGAAGCACTGTTTCTAACGGTACCGTTCTTTGAGTTTTTAATTTGCATACACACAGACTGCACATGTCCTGATTTGCCACATTGATAACAGGTCGCGTTGCGACTAGGGCAATGAGCACGCTTGTGGCGAGACACACACTGGGGGCAAGATTTACGTACATTTTTCTGAAATGAGCGTTGGCGCCCGTTATTCAAATTACTGTGTCTAACACTACGGGGCGACCTTTGCGTCGCACTTTTACTCTGGCTACTGTTCACTGTCTGTTCAGCACGGCCTGTACTATTGTAAGAATCACTAGTGCTACACTGAGAACTATGGCTAGGAAAGCGGCCGTTGCGGCGCACTGAATTTACACTGTGGCTTTGCATTTCTACATCTGCTAAGTCAAAAGTATCATGCGCTTCTATAAGCTGCAGTACACTGTCTAATGAGGGGTCAGACTGTTTCAGAATTGCTGCTCTAATTCTGGGGTCCTGAATATTCTGCGTAATCGCATCCCTCAACATCACGTCACTATACGAAAGTCCACAAGAGCAAGTAAATTTACATTGGCGGGTTAAGCCCTTCAATTCCGTAATCCACTCTTGGTGTGATTGCTGCGGTAATTTTTTCAGTCTGAAAAATCGGTATCGTGCAGCGGCTACAAGAACTTTTCTCTCATAATGTGCATTCAGTGCATCTACAATTTGTTCAAAGTCTACATCACGAGGAGATGCTTGCGGAAAAAGTTTTTGCAATAATACGAAGGTTTTGGGGCCCACCACAGATAATAGCAGATGCTTCACTTTCTGACCTGTAATTTGATGAGCCGCGACGAGTTCTTGAAACTGCGCGAAATAGTCACTCCATTCTTCCTCACGTTCGTTGTACTGGCGGAACGTCGGAAGCGGTGCGGCGGCAGGTGTGGGCTGCTGATGTGACGACTGTTGTTGTTGGTGAGCAGCCTGCGTCGTCAACTGCGACACGGCCTGGAGAAGCTGGGTAATTTGCGCCGTCTGTAACTGAATAATTTCCATTAAGTTTGGGTTCGGGGTAGTGGCCATGCTGACCGATTAGGCGCCGCGTATACAAGTAACTTATAACAAAACACAAATGCAATATGAAAGGAGGGCTCGCTCTGCAACAAAAAAGTCCACAAACACGTAACTGAAAATGTTCCCCCAAAATTCTTATAATAAGGGTGGGTGGGCGGGAGCAATTTCTGCGTGCTCCGACTGCTGCTGTCTGGCTGCTGCAAGCGGGCTGGTCCAAGGTTCTATCACTCCTCGTCGCCACTTTTGTGTCCCAACTTCGTCGCCGCTTTTGTGTCCCAGCCTCCTCGTAGGTGTCGGTGGCCGAGTGGAACGATACCGACACAGGAACAAAAATAGCACGCTGGTGCAGGTACGGAGGGGAGCAGCCAGAAACTATAAACACTTGAGTAAATTAGAAACAGATATATATTGCACAGAATGTAACAATACTTAACTTTTACATAGTACTGCAGAATGTTGATACATAGTTGTTAGAGGCCTGCCTAGTGCCTGTACAATAGCAAAGTCTTCACTCGTGCCTATCGGATTACGAAGGTCCTAACTCGTTGCTATCTCAGTCCGAAGTCGAAGTGCGAAGTGGCCGATGTCCTTCAGTGGTGGCCACGAGCGGCGTTGTACCAGAGGGCGCTCGTGGCTGTCGTCGGAAGAACGCCGCGCCGTGCATGCATGGCGGCGCGCGGCGAAAGTAGGTGGCGCGCACTTTGTACTTGTGCGACACCACAAGGTGTTGATATGTGGCTAGGAAGTACTGCACTTCGAATAACTTTTGCTTTTGTAGGATGCCAGTGCTTGTTTTTATTGAAGAAATGCGAGTGTGTATCCAAGCACAAATATACAGACTGATTAATGTTACAAATATAAACGTTGCATAACTTATAAACTGTCCCTGGCCCGCACTGAACTGACATGAGTGTGCAAGGTATCGCGGTCGGCGCTCGACTGACTGCCGCCGCCACTCGCTGCGCGCCACAAGCCACCGTTTTGGCGCCAAGCGAAACTTCTAGACTAACATTGTTCAACTTATTACAAAATATACAAATAATTAAATCTTTGAAATAACCGGAATATAGCTTAGCACAAAAGCACTACAGAAAGTATACAGGTAATTTTTAATAAACATAGAAAAGTTAAATATTAATAAAAGAAGCTTAAAGTTTTGGCGGACAGCTAGTATAGGCGGGAGCCAATCAGATCTCAATTTGCAATAGGGGTACAAGCTCATCTACTATCTCTCTCTCTCTCACCCTTTGTATTACGTCACACCTCCAACCAAGATAACTTCTTTAACACCTAATATATTGATGTGCGAAATAAACGGCTCCATATCAGCCCCCTCACAACTTGGTCTATAGCTTCCTGGATGTAGGCGTTGAATATGAGAGGAGAGAGAGCACATTCTTGTCTTACCCCTTTTCTGACATTTGCTTCTTGATCCTGGTGACAGGTTCTAATCACTGCCATCTCGTCCTCTCATGCGATAAAAATAATTTGAATGTGCATATAATGATATGATAGAAGAACGAAACGAATAACCTTTTATTTATTTAATTACTTTTTAATTTTCATACCATACTGGTAGTAGAAAATCCTTTCCATTATTCTGTGGACTTCTTCTAGGTCTTCTTTTGTCTCCGTGACTATAGAAATATCGTCTGCATAGCGTAGCATGTCTATCCTCTGCCCAATAATCTTGATATCCACCTCTGTAGTTTCACGAACTTGGTCTATAGCTTCCTGGATGTAGGCGTTGAATATGAGAGGAGATAGAGCACATCCTTGTCTTACCCCTTTTCTGATATTTGGTTCTTGATCCTGGTGACAGTTTCTAATCACTGCCATCTCATCCTCCCATGCGATAAAAATACAGGGTGATTCAGAAAGAATACCACAACTTTAGGAATTTAAAACTCTGCAAAGACAAAAGGCAGAGCTAAGCACTATCTGTCAGCGAATTAAAGGAGCTATAAAGTTTCATTTAGTTGTACATTTGTTCCCTTGAGGCGCTGCTGACTAGGTGTCAGCGTCAGTTGATGCTAAGATGGCGACCGCTCAACAGAAAGCTTTTTGTGTTATTGAGTACGGCAGAAGTGAATCGACGACAGTTGTTCAGCGTGCATTTAGAACGAAGTATGGTGTTAAACCTCCTGATAGGTGGCGTATTAAACGTTGGTATAAACAGTTTACAGAGAATGGGTGTTTGTGCAAAGGGAAAAGTTCTGGACGGCCGAGAACGAGTGATGAAAATGTAGCACGTATCCAGCAAGCATTTGTTCGCAGCCCAGGAAAATCGACTCGCAGAGCTAGCAGAGAGCTGCAAATTCCACAATAAACTGTATGGAGAGTCCTACGAAAAAGGTTAGTTATGAAACCTTATCGTCTTAAATTGGTTCAAGCACTGTCTGCAGCTGATAAGATTAAAAGAAATGATTTCTGTGATTTTATCCTTGCTCAAATGGAAACAGATGAATCCTTCGATTCAAAGATTGTGTTTAGTGATGAAGCAACTTTCCACACTAACGGGAAAGTCAACCGTCACTATGTCTGTATATGGGGCACTGAGAATCTGCGGGAAACAACTCAGTATGAACGTGACTCGCCTAAGGTGAACGTTTTCTGTACCATTTCAGCCAATAAAGTTTTTGGTCCCTTTTTCTTCGAAGGTGCTACTGTAACTGGACTACAGTATCTGGAGATGTCAGAGAATTGGCTGTTCCCTCAGCTCGAACAAGAAGCACAACAATTCATATTTCAGCAGGATGGAGCGCCACCACATTGGCACTTATCTGTCCGTAACTACCTGAACGTCAACTACCCGAGGCGATGGATCGGCCGCCAGGCAGCCCGTAACAGAGCACTTCATCACTGGCCTCCAAGAAGCCCTGATCTTACCCCCTGCGATTTTTTTCTTATGGGGGTATGTTAAGATATGGTGTTTCGGCCACCTCTCCCAGCCACCATTGATGATTTGAAACGAGAAATAACAGCAGCTATCCAAACGCCTGATATGCTACAGAGAGTGTGGAACGAGTTGGAGTATCGGATTGATATTGCTCGAGTGTCTGGAGGGGGCCATATTGAACATCTCTGAACTTGTTTTTGAGTGAAAAAAAAACCTTTATAAATACTCTTTGTAATGATGTATAACAGAAGGTTATATTATGTTTCTTTCATTAAATACACATTTTTAAAGTTGTGGTATTCTTTTTGAATCACCCTGTACTTTGAATGTGCATATAAAATGATGTGATTGAAGAACGAAACGAAGAATGATAGTTTAAAAACACCTTTGATTTATTTAATTACTTTTTTCCACGAAGAGCTTTTCTTTCGGGGTTTTACTGAAGCAGTGTACGCGCCGCCGCTGTTGTAGTGTGTCGTGAGGATGAGACGACAGAGCTGCCTCCGTGCCTCTGTGGCTGTGGTGGAGTGGTGTGGGTGGGCTGCTGCAGCTGACGCGTCTGTTGCGCGACCACAGAAGGCCGGGGTAAACGCGCCCATTTGTCAGCCTGTCTGGCGGGGCGGCGGACTGAATGCGCTGCTGTCATCCGCCCTGCCCCAGTGACAGGTGGGCCGACCAGCCAAGCCAAACAACCGCCGGGCACGCAAATAGCTCCCTCCCTACTCTCTGACCGGCCGCCGTCGCCGCGACAAAGCTAGCCGCGCATGATCCACGTGGCCTTCTAGTAAATAAAATAAAAAAATACTGTAGCTGAACTGAATTTTACTGCGTTCTGATTGACTGTACTAGTTAAAGGACTGATTTTAATTAAAAAAATTCGTACTGACTTGTTTTACGGCCCACTTTAGATTTGTACTTTTATATGTTTTTGCGAACATTTTGGACCAAAATAATAATATAAATAATAAAAAAATATGGTGATAAGAATACGACTCTATTATTGTGGTAATATCTATGCACCCAACACTTAATATTCTTTCTAGCCGTATTTTAACAAACAGCCAAAATTATATAATGTTTCAGTTTAGCTTTGACAAACATAATCTTCTTTTAACTTTTACCTCTTTGAACTATCATTGTAATATCTCTCCCACATTTTTGTTATATTTTTCCGTTAAAATATTATCACCTGTCTTGCCTTCGTTGTTCTAAGTTTATTTTCTTTGCATGTACTGGTTATGAATGACTATAGGGTAAGGTGGTACAAATTCGATATAGGTACAATTCCGATCAAGTTTTCAGTCTCGTAGTGTTGGTAGCACTTGCCTTTGTGTGGCGTTGCAGTGTAGCAGGTTTCTACAGCTTCTCCTTTCTTTTCCAAGAATACACCACTTTGTGCTACGGAGATACGAATTTCTTCCTGTTAAGATGGACGTGGAGCTACTTCGTCGAATGCGTTCTTATAAATGTTCTAGTTTCCACGCGCTTGTAAATTCAGTATTGTGCAACGTTTGGTACCGCGAAGTTTGCGCTGGTGCCCCAAGGAAATAGTTCTTTTATGTGGGAAAAGTCCAAAATTGCACGAGGAAGTGATCATAATTGTACCTAGTGTGGTACATTTTCTATCGATTTTTCTCATTTCTGTGACTTCTTCTGTGTTCATATCAACATTTGTAATTGTCTAATATTTGTGTTACATATTCATTAAACATTCAAGAACAAGTGCCATAGTTAAAATTATTTCTTTTCTCAATATATTTGCAGTTAAAATTACATTTGTTCTAAATGATCGAAATTGTACCACCTTACCCTAGGCTGGAACGAACGTAGCGTACATTTGGCGTTCGGGACTGTAGCCTGGATGGAACACAGCGTATATTTGGCGTAGATGCATAGATTCTAATGAATGACTTTCAATAAATTCCGCAAATAATGAATAAACGCTTAGAAAAAAAATAAACAATGTAATTTGTTGCAATGTATACACTTCCCTTCTGTTTGATTAAGGAACTACACTTTGCACAGAAATCTGGGACTTCGTTTATATACGAAACTGCCTGTATCAGCACTTTCTGCAGAATGTTCATTATTACAGTATCCTCTCACTTTACGTGCATATGCTTCAGAAGACCTCTGTTCAATTCGTTGTTATGTATTTCACGACATGTTCACGAAATAGAACAAACACGCATTTTAGGGGGAGCATTCTTACATATGCACAACTCTAAACATTGAAGAACATAGTTCTATTTAATTAGTAAGTGTGTCTGAAACCCATTTAGGAAAAAAAAAAGTGTAGGAGGTGTCAGGTCCCTAACCAATGACCTCAGTATCACAGTCCAACAAGCTGCCCACTACGCTACGTCTAACAATCAGAAACAAAGTTCTGTAATCTCGTACTATTGATGGCAGTTGTAAACTGATGCTAATATGGTATTTTTAGACACTAGATTATCATTTATCGTACGAAAAACGACGTGTTTTTGTTAATTCGTAAGTGCGCCATTGCTTTGAAATGACAACGTGTAAGTTACAATAAGAAAATCATCAAATACCAACGCAAGATGGCAAGACGCCAGAGAGAGTTCTGGGAATGTCACGTGACATCTCTGAACGGCTGGTTTTCGTTAATCCAATGGAGGGTGTCAAATCTCCGTTATTTTTGCAAATATGTCTCAAACGATACGAGATATGAAAAAAACATAAGGGATCTAGTTGTACAGAATTTTCTCTTTTACCAATTAGGTTATTCAATTTTCGTGTCAGATGAACGGTTCGTTTGCAATTACAATTATATTATCAACGGATTTTTTTATATTACTACCGTATTTTTTGTCCGAAAAATTTGAAAAAGGGAGGTTCTGGTCTCTGGCGGGCTACAATTGTGTCTGTAAAATTTGGTGCTCATCGGTTGAATGGTTCGTTTTAAAAAAAAGGAAACACGTTATGGACAGACATCCCAAAATCGCAAATACCTCTGAAACGATACGAGACACGAAAAAAAAAAAAAAAAAACATAAGGGAACAAAGTTGTAGAGAATTTTCTACTCTACAAATTCGGTTATTCAATTTTCGTGTCAGATGAATAGTTAAGCCGTTATTTTCATTTAAATTTCGAGCCGTCAAAAGACGATCGCAAAGGCCCACTTTTAGTGTCACTACCGTAACCTAAAGTGGGCTAATATTTAAAGTTGTCCCTTATCGTAAATTGTTACGTAATCTGCTGACGAAACTTTACACTGAATAATTAAATCAAAGACTTCGCTATCCTTTTCACCGGCTACTCTCACAAGGAGACCACGTGGTATCGGATTATATATATAAAACTCAAATAGCAATCAGCCAGAGTCATTCGGCGCAACTCTCAAAAATTATTAAATTACTATTTTTAGATTATTGGGACCAGAAGGTGTGCGGAGCTCTAACTCGCGAGAAAGTAGTGGGATGTCTTATGAGAGTTTGTGTAAAGCGTTATAAAGAACACACCAAACTAGACATACTAACATACTTCTCATAGGTAACGTACCAAGTCAAAAGAATGCCATTCCGATGTTTCTAAAGTCTTTATAAATTGGTGTCCTTAACACCTTAAATAAAAGCACCGATGTTTGAAGGTATATATTAATAAAATACTAATGAGTTATTTAATTTTGTAACAGGGATATCCTGCGAAATAAATTATGCGATTATGCTATTAGGGCAATTACAAATTTTGGTGATATACATCTCAGTAAATTAGCTTACTATGCCTATTTTCATTATCTGCTTTCGTATGGCATCATTTTCTGGGGTAATTCATCATTTAGTAAAAAAGTACTCATTGCACAAAAGTGTGTGATCAGAATAATTGCCGAAGCCCATCCAAGATCATCCTGCAGACAGTTATTTAAAAAGCTAGGGATCTTCACAGTAGCTTCTCAGTATATATATTCATTTATGAAATATGTTATTAACAATCCCACCGAATTCAAAAGCAATAGCAGTGTACATAACTGCAACACTAGGATAAAGAATGAGCTTCACTATTTAAGGTTAAATCTAGCTTTGGCAGAAAAAGGGGTGAATTATACTGCCACAAAAGTCTTAGGTCACCTACCAAACAGCATCAAAAGCCTGATAGCCAAAAGCATTTAAAAATAAATTAAATGAATTTTTGCATGTCAACTCCTTCTACAATATAGATGAATTTTTTAGATATAAATTAGTAAATTTGAAAAAAAAAAAAAAAAACTAAAACAAAATTGTGTCATGTAATATTTACTACAAAGTAATAATTTGTAAAGACACCTTTCATTAACCTGACACGTTCCACATCATTACAAAGTGTCGTATTCATGATCTATAGAACAAGTAGTAATCTAATCTGATCTGAATGATCTTCCGTCGTCGGGATTATATTAAAGTACTTATTTTAATTGTGGTAATTCAAGGTACCATTATGAATAAATTTTGCTTGAGTAGTAGCAATGTGATTGCACTGTATCGAACTGTTAAAGCACAAAATTTACCTTTGACTCAGATGGGTAATGAATAAGTGTTGGTATATAATACATGAAAAGAAAATGAAAATTTTTTTTGCAGATTATAGGATAAAATTATCGTTATGATGCTAAAGTATAGATAAATATTTTATGGGTAAAGACAACTGTTTTACAAAGGAAAAATACTGTTTGAAGATACTGGTTATGGTCAAAATTGTGATTGTACTATTGTATATTACTGTTAATATATTCACGATGAAAAGTCCATTAACTTATATCGAAAAGGTATTGAGCATTTTTGTTTCAATTAAACAAACTATACCTATAAATATTGTTATTACAAAGTTCAAAAGAAAGAAAGTAGTCATTGAACATAAACAAATGATTTACCAATATTTTAAAGAAATTTATGTTTATGTTTAGCCACTGCTAAAATGAGCTTATGGGTGGGAGATGAAGTGGGACATGTATTCAGCCATCCATAAAGCTCAGTTTCGCAGTTATGCATTGATCAATCAAATAATGTATTGTTTTGAATGTTATTAATTTTTGCAAACATATACCTTTTGTGAATTTTATTCGCCTTAGTCTGTTTGATGTGTAACGACGGTGCTGCAGCAGTACGCAGTGATGGGTTCTCCGCTGACGTCAGCGAGAAAATGCTGGTCGCTATCGCTGATTAGCCGAAGGTCGGAGCGCTCAACTTGGAAACACTGCCTGCTGTTGCAGACCACGATTGAATATTTTTAAACATTAACAATGAATATATTGAAGTGTAAATGAGAGAGTTTTAAAAATGTTTTGTCTGTTTTTGGAATCGGTATTGAGTTGAAGTCTCGTAGCAATTTTGATTTGTAATACTGAATTATGTGATATTACTTATGTAACATATATTTCAATAAAAACTTTAAAAATGAAGCTACTGATGAGTGTCCACGATTTCTAAATATTGAATCAAGATGTGCAAACGATTTTTCTTAAGTGGTGATCATTTTAAGTGAATTTTGAATGTGGTCTGAACGACTTACAAGGAAGTTGTGTGTAACTAAAGCTGCACGATTACTGATACTGCGATATCGATAGCAGTTATAGACGTGCTGTGGAACAAACAAAACTCTCGTACAAACTGTAATTAAAATTTTACTTAGGATTTGCCAAATTATTGAATCCGTCTGTGGAATGTAATTCTGAATTAATTCATTTATCAGTTTGAGGAACTTTAGCTTGAAGAACATGAGGATTAGTATGATCAGTCATTGTAATTTTTGTTTCTGGGGTGGTAGTTAACTTCGGGTACGAAGTCACGGTCATTTAAGAAGTTGATTGTTTATTATACCTGAAGTCACTCAAAACTAGTACCAGCAAAGTTGCTTGTTGTGTGGTAAAATTTGTTGAATATTTATCCCACGAGAAAAGACAATTTGTACATTGGTATTACGAAAAAATTTGGCTGTATTACATGCGAAATGACCTAGGAAGGGGAGTGCAGTTCGTATTTTTTCGTTAACTAACTTCGCGGTCGCCGTATACCTCAGCTCTTCTATAAGCCTGACTCGCTCCCTATGTAGTTGGTGAACCGCAGATAGTCTGTAACCATTTTTCTGGGCAATATGGTAGAGAGTATCAAACCCATTATTTATTTGTGTCAGTTAGAAGGCTTGTTATTTTGTCCTTGTGTAGGTGGATAATCTCGGACACCAGCTGATGTCCGCAATACTGACAAACAAACTGAAGATGCGACATGAGCATATTGCACAAAAAAATTTTCTGACTTCGTACATGGTGAACAATAGGTGCAATGTTCCCATTTTTGAAGACTGATACCATGCCGAATTTGAGGACGTTAAGGCGCATGTAGTCAACAATTTGTGTGTGATTACTGTTAGAAACTGACGTAATCTGTGTGTAACTACTTATTTATGATATAAATACAATTTAAGTCCACGTTTGTATTTCATACATAAAGGCGATCTTTGTAACCGACATTACCCTCAAATGTTTGTTAAGCTTAAGGGACTTAACTGCGGGGTCATCAGTCCCTAAACTTTCAAACTACTTGTGACCTACCTTATACTATAGACGGCACAAAAATCCATGCCCAAGGGGGGGGGGGGGGGGTCGAACCCCGACGTGGAACGGCCTCGCGCATCGAAACATAGCGCCTCAATGCGCTTGGCCACTCCGCCGCGGCATATTACCCTCCCTTCCGTTCATTGCTGATAATCGTTCTATTTTGTCTTGGTGACCTATCAGCTAATATTTATTATGTGAATTGCCTAATACCCTTTATAAAATATGTAAGACATCCAACGGTTATTTTAACAAGTAATACCAGTTATAACTATTTGTAAGTAGGTAAAATTTCATAAATCAAAACGGTATCCGAAAATACACGCCTTTACTAAATGCAATACTTTCCACTGACTCCTTTTAACAATACCATTGCCAGAACGAGAGTAACTTTTTATGCTGAAGCCTTCGCCCACCAACAATGTAGATTTTTCTTCGAAATTTAAGCTGTGCATGAATTCGATCCTGACACCCATAATATTTTGACTTTGAGTCAAAGACGCTGCTCTAAACCACTGTTAGTCCTGCAACCGTGTCTATTAGCTAAGTCTTACTTTTGAAATATGCAGAGCTACTAAAGATGTGTCGGAATCTACAAGCACGACGCGCATTCAATTTAAAGAGACAAACTGTAATTAATTTTAATCTGTAGCTACGACGATATTGTTCCGCAGAGTCTTGGCATGCTTACTACAGACATAAAGGAGCACTTCCACGTTTCTAAATGTTTCCCACGTGGCTACAAGGCATGGCATTGCACTCTCGTAACACAAAAATAAGCTTCCCTCAACAAAGACCACGTTAAATTTCGACTCTGAGTACCGCAACTTAAAGTGTTCCTTCCTTGTTTTATAAACGCTGCGGACACAGCAAAATACACAACGTCCATGTGCTTATCTTTGCGAGCTCCAATGTATGCAATTACATTATGTTATCCATGTTTAGAACCAACAGGGACCTGTTCATAAGACAATCGGATAAAATAAGAACAATAAAATGAAAAGTCTTACGTTGAGGTCAATAATATTTTTTTTTTGTGTTATAACAATAACTGTTCGCGAAATCTAAGCACTTCGGAACAAAATGACACTAGGAATTTTCTTGTAGGTAATTCAGAGTATTTGCTGATGTTGAAAAACATTACCGGTGTAGAACTACTCAGATACAGTTGTATAAATATTATAAAAATAAGAACTTTTTTGTACTGTGAACACTGAAATATAAAAAGGAATGGAAGAGAAAGCCGCCTGGTGGAATTTTGCACGTAACATAATTCAGTTGTAACAAACACCCGGTTTAAGAATCACGAAAGAAGGTTATATACATGGAAGAGGCCAGGAGACACCGGGAAGTACCAGATAGATTTTACAATGGCAAGACATAGATTTCGGAATCTGAAAGATGAAAAGAATACAGAGGGACTCTATAAAGGAAATGAACTTAGCGACATATTGCAGAAAGGGAGACGTAGATAAAGGTGAAATAGGAGATACTATACTGAGAGAAGAATCTGACAGAGCACTGAAAGATCTAAAGTAGATGGGATTCCATAAGAGCTACTGAAGTCTCTGGGAGAACCAGAAATGACAAAACTATTTCACCTGGTGTGTAAGATGTATGAGACAGGCGAAGACTTTAAGAAAAATGTCATAATCCCCATTCCAAAGAAAGCAGGTGCAGAGATGTGTGGAAACTAGTAAGTCATGGATGCAAAATGCTAACAAGAATTATTTACAATAGAATAAGAGAACTGGTAGAAGCAGCCGTCCGGGAAGATCAGTTTGGATTCAGATTGGGGATTTTTTAGGTTAGAAGGCCTCGGGAATACACAAAATGGGTTTCAGTCTCAAAGGGGGCAGGTCAGACACAGGAAGAAAGCAAATCTAGAAAACATTGGTATAACAGTTGTAAATTGTCGTAGCTATATTGGGAAAGTTCCAGAGCTCCAAGCGCTGATAGAAAGTACTGAGGCACAAATCGTTATAGGTTCGGAGAGCTGGCTGACGCCTGAGATAAGTTCGGCCGAATTTTTTTCAAAGGGCCAAATGGTCTTCAGAAAGGATAGAATAAATAAAATAGGGGGTGGAGTGTTTATTGCTGTCACTAACGGTTTATCCTGCAGCGAAAGTGAGACAGATACTTCCTGTGAGTTGGTCTGGGTTGAGGTTATTCCTGACAACCGGAATAAATTAATAATTGGATCTTTTTATCGGCCCCCTAACTCAGACGATGCGGTTACCTAAATGTTCAAAGAAAGCTTGACTCACATTTCAAATAGGTATCCGAAGCATACTGTTATAATCGGTGGCGACTTGAATTTACCCTCGATATGTTGGCATAATTACGTATTCAAAACCGGCGAAAATATAAAACATCGTCCGAACTAGTTCTGAATGATTTTTTTGGAAACTACTTCGAACAGTTAGTTTATGAACATCTAGAATAGTAAGTGGTTGCGAAAATAATCTTGATCTCCTAGCAACAAATAATCCTGAGCTAACATCAAAACAGATACAGGGATTAGCGAACTTCGAGTTGTAGTAGCGAGACTGAATGTCGATATGACCAAATGCACCAAAAATAAACGAAACATATATCTATTCAATAAAGCAGATAAAAATTCGCTTCACGCTTTCCTGAGTGATAGTCTCCAGTCTTTCAAAACTAAAAATGCGAGTGTAGATCAGTTGTGGCTTACTTTCAAAGACATAATATCAGTAGCAATCGAGAGATTTATACCAAATAAATTAATAAAAGAGGGGGCTGACCCCCGTGGTAGACAAAACAGGTCAGATCACTGTTTCAGAAACAAAGAAAAACGCATGCAAAATTTAAAAAGACACAGAATCCACAAGACTAGCAATCTTTTACTGAAACTCGCAACCTAGCGCGAACTCGTAATCTTGCAGAAAATCCAAAGAAATTCTGGTCATATGTGAAGTATACTAGCGGCAAAACACAAACAATACTTTCACTAAGCGATAGCTATGGTAATACTACCGATGACAGTACTGCTAAGGCAGAATTACTAAACACAGCTTTCCGAAATTCTTTCACCAAAGAAGACGAAGTGAACACTCCAATATTCAGTCCAAGAACAGCTGCCAGCATGAGAAACTTAGAAGTAGATGATCCTGGAGTAGTAAAACAACTTAAGTCACTAAACAAAAATAAATCTTCCGGGCCAGATTGTCTACCAACTAGATTCCTCTCAGAGTATGCTGATGCAATAGCTCCGTACTTAGCTATAATTTACAACCGATCACTCAGCGAAAGATCCGTACCCGAAGACTGGAAAGTTGCCCAAGTTACTCCAATATTCAAGAAAGGCAATAGGAGTGATGCCCAAAATTACAGGCCTATCTCATTGACGTCGATTTGCAGTAGGATTTTGGAACATATACTTTGTTCGAATATTATGAACTACCTCGAAGAGAACGACCTATTAACCAGTAGTCAACACGGATTCAGAAAGTATCACTCTTGCGAAACACAGCTTGCCCTTTATTCACATGAAGTATTAAGGGCCATCGACAAGGGATCTCAAATAGATTCCATATTTCTGGATTTCAGGAAGGCTTTTGACACTGTACCCCAGAAAAGTGTGAAGTAATACACATGACCACTAAAAGAAATCTGCTGAACTTCAATTACGCGATAAATCAGTCAAACCTTAAGGTCGTAAATTCTACCAAATACCTAGGAGTTACAATTACGAACAACTTTGACTGGAGAGAGCACATAGAAAATATTGTGGGGAAGGCGAACCAAAGGTTACGTTTCATCGGCAGAACGCTTCGAAGATGCACCAGCTCCACCAAAGAGACTGCCTACATCACACTTGTGCGTCCTCTCCTGGAGTACTGTTGTCCATTGTGGGACCCTCACTAGGTGGGACTGACATTGAGAAGGTTCAGAGAAGGGCAGCTCGTTTTGTTTTATCACGTTACGGGACGGAAAAGCGTCACGGAAATGTTGCACGAATTGGGGTGGAAATCATTAAAAGAAAGACGTTATTCATTGCGGCGTGATCTGTTTGCGAAGTTTCAATGATCGACTTTTAGTTCTGAATGTGAAAATATTTTGCTAGCACCCACCTACGTAGGGAGACATGACCATCCCAATAAAATAAGAGAAATCAGATGGAAAAGGGAACGATTTAGGTGTTCTTTCTTCCCGCGCGCTATTAGAGAATGGAACGGCAGAGAAAAGTTATGAAAGTGGTTAATGAACCCTCTGCCAGGCACTTTAATGTGATTTGCAGAGTATCTATGTAGATGTAGATGTAGAAGAAATCTAGGAACATGGAAGGTATTACTCACTTCACGGCTATCTTAGAAGATATATTAAGTAAAGGCAAACCTACATATCTAGCTTTTGTAGATTTGGACAGAGTTTTTGATAATGTTGATTGGAATACACTCTTTCAAATTCTGAAACAATCACGAGTAAAATATAGGGAACGGAAGATATTTACAACTTGTACAAACACCCGATGGCGGTTGTTAGAGTTGAAGGACACGAAAGGGTCGCAGTTGTTGGGGAGGGAGTAAGACAGGATTCTAGTCTGCATTGAGAAAGCTATAAAGGAAAGCAAGGAGAAATTTGGACAAGGAATTAAAGTTCAGGGTGAAGAAATAAAATGATTGCGTTTTGCCGATTACATTCTAATACTGTCAGAGACAGCGAAAGATATCGAAGAGCAGTTGAACGGGATGGGCAGTGAGTTGATAGGTGCGTATAAAATGAAGACTAATAAGAGCAAAACAAGGGTAAAGGAGTGTAGTCTAAGAAAATCAGGCGATGCTGAAGAAATTACATTAGGTAACGACACAATAAAGGTGGATGATGAGTTTTGTTACTTGGGTAGTGAAATAACACACGACGGTCGCAGTACAGAGGACATAAAATGCAGAATGGCAATGGGAAGAAAAGCGGTTTTTGAAAAAGAGAAATTTGTTAACATCGAATATTAATTTACGCATAAGGAAGTCCTTTCTGAAGGCATTTTTGGGGAGTGTTACCTTGTATGTGAGTGACACTTGGACGATAAACGGTGCGGACAGGAAGAGGATAGAGGCTTTTGAAATGTGGTGTTACAGAAGAATGCTGAAGATTAGGTGGGTGGATCGCGTTACTAATGAGGAGGTACTGAACAGAATTGGGGAGAAAAGGAATTTCTGGCATACCTTGATTAAAAGAAGGGATTGACTGATTAGACATATTCTTAGGCATCAAGGAATTGTGAATTTAGCGTTGGAGGGAAGTGTGTGGGGTAAAAACCGCAGAGGACGACCAAGAGATGGATACAATAAGCAGATTCAGACAGATGTCGGTTGCCGTTCTTATGTGGAGATGAAGAGGCTTGCTCAGGATAGAGGAGGGCGGAGTGCTGCATCAAAGCAGTCTCCGGACTGAAGACCACAACAACAAGGATCCTATACAAGTAGTCCAGTCAATGAGTGCTCTAAAGAGGGGTGTAAAGTGCATGGAATACTTTGACTTCAGGACTTTGTTAGAGATAGTCAGGAGGTAAACATACTAAAAGTCCCCGCTCCTGAGGGGTGAGCTAAAGCGGTGAGGGGGGTGAAAAGTTACCTTTTTTTCGCTTATATCACCGAAACTGTCTACTTTAGGAAGAAAACGGTCCAAATAAAAATGAAAGATAACATCGAATTCCCAACAGTTTTCAAGATATACTTTCTTGAAAATCGACCATTTCGGAAAAAAATCATTTCTACCTCAATAATTTTGTGAAACATTTACTTCTAGTGACTCACTCGATGGTTTCTCAGGAAATTTGTCAGAAAGAAAGTTGTCGATCATTAAATGTCCTTGAATTTGATATCTACGTTTCCTACCTTATATTCAGCCAATCAGAAGTTACATCATTTATAAGATGTGCTCTCAGTTTCGACGTCCTCCTAGAAATGAATGTTTTGTGGGGCTGTGACATTTTTATCTTATGAAACGTGTTAGCATGGTAAATAACAATACTATAATAAGGTAATTTCAATTGAAACACAACACCTTTTTATAATGGTAGCTTTTATGATATTATGAATCATATCATGAAAGTATCAATAAGCACTGAAGGAGTCAAAGCTCATTTATAGTCGCGTACAGTGGACACGCCATCAAGGTCGCCAGTACATAACGCCCCACGATGAACACGGAAGGCCTGTCACTGGCTTGTTGCAAACACCGGACTGTGGGGTGGAATGGAGTGTTCTCTCTCACTTCTTACTTCAGTTCACTTCAAAAGTTCGCCAAGCGTAGAGAATGTTTATGTGTCGGATTTTCGTGATATTTTTTTATTTATTTATGAAAATGTCGATTGTATTACTACGCACTATGGCAACTCGGTGTTTTGTATGTGATAGCTGGACCAGGTGTTGGTGTTTTCACAGTGACAAAAAAAGGAATGCTATCACTCATCAAAGCAAGGAGAGAAAGGGGAGATATCAATGGCTCATCTTTAGAAGGTTTGGACATCCTTCTGATTAATAAAATATTCTCGAGCTTCCAGCCGCGTCAAGTGGTTGTGAACCCACGAGCTCTCGGCCAAGTTCTCCTTGGCCATTGTCAAGTGGTAAAATGACTGCTGTATGGCAGATGCCATTGCTAAAACGAAAGAATATGGGGATAATGTTATAAAGGAAGCTATTCAAATCAAAATATCTGAGAACACCATTAATAAGGACGGCGGTTTGCAGCTCAGCACAGCGTGTGACCTGGCCATAGAGAGGTTGAAGCAGACGCGGCGGACACGGGACGAAGAAGCAAGTACCAGTGACGTCACAGCCAGCTGCCGAAAGCGGACGCACCGACTCAGGATATGAACATTGCCTTATGTGGCGAAGCACAAGGCTCCATTGACGTCACAGCCAACAGCGCGGCTATATAACGGCAAGGCGACGGCGATACAGCAGACATTTTACCACTTGACAATGGTCAAGGAGAACTTGGCCGAAAGCCCGTGGGTTCACAACCCTTGACGCTGCTGGAAGCTCGAGAAGTTTTTATTAATTCATATCGCCGCGAGACCATGCACTCATACATCATTCTGATTCATACTGAATGTCGAATTGCATCAGGTCACAATCCATCAAGGCTCATTTAGAGAGACAGACACTCTCATCGTCCTCTGAAGCACCTCGGCCTGCAGCTTTGAGAGCCAAACAACCGAAATTCGATTTCAAAACAAAATTTTTCTTTCGTGCCGCAAGTGTTGACGGCGAGCAATAGAATCCCAAGGATAGACGCAGGAAGATATTTTCAGTTACTAATATCACAAAAGGATGCAACAGAACTGACATAAAAGTGACAAGTACGGATGTTTCTCGACCTAGACATGATCAATGGGGAGAGGACGTGATGAGGCATCTTTCCACCTCAAATGGTTTAGTTGCAGAGGAGGCTGTGTATCATGATGAATGTCGGCTGGACTTGGAGAGGCCGTTGTACCAGAAACACTCAACATCCAGGTCTGAAGACTACGTTTCAAACGCAATGGAAGAGGGTGTCTTACTGGAGGGGAATAGTGACTGTCAGTTCACGGTAAACCAAATTATGGGAGGAACCTCTCCGGGAGACACCACCTTGACGAAGCTCTGTCCATGCGGGTGGAGAGGCTTGCGTATCTGTGTGAAGCTGAGGGCTATACCGAAGGTAGAGAACCTACTGCCGGAAAGATCTCAGCTGATGGATCTGACTAAGCGTGTCCCACAACGTCCCGTCTTCCTTATCCTTTCCCAGTCCTTTCCCAATTCCTTTCTCAACCAAAGTTGTGATGCGATCCGTGCCGAGGGGTGCGTGGCACATGGGTGGATGTGTCTCGAACGGAGCCTCAAGGATACCGGGCGACCTCCCTGAGTAAGTAGCCTTGCACTGCGCGAAGTTATCGTGGTGTGGACCATATAAATCCCCAAATCTCGTGGGACTAAGATGAACACGGAGAAAGAAAGTATTTTAAAAGAATCTGAGGGGCAATCTGAGACCTCGGATACTTAGACATCGGGATCAGGACCGATGGAGTGCACTCCTACTTCTGAATCAAGGTCTAGACCTGAGCAAGAAGTGGGAACTGTAACCAAGAAGTTGGACCAGATTAGTATTAAGGCCTTGTCTGAGGCTCAGAGGAGGAAACTTCTCAAGGAACAGAAGCAAAAGAAAGGAAAAGAATGGCTTTCTAAGCATAATAGGAGGGAATCAAAAGGGCTTGAGCCCAAGATCCCCAAAAAGAAACTGCCTCAGGTCGAAGGGGATACATAGACCCCCTCGACGTCAAAGACAGGTGGCAAGAGGGTTAGGAAGGAATCTAAGATTCCCTCCTCTCTATACAAGCGTGATCCTAAAAGGCTGAGGCAGGAAATAGTACTGCAGTCTCGGTCTTTAGAATAGCAGTTGTCCAAGAAGGATACCCACTGGTGAACATCACCTCGCAGCAGGAGCAGCTCGTGCAGATGGCCCTCATTGAAGAGATTGGGGTGACTCTGGTCCAGGACCCAAATTCAGGAGGGTCTATCTAGATCGCGGTGCCCTCATTTTTGTCTGCGAGGGGGAGCACTCAGAAGAATGGCTTAAGGACAAGGTGCCCATGATATCCCCATGGGAGGATGCGAAGCTGCTGGTCAAGACAGCATCCGAACTCCTGGAGACCGCAAAGGTATCAATATGGGTACTAAAGATCCTTAAGGATGTCCCTCCGAAGACTCTGTTCGAAAAAATAAGGGTCCAGAACCCAAAACTCTCGACAGAGGATTGGAGGGTAATTAACCAAAAGGTCGTTCCGGAAGGACGAACCCTGATGGTGGAGGTCGGAGAGAAGTCCCTGAAGGCAATGCGAGAGCAAGGCCTGAAACTGTTTTTAGGGTTCTCGCAGGTCGCCGTCAGGGTAATCAAAGACCTTAAAGGCAATAATGGCAGCAAGTTCGGGACTGGAAGTGCTGCAGATAAACCTGCAGCACAGTAAAGCCGTCGCCTGGGGAGACAGGAGGTGGACGTGGCCGTGATACAAGAAACCTATTTATACATAGGGGGTGTACCGGGCCTCGGTGGGCCTCGGTAAACTGATTTATGCTAGAAATCTGAGAAACTCCAGAAAATGCATTTTTGTTAGAAATAAAATACCTTTCATACCAATGATGGATTTTTGTTCCAGGGACCTGGTGACCATCAGGATGCAGCAACGTGAGGAAGGTATCATGAGGGAAATTGTTTTGGCCTCAGCATACCTTCCTTACGAAGACAGCTCTCCTCCTTCTTTGGAAGTGAGGAGACTGATGGAAGCCTGCCATCGGCAAGGTGACGAACTGTTGGTGGGATGTGATGCCAATCCCCACAATCTATCGTGGGGCAGCAAAGACACCAACAGTAGAGGTCAGCACCTCCTTGAATTTCTCCTATCTAACAACTTGGAGATCCTGAATAGGGGTGATGAACTTACATTCAGGAATAGTAGAAGGGAAGAAGTAATTGACATAACTTTTGGTTCCATGATGATGGGCAGGTACGTCAACTTGGAGATCCTGAATAGGGGTGATGAACTTACATTCAGGAATAGTAGAAGGGAAGAAGTAATTGACATAACTTTTGGTTCCATGATGATGGGCAGTTACGTCAGACAGTGGCATGTGGTCCTGGAACCATCCTCATCAGATCACATGTATATTAAATTCAAGGTTGAAATGGGAACCAGGCCTATAGGAATCCCAGGAAAATGGACTGGGAGACATATAGGAGAGACCTTGACTTCAGCATATCGGAAATTAAAACTTCGGTAAGGAATCCAGCAGAGTTTGATTAAATAGCAGAGGCCATAGCCTCTGCTATAGTGACATACCAGGACAACTGCTCAATCACCAAGAAGTGCACAAATAGCGGTGTGCCTTAGTGGAATAATAACCTGGAAATGCAAAGGAAACAGGTACGAAGACTGTTTAACCTTGCGAGGTGCAAAGGACAATGGGCAAAGTATCGTGAGGCCCTTGTCAATTACAACCTTGCCATCAGGAGGGCAAAGGAGGCATCCTGGAAGGTATTCTGTGAGGAAGTGGAGGGCACAGCTGCTCAAGCGAGACTTCATAAAATCCTCACTAGGGTACCAACTAATCCAGGAGGAACATTGAGGAAGGAGGATGGGAAGTATACAAAGACAGCACATGAAACGCTGGAACTGCTCCTCAAGACTCACTTTCCTTAATATACTCTGGGGGTAACTCAGACCAGAATGCGATTCCTGAGATACAACGGTTCTCAGATATTCGCAAAGAGGACTGGGATCTGGCCAAGGAGTGCGTCGATTTCAGTAAGGTCCGATGGGCGGTGGGAACATTTCGACGGTTCAAGTCACCTGACCCCGATGGAATCTTTCCAGCTCTCCTGCAACAAGCGGGAGAAAATCTTATTAGATTCCTATGGCCGGCTGCGGTGGCCGAGGGGACTGAGGCGCTTCAGTCACGGTCTGCATGGCCACTTCGGTCGGGGGTTCGAATCCTCCCTCGGGCATGGATATTTGTGCCGTCCTTAGTTGTAGGTAGTTCATAAGTAGTTTGTAAGTTTAGGGACTGATGACCCCGTAGTTAAGTCCCTTAAGCTTAACAAACATTTGAACATTGTTTTTTATTCCTATGCAGGTTATTCAGGGTTAGCCTAGCAGCAGGAATCATCCCAGTGCCTGGAGGGCAGTGAAGGTTGTCTTCATTCCAAAACCAGGGAGAATTGATCATACCAAGGCCAAGGATATGAGACCAATCAGCCTGTCCTACTTCATTCTTAAGACATTGGAAAAGCTGCTTAATGTGCATGTTGGAGAAAGGAGGTTAAGTAGGGCTCCTCTACATTCAAACCATATCAGCCAGGTAAATCATGTGAGACAGCTCTCCACCAATGCGTTGGGAAGGTGGAGAAAGCAATACACTTTCAGGAAAAAGCCCTCTGTATCTTCCTGGTCATCGAGGGGGCTTTTAGCAACACGACCTTCAATTCCATGGTTAGGGCAACAGAGGTGCATGACCTAGGGACCACTATATGTAGGTGGACTAGGGCCATGCTCAGTGGAAGAAAGGTAGAAGCTACCATGATGGATGAAAAAATAATAATAAACACTACTAGGGGTTGCCTGCAAGGAGTTATTTCCCATTTATTGTGGAATCTAGTGGAGAATTAAACTCTAGGCAGTACTTTTGCCAAGGATACACAGATGATCTTCTCATAGTAATACTTGGCAAATTTGCTGACACAGTGAAGAATATGGCACAAGGTGCATTGGACATTGTGCAGGACTGGTGCAGGAAACAGGATCTGGGGGTTAGTCCTAAGAAGACTGTTGTTGTACCATTCACAAAGAAACATATCCACCATTCAAGTTGGAATCTAAAAGCTTTTCAATGAAGCGCTACCTGTGAAGGGGACAGTGAAATATCTAGAGGGTTACCATAGATGAGAAACTGACATGGACCCCTCACATTAGGAATATTTGCTCCAAGGCAAAAGGTTCTCTTGTAAGTACCGGGAGAGCTTGTGGCAAAAATTGGGGCCTGAGCCCCAGGGGATGCACTGGATATACAACACGGTGATTAGACCTAGGATCACTTATGGGGCGTCGTGTGGTGGAAGAAGGTAGCTGCTAAGGAGCTTGGTAAGTTGCAGAGATTATCCTGCTTAGCCATAACAGGCGGAATTAGCAGCACACCAACTGCTGGGATGGAAACCATGCTGGATATGCCCCCATTACACCTTTGGGTCAAGATGGAGGCAGCGGCTGGTGCATACAGACTCAAAACTGGCAACAACTGGAACTCTTTGGGATATCCAGAATCACACACTAAAATAGTGAGTGAGGTAAATATAGGAAAGGTTGGGGAAATGCCAGACGACTATATTATAACCCCATACTGCTTCAACAAGTCTTTCAATATAACAATTGGAAGTAGGGAGCAGTGGGAGAAAATAGTTCGACACCGTATGGGGGATATTGTCTGGTTCACTGACGGGTCAAAATCAGACCAAGGCGTTGGGTTAGGGGTATACGTGGTGCAGCCAAGACTGGAGGGCGTCATCTCTCTAGGGAAACTGGCCTCAGTATTCCAGGCCGAAATCACTGCCATCAGGGCGTATGTGGAGGAGAATTTGCGTAGGTGCTACAAAGATCGTGGCATCTATATCTATTCAGACAGCCAGGCAGCCCTGAGATCACTGGCAGCTTCTGCAACAAGGTCTAAAATTGTTGCAGAATGTCACAGGGTTATGGTGGAGCTAGGAGAAAGCAATAGGGTAAACCTAGTGTGGGTCCCGGGCCACTCGGGGATCAGTGGCAACGAACATGTCGACAGATTAGCCAGGATGGGGGCAGAGACTCCATTTATTGGACCGGAACCTGTCCTGACAATCACCAAGGCAATGATCAAATTGGAGCTATGTAACTGGCTCAGAAGACAGCACGTAGAATATAGGACCAAAGTCCATCAACAAAAACCTAGCAAGGTAATGATGCCAAAGCCATGTTTTAAAAGAAGCTCTGCAATGCTGGGTCTGAACAGGAGAGAGATTAGACTCATGGTTGGATTGCTGACAGGCAATGGGAATTTAAAAAAGTGTTATAGAAAGTTTGAACAGTTCGTTTTAAAATTTTGTATTTGTGAATCTGTTTTCGGGTATATTCTTTCTCAAGCTCCACGTGTCTGTAGATAAGTGAACCTTGCGTACCTGCAGATAACTGTGCCCGTTGCACCACAATCTGTCAGTCAAAAAGCAATTTCAATCGCAGTATTCCTGCAAGCCACCCTCCATCACGATGCCGCACCACTCCTATACAGGGTGAATCACCAAACACTTGCACCGCAAATATTGCGGAAACGGAAAGTACGATTGATGTGCGTTTTTCACAGAATGGATTGGTAGTCAGGGGCTCGTATTTTTACCATCAAACAGATTGTAATATTAATTAATTTATTTTTATGCATAAATACAGTTTTTAAATGGAACAATGGTTGTTTCTATCATGATCTGGAACTTTTGACACCAGCTGTGTACAAAGAATTTTGAATGACATTTTTATCACGTTTAGTTTGGCAGCTACAACCGTTCCTAGTTTCGGGGGCGGAGGCTGCGATAGCGTAACTGACTGGCCGAGTGGCTAGCGCCTAAGGCACAGCCCACTTTCTCATGACCACCAGCCAGTAAGCTACACTGTCGTAACCTCTGCCCCCAAAACTTTGAATGGTTGTAGCTGGCAAAATAAACGTGATAAAAATGACATTCAAAATTCTTTGTACACAGCTGGTGTCAAAAATTTCAGTGAATAATAGAATCAACCATAGCTCGATTTGAAAAATTGTATGTTTGCATAAAAAGTACACTTTCTAAGTATTTTCACAATATGTTTATTGGCTATCAATACGAGTCCTTGACTACCAATCCATTCTGTGAAAACCGCACATCAATCGCACTTTCCGTTTCCGCGATATCTGCGGTGCAAGTTTTAGGTGATTCACCCTGTATAGCTTGACGCGACTCGTCGAATGGGGGGTATCACCAGTCATACGGTCGCTGGTGGACACAGAAGCCGGACGGCTCCACAGAGCACACCGATGGATGGAGGACAGAGCAAAAGAACTATTGTGGCCTCCAAGCCATTGCCTCGCAGTGTTTATCCCTGACCCATAATTTCAATTACTGCATAAACGATCACACCTTTTTATTAGAACAAAATGGAAATGCCACAAGTGCTCAGTAGTAGCTGTTCGGGCTTGCACTCTCCACATAAAACGTCATCCCACTATATACCTCAATTGTTTTTCTTTTTAAAAGATCTCCAACGGCCCCTCACAGCCGCTCCTTTCGCTTTCTTAAATGTCGCCTTCATCGAAGTAGATAATTTTTTTCTTTCTTTCACCACCGGATTCGCCATCCTTGGCATCTGCTTCTTCCTTCGGCATAGTAAATAATCATTATCATCTTAAGGCGAACAGAAGAAAAAAGGTTTCCTCAATCTTGACGCATAGCGTCTTATGTAGGTTCTATGTATTGCAATGTGGCACTTCTCGACTTGTAACGTGGTCCACAGTATATCAGGAAACAAAACAAATGTTAATTAAGTAAACTATAGACATCCCACATTTCGTTTTCCGCGTGGTAATATTTTGTTCACAATACTTTGATAGAGAAACAACTAGAAACTTTTCGAAGAAACCTTTATAATTTCGATATTTAAATAATTACTATATTCATCTGACAAATAATAGAACACAGATTTAAATTGATAAACGATGGTATAATGTACGTAATTTCCAATTTTTTAATTTACTAACTGAAAAACCGGCGTTGCATGGGTATGTACTTATTCCATTCTTGTGTTAGCTCATCTCCGTTCTCTTCTGTCCATCCCCTCCAATCCCACTCTGTCCATTTCACCAGAATCTATAATGAATTTCAGCCTTTAATTTCCTTTTCACATACCTCAATACTTGCCATTTCTCTCAAAAAATGAGGCACACAATAACGTAATATTCCGCGGGAGTAGAGTGGATTATTAGAAACCAAGTGAAACTTTTTTCTAATAGAGTCAGTGGTGAAAACATTGTAAATTAAAAACTGTTGTGTGAATGGGCCTTTTATCATGCCTCTCATTCTTTATAACATCATATCTCCTGAACTATGTGTTTCACGTAAGCC
Organism: Locusta migratoria; assembly: GCA_026315105.1. Lineage (NCBI taxonomy): Eukaryota > Metazoa > Arthropoda > Insecta > Orthoptera > Acrididae > Locusta > Locusta migratoria. The sequence goes on from CM048745.1 coordinate 107,774,959, forward strand.
TTACACCCAAAGTGATCGTCCTCTTGGTTTGAAAGTGTAATATGCGAAATTTCGGCAAAAGCGGAACATAAGTAAAGTATCCTCAACCTTGCACCACTTGACATTTTATATAGACAGTGACCTTTGTCTTGCTGTGGAGGCTAAATCTGCAAACTTTCATCAAGATCTAAAGAAAACTGTAGATTTTGTCGAGGTCCGTAAGTAAAGTACCCTCCGCCAAGAACCACAAGCGTAATATCTCGTGAACAAAGTGCTGTAGCTGATTTTTACCCTGCAATTGATACCTCGTGATAATATGTGCACCAAATGTGGATAAAATCGGTCCAGTGGTTAGGAGGAGATATTCAAAATGTTCAAATGTTTGTAAATCTATCAGACTCAACTGCGTGGTTATTAGTTCGTAGCTTACAAACTAAGGACAACACAAACACCTATGCCCGAGGGGGAACTCAAACCCTCGACGGTGAACGGCCGCGTGCACCGCAGCACGGCGCCCCAGTGTGCACGGCTAATCCGCCGCGGCTGGAGGAGATGTGCAACATTGTCACGTGAGGCAGCAGTTTTTCGAGTATTTCTTTGTTTATGACGTCAGATCTCCTGAACTGTGTGCTGTATGTGAACCTTACATCCACGGCGACCTTCCTCTTGGATTGAACGTCAAATGTGGAAATTTCATCAGAAAGTGACAAAACTGTAGATCTGTATGCAACAAACACACGGCCACTGTGCTTTATATGTAAAGTCAAGTGGCGAACCCGAGGAGAGGGGATGGGGATTCCAAAATTTCCATGAGCTCAATACCCCCCCCCCCCCCCCGTTTCCCCGGTTAAAATTCTGGTTTCACCACTGCTACCATCCAAACTTTCTCCGCAATACTCCGAAATACTTCCAGGACGACTAATCATACAACTTATACAGGAAAAAATTACGAAGTCTCCAATGTAGAAGAAAAGGTATTATAAGCAACACTCTTCATTTTCATATAAGTAATAAATTAATAATTTCGTGTGGTTCATTGGCGTGGTGCAAGTCTATGAATTGGACGCTACTTCGGCGACTTGCGTGTCCGTAGCCTACCCCAGTTATCCAAATGGGGAAAGGTGATCTACAGCTTAACGTGGAATAGTTTCTGGCGACTCCTCACATCGTTGTGAGGTTAAGGATGGGTTAAAACGTAGACTGAAAAAATCCGAGGTCCGACCGGATTTCGAACAGCGACAATTCGGTTTCCAGCAGAGAGCTTTACCCCAAGACCACCGGGCCCGACAGGTAATAAATGAAAGACGTTGTTTGAAGCATATCATGGCACACTTAGTTATGACACAATTTCTCAGCGACGACAAAACGCCTAGACCGAATCACTTTACTGAGTCTAAGAACCGCGTAGTCCTAGTACATGGTCTCTTGTGCTGTTGGATTGTACACTCTAATCGCAGCCTTGTTCGCATTACTCCAACAGCGTGTGAAAGACGGTTCCAATTGTTGCAATCTGAGTATGCCACGTCACAGCACTGTCAGTTAAACATTACTAATGTATTCTTTCTCACACACACGATAAACAATAATCTAACCCTCGAATCCATCTCTAATCTGGAATGTCCCATTACCTAGAGAGCAACTTCTGGAAATACAACAGTACAGCCTTGTGTTGCTTAAACTCCAACTGTAGACATGTTGCGAGCATTGCCTTCTCTCACAGCATAATCATATCCGGTCTGTCATTCATTGCAGACTCATAAAACATTCATCTACATAGATACTCTGCAAGTTACAATGAAGCGCATGGAAGAGGGTTCATCGAACCACTTTTATGATATTTCTCTATAGTTCTATTCGCTAATAGCTCACGAGATAAACTAAATCTGTTTTCGATCTTATGATGATCGTGTCTCCCAATGCAGGTGGGTGGTCATAATATATTTTCGCATTCTGAAGAGAAAGTTGGTGAAAGAAGTTTCGCAAATATATCTCCCCGCAACGAATAATGCCTTTCTTTTAATGCATCATTTACGTGACACCCTCTCCACTATATCGTGATAATACAAAACGAGCTGCCCTTATCTGAAATTTCTCTAAATCGTCCGTCAGTGCCACCTGGTGTAGATCCCACAATGCGCAGCAATATTCAAAAGTAGGACGCACAAGTGTAGTGTAGGCAGTTTCTTTAGTAGAAGTGTTCTGCCAGTGAAAGTCTTCGGTTCTTTCTCCTTACAATATTTTCTATGTGTTATTTCCAATTCAAGGTGTTCGTAATTGTTATTCCTAGGTATTTAGTTGAATCTGATTGATTTTAGTGTAACTGAAGATTAACGGATTTATTTTAGTGGTCATATGGATGACGTAACACTTATCATTAAGAATCAATTGCCAATTATGCACTATGCAGATATCTTATCCAAATCATTTTGCAGTTGTATTTGATCTTCTGGTGACTTACTAATCGATAAATGACAGCATCATCCCTTAACAGTCTAAGAGAACTACTCATATTGGCTCCTAAATCGTTTATAGAATTAAGGAAAAGTAGTGGTCCTGTAACACTTCCCTGGGGAACGCCAGATATCACTTCTGTTATATTCGATGACTCACCCTTAATTATAACTTACTGTGTCCTTTGTGTCAGGAAGTCACGAATCCAATCTCACAACTATGGCGATATTTCAGAGGAAAGCACTTCGAGTATCCAAGGAGTCACGTACTGCTAACGCTGCCAAATCCAGTTTGCAGATATTTCATATGCACGCAATTTAATTAGACGGCGCTTGTGAGGTACTGTGTCGAAAGCTTTCCGGAAATCTAGAAATACGGAATATATTTGACATCCCTTGTCGATAGCACTCATCACATAATATGAGTAAAGAGCTAGCTGTGTTTCACAAGAACGATACTTTCTGAATCCTTGTTGACTATTAGGTCAAGAGGTCGTTCTCTTCGAATTTATTCATTAATATTTGAGGGAAGTATACGTTCTACTATCCTGCAGTAAACAGACGTCAATGATATAGGACTTTAACTTTGAGGATGACTCCTATTGTATTTCTTGAATACTGGAGTGACCAGTGCAACTTTCCAGCGTTTGTGTACGAAACGTTCGCAGAGCGAGACGTTGTATATTACATCGCGGGAATTGAAATCAGCATTGCATTTTCTTCCAAAGACATTCTTTATAAAAGAATCAGTACATAGGTTTTAAATCCCTAACAAATATTTCATTGTAGAAATTTTTTTGTTTTTAATTTCGCGTGATCCTTATTTAGACGTTTCTGTAAACACTAATTATTCTTCGAGTTTTGCAGTCGCTCTCAAAAAGTGTCAGTAAGCAGCAAACTAAGCTGCGGTTATTGTTAGGCGCGGCACGTAAAATTACACTTTAAGTAACAGTTTGTTTACAGAGTACGGCAAACAACGGTCTCCGACGGCTATTTGTTTTTGACTGACCCCAAAATAAATTCAGTTCGTATATTCCGAGACTTCAGAGGAAAGCACTTCGAGTATCCAAGGAGTCACGTACTGCTAACGCTGCCAAATCCAGTTTGCAGAATCCGAGTATTTTAAACTGATGAATAAAAATAGAATGCAAGTATCGAGACAAGTCCCAAAACTTGAAAAAATGAATAAAAGTAAGGAAACACTCAATCGTCAGATTTCCCTATATAACATTACGAAGTTAGTCGTAGTTGGCGCCGTGGTACAACTATACTCAAGAGTATTATTCTATTCATCAAGAGTATAAAATTCAGGGTGGTAAAAAACATTTCTGAGAGATTTCAACAAATTATTTAAACAAGGGTAATCATATAATAACACGTATAATCTATATCTACACGTTGAAGTGCATGGTAGAGGGTTCATAGGATCGCTTTTATGATGTTTATCTACTGTTCTATTCTCTAATAGCTCGCGGGAAAAAGGAACACCTAAATCATTCCGTTTTCGATCTGATTTCCCTTATTTTATTATGGTGATCATGTCTCCCTATGTAGGAAGGAGCTAACAATATATGTCCGTATTCGGAAGAGAAAGAAATTTCGCAAATAGATCTCGTCACAAGGAATAACGTCTTTCTTTTAATGATTTCCACCCCAACTCGAGCGTCATTTTCGTCGCACTCTCTCCCCTATATCGCGATAATATAAAACGAGCTACCCTTCTATGAACTTGCTCTAAATCGTCTCTCAGACCCACGAGGTGTGGATCCTAGAATGCGTAAATAGGACTTACAAGTGTAGTGTAGGCAGTTTCTTTAGCAGAAATGTGGCATCTTTAAGTGTTCTGCCAAGGAAACTTAGCCTTTGATTCGCCTTCCCTACAGTATTTTGTATTAGTTCTTTCGAATTTAAGTTGTTCGTAATTGTTACTGTTAAGTATTTAGTGGAATTTACAGCTGTAGATTTGACTGATTTATCGTGTAAATGAAATTTAAAGGATTTCTTTTAGTGGTCATATGGAAGACTACACACTTCTCTTATCATGGGACAATTGCCAATTTCTGCGCCAATTTTTGTAATTGCTTTTAATCTCCTGGTGACTTTACTAACCGATAAATGACAGTATCATCTGCGAACATTCTAAGAGAGCTACTCGGATTGTCTGCTAAATCGTTTATAAAAATAAGGAACAGTAAGGGCCCTATAATACTTCCCTGGGGACTTCCCGTCAATTAAAAAGTACTGTGTCCTTACTGACAGGAAATTACCAATCCAATCGCACAACTGTGGCGATATTCCATAAGCACACAATTTGATTGGAAACACCACGAGAAAAGCATTCTTCGACAAAAAATGTTGTGCTAGCATAGCTTTTAGGTCGGGCTTTAGTATTTTATCACAAACTAACAAACTTGTCAATGCTTTGCAATTGCTAAATATGCATGGGAACTGGATATATATCCTACACTCCTTCTCTTAATCTGTCTTTGCATCTGTTCTCTCACCTATACGCCTATTTCTTAGATTCCTCTTTGGTCTTTTAGGCTCATCTCTGTATTAGCTAGCTTAGAACCCCGTCAGTCCATGAACTCCTCCATTCTCTCTTTCTGTCCACCACCTCCAGCCTTTCTCTCCCTATCTCTTTGTCAATCTCCTCCATCGTCTCCCTTTGTTCAAATGTTCAAATGTTTGTAGAACTTATGGGACTTAACTACGGGGTTATCAGTCCCTAAGCTTACAAACTACGTATGAACTAGCTAAGACTAAGGACGGCACAAATATCCATGCCCGAGGGGGGATTCGAACCCCCGACCGTAGTGGCCGTGCAGACCGTGACTGGAGCGCCTCAGTCCCCTCGGCCACCGCGGCCGGCTCTCCCTTTGTTAATCTCCTCCTTCGCCTCTATTCGGAAGTACGGCAGTTCATCTTCGGCCATCCATATTCACGTTTCCACAGATTTCTGTCAGACAAATTCCGGGGTCATTCCTCTCGAATGCCGATTTCCTTTCCCATGCTTAACCATAAATAATCCGCGCGTATACTCTATCTCTGACGACTACGCTGTCGACGGAACTTTAAACCCTAATGTTCCTTCCTTACCCCCTCAAAATACGAAAAATTTACATATATCTGTCAAATTTAATAGTGATACGGCAAAAGAAGTCTGCAGGTACCTACGCGGTACGAAATATTGAGTGTGGAAAATTACTTCACAATGTGATTAAAATTGTAGATTTGTATGGAAGTGTATTATTAAGTACAAGTAACCCCTGCCATGTCTACAAGGACACTGACTTTAACATCAAAATCGAAATAAAATTGTAGATTAATGTCGGAGTCGGTTTTAATGTACCCTCCGCCATGCAATCTTATGCAAACATACGGACCTCTTAATGAAATAAATCACAATTTGCAATCGGTTATGGCTTCACTGGGTTTTAGATGGAATATCAAAGTGTGGCGAATGAAAATTTGTGCCCGGCCGGGATTCGAACCCGGGATCTCCTGCTTACGAGGCAGACGCGTTGACCACTTTTTTTTTTTTTTTTTTTTTTTTTTTTTTTTTTTTTTTTTTTTTACCCCTACGCCACCTTTTTTTTCTATTGCATTGTCCACTACGCTATTTTTTACTGTCCTTTTTATTTATTTCCTTTTTTTGGGTGGTGGTGGTGGGGGGGGGGGGGAGGGACCACAAGAGGAAAGGAAACTAATGTGCCACCGCCACTTTGACCCTAATAATAATAATAAAAGAACCTCAACCACTTCAGGCGTTGGCGCCTAACTAAAACTACCACTGGTAACTAACTATATAAGGGAACAGAAAGAAAGAAAAGGAAGGGGAATGTGTAGGAGACAAAACAAATAAATTTCTTTATTCACATTACTATGATTTTATTTCATTATTTTTATTAAATAGATCTTGATGTTCGTTGTATAGTTCAGAAGATCTCGGTTCCCTGCGGCTTGTAAGTTCAGTCACGGCTTCTCGTAGAATGTGCATTCCGTTGAGCAGTTCAAGGAGGGACACAGTTCAAACATTTAAAATTCTTCTCTACTGACTGAACACATTCCAGCTGCGGGGAGGGTCGTTGAAGGTACTCCCAAAGAAGTTTGAAAAGTATTCTCTGTATTTAGGATGTCGTACAACTCTGTAATGGCGATCCGTGAGATAAGTCCAAAAATCAAGTTTCGATTTTGCATTGTGTCCAAAAAGATAGTGTATGGCATGTCCGCGAATCCAATTCACCAACATTGGTCTTAGCCTTTGGAAAATATACTCGGTCCGGAAATAAGAACGAATGAGCAGTAATACTCTCTGGAATAGTTCTCGTGAGGAAAGCTATAATACGGCGAGTCAGTTGCCAAACGTCAGCAGCAGTACCGCAAACAAACCGATGTTCGTCAGTGTCAGCCACACCACACCTGGGACAGAGAGGTGATTCGGCGAGGTGGATGCGATGAAGGCGAAATCTGCAAATATGCTTACGATTGACAGTAAGGTACCAGATCGACTGTACATCTACATCTACATGGGATACTCTGAAAATCACATTTAAGTGCCTGGCAGAGGGTTCATCGAACCACCGTTATACTATTTTATCTCCCATTCCATTCTCGAATAGCGCGCGGGAAGAATGAACACCTCGACCTCTCCGTTCGGGCTCTGATTGCTCGTATTTTATTCTGATGATCATTTCTACCTTTGTAAGTGGAAGTCAACAAAATATTTTCGCATTCGGAGGAGAAAGTTAGCGATTGCACGCCTCAGCGATAAGAGCCGTTGTTGTAATGATTCCCATCCCAGATCCTGTATCATTTCCTAAACGCTGTATCCCGTGTATCGTGACAATACGAAACGAGCTGCCCTTCTTTGGACTCTTTCGATGTACTCCGTCAAACCCACCTGATAAGGATCCCACCCTGGACAGCAATATTCCATAAAAGGACGGACAAGCGTAGTGTACGCAGTTTCTTTAGTACTTCTGTTGCATCTTTAAAGGGTTCTGCCAATAAAACGCAGTCTCTGGTTCGCCTTTCCCACGACACTATGTACGTGTTCTTTCCAATTAAAGTCAGAAGTAATTGTATTTCCTATGTATTTTGTGGAGTTTACGGGCTTTACATTTGATTTATTTGTCATGTAAACAAAGTTTAACGGATTTCTTTTCGTACTCATGTGGACGATTTCACACTTCTCATTATTTAGAGTCAATTGCCAATTCTTACGCCATACAGATATCGTATTCAAATCGTTCTGCAGTTGGTTTTGATCTTCAGATGATTTTACTAGACGGTAAATGACAGCGTCATCGGCAAAAAACCTAAGAGAGCTACTTAGATTTTCCCCTAAATCGTTTATGTAAATAAGGAACAGCAGAGGACCAATAACACTACCCTGTGAAACGCCCGATATCACCTCTGTTTAGCCGCGGTGGAGTAGCCGAGCAGTCTAAAACACCTCGCTGAGGAGTGCGCGGTTGCTCACCGTGGAGTTCGAGTCCTCTCTGGGGCATGGGTGTGTGTGTTGTCCTTAGGTTAGTTTATCTAGGTTTAAGTAGTTTGTAAGCTACGGACTGATGACCACGTAGTTTGGTTCGATAGATCTACAAACATTTGAACATCCTCTGTTTTAGTCGATGCCATACCATCGATTACTACGAACTGTGTGCTCTCTGAGAGGAAATCCCCTATCCAGTCGCAAATTTGAGGCGATATACCGTAACCACGCAATTTGATTAAAAGCCGTTTGTGAGGTAGGGTGTCAAAAGCCTTCTGGAAATCAAGGAATACGGAATCAATTTGCGAACCCTTGTGGATATCACGCGTCACTTCGTGGGAAGGGGAAAACCTGTGCGACATGGGGAACGCGGGATGCGATATAGACATTGACATATCGATCTCGCTGAAGAATATCCAGGGATCGTAGGCGATGATCAATAAGACCAGCCCTCATGTGCTGAAGTAGGCGTCGGTAGTTGGAAGCGGCCGAACGCCGGAGATCAGCCGAAGAGTCTATGCCTAAACAGCGGATGGTATCTTGGGTGACGAGGGGCGCAGTGCACCCAGCAGCGAAACCTGTGCCGATAAACATAGCGTGCGACTTACGGACATTGAGAAAGCTACCCGAAGCCTCGCCATATGTCGCGACCCACGTCAAGGCTGCCCGGACTTCATCAACATCACGTATATAGATGACTAAATCGTCAGCATAGGCTGTATAACAGAATCGGTAGCCATCAATGGATAACCCCATCAAACGTTGCCGAAGGCCACAGAGCAAGGGTTCCAAGGCGAAGGCGTAAGGCATACATGAGCGCCAACAGGAGACAACCCTGTCGTATAGAGCGACCAATTACGATCGGTGGGGTTAGTCTGCCATTGTAAAGGACTCTAGATGAAGCACCTCTCAGTAGGCGCATCACCACCGTAATTATCACGTCTGGGAAACCCATATGACGTAGGACAGTCGTAAGAAAGGAATGATCTACTCTATCAAAAGCCTGGCTGAAATCCAACGACGCGAGTGCACCGGAGAGGCGTTGTGCCTGTGCCACGCGATCATAACCCTGTATCGACATAAAGCGGTGCGGATATTATTGTCTGCTCCCATGGATGCTTGGTCTGATGACATGACAAATCGAGCAGCGAGTTTGAGGCGCGCGGCCAGAAGGCGGGTCAAGATCTTCATATCACTGTTAAGTATTGTGATGGGGCGATAATCACTGATGCCGATGCCGCCGTTGGGCTTGTGGACAGGAACAATGTTCCCTTCCGTAAAGGCATCTGGAATGCGCACCTCTGGAGACATCAGCTCCTGACAGATTGAAGTGAAGGTGGGTATAAGAAGATTGCAGAACGTACGATAAAATTCAAGCGGGAGACCGTCAGGTCCTGGGGAGCGATTAACGGATCCTGCCCGTATCGAATTGAGGACTTCATCAGAAGTTACGTCCGCAACCAGTTCCATTTCCTCATTTCCTGGAACAGCACCGAAGGTGAGATGTGATACTTCCTCAATCAGCTCTGGCGAATGTGGAACTTCTGCATAGAGCTGTTGGTTGTGAGTATAAAGCGCATGTCCGATGGTAGACTGTGTATCGTATCGTCTCCCTTGCTCGTCCGTTAGGGCAAAAATCAACTTCCTCCGTCGATATCGTCGCTCCTTGAGTATGTGGTACATCGATGGGTGTTCGTGAGGCATACTGTCAGTACTACGAGTTCTTACTACCGCTCCGTCCAAATTCCGTCGCAATTATTTGTCTGTTCAGTTACTGAATTTTTGATTTATTAGCTCGCGTATATATTTTTCAGATTCGCCGTTAATAAACAGTTCACCGTTAGGTTTATACTTTGCAAAGCTCACTGTTTATCAAACTTCTATTCCTGCTGTGTGTATTTACTTAGATTCGCGTTCAACTAGTCAGTTCAGTGTATTCATCCGCAGTGTAATCCGCCACTCACCGCTTCTGTTTTGTTTTGATCGTACTCGCGGTTGGTAGTCCTACACTTCAGTTGCTCAGTGACCGGCGGCCAGTGCACACGTGACCAGCAGCGGCTCTAGATTTTACGGTAACCGGCTTCTTAATAGAAGCGACTTATTTACATTTCGTGTGTGCTTTCTCTTGCAGCTCTATATACTTTAGTGTGCTCGCGTGTTTGTTTATTAAGAATCGCGTTTATTTGTCTGTTCAGTTACTGAATTTTTGATTTATTAGCTCGCGTATATATTTTTCAGATTCGCCGTTAACAAAGAGTTCAGCGTTAGCTTTATACTTTGCAAAGCTCACTGTTTATCAAACTACTGTGTCCTCTGGCGTACTTACTTGGAAGAAACAAGGGTTTTTAGAATGGCTAGGAACTGTGACTGCTGCGAACGGATGGAGGCAGAGTTGGTTACTCTTCGCTCGCAGCTTCAGGCGGCGTTGGCTTCGCTGGCAACGCTTGAGTCTGCGGTGGGTGGGCGCCGCTGTTGTTGGCCGCTCGCGGGGGTGCAGCAGACGCCCTGTGCGTCTGTTGTGCCCTCCGATCGGCCTGCGGCTGTGGCCAGCCCGCTCACTGCCCGCGAGGAGGTAGCCCCCCAATCCATGGTGGATTGGGATGTCCCCTCAGCGCGCGTCAGGCGGCGTAAGACTTCCCGGGGGACCGAAGTGGAGGCCTCCCCGGTTAGTCTTGCCAACAGATTCGAGGCGCTGTCTGTGGCAGGGGATGTTCCTGATGCGGATGGTGTCGCTTGTCCTGTACTCGCCCCTCTGCCTTCAAGATCCGGGCACTCACAGAGGGTGGGTTTGTTGGTAGTTGGGAGCTCCAACGTTAGGCAGGTAATGGAGCCCCTTAGGAAAATGGCTACTAGGGAGGGGAAGAATTCCAATGTGCACTCCGTGTGCATACCGGGGGGAGTCATTCCGGATGTGGAACGGCTCCTTCCGGATGCCATGAAGAGCACAGGGTGCAGCCAGCTGCAGGTGGTGGCTCATGTCGGGACCAATGATGTGTGTCGCTTTGGATCGGAAGAGATCCTCTCTGGTTTTGAGCGGCTATCAGAAGTGGTTAAGACTGCCAGTCTTGCTTGCAAGATGAAAGCGGAGCTCACCATCTGCAGCATTGTCGACAAGACTGACTGCGGACCTTTGGTTCAGAGCCGAGTGGAGGGTCTGAATCAGAGGCTCAGACGGTTCAGCGACCGTGTGGGCTGCAGATTCCTCGACTTGCGCCAAAGGGTGGTGGGTTTTCGGGTTCCGCTAAATAGGTCAGGAGTCCACTATACTCAGGAAGCGGCTACACGGGTAGCGGGGGCTGTGTGGCGTGGACTGGGCGGTTTTTGAGGTTAGATGGCCTCAGGAATACACAAAATGGGTTTCAGTCTCAAAGGGGGCAGGTCAGACACGGGAAGAAAGCAGACCTAAAAACCATTGGTGTAACAGTTGTAAATTGTCGTAGCTGTGTTGGGAAAATTCCAGAGCTCCAAGCGCTGATAGAAAGTACTGAGGCACAAATCGTTATAGGTTCTGAAAGCTGGCTGACGCCTGAGATAAATTCGGCCGAAATTTTTTCAAAGCGCGAAATGGTATTCAGAGAGGATAGAATAAATAAAACAGGGGATGGCGTGTTTATTGCTGTTACAAACGGTTTATCCTGCAGCGAAATTGAGGCAGATACTTCCTGTGAATTGGTCTGGGTAGAGGTTATACCTGACCAACGAAATAAATTAATAATTGGATCTTTTTATCGGCCCCCTGACTCAGACGATGCGGTTGCCGAAATGTTCAAAGAAAGCTTGAATCATATTTCAAATAGGTATCCGAAGCATACTGTTATAATCGGTGGCGACTTTAATTTACCCTCGATATGTTGGCATAATTACGTATTCAAAACCGGGGGCAAATATAAAACATCGTCCGAACTAGTTCTGAATGCTTTTTCTGAAATGCTGAATGCTTTTTCGAACAGTTAGTTCATGAACCCACTAGAATAGTACGTGGTTGCGAAAATACTCTTGATCTCCTAGCAACAAGTAATCCCGAGATAGTAAAGAGCATCAAAACAGATACAGGGATTAGCGAACATCGAGTTGTAGTAGCGAGACTGAATATCGAAATTCCCAAATGCACCAAAAATAAACGAAAAATATATCTATTCAATAAAGCAGATAAAAATTCGCTTCACGCTTTCCTGAGTGATAGTCTCCAGTCCTTCAAAACTAAAAATGCGAGTGTAGATCAGTTGTGGCTTACTTTCAAAGACATAATATCAGTAGCAATCGAGAGATTTATACCAAATAAATTAATTAAAGAGGGGGCTGACCCCCCCGTGGTACACAAAACAGGTCAGATCACTGTTGCAGAAACAAAGAAAAACGCATGCAAAATTTAAAAAGACACAGAATCCGCAAGACTGGCAATCATTTACTGAAACTCGCAACCTAGCGCGGACTTCAATGCGAGAAGCCTATAGTAGTTTCCACAACGAAATCCTGTCTCGTAATCTTGCAGAAAATCCAAAGAAATTCTGGTCATATGTGAAGTACACTAGCGGCAAAACACAAACAATACCTTGCAATGGTAATACTACCGACGACAGTACTGCTAAGGCAGAATTACTAAACACAGCTTTCCGAAATTCTTTCACCAAAGAAGACGAAGTGAACACTCCAGTATTCAATCCAAGAACATCTGCCAGCATGCGAAACTTAGAAGTAGATGTTCCTGGAGTAGAAAAACAACTTAAGTCACTAAACAAAAATAAATCTTCCGGGCCAGATTGTCTACCAACTAGATTCCTCTCAGAGTATGCTGATGCAATAGCTCCGTACTTTGCTATAATTTACAACCCATCACTCAGCGAAACATCCGTACCCAAAGACTGGAAAATTGCCCAAGTTACTCCAATATTCAAGAAAGGCAATAGGAGTGATCCCCAAAATTACAGGCTTATCTCATTGACGTCGATTTGCAATAGGATTTTGGAACATATACTTTGTTCGAATATTATGTACTACCTCGAAGAGAACGACCTATTAACCAATAGTCAGCATGGATTCAGAAAGTATCGCTCTTGCGAAACACAGCTTGCCCTTTATTCACATGAAGTGTTAAGTGCTATCGACAAAGGATCTCAAATCGATTCCATATTTCTGGATTTCCGGAAGGCTTTTGATACTGTACCCCACAAGCGGCTTCTAATGAAATTGCGTGCTTATGGAATATCTCCCCAATTGTGCGATTGGATTCACGATTTCCTATCAGAAAGGACACAGTTCGTTGTAATTGACGGTAAGTCATCGAATAAAACAGAAGTGATATCTGGCGTTCCACAGGGAAGCGTTATAGGTCCCCTACTCTTCCTCGTGTTTATAAACGATTTAGGAGATAATCTGAATAGCTCCCTTAGACTGTTCGCGGATGATGCTGTCGTTTATCGGTCAGTGAAGTCAACAGAGGATCAAAAGCAACTGCAAAGCGATTTAGACAAAATTTCTACTTGAAACTTCCTGGCAGATTAAAATTGTGTGCCGGAACCGGGACTCGAACCTGGGACCTTTGCCTTTCGCGGGCAAGCGCTCTACAACTGAGCTACCCCGACACGACTCACGATGCCGCCTCACAACTTTACTTCCGTCAGTACCTCGCCTCCTACTTTCCAAACTTCACAGAAGCTCTCTTGCGAAACTTGCAAGACTAGCACTCCTGGAAGAAAGGATATGGTGGAGACATGGCTTAGCCACAGCCTAAGGGATGTTTCCAGAATGAAACTTTCACTCTGAAAGTGTGAAGTAATACATATGACCACTAAAAGAAATCCGCTGAACTTCAATTATGCGATAAATCAGTCAAACCTTAAGGTCGTAAATTCTACCAAATACCTAGGAGTTACAATTACGAACAACTTTGACTGGAGAGAACACATAGAAAATATTGTGGGGAAGGCGAACCAAAGGTTACGTTTCATTGGCAGAACGCTTAGAAGATGCACCAGCTCCACCAAAGAGACTGCCTACATCACACTTGTGCGTCCTCTCTTGGAGTACTGTTGCCCCTTATGGGATCCTCACCAGGTGGGACTGGAAGATGTTGAGAAGGATCAGAGAAGGGCAGCTCGTTTTGTTTTATCAGGTTACGGGGGGTAAAGCGTCACGGAAATGTTGCACGAATTGGGGTGGAAATCATTAAAAGAAAGACGTTATTCATTGCGGCGTGATCTGTTTGCGAAGTTTCAATCTCCGACTTTTAGTTCTGAATGTGAAAATATTTTGCTAGCACCCATCTACTTAGGGAGACATGAGACCATCCCAATAAAATAAGAGAAATCAGATCGAAAACGGAACGATTTAGGTGTTCTTTCTTCCCGCGCGCTATTGGAGAATGGAACGGTAGAGAAAAGTTATGAAAGTGGTTAATGAACCCTCTGCCAGGCACTTAAATGCGATTTGCAGAGTATCTATGTAGATGTAGATGTAGATGAGAATAGATATCTGGGCTTTAGCATGTTTCATCATTATCTGGCGCTCTGGGGAGATATGCATCAATGAACAGTCCCATAGGATCCTGTAGTAAAAGTCCATCGTGATTTTTCTCCAATATCCCATCAGAGTTTTGCGGATAACGGGTTTTGCACACTGAACCCACCAGGATATGGTTGACGGATACAGTTGTAGGCGACGTTGACATGTGGTCCATGTGTCTTCTACTATCCGACGACATTCTAGCGAAGCAAGAAGTGCTACGCAGTGGCGTAACTATCATAGGGGTAGGCGGGGCAGTGTCCCGGGGCACCCGAGAGGGGCCCCTCGGCCTCCGTGACCAAAGTTCGGAAAAATTAACAGTAGAGCGTCGTTTTTCTTATTTTCTTATTTTTATTTATTTATTTTTTTACCTTCCCACCCTACCGTCCATCAATTCCCCCTCCCGTCAAACTAAGCTTCCCACAGTAGCCGCACTGGACCACAAAGTGACGGAACATTGCTTTAGTGGGGCCTGCTGACAGGCCAAGCCGACAGTCGCTGAGTACAACAATCGGCACACTCCAGTCGGCAGAAATACAGTAGCGGCAGCATCAGAGCTGTTCACAGCAACAGCTGCGCCTTCCAAGTGTTGCGGCGTGCCGCTCGGCGCAATGTGAAGAATCGCGCGACTCCAAATACTGTATAAATACATTTACTGTACAGTACTTCTTATTGGCAAGTAGAAGTGTACAGTTCGATTATACGAATAATCGGTTTTCCGAACATTCATGTCCCCCAATTACACTTAGGATAATCGACGTTCCACTGTATATAATATTTTAGCTGAATGAAAGATTTTCGACTTTAACGTTTTGAACACTGCCAACAAACTTCAAACGCACGAAGTGAAATCCAAAAATTATTCCTATCTCAGAACATAAACATAAAAAGGTATTGCTTGTCCGCTAATACGTGCACCCTGCCATCTGCTGAATTACTAGCATTGTGTGACAATACTGTTCATGGTTTGATTCGCGGCAGGGGGCCATATTTTCGTGGTTGAGGAAAACTTCGTTGTTCATTTTTACTAGCTTCTGCCTGCGACTTCATTCACATAGTATGGAGCAACTTCGAAAACTATTCCATGGTCGTTTTATCTGCATGTCCTACCCAGGTCCAACTCTATCCTTCTCCAAAATTTCATCTAAATCCACCCAGTAGTTTCTGCTTGAAAGCATAATTAACTTTCACAGTTATAATTATATTAGAGAGTACGATTAAATATTATCTGCTGCGTGACACACAGTAATTTACTTAAGAGTATTTAGGTTTGCCTTATTATATCTTCCAGTAAGCGGTAAGGACCTGATGAAGTAGTATTGCATCTGTATAGTTCATAGGAGCCGATTATGGGTATGCTCGGTCGCTCAAGCATACCCAAAAATTTGAGTGGGTATGCTCGGAAAATTTTGGTATTATTTTTTTCTTTACGTTATATTTCTTGATTGAAATTAAATTCGACTCTCTCATTTCATTGATGGGCGGCTGGCTTTTCTAATACACTGCTGTAAAAACATTATCAAACAACAGGTAATTGAATTCGTAGGCATTAAAATTCATGTTGACATGTGAGTGAAGAGATCATTTTCTAAATAGTCCGAATGTTGCTGCTTGTAAGTTCAATATCGTAAACTGAAGGCGGTAACCTTTAATTGTTGTATTAAATAACAAGAAATGAAGTGGGTTTGGTACGATATGATGAAAATGTGTATACTACTAATTTAACGTTATGTATTCTCTTACAAGTCAATTGTCTTCAAGGAATCGTGTTAGTGTTAAGTCGTGACATTTTTCATCCTGTTTACTGAATTGGTGTATGATGTAAGAATGGGTTGTAAATCTATTCGTATCGACAGACATGGTATGACAGCAGAAGTGGTTATGGACTATTTTCGTAATACTGAATAGAAAATAAATCTGCATAAAAAAGAAGGCAGGAAGACCAGCCGATGTGGGGAAAAAGAAAAGCACCTGCCAGGGCTGCAGGCCGGCAACCACCTCCCTCCTATGGGAAACGCCACTCAGCATACCCCAAGAAGTCGACGCCTGTGGTATAGTTTTAGTTCAGAGAGGGCCCCAATGTCATTTTTGCCCCGGGGCCCAGGGTGTAGTAGCTACGCCACTTGTGCTACGTCCAGTTTCCATAATCCTCGTCCGTGCCACCCAGCTTGCCGACTGAGAACTACATCACAAAAATAAGCCTCATGATCGGAGAAGGCAACAGGCCATATTTCTGCCTGTCGAGTTCCTTCTATAAGGGGTCGCGAGATGTAAATGCGATCTAGTCGGCTCGAGGAATGTGCGGTGTAGTAGGTAAAACCCAGACGATCACCGTGGACATGGCGCCATGTGTCGATAAGTGATAGGCGATTGAGGATAGGTTCAAGAGCCGCGCAGGGTGAGTTTTGTGGTAATTGATCCTGAGGTCGCTGCGTAGAGTTGAAGTCACCACCTAGTACCATATCATCATGCGGTCCTAAAAAGAGCGGCGTAACCTCTTCTGCGAAGAAAGTATTTCGTTCCTGTCGACGGCTGGAACCTGATGGTGCAAATACATTCACAATGCATATACCAAAGAGCGTGTGGGCCATACCTCTGGCGTTGGGGAGGTACATAACATCTTCAGCTGGGAGACCGTCTCTAAGTATGATAGCCACACTACTACCGTTGTTCGAGGCATGTGAGATATAAGTCGTGAACCCATTCCTAGAAGATAGATTAAGAAAAGGCAAACCTACATTACTAGCTTTTGTAGATTTGGAGAAGGCTTTTGACAATGTTGATTGGAATAAACTCTTTCAAGTTCTGAAGCAAGCAGGAGTAAAATATAGGGAGCGTAAGGTTATTTACAACTTGTACAAAAACCAGACAGCGGTTGTCAGAGTTGAAGGGCATGAAAGGGATGCAGTGGTTGGAAAGGGAGTAAGACAGGGTTGTAGTCTTTCTCCCTTGTTATTTAATTTCTACATTGAGCAAGCTATAAAGGAAAGAAAGGAGAAATTTGGAGAAGGAATTAAAGTTCAGGGTGAAGAATTAAAAACATTGCGTTTTGCCGACGACATAGTAATTCTGTCAGATACAGCAAAGGACCTGGAAGAGCAATTGAACGAAGTGGACAGTGTGCTGAAAGGTGCATATAAGATGAACATTAACAAGAGCAAAACTAGGGTAATGGAGTGCAGTGTAAGAAAATCAGGTGATGCTGAAGGAATTAGATTGGGAAACGAAGCAATAAAGGAGGTAGATGAGTTTTGTTACTTGGGCAGTAAAATAACAAATGATGGTCGCAGTACGGAGGATATAAAATGCAGAATGGCAACGGGTAGAAAAGCGTTCTTGAAAAAGAGAAATTTGTTAACATCGAATATTGATTTAAGCCTAAGGAAGTCCTTTCTGAAGGCATTTGTATGGAGTGTTGCCTTGTATGGGAGTGAGACATGGACGATAAATAGTGCGGACAGGAAGAGGATTGAGGCTTTTGAAATATGGTGCTACAAAAGAATGCTGAAGATTAGGAGGGTGGATCGCGTTACTAATGAGGAAGTACTGAACAGAATTGGAGAGAAAAGGAATTTCTGGCATACCTTGATTAAAAGAAGGGATTGACTGATTAGACATATTCTTAGACATCAAGGAATTGTAAATTTAGCGTTGGAGGGCAGTGTGTGGGGAAAAATCGCAGGGGAAGACCAAGAGACGGATACAGTAAGCAGATTCAGACAGATGTAGGTTGCCATTCTTATGTGGAGATGAAGAGGCTTGCTCAGGATAGGGTATTGTGGAGAGCTGCATCAAACCAGTCTCAGGACTGAAACCCACAACAACAACAACAACAAAGCATATTGCAGAATACCTCCAGTTTGTGTTGGACACAAATGGTGGCAACGTTAATCGTGGCAATACGATAATGCTGACAAGGTGTTCTGGATGTACAGGACGGGCTTCGCCTTCTGCAGACACGCATAGCTGAACATCTGGGATTGTTGAAGCAGTGGCCATTACAGTGAGTGTTCAGTGGCAGGCGCAGCCGACGGGGATGCCCCATCAGCAGCACCATCCGCTCCCATCGTCTCGATCTCTGTATCTTCTGCCCAGGATGCAGAGGCGGTGGAAAGTCAGTTGCCATATGCATCGGCCGGTTGATGACAGGGGCATCTCATCGCCTTGGAGTGGTGTACGTCATCAGCCACCTATGCTGGAGTCAGCGGCTGTACAGACGAGGGAGCGCACATGGAAGGCGCCTGTATCAGACACCTTTCCATCAGTCAGCTGCTCGATGTTTTCCTCGTCAGCATTCCGGGTTTCCATTCTAAACGGAGAATCATCAGAAGAAGTACGGCTGCATTTCTTCCTCTTCTTTGGCGATCGTTGCTCACGAACGTGTTGTTCAGAATCCGACGGTGGGCGGCTGTCATCAGTCACCGGACCAGTCTCTAGGAAGGCAGAGGTAGGCACAACTCCCGGATCAACTTGCATCGGAGCCACAGGAGCATCCACTGTACTCGGAAGAGTCGATTGTGCAAGATCTGACATTGGCGGCGCTGATAAAGGTTTCTCTTCGGTATCTGCCATATTTCGTGTCACAGACAAATATATACAGACGGGAAACCTCCGTAAGGGCCCGGTCCTACGCTCCGGGGTGCGGGGAGGGAGGGTTTCCAGCAGTTCCGTAAGATGTCCCATGATGGCGCTGCGGTCAGAAGCAGCTCTTTAAACTGGCCAGAGCAGGCGGCAGGTAGCGGCTGCCCCCACCACCACCTCCCCTTAAACGCCAGCAAGCTGGACACAGCCGCGGCCTCGTGGCAGGCGGCACAAGCTCTCCCCTTAGTCTCTCCTCCACGCTACCCTCTGACGTGCGAGAGGCACCCTACGCCAGCGATCCGCCTGACACCTGCTAGCATCTTACGGAACTACGAGGGGAGCGAAGGTCAGTGGTTTAGGGTAGGCTGCTTCTCTGTATATGTTACTCTGTGCCCGTGTGGATGTTGGGGACAGACAGAAATTACTTAAGAAGTAGCACTCGCATCATGGACGACCATGGCAGGGAGTGTTGTGGTCACATCTGTGGCTACTTCTTCTCCGATCGGCGTCTGTACAATGCGCCGTTGCATGCATTCCGATCTGATGTGGCCTTCCTGGCCGCAGCCTTCACAAGTTCGGGGTTGACCATCGTACATAATTATGGCTCGCACTCCACTAATGGTTAAGTACGACGGCACTTGTTTCTTTAATTCAATTTTTACCTGTCGCACGCCATTGAGAACACGGTATGTGCTGAAGGTTTGCCATTTTTCTTCTAGGTAACTGATAACTTTACCGTATGGTTCGAAAGCCGAGACGACGACTTCCTGTGGGAGTTCAAAAGGAAGTTCAAATACTCGAATCGTACGAAGACCGTACTCTGCAAGTTCGAGTGACACCTCTCCTACGTGTCCATCAGAATATTTGAACTTAAGACCATTGGCATGTCTGCGAATAACGTCCTAACACACCTCGGCATTCGTCATTTTACTAGGTGCATTCAAGTTGTAAGGCCTCCGATTTTTTTTTTCTCTGGACTGGAAAGAGATAGAAACATGCGCATTGTTTTAAAACGAGGCCGCGTTCATTGTCAATACGTCCCAGAGATGGCAGCACCGTACGGCAGATGGAATTTTACCACCAGCGGTGAAAATGAGAACTGTTTTAGATACTTAAAATGGCGACGTTTTCCTTACTTGAACAGCGTGCAATCATTCGTTTTCTGAATTTCCGTGGTGTGACACCAATTGAAATTCATTGACAGTTGAAGGAGACATTGATGATGGAGTTATGGGTGTGACGAAAGTGCGTTCGTGGGTGCGACAATTTAATGAATGCAGAACATCGTGTGACAACAAACCGAAACAACCTCGGGTTCGCACAAGCCGGTCTGACGACATGATCGAGAAAGTGGAGAGAATTGTTTTGGGGGATCGCCAAATGACTGTTGAACAGATCGCCTCCAGAGTTGGCATTTCTGAACATGCGAAAAGTGTCATCCTGAGTGCCACAAATGCTGACGGACGACCACAAGGCTGCCCATGTGGCACGTTGCCAAGCAATGTTGACGCACAATGACAGCATGAATGGGACTTTCTTTTCGTCAGTTGTGACAATGAATGAGACGTGGATGCCATTTTTCAA
The DNA here is from genome assembly GCA_026315105.1 of Locusta migratoria. Classification (NCBI taxonomy): domain Eukaryota; kingdom Metazoa; phylum Arthropoda; class Insecta; order Orthoptera; family Acrididae; genus Locusta; species Locusta migratoria. The sequence continues at coordinate 107,795,551 of CM048745.1, forward strand.
TCCAGAAACAAAGCACCAGTCAGCTCACTGGAAGCACACAGATTCACCGCCACCAAAAAAATTTCGGGTAACCGCCAGTGCTGAAAAAATGATGGTATCCATGTTCTGGGACAGCGAGGGCGTAATCCTTACCCATTGCGTTCCAAAGAGCACTACGGTAACAGGTGCATCCTACGAAAATGTTTTAAAGAACAAATTCCTTCCTGCATTGCAACAAAAACGTCCGGGAAGGGCTGCACATGTGCTGTTTCACCAAGACAACGCACCCGCACATCGAGCTAACGTTACGCAACATTTCTTCGTGATAACAACTTTGAAGTGATTCCTCATTCTCCCTACTCACCTGACCTGGCTTCTAGTGACTTTTGGCTTTTTCCATCAATGAAAGACACTCTCCGTGGCCGCACATTCACCAGCCGTGCTGCTATTGCCTCAGCGATTTTCCAGTGGTCAAAACAGACTCCTAAAGAAGCCTTCGCCGCTGCCATGGAATCATAGCGTCAGAGTTGTGAAAAATGTATACGTCTGCAGGGCGATTACCTCGAGAAGTAACGCCAGTTTCATTGATTTCGGGTGAGTAGTTAATTAGAAAAAAATCGGAGGCCTTAGAACTTGAATGCATCTCGTAATATAAACGACACTGCTCATGATCGAAAAGTGGATACCAACAACATCAAGATGATCTAAACGAATTTCTTCACGTATGAACGTTTCAACTTCATGAGCACGGGGTCGCACGTGATCGGCAAGAAAAGAAACTAAGGGTAGCTCGGCGATATGTATGCGGCATGTTGTTCGCGGAAGACGGACACAAGACTTAATACGCTACGGCGCGAAGCGACGCGACGCTGAAGTAAACACACGCTAGCGGAGCAAGTCGGCAAGCCGAGCCGACCCGCTCACGGTCACGGCTGAATGCCGACTCACGTCTTGGAACGCTCGGCCCTGCATCGCGACAAAAGTTGATCCTATGATATGAAAAGTGCCTAGCCTCTTTTGATAACTATGTCGAAAAACAGCTCAAACATTTCTGTACCTATTGCCAATAAAGTTTCTCATGTAAGCACACTGGTAAAAAGAATTAGGAGATCAGTTGAGATATCTAGGTTTTGATGTATTGTCATCGTCAGAATGAACTAACATGGTTCGACGTGTTTCTGTCGGTTCCACAGAGTGGAGACAACAACATTACGGTAACGGAGATAGTGGTAATAACAGAAAGTTGCTGCGAAATGGGTTGGTGTTGAATTGTGTCTATCGTACGAGTTATACAAGCAGTTGGATTCAGATGGTGTAGTGAGGAAGTAGTGCAGTGGAGCAGCTACGAGACTGTCTCGAAGCTATGGCATGGAGAGCCATGGGAAGGTTGGAAGTGGGCTCCAGCTTTTTGAGTGTCCCAAAGTGTAAAATCATGACCCGGACGCGATTTTAGAGAACAGGAACCGTTAAAAGAAGGCAAAGTTAAGGTCGTCTAAGAGTAACATCAACAAGAGATGACCGTTATCTCCAGTTAACAGCACGTCCAGACAGGAGGCTGAATACAACTCAACTGCAACGCACCCTCCAGACAGCAACTGAATGCACAATATCAACACACACAGTCAGAAATCGCCTTTGGGAAATTGGGCTCTATTCACGGAGACCTGTGGCGTGTGTCCCATTAAAACCACGACACCGTTTAGCCCTCTGAAATTGGGCTGAGAAACATCAGGATTGGAGTTGTAACGAATGGCGCCGGGTTCTGTTCACTGATATTTCAAGATTTTGTGTTCAGCCCAAAACGTTGTTCCTTCCTCAGGAGAGAACGTAGGATCGGAACAGTCCTCCTTATGTGCAGGAAACATCCCATATCATGGTGATGAACGTATGGTGAGGCAGGAGTCAGTATTGTCGGACGTAAGGGTCTATATGTCGTTCAGGATGGCGCATTGACTGATCAGAGGTATAGAGACGAGATTGATAGACGTTTTGTTGTCCCTCCGCTGCAGCCATAGGAGATGGGTTCCTTCTGCTTCTTGTGGACGATAACGCTCGTCCTTACAGAGTTGCACACTGGCGCTACGTTTAGTGTGTAGTTTTGGATGGCTAGCTGTGTAGGTCCCCTGAACGAATGGAGTGGCCAGCTTACTCACCGGACTTAAGCCTGAATGGAATGCGCTTGGCAAGCGCATTACAGCCACACCTACACCTCCCACAACGGTTGCAGAGCTGAATATTGCACTCATGCAAGTGTAACCATTATCTGAATACAATATGTTGCCATATGTATATTGTGTAAGATATCTCACCTGATCCGCTCTATCTCTATTTTTTTATTTTTTTTTATTTTTTATTTTTTTTTTTTTTTTGCCCACTTTAGGTTACGATAGTAACACTAAAAGTGGGCCTTTGCGATCGTCTTTTGACAGCTCAAAATTTAAATGAAAATAACGGCCTAACTATTCATCTGACACGATAATTGAAGAACCAAATTTGTAAAGGAGAAAATTCTCTACAACTTTGGTCTCTTATGGTTTTTTTTTTTTTTTTTTTTTTTTTTCATATCTCATAGCGTTTCAGAGACATTTGCAAAAATAACGGCGATTTTGGAATGTTTGTCTCTCTGTCTGTCCGTAACGTGTTCCCTGTTTTTAAGACGAACCGTTCAATCGATCAGCACCAAATTTTACAGACATAATTGTAGGCCGCCAGAGACCAGAACTACCTTTTGCAAATTTTTCGGAGAAAATATACGGTAGTAATACCAAAAAAAGCCTTTTGTAATATAATTGTAATTGCAAAAGAACCGTTCATCTGACACAAAAATTGAGTAACCTAATTAGTAGACGGGAAAATTCTCTACAATTTCGCTCTATTATGTTTTTTTCATATCTTGTATCGTTGCAGAGATATTTGCAAAAATAACGGAGATTTGACACCCTCCATTGAATTAACGAAAACCAGCCGTTCGCATATGTCATGTGACATTCCTCGCTCAGAAGTCTCTCTGGCATACGCCATCTTGCGTTGCGTATTTGATGATTTTCTTATTGCAACTTACACGTTGTCATTTCAAAGCAATGGCGCACTGAAGAATTAACAAAAACATATCGTTCTTCGGACTATAAATGATAATCTGATGTCTACAAATGCTATATTAACATCAGTTAAGAACGGCCATTAATAGTGTGAGATTAAAGGACACAACTTTCGATTGATAGCTGTAGCGTAGTGGGCAAGGCGTTGGACTATTACGTTGAAAGTCAGTCGTTCGGAAACCGCCACTACCTAATTTTTTTCCCCTAAAAGGGCTTAAGACAGTCTTATTAATTAATTTTTTATTATTTTGGTCCAAAATGTTTGCAAAAACTTATAAAAGTACACATCTAAAGTGGGCCGTAAAACGCGTCAGTGCGATTTTTTCCTTTATTATTTTTTCAAGCTAACTGCATATATAGCAGGCTGGCAGCAGTCTCCTACCTGCTCTTCAGCCTTGCACTTCAACAAAATGGACAATAAGCTTATTTTAGGAAACAATGACATGCAGATAATAACAAGAAGAATATTTTGGTGAATACAAAACAGAACGAGTGGTAAAAACAAGTTAAAAACGTGTTCTATGGTGGCGTTAACTCTTAGCTATTCTCGCAGTCCGTGCACTAAGCGTTGCCGACGAGCGACGAGCTATGGTCGCAGTCACGAACTACGTTCTATATTCGCCGTTCGTGTGTTTCGTTATGCAGCTTGGTGGTTTAGTTATGCAAAAAATCCACTAGGTTGAAACACTAACAAGAGAAATGTTCGTGTCTTTAGATCCCGACATATCCATGTGTAAGCAGTGCTGCAAAGATGTCATAGTACAGACGATCGCTTACAGATCAAGAAATTTTGGATGTTCTCTTCAATGATTCGGGGTCTGTAGGAGAATTTAGTGACGATTCTGAAGAAGACAGAGATATTGCAGATAATTATAACATATTTACTGTAATTTCGAGTTTGTGACATTGTCGTGCAATATATTGTAAACTTCAACGATAATACAGTTTATCGAGTTCTACATATATATATCTTATTTATTTACAGAAGAAGGGCTCCATGACGATCTTGACATGACACTCAACAGGAAACGAGTTTCATACATCACGTATTTAGGAAGGGTAATTACTTATTAATTACACAAAATTGTTGGCCTAATGTAATTTAGTTGCGTAATGTGATTTTTGTCAATAACTATCTTTCAGTTTGTTTTTATAAAACATAAACAAGTGCAATTTTCTTTTAACTTACATTAAAACCTACTATAAAGTTTTTTTTTCTTGATTTTCCTTGTTTCAGCTACAAACTTGTGACAACAGTGTAACTATGAGTTGGTAACTATAATGTGTTATATTTTGAATTTGAAAGTATAAAGCAGAAATAAATGCAACGATTTACCGCTAACCGTTCCTAAATTATGTTATTTGAAAAACGACAAAAGAAAGTCTGGCCTGCTGTAATGTCATAGTAAGTCACAGACCTTAAAGTGTTAAAAGCACATTGAAGAACACTGCACCAAACTTGAAGACACTGATGGAGACACTGATAAAACAATGGATATGACGCACTTGGAAAAACACAATAAGCGACGCACTGACACAAATACTGGATGATGCAGTGATTAAAATGGTGCTATGAGGGTAGCTCTGCAGGGGAGGGGAGATTGGAAGGGGAGGAAGTGAAGGAGGAGGGGAAGGGATGGTGTAGGATGGAGTGGGGAAGAGGCGTAGGGACTCCAGGGGGGGGGAGACAAGCGTTGGGAGGGAAAAGGATGCGAGGGGGAGAGGGGGCGGTGTATCCAAGGAGAGATGATCAGGGTTGGTAGGAGGGATAGATTCCAGGACAGAGAGTGTCATCCAGTATGGGGAGGTGGAGGAAGTCACCCTGGGAAAGGATGTGTGTAGATGAAGGGAGGGAGGGATGCAGTGGTGAAGGCAGAAGCCCATGATTGGTAAGGGGGTAATATACAGGAGCCGGATGTGGTCAAGAAACAAATGTAGGAGCTGAGGAAACGTGATGAGCTCGTACGGAAGGGAGGCGGAGAACATGGTGTTCAAGGATTTGAAGGGTATTGAAATAGGTAGGGGTAGCAAAAACCCAGACGGAATGGAAGCTGCAAAGGACAGGACGCATAATGGATCTGTAGGTATGTAGGATAGTGGATGAGTTGGGGCCCCAAGTCTGGCTGGACGGGAATTTGAGTAGGTTGAGGCGGGACGTGGCTTTCTATCGGACTGTGTGGAGGTGGGAAGGGAGGAGGGCTTCCAGGAAAGGGATTCGCCTGATCCCCTAAATGGTTTGAGCGTTATATCTCTCCTTCGAAAAAGAAATATAGTGAATGTAGTTACTGGATGCAACTTGTACAACGCGTTTTGTCGCAATCAGTTTAGCTGAGATATCTCTGGTCATTCTTAATGTTTAATTTTGTATGGCCGGCTACGTAGATGGGCGTTAAGATAAGGCGCTGAGCAGCAGCACAGACAAATATATGTTACTCTGTGGCAGCAGGCACTCAGGCAGTCGGCTCGGCTGGCCTCGGTGGGCGCTAAGTAATGCCGAGCGCGTTTAGCGACTCCCTTTGGAAGTGTAGCGACCCGCTGGGCACGCTACCAATGCCAGGCTAAGCCCGACGGCGAAGGCTGCATACCGATTCTCTTTGACGTACTCTGCGCCCGTCACCCCAGATCGAAGGTCCGTGTTTGTATACACGTGCCTCACGCGAGGAGCGCGCTTCCCGACTGTCATCAGTCGCCAAGGAAACAGACATTCAGCCTTTATATAAGGGGTACTTCAAATAACGAAATTATTTTTAGATGCTACCAGCTGAAAACCCAGCGTTGCCCGGGTATTTATTTATTTATTCGAGCCTTGAGTTAGTATCTTTCCTATCCACTCTCTCCCTCCCTCCCTCTCTCTCTCTCTCTCTCTCTCTCTCTCTCTCTCTCTCTCTCTCTCTCTCTCTCTCTCTCTCTCTCTCTCCATCTCCTTTTTTCTAAGAACGTGTCACATTTATCAGAGAATATATAAGAAATAAGAAATCACACGTAAAAATGCACTCGTTTCGAAGAATCCAATCACCAATAATTCAGCAATAATGATTTTAATAACTTGCTGTAATGCACGAAACGTCAAAGCGATTTTTGTTAAGGAGATGTATTAAAAGAAATTTCTTTTTTATTGCTTTATTTATTTATTCTTATATTTCCTTATTCGTTTACTTATCCTTAGATACAAAGAGCTGAAGACATTGTAGCACGCATAGGCTAAAGATATGGTCTGTGGAATCACGTTTCGCTGTATGTAACCTCCTTGCTATAGAATCGCTGGTCATCAGTCCGATTTTTTAAAATAATTTGACGACTTTCAACAACCATATCTTGCACCCCCTTATAGCTACGGCATGGAACTGCTATGCTGTACAACGGGGTACTTCGGACAACAATTACACACAGACCATTCGTTTTCGTTCTATAGTTTCCGCTGCAGAGCGAAATATTGACATACCCACACACGTAGAATTTTATATACACCGATAACTTTCCATCCCAATATACTCCACCCTTTTATTATTATCAACCCTCAAGCAACAATGCAACCAATAAAACCGTTTTCAAAGAGTAAATATAATTATCAAAGAGACATTATTGTTCCGCATTTCGCGTTATACACTTCAGATTACTAAATATCTATCATATCGCTATAAAACCGCGCCTAAAACCTTCCTCAGGTATAAATTAGTAACTGTACAAATATTTAAGTGTCTGCGTTTTGTCGTTCGGACGTAATAAGCGTACACCGAACAGACATTCACATTAATATATATAGATAAATAGCTATCCGATCGCCATAAAACCGTGCCTAAGGCCTTCCCCGGGGAGACATTAGTAACTGTACAAATTTTTAGGTTTTGTGGTTCAGACGTGATAAACGTACACCGAACAGACATTCACATTTATAGATATAGATATATTTTTAAATGGTTTACAAAACAACCATAACACCTTCAAAATATTCCCAATTACAAACAATACATCTGTCTGAACCGTGTTTACACGTCCGAACATTTTTTGTTGTTATCTTCAGAAATGTCTGACATCATCTCCAGTTTCCCGAGTGTGGCTAACAAGCGCTGTCCATCTCATCCGATCTTGATGTAGCATTTGATCTTGAACATCCCCCAGTTAAAACCGTTCATCTCTACGTCTGATTTTACTGCCTCTATCCATCGTCTCCTTGGCCTTCTTCTTGATCTTCTTCCTCCCACTTCCATTATGAAGCATTCTTAACTGTTCTTGTGCTATCCATTCTCATTACATGGCCATACCACTGCATTCTTCGTTTCCCCGAGATGTTGGCAACAGGGACCCTGATACCAGTTGTTTCTCTGTGTACCTCATATCTGATCTTTCTCCTGGTACTTTGATTCATAGTCCTGATGAACCTCATTTATTTTGCTTGGATTCTGACATCTCCTCCCAATTTTTTTTTCTTGACTTATTCAGTGCTATCAAATCGGTGTCATATCATGCCACTTTTCATGTCACACAGAACTACGTCAAGTGAGTAAGATGCGTTGTGTAGTGGAACCATGCCTTTTTAGCCGAAAATTCTCTAATGGGGATAGCTGCGAGTGCAAGTGCATTGTCAGTGTGGAAGAATCTGTCCCCTGCTTAGTCTTTTTTTGCGAACATTTGATTTACGGGCTGACCTCGGAGAACAAACTCTGAATTAAGTTCAAATGTTCAAATGTTTGTTAAGCTTAAGGGACTTAACTACGGGGTCATCAGTCCCTAAACTTACAAACTACTTATGAACTACCTACAACTAACGACGTCACAAATATCCATGCCCGAGGGGGGATTCGAACCCCCGATCGTAGTGGCCGTGCAGACCGTGACTGAAGCGCCTCAGTCTCCTCGGCCACCGCGGTCGGCCTGAATTAAGTTCGCCCTTAGCATCAGAAAAGCAAATCAGCATTTTTTGGTGATTTGTTTAACTTGGCGATATTCTCTTGGACGGGGTGACAATGTCGTCTTCCATTGGCTTGACCATTGCTTTCTTTCCGGGTCGTAACCATATCATATTGACTAATTACCTTTGACAGAAAATCTGGATCAGTTTCAAGGATCTTCTTCAACTTGCACATATTGTGATATTTAGTGCACTGCATTAATAAAGAAAATAATGAATTTTAATTTATCCAAAGTTGAATTCATAATATGGGAATGAAAGGGTTAAACTAAGTATTTGTGGGGATTAAATTGTGCTCTGCGCAAAATTCTACCAGGCGACCTCCCCTCTGATTTCCTTTCAGCAGAGCTAGTTGGCATAGAAACTTGCATTATTGTGGTTTGTGATAGCTTCGCGTCTATCTTGACTACGATTATGCTTTCACTGTGCTGTTCGAAGTAGCTTAGGCGCAGCTCTATTTCGCTATTCATTATTGGACTTGCTCGTTCGTTACTCACAACTGATTCTGTATTTATAAAACTGAGAGATCGCGTCCATCCTGCCATCGAACTTAACTAATCCCCACCATGTCTCACTTCATCATTTCCATTTCCCTTCACAAATTTTCTGACTTTTCTACGACATTAAGGGGTAGAACATTCCATGCTCTGATCAGTAGAATTCATGTGTTTGTCTTGATTATAACATTCTCCCGAGTAGTCCCCGGCCGAAGATCCGAATGGGGTAACATTTTACCTCCTGAAAATTTTCTCCACGAGTATCAGTTGAGCTGCATATCCTCTCCAAAAGTAGTTTCCACTTGCTTTCAGCCATTTGCAACTATATGGCAAAGCCACATAGCTGATGTTACAAGGCCAGCTCAGTCAATCATCCAGACTGTTGCCCCTGCAATTACTGAAAAGGCTACTGTTTCTCTACAGGAGCCACGCTTTTGTCTGTTTTCGCCACAGATAGCCCTCCGATGTGGTTGCACCTACGTTGCACCTACGCTAACGACAATCTCCATCGTTGAGTCAAGCAAGGCACCCCACCTCGGCAATGTCTGTACTTTATTCGGTAGGTGATCATAGTGTTCCGGGTCATCAGTGTGAGGTAAGGAGTTCAATGGCTGGAGTCCAGTGCCAGCTGTCACCAGTGCCACATCGTAAACAGCGCTAAGTATCTGAATTTGTGTCAAATTTAATTTGCCAGTCTAGTTCATTTTCGTTAGTTCCCTGTTTTAAGAGGTTTATTCCCGCGTACTTGCAGATTTCGTTTGTACTACTGTTTTAATAGTTTATTCTATCGTATTTGATAAATACCGTTGTGTTTAGTCTTCGTCTTTGACCGGTGTATTTCAAAACAAGTCAGAGACCGTTACTAAAGCTCGTTATCAGTCAGTCCAGTGCCAGCTGCCACCAGTGCCGCAGCGTTAACAGCGCTAAACTGCCGGACTCAGTTTTGTTGATTTGACAGTGTAGTTACCACTGACTACAGTTCAGTCAGCAGCCAGCCGCCTTAATTAGAGTACTAGGCTTCTTCAAAGTTGTTGATTGCAGTTAATTGTATCGATAGGATGGGTAGGATGTGTGCCTGCTGTGTGCGGGCGCAGGAGGAGTTGGCCGCGGTTCGCGAACAGCTGAGCGTGCTGTTGTCTACAGTCAGCCGTCTTCAGGCTGCTGTCTCGGGGTGCAGCCATGGTCGAGGGAGTCTGGTGCGTCGAGTGGGACACCTCAGGTGTCTCACGCTTCGCTCTCTGTCCCTGCTACCGAGGCACCTTCAGGTGTACCGGACGTCGTCGAGCCGCCTTATCCGCAAGGGGAGTGGCGGATTGTACGGCGTTCGCGTCGCTCGAGGCGGAAGGCCAATGTGGAGGCTGGACGTCCGTCCGCGCCCGTTCGTCCTGTGAGTGAAAGTGTGGCCACTCCTTCAGCAGGGTCCGAGCAGGTGCACGGGGGGAGGGAATTATTAGTTATTGGGAGCTCCAATGTTAGGCGCGTGATGGAGCCCCTTAGGCAGATAGCGTCCAGATCTGGAAGGAATTCCAACGTGCACTCGGTGTGTCTGCCGAGGGGCCTCATCCGAGATGTGGAGGCGGCCTTGCCGGCGGCTGTCGGGGGTGCGGGGTGCAGTCGACTGCAAGTCGTCGCTCACGTCGGCACCAATGACGCTTCTCGCTTGGATTCTGAGGACATCCTCAGGGCCTACGAGTGGCTGGCGGAATTAGTGAAGGCTGCTGCCTTCGCACGCGGGGTGCAAGCCGAGCTGTCGATTTGCAGTGCGGGGTGCAGTCGACTGCAAGTCGTCGCTCACGTCGGCACCAATGACGCTTCTCGCTTGGGTTCTGAGGACATCCTCAGGGCCTACGAGCGGCTGGCGGAATTGGTGAAGGCTGCTGCCTTCGCACGCGGGGTGCAAGCCGAGCTGTAGATTTGCAGCATTTTTCCCAGGGTTGATCAGGGACCTTTGGTTTGGAGCCGAGTGGAGGGTCTGAACCAGAGGCTTCGCCGACTCTGTGATGGTCATGGTTGCAGATTTCTGGATCTGCGTTATCGGGTGGGGAATTGTAGGGTGCCCCTAGATAGATCAGGGGTGCACTACACTAAGGAAGCGGCTACTCGGGTAGCAGAGTACTTGTGGAGTGCACATGGGTTTTTTTTTTAGGCTAGGCGCTAACTCTGATGAGCACTCGCCTGTCAGCATTCAAACAGCGAATTCAGGCCACGTTCGGAACAAAAATTCGAACATAAAAATATTAGCCGCGAACTTACAGAGTATTAGAAACAAAGTTCCCGAATTTGCAGCGCACCATGGAAGTTATTGCGCTCAGATAGTTTTAGGCACCGAAAGCTGGCTAAATGATGATGTGGCAAGTTCAGAAATATTTAGCGAAGCGTGGAATGTATATCGGAAAGATAGATCTGATACAACTGGAGGAGGAGTGTTCATCGCTGTGTACAAAGATATTGTTTCTAGTGAGATCGAGGTTGAAAGTAACTGTGAAGTTATCTGGGCACGTATAACAGGTCTAAAAGAAGTAAAGTTAATAGTTGGGTGTTTTTACCGCCCCCCCCCCCCCCCAGTGCTGCTGTAGCAGTTTTAGAATGATTCAAGGAAAGTCTACACCAGGTAGTGCATAGGTATCCGGGCCATGTAATATTAGTCGGAGGTGACTTCAACCTTAAGAGTATAGATTGGGACCTCGCTAGTTACATTTCAGGCGGTACAGACAAGCAGTCTTGCGAACTACTTTTGGACACATTCTCCGAAAACTGTCTTGAGCAGTTAAACCGGCAACCCACGCGTAATGGAAATATTCTAGACCTTATAGCCACAAACAGGCCTGACCTTTTTAACGATGTCTGTGTAGAGTCAGGAATTAGTGATCATGATATCGTCATAGCGTCGATGGTGACCAAAGTTCATAAACCAGTCAAGAAGGCTAGGAGCGTGTTTTTGTTGGGAAGAGCCGACAAGCAAATGTTACGATCGCGCTTAGAAAATGAATGGGCATCGTTTAATTCTGGGACTATGGATGTAGAGGAATTGTGGACTAAATTTAAGTGCATTGTTAATAAATAATACAATTACAGGCCAATATCGTTGACATCGGTTTCATGTAGAATTTTGGAGCATATTCTCAGTTCGGATATAGTAAATTTCCTTAAAACGGAAAAGCTTCTTTCCATGAATCAGCACGGGTTTAGGAAACATCGTTCATGTGAAACTCAGCTTGCCCTTTTCTCACATGACATCTTGCGAGCCATGGATGAAGGGCAACAGGCGGATTGTGTTTTTCTCGACTTCAAAAAGGCGTTCGACGCGGTGCCACACTGCAGACTGCTAACGAAGATACGAACTTATGGAATAGGTTCACAGATTTGTGACTGGCTGGAAGACTTCCTAAGTAATAGAACGCAGTACGTTGTTCTCGACTGCGAGTGTCCATCAGAGACGAGTGTATCGTCAGGCGTGCCCCAGGGGAGTTTTTTCCTACTCTTGCGCATCACCTTACATTTTTCTACATTGAGAGCTAGCTGCCATTCTTCACACCAACTAGAAATTTTGTCTAAGTCATCCTGTATGCTATTACAGTCAGTTAAAGACAACATCCTCCCATACACCACAGCATCATCAGCAAACATCCGCAAATTACAACTTACTCTGTCCATCAGATCATTTATATAGATAGAAAATAATAGCGGTCCTATCACACTCCGCTGGGGCACGCCTGACGATACACTCGTCTCTGATGCAATTGCCTCCCGTTGGCGTCCATAACTTGGGTCAATAATGTCGCCCCTTCCCCTGGGACATCAAGTGTCACACATTCAGTCGAAAACGACGCAGTTCGCTGTGCTACGAGCAACAAGGCGGCATTCTTTACAACCTTTGACACTGCCGACATCACCCAGACGACTCAATCCATCTCTAAGGACATCTCCTTCGCAATGGAAGACAAAGCGTTTAGAAAAAGTGGTACTGTTTAATTGTGTTGCGCAGTGTAGATTACGTCAGGAGGCAGTTACTTGTCTTACTGTCAGTTAACTTTTATTACTTCCTTTCACAAAGAAAACACCATAACTGGAGACAGGTCTGCACTGTGAACACCTAGGCTGAAACAGCGATGTGGGCTCTCCACGAGAAAACTATATGAAAACTATCCCACCAAAATAACCTTTCAGAACAGTTTCGACATTAAAAGTCTATTCTGCAGCATTTATTGTTTAATTGTATATAATCTTACTACCCAGTACATGATTTAATGAACAAATGAGATTAGGAAATGAATAGCATTGACACTATAATTTTATTAAATACAATATATTGTTCTTATAAATGTTTGTCTGTATGTCCTCTATATGTTCATAAACCATTCATTATGTTGCAATGAAACTCACGGAATTTTACAAAATGCACAGTTTTACTTCAATCTTAACGAATTTTTGCACACATGACCTTTAAACCAAGAGGAAGATCACTGGGTACATAAATGTTTGTATGGTACAAGGCAGAGGGTACCTTGCAGAAAACTTTGCCAAGAGAGGGAAAGGTGGAAACGAACAAAGAGATGAGAGAGAAAGAGGTGGATGCAGAGAGATGGGGAAGGGGATGTGGACTACGTTAGTGTAGAATAAATAAAAATCCGGCTGGTTTAAAAATAAAATCAAAAAGTGAATTTCGTACCCAATCGAAAATAGTAATGAGATTTTCATAATGCCACGTTGTAACTACAAAGATGTTTGTGGTATAATTATAAATGGGTATTTATTAAGAAAACGGTTGGTTATTTGAATTTCGAATTTCCTGCTAAATATCAAAAAGCTATCTTTAATCTTATTCATCTCCCATATTATACTACTGGCCATTAAAATTGCTACACCAAGAAGAAATGCAGATGATAAACGAGTGTTCATTGGACAAATATATTACTCTAGAACTGACATGTGATTACATTTTCACGCAATTTGGGTGCATAGATCCTGGGAAATCAGCACCCAGAACAACCACCTCTGGCCGTAATAACGGCCTTGATACGCCTGGGTATTGAGTCAAACAGAGCTTGGATGGCGTGTACAGGTACAGATGCCCATGCAGCTTCAACACAGTTCATCAAGAGTAGTGGCGTTTTGTGACGAGCCAGTTGCTCGGCCATCATTGACCAGACGTTTTCAGTTGGTGAGAGATCTGGAGAATGTGCTGTCCAGGGCAGCAGTCGTACATTTTCCGTATCCAGAAAGGTCCCTACAGGACCTGCAACATGCGGTCGTGCATTATCCTGCTGAAATGTAGGGTTTCGCAGGGATTGAATGAAGGACAGAGCCACGGGTCGTAACACATCTGAAATGTAACGGCCATTGTTCAAAGTGCCGTCGATGCGAACAAGAGGTGACCGAGACGAGTAACCAATGGCACCCCATACCATCACGCCGGGTGATACGCCAGTATGGCGATGTCGAATACACGCTTCCAATGTGCGTTCACCGCGATGTCGTCACAAACGGATGCTACCATCGTGATGCTGCAAACAGAACCTGGATTCATCCGAAGAAATGACGTTTTGCGATTCGTGCACCCAGGTTCGTCGTTGTGTATACAATCGCAGGCGCTCCTGTCTGTGATGCAGGGGCAAGGATAACCGCAACCATGGTCTCCGAGCTGATAGTCCATGCTGCTGCAAACTTCGTCGAACCGTTTGTGCAGATGGTTGTTGTCTTGCCAACGTTCCCATCTGTTTACTCAGGGATCAAGACGTGGAACACTTCCACATCTACATACGAGGGGAAGTTGGAAAATAAGTTTCCCCTGTCGACTGTGTGCTGAGTTGCATATGGAAAGAAAAAAATACAATGAGACACTGAAGGTAAAACATTACTTTTCTACATAATTTCCAATTCTTCCCATTCCATTTCTGCGTGGTGTAGGACAGCAACCGTCTTAAGTCGAATTCAAGAAAAGAAGGTCTCGGTTGCAGAAATTGCAAAAATGTTTATTTAAATGACGCGTTTCGCCCGCTTAGGGGTTCTTCAGATATCTGACAAAGAAGAAAAAGAACCAGAATTTATAATTTTTAGATGACACTTTCAAGAATTTTTAATTTTTTTTAGCTACAAAACAATGCTGATATCCGTAATAAGAAATTGAAATACTGTACGGTACTAATGTTTTACCTACTCTGTCATAGAGAGTGCTTAGATTAAAATGCAGCCATAGGATATCTTACAGAGACAATAATAATGTAATCCCTTAATCTACGGTAACATTGATCGTTAAAAACAAATTGATACAATGTTTCACTGAATTGCTATTGACATAATTTATATTCCGAAATGTCCCAGTACCATAGAAGACCTACTCTATGGCATTCGACATAATTTCCAGTGCATGACTTTGTCATGCCGCTTTGGTGTTATTGTGGTCTTCAGTCCGGAGACTGGTTTGATGCAGCTCTCCACAATACTCTATCCTGAGCAACCCTCTTCATCTCCACATAAGAACGGCAACCTGAATCTGCTTACTATATCCATCTCTTGGTCTTCCTCTGTGGTTTTTACCCCACACACTTCCCTCCAACGCTAAATTCACAATTACTTGATGTCTAAGAATATGTCCTATCAATTGATCCCTTCTTTTGGTCAAAGTATGCCAGAAATTACTTTTGTCCCCAATTCTGTTCAGTACTTCCTCATTAGTAACGCGATCCACCCTCCTAATCTTCAGCATTCTTTTGTAGCACCATATTTCAAAAGCCTCAATCCTCTTCCTGTCCGCACTATTTATCGTCCATGTCTCACTCCCATACAAGGCAACACTCCATACAAATGCCTTCAGAAAGGACTTCCTTAGGCTTAAATCAATATTCGATGTTAACAAATTTCTCTTTTTCAAGAACGCTTTTCTACCCGTTGCCATTCTGCATTTTATATCCTCCGTACTGCGACCATCATTTGTTATTTTACTGCCCAAGTAACAAAACTCATCTACCTCCTTTATTGCTTCGTTTCCCAATCTAATTCCTTCAGCATCACCTGATTTTCTTACACTGCACTCCATTACCCTAGTTTTGCTCTTGTTAATGTTCATCTTATATGCACCTTTCAGCACACTGTCCACTTCGTTCAATTGCTCTTCCAGGTCCTTTGCTGTATCTGACAGAATTACTATGTCGTCGGCAAAACGCAATGTTTTTAATTCTTCACCCTGAACTTTAATTCCTTCTCCAAATTTCTCCTTTCTTTCCTTTATAGCTTGCTCAATGTAGAAATTAAATAACAAGGGAGAAAGACTACAACCCTGTCTTACTCCCTTTCCAACCACTGCATCCCTTTCATGCCCTTCAACTCTGACAACCGCTGTCTGGTTTTTGTACAAGTTGTAAATAACCTTACGCTCCCTATATTTTACTCCTGCTTGCTTCAGAGCTTTAAAGAGTTTATTGCCGGCCGCGGTGGCCGACGAGACTGAGGCGCTCCAGTCACGGTCTGCACGGCCACTACGGTCGGGGGTTCGAATCCCCCCTCGGGCATGGATATTTGTGCCGTCTTTAGTGTAAGGTAGTTGATAAGTAGTTTGTAAGTTTAGGGACTGATGATCCCATAGTTAAGTCCCATTTGAATTTGAAAGAGTTTATTCCAATCAACATTGTCAAAAGCTTTCTCGAAATCTATAAAAGCTAGAAATATAGGTTTGCGTTTTCTTTATCTTCTAGGATAAGCCGTAAAGTGAGTATTGCCTCCCGTGTTCCTACATTTCTCCTGAACCCAAACTGATCCTCCCCGAGGTCGGCTTCTACCAGCTATTCCATCCTTCTGTATATAATTCGTGTTAATATTTTGCAGCCATGACTTATTAAACTGATGGTTCTGTAGGTTTCACACCTGTCTGCACCTGATTTCTTTGGAATGGGGATTATAACACTTTTCTTAAAGTCTGAGTGTACTTCACCTGTCTCATACGTCTTACACACCAGGTGAAACAGTTTTGTCATGGCTGGTTCTCCCAGAGACTTCAGTAGCTCTGAGGGAATATCATCTAATCCAGGGCCTTGTTTCGACTTAGATCTCTCATTGCTCTCTCAAATTCATCTCTCAGTATAGTGTCTCCTATTTCTTCGTCTCCTCTTCCTACAATATTGCGTCTAAGTTCATTTCCTTCGTAGAGCCTCTCTATATACTCTTTCCACCTTTCAGCTTTCCCTTCTTTGCTGAGAGCTTTATAAGCTTCAAAAAGCCGTCCAGGAAAAAATCAGGGCGTTGCATACGGAAATTATTTCACCACAGTCGCAGTGTTCCTCATCCATAATGGATAAAAGTAGTTTGTAAGTTTAGGGACTGACGAACCCGTAGTTAAGTCCCATAAGCTCTACAAACATTGTTGTTTTGCGTTCGTACGCTGCTGTGGCAGGTACTACTTGGCAGGCAGGCGAGCGCTGCTGGTGCATCATACGACCTCGCCACGTCTGTCGCGTCGGCGCTCGCCTGTGCGCTGTTTACGGACGGCGGAAGGTGTCTGCTGACAGGTGCGCCAGCACGTGGCTGCACCACCTCGTGCTCCGCATCGCTCCGGAGCGGCTCGGAAGCGGCAGCACGTGGCCCGCGGTGGCGCGACCGCTCTGCGCATGCGCGGCCCGAACAAAAGGCGCGGGGAGGGCGGCGCGCACCCAGTGCGACAGCGGCCTCCAGCGCGCGCACTTCACGCAACGCAGCCACCGGGCCGAGATCCAGCACGCAAGGTAAGGCGTCGCTCCTGCCGCTACCGTCTTCTTACCGTGAGGCGGTCCATACGATTACGGTAATTTTTTGGCCCACTTTAGGTTACGGTAGTAACACTAAAAGTGGGCCTTCGCGTTTGTCATTTGACATCTCGTAATTTCAATGTAAATAACGGCTTAACTATTCATCTGACACGAAAATTGAATAACCGAATTTGTAGAGGAGAAAATTCTCTACAACTTTGCTCTCTTGTGTCTTTTTCATATCACGTAGGGTTTCAAAGATATCTGCAAAAATAGCGGCGATTTTGGGATGTCTTGTCTATCCGTCCGTCTGTCTGTCTGTCCGTAACGTGTTCCCTGTTTTTAAGACGAACCGTTCAACCGATCAGCACCAAACTTTACAGACATGATTGTAGGCCGCTAGAGACCAGAACCTCCTTTTATCAAATTTTTCGGACAAAAAATACGGTAGTAAAACCAAAAAAATCCGTTTGTAATATAATTGTAATTTCAACCGAACCGTTCATCTGATACGAAAATTGAAAGAACTAATTGATAGAGGAGAAAATTCTCTACAACTTATGTCCTTTATGTTTTTTTCCAATCTCGTATCGTTTGAGACATATTTGCAAAATTAAGAGATTTGACACCCTCCATTGAATGAATGAAAACCAGCCATTCGGAGATGTCACGTGACATTCCTCGGGTATTTGATGATTTTCTTATTGTAACTTACACGTTGTCATTTCACAGCAACGGCACATTGAGGAATTAACAAAAACACATCGTTCTTCGTACGATAAATGATAATGTCTACAAATGCCATATTAACATCAGTTAACAACGGCTATCAATAATATGAGATTAAAGAACAGCTGTTTCGATTTATAGCCGTAGTGTAGGGAGCAAGGTGCTGTGACGCGAAACGTCGGTGGTTCGAAACCCGCCACTACCTTTTTTTTCCCCCTAAAAGGGTTTCAGACACTCTTGTTAATTAATTTATTATTATTTTGGTCCAAAATGTTTGCAAAAACTTATAAAACTACAAATCTAAAGTGGGCCGTAAAACAAGTCAGTGCGATTTTTTTTTTCTTTGCCACAGTAGCGTTACTCTTCAGGTTCTGTTCCGCAGGAAATGAATCGTTTATTACGTCGCCATCGGAGGTATTAGGGCCTGAGGTCGATTCATCTGCATCAGTGCATACCTGCCAACTCTCCCGATTTAGGTGGGAGTCTCCCGATTTTTCGTTATTTCTCCCGCCTTATGATTTTGCCACTATTTCTCCTAATTTTTAGCTTTTACCCTGAAACCTAAGATTCATTATAAAAACCTGCAAGTTTTAGGCCCTTAGCCTATTTATCAGTTTCACCGATATTCGATGTAAATTATTAGAAATTAGAGGACCTGCACTGTTTTGATGTTGTGCTCTCTTTGAACGTGAACTTTTGTCGTTGAGTTTTTTTTTTTTTTTTTCATTTGTTGGAAACCTTTCGAGTAGTTAGTTAGGAATGTTAGTTTCATACCCAAATTTCAGAAAGGCAACTTTCATTAAAATAGCTATTTTACGTGATTGTGGGATCTCGATTCGGTACTATGTGTTCCGATGTGTCAAAAAATATAACCGTTTTTTCAACGTTTTCCATCCATTATCAAATTTTGGAAAGGTTCGTTATTTGTATTTTGTACTGTTTGTTGATGTATTTCCATATCACACGGTGAAAAAAATAGATGCATCAAAACTCATGCAAACAAAGAAGCACATACGAAATGTACGTGAGTAACAATACAAAAATGAAATTTGCTGATAAAAGTGATGGTGTGATACGTGGCGAGTACTTATTGACATCTTTTATTTTAGAGCATAATGTACCGTTCCATAAAATGTTCACATATAGCAGTATAGCACAAAAATACAGCTGCGCACTTTTTTTGTTTTAATCCAAAAATCAGATTACCTAGACTGGCTACGAATAAGTAGTATGTAATTGGGCTGATGCAAAGTTGTTAGGTTTCTCTCTCTCTCTCTCTTTTTTTTTTTTTTTTTTTTTTTTTTTTTTTTAGCCATAATATAGCGTTGCGAGATAACAGGAAAAGGCTAAAATCAGTTAATATTTGTACTAAATTGTGATATTACACATCTGAATTTTTGAAGGATCTCCCGATTTTGTAATCTTCATTTCCTGATTTTTATGTTATGAAGGTTGGCAGATATGTCAGTGTTTTTCAGCCTGCTGGTCGCGACTCCAGGGGGGTCGCCATCGCCATCACAACATAAAATCTTGCACCATTAATGACTAGAGGTTCAATAACACAAAAATATATGCTGAAGTGAAATTTATTAAAATTACGGAGTTCTTTTTGTACCATTAAGTAGCAATAGAACATTTCAGGCACCGCTTGATAGAAGAACATGATACAATAAATAATTCTAAAAAAATAGAAAATAAAGATCGACTTCTTCACAAAACATCTATATCTTTCTCAATGAAAATAACCCGCTTACATGAAATGAGAGACAAAATTTTTTCTGTCGGAAATCATGTAGAATAAAATAATAATAATAATAATTTGATCCATTCCGAAAAATATACAGACGAAAAACTTCGTCCAACAATTTAAAAGAAAGCTGTAGAAAAAAAAAAAAAAAAAGGTTTCCCTTGGCATAAAATAACTTTGTTACAGTTCATAAAGATGAAGGAGGATCGCTAGAATATATTTACTTGTAAGAGGGTCGTATATTCGAAAAGGTTGTAAAACACTGATCTATATAAATACTCCACTAATCAAATTTAAGTGAATGGCGGAGGGTACATCGGACCGCTTTTGTGATACTTCTCTACCGTTCCATTCTCTAATGGCGCGCGGGAAAAAGGAACAGCTGAATCTCTGTTTTCGATCATGTCTCGCTATGTATGTCGGTGCTAACAAATTATATTCGAATGTAGAAAAGAAAGTTGGTGACAGAAACTTCACAAATAACGAATAACACCTTTCTTTTCATGAATTCCACCCCAACTCGTCCATCATCCGTGTAACAGTCTTTCCCCCATATCGCGATAATACAAAACGAACTGACCTTCTTTGAACTTTATACTGTCCTTCAGTCTTACTTGGTGGTGATACCACAATCTGCAACAATAAATGTTCAAACGCCTGTAAATCTATCGGACCAAACTGCGTGGTCATCAATCCGTAGCTTACAAACTACTTAAACCTAGGTAAACTAACCTACGGACAAACACACACACCCATGCCACAGGGAGGACTCGAACCTCCACGGCGAGCAACCGCGCGCTCCGCAGCGAGGTGCTTTAAAACCGCTCGGCTACTCCACCGCGGCAATCCGCAACAATACTCCCAAATAGGATGCATATGAGCAGTGTAGGCAGTTTCTTTAGTAGAATTGTTGCATCTTCGAAAAAATATTCTGCCAAGGAAACGTAGCCTATGGTTCGCCTTCCCTACAATATTTGAGTGTTCTCTTCACTTTACGTTTTTCGTAGTTGTTACTCCTAGGTATTTAGTTGAATTTACCGCATTCAGATTTGACTAATCTATCGTGTAACTTTCTTTTAGTGCTTATGTGGATAACCATGCAGATATTTGTATCATTTTGTTGCTACTTTTGATCTTCTGGTGACTTGACTAACCGATAAACGACAGCATCATCCTCGAACTAGGAGAGAGCTGCTCAGATTGTGTCCTTACTCATTTATAATCAGAAACACTAGGGGAACTATACCACTTCCCTGAGGGACGCCAGATATATTTTACTTCTGTTCTACTCGATGACTTTCCGTCAGTTGCAGCGTACTGTCTCCTTTCTGACAGAAAACCGCGATCCAAATTGCACAACTGAGTCATTATTCCATAAGCACGAAATGTGATTAGAAGTCGCTTGTGAGGTATAATGGGATTCATTTGAGATCCGTTTTCGATAGCAATCATGTGAGTAAAGAGCTAGCTGGGTTTCACGAGAACGATACTTTCTGAATCCGTTATGACTATGGGTCAGTAAGTCGTTCTTTTTGAGGTAGATCATAATGTTTGTGCACTGAATATGTTCCAAAATCCTGCTGGAAACCGACGTCAATGATAAGACCCATAATTTTGCGGATAGAGATGAAATTGGTTGTCACCTTGTTTAAATAAGAAACCTATAAATATCCGAGGAGAAATACCACTCAGAAATTTGATTTCCCATCTTTCGAACATGATGGCTGGACATACCTGGAATCTTCAGCATTACTGTAATACCAAATACAATTTCGAGACTATTGTGTCTAAATGATCAGTCTCTCTCCCTCACTTTCTTTCCTTTTATTGTGATTAACAAGAAACAAGTGCAGTCCTGGGAGAAACTGTAATCCCATAGCCCATCGTTAGATTCACTTGTGGCCTAAACTTGATAAACAGTTCAAAAAGAAAACAAAAACTGCGACCCTGTAACTTGTTGCCGCCCTATTCAAATATTAAAACTATTACTTCGCGACCTCTATATTTTCACTAACGTTTGAACTTCTTACCAGATCCAGACAGTAAAAGTTCAATTTCCAGTAAAACAATTACATGGGCCAAGTATTTTCCTCCAATACGCGTTACGAGAGGTTGATAAATTGAATATATTACATTTATGTAAGTTAATCCAGTTATCCACATGAAAATTATAGTTGTGAGAATAAATTTTAAAAAGTGTTGCAGTACTGCACAAATTCTGTTAATTCGCTCAATTAACTAGTTATTCTAAATTACTGTATGGTGACGAATTACAGTGATTATAAATAATATTATCAATATTTTCTGGCAATAGCGAATTTCTTTTAGCGTCACTGTATAAAGTATGGATGTTCTATCAAATGGTGACATATGAAAGTTTGGGGCGGTCCTAAAGTCGTGTTCGGGTAGCCTAGTGGTTAAGGCGACCGCTCGCGAAAAGCGGGAAACCCGGGTTCGAGTCCCGGCCCGGCACAAATTTTCATGTCACCTTTTGGTAGAACATCCATACCTTATACAGTGACGCTGAAAGAAATTCGCTATTGCGAGAAAATATTGATAACTTGTTATTCGTACGTAGAAAAGTGACTTTATTGTGACGCGTTTCGAGCAGCTCATCTTCAGCAGTCTCATAGGTGCAAAACTGCTTGCATGCTAGCGGGCTATGGTGTTACTAACACCGTGTGCAGCCCCATAATCGCGAACTGATGGACTATAATACCAAATACATGAGTTGCGCTACACGTGCGTGTACAGGCGGCCTGCCATGCCTTGCGGATGACTCGCTAATTGAGCGACTTAATGGCATTTGTTCAGGTCTCCTGCAGTTATCTACAGCGGTCGCAGTCTTCCTGTGTGACTTTATCTCATTTATTAAATAAAAGCGTGTCTGATGCAGATGGTTATTTTAATTTTGTTTACTGTTCTCCAGAGTCCCAGTTCTCGTAACACAGCCCAGCGAGGACGAAATAATACTTCTATCCAGTTTCAAAGTTAAATCTCTTCGCCCAAAGACTAGATAGCACCAGTAACTCTTCTCCAATACACATTTAGTGCAGCACTTGCAATGTAAGCTGAACACGAACCACGATACATACCCGAAAATAAGGATGAAATAGTACTTCTTACCAGTTTCAAAGTTAAATCTCTTCGCCCAAAGTCTCAATATCACAAGTAACTCTTTTCCAATACACACTGATTGCAGGACTTCCGATGTAAACTGAAGACGAACCACGATACCTACCCGAAAAGAAGGACGAAATAATACTTCTTACCAGTTAAATCTCTTCGCCCAAAGACTCAATATCACTAGTAACTCTTTTTCAATACACATTGACTGCAGCACTTGAGATGTAAGCTGAACACGAACCACGATACATACACAAAAATAAGTAAGTAAGGCTTTACCACTGTAATGCTTATAATATGTTGCATCAAAAAGGCAGTAAATTCATTTGAGGCCAATTAAATATAGCCGCCGCGCACGTCTTCCTAAACCTACGCCTTTCGTCGTCTCTTCCAACAGCGTATAGATACCGAGATTCGTCGAAACCGTTTACCATAAAAAATAAGATATTTCAGCTTCCTGCGATCAAGACTGATTATTTTTTTCTGAAATTAAATACGCTGAATAATATTGATTGTCATACTAAAAACAGTCCTTTCAAGTTCAGCTTTTCTCTTCGTTTTACATATTTTTTCTCCTCAGTTTTCTTTTAAATTGTTGGACGAAGTTGTTTTTGTATATTTTCCGGAATGGTACACATATACTATTTTTGCATGATTTCCGACGAAAAGAAATATATTTTGCATTACATGTGTTTCGCATTTTAAGGCAAGACTTAGTGAATTATGCTCATTAAGAAAGGTCCCATTGTATAGACAATTTGTGAAGAACTTTTTCGAATTTTTCAGAATTACTTTTAGAATCAGGTTACAATTCCAATCGATTGGTTCCTGAAAACAGATTTCAGACTTTGCACTTATTTATCAGTAAAACAATATTATCAACTATTCACTTCATAATGAATGTTACAAAAGGAACTCCGTAATTTTAACATGAAATAAACTTCACTTAGGCAAACAAACGTTCCTTGTATTACTGACCTACTAGTTATTTTATGGTGCAAGTACTTTCTCTTGCGACGATTACCTCCCTAGCAAGACAGCCCTAAGTAAATTGCATGTTTCCATCATTTATTCTGAAAATTTATTTGTTTGGCACACACAGCGCAAAATAAACATACCAACACTTAACGCGTTAACCCGTTTACTACCAAGGGGACACGTGTCCCACGATAGCTTGTCAGAGGACCAGTCAGAATTTGGTTCGTATTATTGCTGTGTATAATTGGCAGTGGTGAAGGGAAGCCTAGCAATGATTTTTAGGATTCTTAAAATTGAGACTGCACATTGCTAACCCTCATCTCCACGTTGCCGAAAAGACTTAGTTGACGCCTGCAGATAGGCAACGCAATTACCAGATTTGCAAAGCGGGCTGGCGGCTTTCTCGAACACATACCAACTACAAGTACGTACTGACGTTTGGCCCATTACAAACGTAGTCTATATTGTGTATCTACCGTGCGAGTTTTACAGACGTGAAGAGGTACTATACAGCAATTATTATTCTCTTATGTCTTGTAGGTTTTCCGCAATTAACTTCAGAAATCGACATTTTAATAACAAGAATTATATAATTTCAACACTGTATATTCTTAATTCGTATTAGTTACACTATAAGCTTATTTCGACTTAAAAGTCATCTTCAGGTGTTACGCCACATTCTGTTATCATTCTGTTATGCTGTACATTTCGATATTATTGTGACACTATTTATTTATTTATTTTTCCTTCTTTTATATATATAATATTAATATCATATAACTTATAATATTGTCTTCTCATTCGAGATTTTTATGAAGTTAAGGATTTTGACATTTATTTGACAGCTCTACATCTCTGTCATCGAATGACAACACAATAGTTTTGTAGGAAGTGGCGTGAACCAAGACATCTCTGTAGAGCTGTCAAATAAATGTCAAAATCCGTAACCTCATAAAGATCTCGAATGACAACAAAATATTATAAGTTACGTGATATATATATATATATATATATATATATATATATATATATATATATATATATAATATAAAAGAAGGAAAAAAAGGCCGGCCGCGGTGGCCGAGGGGACTGAGGCGCTCCAATCACGGTCTGCACGGCCACTACGATCGGGGGTTCGAATCCCCCCCTCGGGCATGGATATTTGTGCCGTCCTTAGTCTTAGCTAGTTCATAAGTAGTTTGTAAGCTTAGGGACTGATGATCCCGTAGTTAAGTCCCATTAGTTCTACAAACATTTGAACATTTTTTTTTTTAATTTTTTTTTTTTTTTTTTTTTTTTTTTTGGAAAAAAAGGAATAAATCACGTCACAATAATATCGAAATGTACAGCATAACAGAATGTGGGGTAACACCTGAAGATGACTTTTAAGTAGAAATAAGCTTATAGTTTCACTAATACGAAAAAAGAATATACAGTGTTGAAATTATATAATTCTCATTATTAAAATGTCGATGTACGACGTCACTAACACTGTGGGCCCTGCAGATAATAAGTTATCTTCACAAACTACAGAGGTAGCTTCCGTATTTATCTCCCCTCCCCACCTGATCACCATAATGTGCGTATGACCATGCACGAACAACGTTTACAAAGCCTACCAAACATGTATACGTAGGAATTTATTTTACGTTTTCCGAAAACCAAAATGGTGGTCTAGGAGTCAGTGAAGGAGCAAGCCTAAATGCCGTCCCGTCCGAGTCGCAAAATTGCTGCCCCGTCATTGAAAACGAAATGAGAGACAAAATCCTTGCGTAACGTCAAAATCTGCATCAGCATCTGCTGTCACATGTTTCCACAAAAAAGTACGTTCCACAGTTCTACAGGGTGTTACAAAAAGGTAAGTCCAAAGTTTCAGGAAACATTCCTCACACACAAAGAAAGAAAATATGTTATGTGGACATGTGTCCTGAAACGCTTAATTTCCATGTTAGAGCTCATTTTAGTATGTAAATTGAAATAATTCGTGCAGACAATTGTCAAAATACGCAACTGTTTCGTCAGTATGTACTGTACTTCCTCGATTCACGTCTTCAACACAGATTTTCTGTGCCGTTTGGGCAGGAATTGTTGGTGATGTCTTGAATGGGCCTCATGTTCTTCCACCTACGCTCACTGGAGCACTTTATCATGATTTCACACGGTATACTCTACCTGTGTTGCTAGAACATGTGCCTTTACAAGTACGACACAACATGTGGTTCATGCACGATGGAGCTCCTGCATATTTCAGTCGACGTGTTCCTACGCTTCTTTTTGTAACATACTGTATAAAAGACACATAAGTATATATTTAGGCCTAATATATAAAGGGTAAACGTTTTTACTAAATATCTACAAAAGTTCTTGAACTATTTACTACTATTTTTACACCACACTGTGATGAACATTCGGAAGGAGATGGGCTGTATATTTTTGAAATGTAAAGGGTTTCCGAAAATTCCTACAGCAAATTTCGATGAGTCGTAAAGGAGAGGAGTACATATTTTGATAAGGACCTCACTTCCGGAAATGTCATCCAGTGATCCTGTAAGCTCCTTTGAGAAACTAACTCCTTCTACTCTTTGCTTTCCATAGTTTTGTTGGAGGTGGCGTAAACCAAGAAAAGAAAAAAAATCTACTGAACATGGGCTCTACATTTGAATACCTGAAGAATTATGAGCACTTGACCAGTAGAAGAGAAGTGTAAGCAGAAGACAAGCGAATATGAATACGTCTTCAAAGCACTAAGGCACGCACTTTAGAGCCCATTATTGCTCGACATTTTGTTCTTGTTTTGGTCCTTATTACGTCCTTCTGAAATATGAATAGCAAAGAGCTTACTGTAGAATAGATTTATTTCACAGTCTCAAAAATTAATGCTCATAGCGCCAATACTTTCCCGGACATGAGTTCCTTATTAGATTGTTATGTATTCATTCCCCTATATAAACGGTCAAAGTTTGTAACAGGAATTTCCTAACATCCTGTATCTAGTTCGAATTTTTACTTGATACTTCATTCAACATTCTGTCAGAAATAAACATAGAGGTAGGAGATTATGCACATTGAGGTGAGAGAAGGAGGAAACGAATGTTGGAAAGGGAGGGGCCGGATGAGAAGATGCGTGGAAACATCGGTGTCGTTTGAACTAGTCATATCAATAGGCTGTATTCCAGATTGTTTGTACATAGTTTTATCAGTCGGAAATAACGCGGCATTGGCTAGAATGGTTCTTCTAAAAATAAAGGCAACATTTGAAAAGGTGGCTGTTATAGGCAGCGAACACATAAAAACCACAATGACTACTCTTAAAACGGAGAAATGAGTTGTCACAAAATTCCCCTCCCCTCTTCTCCTTCGCCTTATCCAATAAGGGCGACAGACCTGCCACTTCTTCTGGTGCCGCCCCGTGCGGCCGCACGTTTCGCACGTGCCTTGCTCCGGCCCCGCTAGGAGTTAAATAAGCTTATGTCAGTTGCCAAAATACTACAAACATTGAAAATTCATTTTTATATAAACATTTACTTCTTAATATAAACCGTATTAATTTAAACCATATGTATTTAGACCCAGTAGCTTTGTAAAGGCATCATCAGATATTCTAAGTATCGGTTCGGTAGCGGACGGAAATAGATGGGGAAATCATGCACACATGTCCAGGATAATGTTCATGTCGCATTCGTGGAATTTCAGGGAAGGTTTAAACGGTGATAAACTATAGAAAAATTGCGAGGAAAATTTAGATTTTAAACATGTAAAATAATTATTTGGTTGTTTTACTTCATTCCAACCTTCCTTTCGCTTTGAACGTCGAATGTGCACAATTTTATCGCAGTCAGATGTATTGATTTTTCATAGAAAAATCTCTATTTTTCTGAATTTTCCAATTTTCCGGGTAAATTTTCCAAATTTTTATTCCATAAGAACGTTACTCTTGCTTTGAACGTCAAGTATGCAATATTTTATCGCAATCAGACGAATAATATTGATATCCCATTGAATAAAGCTCTTTCAGTTTCTCGCGAATTTTCAAATTTTCCGGGTTACCTTTCCAAATTTTTAGATCATAAGAATGTTCATCTTTCGTTGAATGTCAAACGATAAAACTTTTATCGCAGTCAGATGAACGGTTCTCAACCTATAGTGTTGAGTACATTTAGAAACACATTGAAAAAGGAACTTGGTTTGAATTTTGCGACTTTGCTTTTAACTGTTCCTATTTTTTTACTGAAAAATTTTCCAATACCATTATGAACAAAACAAAACAAAAAGAATTACACCTCTCCGTCTTGCGAAAAGTCAGTTATAGTGCTGAATTCAATCAAAAACACATTGAAAAACGCACTTTCAGTTTTTTCTCAAATTTTCCAATTTTCCGGTAGATTTTCGAAAAAGTTAATTTCACAAAAACCTTGTCCTATCGAGCCGTACTCAAGTGATGCTCTTACAACCATGTGGCAATTGATTTTTATTCATAGAAAAAAAATCGCTCCCGGTTTTCCGGGCGACTTTTCCAAATTTTTATATAATGCGAACCGTCCTCTTGATTTCAACATGAAATGTACAACATTTTATCGCAATTGGACGAACCGTATTGACAGCTCACTAGAAAAAGCTGTTTCAGTTTTTCCCGATATTCCTCTTTTCCGGACAACTTTTCCATGTTTTATCACCGTTTAAACCTTTCCTGGACTTATACGAATATCTGAAGACTAAAATTAGCGAAATCGGTTCAGCCGTTCTCGAGTTTTAGCGAGACTAACGAACAGCAAGTCATTTATATAGCCTTGTCACGCATTAAATATTGGGATTTTTCATATTTTTTGTCTCTTCACTAATATTAACCGTTTTCATTTAACTGTTTATGTTAATAAAATAAGCATGTCACTTTGAATGAATACTTAAAGAAATTCACCTTGTCCTTCCATCAAATCGTTTAACAACGTGTTACCATGTACTAATCCATCTATCAAAGTTTGCAGTCTATTTCATAGTTTCTAATTCACTTGATATCCATTCTGTACTTTGAGTAATCCATGAAGATTACTGGAGATATCTTGGAACTGGTGAATAGTGTTATGTGCACTGCTAATGCACACCTTTTCCCTCCACACCTGGACCGAAATTTGTTTATCCCATCTAGCGACGTCTAGTGTTATATCCTGTGAGAACGTTCTCGAAATATTTGAGAACTTGTAACTGAAGCGGGACGTATATACCAGCCTGGTATTCACCAAGTCGAGCGTGGGAAACCACCTAAAAGCTACATCCAGTCTGGCTAACATGCCGGATCCTCCCTGAATCCCGGAAGTGGCATACTAACGCTCGCGGCTATACGCGCCGATCCTGTAAACGCTTGTTTTATGTTTTAGTATCTGTTTACTAGTAAAGAGAATAACTGAAGCAGTGAAAGTTATTTCATTAATTTATAATGCAGCTGTCGGCTGATCTCAACCAATCCCCACAACTCGGATAAATTTAAAAATCTAGTTTTATTGTCCGTTGTCAGTTTTACGCTCGTACTCGTCTTCTCTTCGATATTTACGGATATACTTCCACAACTGGTTACAGCTTTACTGAAGCTATATTACGGTACGAAACTTATTACTCATGTCAGAATATAAATAAAAAAAATAGAGTAGCACTTTCGGCTGTAACATGTGAGGTGTGCTTCAGAAATAGCTAGAGTACTCAACAGTCATAAACAGCTGTTGTCCGGTTCGTTTTAGCGAGCTTAATCGGGTTTTAACTTGTTTTATAGCGCTCCGGCCAAACGCAGCAGTGCGAAAAAGCCTGTAACAGGCAGATCTGTCTGCAATCGGCAAATGACAGCCCATCGGAATAATGCTGTCGCTTCAGAACTCTGCTTGCCTGCTAGCGTGGCCCTGCGAAGCACATAATCGCTACGTTTACATGCAACACATACTCCGGAAGACGTAAACCGAATTTCGTAAACCGTTTTTCGCTGTCGTATTTACTTATTACAGCCTGAAGCGGATTTCCTACCCCACTGAAAAACACCTGATTCAGTACCTGATTTAGTTAGCACAGTCGCTATTTGTCCCTATTTAAATACATATTAAAAGAATTTTCACCATTGGTCGTAAATTACCATTTATTTATTGCAAATCGATTTCGACTATGGAAATATCTTATATATTTTGTAGCTATGCCTTGGGGCTTGGCATGTAGCACCAGGTATGTATCAATTCGATTGTACATGTTGCACTGAAGATGACTTCCATAATCGAGATCGATTTGCAATAAATAAATGGTAATTTACGACCAACACGCCGCTCCTAATGAAGTCATCATTACATAAATTTTTATTCACTCTAATATTTTTACTTCTCTTTCACTGCAGAAATGTCACTGTCCATATGAGTCGAAAATTCTTAACAAAAAGACACAATATGACAAACCAAGAATGTTTCAAAAACGGTTGCGTTTACAGGGAAACGAAAATCGATTGTGGAATTGGAAAACAGCTTTACAAGACTGGATTTCCAGAATTGATTTTGAATCGTATTGTAAGGTGGCTACTGAATGGAAATTTCTTACCTTAACAACATGTATATAAACATCTTTGTTGGGTACGCAAGGATTATCTTCGGCGGCCGGTAGGCGGGGTTTGCTCGGTGTTGCCGCGCGGTGAGTCGGAGAGTAGTAGCGGAGCGTGACGGTTGCACTGGAGCTCGCGGTGGACACAGCCCGGAGTTCTTCATGATGCTGCTAATTTTTTGGTAATTTACTTTAAATGTTTTTCGCATTGCGCAAGGTTGCTCATTTCATTTTATTTTATATCACTTTCCATTCAGTAGGAATCTATACACAACCTTGATTAATTCGTGGCTCGTTACTGTAATTGTAATAATATGGATAGGGCATTAACCAAATGTAATAATAAAAAAAGCAGTTTCTTTCACTTTTTGACATTTTGATTTTTTGTAATTAATCCTTTCCTGAGGGTAGGTCTGCATCCCTGTTTTAGAAACTGTCTCATTGCACGACGCCGCAATAATATGCACATTCTTCATTTTTATAGTTTATGTTACTCGTGTCGAATTTGCTGATTGCTAATTTTGTTTAATACAGATTTATTCAGTTTGATTTGTTCTTGACGCTGTAAGTGATAGTAAGTTAATGGTAATTAAGTACATTGTAGCAAGTGGGTGACATGAACGATATGAAGTGAAGAATGTGAGTTTGTGTGAAGCGAGGTATCACTTCCCTTTTTACAACAAAATAATATTTCTTGCACGCATTCATTATTTGTGTATGCAGACTGATTGTATAGTAATGCTAAGACAGGGCCAACAACTACAACACAGTACGACATTCTTTTATTGTTCTAGTAAAGTGACTATCAGCCAACCAAGATTTTGCGTCTTTTTAATCCTTCTAAAATTGTTGTCAGATAGTGTAAGTTTCGACGTGCCCAAACTTGCCTTACGTAGGTCAGGATTACGTTGCGCACTAATTGTCAAGTTACTCTCCTAGTAGTTTTGCAGTCAGATCCATAATTGTGGTAGCCCGATACGATCTTTCATTGTATGGACCCCACTGCCCTAACCACACGCAATCTCGCTCCATTTGCAAGGAAGTCGTCCGTATTATGGAGGGTTCCCATCCTTCCCGATATTTCGAGACCGACACCATTATAGACCCTCATGTGCTGACACGACCCAAAGTTGTCGCGATTATTAGCCAATTTAGACAATTAGACAATTAGACAATTAGACAATTAAGACTTTTGTTAGCTAAAAAATAAGCGTAAGCTGGAAATAATTTCAATCGATGTGCATGTTTTGAGAGCCGAAAACAACTAAATTTTTTTCACTTTTTTACTTTTCGCCTATAACGTGAAACTGATGCATAGCACTGAAATTTTTGTGCATACTAAAATGAAACAGCATAAATTTTCTCGTAGAGTTACCAGTTAAAATCGGATCGGTCGTTCAGGGAGAAGCGATCATCGAAAATCAGCATTTTCTACGGACTTCTTGGAAGAGAGTTCTGCTAATATTGCAACTCCTGAACCTCATAAACTGTTACTCCAAATGCAAAATGTCATATATGAAAAGTATGTCAACTACGTCAACAAATACTTCGGATCCAATTGCGCTATAGTGTTTGATGTCTAACCTGAGGAGGGAGCTATTAAAAGCATAAAATATGCTGAAACTTCTCGAAGAGTAGGCGCTATGTCATCCGCAATACTTTTATTTGATGAAACAATGTCCCCAACTATGTCAAAACATCGTATTAAATGAAAATATGAAACGTCTTATCTCAAAGTTGACAGAAAAATTATATGGTGTAGGGTGATAGCATAAACACAGAAAGGTCTATACAGGCTAGCAACGTCTTTCTTGTTGGGTATGGTAGTAATTTACTAGTCCTGCTGATTGACCACATAGCTCGTATTAGTGAACGGGAAGGACACCTCACCAATAACTTTCTTATGAAACGTGTAAAAGGTAAGCAAGGCACATCAATTTCAATCCCCAACAATTCTAAGCTGTTCTATGAAGCCAAGAAGCTTGTGTTATTACTCTAGACTTTCAGTGATTGTGACACCATCTCAAAAAAAAAAAAAAAAAAAAAAAAAAAAAAAATTCGTTTCCACCTTTTCCGGAGAGCTATAACGAAAAATAATCTCAGATTTAGCATGGACATAACTAACTTTTCCATGAAATTGGTAAAAAAATGCTCATTTTTAATGAAAAATTGTGGCTATACGACTGAACCGATTTTAACTTGTATGCGAAATTTTATGCTCTTTCATTTTGGTGTGTACGAACATTTCTATAGGATACATCTTTTAATGTTATAGGCGAAAAACTGAAAAAAAGTGAAAAAATTTCGTTTTTTTGGACTCTCAAAACTTGTCCACAAGCCACTCTTCTTTGGGACTCTTCTTACCATCGTTTAAAATTATTTCCAGCTAGTGCTTATATTTAAGCTAGCATGGCCTTTTTTCTTGAGCTATATGTAAAATACTATTAACAGTTTGTTTCAAGTATTGATCTAACGCCATCTGTTAGCACAACATGGAAATTCAGCCTCATTTATCATCAAGTTTAATCGACTGCCACCAGGGACTATGGAATCAATTTTACAGTAGCAGTTAACTACAGGCTCACTTGCACTGAGTTATGTAAAAATGTGAAAGGGAAAAACTGATTGCTGAAAACGTGAAATCTTCAGAAAAAAATGAAATACCAACTACTTGTGGCTCAACATGTTCCATGCAGTTAATACAGGGTGAATCACCTAACACTTTACCGCAAATATTGCGAAAACGGAAAGTGCGATTGATGTGCGGTTTTCACAGAATGGATTGGTAGTCAAGGACTCGTATTGTTAGCCAATAAACAGGTTGTAAAAATACCTAGAAAGTGTTTTTTCATGCAAACATACGATTTTTCAAATGGAGCAATGGTTGTTTCTATCATGGACTGGAAGTTTTGACACCATCTCTGTACAAAGAAGTTTGAAAGACATTTTTATCACGTTTAGTTCGGCAGCTACAACAATTCAAAGTTTTGGGGGTGGAGGCTACGACAGCGTAGCTGACTGGCTGATGGTCATGTTCCAGGGGCTAGCCACTCGGCCAATCAGCTACGCTATCACAGCCTCCGCCCCCGAAACTTTAAACGGTTGTAGCTGCCAAACTAAACGTGATAAAATGTCATTCAAAATTCTTTGTACACAGCTGGTGTCAAAAATTCCAGTGCATTATAGAAACAACGATTGTTCCATTTAAAAACTGTATGTTTGCATAAAAAATACACTTTCTAAGTAATATTACAATCTGTTTGTTGGCTAAAAATACTAGCCCCTGACAATCAATTCTGTGAAAACCGCACATCAATCGCACTTTCCGTTTCCGCAATATTTGTGGTGCAAGTGTTAGGTGATTCACCCTATATACATATCATTTCTTCACCCCTGTCTCAGAATGTTCCGAAAAGGTACCACCTGGATAAGGCAATCCTACTTTTAGGGCATCTCTATTAGAGACACGCTGTGGTTTTGTGATGACCAGCATGACTTCACATGTGTAACTTGTGTCACTTTGGACGTAGGACGGTACAGTTTCCGCGAAAAGGTGTTTAGCTCAAAATATCTACGTAGTTTTCTCATGTGTGGGATATTTTCTATTATCCATATAATAACTATGTCTGTCTGCATACGTTTCCATTGTCAACATTACTGTAATTACATTAGGTCTCGTACGAAATACAAAAAAAAGAAGTAAATAAATAAATAAATGAATAAACGTATCACTTTAAGCAGTGGTCCCCCAACCAAGGGGTGAAAACAAAAGAGGTCGATTGTGTTTCATCTAGACACCAAATTATTTTTCAAATATTGTTATTGTCATTACTATTTCGTACAACTATAATACCGTCAACTTGGGTGTCAATGATAAATTTTAAAATTCAAATGGTCGCATTTTCAAACATACAAACCTACCGCAGTGGAGAGTAGCGGTTTTACTATGTAATGAATACAATGAATTTGATTTTTAATGAATAACATATCGAAGAAAAACGTGACTGATCAATGTTATATCTAAGTAGGCTTACTTGGATACTATCAAATTTTTCATGAAAGAAAAAAGCAAACCTTTCAAGCGATACTTTTCTTAAACAATGAAAAAATCGGTTAAGTGCCAAAAACATCATTACATTTGCAAGTGTTTGGGATCAAAGCATCAGTCACAGTTTCCTTGAGTTCTGAAAAATTAATTCTAAAAACATAGTTATGAAGTAATATCAGTCATCAATCATACATCTATAACTCATGAAACTTAATTTCAAATGGAAAAATAATAACTTGAACTTCTTCTACAAATTTTGGTGAAACAAGTACAATAGCGTCTTGATTAACTTTTTTTTTTTTCGCCTGCTGGATATCTTCTGAAAGTGAAGGATCTGTTATTGTAATTTGGCAGACGTCTTTGCAGATCTTTTTGCCACATCTCGGAAAGAGTTTCACCAATATGAAGCTTCCTAAACTGAATTCTGTCTACTTGGCTTCATATTTTACTATTTCACGGTTATTAACTTCTCTGTCGGGGATTTCCTCACTGTATACACGTACAGTTCCGGCTCGAGATTAAACCGATTCCACCAGTTTCTATTTGTGGCACACCCTTTCCTTGTGGAGTTCTCTTTATTTTCGGAAAATACTGGCAGAGCTCCCAACTTTTTATTTAAAATTTTCTATGGCACTTACTAACAGCCGTGTGATGCCGTGTACAATTTTTTCAGAAGCCGCATGCAAGGGCATAACACCTTCCATTTAGGGAAATCACGAAAAAACCTAAATCTGGAGGCCGGAGGTTAAAATGCAGAATGTCAATGGGATGAAAAGCACTTTTGAAAAAGGGAAATTTGTTAACATCAAATATTAATTTAAGCCTAAGGAAGTCCTTTCTGAAGGCATTTGTGTGGAGTGTTGCCTTGTATGGGAGTGAAACACGGACGATAAACATTGAGGACAGGAAGAGGATAGAGACTTTTGAAATGTGTTACAGAAGAATGTTGAAGATTGGGTGGGTGGATAGCGTAACTAATGAAGAGGTACTGAACAGAATTGGGAAGAAAAGGAATTTCTGGCATACCTTGACTAAAAAAAGGGATCGATTTATAGGACATATTCCTAGACATCAAGGAATTGTGAATTTAGCATTGGAGGGAAGTGTGTTGGGTAAAAATCGCAGAGGGAGACCAAGAGATGAATATAGTAAGCAAATTCAAATGGATGTAGGTTGCCGTTCTTATGAGGAGATAAAGAGGATTGCCGAAGATAGAGTAGGTTGGAGAGCTGCATCAAACCAGTCTCCGGACTGCAGACCACAACAACAACAACAACAACAACAACAAGATGTCTACCCTTCTGTACGGCGGAGGGCTTTTTAGCGAACAATTACAACCAGACTGAGAGATGGTTTAATGAATGGAGACACTTTTCCCCAGCAGGATCCTTAGATATGCCATGCATTGCACGGAAGGTATCTGGATTTGAATAACCTCGAGAAGTCTGGTGTGTGTGCAGATCTGCTGGATAAATGGAGGAAAAAGACATCATCCTGCTGCGACTGTGATGCTGAGAGGCAGACTGTGAAGCACATCACACAGGAATGCCCACTGAGACGTTTCACTGGAGAAACGAGTGAATTTTTCCTGGAGACGCCATAGGCGATTACGTATGTAAATATACCGGTAAATCTGTAAATTGTTCTAATCATGTATATGCCATAAGATAAATAAATAAATCTGAGGTACCGTGTCAAAAGCATTATGCAACTTTGGAAAATGGAATAGATAGCATCATCTCTTTACGTGTTTCACAACAACGATACTTTCCGTGTTGATCGTTTTGTTCGTGGTAGACCATAACGTTTGAACTCAGTTCCAAAACCCTGCTGCAAATCGGTGTAAAACGATATATAATTCAATGGAGTGCTCTCATTGCCTCTCTTGAACAACGGTGTGGCCCGTGCAACTTTCCAGGTTTTGAGTGCAGATCTTTCGTGGAGTGAGTAATACCTTCGTGCTTTCTGCGATTTTGCTTGATTGGCATACTGTCCATAGATTGTACGGACTTTGAACTGAAATTTCTTGCTCGCCCCTTATACTACAAATTTCTGCATATCGTTATCGCAGGGAGCACCAAGAGAAAATTAGATTCATTACAGAACACACCGATGGATGTAAGGGGTGATTGCTTACGCTAATGGAACGGAAAGAATCAGAGGTACATCATACAAACCGGAGTACTCTCCTTCATGCGCTTCGGCGTGCTTTGCAGAGAGTAGATGTAGATGTGGATTTACAACTATATCTATATACACCCTGCGCAATCCACCGCGAGGTGCGGGACGGAGGATACTTCGTACCGCTTCTAGTCGTTTTCTTACCTGTTCCACTCTCCGATAGATCGAGGGAAAAAGGAATGCTTGTGTGCCTCGGTACGAGTCCTAATTTTCTTATATTTGTTGTCTTTAGGTGATTTGTAAATTGGCGGCAGCAGAATCGTCCTGCAGTGAGCTTGAAATTCTAGCCGTTTAAATTTCCGCAATAGTGTTTCACCTTTCCTCCGCAGATTCCCTTTGAGTTTCCGAACCATCTCTAAGACGTGCGCATTGACCGAACCTACCAGCAAAAAATGTATATCCACTTCAGAATTTCTTCTATGTCTTTCATTAATACCATCTGGTGGGGATCCCAAACACTTGAACAATCCTCATGAAGGGGTTCTACAAGCGTTTTATACGCGTTTTCCTTTACAGAGAAACCAGATCTTACCAAAATTATTCCAATAATCCTAAGTCGACTATCCGCCTTCCCCACGACTCTCTTTAAATGCTCGTCGCCGCGATGGAGTAGCCGAGCGGTCTAAAGCGTCTCGCTGCGGAGCGCGCGGTTGCTTGCCGTGGAGGTTCGAGTCCTCCCTGGGGCATGGGTGTGTGTGTTGTCCTTAGGTTAGTTTACCTAGGTTTAAGTAGTTTGTAAGCTACGGACTGATGACCAGGCAGTTTGGTCCGATAGAATTACATACATTTGAACTTTTTTTTTTTTAATGCTCGTTTCATTTCACATCGTTCTGCAACGTTACGCCTAAGTATATAATCGACGTAACTGATCAAGCACCAAGCTACTAATACTACGAGGGACACTCCAAAAGAAATGCACACTATTTTTTTTTAAATACAGCTTTTATTATACATGTTTAAAAGTTTTACAGTGTGTAGATACATCCTTTAGGGAAGTATTTTCATTTCTCCACATAATCTCCATCCCTCTCAACTTGATACGCCATCTTGGAACCAGCGCCTTTATACCCGCAGCGAGGACAATCCTCAATATTGCCGTGCCCGCTTTCATCACGTAACCTGCTTGCCCACCGACTAACTGTACTGCGATCAAGCATCTCCATACACCTGTTTCAATTTCTTGTGGATGTTTCCCACTGTCTCATTTCCACAGCACAGGAATTCAATGACAGCACGTTGCTTCTGACGAACGTCAAGTGTAGCAGTCATCTTGAAGACATGCTGCGACGGCGTCACTCACGTGAATAGATTGAACTAAGTTCCGAGGCCTTCATATCGGGGAACAGATTCCACCATACAGTGCTCTTCATCCGTGGCTCGTAAGATATCGCGTATGTAAAGGGGCGATTCTTTCCAAAGAACTTTTCTGTCTCAAGGAAATGTACTATATTCCAACTGAGAACAATAATTCTACAGCATACTCATTGTAATGATATTGCGTTGTAATTGATCGAGTGCGTTAAAACATTTATTACCAATGGGAGTCACCAGTGCTTTATTTCCAAGTCACTTGGGACTTTTTCGCTGAACCGAAGGTTCGCGAGAAATGCAAGCTAAGTAAATCTTACTTAGTAAAACCGAATTTGAATTCTATTCGGACCTTACAACCCATTTTTTCCTGCTCTCTCGGCTGCTTCTCTACATCACGGGAACCCCTATTACTAAGTCCCCGATTCTGGTGTCTGTTCGGTGCTTAAACAACGGTATGTTTTTATGGTGCTCCTGCGTCAACGATTTCTTACACGGAATTTTTTTTAACTTGTACTTTACTTTTGCACTCTTCTATTGCCACTTTAAAATAACCAACGAGAGACTGGATAGAGCAAATTTTTTATCGCATTCGCATTCGCGAACGTCATGTCGACCCCTTTTCAGTAGTCTGGGAATTTTGACTCTGGCGTCACAATACGTTTTTTCTTTAATGTCGTTTGTTGTTAATAATATCAGCTTATTCCCACGAGTTAGTAGCTTTCACTCGGTGAATACTAGACAGATGTCTAATCTACATTTGCACCGCACCACCTTAACACTTGTGCAGAAAGGGGTGCAGTATTCTGCGGCATCCATTTTCAATAAGCTGCCACTAGAACTTAAGAATCTTAGCACTAATCCACATGCTTTCAAATCTAAATTGAAGAGTTACCTCGTGGCTCACTCCTTTTATTCTGTCGAGGAACTCCTAGAAAAGTTAAACAATTAAGCTAATTTATTTTTTCTTCATTGATTCTTTTCACTTTTTCTATTACCATTATTGTGTAACAATTAATGTATTGACTTGT
This sequence comes from Locusta migratoria, assembly GCA_026315105.1. Classification (NCBI taxonomy): domain Eukaryota; kingdom Metazoa; phylum Arthropoda; class Insecta; order Orthoptera; family Acrididae; genus Locusta; species Locusta migratoria. The sequence goes on from CM048745.1 coordinate 107,834,460, forward strand.
TCCATGACCATGGAGTCTTACTCCTGAAGTGGGTCCTATGGAACAGATTAAATAAATAAATAAATAAATAGGACCGGTATTACAAGATATGTCCACAAAGTAAGTTCCGTTTGGTTATATAAAACAAACGTGTACAGATACAGAAGAAATATTTATTGTAAAAAAATCTACAACTGTGAAACTACTTTTCTAGATAGCTTCCGAAATTTTGCAGGCACTTGTCATAGCGTGGGACAAGTTTTTGTATGCTTTCTTCATAGAAGGTTGCCGCCTGTGTATTCAACCATGTGGTAACATGTTCTTTCAGATCATCATCATCGTTGAAGTGTTGACCGCCAAGGACAGATTTTAGGTGTAAGAAGAAATGAAAGTCGCTAGGAGAGAGATCCGTGCTGTACTGAGGATAATCAAACATGTCCCAGTGAAATTTCCGTAAGAGTTGTTTGGTCACATTCGCCGTGTAAGGTCGGGCATTGTCGTGAAATAAAAATAATTAAAAAAAAAACAACTTTTGACATTAATCCTCGGCGCTTGTTCTGTATTGCACGGGGCAATTTCTTAATGGTCCCGCAGCAGCCACGTGCATTGATTGTTTGACCTCGCGATAAGAAATCAATCGTCAAAATGCCTTTTCTGTCCCAAAAAACAGTGCACATTACTTTTACAGGTGTCAAGATTTCCTTAGGCTTAACCTTCGTTGTGGATGGAGTGTGGCTCCATTCAATTGATTGCCGTTTTGGTTTAGGGGTGTCGTACGATACCAAGTTTCAACCCCCGTTGCTATCCGTCTTCTTCACTGGAGCGTGTCAAAAACTGAAGTGCACTGGCCATCCGTAGTTTTTTGTGTTGTTCAGTAAGAATTTTGTATACCCAACGTGAACAAAGATTCCGAAATTTCAGTTTTTCCGTACTAATTTCATGAATTAGTGATCGTGAGATCTGCGGAACTTCCATAGCAAGGGCACTAAGTGTAAACTTACCGTTGTGCTTAATCTTCTCTTCAAGTGTGTGGAGCAGTTCATCAGTAACAGACGGGCATCCACTTCGTTTTTCATCGTACACTTGATCTCGTCCTTCATTGAACAGTCTGACCCATCTTCTAACCATTGAATCAATCATAGCACTTTGTCCGTAAACCTCCCAGATATGCCGATTAATTTCCTTTGATTTAACTTTCTTTGCATTTAGAAAACGAATCACAGGTCTGATTTAACACGCGGCGGTATTTTCAATTAGGGTTGACATTATAAAGAAGCACTACAAAGCACACTGTAGTATTACATTAAAAATTTTCATTCGATAAATAATTTATTTACGATGCTTATCGCTGACCACCGCTTTCTCTGACAGCTAATTGCGTTCTTCATATATTTTTGATGTTCATCTATCTTTTACGAGCTCCCCAGAAGGCATTTGTGCACTTCGTCTTTTATGTTTTACCCTTCGCTAAGATTAGACGTATGTCAGGGACTTCCTGACTACCATATGTGTGTGAGTTCGTTTTTCTCTTTAAATATGATGAAAATATAGTTGGTACAATTAAAACCTTTTACATATTTTATTTTTCCAGTATAACATGATGCTTGGACCCATTGTTGGAATTGTATCTATAATTTACTAGAAACTTCTAGATGCCATTATATGTAACTTTTATAAACGCGACTTGATAGTAATGCCTGCAAGGAAATCTTCGGAATTAAACAAAATTGATTTAAACAGTCTTAACTATATATATATATATGCCTGCAAGGAAATCTTCGGAATTAAACAAAATTGATTTAAACAGTCTTTCATCACAAAAGATAACTATATATATATATATATATATATATATATATATATATATATATATATATATATATATATATATATATATATATCCTTTTTTCACGATCATTCAGTTATTACAACACGCTCTAAGCAAACCAAGCATCAATTTACACAATGCAGCAAGAGGTTTACAGCCTCATCTGCTACATCCAGTCAACTAAATGCAAGTATTATGGTAAAAACCACCCCCATGAACCACAGACATTGCCGAGGTGGGGTGGTTTGCTTGCCTCAACGATGCAGATAGCCGTACCGTAGGTGCAACCACAGCGGAGGGGTATCTGTGGAGAGGCCAGACAAACGTGTGGTTCCTGAAGAGGGACAGCAGCCTTTTCAGTAGTTACAGGGGCAACAGTCTGGATGATTGACTGAGCTGGCCTTGTAACATCAGCTAATGTGGCTTTGCCACACGGTTACTGCGAACGGCTGAAAGCAAGGGGAAACTACAGCCGTTACTTTTCCCGAGGACATGCAGCTCTACTGTATGAAAATATGATGATGGCATCCTCTCGGGTAAAATATTCCGGAGGTAAAATAGTCCCCCATTCGGATCTCCGGGCGGGGACTACTCAGGAGGATGTGATCATCAGGAAAGACAATTCTGGCATTCTACGGGTCGGAGCGTGGAATGTTAGATCCCTTAATCGAGTAGGAAAATTAGAAAATTTAAAAAGAGAAATGGATAGGTTGAAGTTGGATATAGTGGGGATTAGTGAAGTTCGGTGGCAGGATGAACAGGATTTCTGGTCAGGTGAGTACAGGATTATAAATACAAAATCAATTGGGGGTATCACAGGAGTAGGATTGATAATGAATAAGAAAATAGGAATGCGGGTAAACTACTATGACCAGCACAGCGATCGCATTATCATTGTCAAGATAGATACGAAGCCAACACCGACAACAGTAGTACAGGTTTATATGCCAACTAGCTCTGCCGATGATGAGGATATAGAAGAAATATATGAGGAGCTAAAGGAAATTATTCAGACCGTTAAGGGAGAGGAAAACTTAATTGTGATGGGAGACTGGAATTCGGTAGTAGGAAAAGGAAGAGAAGGAAAAATAGTAGGTGAATATGGACTGGGCAGAAGGAATGAAAGAGGAAGTCGCCTGGTAGAATTTTGCACGGAACATAATTTAATCATAACAAACACGTGGTTTAAGAATCACAAAAGAAGGTTGTATACTTGGAAGAGACCAGGAGACACTGGAAGGTATCAGATAGATTTTATAATGATAAAATATAGATTCCGGAATCAGGTTATAAACTGCAAGACATACCCAGGGGCAGATATAGACTCTGACCATAACTTGTTAGTCATGAACTGTAGGCTGAAACTGAAAAAACTGCAGAAAGGTAGGAAAATAAGGAGATGGGACCTAGATAAATTGAAGGAACGTGAAGTTCTGGTGAATTTCAGAGGGAGATTTAGGCAACAATTGACAGAAACAGGGGGAAATAAAACAGTAGAAGAGGAATGGGTAGCATTGAGAGATGAAATAGTGAAGGCAGCAGAGGACAAAATAGGTAGAAAGGCAAGACCTGCAAAAAATCCTTGGATAACACAGGAGATACTAAATTTAATTGATGAAAGGAGAAAATATAAAAATGCAGTAAATGAAACAGGCAAAATGGAGTACAGACGACTAAGAAATGAGATTGATAGGAAGTGCAAAATGGCTAAGCAGGGGTGGCTAGAAGCCAAATGCAAATCTGTAGAAGAATGTATAAGAAGGGGAAAAGTAGATACCGCCTACAGGAAAATCAAAGAGACATTTGGGGACAAGAAAAGCAATTCTACGAATATCAAGGACTCAGATGGGAAACCAGTTCTCAGCAAAGAAGGGAAAGCTGAAAGGTGGAAAGAGTACATAGAGCAGCTCTACAAAGGAAATGAACTTAGAGACGATGTTGTAGGAAGGGAAGAGGAAGTAGATCAAGATGAAATAGGAGATACTATACTCAGAGATGAATTTGACAGAGCCTTGAAAGACCTAGGCAGGAACAAGGCCCCAGGAGTAGATGATATACCCTCAGAGCTACTAAAGTCTCTGGGAGAGCCAGCCATGACAAGACTATTTGAACTGGTGTGTAGGATATATGAGACAGGCGAAATGCCCTCAGACTTTAAGAAAAATGTAATAATCCCCATTCCAAAGAAATCAGGTGCAGACAGGTGTGAAAATTACAGAACCATCAGTTTGATAAGTCATGGTTGCAAAATTTTAACACGAATTATCTACAGGAGAATGGAAAAGCTGATAGAAGCTGACCTAGGGGAAGATCAGTTTGGATTCAGGAGGAACGTAGGAACCCGGGAGGCAATACTCACTTTACGTCTTATCTTAGAAGATAGATTAAGGAAAGGCAAATCTACATTTTTAGCCTTTGTAGATTTGGAGAAAGCGTTTGACAATGTTGACTGGACTACACTCTTTCAAATTCTGAAGTCAGCAGGGGTACAATACAGGGAAAGGAGAGTTATCTACAACCTTTACAAAAGCCAGACCGCAGTTATTAGACTCGAAGGGCTTGAAAGGGAAGCATCAGTTGGGAAAGGAGTAAGACAGGGTTGTAGCCTTTCTCCGATGTTATTCAATTTGTACATTGAGCAGGCGGTGAAGGAAAGCAAGGAAAATTTTGGAATAGGGATTAAAGTTCAGGGGGAAGAAATAAAAACATTGCGTTTTGCTGATGACATTGTAATTCTGTCAGAGACAGCAAAGGACCTGGAAGAGCAGTTGAATGGAATGGACAGTGTGTTGAAGAGAGCGTACAAAATGAACATTAACAAGAGCAAAAAAAAAATAATGGAATGCGGTCTTAGAAAATCAGGCGATGCTGAAGGAATTAGATTAGGTAACGAAACAATGAAGGTGGTAGATGAGTTTTGTTACTTGGGTAGTAAAATAACATGCGATGGTCGCAGTACAGAGGATATAAAATGCAGAATGGCAATGGGAAGAAAAGCATTTTTGAAAAAGAGAAATTTGCTAACATCAAATATTAATTTAAGTGTAAGGAAGTCTTTTCTGAAGGCATTTGTGTGGAGTGTTGCCTTGTACGGGAGTGAGACATGGACGATAAACAGTGCGGACAGGAAGAGAATAGAGGCTTTTGAAATGTGGTGCTACAGAAGAATGCTGAAGATTAGGTGGGTAGATCGCATAACTAATGAAGAGGTACTGAACAGAATTGGTGAGAAAAGGAATTTTTGGCATACCCTAACTAAAAGAAGGGATCGCTTGGTAGGACACATTCTTAGACATCGAGGAATCGTAAATTTAGCATTGGAGGGAAGTGTGTGGGGTAAAAATCGCAGAGGGAGGCCAAGAGACGCGTATAGTAAGCAGATTCAAGTGGATATGGGTTGCCGTTCTTATGAGGAGATGAAAAGGCTTGCTCAGGATAGAGTAGGGTGGAGAGCTGCATCAAACCAGTCTCCGGACTGAAGACCATAACAACAACAATGGTAAAAAAGGTCATCGCGGAATCTGCTAGTTTTTTTTTTTTTTTTTTTTTTTTTTTTTTTTTTGCGTAATATTGTGCTCAGGTGTTGTTCTTATTCCATTTTATACCTCCGCTAAACTTTAAAGTCAGATTCCGTCTCCTTTTTTGAGTCTGTTATTTATAAAGTTATTGATATGTGTCAGTCCACTAAGTTCTTTCCTGTAATATTACAACGCTAGTGAAACTTTAAAAGCTCCCCCGAACATTAACAACCACTCCAACACCAGATGGGATTAAAGAAAGCGCAATATTACAACACGTCAGCAGTAGCGATCTGAAAATGGCGTACATGTCTTCTCCTTAAGTCAGCCGGCCGCGGTGGCCGAGGGGACTGAGGCGCTCCAGTCACGGTCTGCACGGCCACGGGGGTTCGAATCCCCCCTCGAGCATGGATATTTGTGCCGTCCTTAGTATTAGTTAGTTCATAAGTAGTTTGTAAGTTTAGGGACTGATGACCCCGTAGTTAAGTCCCATAACCTATACAATCATTTGAAAACCTTAAGTCAGAGTAATTGCCGCGCATGTTCGGTACTGCGATCGTAACCTAGCCGTGGATAGAAACAGAAATGAAGCTTACTTTGTGGACGATCGTCGTGTGTACACGAAGCGAAGAAATTCTTCTACGTCTGCATCATAATAACTCAAGATGAACAAAGCAAGGAAGACATAAAATATAGACTAGCTCAGGCGAAGAGTGCCAAGAGAAGTCTACTGCTGTCAATCATCGGCCTTGATTTGAGGCACTGGAGCAGTCCTGTGAAGTTGTCACCCCTTTTTTGGAAAATGTACATTTTTTCAGAGTTCTAGACAGATATGCAATAGTTCTGGAGTTCTCTGTACAATATTTAAATAGTTCTGCACAAATTCGCGAAAAAATTACAAAAAAATGTAACACATTATAGTTTTTTTCCAAATAATTATTTGCCTATAAGCGTAAACATAGTTCTGATCACGGCTCTAAATGGCTCTCAAAAAGTTCTGCAGAAAATTCTAATGATATTTTTTTCCAGATAATAGGTCATGAGCGAATTGCGTAAATGAGGGACATGAACTACACAAAATTGCACCAGAGTCGTGTGAAGTTGGCACCCCTTCTACGTGGAATATACATCATTTTCAGAGTACTGGGAAGTTCTTCTATAGTTCTAGAGTTCTCTATACAAAATTTAAATAGTTCTGCAGAATTTCGTGAAATATCGCAATTCTGAATAGTGGGAGAGCTGTGAAGTTGGCACCCCCTTTTTTCAAAAATGTATTTTTTTTTTTCAGATTTCTAGACAGATATGCAATAGTTCTGGAGTGCTCTGTACAAAATTTAGATAGTTCTGCAAAAATTACGCCGAAAAAATAGGAAAAATTACCACAAACTTTAGTTTTTTCAAAATAATTATTTGTCTATTAGTGCAAACATAGTTCAGATCACAATTCTAAATAGCTGTCGAAAAGTTCTACAGGAAATCTTAATAGCATTTTTCTCTGCATATTATACTTTATGAGATAATTACAATAATGGAGTATCCATTTACATGCTACTGTGGAATTAGACCTTTTTTTTCAGAGTTCTAGGGAGATGTGCAACTATGTTTACGGTTATAGGCAAATAATTATTTGGAAAAAAACGAAAATTTGTGGTAATTTTACGTATGTTTTCGGCGAAATTATGCAGAAATATTGAAATTTTTTACAGAGAACTCCAGAACTATTGCACATCTGTCTAGAACTCTGAAAAAAATGTAAATTTTCCAAAAAAAAGGGGGGTGGGGTGCCAACTTCACAGGACTCACTGGAGAGGTTGAGCGAGGATACGAGCTGCAGGTAGGCCGTGACGTAGCAAGCAGGTAGTTTCCAGTTAGCCTGGAAGCAAGTGTCACAAATTTGTGGTTGGGTGCGACTGTCACTGGGTGCGATTTCGCGTATCCGTATCTGCGTCTACCACTTAAACCTGAACGCACTGGCGGAGAAGGCATGTGCTGCCGCTTCCAGCTTGCAAGGCGAGTTCACGAGAGCCGCCTCGTCAACAACTTAACGAAGGTCAATAGACGGTAGGCCGGCCGCGGTAGCCGAGGGGGCTGCGGCGCGTCACTCACGGTCTGCACAGCCACTACGGTCGGGGGTTCGAATCCCCCATTGGGCATGGATATTTGTGCCGTCCTTAGTGTTAGCTACAGTGAACAACTTTAATATTCGGACACCAAGATATTTTTAGTTTGCTGCGTTATAACTGCATTCGGAACAAACAAAAATATAACATAACCAAATATTATATGATGGTGCATGTCTTGTAAATAACAGTATGAACGTTGTTTGCATATGGTAAAACAGTTGTTAAAGAATGCGATTAAAATAAACCACTCCTCGATGGTCACGTTACTTTAATATCCGGACAGATGGCAGTGTCGCACTTGTCACCGTTCACGCCGGGGTGAGTAGGCCTGCTTCTAGTATGAAGGCAGGTGTGTGTTCACAATTCGGTCGACTGTCCAGACGGTACGATGCCACGCAAAGATAATACCAACTTTCAGATACGACAAATTGTGATTTTTCACAATGCGAAAGGAAAATCATATCGACAAACTGCTGCCATGCTTAACATGAGTAAGAGTACTGTGGCAGATATTGTCAGGCGTTTCAAAAACGAGGACCGTGTAGATTCCATACCACAAATGGGCCAGCCACAGAAGTTGGATTCTCGTGACAAGAGGAAGTTAATACGAAAAATAAACAAGGATCCTACACTCAGTGCACCGAGATTAGCACGTGAGCCTCTAAACGAGACTGGCAAGAAGGTACATCCTCAAACGATTCGCAGAGCATTGAAAGAAAGTGGATACAATGGAAGAGTGGCTCGGAAGAAACCTTATGTGACTCAACAGAATGGACAGAAAAGATTGGACTTTAATAGGGATTTTATTACGAAGGATGCAATTTGCTAGAATGACGTCACGAAAGTAAATTTAACGTCTGTGGATCGGATGGACGAAGCATGATGTGGCGGAAGAAGAAAGAGGAATTTACAGTCACAAATATTAAACCCACCGTAAAGCATGGAGGTGGCAGCGTCCTTGTCTGGGGCTGTATATCGACATTTGGACCGGGCGAATTGGTGTTCCTCGACAATACTATGGACAAATATGTCTATTTGAACATATTAAAGAACAATTTACGAAAAAGTGCTGAAACCATGGGGATATCAAACACCTTCAAATTTTCCCAGGACAATGACCCGAAACATAAGGCTCGCATTATGCAGGAATATTTGTTGTACACCTGCCCCAAAGTCCTACCACCACTACCTCAGTCACCAGATCTCAACCCGATTGAGAATGTGTGGGGAGAAGTGAAGCGATGTATTAGAAGTACACCAATATCTTCCAAAGAAAGTCTGAAGCTTCGACCGAAAGAAGAATGGGACAGTCTACGTGCGGGCTATTTAAAAAGTATCATTAGCAGTATGCCGTAGCGTTTGAAAGAAGTGATAAAACAGAATGGCTACCCAATATGATATTGAAACATTTATTTTCCATAAAATTTTGCCTCGAAATACTTTGTTCCGAAAACTGTCCGAATATTAAAGTAACGTGAATATAGAACCGAGTTGTATTTAAATTGCATTATTAAGGAAGTTATGCAAGTTATCTCAATAAAATTTATATGATTAATTACAAGACACATCACGTAATGTAATAATTGGTTATACGTTTTGTTTGTTTTGTTATAAATAAAGTTATGATGTTCCAAGATTGAAATATGACAGTGTCCGAATATTAAAGTTATTCACTGTAGTTCATAAGTAGTTTGTAAGTTTAGGGACTGATGACCCCGTAGTTAAGTCCCATAAGCTATACAAACATTTGAACATTTTTGAATAGACGGCAGTAGCGACGCATTCGCCGTCTGTGCGTGCGCCAAGCGGCCGCAGTTGTTCTTGCTTCATCTCAGTGACAGGCCACACATTACATTGCTACAAACTGACAGCTTTCCTGTTGACTGTGATGTTAATGGGGTCTAGAGACCGAAAGGGTAAAACGGTGCAAATGAAATCTATTTCCCAGTTCTGCCTTTGGCTTCGCACGTGAACATTCCTAAATCGATTCTGGAAATCCGCTTTTATAATGCGATTATCCACGTCCACGATCGATTTTCCCTTGCCCATGTAAACGCACACTTTTTTTTAACGCGCTTGGCTTATCGAGTTTCGTCTTCTACTCTACTGGCCATTAAAATTGCTACACCAATAAGAAATGCAGATGATAAACGGGTATTCATTGGACAAATATATTATACTAGAAATGACATGTGATTACATTTTCACGCAATTTGGGTGCATAGATCCTGAGAAATGAGTACCCAGAACAACCACCTCTGGCCGCAATAACGGCCTTGATGCGCCTGGGCATTGAGTCAAACAGAGTTTCGATGGCCTGTACAGGTACAGATGCCCATTCAGATTCAACACCACAGTTCATCAAGAATAGTGAATGTCATATTGTGCCAGTTGCTCGGCCACCATTAACCAGACGTTTTCAGTTGGTGAGAGATGTGGAGAATGTGCTGGCCAGAAAAGCAGCCGAACATTTTCAGTATCTAGAAAGGCCGGTACAGAACCTGCAACATACGGTCGTGCATTATCCTGCTGAAATGAAGGGTTTCGCAGGTATCGAATGAAGGATAGAGCCACGGGTGGTAACACACCTGAAATGTAACGGCCACTGTTGAAAGTGCCGTCGATGCGAAAAAGAGGTGACCGAGACATGTAACCAATGGCACTCCATACCATCACGCCGGGTGATATACCAGTATGACATGACGATTGCACGCTTCCAATGTGCGTTAACCGCGATGTCGCCAAACACGGATGCGACAATCATGATGCTGTAAACAGAAACTGGATTCATCTGAAAAAAATGACGTTTTGCCATTCGTGCACCCAGGTTCGTCGTTGCGTACACCATCGCAGGCGCTCCTGTCTGCGATGCAGCGTCAAGGGTAACCGCAGCCACGGTCTTCGAGCTGATTGCCCATGCTTCTGCAAACGTCGTCGAATGGTTCGTGCAGATGGTTGTTGTCTTGCAAACGTCCCCATTTGTTGACTCAGGGATCGAGATGTGGCTGCACGATCCGTTACAGCCATGCGGATAAGATGCCTGTCATCTCGACTGCTAGTGATATGAGGCCGTTGGGATCCAGCACAGCGTTCCTTATTGCCCTCCTGAGCCCACCGATTCCATATTCTGCTAACAGTCATTGGATCGCGACCAACGCGAACAGCAATGCCCCGATACGATAAACCGCGATAGGCTGTTTGTGTATGAAAAATCGGTTGGAAACTTTCCTCACGTCAGCAAGTCTTAGGCGTCGCCAACGGCGCTAACCTAGTGTGAATGCTCTGAAAAGCTAATAATTTGCATATCACAGCATCTTCTTCCTGTCGGTTAAATTTCGCGTCTGTAGCACGTTATTTTCGTGGTGTAGCAATTTTAAGGGCCAGAAATGTAGTTACGAATTTTCGGTTAATATGGACAGAGGGACTTTTATGCAGTGGAAGAGATGTTTAAATATTAGTCTGAACATGATTCTGTGCATTTAACCGATAGAGATTCTCCTGACTAAATCATGAATTGGCAAAGCTGTTTTGCAGACGCCATATTTGAGTGGGATAAGAAATGAGCTTCAGGCTTTAACATTTAAACATTACACCGATAAACAGTTTACGAAATTCTTTTAAAATATTTTTGAAAGTTAGCCATAAAAATCAATACGAAAATTTGAGAAATTCATTGTGAGGTACAATTTGGGGTTTAGGTATGGTTTAAGTACTAGGGAAGTTACAGGTGCTCTACAAGTTCTACTTTTGAAGGTCATGTCTGCAAAATTTCATCAATATCAAAGTAAAACTGTTTTTATGACTTAGAGACAGTCGAACATTGTTCTTTATAGGAGGGTTAGAATTTAAATAGTGGCAACAATGTATTCATAAGCAATACAAAATCGTTACATGTTTGTACCAGTTAATATCCTTCAAAGTTGCCACCAGCATTGGGTAGAAAGCGTTGCCAGCGATGTGGAAGGCGTAGTATACCGTTAACAGAGCCTGTACTGTTGATGGTGCGGATGGAGCGTTCTACTGCCTGTCTTATCTCTGAAACAGTTCTGAAGTTAATGCCTCGAAGTTGTTCCTTGATCGTCGGAATCAAATGAAAGTCACATGGACTTAAGTCCGGGGAGTATGTTGGATGGTGCAGTACTGTCAAGTCCCATCGACCGAACAGAGCAGCCACAGGTTGCGCTGTATTTCCCCGCACATTTTCGTACAAAATGATGGGTGGATTGCGCAGAAATTATTGCCGCTTCTTTCGCGAAGCTGGTCGCAGATGATGCCTCAAAAAGGGACATCAATACTCTGCAATGACGGTGTCCGTTGTTCCTGTTTCGAAAATATATTGACACCGTTACGTTAGACCGCTCGCTCACGAGTGACTGTGTTTCACTGGATTGTGCGCATGCCGCTGACGTGCGACGGGAGAGTCCATTTTCTCGGAGGTAAAGTAGGTAGGACAACAATGTTTGCTATCAGCGATAATAGTAAATGCCATTGCATAGTGTTTCCATAGCAGTGTTGCCACTATTTAAGTTCCAACCCTCGTATATAAGGAAATAAGATGGGAAGAAGACGATAACTGGAAATAGAATGCGATAGAGTGTCAGTTATAAAAGAGTACTGGAGCCATTCTTGAACAGAAATATCACCACAATCTTCGACCAGTCATATTCTACATGGTGTAATTTACTGTTGGCTACTATGTGACGTAAAGCTGAACTTCTAGGTTGCAGTATGACTCACACTTATTAGAAAATGCAGCTGAATGCTGTTTGGGATTATGAGTATTGACATCTAAAATATGGAGACACTGAATCAGCTGTAAAAATAGAAATAGTGCTACGAACGAAATTTATCCGTAACATCCATGAAAAAGGCGATGAATTTGACACAATTACATGACAATATTGCTGATAATAAAATATGCTTCATCTGTGCTGAAGATGGTTGGGTCGTTGTTTTACTCTCGGAGTCTCGCCTAGCGTTTCATATGCTTCAGACGTCAGACGTCGGTCGTAGCTTGTGGAGTGCCCTTCCTCAGTAGAGTAATTACCACATGCTGTGAGGTACTCTATCGTTTAGTGGCCGTGAGGGACAAGCCTGTGGAGACAGACAAAGCTCTTTGTACAGCGTGGCGGCGTTCGTCTCAGGAGGTTTCATTTCGGCAACAAAACCATGAGTGCAACAGCAGTGTCTCCATCCTGGATGTTAGGAACAGTCTCTGCTGTTGTCTACTTTCCCAAACAGGTTTCTAACATAATGAAAGGCGATACGTTTTAATTAATGAACGACAAATTTCGAGTAGTATATATGTTTAAAACAAAGAAAATTAAAAACCATTTATTGTTCCTTTTTCGTCACAGTTGCGCTGTTTAGAAGTTGGTAACTAGTTTCAGACTTGTTCGTCCAGTTTCAAACCATACCAACCGTAACAATACACTGCATGAAGCAAATGACTGGTAAATTCTGTACGTTGTCCACTGTTAAAACATGATTACATTGAAAACTATTTTAAAATAAAAGAAAAAGAAGTGGTTTTCATTACATATACAGTTGCTGATCCTGCGCCGGCCGCGGTGGCCAAGGGGACTGAGGCGCGCCACTCACGGTCTGCACGGCCACTACGGTCGGGGGTTCGAATCCCCCTCGGGCATGGATATTTGTGCCGTCCTTAGTATTAGCTAGTTCATAAGTAGTTTGTTAAGTTCAGGGACTGGTGACCCCTTAGTTAAGTCCCATAAGCTCTACAAACAGTTGAACAGTTGAACAGCTTATCCTGCCCCATCTACACGATGAATTTTTATTAAAAGAAAGCGACGATGAGCAGTACAGAGAAGACTACCTAGTTGTTACACAGCAAAATAGCATATTACTCGTTGTTTGGAAGAAGTGAAGATTTTTTCAGTCTAAGACGGACGTTCAGATAAGGCGACAAATACTGATTTCGGGAAATGAATGAATCAAAACAAATATTAATATATAAAATATTTTAATGAAACTCGGGATGAATTTTAGATGGTGTAGATACGGAATCATTGTATGAACGGCATACGATTACCGCGAAAAATCTTTGAAGAAGCTTATGAAAGCATTTGAAATTTGACAATACACATCATCGAAGGCCCAGAAACAAAATAAGGAGGGGAAATTAATTTTAATGTTCCGTCGACAACATTGTCATTAGAGATGGAGCAAAAGCTTGGATTGCTTTTGTTAAGGATGGGAAAGGAAGTGGACCATGCCCTTGCGAGGGAAACATCCGACACCTTCCTGGTGTGATTCAGGAGCATCGCAGAAAAGACTTGTCTGGTTGGCCGGATACGGCTTCAAACCGCTGTCTTTCCGAATTCGAGTCCATAGTGCTAACCACTGCGCCACTTCGCTCGGTCCATTAGAAACAGGGATAGAACGGGGATAGAAGCCCATAGGAAAACTAGAAGAGGTATAGGGAAATGAAACTTCTGATGAAATTTTGTAATTGTGTACACCAGACACAGAACCCTCATAACACTGATAGATTTGAAATTTAGTGAAAATTTACAAAGCCTTAGCTAATTCCTATTACTATTCGTAATCGTAGGAATAGATGGTGACTGCGAAGACTACGACCATATCGCTTCAGAATACTAAAATCAAATGTTTAAGAGAGATAATAGGAAAAAGGTGAAACTATATGCAAATTAACGCAATTGCAGTGGCCAAATCAATTAAGATAAAACTGAGTCAACGTGAAGAAACAAGAAATAGTCCGTAATTATCGATCAGTTGGAAAAAGATATTGAGGTAGACCATGCAAGGTCACGCTGTGAATTCAAGCAGGGAAACATTTACAGCGTCAAGTGAAGATGAAACTGAAGAACCCGCCGTGGTGGCCGAGGGGACTGAGGCGCTCCAGTGACGGTCTGCAAGGCCACTACGGTCGGGGGTTCGAAACCCCCTCGGGCATGGATATTAGTGCCGTCCTAGTTCGTAAGTAGTTCATCAGTCCCTAAACTTACAAACTACTTATGAACTAGCTAATACTAAGGACGGCACAAATATCCATGCCCGAGGGGGGATTCGAACCCCCGACCGTAGTGGCCGTGCAGACCGTGACTGCAGCGCCACAGTTCCCTCGGCCACCGCGGCCGGCAAAATGGTTTTATTAGTTGCATTGTTGCTTGAGGGTTGATAATGATAAAAGGGTGGAGTATATTGGGATGGAAAGTTATCGGTGTATATAAAATTCTACGTGTGTGTGTGTTTTTTATATTTCGCTCTGCAGCGAAAACTACAGAACGCAAACGAATGGTCTATGCGTAATTGTTGTCCGAAGTATCCTGTTGTATACCATAGCAGTTCCATGCCGAGAGCTATAAGGGCGTCGAAGATATGGTGGTTGAAAGTCGTCAAATTATTTAAAAAATTCGGACTGAAGGCCAGCGATGACGTTTGCGACTCTATAGCAAGGAGGTTACATACAGCGAAACATGATGCCACAGACCATATCTTTGGTCTATGCATAAGGATAGACCAAAGGATAAGCACACGAATAAGGAAATATGAGAATAAATAAATAAAGCAGTAAAAAAGAAATTTCTTTTAATACACCTGTTAAAAAAAAATTGATTTGACGTTTCGCGCATTACATTAAGCGATCGATCTGTGATATTATTACGATCATTATTGTTGAATTTTGTGATTGGATTCTTCGAAACGACTGCATTTTTACGTGTGATTTGATCTAAACTACTTACTTTCCTGATAATGTTGATTAAAAATGTTTGTTTCTAAAGAAGGTATTGTATTTCATTTCATCCTTCAAAAGCAGTCTCGTAGCACAGTACTGAAATACAACTTATCTATCATAAACAACCAACTCGCGAGCGGAGCCGCGGGTTTAAGCTAGTACATAAGAAGTCGCATTACTATCTGCCATATTCAGAAGTCGGAACCTCTGCATGTGTGTCGGCGCAGAACGAATGTGAGTTCGGCGTGGTTTCTGGCGCTTTCTTTTGGTTAAAGCAGTGCCGGCCGGCAAATCCCATTTGTGGGCGGTCTATCGCGTTAAGGGGGCCGCCAACGGCGAGCCTCGCGCGCTCGCGTTACTTCGTTAGGCTAGGCGAGCGCCGCCGCGCCGCGCCGCCAAATGGTGCGTGATTTTATCACACCTTCTGAGCCAGTTCCGCGTCTCTGTCTCTCTCTGTCTCGGCGTGCGTTTGTATAGAGGGGGGAGAGGCCTAGGCCGAAGGTTGTGCGGCGTTGTCGTATCAGGAAATCAACACCGGCAGAGTAAACACCGCAGGATCATATTTATGCAGAGACATGAACATGTAGGTAAAAGGTAAAGCAGTCAACAATCCGAAGATTGGTTTGAACACCACAGTGCTTTACTAGGCATGGTCCTAATGGAGGTGGTATGCCGTTGCCTTCCTCCGACCTTCGAACTGACTTACTCAGCCAGTTATAGGGGGACCTACAGTTTAACGTGGGTTCCGAACCACGGTGCTACTCGGTATTTTTCACTTAAACAATACTGCCAGAGGTGAAAGAAGTGGAAAGTGACAGATAAAAATCCTAACAAATAATAATAACGTATATACATAAAGGAAAGCAAAGAGAAATTTTGAGAAGGAATTAAAGTTCAGGGTGAAGAATTAAAAACATTGCGTTTTGCCGACGACATAGTAATTCTGTCAAATACAGCAAAGGACCTGGAATTGCAATTGAACGGAATGGACAATGTGCTGAAAGGTGCATATAAGATAAACATTAACAAGGGCAAAACTATGGTAATGGAGTGCAGTGTAAGAAAATCAGGTGATGCTGAAGGAATTAGATTGGGAAACGAAGCAATAAAGGAGGTAGATGAGTTTTGTTACTTGGGCAGTAAAATAACAAATGACGGTCGCAGTACAGAGGATATAAAATGCAGAATGGCAATGGGTAGAAAAGCGTTCTTGAAAAAGAGAAATTTGTTAACATCGAATATTGATTTAAACCTAAGGAAGTCCTTTCTGAAAGCATTTGTATGGAATGTTGCCTTGTATGGGAGTGAGACATGGACGATAAACAGTGCGGACAGGAAGAGGATTGAGGCTTTTGAAATATGGTGCTACAGAAGAATGCTGAAAATTAGGTGGGTGGACCGCGTAACTAATGAGGAGGTACTGAACAGAATTGGGGAGAAAAGAAATTTCTGGCATACCTTGACTACAAGAAGGGATAGATTGGTAGGACACATTCTTAGACATCAAGGAATTGTGAATTTAGCATTGGAGGGAAGTGTGTGGGGTAAAAATCGCAGAGGAAGACCAAGAGATGGAAACAATAAGCAGATTCAGACAGATGTAGGTTGCCGTTCCTATGTGGAGATGAAGAAGCTTGCTCAGGATAGGGTATTGTGGAGAGCTGCATCAAACCAGACTCCGGACTGAAGACCACAACAACAACATATACATTAGAATACATAATTTGATCAACGTACTAATTCCGAAATGGAGGACATAGTAATAGGTATTTCCGCTGTAGAGAAGCAGCTGAGAGAGCTAAATACGAAAAAGTCTGCTGGTCCGGATGGAATACCAGAGTATTCTACGGCATTGGCCACCTACTTAGCTTGCATTTATCGCGAATCTTTAATTCGGCGCAAAGTTCCTAGTGATTGGAAAAAAAACGCAGGTGACTCCCGTTTATGAGAAAGGAAAGAGAACTGACCCGCACAATTACAGGCCAATATCGTTGACATCAGTTTCATGTAGAATTTTGGATCATATTCTCAGTTCGGATATAGTAAATTTCCTTGAAACGGAAAAGCTTCTTTCTATGAATCAGCACGGATTTAGGAAACATCGTTCATGTGAAACTCAGCTTGTCCTTTTCTCACATGACATCTTGCGAGCCATGGATGAAGGGCAACAGGCGGATTGTGTTTTTCTCGACTTCAAAAAGGCGTTCGACGTTGTGCACACTGCAGACTGCTAAGGAAGATACCAGCTTATGGAATAGGTTCACAGATTTGTGACTGGCTGGAAGACTTCTTAAGTAATAGAATGCAGTACGTCGTTCTCGACGGCGAGTGTTTATCAGAGACGAGTGTATTGTCAGACGTGCCCCAGGGGAGTGTGATAGGACAGCTACTAGTTTCTATCTATATAAATGATCTGATGGACAGAGTTATTTGTAATTTGCGGCTGTTTGCTCATGGTGCTGTGGTGTATGGGAGGAGGGGTATCGTCTTTAACTGACTGTAATAGCATACAGGATGACTTAGACAAAATTTCTAGTTGGTGCGAATAATGGCAGCTAGCTCTCAATGTAGAAAAATGTAAGGTGATGCGCATGAGTACGAAAAACAATCCCATAATATTCGAATACAGCATTAGTAGTGAGCTTCTTGATGCTGTCGCGTCATTCAAATATCCAGGCGTAATGTTGCAGAGCGATATGGAATGGAACCAACATGTAAGGACAGTTGTGAGTAAGGTGGACAGCCGACTTCGGTTTATTGTGACAATTTTGGGAAGATGTACTTCATCTGTAAAGGAGACCGTGTATAAAACGCTTGTACGACCACGTATTGCTCAAGTGTTTGGTACCCGCAGCAGATCAGTTTAAAGGAAGACATAGAAGTAGTTCAGAGGCGAGCAGCTAGGTTTGTTACTCGTAGGTTCGACCAATGCGCGAGTGTCACGGAAATGCTCCGGCAACTCAATTGGTTATCGCTGGAGAAAAGACGACGTTCTTTTTTTGTGATTTTCTGTTGAGGACGTTTAGAGGGCCGGAATTTGAAGCTGCGTGTAGTACGATCTTGCTGCCGTCTACTTACATTTCGCGTGGTGATCACAAAGACAAGATAAGAGAAACTAGGGCTCGTACGGAGGCATATAGGCATTCCTTTTGTCCTAGTTCTATTGGGAGTGGAATAGGAAAGGGAATGCCTAGTAGTGGTACAGTGTACTCTCCGCCTCGCACTTTACTGTGGATTGCGGAGTATGTATGTAGATGTAGGTATAGCCAGTAGTTTACTGTAGCAGGTGGAAAATCTAAATCCGTATTTAAAATATTTACTTACTAAAGTGCACGGAATACGAGAGGTGATTTGAAACTATACGGGCTTGACACACCTGCACGGACTACTCAAGCACGTACCCAAATTCTCATATATCCTACTACCACCACTGTACTCGGCGGCTCGCAACTAACTCTGTATTTCAACGAACAGATCCGCTGCGGCTGTTAAGTTGCTATCTACATCTACATGGGATACTCTGCAAATCACATTTAAGTGCCTGGCAGAGGGTTCATCGAACCACCATTATACTATTTATCGCCCATTCCATTCTCGAATAGCGCGCGGAAAGAAGGAACACCTGAATCTCTCCGTTCGAGCTCTGATTTCTCGTATTTTATTCTGATGATCGTTTCTACCTATGTAACTGGGAGTCAACAATATATTTTCGCATTCGGAGGAGAATGTTGGCGATTGGAGTTTCGTAAGTAGCCCACGCCGAAGCGATGATTCACATCCCAGATCCTGTATCATTTCCGTATCGCTGTCTCCCCTGTATCGTGACAATACGAAACGAGCTGCACTTGTTTGGACTCTTTCGATGTCCTCCGTCAAACCCATCTGATAATGATCCCACACTGGGCAGCAACACCCAAAAAATGGTCTGACAAGCGTAGTGTATGCAGTTTCTTTTGTAGTTCTGTTGCATCTTTTAAGGGTTCTCCCAATAAAACGCAGTCTCTGGTTCGCCTTTCCCACGCCATTATCTACGTGTTCTTTCCAATTTAAGTCTGAAGTAATAGTAATTCCTAGGTATTTTGTCTTCCTTCGCCTTTGAGTGATTTATCCTGTAAACAAAGTTTAACGGATTTCTTTTCGTAGTCATGTGGACAACTTCACAATTCTCATTATTTAGAGTCAATTGCCAATTTTTACACCATACTGATAACTTATTCACATCGCTCTGCAGTTGGTTTTGATCTTCAGATGGTTTTACTAGCGGTAAATGACGGCGTCATCTGCAAACAACCTAAGAGAGCGACTTAGATTTTCCCCTAAATCGTTTATGTAAATAAGGAACAGCAGAGGACCAATAACACTACCCTGTTGAACGCCCGATATCACCTCTGTTTTAGTCGATGCCTTACCATCGATTACTACGAACTGTGTCCTCACTGACAAGAAATCCCCTATGCAATCGCAAATTTGGGGCGATATGCCACAACCACGCAATTTGATTAAAAGCCGTTTGTGAGGTACGTGTCAAAAGCCTTCTGGAAATCAAGAAATACCGAATCGCTTTGCAAACCCTTGTCGATAGCACCTATCACTTCGTGTGAATAAAGAGCTAGTTGTGTTTTGCATGAACGATATTTTCTAAATCCGTGTTGGCCTTGGGTCAATAGATCGTTCTGTTCGAGATAATTCATAATCTTTTAATACAGGATATGTTCCAAAACCCTGCTGCAAATTGACGTCAATGAAATTGGCTTGTAGTTTAGTGGGCTACTCCTATTGCCTTTCTTGAATATAGGTATGACCTGTGCAACTTTCCAATCTTTTGGTACAGATCCTTCGTGAAGAACACACGACCGGTTTTAAAATTGCATCATCAAATGTTACATGTTTATAAATGAATAAGAACAGTCAGAATTCAAGCATTTTAACATTAACGTAGAGTCATAATGGTCTTTATTTACTTACGTCAAATCATTAAAAAGATGAGGTGCAAATCCTGTCAGGCATTCCCGGGGAATTCTGTAAATGCTGGAAGCCCGATTCAGTCCACAAACTTAATTCATTAATGGAGAAGACCGCGGTAGCGTAGGCCAGTGTTTCTCAGCCTGTGAGTCGCGAAGTCTTGCTCCGGGAGTGGCCGTCACAAGCGTATGTAGTTGCACGACGAAACAACCACCCCAAAAAACACCAGCCCTCTGTACAAAAAATGTAAGCTAAAGTGAAATTTATTTTATCTTAAAACTATCTAATTCTTTGTTTAACTTAAATTCTGAATTGAATAGAACGTAGATAGTTTTCTAATACATTGTGTTAACGAAGAATAAGCGCAAATCTGTTTGCAGGAACCAATCTATAGGTACGAAAACATGATGCAATAATTAATTCTGAGAAAAAATTACGTACTCCTTTGTAAATTGTTTATACAGTGGGATTTTTCTTAATAAGCAAATTCGCTTCTGATTCTTGCCCCAAATACGAAATAATCTTTATGCAAAATATCGTTTTTCTGTCGGAAATCACGTAAAAAAAATCGCACTGACGTGTTTTTCGGCCCACTTTAGATTTGTAGTTTTATAAGTTTTTGCAAACATTTTGGACCAAAATAATAATCTAAATAATAAAATATTAATTAATAAGAGTGTCTGAAACCCTTTTAGGAAAAAATAATTACGTAGTGGCGGGTCCCGAACCACTGACCGTCAGCGTCACATTCCAACGCATTCCCCACTAGGCTACGGCTAACAGATAGGAGTTATGATCTATAATCTCATTCAATCGATGGGCGTTGTTAACTGATGCTAATATGAAATTTGTAGACACTAGATTATCATTTATCTTACGAAGAACGACGTTATTTTTGTGAATTCTTCAGTGTGCCATGACAACGTGTAAGTTACAATAAGAAAATCATCAAATACGCAACGTAAGATGGCGTGTGCCACATAGAGTTCTGGGCGAGGAATGTCACGTGACATCTGCGAACGGCTGGTTTTCGTTAAATCAATGGAGGGTGTCAAAAATCCGTTATTTTTGCAAATATCTCTCAAACGATACGAAATATGAAAAAAACATAAGGGAACAAAGTTGTAGAGAATTTTCTCCTCTACAAATTAGTTTATTCAATTTTCGCGTCAGATGAACGGTTTATTTGCAATTAAAATCACATTACAAACGGCTTTTTTTGGTATTACTAACGTATTTCTTGTCCGAAATATTTCAAAAAGCGAGGTTCTGGTCTTTGGTAGCCAACAATTAGGTCTCTAAAATTTAGTGCCGATCGGTTGAACGCTTCTATTTAAAAAGTGGGAACATGTTACAGCCAGACAGACATCTTCAAATCGCCGTTATTTTTGCAAATATCTCTGAAACGATGCGAGATATGAAAAAAACATAAGTGAGCAAATTTGTAGAGAATTTTATCCCCTACAAATTAGGTTATTCGGTTTTCGTGTCAGATGAACGGTTAAGCCGTTATTTTCATTTAAATTTCGAACTGTCAAAAGACGATCGCAAAGACCCACTTTTAGTGTTACTACCGTAACCTAAAGTGGGCCAATAGTATAATAGAATACGCAGAAAAAAATTCATCCAACAATCAGCAGGAAAGATATATCAACAGAAAGAAAATTAAATCCGTTGCTTTTGCGATAACATAGTTATGGTTTGTGAGGGAGGGGGGGGACTTCGACAAAATAGTTGTGGTTGGAAGGGGTCACGTATTCTAAATGGCTGAGAAACTGGGGTAGACCATGCTTCTGACAGGCCCCCCCCACGCATAGAAATCCACGGGATTTTCATCCGGAGGCCTTGGAGACCATGACACAGACTCTCCTCCACTTGACTGATGTTGACCACACGTCAGAGTTAGAGGCCGAAAACCTGCTGGAGCACCGTCACGCTTGAACCACATGTTCAGGCCGTGGTTCAGTGGGTCATCAAGTGCACCCGGGGGTACAGTTCGCAGAAACTTCAAGTACTGCTGTCCGATTAGTCTCTGCGGCAGGAAGTATGATCAACTTATGCGGTTTGCTAGCAATTCTGCGTAGACGTTCAACGAAAATCGCTGTTGATGTCGCGATACGTTGTATGTCCGTCAAGAAACGGAGGGTCGGTCCCAAACTGAGTTACCAACGTAAATACCACGTCATCTAGTGGCGTTCACAATTGGTTCGCAAATCGAAATAAAGCGATAACTCTGCAACGGTTGATTTGCGGACACAAATGTAAGCGTAGCTTCTGCGGCCTTTGTCGCGATGAATAAATTTTTTCCTTGGTGTTATAATCAATTCGTGTAGCTCATTGGCCTGGAGTAAGTCTTTCACTGCGGCGACTTGCGTGTCCCTAGCCTACCCCAGTTATCCAACTGGGGAAAGGAAAGGGGACCTACAGCTTAACGTAGAATCCGAACCACGTGTCGTTTCTGGCGACTCGTCACATCGTTGAGAGGTGAAGGATAGATTAAAGTGCAGTCGGAAAAAATCCGAGGCCCGACCGGGTTTCGAAACCGCGACACTTCGGTTTCCAGTCGAGCACTTTACGCCAAGACCACCGGGCCCGACTTTCTTGGTGACCGCATTTATCAAACTTTAAGAGTCTGTCCTACGTTGCGGCCACGTTTGACAATGCGGTCTCACGCAAAATTTTTATTGATACCGGATGCTTGTTTACTGGAGCTATTTAGCTACTTTTGGATTGTACTTTGCATGTGTGAGTTATTGACCATCATTCCTTAAACACCCTCATAGAGCACCTGTGAGATAGATGTGTCAGTATGTACATGATTGGGAGGTGGGGCAGTATCCCTCATAACATCACGCGTCTAACCAACTCGATGTCGGACCGTATTGTGGCATGTATTGTAGCAAATCATGGTCTAACACGTTGTTGATGTTGTACTGCATTTGTCTACTTGAATCCACTTATTTGTTTACTGATCTTGATTCTTGGATTAAATGAATGTCTCATCTATGTTATCTTTCTTTCTCTTTGGCTCTTTTCCCGCACACGCAGGGTCGGCACTGTGTTGGCGTGTGTCAATATTCACAGGGAGGCCGGATGCCCTTCCTGCCGCCACCCCACGCCCCCCCCCCCCCCCCCCAGGAGGAAATGTGTACCCCGAATGTCTCCGTATAGTGTTATAGTGTTGGAAATGTTTGCGAATCGTGTAACTGAGGGGGGACTTGGGAACCAGCCCAGTATTCACCTAGGGGGATGTGGGCAACCTCCTAAAAACCACATCCAGGCTGGCCGGCACTCCGACCCATTTCGTGTATCCTCCAGGCGGATTCGAACTGGGGCCGGTACGCCTCCCCCTCTCGAAAAGCTGTGCGTTAGACCACAAGGTTAACCGAGCGGGTGAATGTCTCATCCGTGCTATAATGCCCATTAAATTTCACCCCTCAGTTCAGTATTTTTAACGTTCCTCAGTATAATCTTCTCGCGGCTGCCAGTGTGACTTTGCGGCACGGCACATAAGCTCCGATGTTCGGCGGAAACGAACGATTCACGCTTCAAACCAGTTTCAGGTTTATGGAATTACGCCTTCGTGGTGCTGCAATTCTAATAACGAGAAGCGTAAATGGTCACGGGTGACACACAACGAGAGAAAGTTACCCGCGATGTGGGTTGCAAGGGATCGGAGTAGTCCCACGAAGGAACAGGAAAGGAAACGGCGGATCAGATTCTTAAGCCGTTTCTACACAGGAAATGAGAGCTTACGAGATTACGCATGATGCACCGGTCAGGCCGTCCGCGTACAGTGTAGCCGCGTCCACTTGCACAAGATGCACGCATACGATCGCTACTAGACGGAATAGGATTGATCCTATTCTCACGCGTATGGAAGTGCTTCGCGTATGCGCAGACGACCGAATGGGTAACCCAGCTGACAAACGAAGCCAAGTCGCGGATTTATTTGTGGATGTGTACTTGTCTCCTGCTCAGAGGTAGTTTTTCGACTCGGTCGTAAGTATTTTAGGGGGTGATACTATAGAGAAGTTGCATTAAAAATTTCATATAATATGTGTACAATTTTAATTGATTAGAGTGATATAGCTGTTAATATGAAATCCAAACAAACGTAGAGCAAATGTAAATCAAGAAATTTTCACTGATTTATCCGTCAGTTCTTGGTAGTACAACTTCACACTTACTTAAAAGTAGAATTTTGTGTATGTTCTACACGTTCATTTCCACGTAGTTACCCGGTTTTCTGCTTACTAGGCATATTGAGACTTTAAACTACGTCGAAAACCGGTTATTTAAATAAAAGTCAATATGGTTATCTACCAAGAACCGACGAAAGAATCAGTCAAAATATCCAAATCAGTTTGTTGTACATACCAAGAGCTGTATCTCTGTACCCAATAAAAATTGGACAGACGTTATATGAAATTTTTAACTGCAAATCGTCTGTATTACCATCTAAAATATTTGCTATTTTTTCTTAAACATGCTGTAGTTAACAAATGAAATGTTTGTTTTTGGTGAGCATAATTTGAAGGTTAATCAAAGGTCAATGTATAGTCACCTGAGCTTGTTCATTATATACATAGGCGCCACAGACCGCAGGGGCTGGAAGTATGTAGTAGCATTTTATAATGAGGACGTTACACATGTGAGCGACGTAGTTACGCATGAAAACAAATACAGTTTCACAGTGGCAGTCTATAACACAAATAAATGTTTTAATCATCACAGTATATCATACAGTTTCGAAAAGTGATGTTAAAGCGGCGATTCAGATGCTGTAAGTTGACAACAAACGAAGTAGACGCGTGAAGCAGGCGACTCAACAAACGCATACCGTTTGAACACTTCTTTGTAGTTCGACGGTCTATCGCAAGGGGCGCTGCAGCTGACAATGACTTCCTTGTGCGTGTTGCACGCCTCGCATAGAAAAGGCTGCAGGCAAGGAGCTGCGACTGCAGTGGTTGGGCGGTGATACGCACGGCGGTGAACGCAGCCGGCGTTACGTAACAGAGAGCGGGGCCTAGCTGAGCAGCAGGCGGGCAGCTGCAGCGAGGCTGTTTGTGTCCTGCCGCTGTTTGTCTGGCCAGACGATAGCGGCGACCCGGCAAGGCGGCCGACCTGTCTCCACCACGGCCGCCACACACGTTTCCCACGAGATACCACATCTCCAGTCCACCCACCTAACGTAATGGCTGTCACACAGCCGCCGCGTGGCCACATCAGGTGGGGGCGATGCCATAGCCGCCCCAAGTGGAACATTTGTATTCGGGGTGTATCGTAATTAGAAGCGAAGGCTTAGGAGGGCGCAAGTCAAGTAAGACAACTTCCCATGTAACATAGTACGGCGGGGGTGGAGATAGAAAAAATTAATAACCTTTGAACCAATGATATGATTAAAGTTTATGTTATCAACTCCACTTGTGACAGTTTCCTTCACACTTTCACGTCTTCCCTTTACCTCACTCACGTTAGCGCTAGCAGCGTGCAAACTCGTCTAGTTCTAGTAGACCGGAAGTTGCACGTGAGGCTCGTAGGTGGTTGTCACTTAATATTTTGACTAACCTGGTGTCTTCACTCTCGTCTATGTCAGCAGCGCAGTGGCAGCACACAGATCGTAGACTCGAAGTTTTCTGAGGTGAGGCTGAAATTCAAAGTGGATGATACTATGGATGTCTAACTACCATTAACGGAGTCGATGAATTCCTATAGAGATGCCAGTGGCTCTTTTATTTTTACAAATCACACGAATACAGAAGCCACAAACTGCATGTTGACGTCAATATTAGACACAAGAATAACACACTTTGACATACACTTTGCAAATATTTTAGCCCCATTATCGACCGATTAATAAAAGTCTGGTTATCGCAAATGCCGCTAGATGTTTACCGTGTCTGGGCTCGCATTGAACTAACTAGCAGTGGAGCTGGGCTCCACGCTAGCACCTAAAGTTTTGGCGCCAACCGACACTTCTAGAACATCACACTCAACTCTTTATCTAAAATACTTAATGTAATAAATCTACAAAACAATAGTGTAATCACAAACAAGTAACTAACACACATTATGGCAATAGAATTGATTATTTTTATTTATTAAATAATTAATAAAATAGCTGGGAGGTTGTGGCGCGTAAAGATATAGCAACAGCCAATCAGATCACTCTTAGAGAAAGGGGCGGAGTTTTCCCACGGGACCGTACTTACAGTACCATCTGGCTACTATCTGGCACAGCCACTTCCTACTTTCCCATGTCAATTTCATTATAAGTAAATAAAATTATGAAATAAAATAAAGCAATGGCTGCTGGCTAGGAATAGGTCCGGAAACGAGTCATTTTCGTGGTAACTCCCAATCCGTGACCTCGAGCCGCCACCAACTCAGATACAATAGTGTGAACACCATGCATTATGGGTTGGTGAACCTTTGTACTTTTACGTGCCCCTCCCCCCTGGTTTATTTATTTGTTTATTTATTTTTATAATGCATTTCATGTGTCC
Source organism: Locusta migratoria (assembly GCA_026315105.1). Classification (NCBI taxonomy): domain Eukaryota; kingdom Metazoa; phylum Arthropoda; class Insecta; order Orthoptera; family Acrididae; genus Locusta; species Locusta migratoria. Next base: position 107,861,102 of record CM048745.1, read on the forward strand.
ATGAGATGCTCCACCATAAGGCAATACAGGGTGGTCCACTGATATCTCACGAAATAAGCATCAAACGAAAAAACTACAAAGAACAAAACTTTTCTAGCTTGAAGAGGGAAAACAGATGGCACTATGGTTGGGCCGCTAGATGACGCTGCCATAGGTCAAACCGATATCAACTGCATTTTTATAAATATGTACCCCCATTTTTATTACACATTCGTCTAATGCGTAAATAAATGTTTTATTTGGAACACTTTTTTCCCTTTGTGATAGATGGCGCTGTAATAGTCATAAACAAATTGCTCACAATTTTAGACGATCATTGGGTAACAGGCAGGTTTTTTAAATTAAAATACAGAACATAGGTACGTTTGAACTTTATTTCCGTTGTTCCAATGTGATACAAGTACTTTTCTGAAATTATCACACATTATGAGAAGGCAGGCTGTTACTGCATGATTATCTGTGATTACCTCATGACTTCAATAAATGCTCAAAATGATGTCCTTCAACTTCAGTGCATTTGGCAATAAGCGTAATGCATTGACAATGCGCTAAAGCATTTCAGGCGTTGTCGGTGAATCACGATAACAAATATCCTTCAATTTTCTCCACAGAAAGAAATCCGGGTATGTAAGATCCGGTGAACGTGCGGGCCATGGTATGGTAATTCTACGACCAATCCACCAGCCATTAAATATTCCATGTAAGTTCGCTTAAACGTCACGCGAGCCATGTACCGGATATCCATTACGTTGAAAGTACATCGCCATTCTGTCATGCAGTAAAACATCTTGTAGTAAAATCAGTAGAACATTACGTAAGAAATCAGCATACATTGTACCATTTAGATTGCCATCGATAAAATACGGGCCAATTATCCTACCTCCCATAATGCCGCACCATGCAACCCGCCAAGGTCGCTCATGATCCACTTGTCGCAGCCATCGTGGATTTTCCATTTCCCTATAGTGCATATTATGCCGCTTTACGTTTGTTTGTGATTGACGCTTCGTCACAAAACAGAACGCGTGAAAAAAATCTGTTATCGTCCCGCAATTTATTTTGTGCCCACTGACAAAACTGTATACGACGTTCGCCATGCAAATCCTGGTGCATAGAAATATGGTACGGGTGAAATTTATGTTGTAGAATTCTCAACACTGACGTTTTTGAGATTCCCGATTCTCGTTCAGTTTGTCTGCTACTAATGTGCGCATTAGCAGCAACTGCATCTAAAACACTTGGGCATCATCATTGGTTGCAGGTCGTAGTTGACTTGTGGCTGAACACTTCCCGTCTTTTACGTAACAATCTGACGAAAGGTTCGGACACTTTGGTGATGCATTCCAGGATATCGATCAACATACATAGCACAGGCCCGTCGGTCATTTTGATCACAATAGCTATACATAAATACATCGACCGTTTCTGCAGTTGATAAACGTTCAAGTTTAATACGAGTAATGTATCACGAAGCAAATACCGACCGCACTAGCGAAATGTTACGTGATACCACGTACTTATACGTTTGTGACTATTGCAGCGCCATGTATCACAAAGCGAAAAAGTGTTCCAAATAAAACATTATTATTTATTTACGTACTAGACGAATGTGTAATAAAAATTGGGGTACCTATTTAAAAAAATGCGGCTGATATCCGTTTGACCTATGGCAGCGCTATCTAGCGGGCCAACCATTGCGCCATCTGTTTTCCCCGTCAAGCTAGAAATGTTTTGTTCTTTGTAGTTTTTTGTTTGATGCTTATTTCGTGCGATATTTGGCTCGTTCACTATAAACGGACCACCCTGTATATACTTCTTTTCGTGATTTACTTACATTTCTGACCACTTTTCATTTGTTTCAAAAGAAAAAGGTGTGTGGGTTCTATGGAAGTGCCACGTAGCTAAGATACTGGCTTATTTATAAGTTATCATATATTCGTGGAAAAATGTTCAAATTTTTGTATATCTATGGGACTTAACTACTGAGGTTATCAGTTCCTAAGCTTACAAACTAATTAAACTAACACAAGGAGAACACATACAGCCATATTTATGGAGCTGCAGACATGCTGTAGGGCAGAAACTTAAAAAAACTGACTTGTATCCAAAATATAGTTCTGTAATACATGCCAATGTATTCAATACTCTCAAATTGAATCGATAAATATATTATTAATATCACTAATAACACTGATTCTACGATGCAATGGTGATACTGTTAAAGGAGTCGCTGGATTGGAGAACTTGAATAACAGAAATGTAATTGCTTTGCGTACATATCAAGTTGTTGAGGTGTACAACTGTGACACTGGGAAATCTTACTATACGTGTAACATGCCTTTTGTATTGAGGACGAGGAGTCATTGCAAAGTAAATGAAGAAGATGATGTTTGCGTTTGGATCAAAGCATCCGGTAATGGTTATAAAAGTTGTTGCTGGTGTTGTATATTATTACAGAAATTAAATAAAGTATGTGTCCTTGAGATATATATATATTGATCTTGCCAAAAAAAAAAAAAAAAAAAATGTTCAAATGTTTGTTAAGCTTATGGGACTTAACTACGGGGTCATCAGTCCCTAAACTTACAAACGACTTATGAACTACTTACGAACTAGGACGGCACAAATATCCATGCCCGAGGGGGGATTCGAACCCCCGACCGTAGTGGCCGTGCTGACCGTGACTGGAGCGCCTCAGTCACCTCGGCCACCGCGGCCGCTCTTGCCAAACGCCGAGAATCGATTCTTGTTGTGGTTCTCTGGGGCACTCAAGGATGCTCGTTGTGTGAGGCATCTCTGGAATATACCGTGTTTACATAATTGTTAGTGTTATTAATAATAACACATATTATAACAATTATAAATTACAGTTATTAATGTCATTAACAAATCTGTCAACATGGTATATACCAATTTTACGTATTTATTAGTGTTAGTGGGGTTTTAATAATATTAATATTTGCAAATTCAATTTCCGCGGAAACCACATACCTTTTTTTCTGAAGCAAATGGAAAGTGATCAGGAATGTAAGTAGATCACGAAAGGAACTAATTTATTGGGAAAAATTTCTTACAAAATTCTGTTTTGACTTAAGAAATACCGTGCTCGACGAGCATCTCGAAGTATACCCTATCTTTTCTGCGACTAGCAAAACAAAATGTACATAACTGAGTAACTCTAAATTATTCACAGAACATATGACATGAACTGAGAATGGGGAAAGCTGAAAATGTGTACCCAGCCGGCACTCGAACCAAGGATTTGTGAAATAATTTTGCTTGTAAGTACTAGACCTAATTTGGGTATGTCCACGTCTGACTGTACTGTGGAGAATAACGTCATGGAATGTGAGAAATATGTTTCTCCTGCTTTAATGTAGCGCTTCTGCGTAATACTTATATCGTCCTTGCTGGAGTCAGTATTACGAATCTCCACTGAAGGAGCCTTCGTTTAGACTACATATTCAACAGCCCGCAGACGTGTTTTTTTTTTTTTTTTTTTTTTTTTTTTTTTTTTTTTTTTTTTTTTTTTTTTTTTTTTTTAGTATGTATTAGATAATAAATGGGAAATAGTTGAAAAGTTTTGTGTACCATTTTAAACTTCTTGTGGTATTAGTTCAAACTATTTAGACCTTAGTTGAACCTTTTTGGTTGTTATTTGAAACAGAGGTACTTGTTAGAACTATAAAGGAGGTAGTTTATAGAAACAAAATTAGATATCTGCTGAAATTCGAGAGCATATCACCTCTATATTTGTCAAATTACTGGTTGGAAAAGGAAGCAGAAGATTTCCATATGGACTTGAAATACAAGTTTAAAATCAGGTGGGTGCTAATAAGACCGATTCTATCCCCCTGTGTATACGATGCCATATCCTCTGGTACACAAACCTGCGGTAATTCCATATGGAACTCTAGGTTTACGACTTTTGCAAATGAATGCTTGTTAAATATTATTATTCCATAGGTTTTTAACTCTGTAAATGGCTTCTCTGTAGGTAGATGGACAACATCCAGTCCTCCACATTTTGATACAATGTATGCTTTCTTTTTAGGCAAATCCAAACGAGAGTGCATCTTTACAAACACGTTTTTCGTGCATCCTTTAATGTAGAATACATCCTGCCTTCCGCTAATTTCTGCTAGCACACCGACATGTGACGGTCATCCTGGCTGTTTACTGTAAATGAAAATACTCGTATTTTCTAAGTCCCAGTCATACAACTCCCTCTGTTTAAAATCTCGCTTGAGCGTCTGCTTTAGCCATTTCTTGGATTTGATATCCTCCAGTTCCAATTTTCTTTTTCGTGTACATAAGGCATTAACTGCTTGTAGCGGTGTAATTTCTTGAATAGGGTATGGTTTGAGTCTGTACGATACATTTACTCTTTTTCACTGGACTTACGGAATGACACTGTTTGTAGATACCAGACTAAATTTGGCGATACCTGTATCTGGAGAATAATGTTCTCGATTGGAAGAAATATGCTTCTCCTACACAGCAAAGATCATACAGTGATACAACATCTTACAGCTCTACCCATTTTAGGACAAAGTGACCCACAGGTGGTTGATTTTATGGAGAATAATGTTCTGGATTGGGAGAAATAGGTTTCTCCTGTTTTAATGTAGCTCTTCTGTGTAATAGTTATATCGATCGTTGCTTGCGTTCTTATTGGAGAAGGAGTGCAGATATTTACAACGTGTCTCGTTACAAGCCGCACCCCTCAGCTGTCGGTGACTGCGCCACCCTCGGCCTAGGAGCACTGTTGTTTGGGGTCACGACCACCTGCACTGTTTTTTGTGCTGGTCGGTAAGGGTAGAGGAGTCGGTACGTTCCTCTGGGGCCAGTGGCGTGGTCTGGAAGAGAATTCAATTATTTACATAAACAGTGATGCTGCAGGGGGATTCAAAGTTGGGAGGCCATGGGTTTGATCCCTGGAACGTGAACTTGGCCTCATTCCAGAGCGAGTGGTGGGAGGGGGAGGGGAGTTTGTAGAAGTGATTAATCATGTCAATTTTTAATTAAGGACATAAATCATGTCAATTTTTTAAATTAGGGTCATAAATCCGGTCAATTGTTCAAAATTAGTGTCATAAATCATGAAATTTTTTAATTATTCCAATGACCTTGACTCTAGGGAGTAGAAGGTGGGGTCATTGACGTCTAGGGAAGAGGAGCATGGGGAGGGGGTAAATCATTAATTATTCATAAGAGGGAAAGGGGGACCCTCATTTGCATAGTCAAACCCGCCCTGCTACTCTACTAACTTCCAACCTTCTCACCTGATATTAATGATATTTTGCACATTATGTGTCTCATTTAGTCCAATTTAACAGACTGGATTATGTTTACATTGATTCTTCTTTCGTTCCCAATCCAAAGATTGGTTGGCAGCAATTCTTCTCCTCCACACTTCTCTCTTCTCGTATAGCCTCTTCATTCCCTGATATGATTCCACTCCTAAATCTCTTTGAATCTGTTTCAAGTTCTGCAATCTGCCGGCCGCAGTGGCCGAGGGGACTGAGGTGCTCCAGTCACGGTCTGCACGGCCACTACGGTCACGGATTCGAATCCCCCCTCGAGCATGGATATTTGTGCCGTCCTTAGTATTAGTTAGTTCATAAGTAATTTGTAAGTTCAGGGACTGGTGACCCCTTAGTTAAGTCCCATAAGATATACAAACATTTGAACATTTTTTTACTGCAATCTGGGTCTTCCTCTGCCTCGTTTTTCTGCTACAATCGCTTCCATAATATTAATTATAAACTCATTGTGCCTATACAGATGACCTATTAACTTGTCTCTTCTTTTCATTATCGTTTTCACAAGTGCTCTTTTTTCAGCGATTCTTCTAAGAACTTCTTCGTTTGTTACATTGATTAATGCAAATAAATGTTGTGGCGGACTGTCGGTCCTGATAGACCCATCTAGGGCCAGAACTCTGAACCTAAACTTTAACTATTATACGCCAGTAAGCTGTATACGATTGCAAACATTTTCTTGATACTAAAATTTATTTAACGTTAAGCGTGTTTTACAGTAAACGTGTGTTGCACATTTATATTGTATAGATATATAACAGTCCCAACTGCAAACAATCACACTTGTTAACCAATTTCTATCAAACTTTATGAAGAATTCTGTCATTTCTCATCTTGTTATTGTCCACTTCCGTAGATAAGTGACAGCGACGCTGACCGTCAAGCAAGTGTTCCGGGTTTGTTTTCATCATCACTTCCATCATCATATAGACGAAAGTCACAGACGTGGCGTTAATAATCAACTCCCAGCAGCTGACTAAACCCTGATAGGGAAATCCCGGTCATTCAAAGCCATATGAATATTTTACTATCTTGTGATTAGTCGGATATGATGATGATTACATGCGATCGAAACTCTTTATAAAATTTCACTATTTGCAAATGATACTGTTATACTAAGTATTTTCCTGCGAGGCATATCCAAGTTGTTGTATATAGACGGACGCATCCCATCTTGGCAGGCCACAAGATAAGCTAATTTTCGTATTTTAACAAAGTCTAGAAAAAAGGTGTAGGAAAGGAATTATGTCATTGCTTGCTGGAAGGCCAGCAGTGAACGCGTGCCTGCCAGGCTATTGGCTAACTGCAGCGAGTGCACTGTCATACAGACAAAAATATGTTCTAGGAAAGTGGGCAAGTTGTCAACTGTTCAAATTCCACAGTAGACGAGCAAACAAGCTCTGCCCAGGAAAGTTACACAACTGCTGCAGTCGGACTCACTAATGTCTTCCGGTTCATACGAAGGCAAATGGAGCAGACAAGGAATTTCAATTAAGCAGCTGTACAGCCTCTCTCACTGTCCCACCCAACGCTACTACCTGACATTTCGGTCTGTTACTTTGTCTGCACATTATGATTCATTTGGTGGTTGCCTTTCTCCATTATAAAAGCGGGAAAAGTAATTCGCTACAACTCAGTACGAAATCTTTCGGTTGTGCATCAGGGCTGAATATGCTTCGCTGTACTTACAGGTCATAACGGAACTATTCTTCAAAACTCTTCGACAAATTTGATAGTCGTAAAACTGTGACGGATTTCAGCCGGTATCTTCAACAAACTTCAGTATTTAACCACACATTGAGTGGCAAGGCTATTAGAGGAAGGGTCGGCGAGGGTATATTAAGACTTTTACATTGCTATCGATGAAAACGAAGAGGGCGCTATATAGTTCAGCAAGGCCATGACGTTGTACAATTGTACGAAACTTTACCCCAAGTTTTAGATTCTGGCGATGACATGTTCGAAACGCGTAAATAAATAACAGCCGCATCATCACCTCTGGCCTTTGTATTTTTTAAAGCGTCCCTTATAGCATAGTTTAATAACGAAATCTGAAAATGAGCGCATACCTTATTGGTGACTTTATGTCATATTTGAAATTTGAAAAGGTACTATTGTGTACACAAAATGTTAGCTGTTTCGCACAACCTTTAGCCATCTACATTCTTCAAATAGTGGAAGATACATAGTGTACTTCTCATTCACACTCATTACACTGTTTGTAAAACAGCGGGTAATGCCATTGTTAAATGGAGAAACATCTTTTTTATCTTCATGTTGTGATGGATGGAAATGGTAATCTTAGACGTTATAACAATAACAACATTCCATAATATTTTACCGATCAGTGAGCTGTCTTCGGGATGACAAGAAATTTAACTTTCATTATCTGAAAATTATTTCATCATATTTTGAAAAATCTTCATTTGTTTGGATTTGCAGCCTTTTTGTTTCCCAGGTTTGCAATACAAATAGTGTGTACGGTAACAAAGCGTACATAGTCGAGTTTTTGCCGGAGTATGAAGTGATTGTGACAGAAATAAGTCTGTGGAACATTGTGCATTGTTTTTGTGTGGCTCACAAAAACACACAAGAGGAAAAAAATGGCAACACCAAATATTATAACGGTACAAATCTGTTATGTTGTAAAAATGGGTCCTCGATGACAACATAATGTAAAGCTAAGCGGCATATAAATAGAAAAACTCACTACTAATAGTACAGAGGTGCTGAAACATGTTTCGTTTACAAAAAAGAACAAAGTTTTCGATATTAAGTGGACTTCATACCCAATAATACTCAAAATCGTCTTACAACTTTTATTTATGCGTTTTCAAAATTAATAAAATGGCATCTACATCTACATCTACATCGATACTCTGCAAATCACATTTAAGTGCCTGGCAGAGGGTTCATTAACCACCTTCATAACTTTTCTCTACCGTTCCATTCTCTAATAGCGCGCGGGAAGAAAGAACATCTAAATCGTTCCGTTTTCGATCTGATTTCTCTTATTTTATTCGGATGGTCATGTCTCCCTAAGTAGGTGGGTGCTAGCAAAATATTTTCACATTCAGAACTAAAAGTCGGTGATTGAAACTTCGCAAACAGATCACGCCGCAATGAATAACGTCTTTCTTTTAATGATTTCCACCCCAATTCGTGCAACATTTTCGTGACGCTTTCCCCCCCGTAACGTGATAAAACAAAACGAGCTGCCCTTCTCTGAACCTTCTCAATATCTTCCGTCAGTCCCACCTGGTGAGGGTCCCACAAGGGGCAACAGTACTCCAAGAGAGGACGCACAAGTGTGATGTAGGCAGTCTCTTTGGTGGAGCTGGTGCATCGTCTAAGCGTTCTGCCAATGAAACGTAACCTTTGGTTCGCCTTCCCCACAATATTTTCTATGTGTTGTCTCCAGTCAAAGTTGTTCGTAATTGTAACTCCTAGGTATTTGGTAGAATTTACGACCTTAAGGTTTGACTGATTTATCGCGTAATTGAAGTTCAGCGGATTTCTTTTAGTGGTGTTGTGTATTCCTTCACACTTTTCTTTATTTAGTGTCAATTGCCAATTTTCGCACCAAGTAGAAATTTTGTCTAAATCGCTTTGCAGTTGCTTTTGATTCTCTGTTGACTTCACTAACCGATAAACGACAGCATCATCCGCGAACAGTCTAAGGGAGCTATTCAGATTATCTCCTAAATCGTTTATAAACACGAGGAAGAGTAGGGGACCAATAACGCTTCCCTGTGGAACGCCAGATATCACTTCTGTTTTACTCGATGACTTACCGTCAATTACAACGAACTGTGTCCTTTCTGATAGGAAATCGTAAATCCAATCGCACAATTGGGGAGATATTCCATAAGCACGCAATTTCATTAGAAGCCGCTTGTGGGGTACAGTATCAAAAGCCTTCCGGAAATCCAGAAATATGGAATCGATTTGAGATCCCTTGTCGATGGCACTTAACACTTCATGTGAATAAAGGGCAAGCTGGAAGAATTTACGACTGATGGATACTGTAACACTAATAACACAGGTTGGACAACAGAAGAAAACAACGTTAAGAAAAAAATATCTGCAGTGCTAAAGTAACGATGTGTATGTTGCTATTATTTCAGTCTGAAGACTTTTCGATTTGAGTTTCCAACCGTCCCCACTCTTCCCTCCAGCACTAAATTGATAACCCCTTGATGGCTAGGCTCAGATGTGTCCTGTCAATATATTCCTTTTTTCACTCAAGGTGTCCCATAAATTTCGTTTTTAACCAGTTCGACTCAGCCTGCTCTTATTTTTTATTCGATCTACTCATCTAATCTGTCGCAGTTTTCTGTATTTACCACACTTCAAAAGTTTGTGTGACCTTGCTGTCTAAACTGCTTATAGTCCATGTTTCACATTCTTTTCTGAACAAATACCTGCAGAAAAGCCTTACTAACACTTGAATTGATAGTGTCTAACAATTCCCTCCTGTTCTTCTCTTGGCATTCCCTAGTTCAGTGCTTTCCAAACTTTCCCTCATGGCGACACCCCTTTATAGCTTATAGTTGGTTTTAGCGGGGGAGGGGTGGAAATAAAGTATCGCTTAAATGTAGTTTGTAAACGAAACTGAAATCCTCGTACTCATTGACATGTTTAATGTTGATCCTGACTGCAGCAATTTCGTACACTCATCGCAAGAAAAGGAAACATTAGGAACTACGGAGATGTACAACAGAGTAACACCGCAGACAACAATGCCTAACTCACACAGTTATACTTGCTTCTTCTACGTGTGATCCAACTTTAGAAACACGAAAACTGAATTTCGGAAACCGTTTTTCGCTGTCGTGTGTACATGTCAGGGCCAGATGCGGTTTTGCTGGATCAATTGAAAACGGCATCTGGAAATTAGCTGCTCGGATTTCAGATTTAGACAGCACAGTGGCTTGTTCCCTTTCACTTCAATATTATCACATTATTTTCAGAAATGAAGAGGATGTATTTATAAAAAGCGATGAATTATTACTTAAGTTCTATTTGTAGTTCCTTGCTTCACCACGACCTCGGAAGTTTCTACATGTTCGGAAAAAATGAATAATATTTTTTTGTGACAAGTAAGAATATGAATGTCACTTGTGGTCCCAGAATCGGTTACATACAGGAAACTGAGAGAAAAAAAATATTGATGCACACCAGGGTTCGAACCAACGATCACTGCATTTAAAATACTACTCTCCGTTTATCACCAGGCCATATACTCCATACTAAACATCGCTACTGAATAAGTTTAGTCAGTGGACAATTGTGACTGCTTTTACAATCTGTGACAGCTTTTACAGCCACTTTGTCATTGATTGACTGTAAGAAACACAACCGAAGGTGACGTAGCTTTGATAAATCCATTAAAAAACGTTCAGGTGCAGCTTTTTGAGAAGGAAAGCAGACTACAGTGAAGGTTCGTTCAAGCAGCTGCCAGTTCCAGCAAATTGCGAATGAGAAGAGCTGTTATCGAGTATCAGCAGCAGCTCTCCGCATGCGCAGTTTGCTGGAATCTGGCAACTGGCAGCTGCTTGAACGAACCCTGAGTGTCTACTGCTGCTGAAGCAGAGCTGCCGCCTAGCGGCTGAGCACGCAATTAATGCCTTTTTTTTTTTTTCCTTTATTGTTAATTTCACTCCGACTTTCGTCGGCGGGCTGGCAGCAGCATCAGCGCTGCTCTTCAGCCGAGAGTACAGACATATGACAATGAGATGAAGGGAACAAAGACATGAAGTTAAAAACAATGAGTATAAAAACATGGTACGGAGGAAAAATGGGAGACTTACAAACTGGACATCGGAGACAATACTGCAGACTTAAGACACATGAACAAGAGAGACTGACACACATAAGCAGATTAAAAACAGTCTGTGCCACGGTGGCGATAAAATCACATGGAGAGACAACACTGGACACACGAAGTCACACGACGATATAGGTGATGATGACACGAGTTGCGACGTACTGGAGATGAACACACGGAGACGATGATGCACTTGACACTAGCATACACCGTTGTTAAAAGGCGACGCTGCAGCCCCCGCGGGGCAAGGAGAGGGGGAAAGCGAGGAAGCGCGGTGGAGGGTCGAAAAGAGAGGGGGGGGGGAGAAGGTAGGGAGGAGGAAAGATAGGCGCGATTGAGACTCCAGGTGGGGAAAGGAGGGGGGGGGGGAAGCCAAGCGGGGAGGGGGAGAAGGAATTAATGCCCACCGATCCTTCCTTTAATATGTGATCTGTGGTGCACTGAATGAAGAGAAGGCGAGACGAGTCTTCAGAGTAGTATGAAGAGAAGGATATTTTGTGTTACTTTATGACAAGTCTTTTTGTTTAGAGTCTAAATTTGTTAGTCTCACACCCAGTTTGGAAAGCTCTAGCCTAGTAAGTGGAACTGGAAAGGGAATGACTCTCCGCCGAATACCGTACTGCGGCTTACGAATGTTTTCATGTTTGTAATCCTAAGGGACCAAACTGCCGAGGTCATCGGTTACCTAGATTTACAAATTACGTATATTACGTTGCACTAACTTATGCTAAGAACAATAGAAACATGCATGCCCGAGAGAGGCCTGGAACCTCTGACGGGGAGCGGCCGCATAATCTCTGACAAGACGCCTTACGCCGCACGGCCATTTCTGTGCGCCTACTGCGACTCCTGAAGTTTGTTTGTACTAGAGAATATATAATATTCATAGAATATATGACATCAACTGCGATTGGGCAAAGTTGAAAATGTGTACCCAGCCGGGATTCGAACCCGGGTCTCCTGCTTTCTAGGCAGTTGCGCTGACCCCTACACCACTGGGGACACAGTGATCACCGCACCTGCAAGGACTACCCATGCACGCCTCCCGTCAGATACGAATTCCCAGCTTCGCCCTGCCCATAGTACTCAAACTCGTAGTTTAACTAATTCCCGTAAGAGTAAGGGCTTCAAACTTGCCCACCCCTCCCCACTACCGATAGGATCATTGCCCGTCACCGGCATATTATATATATATCTGTGGCGTCTGTTCCGAAAGAACAGACGTCACTTCTGATCCTGCAGCTGTTATTATTTAATATTCATAGAATATATGACATCAACTGCGATTGGGCAAAGTTGAAAATGTGTACCCAGCCGGGATTCGAACCCGGGCCTCATGCTTTCTAGGCAGTTGCGCTGACCTCTACACCACTGGGGACACAGTGATCACCGCACCTGCAAGGACTACCCATGCACGCCTCCCGTCAGATACAAATTCCTAGCTTCGCCCTGCCCATAGTACTCAAACTCGTAGGGGTTCGAATCCCGGCTGGGTACACATTTTCAACTTTGCCCAATCGCAGTTGATGTCATATATTCTATGAATATTAAATAATAACAGCTGCAGGATCAGAAGTGGCGTCTGTTCTTTCGGAACAGACGCCACAGGTATATATTACTAGAGAATAGTTCAGAACAATTCCACCATTACTGTCAGAAGCTACAATTCCTGTTTTTTCCGTAATAGGTCAAAGGCAACCATCAACGGCCGCGCAGGAATGGCCGCGGTTTCTCAGGCGCCTTGCTACGTATCGTACTGCCGCTCCCCGTCAGAGGTTCGAGTCCCCCCTCGAACATGTGTGTGTGTGTGTGTGTGTTTGTGTGTGTGTGTGTGTGTGTAGTTCTTAGCATAAATTAGTTGTGTTGTTCTTAGCATAAATTAGTTGTGTTGTTCTTAGCATAAATTAGTTTAAGTGTAAGTCTAGGGTCGAAGTCCTTAGCAATTTGGTCTCTTAGGTTTACAAACATTTTAATATTCAAAAACGTTCAAATGTTTGTATAGTCTATGGGACTAAACTACGGGGTCATCAGTCCCTAAACTTACCAACTACTTACGAACTAGGACGGCAGAAATATCCATGCCCGAGGGGGTTTCGAACCCCCGAACGTAGTGGCCGTGCAGTCCGTGACTGGAGCGCCTTAGTCCCCTCGGCCACCGCGGCCGGCCATTTTAATATTTATCAACCATCAACTGACATGTGAAATGACCAATAATAACAACTTTAACTGCGTCCATCGGAAGATTGAATGTAGCTGTTTGGAATCGGTTAACGACAGATAAAATAATGTCATTAAAAAGTTACAATTTTAAAAAATTCTATCTATTTAGATGTTCCCAATTAATCCCTTTCAGGAATATGACTAATGGATCGTTTGTGACAGTGATTCATTGGTGACTGTAGAGAAAAATTTTAGCATTTTAACAACGCAGTAGAAAGACAGACTGCATGGGAGAAAATGCGAAGTGAAGTTCATCTCTCCCCAAAGAAATAAACTGCGCATCGTCTTTGTAGTATAATGCAGAAACGTGCCGCTCTGTGAGCGTTGCAGTCTCCTCAGGAACAGGTGTTTTGTAAGCGCTGACCTCTAACCTAGCCTGCGGTCTCGACGTTGGCTGTCGCAACTTGCTTCGGTCTAGCGGGAACGTTTGGCTTAGGAAGCAGCACGATGAATATTTGACCAGAATCTCAAACCTAGCAAGGGTAATTACGTTGAAGGTATATTTTAAGCGAAGTTCTGTACCAGTTATCCTGGGCTTGAACAGGGGCGCCGACTCCGTGGGTGCTACGGGGCTCGTGCACCTCTACATAGAATTGAGGTGGGAAATAAAATTGTATAAATTTAAAAAAAAAAATCGGGGAAAAATCAAAAACTACCATATGACTCAAGAGGCAATGCAAGACGTGACCATAACGAGACGATATTTCATACGTGAAAGAAATGATCAGTTTTGTACGCGGGTCCACAAGTGAGTAGTAATGAGTGTCCGTGTTTTAGCCACTATGCTAACTTTATTCATCCTGAAACACGTCGGTCCTTTTGACCTTTCAGGTGTACGCATTTATGAACATTCAATTGTGTTTTTTCAGGAATTTAACTTGAAGAATCTGATGCTGATGCTAAAGTTAATCATTTTTCATTTATCTTTGTCACTTCCATTGTTATTAAAAGCCGGCCGCGGTGGCCAAGGAGACTGAGGCGCTTCAGTCACGGTCTGCACGGCCACTACGGTCGGGGTTCGAATCCCCCCTCGGGCATGGATATTTGTGCCGTCTTTAGTATAAGGTAGTTCATAAGTAGTTTGTAAGTTTAAGGACTGATGACCCCGTAGTTAAGTCCCATAAGCTTAACAAACATTTGAACATTTTTTTGTTATTAAAATTATAGATTCAGTTGAAATTTGTAATGCTTTTCTCTCAGGCTTAAAAAAACGTTGGACTATATTAATACTGTCACAGATATCATGAAGTTATCTCTAAAGTTTCGATGAAGTATACAGCTCTTGCTTGGAACTGATCAAAAAAGTGTGATGTCGGAGTTCAAAATCTCAAAATATTTCAAAGATTTCTTTAAACCTTGGTGACTATGTTCTACCAAACGCTTTTGTCAGAAAGAATAGCTTCGCACCAAAAGTGTTAGATTAGTGTACAGTGAAAAATTGTTTCATTGGTCGTGTAGAATTTTTGGGGTGTTACTTATATCGAAATATGCACTTCGGCCAATTAGATCGCTTTATTGTAGTGTCCTAATGCAGCCAAGCTTTCCTTTTCTTCCTCCTCCTTCTTCCTTCTATCTTTAAAAGGTCAGACAACTGCCTATTTACTTTTATCAAGTATTGCTCATTCATAAATGTATGAACATGATTTTCAGGAGGGTTGGTTTCGAACATTTGTGAACCGTGATATAGAGCACCCACACTGTCGGCGCCTCTGGAGACAGATCAAACTTATGGCAGGACGAATGCCCCGCATTTCAGACAAGGGGTATAGAAGTAGTTCCGAACTACAGGCCATGTGCTGAGGAGAATGAGACTGCGCTGGACTTTATCTTCGAATGCGAAGCTCTGTAAGTCAACAGAAAAAAAAATATTGTGGCTATTAAGCTAGTGAAATACTTCCACTATTTTCCAAGATACGGGTTGGCTTTACTAGAAAGGGAATTACACCATAGAATGTACCTAGTCTATGTGCGGGCAACAGTGGGCTGAGACCAAGGTTGTGCCGCTGAACAAGTCATCAATCAATAAACGCAGGTGAGGCTGCCTGATGCAAACCAAAAGAGCTTCGATGTCACGTTGCAGTAATTCGATAAGTTGTTTACTTTACAGCGTTCCTCAGGAGCGTAGCGTAGATCACCTATGGTAGGAGGGATGGAGTCCAAATGTCCCCCCCCCCCCTCCCCCGTCCCCTAGAGCCATGGAAAATGTTACTACATAGAAGGTTGGCGAATGCCTCAGATGCGCTTAAACTAACTCCATTTAGAAAACAGAAAGAAAAAGTAATGAGTTATGGGTTTGTTAGAAGCATACCTACACTACTCAATGTTACTACTTAAAAAGAACTTTGAAACTCTTATGCTGTGTTTATAATAATCACGAAAATGAAACATACATTATGGGTCCTCTTGTTACATATATTCTATTATTCAAAAGTTCTTCTAAATAAGTCATCATTAAGTCCGTTTTTGATAGTATACAAAAGTCAACTGTACTGGAAACGCAACAGTGATGCCGCGCGGATTCGCCGCGTGGTCTAAAGCGTTATGCTACGGACTAAGTGGCCGTTTCCGCCGGAGGTTCGAGTCCTCCATCGGGCATGTTTGTGTGTGTGTGTGTGTGTGTGTGTGTGTGTGTGTGTGTGTGTGTGTGTGTGTGTATGTGTGTGTGTTCTTTCAGTGTGAGTTTAAGTAGTTTGTAAGTCTTGGGACTAATGACCGTAGCAGTTTGATCCAAACATTTGAACGCAACAATGACAGAGCTCTTCAAAAATGTTCAAATGTTTGTAGAGCTTATGGGACCTAACTACGGCGTCATCAGTCCCTAAACTTACAAACTACTTATGAACTGGCTACAACTAAGGACGGCACAAATATTCATACCCGAGGGGGGATTCGAACCTCCGACCGTAGTGATCGTGCAGACCGTGAATGAAGCGCCGCAGTCCCCTCGGCCACCGCGGCCGGCGACAAGAGCTCTCTGCTTTTGTTCATCACAGTCGACAACATTGTGTAAACCTTATATCCTTCTCGTACATGCAAATATTACGTAGCATATGCGACTATCCACACCGATTTCCTCAAAACTCAACATGAAGAGCCTCTCTGCTTCGATTAAACTAGTTCCATGCTTAGTTGTTAAATACAAACTTCAGTCAAAATGCCAGGAACACAGCGAAAGTAATTGGATGTCTATCTTTTTATCGTAGAAAGTCTCGGTAATGGTATACTCATTATGTTTCTCGAATAAATCTAACTTTTCCTGTACAGAGAACGCAGGACCAACACCAACCACCAACGCCACTAATTAGTTTTTTGTCCTCAGGAAAGGTTCACATCTGTTATACGCAGATTTTTCTCTATTAGTAGCGATAATTCTTTATCAAGTCTTTTCATTTCATCCTCGATGCAACCTTTTTTATGTTTCTGTGCTTTGATCCACAGGTTTTTGTGACAGTGATGGTAGCTCTATCCTCCTGAGATTTCTTTCTTGGGTAGAAGACGAAACAGCTACAGTAGTAGCTCTAAAACCCTGCAATGCGTGAACTGCAGTGGCTTTAAGATCTTTGGCTGGCGTTTCCGTAATATGGCTTCGAGATCACGTGAATGATCGTCTTCTTTAAAATCCATGCTACCGATAGTAGGTGTATTTAGTCTTCTGATTATAGTTTTTTACTTACAACCGCAGTTCAGTTCGGCATTATCAGTGTCAAATCGAACGAACGAACGCAGTAGAGCGCAAAAACAAACAGCAGCAGTCAGAGCCGGCGCGGGCCCTGTGCAGAAATTCAGCGCGAGCATCTCCCGCATCCTCCCCTACCCGCACCCCTCCTGCACAGGTTATAATCCTCGTGAAATTCAAAATGGTTCTAAGTTTCGTATTTGATATACTACCAATATATCAAACGACTTACCGTAGGAGACGCAATGCTATCTAAGGAAATAATAATGAACCACAGAAGGTATCTTAAGTATGACAATTTCAAAAATATTAACAATAAGAAATAGCGTAGCTTATCGGAATCCATCCAATTTAATGAAATTCATAATTGTTGTTCAGGATATACACTTACATGTTTTTAGCACTTCACGTGCTCTGTATGTATAAGAAACTAATTTAGTTGTAGGCTATCAACACCAAAGGTTTGCTGCTTTACAAACTTGGCACAAAACATCTTTTCCTTGCTTTTGACGAGCAAATTCACCAGTAAAATCTTCAAAACTCAATTTTGAAGCCACGACGTGTTCCATTGACAACATGCCAAGAGAAGACAATCGTTATTGGGAGATGCTGCTTCTGAAATAATAAGAAAATACTAGGTCTCCCGTGGGAATAATTCGCACTCTATCCTGATCAGTCATAGATAGGTAAGTTAGCAATGGAGAAAAGGTAGATGCAAGTACATATGTAAAAAATATGATGAACTTAGTATAGTAGTAACAAAGATTAGTCTCACTGTAAGAAAATTCATACAATTAAATGTAATATGATTAATTGTGAAACATATAAAAAATCAGATATTGACTTTTTCATGTTTATTTCATTTTTTTGAAAACTTGTTTATTTTACACAAGAGGCCACGTAAATATAATCCTGCCCTTGAAGCGGCTGACCTTGTGATTTATTAACAGTCATAGCGGAGGCTACTTTTATTGGGAATTGTGTTCTTATTGCCGCGCGGGAGTAGCCGAGCGGTCTGGAGCGCCACGTAGCGGATCGCGCGGCCTGACACGTCGTAGGTTCGAATCCTCCCTCGGGCATGGATGTTTGTGTTGTCTTTAGTATAAGTTAGTCCATAAGTAGTTTGTAAGTTCATCAACTGATGAACCCGCAGTTAAGTCCCAGAAGCTTTACAAACATTTTGTCTTCTTATCATTTGGAAAGGCATGGTTGGATCACAAGGTGTAAGGTTAACGCGGGTATTAGCACAGTTTTATCGCATTCAATGCTTTTTTCAGTGACGATGTACTCGCCTAAGTGAGTCACCACTAATCTTGCACCATTAATTAATCACTGATTAGCGTTAGGATTTTTAATTACCATAATTATACTCGGCGCGGTGGCTGATGTGAGCAACCGTAAATACATGTCCCATTTACGATCGTTCGCCGGGTATCAACTTATATGGTACGAACAGTATTTTTTTTTTCAAAACAATGTTTTTTTTGTGAAAACAATAACTTAAAATTATCTGTGTATTTTTCGTCATTAGTGGAGAACGAAACCTTGAAAATGACACCTCAATCGTTAATTTTGGGTAAGTAATACGGGGGATACGCCGTACCCACATAAAAACACCGGTGAGAAATAATATATATGATTTCAGAATGTCAATAAATCTTCGCATTCATCGACTCGCAAGTCGCCAAAATGGCGTCAATCAAAACACTTTCAGTGGGCGACCGAACCCCGATAGGGATATCCCGGCCAATAAAAGCCATACGATTATTTCATTTCTTATTTCCCTGAAGTAGCATGTCGCTACGTCACAGCAGTTACGAGTAGGAGTTTGGCGCTCATGTAACGCCTGGTGCCTTCGACTCCAATACAGGCATAGTTTGCTAAATTTGATATGTACTCCGGTAGCCATAGTCATGTCACAATGGGTATATACTTGAATTCCATTACATTAAAGGTAATTTCATAAACAAATTACAGGTGAGATTTGTAATGGCTTGCGCGGGTCCACTAGAAACACGGGGCATGTGCGACTGCAACTTTTGCATATGCCTTAAGACCGGCCCTGACAACAACACAGAATTAACCTGCTTCAACACGTAGGAGTTTCTCGACGGCGAAGTAATGCGCAGAACTATGCCCTGGACTGACCTGGCGCCAAAGTTCCACTTGTACACCTAGGTATGTACTCTGCAAATGACGGAAGTGCATGGCAGAGGTAGCGCCGGCTTTAGGGTGGCCCAAAAAACTCCGGTACCAGCAATATTACAATTTGCAATCATCCATCTTGCGAAAATAAAATATACCTCAATCTTACTCAACGTACGTCAGTAATCTTACAAACGTTCGCTGAATTCAGGATATAAGAAGAGAAAATGTGCCGACTGCAATCTTCCTACTGGCTGCATCCATCCATGTTTCACAGAAAATGTAAATATGATTCATAATATGAAAAGAGCGAAAGGTTTTATACGTTACAGTAAAGAAAACAATGCAGCACCTCATACGTGGAAAATATCATGAATATGGCACAGAACACAGATAACGCAGTTAAGGGCGGGAACAAGTTTTCGAAAGCTATCGTGTAAAATATAAGTAATGCAAAATCTTCATTGGGCGTAGAAAAATTATTTCCTATAAAAATAGTTTTTAGCAGTAAGTCTGTAGTACTTTTGTTCATAATATTTTAGGGATAAAAGCGAAGAAGATATAGAATAGTATTAAACACTTCTTCAATCATTTAAATAGTGCAATTGTAAAAAATAAAAAATAATAATAAAAATAAAAAACGTGCGTGAAATGAATGCTCGTACTGAGGCCGAGCGGTCTGGACAAGGCTTCACGCAGCGTGATAGGCGTCCGGGTGGCCAGCACTTGCTGCCGCGGGTGTTGCGTTCCAATACCGACAAAAAGTTCGTGTATCTTTAGAGAAACAATCGAGGGGCTACTGCAGTACTGTGTGGTGTAATCAACTGTTCAAATGATTGTAGAGCTTATGGGACTTAACTACGGGGTCATCAGTCCCTAAACCTACAAACAACTTATCAACTACCTACAACTAAGGACGGCACAAAAATCCATGCCCGAGTGGGGATTCGATCCCCCGACCGTAGTGGCCGTGCAGACCGTAACTGGCGCGCCTCAATCCTCTTGGCCACCGCGGCCTGCAGTGTTTGATGTAGGATGTAGCCATATTATACACGTAAAACATATTTTGCTTAATTTAACCCAATTTTGCACTGTTTCTTGCAGAAAAAAATATGTGAGATTTGCCGATACCCCCTACCACCACGTGGAGTTTCGTGGATTCGGTTCGGACCCCCCCCCCCCCTCCCCAAACACCTCAGGTAAATAATGCACGCCCCTAAGGGTGCCAAGTGACCGATTCGCACGGGGTGCCTGGATAGCGGGCCCTGGGCAGAGGGTTCATGGAACCGGTTTTATGACACTTCTCTTACGCTCCAATCTCTAAATACAAACCTAGCTGCACTTCTTTGAACGTTTTCTGTGTCCTCCGCCAGTATATTACTACAAGTATTAACACAAGGAAACACATTTCACAATTTACTTGACGAAACCACAAAACTAAACTAAAATTTTTCTATGTCCAGATAGGTATTATAATAATCACATTGATCTTCAGGCAGTCAAATAAAAGAGAATCAGTTACAGTTTCTTTAAATTGAAATAAATAAAAAAACGTTATTTTTGACATCTTACTGAGAATGCGGTTTCGTCTCACTGAAATTATTTGCCCTTACTTCAAAAACATGCGTTCACCTGTCACAGATGTAGCATCAATGCATAACAAAGATTAGTTCATGCGAAACTACCTCAAAACACCGAAGAACTTCACAACTTTTCTCGGTGGTATCCTAGTTTTCAAATCTCAGTCCTACAGTACCGGTAGCGTAATTCAAAATCTCGCTTGGCGCATTAGGTGAACAACTTCACGCCTGGGAGCAGTGTCGAACTCACCCAGGCAAACGGACAGCAAAACGCATGTTAACGATATCTAGCGTCCGATACATGAATCACAAGATTCGTTGTTTCGAAACAGTGCCGATTCAAGTTTCGACTCACTCGAACAGTTCGCTGACTCGATTCACTGACAAGGAAAGTACATGGGCTCGAACAAACATATCTGTATGAACGTTTATTTACAGGATCTCTACGAACACCTCAATGTGCTGGTGCGTGTCGTTTTTATGCAAAGCTTTGCAATCATGCTCTAGATAGTACTGTAGATGTAACTGTAGACGCCATACGTAGTGCAGATACGTGAACTATAACTTATGTAATAATCATCATACATGTTCTCTCATCAAAATCCGTGATGACAGTTGCAACTTTAACCTTCTTCTCTGAAGACTGTTGGTATTCACTGCCACTGCTTCCATCGCCTCTTCTTGCAGTTACCGTAGCACTACCGCTTGCAATGAGTTGTTCATCATTGTCATCCCTATTATCATAATTACAACAGTATCTAACTTATGCTAATATTTCTGTACCATAACAGATATGAGAAAGCACGCAAATGATTCATCTTCTACACTAAAACCATCTTACGAAGAAGGGTTCTTCGTAACTTCATCTCAACCAATCGCAATACATTAGCAGGATTGATTACCAGTCGCCGACCCATCAGACGCTTCACCACACAAATAACATCACAAAACACATCATTGGAGGCGCACTGCACCGTCCCTACTGGCGAACCGACAGGTCAAAATGCAATGCGGCATGGCACACGCAGAGGCCTCTAACGGACGGCTGCAGAGTTTTGCACATGCGGGAGTATCAGTAGTGCAATAAGGGACCTTTACAATATCTCTCATACGATTTTGGTGTATGTGTTTGTTCGAGCCCAAGTACTTTCCTTGTGAGTCGAAACATCAACTCAGTAGCCAATTCTAGTGCCCACGTCACGCCGAGAGGCCGCGAACGCTAGCTAACTGGCTGGCCGCTGGGACACAGCCACAGAGTAACATACAAAGAGAAGCAGCCCACCCTAAACCACTGTCCTACGCTCCCCTCGTAGTTCCGTAAGATGCTAGCAGGTGTCAGGCGGTTCGCTGGCTTAGGGTGCCTCTCGCACGTCAGAGGGTAGTGTGGAGGGGAGGCTGAGGGGAGAGCTCGTGCCGCCTGCCACGGGCCACGGCTGTGTCCGGCTTGCTGGCGTTTGAGGGGAGGTGGTGGTGGGGGCAGCCGCTACCTGCCGCCTGCTCTGGCCAGTTTAAAGGGCTGCTTCTGACCGCAGCGCCATCATGGGACATCTTACGGAACTGCTGGAAACCCTCCCTCCCCGCACTCCGGAGCGTAGGACCGGGCCCTTACGGAGGTTTCCCGTCTGTATATATTTGTCTGTGACACAGCCCACTGCCTCGTAGCGTCCGGCGAGTCAGCTAGCGTTGGCGGCCTCTCGGCCTGTCGTGAGGCCTCGTCCTCTAGGCGGTGTTGGCCGGCGTGCCCCCGCGGCTGTGGGCTCGCGCGGTACGCGTGGACCGCGCATCGGAAGGCCCGCATGCGCGGCGTGCCAGCCAGGTGTCTGGGCGCTGACTCGTTCCCCGCCGCCACCTTAAATAATTCAGCCGCCGGCGCGCCGGATCGCGGCCCGCTGGTCGATAGCGTAATCTGGCCGCGCTAACAGCATTATGCGGCCCGTCTTGACCCCGCCGAGAAACACCGCGGCTGCTTGCCGGCTGCCCCAGTCCCGAGGCTGCCTCCAAACACGACATTCAGAAAAAAATACACCCAGCGAGGTGGCGCACTTAAACACTGGACTCGAATTCGGGAGGACGGTGGTTCAAATCCATGACCGACGATCCAGATGTAGATTTTCGTAATTTCTTTAAATCACTCTCTTTGTAAGGGAATGGCCAGTTTCCAACCCATCCTTTTCCTGAAATCCGAGAGCCGGCCGCGGTGGCCGAGGGGACTGAGGCGCTTTAGTCACGATCTGCACGGCCACTATAGTCGGGGGTTCGAATCCCCCCCTTGGGCATGGATATTTGTGCCGTCCTTAGTCTTAGCTAGTTCATAAGTAGTTTGTAAGCTTAGGGACTGATGACCCCATAGATAAGTCCCATAAGCTATACAAACATTTGAACATTTTTTGAAATCCGAGCGTGAGCTCCGTCTCCAATGACCTTGCTGACGAAGAAGAGACGCTATTTATCACTTGGTTCATAAAACCATCTACTTTTGTGGACAGCGACCATACGTCGGCATGCTTCAAGCATATTATATGAAAATATACTTACAATTTAAAAAAAAAAAGACCGAGAGAGAGAGAGAGAGAGAGAGGAAACGAAAAAATCCCCACCTAGTCCTGTCCGCAACTTGGTTGCCCATGCCCCCTCCCTTCTTCTTCTTTTATTTTTCCTTTATTGTGTTTTAATGCCCTGTTACAGGCACGGGGGGACTGAGGCGCTCCAGTCACGGTCTGCACGGCCACTACGGTCGGGGGTTCGAATCCCCCCTCGGGTTTGGATATTTGTGCCGTCCTTAGGACTAGCTAGTTCATAAGTAGTTTGTACGTTTAGGGACTGATGACCAGGTAGTTAAGTCCCATAAGCTTTACAAACATGTGAACATTTGTTAGAGGCAGGCTGACAGCAGCCTATGATGCTGCTCTACAGCCGAACGAATGAGAACAATGGACAACAGAATATAAAATTAACATGGTGATAAAACGTCGTTTTTGCAATTTCAAGATGAGAAAATGGGAGAATGTTAAAAGAACATGACAGTGGATAGACACACATGGTTGTTAAAACAAAGACGTTGTCACGGGGCTAGAAAACACGCACTGCAGACGACTAGACATAATGTGACGGCGACATTGAGGTAAGAAACACTGAACACTGGTTACCCACAGGCACGTGCGCAACGTTGAAAAACACAGGGCGACGAAACACTATATAAACGCAGCACTGAACACTGCTAAAACACTAGCACTGACCTGGCCCGGCAGGGGGGAGGGGGTGGAGGATGGAAAAAGCGCGGAGGAAGGGGAAAGGAGGCGTTGGGAGGGGAGAAGGGGTGGGGACCGGAAGGACTCCCAGGGAGGCGGAGAAGGAGGGGGTGAGCCAAGCGGGGGATGGGATGGGGACGGGGAGGGGAGTGACGAGGGGGCGATAATCCACAGGGAGAGATCAAATTTGGAAGGAGGGATAGATGTCGGGACGGTTGTGGAGAATTCTAATCTTCCCTACTTCCCTCTCTTAATCAAAAATGTTCGTTAAGCTTATGGGACTTAACTACGGGGTCATCAGTCCCTAAACTTACAAACTACTTACGAACTACGTTATACTAAGGACGACACAAATATCCATGCCCGAGGGGGGATTCGAACCCCCGACCGTAGTGGCCGTGCAGACCGTGACTGGAGCGCCTCAGTCCCCGCGGCCACCGCAGCCGGCCCTCTCTTAATCAAATGATATGTAGTACAATACCTAAGGATGTATTACGACCCATTGGCACATTGCCTGTGTGTATATATTATATTGTCAGTTGGTTGTATTGATTTTTTGTACGCCCAATCCCAGTGATATGTTTTAAAAAGATATCTGATAATTTCTTTTGACTCAACACATCTTGTAACCGTGTTTTTCGTAGTTCCTATGTCAGTTGACAGGGCAGCGGGCGCAAGATGAAAGTTACATAAATTCATTCAAATATTTAAGTTTTATTCTGCGCCATCTGGTGGCTATTAGACCTAATTTACCTATTACGGTGTTCCCCTCTTTCTCTCCACAGTTTGGCATGAGATTCTAGTCGACACACCTCGACTAGACAGCCACGATGGTGGTTTAGATTTTAGTTAGTGATCTCCAATAAGATGTATTTTAATTACCATCATTAAAAAAGTATGTAAGTATATTTTCATATAATGTGTTTGTGCTCCATATGAATTTTATAATTAAGAACTGTAAACATCCGAAATGTAATTAATTTTTGTCACAGATCTGATGTTGATGTATCGAAACGCGTAATAATAAAATAAAAACAGTGCGACCAAGACATTTCAAAAAATTTTATGCATAAAGAGACTAACCATAATCTTCCTTCCCTCCTCGCTTCTACTAAATGTAGGCTCATTCAGGATCTCCAAGTTGCTATATAGGAGAAATTCAAGAAGGTGTTCACCTCTACTGTCAGTATCCTTGCTGTTCCACACTAGATTGTGGGTATTGGCGTGGCATCCAACCAACAGTTGGTTACCCTGCCGATGGCAGGCTTCTGCCACTCTTCTCACTTTCAGAGAAGCAGGAGAACTGTATTCGTAAGTAAGGTATGCTGAGGCCAGAATAAATTGTCTCGTGATACCTTCCTCACGTTGCTCCATCCTGATGGTCACCAGTTCCCAATCTAAAATTGTTGCAGAATGTCACAGGGTTCTGGTGAAACTAGGGGAAAGCAATAGGCTAAACCAGTTGTGGGTCGCGGGCCACTCGAAGATCGGTGGCAATGAACAAACTGGCAGATTGGCCAGGATGGGTGCAGAGACTCCGTTTATTGGACCGGAACGTGTGTTGACAATCACCAAGGCAATGATCAAACTGGTTCAGAAGAAAGTTCGTAGAATATTGGAGCAAGGTCTAATGTTAAAATGTTTGTAGAGCTTATGGGACTTAACTACAGGGCCATCAGTCCCTGAACTTACTACTTATGAACTAGCTTATACTGAAAACGGCACAAACATCCATGCCCGAGGGGGGATCAAATGTTTGTTAAGCTTATGGGACTTAACTACAGGGTCATCAGGCCCTAAACTTACAAACTACTTATCAACTACCTTATTCTAAGGACGGCACAAATATCCATGCCTGAGGGGGGATTCGAACCCCCGATCGCAGCTGCCGTGCAGACTGTGACTGGCACGCCGCAGACCGCTCGGCTACTGCGGCCGGTCAGACCAAGGTTTATAAACAAAAACATGCTAATATGATGATGCCAAAGCCTTGTTTTAAAAGAAGCTCTGTTATATTGGGCTTGAACAGGAAAGAGATTAAATTTATGATTGGACTGGTGACAGGCCATGGGAACCTCAAAAAACTCCTACATGGGCAAACGGAAGAGGACCCTAAATGTAGGATTTGTGATGATGGTGAGGAAACTGCATCACACCTAATCTTGGAATGTGTTGCATTGGAGAGCAAGAGATACAGAACACTAGGGACAATATGACCCCAAGAAATTATGTCTAATAAAGAACTGATAAAGGGTCTCCTAGCACTGTTTAAGAGCACTGGTTGACTTTACTAGATATAGCGGGAGCGATGCCGTACAATAAACTCAGTTTCGGTGCAGGCGTGGCGGGTTGGACCAAAACTGTTTTGGTTTCCCTTTTCAAATCAAATCAGTCCTTCCTACCTTGTGAAACATCCATGACATTAAGGGCTACAAATCTTTCAATTTACCAAGATAGTAGCATTAGTTCCCGGCGTTTCGCGGCTGTGTTTTTATTCCTTCCATATGTTAGTCCGTCTCCTTTTTTATGGAGAGGTTTCGACATGATGTACGTTATCTTCGGAACAAAATGTAGCCCATGTGGCCAGTGCTGGACTCGGCTGGGCTGTCATGGCTGTTCTCCTGCCCAGACGACTCTAGAACTGGCCAGATGGGCTACATTTTGTTCCGAAGATGACCTACATCAGGTCGAAACCGCTCCATAAAAACTGTTAATTTTTTGCGATCAAGACTGTTCTTGTAATGATAATTGTACCAAATAGATCACTATTTTTCTCCATTGACAATGTTGTCCAAATACATGAAGACATGTTAAATGTAGTATTGGTGTACATCACTTACTTTACATTTCTTATTTTGTTGTTTACTGCAAATGAGAAGTAGGGAGTTTGTGGGAAGTGTAAAGAGTTCTACCCAAGACATGTACTAATCCCTACCAGTTATACAACAGTTGTTGGTTCATTAGACAGCACGCACTGTAAGTAGCATGACTGACATTTTTACACAGTATTTTTTTTTCTCGGGAGCTAACAGAATATGACTTTTTCTAGAAATGTGAAAAGACAGTGTACAATACTTTTGCGTATTGCTAGGCTCTATGCCCGTGGAATTACACAAAATATTGTTTTCGTCCCGCTGGGGTAATTGCCGAACAAGTAGTTTGATGGATTCCCTTCTGTGGCTGCAGACCTGGGAAATTTCCGAACGTACGCCACTTCGCTGTTGGGGTTCGACAAGTATATGGAGGTGTGACCGTTTCTTATCGAGTATGTGACAAGCGGATGCTGCTACGAGACCCCAAGCGCTCTTATCGCTGGACCCACAGACGGTGTTTACGCGACCTATGAGCCCCATTTGCGTAATCCTCTCAACATGTAAATGACGATACCGCTTCAGATTAACGATTACCGTCGCATCTCTCGGTCTGAGAGCCGGGGAAACTCTAAGTACGAAAATTCTGTCTATGGAGAAATCCAGAATAAACATTGCTCAAGTTTTTCATAGAACACTAGAGTGAGCCTTGTTAAGCCACGTCTCGTGACGAACCGTTATGAGAAAAATAATTCGTTGTCAAAACTTCTCAGTCTCTAAATATTTCTTAAACAAGCGCCGCCGGCCGCGGTGGCCGAGGAGACTGAGGCGCTTCAGTCACGGTCTGCACGGCCACTACGGTCGGGGGTTCGAATCCCTCCTCGGGCATGGATATTTGTGCCGTCCTAGTTCGTAAGTAGTTCATAAGTCATTTGTAAGTTTAGGGATTGATGCCCCCGTTGTTAAGTCCCATAAGCTTTACCAAAATTTAAAGGAATTTTAAAAACAAGCGCCATTCGTAGATACATAAACACACGAAGTTTGTATATTGGAAAATCTAAACCAGCGTGCTGCCACAGATCACGTGATCTGGGATGCAGCTAAGAGCTGCTCTGAGAGGATGCAGCTGTTGACAGCTCAAAGCGGCTTGCCATATTTGCGTTAAACATTTTGTTACCAACCAGCAATGCCTAGTGGATAATGTATTTTATTTTATAACGATCTGATATTTATCTTACATGATGTGAGCACTTTCTTGCTCTAATATTTTTTGTTTTATAATAACTCCTGAGGAAGACATACCTACTGCACAACGTGATAATCTGTCAGTGAACACATAAAAATTCACCCCCTACAAAAAAAAAAAAGAAAAAAAAAAACTTAGAGAGTGACTTTTGTGAGAGGGTCTGTAAAAAACTTTATCAGTTGATCGTGTGGTATTTGTGGCCACTGGACTCCAACTGGAGCTAATCCAAACTTTCCAGATACTCTTCCAAATGTCTGTGTGCTTTTTTGAGAATGGTAGTGTAACTTAATTCATTAGTGTATCATATTAGCTATGTGAACCAGCAAACCGTACAGAAGTACCGCTGGCCGCAGTGGCAGATCGTTCTGCTGCGCGCCAGTCACGTTCTACTCGGCCACTACGGTCAGGGGTTCGAATCCCCCCTCGGGCACGGATATTTGTGCCGTCTTTAGTATTAGCTAGTTCATAAGTAGTTTGTAAGTTTAGTGACTTATGACCCAGTAGTTAAGTCCCATAAGCTCTACAAACATTTGAACAGAAGTACCCACATACCTGCCAACTATTACGGATTGTCCGTAACTGTTACGGATTTATCATCTTAATAACGGGGTTACGGGAAATTCATAAAGAAATTACGGAAATAAGACATATAAAGATCTGATTTTTTTAAAAAAAAATCCGAAAAAGTACTGTTTACATTTCGGTAATAATACTGCTAAACGTTTTATAGATCGTAATGATTTCTTTCCTGAATACGTAGGAAAGCTGTAGGAAACGTTAAAGATAGCATTTTTCCTGGAACAAGTCGCCTTCGACAACTACCGAATACACACTCACCGCTAAGAGTTACGCAAATTTTTTGCTCTTCGACGAGTGCATGCTCTTTCGTCCCAGCTTAACATTACACTTGTTTTACTGGGCGGCGGAAATTAACCAATTCCGTTTCCGAAGACAAACACAAGGTTTTTTCGCGTGTAGTTTTATAGCGGTGTTGTGTAGCTAGAAACAAATATGAGTGATGAAATTTTGGCGATTTGTGAAATTTGTTTTCGGTGGTTTAAGTCGTCGATTCAAAATCCAAAACCATTATGTATATAGTGTTAGCTCAGGATTTATATTGTTATTTAAAAAATGAAATGAAATTTAAGACGCTTTTTTGTGCCTTCGGGAACAGTTAAGTTTCCGTAAAGACATGCCCAATGCAAGTGGTGATGCGAAATTAAATAGTGGAAATGCTGGTCGAAGTGAAAGTGAAAAAAAGTAGAATTTCCTGTAGATGATTGAAAGAAAGTACCAGCAGCTGTGTTTAGATTTTTTAATTAATTAAGCGACCGTTTTCGTTGCTATATTCGCAATATCTCTAGGCCCCTAACAAAAAAAAAGACAAATACAACAGTTACAATACTGTTAAACAATAAATGTATAATAAAATCGATGTATAAAAATATTTTCAAGTAATAAATATGCCATATAATAACTATTGTCAAACAATAAACGTGTTACAAGGTCACTATGTAAACAGATTGAAGTTACTTACATCATAATTTTTTAAAGATAAACAGATCGTAATAAAAGGAAATGTATAAAGTGCTTTGTGAAATTAAAATGATAACTTAGTAAAATTTTATAAACAAAATATTATCAAAGTTTTATTATTAAAATAGCTCATCTTTGCAGTATTCCGGAAGAATAATATGAACATAAAAACGTTTACGAAGATCCACGTGCGAATGGCATGTATGAAATGCAATTCTTAAAAAAAGAAAAAAATGTAAGTAAAGTCAATCTGTTTACATAGTGACCTAACATGTTTGTTTGACAATAGTTTTTATATGGCATATTTATTACCTGACAATATTTTTTACATTTCGACTTTATTACACATTTATTGTTTAATAGTATTGTAAATGTTGTACCTGTCTTTTTTGCTTAGGGTCCTGAAGATGGTACGAATATAACACCGAAACCGGTCGCTTAATTAATTTAAAAAATCTTAACACAGCCGCTGGTAGCTTCTTGCAGTCTTCACATTTATCAGCTGTAGTCCCAGCCCAGTGATTGTGGATAGAATTAAGCCTCTTCTCAATGTTGGCAGCTATCTATTCATATGAAATTGATTCCTACTCGTCCGGCAGTCGTAACGCATTCCTTGGCTGAAGTCCCCGCGTGCTGCTAGGTGAGGTCACAACTTACCTGACTGGACGGGTGTCACGCCATAGCTGCTTATGAATTATCGACAGTGTCCTGAAAGTACTGAGAAGACGGCAGCAGAGTTCGTGTAGGCACCGTTCCCACGTTCTCTCCGCAGCCAGAGTACTAGTTTAGCGGTTGGTCACGGCATAATGTGATGAAGTGGATCATTAAGTGGGTCATTTTCTGGAAAGCAACACGTCATGGCGTCCCTGTTGCGTGATCATGCATTAAGACTAAACTCGCGAGATTTCGATTCCTTAATCACCTAAAGAAATTACTGCCTTCTTTGATTAACAGATAAGCATGTAGCATGTCAAAAGTAACATACATAGGCAAAGCGGAATAACATAGCAGATAGTAACAATGAGGACGAAAATGTGTGTTGAGTGATCTCGACGCACGATCAGTACTGTGTCGAAATGTAAGAGGACGCCAGCTGCGAATGTCACTGCAGAACAGAATACCGCTCACGAAAACCTCGTGAGCACAAAACAGTATGAAGGTAGCTGTATAAGACGGGAATTGTAGGACGTGGTGGAATTTCAAACCCACATATTGATGTAAATGCCCGTCACACGAAACCGTGTTGTAAATAGCCATATAACCTCTTCTCTGCAGCAACAATGGAAGAAAGTCATTTGGTTCGTTGAGCCTTCTTTTCGCTGTTTACATTTGTGGATCGTGTTTTATGCTTGGAGTACACCGTCCTAAGACTACGTTGCAGAATGCTTGCTGTCAAACATGATGACGGTTTGATGATGAGTTGGACAATCTTGTAGCCGCGCTGGAGTGGCAGAGGGTTCCAAGGCGGAGCGCACTGCTGCAGGCCGTCGGAGGTTCGAGTCTTCCCTCGGACTTGTGTGTATTTTTTGCCCTTAGCATAAAGTAGTTTGTAAGCCTGGGGACTGATGACCGGGTTAGTTAAGTCCCATAGATTTACAAACATTTGAACATTTTGAACACTCGTGTATTACATGGCACCCATGTATTACATGATCCCCACGATTTCTCTTCCGTGTCGCAATACTTCCAAGATTATGTAATCAAATTTGCTGATTAAGTCCATCCATCCCTTACAGTTGAATCTTAACCTCACGCTCGAGGGAGTTTCGTTTCATTTTCGATAATATAGGATATCCATAAGTGCCAGTTTTAAAATACTGAAGAAACACCGTTCTGAATACGTCATATTTGACCAGCACATTATTGGCGCAAGGTGAAAGTTTATGAAACACTAAAGAAAGAAAATTTTACCAATAGATGGAGCTGTGCGGCCTTAAACTTCATGGAGTTGAGTATAAGTGGCAGATGAATCGCTTTACGGTGGCTATGTTTTCAATTGCACGTCACACTATCCAGAGCTGGGCACAAGTCCGTTAATCCATTAATCGTTAATTAACGAAGTTAACTTTTTGAGTAACGGATCAATTTTTAAGTTAATTTCAAAACACGTTAACGGACTTTTAGCTTCCGTTAATTTGCCGGAAGCCGTTAATCCGTTACTTTTGTACCCACTTCTTATGGCAAAAGTCTTGTGGCGTAAATTATGCAGATTTTAGCGCAGGCTATGGGGTGAATCACTCCTTGGAATGCGCGGTTGTTCATCTGAATGCTGCCGCCAAGACCCCAACAGCGGAAATTGCGGCCCAAGGGAAACCCACGACTTAGCGTACGCCTGCTCCAACTGAGGGAAAACCGCGATTCTGCGTATACCTGCGCTGAGTGAGTCTAGTAAGGAAGATTAAGGCCATCCGCACACGTGTCGTTCCTCACTCGTCGTGGGCGCGACTTGCGTCTCGTCCATCGCGCGCGCGATGCCAGCGACGGCCGTCCGCACACGGGTCGATTGGCACTCGTCGCGGGCGCGATTTTCCTTCACTCAGCTTGCGACTTCCAACAGGGAGCTACAAAACGGTGTTGGTTCTTTCCTCCTATAATTATCCAATAATGGACATTTCTAGTGATTAGGGGGACGCTGTGATGTTTTACTGGTACCGGCGCAAGAAAAGGAAGACACAAAGAGTGTTATGGGTGCATCCGTACATGGAACGGAATTTTCATCATCGGCTATTCGTTGGTGCTAGAGAACTGCAAGAGACTAATACAAATTTTTTAGTATTCTACAGAATGGAGTATGCCAGAAGCTAGTCGCTAGTAAAAAAGTAAATAAACATCAGCAGCTCTGGTTGATATATAAAATAAAGGTCTTTTCTTGAATATTTGCGAGCTGCAAGACAAGACATACTGAAAATATTTAGATATTATGTACCTATTTATTTATTAAATGTTCATTATAGTGATTGCATGTCGATCTCATGAGCTCTAAAAGTGTTTTATGCACTGGAAATACAGAAAAAATACATGGTAAATTACCCCCATGACGTACGATCCGCTCGTCACGCTCGAACTTTCAAATGTTTAAATGTTTGTAGAGTCTATGGGACTTAACTACGGGGTCATCAGTCCCTAAACTTACAAACTACTTATGAACTACTTACAACTAAGGACGGCACAAATATCCATGCCCGAGGGGGGGTTCAAACCCCCGACCGTAGTGGCCGTGCAGACCGTGACTGGAGCGCCTCAGTCCCCTCGGCCACCGCGGCCGGCGCTCGAACTTTCCCGTGCACTGCAGGTTGCAAGAGACGAGCGTCGCTCGCGACGATTTCGAGACGATTACGAGACGCGTGCAAATCGCCCCTTTGGCGGCCTCCCATTTAGTTACAGGGGCAGTCGCATGGGGGCGGAATCGAGTCGCAGCCGCGACGAGTGCGAATCAACCCGTGTGCGGACGGCCGAAGAAGAAAGGAAGGAAGGAAGGAAGGAAGCTTAGGGTTTTACGTCCCGTCGACAGCGTGGTCATTAGAGACGGAGCTTACGCTCGGATTTTTGGGGAAGGATGGGGAAAGAAATCGGCCGTGCCCTTTGAGAGGAACCATCCCGGCATTTGCCTGGAGTGATTTAGGGAAATCACGGAAAACCTAAATCTGGATGGCCGGAGGTGGATTTGTACGCCTAAGAGTTTGACGTCCCGTTTCAGTGGTCTGTACTCGCCGGCAGTAGGTTGTTCCTTGTTAAGTTCGCGTTAAGTGCACCTTTTGCCAGTGGTAGTGATCTGAGTGTCGAAGAAGATCTGTGTGTGAAAATGTTCATCGGCTCAACAGTTGATGAAAATCCGTGGCCACATCTAAGTGATTTTGTTGATTTAAAAAAAAAAAAGTAATAAATGATAAATTTATAGGACTTAACTGCGGGGTCATCAGTACCAAAACTTACAAACTATTTATAGACTAACTTTGACTAACGACAACACGAACATCCATGCCCGAAGGAGGAATCGAACCCGCTAGGGGTATCGGCCTTGCGCATCGGAGCATAGCGCCTCAATGCGCTCGGCCACTCCGCCGCGGCTATTGATTTTATACTTACCTTCTGAAAAAAAATCAACAATTAAGGCTCACACCTCGAGCCTTAATAGTCATTTTATTAAATATAATACTGCTGTACCATCAAGTACCGTAGTTGAACGTCTTTTTTCTGTGGGAAATGATATTTTGACCCCCAAACGTGCCTCATTGTCAGACGAGGATTTTGATATGATAATGTTTCTGAAAGGAAATAAGCACCTTATGGCAAATGACATTCAGTGAAATTATATATTTTGAGTCTGCTGTAAATTGTATTTTATTGCTAGATAATTATTACTAAAATTTAGATTTATATATTGCTGGGACACTATATCGTGGCAGCCGGCCGCAAGCGTAAACAACTGACAAACAAACATTCTTCTTTTTATACAAGAAGACAAATCATTTCAGAGAACAAAATACTTTTCGGCCAAAGCAAATGACTCTTGCGGAGGCTATTTTACACTATAGTATGTGATTAGACATTTGTTTACGCTCACGGCCGACTGCCACGATAGAGTGACAGAGTAATGCTAGTTTTTATTTATACCCCAGGTCTGATTTAAACTTGCATATCCAAAACAATTTCTTAAAGATCAGGTAGGGTAATATGTTTTTCTAATTGCTGATTTCAATAATATAACAACATAAATATATAAATTAGGAGACTGAAGGCTATTTTTCGTGGCTGCAGACTACTGTTACTAGCTAACGACTAACGGTTAACTTTAACTTCCGTTAAATTGTCCGCAGAGTAACGCTTTAACGTTTAACGAAGTTAACTTTTTTCAGTAACGGATCAATGATTAACAAAGTTAACATTTTGATTAACGGTGCCTAGCTCTGACACTATCCATACTGTTTGGTGTGCATGACCGAGTTCAGCAGTCAACCGTTCTGGCACCATTAGATTATCCATCATACGATCATCTATGAAAAAATCTGTTTTCAATTATCCCGATGACAAAAAAACGCTAAACAGAAGAATAAAATCAGTTTTTATCTCTTACTAGCTTAAACCCGCGGCTCCGCTCGCGTGTTGGTTAATTATGATATAAGCAATCTTTCAGTGGTGTGCTATTTATTTATTCTTATTTCCTTATTCGTATGCTTATCCTCACAGAGAAAGAGCTGAAGACATTGTAGCACGCATAAACCAAAGATATGGTCTGTGGCATCGCCTTTCGCTGTATGTAACCTCCTTGCTATAGAGTCGCAAACGTCATCGCTGGCCTTCAGCCCGAAGTTTTGGTAATTTGACGACTTCCAACCACCATATCTTTCACCCCCTTATAGCTGTCGGCATGGAACTGCTGTGGTGTACAACGGACGACTTCGGACAACAATTACACCAAGACCATTCGATTGCGTTCTGTAGTTTTCGCTGCAGATTAGCACACACACACGTAGAATTTTGTATACACCGATAACTTTTCATCATTTTATCATTATCAACACTTAAGCAATAATGCAACCAATAAAACCATTTTCAAAGAGTAAATATAATTATCAAAGAGTAATTATTGTTCCGCATTTCGCGTTATATTCTTCATATTACTAAATATATATCAGATCGCTATAAAACCGTGCCTGAAACCCTCCTCAGGTATAAATTAGTAACTGTACAAATATTTAAGTCTCTGCGTCTTGTCATTCGGACGTGATAAGCGTACACTAAACAGACATTCACATTAATATATATATATATATATATATATATATATATATATATATATATATATATATATATATATATATATAACCGTGCCTAAAGCCTTCCCCGGGTAGACAATAGTAACTGTACAAATTTTTAGCTCTTTATGTCTTATGGTTCAGACGTGATAAACGTACACCGAACAGACATTCACATTTATAGATATAGATGATGAAAAAAATTAAAAAAAAAATAATAATAAAAAAAGAACAATTAAATCTATTCTTGCATTTCCTGAGATTCAAGCAACATAAAACGCAAAATAAAAACAGTTCCTATCCTGAGGCTAAATTCCCCAGAAAAGTAAAACGACATCGGATTTTAACTGACGTGAGATTAGCGTAAAACTTGTACAATATGCATTCCACAGTTTTGTGCCAAAAGTTGAAACCAACAAACAGCATGTTCCACATCACATCTGAATGTCTCGATGGTCACGATCAGAATGCGTTGCGCAGTGAGTGCATTCAGTTCAGCTGCATTCGAAACTGCAACACTGAACAGAACATCTTTTATATGACCAAACAGAAAGAAACTATACGGACTGGGCACACACACTTGTGTGCTAACCTCAATAGAAATTCTTACGATGTTACTTACTGGTAGGTAAAACCGTGCTATTGTTCCTTTGCCAGTTTAAGCATCCTATTAACCAATGACAGATGCCTACAGTTAAAACTGCGCTAATATCGCTCATTTTATTTTATACCAATTATTAGTTATAACATGTTTTGCTATTTTGATACTTCGTCTCTTTCTGACTCCTTCATTCTGTTTGCTACATATCATTAGTGTCGGAGATGTGAATACAGTTTTCACAAGAAAATTAGAACCAAGGATTATTAGTATTAATAAGCTTTATTTTGTACGTAATTGCAAAGTAATTGAACTACTTATGCCTTTAAAACTCTTCATTACACAGTTTATGATATCTCACTAATTCTTGTGAAAATATGTAGTTACTCGTGTCTAACACAAGAATTTCCTTTAATTTTTATTAGTCAATGCATTGTAAGTATAAGAGGACGCAGCAAGCTTTGTTTGTGTTTTCGATTGTGATCACCGTATTTCCTAAGGAAATCGTGAAGAGAATCGATGCTAGCGTGTTTCGTTGTGTTTGTTTGCTTTATGCTCGACTTCAAACGAATACTTATTAAAATAAATGTGATTAACGTCGTACATTCTTTCACTCTCCCCCCCCCCTCCCAGTCATTTTGTAACTACATGGTAAACCTCGCCACCTAACCCTTTATCAACAGAAAGATAAGTGCAGGTAGGTATTAGATTTGATGAGTTACGAAGTACATAGTAATTCTTTGGAATGTGGGCCTTTATTTTGCCGAATACATTTAGGAATCAATCACAGAAAAAGTTCTTAACGCCATCGTTTTTATTAACGACCAGAGTAGAACGGAGCTAATGTTAAATTTGACTCAAACAGCATTCAAAATATTTCACGACTATAAGGAATATGTGAAATTCTATTTTTCCCAACACAGCAGAAAAAGATGTCTTTAATAATTCATAAATGTGTTACGAGGCAATAATGAGGTGACAATTCAAATAAATATGGCGCTGTTCATGTTGTACAAGGGTAGATGTTAACGGCAGGAAATTTTATATTTGCAGTCATTACCAGTTCTCGCGTTTTCATTATTGTTCATTAATCTCGTCAGCAAGTGAGATTTTTAAAAATTGAAATAATTTAAGAATATTAAAACATCTTAAGTTTCACACGGTTTATAAGTTCCATATCGATGAGTTTGATTT
The DNA here is from genome assembly GCA_026315105.1 of Locusta migratoria. Taxonomy (NCBI): domain Eukaryota; kingdom Metazoa; phylum Arthropoda; class Insecta; order Orthoptera; family Acrididae; genus Locusta; species Locusta migratoria. Next base: position 107,898,265 of record CM048745.1, read on the forward strand.
TTGCTTAAAGGGTGTAAGAATTTTTATGAATTCCGGTACATAATTGAATATCTTCTAATAGCGTCTGTGTTGTTGGCGTTGATTCATACTTTTAGAGACACTGTTAGGTAACAGGAGTAAAATTTATTCTTGTAAGAAAGATATCTGCAGCCGGACCGACTCTACAGAGACGTGGCAGGTTGTAAGGCCCCACAAAATTTTAACTTGGTTCCAAAAAGATGAATAATAATTAGCAAGACAGTGAACTAGCAGAAATGTAGAAGTGTGAGAATATGTGGTAGATAAAAATAACTCACCCATAAAATGTACTATGTTACTGGAAATTATCAGCTATATTGTGAAGTAGGTGACTAAGTGCTGGAGAGTGTCACCCTGGATGCGACTTCAAAATAGCTAACCGTGGTTGCATTGCTACCAATTCATTTCCTAACATACGCCTACACGTGAGCTACATAGCCCCTATAAAAGCGAAAATGTTCATAATAAATGACAGAAAAAACATGATATGATGGCCTAGCATTTATTATACCGTGGGAGTAGTATCTCCAAGGAAAGCTGAGTATAATATTCATTGAGCATCATGTGCTGCAGACTTTAGAATGTTAACATTGTGATTAAGCTATGATTATCCATGGAAAGATGTATGAAAACCTCCCCATAAACTCCTTCCGATCTTCCTTTAATACTATTTATGTTGCTCAAAACTTTTTTGGAAAACTATGGGACAACTGCTGCGGTTATCAGTCCATAGGCTGACAAACTACTTAAACTAACAACGGACAGCACACACACACACACACACACACACACACACACACACACACACACACACACATATGCCGCAGGGAGGACTCGAATCTCCGACGGCGAGCAAACTCGCGCTCCGCAGCAAGATGGCTTAGAGCGCTTGGCTCCTCCACCGCGGAATTAATATTACTCTTCTACCTGGCTCGCCCCTCTATGTATTCTGTCTGCTGTGTAATTTTTTTCACATTTTCTTTGATTCCCTATTATTTTAAATTAAAAACAAAGTCGACAGATATCAGGTACAGACAGGGGTGAAAATTACAGAACCAACAGTTTAATAAGTGATGGTTGCAAAATTTTAACGCGAATTATTTACAGAAGTATGGAAAAACTGGTAGAAACTGACCATTGGGAGGACCAGTTTGGATTCAGGAGAAATGTAGGAACGCTCACCTTACGGCTTATCTTAGAAGATAGATTAAGGAAAAGCAAACCTACATTTCTAGCTTTTGTATATTTGGAGAAAGCTTTTGACAATGTTGATTGGAATAGACCCTTTCAAATTCTGAAATCAGCAGGATTAAAAGAATGGGAACGGAGGGCTACTTACAACTTGTACAAAAACCAGACTGCAGTTATCAGAGTTGAAGAGCATGAAAGGGATGCAGAGGTTGCGAAGGGAGTAAGATAGTGTTGTAGCCTTTCTGCAATGTTATTCAATTTGTACATTGAGCAAGCTATAAAGGAAGGCAAGGAGAAATAGGAAGAATAATAGTCCAGAGTGAAGAAATAGGAGGAATAATAGTTTAGGGAGAAGAAATAAAAACCTTGCATTTTTCTGATGACACTGTAATTCTGTCAGAGACAGCAAAGGACCTGGAGGAGCAATTGAACGGAATGGACAGTGTGTGGAAAGGAGCATAAAAGATGAACAAGAGCAAAACAGGGGCAATGGAATGCAGTTTATGAAAATCAGGTTATGCTGAAGGAATTAGATTAGGTAACGAAACAATAAAGGAGGTAGATGAGTTTTATTACTTGGGCAGTAAAATAACAAATGATGGTCGCAGTACAGAGGATATAAAATGCAGAATGGCAATGGGTAAAAAAGCGTTCTTGAAAAAGAGAAATTTGTTAACCTCGAATATTAATTTAAGCATAAGGAAGTCCTTTCTGAAGATATTTGTGTGGACTGTTGCCTTGTATGGGAGTGAAACACGGACGATAAACAGTGCGGACAAGTAGAGGGTAGAGGCTTTTGAAATGTGGCGTTACAGAAGAATGCTTATAATTAGGTGGGTGGATCGCGTAACTAATGAGGAGGTACTGAACAGAGTCGGGGAGAAAAGGAATTTCTGGCATAGTTTGACCAAAAGAAGGGATCGATTAATAGGACACATTCTTAGACATCAAGGAATTGTGAATTTAGATTTAAAAAAAAAAAAAAAAAAAAAAAAAGAAAATGTTCAAATGTCTGTAAATCTATCGGACCAAACTGCGTGGTCGTCAGTCCGTAGCTTACTAACTAATAAAACCTAGGTAAACTAACCTACGGACAAACACACACACCCATGCCCCAGGGAGGACTCGAACCTCCGCGGCGAGCAACAGCGCGCTCCGCAGCGAGGTGCTTTAGACCGATGAATTTATCATCGGAGGGAAGTGTGTGGGGTACTAATAGCAGAGGAGATGAATGAAGAGATGAATATAGTAAGCAAATTCAAATGAATGTTGATTGCCATTCTTATGAAGATATGAAGAGGCTTGCTCAGTATAAAGTAGGGTGGGGAGCTGCATCTAACCAGTCTTATAAAACCTTATTTAGGCGCTGGAGCAATGAAACTACATCATACGAAATTTTTATGAAGTTTCCTCGTACAAAACGAGTGACACCAAGTAAAGTAAGACGCCATGGATGAATGACACTTGAAAAGTTGACGGTGAAAGTACAAGAAGCGGTGGGGGGGGGGGGGGATGGGATCAACTTCCTTGGAGTCAGCCCTGGTCTGTATGTACGAGGTTTGCCTAGAGAGTAATGCTCCACATTTTTTTCTCAACCGAATACATTTTTGCAAAAAAAAACATTACTTTTATATTATTTAAAGTCTCTTGATTGCGCACGCAGAATTTTGGCTCTTCTGACAAATAGCGTAGCTGCAGGACCATTTGGAAATCGGGTATGTGAGTGATGCACATTAGAAGCAACGTGCCATCAAATCAAAATGTTCAAATGTTTGTATAGCTTATGGGACTTAACTACGGGGTCATCAGTCCCTAAACTTACAAACTACTTATGAACTAGCTAATCCTAAGGACGGCACAAATATCCATGCCCGAGGGAGGATTCGAACCCCCGACCGTAGTGACCGTGCAGACCGTGACTGAAGCGCCTCAGTCCCCTCGGCCAAGGCGGCCGGCAATGTGCCATCATTGAATTTCCCATTGCATAAAAAGAAACTATGGGAAACATCTGCTGTCGAAAGGAGTATAGTTAGTCGCTAGGCACAGAAGTTGTGGTCATCAAAAGGAGTTTTGGTAGAGCTCCAAGATTTGGAGCGGACAGGGAGACCATCCACAGCTGTCACCCCTGACATGTCAAACGCGAGGGACCGCGGTGTAGTGCTCGAGCGCTCCTGGGTGCCTTGTTGCGAAGCACACGACTGCTCGCTGTCGGAGGTTCGAGTCCTAACTCGCGCATGGGTGTGTATGTGTGTTGTCCTCCGCCTACTGGGCTGGGAGACCGCCCCGATCGGAGAAACGGTTGAAACCATGTTGCCAAATAGTTAGTTCGCCTCCGCCGAGTATAAAGGTCCAACGAGCTTAAATTTCATAGAGTGGCTAACACACGGGTTACAGCGCTCTTTGCGGCAACTTCTTTAAACTCGGCCGCCATATTTTTGGTAGTCAGTACACTTGAGACGAGTATGTCTATCGTATGTAGTTGTTGAGCATGAAGTGTTGTATTTAGTTTATATTGTATTCAGAGTGTAATGACTATACAATTTTTGCTGATCAAATATGCCTAAAGTTTGTTCCGCATTTAAATGCACAAATGGAAGTGATAAAACTACAAGTACTTTTTCCAAGAACACCAAATGTTTTACCTTGTTTGAGCTCAGTCTGTCTACATTCATACAAAATTACTGACTGATGGCACTTAGCTGCCCCAAGAGTGAAGCCTCAGATGTCCTATCCTGCAATTCCCTTGAAGTACACGCCATAAAAAATGCTCAGTTTTCTACCTAGTATTGTTTGAGAAATATCTTCTTCTGTCGCTCATGTGGTTGACGAAACCACACTTTTGAGTGTCTACACCTTTAAAAGTATTTTCATTTGTTGTTGACAATACTTGATCGAGCATGGTTGTCTTGCAACCAGTGCAAAGTGTGGAAGCAGTAGTTACAGCCAGAATTTTTTCACTTGTATATATCTGTGTTCTTTGTAATAAATATGTACTTATTTCAGCGTGGCAACAACGAAAGTTATTAATGATACGTAATTTCGGTGTGGAATGTTGTTGTGACAGCTGACCCAGGCGCATTTATTTTATTGCAATGTTCTATTGCCACTTTCGTCTTTGTACTCAAATTTCAAGTACCAAACGTTACTTGTTTCAGCATGGGAACAAGGAAACCTACTAACGACATCTTATTTCGATGTGGAATGCTTAAGTGGCAGATGATCTAGACGCACTTTTAACTGCAGTATTTTGTTTTCAATTTCGTCTTTGTACGCAAATTTCGTCCACCAAAGTTCACAACTAAACCCTTTAACAGCAATTTTACAAGTTGTAGACTTAGTAGGTTTAGTAAACACAATATACTAGACTTTACAAAACCATTTGTTACAACACATTAAGAACAGATGCAAATCCATGGTCATGATTGTTCGTCATAACAAGTACTACTCACTGTATGTTTCGCAGCTCTTTTAGACCACGTACTTGCATTAAAATCTACAGATATATCCGCAGCTCGTTGTTATTGCAATTCTCAGCTGTTATACTTCGAAATTGAAGTTAATAATGACAGGTTCATGATATTTCATTACCGCATTTTTAGGAAATTTACTACCAGGTTCGTCAATTCGCAGCTTCAAAATAGTCTGACGAAACTTGGTGCACATCCGTATTCAATATTCAATCTTTATTTAAAACGTGCAACTGTAAATAGATAAAATTCCCGAGTGTGTGTGGCCTACCAGCTGTCAGCCGATACCTCAAATAACATGGCAGACGCCAGTTAAATTTGCCTCAAACATGGTGGACCTATCGCCACTCTATGAAATTTAAGCTCGTTGTAAAGGTCGCTGTTGTGTCGGCAGAACTGGCAGAAGTGCACAGCGCAGCTGTACACGCACATGTGCAAAGTTCGCGTCTGACTTACTCCAAAGGTCTGCTGGCGACGCCAGTGCTCAAAGCCGATTGGCGCAAGCACCAGGGATCATCGTATCTTGGCTCAACTACTGGGACGGATGATCAAAGAAGTCCCGTAGATTTACAAACACTTCAACTGCTAGAGCAGACGCATTACCATTCACCAGTTGGCGCTGAATCCGTCAAACAGTAGAGAAAGTGTGCACCTAATTACCCGCGCTTTTGGATACTAAAAGTGTGTGCCAAATATGATCCTCTGTACCTAACTCTGGATGACAAATTTCACAGAAGAAACACTTGTTATCATTTGTAACAACGTTCTGAAGCTGTTTTGGTTGTTAAAGGACGCCTTTTGCGGAAGATATTTTGTGGACGACGATGAGGAGATATACATTCACTACGTTTACATGTAACACATCTTCCGGAAGACGAAAACCGATTTTCGTAAACCGTTTTTCGTTGACGTGTTTACATTTCACAGCCTGAATCGGATTTCATAGCCCACTTAATAATGGCGGCTGAAAAACAGCTGATTCAGTTCCTGATTTAGTAAGCACAATCGCTATTTTTCTTTTCTTAAATACACAGATCCATGCTTACTCTAATATTTATACTTGTTTTTCGTAGTAGAAAATGTCACTCCGTCCAAATGTGCCGAAAATTATTAACAAGAAAACACAATGTGACAAGCCAATAACGTTTCAAAAACGGTTGCGTTTACATGGCCACGAAAATCGATTGTGGAACTGGAAAACCGCTTTTCAGAAGTGGATTCCCAGAATCGATTTTGGAGTGTTTACATGACCAAACAAAAGCGGATTTGGGAAATTGTTTTACGAAATCCGGTTTTGGAAGTCCATGTAAACGGGGTGCTTGGTGAAGAAATGGCACCGTGACCAGAACAGGAATTGCTACCGTCAAGCCGGAAATCGCGTGGAAAAGAAGACTGCGTAGCTGAAACATCTTTCTTCCGTCTGTGTAGTTCTCACTGTTGTTGTTGTGGTCTTCAGTCCGCAGACTGGTTTGATGCAGCTCTCCACGCTACCCTGTCCTGTGCAAGTCTCTTCATCTGAGAATATGTTAGGCAACCTATATCCTTTTGAATCTGCTTATTATATTCGTCCCTCGGCTTCCTCTACTATTTTTACCCCACGCGCTACCTTCTAGTGCTCAGTTGACAATTCCTCGATATCTCAGAATGTGTCGCACCAACCTATTCCTTCTCTTAGTCAGGATGTCAGAAACTCCTTTTCTCCCAAATTATGTTGAGCACCCTCTCATTAGTTACGTGATCTACCCATCTAATTTTCATCATTCGTCTGTAAAACCACATTTAGAAAGTTTCTATCATCTTTTTGTCTTAACTCCTTATCATCCATGTTTCACTCCCATACAATGCTACACTCCAGACAAATGCTTTCTGAAAGGAATTCCTCACATTTAAACTAATATTGGATGTCAACAAATTTCGCTTCCTCAGAAACGCTTTTCTTCGCGTAGTCAGTCTACATCTTATATCTTCTTTACTTCGGCCATCAGAAGTTATCTTCCTACCCAAATAACAAAACTCATCTACTACTTTTATTGTCATATTACCTGATCTAACGTCTTCAGCATCGCCTGATTTTCTGACATTGCATTCCATTATCTTCGTTTTAGTCTTGTTAAGGTTCATCTTATATCTTCCTTTCAAGACACTGTCCATTCCATTCAATTGCTCTTCCAGATCCTTTGCGGTCTCTGACACTGGAGCATGGGTGTGTGTGTTGTCCTTAGGTTAGTTTACCTAGGTTTAAGTAGTTTGTAAGTTACGGACTGATGACCACGCAGTTTGGTCCGATAGATTTACAAACATTTGAACATTTTTTTTTTTGTCTCTGACAGAATTACTGTGTCATCGGCAAACCGCAATGTTTTTATTTCTTCTCCCTGTACTTTAATACCCTCGCCAAATTTATCCTTCCATTCCTTCACTGCCTGCTCAATGTACAGATTGAACAACATTGGGGAAAGACTAAAACCCTGTCTTACTCCCTTCCCAACCTCTGCGTCCCTTTCTTACCCTTCGACTCTAATAACCGCTGTCTGGTTTTTGTATATGTTGAATATAACTCTTCGCTCCCTATATTTTACCCCTGCTACCTCCAGAATTTGGAAGAGTGTATTCCAGTCGACATTGTCAAAAGCTTTCTCCAAATCTACAAACGCTAAATACGTAAATTTCCGTTTCCTTAGCCGATCTTCTAAGATAAGTCGTAATGTGAGAATTGCCTCCTAAATCCAAACTGATCTTCCCCGAGGTCAGCTTCTACCAGCTTTACCATTCTCCTGTAGATAATTCGCGTTAAAATTTTGCAATAATGACTTATGGTTCTGTAATTTTCACACTTGTCTGCACTTGGTTTCTCTCACTATATACAATAAATAATTATTTATGTAAAATAGTGTAGTGAGTCGATGGGGACTGTTCCGGAAGCAATACGGCCTAGGTATTATAAAGTAGAGTACCGTGAACGGCGTTAACGGAGCAAGGAAAACCGAAGTTAAGGTTCTTTTCTTTCTTTTATAGTTTGCCATGCAGACAAAAGAATACATTGGTATATTCGCTTGTTATGTTGTTTTAAGAAATTAATTAATATACTGCTTAAATAAGGATGTGTGGTAAAAAAGTAAAATTGTATGAATTTTCGTAGCGTTGCGTGGATGATGATGGAGAAGGAAGAGGGTGAATCCCAGTACTGGGATTAGCCTTACTCCCCTTGAGGAACGGCAAGGGCGCCGCTATTCTAAACATTAAAATCTATGGCTGAATCAACAATAGAAAGCTATGGACAGATGCGAAATGTAATCCATGTTATTTGCACAAAGTTTGGCGATCAGGAACATTACGGCACTACATTCCAGCCCTTGTGAGTAAGTGCAAAAAGAAATCTGCAATGAGCATGCCCGGTCTTGCTTATGTAAAAAAAAATAATTAAATACGTCTATAAAAATGAAAATAAGAGATTATGCTTCCTGTCTGTCTATAACTTAGAGCCTAATGAATTACAGTCAACAGAAAGCCCATTACTCTAGATGTGATACTGATTTCTGCAAGACCAAACATCAGCGCAATGTGCCCCAGCAAATTTGCATGCCAGCGTACTAACAGTTGCTCTATTGTATACGTAACTTACATCTTCCGTGATCACGGGAACCGGTGAATTGTACAATGCTGTAATTCATTCTGGCACGTTAAAATCTTCTAGCAAAACACGTAGCTTAGTGATTTAATACTTAAAACTAAAGCACTCGCACAATAATTTATTAACCTTATTACGAAGTGTTAAATAAAATTATTGTAGCATGGACTCATCGCCAGAGAATTTTGTATTAAAATATCACTCAAAAACTGCAATCTGAGTAACTTGGTTTTCGTTTTATTTTAAATCTGTAGCACAAGTATGGATGCATTTACTGCTGTTTCAGGCGCTTACTGAAGTCAAACAACGCTTCTGACTTGTTTATAGACTAGAGAACATTAGTGTTATTTCAAAAATTTACCTTCATGTTGAACGTTTTATTGTCTTTCGTGGAAGTGAACTACCCATGATGAACAATAAGGAAATTATAACTGCAGCTAAACAGAGACCGTCAAACTGTACAGAACCATATTAAAATTACGGGTATAATGGACATAGGAAAATATTTAAAGTAAGGCTTTTAATGGATACACATTTAACAATTAACGTGTGAAAGTCCGAAAGGAACCTTGTAATCAGGTTTAAGGATAGAAAGTGGCAGAATGAAACAGTTTTGGGCTTGACGCAGGGGCCTATAAAAATGTATTTTAGCTACTCGACGTCGTATCGCATGACTGAAATGGAAAATACAAGTATATCATCCATTGAGTGTCATAGCTTCATAGGGACTGTCAAAACTATTCCGGTTCCTCTGAAATAACGCGAAATGGGTTATCGCCAAGTGTAATTAGTCCATCAATCAGAAGTTCGATTCACTAGTAGATCCACGACAAGAGTTGTTTAATTTTTTTTTTCAACTAACCACTAAAAAGTCATGTAACAGAACTGAAATGCATGCACTGCCTTTAACGGCTAAGATGGGAACAGGAATACAGGGAAAAGCATGGTTGTACGTAGACGCACCCTTGACTGGGTATGGGCTTGACTGAGTCCTTGTAACATGGAAGCAATCCTAGAACGATTTCAGCGTGCACCCTCGCGCACGTGTATGTGTGAGCGTGTGCGAAATCGGTTATCACGCCCGTCGACATATATAGAGAAATCGATACTTCCTGAGATTGCTTTCGCGAAGCCAGATAGCTTCTGCTATTGGCTATAAGGACATAGACTGGTTGTTTATAGGACAGTGATGAAAGCTTCAGGAATACGACTATAGAGCCGTAGCTCCGCATCATCTTTGGGTTCTCGATTTTCCTCGTTGTCACTTAAAAGCACAGCATATTATTCTATGGAATGTGTAAAACGTTCCCGTTTCAATAAGACAGTATCTACAGAATCAGACGTGAATCCGCAAGTATAATTTGTAGCGCCAACACGGCGGTCTTTCAGTAACGCTAATAGTATCGTTTCTCTTAGTCGTGTTTTAAAACTGGACAATTTTTGTAACTTTTAGACTTGTCGTTTGGCTAGGCTCAATTGATATCGTATTCACGTTGTCAAATTAGTTAAGTGTGTGATGTTCACTGCTAAGCCGTTCCAGTGAATCTCACGAAATTGCTTTCCATGCAGAAGTCCAGCTTAAAAAAGTCCTACGCTTTATATTGGATGAAGATTTTGTACTAACCGCCACCTTCTATCTATAGTACTCCTACGTTTTTGCTGCTTGCCTTGGATTATGAACTTTCATATTTTTATAAATAATTTGCTTTCTAAATTTTCAGATTCTTGAATAGCAGTTACCTTCAAAAAGGAGACGTAAAATGCTAATTATCTTGCTTTTTGTAGGTTTCGATTATTCACAGACTAATGAAAAAGTGAAAACCAAAACATGTACACCGGAAACGTTTACCGTAAGTCGCAAAGTGCTCTCATTTCAAACACTAGATGACTATACTCATCAGATGCTGCTGCCTAAAAGTTAGGTCGCACAAAAACGAATATTCTTAGTAGTTTGCCAATATAGACCCTATTCACATGACACAATCAACACATCAAAATTTGTGTTCTGAGAAGGGGTCTGGAGATAGTAATATTGGATTACCGAAACTTGTCATTAAAACGTTTCATAAAGTTAACGAGTGAAGGTACTTTATTTATGAAATTCTACATAGACATCAACAAAAATACTCTGCAAATCCCACTGAAGTGCATAGCAGAAAGTTCATCTAACAACTGTTAAGATAATTCTCTACCGCTGCACTCTCTAATACCGCGAGGGGAAAAAGGAACACCTAAATATTTCCGCTATCTGATTTCTCTTATTTAATTATGACGATAATATCTCCCTATTTAGGTTGGTGCAAACAAAATATTTGCTTTCGGAAGAGAATGTTGGTGAAAGAAATTACGCCGCAAAGAATAACGCCATTCTTTTAATGATTTCTTCCCCAACTCGTGCATCATTTCCGTAACACTCTTTCGGTTATATCGCGACAATACAAAACGAGCTGCCCTTCTCTGAACTTTCGCTATACCCTCCGTCAGCCCCACTTGGTGGGACTCACAATGCGCAACAATACTCCAAAATAGGACGCAGTAGTGTAGGCAGTTTCTTTTGTAGAATTGTTGCATCTTCACAGTGTCCTGTCAGTTAAACGTAGTCTTTCGTTTGCCTTACCTACGATATTTTCCGTTTTTTTTTATTTTTTTTTTTTTATTTTTTTTTTTTTTTTTTTTTAGTTGTTCTTAATTATATCTGTAAGTATTTAATTGAATATAAGTCCTGCATATTTGACTGAGTTGCACAGTAAATTAACTTCAACGGATTTCTTTGTCATAATTTGGTTGACTTCCCATATACCATTGTTTAGGGTCAATTGCCAATTTTTGCACCATGCAGATATCTAAATCGTTTTGTAGTTGCTTTTGAAAAAAGGTTCAAATGTTTGTAAACATGTTGGACCGACTGCTATGGTCGTCATTCCCTAGACTTACAAACTACTTAAACTAACTTACACTAAGTACAACTCACACACTCACAAAAGCCCGAGGGAGGACTCGAACCTCCGACGGCGAGCAAGCGCGCGCTCCACAGCAAGGCGCCTTAAAGCCTGGGCCACTCCACCGCGGCAGTTGGTTTTGTTCTTCTGGTGACTTTACTAACCAATAAACGTCAGCACCATCCGCGAATAGTCTAAGATATCTGCTCCCACTGCCTTCTAAATCGTTTATATCTGCTCCCACTGCCTCCTAAATCGTTTATACAGATCAGGAACAGTAGGGGCTCTATAACACTTCCCTATGGAACGCCAGATATCACTTTCATTTTACGCGATGACTTTCCGTCAATGACAATGTACTTTGTCCTTTCTGACAGGAAATGGCGAATCCAATAGCATAACTGTGGCGATTTTCCATAAGCAAGGACAGTGACAAAAGCCATCCGAAAATCTAGAAATGTTGTTGTTGTAGTAAGTCGACAGAGTGGTTTGATGCAATTCTCCACACTACCCTATCTTCTGCAAGCCCCTTCGTCAGAGAATACGAACAGCAACCTACATCCTTTTGAATCTGCTTACTGTCCTAACATTTAAACTAATATTTGATGTCTACAATTTTGCTTCTTCAGCAATGCTTTTCTTCCCATAGCTATGTACTTTACTTCGGCCGTCAGAAGTTATCTTGCTACCCAAAGAACAAAACTCATCTACTACTTTTATCGTCTCATTACCTAATCTAATTCCTTTAGCATCGCCTGTATTATCAGACATTTTAGATTATACTTCTTGGCCCGTGTTTGCAGGTTAATCCTCGATGATCTGACGTCCGCTTTTAATACAAACACACGTTTTATCGCATTTCTACCTGTAAAGGTTTCCGTTTAATGGCTAATTAGTTGTTTTTGATCTGTTGAAAAGTATTGAAAAGTTGTCGTCTACACAAGTGATACATTTTCATTCATGACGGTATTATCTTAATTGACAATGTCATAGAATATAAAACAACAGTCCCGCTGCTGCATCTCTGATCGGTCACACTGACATTCGTCACGAAATATTCATTTACATCTACACAGATACTCTGCAAATCACATTCAAGTGTCTGGCAGAGGGTTCATTAACCACTTTCATAATTTTTCTCTACCGTTCCATTCTCTAATAGCGCGCGGGAAGAAAGAACAGCTAAATCGTTCCGTTTTCGATCTGATCTCTCTTATTTTATTGGGATGCTCATGTCTCCCTAAGTAGGTGGGTGCTAGCAAAATATTTTCACACTCAGAAGTCGGTGATTGAAATTTCGCAAACAGATCACGCCGGAATGAATAACGTCTTTCTTTTAATGATTTCCACCCCCCCCCCCCCCCCCGGTAACGTGAAAAAACAAAACGAGCTGCCCTTCTCTGAACCTTCTCAATGTCTTCCGTCAGTCCCACCTGGTGAGTGTCCCACAAGGGGCAACAGTACTCCAGGAGAGGACGCACAAGTGTGATGTAAGCAGTCTCTTTGGTGGAGCTGGTGCATCTTCGAAGCGTTCTGCCAATGAAACGTAACCTTTGATTCGCTTTCCCCACAATATTTTCTATGTGTTCTCTCCAATCAAAGTTGTTCGTAATTGTAACTCCTAGGTATTAGCTAGAATCTACGACCTTACGGTTTGACTGATTTATCGCGTACTTGAAGTTCAGCTGATTTCTTTTAGTGGTCATGTGTATTACTTCACACTTTTCTTTATTTAGTGTCAATTGCCAATTTTCGCACCATGCAGAAATTTTGTCTAAATCGCTTTGCAGTTGCTTTTGATCCTCTGTTGACTTCACTAACCGATAAACGACAGCATCATCCGCGGAGCTATTCAGATTGTTTCCTATATCGTTCATAAACACGAGGAAGAGTAATGGACCTATAACGCTTCCCTGTGGAACGCCAGATATCACTTCAGTTTTAATCGATGACTTACCGTCAATTACAACGAACTGTGTCCTTTCTGATAGGAAATCGTGAATCCAATCTCACAATTGGGGAGATATTCCATAAGCACGCAATTTCATAAGAAGCCGCTTGTGGGCTACAGTGTCAAAAGCCTTCCTGAAATCCAGAAATATGGAATCGATTTGAGATCCCTTGTCGATTGCACTTAACATTTCTTGTGAATAAAAGGCAAGCTGTGTTTCGCAAGAGTGATACTTTCTGAATCTGTGTTGACTATTGGTTAATGGGTCGTTCTCTTCGAGGTGTATATTCCGAATGATTCTGTCATTCCATGAGCAGATTGCGGGCCAAGCTTCTAAGTAGAGTGCGAGAACAGTACTTAAAATGCAGGTCGCAGGACGGGTCTCGCCCATTTGTATCAAATTGTGTGTCAAGTAGTGGAAGAAGCGTTTCAAATGATTAAAATATCCCGACTGAGTGCACCGTTCGAAAAGAGAAAAGACTCGCGAAAGATTTTTTATTACAGTATCAGCTAGCGTAACTGACAATTTGTTCAGTGCTGGAGGAGCGCAGTGGGTGAGCAAACAGGTTGCCAATTTTGCAGTCCTCTTTCTTATTCCGATACTCACAAATTATTTAATTTTATTGTATTCTTAGAAATGTTAAAATTTTAAGCATAAAATTTAGATATAAAGTTCAGTGTTCCCTATATTGCCATAACAACGAGAGTTTTCTTAAAACACCGGCGGTTGTTGTTAAAGTAATAATAGCACAGTGTAACACATACAGTCACGACACTTACACTAATTTTTGTTATACGCCACGAGAGCAGCGCTCCAAGCGGCTGGCGAGGTACATTTCTGATTACGGTACCAGACGAGAGTGAACAGTGTCGTTTAAATTGATTTTAACATACTTTTTACAACTGGGAAGGTATGTAGTGACATTAAAATAGGTAATAACCAGAATATAACTCCACATTTGTCTTTATGAGGTTGCTTAAGAACCATTGGAGGGTATGAAACTTTTCAGGACAGTTTATTTAAGATTATCTTGAAATCTACGACTTTTTAATCAAGAATATCAGTTTTTATTAAAAGCAAAAACTGCTAATAAACAATAGAAGACCCTACCATCTAACAGAAGATGTCAGTTTTCTACTCAGAAACGTCAGTATTTCTTCACTACAATTCCAACAAAATCATTAAGTTTTTAACATAAGAAAGTTATACGGAACGCTCTATCTACAGTTAAATGTACCAGATCAGCCACTAAAGCTGTAGCTGAAGGGAAATCTTCAGAAACGTGCCAATGAAACATCGAAAGCAAAACCGCAGTATCCCAACAATGCAGAAACTAATTCCACAATTATTACTACATCTGAACCACATACGGCAAGGATCTTCAAGGCATTCGTTTTACAATCAAAAGTAATTATACTTACAACTACATGACTTCATAACAAAGTCGATTGAGGTGTAAAAATGTTCAAATAATTAGACTTCATATCGAATTTTTACACGACAAAGAAAGTTCCTGTCATATCAGAACAGGCGGTAAGAGGAATTAGTGTTTCTCGTTTGTTTGTATTCTCTCTCTCAGCGGAGTAGGCTACAAAATCTACATCTATAAATGTGAATGTCTGTTCGCTGTACGTTTATCACGTCTGAACCACAAGAGATAAAGAGCTAAAAATTTGTACAGTTACTAATATCTACCCGGGGAAGGCTTTAGGCACGGTTTATCAATGTCTGTTCGGTATGCGCTTATCACGTCCGAAAGACAAGTCGCAGAGACTTAAATATTTGTACAGTTACTAATTTATACCTAAGGAAGGTTTTAGGCATGGTTTTATAGCGATCTGATAGATATTTGAAGAATATAACGCGAAATGCGGAACAATAATTACTCTTTGAAATTGGTTGCATTGTTGCTTGAGGGTTGATAATGATAAAAGGGTGGAGTATATTGGAATGGAAAGTTATCGGTGTATATAAAATTCTAGTTCCATGCCGTTTGGTATAAGGGGGTGGAAGATATGGTGGTTGAAATTCGTCAAATAATAAAAAATTCGGACTGAAGACCAGCGATGACGTTTGCGACTCTATAGCAAGGCGGTTACATACTTCGAAACGTGATGACACAGATCATATCTTTGGTCTATGCATGCTACAATGTCTTCAGTTCGTTCTCTGTAAGGATTCGCATACGAATAAGGAAGTATAATAATAAATAAATAAAGCAGTAAAAAAGAAATTTCTTTTAATACATCTCTTTTAAAAAATGGATTTGACGTTTCGCGTATTATCTATCATGATCAAACAACACGCGGGCGGAGCCGCGGGTTTATGTTAGTATACACATATTCGTAAGTATAACGTCATGAATGAGTTGTTGTTTATATCACTAAATCAGGGAAATTCTGCTGTTTTTATATTTATTTCACGATTATTTGTTGTTGTTATGGTCTTCAGTCCGGAGACTGGTTTGATGCAGCTCTCCACCCTACTCTATCCTGAGCAAGCCTTTTCATCTCCTCATAACAACGACAACCCACATCTCTTTGAATCTGCTTACTATACGCGTCTCTTGGCCTCCCTCTGCGATTTTTACCCCACACACTTCCCTCCAATGCTAAATTTACGATTCCTCGATGTCTAAGAATGTGTCCTACCAAGCGATCCCTTCTTTTAGTTAGGGTATGCCAAAAACTCCTTTTCTCGCCAATTCTGTTCAGTACCTCTTCATTAGTTATGTGATCTACCCACCTAATCTTCAGCATTCTTCTGTAGCACCACATTTCAAAAGCCTCTATCCACTTCCTGCCCGCACTGCTCATCGTCCATGTTTCACTCCCGTACATGGCAACACTCCACACAAATGCCTTCAGAAAAGACTTCCTTACACTTAAATTAATATTCGATGTTAGCAAATTTCTCTTTTTCAAAAATGTTTTTCTTTCCATTGCCATTCTGCATTTTATATCCTCTGTACTGCGACCATCGCATGTTATTTTACTACCCAAGTAACAAAACTCATCTACCACCTTCACTGTTTCGTTACCTAATCTAATTCCTTCAGCATCGCCTGATTTTCTAAGACCGCATTCCATTATTTTTGTTTTGCTCTTGTTAATGTTCATTTTGTACGCTCTCTTCAACACACTGTCCATTCCATTCAACTGCTCTTCCAGGTCGTTCGCTGTCTCTGACAGAATTACAATGTCATCAGCAAAACGCAATGTTTTTATTTCTTCCCCCTGAACTTTAATTCCTATTCCAAAATTTTCCTTGCTTTCCTTCATCGCCTGCTCAATGTACAAATTGAATAACATCGGAGAAAGGCTACAACCCTGTCTTACTCCCTTCCCAACTGATGCTTCCCTTTCATGCCCTTCGAGTCTAATAACTGCGGTCTGGCTTTTGTACAAGTTGTAGATAACTCTCCTTTCCCTGTATTTTACCCCTGCTGACTTCAGAATTTGAAAGAGTGTAGTCCAGTCAACATTGTCAAACGCTTTCTCCAAATCTACAAAGGCTAAAAATGTAGATTTGCCTTTCCTTAATCTATCTTCTAAGATAAGACGTAAGGTAAGTATTGCCTCCCGGGTTCCTACGTTCCTCCTGAATCCAAACTGATCTTCCCCTAGGTCAGCTTCTACTAGCTTTTCCATTCTCCTGTAGATAATTCGTGTTAAAATTTTGCAACCATGACTTATCAAACTGATGGTTCTGTAATTTTCACACCTGTCTGCACCTGATTTCTTTGGAATGGGGATTATTACATTTTTCTTAAAGTCTGAGGGTATTTCGCCTGTCTCATATATCCTACACACCAGTTCAAATAGTTTTGTCATGGCTGGCTCTCCCAGAGACTTTAGTAGCTCTGAGGGTATGTCATCTACTCCTGGGGCCTTGTTCCGACCTAGGTCTTTCAGGGCTCTGTGAAATTCATCTCTCAGTATAATATCTCCAATTTCATCTTGATCTACTTCCTCTTCCCTTCCTACAACATCGTCTCTCAGTTCATTTCCTTTGTAGAGCTGCTCTATGTACTCTTTCCACCTTTCAGCATTCCCTTCTTTGCTGAGAACTGGTTTCCCATCTGAGTTCTTGATATTTGTAGAATTGCTTTTCTTGTCCCCAAATGTCTCTCTGATTTTCCTGTAGGCGGTATCTACTTTTCCCCTTCTTATACATTCTTCTACAGATTTGCATTTGGCTTCTAGCCACTCCTGCTTAGCCATTTTGCACTTCCTGTCAATCTCATTTTTTAGTCGTCTGTACTTCATTTTGTCTGTTTCATTTACTGCATTTTTATATTTTCTCCTTTCGTCAATTAAATTTAGTATTTCCTGTGACATCCAAGGATTTTTTGTAGGTCTTGCCTTTCTACCTATTTTTTCCTCTGCTGCCTTCACTATTTCATCTCTCAATGCTACGCATTCCTCTTCTACTGTTTTATTTCCCCCTGTTTCTGCCAATTGTTGCCTAAATCTCCCTCTGAAATTCACCAGAACTTCACTTTCCTTCAATTTATCTAAGTCCCATCTCCTTATTTTCCTACCTTTCTGCAGTTTTTTCAGATTCAGCCTACAGTTCATTACTAACAAGTTATGGTCAGAGTCTATATCTGCCCCTGGGTATGTCTTGCAGTTTATAACCTGATTCCGGAATCTATGTTTTACCATTATAAAATCTATCTGATACCTTCCAGTGTCTCCTGGTCTCTTCCAAGTATACAACCTTCTTTCGTGATTCTTAAACCACGTGTTTGTTATGATTAAATTATGTTCCGTGCAAAATTCTACCAGGCGACTTCCTCTTTCATTCCTTCTGCCCAGTCCATATTCACCTACTATTTTTCCTTCTCTTCCTTTTCCTACTACCGAATTCCAGTCTCCCATCACAATTAAGTTTTCCTCTCCCTTAACTGTCTGAATAATTTCCTTTAGCTCCTCATATATTTCTTCTATATCCTCATCATCGGCAGAGCTAGTTGGCATATAAACCTGTACTACTGTTGTCGGTGTTGGCTTCGTATCTATCTTGACAATGATAATGCGATTACTGTGCTGCTCATAGTAGTTTACCCGCATTCCTATTTTCTTATTCATTATCAGTCCTACTCCTGTGATACCCCCAACTGATTTTGTATTTATAATCCTGTACTCACCTGACCAGAAATCCTGTTCATCCTGCCTCCGAACTTCACTAATCCCCACTATATCTAACTTCAACCTATCCATTTCCCTTTTTAAATTTTCTAATTTTCCTACCCGATTAAGGGATCTAACATTCCACGCTCCGATCCGTAGAATGCCAGTATTATCTTTCCTGATGATAACATCCTCCTGAGTAGTCCCCGCCCGGAGATCCGAATGGGGGACTATTTTACCTCCGGAATATTTTACCCGAGAAGATGCCATCATCATATTTTCATACAGTAGAGCTGCATGTCCTCGGGAAAAGTAACGGCTGTAGTTTCCCTTTGCTTTCAGCCGTTCGCAGTAACTGCATGGCAAAGCCACATAGCTGATGTTACAAGGCCAGCTCAGTCAATCATCCAGACTGTTGCCCCTGTAACTACTGAAAAGGCTGCTGCCCCTCTTCAGGAACCACACGTTTGTCTGGCCTCTCCACAGATACCCCTCCGTTGTGGTTGCACCTACGGTACGGCTATCTGCATCGTTGAGGCACGCAAGCCACCCCACCTCGGCAATGTCTGTGGTTCATGGGGGTGGCACGATTATTTATCTCTCTCGATATTTTACTAATGTTTGAAACGCAAAATTACAGAAACTATTTGTTTAATTATATAGAAAAGTAATTACAGCCGCGGTGAAGTAGCCGAGCGGTTAAAGCGTCCCGCTGCGGAGAGCGCGGTTGCTCGCCGTGGAGGTTCGAGTCCTCCCTGGGGCAAGGATGTTTGTGTTTGTCCTTAGGTTTGTTTACCTAGGTTTAAGTAGTTTGTAAGTTACGGACTGATGACCACGCCGTTTGGTCAGATAGATTTACAAACATTTGAACACTTTTAGTAATTACAAACAAACATTTCTCTTACGACACCTTGCCCACCACTAGTCAGTTGGTAACAAGTTTCACAGCAGTGAGTGTCGCTACTGTGTATATTAGACTGTGGTATTAGCTATAACAGTTAACAAATTTTCACAATCTTTGAACCGCTACGGAGTAGTAACATCAGAGAGCATGAACCACATATTGTTATGGTTCATAAAGCATACGTCAAGAAATATTCCAAAGACGTACTTCTGTGGTGTATGGAAGGGTGTCGTCTGTAACTGACTATAACAGCATACAGGAAGACTTAGACAAAATTTCTAGTTGGTGCGAAGAATGGCAGCTAGTTCTCAATGTAGAAAAATGTAAGGTGATGCGCATGAGTAGAAAAAACAATCCTATAATGTTCGAATACAGCATTAGTAGTGAGCTTCTTGATGCTGTCGCGTCGTTCAAATATCTAGGCGTAACATTGCAGAGAGATATGAAATGGAACGAACATGTAAGGACAGTTGTAAGGCGGACAGTCGACTTCGGTTTATTGGGAGTATTTTGGGAAGATGTACTTCACCTGTAAAGGAGACCGCGTATAAAACGCTTGTACGACCACGTCTTGAGTATTTCTCAAGTGTTTGGGACCCGCAGCAGATCAGTTTAAAGGAAGACATAGAGTCGGTTCAGAGGCGAGCAGCTAGATTTGTTACCGGTAGGTTCGAGCAATGCGCGAGTGTCACGGAAATGCTCCGGCAACTCAGTTGGGGATCGCTGGAAGACAGACGACGTTCTTTTCGTGAATTTCTGTTAAGTAACTTTAGAGGGCCGGAATTTGAAGCTAAGTGTAGTACGATCTTGCTACCACCTACTTACATTTAGCGTAAAGATCATAAAGACAAGATAAGAGAAATTAGGGCTCGTACGGAGGCATATAGGCATTCTTTTTTTCCTCGTTCCATTTGGGAGTGGAATAGGAAAGGAAATTCCTAGTAGTGGTAAAGTGTACCCTCCGCCACGCACCTTACGGTGAATTGCGGAGCATGTATGTAGATCTAGATGTAGGTGGTCCCGTAACGAGAGTAACGTGTAACTATACTTTTGTAACGAGTGCTGTTTCTCTTAGTAACGAATACATGTGGTCCCACTTCCTTCCGTTGCTCCCACAGCTCATGGTCGAGTGCACCATCCTCGGTCAAAAGTTAATCGCGGTCAAGTCGGCATTTAACCGTGGTCAACTCAAGTTTCTGGTGCACCGACACCGATCAAAGTTAAACGAGGGAGCTGATCGCGGTTAAATTTGATCGCGGCTGACGCCCGGTTTTGTCGAGATGACCAGGGTTATACGAGTGTGCAGTATCAAGATGGCGGCGCGTTTTTATCTTTTAGACGGAATTGACAAAGATTTATTTTACCTCGATCATTTAAATCGGGATCAAAACTGGAACGTAGTGATTGTGGAAAGGGGGACTCTTTTGAAGATTACAGTGAAAAAAAAGTTCGAGGAAAGATTTTGTTTGTCCAAAGAAAGTGTGGTGGTTGTTAAACCAAATCAATGACAGGTTAGAATTTCCTACCAATAGAACTAACCCTATTTCGCCTATGAACAGACTGTTGATTACGTTAAGAGCATATGCAACTGGCGCATTTAACATACTTATTGGTGACAACTGTAACATATATCGCGACGACACATTGCAAGGAAGAGCAGTTCGTCCATTGCCAGGAAGAGCAGTTCGTCGCGCCATAATTAATGAATATTTCCAGTAAGGTAACTATCAAATTCAGAAAAAGTTTTGAATCAAAAATTATGAGATGTTCCGTAACTAAAATCGCAAAGCTTTCGTGTTATTAAAACATGTTATCTGTATATTTCTGTTACCAGGTGAACATGCGGTGCATGGGAAAATGCGCTGTGAACAACAATGGCATTTGTGTTGATTTGTTCGAAACAATAAATCATAATTTATGTGATTATATAAATCTGTCTTAGGGTGTTTTTTTAAATAATCATTTCTCTTTGCAATATGACTGGATTCAGTAAAATTTTACGACGCTTCTCGCTGGGCTCCAGTGCTTATGTTGGCAACAGATGAACAATGAAGTGTAGAATTGCGTCAATATTTTCACAAGCTACAGAGTAAATGTTATTGCTGCTCGTTTCACTCGCAGCAAAATTAATACTGTACCTGCTCTATGGTTGAAAGGTTCTTGTATGTACCCTTGTCCGTTCAGAAAAAAATAATTTTCGTTTCAATTGAAGTTGTCACGAAAAAATATTTATTGGTCATCTTAGTTGCCGTCATTACCATTGGTGCCAACATAACCACTGCAGCCCGGCGAGAAGCGTCGTACAATTTCACGGTATTTACAATCTTGTACATACAAATCACGTGGTACTGTCGTCATTCACCAAAGATAGACGAGAATACACATGCAGGTAAGCTCAACTAACACCTTTGCATCACTTGGGTGCCTTCCATTGCGCTACACACAGAATACCAAACATAACAGAAGTGCAAAGACCATGTTATCACACGGAAACAGAACGACAGCAGCGCTACTAGTGGCCTGGCAGTGAACTTTCAATCCGAAAAATGTGGCGCGAAAATCCATATGTTTACTTCTAAATACACGAATGAGAAAACGTTATATCGGTGTTAAATGACAATATTTTTCATTTATTCTTTGAGGGTGGACTTCATAGAAAGATTTTTAAGACCTTGCAAAGTAATATATACGATAAATTTAATTGAAAAACTAACATTAATTGCTTGTGGCTGTTGTTTACAGTCGGCCAAACTTCGTAAATGATGTCGTGGTAATCTTTTTGACCGTAAAATTGTTTCTTTCTAAAACTCGGTACTGCAATTTTCACCGTGTGGCGTTATACCATGGAAAAAAATGTGATTTTCCGCATGTCAGACTAAAAATCATCTGATATTGCATGCATCTATGTAAATGATTTTTCAGTTTTCACATACGCTAAGGCACAATTATATTCACTCATGTGACCAAAAATTGGATAGTAGGTTGTACAAATAAATAATTTATTGCCATATACACTGTCCTGCAAACAAGAATGTAGGCCTACTATAATGTCTACAAAAAGCAATTTATTTTTATTTCTGTTTATTACTATTTATACATCTTCAGTCATATGAAATGGAACTTCTGTACAGTTCAAATAAATGAAATTTACGAAACTCACCAAATGAACACAGAAGATCGCCATTAGGAAGCCGGCCGCGGTGGCCGAGGGGACTGAGGCGCTCCAGTCACGGTCTGCACGGCCACTACGGTCGGGGGTTCGAATCCCCCCTCGGGCATGGATATTTGTGCCGTCCTTAGTATAAGCTAGTTGATAAGTAGTTTGTAAGTTTAGGGACTGATGACCTCGTAGTTAAGTCACATAAGCTTAACAAACATTTGAACATTTTGAACAATTAGGAAGACGTTGCTATAGAACCTCAGCACAGAACACCACCTACGAATCAAAACAAATATGGAGGACAATAAAGCGTAAATCATCCAATAGGAAAGCGAGATGAAAAATCGCAGCGCTCTATGTGGCCTGGCAGCGAACCAACATCGTGTTACCGGAAATCCCTATATGAGTTTCACCCCCCTGGCGCAACACGGACTTGATCACGATCAAATGTACGATTGGCTGACGACGGTTTGCTGACCGGTGATTAACGTTGGTGCACCGCAGAGACGTTTTAACTGCGGTTAACGTTTGATCGTGTTCTCGGAACCCTTGATTATCGTGATATTTGAGAGAGGTTGGTGCACTCGGCCATCTGAGACCGGCGTGGCGCGCTGTTTGCCGGGCGCCGCATAACTCAGGCATGTGACGTCACGAGGTAACCTGGCGGCTGGGCGCACAGTCAGCTGTCGGGCGCATATGGCGCTGCAGATTAATGGCAGGGGCTCGCCGTGCACAGCGCCGCTACCGCCTGTACACCAGGGCCGGACCTGTACTGTGCCAAACCTAAAGATACAGGGGATGCTTTCTAAAGGAGGGACAGCAGAAGCTGCAAAGGACCGAGATCAGGGTTTAAGGCTTTGTATAATCATCTTGACCAAGAACCATTTGGGACAACGGTTGTTTATTTATTTATTGGTTTTTTCTGTTCCATCGGACGCAATTGAGGAGTGAGACTTCTATGGTCATGGAACAAGTCAATACATTATTTGTTACACAAAATGGTAATAGAAAATTTTTAAGTAGTCCGTCGCCATATCTGCCAAGTATTACGAATTCTCCGTAATTGTTACGGATGTATCATCTTATTTACGGAGCTACGGGAAGTTCGCAAGAAATTACGGAGTTAAGACATTTTAAATATGATGTTTTAAGAAAATCGGAATAGCAACTGTTTATATTTAGATAATCATAATGCTGAATCATTTCTGAAGCAAGCAGGAGTAAAATATAGGGAGCGTAAGGTTATTTACAACTTGTACAAAAACCAGACAGCGGTTGTCAGAGTTGAAGGGCATGAAAGGGATGCAGTGGTTGGAAAGGGAGTAAGACAGGGTTGTAGCCTTTCCCCAATGTTGTTCAATTTGTACATTGAGCAAGCTATAAAAGAAGGCAAGGAGAAATTTGGAGAAGGAATTAAAGTCCAGGGTGAAGAATTAAAAACATTGCGTTTTGCCGACGACATAGTAATTCTGTCAGATATAGCAAAGGACCTGGAAGAGCAATTGAACGGAATGGACAGTGTGCTGAAAGGTGCATATAAGATGAACATTAACAAGAGTAAAACTAGGGTAATGGAGTGCAGTGTAAGAAAATCAGGTGATGCTGAAGGAATTAGATTAGGTAACGAAACAATAAAGGAGGTAGATGAGTTTTGTTACTTGGGCAGTAAAATAACAAATGATGGTCGCAGTACAGATGATATAAAATGCAGAATGGTAATGGGTAGAAAGGCGTTTTTAAAAAAGAGAAATTTGTTAACATCGAATATTGATTTAAGCATGAGGAAGTCCTTTCTGAAGGCATTTGTATGGAGTGTTGCCTTGTATGGGAGTGAAACATGGACGATAAGCAGTGTGGACAGAAAGAGGATAGAGGCTTTTGAAATGTGGTGCTACAGAAGAATGCTGAAGATTAGGTGGGTGGATCGCGTAACTAATGAGGAGGTACTGAACCGAATTGGGGAGAAAAGAAATTTCTGGCATACCTTGACTGAAAGAAGGGATAGATTGGTAGGACACATTCTTAGACACCAAGGAATTGTGCATTTAGCGTTGGAGGGAAGTGTGTGGGGTAAAAATCGCAGAGGGAGACCAAGAGACGCGTATAGTAAGCAGATTCAAGTGGATGTGGGTTGTCGTTCTTATGAGGGGATGAAAAGGCTTGCTCAGGGTAGAGTAGGGTGGAGAGCTGCATCAAACCAGTCTCTGGACTGAAGACCACAACCAACCAACCAATCATAATGCTAGGGAAAGTTTTATTGATCGCAATGATTTCCTTCCTGAGTACGTGGCAAAGCTGTAGGAAAAGTTCACGACAGCATTTCCACTGCAAAAAGTCCCGCCCGTACGTCTCCTCCATAGGTACCAAATGAACGCCCACCCGGCAAGAGCTACGTAAATTCCTTCCTTAACAACTAAGTACTTGCTCTTCCGTCTCAGATAAACAGTCCACGTGTTTTATCAGGCGTCAGAAGTTAGCCAATTTGTTTCCGAAGAGAAAAGTTTCTACTGTTTTTTCTTTCTTTCTTTTTCTTTTTTCGCCTGTTTTCGTTTTTATAGCAGTGGTGTGCAGCTAGAAATAAATACGAGTTATGATATTTTCGGCAAAATGTGACATTAATTGGGGTAGGTTGGTTTATTCGTTGTTTTAAAAACAAAACCATTTGGTATATATTGTTACCTGCTAAGGATTTTATATCGTTATTTCATAAATGCAAGGAATTGCAAGGAATGTTTCTGTCACCATCGGTATTTACAAAAATAATTTTTTGGGTTATTCCTCATAACATGATGTTGTTCATTTAGAATTCTTTCTTTTTGAGGAATATATTTATGAACAGAGAGTGTCATAAATGTAGCCTTTCATGGTCTAAATACGGCTTCTAATTCTTAAAATTTTCTTGGAAGGATGCGAGTATGATCCTCGTCATTGGTCTGTCGTATTATTACTGACAGTCTCTTCTCACGGTTGGCAGCTATGCGTTGCACACGACAATCTTAAGACAAAGTGAAAAGAAACAATAAAGAAAAAAATTAATTAGCTTAATTGTTTAACTTTTCTAGGAGATCCTCGACAGAATAAAAGGAGTGAGCCAATTTAGATTTGAAAGCGTGTGGACTAGTGCTAAGATTCTTTAGTTCTTGTGGCAGCTTATTGAAAATGGATGCCGCAGAATACTGTACCCCTTTCTGCACAAGTGTTAAGGTGGTGTGATGCAAATGTAGATTCGACTTCTGTCTAGTATTCACCGAGTGAAAGCTACTAACTCGTGGGAATAAACTGATATAATTAACAACAAACGACATTAAAGAAAAAACGTATTGTGACGCCAGAGTCAAAATTCCCAGACTACTGAAAAGGGGTCGACATGACGTTCGCGAACTTACACCAGATATTGCTCGAACGGCCCGTTTTTGAGCCAGAATTATCCTTTTTGCATCAGGTGAGTTACCCCAAAAAATAATGTCGTACGTCATAAGTGAGTGAAAGTAAGCGTAATAGACTACTTTTCGTGTTGAAAAATCACTTATTTCAGATATAGTTCTAATGGTAAATATAGCAGAATTTAGTTTTGGAACAAGATCCTGAACATGGGCTTTCCATGACAGCTTACTGTCTACATGAACACCTAGAAATTTGAACTGTTCAGTCTCACTTATCACATGCCCATTATGTGTAATCAGAATGTCAGCTTTCTTCAAATTATGTGTTAGAAATTGTAAAAATTGAGTTTTACTGTGATTTAACATCAACTTGTTTTCTACAAGCCATGAACTTATCTCTTGAACTGCATTATTTGATACTGTGTCAATATTATGAGCAACATCCTTCACTACCAAGCTGGTATCATCAGCAAACACCAGCTGTCCAGATTGTATACCGATTAGGTTTCTGTAAGAGTATTCTGATGCAATAGCTCCATACCTAGCTAACCGCTCGCCTCGCTCACCGAAAGATCCGTACCCAAAATCTGAAAAGTTATACAGGTCACTCCAATATTCAAGAAAGGCAATAGGAGTGACCCGGAAAATTACAGGGCTATATCATTGACGTCGGTTTGCAGCAGGATTTTAGAACACATATTTTCATCAAATAGTATGGACTACCTTGAAGAGAACGATCTATTGACCCCTTGTCAAAAAATTTTCAAATGTCTATAAATTTGAATTGAAAAGCAGTCTCTGTTGCAAATTATTATATTTATCTCTCTTTAAAGCATTTCGCGTTTTTGTCGCATCATCAGGACACTGTAACTGGGAAAAGATACAAATATGTCAGTTTCATACCGCGGACCTATCCACTACAATATCAGGAAACAATGAATTGGGGGCGTTAACATACCTCAAAAAACAGCTGGATGGAATTATTTGGTGTAAAAGTACAAGATGCTCCGCATTTTGGACTGGATGACTCGGTTGCACAGTGATAGAGTGCCAGACTACCAATCCAAAGGCCGCCGGTTCGATCCCCGCCACGTTCTAGGATTTTTATCTGTCACTTTCCACTTCTTTCACCTCTGACAGTATTGCTCATGTGAAAAATACCGAGTAGCACTGTGGTTCGGAACCCACGTTAAACTGTAGGGTAACTGGCTGGGTAAGGCAGTTCGAAGGTCGGAGGAAGGCAACGGCATACCACCTCCAAACAGGACCATGCCTAGTATATCACTGGGGTGTTCAAACCAATCTTCAGTTTCATACCGCGGACCTATACACTAAAATATTAGGAAACAATGAATTGGGGGCGTGAACATACCTCAGAAACAGATGGATGCCATTATTTGGTCTAAAAGTACACGATGCTCAGCATTTTGGACTGGATAATCTGAGGATTTAATGAAAAACATCATCAAGAGTTATACGAGGTGGGACAAAAAGTTCCTAAAGTGGAAGTCAGAGAATTTAAAAAACAATCGTGAATGGACAGTGGTATATCGATATTCATTGTGTGAACGCGGACCTATCCATCACAACGCTTCTGATGTGGTAAGTTATGCATCTCCACACTCGCTCTGCTTACTACTGTCCATTCACGATTGTTTTTTAAATTCTCTGACTTCCACTTTAGGAACTTTTTGTCCCACCTCGTATAACTCTTGATGATGCTTTTCATTAAATCCTCAGATTATCCAGTCCAAAATGCTGAGCATCGTGTACTTTCAGACCAAATAATGGCATCCATCTGTTTGTGAGGTATGTTCACGCCCCCAATTCATTGTTTCCTAATATTGTAGTGTATAGGTCCGCGGTATGAAACTGACATATTTGTATATTTTCCCTGTTACAGTGTTCTGATGATCCGCCAAAAGCGCGAAACGCGTAAAGAGAAATAAATATAATAATTTGCAACAGAGACTACCTTTCAATTCAAATATAGACTCACTGTTGCTACACCAGGCCAATGAACTTTGGAGTAACGTTTATAAATTTATCGGACTCGACTGCGTGGTCATTAGTCAGTAGCTTAAAAACTACTTAAACGAAGGTAAACTAAGGACAACACAAAAACCCATGCCCGAGTGGGGACTCGAATCCCCGACGGCGAACAGCCGCGCGCACCGAAGCGCGGCGCTCTAGTGCGCACGGCTAATGCGCCGCGTCGACCCGGATTCAGAAAGTATCGTTCTTGTAACTAATGAAGTGACGAGTGCTGTCGACAACAGATCTCAAATAGATTCCGTATTTTAAGATCTTACTATGAACAGCTTAACGAACGCATTATCGTAGAATAAGATTGACATAAAGCCAACACCGACCACAGTAGTACGAGATTATATGACGACCAGCTCTGTCAACGATGAGGAGATCGAAGAAATGTACGAGGAGATAAAAGAAATTATTCAGACCGTTCAAGGAGAAGAAAACTTAATTCTGATGGGGGACTGGAACTCGTTAGTAGGAAAGGGAAGAGAAAGAAATGTAGTAGGTGAATTTAATAATCACAAACACTTGGTTTAATCATCACGACGGAAGGTTATGTACCTGGAAGAGACCAAAAGTCACTGGTAGGTACCAGATTGACCTTATAATGGTAACTCAAAGGTTTAGAAAGCAGGTTTTAAACTGTAAGACAAATCCAGGGCCAGATATAGACTCTGACCATAACTTATTGGCTACGAACTGTCGATAACTTAAGAGGCTGCAAAAAGGTGGAAATTAAGGAGATGGAATCTGTATAAATTGAAGGAACCAGAGGTGGTTGAGAATTTTCGAGGGAGCATTACGCAAGGGGAAACAGGGGAAAATAATACAGTAGAGAAGGCTGGGTAGCTCTGAGAAATAGAGTAGTGAAAGCCGAAGATAATCATTGAGGCAGAAGGACAAGGCCCAATAGAAATCCTTGGGTAACACATGAGATATTAAACGTAATTGACGAAATTGACGTAATTGACGAAAAAAAAAAATATATATATATATATATATATATTTTTTTTTTTTTTTTTTTTTTTTTTTTTTTTTTTTTTTTTTTTGCTTACAGTACTACTTGTGTTAGGAAGACAATTGAACGATCCCCCCCCCCCCCCCCACCTGAAGAAAGCCGATGATTCTTCTACAATACGCCTGCTATTCAAGGCAGCCTACAATTCAGGAGCTTGAAGGCAGGCCTGCAGATACTTTGCCTACACGGTACAACTGTCATGCCGGAAAGCGTGTTTGCCACGAGTGGGAAATAACTTGGCCTCCATCTATTTGAGCCAGATGATTGCCTACATACGAGGGGTTGGAGAGCTCTTTATAGCCTCTATCTCTAATCCTATGGGACATAGTAGGTTATAAATCCCACGTTCGTGATTCTCGTGTTTCAAGCAGTGAAATGAAGCCGGCTGAGAGCGCGACACCCAATCAACATGGCGGCCAAGCGCCAGCCGGCCACAGCTGCGAGCTCAGGGCAGTTTATTGACTTCGTTGTCTGTTAATTCCTTTGTCATATATTTCAAGGCGTTCCTTCGGGGCAATCTATTTTTGCCATTAATAATTACAAATTTCAGCTAAGGGCAGAAAAATCATATTGTTGTTGTAGTTTTCAGTGCGCAGACTGGTTTGATGCAGCTCTCCACGCTACCCTGTCCTGTGAAAGTCTCTTCATCTCAGAATACGTTCGACAACCCACATCCCTTTGAATCTGCTTACTGTATTCGCCCCTCGGTCTCCCTCTACGATTTTTACCCCACACACTTCCTTCTAATGCTAAGTTGACGATTCCTTGATGTCTAGGATGTGTCCCACCAACCTATCTCTTCTCTTAGAATACGCAAGAAATTCCTTTTCGCCTCAATTCTGTTGAGCACCTCCTCATCAGTTACGTGATCCACACATCTAATTTTCATTATTCGTCTGTAGCACCACATTTCAAAAGCTTCTATCACCTTTTTGTCTGAACTCCTTATTGTACACGCTTCACTTCCAAACAATGCTACACTCCAGACAAATCCCTTCAGAAAGGACTTCCTAACATTTAAACTAATATTTGATGTAAACTAGTTGCGCTTCTTCAGAAACACTTTTCTTCCCATAGCCATTCTGCATTTTATTTCTTTACTTCGACCATCAGAAGTTACCTTGCTACCCAAATAACAAAACTCGTCTATTACTTTTATTGCCTCATTACCTAATTTAATTCCTTCAGCATCGCCTGATTTTCTGACGCTACATTCCATTACCCTTGTTTTACTCTTGTTGATGTTCATCTTATAACACTTTTCAAGACAATGTCCATTCCATTCAATTGCTCTTCCAAATCCTTTGTGGTCTCTGACAGGATTACTATGTCATCCCATGAAGGCTTTCACGGCCGGCGTCTTCATCAGTAAACACTTCCGGGCTGAGTTGCCGTGGTCGATCTATAAAACTTCCTCTCCCTGACGTTTCGTTCTTGACTACGGAAACATCTTCCGAGGTTGAGTCGACGACTGGCTTCTGGGGGCTGAGGCCGCTCCTTATATAAGATCGTAGAGGGCGCCACCTCACGTCACGTGGTGTCGATGTGTGGCTGTCTCTGGCTATCGCCTGTTCTCTCGATTGCGAGCAATCGATTGTCACGTGATTGATGCAACGTCGATCGCCATATCTTGTCTAATTTTAATCCTTCTTTACGATTAAAATTGTATTGATGTTTGTGAATTTCAATTGCCTCCCTATACATACGTGTATAATAGTGTGACGTCCTCGCCAGCACACTTGTCTAACAAAATTTTATCTCGTGATCTCCTTCCGTGAAAACATGTTCCGCCACTGCCGATTTGTCGATCTGTCCCAAGCGACAATTTCTTTTATGCTCTGTCAAACGTGTATTAATGCTTCTTTTTGTGGTTCCTATGTAAACTTTGCCACAACTACACGGAATTTTATATACCCCTGGTGTGGCCAGGGGATGACGAGCATCTTTTGTTGATCTAAGGCATTCACTATTTTTCTTAGTCGGTCTGAAAATAGTCTCCACTCGAAACTTGGACAGTACTTTTTCAATGCGATCCGTGATGTTATGAAAGAACGGAAGAAATACTTTTCCAGCTGATGGTTGTTGCTGTCTCCTATTTTTGTGCATTTTACTACTTGGGTGAAGTACTCGGATAATCTCGTTATTTGTGTAACCATTTTTCGCAAAGGCCTGTCGCAAGTGGTTTAGTTCTTCCTGTAAGTAGCCTGGTTCACAAATGTTATTGGCTCTATCCACTAGCGTTTTTATGACCCCTCTCTTTTGCCTAGGGTGGTGGTTTGAGTTCTTATGGAGGTAGCGATCAGTATGTGTGGCTTTCCTATAGACCTTATGGCCTAAGGTCCCATCCGCCCGTTTAATAACTGAAACATCCAGGAAGTTGAGTTGTCCATTATTCTCTTTCTCCATGGTGAATTTGATCTTTGGGTTGATGCTATTTAGATGCAACAGGAAATCATTCAGATCCTCTTCCTCGTGATTCCATATTACGAAGGTATCATCGACATATCGATACCACTTTGAGTGTCTTTTCTTGGCCGACTGCAGTGCTTGATGTTCAAAATATTCCATGAAAAAATTCGCAATTACGGGGCTTAGGGGGCTTCCCATGGCTACCCCATCGGTCTGTGCATAAAATTCACCATTATACTGAAAATACGTCGAGGATAGACAATGCTTGAACAAAGTCACTATATCAGAGGGGAACATGTCGACTATATGTGAGAGAGCTTCATCAACTGGAACCATAGTGAACAAAGACACTATATCAAAACTGACAAGAATGTCGTTAGGTCCGACAGTAATTTCCTTCAATTTCTCAATGAAATGTAGAGAGTTTTTAATATGACTCTCAGTTTTGCCTATGTAAGGTTGTAACAAAGAGGCAAGGTGTCTGGCCAGTTCTTGAGTAGGAGCTCCAATTGCGCTATCGGTCTCAAAGGAACATCTACCTTATGTATCTTTGGTAAACCATATAATCTCGGAGGGTAAGCCTCCGTTTTACAAAGATACTTTTTAACTTCTGTAGGAATAGAAGACTGTTTTATCAGACGATTGGTGACATTTAGAACATTCGTAGTGGGATCCTTTTTCAACTTCTTGTATGTGCCAGATTCCAGAAGATCACTGATCTTTTTGTGATAGTCCTCAGTATTCAATAGAACAGTAGCATTTCCCTTGTCAGCGGCAACTATAATAAGATTCTTGTCAGCACTGATATCCCGCAATGCTTTCCTTTCCCCTTGAGACAGGTTGCTGCTGGGTGGCTTAGCTTTCCGTAATATCCTGGAGGTTTCCATTCTAATTTCATCGGCAGAATGTGATGGTAACTGACGAATTCCTGCCTCTATATTCGCAATAATGTCCTCTGTAGGAACCTTGGACGGAGTAATTGCAAAATTCCCTCCTTTAGTCAGAACAGAAAGTTCTTCCTTAGACAATTCTTTATCCGATAAGTTAAAAACCGTTTGGGAATTGTTTGGAATCGGTGTTTCTTGTCGACCCTCTTGCAGACGATCAAACTTCTTCTTCTGCCTATTGGAGGCCACTTCTGTGCTAATCTCCATGGATCGAAATGTTAAACTGTCCACTATGTTCCAATGACCGAACTGCATTGTATTACTAATAGATAGATGCAGGTTTAGTAGTTGACTATCTAATATCGCCAGTCCTCGTCGTGTCTGATGTATCCGCTCACGTAGTAATGCCAGTTCCATACGAGTGTAAATACGGTTAGCTTGTGCCGAATTAAACATTCTTCTCACTTTTAAAAACTTGGGAACTATACCAGTATCACGGCAGCGTAGCAGAAAAGTAAGTGAGCAAAGTTGCTGACCTTTATTATTGCGTAAGTTCTCCAGTCGTCGTACCTTAACAGACATTTCCTCCCCGTAGAGGCGTCGAATCATCCCATGAAGGCTTCCACGGCCGGCGTCTTCATCAGTAAACACTTCCGGACTGAGTTGCCGTGGTCGATCTATAAAACTTCCTCTCCCTGACGTTTCGTTCTTGACTACGGAGAACATCTTCCGAGGTTGAGTCGACGACTGGCTTCTGGGGGCTGAGGCCGCTCCTTATATAAGAAAAAAAAAAGGTCAGCAACTTTGCTCACTTACTTTTCTGCTACGCTGCCGTGATACTGGTATAGTTCCCAAGTTTTTAAAAGTGAGAAGAATGTTTAATTCGGCACAAGCTAACCGTATTTACACTCGTATGGAACTGGCATTACTACGTGAGCGGATACATCAGACACGACGAGGACTGGCGATATTAGATGGTCAACTACTAAACCTGCATCTATCTATTAGTAATACAATGCAGTTCGGTCATTGGAACATAGTGGACAGTTTAACATTTCGATCCATGGAGATTAGCACAGAAGTGGCCTCCAATAGGCAGAAGAAGAAGTTTGATCGTCTGCAAGAGGGTCGACAAGAAACACCGATTCCAAACAATTCCCAAACGGTTTTTAACTTATCGGATAAAGAATTGTCTAAGGAAGAACTTTCTGTTCTGACTAAAGGAGGGAATTTTGCAATTACTCCGTCCAAGGTTCCTACAGAGGACATTATTGCGAATATAGAGGCAGGAATTCGTCAGTTACCATCACATTCTGCCGATGAAATTAGAATGGAAACCTCCAGGATATTACGGAAAGCTAAGCCACCCAGCAGCAACCTGTCTCAAGGGGAAAGGAAAGCATTGCGGGATATCAGTGCTGACAAGAATCTTATTATAGTTGCCGCTGACAAGGGAAATGCTACTGTTCTATTGAATACTGAGGACTATCACAAAAAGATCAGTGATCTTCTGGAATCTGGCACATACAAGAAGTTGAAAAAGGATCCCACTACGAATGTTCTAAATGTCACCAATCGTCTGATAAAACAGTCTTCTATTCCTACAGAAGTTAAAAAGTATCTTTGTAAAACGGAGGCTTACCCTCCGAGATTATATGGTTTACCAAAGATACATAAGGTAGATGTTCCTTTGAGACCGATAGCGCAATTGGAGCTCCTACTCAAGAACTGGCCAGACACCTTGCCTCTTTGTTACAACCTTACATAGGCAAAACTGAGAGTCATATTAAAAACTCTCTACATTTCATTGAGAAATTGAAGGAAATTACTGTCGGACCTAACGACATTCTTGTCAGTTTTGATATAGTGTCTTTGTTCACTATGGTTCCAGTTGATAGTCGACATGTTCCCCTCTGATATAGTGACTTTGTTCAAGCATCGTCTATCCTCGACGTATTTTCAGTATAATGGTGAATTTTATGCACAGACCGATGGGGTAGCCATGGGAAGCCCCCTAAGCCCCGTAATTGCGAATTTTTTCATGGAATATTTTGAACATCAAGCACTGCAGTCGGCCAAGAAAAGACACTCAAAGTGGTATCGATATGTCGATGATACCTTCGTAATATGGAATCACGAGGAAGAAGATCTGAATGATTTCCTGGTGCATCTAAATAGCATCAACCCAAAGATCAAATTCACCATGGAGAAAGAGAATAATGGACAACTCAACTTCCTGGATGTTTCAGTTATTAAACGGGCGAATGGGACCTTAGGCCATAAGGTCTATAGGAAAGCCACACATACTGATCGCTACCTCCATAAGAACTCAAACCACCACCCTAGGCAAAAGAGAGGGGTCATAAAAACGCTAGTGGATAGAGCCAATAACATTTGTGAACCAGGCTACTTACAGGAAGAACTAAACCACTTGCGACAGGCCTTTGCGAAAATTGGTTACACAAATAGCGAGATTAAACGAGTACTTCATCCAAGTAGTAAAATGCACAAAAATAGGAGACAACAACAACCATCAGCTGGAAAAGTATTTCTTCCGTTCTTTCATAACATCACGGATCGCATTGGAAAAGTACTGGCCAAGTTTCGGGTGGAGACTATTTTCAGACCGACTAAGAAAATTAGTGAATGCCTTAGATCAACAAAAGATGCTAGTCATCCCCTGGCCACACCAGGGGTATATAAAATTCCGTGTAGTTGTGGCAAAGTTTACATAGGAACCACAAAAAGAAGCATTAATACACGTTTGACAGAGCATAAAAGAAATTGTCGCTTGGGACAGATCGACAAATCGGCAGTGGCGGAACATGTTTTCACGGAAGGAGATCACGAGATAAAATTTTGTTAGACAAGTGTGCTGGCGAGGACGTCACACTATTATACACGTATGTATAGGGAGGCAATTGAAATTCACAAACATCAATACAATTTTAATCGTAAAGAAGAAGGATCAAAATTAGACAAGATATGGCGATCGACGTTGCATCAATCACGTGACAATCGATTGCTCGCAATCGAGAGAACAGGCGATAGCCCAGAGACAGCCACACATCGACACCACGTGACGTGAGGTGACGCCCTCTACGATCTTATATAAGGAGCGGCCTCAGCCCCCAGAAGCCAGTCGTCGACTCAACCTCGGAAGATGTTCTCCGTAGTCAAGAACGAAACGTCAGGGAGAGGAAGTTTTATAGATCGACCACGGCAACTCAGCCCGGAAGTGTTTACTGATGAGGATTACTATGTCATCGGCAAACTGCAAAGTTTTTATTTCTTCTACCTGAACTTTAATTCCCTCTCCAAATTTCTCCTTCCATTCCTTCACTGCCTGCTCAATATACAGATTGAACAACAATGGCGAAAGGCCACAACCCTGTCTTACTCCCTTCCCAACCTCTGCGTCCCTTTCATGCCCTTCGACTCTAATAACCGCTGTTTGGTTTTTATATAAGTTGAGTATAACTCTTCGCTCCCTATATTTTACCCCTGCTACCTCCAGAATTTGAAACACTGTATTCCAGTCTTGATTTTCAAAAGCTTTCTCCATATCTACAAACGCTAAAAACGTACGTTTGCCTTTCCTTAGCCTATCTTCTAAGATAAGTCGTAGTGTGAGTATTGCCTCCCGTATTCCAACATTTCTCATAAGCTCATACTATTATATAAAAAGAAACACGCCAGCCGCGGTGGCCGAGGGGACTGAGGCGCTTCAGTCACGGTCTGCACGGCCACCACGGTCGGGGGTTCGAATCCCCCCTCGGGCATGGATATTTGTGCCGTCCTAGTTCGTAAGTAGTTCCTAAGTAGTTTGTAAGTTTAGGGACTGATGACCCTGTGGTTAGGTCACATAAGATTTACAAACATTTGAAAAAGAAGCCCATTTTCCTCTGTCTGTCCCTTTTCACCTTTCATACTCCGAGGAGTAGGCCTACCGGACGTACCGTCATGCGGTTTCTTTTAATTTCTCCTTTAGAATCCTGGAATAATCTTAGGCTATATTTAATGTCAATACAAATATATGAAAAAAAGTAAAATAAGAAACATAACATAGAATCGTTTAACCCTTCTGTACTTTAGTCAGCTCTGGAGCCTAAACTATAAGAGCTAGACTAGTGTACATAGTATAGTCTTGCAGCACTAACAAACATCTAAAAAAATATATCCTTTATCATTTTTCTTTTCTAATGCGCGCTGGCAACAGATTGCTTCAGACTACAGATATAGTAATTGTTGGAGATCTGTAAAAGTGAGACATATGATCTTGCGGTCTTTTTCTTTAAATCTTCATTAGTTCTATAATTCTATACTACGTACTTTGGCGCAGGTATCATAGTTTACGCTACAAAATGTTCAAATGTCTGTGAAGCTAATGGGACTTAACTGCTGGGCCATCATTCCCTACACATTACAAAGGTGACGGAAGTGCGGAAGTGGTAAACTATTCTCCGATATTATTCTTATTTCAATTATTTTTTTATTTTCGTATTGTCATTTAATATAGCCTACGTTGAACACAGGATTATACCGAAGAAATTGAAAGAAACCGCATCACGATGCGTTCTGCAGTTCTCGAGTTAAAGTAGTTTAAAGATTATTAGCTAGTTAGTAATAAAATAAATAAAAACTATTAAGTCATAATTATTGGATGCCGAAAATTGTTTCCCAAATTACAAATGTTTATCAGTATTGGTTACAAAGTACAAGGTGAGTGGGCAACAGAATCTGTGCTCGCTGGTGGGCAAGCTCTCTGAAAGTAATGTTTAGAATTTGAAAAATTCCATCGCTGTATTGTATCCAAATTTTTGAGAAAACCAGGGGAGCTATAAAAAGTCGTTAAATTATAAGTTCATTTCATAATCTACAACTTTCTCGCTGACAAAAATTTCACGACCGCTACATAAAAAAGTGGCAGACGACTAATTTTTTCATGTCACAATTTTTATTTCGTATAAAAGTAATAGTTTCAATTTTTATTTTTATACAAAGACAATACGTATTGTCCTTGCTATGAACACTGTTGCATTCCTACAGTATTCACCTAAGTGAAAAATTTGGTAATTTTTTTCCTATCCTAAGGGGTTCGAATGACAATTTAATTAAGGCGAGCACAACTTGAAGAACGACACATTTATCGGAACAATTCCGTTTCTACACCCAACCAAGATGGCTGCCGGGCTTCACTGCCTATACGCTTATGTATGTGTTATAGCCTCTCTATGTTATTCTGTGCTCGCTGCTTTCAAGCGTATATTATCCAATTTGGGTGAAATCGATCCAGTGGTCTAGAAGGAGATGCTGGACATAGGGGAAGGTCGGGTAGCCGCGGACGGCGGGTAACCGCGTACGTTTCAATTTCTAAGAAACCAAGCACGTTGCGCTGGCAAGACTGTATTTGAAATGCGCGCCCTGTGGAGTAAAAACACATGCAAGTCAGTTGTGGCATAGGCACCAAAAAATGTTCAGATGTTTGTTAAGCTTAAGGGACTTAACTGCGGGGTTATCAGTCCCTAAACTTACAAACTACTTATGAACTACTTACGAACTAGGACGGCACAAATATCCATGCCCGAGGGGTGATTCGAACCCCCGACCGTAGTGGCCGTGCAGACCGTGACTGGAGCGCCTTCAGACCCCTCGTCACCGCGGCCGGCTGGCATAGGCACCGAGCGAGCTACTCGCAACGGTGAATTTTATTCGCGCAAAAATTTTTCGTCGTTCCTGTTTAACTTCGTTGGCGGTTTTCACCCATAAGAAGAGTTTTTGAAATTAGCATTTGATCTTACAAAAGCTCTGAAAGTCCCTCATAGATTTAATAAGGAGAAGAGTCATCTCCATATAAAAAAAAAGGTTTAGAAGAGAGACAGAAAAGGAAATGCAATAAAAAGGACAAGCCGAAAAAACAAAAAACGCAAATGCACTAAAGAAACGTTCATGGCAAAGACAAATATTCAGTCTCTCCGAACAGGATCAAGGAAAAGAGACAGAATGCATCACATGTGGAGAAATCTTCGAAGAAGACTGTATTCAGTGCTATAACTGCAGGGACTGGTACCATGAAAACTGATTTTATGTAGATGCTTGACATATTTATTACAATTGTATGTTTTCAAGGCCAAGAAACAAGTGGAGTACCACTGAATGCTGTGTCCGGGGCTACCCTCCAAATTTTTTAGTGCCAATAAACTGATTCAAAAGGGTATTTAAGATAGTTCATAAAAATTATTATCTATGCTTAGTTCTAAGTGATGTGACTAAAGAAGTTACCGGTTTCATTTTACGATGAAAGTTAACACAGAAAAATTGTTTATTGTTGTTTTATTAGCAATTCATTTTTGTGTCCGTGGCTACCCGACCTTCCCCTACATACATACGAGGATTGGAATTTAAATAGTGGCAACGCTGTTGCGATGACAGTATGCAATGGAATCTACTATTGCCGCTGATAGCTCATATTGTTGACATACTAACTTTACCTCAAAGCAAATGGACTCGCCTGTCCCACGTCGACAGCGTACGCACAATCGAGGAAAAAACACTTGTGAGCAAGTTGTCTAACGTAACGGCGTCGCTATGGTTTCGAAACAAGAACAACAGAGCTGGATCAAGATTTAATGTGCCAGAAGTCGTACAGCACGACAGTGACATCAAGGTCTTCAAGAGGCGTGCGGGGAATCGACATTGCCGTACACAAGAGTGGCACGTTGGGTAAAAGCAAACTATGCAACGGGCAGGTCGTCCTAGCTTCTTTGAACAAGTGCCACGTTAGCGGACAGTGATCGACGCAGACGATTAGTGACCTCTCACAAAAAACCGGATTAGCGCATACGACTGTGCTTCGCATTCTGAAGGAACGCCTGGGCATCGAACAATTGCATCACGACTGGTTCCGCATGAATTGACAAAAATACAGAAATGGATGCGTTACGACGCTGCTGAGACGCACTTGGAGCGCTATGAGCGCGAAGCTTTCTTACGCCGTATCGTAACACTGGATGAGAAAGCCGAAAAGTGAGTCAGAGCCCCAGTATGATAAAGTTAGGGTGATTCTCGTGCACGACTGTGATGGTGTTATCCTAACGCATTACGGCAGATCTTCAGTGCACAGTGTTACTGTTCGTGTTTGGAGAATCGCCTGGGACCAGCTTTGCAGAAGAAGCGGCAGCACTTTCTGCGCAAACCACCCATCATTTTGCACGAAAATGCGCAAGCGCATACAGTGAAAACTGTGGCTGTTTTATTCGGTCGATAGGACTGGGAAGTACTGGACCATCCGACATACTCCCCGGACTTAAGTCCCTGTGACTTTGATTTGATTCCTGGCATTCTATTCCAGAGATTCGACAGGCAGTAGTCCGCTCCATTCGCACCATCAACAGAACAGGCTCTGCTAACGGTATACTGCGCCTTACACATCGCTGGCAACGTGTTCTACATAACGCTGGTGACTACTTTGAAGAACAGTAACAGATGCAAACATGTAAAGCTTTTGTATCAGTTGTGAATAAAAAGTTGTCATTATTTAAGTTCCAACCCTCATATTTACTCAACACGCACTCTAGTTACTTCAGCGTGGTGAGGTGAAGATCTTTTTGTAGTGTCTCTGCTTGTAGCCATTTCTGAAAAAGTTATTTCTTTGTTTCAGATTCCGAGAGGTTCAGCATACATTCATCTCGGGAACATTTGATTTGTCACTGTGACGTATCTTCCGTCATACAGACTTCACGAATCCGGTAAGTAAAGAATAATTATTTTTTTGGATCTGTTGACATTTTATGCTGAACAGAATGTAGTTAAAGTGCCCAAACTTCCACGTCTTCATTTCTACATGCAGCGTATTGTAACAAAAATAGTCAAAAACAATTATTGGATTATTAGCTTTGAATGTCATCCCATGAACCACAGGCATCATGAAGATGTGGTGAACTGCGTGCCCTAACGATACAGATAGTCGTACCATAAATGCAACGGAGGGATATTTGTGGAGAGGCCAGACAAATGTGTGCTTGCTGTAGAACAGTGTTTTTCAATATTTTCGAATATGCGACCTCCTTCCAAATAAAAATATCTTGGCGACCCCAACTCACGAACATGAACTCTAGCAAAACTATGCCAACACTTTTTTTTGCTTCACCTTTCTTTTAAACTGTTGGGCATAGTTTTTTTTATATTTTCCGGAATGGTACACTTATCCTGTTTTTACATGATTTCCGACAAAAATTTGTTGTTTTCATTACACGTGTTTCGCATTTTACGGCAAGACTAAGCGAATTATGCTCATTAAGAAAGGCCCCACTGTATAGCTAATTTGCAGAGAATTTTTCAGAATTACTTATAGAATCACGTTATAGTACCTATCGAGTGGTTTCTGAAAACGGTTTTCAGATTTTGCACTTATTTATCATTAACAGAATGTACTGTGAAACAATGTATAATCTATTCAATTCGTAATGAGCGCTACGAAAGGAACTCCATAATTTTAACGTGAAATAAATTTCACTTAGGCAAACAAACGTTTTTTGTATTACTGAACCCCTAGTTATTTTATTAAGTACTTGCTCCTATGACGGCGATCCCTCGAGCAAGACTTGGCAACACCCTGGTTGTCGAGACCCACAGGTTGAAAAGCACTGCTGTAGATGGTCAGCAGTCTTTCCAGTAGTTGCTTAATATGGTTTTTTTAAAATCAATTAACTTCGGATTACAATACAGTTACTGCACACGGCTGGATTGTTGAATCCTTTAATCTGGTGGTAAAGAATATGAAAATGAAATGAATAAGTTGAAGTTAAATATAATGGTGATTAGTGACATTTGGACGCAGAATGATCAGTACTTCTGGTCAGGCAAGGCAAACACAAAGCTGACACTCACCACAGTAGTACGATTTTTTGTATGCCAACTAACTTTGCCGATGTCGATGGTGAAAAAGAAAGTGGGGTAAAATGAATTATTCAGACAATTTAAGTGAGAGAAAAACGTGATTGTGATGGTGGTCTATAATTCGATAACAGGTAAAGAAAGAGAAGGAAAAATAGTGGGTGAATATGATCTGGCGAAAACGAGTAAAGGTGGAAGGCACTTGATAGAATTTTGCACATAGCATAATCATCAGTAACACTTGGTTTAAGCCGCAGTGTAGTGGCCCAGCGTTCCAAAGCGCATAGCTGCGAAGCGCGCCACTGCTCGCCGCCGGAGGTTCGAGTCCTCCCTCGTGTACGGATGGATTTGTTCTCCTTAGCATAAGTTAGATTAAGTAGTTTGTAAGCCTAAGGACTTATGTCCAGAGTAGTTAAGTCCTATAGATTTACAAACATTTGGACTTGGTTTAAGAATCATGAAAGAGGGCTGTATTCGTGGAAGAAGCTCTGGCGATATGTGGAGTCAGCGTGGACTTCAGTACAGAGTTTCTCTCATTCATTGAGGAAGAGTGTCGAAGCGCTTACAGCCAGCAGTGATGTGATCTTTGTACAACTTGTTATCTCCCAAATAAATTTGTTTGTGATATCTCCAATCGTTGCATTTTGGATGGGAAACAGTGTATTTACTTCACTGAGAGATACAAACAACCGATACACTTGTTGCGCGATGAAGTTTCTAAGGGAACATTCAACAGAGAATTTGTACTTCATACAGCAGTCACCCGCCTAGACGACTATGAATATCAGATGTATTCTAAAAGCAGTTAATAACTCAAGTTCAAACTAAAAAAAAAGAAAGGAACAGATTTATAAGGACTTTTAAGAATAACTGCAGTGTATGTAGTGAACATACGTAGCGCAGCGGCCGGTTTCGATGATCGGAAGCGTCCGTTATCATCGATGGTGGTGGAATACTAATTATTCTTAATGTTTTACTGTCCCTCTTAATGTATACTGATAAACAGAATACAGCACTAGACAAATCTGGGACAGTTCGACAGATGCGCAGGTAACATTCCAGATTTAAAATCTGTTTGTTTGTACCGAAAATTGACCGAGGCGTCCGATGGAAGAGCTGATGAGCATCATTTGTTTTGATTTACTCCTTCCGGACACTACAAAAACATAATTGCAAATAAGTGCAGAAACACCAGAAAAAATGTACTAGACGACTGAGACACTCTACATATAACAGGATAACAATTTTATATAATCGATAACTAAAAAGTTAATTAGTACTTCACGTAAAGGCTATCTGTAATTTAAACAATATACCCAGTTTTTTGGTTGTTGTTCCGTCCCTCCTGCATTGTTGTGTTTTTGAGGGTTTTTTTGTTGTTTTTTATGCTAATGCTATAAATTATATTTTCGTCTGTCCACTTCCAGATACCGGTATTGGGCCTCCTTCAATACGTAGGAAACAAAAATATTCATTTTATGCGATTTTTCTCTTGCATTATAACCTCAAAAACACGACTAATCCGCAAGAGAGGTATCATAACACACTTGCAAACATCAAGCAAAATACTTAAGTAAATATTTGCACTTCACGTGCTAAACACGAACATACCGGCTGTTACAAAAAGGTACGGCCAAACTTTCAGGAAACATTCCTCACACACAAAGAAAGAAAATATGTTATGTGGACATGTGTCCGGAAACGCTTAATTTCCATGTTAGAGCTCATTTTAGTATTTCAGTGCAAATGTTCTGTTTACGTATGAGACTTCATTTCAACGTGATCAAATTGTAAATTTTCACAATCAACATGGGTGGGCTGACGAGAATCCGCGCGCAATTCTGCAATCACGTCATCAACACAGACTTTCTGTGCACGTTTAGGCAGGAATTGTTGGTGATGTCTTGATTGGGCCTCATGTTCTTCCACCTACGCTCACTGGAGCACGTTATCATGATTTCATACGGGATACTCTACCTGTGCTGCTACAACATGTGCCTTTACAAGTACTAGATAACATGTGGTTCATGCACAATGGAGCTCCTGCATATTTCAGTCGACGTGTTCGTACGCTTCTCAACAATAGATTCGGTGACCGATGGATTGGCCTCTACGCTCTCCTGACCTCAACTCCCTTGACTGTCATTTATGGAGGCATTTGAAAGCTCTTGTCTACGCAACCCCGGTACCAAATGTAGAGACTCTTCGTGCTCGTATTGTGGACGGCTGAGATACAATACGCCATTCCCCAGGTCTGCGTCAGCGCATCAGGGATTCCGTGAAACGGAGGGTGGATGCATGTATCCTCGCTAACGGAGGACATTTTGAAAATTTCCTGTAACAAAGTGTTTGAAGTCACGTTGGTACGTTCTGTTGTTGTGTGTTTCCATTCCATGATTAATGTGATTTGAAGAGAAGTAATAAAATGAGCTCTAACATAGAAATTAAGCGTTTCCGGACACATGTCCACGTAACATATTTTCTTTCTTTGTGTGCGAGGAATGTTTCCTGAAAGTTTAGCCGTACCTTTTTGTAACAACCTGTATATTTGCAGCTTATTCCGCTCCTAGTAACGGATCATAAACACACGAGAAACAAATTCCTATTACGGTCTGTTCTTACATGTCAGGCACTTCCTTTAACGTGTAACAGTTCCGTATGGACAAATTTTTATTGAGATATGGTTCAACAGCCGTCAG
Organism: Locusta migratoria; assembly: GCA_026315105.1. Taxonomy (NCBI): domain Eukaryota; kingdom Metazoa; phylum Arthropoda; class Insecta; order Orthoptera; family Acrididae; genus Locusta; species Locusta migratoria. The sequence goes on from CM048745.1 coordinate 107,941,987, forward strand.
ATATTTGAGGAAATGCATACTGTAAACCGTCAGCTGTTTATTATTTGTCAAACTTCTACCGGTTTCGGTTATAAGCCATCTTCACGGAAGAGAACTAGACAGATTGATTAAACAGGTGCATTATATGCCTCCTTATTCATACTGGCATGCATGTCACACAATAAAAATAAATAAACGTCACTAGGCATCACGTCTTCATTAAAAACATAAAAGCAATGCTAGGATGTATTTTTATTGTGTGACATGCATGCCAGTATGCATAAGGATGCATACAATGCACCTGTTTATTCAGTCTGTCTAGTTCTCTTCCGTGAAGATGGTCTATAACCGAAACCGGTATATATATATATATATATATATATATTTTACTTATGGGACTTAACTACGGGGTCATCAGTCCCTAAGCTTACAAACTACTTATGAACTAGCTAAGACTAAGGACGGCACAAATATCCATGCCCGAGGGTATTCGAACCCCCGACCGTAGGGGCCGTGCAGACCGTGACTGGAGCGCCTCAGTCCCCTCGGCCACCGCGGCCGGCTAAAAGGCATATACTTTTAAGTCTAATTACCGTACCTTCGTTTAGAAACGAATTCCATATAAGTTTCTTACGTTCAACACCCTCTGAGTTGACTGCAATTTTAGTGAAGTTTCTGAGTAGAAACCCGATGTTTTTCTGCAAAAGTTCAGGTCTTCTATTGTTTATTAGCCGTTTTTTGTTCTTAATACAAAATTAAATTCTTCATTAGAAGTCATAGATTTCAAGGAAATATACCTTCCAGTGGTTCTTAGGAAACCTAAGAAAGACAAATGTGGAGTTATTTTGTAGTTATTACGATTTATATGGCACTACATACCTGCCCTATAGTAAAAAGTAGCTTCACATCAACTATTCACACTCATCCGATATCGTATTCAGAAATACAGAGTGTTACAAAAAGGTAAGGCCAAACTTTCAGGAAACATTCCTCACACACAAAGAAAGAAAATATCTTATGTGGACATGTGTCCGGAAACGCTTAATTTCCATGTTAGAGCTCATTATATTACTTCTCTTCAAATCACAATCATGGAATGGAAACACACAGTAACAGAACGTACCAGCGTGACTTCAAACACTTTGTTACAGGAAATGTTCAAAATGTCCTCCGTTAGCGAGGATACATGCATCCACCCTCCGTCACATGGAATCCCTGATACGCGGATGCAGACCTGGGGAATGGCATATTGTATCACAGCCGTCCACAATACGAGCACGAAGAGTCTCTACATTTGGTACCGGTTTTGCGTAGACAAGAGCTTTCAAATGCCCCATAAATGAAAGTAAAGAGGGTTGAGGTCAGGAGAGAGTAGAGGCCATGGAATTGGTTGTAGCAGCACAGGTAGAGTATCCCGTATGAAATCACGATAACGTGCTCCAGTGAGCGTGGGTGGAAGAACATGAGGCCCAATCAAGACATCCCCAACAATTCCTGCCCAAACGTTCACAGAAAATCTGCGTGGATGACGTGAATCGAGGAAGTACAGTACTTATTAACGAAACAATTGGGTATTTTGACAATTGTCTGCACGAGTTATTTCAATTTACATTTAAAGAGAAATACTAAAATGAGCTCTTACATGGAAATTAAGCGTTTCCGGACACATGTCCACATAACATATTTTCTTTCTTTGTGTGTGAGGAATGTTTCCTGAAAGTTTGGCCGTAGCTTTCTGTAACACCCTGTATACCTCGCGGTGCTGTCGTGACTGTGTATGTTAGACTATCAGGCTACTAATGGGAAGGATCGCAAATATCAAACATGAGGAAACCACGGCTGTCAACAGTCATATGACAAAGTACCGCAAAATTCAAATTCGCCCTCACTTCACGCACACCGTCTACATCAATTCTCCACGCTGCGTCCCTTGCATTCGTAAACTGCAGCAGAATAACAGTTTGGCTTCCCGGCGTTTGTGTGTAAAAGAAGGACGTGTGTTTGAATGCAGCTGAGAGAACTGTTAATGCCACGATCAAGTGATGCACATGCTGTTTGCCAGAATTGTCGCATATAACTTCACTTCACCTTCGCCATAGAGCATCTTTACAACCATTATTGCCAAGATCCTCTGCTGTTCCTTATCTACATAGAAGATTGAGGAGCAATCTGAGCGCCCCTCTTAGGTTAATTGATGCTGTCATTTATCGTCTACTAAAGTCACTAAAGGAGCAAAGCCAACTTCAAAACTATGTAGTTAAGGTATTTGTATGGTGCAAAAATTTGCAATGACCGTAAATAATGAAAAAGTGAGGTCATCCATATGACCACTAAAAGAAAATCTGTCAAATTCATTTAGACATTAAATCAGTCAATTCTAAAAGGCCGGCCGCGGTGGCCGAGGGGACTGACGCGCTCCAGTCACGGTCTGCACGGCCACTGCGGTCGGGGGTACGAATCCCCCCTCGGGCATGGATATTTGTGCCGTCCATAGTATAAGGTAGTTGATAAGTAGTTTGTACGTTTAGGGACTGATGACCCCGTAGTTAAGTCCCATAAGCTTAACAAACATTTGAACATTTGATTTGAATTCTAAAAGCGGTAAGTTCGACTAGATCAGGAGCAACTTAGAACACAAAAAATATTGTGGGGAAGGCGAACCTCCGGCGAACCTTCAGATGTCAGACAGTCAGAACGGTACCAAATGTTGTACATCGATAAACTATCAACCGAAATTCCTATGTAATTCGTGCTACGTGCTGCCGTCCAGGAGAACGTTTGTAAACTATAAGTAACATCTAACCTACGGAGTAGAGGAAAAGCATAACTGTGAGAGCTTTACCAGGTTGCGCTACCGTGGGCTATAGTCGAGCCGCCGAAAGAATGACTCTGACAGCTAGCGGCTATGTTGCCAATACTGCTACGCGGCTGTTTGTTGTTACGCCGTGTCGGTCGCGGGCATACGAATATCACGTCCGAAAATTTTGGGTCCGTTCCTATGTACTAATAAAGCGTGAACGAACGAGAACAATCACGAAGTAATGAAAACCACTCTTTTTCAGTAAAAAAGGAAATTTTTAGAAATATATGTCGAGTTAAAACGTCATATGTTCCAATATTCCATTAAATACAATGAATCATTTAGTCTTTAGCCAAAGTTCGCTAGCTGAAGAATTTTGTTTATATATTTCATCTTCTATAATTATTTTCCACAGACTCGCTGTTATTACTCGGACACTGTATTGTGGAAGTCTGCCGAGAGGGTAAACAAATAAGGACTACCACTTTACAAGTAGTAAAACCGCTTCTTCCAGTGAAATGATTTGTCTTTTTACATAAAAAGAGTTTTTGTCTCATTCGTTTATGGTCGCTGTGACTGCCATAGTATAGTGTCTGAGTAATATTATCAGATCAGTTTCGACAGCTAGTCTATTGGTCACAGAATTAGAAATAAAATAACATAATTTTTCAATAAATGATCTTTGGTTGCGAAACAAACTATACATTAAAAATCAGTCGCGGCCATCATCATGTGCAATGCACCGCTGCTACTGCTACTATCGTCCCCTAATCTTATTATTAATTCTTCTACCCGTTCTTATAGTGTACCTTCTCGTTCCCATGCCTCTTCTAAGACGTGCCACGTATATGTGACAACATTGTTCCATTTTGTGGGAGTAATACTGCCCAATGCTTCACGAACTAAGAATTCTACTTTTGTTAATGAAAAACGTTTATTATTTCTGCAACTTACGATTTCACCTGAGCCCACACGAGTTCTATTGCATTGAAATGGTAATGATATGGTGGAAGGCGAACCCTCTATGACCACTTTCTTCAGCAATTGTATCAATTTCATAAAGGATTTTTTGGCTTCTGTTTTTGTAACACAACGAGACAAACGATGAACACGCGACAGATGCTTTGCAGCGACTGAAGCAAGGTTATGACTGAAGCACGCCACCCTGTGCGACCTTGCGTGGCAGGGTGGCAAGGCGACACCGTTACCCCGGCAACGTTTATGAATTCCAGAGCTCAGGTTGGTGGTTGAGTGTCCCCCCACCCTCTGCGGCCCACGTGCGCGAACTGTCAGGGTCGTTCTTTCGGCGGCCCGACCATAGTTGGTAGAACCCTAGTTCGTCGAACAGGGGGTAGTGGGTTCAAGCTCCGCCTAGGGATTTTTTTTTTTTTTTTTTTTTTTTTTTGTAAACTGCAGTACGTTGAAAATTTTTAAAAGAGAATGTCTATAACGTTCTATGAGTTCATTTCGGAAAACAGCACTGACAGCTGCAACAGTAGCAGTAGCGTGCGGACTGGACAGCAACGTCAGCCCCACTTGATGGTACGGGCAAACACACGGCACTCTAGCCACAGCACGCACATCCGCTGAATGGCAGTGCTGCCTATCTAGAAGTCAATTATTATTATTTTTATTATTATAAAATTCACGAAAAACCTTAATCTGAGTAGCAAGAGGCAAATTTGAATCACCGTCTTCCCGAATGCCAGTCCAATGTGCCACCACACGCATAACTATGACTTTGCTACATATAGCATAGTCTATAAAATTAAATTTCACACGCCTTCTAAAGTTGTTTAACAACTATGTTAGACAGACAATATTTTCAAGTATATCGAGTGTCGCCGATGGTGCTGTTAGAATCTGGATCCAACTCATCTGTTTCTCGAGTGATAGAGAATGTTGATAGAACACCCTTGTGTACGTGCGTATTCTTAGAAATCGTCTTCACTGACTTCCTTATCTGCGCGGCGTGGTAAGTTTCTCAGAAAGGCATTCGGAAATAGTTCCCTGAATTTTGTACTACGGTAAAGTTATCACGCAAGCACGGCAGGGTTGTGTTTCCCGCCGCAATGGAACTCCTTCTTAGATGTTGTGTGTTCTACATTACACGAAAATGTGTCAGGAATATATTGTCGCCTGCTGCAGTTTTCAACGTATCGTCTTCAACTTCTGTCCCCTAAGGATATGCTTCGCGCTCTTCTCCAGTTCATGCGTCTTTCATCCCACTTCGATCAGCTTATCAAAAGCATCGTTTTCTCGACGACATGCAACAGTGAGATCAAGCTATTCACAGGAGATCCGCATGTGCAGATGTCCATAGTCTCGAATTTTAATTGACCATGCAATGAATCTGTTCCTGTATATAGACGTAATGTATGCAGAAGAAGGGCTAAATCCTGTAGTTTCACCCATCAGCGTAGGAAAAAGTTTGCATTAAATTACAGTGATGCCGCGTTGTTTCCGAAGATCTTTTCTCTTTTCTTCTATGACAGCTTCAGTTCCTATTTAGCGCCATAGCTACTAAATGTTGTTCAAATGTTTGTAGAACTTATGGGACTTAACTACGGGGTCATCAGTCCCTAAGCTTACAAACTACTTATGAACTAGCTAAGACTAAGGACGGCACAAATATCCATGCCTGAGGGGGGATTCGAACCAAATGTTCAAATGTTTGTATAGCTTATGGGACTTAACTACGGGGTCATCAGTCCCTAAACTTACAAACTACTTATGAACTAGCTAATCCTAAGGACGGCACAAATATCCATGCCCGAGGAGGGATTCAAACTCCCGACCGTAGTGGCCGTGCAGGCCGTGACTGGAGCGCCTCAGTCCCCTCGGCCACCGCGGCCGGCGGATTCTAACCCCCGACCGTAGTTGCCGTGCAGACCGTGATTGGAGCGCATCAGTCCCCTCGGCCACCGCGGCCGGGCCGTAGCTACTATTAGCTATTTAACGGCAGTCATTTTTGTCGGTGTACTTGCCGAAATACTTCATATTCCCAAAGTTACGAAGATAATTTTCATAACGTCCAGCCGGCCGCAGTGGCCGAGCGGTCTGCGGCACGCCAGTCTGCTCGGCCGCTACGGTAGTTCATAAGTAGTTTGTAATTTCAGGAACTGATGACCCCGCAGTTAAGTCCCTTAAGCTTAACAAACATTTCAACATAACGTCCAATTTCTTTCATTTTTCCCCCTTTCTTTTATTTCACCTGTTTCACCTGTTCACCTGTTTGTTAAGCTTAAGGGACTTAACTACGGGGTCATCAGTCCCTAAACTTACAAACTACTTATGAACTACCTACAACTAAGGACGGCACAAATATCCATGCCCGAGGGGGGATTCGAACCCCCGACCGTAGTGGCCGTGCAGACCGTGACTGAAGCGCCTCAGTCCCCTCGGCCATCTTTTATTTCCTGGTTGTCTCGAATAAGATGCCTGAAAGTGCAATTATCTTAATGTTTATAACGTCTATATTTCCCAAGGGGGAATCAGCAGCTATGGTATTTATAATGACTCAACACGTTAGTCTGAGAAAACACCGAAGGGTCTCACTAAGAAAAATGTTCAAGTGTTTGTAATTCTATCGGACCAAACTGCGTGGTCATCAGTCCATAGCTTACAAACTACTTAAACTAAACTAACCTAAGGACAACACACACACCCATGCCCCAGGGAGGACTCGAACCTCCACGGCGAGCAACCGCGCACTCCGCAGCGAGACGCTTTAGACCGCTCGGCTACTCCACCGCGGCGTCTCATTAAGAAGCAAACCCATTTTGCTGAAAGAAACTGACATGGAGACCACATGGGTATCGGATTTTAGAATTTCTTTTTATTTATGGTACGTGAAATTCAGAACTTAAATAACAATCAGCCAAAGCCATTCGACGCAACTCACAAAAATTCCCGAGAAAATCGATTTGAAGTTTTGCAAGTACCTGTAAGTAGCAGTTATACAAACAGATGCAGCATCTGGCAGTGTAGCTGAGGTGGCCTCATAAGTCTGTGGTTCGAATCCCGCTCAGACATATATTTCTTTCATTGGTTTCGAATTCGGTTACATGAAATATTTTTGGATCTCTAATCCCACGCGTTGTGTCAGGGGTTATTTATTTATTTATTATTTTATTATTATTTTTAATGTTTTATTTATTTATTTTAATTTTTATTTATTTATTTTAATTTTTATTTATTTATTTATTTGTGGAAGTAGACGAGCTGAAGACCTTGTTGTCACCTAAAACGATGGCTGAATAGGTTACCTGCTTGGAAAGCCGTTAGAATCTGTAGAGATGACTTTCCAGAAACAACGTCGTAGCTCTTCACAAACTGAACTATCAAAGGCAACCGTCGGCAACTAATTATGAAGCCAATACTGCAAAAAAGTAACTGTTTGATTTAAACCATCATTGTTAACAGCCTTTTATAAGATATAGATAATATAGAAAAATATGTGCATTTTTCGGAAAAATTACCATTAGATATTAAAATTGTGTAAGTATTCGAACACAATAAAAAAAATAAAAACTACTATGACGGTATTTGAACCACCGAACCTATGGTAGTAAGGCCAGAACGCTATCTGCTGGGCTACATCGACAGAAGCTTTAATTGATTTAATTATTACGTGTACTTCCAAAACTTCGAAGTCGATTTTCTCAACAATTTATAGGGTTGCATCGAATGGTTTTCGCTGATTGTTATTCGAGTTCTGAACTTCACGTACCATAAATATAAAGAAATTCTAAAATCCGATACCCATGTGGGTACATACGTTGTCGCTGATCCGCAGCAGTGTACATATAAACATTGCAAATAGCGTAATTTTCCGATTTCTGCTGCTCTTCTAAAGATGGACAATCGATCTGTAACACATGCAAATTTGTGTCGGACTGGGACTCGAACCCGCGCCTCCCACTTTTTTGCGTGTGGTCGCTTTAACCAATCGGCAACTCGAGCACGCTTCCTCGCCATAACCAAACTTCCATATCTTGCAGTTGTCTCTATCACTCAAATGCTCGCACACATTGTAGTGTGGACAAGCGATGGATTGTCCATCTTCAGAAGAGCAGCAGAAATCGGAAATTTTCGCCATTTACGGAATATATATGTGAATACTTACACTGATGTGGGGCACAGCCAACATTTGTTACTCCAGAAGAGTTAATGATAGAAGTCAATGTTATGACAGGATTAAGGCGGTAGAATTACCTCTCCCTCTCTCGCAGGGTATACTATAAGCACCTTCTGTCATAAAAAAAAAAGCTCAGCCAAGAATACATCGAACAATAACGACCAAACACAATCAGTGACCGCAAGAAACAGAACTATCCATAGGGCAATTAAAAAAAGTTAAGGCAACTGCTCGCAAAAACAAGGAAGACTGATTCCAGTCCAGGTCTAGCACAAATGATGTGTTACAGACAGATTGTCTATCTTCAGAAGTGCAACAGACGTCGGAATATTTCGCAAATTTGGGGAGTGTATATGTGAATATTTACACGTACCGTTGTTTATATAAGAAGGAAAGGAGAATGAGAGCCGGCTGCGGTGGCCGAGGGGACTGAGGCGCGCCAGTCACGGTCTGCACGGCCACTACGGTCGGGGATCCGAATCCCCCCTCGGGCATGGATATTTGTGCCGTCCTTAGGATTATCTAGTTCATAAATAGTTTGTAAGTTTAGGGACTGATGACCCCGTAGTTAAGTACCATAAGCTATACAAACATTTGAACATTTTTGGAGAATGAGAATTACAAAAATAAAGGGGGTAAAGGAGGAGGTGTCGCAGGAGGAGTAGGGGAAGGGGGGAGGTGGAGATCAACAGAGAGAGGGATGAAGGGATAAAAGAAGAATGGAATGGGCATACAGGAAGGGAGGGAGGATACAGACGTAGAGAGGAGGGAGGAGAAGATGGATACAGTGTGGAATAACAGATGTACAGGAAGTGTGGTGAATGTGATGGGCATAGACAGGGGCGGAGGAGGAGATGGAAATGGAGGTGTATATACGAGGGTTGGAATTTAAATAGTGGCAACAACTTATTCACAGCCGATACAAAAGCGTTATATGTTTGCACCTGTTACTGTCCTTGAAAGAAGTCACCAGCGTTGTGTAGAACCCGTTGCCAGCAATCTGGAAGGCGTATATACCGTTGATGGTGCGAATGGAGCGGCCTACTGCATGTCGAACCTCTGGAACAGTTCTGAAGCGAGGTGGTTCCTTCGTCTTCGGAATCAAATCAAAGTCACAAGGACTTAAGCTTAGCGAAAGAAGCGGCAACACTTTCTGCATGACAACGCGCTGGCACATTCAGCGCAAGCTGTGGATACTCTGTTCGGTCGATGGGACAAAGATGCACTGTAGCATCCACCATACTCTCCGGACTTAAGTCCTTGTGTCTCATTTGATTCCAAAGATGAAGGAGCCGCTTCGTAGCATTCGCTTGAGAACTGTTCCAGAGATTCGACAAGCAGTAGGCTGATTGACAAGTAGAGGGGAAGAGAAGGCAATTAAGGTGTACTAGTATTGCCTGAGGTCGAAAATCGACCAATTGTGTTTACAATGATCACTGGGGTTAAATTTTTACATATCATGTCAGCGGCCTCGCGTGATTATATGAGCAACATCAACAACACGACAGAAAATCTTTGCCCATTTGTTCGAACCACATAGAATGACTAGATTAGTGTATCTTTATGGTTGACAGGTTCTTGTATGTACCCTCGTCCGGTCAGTAAAAATAATTCCCTCGTAAAGCGAAGATTCCATGAGAAAACATCAGCGTTGTCAAGCGATTGGCTAAAATGAAGACTCACAGAATTCTCACTATTCAGCATCTGTTGCCAACATTATCATAGGAGGCCGCTGGGATATTTGGTAGCCGGCCGCAGTGGCCGAGGGACTGAGGCGCTCCAGTCACGGTCTACACGGCCACTACGGTCGGGGGTTCGAATCCCCCCTCGGGCACGGATATTTGTGCCGTCTTTACTATAAGGTAGTTGATAAGTAGTTTGTAAGTTTAGCGACTGATGACCCCGTAGTTAAGTCCCATAAGCTTAACAAACATTTGAACATTTTTTTTTTTTTATATTTGGTAAAATTTAACCGGCACTGGGAGGTATGAAACGGTATCTTTTACGTGTTAAGGAAAATGCCTGACACAACAACAAATAAAAACGGAAGTATATACTTCTCATGCCATTTTCGAATTATATAACTTTCATTAGTCTAATATTTTAAATGGAACTACAATTTGGGTGTTCGTATATTTATACAACGCCAAGAAATGGTGTTATTTGGATACTGTGATTTTCAGAGTTCCAGAGCTGACAACATTTCGACTTCATAGTTCCACCCGTGCACCGCTACATGGCGCATCATCATATCGGCATTCTCAACTTCGTAGTTCCACCCGAGCACCGTTAGATGCCTCTCCCAGCGCATCGTCCTTTATATCGGCGTTCCTTTAACCACTCTTAATCACTGCGAAAATGTTCAAATGTTTCAAATGTTCGTTAAGCTTATGGGACGTAACTACGGGGTCATCAGTCCCTAAACTTACAAACTACCTATCAACTACCTTATACTAGGGATGGCACAAATATCCATGCCCGAGTGGGGATTCGAACCCCCGACCGTAGTGGCCGGGTGGCCGTGCAGACCATGACTGGAGCGCCTCAGTCCCCTCGGCCACCGCGGCCGGCGAAAATGAAGCATTTGAACGGCACAAGAAAGTTAATACTGCAGATGCGCTGCATTACAGCGTCTTTGGTCGAGGCCAATCAGTGAGTTGATTGTTGGAGAATGTAGAACTTGATCCAAGCTGTAGATAACAAAATTTCTACTTCCTTTTACCACTTTTAATGGCTAAAAGCACAAATACTATTTATATTCGTGAAATCTACGACAAACAATCTTTCGAATTATGTAACTTTCATTGGCCTTCTTGTACGAATAAATTAGTAATCTGTACCACAATTTTCGTGTTAGCGTATTTATATAATGATATACAATTCCAATTTGCCATACATATTAGCAATTGCGAAGCATTTCCGGGTTCGATAGTCACTTAACAGACACTAATGTAGTGTAGGACGTAGGTCTGCCTGTGTACTCTAGAGGAACACGACCCCAGGTCTAATAAGTCGGTTGCTCGCTGTGGAGGTTCGAGTCCTCCATGGGGCATGGGTGTGTGTGTTTGTCCTTAGGTTAGTTTACTTAGGTTTAAGTAGTTTGTAAGCTACGGACTGATGACCACGCAGTTTGGTCCGATAGATTTACAAACATTTGAATATTTCTAATAAGTATCGTACGGTCATGCCATAGAACTTTGGTGGTGGAAACGTTATGCAACGTGTGGGTTGGAAATGAGAAGCGCTAGTAAAGTGCGGCGGCGGCGACCAGGTGTCGGCTAATGAAGCAGCTGGCAGCGGTGCGGCAGATAAGCAGAGGACTCTCCAGCAGCCAACATGGCCGCCGCGGTCGCCAGTCGATAGGGCGCAGCACCGCCGGTGGCCCCTCGCTTAATACCCGCCCCCACTGCTGTACCAAGTGCCTGGCATTACTGATAAACAGGACTGAGAAACACACCCATAGGGTCCGACGACAGCGAATTTAGAGCTCTATCGTCCACCATCCGACAGGGACCCCATGTTACCACTTGACATTCCGTACAAGATGTCCCACGTCCGGGATTACTATTTCAACCGGAGCTATGTACTACGGACAGCAACGTCACAGCACAATACGCAGGGCCGGCGCAAGACTAACTGCCGCCCCGTGCGAGTTCTAAAATTGCCTCCCCCTCATTAAAAGGGAAAGAAGAGACAAAAAACCACGTGGAACGTTAAAATCGGCCCATTTTTTGTATAACACTTATGTTCTCACATCTTTTTTTTAATAAAATAATAATACGTTTGATAGTTATATATCGGCCTTATATATAAACGGAAAAGGTTTGTACCAAAAATCTAAAAGCGTTTATGACCAATTTGTAAAATATTTTACACCACACACTGGTAAACATTCGGAAGGATACGGGCTGCAAATTTTTTAATTATAAAGACTTTTCGGAAAATTCTACTATAAATTTCGATGAGTCATACAGAGAGCAAGTTCTTATTTCGATAAGAAACTAAGGTCCGGAAGTAACAACCCTTCTTTGCCTTTTCTATTGTGTAACTAACCTCTTCTACTCCTTGATTTCCATATTTTTGGAGGAGGTAGCGTGAACCAAGACAAGAAAATTAATCTACTAAACACGGACTCTACAATGAATACCTTAAGAGCTATGAAGACTTGGCCAGTCTGCGGTTCGCAGCCTCTGGTACCAGCTGCTTTACAATGTCTTGCCAACAAACCAAAGGATGATCGATATACGCCTTGTAGTTTCTGGCAATTGTCCAGCGTCAGGTCCCGGATACCAGAGAACACAGGTTGCCGCTGTTTGCTGATGATGCTGTGGTGTATGGGAGGGTGTCGTCTGTAACTGACTGTAATAGCATACAGGATGAGTTAGACAAAATTTCTAGTTGGTGCGAAGAATGGCAGCTAGCTCTCAATGTAGAAAAATGTAAAGTGATGCGCATCAGTAGAAAAAGCAATCCCATAATGTTCGAATACAGCATTAGTAGTGAGCTTCTTGATGCTGTCGCGTCGTTCACATATCCAGGCGTAACATTGCAGAGCGATATGAAATGGAACGAGCATGTGAGGACAGTTGTAAGGCGGACAGCCGACTTCGTTTTATTGGGAGAATTTTGAGAAGATGTACTTCACCTGTAAAGGAGACCGCGTATAAAACGCTTGTACGACCACGTCTTGAGTATTGCTCAAGTGTTTGGGAAGACATAGAGGCGGTTCAGAGGCGAGCAGTGTGAGATTACCGCCCAATAGAAATACTGGTAATTAATAGCTTTTGACAATTAAACAGTATGAAGTTCACTGCAAACATTGACCATGCCAATGCACTAAATGTTACACAATTTTAATATTATTAATTATGGTAGCAATGTATGTACACAGTTAGGTGACAACGTTTATAGTTAGGCCATAGGTAGAAATTCTCCGCGTTGAGATTTGCTGTGTGCTTGTAGCTGACGGAAGGCCAGCGAGCAGGCCGACGTTGGTGGCTTGTTTCAACTTAGGATTTTCCAGTTCGTTTCCGGTGAGGGGAGAGAGGGACAATGGCGACTGCCAGGCACAGTGCAATGCACAAATATTGTAATACTACTGGCATTTGAAGTAATACGTTGCAGTTAGGAACCTTTAAGGCCCTCATTACAAAATATCCTGTTGATAAATAAACAATATATTAGCTGATATAGTCACATCTAACGTAATATGTTAAATTGAGAATGAAAAGTAATAAATTACCAATAAATACAAGACAGTTACACAACTAGCATTGCAATTTTTGTGTATAAAAATAATAGATTAACTATTTCTCATTTTATTTTCAATTAATCTTGTGTGTTTTATCTTAAAGTTTTCAGTTAAATCACTTATCTGTGACATAAGAAATTGCACGATTAAGATAAATAGTACAAAGTATGTTTATACCAATATAAAAACCTAAGAAGACAATTTATTTAATGTGTAGTGTAATTATTTCGATTTTAAGTAAAGTTTTAGAAATGTATTGGCTGAGCGCTGTACGTTGGCAAATCGGTTAGAACAGTTCACATGGGGAAGTTGATGACGTAGGGGAAAAAAACCCGGCAGTTGAGCTTTTAGCGCGCGCGCGCGAGGGCAGGAAGTGAGGACTCCGGAGCATGTGGGGTGGCTGGCCAGGCGGCGTCGCTCTGCAGCAGTCGGCATGTGGATCTCGAGGTGGTGACTTGAGTTTTGTGTGTGGCAATCGCCATGTGTGGTTGCTAGACTGTACCAAGTTAAATCGAGTGCTACTGTGTGTTTGTGAATATTTAGCCGGTGGAACAAGGTGTGCATCGCATTGAATTAAAGTGACTGTGATTTGTTAATGTAACACGTGTCGTCGCATAGGCATGAACATAAACGGTGTTTGAGACAGCCACGTGGTGTGAAAACAATTCGCGACAAATATTCATTTTGTCTGGGGGCTCACGAGCTATAACTTTATTTGGTAAATGTGTCGACGTACAGACGTATCAGCCACAGGGTTCAAATATTGTGAAATAAACAACATAAAGTGAACTTTCACGTATTTTCAAAAATAGTAGTTAGTACACCCTTTTCTCTCATGAACTTTATTTTATTATGAATTTGTTTTGTTAATCATATGCAGGGAAGGAAAGCTGCGAAGTGTGATATCATCACCTAGAAAACGAGTCAAACAGTCGCAATCACAGTTCCAGTGTTTTTGCATGTTTAGGAAATTGGTTCGCAGCTGGTGGTTGTGAGTTTTAAAAATTAAACTTTCTCTATTTTAAACTCTCACCCCGACCTTCACGCTCGCAGCAGCTAGATTTGTTACCGGTGGATTCGACCAATGCGCGAGTGTCACGGAAATGCTCCGGCAACTCAATTGGGGATCGCTGGAAGAAAGACGAAGTTCTTTTCGTGAATTTCTGTTGAGTAAATTTAGAGGGCCGGAATTTGAAGCTGAGTGTAGTACGATCTTGCTGCCGCCTACTTACATTTCGCGTAAAGATCACAAAGACAAGATAAAAGAAATTAGGGCTCGTACGGAGGCATATAGGCATTCTTTTTTTCCTCGTTCAATTTGGGAATGGAATAGGAAAGAAAATACCTAGTAGTGGTACAGTGTACCCACCGCCACGCACCTTACGGTGAATTGCGGAGTATGTATGTAGATGTAGATTAATGTCGACGGGCATCTTCCGTGTGGGTACTTGACTGGGAATTTTGGCCCTTATCAATCGAACCACCCCCAGATGTGTAACAGTAGACTCCAAACTCTATTCACGAACGAAGTATAATTCCACCATCTGGATCGAGAAGAACACGATAAATGCTATTATTGAACTACAGCTATCGATTGGAGTAGAGTTTACACCATATCTATGGACTGCCCACCGAAAGATAAGATCACATCAAAAGTATCGGGACCAGTTTACTAATTTTCTGATCGGCCGCTAAATCTGTTCCTTCATATTGCATGTTCCCGAACTGGGTCGACCGGCAGTATTGACAGCTTGACCAGGGTATGGAGTTCAACTAATTCCGTGACAATTCTGCTACTAACGTAGTACGGAAGTTGTGTTTCTATTATTTTAATTTTTTTAAACTTTTATCCATTATGTGTTGGAACCTGCGACTGTATCTTGAAATATGTTTCAGAAATTACTGCAACCAACCGCCTTTTTTCTTCTTAATGAAGATTTATTAAACCATGACCGGTTTCAAGCTACCTAGCAGCTCATCATCAGATGGTATATATACATTTAGTGCAAATTACATTTGTATCTGTGGCCGGCCTCGGTGGCCGAGGGGGCTGATGCGCTTCAGTCACGGTCTGCACGGCTACTACGGTCGGGGGTTCGAATCCCCCCTCGGGCATGGATATTTGTGCCGTCCTTAGTTGTAGCTAGTTCATAAGTAGTTTGTAAGTTTAGGGACTGATAACTCCGTAGTTAAGTCCCATAAGCTTTACAAACATTTGAACATTTGTATCTGTGACAGGGCAGAAAACGAGAAAAAGTAAACACTAATTGTGGTATGTTACACTGATTAATTACAATATAAGTTTATCTTCAAGATGTTGCTTAGTTATGAGTTTCACATTTAGTTTATCCATGTGCGTTCTGCTTTTGGATAGCATCTCACAACACTACCCTTCCATCAGCACACCAAAGCAACACCCAAGACTTTCAGGTGGTAAAATAAAAAATAAAAAAAAAAAAAAACACTGCACACACATTACCACTGCACAGCCACTACCATGTGTTTCAACTTGTAAAGAAACCAAAGAGTATGTGTGCAGTGTTTTTTTTTTAATTTTACCTTCTCTCTCTCATATTAAGGGTGTGAAATAGAGGATGAAAACAGTTTTGAAAAATGCTGTTGAGTCAGTTTTGAAGCCTGAACTACAAAAGTTGGTAATCGGAGTCTTGGTTTGCAATTAAAAAAGTACGTGTATATCTCTCCTCCCCCTCTTCGTCATTGCCTACCTTCCCTGTATTTCGTCTTCGAAATCTTAGAACCATGTTTAGTCTTATGTTCAAAATCTAATACCTCCGAAAGTTCTTGACGAATTGCTTTGAAATATTGATACAACGTACTATTGGATTACGCGCATGGTTTTACATACCTATTCTTTAAATGTATATCATATACGAATTTATTTAAATATTACAGTGTGGAAAATTTGTTGCCAAAAATCACAAAAGTGTCATATACATAGGTTATGTGTAATAGTATATTAAATAAATACTTATCTAAGAACCTTCCTGTGTTACAGTACAACGTTGTGACAAATTTTGAGCTCAATCGGTGAAGAACTTTTTGAGATTTCCAAACACACACAAACCAACACAGCATTTTTATACACAGAGATTACCTAATCTAATTCCTTCAGCATCGCGTGATTTTGTGACACTACATTCCATTACCCTTCTTTTGTTCTTTAGTGTTACTCTTGTACCCTCATTTCAACGGCATCTTCATACACACAGCAAAAAAGTATTGCACCACCATAGTTCCAAGGTCTCCTCAACAATGACATTGACTGTGCATAGGTCACGCACTTTTTGGTGACCCCCCTCTGATCGACGGAAGCTGGCTGAATTCGTGTGTCTACGGAATGTTTAAGCTCTCTACCAACCTTACCTCGTAACAGCATTGTACACCGTAGACATCGTCGATGTATTTTTGATTTGTGCATGGTATTGATTATTGTCTTCCACTTTGTTATTTGCTAAAAAAAGTCCATATACCCCGAAGACTTCTTTTAGAAAAAAGAAGGCTGTACTTGGAAGTGGTATGAAGAATGTTCTTTTGATTGTTATTCAGTTACGACAATAAAAAGAGGCAGAAAGCGTTGCTAGACCCGCTTAATAAGTCCCTTTAAAATATTATTTCGTAGATGTACGTTGCAGTTTTCTGTTACTCAAACATTAAAGTGATACTTAATTTCGTGTTCCATCTGCGAGCCCTTAACCCATTACATGTCGTTTTTTTAAAACCTATAACCTATACGCCGTAAGCTGGCGGCACTGGGAGAAAGAGGCGGGGCTTGTTCTAACGGCCAGTGCGCTACGAGCTGAATGCAAGCTTCAGCTCCCAACATTCTCCGCGGTCAAGGTTTTTTTTTTTTTTTTTTTTTTTTTTTTTTTTTTTTTTTTTTTTACTGTGGGGGTCATCAGTCCCTAAACTTACAAACTACTTATGAACTAACTTATACTAAAGACGGCATAAACATCCATGCCCGAGGGGGGATTCGAACCCCCGACGGGGAACGGCCTCGTGCATCGTAGCATAGCGCCTTAATGCGCTCCGCCGCGATTGGAGGGCCACGTTTAAGTGCTTAATCTGTATATACTGCACCAAGAACACAATTCTTCATATTGTCAATAGATGTCACTTAAACAACCACACAAGCTGTTAGGGACTGATGACCCCGTAGTTAAGTCCCATAAGCTCTACAAACATTTGAACATTTGAAAACAAACTGTGCCACTTGGACGGAGTGCGTAAGATAGCATGCGCTCCAATTCAAATGTTTGTAAACCTAAGAGACCAAACCGCTAAAGTCATCGGGGTCGCTAGACTTACAAATTACTCTTAGTTACGATAACGACAATACACACACCCATATCCGTGGGAGGACTCGAACCTCCGGTAGGAGCGCTCGCGATGAATATGACGGCATCGTATCCGCATTGTTACTTTTGGTTAGGTTGGACTCTCATCAATGGAAGTTTCCACGTTTTGGAGTGAACCAAATAATTGTTGTTCGGATATGGAGGGTAGCGTTGCCTCTTCCCCACAGTGCTGTCACCATTACCCGTGCAAAGGAGGAAATACAAAAACGCATCAAGAGAAGCAGGCAAAAGGGAGTACAAAGTATACATAATAAGGTTGACCGGAAGTGCAGACTAGCAAGGAGGAATGGGTCGAGGAGAAATGAAAGACCGTAGAAGAAAGTGTAACTGGGGTAAGATAGATACTGCCTACAGGAAAATAAAAGAGATCCTGTTCATCCTGCCACCGAACTTCACTAATCCCTACCATATTTACTTTAACCTATCCATTTCTCTTTTCAAATTTTCTAGCTTATCTACGCGATTAAGGGTTAGAAAATTCCACTCTCCGCCCCGTAGAATGCCTGTTTTGGTTTTCTTGATGACGATATCCTCCTGAGTAATCCCCGCCCGGAGATCCGAATGGGGGACTATTTAACTACGAAATATTCCTGTTAACAAATAAATACCATGCAATGACAAACCTTCCACGCACAGAATATTACCACCATGTTCCTGTGCTGGAAATGAGGCAGTAAACGAGAAATCCGCATTCTCTTAGCCTTCAAAGTGACTATCGTAATTCTATATACGTTCTCTGTTCGTACATGAGTAAAATTTGTCATAAATTCTCAAGGTTGTTGAAATTGCACCATTCCTAAAGGCTTAGAGTAAATTGCAAAACTACTGAGTCCGTTCTAGCAACATTTTACGAAGCATCGGAACAGCTGATCCCCTTCGGACACACCAGAACGTAGTCGCGCGCAAAATGAGCGATAACGGCGCAAGTGACGTGAACCAAGCAGGCGATAAGGACTCACCACAACATTCTGCGTCACGGGGGTGTGAAAAGATAGAGCGATACCACAAGTCCATCAGTCAAAACTTTTGGCAATGACGGAGCACATCTATGAAGAAGTATATGTTTTCATTTACAATTAATTGCGCAGAAAAGTTACATCCAGTTGTACTCAGAATGTGTATGAATAGATAAAGTTAGATTTTACGTTTTTTCCGTGTTACGGTCATGAACGATATATCGTTAACACACATGTAGCATCCGAATGTAATGTTCAAGCGTTTGTATAGCTTCTGGGACTTAACTACCGGGTCATCAGTCCCTAAACTTACAAACTACTTATGAACTAGCTAACACTAAAGACGGCACAAATATCCATGCCCGAAGGGGCATTCGAACCCCCGACCGTAGTGGCCGGGTAGACCGTAACTGGAACGACTCAGTACCCTCGCCCACCGCGGCCGGCCCCGAATGTAATAGTTACTGCCGTTCTCTTAGCTTACTTCCTGCCCTTAATGATGCCGTAAGGACACACGTTTAACGTCGAATGCAGTAACACGAAGGATTATCGAGACGCATTTCCTTTTCAGAATGATTGGTGTAATTAAGTATAGGCTGTTGTGCTATGTTAAAATATGGTTAGAATTGTTACTGTTCTAAATGGTTATAAGGCTCAAATTGTATGTTCGGTGATTATTTTTACAAAACATCCGTTATATTTCTGAAGTTAAAGCTTAGAAATAATTCAATTTCAAGATTAGGTCACGACACGACTGCTTCGTCTGTGAGTGCGCTTTTTGACGTTGCTCGCTCTGTACCTCAAAAACTAGTCTTGGGAGAAGTGATTATAACATTACCAGCCGTGGTAATCTGAAGAGCCTTACATACAAACCAAATGTAGACATACCGCCAAATTGGACATGTTGACCAATCCCGACAAAAAATATGATCTGTCTTATGGCCATGGAACATATATAGATCAAATTTAAGCTGTGTGTGTGTGTGTGTGTGTGTGTGTGTGTGTGTGTGTGTGTGTGTGTCGGTTAGTGCTAGAATTTTGAAAAATATTGACATTCTCATCGGTGAAGTTCTAGACTCATTTGTTGAAAAACATTTCTTATTGTCCGTGTCATATTTAAAATGACATTACAGATGCAGTTAAATGTAGAATAATTAATTTTTGCTGTTATGTTACTACCATATAAAACATTACTATTATACCAATCGTGTACAACAGTAACCTTTATCAGCAATATTTATTTGCAGTCCCGCTGAGCAGCTGCCAACCTGTGGCGTCTGTTTCATTTCTTCTTCTTCTTCTTCTTCCTCTTCGTCTTAAGAGTTTGTTGCGTGCTTTAGCAAGATCTGCTTGTAGGTATATCCGCCTCCATTTTGATCTGTCAAGGGTATCTTCGTAGGTCGCATTGATGAATACCATATCCTTTTTGATACGGTCCAGCCATCATGTCCACTGTGTCGTAATAAAAGAACTTAGCATCTTCCAACAACTCTCAGCATAATTTCATTTTGTAAATCTATTGTCAGTTATATGCCAATTATCCAGAATAAAATTTAGGGCACTATTGTTATTGTTGCATAGCATAGAATGTGTGATCAAGACTTACTACTTTTTTTATGACTGGGAAGATCGCGGACCGTATTAGTTATTGGATGAAATTGCGACATTAATACGTCTGATGTTGTTGATACAGTCTTCAGTCGAAAGACTGATTTGATGCAGCTGTCCATGCTACCCTGTCCTGCTCAAACTTCTCATCTCTGAATAAGAACGACAAACTACGCCCCTTTGTACATGTCTACTGTATTTGTCTCCCGGTCTGCTTCTACGATTTTTACACCTTCCCACCGCCGCCACTTACCTCTAATGATAAATTGATTCCTTGATGTTTAAGAATGTTTCCCGTCAATCGACCCCTTCTTTTTGTTAAAATAAGCCAGTAATTTTTTTCCTCCCCAATTCTCTTCATTGCTTCCTTGACCTAGCCATCTAATCTTTAGCATTGTCCTTTAGCATCGAAGCTAAGAAGTTTCTGTAATTTTTTTCGATTACATTCTATTACTCTTGTTTTGCTCTCGTTAATGTTCACCTTATACTTCCCGTTCAAGAGACTGTCCATTCCGTGCAATTGCTCTTCCAGTTCCTTTGCTGCTTCTGACAGAACTACAATATCGTCGGCAAACGACAGAATCTTCTTCTCCAGATTTCTCCTTGCTTTCTTTCATAGCCTGCATAACTTACAGATCGAATATCATTGGTCAAAGGCTAAAACCCTGTCTTTCTTCCTTCTTAATCACTGTGTCCCTTCCATGCCCTTCGACTTATAAATGCTGTGCGGTTTTTGTAAAAGTTATGTATAACTTTTATTTGCCTATATTTTACCCCTGATAAATTCATAATGTGAAAGGATGTAATCAAATCAACGCTGTTAAAATCTTTCTCCAAATCTACAGAAATTATAAACATATGCCGCGGTAGAGTAGCCGAGCGGTCTAAGGCACCATGCTGCGGAGCGTGCGGTTGATCGCCGTCGGAGGTTCGAGTCCTCCCTGGGACATGGGTGTGTGTATTGTCCTTAGGTTAGTTTACCTTTGTTTAAGTAGTTTTTAAGCTACGGACTGATGACCACAAAGTTTGGTCCGATAGATTTACAAACATTTGAACATTTATAAACATATTTTTGCTTTTCCTTAACTTCAAAGTTAAATCGTAATGTATTATAACACATGTTCCTATATTTCGGTTAAATCCAAACTGTTATTCCACGATGTCGGACTTCACCAGTTTCTGTATTCTTCTGTAAATAATTCGTGCTAGTGTTTTGCTACCACGAGTTTATTAAATTAAAGGTTTTGTAATTTTCATAATTGTCTGCAAATGCTTTATTTGGAATTTGAATTAATAATTTCCTGAGGGTATTTCTCCCGTCTCATACAATTTGCACACAAAGTGTGACAGTTTCTTGAGGACTGGCTGTCTCAAGGGTATCAGCAGTTCAGATAGAGGGAATATCATCTACGTCAATCATCATCAAAAGAGTGTCTGATTTTGCATTTTAATGTTCAGTCTGGAGCATAGTCCCGTCATTAAAATTCTTTCGTGGTCCCCCATTCAATGCCAACGTTGATGCCTCGTCTGATATTAAGCCTTTTACTTCAAAATCATTCTTGACTGAATCCAAGTACTTTCTCCGTAGTCTACATCGACGCTCCACCCCTCTTACCCATGAGTGTCTTAGGTAACCTTGCTTCTCCCCGCCATCTCAGCCTTTTCGA
The DNA here is from genome assembly GCA_026315105.1 of Locusta migratoria. NCBI lineage: Eukaryota > Metazoa > Arthropoda > Insecta > Orthoptera > Acrididae > Locusta > Locusta migratoria. The sequence goes on from CM048745.1 coordinate 107,963,767, forward strand.
TCTAACTGCTTCATCTATGGTGTTCCTTCCCAGTTTTTCTTTGATTTTCTCATTATGGTCACCGTCTTGTCATTGTTCCTATCTGTTAGTACCTGCAGTCATCCTTAATTATCTGTAACTTCAACCTTATTAATAAGGTAACATGTATCCAACTAGCGTTTACTTCCATACAATAAAGTTCGTCGAAAGGTAGAATAGTACACTAACAGCCTTCTCTAAGAAGAGAGTAGATTGTAGCTGAGCACTCACTGCATTAGTTTCTTTATATCTTGATTCCAGTTCTTTCACTATGTTGCCATCCTGTGAGAAAATTGGATGTACCAGGTGAACAAAAAGTCAGTATAAATTTGAAAATTTAATAAATTACGGAATAACGTAAATAGTAGAAATGCTTTACAGGTTACTTAGGAGTAAAGTGAATGTTCCTAAATCAAATGTTTGTAAAGCTTGTGGAACTTAACTGCGGGGTCATCAGTGCCTAAACTTACAAACTACTTATGAACTACCTTATAATAAAGACAGAACAAACATCCATGCCCGAGGGGGGATTCGAACCCCCGTCGGGGAACGGCCTCGCGCATCGCAGCATAGCGCCTCATTGCGCTCGGCCGCTCCACCGCGACTGAATGTTCCTGACATTGTCTTTAACACGATGGTAAAAGTCGTAGAGTAACAGGGTATTTGTATATTTTCTGGAAATCGTATTAAATGGTCAATTAATAACGTAAATAGAGAGGTAAAAATAGTCACATGCTTGGAATGACGTGGGGTTTTATTAGAAAAAAATTCAAAAAGTCCGTCAGAAGGCGCTTCATCTGATCAGAAAAGCAATAATTAGCATAACAAATTAAGACAAAGCAAAGATGTTCTTTACAGGAAATGCTCAATATATTCACCATCATTCTTCAACAATTGCTGTAGTCGAGGAATAATGTGAACAGCACTGTAAAGCATGTCCGGAGTTATGGTGAGGCATTGGCGTCGGATGTTGTCTTTCAGCATCCCTAGAGATGTCGATCACGATACACTTGAGACAGATAACCTCAAAGCCAATAACCGCACGGACTGAGGTCTGGGGACCTGGGAGGCCAGGCATGACGAAAGTGGCAGCTGAGCACACGATCATCACCAAACGACGCGCGCAAGAGATTTTTTTCCCCTAATAAAACCCCATGTCATTCCAAGCATGTGTGTCAATTTTTACTTCTCTATTTACATTATTCCGTGGTTTATTATTTTTTCAAGTTTATACTGACGTTTTTATCACCCGGTACATGAAACTGTCCACCTGTCCTGTCCTAATTTTGTTCCTTCTATTTGGCACTCAAACTTTTTAAATCTCTTACCCACAGATATTACTTTCGTTTTGAAGATGTTAATCTACATACCATAACCCTTACATCTCTGATCTAGCTCTGATAAATTGCAACCTTTCAAACAAATGTGCCATCACAACTAAGTCGTCCGCATATATAAGACTGCTTTTTTTGTTTCCACCCATCTTAATCTCACCCCACCACCTTGTTTCACCAGTGAAACTACCCTGAACCATGAATTCAATTTGCCGTCAACTCTAACTGGTGCCTGGCAATCTACGTAAAGATCGTTAAATGCAAGGAGAAGTTTGCCTTCTATTCCATAATCTTGTAGAATTCACAAAAGCTCCCTCCTAGGAACATGACCATTAGTCTTTTCTATATATATAATTCCTCAAAGACATATATACCTTTCCTCAAGGCCTCATTAGAACTCTGAAGCAATTCGGAATTGATAGAAAAACTAGAGAGATTGTTAAGCAAACACTGACAGATACAAAGTCCAAGGTGAAATTTCGAGGCAAGATTTCAGACCCTTTCGAAATCCAAACAGGTTTGAGACAAGGGGATGGGCTCTCCCCAATCTTATTCAACATCACTCTAGAAAAGATAATAAGGGAGACATTGGCGGAATACACACAAGAAAGAGTGAAGGGAATTTCTTTAGGAGGATCAGTCAAATGGCTTACGATACATGCACTAGCTTTTGCAGACGATATTGCGCTGCTGTCCACGAATATACCAGATGCAATTAAACAAATAGAAATTTTAGCAAAACATGCAGCTAAATTTGGTTTACAGATATCACAAGAAAAAACTAAATTCATGTCTAACAAATTTAAGGAAGTCAACAAATTAAACACAATTATTGGAGGCATCGAAAGGGTCATACACTTTAAATATTTGGGAGAAACAATAACTGGCATAGAAAAAGAAGCTGTCAAACTTCGAGTAGCTAAACGTAGGAGGGCGCAAATTTTAACAATGAAGCTGTATAAAAAAAAAATAATGCTTATCTCGAAATGCGAAGTTGTTACACTACAAGACAGTGATAAGAACAGAAGTGCAACATGCAGCAGAAACACTCTCCCTCAAGAACAAAGGACTAATAGATGAGCTCGAGGGAAGGAAAGGGTAATTCTGAGGAAGTTTCTTGGTGGACACAAAAAAATTGGCGAAACATCGGTAAAGAGAGCAATGAGAAGGTGTATCAGTTTATTAAACCAGTTACAACGGAAATGAGAAAGAGAAGGCTTATGTTCTTCGGTCATCTGGTGAGAATGGATGACAGCAGATTAACGAAGAAAATCTTCAATTTAATTCAACAGAGGAAAACACTCAACTGGTTGCAAGGATTAAAGAAAGTCCTCGTGGAACTTGGGCTCAAAGAAGTGGACGCGATGAATAGGGACAGGAACAGAAATGCAGTAACTGAATTCGAGGTTTCTCAGGAGGCCCCAAGAAAGAAGACCAACAGGAAACTGACAGCTGAACATCTGGCAAAAATTGCAGCAGGCAGAAGAGCAGCCCTAGAGAAGAGAAAGAAGAAACTGAATATGAAATAAAATTTGTAACGCGGTCCTTAGTTGGCCAATTCCTGTAAATAAAAATATACAATTCCTTGCTCCACTCTTAGCACTTCCCCGTTATCTGCGTCAAGGGAAGAATTACTTTATCTGATAAATATTTTGATTGTTTTTTTTGAGACTGCTGTTCGGGAAGCACTGATGACAACGTCACAGAAATACGTAATCCGCTATGCAGAGAGCGCTAGCTGCGCTCCCCTCCGTGGTGCCGGCTGCGCCGTCATCTGAGCAGTCTGTTGTTGACCGCCGCCGTGGACGGAGCGCTGTTTGTTACCGTCGCCCAGCTCACTCGCGTCAGGCACGGCGTACACGTTCCACCTGCCCCACGCTGACGAAGCAACGAACTTTTGCTGATAACTTGGATGAATTCCTCTTGGGACCAATACAATAAGGTGCGTTCTTGTACAATTCATAAGTAGTGGTATAGTATGACTGCAACGTTGTCGATCAGCGGCATGGCCTAATGTAATTACGTGACGTGAAGCGGCATTGTTGGCAACAGTCGCTGTGGATGCTGGAATGAATGGCGGCACACAATGTTTACAAGACGTGAAAATGAGTGTGTTAGCATCACGTTTGAATGATTTTATTTTCTAAATGAATCACAGTGTTCGAAAACAGAAGTTTGCACACAACAAAACTACATTTCTCCATGTGCACCGTCTTTTTGTTCAGATGTAACACTTTCTTGTTATGTAAATCGAAATACGTGTGTGTCTGTCACTCAAATGATACGAATTACAATATTTTTTTCAATGTTAATAATTTACTAAAACGCAACAATTTAATCTGTACTCTTCGGTTCCTGCCTAACCACATCCTTTAAAATCATGACATATTCGTAAAAATCAACATTCGCTCAACAATTGAAGCTGTACTCTTAGGTACCTGGCAAACCACAACCCTTAAAATCATGAGATATTTGTAAACATAATATTCGTCGATGTACCCTTTGGCTACTCGAAATGTACTACGTTGCCAACCTAACACTGGTTGGTATGCACCGCGACGCTACCAATGCCGCTGATCGAGACTTTAGCCCAACGTTGTACATCGAGAGCGTGTTTTTCTTCTATGAATCTGATGGTTTATATAAACAGAAAAATTGTATTAAAAAAGTAAAGCTTACCATACTTGTAAAGCTTCGAAATGTGCAGACGGGGATGTAGTGACCTTTACGCAAACGACGTGTGTAATAATGTAGAAAAGTTGAGAATAACACAGTCTTTCATAGTTTAGCAAGTATTGATACTGCATGCCGTGCATAAAGTTTCGTGCGTTATGTTTTCTCCAAATTTCTTGCGTTCATTTGTCATTGAATTATCACCTTCATTACACATCTCCATCTGTGACAGTTGGTCGCAAACAGTAGTTCGTCAGTGATTGTCCGGCAATACAGAAGGACCCGATACTACCAGTCTTTCACCCATGCGTAATAGTCGGTGACATATTAAACGGGATAAAAGCCGAAAGTAGCATTCGGGTAATTTGGTAGAACTCTTGCAAACGATATATATCGAAGGTGCGACTGTGATGGATCGAAACGATAGATTTCGAATAAGCGAATATCGAAGCCTAGTTACATAGAATGTCAGGATTTTAAAGGATGTGTTTAGGCAGGAACCTAAGAGTTCAGCGTAAATTGTTGTAAGAGAACATAATTATCCCAGTAGCAGCGTTGCTTGTTAACTCGCAATAATTTAAGCTGTACTCTTAGGTTTCTGCCTAACCACATGCTTTAAAGTCATGACATAATCGTAAAAATATCAAAATTGGCTTGTTAGATATAATAAATAATTTATATTCTGTAGTTGACAAGTCGATGTACCCTTGTCCGGTCAGTAAATTATCCTCGTAAAGCGGACATTTCTTATATCGTGAACCGCTCTTCTGAACGTCGTAAATCTGTCATATATTTGACTTCGATGCTGGATTGTTTGATATATCGATTCGTCAGTCGTACCTTCGATATATACCGTTTGCTAGCGTTCTACCAAATTACCCGTATCTTTGACTAAAAGTACGATTTGATTGACAACGGATATAAATTTTGGTCCTTTACAAAACAAACTTTTACACCATGTAGTTACTGGTTCTCTGTGTACTTCTCCGATTTGAGCTGTGGTAGCAGTTTGTATTGTGAAATAAATTCTATAAATTTATCAAAAAAAAGTTCAAATGTTTGTAGAACTTATGGGACTTAACTACGGGGTCATCAGTCCCTAAGCTTACAAACTACTTATCAACTAGCTAATACTAAGGACGCCACAAATACCCATGCCCGAGGGGGGATTCGAACCCCTGACCGTAGTGGTCGTGCAGACCGTGACTGGAGCGCCTCAGTCTCCTCGGCCACAGCGGCCGGCTATAAATTTATCATGTGAAAAAATTCCTGGAGTATAAATTCGCAAAATTACAGCGAGACAGTCACTATATGGATACAACAGTTCGATATAAACACACAGCTTTCGCAGAAAAGTCTCATCAACAATGCATGGGTCAAAATGAAGTCCGGATACGACCCGTTGGCTTTGACCAATGACGTCATATGAGTTAAAGACGTAGTTTGTTTACGAGCAGAACAGATGATTTTTCTTTAAACAGTGATCTGTTGCTTCTCTCTGATAGTGAGGTATAGATTAACAGGTTTTTCTCCGCAAGTGAGCGTCGAAGGCGCGAATTCTTTGGTTGAGACCTGTGATCGATGGTACAGTCGGTTGTGGCAATCTGTATTTTAGGGGATAATCACAATTATTTATTATCTTGAATACATAAGTATCACGATATTATCCTGTAGGTTTATAGTCGTTGATAGTGTTTGTTTAGCTAGTTTGTATATCTACATAGCGTATCTTCTGCGACTAAGATATTTCATTAGTCAAAGCCGATCGAGAACCAGTCACTACATGGGTAAAACATTTTGATTTAAACACGTACTTTCGCTGGAAAGTTTTCATTGACTATGAATAGAACTTGTTACTGAATAAATGCGGGCAATTTACAATATGTAAAAGACTTACATCCATGTACTGATTGGTTCGCGTTGTACTTGTCCGATTCGCGAACTGGTAGCAATTTGTTTTCCTAAAGTGCTATACACCTAACATTCGGGTGTTCCAGTACACAATCGCTTAAAAGACGTCATCTCATTAAGTGCCTGAACGCCACTCCTGAACGGCTCATCGCGCTGCTACTAACATCAACACGTCAAGTAGGTCAGTTCACGTGAATTGCAATTTAACAGACGTTAATTACCTCTTGCGGGCATAATTTAAGACAGGGATACCACCCATCCGCTTTGACGCATAACGTCACTGGTGGCAACATCATAAATGGAAAATTGTGTTCAAGACAGCTATTTAAAAGTGGATCAAAATGGCCAGTACGTCTTACAAGTACTGTATAAGGCAGACAGCAAGGAATTAGTCAAGAGGCTACTGAAGCCTATTTGGCCATTCACAGCAACTCACAGCTCGGAGAGAATCTTGAGGATATAATGCGGTTGAGAAAGCCCTGCCCGTCCTAGCGATAGACGCTTTGATTTTCCTTGTCTCCTTATTTTACCGACAACACCTGACACGAACTACCTGTTTGACTTGTGACCAACCATTGCCCTCTGGTGCGCTAGTTCTAGCCATACATTTACTCACTTTAAAATCCGTATGTGTGTAGTTTGATGTTGAACCTATCGTTAAATCAGACAATAAATTGTTTATTAACACAGCAATTTGGTTTAATTATGGCCCTGATATTGATGTATATAGTTAAATAAAAAACAGTACATTAAACTGATTATGTGCGCAACGGATCTTTTAACAAAACAACTGTGACGAATAGCCTGCATGAAACACACACACACTGACTATACTCAAAAATTTGACTGCGAGAAAGATATTAAAAACACAAACCACTTTCTTAGAAAGATATTGAAAACACAAACAACTTTCTTAATGTTTGACTGCGAGAATTTTATGCAGATCAGTACCTGATTATCAAAATTCAGTATCATAATCAATTGACTGCAGTGTTGCATAACAATCATTTACTATGGCACAAATAACGAAATCTGTTCAACAAGATTACCAAAATCAATACTGCACTTCAAACAACTAATCATCAAATAAAGGAAGTAGGTTAATCTTCTAACTACGTAAATGAAACAGGGAAGAAAGGTCAACTTTTTTACTTATTATTAATAATCATCATTAAATTACCTACGTAATAAGACGTGTACATAATGACATGAAATGCAATTGCCTTCATTCCAGCGGTGGTACAACGTTTACATAGTAATAAAAATACAATATATATTCCAAATACAATTAAATCAACTTGCTGGCACAGCAGCCTCTGCTCTATATTGGAGCCATACACACAACTCAACCGCTCTCTAAGAGAGCTAAACAAAAATGTTTGTATAGTCTAGGGGACTTAACTACGGGGTCATCAATCCCTAAACTTATAAACTACTTATGAACTACTTACGAACTAGGGTGGCACAAATATCCATCCCTGACCGTAGTGACCGTGCAGACCGTGACTGGAGCGCCTCAGCCCCCTCGGCCACCGCGGCCGGCGCGAGCTAACCCACAAGTCCCACTATCTCTGCGCGAGCTACAGTGCTATGCGATACATAATCCTTGCCAAAGATGAAATTTCACAGACTGAAGTACACATATCAATACACACAGTAGAAGCAATATTATACATTTTCTTGCAAGCTAGTTACTCGACACAAAACAGGAGTCACAATATTAGACATTTTCTTACAAACTTTTTATGGACACGTTTCAACTTCCAATTTTTTCCAACGAAACTTAAACCCTTTCGTGGTGCAATATCATAGAAAAGATTACCTGCATTGCAATCTTGCGCATAAGAAAGTTTCTCATCTCTCACTAGAGTAATGTGATTCTTGGAAATGATACACACAACTCCAGGAGAAAACGCAACATTGCGCCACTTTCCACACAAACAGCTTCGACTTCAGGGAAGACACTTCAGCACATGAAATTGTGTCCCTTCGTAGAACAGTGGTTGTAGATCCCCGGATGCATTGCGCACAGCATCCTGTGTAATGTTGAGAAATCATTGGCGTATGTATTGTAAACTGTCACACGTACCGTGTAAAAAAATTTACTGCGAACAGTAAAAGTACCATTCTTACTGTGGTGCAAGAGATAACACTGCCCCGAGAGACTAATAAAGATAACGAAACAGGTATAAGGAGATAGTAAAATAATAAATGACCACTAGAAAATTAATTTCTGCGACATAATGTACAGTCCAGTAAGCTTCTTGTAAGCGTATGTTTGGATTCTTTCTGCGACGTGCACCGCTATTTATGTTCCAGTTACTGAAAACTCCTTGAAGTGTTCTAAATTACTTCCATTAACCGGCAGAGCATCGTAAACAATCCTTTCTGGACCTTTAGTGTTTATTGGATCGTGTAGGAAAACGTAAGTACTTTTGGCAAACAATGCAGGGCCACAAGTGGATTTGAAAAACAAACGTAATGTAAGAGACCAGCGGATCTATCACTGACATATCATAACGGAACCCCATTCAACTTTTGTGGTAACATGACGCAGTGGTTAGCCCATTCAAAACTGAACCTGATAAAGTTCGTAAACAGGAAATAGGAATAAGGAATAAGAACAAAAGCGTCGATGATCAGGTGCTAGGCACGCGACGTTGAGCATACCGCTGTAACAGTGGCGTCGTGGTTCTTGTTGATGGACTGTGGGCTTGATGCATGTGTTCAGAACTCCTTCGTCCTATGTAGTTTTAATTCCAGTTTATCACAAAATTGAGAACTGGCGGTCCATTCATTATCTTATTTTTGTTGCTTTTTGTCACAGGACACACAGAATTAGCCATATGGTAAGGTGAACGGTTGTGCCACAGTGGATACATTTTGCAGGATTTCAAAGTGTACGCGTAGAAAATTTCATAAAGGTAAATGTTTGGCCAGGATGCAGGTAAGTGTAAGATTCTGAAAATGCTGCGCTCATCTGTCACTTCTGCAACATACTGTTATTTCTTTCGGAGCAATCAAATTGGCATTCATAGAAGCACCTAATTTGAGCATGGAGACTCTCACCAGACGTAGAAGTTGCGTGTGCCGACAAGCTACACTTACACCGCTCAAATCGGTTCAAATGTCGTGTATGACACACCACATATGATTTTCGATGATGAATTCAGTTATCAGGCGTTTGCCGATTACCATTAAAGATCAACTTTCTATAGAGTACAGATATTACACCATAAAACACAAAAAATTGAATATAAAGAAGTCATGTCAATGATTGAAAAAAAGTTCATAATTTGTGAAAAATATTCAGCCTGACGTATACCTGAACAAAGTTCTCCCGTCTAGCAGTCGAACACCATGACGACATAACCACGACGACTCAGCTATGCCACTGCCTCTGTATTGCATTTGGACAGTGCATTAGGGTTTTCCTTTTTTTTTTCCACAGGTCAATAACGATTTTGGTTTTGGACGGGCTACATACAGCGCCAACTTAACCAGTTAGTCGTAACATTTAAATTATAAGAAAGCACCATGATGCCGCACACCCCTTTTTCTTCCTCTTGCAGAAGTTGGTACTGATCTAAACAAGATGTTTTTCTAATTCGTCATACAGCAACCAGCGAACTTATATATTTTGCAATAAGCCGTCTCGGTTCAGTGCCGGCCGTGGTGGCCGAGACGTCTGCGGCGCGTCAGACACGGTCTGCACTGCCACTACGGTCGGGGGTTCGAATCCCCCCTCGGGCGTGGATATTTGTGCCGTCCTTAGTATTAGCTAGTTCATAAGTAGTTTGTAAGTTTAGGGACTGATGACCCCGTAGTTGAGTCCCATAAGGTCTACAAACATTTGAACATTTTCGGTTCACAGTGTTATGTTAGTTTTCAATGATGCGTTTCGTTTCGCCGTTTAGCAGTGCATGCTCAGATTATATGCGTGTCCGATTTTCCACAAGAATTACAAAACGGGGGGAGGGGAGACATGGGCTTATTTTATGCCAAGTACATTGTATAGAATGGCAAAAAAGAAAAAAACAACTTACAAGGCACTCTCTGTGGTTCGACTCGGTACGTTGGTTTGCGGTGCCTGAATGTTTTTTGCATTGCTGAATTTTTTCGTAGCCCCAAAAATTATAGAAGGAACAGACGCAGTAATTATGTGAAGAGAACATAACTGATGTTGAAAGACCTTAAAAGGGACGGTGCTCTCCGTGTTCTCTTCCGTTCAACCCAGTGTGCTGGTTCAAATCAAATGAAAAGTAGTAACAGGAACCAAGTGTTTGCTACTGATTAGACTTGCGCGTAATAGTTTGTGATCGGGAGCACTCACTTTAGTTCGCGCTCTGCCGCGAACTAGTTCGCTCTTTTAGTTCGTCCGCTCCCAGTGACTGCTGAGCGGCGTGGTCTGCGCGTGCAGGTAGAGGGGGAAGTTCCCCCACCTAGCTGCTTCATGAGCTTGCTGCTTGAGCAGCTAACATATAACACAAACCAAAAGATACAGTTTGTGGATAATTTCTCGCGTTTAAGTTTAATCTCTTGTTGTTGTTGTTGTTTGTTGTTGTGGTCTTCAGTCCGGAGACTGGTTTGATGCAGCTCTCCACAATACCCTATTCTGAGCAAGCCTCTTCATCTCCACATAAGATCGGCAACCTACATCTGCTGAATCTGCTTACTGTATCCATCTCTTGGTCTTCCTCTACGATTTTTTCCCCCACACTCTTTCCTCCAACGCTAAATTCACAATTCCTTGATGTCTAATAATGTGTCCTACCAACTGATCCCTCCTTCTAGTCAAGGTATACCAGAAATTCCTTTTCTCTCCAATTCTGTTCAGTACCTCCTCATTAGTTACGCGAGCCACCCACCTAATCTTCAGCATTCTTCTGTAGCACCATATTTTAAAAGCCTCAATCCTCTTCCTGTCCGCACTGTTTATCGTCCATGTCTCACTCCCAAACAAGGCAACACTCCACACAAATACCTTCAGAAAGGACTTCCTTAGGCTTAAATCAATATTCGATGTTAACAAATTTCTCTTTTTCAAGAACGTTTTTCTACCCATTGCCATTCTGCATTTTATATCCTCTGTACTGCGACCATCGTTTATTTTACTGCCCAAATAACAAAACTCATCTACCTACTTTATTGCTTCGTTTCCCAATCTAATTCCTTCAGCATCCCCTGATTTTCTTACACTGCACTCCATTACCCTAGTTTTGCTCTTGTTAATGTTCATCTTATATGCATCTTTCAGCACACTGTCCATACCGTTCAATTGCTCCTCCAGGTCCTTTGCTGTATATGACAGAATTACTATGTCGTCGGCAAAACGCAATGTTTTTAATTCTTCACCCTGAACTTTAATTCCTTCTCCAAATTTCTCCTTGCTTTCCTTTATAGCTTGCTCAATGTACAAATTGAATAACAATGGAGAAAGACTACAACCCTGTCTTACTCCCTTTCCAACCACTGCATCCTTTTCATGCCCTTCAACTCTGACAACCGCTGTCTGGTTTTTGTACAACTTGTAAATAACCTTACGCTCCCTATATTTTACTCCTGCTTGCTTCAGAACTTGAAAGAGTTTATTCCAATCAACATTGTCAAAAGCTTTCTCCAAATCTACAAAAGCTAGAAATGTAGGTTTGCCTTTTCTTTATCTTCTAGGATAAGCCGTAAAGTGAGTATTGCCTCCCGAGTTCCTACATTTCTCCTGAACCGAAACTGATCTTCCCCGAGGTCGGCTTCTACCAGCTTCTGTAAATAATTCGTGTTAATATTTTGCAACCATGACTTATTAAACTGATGGTTCTGTAGGTTTCACACCTGTCTGCACCTGCTTTCTTTGGAATGGGGGATTATAACATTTTTCTTAAAGTCTGAGGGTACTTCACCTGTCTCATACATCTTACACACCAGGTGAAACAGGTTTGTCATGGCTGGTTCTCCCAGAGACTTCAGTAGCTCTGAGGGAATATCATCTACTCCAGGGGCCTTGTTTCGACTTAGGTCTTTCAGGACTCTGTCAAATTCTTCTCTCAGTATAGTATCTCCTATTTCATCTTCATCTACATCCTCTTCCCTTCCTACAATATTGTCTCGGAGTTCATTTCCTTTGTAGAGCCCCTCTATATACTCTTTTCACCTTTCAGCTTGCCCTTCTTTGCTGAGAACTGGTTTTCCATCAGTGTCCTTGATATTCATAGAGCTGTTTTTCTTACCTCCAAATGTTTCTTTTATTTTCCTGTAAGTTGTATCTATTTTCCCTTATTCATACATTCTTCTACATCCTTGCATTTGCGTTCTAGCCACTCCTGCTTAGCCATTTTGCACTTCCTGTCAATCTCATTTCTTAGTCGTCTGTACTCCATTTTGCCTGTTTCATTTACTGCATTTTTATATTTTCTCCTTTCATCGATTAAATTTAGTATCTCCTGTGATATCCAAGGATTTTTTGCAGGTCTTGCCTTCCTACGTTCCTCTGCTACCTTCACTATTTCATCTCTCAATTTTACCCATTCATCCTCTACTGTTTTATTTTCCCCTCTTTCTGTCAATTGTTGCCTAAAGCTCCCTCTGAAATTCTTAAGAACCTCAGGTTCCTTCAATTTATCCAGGTCCCTTCTCCTTATTTTCCTACCTTTTTGTAGTTTCTTCAGTTTCAGCCTACAGTTCATAACCAACAAGTTATGGTCAGAGTATATATCTGTCCCTGGGTATGTCTTACAGTTTAAAACCTGGTTCCGAAATAAGTCTTACCATTATAAAATCTATCTGGTATCCCCCTGTGTCTCCTGGTCTCTTCCACGTATACAACCTTCTTTTGTGATTCTTGAACCAGGTGTTTGTTATAACTAAATTATGTTCTGTGCAAAATTCTACCAGGCGGCTTTCTCTTTCATTCCTTTTGCCCAGGCCATATTCACCTACTATCTTCCCTTCCCTTCCTTGTCCTATTACCGAATTCCAGTCTCCCATAACAATTAAGTTTTCCTCTCCCTTAAGTGTCTGAATAATTTCCTTTAGCTCTTCATATATTTCTTCGATCTCCTCATCATCGGCAGCGCTAGTTGGCATGTTAACCTGCACAACTGTTGTCGGTGTTGGCTTCGTGTCTATCTTGACAACGATAATGCGATCACTGTGCTGGTCATAGTAGTTTACCCGCATTCCTATTTTCTTATTCATTATCAATCATAATCTTGTGATACCCCCAATTGATTTGGTATTTATAATCCTATACTCACCTGAGCAGAAATCCTGTTCATCCTAACTTCACTAATCCCCACTATATCTCACTTCAACCTATCCATTTCCCTTTTTTAATTTTCTAATTTTCCTACTCGATTAAGGGATCTAACATTCCATGCTCCGATCCGTAGAATGCCAGTATTGTCTTTCCTGATGATCACATCCTCCTGAGTAGTACCCGCCCGGAGATCCGAATGGGGGACTATTTACCTCCGGAATATTTTACCCGAGAGGATGCCATCATCATATGTTCATACAGTAGAGCTGCATGTCCTCGGGAAAAGTAACGGCTGTAGTTTCCCCTTGCTTTCAGCCGTTCGCAGTAACTGTGTGGCAAAGCCACATTAGCTAATGTTACAAGGCCAGCTCAATCATCCAGTCTGTTGCCCCTGTAACTACTGAAAAGGCTGCTGCCCCTCTTCAGGAACCACACGTTTGTCTGGCCTCTCCACAGATACCCCTCCGTTGTGGTTTCACCTACGGTACGGCTATCTGTATCGTTGAGGCACGCAAGCCACCCCACCTCGGCAATATTGGCATTATGGACTTTATTAGTCAGATATTGCAGAGTGCAGAACATTTCAAAACAAATTTTGTAGCACTTAACTATGTAATCTAGCAGGCAGACGCTCACCTCGAAATGGCTCTAATCAGCAGTAGGCAAACACGTGATTTTTAATTCTGCTACGCGCCCTCTCGCTATTGCCCGTCGGTCTTCGGGAAAGAATTCAACGAAGGAAGAAGCGAGATACGTTTGGCATAATCGCCCGTTCCTTCTAGTTCGCCCGTTCCTTCTAGTTCGCCCGTTCCTTCTAGTTCGCCCGTTCCTTCTAGTTCGCCCGTTCCTTCTAGTTCGCCCGCTCCTTCTAGTTCGCCCGCTCCTTCTAGTTCGCCCGCTCCTTCTAGTTCGCCCGCTCCTTCTAGTTCGCCCGCTCCTTCTAGTTCGCCCGCTCCTTCTAGTTCGCCCGCTCCTTCTAGTTCGCCCGCTCTTTTTTGGCTTTTCCTACCTCTACTAAAATAGCCCTCTTTTATGACAGCTTTTTTATATAATGAGTCAGCGTTGCCAAAGCGTGTGTTGTTACCCATATTTTTGGGCAATACATCAAATACTTACGCAAATAAACCAGTTATTTACACGAATGGGTGATACAATGGTATTCAACTACTTTGCATACAGAGTACTCCTAGTACTTTATTTTTAAAATTGATTTCTTGTGGAAGTGAACTATGACACTACAGCTGAGCTGCATCTCAGCTCGAAATAAAGGTAACTGGCAGAAGGGAATCACGCGATTCTGCGCGCTCTCGCGTCCTCTTGCTGTTCCCCGTTAGTCTTCGGAAAATGAGCGGACGAACTAAGAGGCGAGGGATCTGCGAACTGCCGGCCGCGGTGGCCGAGGGGACTGAGGCGCTTCAGTCACGGGCTGTACGGCCACTACGGTCGGGGGTTCGAATCCCCCCTCGGGCGTGGATATTTGTGCCGTCCTTAGTTGTAGGTAGTTCATAAGTAGTTTGTAAGTTTAGGGACTGATGAGCCCGTAGTTAAGTCCCTTAAGCTTAACAAACATTTGAACATTTGATCTGCGAACTAGTTGGTGTAGTTAGCCTGTGGGAGCGCTCTTCCGAACTAGTTCTTTCGCGAACTACAGAAGACTACTAATAGTGAAGTTTGTTCCTCAAATGGCCAAAGGAACTCGCAGTCTTTCATATGCTGGAAGCCTCTCCTAACCCGATAGATTGCTACCGCAGTCGTTAATCAACATTCTGATAGGCTTTGGATGCTTGCCTTGCAGAGATAGTGCTCAGTAACTTGTGGTGCTTGGGATTACACCGGCTTTCACTTTTATAAAGCTGTCCTGGCTGGGTAACGCTGGGGCCAGCTCTGACCACGTGGTCGGCAGCTTAGAAGGCCAGGCGGGAGATCCCGGGAGATCCCTGGATGTGTGGAGCCAGACTTCCTTTCGCACTACAGGTGCCGCTTTCCTTTTCCTCGTGCTGGAATGTCCGCTTTCGCGCTACTTCTCCTTTATGCGGACACCTCATGCGGTTAGGTGCCAGTGCATAGGGCACCTGATGAGGCATCCGAATTCCTTCGTGTCGACGGGATAGGGAACGTACGGCAGTTAACAGGCTTTCATCATGGTGGGCTGTACAGCTCAGAATTGTCGTAATCGCTGAAAGGCGTAAAACACGGGAAATCTTCCGTCGTGACGACTAAGTATTGAAAACTATTCGAAGTGGATTAAATCGTTTGTTCGTATACACAGTTTCTACACGAGTTTTAGCGAAGGGTGCAACGCTGTGCCCTATTGTTGGAGATTACACATAATATTCGCGTAACAAACCATATCTACATATAGACAATAACAGTACTAATTACTTTTAAATTATGCATACTATTTTTACTGATTATAGCGGCTCATACGTCTCGTAGTTAAACGATGTTTGGAACTACTGCGATTTTAAAATGCAATAATGTCAGTGAGCCTAACGACATTGCTTATCTTCTTTATTGGCAAAGTGTCTTAACATTATCCCATTTTAACTTACGTATTGAAGGGAATCGGTTTTTAATTAATTCTTGTCATAAGTCTTGGTGCCGGCCGCGGTGGCAGAGGCGTTCCAGTCACGGTCTGCACGGCCACTAAGGTCGGGGGTTCGAATTCCCCTCGGGCATGGATATTTGTGCCGTCCTAGTTCGTAAGTAGTTCATAAGTAGTTTGTAAGTTTAGGGACTGATGACCCCGTAGTTAAGTCCCATAAGATTAACAAACATTTGAACATTTGAAGTCTTGGTCTATGCAACTGCATTTTAACTGAAAACCCTATTAAAGGTCGACTTTCTTTATTACTTTAACTATTTCCAAGACACACGAAAGAGCGATGCTTGGAAATGGAGTTCACAAATACCATTTTCAATGTTTCAAATGCTCCACCATGTTTGACCGTTCAGACTAAGGAGAGAAAAAGCATGCTTCTAATTTCTCTGAACAGTCACAAAATCAAACAATGTCAGTTAAATGTTAATTGAGGACAGTTTGTGTTAAAACTCTGGCCGCCACTCTCCTGAGCTACAGGAGCCACGGTACTAGTAGGGCACCCGTGTATAGATGGGCATGAGCATCAACTTCTGCTGTAGCAGCAACAGCTGCCGCCGCCATTTAAGTTCCAAGCGGTGATACTTGGAGTTCTCCAAGTAGTATTAGTACTATTGCCGCAATTGCTTTGAAATATCGATTGCTTCTTTTCTAATATACATATCAAGAGTGCGTACAAAGTTTCTGAAATTTGCGGTTCCACTACTAAAAATGACTACTCGACGTACGTAACAATAAAAAGCACATTATGTGACGCGACAAGCAAACTGACGCGTTTCGCTGACGACCTGGAATATACATGTGCGAGAAATTAAAAAGTTTAAGGCCGACCACTATTCGCTTTGGATCAGTATTGTGGAAAATAAACAATTTTTCGAGAACATATCGGGAAAATCCGTGACTCAAATTAATGCCCTGCTGTCGTTGGCTGTGATTGTGTTGAAGAAAAGTTAGATAATAGAAGTCTGCTGGAAAATTCACTGCAAAAACCAGATAATTTTATGTCCGTTTTCTGCATACACACACAAACGATTTTTCATCTCTGAGCAAGCACCGTGTAATTACTCTTCATAAAAGCAATCTTTCCTGGATTCTGTCCATCTGCTCCTCATATCATCTATCCCATCTCCTCCCTCCATTTAGATTAGATTAATACTTGTTCCATAGATCATGAATACGACACTTCGTAATGATGTGGAACGTGTCAGTTAAATGAAATGTGTCAATACATAATATTACATGACACTCAATTTTTGAATATTTTATTTTATATATATTTTTTTTTTTTTTCTTCCCCTCACCATCTCCTCCTCCTCCTCCTCCTCCTCCTCCTCCTCCTCCTCCTCCACCACCACCACCACCACAGTCCATTGCTATTCAGCCGCAGAATACGCTTGCCCTGTCTGGTTAGACACCAATCAGCAAACTAAAGCCTCAGGTCGTGAAAAAACTTCAGAATGAACTCATTGGTGCTCTAAATCTAGCCACCTCGTAGTATGGATGGTGCCCTCAGAAAGCCTCTCTTCAGGCCACGAGGAAAGCTGACCATCATAGACGCTTAAGACAGCGCTCAGGAGTCAAGAGCGAAGACCAACATATGAACATGGGGATTTGCCCGCGATTCGAGGTACGTGAATGTGGCGAAGAACAATGAACCATCTTCTTGAATGCAAATTGTATTCCAACTAGATCTCCCCAAAATGTGACTGACGCGGCGGGATAGCCGTGCACTTGAGGCGCGCTGCTAGGATACACGAGACCGTTCCACCGTGGAGATTAGTCCTCCCTCGAGCATGGGTGTTAGTGTTCTTAGGATAAGTTAGTTTTAGTAGATGGTAAGTTTAGGGACCTCTGACCATTGCAGTTACGTTTTTGAATTGACGCTTACAGGGAGGCAGATGAACTGGCAGCATATTGGTCGCGGCATATTTAATTACATTTCTATAGGACATGTTTATGTCCTTCCTTGCCCTCACAAATAACGGTCGTAGCACCATTGTTTGGAATGTTATTTCTGTTACAATTGCCTTTAACCCTAATGCATGTGTTTGATACGATTAAATAACTACAATCTCCTCCATCCTGATCGTCTATTTCCTCTTTTACACGTCGTAGCAATTAAGAAGGAAGATATTAAAAACTAGCAAATTATTTCAAATTTATTGGCAACGGTAGAAAACGACGTAGTAGTTAAATACGCTTGAAACTTGTCTTGTCAGCAGACTGGATTGATGCAGCTCTCCACGCTACCATGTCCTGTGCAAGCCTCATCTGAGAATACGAACGGCAACCTACATACTTTTGAATCTGCTTACTGCATTCGTCCCTCGGTATCCCTCTAAGAATTTTACCCCACATACTTCCTTCTAATGCTAAGTTCACAATTCCTTAATGTTTCAGAATGTCACCAACCTACACCTTCTCTTAGTTAGGATATGCCAGAAACTCCTTTCCTCCCCAGTTCTGTTGAGCATCTCATTAGTTACGTCATCTGATCATTCGTATATAGCACCACATTTTGAAAGCTTCTATAATCTTTTGCCTGAACTCCTTATTGTCACGTTTCACTCCCATACAATGCTACACTGCAGACAAATGCTTTCAGAAAGGACTTACTAACGTTTAAGCTAATATTGGATGTCAACAAATTTCGTTTCTTCAGAAACGCTTTTCTTCCCGTAACCATTCCGTATCTCTTGCCACCAATAAACGTTATTTACAGACTTCGTTTACTAAGATATTTTTATTCCAACTGTTGACATCGACCTAGCAGTTCTGGCATTTGCAGATGTCCGGTATGCCTGTGGTACTGAAACTAAAACATTTAAACGTAAGCGTTCCTAGAAATTGTTTTAAGGAAACGTTACTTTCTTGTGCCATTTTTACCATTGTACCATAACGGCACGTAGAGCTGTATGTAGCACTTCATTCTTTGATGCTACATTAGTAAGCAAAAATGTAATTTTGAGATCTGAATCACTGATGTCCTAAAACAGTATTTCTTCAACCTCGCAAAGTCTTGCTTTGAGGTCGTTGTCGCAGGAGCAGGTACTTGCACCATAAAGTAGTTAGGGGTTCAGTATGCCGAAGTGATACATATTTCATGTTAAAATTACGGAGTTCCTAGAATCATACACAAAAAAATCATAGATTCTTTTTCAATACAGTGTGTTAATAAGCGCAATATCTCAACACTGTTTGCAGGAACCCATCGACAGGTAAAAGAACATGAGACAATAATTCTGAAAATTTCGGAAAAAATCTGCTTCTTTACAAATAGTATATACAATGGGACCTTAGTTATAAAGCACAATTCGCTTTTGAGTCTTTTCTGAAATGCGAAACACTCGTTACGCAAAACATATTTTTCTTTCGGATATAAAAAAACATTCCGAAAAATACCCAAAAAAGGTCGTTCAACCATTTAGAAACAAGGATAAAGCAAAAGAAAGATGAAATTTATTTCCTTTCAAATAGCATACTTTTGTTACAGTTGGTGAGGGGGCCGACAGAATATTTCTATTTGGGAGGGGGTAGCATATTCAAAAAGGTTGAAAAACACTGCCCTAAAATAAAGGCCAAACGCGTATGGGGGAATTAAAAGTATCACAGCAATAAAATGGCAATTTAACTTCCAAAATCAAAACGATTCATTCCAATAAGCAACACTTCCACTGATCCACTGTCCGATCTGGGTAATCATGCGTCAATTGCAATCGCAACTGATGCAATTAAATATAGGAATACACAGGAGTCGTCCTCCACAGTAAAACAAAGCGCGTCTGTCTGTGAGCTCTGAAACCCTTCGGCCTCCACCAGCTTTGTCCTGTTATCGGATTCGCCATAGCTGCCTCTCCTGCTTCAGAGGGAGGACAAGCCTCCATCTTCCATGTTCAGTGTCGTCTATTCGTGGTTTCACCGTCCTTACACAACTTCCATAAACGCTGAAGACAGCGGCACCTGAACAGTTCATCAGCTTCGCAGTGCCTTTCCTTCGTAACAATCGGTCCAGTAAGTTTTCCTGGGTGTGAAAGCGCATCGCATCACTGACGAAACTAACGCCTCGGCCTGGGTCACATTGTCTGCCTCCTGGCCGAAACGTCCATCAGTTCTATTCTCGTGAAAGAAACGTCAAAAGAACTAAAATTTCCCTGTAAAATCTTAATTTTTGGTCAGAACCCTACTGTATATTACAAATTCAAATATACTTAGTTTTCATTTTCAGGTCTGTTAAAAAAATTACGTAAAGTTCAACACATATTTACATATTTATTTTAAGCCGGAACTCGTCAAATACCGTGGAATATCAGGTCTCAAATGGTTACACAGGATAATTGAGAAGGCGTGGGAATAGGGATAGGTTCCGTCTGACTGGACGAAACCGGTTATCACGCCAATTTTCAAACATGGAAACGGAAAAGATTGTAACAACTATCGAGATATCTCTTTAATTAGCGTTGTAGGCAAAATATTCTTAGGTATTGTTGAAAGCAGAGTGCGAGTATTAACTGAGGACAAGTTAGATGAAAATCAGTGTGGGTTTAGGTCTCTTAGAGGCTGTCAGCACCAGGTCTTTAGCTTACGGCAGGTAATGGAAAAGTGCTATGAGTGGAACAGGGAATTGTATCTATGTTTCATAGATCTAGAAAAGGCTTATGACCGTGTTCCTAGGAGGAAGCTACTGTCAGTTCTACAAGATAATGGTATAGGACGCAAACTTCTGCAGGCAATTAAAGGGCTTTACGTAGACTGTCAGGCAGCAGTTAGAGTAGATGGCAAATTAAGCTCGTGGTTCAGGGTAGTTTCAGGGGTAAGACAAGGCTGTAACCTGTCACCACTGTTCTTCATACAATTCGTGGATCATATGTTGGAAACAGTAGACCTGCAGGGCGGGATTAAAATAGGTGAAAACAAAATAAGCAGTCTCGCATATGCGGATGACTTTGTTGTAATGGCCGATTCGATTGAAAGGTTGCAAACTAATATATCAGAGCTCGATCAGAGGTGCAAGGATTATTATATGAAGATCAGCATCTCCAAAACGAAAGTAATATCTGTGGGAAAGATATTTAAACAGATTGAGTGCCAAATAGGAGGAACCAAGTTAGAACAGGTAGATAGTTTCAAGTACCTCGGATGTATTTTCTCACAGGATGGCAACGTAGTGAAAGAACTGGGAATGAGGTGCAGCAAAGCTAATGCAGTGAGTGCGCAGCTAAGATCTACTCTCTTCTGCAAGAAGGAAGTCAGTACCAAGACTAAGTTATCAGTGCACCGCTCTATCTTCCGACCAACTTTGTTGTATGGGAGTGAAAGTCGGATGGATACAGGTTACCTTCTTCATAAGGTAGAGGTTACAGATATGAAAGTATCATGAATGATTGCAGGTACCAATAGAGGGGAACAATGGCAGTAGGGTTTCCATAATGAGGAAATCGAAGAAAAACTGGCAATGAACACTATAGATGAAGCAGTTACAGCGAACAGACTGAGATAGAGGATCATGGTACACGCATGGGAGAAGCAAAGTTACCTAAGAGACTCATGAGCTCGGCAACGGAGGGTAATAGGAGTCGAGGTAGACCAAGAAGAAAGTACTTAGATTCGGTGCAGAATGGTTTTGAAGTAAATGGCATAACATCAGACGAGGCATCAATGTTAGCATTGAATAGGGCGTTATGGATGAATTTTATTAGAGGTATTATGCTCCAGACTGAACACTGAAAGGCATAATCACATGATGATGACTTTAAAATCGTAGGTTGTAATAGTCGGTAGCGGTAAACTATTTCTATGGTTTTTACTACAAGGGTGAGATAATTTTGGTAGCCTTCATATCGCCTGAATGGAAAAGAAATCTATGCTTTAAGTACTCGATTTATTTGGCTTGTGAAATCATTTTAGAAAAGACAGACCATAACTTCCAGGTGAACAATGCCATGTAAAATACCGCAGTATTCGGACCAATCTCCGTTTTTGCGATAGCTTTACCTTATCTAAGACGATAGTAATGTCCGAAGGCAAAGATTAATGCCTTGCTTTGAGCACATTTTCCAGAAGAATGTACTGTGCACTAAACGCAACGCCATCAACGCTATCGTTAATTCCTATCTAACTCCGTATTGTCGTCGGAGGTCTTAAAGAGCTTTCACAACAGCGAACGGAAACGAACAAACGCGGATGCGCGTTCTCAGAACATGCGTCAGTGTTCATTACCTTTCGCTTGTATGGGAACACGTGTTTTCATTAATGGCAACGGAAGATAATGCGAGATAAGGGACAATAGCCTTAGACGCTGCGTTACTGTTTCTTGGATTTAATAATCGGAAACAGAGTACAAGAGTATAAAGTTAGCTGGCTGATGAAAAGCTGATAAGAGTGTTAGTTTGCATGGCGAACGCAATGATTTCGACGAAGTAATCACAGTGGCGTAGGTGAAGTATATGGGATTCTAAATTTGTACGTAAGCCTGAAATGAAAGGAGATATTGCACTGAGCTGCAGCTCCCTCTTAACATTAGTTCCATCCTCAACACATATCTCGTCAGTCGCGTTTAGCTGGCTTTTTGTTTAAATGAGGAGGAATTTATAACGATCAGCATAACGTGAAGACTCTTATTAGCAGAAGCAAATACTTACGTAATTGTTAGCATATCAGTAGCTGCTAGATACCACGCAGTATCTGATGTTAGAAGTGCTCCTTGAGAAGAAACTCGAGGATTTTATTAAAGTTCATATCAGGATCTGTCAAAATGATTGCACGTGAAATATGCATACTACCCGCCACATGGTCCATTTGATAAAAATCGGTCATATTTCGTGAAAGAGCAATAACATAATTTCAGATCAAACATTTTAGTATGAAGAATCTCTAACATTAGTTAATGACTCCTAATTACCATTGTAAAAAAGGTATTTCGTACACTTCTTACATTAATTAGTATACATATTCACCCTTAGTTATTTAAAACGAAGCAATCGTGCTTCGGCTTTCTAATAGAAAGAACTAAAAGCCACTTCGCTGCATTCCAGTCTGTTGGACTTCTGTAATAAACCCGCGTCTCTCTAAAATCTTCAGGTAACACTTGCAGTGTTTCGGCAATTTCTACAAATCGATTCCTTCCTTCAGGAATGTTACTACAGGTGCTTTGAATTCTAGCGGCACGACGTTTCCTCCGCACCACTCCATCACTCAAGATTTCATGCCAACTACAGGGCCAGACGAAATAACAGATGAGGTGTTTCCGCACTTCCAGCGTCGAGGAGAGCGCGAAATTACAATTTATAAGCTTATATTTCCTTCTAGTCTGCATTGTTTTTCGTTTATATTTTCAAATGAGGCTAAGCTGCAAATAGCTCAAGAAAAATGAACCCGTAACTCAAATTTGTGAAAGATAACATTCATAGGTAAAGTGCTCGTCCCTTCAAACTTGTCCAAAACGATAGATGCCATTGATTTGTAGCTATATGTAATTGAAGTAAGGAGCAGAAAAAGTCTACAGTTCTCTCTTTCAAGGAAACCATCGTTCATAATAAGCGATACGATATAAGTTTCCAAAAAAGAGAAGAAAAAAATATGGATTCACATAAGAGGAAAATTCTCACTTCTTCAAATGTTCAAATGTTTGTATAGCTTATAGGACTTAACTACGGGGTCATCAGTCCCTAAACTTACAAACTACGTATGAACTAAGACTTAAGGAGGGCACAAATATCCATACCCGAGGGGGGATTCGAACCCCCGACCGTAGTGGCCGTGCAGACCGTGACTGGAGCGCCTCAGTCCCCTCGGCCACCGCAGCCGGCTACTTGTTTACTCTAGCCGACGAATTACACAAGCAGTAGGGTTCAAATAGTATAGTGAGCAGGTAGTATAATGAAATACCAACGTGACTTGCCCAAAACTATGACATGGGGAGCCATAGGAAGGTAAAGTGTAATTTCCAGGACCTGGACGTGATTTAAAACAGGAACCGTTAGAAAAGGCAAGGCCCCAAAGTAAAGGTCGTCCAGGACAACATCAGCAAAACGTTATCTCCAGATAACAGCCCGTCGAGACAGGAGGCTGAATGTAAATCACTGCAACGCACCCTCCCGGCAACGACATGACGCGCAATATCAACACATATCGCCCGAAATCGCCTTCGCGAATTGACCTCTGCGCACGGAGGCCTGAGGTGTGTGTGTGTCCCATTGAAACTACTACACATTTCATCCCGCAGAAAGTGGGCGGAGAAACATCAGGATTGGAATAGTAACGAATGGAGCAGAGTTCTGTTCAGCGGAGTCCAGATTTGCGTTTAGTAGGAAAAACATTTTCTGATCTGGAGAGAATGTGGAAGTCAGAAGAATCCTTATGTGCAGGAAACATCATCATATAATGGTGGTGGACGAATGGTGTGGGTAGGCGTCAGTATCGACGGATTTACGGACTCTGTCGTTCAGACTGCTTTGACTGCTCAGAGGTGTAGAGATAAAATCCTTTTGTTGTCCGATATTGGTGCCACAGGAGATGAGTTTCTTCTGGTGGACGATAACTCTCGTCCCAACAGAGCTGCACTGGTGGACTACATGCTTGTAGCCAAGAGAATTGAAAGACCGGAGTTGTCAGCAAGTTCACCGGACTTGATTGAGCATGTCTGGGATGCATTTGGCAGACGCAGTCAGCCAGACCAGCACCTCCCACAACGGTTGCAGAGCTGGATATTGCAAGAGCTGATAGATAACCCCATACTGTTTATGCTATGCGGGTGTGCAACTCTGCTGGCCGTCCGAGGTGATCAAACACAATGTTTGATGGCAACGAGAATGACTTTCACTATTATGGTAGCCCCCCCCCCTAGTGCCTCGTTATAAGAAAACTCCATGAAAACCTTAACTAGAAAGACAGCAAAATATCCTACTGCATCACAAACGAATTACAATTGTAACCAATATCTGAATAAAATATGTTACCATATGTATATTGTGCAGTCATCTCACTTGATCAGCTAATTGCTGTGAACAGTGTATTAAGTTGTCACATTTTTCTTACTAAACAGTTTACATGCTATTGTCAGCGTGCATTTTATATCCTTAGTTCTACCACATGTCGGCACTGTTCCATCTCGCTTGTTTTAGTTCTGTTCATCTTATAACCTCTTTACAAGTTAATCTCCAATTTTTATCAGCAGATATAGTAATATTTCCACCAGATGGTGGTAATTGTGCCCGGGGAAATCTGGTACGACTGCTTTTAATTTCTACCCACAGAAATGAACTGTCGGACAGGCTTGTGGGTGTTATCTAACGTTGCTATAGTGCAAAAAAATGTCATTGACTGAAGCATAATGAAAGTAAAGTTCGACAAAATTTCTAAGTGGTGTAATGAATGGCAGCTAGCTGCAAATGTTCAAAAATGTAAGACGGTGCAGATGAAGATGAAAAACCATAATTTATTGTTCCAATATATTTTAATAGTGTGCTCCTTGATATTGTTCAAAAGTTTGTAAAGCCAGGAGACCAAACTGGTGGTCATCATTCCCTAGACTTAAACTACTTAAAGTTATTCTAAGGAAAACACATCCATGTACGAGCGAGGGCTCGAACCTCCGAAGGAGAAAAGCCGCGAAATCCTTTCCATGAGTCTTCTCGTTTAAATATCTGGGTGTAACGTTGCAGAGCGATATGAAATGGAACAAACATTGATATCTGTGGCGAAGGCGGATTCATTGGGAAAATTTTGGGAAGACTAGGTTCATCTGTAAGAGGCAATGTATAGAATATTAATACAAGCTAGAGCACAGCTAAAGTGTTTCGGATCGGCAGAATATCTGTAAAGGAAGATACAGAATTTTTTCTTTCTTTTTGGCTTGCAGCATAATACACGTCAGAATGATATTGATAATAGTTTAAATAACTACTTTGTAATTTTCATTACCACAGGCAAGATTCGGGTTTTAATATTATTGACATGCGAAAAAATCCTTGGTGAGATTATTTAAATAAATGCCGCACGTATTGCATATCTAATTACAGATATTTGCTTAGGCCTGGATGGAGCTGACGTCCATACGACAAAAATTATACTGCTTAGTTGTTGGTAAAATTATTACGTAGAGAGGCGTGGATAGTTTCACAGTACTTTGACAGTTAATTACTAAGATGTTATGTTTACAAGGTACACTTAGACAGCGATGATTTTTCACACGTTGGAGTTGTATGTGTGCTATCTTCGGTTGTTCTATGTTCTGATTTCATAGTTACCTATTTTCGTGTAGCAATATGCCAATAACGTTTTAGGCGCTATTTAAGTCTGCATTTTTGTTTAATATTTCTTTTGGATGTATTTTCATGTGTGTGTGGGGGGGAGGGGGTACTTTAGACCTATTCTCTCGCCATACAATAGGTCATGCTTTAATTGTCTTTTCAGTTTTTACATGATTTGATTCCAATGTTGATTTTAGCGGAATAATAATAAGGCTTATGTTTGTGTTGTATCAGAGCACGATCCCATTATCTCTGATTTTAGTTTTTATTTGGAAAGATATAACACATTAAAATCCCAACTGTGAAAACATCATTGGTGCCTAATTGATAACCTCCCACTCACATTTACGAATGTGTAGTGTTGTCCTGGACGTCAGCTTCATCTACTCGTAAGTAAAAATCTGTAGTTAGTCAAATGTGCAAAACTTAATGTATACAAATAATCAGTCTATTTACGCAGGTGTACATCTACATCCATACACCGCAAGCCACCTCACGGCGTGTCGCGGAGGGTACTTTTCGTAACATTGTCATTCTTCAATAAAAGGATCATGTTATGATGGTGGGGTGGGTAACAGGGCTACAGTATTGTGACCTGGTTAAAATAGCTTCTGCAACGACCCAGACAAATGTTGAACTGTTACCCGCTTTAGTGTGGTATGATCGACCCCAATTACCAATTAACCGCTGTCAAGAGGGTCAATATGGAGATTGATAAACTGCTTAGGGCGGCTACTCTGTTAGACATAGGTTTGGTTCCTGTTGATATTGATAGGTGGGATTTCACTAGCCATGGCCTACATCTCAATAGGAAAGAGAGGGGGAAACTGGCTGGGTTGATAGCAAAATCCTTAAAGAGGGACACTGCAATTCATGGAAGTACGTCTTCTTTAGGCTAAGATCAGTGTCAAAGAAGCTCAAGCATGCAGGTGCAAAAGATGTTGAAAAATCAAATGGTTCTCACAAAATTAAAGTAAAATATGTCAGCATTTTTCTCCAGAATATTGGGGGACTAACGAATAAAATAATCTTCTGATTTGTTTAGATGATATAGAAACTGATAATGTAATAGATATATTATGCCTGTCTGAGCATCACTGGCAGGGCCGTATTTAGGAAGGTGCCCCAAAATTTTGCTATCGAAAAATTTTTTAAATATTATTTTAATGTTAACTGAACCGTCATATATCAAAGTTTCGATTACAGCAATAAATTTTAAAATTTAGGTTTTGTTGTAGCAGTGGCATATACTGAGAGGTATTTTTCTAGAAATCAGTTTGAATCCCAGATGCCAGAGAGGGGGTAAAATAAATTACTGCGCAGGGGCGTCGCATATCCTAAATATGGCCCTGATCATTGGTATGGAAAATGTGAATGTCAGTGGATATAAATTAGCTGCAAATGTAAGTAAAGATAATAAAGTAAGAGGAATAGTTTCCATATATGTCAAAAGCTATCACAGTGTAAAAAATTCAGAAACAAAAAAGTTTTTTGTAAACAACATATAGACGCATGTGCCTTGCCAGCTTAAATTCAACGATGACACTCTTATAATTGTCGCAGTATATATGTACCCTTCACGATACTGTTATTTCTGGAAAAACTTGTTGGGTGCCTTGTTATGCTATGTCAGATAGGGGAAAGCAAATTGCGATTTCAACGTTGATTCACTGAAAGAGTGGAATAGGAAGAAAGACCTAGAAGTCTTACTTGGCTCGTACAATCTGACATCCATTATTGATTTTCCTACTCGTGTAGTAAAGGACAGCAGTACATTGATAGAAAACTTTTTTTATAGACTACGATACATTTAACAATGTAAATGCTTGTCCTGCTGAGAATGGACTTTCTGATCATGGTGCACATCTAGTAACTGTATGACATAGCTCCATTCAGTAATTCGAATCAGTCCTCCAGAGTTTTGCGCTCGATTAATGACCTATCAACTAAAAATTTCAAAGAAAGCCTACAGCAGTTATCCTGGGATGAGGTTTATGATTTCATGATATATTTGTAAGGGTATTTGAAAACGGTTTCCCCAAGAAATTAAATATAATTGTAAGAAACAATGCAAAAAAAACATGGCTTACTGAAGGAATAAAAATATCTTGTCACCAAAACAGGGACTATATCTGCAAGAAACAGTAACAACCCAGAAACAAATATTATTACATTAAGAAAAGTTATTAAAAAATCTAGAAGCATGTGCATCATGTCTGAGATTAGTTCCTCTGATAATAAAATTAAAACAATTTGGAATATTATCAAAAGGGAGACAAGGCAACCAAGTGCACAGGAAGGGAGGGTAATACCATCAAAACAAATGTAAACTTTAGCAACAAAAGGTCAGATGTTGGAAGCATTTTTGATTACTTTAATTTTGTAGAGAAAATAGGATCTAAATGTTCATTAGAAGGAACAAGGCAATTAATGGAAGAGGCCATACCTACACAATTTGATACAATTGAAATTGCAACCATTTCTCCTTCATAAATTAGGAAAATAATAAACTTAAGAGTAAAAGGTCACATGGAATTGATGGCCTATCCGGCAGGGTATTAAGTTTATTCCCAAAAGATAAGTAGGATTCTTAGTCATATAGCAGGGTATTTTCCCGGATAGACTGAAATATACTATCGTTAAAACTTTGCATATAAAAGGGTATACGTCTGATGTCAACAAGTACCGCCCCATCTCACTTCTGACAGCTTTATCCAAAATGTTTGAAAAAAGTTACGTATTCTCGAGTAGCTTCACATATTAGTAAAAATGAAGTTTTAACAAACTGTCAGTTTCGTTTTCAAAAAAGCTTTTCAACAGAAAATGCTATATATACCTTCACTAATGAAATGTTAAATGCTTTGAATAACCGGACATCACCAGTAGGGATTTTTTGTGATCTCTCAAAGACTTTTGATTGTGTAAATCATGGGATTCTTCTAGATAAGCTTAAGTATTGTGGTATGAGTGGGACAGTGCACAAATGGTTAAAATCATACTTAACTGGAAGAGTGCAAGAAGTTGAAATAAGCAGATCACATGATATAGAAGAAACAATTAATTCCTCTAACTGGGGAGTTATCAAAAATGGGGTCCCACAAGGTTCAGTCTTGCTGTTGTAATATGTATTAATGACTTGCCATTCTGTTCTTTTTGCTGACGCTACAAGTATAGCTATCACGCCTGACGAACAGGAATTACCTCATGATATGATGTCTTTCAGAACATTAATAAGTGGTTCTCTACAAATGAACTCTCATTAAACTTTGATAAAACCTTGTATATACAATTTCATACAGTAAATTTAGACTGAACATAAATCTGTAGCTAAGGTAGGATTTTCAAAATTTTTAGATGTTTGCATTGATGAGGGATTGAACTGGAAGACACACATTGAAGATCCGCTGAAACGTTGGAGTTCAGCTACATATGCTATCAGGGTCATTGCAAAATTTGGTGATAATACATCTCAGTAAATCAGCCTACTATGCCTATTTCAATTCATTACTTTCATATATCATATTCTGAGGCAATTCAACATTCAGCAAAAAAAGTATTCATTCACAAAAGCGTGTAATCAGAATAATTGTTGGAGACCACCCAAGTTCATCCTACAACCATTTATTTAAAGATCTAGAGATCTTCACTGTAGCTTCGCAATATATATACTCCTGAAATTTGGTATTAACAGTCCGACTCAATTCAAAAGTAATAGCAGTGTGCATAGCTACAACACGAGGAGAAAGGGTGATATTCACTATTCAAGGTTAATTTTGTCCTTGTCGTCGTTTCGCGAGATGTACGTAGGAAGGAGCAATATATTGGTTGGCTCTTCATAAAATGTATGCTCCCGAAGGTTGTCAGTAGCCCATTTCGCGATACAGAACGTATCTAGCAGCGTCTGCCACTTGTTTTCTGACCATCTCCGCGACAATTTCGCGTTTACTGCATTGGCGCGTAGCGTAGCGAAGCGTGTTGCTCTCCGTTGGATCCATCAACTCTACCTCGTAAGGATCCCACATTGATCAATAATGCTAAAGTGGTGGCAAGACGATTGTTTTGTAACCTACTTTCTTTGTTGAGGACTACACTTCCTGAAAAATTCTTCCGATGAATCTGTCTAGTATCTGCCTTACGCATGATACATTTTATATGATCGATTCATTTTAATACACCCCTTACGTATACTCACAGATATTTTATGGAAGTAACTGCTTCCGTTGTGTATCTTGCTTTTACGTAGTTTCATCATGGAGGTACTTTCTGTATAGGCGTAGCACTTCATTCATTTATGTTGAGGGTCAATTGCCGTTCCCTGCACCATGCGTCTGTACTCTGCGGATGCTCCTGTATTTGCCAACCTTCTTCCCGTGTTGAGACTTCCATATGTACTACAGCATCTGCAAAAAGTCTCATCGAACTTCCGATGTTACATACACCCAGCTGATAACCCATCGTTGTCGAGATATTTATTTATTCATTCCTGCCTTGTTAGTACTTTTCCTACGCTTTCTCTCTTCGTCCATCTTTATCGGTGAATATATAAGAAATATGGCTGTATCGAATAATGTACAAAATTAGAACTGCAGTATCCAAACAAAGAAAATAATTAAAATACAAATGACATAAAATTCGTATGATCTCATATTTACTGAGTTCTATGTTGTAAAATTGTATAATTTTTCAGGTATATATTCATTGTATAAGTGCTGTCTGCAAAATCTGTTGTGAATACTATTAGTAGTAAAGAAGTAATAGACTAAAACTTGGTGCATGATGACGCGGTTTACCATGAACTTTACTGTTAGTCCTCATATCTCATGAACTACTTGTTGCACTGCGATGCAGTTTGCAAGATGCATTTGTGTGTATTGTCCGTAAAATTTCCTGCGGCTACAATTTGTTGTGTAGAAGTTATAAATTGTAACATCATAGCGAATGCCGTAGTTTTAGTCCATGAACAGCGAAGAAGTAGTAAGCGAGAAACTTTTCATTAATCATTTTACTGTGGTTGTCAGTGAGAAAAATATAAAGGTTTGAAATTACCTCTAAATTTTGTTGCAAGTCGATAAGTACTAATCATTCTCATACAGTGCAGGAATAAAATCTCGCCGCGTGTCGTGGTAGTTTTATTACTACTCATATTGCTTATAACGTTATATCTCCTGAAGCATGTGTAGTATGTGCTTCTTAGCCGTGCTGCAACTGTTGGCTCAGGTAAGGAATATTGTTGAATTTGTTTGAAATCAGTCCATTGGTTTAGGACGAAAAATGCAACATTGTCGCGTGATGTAGTTATCTCGCATCTCATTGTTAATGACGTCATATCCCGTGAACTACGTGTTAACGCGACCGTCCTCATGGATTGAAACTTACGTGTGCAAAATTTTGTAAATATTAGCACAAGAATGGAGATATGTATACAATACGTACACGCAAACACCCGGACACTATGCTTTATACAAAGCTATATATTGAGAAAAGTAACCTTCCTGTAATACTCAC
Organism: Locusta migratoria; assembly: GCA_026315105.1. NCBI lineage: Eukaryota > Metazoa > Arthropoda > Insecta > Orthoptera > Acrididae > Locusta > Locusta migratoria. Next base: position 107,995,306 of record CM048745.1, read on the forward strand.
CTGAGGCACGCCTGACATAACTTAAGATTTCTTTCATTTGAGAATGAGACAACAGGTCACTCTAAACTGGCAATAATGCCGAAAGAGGCCGGTCATGTTGTTGTTGTTGTTGCTGCGGCTGCTGTTGTCTTCAGTCTGAAATTTGGTTTGATGCAGCTCTCCACCCTACTCCATCCTGAGTAAGACTCTTCATCTCCTCATAAGAACGGCAACCTACATCCATCTGAATTTGCTTACTCTGCGATTTTCAGCCCACACACTGCCCTCCAATTCCTTGATGTCTGAGGATGTGTCCTACCAATCGATCCCTCATTTTAGTCAAGGTATGCCATAAATTCCTTTTCTCCCCAATTCAGTTCAGTACCTCTTCATTAGTTACGCTATCCACCCACCCAATCTTCAACATTCTTCTGTAAGACATTTCAAAAGTCTCTATCCTCTTCCTGTCCGCACTGTTTATCGTCCGTGTTTCACAACCATACAAGGCGACACTCCAGCGAATGTCTTCAGAAAGGACTTCCTTAAGCTTAGATGTTACCAAATTTCTTTTTCAAAAACGCTTTTCTTCCCATTGACATTCTGCGTTTTATATCCTCTGTACTGCGACTATCATGTGTTACTCGTATTTTACTGCCCAAGTAACAAAACTCATCTACTACCTTTATTGATTCGTTACTTATTGTAATTCCTTCAGCATCGCCTGATTTTCTGAGATTGCATTCCATTACCCGTGTTTTGCTCTTGTTAATGTTCATCTTATATGCTCCTTTCAACACACTGTCTTTTGTGTCCCAGCCTCGTCGCCGCTTTTGTGTCTCGTTTCCGTCGTAGGTGTCGGTGGCCGAGTAGAAAGACCGACACAGGAATAAAGGATGCACGCTTGTGCAGGTAGGAGGTGACCAGCCAGTGGGACAGCAGAAACTAGAAACACTAGAGTAAATTAGAACGAGATATATATATTTCTTAGAGACTTAGTAATACTTAACTTTTACATAGCTCAGTACTGCAGAATGCTGATACATCGTTGAGCTAGAGGCCTGCCTAGTGCCTATCCGATAGTCAAGTCTTCACTGGTGCCTATCTGATTCCGAAGTGTTAACTGATTCCTATCTCAGTTCCAAGTGAACGATATCGTTCAGTGGTGGCCACGAGCGGAGTTGTAGCAGAGGGCGCTCGTGGCTGACGACGTAAGAACGCCGCGCCGTGCGTGCATGGCGGCGCGCCGCGAAAGTAGGTGGCGCGCACTTTAGACTTGAGCGACACCACACTGTCCATTCCGTTCAATTGCTCCTTCAGGTACTTTGTCTCAGAAACAATTGCAATGTCATCAGCAATACGCAAGGTTTTTTCTTCACCCTGTCATGATATAATTTAAAATTACGACACGGTTCCTTGTATGTTATTTAAATTGCAGTAGCAATTCAAAGGCGCACCATTAGCGTTTTCACTGGTTGGTTCGATGAAAACTCGAGTGTTGGTTCGTGAACTCAAATGGAAATCTATGGTCGGACGAATAACTGTTGAAACTTAGTACAAGCGTTTGAAGGTGACAGGACAGCGCCCCACTGCCGCGAACTAAATTTCAGGAAAGGATCGCAAAAAAGGAAAATTTGGCTTGTACGGAAGCTTGTAAGTAGTCATTTACCCTCGGAAATAGAAAAAGAAATGACTAGTATTGGTTCGAAGTACCTCAGTCGGGCTCCGTTTAAAAGTCCATACATGCAGATGCAACGGTGAACCTCGCAGTCTACATTGACATCTACATGGGATACTCTTCAAATCGCATTTAAGTGCCTGGCAGAGGGTTCGTCGCCGGCCGCGGTAGCCGCGGGGACTGAGGCGCTTCAGTCACGGTCTGCACGGCCACTACGCTCGGGGGCTCGAATCCCCCCTCGGGCATGGATATTTGAGCCGTCCTTAGTATAAGGTAGTAGATAAGTATTTTGTAAGTTTAGGGACTGATGACCCCGTAGTTAAGTCCCATAAGCTTAACAAACATTTGAACATTTTGAGGGTTCGTCGAATCACCGTTATACCATTTCTCCCTTTCCATTCTCGAACAGAACATAGAACACATGAATCCCTCCGTTCGAGCTCCGATTTCTGTATTTTATTCTGATGATCATTTCTGTGTAAGTGGGCATCAACAATACATTTTCGCATTCGGTGGAGAATGTTGGCGATTGTAGCTTCGTTAGTAGCCTACGCCGCAGCGATAAGCATCGTTGTTGTAATGATTCCCATCCTAGATCCTGTATCATTTCCGCAACGCTGTCTCCTCTGTATCGTGACAATACGAAGCGAGCTGCCCTTCTTTGGACTCTTTCGATGGCTTCCGTCAAACCCACTTGATAAGGATCCGTCACTGGGCAGCAATATTCCAAATGAGGATGGACGAGCCTAGAGTGTGCAGTCTGTTTAGTAGTTCTGTTGCATCTTTTAAGCGTTCTGCCAAAAAAAGGCAATCTCTGGTTCGCCTTTCCTACGACATTCTAATGTTCTTTCCAGTTTGTCTGATTTAGGAGTAATTTCTAGGTATTTAGTGGAGATTACGCCCTTCATTTTTGATTGAGTAATATTGTAAACAAAGTTTAACGGATTTCTTTTCGTACTCATGTGGACGACTTCACACTTCTCATTATTTAGAGTCAATTGCCAATTTTTACACCATAGTGATATCTTATTCAGATCGTTCTGCAGTTGGTTTTGATCTTCAGATGGTTTTACTAGACGGTAAATGACGGCGTCATCTGCAAATAAACTAAGAGAGCTACTTAGATTTTCCCCTAAATCGTTTATTTAAATGAGGATCAGCAGAGGACCAATAACACTACATCTACAACCATACTCCGCAAGCCATCCGACGATGTGTGGCGGAGGGTACCTTGAGTACCACTATCGATTTTCCCTCCTAATCCAGTCACGTATTCGCGGAATGAAGGATTGTCGGTATGCCTCTGTGTGGCTCTAATCTCTCTGATTTTATCCTCACGATCTCTTAGCGAGATATACGTAGGAGGGAGCAATATACTGATAGACTCCTCGGTAAAGGTATGTTCTCGAAACTTCGACAAAAGCCCGTACCGAGCGACAGAGCGTCTCTCCTGCAGAGTCTTCCACTGGAGGTTAGCGATCATCTCCGCAACGCTTTCACGATTACCAAATGATTCTGTAACGAAGCGCGCTGCTCTCCGTTGGATCTTCTCCACTTCCTCTATCGATCCCACCTGGTGCGGATCCCACACCGGTGAGCTGTATTAAAGCTGTGGGCGAACAAGTGCACTGTAACCTTCTTCTGTGTATTCGCAGCACATTACACTTGTCTACAATGAGCTTTAATTGCCATTCCCTGCACCATGCGTCAATTCTATGCAGATTCTCCTGCATCTCAATTCAATTTGCCATTGTGAAACCACTTTATATACTACCGCATCATCCACAAAAAGCCTCAGTGAACTTCCGATGTTATCCGCAAGGTCATTTATATATATCGTGAACAGCAATGGACTCACAACGCTCCCCTGTGGCACACCTGACATAACTCCTACTTCGGAAGACTTCTCACCATTGAGAATGATCTGCTGCTTTCTGTTATCTAGGAATTCCTCAATCCAATCACACAATTGGTCTGATAGACCATATGCTCTTACTTTTTTTCATTAAACATTTGTGGGGAACTGTATCAAACGCCCTATCCTGTGGAAAGCCCGATATCTGTTTTATTCGTTGCCTTACCATCGATTACTACGAACTGTTGTCATCTCTGACAGGAAATCCCCTATCCAGTCGCAAATTTGGGGCGATATATAAGCACGCAATTTAATTAAAAGCCGTTTGTGAGGTACTGTGTCAAAAACCTTCTGGAAATAAAAAAATACGGAGTCGATTTGCGAACGCTTGTCAATAGCACCAATCACTTCGTGTGAATAAAGAGCTAGTTGTTTCGCATGAACGATATTTTCTAAATCCGTGTTGACCTTGGGTCAGTGTTAACAAGACGCCCATAGGCTCGCCGCCTTGTGTCGGTGAAGCAGAGAGAGTGGCCATCGGATTCCTGGCTTGAGAGCGCTCGTTAAGGAACGCGGCATGCGGCGCGTGACGAGGCGACAAAGGGGGCGGTGGCTGTCGACAGGATATCGGCTGTCGCGATGGCCCGCCAACCAGGCAGCCGTGACGGCGCCGGAAGAGCGGCGGCAGCCACCGGCCGACGCCTCTTATCGCCTCGCTGCCGGCTGCCGACTGCCGCAGCTATTCCAGGGCCGCGGTTCCTCAAGCCAGAAGCCGCCTGCGCGTAGCCCTGATATCAGACCGAAGGACGTGTTACTACGAGAATATAACCCCGACCTCCCAATACAGAATGTTTCCCACAGGGCGAAAAATATTAAGATCAAGACCCCTATCCTCATTACAGCCAACACACTAGAGCAAAATAGCTTCAAAGCTATCGATCAATGGAAACGTAACTGGCAAGTTAAACTGCCGTCCACAGTGCACGAACCTACTCTGCAACCAGGACAAACCCACTGGATCTAATGAAATTGCGTGCTTATGGAATATCTCCCCAATTGTGCGATTGGATTCACGATTTCCTATAAGAAAGGATACAGTTCGTTGTAATTGGCGGTACGTCATCGAGTAAAACAGAAGTGATATCTGGCGTTCCACAGGGAAGCGTTATAGGTCCCCTACTCTTTATCGTGTTTATAAACGATTTAGGAGATAATCTGAATAGCTCCCTTAGACCCTTCGAGGATGATGCTGTCGTTTATCGGTTAGTGAAGTCAACAGAGGATCAAAAGCAACTGCAAAGCGAGTTAGACAAAATTTCTACTTGGTGCGAAAATTGGCAATTGACACTAAATAAAGAAAAGTGTGAAGTAATACACATGACCACTAAAAGAAATCCGCTAACTTCAATTACGCGATGAATCAGTCAAACCTTAAGGTCGTAAATTCTAGCAAATACCTAGGAGTTACAATTACGAACAACTTTGACTGGAGAGAACACACAGAAAATATTGTGGGGGAGGCGAACCAAAGGTTAAGTTTCATTCGCAGAACGTTTCGAAGATGCACCAGCTCCACCAAAGAGACTGCCTACATCACACCTGTGCGTCCTCTCCTGGAGTACTGTTGCCCCTTGTGGGACCCTCACCAGCCAGGTGGGACTGACGGAAAATATTGAGAAGGTTCAGAGAAGGGCAGCTCGTTTTGTTTTATCACGTTACGGGGGGGGGGGGGGAGCGTCACGGAAATGTTGCACGAATTGGAGTGGAAACCATTAAAAGAAAGACATTCATTGCGGCGTGATCTGTTTGCGAAGTTTCAATCACCGACTTTTACTTATGAATGTGAAAATATTTTGCTAGCACCCACCTACTTAGGGAGACATGATCATCCCAATAAAATAAGAGAAATCAGATCGAAAACGGAACGATTTAGGTGTTCTTTCTTCCCGCGCGCTAGTAGAGAATGGAACGGTAGAGAAAAGTTATGAAAGTGGTTAATTAACCCTCTGCCAGGCACTTAAATGTGATTTGCAGAGTATCTACGTAGATGTAGATTTGGTAAACCTCGGGCAGTTTTGACAACCCTGAAGACAGACCTTTTGAGGAAGGATGGAGAGAATTTTGACGGCTTGTACTTTGAATAATTCTGCAACAGGAACTCCTTAAATGAGTATTATCTCTCACCTTCCCGCTGCAAAAGGGCTGCCCTGACAGGCAAAATTGATATTACCTTCTCTGAATGATTCATGAGTAAAGATATTGTTCGGAAAGCGGTATTTCATACAAATGAAGAATGCAGTGAAAGAGAGGCTTGGATCCGAAATTGGGAATTCTGCCGGTGGTTTTTGCAGAAGTTCAACCGAATTTCCGAACTGTGTACCTTTTAAGCAGTCTTTCATACGAGGGGATATGTTGAACAGCCTCAGTCAACAAGTGCGGCTAGGGAACGTCCACACGCCGCCTTCGTTCGTGGTCACCAAGATCGCCTCGCTGACGTTTGGGCTGGCTCGATAGGCGGTAATCTGGTCGGCCCGTACATGTCCCCCCGGTAACGGAACGCAAACATCTGCCTAACCTTTTTACGAGAAACTCTGTTATTGGAACATGTTTCAGTCAATATGCGACAGCAAGCGCGGTACCAACACGACGGTGCATCTGCACACTTGGTACATGCAGTGCGAATGCATTTGGATGAACAAAATTTCTACTTGGTGCGAAAATTGGCAATTGACACTAAATAAAGAAAAGTGTGATGTAATACACATGACCACTAAAAGAAATCCGCTGAACTTCAATTACGCGATAAATCAGTCAAACCTTAAGGTCGTAAATTCTACCAAATACCTAGGAGTTACAATTACGAACAACTTTGACTGGAGAGAACACATAGAAAATATTGTGGGGAAGGCGAACCAAAGGTTACGTTTCATTGGCAGAACGCTTAGACGATGCACCAGCTCCACCAAAGAGACTGCCTACATCACACTTGTGCGTCCTCTCTTGGAGTACTGTTGCCCCTTGTGGGACCCTCACCACGTGGGACTGACGGAAGATATTGAGAAGGTTCAGAGAAGGACAGCTCGTTTTGTTTTATCACGTTACGGGGGGGAAAGCGTCACGGAAATGTTGCACGAATTGGGGTGGAAATCATTAAAAGAAAGACGTTATTCATTGCGGCGTGATCTTTTTGCGAAGTTTCAATCACCGACTTTTAGTTCTGAATGTGAAAATATTTTGCTAGCACCCACCTACTTAGGGAGACATGACCATCCCAATAAAATAAGAGAAATCAGATCGAAAACGGAACGATTTAGGTGTTCTTTCTTCCCGCGCGTTATTAGAGAATGGAACGGTAGAGAAAAGTTATGAAGGTGGTTAATGAACCCTCTGCCAGGCACTTAAATGTGATTTGCAGAGTATCGATGTAGATGTAGAACCGTTTGAGAACTGGATAGGGTTCGGTGGGCTGGAGTCATGGCCTGCACGTCTCCGCGATTTGACGCCCAGTGACTTCTTTTGTTTCGTAAAAAAAACTGATCTGATGGCGTGAGTTATGGAAGCCTTCAATGCAATACCCACTTTGCCTGTTGATTTTGAAAGAGTGCAAAAATCACTCCAGCGTGGTTGCACGGTGTGCGTTCAAACAGGAGCACTTTCGAGCACTTTTTTAACTATTATTAAACAAAGTTTATAACACTTCAACCCGACTTCTCATTTACCCTGCGGCTACAAATACAATGAAGACGTTGCCTTGCAGTCCCAATGCTGTGACGATTCGGATGGCATGTTGTGCTGCTACCCTTTTGGAGGTGCGCGACGCTATTTAGCGACCTGGAAGTCTTCAAAACGACCCATGTAAGCACACGCATGGCATGTTGATACCGCACAGTCATTGTGCAACACAATCACTACATGAGGACGATTTGCTTTACTTGTGGAGAGCGTCTGCACATCTTCCGTGGCCTGTTCAGATGCTGTTCAGGGTGGTCAAAATTGCCCGAGGTTGATCAAATCTAGAGGGTTCTCCTGGCCGCAGGGTAGGTTAGTGCACTGTGGACGGCAGTTTAGCTTGCCAGTTGCGTTTCCATCCATCGATAGCTTTGAAGCTATTTTGCGCCAGGGTGCTGGCTCTAATGAGGGTAGAGGTCTTGATCCCGCCCTGCGGAAAACATTATGTACTGGGAGGTCGGGATTATCAATGTTTTGGTATTCTCGTAGTAACATGTCCTTCCGTCTGATAGGAGGTGTAATCTGGCTTAATATTTGTAACCATGTAGATAATATTGCCCCATTGACAATGCGCATTGGTTCGTTAAGTTGGGCGTCTACCTTTATTAACTATGGGCTATTAAGTCATCCACTCCCACGAACCACAGACATTGCCGAGGTGGGGTGGCTTGCGTGCCTCAACGATACAGATAGCCGTACCGTAGGTGCAACCACAGCGGAGGGGTATCTGTGGAGAGGCCAGACAAACGTGTGGTTCCTGAAGAGGGGCAGCAGCCTTTTCAGTAGTTACAGGGGCAACATTCTGGATGATTGACTGAGCTGGCCTTGTAACATCAGCTAATGTGGCTTTGCCACACAGCTACTGCGAACGGCTGAAAGCAAGGGGAAACTACAGCCGTTATTTTTCCCGAGGACATGCAGCTCTACTGTATGAACATATGATGATGGCATCCTCTCGGGTAAAATATTCCAGAGGTAAAATAGTCCCCCATTCGGATCTCCGGGCGGGGACTACTCAGGAGGATGTGATCATCAGGAAAGACAATACTGGCATTCTACGAATTATATACAGACGGCTGGAAAAGCTGGTAGAAGCCGACCTCGGGGAAGATCAGTTTGGGTTCAGGAGAAATGTAGGAACACGGGAGGCAATACTCACTTTACGGCTTATCCTAGAAGATAGATTAAGAAAAGGCAAACCAACATTTCTAGCATTTGTAGATTTGGAGAAGGCTTTTGACAATGTTGATTGGAATAAACTCTTTCAAGTTCTGAAGCAAGCAGGAGTAAAATATAGGGAACGTAAGGTTATTTACAACTTGTACAACAACTAGACAGCGGTCGTCAGAGTTGAAGGGCATGAAAGGGATGCAGTGGTTGGAAAGGGAGTAAGACAGGGTTGTAGCCTTTCCCCAATGTTGTTCAATTTGTACATTGAGCAAGCTATAAAGGAAAGCAAGGAGAAATTTGGAGAAGGAATTAAAGTTCAGGGTGAAGAATTAAAAACATTGCGTTTTGCCGACGACATAGTAATTCTGGCAGATACAGCAAAGGACCTGGAAGAGCAATTGAACGGAATGGACAGTGTGCTGAAAGGTGCATATAAGATGAACATTAACAAGAGTAAAACTAGGGTAATGGAGTGCAGTGTAAGAAAATCAGGTGATGCTGAAGGAATTAGATTAGGTAACGAAACAATAAAGGAGGTAGATGAGTTTTGTTACTTGGGCAGTAAAATAACAAATGATGGTCGCAGTACAGATGATATAAAATGCAGAATGGCAATGGGTAGAAAGGCGTTTTTGAAAAAGAGAAATTTGTTAACATCGAATATTGATTTAAGCCTAAGGAAGTCCTTTCTGAAGGCATTTGTATGGAGTGTTGCCTTGTATGGGAGTGAAACGTGGACAATAAGCAGTGCGGACAGGAAGAGGATAGAGGCTTTTGAAATGTGGTGCTACAGAAGAATGCTGAAGATTAGGTGGGTGGATCGCGTAACTAATGAGGAGGTACTGAACCGAATTGGGGAGAAAAGAAATTTCTGGCATACCTTGACTAAAAGACGGGATAGATTGGTAGGACACATTCTTAGACATCAAGGAATTGTGAATTTAGCGTTGGAGGGAAGTGTGTGGGGTAAAAACCGCAGAGGGAGGCCAAGAGACGCGTACAGTAAGCAGATTCAAGTGGATGTGGGTTGTCGTTCTTATGAGGAGATGAAAAGGCTTGCTCAGGATAGAGTAGCGTGGAGAGCTGCATCAAACCAGTCTCTGGACTGAAGACCACAACAACAACAACATTAAGTCATACAGGTACTTCGCTGTTGAGTACACCAGAGTGCTGATACTTCGTGTCTGCAGTTGATCCCCACTAGTATCGCAGAGTTCGAAGTGGATATTGTCTACTTCTGAGTTCAGCAGATGATCGTGTCAATTACTCCTTACAGCGAAGTGTCCTAACCAAAGTGATCAGTAAAGCACTCGATGACGGCAATTAAGAGATCACTTAATGTAAATTTCTTTCCAGCAAATTAAAATTTGCTGAACAGGAAGTCACTTACGCTTAAATCTGTACAGCAGGATGGAAAAGCATCAATTCAAAGCCAAGTTCACGCACGTCCATCATTGTTATCTTTGATATAGGTATGGAGCATTATCCTGGTAAAAAGCACTTTTTGTGTGCCATCCTTAGTCTTTCTTCAGCCAATGCAAATTAAAATTAATCAAGCAATAAAGCATAATAGAGTACAGTTATGGTTCTTCCTATTACGTTCTGGTAATCTGAGAAAAAAATCTTAAACTTATCTTTAGTCTTGGAACTGTTAAGTGGGAAGCTTGAATAGAAAGAAATCAGCCAACCAGTTGCATGTAAAAGTTTATTAAGTACCATTGACCTAGGTGTCAATAACATTTTCGGAAGGTGGAACTGCATGTGGTTACATCTCGTGTTAGTCACATTAAATTGTTGTATGGGATAAAACTTGAAGCAATTCAACCTTTAAAATTAAATTGTTAAACAGCAGCGTTTAACTTACTAGAAAAAAATCAGAAAATGGTAAACAACGAACTGTACGCTGTACATTGTTCAAATTCTTCAAACAAGCAAGTTTACCAACCTTAAATGCATAACAAAAACACGAAAAAAGCCTTGTCATTTCAGATAAACAATGGAAGAAAATTGTAGGGAATTTGGTTCAGTGTTGTATAACAAAACTAAGAAATCAAAACTTGTAATTAATTTATTGACACCGGAATCAGAAATAAACTTTATGGAACACTCAGTTTGACGAGTCTAACTTCTTGTATATTTACAAAAATCACATCTATGGGTCTGTGTACCTCTCCCAACATCGGATCCAAGCCTCTCTTCATTTGTATGAAATACAGCTTTATGAACAATATCTTCACTCATTAATCATTCCGAGAAGATAATACCAGTTTTGCCTGTTCGGGCAGCCCCTTTTGCAGCGGGAAGGTGAGAGATAATATTCGTTTGTGGAGTTCCGGTTGCAGAATTAAAGTAAAAGTCTTCAAAATTCTCTCCATCCTTCCTTGGCTGTTGGACCCAACATTTCTTCAGGAGCAACGACAAACTTGCCACACACCCTGTATAAAGTTTGGCAAAGTTTAGTCATTCACTTTACTATTTCTTCAAAATCTTCGTGTTAATGTGGCTCTTTTCTTTCCCATTCGCCTAGCATTTTCTCCTCGTCAACGATCCAAGGACCTCCAAAACGACCTGAGGTTTTCCTCAGTAAAAGGAAACTCGAAAAAGAAGACACATTCAAGTTGTTAAAAATGCTTCCTTTTCAAAATAGCAGTATGGACGAGAAAGTTTTATCGATTACGTAGACCACGTAAATAACTGTCCGATAATTTTAATTATTGGAAAATTAAGGAAACAAGATTCCATGTGGTTTTTTCCATATGGACACCTACGTGGGGTCTTTGCAGACCCAACCACATTTTTCTACAAACAATGGAAAAATATTACCGTAAAAATACTCGTATCTGGTGTTAATTTTTATTTTTATTATTTATTGCAGTAGTGATTTAGTATTTGCTCATCAGCTAGCTCTGTTAAGGCTAAATTTTACTATAAGGTTTTGACTGTACGAGTATTTTTACAACACAGTTTCACATTATTTACTGCACAAATTTCTCTCACTGGATTTGAATTCATTGTAGTTATGACATGCTGTGTGGAACCTATCACCATACGTAAATTTCTTAATGATTTTTTGAAGGCTGTTCAGTTGATACTATAGAAAATTATTCGCATTAAAGATTTTGTGCATAATTGGAATCTACACATTACATTGCAAATAAACGAACGTTCCCTGACAGAAAAACTGATTTATTATGATTTATTTTTTATGGCTCACTGTTTGAAAATTATAAAATGAAATATTATCATCCTTCCTAACCGGCAAGAAGTAAGTCACTTATTATCTAGTAGCACTGTGTGTCTTTATACAATATCTTGTATATTAGGACAATTTTTGTAAAATTACATTAAAGTTCACTGCAGTGTCACAGAAGAGCTGACATAAAATCATTCCTAAGCTGATTGCCATCAACCCTGATATATTGCAGTTACTATTTTTGTTTGCCACGTAATGGCAAATTTTGATATCCAGCAAATATATACTAATATTATCTCCCTCGTAAATATGAAAGTAGACAAATACAACACAAGTAACTTCACACGCAAAAGGAAAGCACACTATACAAAAAACGCTGTTTCAATCGAAACAGTGGCTTGTTTCCCCGCGGAAACTACTCTTCTGCGTTGACTAACAACCACTTTTGCGCGTCTGTTGACAATCTATATGAAGTTAGCTCACTAACAGAGATGGTAGCACAACTTAGAAGTGAGAACACGGATTACTATTAAACTTTTAGCGAAAACTAGTTCCCACTGACCACTAAAGGGTTAATATAGTGTGGGATCACCTGGCGGCCAGTAGAGCAGCACACCTGCTTGGTATCGACAGTATGAAGTTATCGATCAGCGCTTGAGGGTTATTTGTCCGCTCTTCTAAGTGCAATATCCAGCTCTGCAACTGTCGTGGGAGTTGCTGATGTGATTGTAATGCGTCTGTCAAGGCATCCAGACATGGAAAATCTGGTGTAAGTCAGGTGAACAAGCTAGCCACTCTATTCGTGAAATTTTGTCTGTTTCACACACGTTGTCGACCAGTTCAGCTCTGGGGACGAGCGTTATCATCCACCAGAAGAAACTATCTCCTGTGGCACCAGCGTAGGGCACAACGAAATGTTGTGGTATCTCTACACCTTTGAGCAAAGTGCCATTCTGAACGACATAGTCGTCAAGTCCGCCAGTACTGACTGCTCATAGCATTTACACACTACTATGTTGTTTCGTGTACATATGTAGAGTTGTTCAGAGTTCCACATTCTCTCCAGATGAAACGACGATTTGGCGGCTGACTTAGCTGTGAACCGGCGCCACTGGTTAAGGCGCCAATCTTAGAGTTCCTCCCTCGAGTTTAGGCAGGCTAGACGGTATCGTGCTTGTAATGGGAACACAATATAAGCCTCCGTGCGTAGAGGCCACGTTGCCAAAGGCGATTTCGGACTGTTTGTGTGTATATTGCGCTTCCCGTTGCTGCCTGGAGGAAGCGTTGCAGCTAAGTTGCATTCAGCCTCTTGCCTCTGTGGGCTGTTCGAGGTAATGGTCAAATCTTTCTGATGTTACCCGCGGAGGAACTTGGCAGTACCTTTTTTTTAACGGTTCCTATTGTGTGAAATAGCGTCCATGTAATAGAAATTACACTTTGGGAGATTCCAATAGCTGCAGCCAATTATCTCTGCCTCGTTTTTAACCTATGCCAGAGCTCCGGTAAGTGACGTTTGATTGCTTTACCTTTTCACTACACTATCAGAACCCAACTGCTTGTGTAATTCGTTAGGTGGAGTAAACAAGTGAAAAACAACCCTTTTGCAGTGACTGTTATTATCACTATCTCGGCTGCCGCAATGTCTCCATTCTGTAGTACCAAAAGAAAGATGTCGATGACAGTATTTTAGAATCTGGACACCTCAACTGTTTTGACCAGTGTCACGATCCAGCGATGTTTACATTAATTGGGAGGAAGCCGGCCTGCGGCGACTCGGCGTTGAGTGGGCGGGTAGGGCCTGCCCGCGGCGCTGGAGCGAGTCCAGACAGGCAGGAAGCGCTAATGGCCGCCGCGGCGAGCGCCACTTGCCGCCGCAGCCGCAAAACAACTGACCAGCGGCCAGGCACCACGTCACCCACCAAACACCACGGCACGATGACGACTCCTACAAGCTTCCTAGGGTTTATTATTTGTGGACGGCGAAGTTAGTACTGCTTCCTCCCACAAGTCCCCTAAAATCTCCACATCCTTGCGGATGCTGTTGCGTAGCAGTGTGCGTTTGTACCGCCCTACAATACGCACGAGGTACCGTAGTTGCTGTCCAAGTCTTTATGGGAAGCAAAAGAGTTCTGACTAACCTGTTGTCTTCTATAGTTGTCCCCAGCGCAGAAGACAGCACATAGGTCGTTGGTCCTTCTACAGTATACAAGTGAGGATGGAAGTATAAGAAGCGACTTGAGAGTTTTGTCAGGGATGCCATTCATTAAATAATAAAATATGAACGAGTTTTGTTAATACGACACGGCCTATGCGGCCCGTAGTTCATGTTGAGACCTCGACCGTTATCACAATTATACAAAACTTTACTTATTACCGGCAAGTTCCTGTGCGTTTAGTGGTCAGCTCGAGACAAACTGCGGCGCGTTGCGAGAGGGCACCTGACGCTCTATTTCGCGCCAAAGCAGGGCCGTCGCGCGCCTTCTGCAAAATCGCTCTTCTCTTGTTACAATAAAACACCTTAAACTTCTTAAACTGTCAAAACCTAGCCTGTCCTTGAGAGATATTCATCACAAATTCTCAGCTCTAAATAATTAATATTTAGTAAATAATAAACAAAACTAATTTCAAAAGAAATCACGTGACGTGAAATGCAGCAGCCAATGCGAGGAGAGTACCAGTAACATAGGTGGGCTTTCCCATGTGAACTAGCACCAACTGTGCCACATGCTACTGCTCCACACCCCACATTTCAACATATGCTGCACTTCTGTCTTTCTTCCGCGTTTAAGACACGTACAATTTAGCAAAGAAACAGCCAGCGGCCAGAAATATGAAGTAGCCATAGGCCAGGAATATAACACTCCCAACAATCGACTTACAAGGAGCCCAACCGAGGACTGGCAAAGTAGAACGATGTGGTACACCTACATGGGATACTCTGCAAATCACATGTGCCTGGCAGAGGGTTCATCAAACCACCATTATACTATTTATCTCCCATTCCATTCTCGAATAGCACGCGGGAAGAATGAACACCTGACTCTCTCCGTTCGAGCTCTGATTTCTGGTATTTTATTCTGATGATCATTTCTACCTATGTAAGTGGGAGTCAACAATATATTTTCGCCTCTGAGGAGAATGTTGGCGATTGTAGTTTCCTAAGTAGCCTACGCCGCAGCGATAAGCGCCGTTGTTGTAATGATTCCCATTCCAGATCCTGTATCCTTTCCGTAACGCTATCTCCCCTGTATTGTGACAATACGAAAGGAGCTGCTCTTCTCTGGACTCTTTCGATGTCCTCCGTCAAACCTACCTCATAACGATCCTACACTGGGCAGCAATAGTCCAAAAATAGACTGTCAAGCGTAGCGTATGCAGTTTCTTTTGTAGTTCTGTTGCATCTTTTAAGGGTTCTGCAAAGAAAACGCAGTATCTGGTTCGCCTTTCCCACAACATTATCTATGTGTTCTTTCCAGTTTAAGTTTGAAGTAATAGTAATTCCTAGGTATTTTTGGAGTTTACGGCCTTCGCTTTTGATTGGCATAACGGATTTCTTTTCGTACTCATGTGGACAACTTCACACTTCTCATTATTTAGAGTCAATTGCCTATTTTTACAGCATACTTTTATCTTATTCAGATCGTTCTGCAATTGGTTTTGATCTTCAGATGATTTTACTAGACGGTAAATGACGGCGTGATCTGCAAACAACCTAAGGGAGCTACTTACATTTTCCCCTAAATCGTTTATGTAAATAAGGAACAGCAGAGGACCAATAGCACTACCCTGTGGAACGCCCGATATCACCTCTTTTTTAGTCGATGCCTTACCATCGATTACTACGAACTGTGTCCTCTGACAGGAAATCCCCTATCCAGTCGCAAATTTGGGGCGATATACCATAACCACGCAATTTGATTAAAAGCCGTTTGTGAGGTACGGTGTCAAAAGCCTTCTGGAAATCAAGAAATACGGAATCGAATTGCGAACCCTAGTCGATAGCAGCCATCACTTCGTGCGAATAAAGAAGTAGTTGTTTCGCATGAACCGCTACAATTCAAAACAGCTAACGGCCGTGTTGCAAAACTACTAGTACTATGGTATGTAAAAAGGTGCCATTAAATCTCAAAAATCGAACACTGCTTGACCCATTTAATTCATATTTTTACAAACATCATTCACGATATCCTCCTCCTTCAGCTTGTTCCAGTTCAAGGGTCGCCGTTCCTTATTTTTTCCTTCCATTTCTCTCGGTCCCACATGTCTTCCTGGCTCAGTCCCTTCTCTCTCAGGTCTTCAGTGATGCAGTCCATTCACTTCTCGTTGGTCTGCCTTTTCTTCTCCTGCCCTCCACTTTTAACTCCATTGTTCTCTGCAACAGGCGTTCCTCATCCCTTCTCAAGACATGCCCATACCATTGTAGTCTTCGTTAATGGACTTTCTTCGATGCCTCCACTGCACTTGTCTCCTCTCTAATACGATCATTTCTTATTTTGTCCATCCTCGTTTCCTCCTTCATCCACCTCAGCATACGCATCTCAGCCACATTCAATTGTTTCTCCTGCAGTTTCTTAAACGGCCAGATCTCACTGCCATACATCATAGCTGGTCTCACCACCGATTTAAAAAAAATTCCTTTTGTCTTTGGTTTTATTATTTTGTCGCCGAGCACACCTGGTACCGTTTTCCAGTTCGTCCATCCAGCCTGGATACTGTGGCTTACCTTCTTATCTAAATCTCCTTTAATGGTTACATAGGAACCCAGGTACGTGAATTCTCCACCTCTCTCCAACTGATCATTTTAACAAACAATTTTTCCATCTCCCCCAACTCATAGGTATTCGGTCTACTTCCTTATAACTGTGAGACCTACATTTTCCATTTCCTCCCTCCATCTCTCCGATGTTCTCTTTGCTCTCCACAACGACCACCACGTCATCTGCAAAACTACCCGATCATAAAGCCAGGCCCTGCACCCCTTCCGTCAACACATCCATTACTAGACTGAGCAGGTATGGGCGTCGTGCTGAACCTCGATGCAGTCCAACCATGATAGGGAACTTCACTCAACATTAATGACGTATCTGTAGTTAAAAGAATTTCATTCCCTTGCAGTGATGAATCCAGAATTTTTGGCTTTGGTGAAGGGCTGAGCTCAATGAGCTCAAATTTTTGTCTCCACATTTGTTTTCTAGAAACAACCGAAGTAGTGAAGTCTCGAAAATCGTATTGACACTCCGTCGCCTATGTGGGGTCCTGGTGCACCCCAGGCGCACTTTCTTTCCTTTCCTTTCACTGGCCTGCCATTACCTCGTCCTTCAATAGCCTCCACCTCAGTAGTGCTCGAGACACTGACAAGACCAGCTATCCACCGGGTGAAATACTCTCGTTTTAATTAACCCAGATAGCGTGGAATTATTTTTTTAATTTAATTTTATTTCAAAAGGTATAATTACCTTCATATGACTTCACAAAAACAGTTCTCTTTTTTTTTCCACGGCCACACCATTAGTTTTGGAATATTGCCAATCTTTCTGGAGGGACGTCAAAATTAATGTTTTAGCATTTTCATCTGATGAATATTATTAAAACAGTATTTAAAATGAAATATATACATATAAATGTCGCAAAAAATTAAAGAATTTTCAAGACATATGAAAATAACTACTAGGAAATCTTCAGTATCATCTGCATGAACCTCAACTTTGCAGCTGTATCCTACCACTTAGCAATCAACAATACAAAATAAAATTTATCTAAAATTGGAGGAGGAGAATCAAATAAATAAATACCACACTGTGCACGAATTTGTAACAAGTATGAAAAAGTAAGCCACCATTCTCGTCCTTGTGGAAGGTCGTCAGCGCCATCTGGGTTAATGTTTGTGACGATAATTTTTAGTGATATTACGTAAAATGTGCAAGAAAAGACTAGTTACAATGGGCCACTTTGTAGTGTAACGTTGTACACTACTGGTTCCTATCTCAAACCAAGATATTCAAATAGTTCATAACGGGTTTGGCACTATGTGAGCAAATACTGCCAGATTAAATTTATTTCCGCATTTTTTGGCGTATGAATATGGTCTCACTTGTATGGAGTAAAAGCACTGCAAGGTGCCATGGAATAAATTAGGTCTGTAACCTCTTATGTTACCAATGGGAATAATTTAGAACTAATCTCAAGCTAATGTAGTAGCTAAGTTCTGAATGTAATAAAGTTATACATAACCTTAAAGAAGAGTTCATCTTTAATCAGCAAAACTAAGGAGTCCATTTCCAGATGTTCTAATAATTTCTTCGGAGACGAATCGGATCTTCAAATATTTCCTTTAACACAGGGCACGGACTAGCCGAACCTTGTGGAACCTCTTCTGTATATTCATACTTACGGAATAATCATGCTGAAGGTTATTGTACTGTCGAATTATTGAAGAAAACACACGGTGACAGTACAACTTGTGTAAACCCAACGTGCCATCAAAGACTCATGTTTTAACTATGCACCGAATATAATGTAATTATAATAAAAATGTCATTACTAATGTATAAATATATGTAACAAAAGGATTGTTCTTGTTAGTATTTCGTTGTGGTAACATAAGTAAAAGCGATATAAACATGAAGAAAGAATTAAACAGCAAACTATTGTACTGTATCATACACAAAATTGTAACCAATATCAATAATTTTGTGTACGAAATCTGTTAGGCGTGCCATGGAAACCACCAAAACCACATCACACCGTCACAGCATTTGGAAGGTTGCAACAGCCAATGATTAGAAGTGTGCGCCCGTATTTAGCAGCAAGAACAGTACATTTAGAGCATTTGAGTTCATGTGTTCAAGAGCGCCAATTACTTAATTGGCAAACATTCTTTAATAAATACAAAACGAAGACTTTCCGGAAATATGTTTATATCAATGTTTTTCTTGTTCCGGTGTAAGAGCATTTTTGAAAGCCATTATAGTGATTCGCCGGCCTTGTTGCCTGAGTATGTCTGTTTGGAAAATTATATAATTTCTTGGAAATTTAGAGTGAAAAATTGAGATAAACAGCAACTAAAGTCAGTTCTGATTAAGAAAAGACTGCAACGGAAACGCAAATGTATAAAGTGAATGAAATGGCGAATGTAGCAATCAAGGTTGAGACAACAGGCTGGAAATATAACCATAAAAAGTAAAAAGAATTACCTCAAAATAGGTCATTGGCTCACAGGCTGTTGTTTGCTCCTTTGGTAGATCAGTCAATTTAAGGTTCAAAATGTTCAAATGTTTGTACAGCTTATGGGACTTAACTACGGGGCCATCAGTCTCTAAACTTACAAACTATTTATGAACTAGCTTACACCAGAGACGGCACAAAATCCATGCCCGAGGGGGGGGATTCGAACCTCCTACAGCAGCGTCCGTGCAAACCGTGACTGACACGCCTCAGTCCCCTCGGCCACCGCGGCCGGCATAGACAGAGGTTTAGGCATGTTAAGCTTCACGTAATAATGTGGAGGACCGTGCAATTATATTAAAAGAATGTTTAACAGACTGCACGTTCTTTCATTGGAGAAATGAAATGTGCCGTGAAATTAGACAACGGGGATTAATGATGTCTTTAAGTGCGAAATGAAACCTAATGGCCCTCAAACCTCGTGGCTTAGAAAGAATTGCACTACTGAAAAAACAGTATTTAAATAATTATTCAGGATAAGGGAAGGAATCGTGAGTCAAACTCGGTAAACAGGTTTGAAGATAAACAATGGGGGTTTTATTAAAGAAAGACGGGCCTTATTTGTTTATATTTAAAAGCTTATTGTAGGCCTAGATGAAATAGCGGCATTCTAACTCATCAAACACTGAACAACGAAAGACGACTACTGCTCCCGTTCTCCTTCCAAGTATAGGTAAGAGTTGAAAGATGAAAACAAAAACTGGGCAGAGGTTTATTTTGGAAGAACGGAGTTGAAAGCGGCAAGCACCACGTTTATCGATGAAAAATCGCATGTATCACTAAACCATGTATAATGCTGTTATAAATAAAGCAATAGATACGAAACTTCGGAGCAGATTAAAACTGTGAGCCGGACTGGGATTCGAACCAGGGAGCTTTGCCTTTCGCGGGTAAGAACTCGACTGATCGAGTTACCTTGGTACGCGCTCGACTGATCGAGCTACCCTGGTAAGCATCAGAGCTAGAAGGCAATATACTAGCAGAAGTTGTGAAGACTGGCCTTGAAGCCTATCAGGATAGCTGAGTCGGTAGAGCCCTTGTCGGGGAAACGCGGAAGGTAACTGGTTCGATTCCTCGACTGGTTGCGGGATTTTATTAGTGATACTAGTTCAAATCCCGCTGCTTCGCACGCGGAGACTGGATGGTCTGCATTGGTTGTTTCTACTTCCAATATAAATTTTCATAGATTTACTTTTAAAAATGTTTCCCTAATCAGTATTTTGATACAACTTGCCACGCCCTATTGTAACTTTGATGGCAGAATTCAAAACATCCCGAAATACATTTTTTTAATTGTAACCAAGGTAATAAATTCAAATTTTCACATTTCTAGCATCAAAAATTAGTCTTAGTAGCACCCTTAACAGATTTTCCCTTTTTATTTTTTTTATTTTTCACCCACTTTTCACAAAATCGTTCATCACCTATTTCACCCCCCTCAGAGATGGGTATATCGAAAAATCGCTGATGTCTAGAGTCTACAAATTTAAAGTTTCTATCGTCTGTAGATTCACTTTTCAGCGCCGTATTCTGCCTTTTAGAAACGTATCAACAACGCGAAATTTCTTATGCTTTGGCATCTTTCTTGGAAGTTTTACTTTCCAAACTGCAATATGCACTTATTTTTCTTTATTCGTACGGTTGATGCAGAATAAAAACTGGGGAATGTGCATCACGTTTCGCTGTATATAGCCTCTTTGCTATTATAGTGTCAAGTCATCGCTGGTCTCAGTCCGAATGTTATATAAGCTGACGACTTTCAACCACTATATCTTCCACCCTCTTATAGCTATCGACACCGAACTGCTATGGTGTACAATGAGATACTTTCTACTAATCAATACAGAGAGAGCGTTCGTCTCCATTGTGTAGTTTTTGCTGAAGAGCAAATTATTGACACCCACAAGTAGAATTTTATATAAGTCGGTAACTTTCAACTCCCATATCTTCCACCCCCTTATCGTTATCAACACTCTACCAGCATAGTGCACAGTTGGAGATGATACTTACTACCACATACAAACACAATTCGTTTGCGATGTGTAGTTATGGCTGCAGAGTGTAATATAGGCACAAACACCTCAATTTATATATATATATATAAAGATTTACGAAAATGGCTCCTGTCCAATCACATGGTATATGTTGCCACTTAATGGTGTAAAGTAGGAATGATGAAATCGGTGAACATTATTCCCAAGTGGGTGAGGTTCATAGCCCCGCTGCGATGAGTGATGGCAAAGTGCGTAAGTGGGTCAGATTGCTGGACGAGCGCAGAGCTAATGTCCGCGATGAGTGCCGAGGAGGGCCGTTGTAGGAGCAGCCGGTTTAGTGAGCGCGTGCCGAATTATCACAACTCTGAAGCTTCTTACCAGACCTCTGGAGCGTTGCACGATATAAAGTCGAGGTTTCTCACAGGTAGCGGATTGCAAATGAATAGAGTAAGACTTACACTACTATAATACCTTACGGGAGTTAGGTATTGAAATGTAATAGGAAAGTTACAAAGCTAAATGTTTACCGTTTTATCACTCAAATAGCAAGCAAAACAAATTATTTCAATAGAACCTCAACTGTTAAATGCCAGTTTGCGACTTCTGAGTTTGGGTAGAATAAGATACACAATTTCTAAATAAGGTAATTCATAAGAGCACACCCATATATTGTTAGGAATACTAAACAAATACTATTTCATTATAAAATACGAAATTAAGCAAGAGCAAATGGGCTCTAAACTAAAACCTGCTAATATGCATTTTATAAAAACATAAAATTAGTTTCCTTAGATATATATACAGGGTGTTACAAAAAGGTACGGCCAAACTTTCAGGAAACATTCCTCACATACAAAGAAAGAAAATATTTTGTGTGTACATGTGTCCGGAAACGCTTAATTTCCATGTTAGAGCTCTTCAAATCACATTAATCATGGAATGGATACATACAGCAACAGAACGTATCAGCGTGACTTCAAATACTTTGTTCCAGGAAATGTTCAAAATGTTCCCCGTTAGCGAGGATACATGCATCCACCCTCCGTCGCATGGAATCCCTGATGCGCTGATGCAGCCCTGGAGAATGGCGTATTGTATCACATCCATCCACAATACGAGCACGAAGAGTTTCTACATTTGGTACCGGGGTTACGTAGACAAGAGCTTTCAAATGCCCCCATAAATGAAAGTCAAGAGGGTTGAGGTCAAGAGAGCGTGGAGGCCATGGAATTGGTCCGCCTCTACCAATCCATCGGTCACCGAATCTGTTGTTGAGAAGCGTACGAACACGTCCATACATCAAATGGGCATTTGGCAACTCCGCATTTGTAAACATTGCACTGACTGCAAAACCACGTTAGTGATGAACACTAACCAGTTGATGCTAAGTACTGATGTGCTTGATGCTAGTACTGTAGAGCAATGAGTCGCATGTCAACACAATCACTGAAGTCAACATTACCTTCCTTCAATTGGGCCAACTGGCGGTGAATCGAGGAAGTACAGTACATACTAATGAAACAATTGGGTATTTTGTCAATTGTCTGCACGAATTATTTCAATTTACATTTAAAGAGAAATACTAAAATGAGCTCTAACATGGAAATTAAGCGTTTCCGGACACATGTCCACATAACATTTTCTTTCTTTGTGTGTGAGGAATGTTTCCTGAAAGTTTGGCTGTACCTTTTTGTAACACCCTGTATATTGTTTGTTTGAGTAGGAAATGGGCCGCGGCGGAGTGGCAAAGCACATTAGGCACTACGCTACGATGCGCGAGGCCGTCCCCCCTCGGGGGTTCGAATCCCCTCTCGGGCATGGATGTTTGTGCTGTCCTTAGTATAAGCTAGATCATAAGTAGTTAAGTCCCATAAGCCAAACTGTCCATGAAAACACAAACCTGATAAATATTAACAAATGTAAGCTTGCCAGCAGGGGCACCATTGTAGATAAACTAAACCTATAAAAATATTTCGATGTGCTTGTATCTAATAAAACAACTAATACCTTATTTCATCATTCTGTAAATTGTAGGAACATGTGCCCTTAACTATTTTAACGTATCAGCTGATTAGCATACCTCATAAATGGTAAGTTAACCAGGAGTCCAACATCTGGAAGACCACGAGTCTCTACTCGAGATGATGATTATGATAATGATGATGATGATGATGATGATATGATGATGAAGAATTGGTCAGAGCGGCCCAGACTGCCCCTTTCTCAAACATCAGGCAACTAGGGAGAGCTTCACATTTCCCGGACTCGTCGAAAACTGCTGACATTAAACGACTATGGAATGAGGTCCCGTCGTGCTCTCATTAAAGAACCATTATCTGACGAAAAAGCCATTCTCTTCAAAGTGTCGATTAGAGGAAAGTCATTTTCACCGATGAGTGCACAATTGAGTCCACTAGCAGACGTTCTACATATCTACTACGTTATGTTCTTGTTTACCGCACAGACAGACAACAATATAATGCCCACTTCGTGGCTACAGGCGCTAGAAGCGGGCGTATAAGTGTGAAATGTAGGGGATGGATGCTTTACACGGGTATAGGAACTTTAGAACGAATCAAATACAAGTTCAATTCAGCATGCTAAAACATTCTCTTGAAAATGTAGTCATTCGATTTTGGTACCCTGAAGGACGTCTTTTACCAACATGATAATCATCCATCGCACACCAGCATTAGGATTGGTTCCAAAGCTAGAGAGAAACGTATGAGCTAAACTCAAGAAGTGTGTGCAGGATAACTGGCCAGACCCTCCTCCAAGAACTGCGGATGCCTTGTGGGATTTGGTTTGGTTTATTCTTTCTGGGAGAGAATTGCCATGGATGAGGCCTTTTTCCGCAGACTTGTTGAAGCTATGGCTCAAAGGATCCGGGGTGTTCTTGATACCAATGGCATGTGGGTAAAATACTGAAGAGATACATTTTTGTGTTCCAACTTCGTCGCCGCTTTTGTGTCCCAGCCTCGTCGTAGGTGTCGGTGGTCGAGTGGAATGAGCCCGACACAGCAACAAAAATAGCACGCTGGTGCAGGTACGGAGGGGAGCAGCCAGAAACTATAAACACTAGAGTAAATTAGAAAGAGATATATATTGCACAGAATGTAACAATACTTAACTTTTACATAGTACTTCAGAATGTTGATACATAGTTGTTAGAGGCCTGCCTAGTGCCTGTACGATAGCAAAGTCTTCACTGGTGCCTATCTGATTCCGAAGTCTTTACTCGGTGCTCTCTCAGTCCGAAGTGCCCGGTGTCTTTCCGTGGTGGCCACGAGCGGGGTTGCAGCAGAGGGCGCTCGCGGCTGTCGTCGTGAGAACGCCGCGCCGTGCGTGCATGGCGGCGCGCGGCGAAAGTAGGTGGCGCGCACTTTGTACTTGTGCGACACCACATACATGGCCTACATTTTAATGGGAGGTCATACCAATATCAACATCCAAGCAGGATTATTTTTAGATATCAAATTGACAAACTGTAATTATTTATTAAAGAGAATACTGAAAAAGTGAAACCAATATAATTTAATAACAAAAGGTAACCAACGCAAAATAAATAAATAAATAAATGCATTGCGATAGAAAAATAAAGGCTTTGGTGGCATCCGATCCGATGTACACCACTTAACCAGGAAGACTGACACTATTAATGAGCTCCCTGTCCGTTGTCGTTAGCGTAACTTTGCAGTTTGCCGATGACATAAAAATTTTGTCAGAGACTGCAAAGGATCTGGAATAGCAATTGAATGGAATGGACAGTGTTTTGAAAGTAAGATATAAGATGAACATTAACAAGAGTAAAACGATGGTAATGAAATGTTAGAAAATCAGGCGATGCTGAAGGAATTAGACAAGGTAATGAGACAAACGCAGATGAGTTTCGTTATTTTGGTAGCAAAATAACTTCTGATAGCCGAAATAGAGAAGATATAAAAAGCAGAATGGCTATGGACAAAAAAAGCTTTCCTAAAGAAGCGAAACTTGTTAACATCCAATATGAATTTAATTGTTAAGAAGTCCTTTCTGAAAGCATTTGTCTGGACTGTAGCATTGTATGGGAGTGGAACGTGGACGATTGTTCAGACAAAACGATGATAGCTTTTAGAAATGTGGTGTTACAGACCTATGATTAGATGGGTAGATCACGTAACTAATAACGAGGTGCTCAACAGAAAAACTGGGGAGAAAAGGAGTTTCTGGCTTACCCTGACTAAGAGGAGGGATAGGTTGGTGGGACACATTGAAACACCAAGCAATCGTCAACTTGGCATTAGAAGAAAGTGTGTGGGGTAAAAATCGTAGAGGGAGACCGAGGAACGAATACAGTAAGCAGATTCGAAAGGATGTAAGTTGCCGTACGTGTTCTCAGATGAAGAGGCTTGTACAGGACAGGATAGCGTGGACAGCTGCATCAAACCAGTCTGCTGACTGAAGACCACAACAACGAAAGGTAATAAGATTCTGGTTTAGCGTGTTCTATGGCCATTAGAATATTCGTCTTACAGTAGGCCTAGCCATATAAAATACGTAATCGAAATTTGAGCGACGGTCTGGAGCTTGCGCTCAAGTAAATTAGCGAAAACGGATAACTCCTTGCGCAAAAACGTCACTTGGGCTGTAATTAATGCTCAGCTAATGGCTCTAGTTAAAAGTGCGCCGTACTATTTTTACGTGGCGAAAACTTTCCGTGGAAGATTTTTCTAAGTGAGTCATGTCTACCATTTAAACGTACAAGACGATTAAAGCTTCGTACGAATGTTGATAAAGTCAAGACGGAAATTTTTATGCCACAATCATTACCTACTCAAAAAAGATGGTTTAAATCCGAGCTAAGTTTAACATGTGCTGAGACTTGGACGTCCAAACAATGATCGACATAAGTTGACAAAATTTTAAACAGTGAATTATCGTCTCATTATTTAGATTAGATTAATACTTGTTCCATAGACCATATATACGACATTTCGTAATGATGTGGAACGTGTCAGTCAACCGCAGTAAGCTTTTAGGTATAGTAAAATCTAGTATGGCGTTTACTTATTAGTGAGGAAATGTCTACGACCTGTGACAGATTGTGAAGGTAAAACAGCTAATTAACTTTGGTGGAATAGTTGTGAACTAACATGAAAATGCTAATATCAAAGCACAACAAACGTCACGATATGACACAGCGAGGTGGCGCGGTGATAACAAATTGGCTTCACATTTGGGAGGACGGTGTTTCAAATCCACCTCCAGTCATCCAGATTTAGGTTTTCCATGATTTCCCTAAATCACTCAAGGCAAAAGTCAGAATGGTTCCTTTCAAAGAGCACTGCCGATTCTCTTCCCCGTCCTTACCGAAAAATCCAAGCATGAGCTCCAACTCTAATGACCACACTGTCGACGAGATCTGTCTCGACTAGAGAAATGCCATGCTGGATGACATTACACTATGTCGTGTTCTTATATACATCATTACGAATCCTGTTACTAATAAGCTCACCGCGGTGGAGTAGCCGAACGCTTTAAATCGCCTCGTTGCAGAGAGCGCGGTTGCTCGCCGTCGGAGGTTCGAGTCCTCCCTGGTGCGTGTGTGTGTGTGTGTGTGTGTGTGTGTGTGTGTGTGTGTTTTGTCCTTACGTTAATTTACCTTAGTTTAAGTAGCTTGTAAGCTACGGACTGATGACCACGCAGTTTGGTCCGATAGATTTACAACCATTTGAACATTTTTGAACCAATAAGCTCGAATATGACAAGATTGTTCGATTAAAGCGCCAGATATGTCGAGCAGCTGCTTCTCCTGTTTTACATCTTTGTTGTCGATAGGAGCATTTTTCATAGTAATATGAAAGTTTAATTTAGCTTTCACAACAAGTAGACCTAGACCCTGTACTGGAGAATATTCCAAAGTATTATATATGGAAGGTGGTGGAGAAAGCAAGTAAAATTGTTCTTGAGCTCGCTACTGCAGAATAGTACTATAACAATAAAATATAGACCGACGAATAACACTAAAATCAAACGATTAACAACAAAACAGTCCTCTGAAGTGTCTCCACATCAAAACGTGTAGGTTTTATTACGCCCTTCGTAACAAATCACTTTCGACTAACATGACGTTACATAGAACACGCTGCGAAAAAAAGTTTGCGATTGGTGGTTAGCGAAGTTGCATTTCCTTTTGCGCACAGATGAAGTGTTACGTGTAAGAATTTGCGATGAAAAGCATAAATCACAGATTGATAGTGTTATTCAGTGGCATGCCAACTATTTCTTTAGGGCGGAGGGGGGGGGGGGAGGGCAAGAAAACCTATTTACTGCTGACTTCGTCTTGGGGATTCCATGAATTTGGTCTGAGGGGAGGGGGGGGGACGAAGTCATTGGATAAAAGTTTCATAGAACTTCTATTCAGCTGTGGTGTTCCACAGTTTCCGTAGCTGCCTTCAAAAATACATGGGGGGAGGGGGAGGGGGCGTGTCTTACCCCTCCAAAGTTTAAGTGGGGGCGACTGCGCCTCCTGCCCCCCCCCCCCCCCCCCCCCCCCGGTTGATACGCCATTGGTCTTATTTAAAACTTAGCACTTTAAGGTGCAGCCATATTGAAAACTTTCTGGTCCAAAAGATCAACCATTTTTGCCAATGTTAAAAATCTTACTGCCACGTTTGTTTGGTCTCTTAAAGGGTAACAAACATAAAAATAGAATTTGCGCTTAGTGTATCATATTTTATTGTTGTTCTTACGTGGATTACAAAGCGTGCAAGAACGCTAGTGAAAAGTATAAAACAATTATCCAACAAAAGAGAAACTTTTGGCAAGCGAAGACAACAGGAGTTACTTGCTGGCAGACAATGGCTTTGTAAATAATACTACGGTGTGGTCGTACTTCCGCTGTGCATATTGGGTTCCTCCCTAAGCCCACCACGAAAATCGTCACACCTTCGTAGAAAACGGAGACATATTTTTGACAAGCACGAGTACTATTAGGTCCCTGCCTGAACATACCGAAAGACTTATATATTACTTGAAAACAGGTGTTTTTGAGAAGCAAGAGTAAATTTGATAATTGCTTGTTTCACTTGCAGTAATTAAAGGTGTGGTCTACGGTTCGCGACTAACCGAAAGCGTAATATATTCGTACATAACAAAGTTTTTTACAAATCAAAATAAGTGATTAACGGAATTGCCATTAAGTAACATCATACAAAATTGAAATACACCACAATATATGCGGAATCTTAAATGAAGAAAAGTCACATCGGCTGTCGGCATCTGATTTCTGATTGGCAGTTATTATTTTCCGACAATCGTCGCTCCGTTAGCGACATAGGCCTATACACGTTATTGAAAAACTTGCCGACACCGCAAGTTCACCTCCTTCGCTTGAAGTTAGTAACTGTATGAAACCTTTCTTTTAATGGCTAGGTACATATTAAAACTCAAAGGGAAAGTGTATTGTTACACGGAAAAAGTGTAAATTTTCATTTCTTATTCTCGTACATACCCTGACAAGAGCACAAAAATTTATTCCATTTATAAAACGAGAGAACCAATTTTAAGTTAGAAAACAAAAGCTGGCCGATAGTTTACAACGGAAGGAGCCGTTACTGCGTTCGCTCTTTGAGCCCAGTTGCTAGGTGCTAAATTATCCTGATGGCCCATAAAGCAGCTGTATCCGAACGCTGAGTAAAGCTTGGCTAATGGCTACCAGAAATAACATCGACCTACTGTACGATACAGGCAGCGTTAAACAGAAGAAAGCTTTATAGATCTTGTCAAACCGATGACGTTTTTGAGACAACTTTTTATATATGAACGAAGCTATTTGTGTACTGTTGTTGAACCTAAGGTGACATATGATCTCCCAGCTTCCTTGACTCTGGCAAATTACGCATTACTAGAATTCCGAGACAAATATTCACAGGCGAGGATTCTTTACACAGAAGGCTCCAAAACCCAGGACGGATCGGGATGCGCCTTTTGGGATACCAATGCGCAAATAGGATGTAAATACAAATTGCCAAAGGAAATGACTATAATGACCGCTGAACTCACAGCCATCTTGGAAGCTCTCAAGTACTGCCTTACGGTTCCGGAGGAGCATATTGTCATCTTATCGGACTCTAAATCTGCGCTCATACTTCTTAAATATTTTCGTCGAGGGCATAAAAACCACCCAATAGCCTACGAGATAATGGCACACATAAACCACCTGGAAAGGAATGGACGCAGTGTTTCCATGTGTTGGAGTAAAGCACACAACAACGTTCAGGGGAACGAGATCGCTGACACACTTGCCAAAGAAGCGGTTACCACTGGTACGGAAGAATATACTCAGGTTCCAGCGGGAGATCTTTTACCTCTTTACAAAAGGAAAATTCGGACTGAATGGGACAAAGAATGGCAAGCTTCCCAGTCAACTAAAGGGAAATACTATGCACAAATAACACCAGTGCTACCAACCAGACCTTGGTACAAGGGACTGAGGTGTTCTCGGGAGCTGGCAGTCATTATAGCGAGGCTGAAGTTCAACCACCGTCGAAATGCGCAGCACCTACATCGCATCGGCATAGTGACAACTCCACTTTGTGACTGCGGCGAAGCAGAAGAAAATCACTTTTTTTATGCATGAACAGGTGGGAGCTCACATCAAAGTTGCTAAGTTATATTGTGAGCAGGGACTACCAGTTACCAATATCTGTAGCAACATTATTGGCAACCAAAGACTGGAGAGTACAAAGAACTTATCTCCTTTCTAACGGCGGCAAAGAAAGAGTTATGAACTGTTATGTAAAAGATAAAACTATGTTTAATCACTATATTGTGTCATATCTTTAATGTTTGTTACGTTACCTCAAACTGATCTTTCTGTTTTTGTTTTCTGTCACATCTTTGATGTTTGTATAGTTGCTTTTGCCAACTCGGTTACATAACTACACTAGAGGATGTCATTATTTATGTGGATGGCTGTAAGGGGACTACTCAAAGGCCTATAATTAAAAACAAATATTTAGGTAGAACAACCAAGAATAAGTCATTTACTAAAGTTTGTACAAAAAATTTCTGTTGGTTTAAGTATGTTAAGACTCGATATTGTATACAAAGATAGGAAGGAAAGGAATGGCTTCAGCTGTACTAGGGCTTGAAATAACTCAATAGCGACAAGTGGAAATTAGCCGCGTCAGTATTCGAACCTGAGTCTCCTGCTTCGGGCCAGCGGCCGCATTAATCATTTGGCTTCCCGCGCTCGCCTTCCCTCTGCGTCAAATTGCCACAAGTTGCACAATAAGACAGTAATGCCAACTCCATACCGACCTACATACGAGTTTCAAATTTCCTGATGGGTACAAGCAGAAGAGTCTGTTTTCGGGCACGAAACTACATTATCATTAAAATATCGTAATCATCATAATAGTTGTTAAATAAATTACCAAACACCACATTCTTTTAATGGACTAGGATTAAATGACGCCTCGTGGTCTAACGCATCATGCTACGGACTGGGCGGTCGTTCCCGGCGGAGGTTGAAGTCCTCTGGGCATGGGTATGTGTGTTGTTCGTAGTGTCAGTTCAAGTATCTTTTAAGTCCAGGGACTTGCGACCATAGCCGTTTGGTCCAATAGGTTTACCAACATTGGAACATTTTGATTAAATGCCATAATGTGACAGGGTTCTGAAAAGAATGAGATCTTCCGCAGTTGGTACACCTATTGTGTACATACTTGACACCGTGTGTCAGCGACACTAAAATTGAAAAGTATGCCGCAGGTGCATAAACCCTTACAAGAATGAGGAAGTTAATGTGTACCGTTTTTACTCCTTCACGAGCAATTAAACGAACTTTTTTAGATGCCAAATGGAATGAGGTAGCTTAAATTCCTAACACATACGCTACTTTTCCTAAGCCACAGAACGTTGAATCGTAACATGCCGATGAGAATTCGAAGCAGTTTGACCGATCGTAATAAAAATTGGCAGACGTAATTTTTCATAGTTGAATGACGGGGAGGAGGTAGTGAAGCGGATGAGGACATGGATAGATATGACAGATCGGAGAGGAGCAGTTAAGTAGGCAAGGAAGGGGGAGGAGATCTATTAATAGAAAAAGGTAATAAATACACCATGAAGGAAATCTACTGTGAAATACATTGTTCTTAAGACCAAAAAGAAAGACTGAACAACGGTAGTTAAAAGAAATGGACAGAGAAAGGAAGGGGAGGGCAGGAAGTGAAGATACATAGAGCGGACACTGAAATAACAAAGTGGAACAAATATTACACCCAGAGGTGGTGGTGGTAAATATATCAAGTACTACTGCATTAATGGGTGTCGATGGAAAGACCAGTCTGCAAACACTTAAGTTTTATGAAGGTGAAACGAAATGAGTGACGTCTGCAAGTCACTAACATTCTTCATGGATACATAAAAGCGTTCTGTGAAACTCCTACCAGTGGCGGAATTCAGAGATTCGATCGGGGTGTCCTGCTCACTACATAGACGCGCAAACCACTACCCCCACCTTTACTTTGCCATTGTTTTAGGTCTGTGCTACCCTTTTAGACAGCTACACTTTCATTAATACAGTACGCAGCTCAGGGTGATACAACACAATAAAGCGCCAAACAACAAAATGCCACTGACTATGCTCCACATCAGTATAACAGACACTGTTCAGTTCTGGGTTTCGAAGTGTCCCCTACTAGGGCCAAGGGGCATACTAACTGCAGAGAGATACGTAAATTCGTTTGTAACACGCAGCTTTCAAGAAAATGCGAAGGATTGAAACAGTTCGCCGAGTACAGAAAGTTTTTTTAGAACCTCCGAAGTATTTCTCTTAAAATCTTGATACATACAAAATTTTTGGAGCTAATTATTTTGTTTCCTTCAGTAAATGACATCTATACCAGTGGCCTGTTTTGGAACTTGTTGCTCACAAGGAGATCACATGGTATCGAATTTTAGAATTTCTTTGTATTTATAATACGTGTAGTTCAGAATAAGAATCAGGCAAAGCCATTCGATGCAACGCTCAAAAGTTCTCGAGAAAATGGACTTTTGAATTTTTGCAAAGTATCAGTAACTACCAATAATTAAAACAGTTACAGCATCTGTCGGTGTAGCTCAGATATTAGCGTTGTGGCCTCTTAATTATGGAATCGGTGGTTCGAATCCAGTTGACGTTTTTTGTTTTCGTTTTCGAATTTAGTTGTATAAAACATTTATGGATCTCTAATTCCACTTGTCAGTTTTTGTGTATATGTATACAAACTGAAAACCTTGTTACTTAAAACGATGGTTGAGTAGGTTAGCTGCTTGGAAAGCCATTAGTAGCTACGGAGATGACTTTCCATAAACAGCGTCGTAGCTCTTCACAAACTGAACAATCAAAGACTACCGTCGTCAACTAATAGTGACGCCAATAATGTAAAAAATGTACCTTATGTTTTTTGACGTTTTAAAAGGTTGGTCCAAAATACTGTAATGTATTATTTTATCACGAGATAACTTTCAGAGTAAGTGCCGTCGTCCGGATTATTTAGTATTTAGAGGCCATAACTGCTCCAACTCACTATTTGTGAGGTGGTGTTTTAAAATTCATTCATGATACGGTAAGGGGCTAAAATTCCTGACTGAAATATAAAACACCTCATAAAAAGTCAGTTGAGACAGTTAAGGCCTCTAAATACCAAAGACGCATAACAACGGCACTTAGGCCGAAAGTTCTCGTGATAAAATAATGCATTACCGTGTTTTAGACCTACCTTTTACAATTATGTTAATGTACATTTCTAACACTGTGGACCCATGATATAACAAGTTATTGACATCACGTTTCTTGATTGAAATCATCATTAATAACAACCTATAAATTTTAGAAAATTTCGAATAAACAAAAATAAGTGCACTTTTCTTAAAAATTACTGTTAGATACTAAAATTGTGTACATATTCGAACACAACGCAGGAAGAAAAAGGTCACAACAGTATTCGAACCACCGACCCTGTGGTTGTAAGGCCAGAACACTACCACTTAGCCGGCCGCGGTGGCCGAGGGGACTGAGGCGCTACAGTCACGGTCTGCACGGCCACTACGGTCGGGGATTCGAATCCCCCCTCGGGCATGGATTACAAAAAAATTAAAAAAAACCAACCCACACACACACACACACACACACACACACACACACACACACACACACACACACAGTACCACTTAAGCTACACCGATATATATATTGCATCTAAACTACAGGCCTATTTCATTGACGTCAATTTGCAGCAGGGTTTTGGAACATATCCTGTATTCAGAGGGGTTGGAACACTTGCGGGGAGTGACACTTGCGGGGAACCCGGGGCCCTTGGGGCGGCTGATGGCTTTTCCTGGGTACAGGCACACCAAGAAGTCTAGCACTGCTGTCGGCAAGTTTCCACACTGTCAACATAACACGAAACTCAGTGAAATTGCACAACCCTTTGCAAGCTGAAGAGCAATGTAATAACTTGTTCTAACTACATATTAATTCGTTGAGTGTCCCTCCTGAAAACAAAAAGGTATTTTAATAGTGATAATGTTTGGAGAGTTATTAAGACATTCTCTGCTACTACAAGACGATGACTTTCCACAGTCATACCTCCTAAAAGCATATTATTCAGAATACGAAGTTTATCAAGACACCTGCGCAAGCAATAAATTTATTAGGCATCCTGCACAGATACGTTGATGTAATTGGCCGCTATGTAGTTAACCCCACTATCACGCAACTTCCATCTCTATAAAAATAGCTACTATGCTTTTTAATAGGAGACGCAACCTTAAACCTTCAATTAAAAAACGTTAATAATAAGTCAGAGTATTTTACATATTTGAAGCCGTTATTCGTAGACCCCAAAACGATTTGGCTGTATTCGAAGTACAAATACATCTAAGAAATGTATGAAATACGGAATGTGTAAGGGAATGTCACATACCGAAAAATGCTAAAGATAAATTCTATTTTCTATCGCCGTCATATAGAACCATTTTTACTCCGAACTTGGCATAAACCAACAGGGAGAAACAAGTTGCAAGACTTCCAGGAAAAATGAAGCTAAATTGGCAGCCAATAGTTGGTTATAAATTACATGGCCTGTTAACTGTATAAATATAAATTACCGAATACGTGGAACTCCTATTCAGTACAGTTAAAAAGGTCTAAGGTAATAGGCAGTGGTTTACAATCGTATATCCGTATCACTCTCCTCCTCAAGAAGTCTGTGTGAAGATTTATATTCAGAATATTCAAGAAAAAGTCTACTGTTGTGTTGAAACTACAAGAAGCAGCTCATTTACTCAGGAAGGGAAACCGTTATGCCGTTATGCCCGTAAATTTGAATGGCTGTATCTCTTGTAGTAACATTCATTTTTTCATAAAATGTTAAATTCTGAATACGGCACAGTTACCGGCTGGAGGGCGTGGAGTAGGGGTGGTGTATCCCTACTTCTGGAACACCCTGTTCACTACCTGCAGCGTCCGGGTCTCCCCACAAGTGTCTACACATTCCCTTTCCCCGCAAGTGTCACAAACTCGTATTCAGATATTATGAAAGTCTTTCGAAACCGTACCTCACAAACGGCTTTTAATCAAATTGCGTGGTCAATTTGCGATTGGATAGGTGATTTCCTGTCAGAGGACACAGTTCGTAGTAATCGATGGTAAGGCATCGACTAAAACAGAAGTGATATCGGGCGTTCCACGTGGTAGTGTAGTGTTATTGGTTCTCTGCTGTTCCTTATTTAAATAAACGATTTAGTGGAAAATCTAAGTAGCTCTCTTAGGCTATTTGCAGATGACCCCGTCATTTACCGTCTAGTAAAATCATCTGAAGATCAAAACCAACTGCAGAACGATTTGAATAAGATATCACTATGGTGTAAAAATTGGCAATTGACACTAAATAATGAGAAGTGTGAAGTCGTCCACATGAGTACGAAAATAAATCCGTTAAAACTTCGTTTACATGATAATCAAATGTGAAGGCCGTAAACTCCACAAAATACCTGGGAATTACAATTATTTCTTACTTAAATTGGAAAGAACGCGTAAATATTGTCGTGGGAAAGGCGAACCAGAGACTGCGTTTTATTGGCAGAACCCTTAAAAGATGCAACAGAACTACTAAAGAAACTGCATAGACTACGCTTGTCAGTCCATGTTTGAAGTATTGCTGCCCATTGTGGGATCCTTATCAGGTGGGATTTACGTAGGACATCGAAAGAGTCCAGAGAAGGGCAGCTCGCTTCGTATTGTCACGATACAGGGGAGACAGCGTTACGGAAATGATAAAAGATATGGGAAGGGAAACATTACAAAAACGGCGCTTATCGTTGCGGCATGGGCTACTTAGGAAACTGTTTAAAAAATGTTTGTATAGCCTATGGGACTTAACTACGGGGTCATCCGTTCCTAAACTTACAAACTACTTATCAAGTAGCTTATCCTAAGGACGGCACAAATATCCATGCCCGAGGGGGGATTCGAACCCCCGACCGTAGTGGCCGTGCAGACCGTGACTGGAGCGCCTCAGTCCCCTCGGCCACAGCGGCCGGCCTACTTAGGAAACTCCATTCGCCAACATTCTCCTCAGAATGCAAAAATATATTGTTGACTCCCACTTACATAGGTAGAAATTACCATCAGAATAAAATGAGAACGGAGAGATTCAGGTGTTCTTTCTTCCCGAGCGCTATTCGAGAATGGAATGGGAGATAAATAGTATAATGTTGGTTCGATGAACCCTCTGCCAGGCACTTAAAATGTGATTTGCAGAGTATCCCATGTAGATGTAGATGTATTTAATGTTAGTACTGCTCTTGTAAAACTATTTCTCGAGAAATTTTGAGAGTTGCGTCGAATGGCTTTGGCTAATCGAGTTCTGAACTTCACGTATCATAAATATCAAGAAATTCTGAAATCCGATACCCTTGTGGTCTCCTTGTTAGGCTTTCTCTTCATTCGCCATAGTTAAGGTCGTCGTTATACGTCCCTAATCCAACGTTTTGCTTCCACGTTAATGATCGTCGGCGAGACGTGAAAGCTCAAATTCTGCTGTCTCGATCAACTTACTTCTGTCTGTGTGTGTGCGTATGTGTGTGTGAGACAGAGAGAGAGAGAGAGAGAGAGAGAGAGAGAGAGAGAGAGAGAGAGAGAGAGAGACGGTTGAGTACTGGAGAGTGCAGCTTGTCGGTCTGTGCAGCGGCAGCAACAGGCAGTTGGTGGCTGCGCCGTCAGAAGCCGGCAGTGGGGTGGTCTGAATGGGCCTTCTGATTGCTGGCGGCGCTCACAATGGGCCGGCTGCCCGTAAAACGCCGGCCGCCGAGGGCGCTGACAGCGGCACCGCGACAGGACTCGAACCCGCGCCGCGTCCTTAACTACCTGCTACTGGCACCTCCCTTTGTCTCCACACGCTACCCTCACTACCACAACTTGCATGACAGCGCCACGCACCAAGAGCTAACAGCTGAGTGTGCGCCGGCGCGCGTTCGCAAGGGATAAAAAATGAGACACTTAGGGCCGGTTCGTCCATCTCTCGTTAATCTTCTCGTTAGTTAACTAGAAGATGACTTTAACGTCCACTTAAATATGTTCGTTAAGTGCATTGTGTTTGTCATTGCGAGATACACCTCGTTTTCCAACCTGCGGTAGACGAAAAGGTATGAT
This sequence comes from Locusta migratoria, assembly GCA_026315105.1. Taxonomy (NCBI): domain Eukaryota; kingdom Metazoa; phylum Arthropoda; class Insecta; order Orthoptera; family Acrididae; genus Locusta; species Locusta migratoria. The sequence continues at coordinate 108,031,810 of CM048745.1, forward strand.
ATATTTCGACTATGTTGGCAATAGAACAAATGAAAGTGACGTCTGAATGAACAGTTGTTTGCCATATTTCACTGGCAAGGAAGAGGTTAGCAGACCGTAACAAACGTGGAAGAAGCTCGTATTTAACAAGAAGTGAGTGCGTGTGTCTTGCGACCTTAATAGAGAAATATAAGGACACTTGGGAGTGACAAGGGGAACACCAAGAATGGTACCAACGAATTTTGTTCGGTCGCAGGTATGTTGTGCGGGAACTCCTCCAGACCACCAAGCTAAAAGGATTTGTTCCAGTGCACCTTGGTTTCCACGAAAATCTAGATCAAAATCCAGCGTGTATTAGTTATACGTGTACTAGAGCAGCAAGGGCACGTGAGGCAGCGTGGTGTAATTACCAAGGCCCTCGACTGTCACATAGACGACCCGAGTTCAAATCCTGGTTGGAATTTTTTTAACATATGTCCGACGGTTGATTGTGTATAATTATATTCCTTTTTCCCATTTTATCAATTCTTATTGCAAAGGCAAAGTTACATCAGGTGAACGTCACGCTACGAATGACTAACCACCTGGCCGCAGCATAATAATCCGCTGGGACGAGTCAAGTGGGCACACACTGCATTCGGCGGTATAACAGTGGGGCCGAGGACTGTAAACGCAGCTAGCAAATGCTGCACAAATGTTATAGGTGACAACTACAGGCTGTTTACTGCTCTTTCAGTCGCCGTAAAAGTAGGCTTCTAAACAACTAATTAAATAAAATAGTCGCGCAATACATATTGAGAAATTAACACAAGAGTGACTATGAAAGCTTATAATTATGCACAACAAATCGTCGGTCAAGTGTAACAAAAAAAATTCCAAGCTGGATTTGAACCTGGGTCGACTGTGTGACCGTCGAGCGCCTTACTAATTACACCCCGCTGACTAACGTATCAGTGGTGCCTTAATACAGGTATAGGTATTACGCGCTGGACTTTGCTCTCGATGTTCGTGGAACCAAGGAGCATTGGAACGAATCCCTTTAGCTTGGTGGTTTGACATCCTCTTCATTGTTAACCAAATCTCATATTCCAGTCATTTTCATCGTACCGATTCTCACTTATCTAGTCGTTACCGGTAAGCTTGTATTTTGATATCGTAACAATAATTTTAATATTACGTATCTGCAATATATCGAACTCATCGCTACTGACATGGATGGGGCGATTATTATGACGATAAAATTTTCCAGTGAAGTTGCTTTCCATAGAAGTTTTCATACATGTAGTGCTTCTGTTAATTTGTTTGATAAATTGGTCTTTATTACGTAATATATTGCGGTATATTAGCGTTTTGTAATCCTGCCATTTTCATACACATTCTCACTGAACCGGTCGTTAGCCGTGTAACGAGCAGAATTTTACTCGTTAACGGTCAGTTTGAGGTCATTTAACGTCAGGTTAACTCGCAACGAAACATTGACAAACGCAATTCTCCGCTAACGACAAGTTAAAATCTTAACTGGAACTTAACGAGACATTGACAGACCAGCCCTTAATCTGCACGTGTGAAACACGCAAGTTTGTTCTCGTGTGGTTCAACGAGAAGCTTTGCAGACTTACATAACATGTTCGGCAGTTGAAACGAGGAACGATTACGTGTTGAATTTCGTCATATTGTTAGCAGCCTAAAATATGAGGAATCACGCCAACTAAAAGAGATCCCCCCCAGGGGGCCTACAGTTCTTTTGTGGGTACGTGTGTGGCGCGCACGGGGCCCCGAGCCGGAGCAGCCTTTCTTCTGCCCCAGGCTGCTTCACTTTCCCGGAGAGGGGCATATTTCGTGAGCTACGGTGGTTCTTGTTGTCGTTTTTCTTCCTTCGTTCCTTTCTTACCCTTTGTTTCTGTCTTTCTCTCCTGGTACTCTCCTAGCCTTCTTCTCCTCCGCATTAGTCTCCGCCTCGGCGTTTGAGACACTTATTTCCTTCTTTCTCTTCACTTCCTCTACTCTTCTTTCCTCCCTGTGCGTCTGAAGGCCGACCCACGCATTATCATGCGTAGCAGGTGACGGGGTAACGCGTAATTCCCCGCCCCGGGTAGACAAGTAGGGCACGTACGTACCCCCTGGTAAAGGCCAGGCCCAGGGAGGGGTGATTACCCGAGCTGGTACCTTCCGAACACGCCGATTGGTCCCTCCGTCAGTTCTCGGGAGGTGTGACCTGAGGTGTGAACAATCACCTAAGGCGGGTAAGCCCTCGGAGAGGGCCCCCACTAGGAAGGAGCGCGCCATCGGAGACGCCGGTAATCACGGGGGACACTTCCGCGATGATTCCTTCTCTTCTGTAACGTCGACCCAGAAACGTAAGATAGATTCGCCTCAGCCAAAGAAGACTCTGCCTAATTTACCGAAATTTCTTGTTGTGTCTCGCACTGACGGAAAAGACTTCAATTCTGTCAATCCTTTCGTTACACAGAAATGTGTAGATGCAATTGCTGGCCCTGTTAAAACCTGTTCACGTCAGCGCAATGGCACATTTTTGCTGGAAGTGGACAGTGCCTTCCAAGCTCAGAAACTAATCCGGACTACGTTATTACACACGTTTCCTGTCAAGGTGGAAGCACATCGCACACTCAACTCGTCACGGGGGGTAGTCTTCACGAGATCTCTTGACGGGTTGTCTGATGAAGACATCCAATCCTATATGTCCGACCAGGGTGTGACAGCCGTCCACAGGGTAATGAAAAAGGTCGATAACCAGCTGACACCGACTCGTACTGTGTTTTTGACGTTCGACAGAGTTGACCTCCCGTCGAAGGCCAAAGCAGGGTATGAAGTCATCTCCGTTCGCCCTTATGTACCTAACCCAACACGCTGTTTTCAGTGCCACAGGTACAACCATACCCGTGAACATTGCCCAAATGCAGCAAAGTGTGTCACTTGTGGTAGGGACGCCCATGAGGGGGATTGCCCACCTCCGTCCCCTCACTGCCTTAACTGCAACGGTGACCATGCGGCTTCCTCTCGCGACTGCCCGGTATACAAGGATGAGAAGGTCTTCCAGCAAATTCGGGTTACGGAAAAGGTGTCAACATCTGCCGCTCGAAAGTTGTTGGCGAGTCGGAAGCCGGTGCCCTCCCAGCGGGCACATACAGTAAGGTCCTCACCTCCGCTCGACCTACTAAGGATTCAAGTACCCAGACCTGTGATTTTACTTTCGCTGACACAGTTGTGCGATCCGCCAGCCCGAAGATTGCCCGTTCTACGTCCCCGCTTCCTCCTGCTGCTTCTAAGGTACAGTCTTCGTCAACTTCGAATAAACCGCGGGCACCTAAACAAGATGCCTGAACCTTGAAAAAGGAACCCGTCCGTGAGGATTTTCTGCGTTCTCGGGCATCCCAACCGTCAACTGCCTCTTCTCGCCGTCACTCTTCCAGAAGAGCTGACAAGAAAGAGTTCCTCTCCTTCCCCGCCGAGGCCTGACCCATCTGCACGCCATCCAACAGTTGCCGGCCTCGGCCGTCTTCTGTTTCGCCGGGACGCTCCGTTTGCCGGGCGCCCGGCCCTTTACCTCCTGATCAACTCAGGGAGGTGGCAGGCGCATCGGTCGAACCAATGGAACATGACCCTTTGCCCCCAGACAGCGATAGCAGTGCTCCCTCGAAATCCGGTCCTCAGCGGCCGTCGAAGTGACCCCACTTGCTAGTTGGTTTTTATCCTTACTCCTTCTCATTTTTTATCATGGCGCTCCTTCAATGGAATATTCGCAGCATTCGTTCCAATCGGGAGGAGTTAAAACTACTCCTTCGGTTGCACTGCCCGCTTCTAGTCTGCCTCCAAGAAACAAAGTTGCGTCCAAGTGATCGTGCAGACTTTCCACACTACACCTCTGTGCGGTTCGACCTGCCGCCCGTGGAAGGTATCCCAGCCCATGGAGGGTTTCTGAGGCTCCTTCGAGCCGAGGTCTATTTCCATCCCCTTTCATTGCATACTCACCTACAGGCAGTTGCCGTCCGCATCACTTTATTCACATTTACCTTTTCCCTCTGTAATATCTATTCGCCATCGTCATCTGCCCTTACTAGGGCAGATGTACTACACCTTGTCGACCAGCTCCCTTCACCTTTCGTGTTGGTAGGCGACTTCAATGCCCACCACCCCCTCTGGGGCTCTCTGGCACCTTGTCCGAGAGGCTCCCTTTTGGTGGACCTTCTCCACCACCTCGATCTTGTCTGCCTCAACACGGGTGCACCGACCTTCCTTTCCGACACAACACACACTTATTCCCACATAGACCTCGCAATATGCACTCCTCAGCTTGCCAGTCAGTTTGAGTGGTATGCACTTTCTGACACGTACTCGAGTGACCATTTCCCTTGTATCATCCACTTCCTGCATCATTCCCCATCTCCTCGTCCCACCAGTTGGAACATTTCTAAAGCCGACTGGGGGCTTTAGTCTTCCATGGCTGTTTTTCCCGATCAGAATTTTCCCGACTGTGACAGTCAGGTCGAATACCTCACAGAGGTTATTCTCACCGCTGCTGAACGTTCCATACCTCGTACATCCTCCTCTCCACGTCGTGTCCAGGTCCCTTGGTGGACTGCAACCGGCCGCAACGCGCTTAGAGCCCGGCGCCGTGCTTTACGCACCTTCCGCCGCCACCCAACTTGGGAGAATTGCATCAATTATGAACGTATGAGAGTGCAATGTCGTCGTATCATAAACGACAGCAAGAAAGCTTGCTGGAAAGCTTTTATTAGTTCTTTTAACCGTTTTACTCCCTCCACGGTTGTTTGGGGTGGCCTACGCCGGTTATCCGGCATCAAGGTCCACTCCCCGATTCCTGGCCTGACCGTGGGTAACGCAGTCCTCGTGGACCCCGCTGATGTTTCCAACGCATTGGACCGTTTCTTTGCGGAGGTATCGAGCTCTGCCCATTATCACCCTGCCTTTCTCCCTCGAAAACAGGTAGAGGAGGCACGGCCGCCTTCTTTCCGCTCTTTTAATCGTGAAAATTATAACGTCGCCTTCACCATGCAGGAGCTAGCCGTGCTCTCGCTCTGTCCCGATCTTCTGCTCCCGGGGCCGATTCCATTCATATTGAGATGCTGAAGAACCTCTCTCCTGCGGGTAAGTGCTTTCTTCTTAGTACCTACAATCGCATATGGACTGAAGGTCATGTTCCCACAAGTTGGCGTGAAGCCATTGTTGTCCCCATCCCCAAACCAGGAAAGGACAAACATCTTCCTTCCAGCTAGCGCCCCATTTCCCTGACGAGCTGCGTCTGTAAGGTGATGGAACGCATGGTTAACGCTCGGTTGGTCTGGCTCCTCGAGTCTCGCCGCCTCCTGACTAATATCCAATGCGGTTTTCGTCGACACCGCTCTGCTACTGATCACCTCGTTACGTTGTCGACCTTCATTATGGATAACTTCCTAAAAAAGCGTCAAACAGTAGCAGTGTTCTTTGACTTGGAGAAGGCATACGATACCTGTTGGAGAGCGGGCATTCTCCGCACATTGCACACATGGGGCCTTCGGGGCCGCCTTCCTCTTTTCATTCAAGCGTTTTTGGCGGATCGCAAGTTCCGGGTACGGGTGGGTTCTGTTTTGTCAGATACCTTTTGCCAGGAGAATGGGGTACCACAGGGCTCCATCTTGAGTGTGGCGCTCTTTGCCATTGCAATCAATCCCATCGTAGATTGCCTTTCAGCCGACGTCTCCGGATCTCTTTTTGTTGACGATTTTGCAATTTATTGCAGCGCCCAGCGGACGTGTCTCTTGGAGCGTTGTCTTCAACGCTGTCTTGACCGTCCATATTCCTGGAGCATCGCAAACGGCTTCCGATTCTCCACTGAGAAAACCGTGTGTATCAATTTCTGGAGATACAAGGAATTTCTTCCACCTTCTCTACGTCTCGGCCCTGTTGCTCTCCATTTCGTGGAGACTACGAAATTCTTGGGACTCATGTTTGATCGTAAACTTTGCTGGTCCACACACGTGTCCTACCTGGCTGCCCGTTGTGGCCGATCCCTTAACGTTCTTCGCGTCCTCAGTGGCACGTCATGGGGAGCGGATCGTACCGTCCTGCTTCACCTTTACCAGACCATTGTTCAGTCGAAGCTAGACTACGGAAGCCTTGTATACTCTTCTGCACGGCCGTCGATTCTCCGCCGTCTCAACTCTATCCACCATTGGGGATTACGTCTGGCGACCAGTGCATTTTATACCAGCCCTGTTGAAAGTCTGTAGGCCGAGGCTGCTGTATTACCCTTGACCACTCGACGTGACGTACTTTTGTGTCGGTACGCATGCCTACTGCGGTCGATGCCCAACCATCCATCTTACCGATTATTTTTTGACGATTCACTCGATCGCCAATATCAGTTGTCTGCGATTGCCTTGCTTCCACCTGGAGTTCGGTTTCGCCGCCTGCTACAGCGGCTCGATTTTACCCTTCCTTCCACCCTTCGGTTGAGCGAAAGCCCATTGCCACCGTGGCATCAGGCCCAGGTTCACACTCACCTTGAACTTAGTTCGCTCCCCAAGGAGAGCACTCCGGATTTGGTATACCGCTTGAGGCTTGTCGAACTCCGTTCGCGGTTCGATAATGCCATATTTATTTACACTGATGGTTCCAAGAGCACTGCCGGTGTCGGATCTGCCTTCGTCGTCGGCGACAACCAATACAAGCTCCCTGACCGGTGCTCGAACTTCACGGCTGAGCTTTTTGCCCTCCACCAGGCCGTTTTGTACACCTGCCGCCACCGCGAACCTTTCTATGCCATATGTTCGGACTCCCTTAGTGCCCTGCAGAGCCTTAAGGACCCTTTCTCGAACCATCCTCGAGTGTATCGGATCCAACGCTCCCTCCAGTTGCTAGCAGATGACAGCTGTCACGCCGGCCGCGGTGGCCGAGGTGACTGAGGCGCTCCAGTCACGGTCAGCACGGCCACTACGGTCGGGGGTTCGAATCCCCCCTCGGGCATGGATATTTGTGCCGTCCTTAGTTGTAGGTAGTTCATAAGTAGTTTGTAAGTTTAGGGACTGATGACCCCGTAGTTAAGTCCCATAAGCTTAACAAACATTTGAACATTTGAACAGCTGTCACGTTTCTTTCCTGTGGGTCCTGGCCACGTGGGTGTGCCCGGGAATGAGGCCGCCGACATAGCAGCCAAGGCCGCAGCTCTTTTGCCTCGCATGGCTACCTTTTGCATCCCACCGGACGATGTTCAACGGGCTCTTCGCCGGAGTATCGTGTCGTCATGGCACAGTGCGTGGCTTTCACTGTACAACAATAAGTAGCGAACTGTCAAACCGATCCCGACCGCTTGGAGGACGTCCTCACGCCCCTCTCGGCGAGAGGTCATCCTGGCCCGGTTGCGGATCGGTCACTGCCGTTTCAGCCACCGTCACTTGCTCTCCGCCGACCCTGCACCGCTGTGCTCCTGCGGTGAACTGCTGACAGTGCGACATGTTTTACTGACTTGTGTTAATTTTAATCATCTCCGTGTAGCTCGTCACTTTCCGTCTACTCTGGAGGAAATTTTAGCTGATGACACACGAGCAGCTGCTAGAGTTTTGCGTTTTATCAACTTGGCCAACTTATCCAAGGATATTTAATCCTTTTAATTGTCTTTTATCTTTCGTTTTTAGCGTCTTGTTGATGTTCTGACAGTCACCATCTTTTTTTTTTTTTTTTTTTTTGAGATCATAGCGAATCTATGTTCTTGGCTGGGCGCTAATGACCATAGAAGTTGTGCGCCCTAAAAAAATAATAATAATAATAATAATAATACTAAAAGAGATGACAAATTTTTAGCAGTAATGTACGTTTAGTACAAGGTGTAACGTCCCCTGAGGTAAAGACGCTAAAATCCTAGTTGGTTCCTTATTGAATCGCTGTCAAAACAGGCAACGGTCTAGACTAATCCAAAGATGTAAATAGTAATTAATTATAATTACCTACTTAATTCTTTGACACTATTTCATGAATTAAATGTCTAACGTATAACAACTATTGAAATATCAATCTTCAAAAAAGTTGATTCTCAATTCGACTATCAAGTTTTTCATGTCGCATCAGAACGTTCGACTGTGTGAACCGAATTTGATGATTCTTTTTCTTTATTTGAAAGCTAGTGCTTCCCGTGTGGTCCCATTCAATTTGGTCCAGTTCTGACAATGTCACCCTTAATAAAAATTTGACTTATATGGTTTTCTTAAGTTTGTGCGCGACAAATGGAAGAATAACTCTGTCAGGCCAACCGATTTCTATTATTCTTTTATTCGAATGGATGTACTTAAAGCGTAGTTCATTGAGAGGTTGGTTAGGTTCTTATAGGATCCATGACATTAATGGAACTCTTAAATTCTTAGGAGCCAATTAACGATACCTGACCGAATCTTTTATAGGCTATCCGGATATTTGAGTCACCCTGACGTCGTTATGGTCAAGTAATTGTCGTAGTCGAATATGATCAATGGTACTCGGTAACGGCTTAGAGTAAGGGTGCGATATGTGGCAGAATTTCTGCCTGTTATCAAATTTCGATGTGCTAACGTATGTTGCTGCATTGCGAACATGGATGTTACCCTACCCACCTATACCGTTTGAAAATCATCGCTTCTCGACATTGCGACAAAGATCCAACGGCAGTTGCGAATCTCAATCACATTATACGGCATGCACCAAGTACACGGCTGCTCAGAGTCTTCTATAGAAAGCTGGTTGCGAGGGGTTACCCCCTTCCCACAAGTGCCACTGTCTTACTTCATCGATTCGACAAGTACAGTTTACTCAAGAACTACCTAATAGTCACCGGTATCTAGCTCTCATGTAAGAGCTGGTGTAGCTCCCATGTTTACCTTGAACACGCACAGCTTGAAACTGCAGAAGTAATTTTATATTTTGAACTTCATATGTCCTTGCAACTCTCATTTTGTTTTATACTGTTTGCACTTCCGTTGTATTTCGTCTGTCAATGGTACTGTTAAATATGTATTGTTTTATAACTTGTAAATGTGATTTTTCTACTTTTATTGTAAGGCTGTATGATGATACATAACTCTTCGTATTGTGATATACATCGTAAGAATTTTAATTCTATTCTAATGTTGTCACTGTAATAACCGCTGGCTGTCTGGTCACTTAAGCAAAAGCCATAGTGAAGACTGGGGGGGAAAAAGCACGCACAAGCGTTCTAATTGCATTACTTACGGAGCAACGCGTTTAGTAGGTCTATCCATATTCAGAAAAAATTGTGTACTTCAGATTCACTAAAAATAGACAAATTTTAACATAAAAGACTTAAAACAAAACTATTTCAAAACAAATTAATATGCACTAAAAGTAAAAAAAGATAATTGGGCATTCTTCTACAGCTTAATAATTAATTTACTTTTTCTACTCTTCAGTATGTGCGTACGATCTATGTGTTTACCACGCAAGAAGATAAGTAGGTACCACTTTAACTCAACACATACCTGTAAATAACAATGATATAAATATTTTTTAGAGTTCTAAGTAAAATGAAATGAAAAATAGTAGACTACTTAAAAGACAATAGTTATTACGATAATATAATGTAGGTACAATTATTTTTGGAGTAGGTGTATCCCAAGGAAACACTGAAATATACCTAGCAAAAATAATACGAGAATATTGAGAGCGGATCGGGGATCACAAGAGGTCGGCCGACCGACCGAGGACGTCGGAGTGTAGTCGCAACACCTATAACTATGTATGTAGTTACAAACCTACCTTGGCTCACACCGACTCAAAAAATAACAATAATTGTAACTACATTATCGTAATAACTTGATTAACTTTTAAGTAGTCCATCACGTTTTTAAATTTCATTTTACTTAGAACTCTAAAAACTATTTACCTCATTGTTTTATTCATAGGTATGTGTTGTTAGATATACCTATCCTCCTCCGTGGTAAACACATAGATGGTACCTACATATTGATAAGTAGAAAAAGTTCATTATTAAGTTATAGAAGAACACGCAAATATTTTTACTTTTTAGTTCATATTGCTTTGGAATAGTTTCTTGTAAGTAGTTTTTGTTAAATTTTTTGTTATATCGCCAGGAAGGATTACAAAAATTAACAGAAGTGCAACGAGTTATTTTTTCAACAGTTTTACAAATTGAGGTGTGTATCGTACATGGAGGTCCCTTTTATGATTTTGAATACAGAAGTGAATTACATAATTGTTTCCATATAGTAGGACAGCAACCAAACAATTCCTTTAAGCAATTCAGCGCCAACCGTCGGTACTGCCATTTCTGATGCTGGAATGCAGTATTTGGCCGCCATTTCGCGACTTGTCTAAATAAGGGTGTGATAAAGAAGCAAAAAATATGTTTAGATCTTTAAGAAAACAAAACTAAATGTGGCTAAATGTTACACGTATGTGCAGAGACGTGACGAATTGGGAGTGACTTAAAGAACTACTAAATACAAGTGAATCTTATAACTACAAGAAGTGTTAAAGTAACATTGTAGGAAGGATTTTTTAAACTGATTCATATTTTCGCTCTTTCACATTGGGTATGAGATTATTTATGGACTTCAACATTTTGTCTCATGTTGCAACCATACGTTAAAGTTACTCAAATATTTAAGCAAATTAACAAATTCATCATTGGAAATAGTATCACTTATCGTTTCAGATCAGTTTTCCGTATATGTGGAAAGACTTTAACAGTGTTTGAAAATACAACGAACATTGGTTTAATCATTCAGCTACAGTGACTGTTCTTAGAGCATAAGGTGAAATATTTTGTTCCAGTTACGTAAAGTTTATTACGTAGCCAAGGCTTAAAAAATACACTTTCATTAAATATTTATTCTGAGTAACTCATCAGACACTTAAACATTTATATAAAATTAAAGAAATTATATAATGAGTGAGGGAGGGACGCCATGAAGTTCGTTACTACAAAATTCGATTTACATTTCCCTTAGTCAGCAACTTCATAGCAGTGACGTCCAGATTCTGTTACAGTTCGCCGAATAACGAAGAAAGGAAGATAAATTGGTTTGTCCCGTCGACATCTTGGTCATGAGATGCAGTTCGCTGAATAGTATATACGAAAATGTGAAATGGATGAATCGTTCTGATGCAAAAATTTAAAGCCTGAAGCATCTTTTACTGCATAACCATGGACAGTATTATTTGCCAACAATCTTGTACTTCACCTTCATGTTGAATTTGTGACACTGCATACAATTAAAACATGTCTAATGACGTTCGCTGCGAAAAGAAATATGGGCCTGTAAATGTATCATGCGTTAGAGTATACCAGACGTTCACCATAGGGGAGTTACGTTGGTGCTCAATGTAGGCAGTATCATTCTCAGCAGCCCACATTGACGTCATACTGATGAACAAGACCACACATGGAATATTGCCTCATTACTAAACATCATTCTCTTCGCGTATTGTTCATAGTTGTCACTCGTGAAGAATCTGAGAAGCAAATTAAAACAGTTTAGGGCAATCAAATAGATGAATAGCGTGTAACAAGTACATTCTATAACCTGTAAAACAGAATTGTTTGTTGAAAGCCTCATGGACTGTAGATTTCATATGTAGTTCTCGAGCACAAGTACGCACAGGTTTCTTGGGGCTCGTTCTAAAGCTGTACAATAGACATCCTACAGTTTCACCACCAACCGAAGGCCTACCAGTACTGTTTTGGTCTAACAAAGTGCCCGTTGTCTTCAACTGTTGAACCCACCGTCTAATATTTCTTTGAGGCGGGACTTGAGTACTCACGATATTCATGCTGAACACGTGAAGATCGTAGAACGTACTGAACTTTCCTCTGCACCCTTCACATCATGACTGAAAAGGCCTGGCATGCTGCAGCAACAAAATTCACTTTCAAGTGTTGCGCCATTTCTTCTCGCGCACAACTATAAATTTATGTAACACAAACTTGGAGAGTATTTCATCTGGTGTAGGTTTGACATTGCTATATTGTTTAGAGGCTTTTCAGTGACTCTTAAGACTGCACCACGACTTGTCGAATTTAGTAACTGTAAAGTGTTGTTCACAAATCATTGAAATGGCAAATGTTGTTCAATACCGTAGCTCTAATTTCTACGTTCGAAAATGTTGTTTTCTTTGACTTAATTTGGCATAATATTTTCAAAGCACTACTCAAAATTGCGGACATGTACATACTGTCATAACTGCCAAATGATAAAGCCGTAAAAGGTCGGTCTCGTAAAAAATGACATTTTTTAATTATTATAACTTTTATTAATATGGTAAAATGTGTGTTTAAAATAGGTAATCTGGCCACCGTGGCAAACTACCTCGTTAGATATAACACACACTTAAGGTTTTCTGATATGGCAGCATATTTTATGATATGTTAGTATAGTTGGAAACGTGAGTGCACTCCCCAATTTACCTACGACCGACGAGATCACTGTGTAGTTGGCGCGGCTCCATTGATTGACACGTGAATAGAAGTCGTCGTCTCTCTTGCTCGGCACCTCCTCCCTTCCACCCCTCTGACTTCTTCGAAGGCCTGCGGTGAGCTGTCGACCGGCGTGCCAGTGCCAGTGCCATTGCGAAGGCGTTTGAAGAATGCGGTCTGCCTTGGCACGTGCTCATCCTGCCGCTCAGTTTTGGTGTCTGGATCCGCTACTTGTCAGTCCTCAAGCCTCTCGCTTTGCCTCACATGACCTGAGTGCAGCCCGCCCCCTCTCCCCACCTGTGGCAACATCACACGGCAGACTCCGACGATGATCCATCCAATTGTAGCCCAGCGCGACAGTGCATAGCCACTGAACTGAAGGGAACCGACATTTGCACTGTGGCACGGCCGTTAGCGCTTATCACTAACTGAAGCAGTATGGTTGTCAGGAGCTGTATATCAGCCCGCTTGGGCTATTTGAGTCTGGCTATTTGAGTCTGGAGAACAAACTAGTGGGAGAGAGAATTGGTATTCTTGATAAACCACTGGCCACACGCTGGCAGACTAAGATTGTAGACTGTATAAAATCATTCAAGCTTAAAATCTTGCATAAGAACGCCTCATCCATTTGACATTTTCGTACTTACCATTCGGTAAAATTTCTCTAACGAGCATGATGGTGAACCGTTAACTTATGATCCTTTCTTCCCTCCTTGAGATAGGTGCGCCTCTGCCAAGCGACCGCCGGCCAGCGGGTTGCGCCAGCCAGCGAGCAAACCAAGGCAGCGAAGCCGTAGAGGCGCGCCTCTATCCCCAGGTGGACGGCCTATTTGGACAGCTGATGGCGGGCGCGCTCTCGAGCTTCCCCAACAGGGAGAACCCGGCTTATCTCCGATGCGAGGTGCGGTCTGGTCCTAAGAAAGACTGCTTCCGTTCTCTGTGCGCTGCTTTTCTTAAGCTCCCAGTGAACTCTCGTCTCCGTACGGATGACGCTCTTTCATACCTTCAGACGCAACTACGGAAAATTATGGGGCACAATTAAAAAAAAAAAAAAAAACGACCGGCTGAAACTGTAAAGGTGTGTTATAAATGGATTCTTCCGTCACTTCTTGGTAGAACGCTTCCATATTTAAGGTTGAAAACAAACTGTTTCTGTTCTAATTTTTTGTTTATTTACTAACTAGTTTTCGGCTTGTTAGGCCATCAGGTAAACTGTTGACATGCGTCGACAAAGACGCTATTGCTTCGGTTCTCAAAGACACACAGAATACTCGGTCTTTTCATATGACATTTGTTGGAATTGCAAACAATATCTATTGCCATGTTCACGTAATCAGTGGCTTCCTTAACATTGTTACATTGTGATTTGCGAGTGAACAGGGTGAAACACATTACACATCAAATATTAATGAATTAAAAACTATGTTAACACTAGCTGCTCCCCGCGGTGTTACCCGCGGTTCAATAGTCAGACATTAAAGTGCCAAGAAAGGTCATAAATAACTACATGACTGTTTGCGACATTGTTAGCACGGAATACATAATTGTCTTGGAACGGATGGAGAGCCAAAAAACTATTGCAATACGTCCCTGTAAAAGACGTTTCGAGACTTCTTGTTCTCAGAGTATACGTAGATTTCTAGCTCTCGATACACGGGAGCAGCCTACGTAGAGCTGTCCGTGCGAGAAACATGGGGTGGCACATGAATACCTGCCACTTTTAATGTTTTTCCTTGACTCTTGTTTATAGTAATCGAGAAGGCCACTTTCAATGGAAACTGTAACAGGTTAACCTGGAAAGGAAAGTTGGTTGGGATGATGGGAATTCGTGGTATTAATACAGTCTCTCTCTTGGCTCCACCCGTGATGATGGTGGCCTGCACGATATGCCTTCTCAGGTCCGTGATGCGTAACCTGGTGCCATTGCATAATCGTGGTGCATCCAAGTTACGCATCAATAAAACAGGCACACCCACCTTCAGCTCCAACTTGTGGGATGGCACCCCTGACAGTAAGTAACTACAATAACAACAATACAGTGATCGAAAACAAATCCAAGTAAAGGAACAAAATAAACAGCAAACCTAACGGAGAAATGTAACGAAATAAACAAACCTAACGGAGAAAAGTAAAGAGATAAAGAAGACGTCTAACGGAGAAACGAACTGTTGAGATCCGACAAATGCAAAGCGAACCACCAAAAGAACTAAATGCAAACGTTCGAATGCTATAAATAATAGAAATCACCAAAGAAACTATTATTCATTGAAATGCAAAGAGAATACAATTTTAAAGAATTACGATAACATCACAATGTTCGAACATCTATAACGTTTCATATGTTAATTGCAGCGTACCGCCTGCCATCTGTTGAGTGCATTTACTACTACTTTCGTTGCAGTTTGCGTACGCTGTTTATATGTGGCAGTTCGCGCTTTGTACACAAAATAGGGCTTGGTATCTAGATCCCATTCTACACAAAACGTCAATGTTTTTTCTTGCCATGGTACTTAGAGCTTATTTTATTTAAAGTCTTCAATTTATATACATACTTCGTTCATTTGTTACAACAAATGAAAATGAATGCGGCATAAACGCCAACATTCAGATTTCTTGTGTATGTAATTAAATATCAGTTAAGCCGTTGTGGCAGTATCCAAGAATGTTTTTGTATATTCGAAAGTAAAAAAGATAACAATAACAAAGAAAAAAAAATTTCACTTTAGTAGGACCCGAACCATCGCCGAAAGTAACATAAGTCTATCTCACCACGCGTTAACCCCCGCGGCTAAACATGATATACGCTACATAGTCCTACTGCTCTTGTATTAGAAGCTTCTTACAACCGTTGCGTATTTCTATGGATATATTTCAAGTAAATAATTTGTAATAAACACTTTGAAAAGTAGCCTATGTCCTAATCCAAGACATAAGAAATCTCTATATCAAATTTCATCTAAATAAGTGCTGTAGTTTTAGCGTGATGCGGTAACAAACATAGAAACTTTCTCATTTATAATATGTATAGGATTATTGACACAGTAGCATATGTTGAGATCGTCACTTAAGGTGTACATTAAATTCGTTTTCTACACTGAGTTTACAATTTACTTATTTGACAACATTTTGCAAGATTCACATATTAATGTGCAATTTATTATATATATTGTTTTATCTTAAAGTCGTACAGTTGAACACATCTCCACTGTTAAGCTTCACATAAACAAAACAGCTACCTACCACACACCATCTTAATGTCGGATGTATAGTCCCCATTCCTACCAGGTTTACTTTTAGACTTTAAGATAAAACAATATATATAATAAATTGCACAGTAATATGAAATGTAATTTAAATATGTGAATCTTGCAAGATGCTGTCAAGTAAGTAAATTGGAAACTCAGTGTAGAATACGAATTTAATGTACACCTTAAGTGACGATCTCAACATATGCTACAGTGTCAATAATGTTAACATAGTTTTTAATTCATTAATATTTGATATGAAATGTTTCACCCTGTTCACTCGAAAATTACAATATAAAAATGTTAAGGAGGCCACTGATTACGTGAACATAATTCTACACTGCAACAAATGTCGTATGCAAAGACAGAGTATTCTGTGTGTTGTATCTTTGTTTTACCATCTTTGAGAACCGAAACAATAGCGTCTTTGTCGACGCCTGTCAACAGTTTACCTGATGATGGCCTAATAAGCCGAAAACTAGTTAGTAAATAAACAAAAACATTAGTAGAACAGAAACTGTTTGTTTTCAACCTTAAAAATAAAGGTGTGTGGTGAACCTTGAAATACTGCCTCATGACGCATCTATAAATCGCGAGATTTATTGCCGCATGTTAATGACACGTGCATTTACACTCGGCAAGCCACTTCAGTGTTTGTGGCGGTGGGTACTTGGTGTACTGCTGTTACTGAGTCCTTCTCCTGTTCAAGTCACTTGTGGTTCGCGGGAAAAAGGTGGAACTACTGTTAGCCTCACGGTAGTTTCGTGAGATACATATAGAAAGCAGAAAGTCACTTGATGATTGAGAAACGTGTACTAACGCAACTTCGACCCTAGCCCATATTATAACACACAGGTTCTCATGTAGAGTCTGCCACTACCATTGTACACTCACCTCTAAAACGCATTCACTCCTGCTAAATGCACACGTAATGAGACGTACTGCTGTCCTTTGGATCTTATCCACATCCTCTATCAATGCTATCTTGTACGGATCCCAAACTGACGAGCTATACTAAAGGATTGGTCGAACGAGTGTGTTGTACGCTGCTACTTCATTTGTTGAAAGAGACTGTCTGATATGTGGCTCACCGATTTCGATCAAATTTTGCATGGACGTTCCGTATAGCGAGAGACGTGTTTCGACTTTTACCCAGACACTAATTCGATTCTGAAAAAAAATCAGGGTAAAGTTGATAATGGAAAATCGCGTTTTCAATGCTACACACTGAAATATCGTCTAAAGATTAGCTTTTCTTTTAATATATACGGAGTAAAAGTAAATGAGGTTCGAGTAATTAACGTTTTTGCGTTTTCATGCTGTTGCTTGGCTATTTGTAAACATGAGCGACATTCCAAGTTTAAATGTCGGGCGATCCCTCCCCCCTTCCAGACTTGTAATAAAGCTAAGTCAGTAATTCGAAAGACATATAATTTTCTTTCTTAGATGTATCTAAAATCTGCGCAGCCTTTTACGTCTGGGAAAGATGCAGTAGCGGAAGCGAATAAAAAATGAAGACAGTATTTAAGGTTTTACTGTGTTCCATAACATTCAATGTGTAATACTTGCCAACGTTTTGTCATGAGCGAACCTCAAACCATCAAAGTTCATACATCACTTCGTAATATTTAATGGAAGCTCAGAAACTTTGAATTTGTGGGAAAGAAAATTGAAAACCCTTAACCAGCACCAAACTACTACGATCAAATAATAAAATTGTATTGTTATTACTTGATTAAAAATAATATGCATCTAAAATTCGTTATCAGCTACAAACTACTATCATCCAGTAGTAAAAAGTATAGTTATATATTTATTATAATAATTTTAGTTAGTGATTTGTTTTCCTGACATAAAATTCGTACATGTGACAGTCATACAATATTGCGACCATTGTAAATAACTGCAACAGTACTGCACGAACGCTGTTATGTCGCTTAATTAACAAGTCGTTATGAGATGGAAAAATAGCTTCATTGTTTCGCCTTTCGGTCGGCTCATCATCAGAAATCAAAAGTGCCACAGGTACATTTTATACCTGTCACACTGTTTCTGATTAAGGACCATCAAAAACAATCACAACAAAGCCTGCTTTCTACCTACGGAAGACTGGTTAATTCTTTTCTTTCAAGTAACCCTATCACTTCCGCGCAGCACTTCTGCCATAGTAGCTGATCGTCACGAGACTTAGATTTGCTATCGAACGTGCTGCTACTGCATCCTTCTGCGAACAAGACCCCATGAATGTTCAAATGTTTGTAAATCTTATGGGACTTAACTACGGGGTCATCAGTCCCTAAACTTACAAACTACTTATCAACTAGTTTATCCTAAGGACGGCACAAATATCCATGCCCGAGGGGGGATTCGAACCCCCGACCGTAGTGGCCGTGCAGGCCGTGACTGAAGCGCCTCAGTCCCCTCGGCCACCGCGGCCGGCTGTCGTAGATTTCACGAATATAGATATTATGTGTGCATTTAGCCATTAAAAGTGGTAAAAAGTAGAAATTCTCCAGCAATCAGCTCACCGATTGGCTATTCGCCTCGACCAAAGACACTGCAATGCAGCGCATCTGCAGTATTGAAATGACGTATTAAAATATGTGAATATCGAAACATGGAGTGCTCCCAACTCACTTTCTTGTGCCGTTCAAATGCTTCATTTTCGCAGTGGTTAATAGTGGTTAAAAGAAATGGATGTTTTCATATGAATGCCGATATAAAGGATGATGCGCCGGGAGATGCATCTAGCGGTGCTCGGGTGGAACAACGAAGCCGAGAAATGCCGATATCAATTATGATGCGCCGGGTGAGGCATGTAGCGGTGCATGGGTGGAACTACGAAGTCGACATGTTGTCAGCTCTGGAATTCTGAATATCGCAGTATCGAAATAACATTATTTCTTGGCGTTGTATAAATATACGAACACCGAAATTGTAGTTCCATTTTAAATATTAGGCTAATGAAAGTTATATAATTCGAAAATGGCATAAGTATATACTTCCTTTTTTATTTGTTGTTATTGTCACGCATTTTCCTTAACACGTAAAAGATACCATTTCATACCTCCCAGTGCCGGTTAAATTTTACCAAATCTACATCTACATACATACTCCGCAATTCGCCGTAAGGTGCGTGGCGGAGGGTACACTGTACCACTACTAGGCATTTCCTTTCCTATTCCACTCCCAAATTGAACGAGGAAAAAAAGAATGCCTATATGCCTCCGTACGAGCCCTAATTTCTCTTATCTTGTCTTTGTGATCTTTACGCGAAATGTAAGTAGGCGGCAGCAAGATCGTACTACACTCAGCTTCAAATTCCGGCCCTCTAAATTTACTTAACAGAAATTCACGAAAAGAACGTCGTCTTTCTTCCAGCGATCTCCAATTGAGTTGCCGGAGCATTTCCGAGACACTCGCGCATTGGTCGAACCTACCGGTAACAAATCTAGCTGCTCGCCTCTGAACCGCCTCTATGTCTTCCTTCAAACCGATCTGCTGCGGGTCCCAAATACTTGAGCAATAATCAAGACGTGGTCGTACAAGCGTTTTATACGCGATCTCCTTTACAGGTGAAGTACATCTTCCCAAAATTCTCCCAATAAACCGAAGTCGGCCGTCTGCCTTACTCACAACTGTCCTTACATGCTCGTTCCATTTCATATCGCTCTGCAATGTTACGCCTAGATATTTGAACGACGCGACCGCATCAAGAAGCTCACTACTGATGCTGTATTCGAACATTATAGGACTGTTTTTTCTACTCATGCGCATCACCTTACATTTTTCTACATTGAGAGCTAGCTGCCATTCTTCGCACCAACTAGAAATTTTGTCTAAGTCAACCTGTATGCTATTACAGTCAGTTACAGACGACACCCTCCCATACACCACAGCATCAGCAAACAGCCGCAAATTACAACTTACTCTGTCCATCAGATCATTTATATAGATAGAAAATAATAGCGGTCCTATCACACTCCCCTGGGGCACGCCTGACGATACACTCGTCTCTGATGAACACTCGCCGTCGAGAACAACGTACTGCGTTCTATTACTTAGGAAGTCTTCCAGCCAGTCACAAATCTGTGAACCTATTCCATAAGCTCGTATCTTCGTTAGCAGTCTGCAGTGTGGCACCGTGTCGAACGCCTTTTTGAAGTCGAGAAAAACACAATCCGCCTGTTGCCCTTCGTCCATGGCTCGCAAGATGTCATGTGAGAAAAGGGCAAGCTGAGTTTCACATGAACGATGTTTCCTAAACCCGTGCTGATTCATGGAAAGAAGCTTTTCCGTTTCAAGGAAATTTACTATATTCGAACTGAGAATATGCTCCAAAATTCTACATGAAACCGATGTCAACGATATTGGCCTGTAATTGTATGGGTCAGTTCTCTTTCCTTTCTTATACACGGGAGTCACCTGCGCTTTTTTCCAGTCACTAGGAACTTTGCGCTGAATTAAAGATTCGCTATAAATGCAAGCTAAGTAGGGGGCCAATGCCGCAGAATAGTCTTTGTAAAACCGAACTGGTATACCATCCGGACCAGCAGACTTTTTCGTATTTAGCTCTCTCAGCTGCTTCTCTACACCGGAAATACCTATTGCTATGTCCCCCATTTCGGAATTAGTACGTTGATCAAATGATGGTATATTTGTGCGGTCCTCCTGCGTGAAAGATTTCTTAAAGGTTAAATTTAGAACTTCAGCTTTCCGTTTGCTTTCTTCTATTACTGCCCCGGAATGATCAACTAGTGACTGGACAGTGGGCTTTGACCCGCTTATCGATTTTACATAGGACCAGAATTTTTTCGGGTTCTCGGAAAGATCTTTTGCTAAGGTATGGCTGTGATAATTATTGTATGCTTCACGCATCGATCTTTTTATAGACGCACGAATCTCTACTAACTTTTGCCTGTCATCATTTGCGTGTTCTTTTTTGAATCGAGAGTGCAACAGCCTTTGCTTTCTCAGCAGCTTTCTAACATTATTATTATACCACGGTGGATCTTTTCCATCCTTAATCGTCTTTACTGGCACATATTTCTCTAACCCTTCATTAACAATGCATTTAAATTTAGTCCACAATATCCCAAAAGCCTCCAATGATCATGTTGGCAACAGATGATGAATAGTGAGAATCCTGAGAGTCTTCATTTTAGCCAATCGCTTGACAACGCTGATGTTTTCTCATGGAATCTTCGCTTTACGAGGGCAATTATTTTTACTGAGCGGACGAGGGTACATACAATAAACTGTCAACCATAAAGCAGGAACAGCATTATTTGTTTACTTCGTTTACGATACACTAATAGTCATTCTATGTGGTTCGAATAAATGGGCAAAGATTTTCTATCGTGTTGTTGATGTTGCTAACATAATCACGCGAGGCCGCCGACATGATACGTAAAATTTTACCCCCAGTGACCATTGTAAACACAATCGGTCGATTTTCGACCACAGGCAATACTAGTACTACTAAATAAACATTGCCTTTACGAACAACAGGGTGGTATACTAGTTAGAAACTTAAAGTGAAGCACTTAATAGTAGACCACATGAATATCGGATTTTAGAATTTCTTTATATTTATAGTACGTTTAGTTCAGAACTTAAATAAGAATCAGGCAAAGCCATTCGATGCAACTCTCAAATATTTTCGATAAAATCGGTTTTGAAGTTTTGCAATAATTAATTAAACAGTTGAAGCATCTGTCCGTGTAGCACAGATGGTAGTGTTCTGGGCCTCACAACCGTATAGTCGGTGGCTCGAATCCCACTGTGACGGATACTTTTTCGTTTTCGAATCAGTAACATAATACATTTTGGAATGTCTAATTCCAGGTATTGTCAGTTGGTTTATGTGAATGTAGACGAGCTGAACACCTTGTCACCAAATGATTAAGTTAGGTGCTTTGAAAGCCATTAGTAGCTATGGAAATGACTTCACAGAAACAGCGTCGTAGCTCTTCACAAACTGAACAGAGACTACTAACAGTGAAGCAAATACTGAAAAAATTGTACTTTTTTTTTTTTTTTTTTTTTTTTTTTTTTAAACCATCATTATTAACATTTTATAAAATACAGAAAATTACAAATAAACAAAATACGTGCATTTTCGTAAAAATTACCATTAGGTTTTCAAATTGTGTAAGTAATGGAACACAACGAAAGAAATAAAATAAAAATCCCGATACAACAGGATTCGAAGCACCGACTCTGTGGTTGTAAAGCCAGAACTTTACCACCTAAGCTACACTGACAGCTGCTGCAACTGAATTAATTGTTGGTACGTATCTGTAAATGCAAAACTTCAAAGTAGATTTTCTCGAGAATTTAGTTTCGTCGATTAAGTTCCGGACTTCATGTGCCATAATATCAAAAAAATCTAAAATCCGATACCCACGTGGTCTCCTAGATGAGGAGGAATTGATATGAATCTCGACGTCTTGAAAGATTTTGTAAATGTTGTGATAATCTAGTATCGTTTACAATGAACTAGGCGGTGGGTTGAAGAGGCGTCGAATTAAAATTTGTTCCGCGGCGGGTATTCGAACCCGGGACCTCCTGCTTACTAGGCAGTCCCTTTGTATCGTATCCTTTACGAAATATACCATATCTAAAATTTCTGTCTGCAACTTTATCATGTAACTGAAATTTAACGGATTTCTTTTAGAGGTCAAATGGATGACGTAACAGTTCTCATTATGAAGGACCAATTTCCAATTTTTGCACCGTGCAGATATCCTATGTAAATCATTTTGCAGTTGCTTTTGTTTTCTAGTAACATCACTCACCTTTAAATGACAGCACCATCTACGAACAGTCTGAGCTACTTAGATTGTCTCCTAAATAGTTAATAAAAATAAGGAACAGTAGGGGCCCTAAAACACTTCCCTGGGAAACGCCAGAGATATATATATATATATATATATATATATATATATATATATATATATATATATATATATATATATATATATATATAACTTCTGTTTTATTCGATCACTTGACGTCAATTATAACATCCTGTGTCCATTCTGACAGGAAATCACGAATCCAACCGCGCAACTGTGGTGATATTCCGTAAGAAAGCAGTTTGATTAGAAGACGCTTGTGAGGTAGTGTCGAAAGCCTTCCGGAAATCCAGAAATATTGAATCTATTTGACATCCCTTTTGACCATACCATTGGTAATTTCCGGCAAATTAATAGATTTTATGAACGATGTAGGGCTCCAACTTTGTCTCGCATCCCCCCCCCCCTTTGCGAGACTACCTCGTCCTACCAGTTAAGTTGTTTGGAACCAAATTATGACTTCCACTTTTGACGTTCCCTAAAAATTTCGCGCCTGCACTAGACATGGTTCCACTTTGTTACCAGTGGTGCCTGATTTGGTGGATTAGAATTTGAAATACGCCTACCTTAAAGAGCTTTATCATGTATGTGTTACAAAAAAGTTAAAAATGTCACTGCTATTTTTCCTATGCGTGACTTTCATTCCCCCGCATACACTGTCTTAGGAGATGGCATTTATTGATAAAATTGTTACTTCACTTAAGACCATGATAATTAGCAAACAATTTTCACGTGCAGGTGGCAAGGGCCATGTTCTCCACATAGCTGGATAACAACTGATTTTATTTTTCGTTAGGCTAGATGATGTCAGCGTCACTTGTAGTTTTCCCTAGTTATGACTGCCGTAATGCTGTTTTCGTTTCAACCGCAGACTGCTGACGTCAATAGGCTATGGTTGCACGCGCTGGTAGGTCTTTCCGTGATGTCTCCTTGCTGCTGGTCATAATTCCAATAGAAGACATTTTGCAAGACCGCCCTCTCATTGAGATAAGGCGAATTTACTGTCCATGGTAGATGTTTTTTTTCTTGGCCACATTTTGACAGTTTCATCTGTGTATGCGGCGCATTGTTTTCATTGTTTTGGATTGTGACAATGATTAGTAGAGTAGTCATAGTAAAATGTTTGCTACTGAGGATGGCTAGATATCGTATGCGCGCGCGCATACGATACTAAACTATGAACAAATCCGATTATTAAATATTTTTATTAACCTTGGCAACTTAATACGATGTAAGACTTCTACATTTTACTTCTCTAGAGTTACGTTTAAATTTGAAGTACTTGATTCTTTCCTGCTTTTCTACATGTTGACCTTTCCGAACCAATGTTTTTATTTCCCGTTAATTTCATTCCTAAGCAATCTTAATTTGGCGTTCATCAGCAGTAAGATTTAATATTATAGGTATAGTACGGAATTTGTGGTCAGTGACAGTTACGAAACCTATGCAAATTTTGTGCCAAAGTTTTTTTCCAATATTCATTAGGACGCTTTTCTTCAGCACGTTATCATCAGGTGCTTAAGTTATCCGTTAATGAATAGGTAATTCTACAGAAGATCAGTGTGTGGTACGTTGGCAAATTAATTTTCAGCTAACTGCGAAGCGCGTGGAGCAGACAAAAAGCTGCAGAAACTCAAGATGCTAAAAATATCAACAAAAACGGATTGACGAATAGTTTCATAAATTGTAGTTTTATGTTTTTCATATTTAATGCAAAGCCTAGAGTTAAGCATTCCTTTTATTCCTGTACTTTCGCGTATCTACTTTCCATGTCCTACCTTATTTTCGTCATTAAAAGTATTAAATTTCTCATCTGCTGAACTACTCAGTGTTTATACCTACAGCTTTGGTTACTAACTCATTTCCACTTCGTCTCATTCTGTTCAAAATCCCATTTCACCGTAGTCACTTTTCCCGTCAATTTCATTACCGCACAAAGCAGCTACCACAATTAAGATTTACAGCGAGGTCCAAAGGAGTATAGTGTAATTAAAATAGAGAATGAATTACTTTGTACAAGGAAGCTTATTCGCACCGCGGCGGCCGTAGACACTTAAAACGTTGAGTGACTGTTGCGACAGAGGCAACCTTGGGAGGAAACAAAAACACCGCTCCTACTACTCACACGCTCTAAAGCACGTTTATAGGGAGCCAGAGGTCGACAGACTGGGAAATAAACGTCACCGCAGAGTTCGAAATAGCCCCGTCGTGGCTTGCTTCACTGAGCCAATCTACAGTGCACATCTGCAGAAAGAAGAGTTAATTCCGTCGACGACGAATGGTGGAGGATGGAGAAGAAAGCATGCCTTTTTAAAGCAGTCTACAGTTACCTGAAGTGATCCGGGGAAATTACGGAAATTTTCTAATCGGATGGACAGGTGAGGTTCGAAACTTTCAAGCCGCTTCAGCTTTTCCATACCAATGCGAGTGTTCCACTTGACATCTGAACACCCTATTATCAGAGTGGTGAATCACTAGTCACACAGTATTGATGATCTCATTGCTATTCCATGTTATTGGGATAATGGCCATCCCCTATTAGAAACTGAACCATACCTCAGGTGGAGACTATAAGATGCGTTTGTAGTTGCTCTAATATGACGGGGAGGAGACACTGTACCGACAGTCCAATATCTAAACTCTGCGCCATTAAAGTCTTCAATCAGGAAGATATAGGCTACACTGAAGAGCCAAAGAAACTGGTGTAGGCATGCGTATGTAAACACAGAAATGTGTAAACTAGAGTTGGCTACTGAGTTGATGTTTACTCAGTGAATCGAGTCAGTGAACTGTTCGACTGAGTCGAAACTTGAATTGGCACTGTTTAGAAACAACGAATCTTGTGATTCATGTATCGGACGCTAGACACCTTTAACATGCGCTTTGCTGTCCGTTTGCCTGGGTGTGTTCGACACAGCGACCAGTTGTGCAAAGGGTTTGAAGTTGTTCCCCTATCGTGCCACGCGAGATTTTGGGTTATGCTACCGGTACCCTTCAACTGAGGTTTGGAAACTGGGATACCACCGAGAAACGTTGTGAAGTCCTTCGGTGTTTTGAGATAGTTTCGCGTGAACTAAGCGTTGTTATGCATTGTTGCTACATCTGTGCCACGTGAACGCATCTTTCGAAGCAAGGGCAATTAATTTCAGTGAGACGAAACCGCATTCACAGCAAGATGTCAAAAATAAGGTATTCTTTTTTTAAATATCAATTTAAAGAAACTGAAACTGATTCTTTTATATTCATAGAATATATGACATCAACAGCGATTGGGCAAAGCTAAAAATGTGTACCCAGCCGGGATTCGAACCCGGGTCTCCTGCTTTCTAGGCAGTTGCGCTGACCCCTACACCAATGGGGACACAGTGATCACAGCACCTGCAAGGACTACCTCAGCACGCCTCCCGTCAGATACAAATTTCCAGCTTCACCCTGCCCACAGTACTCAAACTCGTAGTTATGAAACTAATTCCCGTAAGAGTAAGGGCTTCAAACTTGCCCACCCCTCCCCATCACTCTTTTGACTGACTGAAGTGACTCTATTAGAATACCTATCTGGACATTGAAATATTTTAGTTCAGTTTTGTGGTTTCGTCACATAAATTGGGAAATGTGTTTTCTTGTACTAATACTTGTAGTAATATCTGTTGAGTGCATTAAATATGTCTTAGGAACAAATCTTAAATATTTTGTTTATATTGATTAGTTGGAAAAGTTATTCATTTCTGGATAGACATTTGAACCATGATCTTTCTTGTTTTACGTAAGCTTAATTATGGAATTTTTAAGGTTAGAAAAAATTTCATGAATTTGGAATTTGAACATTACTATTTTGTGCTTCGGGTAGGAAAATTAGAAAATTTAAAAAGAGAAATGGGTAGGTTGAGGTTAGATATAGTGGGGATTAGTGAAGTTCGGTGGCAGGATGAACAGGATTTCTGGTCAGGTGAGTACAGGATTATAAATACAAAATCAGTTGGGGGTATCACAGGAGTAGGACTGATAATGAATAAGAAAATAGGAATGCGGGTAAACTACTATGAGCAGCACAGCGATCGCATTATCATTGTCAAGATAGATACGAAGCCAACACCGACAACAGTAGTACAGGTTTATATGCCAACTAGCTCTGCCGATGATGAGGATATAGAAGAAATATATGAGGAGCTAAAGGAAATTATTCAGACAATTAAGGGAGAGGAAAACTTAATTGTGATGGGAGACTGGAATTCGGTAGTAGGAAAAGGAAGAGAAGGAAAAATAGTAGGTGAATATGGATTGGGCAGAAGGAATGAAAGAGGAAGTCGCCTGGTAGAATTTTGCACGGAACATAATTTAATCATAACAAACACGTGGTTTAAGAATCACAAAAGAAGGTTGTATACTTGGAAGAGACCAGGAGACACTGGAAGGTATCAGATAGATTTTATAATGGTAAAACATAGATTCCGGAATCAGGTTATAAACTGCAAGACATACCCAGGGGCAGATATAGACTCTGACCATAACGTGTTAGTCATGAACTGTAGGCTGAAACTGAAAAAACTGCAGAAAGGTAGGAAAATAAGGAGATGGGACCTAGATAAATTGAAGGAACGTGAAGTTCTGGTGAATTTCAGAGGGAGATTTAGGCAACAATTGACAGAAACAGGAGGAAATAAAACAGTAGAAGAGGAATGGGTAGCATTGAGAGATGAAATAGTGAAGGCAGCAGAGGACAAAATAGGTAGAAAGGCAAGACCTACAAAAAATCCTTGGATATCACAGGAAGTACTAAATTTAATTGATGAAAGGAGAAAATATAAAAATGCAGTAAATGAAAAGGCAAACTGGAGTACAGACGACTAAAAAATGAGATTGACAGGAAGTGCAAAATGGCTAAGCAGGAGTGGCTAGAAGCCAAATGCAAATCTGTAGAAGAATGTATAAGAAGGGAAAAAGTAGATACCGCCTACAGGAAAATCAGAGAGACATTTGGGGACAAGAAAAGTAATTCTACAAATATCAAGAACTCAGATGGGAAACCAGTTCTCAGCAAAGAAGGGAAGGCTGAAAGGTGGAAAGAGTACATAGAGCAGCTCTACAAAGGAAATTAACTTAGAGACGATGTTGTAGGAAGGGAAGAGGAAGTAGATCAAGATGAAATAGGAGATATTATACTGAGAGAAGAATTTCACAGAGCCCTGAAAGACCTAGGTCGGAACAAGGCCCCAGGAGTAGATGACATACCCTCAGAGCTACTAAAGTCTCTGGGAGAGCCAGCCATGACAAAACTATTTGAACTGGTGTGTAGGATATATGAGACAGGCGAAATACCCTCAGACTTTAAGAAAAATGTAATAATCCCCATTCCAAAGAAATCAGGTGCAGACAGGAGTGAAAATTACAGAACCATCAGTTTGATAAGTCATGGTTGCAAAATTTTAACACGAATTATCTACAGAAGAATGGAAAAGCTGGTAGAAGCTGACCTAGGGGAAGATCAGTTTGGATTCAGGAGGAACGTAGGAACCCTGGAGGCAATACTTACCATACGTCTTATCTTAGAAAGATTAAGGAAAGGCAAATCTACATTTTTAGCCTTTGTAGATTTGGAGAAAGCGTTTGACAATGTTGACTGGACTACACTTTTCAAATTCTGAAGTCAGCAGGGGTAAAATACAGGGAAAGGAGAGTTATTGACAACTTGTACAAAAGCCAGACCGCAGTTATTAGACTCGAAGGGCATGAAAGGGAAGCATCAGTTGGCAAGGGAGTAAGACAGGGTTGTAGCCTTTCTCCGATGTTATTCAATTTGTACATTGAGGAGGCGATGAAGGAAAGCAAGGAAAATTTTGGAATAGGGATTAAAGTTCAGGGGGAAGAAATAAAAACATTGCGTTTTGCTGATGACATTGTAATTCTGTCAAATACAGCGAACGACCTGGAAGAGCAGTTGAATGGAATGGACAGTGTGTTGAAGAGAGCGTACAAAATGAACATTAACAAGAGAAAAACAAAAATAATGGAATGCGGTCTTAGAAAATCAGGTGATGCTAAAGGAATTAGATTAGGTAACGAAACAATGAAGGTGGTAGATGAGTTTTGTTACTTGGGTAGTAAAATAACATGCGATGGTCGCAGTACAGAGGATATAAAATGCAGAATGGCAATGGGAAGAAAAGCATCTTTGAAAAAGAGAAATTTGCTAACATCGAATATTAATTTAAGTGTAAGGAAGTCTTTTCTGAAGGCATTTGGGTGGAGTGTTGCCTTGTACGGGAGTGAAACGTGGACGATAAGCAGTGCGGACAAGAAGAGAATAGAGGCTTTTGAAATGTGGTGCTACAGAAGAATGCTGAAGATTAGGTGGGTAGATCACATAACTAATGAACAGGTACTGAACAGAATTGGCGAGAAAAGGAATTTTTGGCATACCCTAACTAAAAGAAGGGATCGCTTGGTAGGACACATTCTTAGACAACGAGGAATCGTAAATTTAGCATTGGAGGGAAGTGTGTGGGGTAAAAATCGCAGAGGGAGGCCAAGAGACGCGTATAGTAAGCAGATTCAAGTGGATGTGGGTTGCCGTTCTTATGAGGAGATGAAAAGGCTTGCTCAGGATAGAGTAGGGTGGAGAGCTGCATCAAACCAGTCTCCGGACTGAAGACCATAACAACAACATGAAAATGCGAGTAACTTAGGAAACGTTTACGCTTTAACACAATTGTAAAATCGTAGCAGCAAACAAATCCTGTGCCGCTCAATTAATTCTAGTGATTAACGTATTAAAACCATGTCCATATTCCATTGATGTTTCGTATTTGCTGTATCACCCTACTGAAGCTTTCTCGGCTCACGTGAATCAGCGGAGGTAGAGCTGCGGCGCGTCGTTTTGAGTGCCGAAGCAGTGAGTCGACTCACTAGACTCTGGTGATCCGTATGTTTCGAAACAGTGAAATGATCCGAACTGCCCATCACTAGACTGTAAACTCGGAGGCTGGCGATGCAGTCGGCAGCGTTTGTATAAAACAACAGGTGGCCGGCACAGGCGTTAGATAGGTTGCTGTTGCTACAGTGGCAGGTTACAACGATTTAAGTGAGTTAACCCTTTCGGACCCACTGGCTACAAATGTGTACATAACTTCTACGTTGTCCAAGATGATTCAGAAGCGTTTTTTCTCAATGGAAAGAACATGTATACGACACCTGAGTGTTCAATTATTTCATCATGCACAATTACTGCCACCTGCGGAAGATCACTATAAAAGTATTAAGAAGCGAGTGTTACACTGCGCAGCAGTTTGTGAATTTCAAAAAACACGGAAATTTTGGGTTGCTGTATAACTGGAAGTAGTAGTTATTTTGCGATGTAGTTATTGAACGATCAGTTTATTTAGTACAACAGTAGGCACTACAAAATTAATTAATTTAGTAGTTAAAAAGTCTTGTTTTTTCAGTATATACAGTGTTTTAGTATGAAAATGAGTGCATATAATGGCATAAATCTTGCTTCTAAAATCATTGAAAATTTAACTTAAGAGTATTACAGCATTAAAAATAATTTCCTTGATAGAGAAAACAGGCCTGAAAGGGTTAACATGGTGTTACAGTCAGCGCACGAAAGACGGGACACGTTATCTTGGCGATGACGTGGGGATTTTTCCCTTATGACCATTTCACGAGTGTTCCGTCAGCATGCGAACCATTTAATGAATCACCGATATGGTCTTAAGAGGCCGAAGGCCCATTCGTATATCCTGACACAAATAATTACGCCTCGCTAGGGATGCACATTTGATTGTTGACTGGAAACATGTTGCCGGCCGCGGTGGCCGAAGAGACTGAGGCGCTCCAGCCAAGGTCTGCACGGCCACTACGGTCGGGGGTTCGAATCCCCCCTCGGGCATGGATATTTGTGCCGTCCTTAGTTTTAAGTAGTTCATAAGTAGTTTGTAAGTTTAGGGACTGATGATCCCGTAGTTAAGTCCCTTTGGGACTCTACAAACATCTGGAAACATGTTGCCTAGTCCGACCAGTCTCGTTTGCAATTGTTAGTGATTGTATGTGTAAGAGTGTGGAGACAACCTCATGAATCGATGGACCCTGGAAGTCAGCTAGTGGAGGCCCTGTATTGTTATACTGTGAGGAATGTTTATCTGTTGACATTGCGCATATGCCGCAAATACTTTACGCGTGACGTTGCCTTAGGGCAGATATGTTTTAGAATTCAAGGTAAGCCAGCCTAGGCTGAACATACTTCGTTATATTGGCATGGACCGTATTTAAGGTTTTAGTGTTTTCGTTTTAATTTACGTTTTCCTTGGCTTTCTTCTTTTTAGAACTTGAGAATGGGCCAATGTAGGCCCGAAACATGCCGTTCGTACATTTTTACATTGTGGCAATTGGAGCGGAAACTTTAGTGCGATAGTTCATACTGTTGTGCGATGTGCAACGAGACTGGTTGATGTGTGTGTAACGGGGCTACTTCATAAATATAGTGTGTGTGTGTGTGTGTGTGTGTGTGTGTGTGTGCGCGCGCTCGCGCGCGACATTATGGATCTGACTACAATACTACTAGGAGAGTAACTTGACAATTAGTGAGCAAAGTAATGCTGACCTACGTAAGGTAAGTTTGGGCACGTCGAAAATTGCGCTATCTGACTGCAATATTAGAAGGAATAAAAAGATGCAAAATCTTGGTTGGCTGATAGTCACGTTAAGAGAACAATAAAAGAAAATCGTACTGTGTTGTACTTTTTTGCCCTGTCTTAGTATTACTATGCAATCAGTCTGCATACACAAATAATGAATGCGTGCAAGAAATATTGTTGTAAAAAGGAAAGTTATAACTCGCTTCACACCAACTCATATTCTTCACCTCATATCTTTCATGTCACCCACTTGCTGCCATGTAGTTAATTACCATTAACTTACAATCACTTACAGCGTCAAGAATAATCACAAAAGAAATTAGACCAATCTAACTGAATAAATCTATATTACAGAAAATTAGAAAATTAGCAATTAGCAATCAGCAAATTCGACACGTGTAACATAAACTATAAAAATGGGAAGTACGTGCATATTATTGTGAAGTCGTGCAATGAGGCAGTTTCTAAAACAGGGATGCAGCCCTGCCCTCACGAAACGAATAATTACAAAAAATCAAAAGTCAAAAAGTGAAAGGAACTGCTTTTTTCACTATTACGTTTGGTCAATGCCCTATCCATGTTACTACAACAATTGCAGTGACGCGCCACGAATTAATAAAGGTTGTGTATAGGTTCCTACTGAATGGAAAGTGATATAAAATGAAATGCGCGACCTTGCGCAATGCGAAAATCATTTAAAGTGAATTACCAAAATATTAGCAGCATCATGAACTCCGGGCTGTGTCCACCGCGAGCTCCAGTGCAACCGTCACGCTCCGCTACTACTCTTCGACCCTCTGCGCTGCAACACCGAGCAAACCCCGCCTAACGGCCGTCATAGATAATCCCAAAACTTAAGGTAGGAAATTTCCATTCATTAGCCACCTTACAGATGGCATCCAAACAAACGATTCTTGTACTTACATAAACGGAAAAATACTACCCTTCATAATAAATGGTAAACATTTTCGTTTTAAGCTCCTTTCCAACACTTAGGACGCAACAACTCTCACTTTGACAAACTGCTTGTTACTTTGTTGCTGACTTGTTGTCGCTGACTTGTTACACTTGTCGCTGACTAGTTACAATTGTCGCTGACTAGTTACACTTGTCGCTGACTAGTTACACTTGTCGCTGGCTAGTTACACTTGTCGCTGGCTAGTTACACTTGTCGCTGGCTAGTTACACTTGTCGCTGGCTAGTTACACTTGTCGCTGGCTAGTTACACTTGTCGCTGGCTAGTTACACTTGTCGCTGGCTAGTTACACTTGTCGCTGGCTAGTTACACTTGTCGCTGGCTAGTTACACTTGTCGCTGGCTAGTTACACTTGTCGCTGGCTAGTTACACTTGTCGCTGGCTAGTTAAACTTGTCGCTGGCTAGTTAAACTTGTCGCTGGCTAGTTAAACTTGTCGCTGGCTAGTTAAACTTGTCGCTGGCTAGTTAAACTTGTCGCTGGCTAGTTAAACTTGTCGCTGGCTAGTTAAACTTGTCGCTGACTAGTTAAACTTGTCGCTGACTAGTTAAACTTGTCGCTGACTGTTGTGGTGTTGTGTGCAGAGCATGGGCGGCCTGATGAGCTTCTTGTGGGGCGGCCCCGCGGCGGCGGCGGCGGCGGACGACGACGACCCTGCGCTCGACGTGCCAGACCCCGTGCTGGGCGTGACGCCGCGCCAGAAGCGCATGGTCGCAGACTGCTGGGGCGTCGTGCGACAGGACGCCAAGGGCAACGGCACCGAGCTGCTGCTGCTGTGAGTGCCCGGCTGCCGCACACATTAAACCGCTCTGCCATATCAGCGTTCAGCCTGCGGCATAGTCCTCCTAATAGAATTCCTCCATGACCTCTTATTCGATGCTAACATTCATGCCTCGTCTGATGTTTAGCCTGTTACTTCAAAATCGTTCTTAACTGAATCTAACAAGGGGAACACAAAGTATGGTAGCAACGGAATTTGATGGGTCATAAGTATGTTGTGAGGGAATTCCTCCAGACCATCAAGCTAAAAGGATTTGTTCCAATGGGTCTTGATTTCTAAGAAAATCGAAATCAAATTCGCAGCAAATTACCGCGCTTAACGTGTCTACTTACACATGGCGGTTACCGCTCAGCGAGACAGCGTGGTGTAATCGGCAAGGTGCTAGGCTGCCATGCAGGCTACCTGGGTTCAAGTCCGACAAAGGTCAATTAATTCTTACCCCTATCCGATGATTGTGCGTAATTATGTATTTTTATAACCATTTTTATGTAAACGTTTGCAGTAAATGGTCAGGATAAAAACATGTAACATTCCCTCAATATGTTATGTATTGCGCAACGATTATTTTATCCATTTTGTTTTTTCGAAGCACACTTTTAAGGCGATTGCAGCGTATTGTCGCGAGAGACGTCGAACACCGACTGCCGGCGTGGCGCAGGGGATAGCGTCACGGACTGCTGTGCAGAAGGTCGCGGAATCAATCCCACCCACCGGCAAAAAATTTATTTCTTTGTAATTTACAATTCCAGAAGGTTCTACATCTTTCTTATGTTCACTTGTAAATTCTACTTATTTTTTATGTTAACTCTTCTTCTAATTTCTGGTAAATTTTGTCTGTGTATAAACAGCAGAGCACTCTGCCTGAGAGGCAGCCAGTGCTGCGGGTATGTCGAGTTCGTAATAAACGTGCTTTGAGTATAAGAGCTGTGTTCAGTTGCCTGCGAAGTCAAGCCTGCTCCCATTTCAACGCGAAATTGTTTGATGGAGGCGCCGGGTACACTGTGCACCATCTGCATCACCGTGGCTCCGATTAGGCAACGTAAAAGCCGTCGCTTCCACGGACTGGAAGCGGAATACAAGGGATACACAGAGTACGTCCTTCCAAGAGTCCGTATTATCAGAAGAACGATGGAGACGAAACCAGCAATAAGCCAGCTGCACATCAGACACCCATCGGTGTTCTCTGGAGATGCTGGACAGGACCCCAACAAATGGCTAAAAGGGTTCGACCGAGTCGCCAAGTACAACAGGTGGGATCATACGATGTGCTTGGCCAACGTTTATTTCTACCTGGATGGAGCAGCCCAGCAATGGTTTGAAAACAACGAAGACAAGTTGAATGACTGGGAGACGTTCCAGGAGGAATTTAAGAAGACGTTTGGAGACCGCCAGCGACAAATCCGCTCGGCGGAAGAACAACTGAAGAACAGGGCCCAACGACATGGTGAGCCGACACAATCGTACATACAGAGTGTTTTGGCCCTGTGTAACATAGTGAATCCGAGCATGACTGAGGCGGAAAAAATAACGCACCTGATGAAGGGAATTGCAGAAGATATGTACCAAGCTCTTCTGATAAAAGATGTCGCTACGACAGAAGAGTTTATCAAGTGGTGCCAGCGTATTGAAGAGATGCAACAAAGGAGGGTTGGACGCAAGAAGTATGACAGACTCCCAAATGTAGTCCCTATGGCCGTTGTGGAAGACCAGCAGGACTTGGCTTCTCTCATACGACAAATCGTGAGAGAAGAATTACAACAATGCATAGCAGCCGGGACTATTAGACCGAGCGAGCATTAGATTATGGCCATGGATGTGAGCCCTGTAAGTCACGAGGGAGCCGACGCCGCTGAGGACGAGGTATTTCAAACATTAGCTCCTGTCTGCCCCGTCAATCGCACCCGACGTAAAGAATGGCGTCGCCCTGCTATGACATACGCTGCAGCAGCCAAACGGCAGCCCATGAACCGGCCGACGCGACCACAGCCAACTCCCCCGGTAACTATGACGCCCCGCAGAAGAACAGACGTCTGGAGGACAGAAGACAACACACTACTGGGTTTCCACTGTGGACGCCCTGGACATGTCGTACGCTACTACAGAGAGAGGAGGCGAGTATTCGATGATGTCAGTTGTCGGAGCAGTACTATCCAAGGCAGTCACCTGCTGATGAGATCAGTCGACCTATGGGAAGAAGCCCATCGCCGTACCCTAGACGAGGTCGCTCCCCGACGCGCCGCAACCGTTCACCGTCGCCGTACAGAGGTACCAGCCGCTCCCCTACCGACGCGCCCAGGAAAACTAAGCGAGGCGACCATCTATGGAGGTGAGGCCGCCGCAGATGAAAATCCTCCATGGACGACAGTCGCTAAGATGTCGGGAAATCTCTTCGACGTCATAATCGACGGCCAACCTGTCCGGGCACTTGTTGATTCAGGAGCGTCTTTTTCTGTATTATCGGATAATTATCGCCGCACACTAAAGAAGACAATGTTCTGTGATACGGGGGCAACTGTGCTGAAGGTCGCGAATGGAAAGTACGTCCATCCAGCAGGAACTTGTGTCGCAAGAATAACCATCAACAACAGGACGCAGCCGTTTGAATTTGTCGTGTTAACAGAATGTAGTCACAATGTCATCCTCGGATGGGACTTCCTTCAGGCATCCCAAGCTATCATTGACTGGAAGATCTGAGCTGCAAATCGAAGAAGTTGTTCCGTTGACAATGTGACGATACCGCCGTTGACAATGACTGGTTAAGCTGTGAAATTCTTGTTGATAGTAAAAAGTTTCTCAGGCTCACAAAAGAAATTTACATACCAGCGGCTATCATAAGCATTACCGGTGGTCAAGGAGAGATTTGGATCACAAATTGTCACGAGCAGTCACAACTAGTCCCTAAGGGAATGTGTATCAGGACAGCTGAATCAATCCAGGACGGTGAGCTCAACGTCACCAATGAAGACCCATGCCCTGCTGTTAGTACAGACAACACGCCGGAGGAAACAAACGTGGAACTGCCAATAGGGCCTGGACTGACCAAGTAACAACGTCAGCGGGTGTTAGGTATACTACGCCAATTTTCGGGTGCATTCACATCTCAGCAGGGGAAAAGTCAGACGAAACGGCCCACGATAAAGAACCGGATCAATACTGGGGATCATCCCAGTTCGTATAGAGTGTCGCCTGCTGAAAGACGAATAATTCGGGAGGAAGTGGAGATGATGTTGCGAGATGAAATTATTCAACCTTCGGAGAGTCCTTGGTCGTCTCCAGTGGTCCTCGTAAAGAAGGATGACACGTGGCGATTATGTGTCGACTATCGCCGGCTGAACAGAATCACAAAGAAAGATGTTCGTAATAAACGTGGTTTGAGTATAAGTGCTGTGTTCAGTTGCCTGCGAAGTCAAGCCTGCTCCCATTTCAACGCGACAATATTTCGAAATTAGTAAACAGTCTTTTGTTAATATCATTTGGCAACATTTAATACCTATGTTTACAGTTCCTGACCATGCTGTTTCTATCTCCTCCTATTACCCACGTGACGTGTCCTAGTGGACTATTATGCTACGGCCAATCGGTCAATCATTCGTAGCGTGTCGTTCATGCGTGCGGCAAGTAATGCAACGTGGAGAACATGATTAAATATACCTGGTTTGCGTCGCAATAAATTGACGACCGAACATTGTTTTTGAATGTGAACGACCAGTGTTTTCCAGTATCGCTGATGAAAACACCTTGCGCCTGTAAAGCGGTAGCATTCATTAGATGTGCGTGGTGCTACAATGTTCTGTGCTTGCGATTCTTCTATGACAATTATCATCCAGAATTTTGTACAAGTGTTAAAGATAGTGACGATGGCGACAGTGAGTAAATAACATTGCGCAATAAGTAAAATAGTCAGTTGGTACTGTGTTATTTGCTATTATCCTGACTGTTTACTCAAGCTGTAACATAGGAGTGGGTATAAAGGCATATAATTATGCACAATAAAAGAAGAGAAATGAAGAAAAGTGAAAAATAAATGACCCGAAGGAGAAGATTTCATTTTCTTGGATATTTTTTTAATCGTTTGACTTTTCATTATTTTTGTTTTTCTTTCTTTATATCTTTTTCTTTGCTTATTATTTTTTAATTTTTTAAATATAAAAAGTAGCAATTACAATTTTTAAAAATTGTTCTGCCGCTAGGTATCCAAACAGGGTCTCCTGCTTGGTAGCCTAGCAACTTGCCGATTACACCACGCTAGCTAACTGAGCAGTAACCGCCATGTTTAGTTAGACACGTTACGCGTGGTAATTTGCTGCGAATTTGATCTCGATTTTCTAAGAAATCGAGGCCTATTGGAATAAATCCTTTTAGGTTGATGGTCTGGAGGAATTCCCTCACAACATACCTGCGACCCATCAAAATCCGTTGGTACCATACTTGTTGTTCCCTTGTAATTACTTTCTCCTTGATCTACTGGGACTCCTCTTACCCTTAAAAGTCGTTAATATAATTGAAAGTTGTCAGTTAAACATTATTATAAAAATATCTTACGCTGTACCTAAGTGGCATTTTAAGCAATTGTCGTATGTTGTGTTGTGGGTGATTGTTAATGCAATCATTCTTGCGCCAGTGTTGTAAAATACTTCTGTCATATTCGGCAATTCCTGCCATCAACAGGAGATGGAGAAAATATTTTACATTAACAACAACATATTTCCTGAATACAGCAACGTCAAATTTACAGTAAATATTGCAACCGTTTCTAAAAAACTGTCAATTTTACATCATTTGCTAACTATTCCTTCATTTGATCCTCAACTATTATTAATGAGGAAATTGTTTCGTCACAGACTCTAACATGATATCTTGTAAATTTGCTGTACATTTGACGTTGCTATATTCAGGAAAAATGTTATCTTGTTGTTAATGTGAAATGTTCTCTTGATCTCCTGTTCATTGCAGCAATTGCCGAAGACGGTCGAATATAACAAGTATTTTACACCTCTGGCAAAAGAATGATTTTTCAAAATACATCACAGCTGTACAGTGCCACCTAGAAACATTGTTAATGAATCTGCAGTTAATTAAAACTGATCTGATTGATCACTTTATCACAGTGATTCAACGTGACTTCGTTTCTATTATATATTTGCTTTTTTTTTCAATTTTGGTTATTTAGAAAATGAATATAAAAAGCGAACTTTAATCGTTCATGCTGAATGTCTGTCAGAGATGGATAACAAGAACGCGAAATGCCTAAAATGAAATGATGATGCTTCTTACCTTGATTTATATCAGATCATTTTCAATCCTCGATAAATTCTACAGACTTGGTTTACCTCATCATCCACAGAAAAAAATATTATTCCACATAAAGATTCATCTGTTCATCACTCACAATGCAGCACTGGAACATAACCCCATGACTGCCTACACAATACTCTGCCATTGCTCACTCGTCGTCGGCGGTCGGAGCCGAAGGTAACAGTTGCAGACATTCAACACTGCAGATCTCAGATTTGACTACCTTCACTTATGTTTCACCCTCTACTGCTCAGTATCGTAATAAACCTCACTTCTCCCACGC
The DNA here is from genome assembly GCA_026315105.1 of Locusta migratoria. Lineage (NCBI taxonomy): Eukaryota > Metazoa > Arthropoda > Insecta > Orthoptera > Acrididae > Locusta > Locusta migratoria. The sequence continues at coordinate 108,070,300 of CM048745.1, forward strand.
TTGTAAAATGACCGTACCATCTCAGCCTGATCGTTTTAACTGCTTCATCTATGGTGTTCATTCCCAGTTTTTCTTTGACTTCCTCAATGACACCCTCTTGCCATTGTTCCCATCTGATAGTACCTGCAATAATCCTTACTACTTTATTATCTGTAACCTCAACCTTATTAATAAGGTAACCTGCATCCACCCAGCTTTCACTCCCAAACAACTAAGTTGGTCTAAAGATGGAGTGGTGCACTGCTAACTTAGTCTCGGTTCTGACTTCCTTCTTGCAAAAGAGTGTAGATCGTAGCTGAGCACTCACTGCATTAGCTTAGCTACATTTTGATTCCAGTTCTTTCACTATGTTGCCATCCTGTGAGAAAATACATCTTAAGTACTTGAAACTGTCCGTCTATGCTAACTTTATTCCTCCTATTTGGCACTCGATTTGTTTAAATATCTTTTTCACATAACATTACATTCGTTTTGGAGATGCTGATCTTCATACGATATCCATTATACCTCCGATCTAGATCTTAAATATGATATTGCAACCTTCATATTGAATCTGCCATCGTAACTAAACTGTTCTGCATTCTATTTCCACCTATTTTCATCTCACCCTGCCAGGTTTTCAACATATGATTCATAAACAGTATGAACAGCGGTGACAGTTTTCAGCCTTTTCTTGCCCCTGAAACTACTGTGAACCATGAACTCGATTTGCCGTAAACTCTGCTGCCTTACAATCTACATAAAGATTTTTAATTCCCTGAAAAAGTTTGCCTCCTATTCCATAATCTTGTAGAAATGACAGTAACCCTGTAAGTAACACACTTCTTGATCAGGGAGGCCTAGCTGACACGGGATGACCCGTGTGTTAGTCTCGCCAATATTTTGTAAAAACTAGAAATTTTATTTAGTGAAATGGAGAAAGTGTGTTTGTCAACATTTGCAATCGATGAATGTTAATGGTAAAAATTCAACAGATAAGGTACTAGCGGTTATTGTTTGAAGTTAAACTTCGTGTGTCCCAATAAGTTCATGCTGCTGCTTCTTATTCGTTGTCTTTTCCCATTCATGTAGAGTCGACATTCCTGGCCAGACTTCTCCATTTCCTTCGGTCCCATACGCACTGTAATCTTTTTAACCTTCTTTGTGAGCTCCGTCACTTTAACACTGCCTCTTATACTATCATTTCTTATTTGCTCTGGTGATGCCACAAATTGATCTAACATTTTCATTTCTGCCACATTGTCTTACAATGAGCCTTAGTTGGTGCCCTATGACTCTGTTCCATAAATCATTGCAGGTCTCATTACTTACGTAAAAACAATTCTATTAGTCTTCAGGTTTATTCTTCTGTCACATAAGACACCAGACGTCCTTTTCCAGTTCATCCCAACATGCAATTCCCTCTTCTCCCTGTGTTTCTACGTAAGTTGCTGGAGCACATAAATACTGTAGCGTTCATTGTTCCTCTCCCCACTATGAATCCAACTGTTCATCCCCCTATTGCTTTTTCTTCTTGGAACCATCTTTTTCTCCCAGTATGCGCCATCAGTTTTATTCCCCTATAGTTGCCATATTCCTGAATGTCACCCTTCTCCTTGAATAAGGAAATCACTGTAGTGTATCTCCAGCCAGCATCCTTCTTCCTGATACATCCGTCCCTTTCTCACTGAGACACCTCGAAGCTTCAACAGGGATTTCATCAGGACCTGGCGCTTTTTCACTTTTCATTTTCTTCGCAAGTATTAAAAGTTCCTCTTGTTCTGGGAGAATACACCCTTGTCACACACTGATTCTGGATTTTCCTCATTAAGCAGATGTTCTAAATATTGTGCTCATCTTTTCGTAATACTGCTTCCCTCAACTACATCTACATAAATACTCTGCAAGTCACACTGAAGTGCATGGCAGAGGGTTCATCAACCGCTTTTATGATGTATCTCTACAGTTCCATTCTCTAATAGCTCACGGAAAAAAGGAACACCTAAATATTTTCATTTTCGATCTGATTTCTCTTATTTTATTATGATGGTCATGTCGTCCTATGTAGGTGGGTGCTAACTAAAATTTGTTCTCATTTGTAAGAGAAAGTTGTTAAAAGAAATTTCGCAAATAGATATCGTCGCAACAAGTAACGCCTTTCTTTTACTGATTTCCACCCCAACTCGTGCATCATTTCTGTGACGCTCTCTCCCCTATATCGCGATAATACAAAACGAGCTGCCCTTCTCTGTACATTCTCTAAATCGTCATTCGTCTGTCAATCCCACTTGATGGGGATCTCACAGTGCGCAACAATACTCCAAAATAGAATGCACAAGTGTGATGTAGGCAATTTTAGTAGAGCTGCTGCATCTTCTAAGTGTTCTGCCAACGAAACGTAGTCTTTGCTTCCCTTTCCCTACAATATTTTCTGTGTATTCTTGCCAATTTAAATTGTTCGTAATTGTTACTTCTAGGTAGGCTATTAGTTGAATTTACAGCCTGTAGATTTGACTGATTTATCGTGTAACTGAAGTTCAACGGGTTTCTTTTAATGGTCATAGGGATGACTTCATACTTCTCACTATTAAGTCAATTGCCATTTTTTGCACCATGCAGATATCTAAATTATTTTGCAGCTACTTTCGATCTTCTGGTGACTTTACTAACTGATAATTGACAGCATCTTCCACGAAGTCTAACAGAGGTACTCAGATTGTCTACTAAATCGCTTATAAAAATAAGAAAGAGTAGGGGCCTTGTAACACTTTCCTGGGGAACGTCAGATATCACTTTTGTTTTACTTGATGACTTTCCGTCAGTTACACTGTATCATTTCTCACAGTAAATCACAAATCCAATCGCACAACTGTGGCAATTTTCCATAAGCACGGAATCTGATTAGAAGACGCTTGTGAGGTATAGTGTCGAAAGCCTTCCAGTACTCTAGGTATACTGAATCTGAGATCCCTTGTCGATACCACTCATCACATGTGAGTAAACGGCTAGCTGTGTTTCACAAGAATGATACTTTCAGAATCCATGTTGACTACGGGTCAATAGGCAGTTCTCTTCGAGATAGTTCATAATATTTGAGCAAAGTATATGTTCCAAAATCCTGCAGCAAACCGACCGTAATTTTGCAGATCACTCCTATTGCCATTCTTGAATATTGGTGTAACCAGTGTAACTTTCCAGTCTTCGGGTACGGAACATTGGCTGAGCGAGCGGTTGTGAATGATAATTAGGTATGGGGCTATTGCATCAGCATACTCTGAAAGAAAACTTATTGGTATACAATCAGGACCGGGACCTACTTTTGTTAAGTGATTTAAGTTGTTTTAATACATCAGAGGGTATCAACTTCTAAATTATGTATGCTGGCAGCTGTTCTTGATAAGAGTTCTGGAGTATTGGCTTCGTCTTCTTTCGTGGAGGAATTTCGGAATGCTGTGTTAAGGATTTTTTTGACTTTGGTAAAATCTTTTGTTGCCTTGTCTCTTGCTGTAGCTATTAGCCGGCCGCGGTGGCCGAGGTGACTGAGGCGCTCCAGTCACGGTCAGCACGGCCACTACGGTCGGGGGTTCGAATCCCCCCCTCGGGCATGGATATTTGTGCCGTCCTAGTTCGTAAGTAGTTCATAAGTAGTTTGTAAGTTTAGGGACTGATGACCCCGTAGTTAAGTCCCATAAGCTTAACAAACATTTGAACATTTTGTAGCTATTATAAAAACACCTGTGCTTTAGTTGACTCTATTTTCGTAAACCTTATACCACCAGCTGCCTTCGTTTTGCCATGACTTTTTTAGCGGTTCCATTTGCCCAACTGCAAGTTATTCCAGAGAATAATACCCACTCCATTTCTGCCTTTTCTATTGACTCCACTGTACAACAAGGTAAAACCACAACAGAGTTCTCTGGTCTTCACGGGGAAAACTAAAAAGATTTTTTATTGCATCTTAAGTCTGTTGTAGTGAAATTAATTTTCTGACCTTACTATAGGCAACACTAATAATATCCAATTTATATATTTTCGACGACGTTACAGCGTTCGTTTTAATGAAATAAATCGCAATTTGCGATCACTTATGGCATCACTGTGCTAGGTTTAGATGGAATACCAAAGTGCGGCGAATGAAAATTTGTGCCCTGCCAGGATTCGAACCCGGGATCTCCTGCTAACTAGGCAGGCGCGTTGACCACTCCGCCACCGAGGACACAGTGACCAGCCCGACTGCAGAGGACTCCTCCCTGCACGTCTCTCGCCACACCCATGGAGAATGGCGAATGGAGATTTGGGTGTGGTGGGAGACGTGCAGTGAAGAGTCCTCCGCAGTCGGGCTGATCACTGTGTCCTCGGTGGCGGAGTGGTCAACGTGTCCGCCTAGTAAGCAGGAGATCCGGTGTTCGAATCCCGGCCGAGCACAAATTTTCATTCGCTGCACTTTGGTATTCCATCTAAACTTAGTACAGTGATGCCATAAGTGATCGCAAATTGCGATTTATTTCATTACTAATAATATCATTACAGTTAGAAATACTGTTGTTTGTTACAGGTTTTTCACCAACAACCCTGAGTCAAAGAAGAGGTTCGCCAGCTTCAAGGATGTACCCATATCGGACTTGCGCACCAACCCTAAGTTCCATGCCCATGCAAATAGCGTCATGTACGCACTGACTGCTGTTGTGGACCACTTGGATGACCCAGAGGTCATGATTGAGATGCTGCGCAAGCAGGGTGAGAACCACGGCCGAAGGAAGATAACAGAGGGGGAGTTTCTGGTTAGTACTCAAGACTGCAAAACATGTTAGTGCACAGTGTTTCAGACCCAAAGAATGTTTTTTACAAATGCCGCAGTTTTGCCTTTTTCCCTTCTATCTCATTCCTGTTATCCCCAGATGCCTCCGCCCAAATGACTAATGAAATATCTTACGGTCTCTCACAAAACAGTAATGAATAGTATGTATTACAAGCTTCTGTACAAGCCATTTATAGTTTCTCTCCTTCATAAAACATGAACACATCCCATACCTAGGATAAAATTTCATTTACAAAATCCCAATATGTTTCCCATAGTTTCCACAAGTGACATGGAGTGACCGTGGATAATTCCCTAAACCGGTCCATTGACCATTACCTTTCTCCTTTATTTCCATCTCATGATTGCCTTGACATTGATAGGATGATTAGCCACTCAGTCGTTATTGTTAGTTAATTTTCAGCAGTTAAAGATACCGTCTGTAATAACAATCTATTAGTTCATCAGAGCCAGACATGTTCAAAGTAAAAGCAGTGGACTACAGCTCACACTTCCTTGGTTCCAAGAGCATATTACGTTTAGAGATGAGTAAGCAGGGGAAAAGATTGGCGCTTATGTAAACACTTAATCTCTATATATAAACATGTTGTGTTGGTTTGTGTGTGTTTGAAAAACTCAGTTCTTCACCGATTGAGCTCCAAATTTGCCACAACGTTGCATTGTAACACGGGAAGATTCTTAAACACATAATTGTTTATATATTACTCGTAACCTGTATACTGGGTGATAAAAAATCAGTACAAATTTGAAAACTTAATAAATCACGGAATAATGTAGATAGAGAGGTAAAAATTGACACCCATGTTTGAAATGACATGGGGTTTTATTAGAACAAAGTTCAAAAAATCTGACAGATGGCGCTTCGTCTGATCATAAAAGCAATAATTAGCGTAACAAATTAAGACAAAGCAAAGATGATGATCTTTACAGGAAATGCTCAATATGTTCACCATCATTTCGCAACAATAGCTGTAGTCGAGGAATAATGTTGTGAACAGCACTGTAATGAATGTTCGGAATTACGGTGAGGCATTGGCGTCGGATGTTGTCTTTCAGCAACCCTAGAGATGTCGATCACGATACACTTGAGACAGATAACGTCAAAGCCAATAATCGCACGGACTGAGGACTGGGGACCTGGGAGACCAAGCATGACGAAAGTGGCGGCTGAGCACACGATCAAACGACACGAGGAAACGACGCGCGCAAAAGATCTTTTTTTGAACTTTGTTCTTTTGTTGGTTCTAATAAAACCCCATGTCATTCCAAACATGTCAGTTTTTACCTCTCTATCGACATTATTCCGTGATTTATTTAGTTTTCAAATTTGTACTGACTCTTTGATCACCCGGTATATGGCACTTTTGCGATTTTTGGCTTCAACTTTTCCACATTGTAAAATTTATATAAATTCGTATGTGATACACACATAAATAATAGGTATGTAAAATCATCCCCGTAATCTAGTAGTACGTTGTATCAATATTTCAAAGCATTCAGTCAAGAACTTTGGGAGATACAAGATTTTGAACATAATACATAATACATAAACATCGTTCTAAGTTAGATTTCTAAGACGAGATACAGGACGGGTAGGCAATGACGAAGAGGGAAGGGGAGATATACATGCACTTTTTTAATTGTAACCAAGACTCCAAATAACAATTTTTGTAGTTCAGGCCGCAAAACTAGCTTACTAGCAGCATTTTTCAAAAATCTTTTCAACCCCTTAGTCTGATTTTCAGAGAAAGCTGAAAGACGCTTTTTTAAAATTCTAACCAAGAATCCGTATACCAATTAACGTACGTCTAGCATCAAAATTCACTGGATAACAGCGTATTTTCAAAAATCTTTCCATCCTCTATTTCATCCCCTTGGGAACGGAATATCAAGAATCGCTTCTTAAACTTCGCCAAGAGTGTAAGATGAACACCCTCTGCAAATTTCAAGTTTTTATCGTCGGTTGTTTGGCCGGGCGATGATGAGTCATTTCTTTAATCTTTCAGCCCGTCACTCGGAACATTGCCTTTTATTTATAGATATAATGCGTTGCAAGCTGTTGTGATCTCTGTCGAAGGTGGTCTATGAAGTGTTCCCTGTTATATACTGAGTATTATCAAGCGGAGCGCAGCAGAGTCGCTTTTTCAAAGTTGCATACTATATCGAGGACGACCCCGCAGCCTAACGAATTATTAGACTCCCCAGCGCCAAACAATAGCCCCCTCCCCCCCCCCCCCCCCCCCCAATAGTGCAAATAAACGTATTAACGACAGTGCAGAACTGCAAAAATAGTTATTTTATGGTACTAAACGATTCATTCTGATAATAATCCCCTTCGAATTACCACTGCATTATAGGAAACGACATCCTCTAGTAACGCTCGGGAACCAGACGCTTTATAATAATGTTTGGAACGGAAGTGGCCCGCCTCGAACGATAGGTATATATCGAATGTGCGCTTCTAAATCCCTGTCGACAAAAATGGACATTTACCATCGTAGAATTAATTGGAAATGAATGGGTTATTTTACTTACAGCAGCTGTGGCATTCCGTGCTAATGTAATATTCCATGGTAAACGCGGAACATTATTAGCCTCATTGTATATGACTGAGTTTTCAAAAAGCAATTAAGAGATTTTGTAACATCAGCCGCTACCGCAAGTGAAATTTTACCGAAATTATACATATACATGAATATGAAAAATGACAGCGATTTTCGATTATAATTCTACAAGGAGGCCAATAAAACAACTGAAAAGGCATTTCGCCATAGATGCGTCCAAGACGAAAATCATCTGTATACTTGGCCATTAAGAGAGGAAAAAGGAATCAGATGTTTTCATATCTATATCTTTGATCACGCTTTAAATTCTTTAGTGTGCATTATTGTGGACTGACAAGTTTTTCGCAGCCTGTTTGCAGAAGAAAGGCTGTGAAAGCTTGTCATTCCACAATTAATGCACATGCAAATCCTGCGAATGACACAATGTAAGTACCTTGAATAAATTAGGCCTAAAACATCTATCAAAATTGTCAAACCAAACAACTTGTCCAAACGATTGTATAACCAAAATATGTAAGAGTAACATGTTACTATAGAAAATAAACACCAGAATTCCACGGAAGATTGCACAAGACGTGCCGAAACTAATTTGGGAATTAAAACAGATGAGTGTCTTGCATACACACAGTTTGAAGACATTCCCTAATTTTTAATTTCTTCATTTTGTGTAGGTATGAGGAGCGAGAAATGAGACGTGCATAAGATAGCTGGAGGAGGAGATTGAAGATGGATGGGAGGAAAGGGAGTGATGAACTGAGGCCGGAGATTACATAGAGGGATGATGAAGAGCTAGATAGTGGGGAAGTAGGAAACAGATATAGCAGATGGGAAATAGATGGAAAGAATATAGAAGACAATAGCTTTTCACTAAGGTGGTCCAGAGTTGCTAAACTGATCTGTATGTTTGTGTATATGTGTATATGTGAAGCTAACCTTTCGTTTTACATAGCCACTGGAGCCTAACGAATGAACGATATTGATATGATTGCAGTATTCTCTCAGCGATTCTACATTCACATGAGTTATAGTATTTCCTCTTCTATTTATTTCATATGAAAATGAGCCACAGCGAAGTGTGGCCAGGTTTAGCTAGTTTCATCATAAATATTTCAAGATTTTTTACTTCAAATATCCATTTCATGACCTTATTAGTATGAAATTGATTGAGCTGCCATTTTTGCAGGGCAGCATTTACATTCAGTTTATGAAGATACTTATTCCGAAAAGGGTTTCTTGGAAGGGGATGGGGTTGTCAGTGGCCCAGGTTTTCTCTTTGCAGAATATGCTCCCAACTGAAACCTTAATCTAAGAACAATTGTAGTATTTGCCGAGTTGCCCTAAACATTAAGTGCCCTATCATTCAGTAGTTAAGTTGACGTATCTCTTATAATTAAAACTTCACATTTGTAAAACTGTTTTTAATACTGCAACAAGAACAATAAAATATTTTGCATGGTCATCTGTAGGTCATTTGTTAGCTCAGTCAGTGAAAGCAAAAAATGAATGAAAATGTTAAACAATATAATGATAATTCAACTGACTTCAAAGTCGTATGTCAGGCAGTGACAAACACATAAAATACACACATACAAATGCAACTTCGCTTTCGGCCTTTAGCCTTTCAGAAGACAATGCATACCATAATTCATATAGTCACACACATCCACTTTTCAGACACAAAAGGGTCATCTCCAGCCACTGCATTCAGAGGAATACTCGGTGGCGATTGTAATTGGAGGGGAAATAAGATATATGCAAAGCTGTGGTGGGGAAGGTTACAGTGTGACAGTTTGCAAAGAGTATTGTCTAATGTGTGGCATTAGTTTTGTGTAATGCCATATTCAGTGGAAATTCTGTTAATAACTGTAAAATAATCTCCACTCAGTTATTCTCAAATATCAAGTACCATCTTAAATACCTTTGGCATTGTGTAATAAAGATGTTTATGTGACATCTGCACTTCATAAAAGCAAAGCTACTGTATATGATTTATGCCATATGTGTTGCTGCCTGTTAGCTGGGCAACCAACTTTTGATTGTGGGTTGACGAAAAACTGACAATGATTGTGTGAGAGATTTAGTAACAGTAAATATATACTACATTTACATCTGCAGAAATACTCTGCAAATCACATTTAAGTGCATGGCAGAGGGTTCATCAAACCACTTTCATGGCATTTCTCTACCATTCTATTCTCTAATAGCAAGTGGGTAAAAGGAACACTTAAATTTTTCTGTTTTCAATCTGATTTCTCTTATTTTATTAAGATTATCATGTCTCTGTATATAGGTGAATGCTAACAAAATATTATCGCATTTGGAAGAGAAAGTTGGTGAAAGAAATTTCACAAATAAATCTCACTGCAACGAATAACCCATTTCTTTTAATGATTTCCACTCCAACTCGTGCATCATTTCAATGACACTCTCTCCCTTATATTGCGATAATATCAAACGAGCTGCCCTTCTCTTTACTTTCTCAGTCCCACTTGGTAAGGATCCCACAATGGGCAACAATACTCCAAAATAGGACAGAGAAATGTGGTGTAGGCAGTTTCTTTAGTAGAACTTTTGCATTCTCTAGTGTTCTGCCTTCCCTACAATAATTTGTGTGGGTTCTTTCCAGTTAAAGTTGTTTGTAATTTTAATTGTTAGGTATTAATTGGATTTATAGCCTGTAGTTTGACTGACATTGTGGAAATAATGATTAACACCTTTCTTTCACTGTTAATATTCATAATTCCACAGTTTTCATTATTTAGGGTTATACGTAGATTTTTGCACCATCCAGATAGCATACATAAATCATTTTTTAGTTGCTTTCGATTCTGGTGACTTTCCTAACCATTAAATGACAGCGGCATCGACGAACAGTCTAAGATAGCTGCTCAGATTGACTCCTAAATCAGCTTTATAAAGATAAGGAACAGTAGGGACCCTATAAAAGGTATTACTTCTCTTCTACTTAATGACTTTCACTCAGTTGCTAGATACTGCATTCTTTCTGACAGAAAAACGCAAATCCAGTCTCAGAACTGTGGTGACATTCCATAAGCATACAATATGATTAGGAACTGTCGAGAAATATAGAAATGAAGAATCAGAGATCTGTTGTCAATAACACTCATCATTTCATGTAAGTTAAGAATGATACTTTCTGAATGTGTGTGTGACTATAGGTCATTCCCTTTGAGGTAGTTCATAAAGTTTGAGAAAACTATATGTTCCAAAATCCTGCTGCATTCCGACATCAATGATATAGGCCTGTAATGCTGTGGATAATTCCTATTGCCTCCTTGAATATTGGAGTGACGTGTACATCGTTAAAGTATTTGTGTACAGATTGTTTGCTGACAGAGTGGTTGTATATTATAGTTATAATACTATGGGCCTACAGTCTCCTTTGATTGGATGAGAATGGGGATGTGAACATAGTCAGTATATGAACTTTTACTTGTGTGTTGTTTTTGGATAGCTTGATGAGCTGAAGAACATTTTTTAATAGTGCATTGGCATTAAGAAAACTCATGGTGGTGTAAATTTAAAACTTGATGCCAAAACATATTATAAGAACCGATTATACTAGCTGCTACTCCACAGAATATTTATTCCTTAACCATGTCTTCTTTCCCGACTAAGATCTCAATACAAATATCGATTTTAGACATGAATAGAATCTGCAGAAGACCTGAAATTGTAAGTATTTAATTTTCTTGATTTTTTTCCATCTTCATTTTCACTTGAAGTGCATATAATGAAAACCAATTCGCTTCAAAATGAAATGAAAATACACATGAACATTTCACAATAGGTAGTTCTAAATGGAAAAAAAAAAAACACACACACACACACACACACACACACACACACACACACACACACACACACACTGGCCACTGTGGTTTAGATTACTGACAACTTGAGTTTTTGAATTGTTGTATCAGGTAATTGATAAATATCTAATGAAATTCCTATGATCAAATATGAATGTCTCTAATACACTTTTGCAACTTATGTTTGTGCAGAGCCATAGCCAAGGGGAAAATATATCATAATTCACAGTTACGTTTTATTGTCTGCCCCCACCCCCCCTGCCCCCTCTCAAATAAAATTATGGCATAAAAATGTTAGCTGCAGCTCAGTATGATCCTTCAGTTAGCAGTATTGATTATGTTTCCTTCACAACCGTCTGCCTTTCGAAGGCCATAGAAGCACAAAAGTATGAAACTATATTTGAAAATAGTGTTGGTATCAGAAAAGTTTAAGATACCTTGATGAGAAAATTAACTATAGGTAGTACCTCAAGAGTTTGTGATCACTGATGAAATATTTGGGAGAAACTGGCAGACAATAAGGGAGACAGGATAATAAAAAAAGAGCTGAAATGTTGGAGAACCTGGGCAATATGGGAGTGTTGGTTGCCATGCCTGTTAGTTAACACTAAGTAGTTTGGTCTCCCCCCCCCCCCTACTCACTTCACCTGAACATTTACCTTGTCATAATTAATAATTGGAAAATTTACTGATTCAGACATCTTGTAAAGATTGTTTACCATTGAATATGGCCTTTGGTGAAGCTAACTAAAGAAGTAAATTTTTCTGTCTTGATGTTTCTGTGGAGGACTCCAACTTCCCTACCCTTTTAGTTGTGTTATACCGTGCAAGCTAAATTTTAGAGATGTCTATGTATAAGAAAAAGCTTTTCTAATTTTTGGTGTGTTACAGGCATTGAAGAAAGACTTCTTCAGTTTCCTGCTACAGAAACTTGGTACAAAGATGACCCCAGAGTGCATTACAGCTTGGGAGAAAATTGCTGATGCTGCCTTTTCTACAATGATAAACTCCCTAAATGAGGTCCAGAAGAGTGAGCATGTTATCTCTTGAGCAGCAACCCCATAGCAGCTACAACATTCACATGTGAAATTCAGTGCTCTGCCCAAAAGCATTGCCACAACTGGAAAGATTGTTCCACAGACAACTCTAATAATGTTTACAATTTGATGGCAAGAGAAAGAGTCAGATAATATGAAGTGTTGCAAACAGATACATATTTTCATAACATTTAATGATGTGACAAGTGGTGTTCCGTGCCATATCTGATTTTAGTACAGCTGACACTACTCTCTTGAAGAGTAAAACAATGATAAATATTTTGCAGAAAGAAGAAAGGATGACGTTAACTATGTGACAAATGTGTAATTAAGTAATCAAGAACCACAAATGAAGAAGCAGGTTCCATATCAATGTAAATGGTTTTTCAAGAGAGACTGAAGAGGAATGAGAAGTGTGGCAAATGTGGCCATTTTATCTTCAAACTTACTGTGACCTACAGTCAAATTTCACTGACACAGCAAGAGTTTTTGGTCTGTGTACTTACATACTTTACTTTGGAAGGGTGATAATCAGTAAAGATCAAAACTGTGCTGTTGATAGTCATTCAGTAGCAGTGACAACCATGCCAATGGAATACCTGTAGTATCTGCCTAACAGGGCAGTATTTTGGTGTTCATTGGAAATATGGTAAATAGTAAGGATTGTTACCTAGTGCTCTCCTTTCCTTACCATTATTTGAAGAAAACATAAAAATCCATAATCTGCTCTTACTGCTCTAAAATTTCATTTCATAATTTTAGTTCCTTGTTTTCTTCAACCACCCATTTTGATGCCAGGACATAACCTGTTAAACAAAACTTCCCTTGTGTCTAAGAAGTTACAAGCTTGGGAATCGCTTCTATCAGTAATTACTTGGCTGAATTCATATTGAAATTTGTGATTATATGTAGAATAAGGATCTACTATATCTTATACTGTTTTTCTCTTTTATTTTTCTTCATTCTTCAACTTTCTTTCTGCATCTACTTTCACTAGTATTATAGTGAAAAAACTGAATTTTGTTCACAATTCTTATTGTTACAAGATTTTAAGAGTTTTACATACTTTATTTTTGACAGCTGTTCTTTTGCTGGGGCCATAACAAAAATGTTTTAACCTATGTTATACAGTAATCGATTTTCACAATAATGTAAACTACTGTTTAGTGGGCTATGGTTGGTGACTACATTCAAAAGAATGAAGAAAACAAATGATAATCTCTGAAGTCACAAAATGAAGTCAACTTTTGTTGACTTTGTTGTGTTTTACTTTTTGTCATTCCTTTTACTTGGTTAACACGTATGACATATATCTCTGACAGAGATTGCACAAGACACACATTAATGAATCCTAAGGGCAGAGAATCTGTTACTACTCCTTTTGCCAGTTGAATGTTAACTGTTGCTGCATGTTTGATTCTGTTAATTTTCCTTTAGCAAGATTGATGTAGGCCTACATATTTTTAACTGTAATTTTGGCTTTCTCAAATGTATTTTGCATTACGGTTGGATGACTATTCATGTAAAAAATCGTCTAATGCAATTAAAAATTTGAGCACTAATTTACTTTAAAGTATTACTTCATAATGAATAGTCAGAAGAATGTGTTTTTTTTTTTTTTTTTTCATAAATATATGATGTGGATTCACTAACAATCACAAAACAATATATTTTGGGCTGTAAAGTAAAAGAAAACACTGTAATGAATATCTGTAATCAGTTTGCTTTGATAGCTTGATGCAGGGTCTAATTCAAACAAGTCCTGTTAATTTCAGTGATTATCAACTGAGTGATTTAGCAATAGTGTCTATGCCAAAATGTCATTTTGTGATACAGATACATCAACATCTTTCATGCTGTCAAGATAATAGTTCTGTCAGAGTACAGAACACTGTCCACTGAGTGAATGTGTGAAACTATTGTTCACTTGCACACCATTTACATCTACTTGTAATTTTTACTGCAAAAGAGATTTGGTGTAACCTCACACAACTAAGTCTACAGGAGAAAAAGGAATTTTATATAAGATGCTATAAATATGCAATGAAACTTGTGAGTAACCATTCTTATAACTTCCAGTGGATACAAACATGGATCATGTCAGTAAAGTGATTGTCTCCATCAGTCTCTCTTCTCTATATATTATTGTGTTAAAACCGTTCTTTTGAAAGTTTGAGACACTGAAAATCAAATTAAAAACTTCAAATTTAACTCCTCTCACATCTGAAAAGAAAAGTGCAAGGTCACTTCCTTGAATCACTTCAAAAACATAAATGCTTAAATCATCATTTGATTTGTTCACGACAAGGAAGTGTCTGGAATGGGGTCCATAGCCAATCCCTGAAGTTTTGAGTTTTAAATTTATCTAGACGCAGACCAATGTTTAGTGTAATTCAAAAAGTTGACATGTCACTATTAGAACAGCTGGCTAATGCATGTATTCAGTATTTCTCCTATCGCAAAGAATTTCAGTAAAGATTTCCTACTGCACTCATTGCTCCATAGTGTAGTGGTATTGTTATCAGTCATTATGAAAGAGAAACAAAAGTGACATTTCAGTTGCCATTTTACTGTTTCATTTAGTCAGAAGCACAATACAATGTTCTATTTTTAAAATCAGTGATATGGAGTACATTAATGTGTGGTGATAATACTCACAGTTTGTGTCTGACAATTCTCATTGTCTATCTAAGATCTTAATGACAGTCAATATATGAAGGACCACAAAATTCCATGTGTAATATGTGACAACATCTTTGATTATAAATAACCCTTTCCACCTGAACTTCACGATTGAGTGGGTTTGGACTTTACTTTCTTACCCCGAAATCAACCCTCTGGTGTGCTTCCAACCTACATACAATGATAGGCCAGGTTCTGCTCTCCACCTACACGATCATTTCATGTTATTTGGAATCACATCAGAAGACTGAGATCGGAGGAAAATAGAAAATAAGAACTCAAACGATTGTGTAGATTTGGGTGGAAAAGGATAACAGAAAGGGTATGTTAACTGTTTGTTGCATAGTCCTTAAAAATATAAATAGGTTAGGAAATTACAAGAAACTTGGAGAATATGTACAAATGTTTTCTTAGTAATGATTGTGTACTTCATTGGGATACAAAACCAACAAACAGTGCCTCAAATTGAAGAGTTGTCATTCACAGGGCATTTAGAACAACATTCTTACTGACTTGTATTAATATTTTCCATGGGATGTGAAGAAATGTTTTATAGTATATATGAGCATACTGTTCATAACGATAAGAAATGTCAGATCTATCACAACCAATTCATTGTGTACATTTGTAATTATAGAAAGAGGATGTAAAATAAAAGGAAATAAATATTTGCTTTATTATTTTTGGTTAAAATATTATTCTTTACTTGTTAATACCCTCAAAAGCTGCTTTTCTAATAGTAAAGACTAGTAGATACACTATACATCAGGGTGAAAGTAACCATCCCCTTTCATGTGTGACACATTGCATGGTAGAAAATATACAAAAAAAATGAATTTGTAGTTAAGCTTACAGACTAGTCTTGTTTGAAGTTAATGAAGAAAAACACACAAATGGCTGCATTTAGCCAAGCAGAAACCATCTGCAGTAAGGAATTGTTGGCTGGAAATGATCAGAAGAGGAAAAAGAAGCAGCAGTGAGGGGAAGTGGTGGAAATGCCTAGAAGAGAAGAGAAAACAGTGTCACACATGACACATAAAGTAAGTTAAGTAAAATGGAGTAGAGTAGGAGTGAATTAAAGTAAGGGTTGCATGCTCTATTAATGAGCACAAAATTCACACAACAGTGAAATGGTGAAAAGCTATTGAGGATAACAGGGAAATTAACTGTGAGTGTGGGACAAGCGCTAACAGTGATTGAGGTTATGGTTTCTAAGACTGGCAAATGTGGCACTTAAGATAAGCTGGTATGGTAAAGTGGGGAGGGGAAGACAGAAAAGTAGGTTGAACATTAACTAGTTATAAGTTCATTTCTGACTGATTTTCTGATTTTGTTAATTGAGTCAGTGTTACACTTTGTGTAATAAATTACAAAGTTCAAAAATAAAAATAGAAAAGAGATGACTTACCAAAAGGACCGGCTCGTCGATAGAAACAAATAAAATAAATGAAATCACACACACACACACACACACACACACACACACACACACACACAAACACACACACACACACACACACACACACATATATAAGCTTTCGCAGCCTAGCTGCTTCGTCAGGCAGAAGGGAAGGAGAGGGAAAAGGAAATGATGAGGGTTTTAAGGGAGTGGATAAGGAGTCATTCCAATCCCGGGACAGGAAAGACTTACCTTGGGGAGAAAAAAGGAGGGTAAACCAATACACACACACCCACACATTTACACAGACGCAAGTACACTTACGCAGACATACTGTAGAACTGTAGAAAGCAAAGAAGTTAGAAGTTAGACAGAGATGCCACTTGAGGCAGAGGCTCTGTCCAGAGAACCAAGGCAAAGATGTTAAGATGGTGGGTGGGAATTCGAATTTAGCAGAGGTTGAGACCAGGTGGGCAACGAGAAGAGAGAATATGCTGAAGGGCTAGTTCCCATCTCCAAAGTTCTGAAGGATTGGTGTCGGTGGGAAGTATCCAGATAACCCGGATGGTGTAACACTGTGCCAAGATGTGCTGGTCGTGCCCCAAGGCGTGTTTAGCCACAGGGTGATCCTCATTACCAACAAACACTGTCTGCCTGTGACCATTCATGCGAATGGACAGTTTGTTGCTTGTCATTCCCACATAGAACGCTTCACAGTGCAGGCATGTCAGTTGGTAAATCACGTGGGTGCTGTCGCAAGTGGCTCTGCCCTTGATTGTGTACACCCTCCGGGTTACGGGACTGGAGTAAGTGGTGGTGGAAGGGTGCATAGGGCAGGTTTTACAACGGGGGCGGTTGCAAGGGTAGGAGCCAGAAGGTAGGGAAGGTGGTTTGGGGATTTCATAGGGATGGACTAGGAGGTTACGGAGGTTAGGTGGGCGGCGGAAAGACACTCTCGGAGGAGTGGGGAGGATGTCATGAAGGATGGATCTCATTTCGGGGCAGGATTTTAGGAAGTCGTATCCTTGCTGGAGAGCCACATTCAGAGTCCGCTCCAGTCCCGGAAAGTATCCGGTGACAAGAGGGACACTTCTGGGGTTCTGTTGAAGGTTCTGAATTTGGGGGGGATGAGGAAGTGGCTCTGGCAATTTGCTTCTGTACCAGATCAGGAGGATAGCTGCGGGATGTGAAGGCTGTTATCAGGTTATTGGTGTATTGGTTAAGGGATTCAGGACTGGAGCAGACTCGTTTGCCACGAAGACCTAAGCTGTAGGGAAGGGAACGTTTGATGTGGAAAGGATGGCAGCTGTCATAATGCAGGTACTGTTGTTTATTGGTAGGTTTGATGTGGACGGATGTGTGTAGTTGGCCGTTGGATAGATGGAGGTCGACATCGAGGAAAGTGGCATGGGATTTGGAATAGGACCAGGTGAATTTGATGGGACCAAAGGAGTTGAGGTTGGAGAGGAAATTCCGGAGTTCTTCTTCACTGTGAGTCCAGATCATGAAGATGTCAATGAATCTATACCAAACTTTGGGTTGACAGGCTTGGGTGTCCAGGAAGGCTTCCTCTAAGCGTCCCATAAATAAGTTCGCGTATGAGGGGGCCATCCTGGTCCCCATGGCTGTTCCCTTTAGTTGTTGGTATGTCTGGCCCTCAAAAGTGAAGAAGTTGTGGGTTAGGATGAAGCTGGCTAGGGTATTAAGGAAAGAGGTTTTAGGTAAGGAAGTGGGTGGTCGGCGTGAAAGGAAATATTCCCTCGCAGCGAGGCCCTGGGCATGTGGGATATTAGTGTATAAGGAAGTGGCATCGATGGTTACAAGGATGGTTTCAGGAAGTAACAGGCTGGGTAAGGATTTCAGGTGATCGAGGAAGTGGTTGGTGTCTTTGATGAAGGATGGGAGACTGCACATGATGGGTTGAAGGTGTTGGTCTATGTATGCAGAGATTCGTTCTGTTGGGGCTTGGTAACCGGCCACGATGGGGCAGCCGGGATGATTGGGTTTGTGAATCTTCGGAAGTAGGTAGAAGGTGGGGGTGCGGGGTGTCGGTGGAGTCATGAGGTTAATGGAGTCAAGTGAAAGGTTTTGTAGGGGGCCTAAGGTTTTGAGGATTCCTTGAAGCTCTGCCTGGACATCAGGAATGGGATCGCCTTGAAAAACTTTATATTTGGTATTATCTGATAGCTCACGCACTCCTTCCGCCACATACTCACGCCGATCAAGTACCACTGTCGTGGAGCCCTTGTCGGCAGGGAGAATGACGATGGAATGGTCAGCCTTCAGATCACGGATAGCTCGGGATTCAGCTGCGGTAATGTTGGGAGTAGGATTAAGGTTTCTCAGGAAGGACTGGGAGGCAAGGTTGGAAGTAAGGAATTCCTGGAAGGTTTGAAGAGGGTGATTTTGAGGAAGAGCAGGTGGGTCTCGCTGTGACGGAGGACGGAACTGTTCTAGGCAGGGTTCGATTTGAATGATGTCTTGGGGAGCTGGATCATTAGGAAGAGGATTATTTTTCTTCGTGGCAAAGTGATATCTCCAGCAAAGACTGCGAGTATAGGATAGTAGATCTTTGACAAGGGCTGTTTGGTTGAATTTGGGAGTGGGACTAAAGGTGAGGCCTTTGGATAGGATGGAGGTTTCAGATTGGGATTACAAAGTTCAGTACGAGTAGTAGTAAATGTATTATTCAGTTATAGTACTTACCTTCATTTTTCTGATGCTGACAATGAGGCTGTGTAACTTCTTAGTATAAGTTAAAATTTCTCTAGATAAGAACATTAGACACATTTTTACCACAAATAAATGAAATTGGAATAAATTTATTGCTTATTAATAAATATCTTGTAATCATTCCACATTATAGGAAAAATTCCTAGCAGGAAATATATAAAGTAGATAAAGATTACTTACCAGGCCAAGGAGCACTGGTAGTGATAGTAACACAAATAAACACACACACACACACACACACACCAGCTTTCACAGCTTAGTTGCTTCTTCAGGCAGAAGGGAAGGAGAGGGAAAAGGAAATGATGAGGGTTTTAAGGGAGTGGG
Source organism: Locusta migratoria (assembly GCA_026315105.1). Lineage (NCBI taxonomy): Eukaryota > Metazoa > Arthropoda > Insecta > Orthoptera > Acrididae > Locusta > Locusta migratoria. The sequence continues at coordinate 108,089,670 of CM048745.1, forward strand.
TAAGTAGCCATTCCAATCTTTGGAGAGGAAAGACTTACCTTGGGGGGAAAAAAGGAGGGTAAACAAATACACACACATATACACAAATGCAAACACACCTAGGCAGACATACTGTAGAAAGCAAAGACGTTGGACAGAGATAACACTTGAGGCAGAAGCTCTGTCCAGAGAATCGAGGCAAAGATGTCAAGATGGTAGGTGGGAATTTGAATTTAGTAGAGGTTGAGACAAGGTGGTCAACAGGAAGAGAGAATATGCTGAAGGGCAAGTTGCCATATCCGGAGTTCTGAAAGACTGGTGTCAGTGGGAAGAATCCAGATAACCTGGACAGTGTAACACTGTGCCAAGATGTGCTGGCCGTGCACAAAGGTGTGTTTAGCCACAGGGTGATACTCATTACCAACAAACACCGTCTGTCTGTGACCATTCATGCGAATGGACAGTTTGTTGCTGGTCATTCCCACATAGAATGTAGCTGGCTAGGGTACTAAGGAAAGAGGTTTTAGGTAGGGAACTGGGTGGTCGGCATGAAAGGAAATACTCCATCACAGTGAGGCCCTGGGCATGTGGGATATTTGTGTATAAGGAAGTGGCATCAATGGTTACAAGGTTGGTTTCTGGAGGTAACAGGCTGGGTAAGGATTTCAGGCGATCAAGGAAGTGGTTGGTGTCTTTGATAAACGATGGGAGACTGCACATGATGGGCTGAAGGTGTTTGTCTATGTAGGCAGAGATTCATTCTGTAGGGGCTTGGTAACCAGCCACAAGGGGCGGCCGGGATGATTGGGTTTGTGAATCTTGGGAAGTAGGTAGAAGGTGGGGATGTGGGGTCATGAGGTTAATGGAGTCAGGTGAAAGGTTTTGTAGGGGGCCTAAGGTTTTGAGGAATCCTTGAAGCTCTGCCTGGACATCAGCAATGGGATTGTGTTGACAGACTTTATATGTGGTACTATCTGAAAGCTGACAAAGTCCCTCAGCCACATACTCTCACCAATCAAGTAACATGGTTGTGGATACCTTGTTGGCTGGGAGAATGACGATGGAATGGTCAGCTTTCAGATCACGGATAGCTCGGGATTCAGCTGCGCTAATGTTGGGAGTATCATTAAGATTTCTCAGGAAAGACTGAGAGGCAAGGTTGGAAGTAAGGAATTACTGGAAGGTTTGAAGAGGGTGATTTTGAGAAAGAGCTGGTGGGTCTCGCTGTGATGGAGGATGGAACTGCTCCAGGTAGGGTTCAATTTGAAAGATGTCTTGAGGAGCTGGATCATTAGGAGTAGGATTATTTTTCTTCGTGGCCTCCAGCAGAGACTAGTAATATATATACAGACGAAAAATTCCTAGCAGGAAAAATTATATATAACAAAGAGACGAAGATTACTCACTAGGCGAAGGAGCACAGGTGTGACAGCAGCACAAATAAATAGAACACACACACACACACACACACACGCTAGCTTTTGCAGCCTAGCTGCTTCGTCAGGCAGAAGGGAAGGAGAGGGAAAAGGAAATGATGAGGGTTCTAAGGGAGTGGGTAAGGAGTCATTCCAATCCCGGGACAGGAGAGACTTACCTTGGGAGGGGGGGGAGGAGGGTTAACAAATACACCCACACAGATGCAAGTACACTTAGGCAGACCTACTGTAGAAAGCAAAGAAGTTGGACAGAGATACCACTTGTGGCAGAGTCTCTGTCCAGAGAATAGAGGCAAAGATGTTAAAGATGGTGGGTGGGAATTTGAATTTAGCAGAGGTTGAGACCAGGTGGGCAACGGGAAGAGAGAATATGCTGAAGGGCAAGTTCCCATCTCCGAAGTTCTGAAAGGTTGGTGTCGGTGGGAAGTATCCAGATAACCCGGACGGTGTAACACTGCACCAAGATGTGCTGGCCATGCACCAAGGAATGTTTAGCCACAAGCTGATCTTCATTACCAACAAATACTATCTGCCTGTGACCGTTCATGCGAATGGACAGTTTGTTGCTGGTCATTCCCACATAGAACGCTTCACAGTGCAGGCATGTCAGTTGGTAAATCACATGGGTACTATCGCAAGTGGCTCTGCCTTTGATTGTGTATGCCTTCTGGGTTATGGGACTAGAGTAAGTGGTGGTGGAAGGGTGCATTCCAGGAAAGGCCACCAGGTGAAATGCCAGTTGGGAGGCTGTTGGAGAGAGGAAGGGAAGAGGGACACTGTAATACATTCATAGAATGGAAGGTGTCATGGGGCTGGAATGCAGACAGATGAGTGTAGCATTGGTGGGTGGGTGGATGGGACCCAGTGAAGTTTGGGGCCCATGACACAGGCTGTGAAGCAGTCATTAAAGTGCATATCATATAGGGCCGAATGTTCAACACCTAGAAGGTCCATTTGTCCCTTGGCTAAATTTTGTCAATATCCATTCATTTTGATACAGATAGTTCATAATCATGTCTCTGTAGAAAATTGTACAGTGATTGCATCTCAATTAGTAGATAATTTGACTCTTTTTGCAGATTGCCCTCCCCCTTTGATGAGATAGATGCCTGTGACAATGTGGTGGTGGTGGTGGTGAAAAGGACATTTTTAGCATAAAAATATATTGCAGGGATATGATAGGTTGACCAGGGAGTTGGAAAAAGGGATGGAGCAGTCATGGACAATAGCATACCATAGGTTTGGTGCATGGCAGAATACCGCTATTGGAGAGGTGGGTATATTGGTGGTTAGGATATTCCTCATTTCATGGCAGGATGATTATATACTTAGATGTGGTGAAGAACTTAAATTGCTCCTCTTCTGGTTGGTACTTGGTCATGAATAGAGTGAACCTATGTGGCTGGTTAAATATGAGGGAGGCGAGGCATGGGAGATGTTACTGTATGTGGTTGGAAGGATAATTTCAGTTGATGAAGGTCTGAGTGATCCCTTTGGCATATTTGGAAATGGTATTCTTGTCACTGTGGGTGCATTGATGCTTGGTGGCTAGGATGTATGGAAAGGACTTGGTGTGAACTGGATGGCACCTCTCAAAATAGAAGTGTAGTTGGTGATTGCTAGATTTTGATATGGACAGATACATTGATGTACTCATCTTTTAAATGGGGGTCCATGTTGAGGGATGCGGCTTGGTGGGATGAAGAGGACCAGGTGAAGGGGTTGAGTTAGGAGTTGAGGTTTGAGGAGTGTGGATAGTCTGTCCTCACCTTTGTTCCATTTTATGAAGCTGTCAACAATGAATCTGAACCAGATAAGGGCATTGTGGGTCTCTGTAAATCTCTAGGTAATTGAGGATTGCTGTATGTGGCCAATGAATTGTTTAAGTTGGTACCATATGGGAGCCCATTCCTGTATTACAGATTTATTTGTGGTTGATGCCTTTAAAGGAAAAGGAGTTCTAGGAGAGGATAAAGTTTGTCATGGTAACAAGGAAGGAGGTTCTGGACTTGGAGTGAGATGTATTGTGAATAAAAGATGGTGTTATACAGTGGCTAGGCTATAGTTACTGGGGATATTAGTGTAGAGGGAGGTGACTTCAAACTTGGTGAGCATGGTTTCAGTTGGAAAACGGACAGGAACTATAGAGTCGGTGGAGGAAATGGTTGGTGTATTTTATAGAAGGAAGGTATGTTATGTTGATCAATGAGAGCAGAGATTTTCTTGACTGAGACACTGTAAACAGCCACAGGGTGGTTCTTTTATGGGCTTCAGGGAGTATGTAGGTTGGCGTATCTTTTATGCATGACTTTTTGTAACTGAGATGTTTGTGTGGCGAGTAACAAATCTAGCCCTTATACAATATTGTTGTAATTCTTCCTGGACTTTCCACTGTTTGATTTTGCATGACATTGTCACATTATTAAATTTTCCTCATATTTACTACTGCATTTTCACAGAAGTATATTAATTTATATGAACAGTATAATTAGGACAGTTTGCAACTAATAGTAAAGTTATGAGATGAGCTGCAACAAGCACATAAAAAAGTCACATATGCATCAAGGCAGCTTTCCTCAGAATAAAGAGCACTTAGACAGGCACACTTCAGACAGACAACTGTCATCTCTAGCTACTGCACTGCAAATTGGAGTGCAGCAGCCAGAGATGATACTTGTGTGACTGGTGTGCCTGTGTGAATAGCTTTAGTGTTATATGTGTTTCTTTTTTTTTTTTATGTGCCTGTCACAGCTGTTGTATGTTTCTGCTGTGAGTTGCAAAGTGACCTTATTATATTGTTGAATTCTAACAAGGAATTTCCAGTATTAGATTAGTATTATATCATTAATCTGATGGAAATTCTCCACTGAGATGTGAAAATATTATTTGGAACAGATAGTGGCTGGTCAGTTCTTAATTCAGCTCAGTATCACCAATAGTCATACAAAAAAAAAAAAAAAAAAAAAAAAAAAAAAAAAAATCTTAAATACAGGGTTTCAGAAAATTGTTAACTTCATTTGGTAGTAAGAGAGGTCAGGGAGGAGAAAGGGGATATAAGGAATTGATCAAATAAAGTCAGTAGGGAGCCTCTACATTCAATAACCCAGCCCTGATTGGCAGATAGCAGCACATATGGTAGATGAATGGATGTGAAATGAGAGGAGGGAGGACAGAGTGAGTGGAGAATGTGAGGGACAGTAGGTTACTGAATCTACAGGCTGGATTGAATTTAGCTGGGGATATTTTATTGTAAGGGTATCTTCTATTGCACAATACAGTATAGCTGATGGTAAGTAAGAGACCAAATCATTTGCCTTTGAAATAACCCCTGAAATTAAGAATCTTATGTTCAGCTTCGTGTTGTGCCACAGAGTTGTCCACATCATTCTTGGAAAAGTTTAGTGGTGGCTTGTGGCTACTTCTCTGGTTGGTGTTCACTATCACTTAGCCAAGAATGTTCCCACTACACTTTCCATAATGAAAGAATATGCACCCCACAACTGTGTGAATTTCAAAATTGGGTAGTCTACTGCAGTCAGCTGTGGCTTAAAATTTTGATCTTTCTTTATGCAGATCTAGATTTAAGCCAGTACCTAGCCATTATCAATGGAGCATATAAAATAAATGTATTTCATTGCAAACCATGGAAATGTCTACTCTCTCTTTGAAATACTGTTCTGATAATGGCTAGGTAATGGCTGAAAATCTTGATCTGCATAAATAAAGATCAAAATATTCAGTGACAGATTGCTGCCGACTAGCCAGTTTGATAAAAACATAACTTTGTCTATAACAGTTTGTTTTTATTCAACCTACTAATCACCAGTTTGTGCACAATATCATTCTCTGTCAAGACATTGCACACAGTCTTCGTTCTTGCTTTCCAATAACTTTACATGTCTACTGTTAAAATGAGAATGACTGTTAATATTCCTGACCTAAGGATGGTACTGTGCACAGAAACTTGTGGCCAATGACAGAGGTTTAGTAGTCATACCAATGTAAAAAATCTCTACGATGATTGCAGCAGACCTGATACAACACTGGTTCTTTCACATATGGCCTGGCCTTTATGGGGGAGGGTAAGCCTGTGGCAGAACTTGAATAGTGTAGTGAGTGTTTCCCAAAATTCAGTGTATAAACATAGTATATGGGGAGTGGTGTAGAATGATTCATCAAAAATTAATGTGAATTCTAAATACAGTAATGTTTACAAATGTGTTTGAGCTTTTTGAATCTGACTAAGAATTAACTTACTTTGTAGTCACTTGCAACAAATTACCAAGTAATTAATGTAAATGAATAGAAAAGTTGATGAATTTTAAAATTTGTGTAATGAAATAAAATGTTGATCAAATTGTTCAGAAAATAAAGAATTGGTCACTAAAATGTATTCGCTTGGCCTGCCATATTAAGAAGATAAACTTTGTTCTCAGTCACAGAATTCAAATGTGGCCTTTCAACGGTGCCATCTTGGCATTTTCCTTGAGTGATTCAGGGAAATTATGGAAAACCTAAATCTGGATGAATGGCAGGGGATTTAAACAGCCATCTTCAAGAAGGCATGTCTAGTGTTCTAACCACTACACAATATTGCTTGTGCAGTTAGTGACTATTCTTTCAGGCTAATGATCTGTTGTCGTGCCTTCATAATCTTGTGCAGTAGTTTGAGCTAACAAGGTGACTTGGTATCCAAATTTCAAAAACTTCATTACAAATATTTACACTTGACAAAGAACTGTAACTGAATTGAAATGGATGTTATGATGAAAGTATCACATAATTGTCAAGCAGAGCATTATATTTTAATAAAAATCTAACGGCACCACTGTCTCATGAGGACAGTTGTAGCTTATTATTAAACATGCACTCAACAGTTAGAGAATACTGGATTTCAAAGAATGCTAATTTCAACACATTTAGTAACACATTACAGCAGAGTTGATAGTTGAACTGACTGCTTTAATAGGCCATGGTGGTTGTGACTCGATAAGATACATCTGTTGGACAAGTAGATACCTGAGAACTTTTGCACTTAAGTTTTCAGACAAATATGACACATGGTGAAGGATATAAGGAATTAATTAATTAATTTTGTAAATTAGGCACTGAAATTGTGGTTTGGAAGGGTAAGGAAGTAGTTTTAAAATAACATTCTTTGTTTCAGGGCATACTGAATGGTCGTGAAAGCCCTGGTAGAAGTGCATAAGCTACTTTAGTATATGGTGGAGTTGGATATTAAGCAACTGCTTAATGAGGAAAGGCATATTAGTATAACGCATAGATGTGGAACGATAAATAGGTTTATGTAGTATGTTTGGTGAGTAAATTGATCTGTGAAGCTTATAAGAAGACCTAATGCTTAGTGGGCCAGTGTTTGGTTTTCTCACATTTCTTCAGAAATGAGACAAATTTTTGTCCAGCTACAAAATTTCATAAAAATGAAGGAATGGAAGCTCACACAGAAAAATTAGTGTGTTCATTTTTTTCCTGCAAATGATTTGTCTGTGGAACAGTTCAGATACAAGATAGTGGTTTTATGAACCATCTGCCAGGCAAATAAGTGTGAATTACTGAGCGGTGATGTAAATTTGATGTACACTGATCATATGAGGTAAGACTACAAGAAATATTTTGGTGTGAAGGATAGCAACAAATGTTTGATGTTGATACACTTTATTTGAAGATGACAACTTTAAACTGGCAATAGTTTTGATGAAAGGAGAGAATAACGGTTACAATAAGTGTAATGTTGACCTGACACAGTGTCAAATGGATAGGAGATAAGGTTTTCATGCTAGACTGTCATGGTAGTGAGATCAGATGATGAATTTATCACCATTGAACTGGATCTAAACATTGGGCTAAGGAGTTTGTACTGGTAGGGAGGATTCCTTCATAAATAGGTTGGGGTGCAATGGTCATACCATGAATTCATTCCTACATTTTCCCCCCTCAAAGTAGTTTCAGTATGCAAGATGTTAGTCTATAAGATCTCCAATTGAGTTGCCGAAGCATTTCCGTGACACTCGCGCATTGGTCGAACCTAGTGGTAACAAATCTAGCTGCTCGTCTCTGAACCGCCTCTATGTCTTCCTTTAAACTGATATGCTGCGGATCCCAAACACTTGAGCAATATTCAAGATGTGGTCGCACAAGCATTTTATATGCAGCCTCCTTTACAGATGAAGTACATCTTCCCAAAATTCTCCCAATAAACCGAAGTCGGCTGTCCGCCTTACTCACTTACGCGAATCTGAGCATGCTCTCTGGAATTCAGAGTATAAAGTAGATACTCCGTTTTATTCATACGGCCCATTGACTACAAGGCGATCAGTTAAATTATAATTTATGACTTTCAGAAACTAAATGTTAATTGACATAAATTAAATAATTTGCTTGAACCAGCGTGATGTATAACTAGTTAAGTACTGTAGTTCATTACTCTGTATAATCATAACGAAATTACAAGATAGCTGCACAAGAGAAACGTTAATATTTGTTGGTATCAATATGACATACAACGAACAGTTCAGTTCACAAATCTGTAATTTTAATGTACTTTCATGTCAACAAACGCAAGAGAACAATTGCTTAAGAAACATGGGCCTAGAATTCTCAAAAGATTAATATTACAAAAAATAAGATTTACGAAATGAAAACTAACCCTCGCAACGAATAAATATGTAAACAAGCCCGCACTTCCGTACATGTACCTTTGAGGCGCTTATACACGTTAGATTGCCGTGTAAAGGTGCGTCCACACTACTCGTGTGTCTCGTGAGACTTGTGCTCGTCATACTCGTCAGTCAAGAGACTTGTCAAACTTGTCTGACGCGCTCGTGTCGTTCCGACAAAGCTGGACAAGTCATATGCCGGGCAGCTCGAAGTCTGTTACGCGGCCACCGGCTTGAAGTTAGCTTCGGATTCGTTTCCGGAAAACCATGCGGGCGATATAACTCTCAGGCGCAAGCGAGCCAAGAGAGAGTAGTGCCAACCTCCACGCTAAAAACCGACTATACGGCCAACAAATAAAGCGATGCGCGTTATTTTAGTGAAATGTAGCTTGCAGAATATTCAGAATCTTATTATTACCTGATTGTATATTTGATAAAACATAAAAGATATTCAAAGCTCATAAGCCTATTAAAAATCGGCAAACTTCGGTTCGCACAATTCTCCCGTTTCCTACAACACAAGCAAACAAATCCAATGAAGTGTTTACTGTCGTCATTTAACAGTCTGTAGTAGTGCAGCATACACATCCATGTATTGCCTGACAACATATCGACGAACATTAAAGAGGGATCTGAAGGTACAGTAAATAGAAAATCGGAAGAAGTTCTTTTTGTCACCGAAGTGCCGTTCGTAGTATGCTCAAATATAAGTAACGAAGCAATTGTTAGACGTCGCTCATGACACTCTACCTGAGACATACCAGAAACATACACGTCCTAAGTGACAAAGTAAGGCGTATTACCGAGCAGATTACGACATAAGACTCTTAGACATTCGTCAAAATTTCCGGCGTGGAAAGGAATTGCCTTTCCGTCCATTACTTAAGGACCTGTAACTAAAGAACAACTAGCCGTCGCCACATGACACTCTGTATAGGTATTCCGATTTTCTATGTACTGTACTTTCAGATCCTCTCTTTAATGTGCGTTGGTATGTTGTCAGACTATACTTGGATGCGTATACTGCGCTTCTACAGACTGTTAAATGACGACAGTAAACACCTCATTGGATTTGTTTGCTTCTGTGTAGGAAGCGGGAGAATCGTGCTGACCGCAAGTTTGCCGTATTTTAATAGGCTTATGAGCTTCGAATATCTTTTATGTTTTATCAAATATACAAGAGGAAGTATTTTTGGTGCTTCGAAAGGAAGCAATGTATATGTACTGTTCCTGTATCCATTTACTTAATAGTGGTGTATGGTTTATTGTTTATTTTGAATTCATATTTTACACTAGGTTACTGATTCGTCTATGTTGTTCAGGTAATAAGATTCTGAATATTCTGTAACTTACATTTCCCTAAAATAATGCGCATCGCTTTATTTGTTGACCGTATATTCGGTTTTTAGCGTGGAGGTTGGCACTACTCTCCCTTGGCTCGCTTGCGCCTGAGAGTTATACCGCCCGCATGGTTTTCTGGAAACGAATCCGAAGCTAACTTCAAGCCGGTTACGCGGCCAGCCTTCTGACTCTTAAGGCGGCCAACCGTCCCGGATTCTGCGGGAAAGTCCCGCATTTGGACTCTTTGTCTCGCATTGGGATGATTACTGAAAATGTCCCGCAAAACGGCAAAAGCGTCCCGCATTCCAGTAATTTTAAAATTGTTGGTCTACGAGAACGAGCCGAAATTATTTGTGTACGGCACGCTCTGTCTTACTGCTTGCAAGTGAACTTCACAATGCATCATCTAAGAATAAATGACAGTATTCTTCATTAAATACAAAAGAAAAAAAATACACATCATCTGACTATTTCAAAATGACAAATGCACTAGCAGTGCAAGATGTTTTTCTTTTAAGCTGGCATTGCATTTGGTGACAGGATAAGTTATTTAAAAATTCTGTTTTTGACTTATTTTCTGTGCCTTCTTAACTACGTTTCAAGTGTAATGGAATATTTTTCGGCGCTCAAGATGGCAAACATGATGTAATGTTATCAGTCTGTATATACGTATTTAAATCTGACCTGCAAATACAATATCAGCATTCATCTTACTTCCTTCGGGAATAAAAAATTCTGAAAATGCAACAACGAAAGTGAATGAGCATTGCATGTAATACGGCACAATTGAACTCTGCACTTAATCGAAATAACTTGTATAACATTGTAGTTCATATGGTTTTAAAATGTAGTTTTTATCTAATTTAATTCGAGGTTATTGTAAAACGTAATTATATGGGCAAAAAACGTAAAGGAGAAAGAATATATAAAAATTGCCAGACTCTAAAATTCAAAATAGGAGCATGAGAAAATGTTTACGAACTGTAAATAAAATTTAGAATAAATGCACTTACGTCAGATATGTTACTTTAAAAGTAAAATAGTAGGACTACTCTGTTCGCCTAAATTTCTTTCCTAATTTCAGAATAACTGGCACCGTGAGTCACTTGATCTTGGTCCTTTTCACATCCTCGAAATGTCCCGCATTGAGTTTTTCAAAAGTTGGCCGCCTTACCTCTAAGCCTACCTCCATCCACATTACTCGAAAGTCTCACAAGTACACGAGCCACACGAGTTGTGTGGACGCACCTTAATAGGAGATTAAGGGGAGACGACGCTACTATGCAAAGCTGTCGATTGAAGCCAGTACACTATCTTGCGGAGCCAAGGAAATACATTTTCAGATTAAAGCACTCTTGTTTTTCCTGCCCTGTTAACTTTTATAGCTTTAAATGACTGTCATTTCCGGGTACAAATTCGATATAGTATATTTTTGAGGACAAATACAGACCGTCCAGGTAGCTGGACTGTGATTTATTAACACAAAATCTCATTCGATAAGTTTGACTTTGATTTTTTTCAGGGAAGCCAAGAGTCTTGGTCCAACCCGCCACTGCCCGCAACGAAACTAAGTTTATTGTGCGGTATCGCTCCCTGTATTTCTAGTAAAGCCAACCACTGATCTTGAACAGTGCAAGGAGTCCCTTTACCAGTTCTTTATTAGACACAATTTCTTCGGGTCTGGTGGACCCAAATGTTCTGTGCCTTTTACTCTCCAATGCAATGCATTCGAAGATTAGATGTGATGCAGTTTCATCACCGTCATCACAGATCCTACATTTGGGGTCCTCTTCTGTTATTCCCATTGTATGTAGGTGTTTTTTGAAATTCCCATGGCCTGTCAGCAATCCAACCATGAGTCTAATCTCTCTCCTGTTCAGGCCCAGGATTGCAGAGCTTCTTTTAAAACATGGCTTTGGCATCACTACCTTGCCATGTTTTTGTTGATAGACTTTGGTCCAATATTCTACGTGCTGTCTTCTGAGCCAGTTACGTAGCTCCAATTTGATCATTGCCTTGGTGATTGTCAGGACAGGTTCCAGTCCAATAAATGGAGTCTCTGCCCCCATCCTGGCTAATCTGTCGGCATGTTCGTTGCCACTGATCCCCGAGTGGCCAGGGACCCACAATAGGTTTACTCTGTTGCTTTCCCCTAGCTCCACCAGAATCCTGTGACATTCTGCAACAATTTTAGACCTCGTTGCAGGAGCTGCCAGTGATCTTAGGGCTGCCTGGCTGTCTGAATAGATACAGATCTTTGTAGCACCTACGTAAATTCTCCTCCACACACGCCCTGACGGCAGTGATTTCGGCCTGGGATACTGAGGCCAGTTTCCCTAGAGAGATGACGCCCTCCAGTCTTGGCTGCACACCGTATACCCCGGCCCCAACGCCTTGGTCTGATTTTGACCCGTCAGTGAACCAGACAATATCCGCCATAGGGTGTCGAACTATTTTCTTCCACTGCTCCCTACTTCCAATTGTTATATTGAAAGGCTTTTTGAAGCAGTATGGGGTTATAATATAGTCGGCTGGCATTTCCCCAACCTTTCCTATATTTACCACACTCACTATTTTAATGTGTGATACTGGATACCTCAAAAGTTTGACTTACGTATCACGATAGCACCCAAATGCTTTACAAAAACTGAAATTGTCAGCTATAGTAGTTCACAGGAAATGCAGCACAAGGTTTTACCAATAATGACAGAAACAAGCCGCAGTGGCGGATACAGAATTTTTTTCTGAGGGGGGAGGGGCACAAGCCTGAGGAGCGTGTGAACATGTCCTTAAGGACTTTGTGAGACTAATTTTAAAACACACACAGATTATATATAATTTTATTACAGTTATTGTCACATATAGCTGCTATAGGAAACACACAAAATATGTTCCAAAGCCACAGCCGCTTCTTAGACAAAAACTTTTTAATTTACTTCCATCTAACTACCAATGCACTATTGGTTTCTGCGCACTATGGCGTCATTTTTAAATGCCTATGATCACAAATGATTGTCACATTAAACAGTGTAAATTTTCTAAATTTACCACAAAAAACGTGAAATTAAGAGCGTGAATGCCTGTGTTCAGCTATGGGCACACTTGTTTCATTCTTCATCATCATAAAGGATGAAAGACTTGCTAACAGCTGAACACTGGGCATTCAGGCTCTGAATTTAATTCAATATGTAATTGATTCTGAGCTTTGCCAGGTGGGTATATGCGGATCTCTACTTAGAGGAAGCCATGCAAAATAATGGCATAGTTTCTCTACATATGTATAACTTTGGAATAATTAGACTATAAGACTGAATAAGACTGACCACTTGAAAATTCAAACAATTGTACAATGTGCTCGAACAATGTTTTGTACATGTTAAATGAGCCAAATGACTTAATGGTGACTGTACAAAAACATAGGAAATATTTATTCAAAAAAAGTTCGAATGCTTCTAATGCGAAGGTACCAAACTGCTCAGGTCATTGGTCCCTAGTCTTACAATCTACTTTAACTTTTTCTAAGGACAACACACACATCCATGCCCGAGGGAGGACTCGAACCTCTGGTGGGAGTGGCCGCGTACTCAACGACGTTACGCCACAAAACACACGGCCAGTCCCATGCGGCGTATATGATTTGATAAATAATTAAACTTTTCACTGTTAATTGTGGTTGAATCATTGTAAAATATTTTTTAATCATTGTGAAATTTGATTCTGAAAAATACACTTGACTGCTTTTAAGAAGAATTTCTACTACCGTGAAAATCCTTTGTGTCTGATCTGTGGAAAAATTCCGTTCAAATTCCTAATTTGTAAAATCGAATCGTGTAGCTTCAAATAAAACCATTTGTTAGTGTCTAGGAAAAGAATCAGATAAACCATTTACCGAAAGCATCTGAATGCGCCAGCCTGGAGGCAGCCCTTGAAATTCGCAGTTTTTTTTTACATAGTTAAATCCTTTACTTTATTTACGTATTAGTAAAACATACATGATAGCTCATTTATCTTCCAAGCAATCACGAAACAATAAACAACTTTTATTTATTTTTATCGTAAATTACCAACAAAAAAATAAAAAGCAAGAGCAATTAAATGGAAGCATAACACTAAAGTCAAATCACGTGATGTGAATTACAGGGATTTTGTATTTTTTAACTCCCAATTACATGTTGCTATAAGTAAAAGTTAACTATTCTAAACATTTCACTCCATTCCATGATGGTGGTGGTGGCGGCTGGTGCAGCAACAGTGTTGAATATTAAAAAATGCTCAGTCTCTGTTGCAGTATTTTATTTTCCAATTACGCGTTTCGCGCTGTTAGCGCATCGTCAGATTGGGCGGAGATGGAGCCACAGAACTATCTATTGCTGTCTAGGAGGTATCTTAACAATTTGTGTTATTGGGCGCCATAGCAGCAGAGGAGTCGCTGTCGCGGCAGGTCCACGTTTACAACGTTGTAAATAGTGTTTATTTAGCAATAATGTTTACCTGTGTAAAATAGCAGACGCCTTTCATGTTTTGCTTGCACATCCATCGGTACCCAATACAGGAAACCTCTATTTTCTTTATCGATAAAGCACCACTTTCAACTCAGAATGCAATGAATACACATTTGTCAGCACAAATGTTATCTTCTAACCTCCTTCCATAGGACGGGCGAAAACCTTGGCGGTCCCCGACTTATACGTTTGGAGCACTGGTGTGGACTTGTGTACGACATGTGTGTTGTGCACGCAGACATATATTACAGGTAAACTTGCCTCTGTCACTGAAGCCTGACGCCGCCGTCTTGCCTCACCTCACGTCATAAAGTTTCTGTACGGTATTAGTATGACCACCCCCATGAACCATAGACATTGCCGAGGTGGGGTGGCTTGCGTGCCTCAACGATGCAGATAGCCGTACCGTAGGTGCAACCACAGCGAAGGGGTATCTATGGAGAGGCCAGACAAACGTGTGGTTCCTGAAGAGGGCAGCAGCCTTTTCAGTAGTTACAGGGGCAATAGTCTGGATGAGTGACTGAGCTGGCCTTGAACATCAGCTATGTGGCTTTGCCATGCAGTTACTGCGAACGGCTGAAAGCAAAGGGAAACTACAGCCGTTACTTTTCCCGAGGACATGCAGCTCTACTGTATGAAAATATGATGGCATCCTCTCGGGTAAAATATTCCGGAGGTAAAATAGTCCCCCATTCGGATCTCCGGGCGGGGACTACTCAGGAGGATGTTGTCATCAGGAAAGACAATACTGGCATTCTACGGATCGGAGCGTGGAATGTTAGATCCCTTAATCGGGTAGGAAAATTAGAAAATTTAAAAAGAGAAATGGGTAGGTTGAGGTTAGATATAGTGGGGATTAGTGAAGTTCGGTGGCAGGATGAACAGGATTTCTGGTTAGGTGAGGACAGGATTATAAATACAAAATCAGTTGGGGGTATCCCAGGAGTAGGACTGATAATGAATAAGAAAATAGGAATGCGGGTAAACTACTGTGAGCAGCACAGTGATCACATTATCATTGTCAAGATAGATACGAAGCCAACACCGACAACAGTAGTACAGGTTTCTATGCCAACTAGCTCTCCCGATGAACAGGAGATAGAAGAAATATATGAGGAGCTAAAGGAAATTATTCAGACAGTTAAGGGAGAGGAAAACTTAATTGTGATGGGAGACTGGAATTCGGTAGTAGGAAAAGGAAGAGAAGGAAAAATAGTAGGTGAATATGGACTGGGCAGAAGGAATGAAAGAGGAAGTCGCCTGATAGAATTTAGCACGGAACATGATTTAATCGTAACAAACACGTGGTTTAAGAATCACAAAAGAAGGTTGTATACGTGAAAGAGACCAGGAGACACCGGAAGGTATCATATAGATTTTATAATGGTAAAACATAGATTCCGGAACCAGGTGATAAACTGTAAGACGTACCCAGGGGCAGATATAGACTCTGACCATAACTTGTTAGTCATGAACTGTAGGCTGAAACTGAAAAAACTGCAGAAAGGTAGGAAAATAAGGAGATGGGACCTAGATAAATTGAAGGAACGTGAAGTTCTGGAGAAATTCAGAGGGAGAGTTAGGCATCAATTGACAGAAACAGGGGGAAATAAAACAGTAGAAGAGGAATGGGTAGCGTTGAGAGATGAAATAGTGAAGGCAGCAGAGGACAAAATAGGTAGAAAGGCAAGACCTACAAAAAATCCTTGGATATCACAGGAAATACTAAATTTAATCAATGAAAGGAGAAAATATAAAAATGCAGTAAATGAAACAGGCAAAATGGAGTACAGACGACTAAGAAATGAGATTGACAGGAAGTGCAAAATGGCTAAGCAGGAGTGGCTAGAAGCCAAATGCACTTCTGTAGAAGAATGTATAAGAAGGGGAAAATAAAAGAGACATTTGGGGACAAGAAAGCAATTCCACGAATATCAAGAACTCAGATGGGAAACCAGTTCTCAGCAAAGAAGGGAAAGCTGAAAGGTGGAAAGAGTACACAGAGCAGTTCTACAAAGGAAATGAACTTAGAGACGATGTTGTAAGAAGGGAGGAGGAAGTAGATCAAGATGAAATAGCAGATACTATACTGAGAGATGAATTTGACAGAGCCCTGAAAAACCTAGGTCGGAACAAGGCCCCAGGAGTAGATCACATACCCTCAGAGGTACTAAAGTCTCTGGGAGAGCCAACCACGACAAAACTATTTGAACTGGTGTGTAGGATGTATGAGACAGGCGAAATACCCTCAGACTTTAAGAAAAATGTAATAATCCCCTTTCCAAAGAAAGCAGGCGCAGACAGGTGTGAAAATTACAGAACCATCAGTTTGATAAGTCATGGTTGCAAAATTTTAACACGAATTATCTACAGAAGAATGGAAAAGCTGGTAGAAGCTGACCTAGGGGAAGATCAGTTTGGATTCAGGAGGAACGTAGGAACCCGGAAGGCAATACTCACTTTACGTCTTATCTTAGAAGATTGATTAAGGAAAGGCAAACCTACATTTTTAGCTTTTGTAGATTTGGAGAAAGCTTTTGACAATGTTGACTGGAATACACTCTTTCAAATTCTGAAGTCAGCAGGGGTAAAATACAGGGAAAGGAGAGTTATTTACAACTTGTACAAAAGCCAGACCGCAGTTATTAGATTTGAAGGTCATGAAAGGGAAGCATTAGTTGGGAAGGGAGTAAGACAGGGTTGTAACCTTTCTCCGATGTTATTCAATTTGTACATTGAGCAAGCTATAAAGTAAAGCAAGGAGAAATTTGGTGAAGGAATTAAAGTTCAGGGGGAAGAATTAAAAACATTGAGTTTTGCCGACGACATAGTAATTCTGTCAGATACAGCAAAGGACCTGGAAGAGCAATTGAACGGAATGGACAGTGTGCTGAAATGTGCTTATAAGATGAACATTAACAAGAGCAAAACTAGGGTAATGGAGTGCAGTCTAAGAAAATCGGGCGATGCTGAAGGAATTAGATTAGGTAACGAAGCAATAAAGGAGGTAGATGAGTTTTGTTATTTGGGCAGTAAAATAACAAACGATGGTTGCAGTACAGAGGATATAAAATGCAGAATGGCAATGGGTAGAAAAGCATTTTTGAAAAAGAGAAATTGGCTAACATCGAATATTAATTAAAGTGTAAGGAAGTCTTTTCTGAAGGCATTTGTGTGGAGTGTTGCCTTGTACGGGAGTGAAACATGGACGATAAGCAGTGCGGACAGGAAGAGAATAGAGGCTTTTGAAATGTGGTGCTACAGAAGAATGCTGAAGATTAGGTGGGTAGATCGCATAACCAATGAAGAGGTACTGAATAGCATTGGTGAGAAAAGGAATTTTTGACATATCCTGACTAAAAGAAGGGATCGCTTGGTAGGACACAAACTTAGAAATCGAGGAATCGTAAATTTAACATTGGAGGGAAGTGTGTGGGGTAAAAATCGTAGAGGGAGACTAAGAGACGCGTACAGTAAACAGATTCAAGTGGATGTGGGTTGTCGTTCTTATGAGGAGATGAAAAGGCTTGCTCTTGTGGAGAGCTGCATCACACCAGTCTCCTGACTGAAGACCATAACAACAACATTAGTATGAACTTTTCACGCGATATGACGTGGTAAGCCATATTAGTTGGTTTGAACAGGATTTGCATTTGGGCCATTACTTCCGCAATGAAATAACACATACATTGTCGAATCGTGTTATGAGAAGAACATGTTACGTACGGTTAAATTTTAATTAACGCGCTGGCGCCCTCGCGTGATTACGTTGTCAGTCATGTTACGTTGGGCCGCGGTGGAGTAGCCGAACGGTCTAAAGCGTCTCGCTGCGGAGCGCGCGGTTGCTCGCCGTGGAGGTTCGAGTCCTCCCTAGGACGTGGGTGTGTGTGTTTGTCCTTAGGTTAGTTTACCTAGGTTTAAGTAATTTGTCAGCTACGGACTGATGACCACGCAGTTTGGTCCGATAGATTTACAAACATTTGAACATTTGTTATGTTGGCATTATCCTGTCGCGTGACAACGCAAAGTTTGTCATGAAATCTTCGTTTTACCAGAGCAGTTTCTTTTAATGAGTGAGCGAGGGTACATACAAGAACCTGTCAACCATAGATCAGGAACAGTGTTATTTATTTACTTCATCGTCTGTACGAAACACTAATCAAGTCACTCAATGTGGACTTCTGAGAATATTAACATCTTGTCAAAAACTTCCGTTTCGTTGATGTTGCCAACATAATCATGCGAGACCGCTGGTATGGCAGGTAAAATTCTACCGTTACATACAGTGAAAGCAGAAGTAGTTATCTGAATAACACCAAGAAGAATAAAGATATATGTTATCAGTGGCGTAACTAGGACTTGGCTTTGGGGGGGAGGGGGACAGATCTGCTTGACGAGCAAAATTTTAGTCAGTACCCAGACAGACTACGATCTACCACTCCTGTTGAAGAAACTAATTCACTCCCATCCAATGAAAGCTTATGGTAAAACACCCCAAGTTTCCAATCTTTACCTTTACCATATTGCTGTTATCCGTTTTCTTTTTTCTTTTCGGGTTCTGGGGGGGGGGGGGTTCTATCCCCCTCATCCCCCCCTCCCCCACAGTTACGCCACTGTATGCTATCCACGACAAACAGCACATTTATCACGTTCATATTATTGAAAGAAAAGTCGAATTTGACCGAAACTGACAACCGCTTAATAAAATGTTCAAATGTTTGTTAAGCTTAAGGGACTTAAATATGGGGTCATCAGTCCCTAAACTTACAAACTACTTATGAACTACCTACAACTAAGGACGGCACAAATATCCATGCCCGAGGGGGGATTCGAACCCCCGACCGTAGTGTCCGTGCAGACTGTGACTGAAGCGCCTCAGTCCCCTCGGCCACCGCGGCCGGCACCGCTTAATAAAAACAGGAATCGCGACTCATTAGTGTATTTGTCAAAGCAGACTACAGATTTCCTGAGAACTCTCAAAAGAATGATACGTGTTATCCATGATAAGCAACACTTTTATAATTACCATACTACTGAAGGAAAATCCGAAATGGACTGAAATGAGTAAGAGATTAATAATAACCGAAAAACGATACAACTCATTACTGTATGTGTCAATTTTACTCCAGCTGAAAACACTACAGCCCTATACAACACACCAATTTCCCCACATGTCAAAACTCCAAAGACAACGTAGTAACGCCAGTTCATCCGTATTTTACGACTTTTTTTCTAATAACACACGCGACTGCTCTCACGTTTATAGTATAGAAATACGGAGGTGAGACTTCACTGCCACCAATGATACTGTATACGGCATTGCCAGTCCTGTAATATACGTCTGTGGTCGTGCAGTACTGGCTTTAGGAGGCGGCATTACACGTAACGCAAGCTGCAGAGAACATCCCCCTGGGAAGGGAGCAGTGGTGGATGCTGCGGCCGGTTTTAACGGGTCGTTCGACACGTTGTCGTGACGCCGGAAGCTGTTATCTGGTCGTGGTGGGCGAATAACAAAAGGCCCGCCAGTCCACGTTGCGGGGGAGGGTGCAGGGGAGGGGGGGGGGACTTTGGGGCGGCTGATATCTGGTGGGGCGCTGTAGTTCTGGCCCTGCTGGTAATCATCGACGTTGGCGACGCACTGGCATAAATCTTTTATTTCTCTCTGTCACACTGTAGCGATACATTAATATTTTTTTATTGAAAATTATATCTGCGACGCTTGTCGCAAGCATCCGTTCTCTCTGCCAATAAATCTCTGATTATCCTTGTTTCAAGTTATACCTTCAACTATTTCAAACGATCTGGAGAGAAAACGGAATCGCTTGTCGTCTTTCGTTTTTCTACCTTTGTACTGAGTGGACGTATTTTACTCGACCTCCATAATCATGTAAGTGTGAGCTCTGGTTAGCACCCTTTTACTTAATAAACTTTAACTTTCATTTGGAATTCCTATTTTATTTAAATAATTACTATTTCTCCCCATTTTTCATTTAACTGATACCTATTTTCAGCAATATTAGTAAATTGATGCTTGGTCATTGTTGCCTATCGTCTCATGATGACAAAAGAATGCAAAATTTATTTACTCTCATTTTGTGTTAAACAGTGAATTCAATGCCTGCAGGAAATCTTCATTCTGTTAAAAGCGAAGTCCGATAATTTCTTTAACTTTCGATAACCATAGTGATCAAAATTACACACGGTCTTAAAACTTTAATAATTAATAGTCATGAAACCAAGCATCAGTATACGAGAACGAAGATATTAATCAATTCATACAGGTTCAACTGCAGTGTCACAGTTTCCACCAATGAATGCATACCAGGTAACTTATTCCGCTATTTTCTTATGTAATGGTGCTTTCTGGTGTTGTCGTAATTTTTAACTTACATTGCTACTGAGAACTGATAACCATTTCAAAAATTAATATTGATTGCTGATCTTACGGTTATTTAAATTTCAATCCCGGTTTTCAACCTTGATCTTGTGACAACACCAGCGATATAAAAAAAAAAGAAGTAACATTACAACACAGTTGTGAATAATTTTTGGTATCGCGGTAAGAACATAAAGAACTGCAAAATACGTTCAGTATTAATATACTGTAGCTACAAAAAAATAACAAGCTACGTTATTTAATAACATAAAGGCTGCATTTAAGGTAACCGTGTGTTCTTTCAAATCTTGATATTTCAGATAAATAAAGGGTTGTCATTAAAATTAATAACTCTAACGTTTTACTTAATTTGTTACAAAAGTATTTTAAATTATACGAGCTGTAACAATGACTACTCATCTTGTGGGTGTTCAAATGTGAAAATATTTGTAAATCTGTGGGACTTAACCACTTAGAAGAACGTAAGGATAACACACACACACACAGTGGCGCAACCATGATTTTGTTCTGCGGGAGGCTCATTATTTTTTTTTATTTTTTATTTTATTTATTTATTTATTTATTTATTTTTTTGTTAAATAAAGCCTACTGAATTTATTAATGGCAAAGGCTACCGCACTTCAGAGGTGATGGTTGTATGACTGTGTTGTGTGCCTGTGTGATTGCGTGAGTGTTCTATTTTCTGAAGAAGGCCATGGCCGACAGCTGAAAGTGTTGTATGTGTGTGTCTTTTGTATGTGCCTGTCGCACCTCGTCGCCACGTCTTTGCGGTGAGTTGTAAACTGTCCTTACTATATTATTAATTCCAACCTGGACTTTCCATTATATACAACAATTACAATGTTGTATTGTAGGGTTATAGTTATAATAATTACAGAAGTTGATTTACAATTACTAAAGTTAGTGTTAATTAAAACATACAATATGATATAACAGCAAATACAAAGCACATGATATTTACACAAAATTACAGCCTCTCTTATCTACACTCCTGGAAAATGAAAAAAAAAGAACACCATGAATTCGTTGACCAAGCAGAGGGAAATTTTATTGGCACATTCTTCAGGTTGTATACAACACACGATCATACAGGCAGAGTAGTACAGACGTAAGTACCGTCACCAGAGCGTCCGCAATGTTGGCGTTAGTGCCGTGTATAGCCTCCTTTTGCAGCAATAAAAGCTGTAATACTTTCATAGAAACGATCGTAGAGTTTCCAAATGTGGTTATGTTGCATGGCCTGCCATACAAGTTCCACCTGGTGCCTCATGGGCTAGATTTCGTGCCGCTCATGCATACCGCCCAACATGACGTTTCATGCGGTCCCAAACATGCTCGATGGGGGAGAGATCTGGGAATCGTGCTGGCCAGGGTAGTTAACGTACACCTAGAAGAGCACGTTGGGTCGTACGGAATACATGTGTATCTGCATTGTTCCGTTGAAATCGCATATCACCTTGTTGGTGCATGATTGGTAGCAACACAGGTTAAATGATGGTTTAATTGTATCGTGCTCTTTCCTGTGTTCTGTAGACGATCACTATAGGAAAATAATGAGTGTAGAATATCTCTCCCTTCACAATGATGCACGATCATGTGTGCCGTTAGAGTGACCCCCCTACCCCTCACGCCTCTAATGGTGTCATGTTAGGCGCTTATGAAGGGACGAATGGAGACTGTCGTTTTTAGCCTCGGTGAAAATGAAGATCGTACGCGTGTGTGGAGTCGTGCAGGGGAGTGCGAAATACAGGAGTGTACGAGACAGAGGCAAACGGGGCCGACACCTGGTATCATGGTGTGGGGAGCCATATGCTACACTGGCCGTTCTCCTCTGGTCTTCATTGTGAGAAAATTGAACAGTAAACGGTACATTGAAACCATCATTCAACCCGCCTTGCCACCGTTCATGCACCAAAAAGGCGATGTGCTTTTGCAACAGAACAATGCACGTACATACGTATTCCGTACAACCCAACGTGCTCTTCTAGGTGTACGTCAACTACCCTGCCAATCATTATCCCTAGATGTGTACTCCATTGAGCATGTCTGGAACCGGGCGAAAGGTCTCCAACCGGCATGAGATTTGGTTCAACTGAGACATCAGATGGAAACTGCATGGCAGGTCATACCGTAAGGCTTCATTCGGCACCTCTACAGTCGTCTTCTTGAGATTGTTGCACCCTGTATTGCTGCAAAAGGAGGGTATACACGATACTAGCGACGACATTGTGCACGCTCTTGTGACTGTACTGACGTGTGTATGGTTCTGACTGTGTGATCGTGTGTTGTATACATCCTCAAGAGTATGTCAATAAAATTTCTCTGTGCTGGGTTGACGAATTCAAATCAAATGTTTGTTAAGCTTATGGGACTTAACTACGGGGTCATCAGTCCCTAAACTTACAAACTACTTATGAACTACTTACGAACTAGGACGGCACAAATATCCATGCCCGAGGGGGGATTCGAACCCCCGACCGTAGTGGCCGTGCTGACCGTGACTGGAGCGCCTCAGTCACCTCGGCCACCGCGGCCGGCTTGACGAATTCATGGTGTTCTTTTTTCATTTTCAAGGAGTGTATCTTCCTTGGTAATTGAGTACTATTCTATTTACAAACAATCAAATGCCATAAGAAGTGGTTATCTAATTAAATACTGTATGAACGATCTTCCTAACATTTACACAGCTTCTGAACAAACATAGGTAAGATTTTATAATAATAGTTTTCAAATTTACAATTTATAAATGTACAAATACAAAATTGAGTATTTAACTTTCTATGCATATTTTCATATTTAATTAGTAAAATCTTAGTTTCAATGAAAATAAAGCTGTTTAACACTGATTTTAGTTTTATCTAGTTTTCGATTATCATTACTGGCGTGATTGTTCTTGTGCAATCTAGAAGTTTTTATGTACCGTTTTTCGTAAGTACCCCACAATTAGCGTTTCTTACGATCAGAAAGATCTTAAAGTACACCCGATTTAGTCTTTTTCTATTCGCGTTTATCTGAAATTTAATCCTAGTGAATCAGCCTATACCGCCGTCGGTATATGCGAGTTCGGGTCGCCTGTGCTTCACTTCACCACCGGTTCGTATCGATCGCTGCAGTAAATCTGGGGGAGGGATGTTCCATTACACAACCCTCCCCCCCCCCAGCAGCTTGACTGAGACCTCGAAGACCACCTTCTGCCGAAGAATGAGTAAATATGTGGTGTTACTAACTTGTATTCTCCAGGAGCGTTGTGGAAGTCCGCCCACCAACTTGCACGTCCTGGGCTGTCCATGGTACTAGCTCTGCACCTCGCACCAATCACACTATCTCCTGAAACTTCCAAGCTCAGTAAGCCACATTCATATACTCGTCAGTCCAAAGGCAGGGACAGAGACCAAATAATACTCGTGCGTCACAAGCCTGTGTCTGTCTGACAAGAACAACAATGTGCACTAATCAAAACTGACTAACACAACTTGTCACATAATTCTTACAAACTGAACTGCGGTTAATATGACAAAATTTACATAGTATGCAAAATCAAACTAAAATGTTGATATGTTAACGTAATCTATTCACATTACTGAACAACAAAATAAGACATTTGAAAAGAAAATTACATTATTAGAATTTGTAGATTCAAAATAAAATCCATGGTAAGTGCCAAAAATAAAAAATGTTTCTTTTATTGTAAAAGTGTGGGCTACATGCCTAACACTACTCAGTAAAAAGCGGGCTGTCTGTTATTCGATGTGGAAGTAGTTCTAATGTTTCTCACAAGAATGCCCGACGATCTATGTGCCACCTGTTGTGAAGTAAAATCAGGGCCATGTGACAGTGGCCAGAGGTGCACATGGGCTTTGTTATTACTGTTTGAGTTGAGGTTCCATCGTGTAGCAAGCAGGAACTATTCATTTTGTGCTTTTTCTGCAATGGAAATGGTAAATAAGCTTAGAGCAAAAGGGAAGTCTTACAAGAACAGCCGGAATGTGACAGTGCCTGAGAAACAACATCCACCTGTTGCGGTAGGTTTAAATAGCTGTATAACATCATAGACCTAGGTTGTCGTTTATTAATTGCTCAAAGTTGTATGCCTTCGGCTTTTAATGTCGCAGTCGTTTGTATATGCGTTTTTGTTCGGAGTGCAAAGTAGTGAAAAATAGGTTATTAGACGCAGTGCTTACACTTCTAATGACCTTCTTTTATGTAGGTTTCATGTCGCTGCCCACATCTCTGCAGAAACATTGCCTTCAAAGAAAAACTAAACTTCTTCAATCAGTTTTATGAACTAGGACATAACTTCAAGCAAAATTCGTATAATGGGAAACATAATTATTAAAAGTAGGCGACATGGGTCGTCCACACATTCAACAGAAAGTAGAAGGCAGGCCATTGTATTTTATACGATTCCTAATGGCAAGTGTGCAAACAAACATTTATGGAAATCCATGGCATCACAAAGCGGAGGGTTGAAACATTGGTTAAATCAAAAAAGCGTGGTGATGTTAGGTACGTTGAACGTAGGAGAAATAAAACCAAAGAAAGGAAGTACGCAGGTGATGATGCACAGCGTATAGTTGAACACACAGCAATTTTCCCCCATGAGGAAATGCATTACACAAGGGCCAAAAATTCACTAATGTATTTAAGCCAGACCACGAAGTCCAATACAGCTTTCCATTTACTGGAATTTTGGACATACCCCGGTTTTTACAGTATAGGGTATTGCACATGGCCCGTTTTTTACAGTAGAGGGTATGGCACATAGCCCTATTCTTATTTTTTAATCAGGAAAATATTTTTTTCATAAAGATAAAAATTGAATGGCCAACTCAACTGTAATAAGTCTTTCAAGATTAATGGTAGACACAAATTAAGGCGAAAAAAATGCACATTAAGACAAACTGTTCATTTTAGGAGGTTTTTTGCGTTTTACACAAAACGTTCATTTTGGCACTTAGCACGGATTTTATAATCAGTCTACATTTATACATACATAAGATTTTATAGATAATACTATTTACACAAGGTATTATTGTTTGTAGGGTTTGAGCTCCGTGACATTTCGAAGTCCAAAAATCTTCCCAGATTTTGGCTAAGCTAGTCTATATAAGCACTGGAGTGTGGTATATCGACCACTCTAAAAGGACCTATGTATTTGTCAAAAATCAATTAATTGCTAATTGTTCTCGATCTCTCTTGCGATCTGACTAGTAGGAGGTCACCAATGCTAAACTGTGTTGGTTTCAATCGTCTGTCATGTCTTCTCTTCCTTGTCTCACCTTGCTCCTTCAGGTTTCTCCTCACAGTTTCTTCCCTTTCTTGACTGCTTAACTCCTTACATTTAGGAAATTGGATCAGCTCATTAATCAAGTTTGGCGGCGTCTTTCCATGTACTATCTCATATGGACAGAATCACGTAGATGAATGTTGTAGGCTATTTATTATATCTCCAAACTTTTCTACCTATTCTATCCATGACACATGATTCTTATTTTAATATGTTCAGGATATGCTTTATATTTTCAACTTCTATGAATATTTTCCACGACTTTGATGTGAATTGTGTACCATTGTCAGACAGTATGCTTTTTGGAGTGCCAACAGTTTGAAAGTAATCATGCCTAATTTTATTAATAATGCTTTTGCTGGTAGCTTTCTTTAAAGGACACAATTTGACAAATTTTTAAAAAAACAACCATTATAAAAATGTAGCAGTGTCCCCCTCGAGATTTAGGTAGATAGTCCTATAAATCTACAGCAGTTAATTCCATTGGTCCTTTTGGCAAGATGTTTTGCATATTTCCTCTGCTTGTTTGGTTTGTGACCTTAACTCACTGACATCTATCGCATGTTGCTACTAGCTTTTATACTCTTCTGGATATGTTGTAAAAGTATTAGTTTTCCTGATACTTTTGGATACACTTTTGTGTTCCACAGTGGCCGAAACTATCATGCACATACTTTATCAGAATATTAATGCACTCTTCAGGCCAATATAACTTCCACTCATCAGTATCTGGGCTCATCCTCCTGAATAAAATCCCATTGCAAACATCTACATGGGATAATCTGTAAATCACAATTAAGTGCCAGGCAGAGGGTTCATTGAGCCACCTTTATACTATTTATCTTCCATTCCATTCTCCAATAGCGCGCGGGAGAAAGAACACCTGAATCTCTCTGTTCGAGCTCTGTTTTCTCGTATTTTATTCAGATGATCTTTTCTACCTATGTTTGTGGCAGTCAACAATATGTTTTCGAATTCGGAGGAGAATGTTGGTGATTGGTGTTTCCTAAGTAGCCCACGCCGCAGCGATAAGGGCCGTTGTTGTAATGATTCCCATCCCAGGTCCTGTATCATTTCCGTAACGCTGTCTCTCCTGTATCGTGACAATACAAAACAAGCTGCCCTTCTTTGGACTCTTTCGATGTCCTCCGTTAAACACAACTGATAAAGATCCACTGGGCAGCAATACTCCAAAAAAGGACGGACAAGCGTAGTGTATACAGTCTCTTTAGTAGTTCTGTTGCATCTTTTAATGGTTCTGCCAATAAGTTGCAGTCTCTTGTTCGCTTTCCCACGACACTATCTACGTGTTCTTTCCAGTTTAAGTCTAAAGTAATAGTAATTCCTAAGTATTTACTGGAGTTGACGGCCTCCTCGTTTGATTGATTTATCTTGTAAACGAAGTTTACGGGATTTTTTCTTTTTTTTTTTCTTTTTTTTTTTTTTTTTTCGTCTCATGCGGACGATTTCACACTTCTCATTATTTAGAGTCAATTTCCAATTTTTGCACCATACTGATATCTTATTTAAATTGTTCAGCAGTTGGTTTTGATCTTCAGATGACTTTACTAGACGACAAGGACGGCGTCATCTGCAAACAACCTAAGAGAGCTGCTCAGATTTTCTCCTAAATCGTTTATGTAAATAAGGAACAGCAGAGGACCAATAACACTACCCTGTGGAACGCCCGATATCACCTCTGTTTTAGTCGAAGCTTTATCATCGATTACTACAAACTTTTTTCCTCTCTGACAGGAAATCCCCTATCCAGTCGCACAGCGATATACCATAACCACGCAATTTGATTAAAAGCCGTTTGTGAGGTACGGTGTCAAAAGCCATCTGAAAATCAAGAAATACGGAATCAATTTGAGAAACCTTGTCGATAGCACTCATCGCTTCGTGGGAGTAAAGAGCTAGTTGTGTTTCGCATTAACGATATTTTCTAAATCCGTGTTGACCATGTGTCAATAGACCATTCTGTTCAAGATAATTCATAATATTTGAATACAGCGTAAGTTCCAAAACCCTGCTGCAAACAGACGTCAATCAAATAGGCCTGTAGTTTAGCGGGTTACTCCCACTGCCTTTCTTGAATATATACGTGACCTGTACAGATCTTCTTTGAGAGAGCGTTTGTATATGGCTGTTAAGTAAGGAGCTATTGCATCAGCATAATCACATAGAAATCTAGTGGGTATACAGTCCGGACCAGAAGACTTGTTCTTGTTCACTGATTTAAGTTGCTTCACTACTCCGATGATATCTACTTCTACGTTACTCATTCTGGCCTCTGTTCGTAATTCGAAATCTGGAATATTGGTCTCGTCCTCTTTCGTAAATGAGTGTCGTAAAGTTGTATTTAGCAAATCTGCTTTAGTTGCGCAATCATCGGCGGGATCGCCATTTGTGTCACGTAATGAGGTTGTTGTTTGTGCTTTGCCACTAATATATTTGAGATATTCTCCGTCGGGGGTTCGAATCCCCCTCCGGGCATGGATGTGTGTGCTGTCTTTAGTATAAGGTAGTTCAAAAGTAGTTTGTAAGTTTAGGGTCTGATGACCCCGCGGTCTAGTCCCATACGCTTTACAAACATTAGAAACATTATATTTGACATATGACCAAAATCTCTTTAGGTTCTCAGTCAAATTTCGAGAAAGAGTATCGTTGTGGAAAGTTTGTAGACATCTCGCATCGAAATCCTCGGTAAATTTCGAGCTTCCGTGTAGGACGCCAATTCAGGAGATTTTGTGTTCGTTTAAATTTAGCATGCCTTTTCCTTTCAAATGTTCAAATGTTTGTATAGCTTATGGGACCTAACTACGGGGTCATCAGTCCCTAAGCTTACAAACTACTTATGAACTAGCTAATACTAAAGACGTCAAAAATATCCATGCCCGAGGGGGGATTCGAACCCCCGACCGTAGTGGCCGTGCAGACCGTGACTGGAGCGCCTCAGTCCCCTCGGCCACCGGGGCCGGCCTTTCGATATTCAGTCTCGCTACGACAGCTCTGTGTTCACTAATACCTGTATCCGTTTTATGCTCGTTATGGTTTTTTTTTTTTTTTTTTTTTTTTTTTTTTTTTTTTTTTTTTGGGGGGGGGGTGTTGGAGTAAACAGTGCTCGTTATGAGCTGAGGATTATTTGTTGCTAAGAAATCATGTATGTATTGACATCCATTTACAATTCTAGTTGGCCCATGAACTAATTGTTCGAAGTAATTCTCAGAAAATGCGTTGAGTACAATTTCGCACGATGTTTTGTGCGTACCTCCTGATTTCAAAATATAATTTCGCCAACAGATAGAGGGTACATTAAAATCACCGCCTCCTATTATTGTGTGAGTCGAGTACATGTTTGCAATTAGACACAGGTTTTCTTTGAACCTTTCTGCTATTGTATCAATTTTGAACTTCACTACACGATAGACTACTTTTGACGGCGACAAACACGCCTCCACCTATTTTGTTTAATCTATCCTTTCCGATCACAGATCTTTTGTAAAAAAACTTCTGCTGTACTTATTTCCGGGTCGAGCCAACTTTCGCTGCATATAATGCAGTGTGCTTCCGTGCTTTCCATTAACGCTTGGAGTTCTGGTACATTCCACAGCTACTACAATTTACAACTGTTATACCGATAGTTCCTAGATCTACATTTCTCCTGTGATCCACCTGCACCCTTTGAGACTGCCCATTTTGTTTTCCCCCGAAGCCCTCTAATCCTAGAAAACCGCCTAGTCCACGCAACACAGCCCCCGCTACCCGTGTAGCTGCTTCCTGCATGTAGTGGACTCCTGACCTATTTAGCGGAACCCGAAAACCCACCACCCTTCAGCGCAAGTCGAAGAATCTGCAGCCTACTCGATCACAGAAGCGCCGGCCGCGGTGGCCGAGCTGTCTATGGCGCGCCCGTCATGGTCTGCACGGCCACTACGGTCGGGGTTCGAATCCCCCAATCGGGCATGGATATTTGTGCCGTCCTTAGTATTAGCTAGTTTAGGGACTGCTGACCTTGTAGTTGAGTCCCATAAGCTCTACAAACATTTGAACATTTCGATCACAGAAGCGCCTGAGCCTCTTATTCAGACCCTCCATTCGGCTCTGTACCAAAGGACCACAGTCGGTCCTGTCGACGATGCTGCAGATGGTCAGCTCTGCCTTCATCTTGCAAGCAAGACTGGCAGTCTTTACCACCTCAGATAGTCGTTCAAATCCGGAGAGGATCTCTTCCGATTAAAAGTAGGCCACTGTACGAAATAAAAGCTTAATTCTGGTAGGAGGTACCCAGATAAGAGTTTACTGTTATAAAAAAGCTTAATTTTAGCAATAAAATTAGCAGAAGGTCCGTGTGAACTACCGGATACTCCCTGCTGCAAAACCTTGTTCCCTGGCCCAAATTGAGAACTGACTTGGTTCAAATTACTCTAATAATTTAACGATACAGTGGCCAATATACGTAGCAGCTCACACGAAATTACATACAGGAATTAATAAACAAGCCACAACGGTTAAAGTTATTTCATAAAGGTGGCTAAGAAAAAAAATTATGGCGCCAGGGAAAAAAAATTGCATCTAAGCTTGTTCTCAGCACTGGTGAAAAACAATATTAAATAAAAGGAGAAAGGTGCTCGAAAACTACAATTTATAGGCAAGTCAAAATTATACTGAACGTAACTTGTTTATTCAGGTCGAACGCAAGCAAAATGGGGAACCAATTTTGTTAACACAATAAAAATGAATCTCATTTACATAGTCTGATACTGACGATGCCCAGCATTGAATTTGACATAAATTACACAGAACTTAACGGTACCGGGGGAAGGATTTACAAACAACACTCACACACACGCAATGCAACAGCGAAACTCACCAAAATCAGCGTGTTGAAACGAGGCAGAAGTAGGCGCCGCTATCGTAGGCGAAATTCAGCAAACCTGGAGGTACCACACAACACAATCTATATACTAATAATAAATCTGTAAATGTAGGCCTGTCGCTGTTACCTTAAATCTTCAAAACTACTGGACGAATCTTCATGCGGTTTTCACAGGGAAAAGTTTGGGTCAACATATAGGCATAATTTTATCAAAATCAGATTAAGGGAAAAAAAGATATCATAAATTTAAGTGATTTCAGTAACCGCCATGTCTGTTTGTTCAAATATTACAAACCTCTTATCTCGAAAACTACTTCACCAATTTGCATGGGGTTTTCACAGGTAACTTGAGCGTAACTCGGGGTAACATATAAACTTCGTTTCATAAAAATCGGATCACGGAATAAAAGAATATCGTAATTTGAAATTATTTATCTACAACCGTCATGTCTGTCTGTCTCTTTGAACACGTTTATCTCCAAAACTACTTGACGTATTTTCATGGGGTTTCACACGCAACTTGAGCATATCGTGCGTTTATATAAAGGCTTCAATAATTAAAATCGGATCAGAGAAAATGAAGATATCATAATTTAACCATTTGTTTAAAAGCCTTCATGTATGTCTATTTGTTTAAGGTAATCTCCAAAAGTACTACACGAACTTTCATGTGTTTCCACAGGTAAATTTGGAATAGTTTGGAGAGTAACACAGGCTACATTTCATCAAAATCGGATCACAGGAAGGAAAGATATCGTAATTTGAAGTTTTATGTGTATACTATGCTTATAAGTATGTTGTAGTTCAGCAAATCACCGAAAATACAATACGAACTTTCGTGGTGTTTCATAGGTCAACTGAAAGGATCTTGGGGCAACATTTAAGCTTCATTTCATTAAAATCGGATCAGGGGAAGAAGAGATATCGTAATTTGTAGTTTCTGGTGTACGCTGTGCTTGAATTGCAGCGTAGTATAACAAAGATCCGATAGAGGCGCTGTTCGTAACATAGTATACCTAACAACTAATAGATGGCGATGTTTCGTTTTTTATTCACGTAACTTAGGTGTAATACACTCACACAAGGGCTACGATTTTCCTTACGGCAGTGGTGTTGTGTATTGATGTTGGCAACGGCCGTTGAATCCTTTTTGAAAAATGTCACGTACAATGAGGGGAATAATTCTTTGTGTTGATGATGAAATAAATAAATAATTTTGTTCCGATCAGTAAATTAATGATCCCCCTAAAGCGAATATTTAGCTACCAACGTTAACATACTAAACCGCTGTCACTGAAAGTAAAATGTAACCCAGGTACGACACAAAAAAATCTTATTTTTACTAGCTGTATCCCGCATGCCTTGCAATGCCATGTAAAGAAAAAAGTGCTTCTTTCCGCGGGTATCATTTCTTTTCTGATTACGGTGCGAACTTATTACATCTTGAGTCCATTATGTTTAGTAATGCCTAGAAAACTGGATAGTATAGTATAGAACAAACAAAGGTCCTGCTCGTTACGTAGTACACCAAAGAACTAATAGTTGACGCTGCTGAATTTTTCAATTTTTTTTATCTTTTATTTCTTTTCGATGATTATGCCATAGAACGGCAATGAATCACTAAAGGTGCTGATGGTTTCGTAGTGCTGCAAAGAAACAATACATGATCGTGTATTGCGTATTCCCTCAGTGACAGAAGTATTTTGAATTGAGAGCCGCAATCTTATCTCTGCAAATACAAACTAACATTGAACAGCGAGTTGCTGATTATACTTCGTATATTCACAGCTTAACGATGTATCTTTGCTTCTTTTGACAGGGAACATTTGAATTAAAAACATAACGACATTCCTTGGCGTCTATCGATACTGTAATTTACATAACAATTCTTTGCAAGAAAAATGGAATTTATGTAGTCCCCCTTTTGATTTCGGTGTATCCTCATTACATTTTGAGTGCGTTCTATTTAGGAATGTCTCCAGAACGCCATAGTAAAGGAAAGGACAACGCGAGGCGACGTTAATTACATAGAACACCAAAGAACTAATTATGGCGTTGCTGTGTTTTTCTTTTTCATTCTCATAACTGTAGTGTAATACGCTACAAAAGGGGTTCAATTTTACTTCTGGCAGCGGCGTTGTGTGCTGATGTTGGCAAGAGCCGTTGAATGCTTTTTAAAAAGACAGTCACATAGAATGAGCGGGATGATTATTTATGTTCATGATGAAATAAATAATTTATGCTGTCCTGGCCATTAAATTAATCATCCTCCTAAAGCGAATAGTTGCCAACGATAGCAAACTAAATCGCTGCAACTGCAAGTAAAATTTAACCGGGTAGGGTACAATTTTTTTTTTATTCCTAACTGTATCCCATATCCTTTTCAATGTCATGGAGAGAAAAGAAGTGCATCTTTCGACGGGTATAACCATTAAATCGTGCATGGAAGAAATATCTATGGAATGATCATTGCGTTCTGTTCATCTTCTCAACATTAAGTTGGAATTACCACGTGTTATTAAGACAAATGCACTCTTTCCACAATTTATTTGCTATTACCATTGGTGTGTACTGCATTGGCTGCATATAAGTCCCCCCCCCTCCACACCATTTCGCAGAGCAACCACCTAACTTGAAATAATATCTTAATAAATGTGTCACAGAAGCAATAAGGAAGTTGAGGAAGCGTCGCTGAAAGAGCCATTTACACATAGTCGTCTGTCTTAACCGAACAAAAAAGGACCAAGATAAAGTCAGCGATTCATACATTTTTCCCATTATTACGTGACAGTTCCACCTTAATGATCAGGACACGAAAACTGTTCTGCGCATTTGAATGCTCACTCCAGAGATATTTCAGCTATCTGCCTGCCACTAGAGATAATATACACACGCGAGCAACAAACTCTTCAGAAACCTCTCTGCTTTCATAATTGTTCCTTACAATATTGAGATTAAAATCTGCTAACACGTCGAGACAATTCACTGGAAATACTATATTTAATGGAAAATTCTATACAGACAATCAGCTGACGGCATTCCTTCAACTATTACCCAGACTTATTTTATCGCACATTGACACCACCATGACGTCTTATTTATACAGACATGAACTGCTCTGTTGATTTAATTACCAAACTTTCAGCATTCGTCGAGTTTTCGATAATAGCGAGCACTGCATACAGAATAACTACATTGTCCCCAGTGCAACACTGCAACATGTTAATACTTCAGCATACACTTACAGTTTAGTACTACACCATAGAACCAATACGTGGCGCTGTTATTATTATTACTATTTTTCATCTCAACTATAGACGTGTTTTCAGAAGTGTAAGCCAAACAGACAATTTCACACCGCAGTCTTAACTTTATGAACACAAATTAACATTAAATTTACATCGTTCCGGAGTACGGACTTCAATTAATTTCACTTTATGCATGGAAAACTTTATGAACATCCAGCGGTTTCGACAATGACTTCTATTTAAATTTGACACCTTGGCTAGGAAAACTGAGTTTATTGACAGAGCGATCCAACAAGAATTCTGATTTTGCTGACCTAGGTCCGGAACCCTAGAAACCATGATATACACAGGTTCCTCTTAAACAACCGTTGCGAAGCACGGGCATATAAGCTAGTATACAATAAAACTGCGAAGATGGCTCCGGTCTGTCATGCCTGATTTGAGATGGTGCGTGAGTATAGCAAAGTTAATTTGGATTTAGATTAGACCGCGAGCAAACACGCTAACGGCGACACACGGCTACGTTACATGATCGCACACCACCTTCATGAAGTGGTTAAAAATCGGATTCAATACACAAAATCACGGCGGACTCTTAGGTTGCAATCTGAGAGTAAACTATCGAGGCACTGGTTTTATGAGAAGTGGCGTGAATTCAGGTGACTAGCTGCAAACCCCTGAAGTCGGAGTTCGGAGCCACGTGGTTCTGAAAACCGATAAAAATCTATAAATTCAATTTCCGAAAAATAAAGAAAATTAACTACGGCATGCAACCCCTAGAACTGCGTAGAATTTCATAAGGAAGCTACTGATGGGCAGCAACATGCGATTGGGAGCGTTCACAGAGACGGAAGAAGTCTCGTCTCAGAACCCGGAAAAGTGAAATAATTACAAAGTCGGAAAAAATAAAAATAAAAACTACGGCATGTTACCCATAGAAAAGTTTAGAATTACAAAAGGAAGCGAATGAAATGCAGTTACACGCGATAGGGAGCGATTACAGACACGGATGAAGTCAAAAATGTTCAAATGTCTGTATATCTATCGGATCAAACTGCATGGTCATCAATTCGTAGCTTACAAATTACTTAAACCTACGTAAACTAACCTACGACAAACACAAACACCCATGCCCCAGGGAGGACTCGAACGTCCACGGTCGGGGGTTCGAATCCCCCCTCGGGCATGGATATTTGTGCCGTCTTTAGTATAAGATAGTTGATCAGTAGTTTGTAGGTTTAGGGACTGATAACCCCGTAGCTAAGTCCCATAAGCTTAACAAACATTTGAACCTCCACGGCGAGCAACCGCGTGCTTCGCAGCGAGGTGCTTTATACCGCTTGGCTACTCCACCGGCGGCAGTCTCAAAAACCAGAAAAGTGAAATAATTACAAAGACGGAAAAAAACTATGGCATGCAACCCTTAGAAATACATAGAATTTCATACGCAAGCTATTGAAGGAGGTTGTACAAGGCTCGGTGAGAATTACTGAGAAAGACTGAGTGCACTCTACAAGTTCGGAAAAGAAACAGCAAAATTAAAATAGGCGGGGAGAGAAGATCGCGAAATGTTAGTGGAAATCAGAAGGATACACGCATAGGTACTTGCCTGATGGGCATGGAATAAACAATAGTGGAACACATATCACTTACGGAAGGAAACGATAAGAAAGATTTTTACATGCACTGTACAAAAATGAACATATCATCTGTTAGAAATCGGGCCCCACAAAGCTAGAAAGAATTTACACAGAGTTCGTACGCCGCAACATAATCACAAAAGGTTTGAATATACTAGGCCGCTATCAAACTGCAACTAGTAACACACGTTTATCTGTTGGAAATCACTGTATTGAAAAACTAGAACACATTTCCGCGCACGATCGGAAAAATATTCCGAAAAACGAATCTAAGTTCAAGAGTCTAAGTTAAACATGCTAGACAACAAATCGCGACCATCTCCCCAGGCACAAGAGAAGAACCAACTTTACCTCACCACGACCCCAGCACAAAGTGAAGACCGAGCGGCCAGGAGGCATGAAAGCTACCGGACACTGGGAAACCCAAGGAAACAGTGGTTGTGGGGAAAGAAAATCATGTGACTCGCCCTGGGGAGGGCTCGTTGACTGGATTGTAACCAAAGGGTGTAGAAACCTCTTTGGTCGCATCAGCAACAGGAGCTGGTAACGACGAACTATCGACTCTGAGCCAGATAGAACCATGCAAAGGGAGCTATCACTACCCACATTCAGACAGCCGTTAGATTCTCGCACATCAAGTTAAAAGTAAAACAAGTACACATTCTCACAGAGACAATAATAAATTATTAAAATAACAAAACCCTAGCAATATTAACTAACATTTCAGATAATAATATTTTAAAACATGAAATAAAAAATGCTATTCCTCATGCCTTGAAAAGAGTGGGGTTCTAGGTTTAACTAAATGGTAATCTAGCGACATCTAATAAATCACAATTTTATAAAAAAATATATGGAAGACGACAGACGGTCGTCTTTCAAGCTGTATTATCAGAATAGGGAATGTGCTAGTTCAGCGTTACGATCCTATCGCCATAGGAAAGGGATTCGAATGGGTAAAGGTCCGTTGACAAATGCAGCTGTGGCGAGAATTATTTTGAAGTTCAAAGCGACGAGTTGCTTAGACGATAGACCCCATAGTGGCCGACCGAGCACAAGGTGTAATGCTGCTGAGACAGTTCAGGAAAAATTGGAGTCTGTAGCGGGTTCATCTAAGCACGGGGAAGTCAATGCTCGTGCAGTCGCATGTCGGACCGGCATTCCATACAATACTGTTTGGTTGGCACTTAGGCGAACCCTCCGATGCTATCCTTATAAAATCCAACGGCATCATGAACTGTTACCTCGCGATTTAGTGAAGTGGAGGGCACTTGCGGTGTGTGCGTACAAAAGATGACGGAAGATAACGATTGGTTGAGTAACGTGTTGTGGACCGAAAGCTCATTTCACAATCCGAGAGTCTGTCAGTGCCCACAACTACAGAATTTGGGCTAACGTAAATCTTAGAACTGTCGTGGAAACTCCATTGCACGACGAGAAAGTCATGGTATGGGTTGGATTTACCACGTCCACCATTATCGGGCCTTTTTTCTTCAAGGAACTGTGTGATCCTGGTTTTGTAACTGCAACCGTGACGGGTAAGAGGTACAGAATCGCATTATCCCCAGCCTGTCTGATAAACACCTGCTGGAACGTACGATTTTTATGCAGGATGGCGCTCCACCTCAATTTGCTAGATGCGTGAAAGATCTCTTGCGTGCGTCGTTTGGTGATGATCGTGTGCTAAGCCACCACTTTCGTCATGCTTGTCGTCCCA
Organism: Locusta migratoria; assembly: GCA_026315105.1. Taxonomy (NCBI): domain Eukaryota; kingdom Metazoa; phylum Arthropoda; class Insecta; order Orthoptera; family Acrididae; genus Locusta; species Locusta migratoria. The sequence goes on from CM048745.1 coordinate 108,126,773, forward strand.
GGTCTCCAGACCTCAGTCCGTGCGATTATTGGCTTTGGGGTTATCTGAAGTCGCAAGTGTATCGTGGTCGACTGACATCTCCAGGGATGCTGAAAGACAACATCCGACGGCAGTGCCTCATCATACCTCCGGACATACTTTACAGTGATGTTCTCAACATTATTCCTCGACTACAGCTTTTGTTGAGGAATGATGGTGAACATATTGAGCATTACCTATAAAGAACATCATCTTTGCTTTGTCTTAATTTGTTATGCTAATTATTTCTTTTCTGATCAGATGAAGCGTCATCTGACGGACATTTTTTGAACTTTTTTTTGTTATAATAAAACCCCATGTCATTCCAAGCATCTGTGTCAATTTTTACCTCGCTATCTACATTATTCCGTGATTTATTAAGTTTTCAAATTTATACTGACTTTTTGATCACCCGGTGCTTTGGATGTATTTTCTCACAGAATGGCAACATAGTGAAAGTAATTGAAGTTCAGCTGATTTCTTTTAGTGGTCATGTGTATTACTTCACACTTTTCTTTATTTACTGTCAATTGCCAATTTTCGCACCATGTAGAAATTTTGTCTAAATCCCTTTGCATTTTCTTTTGATCCTCTGTTGAGTTCACTAACCGATAAACGACAGGATCATCTGTGAACAGTTTAAGGTAGCTATTCAGATTGTCTCCTAAATCGTTTATAAACACGAGGAAGAGTAGAGGACCTATAACGCTTCCCTGTGGATCGCCAGATATCACTTCTGTTTTACTCGATGACTTACCGTCAATTACAACGAACTGTGTCCTTTCTGATAGGAAATCGTGAATTCAATCCCACAATTGGGGAGATATACCGTAAGCACGCAATTTCATTAGAAGCCGCTTGTGGGGTACAGTGTCAAAAGCCTTCCGGAAATCCAGAAATATGTAATTGATTTGAGATCCCTTGTCGATGGCACTTATCACTTCATGTGAATAAAGGGCAAGCTGTGTTTCGCAAGAGCGATACTTTCTGAATCCGTGTAGACTATTGGTTAATAGGTCATTCTCTTCGATGTAGTTCATAATATTCGAACAAAGTATGTGTTCCAAAATCCTACTGCAAATCGACGTAAGTGAGATTGACCTGTAATTTTGGGGATCACTCCTAGAGGAAATGCAGAAGATAAAGACAACACACTTGAAACGTGGGAAAGACGCCAGTTCGTGAGTCTCATCTCATCCGACAGAAAAATTTGGTCGTGAAAAACGGCGATTAACTGTTGGATGACATTGCAAAACCAACCCACCAATCACAGAGCCAAGGTGATGCAAAATTCATGGAGAAGCTGAAGCTGGAGAGCGAAGGGGGACTTGGTGAGGAACTGCCGTAGAGGAAACGTGGCCTGTCGCTGGAGAAGTGAAGAGACATGCTGGCAGCCCTGCCTGGGCAGACACAGGACTTTGACGCCTTAGCTCAGGGGTCGCCCCTGCTGCACTTCCGTGGAGCCGACGAGTGCAGAACAGTCATCTACTACGCTGCCGCGATCTCCATCACCGCCGACGTGCAGACACACCGCACCACGCCGATCCATCGCCTGCCGCCCACGTGAAGTCAATGTTGGTGAGATAGGAAATTACCTTCTCATCCTATTCATATCTGAGCCGTGTCCATGTCCAGTCAAATCGACCCTGAGAGGTTATTGTTATCAAATCTTTTAAGAAATAAAACCAAAGTATAAGTGGTAACCCTCTGTACAAACTGCCATGTTCTCAAATCAATAACTTGAATCAAATGTCCCTACCAGCCTAGTTCCATAATTACTCATTATATTTTTATTTAATTTTCTGCAGTGTGGGAGTTGTTCAGGGAGAGGTTTGATACACCACAATGTCCTACAACAAGTTCCAAGAATAAGAAATTCCCAAATTATCTGCTACCACTAGGATCATCTGACAATGATTTTAATTTTTGTCAATTTAATGTGCACTGCTCAAATTTTTCTAGCTATAATATTGTATTCTATTGAAATGTATTGTAATTTATTTCTGTTCTAATTTATATAAAATGTTTTTGTGTATGCTGTCTTTTTATAAATTTGCAATGCCACATTGTCTATTGCTGCAATAGCCAAGTGGCAATAAAAAATTTTATTTTATTGATATTATAATGAAAACAGAAGCATCGTTATATTTTTGGACTATGGAGCAAAAATAGTATTACTAAATTTTTTAACAATTTTAATCATAAGTTTGAAATAATACTCGACAAGAAAATAGAAATTAGGTGTCATATCTAGGAAGGGAGATTAAAATAAGGTCACAGGAAGTTTTTGTAAAACAACTAACATAAAAAGAAATTAAAAGAGTTTCAGTTTGATTTATATCCAGTAGCTACACTTATGATACAGAGAATGGTGACAGAAGAATATCTCGTCAACGATAAATCAGTGGAAAATGGTGAACCTATCTAGACCCATCTCCCATACCTTGCAAAAATATGTCGTCCAGATTTTAGTTTTTCTCTTAATTACTTAAGTGGATATAATAATAAACCAATGGTTACTTGCATAAAAGAGAAAACTGCATTTTTCTAAACAAATAATAATATAAATAATAATACTAATAATAATAAAATACTACGAAATGCTGTTTGGTCTTACCAGTTCTGATTTTGGAGGTGATACCTCAACAAAACACTCAATTCTTATCATGTGATTAGGACCTATTGGTATTGCTGCTGAGAATGGTCTTTCTGATCATGGTGTGCATGTAGTTACAATATATGACATAGCTTCGTTCAGTAATTCGAACCAGTCCTCTAGAGTTGTGCGCTCAGTTAATGATTTAACAACTAGATTTTTCAGAGAAAGTCTACAGCTGTTAGACTGGGATGAGGTTTATAAGGAACCTGATGCTAATTAAAATATAACTTATATCATCATACACTTGTAAGGGTATTCGAAAACTGTTTCCCCAAGAAATTAGTTAAATATAATTGTAAGAAACCATGCAAATAAATATGGCTTACTAGAAAAATAAAAGTATCTTGTACTCAGGAAAGAGAACGGTGTCTATCTGCAAATAAGAGTAATGAACCAGAAACAATCAAATATTACAAAAACTACTGTGCTACATTAATAAAAGTTATTAAAAAATCAAAAGATTTTGCATCATGTCTGAGATTAGTTCCATTGATAATAAAATTAAAACAATTTTGAATATTATTAAAAGGGAGATAGGGCAACCAAAAAGGTCAGGTAGATGGTATTACCATCAAAGCAAATGAAGAGTTTACTAATAAAAACTCTGAAGTTGAAAACATTTGTAATGATTTTTTAATGTTGTAGAGAAAATCGGATATACATGTTCATTACATATAGCTAGGCAGTTAAAGGAAAGGGCCATATCTTCACAATTTGATACAATTTAAATTCCACCCACCCCTCCCTCAGAAAAGAGGAAAATAATACTTTCTCGAGAGTAAAAGAGTATGGAATTCATGGCATGTCCAGCATATTATAAAATGCTTGTCCCCAAAAGGTAAGTAAGATCCTCAGCCACATATGTAATAGCTCTTTAAAGCAGGGTATTTTTTCTGATATACTAAAATATACTATTGTTAAGCCATTGCATTAAAAAAATTATCGGTTTGCTTGGAGCGTCAATTCAGGGTAAAATCTCGAGTTTTCAACGACCATCGTCAAAGTCAGAAGCAATTGACTATCATCACTGGTGCTGTGGTGGTCTTATATAGCCAATGGACTGCTTCTGATAAGTCGGTTTTCTCACTGATTGGCTACTACGCACTGCCATCGCAGGTGATGTTAACGCCTGCGCTGGTGGCGCCATAGCTTCCGTCGGATCGTAAACATTGTGAGGAATGTCTTTGCTGCTTCTGAGCAGCGAGCGCTCGTTTCCATGCTTTACTGAGATTGTATCCACTGTCACAGTTAAAGTTGTTCTCACTCATTCTTATTTCAACAGCCTCTGTGATAACAGAATCCCAGTATGTGGCAGCTTGGGACAAAACGAAACAGTATTTTAAGTTTATTTATGAGGTTGTGCTCTGTAATTGCCGAATTCTCCAGTTCTCTGTTTTTAATATGCCGTTGATGTTCAGTATAGCGATTGGAAATGGTACGAATAGTCAGACCTATATAACTGTTACCTACTCACAGAGGATACTTCAAATCCCAGGAATCATAAGGCCACGACTGTCCTTAACTGGATGAAGCGTCTCCTTTATTTTCTTAGGAGGATGCAAGATGGATCTTATACCCTATCTGCCCAAGATTCTTCCCATTTGCTGGATATAGGGCCACAGAAAGGAAGATACACAATCGGTGATTCATCCCATGACTGTTCAACATTTTCACATTTCCGTTTATTGGAGAACACTGCCTTTACTTTGTGTGAACCATAGCCATTCTTTCGGAACACGTGCTGAAGGTGGTAAATTTCCGAGTCCAAGTGGTCCTAGTGAGAAAAATGTTTAGCTCTGTACACCAACGTATTCAAAGCCGCTCTCTTCTGAACTGGATGATGGAGACTCTGTGCATTGAGACATCTATCAGTATGCGTCCACGTGCAGTACACAGAGTAGCCGAGACGTCCGTCCGATTTTCTTTGTACTAAACCATCTAAGAATGGCAGCCTCCCTTCCTTCTCAATCTCGACAGTGAACCGGATGTTGGGCTGTATTCTGTTCTTGTGTTCCACGAATTCTTCGAGATCTTCTGCGCCAATTGGCCAACGATGAACGTGTCGTCAGAATAACAATAAAATGAAAATGGATTAAGGGAAGCCAAATTTAACGCTCGTTCCTCAAAATTCCCCATAGAAAAGTTGTCCACTGATAGAGACAGCAAAGAACCCATCGCCATTTCATAAAATAGATTACCATACAAGAAGAAGGTGGTCGTCATCAAATGCCACAACTACTTAATTGTTTCAGGAGAAAAAATCTCCGCCAGTTGTTTCAATGTGTCCTCCTCAGCAACTCTTGTGAACAGTGAGACCACACCTAGGCTGACTAGAATATCACCTTGGCCGGTCCTAATCTGTTTGATATGATGTTCATATCGGTCGACTATTGGAGTGGCTAATCTTTGTTAGGTATTTAGCCAGTCTGTAGGTAGGTTAACGGATTGCACTGACAGTAGGTCTTAAACGGACATTATCCTTATGGATTGTCAGAGACCATACAACCTGCAGTTATTTGCAGTTCTTTTACCTTTCCATTGGGTGTGGGTCGTTATGACGATAGCAGCTCATCAAATAGCTCATCATAGCACCATGACAGCTAAACAATCAAATAAATTCTACATCTACAGGGGATACTATGCAAATCATTTAAGTGCCTGGCAGAGGATCCATCGAACCACCATTATACTACTTAACTTCCACCCCGTTCTCGAATAGCGCGCGGGAAGAAAGAACACCTAAATCTCTCCGTTCGAGCTCTGATTTCTCGTATTTTATCCTGATGATCATTTCTACCTGTGTAGGTGGGAGTCAACAATTTATTTTCTCATTCGGAGGAGAATGTTGGTGATTGGAGTTTAGTAAGTAGACCACGCCGTAGCGAAAAACGCCGTTGTTGTAATGATTCCCATCCCAGATCCTGTATCATTTCCGTGATCCGTGAAAATACAAAACGGGCTGCCCTTCTTTGAACTCTTTCGATGGCTTCCGTCAAACCCACTTGATAAGGATCCCTCACTGGGCAGCAATATTCCAAATGAGGATGGACAAGTGTAGTGTATACAGTCTCTTTAGTAGCTCTGTTGCATCTTTTAAGCGTTTTGACAATATAAGGCAGTCTCTGGATCGCCTTTCCTACGACATTTTATACGTGTTCTTTCCAGTTTAAGTCTGATGTAGTAGTAATTCCTAGGTATTTAGTGGAGATAACGACCTTGAAATTTGATTGATTTATCTTATAAACAAAGTTTAACCGATTTCTTTTCGTACTTATGTGGACGACTTCACACTTCTCATTATTTAGAGTCAATTGCCAATTTTTGCACCATACTGATATCTTATTTAAATTGTTCTGCAGTTGGTTTTGATCTTCAGATGACTTTACTAGACGATAAGGACGGCGTCATCTGCAAACAACCTAAGAGAGCTGCTCAGATTTTCTCCTAAATCATTTATGTAAATAAGGAACAGCTCAAGGACCAATAACACTACCCTGTGGAACACCCGATATCACCTGTTTTAGTCGATGCCTTACCATCAATTACTACAGACTGTGTCCTCTCTGACAGGAAACCTGGGGCGATATTCCATAACCACGCAATTTGATTAAAAGCCGTTTGTGAGGTTCGGTGTCAGAAGCCTACTGGAAATCTAGAAATATGAAAGCAATTTGAGAGCCCTTGTCGATAGCACTCATCACTTCGTGTGCATTATGAGCTATTTGTGTTTCACATGAATGATATCTTCTAAAACCGTGTTGACCTTGTGGCAATAGACCATTCTGTTCGAAATAATTCATAATATTTGAATACAGGATAAATTCCAAAACCCTGCTGCAAACTGACGTCAATGAAATAGGCCTCTAGTTTAGTGGGTTGCTCATACTGCCTTTCTTGAATATTGGTGTGGCCTGTGTAACTTTGCAGTCTTTTGGTATAGATCCTTCGTTGAGCGAGCGGTTGTATATGGCTGTTAAGTGAGGAGCTATCGCATCAGCATAATCACTTAGAAATCTACTGGATATACAGTCCGGACCAGAAGACTTGTTCGTGTTAAGTGATTTCAGTTGCTTCACTACTCTGATGATAATTACTTCTACGTTACTCATTCTAGCCTCTGTTCGTAATTCGAAATCTGGAATATTGGTCTCGTCCTCTTTGGGAAATGAGTTTCGGATAGCTGTGTTTAACAAATCTGCTTTAGTTGAGCAATCATCGGCGGGATTGCCATTTCTATCACGTAGTGAGGGTGTTGTTTGTATTTTGTCTCTAATATATTTGAGATATTCCCCGTCGGGGGTTCGAATCCCCCTTCGGGCATGGATGTTTGTGCTGTTTTTAGTATAAATTAGTTCATAAGTAGTTTGTAAGTTTAGGGGCTGATGACCCCACAGTCTAGTCCCATGTGCTTTACAAATATTAGAAACATTATATTTGACATATGACCAAATTCTGTGTAGGTTCCCAGTCAAATTTCGAGAAAGAGTATCGTTGTGGAAAGTAGTCAATACTGGGGATTTTGTGTTTGTTTCAATATAGCATGCCCTTTTCGTTGTTTTGCAACAGTGTCATGTCTTGTGTACCAAGGAGGATCACCATCTTCTTTTATTAATTTATTTGGTATAAAACTGTCAATTGCTTTCGATACTATTTCTTTGAATTGGAATAACATATGGTCTGCAATTACGTTTAGTTTTGGAATGAGTCGAAACTGTCTTTCAAGAAGCAAGTTAGTGTATTTCTATCTGCATTTCTGAACAAATATACTTTTCGTCTATTTTTGGTAACATTGGGACTTTCGATATTCAGTCTCGCTACGACAGCCCTGTGATCACTAATACCTGTATCCCTTTTGATGCTAGTTATGACCTCAGCATTATTTGTTGCAAAGAGATCAATGTGTTTTGACACCGATTTACAATTCTAGTTGGCTCGTGAACTAATTGTTCGAAGTAATTCTCAGAGAATGCGTTGAGTACAATTTCACACGATGTTTTATGCGTACTTCCTGATTACGCCAACAGATTGAAGGTCACGTGCGTATTTGCAATTAGACACAGGTTTTCTTTGAACCTTTCTACTGTTGTATCGTCAAAGTTGTATCGCCTTACGATTACAACCTCTACCCATAATAGCTCACACGAACTATAAACTTCAACTTCACTACACAAAAGACTACTTTTGACAGCGACAAACACGTCTCTACCTATTTTATTTAATCTGTCCTTTCTGAACGCAGATCTTTTCCAAAAACTTCAGCTCAACTTATTTCCGGCTTGAGCCAACTTTCACTGTCTAAATGATGTGTGTTTCGGTGCTTTCTATTAACGCTTGGAGCTCTGGTACTTTCCTGACACAGCTCGGACAATTTACAACTGTTATACCGATAGTTCCCAGATCTACATTTCTCCTATGATCCACCTGCTCCCTTTCAGTCTGCCTATTTTGTTTTTCTCCGAAGCCCTATATCCTAAAACCTCGCCGAGTCCACACCACACAATCCCCACTGCCCATGTAGCTGCTTCCTGTGTGTAGCTTCCTGCGTTTAGCAGAACCTGCAAAACCACCACCCTTTGCCGCAAATCGAGGAATCTGCAGCTTACACGATTACAGAACCGCCTGAGCCTCTGATTCAGACCCTCCATTCGGCTCTGTACCAGTGACCGCAATCGGTCCTGTCAACGATGCTGCAATGGTCAGCTCTGCCTTCATCTCTCAAGAAAGACTGGCAGTCTTTACCACCTCAGATAGCCGCTCAAATCCGGAAAGGATCTCTTCTGATCCAAAGTGACACACGTCGTTGGTACATGAGCAATCACCCGCAGTAGGCTGCACCCTGTCCCCTTCATGGCATCCGGAAGAACCCATTCCACATCTGGAACGACTCCCCCCAGTATGCACAAGGAGTGCATATTGGGTTTCTTCCCCTCCTTCCCGGCCAAATTCTTAAGGGGCATCATATCCACCTGACGTTGGAGCTCCCCACCACAAGCAATCCCACCCTCTGAGATTTCCCTCTGACTGAGAGGTGACCACAGGACATGTGGCACCATCCGGCTCAAAAACACTATACATCTCCGACAGCACTTCGAACCTCTTTTTTTTTTTTTTTTTTTTTTTTTTTTTTTTTTTTTTAAGACGGACTGGGAGGGCCTTACGATCGCCCCCCCTCTCCCCCAGAATGTCTTACGCCATCCTGTCATGCGCCAGGGAGACATCACAATCCACCAGAGATGGGGCAGCGATCTCCTTGTGTGCAGTGACTGGACTGGCCAATGCTGTGGGCTCATCGGTGGGCACATCAGACACACAGGGTGACTGTTGGATCCCTGCGACTGAGCAACGGCAGAAGTGCCCATCCACCACAGCCTTAAGTTTTGTAACTGCAGCCAACACTGCTTGAAGCTGGGAATGAACAGTCACTAACTCAGGCTGCATCTGCAGACAGCAATCACAGTCCATAGCCATACTAAGCCCAAAGAACAATTGAAGTATAAGACTCGAAACCGTAAGTACCTTTGAACCAATAATAAACGAGCGGGAGCGTACACTAAACTGTTTACACGAATATGAAAGTAAATGAAGTCACGAACACACAAAAATTTAAGGAAATGAAAACGCAGAGAGAAAAAAATCAAAATAAGATGCTTCTGCTGAGAAGCCGGATTTACTCACAACTGCTGAAAGCTGAAGAAGTTGCTGTCTGCTGACGTATGAACCGATGGTAATAAACAAACGGTAGGTCTGTTTCAAAACAAAGAAAGACTACTGTCGCGACACGATTCACACTGCGGAATAACACACTAACCAGATATTAAACGCGAATATGAATCAAGTACAAAAGCGAGCACAGGATAAATTTGATTAACTTACGGGAAAGCGTACAGAAAAGTCAAAATATGTTGCTTCTAATGAGAAGCCTGTTACACTTACAACTGAAAATGTGCTGTCACTGGATAGGTGCGCGCTGGAGGACGGCCACTCTGCGACTGAACATTATCCTTATGGATTTTGATAAGCCATACAACCTGCAGTTATCTGCAGTTCTTTCACCTTTCGATTGGGAGTGGGTTTGATACGACAATGGCAGCTCATCAAAGAGTTCATTATAGCTCCACGACAGCTAAACAATCATATAAATTTGAGCGTCTTCCAGTTATGCGAAGATCGGAGTCATCCAAATCAACTTATCTGACAGGGACCTGGTCGAAGGACTCACGTTCGCCCATAATAAAGCACTGAATTTCGTTCCTGCACCACGCACTATGACCATCAAGGATTTCATCACTGGAATAGAACTGGCGGTGCGTCCTATCTCACAGTACGACGCTGAGGAAGTAAGACTTACCGCCAGTTGCATTTTGACCTTAGCCAAGCCTCCGAAATCTAACACCAGCGGAGGAGAGAGGGGCTCTGTTTACTACGGAGAGATGAAGATCTCGCTGCACTGCCAGCTAACAATGGAAATGCTACTTTCGTTCTTAATACTACCGATTATCGTAGCAAAATGGCATCACGGTTGGAGGACAGTAGATACAAATATCTAAAACGGGATCATACTTTGTCGTACAGTAGAAAAATTACGAAGCTGCAGAAGAATTCTGGTCTACCAGAAGACATAACAAAAAACCTCAGAGTACAAGCACGTAGACCTCCGAGGTTGTAAAAGCTACCGAAAGATCCATAAGAACAATGTCCTTTTAATACCTATTGTCAGTGCAGGCTGGACAAATACCTAACAAAGTTGATGACTCCAATACTTGGCTGATGTGAACATCATATCAAAAACTCCCAGATGTTCATAGAAAAAAACCAAACAGATTAGGATCGACCCAGGTATATTCTTGTCAGCCTGAATGTGGTCTCAGTGTTCAAAAGAGTTCCTAGGGAGGACACATTGAAACAGCTGGCGGATATTTTTTCTTCTGAAACAAAAACGTTGTTGCAGCATGTGATGATGACCACCTACTTCTTGTATTGTAACAAATTCTATGAAATGATGGACGGTATGGTGATGGACTCTCCGTTGTCTCCAGCAGTGACCGGCTTTTTAATGGAGAACTTTGAGGAACATGCATCAGTTTCAGCTCCCCTTTATCCATTTTCGTTTTATTGTCATGTTGACGACACATTCATCATCTGCCCACGTGGCGCAGAAGATCTCGAAGAATTCGTGGAACACATGAACAGAATACAGCCCAACATTCGGTTCACTGTCGATATTGAGAAGGAAGGGTGGCTGCTATTCTTATATGGTTTAGTACAAAGAAAATCGGAAAGGCGTCTCGGCTACTGCAAGTGGACGCATACTGATCGATGTCTCCATGCACAGAGTTTCCATCATCCAGGTCAGAAGAGAGTGGCTATGAATACCTTGGTGTACATAACTAAACATGATTCTGAGTAGGACCACTTGGAGTCGGAAATTTACCACCTTAATCACGTGTTCCGAAAGAATGGCTATGGTTCATACAAAGTAAAGACAGCGTTCCCAATAAACGGAAATGTGAAAATGTTGAACAGTCATGGGATGAACCACCGTTTGTGTACCTTCCTGTCTGTGGCCCTATATCCAGCAAATGGGAAGAATCCTGAGTAGATAGGGTATAAGATCCATCTTCCGTCCTCCTAAGAAAATAAAGGAGATGCTTCACTCAATTAAGAACAGTCTTGGCCTCATGATTCCTGGGATTTAAAATATCCACTGTGAGCAGGAAGCAATTATATAGGTCTGACTATTCGTACTATTTTCGATCGCTGATCGCTGTACTGAACATCAACAGCATATTAAAACAGAGAACTGGAGAATTCGGCAATTACAGAGCACAACCTCATAAATAAACTTAAAATACTGTTTCGTTTTGTCCCAAGCTGCCACATACTGGGATTCTGTTATCAAAGAGGCTGTTGAAATAGGAATGAGCGAGAACAACTTTAACTGTGACAGTGGATACAATCTCAGTAAAGCATGGAAACGAGCGCTAGCTGCTGAGAAGCAGCAAAGACATTCCTCACAGTGTTTACTATCCGACTGATGCAGTGGCGCCACTAGCACAGACGTTGACATAGCCTGCGATAGCAGTATGTAGCAAGCCCCTACCATGCCGTAGTGGAGAAGCGAGGCAACTGTCTCCGAATTGAGCAGCAACAGGGAGAAAAGGAGTTTCTGGCATATCCTGACTAAGAGAAGGGATGGTTGGTGGGACACATTCTGAGACATCAAGGAATTGTCAACTTAGCATCAGAAGGAAGTGTGTGGGATAAAAATCGTAGAGGGAGACAGAGGGACGAATACAGTAAGCTGATTCAAAAGGATGTAGGTTGCTGTACATATTATCAGATGAAGAGACTTGCATAGGACAGGGTAGCGTGGAGAGCTACATCAAACTAGTCTGCAGACTGAAGACCACCACAACAATAATAAGTTATGTAAAGAGATGTGCCATATTACAACTGATATTGAAATATTTACGCCTATACCTGTTATTTAGGTTACGTTGTTTGTAGAAATATGTATTTCGAAGTGTAATACAAAATATGTACTCTAGATATTTTACGTACGTTACATTTTCTGTATAAAGGTAAATTTTGAAGTGTAATACATTTTCATGCTTTGTAAATACTGTACTGTCATTCGATGCAGTTTGTTCTGGGATATGTATCATATTTTACACTACGTTGAGGAATTTTAACCATTTAAATACTGCAGCACGATTGGTTCAAAATAATTTAGTCTTTCACTTCAATGGCAAATGAAAACTTAAGAACAAGTTAAGTGTTACATCGCATGTTTGGTTAGCAACCAAATAAATAGTATTGTGAGTGATTATTTTCCAAGGTTGTTTTTGCAATAAAAATAGTTAAAAGTGTACTGAATTTTAAAAAGCAGTACTAAATAGAAAACCAGGGCAATAAATATGGACAGTGGCAGTTTGGGGGAGGGAGATGGCCTGCTCGCCCTCCCCCTCAATGTGCACTCACACGATCGTGATTTACATGGGACAGAAGCTCTTTTAGAAATGAGTGTGGATAATGATAAAGCGACACATTCGACAGCAAAAAGAGCGATGGCACAGAATGAAAAATTAAGGGAGAAGCAATGTGCCATCATCACCAAACAACAGCAACATCAACAAATATAGTAGGACAGGAGGTAACGAATTTGACATCTCTCAGCTCAGGTATGTTTGACACTTTTTCTTTCACTGCAGGACACAATCCTCTGCCTAACAAGGGGATACTGATGACTCCAATGGTCGATACAGTTAGTAACCAACAGCATGTACATGAAACGCAAAGGATACAAATGGAACGTATTACACACACGAATGCGAAAGTAACATATGAGCAAGAAAAAGGCAACAGATACAATAGTGATGCAGTAGGCCCATTCTATGTGTTTGTTGACGGTCTCAATGGGAATGTTGGTAAATACCATGCAATGGCTTTGGGTAATGTATATATACATTGGATTGCGAGTAGAAGAATAATATATCAACTCTCAAGGTGGGGGGAGGGGGGGGAACAGAATCCAAATTGATTTGACAACCCGGGAGGCAGCAAACAATTTTGTAGAGGGCGACCCATTTATTCATAAGCAGATGGTGGCCTATATACCATACCACAGAACACATCAACAGGGGGTTAGAAAAAACATAGACACAGAATTGATGGAACTAGAGCTGATAGAAGCTATTCAGTCTACAATTCCAGTCACCCACGTATTTAGAATTGTGATGCTGGTGTAACACAACACATACTCCAACATACTCCACAATTCCTACCGTAATAAGTGACAACCTCAAACAACAAGAGATTGAAAAAGCATCAGCAATCCCAAACATACCATTTAAAGAAGCTGAGGAATACATCCAGTACAGATCATATGCTTCTGTGGTAGGTAGCTTAACAGGAACCAGTCGGATTGGGATAAGGAATTTCTCCCTCAAAAATATACAACACAAATACACCACAACTGTATACCAAAGTAGACCAAAAACAATCAGAACTACATCAACTCCAGCCCTCTGTTTGCCAATGTAAACCTACCAATGTCTCTCATTGAAGAGAACCCGTATACACCACGACACAGTGTACCTTGTCAAATATGGATCAGACAAATATACACAACATGCTTACCTCAATAGTGCTAAACAATAAATATGGATCATAACAAAATTAACCTTTATCTAATACCTACATACATGAATAAATTAATAGAAGTAAAAATTCTTCAATGGAATGCATGATCTTTGTATGCCAACAGAGAATCATTCATGGACGAACTATGCTCCAATTAGTATGATGTTGTTGCAATAAGTGCGACCTCGATTAAACCAAACATGACATTTAGATGTCGGGGCTATCATGTGCTAAAATTAGATCAGGAGGATGGTACAGGTGGTGTAGCCATACTGATTAGCACGAAACTCCTCTGTAAGCCAATTTCAATACCACTGTCTACCCTTCATTTTCAATCAATAACTACTAACAACTACTCTATATCGCATCTGTATATCGGTCCCCTAAGTGTCAAAATTTTGAACCATACATATGCACACTACTGCAACATATGCCAAAAACAAAGATAAAAACAATTAAAAGGGTTAAATATCTTTTGATAGATTGGCCATGTTGATAAAACGCAAAACTCGAGCAACTGCTCGTGTGTCATCAGCTAAATGTTCCTCCAGAGTAGATCGAACGTGAAGGACTACACGGAGATGATTAAAATTGGGACAAGACAGTAAAACATGTCACACCGTCAGCAATTCACCGCAGGAGCACAGAGGTGCAGGGTCGGCGGTTAGCAAATGACGGTGGCTGAAACGGCGGTGGCCGATTCGCAACCGGGCCAGGATGACCTCCTCTCGCCGAGAGGAGCGTGAGGAGGTCCTCCAAGCGGTCAGGATCGGTTTTACAGTTCTCAATTTATTGTCGTGCAGTGAGAACCACGCACTGTGCCAGGACGACACGATACTCCGGCGAAGAGCCCGTTGAACATCGTCTGATGGGACGCAAAAAGTAGCCATGCAAGGCAAAAGAGCTGCTGCCTTGGCTGCTATGTCGGCGGTCCCATTCCCGGGCACACCCACGTGGCCAGGGACCCACAGAAAAGAAATGTAACAGCTGTCATCTGCTACCAACTGGAGGGAGCGTTGGGTCGAGGATGGGTCGAGAGAGGGTCCTTAAGACTCTGCAGGGCACTAAGGGTGTCCGAACAGATGGCATAAAAGGGATGGCGGCGGCGGCAGGTATATAAAACAGCCTGGTGGAGGGCAAAAAGCTCAGCCGTGAAATTCGAGCACTGGTCAGGGAGCTTATATTGGAAACGGTTGTCCCCGACGACAAAGGCAGATCTGACACCATCAGTGCTCTTGGAACCATCAGTGTAGATAAACATGACATTAACGAACCGCGAACGGAGTTCGACAAGCCTCGAGTGGTATACCAAATCCGGGGTGCTCTCCTTGGGCAGCGAACTAAGTTCAAGGTGAGTGTGAACCTGGGCCTGATGCCACAGTGGCAATGGGCTCTTGCTCAACCTAAATGTTGAAGGAAGGGTAAAATCGAGCCACTGAAGTAGGCAGCGAAACCAAACTGTAGGTGGAAGCAAGGCTATCACAGACAACTGATATTGGCGATCGAGAGAGTCGTCAAAAAATAATCTGTAAGATGGATGGTTGGGCATCGACTGCAAGCGGCATGCGTACCAACACAAGAGTATGTCACGCAGAGTGGTCAAGGGTAATACATCAGCCTCAGCATACAGACTTTCAACAGGGATGGTATAAAACGCATCGGTCACCTGGCGTAATCCCTGATGGTGAATAGATTTGAGACGGCGGAGAATCGACGGCCGTGCAGAAGAATATAAAAGGCTTCCGTAGTCAAGCTTCTACTGAACAATGGCCTGGTAAAGGTGAAGCAGGACGGTTCGATCCGCTCCCCATGATGTGCCACGGAGAACATTTAGGGATCGTGCACAATGGGCAGCCAGGTAAGACACGTGTGGGGACCAGCAAAGTTTACGATCCAGCATGAGTCCCAAGAATTTCGCTGTCTCCACGAAAGGGAGAGGTACGGGGCCGAGACGTAGAGATGGTGGAAGAAATTCCTTTTATCTCCAGAAGTTTATACACACCGTTTTTCAGTGAAGAATCGGAAGCCGTTTGCAATGCTCCAGGAATATAGGCGGTCAAGACAGTGTTGAAGACAACACTCCGAAAGACAGGTCCGCTGGGCGCTGCAATAAATTGCAAAATCATCTACAAATAGGGATCCGGAAACGTCGGCTGAAAGGCAGTCTACGATTGGATTGATTGCAATGGCAAAAAGAGCCACGCTCAAGACAAAGCCCTGTGGCACCCTATTCTCCTGGCGAAAGGTATCTGACAAAACAGAGCCCACCCATACCCGGAATTTGCGATCCGCCAAGAACGCTTGAATAAAGAGAGGGAGGCGGCCACGAAGGCCCCATGTGTGCAATGTGCGGAGAATGCCCGCCCTCAAACAGGTATCATAAGCCTTCTCTAAGTAGAAGAACACTGCTACCGTTTGACGCTTCCTTAAAAAGTTATTCATAATAAAGGTCGACAAGGTGATCAGCAGCAGAGCGGTGTCTACGAAAACCACATTGGATATTAGTCAGGAGGCATCGAGATTCGAGGAGCCACACCAACCGAGCGTTAACCACGCGTTCCATCACCTTACAGACGAAGCTAGTAAGAGAAATAGGGCGATAACTTGATGGAAGATGTTTGTCCTTCCCTGGTTTAGGAATGGGGACAACAATGGCTTCACGTCAACTTGTGAGAACCTGACCTTCATTCCATATGCGATTATAGGTGCTAAGTAGGAAACACTTGCCCGCAGGAGAAAGGTTTTTCAGCATCTCAATATGGATGGAATTGGGACCGGGTGCAGAAGATCGGGACAGGGCGAGAGCAAGGTCTAGCTCCTGCATAGTGAAGGAGACATTATAACTTTCACGATTAAAAGAGTGGAAAGAAGGCGGCCGTGCCTCCTCTACCTGTTTGCGAGGGAGGAAGGCAGGGTGGTAACGGGTAGAGATCGAAACCTCCGCAAAGAAACGGCCCAATGCGTTGGAAACGTCAGAGGGGTCCACGAGGACTGCGTTCTCCACGGTCAGGCCAGGAATTGGGGAGTGGACCTTGATGCCGGATAAACGGCGTAGGCCATCCCAGACAGCCGAGGAGGGAGTAAAGCGGTTAAGAGAACTGGTAAAAGCAATCCAGCAAGCTTTTTTGCTGTCGTTTATAACACGACGACATTGCGCTCGTTTATAGTTGATACTATTCTCCAACGTTGGGTGGCGGCGGAAGGTGCGTAAAGCACGGCGGCGGGCTCTAAGAGCGTCATGGCACGCTCCAGTCCACCAGGGGACTGGGACGCGACGTGGAGAAGAGGGTGTACAAGGTATGGAATGTTCGGCAGCTGTGAGAATAACCTCTGTCAGGTATTCGACCTGACTGTCACAGCTGGAAAAGTCCTGATTGTGAAAAACTGCCATGGAAGAATAAAGCCCCCAGTCGTCTTGAGAAATGTTCCAACTGGTGGGACGAGGAGATGGGGAATGATGCAGGAAGTGGATGACACAAGGAAAATGGTCACTCGAGTACATGTCAGAAAGTGCATACCACTCAAACCGACCAGCAAGCTGAGGAGTGCATATCGTGAGGTCTATATGGGAATAAGTATGTGTTGTGTCTGAAAGGAAGGTCAGTGCACCGGTGTTGAGGCAGACAAGATTGAGGTGTTGGAGAAGGTCCACCAAAAGGGAGCCTCTCGGACAAGGTGCCGGAGAGCCCCATAGGGGGTGGTGGGCATTAAAGTCGCGTACCAACACGAAAGGTGAAGGAAGCTGGTCAACGAGGTGTAGCACATCTGCCCTAGTAAGGGCGGATGACGATGGCGAATAGATATTACAAAGGGAAAAGGAAAAGGTGGATAGAGTGATGCGGACGGCAGCTGCCTGTAGGTGGGTATGCAATGTAAAGGGATGGTGATAGACGTCGTCCCGAATGAGCATCAGAACCCCTCCATGGGCTGGGGTACCTTCCACAGGTGGCAGGTCGAAACGCACAGAGGTGTAGTGGGGGAAGACTGCACGATCACTTGGACGTAACTTAGTTTCTTGGAGACAAACTAGAAGCGGGCAGTGCAATCGAAGGAGTAGTTTTAATTCCTCCCGATTGGAACGAAAGCCGCGAATGTTCCATTGAAGGAGCGCCATGATAAAAAATAAGAGAAGAAAGGAAGAGAAAAAGGAACAAGCAGGTGGTGTCACCTCGACAGACGCTGAGGACCGGACTTCGAGGGAGCATTACTGTTGCCATCTAGAGGCAGAGAGTCATGTTCCATAGGTTCAACTGATACATCTGCCACCTTCCAGAGTTTATCAGGAGGGCAGCTTCAGCCGTCGGTAAAATGCCGGTTGCCCGGCTAAAAGTAGTGTGTCCCAGCGAGACAGAAGATGATCGGGGCCGACTACTGTTGGGCGGCGTGACGGATTGGTCACGCCTCGGCGGGGAAGGAGAGGATCTCGTTTTTTTGTTGGCTCTTCTGGAAGAGTGACGGTGACAAGAGGCAGTTGACGGTTGGGAAGCCTGAGTTCGCAGAAAATCTTCACGGACGGGTTCCTTTTCCAAAGTCTGGGCATCTTGTTTAGGTGCCCGCAGTTTATTAGAGGTTGACGAAGACTGAACTTTAGAAGCAGCAGGAGGAAGCGGGGACGTGGAACGGGCAATCTTCGGGCTGGCGGATCACACAACTGTGGCAGCGAAAGTGAAGTCACAGGTCTGGGTACCTGAATCCTTAGTAGGTCGAGTGGAGGTGAGGACCTTACTGTATGTGCCCACTAGGAGAACAGTGCCGGCCGCGGTGCCCGAGGAGACTGAGGCGCTCCAGTCACGGTCTGCACGGCCACTACGGTCGGGGGTTCGAATCCCCCCTCGGGCATGGATATTTGTGCCGTCCTAGTTCGTAAGTAGTTCATAAGTAGTTTGTAAGTTTAGGGACCGATGACCCCATAGTTAAGTCCCATAGACTATACAAACATTTGAACATTTTTTTGGAGAACAGTGGGCTATCGACTCGCCAACAACTTTCGAGCGGCAGATGTTGATACCTTTTCCGTAACCCGAATTTGCTGAATAACCTTTTCATCCTTATATACAGGGCAGTCCCGAGAGGAAGCTGCATGGTCACCGTTGCAATTATGGCAGTGAGGGGACGGAGGTGGGCAATCCCCCTCACAAGTGACACATTTTGCTGCATTAGGGCAAGATTGACGGGTATGGTTGTATCTGTGGCATTGGAAACAGCGCGTTGGGTTTGGTATATAAGGGCGAACGGAGATAACTTCGTACCCTGCTTTGACCTTTGATGGGTGTTGAACTCTGTCGAACGTCAAGAACACAGTACGAGTTGGTGTCAGCTGGTTATCTACCTTTTTCAACACCCTATGCACGGATGTTACACCCTGATCGGACATATAGGTTTGTATGTCTTCATCAGACAACCCGTCAAGGGATCTCGTGAAGACTACCCCCCGTGACGAGTTGAGTGTGTGATGCGCTTCTAACTTGACAGAAAAACGTGTGTATTAGTTTTTGGGCCTGGAAGGCACTGTCCGCTTCCAGCAACAATGTTCCATTGCGCTGACGCGAACAGGGCCAGCAATTGCATCAACACCTGAATGACAAAAGGATTTACAGAAGTGAAATGTTTACCGTCGGTTCGAGAGACAACAAGGAATTTCGGAAGAATAGGCAGAGTTTTCTTTTGCTGAGGCGAATCTATCTTTCGTTTCTGGGTCAAAGTCACAGAAGAAGAGAAGGAAGTCATTGCGGAAGTGTCCCCTGTGATTACCGGCGTCTCCGATGGCGCGCTCCTTCCTAGTGGGGGCCCTATCTGAGGGCTTACCCGCCTTAGGTGATTGTTCACACCTCAAGTCACACCTCCCGAGAACTGACAGAGGGCCCAATCGGCATGTTCGGAAGGTACCAGCTCGGGTAATCACCCCTCCCTGGGCCTGGCCTATACCAGGGTGTACGTATGTGCCCTACTTGTCTACCCGGGGCGGGGAATTACGCATTACCCCGTCACCTGCTATGCATGATAATGCATGGGTCAGCCTTCAGACACGCACAGGGAGGAAAGAAGAAGAAGAGAGGAAGTGAAGAGAAAGAAGTGTCTCAAACGCCGAAGCGGAGACTAATGATGAGGAGAAGAAGGCTAGTAGAGTACAGCAAGGAGAGAAAGACAAAGGCAAGGGTTAGGAAAGGAAGAAGCCAAGGAATAAGAGAAACTACAACAAGAAACCACTAACTCGTCTCCGGGCGAAGGCATAAACCGGGAGGGAAAGTGAAGCAGCCTGGGGCAGAAGAAAGGCCGCTTCGGCTCGGGGCCCCGTGCGCGCCACACACGTACCCACAAAAGAGCTGTGGGTCCCCTGGGGGGATTCCTAATTTGTGGAGACTTAAATGTACAACACACGCCATGGGGGTGACCTGTTAATGATAAGGCAGGCGAGTACATCTTGTCTTTTATTTACGAATTATGATAAGGTTACATACAGTGATGGATCTCCATCTTGGAATCCAGGACCATAGATGAGGCCAACCACAGTGGATTTAACTCTGACATCATCTTGTATGAATCAGGTCACAACATGGACCATCTTACATGATGCCATAAGTTCAAATTATTTTCCTATAACCATGTACGTTCAATGTGGGAAAAATACAAACAGAAGTTCCCATATAGTCAATTTGGAACATGGAAAAAGTGGATTGGTGCAAATATAAACGAATCCTTGAAAAAGAGGTTTATTAAATACGAAAAGACCAACTGCCCCACAGATTCTACACAGAATTACGAAACAGTATGTACTTAGCAGCAAACGCATCAATTCCCAAGAGACATTTAACATCAAAACCAAGACGAATAGGCAATCAATGGTGGAGTAATGAATGTACTAAAACAACGGAAGACAGACAAAAGGCACAAAGAGAATATATTAAGCATCCTAACATGAACAATTTCTTCATTAACAAACAAACAGTAGCTAGGACCAAGAAGATATTAAAATCGGCTAAGAGGAGCAGCTGGTTAAAATTTTGTACCAATCTTACAAAAAATGGTAACCCATCATATGTAGCACAAGTTTAACAGATTTATGAATAGTTGCCTCACAGCTACTCCCATAAGTGTCTGCAGCAAACCACACAAGAGACAAATGGACCTAATAACAAATCAGCATGTCCTACCTGGTCTTTTTAGTATTGATAAGTTGACATCAACCATCAAAGACACCCCTAATACAGCTCCAGGAATAGTTCAGATCACTAACCCCATGATACGTAATATTCCAGGGAATACCTTAGAAATGCTTCTCCATATCTGCAAAGAAATATGGATGTAACAAGCATTAGTCCCATATACAAAAAAAGGAAAGGACCCATTGCTAGCCACCTCCTACAGACCGATAGCATCATCAACATGTAAAGCAAAAACAATAGAAAAGCTTACAAAAAGGCTGTTGGTGTGGTGGTTAGAATCTTCATGATTACTACCTGACTCAGTTTGGATTTCGTAGAGGTAAAAGTTGTATCGGAAACATCTCTACATTAGTCACCCGAGTGTTAGCTAGATTTGGTGAGGGCAAATAGACAGTAGGCCTATTTTCGGATATCTCAAAAGCTTATGATAATGTCCAGATATGGATACTATTAAAGAAATTACTACAATTAGGTGCATCATACCAGTTTGTAGAACGAATGTCAACTCTGATCAGTGAAAGAATAGTATATGAGTATATTAGAAAAGATAATGAACTCAAAGGCCAGCTTATAGTGGACAAACACATACCACAAGGATCAGTACTTAGTCCACTTTTATATGCAATATATATATCTATGACAATGAGAGTATGTTATCTTATTCAGTGAATATTATTCAGATGCAGATGACATATGTGTGTTCACTTTTCATGCAGTTTGGCAGGAAAATATAACCAAACTTCCCTCATCTACCAAAAACTTAAGTCACTGGCTTGATAATAAATTCAGTTGGGAGCTGCACACTACAGAACTGCAGAAACGACTCAACAACTCTCTACTTGCAATGCAGATTGGTATCAGACATATGAGACATAAAAATAAAAAAGCTTCCATACTTTTCTTCATTCCATAATATCATATGGGATAATATTTTGGGGTAACTCTTCAAGTCAAGCAAAAATTTTCAGAGTCCAAACGCGTGTAATATGTATTAGTTGTGGTGTAAATTAACAGACATCCTGCAGAATCCTCTTCAAAGAACTGGGTATATTAACGACTTTCTCTCAGTATATTTATTCTTTAATGAAATTTGTCATAAATAATATATCCCTTTTCCCAACAATCAGCTCAGTTCATACCTACAATACTAGGAACAAAACTGATCTACACAAGGACTTAAAAGCACTTACTTTAGTTCAAAAAGGGGTCCAATACTCAGGTACACATATTTTCAATAATTTACCAACAACCATGAAAAATTTAGCTACAAATAAATATCAGTTTAAGAGGAGCCTAAAAGACTTTCTAGTGGCCAACTCCTTCTACTACACTGAGGAATTCTTAAATAGAACCAAACGATGCATTTATCTGTATTCATGCTATTAGTATTATTATATTATGAGCTTGTAAAAAGTTTATGTACCTGTATTAGTAATATTATATTATCAGCTTGTAAAATAGAATGACATGTTCCATATCCACGAGGATCACCTTAACACGGATCTATGGAACAAACCAAATATGATCTGTGAAAATGGCCTGGAATTGGCACCAGATAAATCCTTTATGGTTATATTTACTAAAAATGATGACACACCAAGAGATTGTTAGATACATGTAGATGGTAAAAGAATAAAGATGAAGGCGATTATTCGTTTTTTGAGAATGACATAGGACAGTAAGCTAACTTGGGCAGCAGCACATAACCACACCATAATTGAAAACAGCGAGCAAGCGCTAAATATAATCAGATCACTGACAACTACATGGTGGGGGTCGCACCCTTCAGTGCTACTGCTCCTGTATCTTGTCCTTATTCACTCTAGACTCAATTACAGGTGTATTCCTTGATGAAATAGCAATTCTATGCAAGTCTATGTGTATATATATAAAAAATTAATTTTTTAATGTTTATTATTCTTTGCCTTTATGATGTAACTATGTTCTTTTATTGTGTGGCTACAATTGCATTCCCTTTAATAAATCATTAAAACTAAATGTTTGTATTGAATAAAAAAACGCTCTGGTAACAATGTTTTATCAGGTTATGGGCCCAGAGACGGAAAACAAATAGTCAGAATTTTAAAACGTAACTATTGTGGAAGCATTTTTTTTATTGTTGAATCGTCCACTTCGATTGACAGTATGTCGGAAGAATATTATGAAAGCAAATATCGAGTTCCAATTTAAGATGGAAACAATTTCCAAAACTGGAAATTTCGAATGCAAGGTATGTTGGACGAATTAGATTTGTTGGATTTGATTGCAGGAAAGTATACAGAACAGGTGAAGTTTCAGAGTAGTGAAGTTGAAAAGGAACGAGGATAAGGATAATAGTTTAAAGATAATAAGGATAATGGAACGAATTATGGACAGTGAAAGTGAAAGACTTCAACAGTGCATTTTGGATGTGGAAAAACTTGTGTGACACATTTCAAAGAAAAAGCATCACTAGTTAGTTACTTCTGTGTAAACAGTTATTGAAGTTGAAGTTCAATCCAGTAAAAGGTACAATGAGTGAGCATTTTTTAGAATTTGACAAGTTGGTACGCGATCTTCGGTCGACAGGTGCGATTGTTGAAGAAACTGATGCTGTGTGTCATCTTCTATTAACAATGCCACAAGAATATGACAGTGCTGTAACTGCACTCAAGACGTTATCTACGGAAAATCTGAAGTTAAGTATCATAAAAAATAGGCTCATGGACCATGAAAGTAAGTATGCAAACTCTAAGAAGAAACCTGCAGTATACACCGGACAGAACACAGTGTTTAATACGTACCACAAGAATTCCAGTAATAGGAAAACTAATTGGAAAAACAAATCTGGTAATGTTGGTGAAAGTGATAAGTACAGTTCAGGTGGAGATAAACAGTATAGTTTTAAATGCCATAATCGTGGTAAATTTGGACACAAAAGAGCTGACTTCAATACAAGAATGAAAGACAAGAGGGGTTCTGCAAATTCAGTAAATTGTGATACTCAAGATGCTTCTGTGAATTTGGATGCATATTGTTGTTCGACTGATGCATTCAGTGAATCCGTTTCGTGGTATCAGGACTCAGATGCAAGTGAACACTTTGTGAATGACTTGAAACATGTTGATAAAGTGCACATTCTTGAAAGATATGTATGCTCTGAAATTCACCAGGATCTCCTGCTCAGCGCTTCTTACTGAAACACTGGAAATTTGGCATCAAAGGTTAGGACATTTGAATTATACCGATCTAAAAGTACTTCCAAACTATGTGGAAGGAATGAACATTGAAGATTTGAAAACACCACAGTCATGCACCATCTGCACTGAAGGTAAACAAACAAGACTTCCATATAATCAGAAGAGGACAAGAGCAAAACGTTCACTTGAGCTAATTCATAGTGATGTTATGGGTCCTATAACTCACATGTCTTATGATGGAAAGAGGTATATAATTACATTTATAGATGACTATACCCGTTTTACAGCTTGTTTATGTGATGCAGAATAAATCTGAAAAACTGGAATATGTTAAACAATACGAAGCTATGACAACAGCTCGTTTTAATTCCAGGATTAGTAGTTTCCGCTGTGATAAAGGAGGTGAATATTTGTCAAATGAAATAAAAAGTTTTTTTTAAAGAAAAAGGTATCCAGTATGAATTGACAATGAGGTACACAACACAACAAAATGGAGTGAGTGAACATATGAACAGGAACATTTTAAACAAAGCTTGCTGTATGTTACTGAACAGTAAACTTGGTAAATCTTTTTGGTCAGAAGCAGTGAAGACCACTGTTTACTTGATAAACAGAACACCTACAAGTGCATTAAAAATGACAGTTCCTGCTGTACAAGCTGTGGTGTCGCACAAGTCCAAAGTGCGCGCCACCTACTTTCGCTGCGCGCCGCCATGCACGCACGGCGCGGCATTCTTACGACGACAGCCACGAGCGCCCTCTGTGGCAACACCGCTCGTGGCCACCAGTGAACGACATCGTTCACTTGGGACTGAGTTAGGAACCAGTAAAGACTTCGGAATCCGATAGGCACCAGTGAAGACTTGGCTATCAGTTAGGCACTAGGCAGGACTCTAGCTCAACTATGTATCAACATTCTGCAGTACTATGTAAAAGTTAAGTATTGTATAAATTCTGTGCAATATATATCTCGTTCTAATTTACTCTAGTGTTTCTAGTTTCTGGCTGCTCCTCTCCGTACCTGCACCAGCGTGCTATCTTTATTCCTGTGTCGGTCTCATTCCACTCGGCCACCGACACCTACGACGGAAACGAGACACAAAAGCGGCGACGAGGCTGGGGCACAAAACAAGCTCTAAATGCGGAAATGTACGTTGAGGATGTTCCAGAGACTTTCAGTGACATTTACAGCAGATCAGGTAAAGAAGAATGGCTTCACGCTATAGCAGAAGAGATGCGAGTAATAATTGAAAACAAGACCTGGACTGTATGTGAATTACCTTAAGACAAGGAAGCTATTGACACTAAGTGGGTTTTTAAAGTGAAACATGATGATGCAGGCAAGATTAGTAGATATAAAGCTAGACTAGTTGCTCATGATTGTACTAACAAAAAAAAGAGGGTTTGATTATAATGAGACATATGCACCTGTAGCGAGGCTGACTACTTTAAGAACATTACTTGCCGTTATGAATCATGAAAAATTGATTGCAAATGAAATGAATGTAAAAAGTGCTTTTCTTCATGGAAATTTTTGTAAAGATACCAGCAGAATTTAATGAAAAACCAGGTGCTGTAGGTAAGATAAACAGAGTAATTTATGTTTTGAAGCAAGCTTCAAATTCTTGGAATTTAATGTTTGACAAGTTTGTTAAAAATTTATGTAATGTTCAAAGCAATGCTGGTGGATGTCTATATACTTTCAGGAACTCAGACACTAAGGTTTATATTTTATTATGCGTTGATGACATACTCATATTAGGAAATGATATAAAAAAATTGAAGAATTCAAATTAACTTTAAAAGGTAAATTTAAGATGAAAGATTTGGGAGAAATAAAAATGTTCTTGGGAATAAAGATAGATAAGAGGGAGGATGGAATAATCATGAGTCAGAAAACTTATCTGGAAAATCTATTGAAGAGGTTTGGTATGAATGAATGCAAGCTAGTTAACACACCTGTGGAATTAAATTACAGGGAAGTTAAAGATGATAAAAGACTGCATGAGAAAATGCCTTATAGAGAATTAATAGGATGTTTGCTTTATGCAACTCAAACAACATGACCTGATTTAAGCTCTGCTGTTAATTATTTCAGTCATTATCAAAGTGATCCAAAATAATCACATTGGAAAGGTTTAAAGAGAATACTGCATTACATACAGGGCACAGTAAACTATGGGATTCATTACAAAAATGAGGGAGACAATGGAAGTGTAATAGCTTATGCTGATCCTGATTGGGCAAATAGTTCAGATAGAAAATGAAAAACAGGTTATGTCATCAAGCTGTTTGGTAACACCATAAGTTGAGGATCTAAGAAGCAAACTACTGTTGCATTATCTTCTACAGAAGCCGAATTTGTATCACTTGCAACTTGTGCCGCAGAATATTTGTGGTTTGAGAAGTTGTTCCAAGATTTAAAAATTTTGAAAAAATGAAAAACTTGTAATTTATGAAGACAATCAGTCTTACATTTCTTCTCTTTGTAAATGGGAATATAAAAGACTGAAACACAAAGATGTTGAGTATGCTTTTGTTAGAGACTTGTATCTGAAAAGGATAATAGATGTTAAACACATTGCTACACAAAATCAGTTAGCTGACATTTTTACAAAACCACCGTGCAAAGAAAAGTTTGAAAAAATGTCCAAAGGGTTGGGAATGTGTAAAATTGTAAACTAGTGTTACATAGAATGGAGATGGAGTGATGCAATAGCAATTCTATGCAAGTCTATGTGTATATATGTAAAAATTAATTTTTCTTGTGTTTATTATTCTTTGCCTTTATGACGTACTATGTTCTTTTATTGTTTGGCTGAATTCATTAAAACTAAATGTTTGCATTGGATAAAAAACGCTCTGGTAACAATGTTTTATCATTCCTGCAGCCACATGACTTACCAAGCTGTTAGAGAAAATAAGATACATTCCAGTAGCAATTCTTACGTATATGCTTAAGAATGATAAAGTTGATATCAACAAATGCACTACTGGTGGAGGCCCACAAGATGTCCCTTCATATGAGGAATATTCTCTTAGAATGATACCTAGTAGAGAAGCTATTTCACAACATCCAGTACTTCAGATTCTATGAGCCTGCCACACACATTTAGGAAATCGGAATAAAAAGCTGTATGGATTTCCTTGCTGTCTGCATTAGATATTTGTGAGACGTGGTGGCCATTTTGATGCACTTGAAATAACTTTAACTGTCTTGACAACAATTGCTCTTTATTAAGCCCTTAAGCGTTTTGACATGTCGTTATTATCTATGGGTATAAAAAGACATTTTGTGATCAATTAGAAACAAATACAAGCTTGTAGGTTATAGAAACCACCAAGTGATTTTCGTAGGCTGATCTTCCTTCACAGCACTTTTACGTATGTTTATCCCCTTCACCTGCCCTCCTCCTCACTCCCACATTTTCCCTCACTTGGATTCCGTAAAGATACAATGATTTTTGATGAGTGTCAACAGTGTGTTGCATAACATGATCTAGCCTGAAGATGTCAAACTATAGTGAGTAGAAAATATTTTGTGTAGCACTCATCTAAAATAATTGTATACTCTACCTCAGTATGCACTTGACCATCCTACAGAGATGTTCTGGGGGGAATTATAAACTTCTCTTATGTGTGACATGCATCTATGACACCAATAATAATTTTTAATAGTTGTGGTGAGTGAAAGATAGTGTTACTCTTTGCCTTTTTATAGCCTTTGATAATGACGACATGTCGAAATGCGTAAGGCCTTAATAAAGTACAATTGTGGTCAAGACAGTTGAAGTTATTTCAACTTTATGGATTTGTCTTGAAATACAAAAGAGTTACCGATAGGTACAGAGACACTGTCTTCGGATTAGAGTTACCATTCTACAGTTACAACTACCTCCTCCTCAGGGATCACACTCCATTTTGAAGACTAGAGGTCCAGAGAAAACACATGGAGAAAACCATAACATTGCAAAATCAAAGAACAGAAAGAGGAAATTGTGTAATTCAATACACACAGTTGGGTCAGAAATAACAGAGGACAACAGTAGGATGCGGTATTTTTAGTCCTGAATTATAGGTAGCAAAGAAATTTAGGTTACCTCCAACTACCTAGCTGAAACCATAGCAGTGATAAAGGCGATACAATGTTGACTGGATCAGAAACATTCGTATTTTGACATACTTTCAGACTCGGAGAGTATACTACAATTTCTAACATTAAATTATCAAAAATAATTACCAATGACTACATACTTCAAGCTTGCTATTGGTACTATGAATGGTTAAGAATTTATGTGGGTGAAAGCTCACTGTGGAATCGAAGGAAATGAAAAGACAGATGAACTTGCAAAGCAAGCTGCATATAGTGGAACTCCTTTGGAAATAAAGCTCCCCTTCACGGAATATCGACGCCACATGTGCAAACGAGCCTATGAATCATGACAGGATAGGGGACTGATGATGTAGCTGTTTAGTTTTCTTAAAACCAACAACAACAACATGGCAGGATGAATCGATTCTGAGCTCGCAACACAGGAGGCGCACATATGCAAAAATACACCCGCAAATTTCTAAGAGACCATGGTTTGAAACTATTCAAAAAGGAAAGGATGTTGTTGCAATCGCAAAGAAAAATGATAGGAATATGTATGATCTGGACCACAGCAAGCAACCTCTGCGGTAAGTAGATTAAGATTCAATCATGAATCATTTCCTGACCATCTATATAGAATACATGTATTAACCCAAACACCGGCTTCTGTTTGCGATGGAAGTACTCTGGGAGATGCGAACCACATATTATTTCAATGCCCGAAGCATCGAGAGGTGAGGGTCAGATTTGTAGCATCGATAATTAACAACAAAGTGTCACAACCAGTGTCAACCACATCATTGTTAAATGGTAGCGGCATGACAGCATACAGCAAATTAATTGAATTTTTATGTACGCTAACGGAAATATCAAGATATGAAAATCGATTGTAAACAAAGAGTTAATGACAAAAAGAATAACTTTATGTAATAAAATATAGAAGTGACTAAATGGTGTAAAATCTAAGTCAATAGAAAACGA
This sequence comes from Locusta migratoria, assembly GCA_026315105.1. Taxonomy (NCBI): domain Eukaryota; kingdom Metazoa; phylum Arthropoda; class Insecta; order Orthoptera; family Acrididae; genus Locusta; species Locusta migratoria. The sequence continues at coordinate 108,156,008 of CM048745.1, forward strand.
AATTAGTCTTTGGTACTGGTACCTGCTATACTGTAGAATAGCAGTTTAAATGTGGATATCAGTTGGGGGTTGTTATTTCATTAACAGTTTTTTATGTGGTGCTGTGAAATTCTCTTCTGTACAAAAGTTATGTGCTACTACAATGTAGGACAAACAGTGATCTCTATTCGTGACCTGTATCTTCTAGACCAGCGAGCACAGAATAACAGAGAGGCCTTACAACGACAGGGAAATGAAGGCAGCTGAGAGCATGATACCCAACCAACTTGGCGACCGAACGCCACCCAGCCACAGCTACATGCACGGGGTAGTTTATTGAGTTCGCTGTCTGCTAATTCCTTTTTCGTATACTTTAAGGTGTTCCTTTTTGACAATCTATTTTTGCCATAAATAATTACAAATTTCGGCTAGGGATAGCAAATCGTAATATTATACAGTATAAAACAGAAGCACATTTTCCCTCTGTCTGTCCCTTTAAACTTTTATAGCTCGAGAAGTACCGAAAGTATCGTCATGCGGTTTCTTTTAATTTTTTCTTCAGCATCCTGGGATAATGTTAGGCTATATTAATGTCAATATGAATATATATGAAAAAAAGTAAAATAAGAATCATAATGCAGAATCTTTTAGCGATTCTTCACTTTAGTCAACTCTGGAGTCTAAACTAAAATAGCTAGGCGAGTGTACTTAGCATAAACGTGGAGAATATCACGAACATCTACAAAAACACATGAGAGCGTGTTTTTAACTTTTACGAGTGCACCACATTTATCATTTTTGTTTTATAAAGTGCTGGCGAAAGATGGTTTCAGACTACAGATATAGTAATTATGGGAGATCTGTAAAAGTTAGACATATGATCTCGCAGTCTTTTTTTTATTTTTAATCGTTGTGAGTTATATAATTCTATACTATGTATTTTGACGCAGGTCTCATAGTTTAGGCTTGCTACAAAGGTCACAAAAGTTTGGAAGTGGTAAACCATTCTACATTATTATTCTTATTTCAGTTATTTCTCATTTTCGTATTGGCATTTAATATAGCTTATGTTGAACACAGGATTGTACCAAAGAAATTGAAAGAAACCGCATCACGATATGTTCTGCAGTTCTAGAGTTGAAGTAGTTTAAAGATGAATAAATAAAAAGAGTTAAGTCATAATTATTGTATTCCGAAAATTGTATCCCAAATTTAAAATGTTTATCAGTATTAGTCACAAAGTTTAAACTGATTTGGCAACAGGATCTGTGCTCGCTGGGCAAACTTGCTGAAAGTAACGAGTAGAATTTGAAAAGTTCCACCAATCTATTGTATCCAAATTTGTGCGTAAACCATGGGAGCTATAAAAAAGTTGTTTAAATGAAAAGAAATGATCATTTCATTATCTACAACTTTCTTGCTGACGAAAATTTCCTGATCACAAAACAAAAAAAGTGGCAGGCGACTAACTTTTTCATGCCCAATTTTTATTTCGTATAAAAGTAATAGTTCCAATTATTATTTTTATGCAAACACAATATATATTGTACTTGCTGAGAACACTGTTGCATTCCTTCAGTATTGACCTGTCTTCCTGAAAAATTTGGTAATCCTATCCCAAGGGGTTCAAATGGCAATGTATTAAGCCAAGTGCCACTTTAAGAACTACGCATTTACCGGCCCAGCTCCATTTCTACACCCAACCAAGAGGGCTGTTCTAGACAGAGCGTGACAAAACAACATATTCTGTGGTCAACGATTTAAAATTCAGTTTTACTGACGTTCCTTGCCAGCTCTTCAAAACTATAACTTTCATTATTCCGTGGTGACAGAGTTTCAATCACTACGTTTAATCGGGGTCTACACAAACAATAATTTTACGGCGCCTTAGCACTGGCGCTGTAAGCTGCAACGCCAATAACCGTTTACACAAGCAATGGCCAAAAACTGCCGGTAACAGTTTTGAAATGGCGTCAAGAGAAATTGTGCGTGCAGGTATAGAACTTGTGGCATAAATTGCTATATGTGAACTAACCAAAAGGTTGAAAAAAAGACAGTGCAACTGTTGGACGCGGAAGCGGATTTTACGCCGAAGTAGCTTGGGAGATTCTAACATGCTAATTAGAGAATTAACATTGGAAGACCAAGCGCCATCGAGAACCACTTAAGAATGAACGAAAATAATTTCAATCACTTATTGAATCTGATGGGCAAATCCATTCAAAAGGCTGACACGCATATGAGAGATGCTGTTCCTGCACGTTTTAAATTGCAGGTGATGCTACGATACCTTGCTACAGAAGACTCGTTTTCGTCACCGCATTCCGAAAACAACTATTTCGTAGTTTTTTCGTGAAATACTTGACGCTGTATACGAGGCGTATTCAGACCGTAGAGACATCTACTGGCCGCATGGTGAAGCTTGTGGAAATGTGGTGGGGCTAAGTTCTGACGTTTATATTTAGTAAGTCTATGGTTCTGACGCTGTAAAGTAGACCGGCATCCTCTTTTTCTTGTGCAAAGATTTACGGCGCCTTGCGACTGGCGCGGCACAATCTTTGGCGTTTCACACGTCAGTCCTACGGTGCCGTAGGTCTGGCGCCTAGATCATTGCTTGTGTAAATCCCGCTTTACATGCAACCAACACCGCCTAGGCGGAATGTGCAACCCATCTTCCAGAAGACGAAAACCGAATTTCGTAAACCGTTTTTTACTGTCGTGTTTACATGTTATCGCCTGAATCGGATTTCCTAGACCAGTAATGTGGCGGCTGAAAAAACAGCTGATTCAGTTCCTGATTTAGTCAGTAGAATCGCTATTTTTATTCACTTAAATACGCAAGATTCGTGATCAAGCTAATATTTATTCTTTTATTTCATATTTGTAAATGTCACTCTGTCCATAAGTGCCGAATACTAGCAAGAAAACACAATTTGACAAGCCAAGAAAGCTTCAATAACGGTTACGTTTACACGGGCACGAAAATCGATTGTGGAACTGGAATACAGAAGTGGATTTCCGGAATCGATTTTGGAGTGTTTACATGACCAACCAAAAGCGGAATTGGGAAATCTGTTTACGAAATCTGGTTTTGGGAGCCCATGTAAATTGGGTGAATGGCAAATCCAGGATTATGTTCAGGATGGGAGGGGCTGAGGTGATTTTCTAGCGGAAACGAAAATGTTTTTTAATCCGCCGTTTCATCAAATAAGATTCTCGAGATGGTTAAATGCCTTTTATATTCATACAAGGATTGTTAACACTCCAGCTTGGCAAAGAAAAGAAAAGGGGGCAAAAAGCAAGTAAACAACACAAATTTCACATCCACATTAGCCGTCCCCGTAAAGCTCTATCTAATTAACATAAGTCCATTCTCATGATTAAATTCGAAGCTTACCTATGATTGTACTTGTTGGCTGTGACGCCGGTTTAGCGCCCATAGCCGGCGTTTTTTAGCGCAGTGTTTTCATCACTGACTTAAAATGGTGGCTGCGGTTTGTGGTTTATGTTGTGTGGTGTAGCGGGTGCAGTGAAATATGGGGATTACGTATTATTATTAATTTTTGCATCTAGAAAATTATGTAACATATTTTGTTGTGGACTCTGATTTATGCAAAATGAGCGCCGGTTATAATTCGGAAGTGTGTCGTTTATGCACGAATGGTGGAGGTCTAAGGATGCACATATTTGACAAGGAAGGGGAACAAAGACAGCTACTATTCAAAATTAAATCGTGCTTACCTATCATGGTGAGTATTTACGCTCGGTAGAGAAAAGAGCGAAATGCATGTGAATACTTATACAAATTGAAAGTGTATGTATAGGTTTCTTCGTGATATTGAAGGTGGTGGGCTATAATGTCACTTACACCTTTGAGTCTGTATGTAGAACGTAATGACACAAAATCGCTGGGTATATGGAAAGGAGTAGCTACAGGAGGTGGCTTGGGCACCTAATGTTATTTTCAGTTAACTGGTGACAGGTAATGTGGAAAGGTCGCCCATGACCAAGCGAAAGGGTGGTGCTCCCCCTTTCCTTCTTCTAAGGAAATTGAATTAAAATGAAAAAAAGAATACTGTAGCCAGGTGTTTTTCTTTCGAGAAAATAATTTAAAAGTCAGGAATTTTAGGGATAGAACAAATTCATCGAGTCGGAACTGGAACTTCATTATAACTACTTAAAAGTCGTCATTTGTCGTCCAAAATCTTTAAAGTATTCCATATTTTAGATGTAGCCCACCCCCTCCGTGAAACTGTCATATTTGAAAGATGTGTTTTATCATAGCTCCAAGAAACTTGTATTAATTTTCGTTGTTTTGACTTTGTCCTCATGTAGGCCTAGCCTGTTTATACAAATGACTGTCAGTTTCGCCGCGGTGGAGTAGCCGAGCGGTCTAAGGCGCCTCGCTGCGGAGCGCGCGGTTGCTTGCCCTCGGAGGTTCGAGTCCTCACTGGGGCATGCGTGTGTGTGTTGTCGTTGGGTTAGTTTACCTTGGTTTGAGTAGTTTGTAAGCTACGGACTGATGACCACGCAGTTTGGTCCGATAGATTTACAAACATTTGAACTGTCAATTTGTTAAAACGTTCAGTAAACAAGATTTATAGCTGTAGATATAAATAAAAATTATAAAGCTTGTAATCGTAAAATCAGTATATCATGTCACACAAAAAGCTGACAAAGAGAAAAAGAACTTATTATAGCATGTAAAAATACGGTATAACACCGTAGTACTTATATATTGTAGATAATAAATAATTTGTGATTATCCTCGTAAATGACAAATTACCAAACATTCGCGCCATCAGTGCTCACTTGCGGGGGGGGGGGGGGGGGGGGGGAAGGAGGAACCCTCTCTTAACCTATACGCCTACCTCACTGTCAGAGAGAGGCTACAGGTCACTTTTTAAACACAAAATCTTCATCTATAATCTATGTTCTGCTTGTAAACAAACTATTGCCTTTAACTCAGATACCGTATGATGACATTGGTTAAAGCTGGTGGCTCGTATACCAGACTTCAGTTGATTCAGAAGTTGCAACATCCTTAAGCTACTTGCTCTCCCAGAAAACAAAGTTCCTCTCTAACAAAATCATTTCCACATTGTGGCAAACCTGTAGTCAAATCATATACAAAATTTGAGTCAACAAAACTAGTTACATTTAGTTCTGTATCTCTTCTTTGTTAAATGCAAGGCCAAAACTCATTGGACCTTTAAGATAACAAAGGATACTCTTTGCAGCATAACTGAAGACCAGGATACCCCCTGTCAGTTTTGACCCATGACATCATCAACATGTTGGAAAGCCCGTATATGGGATATCATCTTAATAGGCTACTTAGGTATTGTAGATAATAAATTATCTCTAGTTATCCTCATAAATTACAGGTTACAACAACAGAATGTACCATGGCTCACAGGTCTCAGATCAAAAATTCGTGCCTTTGGAAAGGGGGGGGGGACACCTCTGTGTTAACCTATACCTCACATTCAGAGTGAAGCTAAAGGTCAATTTTTAAAACAAAATATGCCCAAAATCTTAATCTATAATCTGTGTTCTGCTTGTAAACGAACTCTCGTCTTTAACTCAGCCACCATATAATTACTCACGCAACCTATAAACATACACGAAAATGACAACACACTGATGCAACAGGTCAAAGCCAATGGTTGGTATTCCCTGTCCTCAGGTGTGCCCTCTTTGCTGCCTTCCAGTGCACACTCGTAAACTTGCTGCATCAGGCCCCTTGCCATTCATACCATACTAATATAGGCCTGCAATAAAGATCCCACTAGTTCTTGATATGGCACATGAACCTTGTCTGCTTGCACTTCCCAAACCTTTAATCCCCCCTTTCATAGGATTTTCTACAGGAGTACAGCATATTAAACCATTTCAGACATCTGCAATGTAACCCTTCTGGTCAAGTTTTGAGGTACCTTCCTTCCAGTTTCTGGGTATACTCATGCCCAGACATGACTTCGCTTCTCCTGGATCTTTCACTTCAAAATATTCAGATAATGCCTGATCCAATGTTTCTTTCATCTCCCGGTTGTAAATTAAATGGCAACAATCATTATCATGCATTTGTATGTTTTGTGAGTTCATGTGCATACATTAATGTTTCTGTTTCGAGCGAGTGAGTTAATGTACATTCTGTAGTTTTAAAATATTGCGGAAATGGAAACGGTTAATGCTAAATGAAAAGGTTGAGATCATCAGTGCCCACGAAAAGGTAAAGCTTAGTGTCAGAGACATGGCCAAGAGGTTTGCTATGGAAAAAAAACATAGATCATTGACATTTTAAGAAACAAAATGGACATTTTAAAGTCGTGGTCTGGAAATGGTAACTTTACGAATAAACACACTTTTCCCAACAAACCAGGCTTAAAAGGGACAGTTTGACATTTTCTCAAGAGCACAAAATTTTATTTTCCCCATTGTTGTCCGTTATTCAGAAGTTTTATTGTACTGAGCCTTGCTATGTGACACTCCCTCAATTGGACTACATACATCTATATTAAGTAAGCCAAGCACTTTAGATGCCTATTGCTCCCAAGCCTTAGAAAATGAAAATTTATACATCTTACCTAGCACACACACTCAAGTTTGTGCCCCTCTTTTATTTACATATTTTAAGTCCAGTGTCAACTGTAACATGACCAGGTCTACAGCGCCACGAGTCTTAAATATTACCCTGTTTTCAAACTGCTGGAGCACATTTAGCTGACAAAAGTACAACATTTTTGAGTTTATAAAGGCCAGTTGATCTAATCCAAAAGAAAATAGCTTAGTCCTACCTCTTTTGATCAACTTACATCCATCTTTGTCAAAAACATCATTTATACTCTTATTAACCAAAGGGACTGATGACCCCATAGTTAAGTCCCATAAGTTCTACAAACATTTGAACACATATTAACCAAAGCACAAACACATTAGTAGCTAATCCAGCGACAAGAGTAACATCCTTGACGGAACTGAAAATAACATGTCATTTCCCTTCACTTAACTAATTCAACATAATCAGCAGTTAAATTTTACTTAAGATGTTGGTAGCCTAGTGTGTTGATTTTGGCAACACTTGAGAATGGCAGGAAATAAGGTGACCATTGACAGAGCAGATGCAGGCAGCTAATTGGAATCATTGGGTTTTGTTACATGAAAAAAGTAATTGTAACAAACAAAAGGATGTAAAAGAATGTCCTTTCATCCTCTCTTCAACCCATTATGATGAATCACAACATGGTTAGGTTTTATATGGGGAAGTGGCAATGTAAGGAGCAACATGTCTTCACAGAGATCTGTCCCCATGTAAAAAAGAATAAATGTTCACACATCTGTGTCTTCTGCATTTGTATCAGTACTTGCACTTATGGCATATTCCCATATTTTGATTAATTTCTCATGCATTAGGATTAGTTTCATTTTAAAATTCCATGTATTAAAATCATACGTGCCTATTAGTTTGTCTACCTCAGGAGCGGTGGTTTTCATCAAGCCTGCATTTAAAGACATTTTGGAAACCTGGTATCACAGGCAAAAAATCACTTAAATGATTTCTTCCAAAACTAAAATCAGATGCAAATTAGAATAATGAAACACAAACCATGTAGCAAGTATTTCATACTACATCATACCTTTAAGCCATACAAATTTCTGTCTAGTCTGTTTTTCTATCTGGGCTTAATGTTTTAGATTTTGTCCTGGGTTCAGTACCAACAAGCATGGGCCCAATATGGAGAGAATTTCGTACTGGGCTCATACTTGATAGTTTGTTAAACAGACAGTTCACTAAACAAGATTTATACTTGTAGATATACATAATAATTATCATGTTCATAAAACTTTTATTTGTAAAACTAGCACAACATCACACACAAAAAGCTACTGGTAACATAAGACAAAGAATAATTATAACATCTAAGGATAATGGTGTAGATGAGGCTACCACTCGCCACTTTGGATAAGGATGCCATTTAGCCAAACAGGAGTAGCGTTCAGGCAGCCTATAAGATTGTGTGTTTCAGTTCTATGTGAAATGGGCGAGATTCGTGGCACGCTAGCTTTGTGCTTACTGAGCTGCATGTTTTAAATTAAAGACACTAATCAATATTTCAAATGTGTATTTCTATGGGGAATTACATTACTTGTTCATTGTTACTGATGATCAGGTGGTGGTTACCCAAGTCTCCATAACAATGTATGCATACGGTAGGTGAAAAGCAGCTCACCCAGATGTTGTGTAAATTTAAAATGTCGTTCATGAGCCATTCACAATTTCTCTTGGTTTACAAAGCATAAAATAAAGCTCATTTCTTATTGACTGCCTGAACGCCACTTCTGATTGGTTGCCTTCACATGCTCAAAGCCGATGGGTGGTATCCTCATCTATGCCAATACTGAATAATTAGTGAATCTTGAAACAACTTTGAGTTAAGGCACATCCCCTCCATATCAGCAGAAGTAGGTGGAGCCCGTTGGTCACATGACTGAATTAGCAGGTGGGCGTGCACTTTTTCGTATTTCATGTAACTAGGTTATGACAAGTCACAAATAATAGCTGCAAGTAGCAACTGAGTGTAGCATTTAATATTTCACCTTGTGCTATATGTTGGCAAGCTGTCGTGCTTTCACTCGTGTGTTTTTTGGGGATGGGGTGGAATGAATAAACAAACAGATAATTTGCTTTGGGAAAATATACTTATTGGTACTATTTTACCTGGCGGCATTGCCACCTTAAAATGTGTTTGAAGCAAAGGCTGGTATCTATATTAGGTTGAAAGGTGATAATTTGGTTTATAAGTGGTAAAGACAGTGAAAGTGAACACATTTCCAACACTCCCCCTTGAGCAAGATTTTTCGGCATTGTATATAAAGTCCCATCAATTAAGCCATACTGTCTTATAATTTTCTGGAATTTTCTAGAAGTAGTAGTCACAGAAATCACTGTATTGGAAAGTCACAGTTTACCCCATCCCTACTGCAGATAGCAGAAAACGCCGTCTCGTGGATGCAGACCAATCATGTGGCAATCATCAGGCTCTGCCTGTTTCTGCCGTTGTGAAGGGGATGTGCCTTAACTGAGGGTTAATTCAAGATTTGTGAATAATTTACCTATCACAGATGATTAACTCAGATAGTAAATTAGACACCAGATTACTAACATCACAAGTAACATTTTCCACCTTACTTCTCTGCAGTTAATGGGCATCTAAAATTCTGCTTTGTATTTGTGTTTTCATTTGAAAGTGCAGTTAAGTACACCACGAGGTTACAAGTGTCTTGAAAAAGTGATGGAATGTAGGCTACCTGACTTTTCCTCCTGGTGCCCAGTTACATACATTGTTTCACCTAAAGCTTATGATACTGTGTATCTCTTGTCACATTTCAATGTGTCATGTCTTGTTGATAGAAGTACATTATAGGTATTGATAATCTGTATATTAGCCTACAGTGGTTGACATAATGGTATTTACTGATTGGTATTGACTCATTATTTGTGTTCAACGAGATTATGAATGTGTAAAATGTTTGGTAAAACTTTGTGACTTCTCAGTTTCTTACACCAGTAAAGTAACATAAATTACAAATTGTGAAATATATTAAAGTTGGTTATATCATGTTAGAGTCATTTTTACATTACATGTGAAATGGATTTAATTTCAGATATCAAAGGAAGACACACTTCCAAAGAACATATGTTACCGATGTGCGTACAAGTTGGATATGTTTTACGAGTTCCGAGTGAGTTGTCTGAATTCTGAAAACATGTTGAAGAATGTATCAGAGAAACATTTACCTTCTGAGAATGGACAGAGAGATCAGGTACAGTAGTCCGTATTGCTCATGGCAGGAAACAAGCAAAATATCAATAATTCAATTGTGTGTGTGTGTGTGTGTGTGTGTGTGTGTGTTACTAGCACTGCCTGTGCTCCTTCACCTGGTAAGTAGACTTCATCTATTTTTTACATATATTTTTCCTGTTAGGAATTTTTTCCTCTATAATAATTCAATAATATGTAACATTTATATATGTGGGATATATTAATCCCTCAATATGTAAAAAAAGATAGAGCCTAATGGGCACTAGTGATTTAGTATATACTGCAGTCAACCAAATTGCTTATGTTTACCATTTAAAATTATCAAGTTGGAGGTGTGAGACTCATGGCCATTAATTTGCACTTGACATGACAAATTTGTGAACTTGATGAAGTGTGGTTCAGAAAACTATTTCCCTTTGTTATCATATGTTTTGAGCTTGTGCAGTGTTTTTTCTTCCATTAGTAGAACATTCACGTACTTCATTGTACTTGTCATAGCAACCACAGTTCCTGTATTCGTGAAGTGAAGTGTTCAATCATACAGTGCAGACAGTCATGGCTGGTGTTTCCATTCTTGATTTGTTTTTTGAAAGGTGTGTGGTATAAGACATTCCTCTGCCTGTTTTCCATCTCCTTATACTGGGAGGATCATTACAGACACAGTATTGATTGTAAAATGTAAACTACCTCGTCTCTACCAATTTACATTTGTGCTCTGCAAGCCATGGTGTGTGGTGAAGGGCACTGGGTATATTTTCCCTCTTCACTTTTCTGTTTGTGAGAGATGCACAGGAAGAACAACTGCAATTCAAATGCTTTAAAATTTTTTCCACAATAGTCTGATGGACATTGCATTGGTTTATATTGTTAGTAAGGACATTTCAAATCTCATTTTAAGCCAAAAGCAAAGGCCAGCGATAGTAGTAAATGTCTCTCTTGGTATGGGATTATTGGATGTAGTATGCTATTACTGATAGGTAATAAGAGTAGTAGTTTGAAAATAAGTTTGCCCTGTCGACTGTGGGCAGAGTTGTGTATGAAAAATAAGTAAAAATAATAATAGAATGAGCCATTAAAGATAAGACATATCTTTATTTTTCTACATAATTTCCAAGTACACTTGGAGACATTTGTCAAACCAAAATGCGGTCCAGGAAAAAAATCAGGGCATTGCATACGGAACCGTTGAACAGCTATCGAGTGGAAACATCTGTCGTTACCTGTCCAAAAGAAGTTCAAAAGCACTCTTGTCTGCAGGTAAAGTGGTACTCACTGTTTTCTGGGATGCCCAAGGAGTTTTGTTGCTGGACTTTTGTGGGTTCCACCATCAATGCTGCGAACTACTGTGCCACTCTGTTGAAATTAAAGGGAGTGATTCGGAAAAAGCGGCCTGACCTCAGATCTGGCATTCTGCTGATGGATGACAATGCGAGACCACTCTTGGTGACGGCAACACAAAACCATATTGCAACTCTTGGTTAGGATTGCCTATACAATTAACCATACAGTCCTGATCTCACATCAAGTGACTTCCATCTGTTTCCAGCTTTGAAGCGGAAGGTGCTTTGGAAGCAATACTGACATCAAACAAGCTGTTCAACGCTTCCGTATTCAGCGTCCTGATTGTTTCGTGGAAGGCTTTTTGAAGCTCGTTAAGCAATATGACAAATGTCTCAATGTACTTGGAAATTATGTAGAAAAATAAAGATATGTCTTATCTTTAACATCTCATTCTATTATTATAGTCAACAGGGGAAACTTATTTTTCAAATCCCCCTTGTAGAACATATGGCACATGGTTGTTTGGGTCAGGTTGGCAGGCATGCACAGACATTATATTAGTGAATGCAACTGCTTGGAAGAAATGGGAAATTTGAGTTAGATCCCATCCCAGAACAAATTTTCATGTCACAAACAAATTATAAAGCTGCAGTATAGACACATTCGCAATCGTAAATACTAGGGTTGCGTCCGAGTGGTTCGGCCGAATCCATAATTTTCCGAATCTAGCACACTGGCTTTGGATTCGAAATTCAATGCATAATGGCCGAATAGTACTGAATTCTGAATCCAAAGTGTTATATGGAAACCTTCAGTTACGAAGGTACGAATGTTGTACTTTACTTTGCGTAACAGTGCACTTTCGTCTGTGTTATTTACTTTATTTTCCATAGATCCACTGAAAGACGTGACATCATAAAACAAAATGATCTCACTTTGAATTGGCCACTACGAAATATACACAGTTGGGTGGCTGTTGTGAAAACAATCAAGTGTATTTACCAGAATCTGATCTGCACTTTTTTCCAGTTTTTTGGGTCCAAAAACTGACTGTGGTTTAAATCGACTACAAAGTGAACGAAGTTCTGATAAATAGCGCTAGAAGCCATCACAAGTAACTTCTTCCATCTAATATAAACAATGCTACACAGGCTTGCTTTGCAGGTGCAAATATAAAATGTAGCAGCCTTCGAAATATCAGTGGCAACAAAAATAAATTTCTTTATGTAAATACCAACAATACATAAAGCTTTAGGATTCCTCCATGAGTTGCCTCATTCTGATTTCACGTACTGTTTCGTTGAATTGTGTAAAGTGCTGGGGTATGTGAACTGTAATGAAGCACTAGGATTTCAAGAAGAAAGTTATTTACCGTATATTTCCATGGATACAATTATCTTCAGATTATACGAGGTACAAATTTTCATCAACATTTTATAGTTTAAGTATATATCTGGCCTATAAGATGACCCCCAAGTTACCCTATTTACCCAAATGCATGCCACACTTTTTTTCCAGTTTTCGGGATAAAAAAATACACCTGCGATAGATTCAGAGGCAAAGCTTCAGGAAGTTCCAAAAAATGCTGTTCAAAGCTGCCATAAGTAGTTTTTGTGATTGGTACACCTGGATTTCACCCTTTGTTGCAGTGTTTGTGGTCTGCTTTAGAACTTTCGTGCGTGTAGTGCTACATTTTATCCGATCATGAAGAAGCACGTTTTTTGTACACTGCAAAGTTTAAAACAAAACAACAAAGTTGTTTCTTTTGCCTAGATGACATTTAATCATGCTGATGCACATATTATGTGGGTGAAAACACACAAACTTGCCCGAGAACAGAAGATAAAGGATTTCGAAGGAAGCCGCATTTGTTGTGTATAGCACTGATATATTTTAACCCTTTCACTGCTATGTACGTAAATATACTCAATTGTTTCGGTGGGACTTTGTATACATTGTGAAATTACTTTTGACATCTGGCATTGTAAAATCAAGCTGCATTGTAAATAATTAATTCTATTTCTGCTTTATGGCATATAGGTTATCGTATGTATCCTTGTTCACTCAGTAAATTAATAAAGCTTGAAAAGAGAATATTTTTTTAAAAAAAATTGCACAAAACTTTGTTTTCATAAATCTTTCATCCAAGATGTAAATTTCATCAGGGTAATATTGCAGATATGCTGCATAGCGCAGCTATAGTGAGGCTTCGACGTCCAAATGATATATATCAAATCAATACGTTTATGTATGGAATAAGCGAATGTTTCTTAATCGGACAGTCGTGCACAATGTGCCATATATATATAAATATATAAATTATAGAAGGAAACTTTCCTGGTGGGATAAACAAATATAAAAAATAGAAAACGGATGACTTACCCAAAGGACAGGCTCGTCGACAGACACAAATAAAATCACACACAAACACATATACAAGCTTCCGCAACCGTTGGTCGTTTCTTCAGGAAAAGAGAAAGAAAGGAGAGGAGAAAGAAAGGAGAGGAGAAAGGGAAGGATATGGGTTTTAAAGAAGTGGGAAAGGAGTCATTCCAATCCCAGGAGTGGAAGGACTTACCTTAGGGCAAAAAAAAAAAAAAAAAAAAAAAAAAAAAAAAAAAAAAAAAAAAAAAAAAAAGGGAAGGTAAACAAATACACACACACTCACACATATCCAAATGCAAACACACCTAGACAGGTGTCTGTAGCATAGCCTTAAAAAGTTAGGTATAGTATGTGAGGGCGCGTAGCGTCCGAATCTACGGTTCAGAAACACTAAATCGATTCACGGTTGTACTTTCGATATATATTATTTCAGGCCGAGCTACTTTGAGTGTAAGCTTTCTTTTTAATTACCTAGAATGCTATACTCCTAGGTTCCAGCTTAACCATATCCTTTAAAATCGTGACATATTCATTAAAATCGTAACATTCGCTTGTTCGATGCGTATCATTTAGATACTTATCCGTTTCGATAGATGTTGTGGTACCCTCACCAGGTGGGACTGACGGAAGATATTGAGAAGGCTCAGAGAAGGGCAGCTCGTTTTGTTTTATCACGTTACCGGGAGGAAAGCGTCATGGAAATGTTGCACGAATTGGGGTGGAAATCATTAAAAGAAAGACGTTATTAACTGCGGCGTGATCTGTTTGCGAAGTTGAATGTGAAAATATTTTGCTAGCACCCACCTACTTAGGGAGACATGACTATCCCAATAAAATAGAGAAATCAGATTGAAAACGGAACAATTTAAGTGTTCTTTCTTCCCACGCGCTATTAGAGAATGAAATGGTAGAGAAAAGTTATGAAAATGGTTAATGAACCCTCTGCCTGGCACTAAATGGGATTTGTGGAGTATCTATGTAGATGTAGATATACCTCAAAATGTTTCATAGCCTACAAATTTTTTTAAGAGGTGGGGGGGGGGAGGGGTATTAAAAAATCCTTAAGATTTAAAATAAAAATCTAATTGAAATTTTAATGATGCATGTAAACAGCCTTGGTTGCAGATAACCAAGGCTGTTTACATACATCATCTTTGTAACCGGATGCTGTACCAGTTGTAGGAATGGAGTGGAAGAATTTTTTGAAATTTTCATTTCTAAAATTTTACTGTAATATTGTCATTTGGGATCCATCCCAGAAGGTTTTACATTCATCACTGGCTTTTAAATACATGTACTTGAGTTGACAGGTTATTTGGGTTCGAGATTCGATTCGGTTTTGGAATTCAGAATGTTTTATTTAAGATTCGGGACTCGATTCGGTAAAATTGGGGTTTGACCCATCCCTAGTGAATATGTTTCCTGTATTGAATAAATGTTGTCATGGTGTTGAGTGTATGAAATTAGATGGCATCATTTTGATTTGATTTTTCCAGGGAAGCCAAAACAGTCTGGGTCCAGCCCGCCACTGCTCGCACCGAAACTAAGTTTATTGTGCGGTATCGCTCCCTGTATATCTAGTAAAGCCAACCAATGCCCTTGAACAGTGCAAGGAGTCCCTTTACCAGTTCTTTATTAGACACAATTTCTTTGGGTCTGGTTGTCCCAAATGTTCTGTGCCTTTAGATGGCATCATAGTTGAATATATTGTGAAGAATGTTATCGTATGAAACAGAATGGTCCATAAAATATAATCTGTACTCTTATGTTCTTATAAAACCACAACCAGAGAAATCCAGGCATTTTAAAATTCACTTCAAGGGTAAAAGTTTATATAGAGCAGTGCATTCTCTGACCTTGAAGTGTAAGTACAATACAAATATCCTTGTTTCAAATTATTTGTGTTTTTGTAGGTAGTTGGATGGGTGCACATAAGTGCAATACCACCTCACTTTATAGTCTACAATCTATTTGCCTAATATGAATGACAGCAATGTGCCAATGTGGCCAAATTTAAACTTTAGCTGGCTTCAAGTTTTTGCGTCTTGTACTGTGCTACAGATCAGTCCATCACCACAACCAGTTTTCCTCCAGTCACATTTATTGGCTTTGTCAACTCACAACCAAACTATAATCTTTATTTTAGTGTTTCAACAATTAGTATTCTTATTGTCACATTCATCAGCTTTGGCACCTTGCAAACAAAATATAACAAGATGTTTCCTGATTTCTTTACTTTCCTTTTTACCAATGATTGAAATGTCAATAATGGAGAATAGATAATAACTCACCATAAACAGGCTCACTGAGTGGCTGACAGGCACAAAAAACAGACAATTTACATTTACACAACTTAAATTTTTGGCCATATTTTCATCAGAAAAAGAAACACACAGTCTTCATTTACACAATCACTCGTACAACTATACACACACAACTGCCATGTCCAGCCACTCCAGCACATTTTCTGATGAAGGCCATGGCCGAAAATTTAAGTTCTGTGAATGTAAATTGTCTGTTTTTTTTTTTTTTTTTTTTTTTTTTTTTTTTTTGTGTGCCTGTAAGCAGCTCAGCAAGAATGGAGTGGCATACACTGGAATACACACATATTATTATATATCTAATTTGTAATAAGTTTCGTGTATGCATCTATATAAATTTTATAATGGGAAAACATTATAACAAAAATGAAAAAATAAGGAAAAAGAAAATACAAAATATTGACATGGACATGGTATATTTAAATGTATGGGAAAAGCCCTGGGGATCATAAAGAGGGCACATTCCATTTTATATCACAGTTTTACACCTCTTCTACTTCTTTTTTTCCCTTCATTTCTGTCACTATCGGCGGTACAGCACAAAGGTAGGTACGGGCCAGCCAATCTATCTCTTTTGAAAAATAAATTACCATATCTGAGGATAATTTCCATCATTAATTGAATGTTACTCCTGTATATTTGACATGACTGTCAAGCAACACGCGAGTAATACTGTATGCCAACAGTATGAAATTGTTTCTTCTACTCATCTGCTTCACCTTAGATTTATGTACATTTAGAACTAACTGCCATTCCTCACAGTCAAAAAAAAAAAAAAAAAAAAAAAGATCGTATTAACTTACCCAAAGCACAGGCCCATTGACAGATACAAAAACACATACAAACACAAAGATTCAAGCTTTTGGAACCGCTAGCCACTTCATCAGGAAAAGAGGAAGGAAGGAGGGGAAAAAGGGAAGGATGTGGGTTTTAAGAGAGTGGATTAGGAGTCATTCCAATCCTGGGAGCGGAAGGACTTACCTTAGGGGAGAAAAGGAAAGGTAAACTAACACACAGCCACACACATACACACACAAGCACAACAAGGTATACATTTGTAGAAAGCAAAGAAGTTGGACAGAGATCTCTGCCCAACTTCTTTGCTTTCTACAAATGTGTTTGCGTGTGTGTGTGTGTGTGTGTGTGTGTGTGTGTGTGTGTGTGTGTGTGTGTGTTTTTGTTTGTTTGTTTGTTTGCCTTTCCTTTTTTGGTAAGTCCTTCCACTCCCGGGATTGGAATGACTCCTCATCCACTCAATAAAACCCGCATCCTTTCCTTTTGCCCCCTCCTTCCTTCCTCTTTTCCTGATGAAGCGGCCAATGGTTGCGAAAGCTTGAATCTTTGTGCTTGTGTGTGTTTTTATTTGTGTTTCTTTATCTGTCAACGAGCCCGTGCTTTGGGTAAGTTAAACGATCTCTATTTTTTATACATATTTTTCCCACCAGGAAAGTTTCCCACTAGAATATTTGATCATTTATACAGATGCTCCCTGGAGCACTCCTGACTATATCCTAGTCTCTGATGAATACTCAAGGACAACATAACTGGGTTGATTACTTAAGTAGTCTTTGAGCTCCTCAGATGTTGGGGTACCTATTGCATATGCATGTACTTTCGTTGGCAGTGTCTAAAAATTTTTGCGGTGAGTTGATAACTATACTTATTACATTGTTGAATGCCAACCTGGACGTTCCATTGTGTCAGTGTTCATATTCCTGCTTAAGAAGGCTAATCTGAAATCTAGCGAGTAAGTCATCTCTCTCTTTGTTTGTGGGTAACACCTCTGCTCTTCAGTGAGCTGTTTAAAGTTTTGTTTTATCCCCCCCCCCTTCCCCTTACTCGCACTGAACATGCATATTATTCCTTATCTTCTGTATGATTTGGTAATTTATTTTTTGCTTCACTTTTTCTGTTTTTTTTTTTTTTTTAAGGTTCATATTTAAAATAGACAATGTCATCATTGTATTAAGTACTTTTCATGATTGGGTTTGGGTTTTAATAAAATGGTAATAAGAACAGTTTATGACACACAGCAAGGATGTGGCGACGAGATGCCTATGCATCTCGGTGAGTTGTATGTAAACTGTACTTATTACTATTTTATGTTTGGGTTTTTCTTCATCTAATTTTACATCTAACTGCCAAATCCTTTTATTGTTGTGTTCAGTGTTTATAGAAATTTGTCTTAATTTTTCTTTATTCTGTTTCCACTCATGTGTTGAAGTTGTGAATTACTTCTCAGTGATGAGTTTGCTTTGTCTGAAGCATCACCCACATAACTGGCTGCCACACTTCGAATCAGGCTTTGCATGTGTTGCCACACCCTCCCTCCACACACACACACACACACACACACACACACACACACACGGAATGGTAGAGAGTAGGATAGAGGGGGGGGGGGGCATGATCTTACATGTATGGAGAAAAGGAGGTTACACAGTTTGTGGCCTGGATAATTTTGGGTTCGGAGAATGTACTGTAAGGATAACTCCCATATTGTTGTTCAGAAAAACTGGTGCTTGGGAGGATGACCCATAGGGCCAGAGTTGTGAAGCAGCTCTTGAAATCAAGCATATACTTAGCCGTTTGTTGTGCCTCAGGATAGTCTACCTTATTTCTGGCCATAGTTTGCTGGTGGCCATTCATCTTATTGGACAGCAGGTTAGTGGTTATGCCAATATAAATAGCTGTGCAGTGTTTGCGGCATGGTTGGTACATTACATAGCTGCTTTCACAGTTGACCCATCGTCTGATTGGAGAGGATAAGCCTCCCCCACCTCCTAAAGTGGTGTTCCATCACCCTCCCATCTTCTGTGACATACTAGACTTCCCTGTGCCAACTCCAACCCCAGCCCACAAATCACAAGGGATCATGTCCCTGTGGAAGACCCTACTGCAAGACCTGTCCAATCCACCAACCAGCACTTATAGCCATGTAATTTATCAACTGTGCTGCAAGCAATGCACAGCTTTTTGTATTCATGTGACCACTAACCAGCTGTCCATTAGGATGAATTTACACTGTTAAACTGTGGTGAAAATCCAGTTAGACCCAGCCTGCGGCTCAACATACACCTGAGCAATTGCTTGATTTCAACAGCTGCTTCACAACCCGGGTCATCTGGTCCTCTCCGTCTCCACCAGATCTCTCCAATTCTCTCTCTCTCTCTCTCTCTCTCTCTCTCTCTCTCTCTCTCTCTCTCTCTCTCTCCCTCTCTCTCTCTCTCTCTCTCTCTCTCTCTCTCTGTGTGTGTGTGTGTGTGTGTGTGTGTGTGTCATTTTTATGTGTCTGTCGCAATTCGTCATGTCTTTCTGATGACTTTAAAATTATCCTCATCGTATTGTTGAATTCCAACCTGGAATTTCCATTATTATGTCATGGCATATTGTATTACTCAACAGCTAATAAATATAAAATGTCAGACTAAATTGATAATCCTCACATTTACTTGCAATTGCCTGAGTAGTCTCCCTTCAGGGGGCTCAGCAATTATTTGCTGGGTTCTGGCTTGGCAAAGCCGGGGCCTCGAGCTGAGGGCTGGTAAGCACTGCCGGTCCTCAAGACTCTGTAACCTCAGATCATGCACGCTTCATCGACCACTACGTGGCGCGGCAGTGGAATGTTGTGTGTTGCAGGGAATGGGGATCTTGACTTGATCGCCCGAATCGCAGGGATGGTACAAACCTCTCTAAAATAAAACCTCAGTCTTAAGGTGTGCTGCACACTGATAAGATGCAGGGCTGTTGAGACAGAACAGTTGTTAGTGGGCAACCTCTGGGAAACCAGCTGCACTTAAGTTGTATAAGGCTTACCTGGACATGCGGGGCTCTGTCTAGGCGGACCATTTTTCTTTGCTGCTTGTGGGAACACCATGAAAAAATTTTGTGTTCCTTCTACCAACTGTTTAGGTGACCCGTTGGGCAATACCAACACCCAAAAGACTAAGAGACCTCGTGTGGCTAGTCCACCTAGCCATCTCTGAAAGGGACTGATGACACCGTAGTTAAGTCCCATAAGCTTAACAAACATTTGAACAACATCATCTCTGAAAGTCACAGACAGCAGTAACGGACCACATCCTGTGGTGAGTCAAGTTTTTGTAGTGATGATATGTGTCAATGGTTCTTTTGAGAAAGAGTCTCCATTTTACATTAATGAAGCTTTGAAGGGTCCTGGTGGACAACTTTAATCAATCAAGAGGCTGTGTAACGAACACTTCTGCTTGAGACGATGAAGGCTATACAGGTTAATCATTTGTTGAATGCCAAGCAACTTGGGGAATATCCCATTACCAGTGAACTGCATGCTGGATCAAATAGTGTCAAGGGAGTTGTTATGTGCCTTGACCCCCCAGGGGGCCCACAGCTCTTTTGTGGGTATGTGTGTGGTGCGCACGGGGCCCCGAGTGGAAGCAACCTTCCTTCCCGCCCCAGGCTGCTTCATTTCCCCACCTGGTTCACGCCTTAGCCCGGAGACGGGCGTACATTGCGTCTCAAGGTGATCTCCTGTAATAGATTTTCTCTTTCCTTGGTTTATTCCTTTCCTGACCTTTGCTTCTGTCTTTCATTGCTTGCTGTACTCTTCTAGCCTTCCTCTCCTCCTAATTTAGTCTTTGAGACACTCCCTCTTCTATCCTCTTTACTTCCTCTTTTCTTCTTCTTTCCTCCCTGAGCGAGTCTGACGGCCGCCCACGCATTCTCATGTGTAGCAGGTGATGGTGTAACGCGTAATTCCCCGCCCCGGGTAGACAAGTAGGGCACGTTTGTACCCCTGGTAAAGGCCAGGCCCAGGGAGGGGTGATTACCCAATCTGGTACCCTCCGAATATGCCGATTTGTCCCTCCGTCTGTTCTCGGGAGATGTGACCTGAGGTGTGAACAATCACCTGAGGTGGGCAAGCCCACACTGAGGGCCCCCACAAGGAAGGAGCAAGCCATTGGAGACGCCGGTAATCAAGGGGGACATTTCCAAAAGGACTTCCTTCTCTTCTACTCTGACTTTGACCCAAAAAAGAAAGATAGATTTGCCTCTGTGTAAGGAAACGTTTCCTAATCTTCCCAAATTGCTGGTTGTTTCTCGAATTGACGCTCAGGATTTCTCTTCCGTTAATCCTTTCGTAATTCAGAATGGTGTTGATGCGATTGAAAAGACCTGTTTCCCGGAAGCGCAATGAAACATTGTTGCTGGAAGTGGACAGTTTCCCAGGTGCAAAAACTGATAAGAACTATGCTCCTACACACTTTTCCTGTCCAAGTAGAAGTGCATTGCACCCTCAACTCATCAGGGGGGGGGTAGTTTTTACAAGATCCCTTGACGGATTATCAGATGAAGAGATTCAAAACTACATGTCTGATCAAGGTGTAACAGCCGTGCATAGAGTGCTGAAAAAGGTTGACAACCAGTTAACACCAACCCATACTGTGTTTTTGACATTAGATAGAGTTGAACTCCTGTCCAAGGTCAAGCAGGATATGAAGTTATCGCCATTTGCCCTTATGTACCAAACCCTACGTGCTGTTCCAATGCCATAGATTCAACCACACCCGTCAATCTTGCCCCAATACAGACAAAGTGTCACTTGTGGTAGGGACGCCCACAAGGGCGACTGCCCACCTCCATCCCCTCGCTGCATTAATTGCATGGGTGACCATGCTGCCTCCTCTAGGACGAGAAGGTCATTCAGCAAATTTGGGTCACAGAAAAGGTCTCAACCTATGCTGCTCGAAAGTTATTAGCGAGTCGGAACCCACTATCCTCCCAGCAGGTACATACAGTAAGGTCCTCACTTGGCGACTTCAATGCCCACCACCCCCTATGGCGTTCTTCAGCATCTTGCCAAAGAGGCTCTGTTCTAGCGGACCTTTTCAACCATCTTATCTTGTCTGCTTAAACACCGGTGCACCATTGATCCTTTCAGACACAACACACACCTATTTGGACCTCGAGATATGCACTCCTCATCTAGTGCATTGGTTCAAGTGGTATGCTATTATTGATACATAATAGAGCGACCATTTCGCTTGTGTAGTCCACCTACTGCATCATACCTCATCTCCGCGTTCCACCAACTGGAATATCTCCAAAGCCGACTGGGGCTGTATTCTTCCATGGCGCGTCCCAGTCCCCTGGTGACTGCAGCATGCCGTGACGCTATTAGAGCCCGGTGATGTGCTCTACGCACCTTTCAACGCCACCCAACGATGGAGAATTGCATCCATTACAAACGACTGCGAGCGCAATGCTGTCGTGTTATAAAAGAAAGCAAGAAAGCCTGTTGGACTGCCTTCACTAGTTCTTTTAATAACTTCACTCCCTCCTCGGTTGTCTGGGATAGCCTGCGCTAGTTATCTGGCACTAAGGTCCACTCCCCAATTTCAGGCCTAACAGTAGTGAACGCAGTCCTTGACATATCCAACACCTTAGGCCGCTCTTTTGCGGAGGTTTCGAGCTCTGCTCATTGCCACCCTGCCTTCCTCCCTTGCAAACAGGCAGAGGAGACACGGCCGCCTTCTTTCCAATCTTTAAATCGTGAAAGTTACAATGCCACCTTCACTTTGCAGGATCTACACCATGCTCTTGCCATATCCCGCTCCTCCGCTCCGGGGCCTGATGCCATTGAGATGTTGAAGAACCTTTCTCCTGCGGGTAATTGTTTCCTTCTCTGCACCTATAATCGCATAGGGAATGAAGCCATTGTTGTCACCATCCCCAAACCAGGGAAGGACAAACATCTTCCTTCCAATTATCGCCCCATTTCTCTTACCAGCTGTGTCTGTAAGGTGATGGAATGCATGGTTAACGCTCATTTGGTTTGGCTCCTAGAATCCCGACGCCTCCTTACTAATGTCCAATGTGGTTTTTGTCGGCACCACTCTGCAATTGACCACCTCGTCACCTTGTCGACTTTCATTGTGATTAACTTTTTGAAAAGTGCCAGACATTGGTTGTGTTCTTTGATCTGGAGAAGACCTACGACACCTGTTGGAGAGGGTACATTTTTCTTTTTTCCATTCACGCTAAAAAAAAAAATGTAAATAATCTGTGTAATCAATATGAGAGTTGGCTGAAAACTTTGCCAACAAAGAGAGGTACCAGGATGTCTGTAAGCTGTAATTAATGCTTAGTTGAGCTTTGACTTCTTACTTGTTGTCGGAACACTTTGTCGTGAATGTCTTATGGGTGCCTTCGTGGGGCCTAGGCAAGTGTCGCGCACAACTTTCACCGCAGTAAATCTGGTCAGTTAAAAAAATAATAATTGCTCAGGTAACCACCACCTAACCGTCAGTAACAATGATCAAGTATTGTTGAATTCCAGCCAGAAACACGCTCCACAGACTGATGATGTACCATGCGAGGCTTGCCTAGCGTGTAATGAAGGCCACTGTGTCTTATGTTTACCACTGCTACCAACTTCAGTAACTACTAACTATATTACCACAATAGGGTGGCGAACTTGAAGTTATAACAACTTTTAAACAGAATTAACAATATAAACAATATAAAAATATAAAAAAATTATCAATTACATCATGAAGAACTATATTTTACTTATGTAATGGTTACTGCTGCGTGTTTGGGGACATCGGAGTGAACGCACATTGGAAGCGTGTATTAGTCATCGCCATACTGGCGTATCACCCTGCATGATGGTATGGGGTGCCATTGGTTACACGTCTCAGTCACCTCTTGTTGACATCGATGGCACTTTTGAACAGTTGTCATTACATTTCAGATGTGTTACGACCTGTGGCTCTACCCTTCATTCGATCCCTGCGAAACCCTACATTTCAGCAGAATAATGCACGACTGCATGTTGCAGGCCCTGTACTGGCCCTAATGGATACGGAAAATGTTCGAATGCTGCCCTGGCCAGTTCATTCTCCAGATCTCTCACCAATTGAAAATGTCTGATCAATGGTAACCGAGCAACTGACTCGTCACAATACGCCAGTCACTACTCTTGATGAACTGTGGTATTGTGTTGAAGCTGCATGGGCATCTGTACCTAAACATGCCATCCAAGCACTGTTTGACTCAATATGCAGGCATATCAAGGCCGTTATTACGGCCAGAGGATCTATGCACCCAAATTGCGTGAAAATGTAATCACGTGCCAGTTCTAGCACAATATATTTGTCCAATAAATACCCGTTTATCATCTGCATTTATACTTGATGTAGCAGTTTTAATGGCCAGTAGTGTATATTTTTTTAACGAGTCATGTTCCCATCCTTTGCTTACAAGAAGCAAACTTAAGTTTGTCCCACTACTGCAAATGCACACTGATATCACGTTGTAATCTCTTGTTTCCTGTGAAAACCGCTTGAAGATTCGTCCAGTATCTGGAATCTTCATGTGGTTTTCACAGGAAACTAGAGAAAAGTTTGGGTCAACATATAGGCATAATTTTATCAAAATCGGATCACGGAAACAAAAGATATTGTAATTTTAACTGTTTTCAGTAACAGTTGTGCCTGTTTGTTCAACTATTAAAAACCACTTATTTCCAAAACTACTTTACGGATTTGCATGTGGTTTTTACAGGTAATTTGAGTGTAACTCTGGACAACATATAGTCTTCGTTTCATAAAAATCTGATCACGGAAGAAAAGAATATCGTAATTTGAAATATTTTATCAACTACCGTCATGTCTGTTTGTCTCTTTGATCACGTTTATCTCCTAAACTATTTGACGAATTTTCATGGGGTTTTCACACGTAATTTGAGCATATCGTGCGGTCACATAAAGACTTCAATAATTAAAATCGGAGCAGAGAAAATAATAATAACATAATGTAAACATTTGTTTAAAATCCATTGTGTATGTCTATTTGTTGAGGGTAATCTCCAAAAATACTACACGAACTTCCATGGCTTTCCACAGGTAAATTGGGAATAGTTTGTAGAGTAACACAGGCTTCATTTCATCAAAATTGGATAAGAGGTAGGAAAGATATCGTAATTTGAAGTTTTATGTGTGTACTGTGCTTATAAGTATGGTGTTGTACAGCAAATCTCCATGACTACAATACAAACTTTCATTGGGTTTCATAGGTCAACTGAGAGAACCTTGGGGCAACATATAAGCTTCATTTCATCAAAATCAGATCAGTGGAAGAAAAAATATTGTAATTTGTAGTTTCTGTTGTATGCTACGCTTGAATTGTAGCGTAGTATAGCAAAGATCCGATAGAGGCGCTGTTTACATAGCATACCAAATAATTAATAGATAGCGACGCAGCGTTAGAATCCTTTTTGAAAAATCAGTCACGTACAATGAGGGGACTAATTCTATATGTTGATAGTGAAATAAATTATTAATGTTGTTCTGATTAATAAATTAATGATTTCCCTAAAGCGAATATTTCGTTGCCAATGTAAACATACTAAATTGCTGCCACTGCAAGTAAAAATTAACCCAGGTACAACACAAAAAATAATTTTGTAGTATCATTTGAATTTAAAACATAACGACGTTTCTTCACGTCTATTGATTTTTTAATCTACTTAGAATTCTTCGCTAGGAAAATCGAATATATGTAGTTCCCTTTCTGATTTCGGCATATCCTCATTAAATTTGGAGTGTGTTCTGTCAAAGAAGACTCGAAAACGCCATAGTACAGGAAAGGAAAAAGTGAGGCGACGTTAGTTAAATAGTACACTAAATAACTAATTATGGCATTGCTGCCTTTTCATTCTCATAGTGTAATACACTACAAGAAGGCGTACAGTTTTACTTACGGAGGTGGCCTGTGTGCTACTGTTCGCAACAACGGCCCTTGAATGCTTTTTCAGAAATCAGTCATGTAGATTGAGGTGAAAAATTATTTATATTCATTTTGAAATAATTAATTTACGCTGTGCTGGTCAGTAAATTAATCATCCTCCTAAAGCGAATTGTTCGATGCCAACTATAATAAACTAAACTGCTGCTCCGGTTTCTGAATATATAGTTCTATTACACATGGTCGATTTCAACTTTGTGCTTTAGATACGTGGGGACATGTATTAGCTGAAAGAGTGGCCGATGCTGCTAACACAGTCAAGACAATTTACCGCAAATTTCTATTCAGATGATCAGCAGACACCATTCCTTCAACCATTACCCAGACTTACTTTATCGCACAGACACCACCATGACGTCTTATTTAAACAGACATGAACTGCTCAGTTGATTGAATTACCAGACGTTCAACATTTGTTGAGTTTTTGATAATAGAGAGCACTGCAGACAGAATAACTACTTTGTTCCCAGTGCAACATACTGATAATTCAGCATGCACTTACTGTGAGAGATGAACATTTTAGTACTACACTATAGAACCAATACATGTTGCTGTTATTATTATTATTATTATTATTATTTCTTCTCTCAACGATAGATGTGTTTTCAGAAGTTTACGCCAAACAAACAATTACACACCGCAGTCTTAACTTTATGAATACAACCTAACATTGAATTTACATCGTTCCGGAGTACAGATTTAAATTTATTTCACTTTTTATATGTAAAACTTTATGAACATTCATCGTTTATGATAATGATTTCTACTTACATTTGACATCTTGACTAGGAGTACTGAGTTTATTGACAGAGCGATCCAACAAGGATATGTTTTTGCTGACCTAGGTCCAGAACCCTAAATCACGATGATATACACAGGTCCCTCTGTAACAACCGTTGCGAAGCACGGGCATATAAGCTAGTACATAAATAAATAAGAAGTAACCACAGTAGTTTAACCTACCTTCATTAATTATAAAATGCATTTGGAATTCTTCAACTTTTTAAAAAGAAATTATTTTAATTAGCAGCAGTACAGTAACCATTACATAAGTAAAATATAGTTCTTCATGATGTAATTGATAATTTTTTTATATTGTTAATTCTATTTAAAAGTTGTTATAACTTTTAAAACAAATAACAAATATGAAATGTTTTTGGCAAGTTGGATCAAACCCTGAAGATCAATATGATTCTCAGGAATGCTACTACTCTTTTATCCTACTGCTGTGCAGTTCTCATTTACAAGCATACGAGTTATACATGAGATGCCCTTAAACATTAGAGCCCTTTTTCTTGGAATTTTCTGGAGAGTGCACTTTAAAACTTCTATGAGTGGGGACATCCTTGATGTATACTACTAACATGCAAAGCAACAAGTCAAACTGATTTTCTGAGATCAGTTTGTCTCCTTTAAAGTTCCAAGAAAGATAAGTTTAAAAGGTGCCCAGGAATATCTTGCAGTAAAATGTCTCTTCTGTACCTTACATATCGTATTAATACGTTATGCTTTGCCTGAAAGCCAAAACACATTCTCCACCAGTTTGCCTATCTCTGGTCTAATGTCTTCCAGGACGAAGAATATAGCAATTTGATTTTCATTATTTCGACTGTTAAAAAAAAAAAAAAAAAGTGTTCAAATTGAGCCAGTATTAAGAATGAGAGCACTTAGCAACTTCCAACAAACTTTAGACATAAATTCATACCTTCATAAAACTTTTTCTTGCTGACAACTCCCACAAAATCAAGAAAGGAAAGTAGTTTATTGCTCACAAAATTTTTGCTGTTCATGGGATTTATTGCTTCACAAAAATTTTACTGTTCTTGGAATCAAATTTCTGAATAAAGCATGACATTGTAATTTTTTACTCCTTTACCCTTATTCTATTTGCACCACACTTTGTAGGTTTTATCACTGAATGTACCTTCAACATTTTATCATTGTCTGAAACATAGCCGTCATAAAAATTTAAATGGGTAAAGAAACTGGCCTTTGCTAAAAATAGAGCACATATGACAGCACGTAATGACTTCCAGCAAGCTTGAAACACAATTTCTTGATTACAGACTTAAAGTAAAATATTTAGTTCATTAAAGCTCAGCTAATATGTAAAGAAATCAAATGTGTGGTGCAGTTTTATACACAGGAATTTGTCTATGTGGAATCTGAGGTTTTACAAGTGCAAGTAAGGCTTGCCAGAAATGAATTTTATCATTACTGCAAGACAACCATCACTGCATCTGAATTCATTAACTGGATTCACAAAAAATTTTCAAACTGGTGAACAACACAAAAATCAAGGGAGGATGGTGTGAAGACTGTAACAATCTACATGTTTTATGACTGCGGAATTTACTGTAAGCAGGTGACAGGTATGAGGCACTACCACAATGCATACAGTAAATTTGTGTATCCAGTACCTCTTAATTTTAAAATGTAAAATGATAAGAAATTGTGAGGGCAGTTACCACCTTACTGTGGTGGAATGGCCATGAGCTCTAAGGTGCCTTGCTGCTGGGAACGCAGTTGCTCCCTGTCGAAAATTCGAGTCCTTCCTTGGGCATGGGTGTGTGTGTGTGCTGTCCTTAAGTTAAACTGTTTTGAAATGTAAGGACTGATAACCATAGTATTTAAATCCCATAGATTTACAGACATTTGAACACATTTTGAGTAACCACATTAATATACTCATTGCAGATAAAATTAACTCAATGCAAGCATTCAGCTTTCTGTTATACTCAAATAATTTCTGTGTCAATGAGCCTTGAACAGAAAGAATCATTGACTTCTTGGTTGCCATGAATTAGTTCAATAATAGTACTGCTATATCTTTGCTTAGTTGTTGGTATCATAGCCAAATTCTGCATAACAAAAATTATAAGATCTTGAGGCTTTCACGTCTTTAGTTGCCAATTTTTTAAAAGACACTGAAATTTATTACAGAAATCATTTAGTCTTTCTCCTCTCCTGACAAACCCATTATTCACATTTCCTTCTATTCCTTCAACTACAACTGCATTTGAAACCTCCACTATTTCTAGATTTTCGTCTCCCTTTACACACTGATTTATTCATCCTATATCCTCACATACTTACTCTACCTCTACCTTTATCTCATCATCTTCTGGTTGTGACATCAGCATGTATACCTGAGATATTATCAGCATTGTTTTACTGTTAAATACTATTGGGGAATTTCCTTAGTAGTGTAATGTCATGGGCTTCCGTGGCCACTGTCAGTTGATACAAAAGTTTACTGGGTATTTTACCATGTCTTGACTGGGTATAAGACACGATTCAACACCCAGAAAACTTTTATGTCAGCTTTTGTAAGTTCCTTATATCTGCCCTACATTCCTCTTCAAGAGAAATCCCACTCTGATGCAAAGCAATAAGAATTGGTGAGACATCTTCAAAACTACCTCCAACCATTATTGTAAGTGTAATACTTGTAATGTGTTCTGCTTTCTTTTAAATTTGTCAGTTGAACCACATGGAAATTTTATAGATTTTAATTGACAGTTAACTTAATATTAATCGAATAATGAAATAAATCACAATTTGCGATAGGTATATAATTTAATAATAATCATTATTATGTAAGCCTATCTTGTATTCGCTGAATTAGCAATATTTGTCTTCAGACTGAAGTATTTCTATAACTTTTTGGCATGTGTGTATAGACATTTTTCCTTGTGTAATGTGATGAAAGTATTTGTAAAATTTTATCAACAGATCTTCACAAATACTGCATTCAGAAATAAACAATAGGAACTATATTTTTCAGTCTACTACAGTTTTTGGAACTGATTTGTATAATATTTTAATTCGAGGAACGAGAATTTTTATGTATATACCCCATAAAGAACCGCTTTTAAGAACATGTTGATATAATTGCCACAGGATATATCACTTGATCGGTGTTTTATTAGTTGAATTTGTGATGTAAACCGTATGATCAACATTTTTCTTCAATCTGTTGCTTTACAACAAACATTATTTAAAAATGCAGGCATCAGGAGAATCAGGTATCGGCAAGGAGGGCTAATTAAATAACGTAAGCGTGTCTTTTCTCCGCTGTCGAATTACGTCTAGTTGTCTACTACTATATGTTGTCATGCGTCTGCGCAAGTGAGGGTTTTTAAGTACGTGTATGCTATTTCTTGAGACATACTGTTAATAAAAATGTTAAGGTTTTTTTTGTTTTTGTATCTGTGAAACGTCCATCGAATGTTTCTTAGCTCGATATCTCGATGCCTTTCGGAATGTGCATTGGTCGAAGTAGTATTGATTTCCTTAAGAATGTTGTCATCGTTAAGGGTTTTGCGGCGAAATGGGATAAGATTCTTTTGAGGACCAATCCTATTTAGTCCCAAACTGCATAACGCCCTTATATCGTTTAGTTATTCACTATTTGCCGCGTAATTGCCGCGAAAAGACGGTACTTATATGCATCCGCCTTCAGTCTAGCCGGCGAATTTTTTTCGCAGAAGTTGCGCCATGTTTAATTTTTTATGATACCGTCGTCTTTCAAGAACATGTTTTTTTCTCGGGTGCCGGTAAAGAATGAGAGAGTGGAAGAATTGCAGAAACCAGCTTACACCGAAGCGATGCAGCAGTATATGAATCAAATAAATGGAATGCACTGTAAACCTCTGCAAGATGATAAGTCTAAGAACATGTTTTTTTCTCAGGTGCAAGTAAAGAATGAAAAAATGGAAGAATTGCAGAAACCTGCCTACACCGAAGCAATGCAACAGCATATGAATCAAATAAATGCAATGCACTGTAAAACTCAGCAAGATGAGAAGTCTTCCGACAGAAATCCAGGACAGAAAACCCCAAATTGTCAGAATGGTACTCGCTTGCCAGAGTACCCAACAACGCTTAAAGTTCCGCAAGTTTCTCAACCAAATCCTGATATTTATGGCAGTAAACCAGCATCTGAACCGACGTTTGTTATTCCCGACGATGGTCTAGGATTTGATGACGGCGTTAGAGTTCTCAGAGCTTTAGGAACATGGTAAGTTAATTTTTATCCGTATCTTTTATTCTGCTTTACGCAATTCTTACTTTTAATTGTGTAATTCGGACGAATCCTAGTTGATGCTTGTATATTTACAACAACTTTTACCACGAAAATAAATATTACGAACAGTACGGTAATCAATCCAGCGATGATTAGTTAGCTTACTTATTCGTAAGATACCGCACCAACACACAAGTTCTCATTTGTATTCAATTCGTTTTTAGTAATAACGTTTAAGACGTAGTACTACGACAAAACTGAAACCAAACCTTACGAAATTTGTACAAAAAATAATGACGAGGGCCTACCGTACATGATATTAGTGTGTGTCGCTTCTGTGTTAAAAATTATACTACTAAAATATTTTACCTGTATTCAATACAAGATCGTGTAGCAATAGCACTTCATTGTTTTATTTGTGTTAGTACTGATTTATTGATAACTCATAAAGCATTTTCATTTTTTACACACATTGTGTAGATGCATAGTAAGGCATAGGCCTACATTTTCAGCTTCTTAAAGAAATGAGATTATACTAGGTACATATAACAGAAATGTAAATACGTTAAGAGGAAAGAAGAAATAGTAAGCTGTGTGTGATACAGTATAGGCCCTGCAAGATGGGAACAATATTTTAGCAAATATGGTATAAATGTGATAAACTTGATAGTCCTACATGTCAGTCATAAAGTATAAATGTGCTACAAAGGAAGCACAAAATTATAATAAGCAATTTAGGGGTCAATTGAAGTTTAGGGTATGACCAATTAGTTTTTACCGATGATGTCATATCTTAGTTAAAGACAATAGTTTGTTTACAAGCAGAACATAGATTATAGAGTAAGATTTTGTGTTTAAAAAGTGATCTGTAGCTTCTCTCTTATAGTTAGATATAGGTTAACACAGTTCTTACTTTCTCTGCAAGTAACATCGAATGGGAATCCAAAATGTACAAGGATAATAATAGATAATAAATAATCTTCAAAATACAGGTATTACGGTACTAACCTGTATGTTTATATTCATTGATTGTGTTTGTTTTGCTAGTTGGTACATCTAGGGCCTACTTAATGTATCTTATGAGACTTGGATATGACGTGATTGATCAATGCCAATGGGTTGTATCCTTGTCTTCAGTTATGCCCAATTTAGGAAAAAATCAAATAATGGTAATTTCCTACACATCATGTACATTGAAGAAAACGGCGTTGCGATCGATATATATCAAATGTTCGATTCTTACGCCATGATCGATGTGGTGACAGATGGAAGCGCTGGTTTTGAATCGTATCTTCTGTAGTGTTTACTGACTGATATTTTGTTGTGCGTCTTATGGAAGTTAAGGAAGAATCCATGTCGCTGTCGTGGAAGGAATTAATTCCTGAATTAAGTGACGTAGACAAGTGTATGAATTTTTGTTACCACTATCGTATAGTGATGGAGGTGTTTCTCAGGAATAATGTAAGTGTACTATTTGTTTCTACAATATATGATTGTTTCATTCATGCTGTACTCTTAGGTTCCTGCTTAACCACATCCTTTGTACTCCTGAGAAAGTTGTAACAAATGGATTCGCTGCTATTGACTATTTAGTGTTTCTGAACCGGAGATTCGGGCGCTATGCACTCTCAGGCTCTAAAAAAAAAAAACACTTGTTTAACCTATACCTAACCTTCTTAATGCTACAAGTATCGAACATTCGATATATATCGATTGCAACGCCGTTTTCTTCGATGTACACAAGGTCTAGGAAATTACCCTAATAATTTAGTAGGTAGTAAGATCATAGCCTTCACAGCTTTAGTAGATACAATCATTATATTATATATTTTAATATAATTTGTGACTTTTGTACTGTTGTTCAAGTTTTAATATGGAGAGAGATGGGGAAAAATTTTTGGTTAAATTCTAGTTTAGATGACGATAGTAGCTTTTTGGTGTTCGTATATTGCTACCACAAGACAGCCAATGATAAGTGTTATTAAATGCCAATGAAAATGTGTCTTTCAATTTAATTTGTAACCAAACTGCAATGTCATGTACATGTTTTATTGAAAATAAGTCAATGTGTCTGACATGGTAGTGTGAATCTGCAATGACATGAATATTTCTGGCTCACCTTGACTGTCCGATACCACCCGTCGGCTTTGACCAATTGTCATGTATTGCGTCATTTTGTCATAGATGTGTTTCTATTTGCTTATTACTAGTCGTTGATTGTATTGTAAATAGGGCCTATATCAGAGATAATAGCCTATTTATTAGAATGCATTTATTTATTTACCTACACGTTTTG
The DNA here is from genome assembly GCA_026315105.1 of Locusta migratoria. Classification (NCBI taxonomy): domain Eukaryota; kingdom Metazoa; phylum Arthropoda; class Insecta; order Orthoptera; family Acrididae; genus Locusta; species Locusta migratoria. The sequence goes on from CM048745.1 coordinate 108,188,915, forward strand.
TGTTGAACAATTACAACAGTGATAGGAAATACTTTAAAATATTTAGAAATGAACACAGTTATATTTAGAAGGGCTGAAAAGCATTTTATCTTCTTTTTCCTATTATTTTAATATCACACAGCACGTTAATCTGGGCATTCCTGTGACTGCAGTAAAAGATATGTCTCCATCGCGTGAGATTTTTTTTTTAGAATAAACTGAAACATGAAGACTTATGTCGCACTCAAATGCATGTGCGAAAGTGTGTGCATAGTACTTTGGAAGCGGTTGAACTTCTATCAAATTTATGGTTTTATAGGTAAAATGCTGGCATTATTAAAACCAGGTGGGTGGTATCCTGCACTTTACTTGCCAGTATGTGGTATCGTATGCTTTACTTCCAACTAATTTACTAGCAGTGAAATGACCGGCGCTCACATTACGATACATCAAGTTACAGATTGTGTCTATGAGCTCATTACACATCGATCTGCCCGCTTCATTTGAGTTTTTCTCCCCTTTACACAGCACATTAATCTGGGTATTCCTGTGACTGCAGTAAAACATAGATCTGTCTGCATCCCGTGAGATTAAAAAATAAATAAATAAAGTGATACATGAATATTCACAGTCACGCGTGTGTAACATTTTTTATGTAAACAGACTCCATCACTCGCCTTTGTTGGGTAACGAAAGAACATCGCAAAACGTAACTTCACTTTTACACTTCGCTCCTCTCTCGCCCTGTATTTTACCAGTTTAATAATTATACTTCATTATTATGAAGAAAAGTTCGCCTGATGCTACACCATATTCAAGAACTTCAATAAACGAGCCGTTTTGAGGGTGAGTTTTGTGTCCTACGTTGTTTGGAGGTGCTATTTACATACAGTGAAACATTATCATTGCATGTTTTTTTCTGGCATTTTACTTTTAAATGGATTTGTTGTATAAATAACAATACTACTACCTGTCACGATATTTTTATTTATTTAGCACGAAGCGTTTTGAGAAAAAATTCCCATTTCAAGTGCGTTTTTCGTGCTGTTTCATCTTATTTTTGATGTTTTGAGTGTGTCGGTGCCTGCTTCATTCTGCTGTCGTTGCTGTAATATATAAATACACCCGATTTTACTTTTTGGTTATCTTTATATGGAGTTAATGGCGGAATTTTTTTAAAAGCTCTTTACTTACAGTTTTGGTCTGGTCCATCTGTGGCAGCTCTCGCACATGTCAAACATCACACACAAATGCTACAACGGAATCCTTAGCTGGATTTTATCAAAACAATATTTCCATAGAGTATGCTGCATTTTTATAGGGGATATTTTACTTTTGTTCATTGTCCTAATATGCATACTTACAATGGTGCTACATTTACACTTATTAACATTTTTATTTGAGTATGCTATTGAAACATCGGAAAAAATTTATTTGGTTCACTTTCCACTTTATCATTTAATATTTTGTCATCACATTTTCTATAATGTGAATACACTTCCAGTTCTTCATATAGGTCCATTTTATGTCCTTTGTCTAGTTGGTGGAGTACTTTGACATTCTGCTCAATTTATTTAAATGGGTGTCCTGTGTTTTTTGTGTGTGTTGCTATTGCTGATGTTGTGTGTTTGTTGATTGTGTAGGCTTTGATGTGTTCTGTTTGTCCTATGTAGAATTTGGAGCATTCTTGGCATGTTATTTTATATATTCCGGAGTCTGAATATGGGTCATGCTTGCACTTGATGTTATGTTCTAGCTTTTGTTGTAATTTGTTGTTTGTAAAAAGCCAATTTTGATTTTGTTATTTTTGAAGATGTTTGCAATCTTCGGTGAAACATTGCATATATATGGGATGCTGTATATGCATTTGTTATTGTCTTGTTCATCTGTGGTGTGGCTGGTGTGTTCCTTTTTCTTTATTTTGTTCAGTATGATGTCAACCATGGCTGGGTTATAATCATTGGCAACTGCAATTTCTTTCACTATGGCTATTTCTTGTGTCATGTTTTCTTGGTTTAAAGGAATTTTTGTTGCCCCATGTTGCATATATCTGTATGCTGCCTGTTTGTGGATGTTTGAATGACACGAGGTTGCAGGGGTGGCAATGACAAATTCCACAATGTATGTTTTGATGAAATCCAGCTAAGGATTCCTTTGTAGCATACTCTGTAAAACTGTATCTTTGGTAAACTTAAGCTTAGAACATATCTGTCACTGTTTATTTATATGTATGTTTTTGTGACAACTGATGTACTTGTGTGCAAAAAAATATTGTGTGTGATGTTTGACATGTGTGAGAGCTGCCACAGATGGACCAGATAAAAACTGTAAGTAAAAAGCTTTTCAAAAAATTCCGCCATTTACTCCATATAAAGATAACCAAAAAGTAAAATCGGGCGTATTTGTATATTACAGCAACGACAGCAGAATGAAGCAGGGACTCACACACTCAAAACATCATAAATAATATGATACAGCACAAAAAACGCACTTGAAGATGGAAATTTTTTCTCGAAACGAGTCATGTAAAATAAAAATAAAAATTCGTGACTGGTAGCAGTGTTGTTATTTATAAAACAATTCCATTTATCTCTGTCGCAGGCTTTCAAAAAACCCATTTTCTAGTGGATAAAATCAAATTTTACTTTTATTTTAATATTGCTATTTCTGTTGCTTTTCTATTTAGAATCTCCTCACTCAAAACCCCTTAATTCCCGTGATAATCCCTTCTTGTTGTTGTTTGGGTGTTTTAGGGGGACAAAACTGCGGAGGTCATCAGTCCCCTGATAATCCCTTGGGAGGGGAGGTTGTAGAAGTAGGTGAATCAAAATTTGGAAATCAGAAGTTCCACTGAGGGAAAGAGTAATTGGAAACTGGGTTTACGAGCGGGAGGGGGGGGGTGGAAAGGGAAAGTAAAAAATGTTTATTTGAGTTTGTCCCTCAGAGGATATAAAAAGTATTGCTTGCAATACTAAAAAAATGTTATTCCAGGTATGACAGTTATATCTGATTTTTTTTCAAGTTACAAATGTCTAAAAGTAAGGAAGCTTGGAAATCGGCTGTGCCCTGTCAAAGGAACCATGGAACCATCCCGGCATATGCCTGGAGTGATTTAGGGAAATCACAAAAAACCTAAATCTGGTTGGCCGGAGGTGGATTTGAACCACCGTCCTTCCGAATGTGAGTCCAGTGTTTTACCACTGCGCCACTTCGCTTGGTAATGTCTTTGAGACAAGGGTTTCATCCACTTTGCAGTTAACCAGTCATTGAATTTCGAAGACCCTGTCAGGGGGGAACACACAAATATCATAGAAGGGTCTTCGTCTGCCATTAAGAGAGGATTTAGCAGCACAAACAAGTGCAAGAAAACGTTCGATTCCTATCTCTTTGAGTATATCTGGAAGAGGAGTTGGAGTGATGAAGAATATACGTTTGTATTGTTTTTAGAGGCCATTAAGCGGCATACTGTAAATGGTGACGATATATATCATAACACAAATAATGCTGATTGAGATTTGCTCACTTTTAAACAGTGTTTCAAAGGAAGCCAATACCAAGATTCAAATAGTGACATTCAATTGCAAATAAGGTATGTAAATATTGTATTGGGAACAGGAAAAGAAATTTATTTTGTACAAAAAAGTGGAAATGTAGTAGGGCAGAGTTACATGAAACAGCCTAGCATTCGTGTGGAATGTTTGTTTGAAACCAAGTTTAAAGCAAAATTTTACACTTGGTGTTGTGGTGTAATGACAGATGTTCAAATGTTGGCCTTGGCTAGAGCAAACTCAATCATATAGGCCGATTGGATTCCTTTTTTGTGCTGACTGTAGAGTCTGTTGCCCATGTGCTGCATATCCCGGCAACACTGCAGAATATCTACCGTATTTCCTCGAATATAGGCCGCCCTTTTTTTCCCAAATTTTGGCGTACAAAATTATGTACGCCATGCCCCCCTCCCCCCCCCCCCCCCAACCGCTCCTTTTCTCGAAGTCGTTAGTTTCAAAAATTACATGCTCACTTTTATTTTGGTTTGAGAAACGTAATAAACTAGATAGTCTTCAAAATTGCTGCAGTAACAGTTTCACAGAATTGCATGTACGTTTTTGTACACGTTTGCGGAAACGTCACGGGAATTCGTGGAAGTCGATATCTATACTAATAATAAATCTGTAAATGTAGGCTTGTCACTGTTCCCTTCAATCTTCAAAACTACTGGATGAATCTTCATGCGGTTTTCACAGGAAACACGAGAAAAGTTTGGGTCAATATATAGGCATAATTTTATCAAAATCGGATCGAGGAAGAAAAAGATATCGTAATTTTAAGTGTTTTCAGCAGCCGTCATGTCTGTTTTTTCAACTATTAAAAACCTCTTATCTCCAAAACTACTTCACAAATTTGCATGGCGCTTTCACAGGTAACTTGAGCGTAACTCTAGACAACATATAGACTTCGTTTCATAAAAATCGGTAAAAAGAATATCGGAATTTGAAATATTTCATCAACTACCGTCATGTCTGTGTGTCTCTTTGAACATGTCTATCTCCTAAACTACTTGACGAATTTTCATGGGGTTTTCACACGCATATTGAGCATATTGTGCGGTTACATAAAGGCTTCAATAATTGAAATCAGATCAGATAAAATAAAGATAACATAATTTCCTCGGTTGCACAGTGGTAGTGTGCCAGACTACAAATTCAAAGGACCCGGGTTCGATCCCCGCCAGGTTCTAGGATTTTTATCTGTCACTTTCCACTTCTTTCACCTCTGGCAGTAGTGCTCATGTGAAAAATACCAAGTAGCACCGTGGTTCGGAACCCACGTTAAACTGTAGGTCCCCCTATAACTGGCTGGGTAAGTCAGTTCGAAGGTCGGAAGAAGGCAACGGCATACCATCTCCAAACAGGACCATGCCTAGTAAAGCACTGTGGTGTTCAAACCAATCTTCGGATTGTTGACTGCTGTACCTTTATCATCTGCTTAAAAGCCATTGTGTATGTCTATTTGTTGAAGGTAATCTCCAAACGTACTACACGAACTTTCATGGATTTCCACAGGTAAATTGAGAATAGTTTGGAGAGTAACATAGGCTTAGTTTTACCAAAATCGGATCAAAGGAAGGAAAGATATATATAAATTAATTTCTACAAATTTGTCACAGATTCTGAGGGCAGTGTTTCACAAAGGTAGTTGATTTTCTAACCAGAATAGGGCGCATCAAAAACCTGTCAACCATAGAGCCGCAACAGCATTAATTAATTTCTGGAAATTTGTCATAAATTTGAAATGTTAACAAAATAGGTTCCATTTAAGAACATTTCAAATAGCACACACTGATATTTAACAAATCTTATAATGTTTAATAACGAGATCAGTGAAATTAATTGTGAATCACTAGCAAAAACCCGGCACTCAAATGCCAACCAAAAATTTTAAAATTGACGCCAAATTCACTACTTATGAAATGTGGAATTTTATTGGCCATCCGAACGTGAATCACGAATGGCCGCTTTCACCTGCGCCATTCATCGTGCTGTCACCAACATTTACACCACTCGCGGACTCATAAACTGCGCATTTACTTGACTCTTTCTCGGTGTACATCTCTAAAGTCGCTACGGAAGATCTTCAGAAAATTGCATGGAGAACCAATCATTACATGGGTAGGTAAAACTGAAGTTTATGCGTCAGTGGCTAGCACTCACTACTTTAGGAATGGCAGAGCAGCCAATGAGGAATCACGTTACCACGGCCAATAAGAAAGAGCGTTACAATTGTACTATGTAAATAAATCAAAGCGGTGTACCTATGTAAAGATTCTGACGATCATTAAGTTACACTTCCTATCAGTATGGATATAGACTAGAAGATAATGACAAGAAACGTGGATATAGACAAGAAGATAATGACAAGAAACGTGGATTGGTTGACATTTCAGAGCCTTTTTCCAGCGAAGGCAGCTTTATCACCATAGTCTGTACGGTAGTAAAACCGTTTTGACAAGTGATTTCAATTTTGATCATAAAATAAATAAAACATGCTATACTTGCTCCATGGTTGACTGCTGTGGTGTATACATACCGTATTAGTGTGAATATAGGCCGTGTGCAAATATAGGCCACACCTAAACTTTTGACACGAGATTATAAAAAAGAAAAAAAATCTCGAGTATAGGCCGCTGTTTTTTTAATTTTTATTTTATTTATTTTTATTTATTATTATTATTTTTCTTTTTTTTAATTTTGTATAAACGTACTTTTGTGTAACCAGAAACACAATGTTAACAAAATAATGTTCTCTTTTCAATAAACTCAAAACCATCGATGGTTTTGACCAAGCCACATGATGGCAAGCAATAAGAAAGCATTTTTCATTCGATGCTTTGTAAAGAAAGCGGTGTTACAAATTGTGCCATAAGTGACATATTAAATTTTCGCAACACTATAATTTCCATTGCAATTGATGGGTGTTTCAAATGATTAGTATTTTTAATTAAAACATGGGGCTCGGTAACCACCACCTGACCATCAGTAAGAATGAACAAACTGTAATTTCCCGTAGAAACACATATATGAAATATTGATCAGTATCTTTAATTCAAAACATGTTGCTCAGTAAGCACAGTGGTAACATGTCATGAAACTGACCCATTTCACATAGACCTGAAACACATGATCTCATTGGCCGCCTGAACTCCTGATTGGCTAAATGCTATCCTTGTCCAACACCGTTGTATGGTATCCTCATCTACATCATGCCCACAAAAATACTGTGAGTTTCAAAGTACATGCTGTATTCTTACATGCTGTGAAAGAAGCATTTGCATTTGGTTCTCAGTGACACTTCTCATTGGTTGCCTTCCAGTACGAATATCTGAATACCCTAAAGCCGCTATCTTCACCTAAATTAGGGTTTAATTTTACTTACAGTGCCTTGGTATGCTGATGTTGACAATGAAATATTCACCGCACGAGGGTAATTACTGAGCTGATAGGCACATACAAGAACCTTTCATCCATGAAGGCAGGGCAGTAACAGCATTCATGCCCAACACAAAAGGCTATTCCTCTCATTCTGTGTGGTTGTATTTTCAAAGAGCAGACACTAGTTGTTGCCAACAATTGCATGCTATTCCACCACTTCTGTAAGTAAAATTTTACTAAGAGATAGAAAATTAGAGAGACGAAGAAATCTGTCTTATAAGACCAAATAATTAATTGTATCTAATGTAGATAGTGTGTTCTGCTAGCGCACAGGCTAAGTAGCCAGAATGCTATCACTACGTGCATGCAGTTTTGTTGACATGGTTGCCTCTTGCTCTTCCACACTGTTTTTTTGTGAATCCAATTTGCTGATTTTAAATTCCTATAAATCGTCTTTCTGGGATTTCTTAAAATAGATTTTAAATCATCGTGATATTGACAATACACCAGCAGAACTCGCAAACATACTACAATCACCTCTGAAGATGGCAGTTTGTTTGTGAGTTACATGTGATTATTTGAACGTGTGTGTGTGTGTGTGTGTGTGTGTGTGTGTGTGTGTGTGTGTGTCGTTTTTCTGATGAAGGCTCTGGCCAAAAGCTAAGTTGTGTATGAGTAACTGTTTAAGTGCCTCTGTGGGACCACCTTCTTTGGCGTGAATTACAACTATCCTTAATAATTATAAACTTGGCCATTTTGCAACAGGTCCAATGTTAAACAATATATTTGAAATTAAATGTTCTTGCTTTGAATACACAATGAAACTGTCATTGATATGTATAAGTTATGGTTATTATTGTGGTCTTTAGTCCGGAGACCGGTTTGAAGCCGTTCTCCACCCTACTCTATACCGAGTAAGCCTCTGCCTCTCATAAGGATAACAACCCACATTCATCTGAATCTGCTTACTATATTCGTCTCTTAGTCTCCCTCTGCGATACCCCCCCCCCCCCCCCCTCTCTCTCTCTCTCTCTCTCTCTCACACACACACACACACACACACACACACACTCACTCACTCACTTCCCTCCAATGCTAACTTTACGATTCCTTGATGTCGTAAGAATGTGTCCTATCAATCGATGTTAGCAGATTGATTTTTTTCAAAAACACTTTTCTTCCCATTGTCATTCTGCATGTTATATCCTCTGTACTGTAAACATCATATGTTATTTTACTGCCCAAGTAACAAAACTCATCTACCACCTTCATTGTTTAGTTTCCTAATCTAATTCCTTCAGCATTACCAGATTTTCTAATACTGCATTCCACTACCCTTGTTTTGCTCTACCAGGCCCTGTGCTGTCTCTGAGAGAATTACAATGTCATCAGAAAAACACAATATTTTTATTTCCTCACCGTAAACTTTAATCCAATCTCCAAATTTCTCCTTGCTTTCCGTCGCAGCTTGCTCGACATGCAAATGGAATAACATTGGAGAAAGGCTACGATCATGTCATACTGCCTTCCCAACCACTGCATACCTTTCACACGCTTAAACTCTAATAACTGCTGTTTGGTTAATGTACAAGTTGTAAATAACTGTCCATTCCCTGTATTTTACCTCTGCTTCAGAATTTGAAAAAGTGTATTCCAATAAACATTGTCAATAGCTTTCTCCAAATCTACAAAAGCTAGAAATCTAGGTTTGTCTGTCCTTTTTCCGTGAAGTGACTGCAAGAGAGTAATGCTCTGCGTTAGAGTTGAGCGATATTCATCACTATTAGATAGACTTTGTTTTTAGAATATTTTTAGACTGATGCTATTACCCTGAGTGACGGAAATATGTTACAACTGGACAAAGACATAGAGTACAATACAGATTTATATATACCTGGACCATATCAAAATTAATCACAATTCATAATATCTATAACAGCAGTCAATTCTGTTGACCGCTGGGTTTTTAGTAGTTTTTAGAAAAACCGTAAAGTGAGTGTTCCTACATTTCTCCTGAAACCAAACTGAACTTCCACAAGGTCAGCATCTATCAGCTTTTCCGCCCTTATGTTTATAATTTGTGTTAAAATTTTGCAGTCATAACTTATTAAAGTGATTCTTCTTTAATTTTCACATCAGTCTGCGACTGCTTTCTTTGGAATCTATCTTAGTCGTCTGTATTCCATTTTACCTGCTTCAATAACTGTGTTTTTATATCTTCTCCTTTCTTTAATTAAATTTAGTATTTCCTGTGATTGTAGGTCTTGCCTTTCTACCTATTTGGTCCTCTGCTGCCTCGACTATGTTATCTCTTTAAAGCTACTCATTCCTCATCTACTGTCCCCCCTCCCATTTCTGTCAGTTGTTGCTTAGATCCCCCTCTGAATTTCCCAAGCACATTAGGTTCCTTCAATATATCCAGGTCCTATCTCCTTATATTCCTACCTTTCTGCAGTTTCTTCAATTTCAGTCTACAGATCATAACCAATAAGATATGGTCAGAGTTTATATCTGCTCCTGGATGTGTGTTACAGTTTAAAACCTGGTTCCGAAATCTATGTCTTACCATTATAAAATCTGTTACCTTCCAGCGTCTCCTGGTCTCTTCCATGTATACAACCTTCTTTCATGATTCTTGAACCAAGTGTTTGTGACTATTAAATTATGTTCATTACAGAATGTTTGAGGAAGTAAAGGAAATTATTCACACAATTAAGGGAGAGGAAAACTTAATTGTGATGGGAGATTGGAATTTGGTAGTAGGAAAAGGAAGGGAAGGAAAAATAGTATGTGAATATGGACTGGGCAGAAGGAATGAGAGAGGAAATCGCCTTGTAGAATTTTGCACGGAACATGATTTAATCATAACAAACACTTGGTTTAAGAATCGTGAAAGAAGGTTGTATATATGTGGAAGAGACCAGGGGGCACTGGAAGGTACCAGATAGATTTTATAATGGTAAGACATAGATTTCGGAACCAGGTTTTAAACTGTAAGACATATCCAGGGGCAGATATAAACTCTGACCCAATCTAATTGGTCATGAATTGTAGACTGAAACTGTAAAATGGTAGGAAAATAAGGAGATGGGACCTGGATAAATTAAAGGAAGCTGAATTTCTCGAGAATTTCAGAGGGAGCTTTAGGCAACAATTGACGGTAATGGCGGGAAATAAAACAGTAGAAGAAGGAAGAAGAATGGGTAGCATTCAGAGTCAGAGATAAAATAGTGAACACAGCTGAGGACAAAATAGGTAGAAAGGCAAGACCTACAAAAAAAAAAAAAAAAAAATAAATGAGATTGACAGGAAGTGTAAATAGCTAAGCAGGAGTGGCTAGAAGGCAAATGCAAGTCTGTCGAAGAATGTATAAATAGGGGGGAAAATAGATACCTCCTACAGGAAAAAAAATAAAAAAAGGGGGGGGGGGGCGGAAAGGGCTGTATGAATATGAAGAACTCAGATGGAAAATCAGTTCTCAGCAAAGAAGAGAAAGCTAAAAGGTGGAAAGAGCGTATAGAGGGGCTCTACAAAGGAAATGAACTTACAGACAATATTGTAGGAAGGGAAGAGGATGTAGATGAAGATCAAATAGATACTATACTGAAAGAAGAATTTGACAGAGCACTTTAAGATCTAAGTCGAAGCAAGGCCCTTGGAGTAGACGAAATTCCCTCAGAACTACTGAAGTCTCTGGGAGAGTCAGCCATGACAAAACTATTTCACGTGGTGTGTAAGATGTGGGAGACAGGGGAAATACCATCAGAGTTAAAGAAAAATGTAATAATCCCCATTCCAAAGAAAGCAGTATTAGACGGGTGTGAAAATTACAGAAAATTAGTCTAAAAAGTCATGGCTACAAAATTTTAACACAAATTATTTACAGAATGATGGAAAGGCTGGTAGAAACCGACCTTGGGGAAGATCAGTTTGGATTCAAGAGAAATGTAGGAACATGGGAGGCAATACTCACCTTACGACTTATCTTATAAGGTAGATCAAAGAAAGGCAAACCTACATAGCTAGCTTTTGTAGATTTGGAGAAAGCTTTTGACGATGTTAATTGGAATACATCTTTCAAATTCTGAAATCAGCGGAAGTAAAATATAGGGAACAGAAGGTTATTTACAACTTGTACAAAAACCAGACAGCAGTTACAGAGTTGAAGAGAATGGCAGGGATGCAGAGGTTGGGAAGGGAGTAAGACAGGGTTGTAGCTTTCTACAATGTTTTTCAATTTGTACATTGACCAATCTATGAAGGAAAGCAAGGAGAAATTTGGAGAAGGAATTAAAAGTTCAGGGTGAAGAAATAAAACCTTACGTTTTGCCGACGACATAGTAATTCTGTCTGAGACTGAAAAGGACCTTGAGGAGCAGTTTAACAGAATGGAGAGTGTGGTGAAAGAAGCATATAAGATGAACATTAACAAGGGTAATGGAATGCTTTCTTAGAAAATCAGGTGATGCTGAAGGAATTAGATTAGGTAACGAATCAATGAAGGTGGTAGACGAGTTTTGTTACTTGGCAGTAAAATAACATATGATGGTCGCAGTACAGAGGATATAAAATGCACAATGGCTATGGGAAGAAATGCGTTTTTGAAAAAGAGAAATTTGTTAACATTGAATATTAACTACGATAATGCTGTCACTGTGCTACTTGTAGTAGTTTACCCGCATTCGTATTTTCTTATTCGTTATTAGAATTACTCCTGTAATACCCCCAACCAATTTTGTATTTATAATCCTGTACTTACTGACCAGAAGCCCGTTCCTCTTTCTACCGAACATTACTAATCCGTACTACATCTAATTTCAACCTATCCATGCCCCTGTTTAAATTTTCTAACCTCCTTATCCAATTAAGGGATCCAACATTCCATGCTCTGATACGTAGAATGCGTGTTGTCTTTCCTGATGACAATGTTCTCCTCGGTAGTTCCCAACCGGAGATACGAATGGGGGGCTGTTTTACCTGAGAGGATGCTGTCATCACACACACACACACACACACACACACACACACACACACACACACACAGTGAAGTGCATACCGCTGTAGGAAGAAGCAATAGACTTCTATAGAGCTACAAGGAAAGGAAGAATGAAAGTGTACATCCGGCGAATACCCATTATTTCCGACATAAGAAATAAATGTAGGCCTGTCACTTTTCACTTTAATCTTCAAAACCACTGGACGAAACTTCATTCAGTTTTCACAGGAAACATGAGAAAAGTTTGGTTCAATATATCAGCATAATTTTATCAAAATCTTCTCATGGAAAGAAAAGAAATAGTAAATTTAAGTGTTTTCAGTAACCGTTGTGTCTGTTTGTTCAGCTGAGTGAGCATAGGATTCTGTGCATCTTCTCAACATTAAGCCGAAATTACCAAGTGATACTGAGACAAATTCACTCTTCCCACACATTTATTTGCTGTTAGGATTGGTTTGTACAACCTCCTTGGTTTGTACCGCATTGACTGCAAAGAAGCCCCGCCTCTTTTTCGTAGAGCAACCACGTAACATGAAATAATATCTAAATAAATGTGTCACAGAAGCAACAAGAAAGTTGAGGAAGAGTCGCTGAAAGGGCCATCTACAGTGTCAACCGTCTTAACTAAACAAAAAAGGTCCAAGATGAAGTTGACGATTAGTAGATTTTTCCCAATATCATGAAACATTTTCACCTTAATGTTGAGGACACAAAATCTGTTCTGTGCATGTGAATTCTCTCCAGAGATATTTCTGCTCTGTACCTGACACTAGAGATAATATACTCACGTGAGCAACAAACTCATCAGAAACCTCTCTGCTTTCATAATTGTTCGGTACAATATTCTGATTTGTAATTACTTTTGGTGTGGACTACATTAAGATAGAGAAGGAAGACTTTTGCCGAAATTTCAACTTCATGCTTTACGAAGCAATCACTGCAGGACGTGGGGGACATGTATTAGCTGAAAGAGTGGCCGAGACTGCTAACACAGTCAAGACAATTCACTGGAAGTACTATATTTAATGGAAATTTCTATTCAGACGATCAGCTGACGCGATTCCTTCAACAATTACCCAGACATAACTTTATCGCACATTGACACCACTATGACGTCTTATTTAAACGGACATGAACTGCTCTGTTGTTTGAATTACCAGACTTTTTTTACCGGACTTTCAGCATTTGTTCAGTTTTCGATAATAGGGAGCACTGCATACAGAATAACTACATTGTCCCCAGTGCAACACTGCAACATATTAATACTTCAGCATATAATTACTGTGAGAGATAAACAGTTTAGAACTACACCAAAGACCCAAAACATGACACTGTTATTATTATTATTATTATTATTACTATTTCTCATCTCAACGATAGAAGTGTTTTCAGAAGTTTATGTCAAACAGACACACACACTGCATACTTAACTTTATGAACACAACCTTACATTGAATTTACATCGTTCCAGAGTATAGACTTAAATTAATCTCACTTTTTGTATGAAAAACTTTATGAACTTTTATCGTTTTTGACAATGACTTCTACTTAAATTTGACATATTGGCTAGGAAAACTGAGTTTATTGATTGAGTGATCCATCAAGGATTCTTTTTTTGCCGACCTAAGTCCGGAACCCTAAAAACCATGATATACACAGATCACTCTTCAACAACTGTTGCAAAGTATGGACATATAAGCTAGTATGTGTATATTTATAGCTTGTTTTGCTGGAAGTAAGTAGAATATAAACATAGAGAATCATGAATTTCTATTATAGTCTCTTCTTACTATGACAGGCAGTTTTTGAGGTGTATCAATTCAATGTGGAGTCTAATGATTCGTACAATTTTATACCTCACTCATACACCTTACCCGTGAATATTCTCTTCAGTGTAATTACTTTAGTTTAATAAGCCAATGTTTCTTATGATTCTTGCTGTTTGTGTGCAGCTGTACCAACAATTGTAGAATTGGGTTGTTCTTTGTTGGACAACAGTTTGATTACTTATGTCATGTTATTGCCATGTCTGTGACGTTTTTCTTTCAGCTACAGCTGTTATGGCTAATTTCATTCATTAAATACTGTATTTATTGCAGTCTATATATGTTTCCTATGTTCCACCCTTACCCATTTTACTGGAATTGTAATGAAGAAATCTTAACGTTGCTGGGAAGAAGGGGGGGGGGGGGAAGTCGTCGATCTGTTAAATGGCAGGTCTTTTGGTGTTTCCAAGCCATTTTTTATTTCCAACAGAAAATGAAATATTAATTTAAAGCCTGTATGTTACAAGATAATTGTAAATTAATTGTTGTGTTGTGTACTGTTCTGTACTTTGTCAGGGATCTTAGGGAACCTATGAAAGACAAATGTGGAGCGTTTTTTAAATTATTACCTATTTCTATGGCACTATATACGTTCCCTACTGTAAGGCTGGCTCTGAAGCCACCATTAAATTAGTGGACCAAGAACCTCCACTCGTAGAGCCAACTAATTTTGAGCATTCATATTGTGGTCCTCTGCAGTCACAGGGGTGACTTTTCATTCAACCTCTTTCCACTTCTTATCTCACTATGGTTATCCTTCAATGGAACGTTCGTGGCATCTGGTCCAGTAGTACGGAACTACAGCTTCTTTTGCAAACCTACTCCCTACTCATTGTCTGCCTTCAGGAAACAAAACTACATCCTCACACTCACTTTAACATACCACACTTCTGCTCAGTCCGCTTCGGCCTTACCCCCGTGGCAGGGTTTCTAGCTCTTGGGAGTGTCATGCTGCTTTTAAGAGATGTTATCCATTCCCAAATCATCCCTTTGCAAACCCAGCTTCAGGCAGTAGCAGTTAGACTGTCCTTTCTTAGTTTCAGCTTCTCCCTGTAAGGTCTACACACCGTGATGCTCTGCTGATGCCAGGATCAACCTCCAATACCTTATTGACCAGCTTTCTCCTCCTCTCTTGGTTGGCGATTTCAACATCCACTGTCCTCTTTGGGGCTCTCCACGCTCTTGTCAGAGGGGCCCTCTCCTGGCAGATCTTCTCAACCATCATAACATCTTTCTCAATACTGGAGAACCCACTTATCTTTCGCACTCCACACACCTTCTCCCACTCGGACCTTTCCATTTGCACTGTTCAACTGGCCCGTCGACTAAAGTGTTCATTACAGAATGTTTGAGGAAGTAAAGGAAATTATTCACACAATTAAGGGAGAGGAAAACTTAATTGTGATGGGAGATTGGAATTTGGTAGTAGGAAAAGGAAGGGAAGGAAAAATAGTATGTGAATATGGACTGGGCAGAAGGAATGAGAGAGGAAATCGCCTTGTAGAATTTTGCACGGAACATGATTTAATCATAACAAACACTTGGTTTAAGAATCGTGAAAGAAGGTTGTATATATGTGGAAGAGACCAGGGGGCACTGGAAGGTACCAAATAGATTTTATAATGGTAAGACATAGATTTCGGAACCAGGTTTTAAACTGTAAGACATATCCAGGGGCAGATATAAACTCTGACCCAATCTAATTGGTCATGAATTGTAGACTGAAACTGTAAAATGGTAGGAAAATAAGGAGATGGGACCTGGATAAATTAAAGGAAGCTGAATTTCTCGAGAATTTCAGAGGGAGCTTTAGGCAACAATTGACGGTAATGGCGGGAAATAAAACAGTAGAAGAAGGAAGAAGAATGGGTAGCATTCAGAGTCAGAGATAAAATAGTGAACACAGCTGAGGACAAAATAGGTAGAAAGGCAAGACCTACAAAAAAAAAAATAAATAAATAAATAAATGAGATTGACAGGAAGTGTAAATAGCTAAGCAGGAGTGGCTAGAAGGCAAATGCAAGTCTGTCGAAGAATGTATAAATAGGGGGGAAAATAGATACCTCCTACAGGAAAAAAAATAAAAAAAGGGGGGGGGGGGCGGAAAGGGCTGTATGAATATGAAGAACTCAGATGGAAAATCAGTTCTCAGCAAAGAAGAGAAAGCTAAAAGGTGGAAAGAGCGTATAGAGGGGCTCTACAAAGGAAATGAACTTACAGACAATATTGTAGGAAGGGAAGAGGATGTAGATGAAGATCAAATAGATACTATACTGAAAGAAGAATTTGACAGAGCACTTTAAGATCAAAGTCGAAGCAAGGCCCTTGGAGTAGACGAAATTCCCTCAGAACTACTGAAGTCTCTGGGAGAGTCAGCCATGACAAAACTATTTCACGTGGTGTGTAAGATGTGGGAGACAGGGGAAATACCATCAGAGTTAAAGAAAAATGTAATAATCCCCATTCCAAAGAAAGCAGTATTAGACGGGTGTGAAAATTACAGAAAATTAGTCTAAAAAGTCATGGCTACAAAATTTTAACACAAATTATTTACAGAATGATGGAAAGGCTGGTAGAAACCGACCTTGGGGAAGATCAGTTTGGATTCAAGAGAAATGTAGGAACATGGGAGGCAATACTCACCTTACGACTTATCTTATAAGGTAGATCAAAGAAAGGCAAACCTACATAGCTAGCTTTTGTAGATTTGGAGAAAGCTTTTGACGATGTTAATTGGAATACATCTTTCAAATTCTGAAATCAGCGGAAGTAAAATATAGGGAACAGAAGGTTATTTACAACTTGTACAAAAACCAGACAGCAGTTACAGAGTTGAAGAGAATGGCAGGGATGCAGAGGTTGGGAAGGGAGTAAGACAGGGTTGTAGCTTTCTACAATGTTTTTCAATTTGTACATTGACCAATCTATGAAGGAAAGCAAGGAGAAATTTGGAGAAGGAATTAAAAGTTCAGGGTGAAGAAATAAAACCTTACGTTTTGCCGACGACATAGTAATTCTGTCTGAGACTGAAAAGGACCTTGAGGAGCAGTTTAACAGAATGGAGAGTGTGGTGAAAGAAGCATATAAGATGAACATTAACAAGGGTAATGGAATGCTTTCTTAGAAAATCAGGTGATGCTGAAGGAATTAGATTAGGTAACGAATCAATGAAGGTGGTAGACGAGTTTTGTTACTTGGCAGTAAAATAACATATGATGGTCGCAGTACAGAGGATATAAAATGCACAATGGCTATGGGAAGAAATGCGTTTTTGAAAAAGAGAAATTTGTTAACATTGAATATTAACTACGATAATGCTGTCACTGTGCTACTTGTAGTAGTTTACCCGCATTCGTATTTTCTTATTCGTTATTAGAATTACTCCTGTAATACCCCCAACCAATTTTGTATTTATAATCCTGTACTTACTGACCAGAAGCCCGTTCCTCTTTCTACCGAACATTACTAATCCGTACTACATCTAATTTCAACCTATCCATGCCCCTGTTTAAATTTTCTAACCTCCTTATCCAATTAAGGGATCCAACATTCCATGCTCTGATACGTAGAATGCGTGTTGTCTTTCCTGATGACAATGTTCTCCTCGGTAGTTCCCAACCGGAGATACGAATGGGGGGCTGTTTTACCTGAGAGGATGCTGTCATCACACACACACACACACACACACACACACACACACACACACACAGTGAAGTGCATACCGCTGTAGGAAGAAGCAATAGACTTCTATAGAGCTACAAGGAAAGGAAGAATGAAAGTGTACATCCGGCGAATACCCATTATTTCCGACATAAGAAATAAATGTAGGCCTGTCACTTTTCACTTTAATCTTCAAAACCACTGGACGAAACTTCATTCAGTTTTCACAGGAAACATGAGAAAAGTTTGGTTCAATATATCAGCATAATTTTATCAAAATCTTCTCATGGAAAGAAAAGAAATAGTAAATTTAAGTGTTTTCAGTAACCGTTGTGTCTGTTTGTTCAGCTGAGTGAGCATAGGATTCTGTGCATCTTCTCAACATTAAGCCGAAATTACCAAGTGATACTGAGACAAATTCACTCTTCCCACACATTTATTTGCTGTTAGGATTGGTTTGTACAACCTCCTTGGTTTGTACCGCATTGACTGCAAAGAAGCCCCGCCTCTTTTTCGTAGAGCAACCACGTAACATGAAATAATATCTAAATAAATGTGTCACAGAAGCAACAAGAAAGTTGAGGAAGAGTCGCTGAAAGGGCCATCTACAGTGTCAACCGTCTTAACTAAACAAAAAAGGTCCAAGATGAAGTTGACGATTAGTAGATTTTTCCCAATATCATGAAACATTTTCACCTTAATGTTGAGGACACAAAATCTGTTCTGTGCATGTGAATTCTCTCCAGAGATATTTCTGCTCTGTACCTGACACTAGAGATAATATACTCACGTGAGCAACAAACTCATCAGAAACCTCTCTGCTTTCATAATTGTTCGGTACAATATTCTGATTTGTAATTACTTTTGGTGTGGACTACATTAAGATAGAGAAGGAAGACTTTTGCCGAAATTTCAACTTCATGCTTTACGAAGCAATCACTGCAGGACGTGGGGGACATGTATTAGCTGAAAGAGTGGCCGAGACTGCTAACACAGTCAAGACAATTCACTGGAAGTACTATATTTAATGGAAATTTCTATTCAGACGATCAGCTGACGCGATTCCTTCAACAATTACCCAGACATAACTTTATCGCACATTGACACCACTATGACGTCTTATTTAAACGGACATGAACTGCTCTGTTGTTTGAATTACCAGACTTTTTTTACCGGACTTTCAGCATTTGTTCAGTTTTCGATAATAGGGAGCACTGCATACAGAATAACTACATTGTCCCCAGTGCAACACTGCAACATATTAATACTTCAGCATATAATTACTGTGAGAGATAAACAGTTTAGAACTACACCAAAGACCCAAAACATGACACTGTTATTATTATTATTATTATTATTACTATTTCTCATCTCAACGATAGAAGTGTTTTCAGAAGTTTATGTCAAACAGACACACACACTGCATACTTAACTTTATGAACACAACCTTACATTGAATTTACATCGTTCCAGAGTATAGACTTAAATTAATCTCACTTTTTGTATGAAAAACTTTATGAACTTTTATCGTTTTTGACAATGACTTCTACTTAAATTTGACATATTGGCTAGGAAAACTGAGTTTATTGATTGAGTGATCCATCAAGGATTCTTTTTTTGCCGACCTAAGTCCGGAACCCTAAAAACCATGATATACACAGATCACTCTTCAACAACTGTTGCAAAGTATGGACATATAAGCTAGTATGTGTATATTTATAGCTTGTTTTGCTGGAAGTAAGTAGAATATAAACATAGAGAATCATGAATTTCTATTATAGTCTCTTCTTACTATGACAGGCAGTTTTTGAGGTGTATCAATTCAATGTGGAGTCTAATGATTCGTACAATTTTATACCTCACTCATACACCTTACCCGTGAATATTCTCTTCAGTGTAATTACTTTAGTTTAATAAGCCAATGTTTCTTATGATTCTTGCTCTTTGTGTGCAGCTGTACCAACAATTGTAGAATTGGGTTGTTCTTTGTTGGACAACAGTTTGATTACTTATGTCATGTTATTGCCATGTCTGTGACGTTTTTCTTTCAGCTACAGCTGTTATGGCTAATTTCATTCATTAAATACTGTATTTATTGCAGTCTATATATGTTTCCTATGTTCCACCCTTACCCATTTTACTGGAATTGTAATGAAGAAATCTTAACGTTGCTGGGAAGAAGGGGGGGGGGGGGAAGTCGTCGATCTGTTAAATGGCAGGTCTTTTGGTGTTTCCAAGCCATTTTTTATTTCCAACAGAAAATGAAATATTAATTTAAAGCCTGTATGTTACAAGATAATTGTAAATTAATTGTTGTGTTGTGTACTGTTCTGTACTTTGTCAGGGATCTTAGGGAACCTATGAAAGACAAATGTGGAGCGATTTTTAAATTATTACCTATTTCTATGGCACTATATACGTTCCCTACTGTAAGGCTGGCTCTGAAGCCACCATTAAATTAGTGGACCAAGAACCTCCACTCGTAGAGCCAACTAATTTTGAGCATTCATATTGTGGTCCTCTGCAGTCACAGGGGTGACTTTTCATTCAACCTCTTTCCACTTCTTATCTCACTATGGTTATCCTTCAATGGAACGTTCGTGGCATCTGGTCCAGTAGTACGGAACTACAGCTTCTTTTGCAAACCTACTCCCTACTCATTGTCTGCCTTCAGGAAACAAAACTACATCCTCACACTCACTTTAACATACCACACTTCTGCTCAGTCCGCTTCGGCCTTACCCCCGTGGCAGGGTTTCTAGCTCTTGGGAGTGTCATGCTGCTTTTAAGAGATGTTATCCATTCCCAAATCATCCCTTTGCAAACCCAGCTTCAGGCAGTAGCAGTTAGACTGTCCTTTCTTAGTTTCAGCTTCTCCCTGTAAGGTCTACACACCGTGATGCTCTGCTGATGCCAGGATCAACCTCCAATACCTTATTGACCAGCTTTCTCCTCCTCTCTTGGTTGGCGATTTCAACATCCACTGTCCTCTTTGGGGCTCTCCACGCTCTTGTCAGAGGGGCCCTCTCCTGGCAGATCTTCTCAACCATCATAACATCTTTCTCAATACTGGAGAACCCACTTATCTTTCGCACTCCACACACCTTCTCCCACTCGGACCTTTCCATTTGCACTGTTCAACTGGCCCGTCGACTAAAGTGGTCCGTTCTTTCAGACACAGACTCGAGTGACCATTTTCCATGTGTCATTCGTCTACTGATGCCCTTCATTTCAGCTTGTCCCTCCAACTGGCAGCTTTCCAAAGTTGATTGGCAGCTTTATTCTTTATTAACTACTTTCCATGAACGTCTTTTTACCAGTATTGATCATTGGTTCGACTATTTGACTATTGTAATCCTCACTGCTGCAGAACGTCTATCCCTCGTACCTCTTTTTTTCCCGCAACGTCTCCCGCTTCCCTGGTGCGCACTGAGGAATGTCTCAAAGCACTCAGAGCTTGGATTCTTTAAACACTACCCATACAGGAAAACTGTGTTCATTACAAATGGTGGCATGCCCAATGCCACCACATTTTTCGGGAAAGCAAACGAGCTAGGTGGCTTTCTATCATGAGTTCGTTTTAACAGTGCTACCCCCTCCTCTGTTGTTTGGGGTAACCTTCACAGACTTTAAGGGACCTTGTCTAATTCCCTTATCCCCAGTTTAACTATTGTGAATGATGATATACTGAATCCCATTGACATCTCCAGCACTCTTGGCTGGTTTTTTTCGAGCTCCTCACGGTACTATCCCTCTTTCCTCACTTGGAAACAGGCAGCGGAAGCGAGGTTGCTCTCTTTCTCATCTCAGTATTGAGGATAATGCTGATTTCACTATGAGAGAGCTTCAACAAGCACTGTCCTCATCATGGTCCTCTGCTCCAGGACCCGATGGTGTTCATATTCAGATGTTAAAACACCTTTCTTCTGAAGGCCTGCAATTTCTTCTTCGAATGTACAACCACATTTGGACCGAAAGCTCGTTTCCTTGGTGCTGGCGTGAAGCCATCGTGATTCCACTACCTCAGCCTGGAAAGGACAAACATCTACCTTGCAGCTACATATATTTAATGTTTGATTAATCTCCTCAGCAAAGCACAATGTGGTTTTTGTAAACACCATTCAGCAGTCGGATCATCTAGTCACCCAATCAACTTATATTATGAATAATTTTCTGCAGAATTGCCAAACAGTTGTCTGCAGAATTGCCAAACAGTGGCCATATTTTCGATTTGGAAAATGCATATGACACCCTGGAGGATGGGGTCTCCAGGGTCACCTGCCAGACTTTATTTGGGACTTCTTAAAAGACCGTGTTTTGCAGTCAGTATCTTCATTCATACTGATGGTTCCAAGACTGACTGTGGTATCGTGTGTGTCTTTGTGCTTGGTGACTTTTCTTTCCAGTATTGTCTCTCAGATTACTGCTCGATCCTTACAGCAGAGATTTTCGCCATTTAATCAGGCCACTCAGTACAGCAGGCGACACCAGCATTCTAAATGTGTCATCTGCTCAGATTTCCTGAGTGCAGTCCAGAACCTGTACATGCTATATTCCGTCCATCCCAAAGTGCAACAGTTTCAACAGTGCCTTCACTCACTTATTGCTAATGGCACCACTGTACTGTTCCTTTGGGTCCCGGACCATGCTGATGTGTCAGGGAATGAGGCTGTGCATTGGTCTTCCCTTCAAGGAAATAAACTTAGGGATGTTAAGCCTCTCCCTATTGCCTGGTCGACCTCCTCTCACCAAGAGGAGGTCATTCTCACCCAGCTGTGCATAGACCACTGTCGGTTCAGCTACTGCCACTTATTAAGTGGCGACCCTTCTCCACTGTGTGGTTACTGTTCTGAACTGTTGACTGTATGCCATCTACTGGTCCATTACCCATTTTTAATGGAGTGTGGCAGAGTCTGTGTTTATCCTCAGAACTGTCTGATGTTTTAGCAGATGACACGTGTTCTGTTGATCGTGTGTTAGTTCTTATACATTGTACCATTATGGCGAAAGAAGTTAAAAATAACTTGCTTGAGGAATTCTGTTGTCTCCTTATCTTTACCTTTTATTGTTGCCTAATTATATTCTTGTACTTACTAAGCATGGACATGGGCACTTATGACGTCAGTAGTTTCACGCCCTAACCGCCCCCCCCCCCTCCCAAAAAGAGAGAGAGAGAGAGAGAGACAGTAATTTATCAACCTCTTCAATCAGTTATGTGAATGTGGTAATGAATCACCTGGACTACATAACAGAAGAAAATAGGTGACTACAGAAGTTTGAGAAATTAATGTTTTGACTGCTGGTACATTTGATCCACACATTAGTTCCTATGCAATCACATGAGGAACTGACATGAGACAGGCAAGTGCTCTATGCATTCTTCATCAATATCGATTCCATCTGTACTGTACATCTATCCATCGTTGCTAGGTGATGATTTTGACTTTGTTGTATAAGGGAGCAATTCCTGTGTGCTTTACTGCAAGAAAGAGGTCAAGTTTACTCTCTGTGTTAGTACTTCCATTAACAGACTGACTTGCAAGTAACTTGTAAAAACTTGCATTTATTCACAGAGTTACAGTGTATGTTTCAAATGTAAATGTAGAAGAGCTGCATGGAAATGTTATGAAAATCGTGTTACCTACTATACAAGGGCATTACAACAGGATACTCCTTATGCCTCTTGTATTTTATTTCGTGACTAGCTGATATGCCCGTGCTTCGCAACGGTTGTTAAAGCGGGACCTGTGTATATCATTGTTTATTAGGGTTCCGAACCTAGGTCAGCAAAAAGAGATTCCTTGTTGGATCGCTCTGTCAATAAACTCAGTTCTAGCTAAGATGTCAAATGTAAGTAGAAATCATTGTCGTAAACGATGAATGTTCATAAGGTTTTTCATACCAAAGTGAAATTAATTTAAGTACAAACTCCGAAACAATGTTAATTCAATGTTAGGTTGGAAGGAAGGAAGTTTATGGTTTAACGTCCCGTCGACATCTTAGTCATTAGAGACGGAGCTAATGCTCGAAGTTTTGGGTAAGGATGGGGAAGGAAATCGGCCATGTCCTTTGAAAGGAACCATCCCGGCATTTGCCTGGAATGATTTAGAGAAATCACGGAAGACCTAAATCTGGATTACCGGAGGTGGATTTGAACCACCAGTCTCCGAATGCGACTCCAGTGCGTTACCACTGCGCCACCTCGTTCGGTAATATTAGCTTGTGTTCACAAAGTTAAAACTGCAGTGTGTAATTGTCTGTTTGGAGTAAACTTCTGAAAACATTTCTATCGTTGAGATGTATAACAGCGCCACATATTGGTTCTATGGTGTAGTACTAAACTGTTCACCTCTCACATTAAGTGCATGGTGAATTATTAGTTTATTGCAGTGTTGCACTGGGGACAATGTTGTTATTCTGTATGCAGTGCTCCCTATTATCGAAAGCTCAAAGAATGCTGAAAGTCTGGCAATTAAATCAACAGAGCAGTTCATGTCTGTTTAAATACGACCTCATGGTGGTGTCAATGTGCGATGAAGTAAGTCTGGGTGATCGTTGAAGGAATGGCGTCAGCTGATAGTCTGTATACAACTTTCCATTAAATATAGTATTTCCAGGGAATTCACTGTGTCAGCAGCATCGGCCACTCTTTCAGCTAATAAATGTCCCCACATATTAAAGAACGGCCAACCGTGGTGGCCGAGCGGTCTTTGGCGCTCCAGTCACAGTCTGCACGGCCGCTTCGGTCGGGGGTTCGAATCCCCCCCTCGGTCATGGATATTTGTGTCGTCTTTAGTATAAGATCATTCATAAGTAGTTCGTAAGTTTAGGGACTGATGACCCCGCAGTTAAGTCCCTTAAGCTTAACAAACATTTGAATTAAAACATGAAGTTGAAATCGACCTTGTGTAAGAGAACTATATATTCAGAAGCTGGATTATAACTCCAAGTACAGTTGTCTCTGCAAAAGAAGATATCTTTATCTTAATGTAGTCCATACCAAAAGTAAGTAATTACAAAATCTAATCACAATATTGTACTGAATAATTATGAAATCAGAGATGTTTCTGATGAGATTGTGGCTCATGTGTGTCTATTATCACTGGTGGCAGGCACAGAGCAGAAATATCTCTGGACTGAGTGCATTCAGATGCGCAAACAGATTTTGTGTACTCAACAATAAGATGGAAATGTCTTGTGAAATTGGGAAAAATCTGCTAATCGCTGACTTTATCTTCATCCTTTTTGAGTTCGGTTAAGACGGATGACTGTGTGTAAATGGCCCTTTTAGCGGCACTTCCTCAACTTTCTTGTTGCTTCTGTGACACATTTATTTGGATGTTATTTCATGTTATGTGGTTTCTCTGCAAAAAGGAGGTGGGGCTTCTTTGCAGCCAATGCGGTACAAACCAATCGCAAGAGAAAATAAATGTGTGGGAAGAGTGGATTTGTCTCAATATCACGTGGTAATTCCATCTTAATGTTGAGGAGATGCACAGAATGCAGTGTTCACTCCATAGATATTTCTACTCTATGTACCATTTAGTGGTTATACCCGTCTTAAGATGCACTTATTTTCTTTCCAGAATACTGCAAAGCATATGGAATACAGCTAGGAAGAAAAAAAAATTCTTGTCCTACCTGGTTAAATTTTACTTGCAGTGGCAGCGTTTTGTTTGCTATCGTTGGCAACAAACTATTTGCTATAGGAAGATGATTAATTTACTGACCAGAACAGCATAAATTATTTATTTCATCATGAACTTAAATAATTATTCACCACATTCTACGTGACTGATTTTTGAAAAAGCATTCAACGGCCGTTGCCAACATCAGCACACAAGGCCGCCGCTGTAAGTAATAATGTACCCCTTCTTGTAGTGTATTACACCATAGTTATGGGAATGAAAAAATGCAGGAACGCCATAATTAGTTATTTGGTGTATTGTGTAACTAACGTCGCCTCACTTTGTCCTTTCTTGTACTATGGCGTTTTCGAGTATTCCTCAAGAGAACACACTTAAAATGTAATGAGGATATACCGAAATCAGAAAGGGAACTACATAAATTCGAGTTTCCTTGCAAAGAATTCTTAGTAAATTAAAACATCAATAGACGTGAAGGAACGTTTTATGATACCCGCGGAAAGAAGCACTATTTTTCTTTCCATGCCATTGCAAGGCATGCAGGATGCAGCTAGTAAACAATTATTTTTTTTGTCATACCTGGGTTAAATTTTACTTGCAGTGGCAGCGGTTTAGTATGTTTACGTTGTCAACGAAATTTTAGCTTTAGTGGGATCATTAATTTATTGACCGAAACAACAATTATTTATTTCATTATCAACATAAAGAATTATTCCCCTCGTACGTGACTAAGTTTTCAAGAAGGATTCTAATGCAACATCGCCATCTATTAATTATTTGGTATTCTATGTAGCAGCGCCTCTATCGGATCTTTGCTATACTACACAGCAATTCAAGCACAGAATACACCAGAAACTACAAATTACGATCTCTCTTCCTTCCCTGATCTGATTTTGATGAAACAAAGCTTATATGTTGCCCCAAGGTATTCTCAGTTGACCTATGAAACCCCACGAAAGTTCGTATAGTTATCTTGGAGATTTACTAAACTACAACATACTTATAAGAATAGTATACACAAAAAACTTCAAATTACGATATCTTTCCTTCCTCTGATCCGATTTTGATGAAATGTAGTCTATGTTACTCTGCAAACTATTCCCAATTTACCTGTGGAAACCCATGAAAGTTCGTGTAGTACTTTTGGAGATTACCTTAAACAAATAGACATACACGACGGCTTTTAAACAAATGGTTAAATTAAGATATCTTCATTTTCTCTGATCCGATTTTAATTACTGAAGCCTTTATGAAACCGCCTGATATGATCAAGTTACGTGTGAAAACCCCATGAAAATTCGATAATTAGTTTTGGAGATAAACGTGTTCAAAGAGACAGACAGACATGACGGTTGTAGATAAAAAATTTCAAATCAAGATATTCTTTTTTTTCCGTGATCCGATTTTTATGAAACGAAGTCTATATGTTACCCCGAGTTACGCTCAAGTTACCTGTGAAAACCCCATGCAAATTCGTGAAGTAGTTTTCGAGATAAGAGGTTTTTAATAGTTGAACAGACATGGCGGTTACAGAAAACTCATAAATTTACGATATCTTTTGTTTCCGTGATCTGATTTTGATAAAATTATGCCTATATGTTGACCCAAACTTTTCCCATGTTTCCTGTGAAAACCGCATGAAGATTCGTCCGTTGAAGATTTAAGGGAACAGCGACAGGCCTACATTTACAGATTTATTATTAGTATAGATGAAGCAACATTTACCAATCACGGTAAGGTAAACTGCCTAACATTTGTTATTGGTCTTTTGACAATCCACATTGACTATGTCAGGTGTAATGTCAGTGTCCATGGAGTTTAAATGTACGCTTTGGGATAGTTAACAATTACCTCAAAGGCCTTTTTTAGACAGTACTACAAACACACACAAGTATCACAGCTTTTTAATAGACCATCTGCAGCTATGGTTGCTAGAAGAAGTTCTTCTTTCCACTGGCTCCAAAGTTACTAAACTGAAAATAATATAGCTATGTCTATTCTACATTATTGTTCTACACACAGAAGGGCTTGTAGAAAAATTGACCTTGACCTTGTAATTTTTGATGCTCGTTGCTAGGTGATGAGTTTGGCTTTGTTGTATAAGGGAGCGATTCCTGTGTGCTTTACTGCAAGAAACAGGTCAAGTTTACTCTCTGTGTTAGTACTTCCATTAACAGACTGTTAATGTTTACAGGTAACTTGTAAAAACTTACATTTATTCACGGAGTTACGTTGTATATTTCAAATCACAAAAATAACAAAACTGTTCAGTATTATATATATGTCCACCACCACACAAAGCCAAAATACAGAGAGAGCACGAGACCAGACACTGTCAAGAGCTAAATTCAAAAATGCCTGAAGCACACCAAATGGGTGCCAAAGATCCGGTCTTCCAAACATGTTGATGATGATGATGTTGCATTTATGGCTGTTAGACCCCAACTGGGGCTGTGTTCTGCCTACTTTGTGGAAGTTTGTTTAGCTGACACCACTTCGGCGACATGCATGTCAATGATGATGGGATTATGGGACAATGACACAACACCCAATGCCTCTCCCTGAAAGAAGAATGTGGTCATGTGACCTGTGTATGTACAATTTTAAATACTTTTAAGTCAGTTGCTGCCATTTAAAGAAGTTTATAATTAACCCAGATAGTCCGATGATGCCTATAACATGTGAAATACACATGTGAAAAAGGATAAATATTGTATTTGTGCAAACAAGACGGTTCTTTATACCAAAATATTCATTATTGTTTCTGCACATAATTATCATAAAGCATAATCCATTGATAAAAAAAATAATATTATTGACAACACTTAAGGCGGGTATGCTGTGTCTTGTGACACGTTCAACATACCATGATTACATCACATGCTGCAGCAGGAGCTATCGGTAGTCTGGTAATTGAAGTTTACTGAAAATGAATGAGATTAAACACAAAAAATAAAAATAACTGGATGTGGTGCAACTTGTTTAAACAAGTGGTGTCAGGAAGTATCAGCTACACAATGCTCTTCCAGCCACAATAAATTCAATTCCTCTCCAAAATAACTGGCATAATTCCAACACATTATTAAAAGTGTGTGTACGAAGATTACTCACCAGGCGAAGGAGCACAGGTGTAATAGCAACACAAATAAATAAATGAATACACACACACACACACACACACACACACACACACACACAAACGCAAGCTTTTGCAACCCAGTTGCTTCTTCTGGCAGAAGGGAAGGAGAGGGAAAAGGAAATGATGAGGGTTTTAAGGAAGGGGGTAAGGAGCCATTCCAATCCTGGGAGAGGAAAGACTTACCTTGGGGGAAAAAATGGAGGGTAAACAAATGCACACACACCCACACATTCACACAGACACAAGTACACCTAGCAGACATACTGTAGAAAGCAAAGAAGTTAAGAAAATATATATATAAAAATAGAAAACGGATGACTTACCCAAAAGGACCGGCTCATCGATACACACAAAAATAAAAATCACACTCAAACACACATACAAGCTTTCGCCACCACTGGCAGCTTCTTCAGGAAAAAGAGGAAAAAAGGGGAGGATATGGGTTTTATGGAAGTGGAAAAGGAGTCATTCCAATCCCAGGAGTGGAAGGACTTACCTTAGGGGACAAAAAGGAAGGTAGACAAATACACACACACTCACACATATGCAAACACAAACACACCTAGACAGACATTTGTAATAAATATATATATGTAAAAAGTAGATGAAGTCCACTTACCAGGCGAAGGAGCACAGGCAGTTATAGCAACACACACACACACACACACACACACACACACAAACGCAAGCTTTTGCAGCCTAGCTGCTTCGTCAGGCAGAAGGGAAGGAGAGGGAAAAGGAAAAGATGAGGGATTTAAGGGAGTGGGTAAGGAGTCATTCCAATCCCGGGACAGGAAAGAATAACCTTGGGGTGAAAAAAGGAGGGTAAACAAATACACACACACACACACACACACACACACACACACACACACACACATTTACACATACGCAAGTACACTTAGGCAGACATACTGTAGAAAGCAAAGAAGTTAGACAGAGATGCCACTTGAGGCAGAGGCACTGTCCAGAGAACCGAGGCAAAGATGTTAAGATGGTGGGTGGGAATTCGAATTTAGCGGAGGTTGAGACCAGGTGGGCAATGGGAAGAGAGAATATGCTGAAGGGCTAGTTTCCATCTCCGGAGTTCTGAAGGACTGGTGTCGGTGGGAAGTATCCAGATAACCCAGACGGTGTAACACTGTGCCAAGATGTGCTGGTCGTGCCCCAAGGCGTGTTTAGCCACAGGGTGATCATTACCAACAAACACTGTCTACCTGTGACCATTCATGCGAATGGACAGTTTGTTGCTGGTCATTCCCACATAGAACGCTTCACAGTGCAGGCATGTCAGTTGGTAAATCACGTGGGTGCTGTCACAAGTGGCTGTGCCCTTGATTGTGTACACCCTCCGGTTAACGGGACTGGAGTAAGTGGTGGTGGAAGGGTGCATGGGTCAGGTTTTACAACGGGGGCGGTTACAAGGGTAGGAGCCAGAAGGTAGGGAAGGTGGTTTGGGGATTTCATAGGGATGGACTAGGAGGTTATATATATATATATATATATCTCCTTAAAACCCGTATCCTTCCCTTTCTCCTCTCCTTCCTTTCTCTTTTTCCTGAAGAAGCTGCCAGCGGTGGGGAAAGTTTGAATGTTTGTGTGTTTTTATGTGTGCTTAATGTTTCTCTCGACGAGCCTATACTTTGGGTAAGTCAAACAATCCTTATATACACACTTTTAATAATGCTTCCTACCATATGTCTGCCTAGGTGTACTTGCGTCTGTGTAAATGTGTGGGTATGTGTGTATTTGTTTACCCTCCTTTTTTTCCCCCAAGGTAAGTCTTTCCTGTCCCGGGATTGGAAAGACTCCTTACCCACTCCCTTAAAACCCTCATCATTTCCTTTTCCCTCTCTTTCCCTTCTGCCTGACGAAGCAGCTAGGCTGTGAAAGCTAGCGTTTGTGTGTGTGTGTGTGTGTGTGTGTTACTATCACTGCCTGTGCTCCTTCGCCTGGTAAGTAGACTTCATCTATATACAACTAAGACTTGGGTATCAAATTCCAGGTTTATTCATAATTTTAAAAAGGGGCAAAAATCCTGTATTATTCCCCCTTTTTTCTTTTATATACACATACTAGCTTATATGCCTGTGCTTCGCCACCGTTGTTAAAGAGGGACCTGTGTATATCATGGTTTTTTATGGTTCCAGACCTAGGTCAGCAAAAACACAATCCTTGTTGGATCGCTCTGTTCATAAACTCAGTTCTCTTAGCAAAGATGTCAAATTTAAGTAGAAGTCATTGTCGAAAACAATGAAAGTTCATAAAGTTTTTCATTAAAAAAGTGAAATTAATTTTAGTCCGTACTCTGGAACGATGTAAATTCATTGCTAGTTTTTGTTCATAAAGTTAAGACTGAGGTGTGTAATTGTCTGTCTGGCATAAACTTCTGAAAACATTTCTATCATTGAGATGAGAAATAGTGATAATAATAAGAGTGCCACGTATTGGTTCTATGGCGTAGTACTTAACTGTTCATCTCTCACAGTAAGTGTACGCTGAAGTATTAGAATGTTGCAGTGTTGCACTGGGGACACTATAGTTATTCTGTATGCAGTACTCCATGTTATCGAAAAGTCGATGAATACTGAAAGTCTGGTTTTTCAATCAACAGAGCAGTTCATGTCTGTTTGAATAAGATGTCATGGTGGGTCAATGTTCGATAAAGTAAGTCTGAGTAATCGTTGAAGGAATGGCGTCAGCTGATCGTCTGTATAGAACTTTTCATTAAATATAGTAGTATTTCCAGCTAATTGTCTTGACTGTGTTAGCAACATCGGCCACTCTATCAGCTAATACATGTCCCCACATCCAGCAGTGATTACTTCATAAAGCACGAAGTTGAATTCAATCTTGTGTAATAAAGGTATTTATTCAGAAGTCGGATTATAACTCAAAGTACAATTGTCTCTGCAAAAGAAGACATCTTTCTCTATCGTAATGTAGTCCGCACCAAAAGGAAGTAATTAGAAATTTTAATCACAATATTGTACCGAATAATTATAAAAACAGAGAGGTTTCTGATGAGTTTGTCATTCGCATGTGTATATTATCTCTAGTGGCAGGCACAGAGCAGAAATATCTCTGGAGTGAGCATTCAGATGCGTAGAACAGTTTTTCTGTCCTCAACATTAAGGTGGAAATATCACCTGATATTGGGAAAAATCTACTAATCAATGACTTCATCTTGCTCCTTTTTTGTTCAGTTCAGATGGATGACTATGTGTAAATGGCCCTTTCAGCGACACTTCCTAAACTTTCTGGTTGCTTGTATGACACATTTATTTAGATATTTCATGTTATGTGGTTGATCTGTGAAAAAGAGGTGAGGCTTCTTTGCAGCCAATGCAGTACAAACCAATCCTAACAGCAAATAAATGTGTGGAAAGAGTGGATTTGTCTCAGTATCACTTGGTAATTCCGGCTTAATGTTGAGAAGATGCACAGAAGCCTATGCTCACTCCATAGATATTTCTACTCTATGTATAATTTAGTGGTTATACCCGTCAAAAGATGCACTTCTTTTCTTTCCATGTCATTGCAGATCATGTGGGTTACAGCTAGGAAGAAAAAAAGTGTTCTATCTGGGCTAAACTTTACTTGCAGTGGCAGCAGTTTAGTTTGCTATCATTGGCAACGAACTATTCGCTTTAGGTTTATTATTTTGCTGACCAGAACCAGCATAAATTATTTATTTAATCGTGAACATAAACAATTATTTCCCTCATTCTACTTGATTGATTTTTGAAAAAGCATTAAACAACCGTTGCCAACATCAGTGCACACCGCCGTCGCTGTAAGTAAAATTGTACCGCTTCTTGTTGTGTATTACACCGAATTTATGAGAAAAACCTCATCAATGCCATAATTAGTTATTTGGTGTACTATGTAACTAACGACGCCTCACTTTGTCCTTTCCTATATTGTAGGGTTTACGAGGAGTTCCGAAACAGAACGCACTCAAAATGTAATGAGGAACTACATAAATTCCTTTTTCCTGGCAAAGAATTCTTATGTAAATTAGAGCATCGATAGATGCGAAGGAATGTCGTTATGTTTTAATTTCAAATGATACCCGTGGAAATAAGCACTTTTTTTCTTTCCATGGCATTGCAAGGTATGCGGGATGCATCTAGTAAAAAAATTATTTTTTCGTGCCGTACCTGGGTTAAATTTTTACTTGCAGTGGCATTGGTTTAGTATGTTAAGGTTGGCAACGAAATATTCGCTTTAGGAGGATCATTAAATTACTGATTGGAACAACATTAAATATTTATTTCATTATCAACACTAAGAATTATTCCCCTCATTATATGTGACTGATTTTTCAAAAGGAATTCAATGGCCATTACCAACATCAATACACTACACCGCTGCCGTAAGGAAAATCATAGCCCTTGTTTCAGTGTATTACACTTCAGTTCTGAGAATAAACAACACAGCAGCGCCATCTATTAGTTATTTGGTATACTATGTCAGTAACAGGGCCTCTATCGCATCTTTGCTATATTACGCTGCAATTCAAGTATAGAATACACCAGAAACTACAAATAACGATATCTTTCCTTCCTCTGATCCGATTTTGATGAAACTAAGCCTATGTTACTCTCCAAACTATTCTCAATTTACCTGTGGAAACCCTTGAAAGTTCGTGTAGTACGTTTGGAGATTACCTTCAACAAATAGACATACACAATGGATTTTAAGCAAATGATTAAATTATATCATCTTTATTTTCTGTGATCCAATTTTAATTATTGTAGCCTTTATGTAACCGCATGATGTTCTAAAGTTACGTGTGAAAATTTGTCAAGTTGTTTTGGAGATATAAGTCTTCAAAGAGACAGGCAGACACAACGGATATAGATAAAAATATTGAAATGATGATGATCTTTTTTTCCGTGATCCAACTTTTATGAAAGGAAGTCTATATATTGTCCAGTTATGCTGAAGTTACCTGTAAAAACCCCATGCAAATTCGTGAAGTGGTTTTGGAGATAATAGGTTTTTAATATTTGAAAAAAAAAAAAAAAAAAAAAAAACAGACACGACGGTTACTGAAAACACTTAAAATTACGATATCTTTGTTTTTGTGATCCGATTTTGATAAAATTATGCGTATATGTTGACCCAAACGTTTCTGAAGTTTGCTGTGAAAACCGCATGAATATTCGTCCAGTAGTTTTGAAGATTGAAGGGAATAGCGACAGGCCTACATTTACAGATTTATTATTAGTATAGAGAAAGGAAAAAGGGGGAATATGTATTGTTTAGCAATGAACAAAATCCAATTGGAATCTGTATGATAGATAACAAATCACCCTAAAGAGGCTCACTGAGCTGCTGAAAGGCACGAAAATAATCACATACACACAACTTAAATTTTTGGCCATGGCCTTATGGCCTTTGATCACTCAGGCAACTGTACACACACACACACACACACACACACACACACACACACACACACACACACAAAACTACCATGTCTGGCCACTTCAGCACCACAAGCATCTATAATGGGCGAGAGGCAGGCAGTGGTGGGGGAAGGAAGCGGGTAAAGGTGGGGATGGAAAATTTTGCATTGCATGGTGGATTCGGCTCAGATAGGTGTGGGAATTTGAATTGCAGCATTGAATACATTGAAGGCAAGGGGCAGAAAATGGTAAAAGGGAGGTCTAGAGAAGTGTGGGGAGGGAGTGGTGGGGAGTTTGAAACGATAAAAATAACATGGAAAAATAAGAAAAATCAGGAAAAAGTCCGGAAAAAATGAAAAAATAAAAGTAATTAATTAACGAGATATTGTAAGGGGCAACACATAGTTGCAAGGAAGACATTAATTGGAGAAATGCAGAATAATGAATACTAAATAATGCCGGAAAGAATTCAACAGTATCTTACCTGTAAAATGTTGATTTTCATGTCATCCTTTTTACCGATGTTTACACATCTACAAATGTGTTAAAGAGATGTTAGGTTGCTCTTTCCATAGAGGGACATCATTCTGAACATCTGTTGTAAATAAAGGTAAGCTTAGGTTACTCAGATGGGTATGTTTTTTAGACTTTAACTCAGTGTATGTGTCCGCGGCACAATAGAGTCCGAGAATCAGGCCCTGTCGTGGCCGAAGGATGTGGTGGCGGCGGCCGGGAGCCATACCACGCGATCCGCGGACGCCTATCGGGCACTGTTGTGACCAAAGGATGTGGTGGCGGCGGCCGGGAGCCATACCACGCGATCTGCGGACGCCTGGCTGGAATCTTTCGTGAGACACCCTGTACAATAACTACGTTTAACATGTGTGCGCTACTTTTCTCATGGCGTTGAGCAAGTACCTACTGGTTCCGCAGAAAACAAATGACTGCTATACCCAGTACCAACCTTTCATATGGCTAACCCCGGCATGTTCAAATTTCATATTTTCGTATAACATCTGGTTTCTGTGATGACTTGTTTTTGCATATATGTCAACGTATAAAAGAATTTCAAGTGTGTCACACTAAAAATTATGCTTTAGTTGGCTATTGGCGGTCGTGAGGATAATTACTGCGTCTTGTTGCCAAACACAACACTGGTATACTAGCTCGGTGGCTGGTAGGAAACGAGCGCAAAAGCATTTCCCATTAATGGTCGTTCCCATAAGAAGCGCCGATGAATTTGAACTTAATTTCAGCATAAAACTGCTACTACATCCCCTCTCCTTTCAACACATTCCTCCACAGTAGGCTGTTAAAGAGAAAAAGAGGAAGTTGTGCTTGGAGCAGATATTTTGCCAGGACCGAAAAAATAAAAAAAATGTATAAGTGAAAAACGTATAAATGAAGTTTTGCTGTGCTAACATTGAGCAGGAAAAAATCAAATTTTTTGGGATTGGCAGTTTTAAATAGTTTTTTCGTTAAAAAAAATTAAAAAGGCTACAATAAAATAACTGAGAAAGCTAAGTCAAAAGTCCTGAATTTTAAATTCAATAATATCAGAGACTATGAAGGTAATATTTTTCCTTAGTCAGCCTGACTTGGACTATGCCACATATTATGGTAGAATGTGTACACAAATTTAGTTCTTTTTAAACTTTAATAAATAACAAATTTTCATGACTCTTCAGTTATTTGAATATTTGATTATCCATATTGTCTGGTCTTGTCACGGGGATAATTTAGAGCTCTACTGTAGTGACAGTTTTTGTTCTATTGGACATACTGCAGTTTGCAGGCAACAAAAATAAAGTAACAGTATATATGAAAAGGATAAAATGGTACTCATAGTGAAGACCTGCTGAGTTTCAACACTTGTGATGGTCACATTATGTACCGGTGGCCAAAGTCTTCTTCAGGAAAGGAAGGGAACACATATACAACTTCCATCATTTGCTACCTCCAACTGTTATAGCCAGAAAATGAAGTAATTCAGGTATAAAGACACTTAACACTTCCAGGTCTTGAATGACGAGGTTGGGACAGGTAGTCCATCCTGGCCTTATAGCAGGAACCATTTATTTGAAGTAATTTAGAGAAACCCCAGAAAATAGTGTTCAGGATGCCTGAATCAAAATTGAACCTTCCACCCTCCTAACACTAATAATGTCACAGGAAAATAGGCAGAACTTTATATAAGGCCACCCACATTCATATCTTGAAAGTGTTTGTTGGTAATGCCTGCTATGAGCAGAGATGGCAGATACAGCTGATTTCTGTAGATAATACTAAATGTTATAGTTTCAAATATTGGATTTTAATATAACATACTTTACTACAACCAGGTTTTCTGCACTCACATTTGTTGTCTTCCAAACCTCAGTCGTGGGATACGCTACCGATCAGTCTGTCACCACAACCAGTGTGTTTATTTTCACATATGTTGGCTTCACCAAGTCAGAACCAAAATGTAACCTCCCAAATTAACCTGGCTATGCTACAGTTCAGTCTGTAACCACAACCAATTTTTCAAATTTTGTGTTTCCTGGCTGCCAGGCTGTTTAACTTCTAAACTTTTTTTTTTGTAGACTGAACTTCATAAATCATTTGGGACTTGCTGTTGATTTATGACACACTCAAAGGTACTCGCAAGGAGCGGGGAGGGGGTGTGTGTCATGCTGCAAACTGAATCATTGAAATTTTTTGGGGGAGGGGGCGGGTGAAAAATGAGTACTTTTGGGCCAGCCTGGGGAGGGGGGAGGAGCTTTATAAAACAGTTTACAAAACAAGGAAAATAAAAAAAATATTTAATTTTAATATTAAATGGCAAAACCATTTTTTGGGGTAATAAACTATATGTGATCCTTGTAGCAATTCAACTACTTTCGTGTCACTTTTACATTAAAATGATGTTACATGTTGGTTTCTTTTAAAAGCTGTAAGTTGGCTGTATTGGGTGGAGGAGGTGTGGTTTGTTTTAGTAGGTAATGTGTTGCCAGCAAATTGCAATATTCTGCTCATGGTGCTTTCCATTCATGGGCCAAATAAAATGTGCAATTAGCGCAAATATAGTTGTATTCTGACCTGGTCTTTCCTTTGTTTGATTACTTTATTGCAAGGAATTGTTTTCTTACTTATGCAGTGTGCTTTGTTCACTGGGCAATTTCAGGTTTTCATCAAAGTATGAAAGCAGTGATTTATTTCCACAAAACTTTCAGTTTAGTACTAGTTTTGAAGTTTTCACATAATTTGTGTAGAAGGTTTAAGCTTAATAACTGTACTTTACTGTGCTATGTGGCAGAAAAGCCACATCAACTTCGATATCTCAACCTACAGATCTGTTCCTTAGAATTCCCCCCACCCCACCCCAATCAGGCTTATGCCATTCTTTCGTGGGACATGGGCAAGAAACTGGTCAGGTAACAGTGTGTAACACCATGTTCCATTACCCTGCAAAACATGAAAAGAAAGATCTGGCAGGGCAGATTTTTGCTTCATGAAGTGGAACATGACCAGTGAGATTTTACTTGTTTTTCATGTGACTAGCAAAATGTTTGAGCTGCTATATTGCAAACTGAACTCTCTCTTTTCTGCCTTCATTCATTGTAAATATTATAAACCTTCTAAAGCGTCAGAAAATTGAGGACCGTTTGAAAATGTGTCTTTTAGAAATTTGTTTTTTACAACAAAATTACCAGAAGCTACATATTGATAACTCTGAAGGTTGTCGTATTTAATGTCTGTTAGTGCTAACATTTACTTACCATGAAAGAGTATTGCCCCTATGCTACAGTACAATGCCATTCTAAAAATGAACATCATAGCTAAATAAAATGTTATATGTGCATGTATCTATCAAGTAAGTCTAATGGATTGGAGAAATAGAATAGTTGGTAGCATCACTTGTTGCTGAGCAGAAATTGAGAGGGTTGTCTAGAGTTCATGTCCGCGTACTTCTCAAATAGGCCTACTTTATTTTCTGTTCTTGTTTCCTAAACATTTTTGGTTAATTTAATATAAATACATTAATTTCATTCCATGGTGGTGAATGAATAAAACAAATCAGCAGTTTCTGTTGCAATTTTTATTTTCTCCAGCTATGCATTTAGCAAGGTTAGTGCATCATCAGGCTGGAATAGGCAAATGTTTTATGTCAAGTCTGTGTACCTAGCAGGTACCAAATCTTAATAGGCTATGGTGAACAATTTTGGAAGAAATGGAGCCTATTTGGATGCTGTGTCTGATGTATTTGATGTGGTGGTGGGGACAGTTTAACAATTCTGTGATACTGCCATTAAGGACCCTTACAAAAGAGGTAAGCATACATTGTGCATAATGACTGCTTGAAGTAAAATAACTAGAGACTTGAGAGGGGCAGTACGAAAATTAATAAAATATCGTTGCATGCTATGGTGAGTTTTATCATAAAAAATACTAAGCTTTGTACTGCATCTCTCCAGCCACTAGTTATTTTACTTCAAGCAGCCATTATGTATTATGTTTATTTCTCTGTTTTGTAGGGGTCCTTAACGGCAGTATCACAGAATTGTTAAACTGCCCCCATCACCGCTTCAAATAGGCACCCCATCTCTCCATCCAAGTAAGTGCCATTTTTTTTCTTTTTTTCAGAATTACTGATAATAGCCTATTAAATTCACTGCCCACTAGGTACATAAAAAAAAAAAATCTGAAAGAGTATTGCAGCCCTCGTGCAATAAAACATATGGCTGTATGTGTGATATAAGAAAGCTACGTAGACAGAATTCCTTTTTGACAATCACTAACAGAGATACGTTTTGTAAATATTACACCCAATGATCTGCTCATAAGCGATAGGGCATGTGATTTTGTTACAAGAAACAGACTGCTAGGTATGCAATTACTAAGTCATTAATTTTACTGTCACGTCTGCTTACTTCTAACATAACAAAAGTTGCAATTACGAAGTCAGAAGTTGCATCTTAAATAGGCCAGCTGGTTTGGGTAGAATGAAGAAGAGCAGTACAAAAAACAATACTTCATTTCCCAGTATTGGAGCAATATTAAGTTTGTGAAGTAGACTGTGAAGTTCTGGGATGCACTAGTAGACTGTGAAGTTCTGGGATGCACTTTATTTGGAACTAGCTTATATGCCCGTGTTTCGCAAGGGTTGCTAAAGAGGAACCTGTGTATATCAGTTTTTTTAGCGATCCAGACCTAGGTCAGCAAAAACAGAATCCTTGATGGATCGCTCTGTCAATAAACTCAGTTCTCCTAGCAAAGATGTCAAATTTAAGAAGCAGTCATTGTCGAAAACGATGAAAGTTCATAAAGTTTTTCATTAAAAAAGTGAAATTAATTTTAGTCCATACTCTGGAACGATGTAAATTCATTGCTAGTTTGTGTTCATAAAGTTAAGACTGAGGTGTGTAATTGTCTGTCTGGCATAAACTTCTGAAAACACTTCTATCATTGAGATGAGAAATAGTGATAATAATAACAGCACCATGTATCGGTTCTGTGGCATAGTACTAAACTATTTATCTCTCACAGTAAGTGGACACTGAAGTATTAGAATGTTGCAGTGTTGCACTGGGGACACTATAGTTATTCTGTATGCAGTGCTCCATGTTACCGGAAAGTCGACGAATACTGAAAGTCTGGTAATTCAATCAACAGAGCAGTTCATGTCTGTTTAAATAAGATTTCATGGTTCGATAAAGTAAGTCTGAGTAATCGGTGAATGAATGGCGTCAGCTGATCATCGGTATCGAACTTTCCATTAAATATAGTAGTATTTCTAGCGAATTGTCTTGATTGTGTTAGCAGCATCGTCCACTCTTCACCTAATACATGTCCTCATGTCCTGCAGTGATTACTTCGTAAAGCACGAAGTTGAAATTGATCTTGTGTAATAGAACTATATATTCAGAAGTCGGATTATAACTCAAAGTACAATTGTCTCTGCAAAGGAAGACGTTTGTATCTTAATGTAGTCCGCACCAAAAGGAAGTAATTACAAATTTTAATCACAATATTGTACCGAACAATTATAAAAGCAGGGAGGTTTCTGATGAGTTTGTCACTCGTGTGTACCGTATTTACGCGAATATAGGCTGCACCTAAACTTTTGACACGAGATTATAGAAGAGGGAAAAAAATCTCGAGTATAGGCCACAGGTTTTTTAATTTTTATGTTATTTATATTTTTTGTATAATTGTACTTTTTTTGCAATCAGAAACACAATGTTAACAAAATAATGTTCTCTTTTCAATTAACTTGAAACAAATATGCAAAGCTGTAAATCAACGAATAAGAAAGCGAGATGACAGTTCGATCCGGGCGCCCCAAGTGAGGGGTCGCTGAACC
Organism: Locusta migratoria; assembly: GCA_026315105.1. Classification (NCBI taxonomy): domain Eukaryota; kingdom Metazoa; phylum Arthropoda; class Insecta; order Orthoptera; family Acrididae; genus Locusta; species Locusta migratoria. The sequence continues at coordinate 108,228,853 of CM048745.1, forward strand.
AAGGTGTGTTACCGGGCATTTCAAGTGTTGTAAAGCTTAGGTGTGTGCTGCAAAAATATAGTTTTTTTGGTGTGTGTGGGGGAGATGGGGGGAGTGTGTGATGAGGTTTCGGCTTGTAAGTTTGTAGCAGGAAACGAACATACGAGTTGCACTGCCGAATGTAAGCTTCAGGTTGCCTAGTCACAGTAATGGACATGGAAAATGGAAAGTTCGACGTAAATTTGACGCTGACAAAAACAAGTTCGACGCTGGTGTGTAAATTAGCACAAACTATTAGAATGTCGAAGAGTCATGCATTTCAAGGCCTAAAATGTAAATATCCCCATGTTTGCTTGAATTCGTAATTCAAAACAGGAACTGTGGTTTTGCTGTTACAACAAAAATGATTCAGTTGCAAGGCTGCAAAATACCCCCTAGTTCCATGTACTTTGTTTCATAGAAATAACCCCAAATGAATGTGAAACCAGTGAATCTATATCCAGTAGCTGCTCCATGTTGTAGCATAAAGTTTACTATAATCTCATTTAACTCATAACTGCTGTCTGTAATCACTGCAATCCAGCAGTCAGTCATACACACACCCCACAAACATCCCTCTCCTCATGTTGTGAATCTAAATATTCTCCAACTGTTACTGAGACATTGGCTGAACAAATGAAATTTCTTCTTTCTTGCCCTATAAAGTGCATACAATATTAGTTTGCCCATCACTTTGAGCCCAAACTCGAGCCCCTGAATTTCTTTCTCAGGAGTAGTTTATTCTGACCATTCTTGTTTTTTCTGCTCACAGAATTCTTCAAGTTCTTCATTGGTTACAAGAATGAGAGGGCTGTGGATGTTCGTCAATGAAATTGACAATGGCAACAGTTTTCTTAATTAGTTTGTTTTCCTTCAACATCACATATGTAGTTTCTGCAGAGTACCTGCTATGTCTTCCAGTCCAAGTGTCTAAGAAAATCCTCTCTTTCCAGGCCAGTCACCACATTCTTGAAACAGACAAATCTCTTGCTTTATGTCACAGACAACTAGTGACTTCACGTGTCTGACCAAGGTGTCATATGTCACGTGCTCCAGTAATTTTTCAAAGTTACCACTCAAAGTTCAAAATTTTTTACAATGTACACGTAAACAGATATCTTTAGGTGGGTGTGGAACTACCCACTTTGGTTGCTTGCATAAAATTTTGATCTTCCAATGTGTAAAGTTGTATAGTTGTTCTTGTAAATGACATATGTTTCTTTAATCCTGAGAGTCATATACCTCTTCACTTTAAAAACTTTTTATGTTTCAACTGTTACAGTAATAGTGCATTTTTGTTGGCACTCTGGTGAAAACAGTCCTATTTATCTTCTAGAAAAATGACTGCACAATTTGAACTTGTGATGCTTCTACAAGATGACCATAATAGGGATCTGGTCTTCAAAAGACTCCTTTTTAAAGACCTAATATTTATTGATATGTGTAACATTATTTTGATGCTGATAGAATGAAGTTAAAAATTGTTTTCTTTGAAAATGTGTCTGGAATAATAGTTAAAACTTGCACCTTTTCACTGTAGGATGGAATTTCTACATTGAAGAGAATTGTCAATTTGCTTTTGGTGTACTTGTCCGTAACTTTAGTAATTTCTTTGGCCTTTCTTGTTGCATAGAGCTTGTGACTCGACTTCAGTGCAGGACTAACACCTACCTAACTGACTGATTTAAGCAATGTAATTCTTCCTCTACAGATGCAAAATCTTGCTTCATCTGAACCATGGGAGACTTCGTCTTGTCCAGTTACTGTCATTGTTCATATTCTATCAAAGCATTTAGAACACAGAAAGTCTTCACTGAAAACATCTTCACTTTGAAACAGAGTCTTGAAATGAGGAGACATATTTCCAACCTGAACTAAGTCTGTGTGTGTGTGTGTGTGTGTGTGTGTGTGTGTGTGCATGTCTAACTCTTTTATTGATATGCAGATAATCAACAGACTACTCTCCTGTGGCCCCGGCCAGCCATTTCCACAAAACATGATACAGCTTTGTCAGTTGATAAATTGATTGAGCTCATTGGATGGTCACTGTTTTCTTAGAAGGTTCTTCAATAAAGAAATTAGCACATAACAACTGTGATACTGAAACCTCCAATGAAAAAAAAACCAACAAAACTGACATGAAACAGCAACAATGTAAGAACCTACTGCCACAAAAAAAGTGACAAGAAACAACTATCATATTAGAAATAGTACAACAATGAAATTAGTAATGAAAACTTCAGGTAAGACATTATCCATGGAAGTGAAGAAAAACTTTTTTTTATAAAACTTGTGGAAGCTCTCTTTTTCGGGGAATTGTATTTCTATATGGTAACAATAAACAGGGGGAAAAAATTAAAAAAGGCTACAATAAAATAACTTTGACAGGTTATTTCCATAAAGACATTATCTTTCAAATAAATAAATAAAAAACAACAACAATGGAAGTTCCAGTAAGGATTAATAGTAATATGTAGAAGGGGACAATTCACCATAAAGACGGACATTGAGCCGCCGACAGACACAAATTAAAGACGCACAAACACATACACAATTCTAAATTTTTGGCCGCAGCCTTCCTCAGAAAGAGAAACTCATCCACTCAATCACTCAGGCACGCTCATCCACACATGTCAGCCATTGTGTGGATGAGTGTTCTCTTTCTGAGGAAGGCCACGGCTGTAAATTCAGAATGGTTTGTGTCTGTTGGCGGCTCAGTGTTCGTTTTTGCGGTGAGTTGTTCCCTATATGCATATTAATTAATATAATAAATATCTAAAATTGCTCCAGAGATGCAGTGTTTTTAAAAATTTTCCCAGAAACTGGATCTCATTTGAGGAGGTGGAGAAAATGGTCAGTAGATTACAGTGCAATAAAGCGGCTGGGGTGGATGAAATTAAGCCGGAACTTGTCAAATATAGTGGAATATCAGGTCTCAAATGGTTACACAGGATAATTGAAAAGGCTTGGAAATCGGGACAGGTTCCGTCTGCCTGGAAGAAAGCGGTAATCACGCCAATTTTCAAACATGGAAACAGAAAAGACTGCAACAACTATCGAGTTATCTCTTCAATTAGCGCTGTAGGCAAAATATTCTCAGCTATTGTAGAAAGGAGAGTGCGAGTATTAATTGCGGACAAATTAGATGAAAATCAGTGTGGGTTTAAGCCTCTTAGAGGCTGTCAGGACCAGATCTTTAGCCTATGGCAGGTAATGGAAAAGTGCTATGAGTGGAACAGGGAATTGTATCTATGTTTCATAGATCTGGAAAAGGCTTATGACCGTGTTCCTAGGAGGAAGCTACTGTCAGTTCTTCAAGATTATGGTATAGGAGGCAAACTTCTGCAGGCAATCAAAGGGCTTTACATAGACTGTCAGGCAGCATTTAGAGTAGATGGCAAATTAAGCTCATGGTTCAAGGTAGTTTCAGGGGTAAGACAAGGCTGTAACCTGTCACCACTGTTGTTCATACTATTTATGGATCATATGTTGAAAACAGTAGACTGGCAGGGTGGGATTAAAATAGGTGAAAACAAAATAAGCAGTCTCGCATATGCGGACGACTTAGTTGTAATGGCCGATTTGACTGAAAGGTTGCAAACTAATATTTCAGAGCTCGATCAGAGGTGCAAGGATTATGATATGAAGGTCAGCATCTCCAAAACGAAAGTAATGTCTGTGGGAAAGAGATTCAAACAGATTGAGTGCCAAATAGGAGGAACAAAGTTAGAACAGGTAGACAGTTTCAAGTATGTGGGATGTATTTTTTCACAGGACGGCAACATAGCGAAAGAACTGGAATCGAGGTGCAGCAAAGCTAATGCAGTGAGTGCTCAGCTAATATCTACGCTCTTCTGCAAGAATGAAGTCAGTACCAGGACTAAGTTAGCAGTGCACCACTCTATCTTTCGATCAACCTTGTTGTATGGGAGTAAAAGTTGGGTGGATACAGGTTACCTTATTCATAAAGTAGAGGTTACAGGTACGAAAGTAGCAAGAATGATTACAGGTACTAATAGATGGGAACAATGGCAGGAGGGTGTCCATAATATGGAAATCAAAGAAAAACTGGGAATGAACACCAAGATGAAGCATTTGGAGCGTACAGACTGAGATGGTGGGGTCATGGTACACACATGGGAGAAGCAAGGTTACCTAAGAGACTCACGAGCTCGGCAGCGGAGGGTAAGAGGACTCGAGGTAGACCAAGAAGAAAGTACTTAGATTCGGTGCAGAATGATTTTGAAGTAAAAGGCATAACATCAGACAAGGCATCAATATTAACATTGAATAGGGGATCATGGAGGAATTTTATTAGAGGTACCATGCTCCAGACTGAACGCTGAAAGACATAATCAGTCTCTAATGATGATGATGATGATCTGCATCCTCAAAATGGTGGTTTGGAGGCCTGTGTCTTGGGGCAGGAATTTTTTTAGAGGAAAAAAATTGATTTCTTCCTTACTCCTGAATTTTAACATATTCTAAATTCAGTAATATCCAAGACTATGAAGGTAACCTTGCCTGAAATGATATGATTTGTAGCAGGAGTGTTTACTTACTCCGAAATGAGCCTCACATAAATAAAAGCATGAAGTGACCACTGTCTCATTTGGATCTGTATGAGCAACTTTTAACCTTATTTTACAGATTTCCTCATTGTTGGGAACAACCAATAGTTGTATTTGTATAGGCGGTACTACAAAATACTTTTAGGTCATTTTTACAAAACATGAATTCCCAAACCATCTATCAATGGTAGGGAATGTTACGGGAGCAGGTGCAGCATAATTTCAGTTGATGTCACAGGTACCCATGACTAGAAATGTTTCATGGCTTTTCAAATTATTTGAATTTCTGGTGGTTTTTCTTTTAAATACTGAACATTCATGAGGGTAAAAAAACTATTTTAACAGCATTTCCAGCATAATATGACATAATTAACTATTTAAGATGATTTCTAGATAACAGTCCAACACACTGTTACTATCAAGGGCGAAAGATAATTGGTGCATGTGTGGAAGATGTAATCTAGTCATTTGTATTGTTTCAGTCAATGTACAAATTGGCTATATGCTGTCTGTCTACAATAATATTTTATATTGCATCTATTAGTCGTCAATGTTCACCTGATGAGCACAGATTTTTGTTAGTATAGGACTTTCATCTACATTACATTATGTTTTGAAAAGTATAATTTAGCAGTTAGATTGTCAAATACAATTAAAAATCAAGGTATAATTGCTATGCTTAAAAAAGAGATTTTATTTGATCTTTCAATAATTAACTGTATATAGGCATGAAAATATGTTGCACACAGTTATATTGCTGAATTTGTTTTTATACATGTCACTGATAAATTCTTAATGTTTGGTGGAGGATAACAAATGATTTATCTTTCCAGGTCACCTGATTACACTAACAGTCTGGGGCGAACTGGTATGCTACATGTACCAGAACAACACTATGGGGAGGTAGCAAATGGTGTTAATAATGGTAGTTATGGCCCACAAAGGAAAGTAACTCCCTCCACTCCTGCCCGTAGCAAAGGATCTCCAAAAGGTGATGGTGCTAGCAGTACTTCCAGCAAGAGCTTCCCCTGTACAGTGTGTGGTAAGGGTTTAGCTCGTAAGGACAAATTAGTCATTCATATGCGCATCCATACTGGTGAGAAACCATATATTTGTGAAGTGTGTAATAAGGCATTTGCTCGCCGTGATAAACTAGTTATTCATATGAACAAAATGAAACATCGAACACCAACAAATGTAGCACCTTTAGGCAAACGTTCAATAGTACCTGACAAGAATGGTATGTTAATGCAGCAGCAGCAGCAGCAACAACAACAACAACAGCAGCAGCACCAGCAGCCACCACCACAATCACAGCAGCAGCCACAACCATCACAGCCCCCACCGCACCAACAACCTCAGCAGCAACAATCTCCACAACAGGCTCTTGTCACAGATAAGAAATCTGGGAAATGTGAAGATGATGATATACCTAGAGGTCTTCCTCTACCTCCACCACAGCAGCAGAATATTAGTTGGAGCTGTGAACTTTGTGGTCGTATGTTCTCAACTAGGGACGATTGGATGTCACATGCAAAAAGTCATCTAGATGATAAAATGATTAGTAACATGCATCATCCACAACAGCATCTTGGCAGTGGAAATCCATGTAACAGTAGTGTTGTAGTCCCCACATCAGTGCCTGCACCGCCGGCTCCTTATTTTTCCCCTCATGTACCACACCATGTGCAAGCATATGGTGCTAGTGCCCCAGAAAGGCATTTTTGCTTAGTATGTCGCCAAGACTTTACAAATAAGACTGATTTTATGTTCCATGTGCGTACTCATTTTGTTGAAGGGAAGCCACCTGAATTTGACATGCTTGGCAAGAGTAGTCTTGTGGATGGCTCTGGTCTCTGCACTTGAACATTAGATGTGTGTAACTATATACTATTTTTAAAATGGAAAATTTTGTATTGTTTGCAGATATTTCATGCAATGTATACTGTCTTTTTATGAAGGACACTATTTTTTATGTCATGTGGAATGTGTACTGATAAGTCATAGTCATTTTATAGCATTTTCTGTGTGCTGTGGGAAATTGTCGTGGTCCTAATTATGTTGCAGGAAGTTCATTTGGCTAAATGATTGGCAGGTTTTATGATAAAGACTTTTTGAGCTATCTTATTTTTATACTAGTTAATCCGGTCATTGTTCCTACAATCTCCTGAATTGATTACTTGCTTAAATTTTTTTAGAGTGTTATTGCTGTGATGTGATTACTCATATACTTTTTTTTTATTTTTTTTTATTTTTATGTTTTAAGTAAAGTTGCAGCTTGGTTGTGTGTTGGCATCTACTTTAGAAATGTGATTGTCTGTCAGAAATATGTGTATTTTAGGTTTTGAAAAATTGTGAATGCAGCTAATTTTATAGTTGGTTTAATAGTAGAGCCCTGAGGACAATAGAATATTTGCATAATGTAATACATATCAATATGATGAGTACCCTTTTTTTGAAAGTATTTCCTCCATAAATTTTAAAACTGATTACAATGTGACAATCAGTATGGTTTAGTAAGAAATGAAACATTGCCATTAGTTAAATCATAAGTTCGGCAATGATGTATTGATTGTGAACATCTTAACAGATCATGCTTCATACAGCTGTTGTACTGTCACAGGGTAAGATTTGATTTAAATGCCAGGTGAATGAACACTTGGAGTTGGGTGTGTAACAGCCTTGGAAATTTAATGGATTCTGTGGTAAGTTATAAAGTGTGTGAATGTGGTGGTATAATACTACTATTTTTCAATAGAACATCAATTATGCTTCCATTGTTCAATGAAACTGCAGAAGACTTTGATCAGAGTAAGGTCTACTAACATCTATCAGTAACTTGTTTAATGATTTATTTCTTTTAAATAGAATGTATGATGATGTGTTTTTACTAGGAAATGTTTTTCTAGTGCATGTAACAGTCTTCCTCACTCTGGTGCTTGTTCCTGTAACATGTAGTTTTATGTATTTAATTTTATTGTTTTGTGGATATTATTTATTTTTATTCAAATGCTTTACTATGTTTTTTTTTATTATTTTTACACATTTTGTTGTGTAAATATGTTCCTTCACAGAGAGCTCTTGTCACTTAGATATAACATAGTTACTTACATAAAAAGAGTAGTTAATTGCAAAGACTGAGATGATATTGCATTGTTTTTCCATTTATAATTTGTACATTGTATGAAAGATACGGTGGTGTATGGCAGAATTTTCTTTACAATGACATTGTTTTGCATGTGTGTTTTATCATTATGAGACGTAATTTGCATCTTTCTCTTAAAGCAGTTTTGTTAAGTATTGCAGTAGATGATGGACATTTTCCTGATTTATATATTCCAAATCTTAAATGAGTTAAGAGAAATGGATTGCCGCTTAACTATCACTTAAACTTTTCTTACGTTTTTATTAACAGATGGCATTTCCTTTTGCAGCACATTTCTAACCAAAGCTTTGATTTTTGTATATAAGTATTATAACCCATTTATGAAGCTGGTAATCACCTGTTGCATAGTTTATGCAGCTTCACCTATTATTAAGGTCACTATTGTGACATTTTATGTCTCCCATTTGTTTATGTTATTGAGTACACACACAACATTGCAACAGTGATCAAATATAGTTACTGACATGATTTGACAGTGAATGATTATGCTTATACTAGCAAGCTTTTTTTTTATGACTGTAATTTGAAACTTATTGTCCTGCCGATGCAAAATCTACATACTTGCTGCCTTCATTGTTGGAAAGAGACTGAGTAAGGTAAAGAAATCAGTATCTCATTGTTGACCTGGTAGACTTAGAGGTAGAATTTACTTAGACCCTCAAATAAAAAAGGAAAAAGAAAAAAACTATTTATTTAAATATTGGTTAGTCAGGTGTATAAAGTGCCATGTCAAAAGAAATATATTGTGACAGAGAGAATGTTCTGACATTGTTTTGTACATGTTCTTGAGAAACTGCAGGAACTAAGTAAGGATTTGTTTTCCTTTTTAACTTCTTGTCATTGTGATTACTACTATCTACTCATATTCAGATGGACAGTGTTGGTGGTGCACAGGCAACTGTATATTCAGTCATGTTTGGGTTAAAGCATTACATTGTTGGCCTTATTTACGAGTGAGAATTATGATTGTTGTTTATTATTATTGTTTTCAGAATTATGGTAAGTGCTTTGATGAGATCTGTAATTTACTTGATCTGAAGCTGTAGTACAGATGCTTTGCTCCTCAGGCCAATATTTTGTGCAAGCCAAAATTTTCTTCTTAGATTCTATGTTAGTGAAAATATATATCCCTTCCTACTCCCCCTTCACCATGTTAATCTCATAATGCGAATATACAAGAGGTAAAGGTGCTTAAGATTGGCAAATTTTGTTACACATGAGAACTTCTGTCTATAAAGAGGGACAAATTGAACCAATTCAAAATCACACTCATAATTAACAGTTAAAGTTGTTTCTCAAGTTGGTAGGTCCACAGTCCAATTTTAAGTAGGAATTTCTTGAGGGAAGTTCCAAGTGAACCATTAAAATTTACTCTTACTGAGTTGTAGTAAACAAAGCAACTGTAAAATTTTCTTTTAATATAGATATAGGTAACTATGACATATCAGATTTTTTTTTCTTCAAAATACACTCTTGACATTATACAACATATGAAAATACTATGCTTGAAGTGCACTTAATATTTAAAGAACATCAGTCTGATGTATATTTCAAGTAAATGATGCCATTATAAATGAATAACTTACGAACCAGAAAAATTTGTCTTGCAGGTGCGTTCAGTTTCTAGTTTTGGATGTAAGAACATATTTTATTGCAAGACAAAATTTTAAGTAACTTAGCTCACTAAATATTTTCTACAATTTGTCCCACACATCTCTTGTGAATGGTTTGCTTTCTTATCTTGATTTGTTAGTAATATAGAGTGAGTAAAGAAGACTTTATAACTTTGGGTTGATAAATTTATTGAAATAAATTACAGAATCGGTAGGCATGTTATTTTATAGTAAACGATCTGAATTTTCACATAAATGTTTCTTTAACTGTGTAAAATCTAATAGTGGCCAGGTCAGGTTGAAATTCAATAATATGACGAGAATAATGTGCAACTCGCTATGAAGGTGTACACCAAGCTGTGACTGGCATATTACGTTATATTCCTTTTTGCTATGAGTTTCAGACAATCCTCATTGTTTATTTAATGTCTTTTTGATTTTCTTTAACTACCATTTGCAATGGGCCAGACATGCCCGTAATAATTTCTTCCCACATTTATTGCAGCAAATTGGACATAACTTATCCAATAGTAGAGTAGATTACCGTTTTTAAGCAATATAAACTGTTTAATAGGAGGTAATTACATAATAGATAGTTAAAGAAATCCAAGAGAAAGAAATCCACTGATGTCAGATCTGGGGAGTGAGGGAGCCATGCTTTTGGCTGTTCATGGCCAACCAATCCACCGATCTGGAAAGCGGTTATTAAGACAACCTCAAATTTCTGTGAAGTAATGAGATGGTGCACTGTCTTGCTGATAGTAAACCATCCCATATTGGCTATGTTCATGAATCTGTGTGTTAGCAAGCCTCATTGCCACTCTCACTTCGCGAAAGGCACAAAATGGATTAACTTTGGGGCTGTCAAAAACATATTCCAGAATTGCATTTGGATATTTACTGTTTTGTAGTCCTCTATCCATACAACATTTCCGGGCAGAATTCCCTATGAGCCAACCTTATCTGGATCAGCATTGTGCTGTGCCATTGTGAATCTGTATGGTTTGAAGTGTAAATGTTTATGCAATACTTGCCAATCAGTCTTATGGAATGCCAGTCCCATAGGACAAACATTCTCTTGATTGCCGTGTACTCTGGGTGAAGCTCTTCCTAACCTGTTCAATATAATCAACATGTGGGCAGCCCATAGAGTTATCGTCATACCAAACAACCCATCTCAATAAAGTTCTTATGCCAAGAAAAAGTTTTAGTCCTGGTTTGAGCTTCTTTAGCATATTCTGTGTAAAATTTATGCCAAATAGTTGTTCCAGAGTTGGTTTTGCTGGTGCTCCTGGTTTTGGAATGGGGTAGTGATGCAGTATGTGACTCAAACTTGTTTCAATTTTTTCTGTAAACAACTTCACTATCGTTCCAAAGTTGTAAAGTGCTGTTTGATTCACCTTGAATTGTAATAAGAGCAAATGTGACTGTTACGAAATTTGTTACAGTTGAATTTATAATAAGGGGAGGACATGCAGTTGTTTGCTGTTGTAGAACTTTGCCATATCTTTAGGCTCTCTGAAGTCTTCTTCCTGGACTGACAGAAATAATCAGTATCTGACCCGATAGCGGGCTTGAAAACTTTAATGACAATGCATTTTTTATTTTATTTATTATTTTTTTTAAAATTTTATTCAGCACTTTGTGAGCAAAAGTCTAACATTTACCTCATTTACTCATAGGATGCACTAATTAATTTTCTATACCAAGTGATTTGAACTAGATTTAGATTACAAAGAAATCTAATATTTTTTTCTGATGACCTCTACTCTGTTTTCTATTCATTTAAAATGAATCTCTATCCAGACTAATTTGCCATTAGTTTACACTGTCAATGTAAATGCACATATATGTCAGTATACATATTAATATCCTTATTTTTGTATTTAAAGTTACAATAACTGTGTTGCATCTGCCTTGTTCCCATAATATGTCTATTTCAACCAATGTGGCTTTTTCGCTGTCTGCTATTTCACACAACCAACAGTTACAGATCAAGACATATGAACTGCTGGAGTAGAATTATTTGAAATTATTTCTAAAGTTTGCCATTTGAATACTGTGCAAGTCAGTGAAAATAGTTGTGTACAATACTTCAGCTAGGTGTGACATATGTAACTAGGTGATTTTGTGTACTGTTTGTGTTATTTGAGGCCATTATATTATGATGTGACAATTCTATTTGTGTCAACTTGCATAGAAAATGAAATTGGATGTTGTTCCTATCATCAATTGCTTAACATGTTTGGACAGTAATGAAAGCTTCGTGCAATAAATAATTTTGTGGTGTAGTGACTTCGACAGCTTTTCTAATAAGTAAGAGTTAGTCTTGAGAAGTTCTAAATAGAAATTACGTGTTCATAAGCTGCAGGACATTTCTTAGGAGAATAGTTAACTTACTTTAAACGATATCATACATGAAAGAAATGATAGACAGCTGTACTGTTAAGTAGATTCAATGGTTTGAATGACTTTATTCATTTATTTTGAGAAAAAGGGGGGGAGGGTTCAACATGGGTTACCATGTCACAAATTCTTGTTACTGTAATATCCACTATTACAGTGTTCGACATGCTATGAAAAAGGAAGTTGAAACACCCATAGTTTGGAAGGTTGATTGTGAGTCTTGTGAATAAGAAACTGATTCATGGGAGATAATCTGTTGGATTGTGTTCGGCAGTAAATGGAACTGCTAAGATAGAGATATGCTTGATTTTGGTCACTCAACTGTAGGCAAAGGTTTTGCAGTTGTCAAGAATAACTTTATATCAAATGGGGAAACAAATTCTGAATTAGGTCTCAAAGTTGCTCTTCCAAGAACACAGTTTGTAACATGGTAAACATAATATAAAAGCATAGTATGTTTTTTTTGTATGGCTATGGAACTCAAAAAAATAAAGGTGTTGAAAATTGAAGTAGGCCTTATACATTGTGAGACACACAGTGTATAAATTCTTTACTAACTGCAGATACTACAAAATTTCAGTTTTAGTCTGGTGTGATTAAATCTTTTAAAGTACTGGAGAAAAACCCTTTGCTCAGTTTATACAAGACACTTTTGTAATCAGGAGTGACTGACAAGATAGATGTTAGCTATTGTAGGAGGGTCTGCAGTTTGTAGAACCCCTACATTAGTATTGAACATTGTCTTCTGCCATGATGACAACTTGTTTTTTGTTTGTTTGCGGAGTGCATCTTTACTGGTCCATCTGTGACTTGTGATGACTACTATGTCAAATTAACTCCATAGAATGCACATACAACAGTATAATCAAAAATGTAATGACTTGCCATCCCACAGAACTGACTCAGTGGGAATTAGTCTCTTCATTCATTCAAAATATGTATAAAAAGAAAGTATAAAAACAGTGAGAAACACAAGAGACACACACAACCCAAAGCAAAGTGGAGTACACAGCACCAGTGTTTTAAAATACCACATTTCAAAATACCTCCTTCCTAATAAAATTGCTATTAGCCTTGTAATTCTTAGTGATCTCAGCTGGTGATCTTTGATGTTTTACTTCTATAATGCCTGTTAAAGCAGTTTGGCACTACCAGTCCTCAGTTCCATGTGCATGTCCTATCTCTGTGGGGAACAAGTGTAATTTTTTGCTTTCATCGATAGCTATTCAAAACACCTGCTGTCTGAAGTTACATGTTAATATTATTTCTAATGATCTCCCATATTATGTTGTTTCATTGTAGTTTCCTTTTCTCTTTAATATCTGCTCGTTGTAGTGCTTTTTTAAATTTTTAACTAGAGCCTATCACATGTGTTCTGTATTTTAATTTCATTAGTCTTCTTCCCATTTGGTATTAGTTGGTCTTTTAAATTTGTTCCTAGTAAGATCTTCCTCATATCTTTTGTAATTTTAACATTTTAGGCATTTGCTCTTCACTGCACCAGTCTTCCAGTATGTAAAGGGAAAAAAGAACCCTCTGGTTGAAATGATTGGTACTGTGTCATTTGCTTTTTATCTGAAATACTGTTCACATAATATGACAAAGAAGCAGATTCAGCTGTGTTGAATGTTTGCTCTGACTAAAATTAATGCACATATTATTCATTCTCTTCTATAAGAAAAAAAATCTTCATAGTTTATTTACAGCTGTATTTGTATTAAAAGTTTTGTGTGTGTGTGTGTGTGTGTGTGTGTGTGTGTGTGTGTGTGTGACATCTCAATATCTGATGTTGTTATGAACTATTGAGACATAATTCTGTTGTATGAATGAAATACTTTGTTAACTGTAGACTGTATGCGCAAATCACATTGCACCAGCAATGATGGACATTGTACCAGATGGTGAAGTGAATGCAGATGTCAGTTTGATTGGCAGTGCACCACAAAATCATCCATTTTCCATAGGATCCAATAATCACAGTGTTTAAAATTTGAAATCCATATTGTAATGGATAATGTGTGTGTGTGTGTGTGTGTGTGTGTGTGTGTGTGTGTGTGTGTGTGTGTGTGTGTGTGTGTGTGAGAGAGAGAGATAGATAGAGAGAGAGAGAGAGAGAGAGAGAGAGAGAGAGAGAGAGAGAGAGAGAGTGTTCTGCTGTGAAACCAGAAGTTACTGATTTACTCACTGTCTGGCACAAAGTTCGTCAGGTATGGTTACTGTAAATTATTTTAATATAATCTTTATTCTTAGTTGTTTAAAAATATAAAAAACAATTTGAAGCTGGTTGCTGTGATTTGGGTTTTACGCACAGTATGCTTTAACTTTAAGAAAATTTTGTTGTAAATTTATAGGAAGACTTTTGTGTGAATATATTGTTGTTTTTAATTTTTTATAAATTTGATTGTGAATTAATATTGGTCATATCAGTTAAAAATAGATGTGTTGATGTTACAAAACATATTCATTACATATGTTGGATGTTATGTAGCTTATTTGGTGGAGATGACACTAACAGGTCTTATCAGCTTGGGAATGTGTGGCATGTTGTGATGTGTTTCTTGTGATTAAAGTTTTTTTTCATGTCATAATGTGATGGCCACATTTAGAGAGAGAAAAAAAAAGTGATAATTGACACTAATTTGCAACTCTTGACAGTCAGTTATGGTTATTTGTTAATGATGTAGGAAACTGGCCTGATGGTGCAGTGGTAATGGGCAGGGAAAGGGGAAATTCAGAAACCCAAACAAAGAAGACACATTAAAAGAAATGGGAAATTAATGCAGGTATTGGGATGTAATGATAAAGTTTCAATTCCCTTAATGGGCAGTTATTTGTTGTTGGTACTGCCTATAGGCTGGAAGCGAGACAGGAAATGGGTATGTTGGTGTAAAGAATGGAGGTCTACATGACAAGATAGTGAAATGAATTATTGTATGGGGCTGTTGCTCAATATACTCTGAGGGGAACAACAGATAACTGTGATTGAACTTACTCTTGTTTTTTTTTTTTTTTTTTTTTTTTTTTTTTTTTTTTTTTTTTTTTTTTTTTTTTTTGTACATATATAATTTTTGTTTCTGCTCAAAAGCAATACAGCAGAGGCATTAATATTACTTGTTGGCAAATGATGACGTTATGAAGGGGAATTCAAATAAATATGGAACTGATGTTACTGGTTACTGAGAAAACAAAATGTGAAGCAGTATTTGCCTGTGTGATGGACCAGTATTATTTTTAAGGTTTACTAACATAGTAGTATCTGATGTGATATCCAAGGATAACTTCAGCATGTTTCGTGATGAACATGCCTAGAATGGGGTTCACATAATGCAAATCTAGAAACTGCTGTAATAAATGAGTTGCAAAGTGTACACCCAAGTGATCACAGCAGTGTTAAATTGCCAAGTTTGCACTTGGGAAAAGAGCTACAAGCAATAGATAAGTTCTCCTTACTACCAACATGAGCATTCATATCTGTTTCTGTTCTCCACCAAAACTGCATGCTTTATTGAGCTATTGCAATTCAGCTTGTAACTAGACAGCTAGTGAGAAAGACAAAAAGTGTAAGGAGCACTCCCTTCAGCTCTTGTACAATGGAAGCACATAGCCTTGTTTTTGATTTAATGTTGCTAGTGACATCATAATATTGCTCAAATCTCTGGCATATAAGAATTACTTTGTTATAAATGAGGTGGTAGAATAGCGCCTATGAGATACGTTTATATTGTCCTCTTTGGGGATATGCAAATTTGTTAGTAATCCATGTTATTGATATTAAATCATTTCATATATCTTTTTATTGAATCCTAAATATTTTTCATTGTGCAGAAAAGAGTTCCATAAGTTCAAGATTGCAGAAGTTTTAGAACTACTGAGTTCTTTTTACTACTATATTATGTTCCTAGCCCTTCTTTTTTACGTGCAGTAAGAAAAGTCATCTCAATAATCATTTGTTGTTCTATTCTCAAAATTTTACTGGCCATTGGTTGTATTAGTTTCATTGGTTAGTAAGTAAATTATAATTTGTCGCATACAATACAGACAACAGTGTTTTGATGTTGTTTATATCTTCTTTTTATGCTACCATTGAAGGTACCTTTATTTTTTGAAATAATGTGTGTGTGTGTGTGTGTGTGTGTGTGTGTGTGTGTGTGTGTGTGTGTGTACGTATATGTCCACAGCCACAGCTGGAGATAGAGAGATCTTGAATATGTTAATAAAATTTGTTTAGTTGTAATGTGTGGTTTCTAGAACATTTCAGTTTTTTTAATGTAAATATATAAATGTATGGCCTTTAAACAGTGTACCCATTGTACCGAAAATAGTGTCTCAGGAATGTCATTTGCCTCTGAAGAAATTGTAGTACAAATTGTGTATTTGTGTTTATCGATTTTGTTGAGAGTACTCTATGTATTGTATAATTGTGGTTATATTAATCACCCCTCCAGTGTACAGTTAGCATGTTAGTATGTCCTTGTTGATTGACGTATTTCTAATGAAAATATACTCTTAATCATAAGCTTAATTTTTGTGATGTGTCCTTTATTCATTCATAAACTATTCGATGAAGCACTGTAGTTTCCTAGAAGCTTATGTTAGAGTGCAGATGTATCATCTTTATTGTAGTTCATTGTGTGAAAATGAATAGTGTATATTGGTAAAATGTTCCATCTACATTTATGTGAGGAACTGGAATTTCGTGTTTTCCAGATGTATGTATCCTTTGATACTACTTATGCACTGCATGCTGAGAATGAAAATTTATTTATTTTCAACTTCGAGATTATTTTTCTTTAATGTGTCACATGATTCCTTATTATTCCATTATAATTTATCAGGTATTACATATAATTAAACAACAGAAATGCAGTATCCGTCCTATGTAAGGCATAACTTTACATCAGTTACTTTGTCAGTGGCAGTGCAAGGTTGGGAGTTAATTTGTCAGTTGGTGGTGATGATAATTAAAGTTTATAAATCAATGCAATTTTCTCATATTTCTTATGCAATTATTCATTTTTGTATTTGTATTGTAATGCATAAAAATAATTCTCAATCAGAATTTTTTACTCTTGTAGAATAAAAGAAACTCATCATATGGAATAGATGACCTTCCAAAATTATCCATCAAAGATAACTAAGTATTCTATCTCATTTGGTTTATCTCTGAATAAAAATAACCGTCGATGATAAGTACAAAGGATTGCATAAGTGTCACATTGGAAAGGGCTACTTAAGCTATTTGTTTGTCAGCATTAGCATCTGACTTTGTAGTGGTATGCACATACAAATGTAGCAACAAAGAGCACTTACCAGTGCACTTCATTCAATAATGTAATTCTGTGAGTTTGTCTGTTGCTTTGCTTTTGTGTGCACACAAGACACTAAGCCTGGTTTTAATGTTAGTTTAGGCACATTATAGGTATTTGCTCACTGTAGTGTTCATTACCTGTGGCATAAAGCAAATACACAGCAAGTATTACATTAAGAAATAACAATGATAGTTGTTAGAGTATATAATTGAAAACTATATGTAAAGTATATAATTGAAAAGAGAGAGATTGGCTGGAATGGAAGGGGAATGCTTAATATGTGATGAAAAATACTAAGGTGGCTGCAACCTAAGAAAATGATGTAGAACATACAGTTTATGGTATTCACACTGTTTGTCTGGTCTCGTCCACGTTAGTGAGGTATTTGAGTGACTAACGTAATTCAGTAGGCAAAAGGAAGCTGTTATAAATACAGTGAACCAAATTAAGCCACCATAGAATGAAGAAACAGTGGAATAATAAGTCTGTAGCTAAATAAATAGGAAGAAATAAATACAAATATAAAGGCAATACTGTATCTACCCGAATGCAAGCTGCACTTTTCCCCAGTTTTTGGGCTCTAAAAATACGCCTGCGGCTTAGATTCGGAGGCAGAGTTTCAGCAAGCTCCGAAAAATACTGCTAGAAGCCGTCATAAGTAGGTTTGTGAATGGTAGTTCCGAAAATTCTTGCTAGAAGCTGCCGTAAGTAGTTTTCGTGAATTGTACAACTGGATTTCACTCTTTGTTGCAGTGTTTGCAGCCTGCTTTTGAACTTTCATGTGTGAAGTGCTGCCTTGTAACCGCTCGTGAAGAACAACATTTTTTTTCCCCCTCTGCCTAGTTTAGGAGGAAAGTAAGTAAGTCACCGACACGACATTTAATCACGCCGGTGCATGTTATATATTGATGAAAACACATAATATAACCCGCGTACAGAAGATTAAGGATTTCAAAGGAAGCCACAATTAGATTGTTGCATGTAGCCCTGAAATATTTTAACCCTTTCACTGATCCGTGCAGAAGTATATGCTAATCATTTCAATGCTCAAGACATAAATATATATGATTTTCTCTCCAAAGATTAAAAAGGAAACGTATTTTACATGACAGTGCTAGATTTTGCATCTTATTTTTGTCTCAATAACAAAGAGAACTGTGCGCGCGCGCGCGCTCGCGCGCGCGCGCGCACACACACACACACACACACACACACACACACACACACACAAAATGTGATAAAAGAATTCTCATCTGCAGTCTTCCCTGATAATTACATGTCAACATGTCGCACAACACACTTTTACGTGGCCCATGTGTGATCAGCGGAAGTCAGCTGAGTTCGTGTGTCTATGGAATGTTTATGCACTCTGCCAACCTTACCTACATAACAACATTGTGCACTGTAGCTGTTGTGAATGTAGTTTTGATTTGTGCATAGTATTGAATGTTGTATTCCACTTTGTTATTTGCTAAAATAATTACACACACACACACACACACACACACACACACACACACCGACGGCTCCTTTTATAGAAAGGCTGTCATTGTAAAAGTGGTGTGTGGAATGTAATTCTGATTGTTGTTCAGTGCTGCAACAAGAGAGAGGCAAAAAGCGCTGCTACTCCCGCTGAATATATCCCTTAAAAATATTCATATTTCATAGATGTAAGTCCAGTTTTTGATTACTCAAACATTAAAGTGATTCTTGATTTTGTGTTCCTTCTGTGACACTGTAACCCATTACATGTTGTTTCTTTTAAAACCTGTAAGTAATATAGGCCTTAAGCTGGCTGCACTGGGAGAAATAGATGCAGCTTGATCTAACAGCCAATATACTATGAACTGATTGCAACCTTCTGATCCCAACATTCTCTGCTCAGTGGCCACATAAAAGTGTGTGATCTGTATGTGCACAATGCAGATGCCGCTGAGAGTAAATGCACAATGAAGGGGTTAATAGGTACAATTATTTCTTACTGCTGTCACTTCTTTGCATTGTAATAGTAATTTAAGTGTGCAAATTGCAAAGGAAAGTCCATTCTATCCACCACGATGATCCATATTTTTAGTTTTTAAGTGCTGCTTTAAATTAGAGGATTTTTCACCCACCGAGTATAATATCTGGGATGCAGCTTGCATTTGGGTAAATACGGTAAACTTCAAACCTAATTCTTCGAAAGGAAATCTTTGAGAAGCCTCTACGTGTATATGCAGTTACATATGAAATAGGAAACATTTATAAAATGAAACATCACTTTAAAAAACAACAGTACAATATGCAAACACACAAAATTCATAATTAATATCTATCATAGGCAAGAAGGTGGGTAGCTAGTTTTCCTTGCTGCTGCAAGAAATGATGTCTTGTAAACGCTTAGATGAGGCCCCAAGATAATCGTATCTTCATGTAGAAAATAATTTACAATAGTCATCCCTTGCTTTATCATAAGGTTTCAAAATTTACCTACCGTCATTACAATATGACAGTTTTTGAGTAACCAGAATGCCACCCATGATGATGCAACAAATAACACTGGTACAGGAAACTAGCAGTTTTACATTTATAATTAGGTAGACTGGATTTGTTCTCATGTCTCAGTTTTGATTTGTTCGATAGAGATGTTTTTTAAGTCTTCCAAAATCCATTCACATAAACCAGCACAACTGTGAAATGTTTGTTACTAGTGTTTTTGTAAGTCCGATAGCCGTATGAGCATACATAGTACGACCTGCATTGGGAATGGCCCCATGCAGGTAGCTAGCTGACAGTCTCGGATTGCCTCGTTATTGAGACTGCGGTTTCAGAACACGATAGTCTCGCAGGCAGCTTTCTTGTTGGTCTGTCCCACTTGTTCTAATATAATGGCTAGAAATGTACAAAGTTTGACATTTTGTTCCTGGTTTTGCCAGTCCAGTTGTATTTGGTGGCAGACAGTTACGAATTATTTTTCTTACTGAGCGCCTTACTCGGACGTGTGTCTTAGATTCATCAACAAGGAGCAAAACAGGTTTCGGAACTAATTTTTCAGTGAGGATCTTCTCAATACTGATTATGATATAGTCAAAGATGATTTCGCTTTTCATTAACCCACTTCCAGGTATCCCGAAAAACCAAGCCTCAGACATACTGTTCTCCACTATCTTAGGTGGTTGAGTGTATGGAAATACAGAGATGGTGCAGTATACTCACTAGCTGTGAACACCAAAAACACTGTAATAGTTCATTTTTCACTGCCAGACTGAATAATGGAGACATATTGCCATCCTTTTGGGTGAGTATTTTTCCTGTCTAAAACTAGATTCATCCCCATTTAGAATCCTTCTACAATCCTCTAATACATCTGCTGCATTTATGTCTTCTCGATAGGCTGTTAAATTTTTAAACATCTTTCGGATAGTGTTCAGTAACAATTGCACAATCTTTTGAGATCTCTTCTGTTGTGCAGTCACTGAAAATAGCATGTCATCTTAAGAAAAACAAATACCACTTATTCCCCGCTCTATTATCTCTTAACAGTGTTTTCCTTCCATCAGCCACAACAGTCATTTGAACCGTATCCAAAAGATCATATTTCTTTTTATCAGAACCACACTTGGACAGCTTTATTAAACATTATACATTTACAAGTTCTTCATTTTCTGATAAAATTGTTGGAAGATATCATTTTTCTTGGTCCCTCTGGTACAGCCTCACAGGAGTAGCCGAGTGGTTTGGCGCGCTACGTTATGGATCGCGTGGTCTCTCATGCCTGGGGTTTGAATCCCCCTTCAGGCATGGATGTGTGTGTTGCAGCGGAGTGTGCGCTGATATGAAACTTGAGTTGTGAGGCAGCATCGTGAGTCATGTCGGGATAGCACAGTCGGTAGTGCGCTTGCCTGCGAAAGGCAAAGATCCCAGGTTTGAGTCCCGGTTCCGGCACACAATTTTAATCGGCCAGGAAGTTTCATATCAGCGCACACTCCGCTGCAGAGTGAAGTTTCCTTCTGGAAACATCCCTTAGTCTGTGGCTAAGCCATGTCTCCACCATATCCTTTCTTCCAGGAGTGCTAGTCTTGCGTCTTTGCAGGAGACCTTCTGTGAAGTTTGGAAAGTAGGAGGCGAGGTACTGGCGGAAGTGGAGTTGTGTGGCGGCATCGTGAGTCGTGTCGGGATGGCACAGTCGGTAGTGCGCTTGCCCGCGAAAGGCAAAGGTCCCAGGTTCGAGTCTCGGTTCCGGCACACAATTTTAATCTGCCAGGAAGTTTCATTACTTACAGTATGTTGCCGATTCCCTGTATCTTTAGTGCAGATGCTGACAAGATCCAAACTCTCATATTTGTACCTCATGGACATCTACACTAAAGATACAGGGATATGGTAAGTGGTGACACAGTTGCAAGGAAGACATGAGATACAGGATAATGAGGATAGTGAAGCTGCCATTGAATTCCAAAGTACTGTGTTGAGCAGCATGCTGTGTCACAGGGTAGTCCATCTTGCTTTTTGCCACAGTTTGGTGATGGCCATTCATCCTGATGGACAGCTGGTTCATCTTCATACCAATATAAAATACTGTACAATGATTGCAGCAGATTTGGAATATCACATGGCTGCTTTCACATGTGGCCCGACCTCTGACGGGATAGGATAACCCTGTGAAAGGACTGGAAGAGGTGGTGCTGGTTTGTGCATCAGTGTCTTCCACAGGGTTATGATCCCTGTGGTAAGGGGTTGAGGGTGGGAGTGGCATAGGGATAGACTATATGATATGGAGGTTGGGTGGGTGACAGAACACCATTTTAGGAGGGTTTGGAAGGATCTAGGGTAGAATGCAGTCTTTCTTCTTTACTTCCTGTACTTTCCTTTCCCCCACTCCTCCTTTCCTATCCTCACTCCTTCCCCTCCCCACCGGGGGACTGATAATCCCAGTAGTTTAGTCCCCCTATCCCAACCAAACCAAACCGATCTAGTGTAGGATGTGTCTCATTTCAGGCCATGATGACAGATAATGAAACCCTTGACAAAAGATGTGATTTAGTTGTTCCAGTCCGGGGTGGTATTGGAGGACACTCCGTTGTGACTGGTTACTATGGTTGGAGGGAGGATTGGTGGTGTATTGGGACATGGCATGGGTAATCTGTTTGCCAGGGTCGAAAATTTAAGTTGTGTGAATGTGATTATCTATTTTAGTGCCTGTGAACAGCTCAGCGAGTCTTTTTATGCTGAGCTGTTGTCTGTTCTCCATTTTTAATTATGAGTTATTTATCTGGTGTCTGTTTTCTCAAACATAATACAATATTATTGACAGTGTAGAGACCACTTAAAACATGAAGTGTGCTGTTTTATGCCCTGTAGATACAAGAGTGGAAAAAATAATATCAACACTGTGTGAAATTGACATATAAAGTCTTAGACATTACCTTGCAGTATACACAAATAATTTAGCTGCTTTTGGGAATACAATTGTAAGTGCCACTGGCAAATAATTTGCATTATAGGGCAGTAAATGCAGCTTATAAGCTGTAGAATATAATACACCATGAACAAGTTATCTCTAGAGGTAAATTATAAATTTTACCTGGTGTATTATATTCTGCAGCTCATAGGCTACATTTACTATAATGCAAAACATTTGCTAATGGCACTTACCATTGCGTTCCTCCGAGCCACTCAATTGATGAAATGTATGACCTTCAAGACTTGCAAAAAGAACAAATCAGTCCATTGGTGCACAGTTTGTGCGACAAAATCAGCTTCACAGTTCAAAGTTACATTAGCAACATATTCTTTGTAATAATAACAAACATTAAATAAAGTAAAACATCGTGAATAGTGGGCAAAACAAGAAGTTAACTGACTAGAACCAACGAGCATGAAAAACAACTGTGGCCAAATAACATAAAAGTACCATGGCAGAAAGAACTATAAAACTCAACACTCACTTAATTAATACTATTTTGATGAAAAAGTGTGGTTGAAGCTTAACATAAAAGGGAGGACTGGAATGGCTAAACACTTAATAATTGAAGTTAATGCAAAGCTGTGAAGAAAGTGGTACCACAATCATAAAACCTCGCCACTTCATGACTGGAAGTATGTGGTATGGTCTGATGTATCATTATTAGCATTGTTTTGTACTAATGACTGAATTTATGTATCGAAAACACTGAAAGAAGCTTACCACCTACAGTCAAGCACGGGGGGGGGGGGGGGTTCAGTCATGATTTGGGTATCTGTATCTATCTATCATTATCATCACGTC
Source organism: Locusta migratoria (assembly GCA_026315105.1). Taxonomy (NCBI): domain Eukaryota; kingdom Metazoa; phylum Arthropoda; class Insecta; order Orthoptera; family Acrididae; genus Locusta; species Locusta migratoria. The sequence continues at coordinate 108,252,183 of CM048745.1, forward strand.
GGATAACTGTGAATGATTATCTCAACAACAAACTGGTTAGTTACTATGACTAACATACTCTTAATAAACACTGTCATATCCCAAAATGGTAATGTGCTCACATACACAGTGAAAGTGGCTTGTTTCGAACAGCATCAGAAAATTATCTGATGTATCTCCTGGACAGGAAAATCACTGTCTCAACATAAATGAACCATTATGGGGAATTTTAGAGCATAGAGTGAGGACCAAATTTACAGCCCCAACTTCATTTAAGTGATTGGCAGGCAGGTGTTGTGGTACAAGAGAGTAACATTTTGAAAACTGTGAAGGAATTTTACAGATACGTTCTTCAAAGAATTGTGGCTGTTATCATAACCAAGGTATGCCAGCTCCCTACTATATTATTTTGACTATTTCCCGTGTATATGACAAGTGTCAACCTTGTAATTTGTATTAGTTAACAATATCAACTATATATCTTCATGTTAATAATTATATTACTTTATGGATCTTTTTTTTTTTTTTTTTTTTTTTTTTTTTTTTTTTTGTAATTTTGGATTCCAAAAATATGGTCACCTTGTATATTTAAGATGCAAAATGACACTTTCTATATTTTAATGGGTTACATAAGAAACAAAAAGTAATAGTATTACACAAATTTACATACCTACATTACACCAGGTCCATGTCCTGTGTATGAAGGTGGTTAAAAATGTTCTTGGAACGGAATAGAAAAAAGTACTTACATCACTGAAATTTTTTTATTTTTGAAAGTATTTTCCTGGTAGATTAATGCACTTGCCCATAGATGTTCCAGTGCCTTAATCCCATCTCGAAAATGAGATTCTTCCAAGCCTGCAAAATAGTTGTCAACTCCAGCTATCAGATCTTTGTTTGAAGTGAACCTTCATCCACCAAGAAAAATTTTCAGCTTTGAGAATAGATGGAAGTCTGATGGAGCCGATATGTCCATTCTCATGCGTTTTTGATCCAGTGTCATTTCTAAATCTTCACTTAAAATGTGATCTATCTTTTCATATGACATATGGCAAGCGTGAGTAATTCTTAAGGCCCCACAATTCCTTAGGTAGACAACTGTGAACAGCGGGCAAATTGAAGAGTGCTTGGCTGCCATTATGGTGGCAAACTTTCGCGTGAACTTTAAATGTACATAAGACTCTTTTTGATTAGTGTGTGTATTCATTAGAGTTAATTTGCAAAAACTATGTCTCATTTAAATATATAACTACAAAACAGCTTCAGACTCTTTGAATATACAGCAACTATTGGTTGTGTGTAAATTTATTACACATACAGTATAGAAATTGGCTAACAGCTTTTCTTCTTCCTAACTAAACTGAATTATAACATTTAGTTTTTTACCGTTCTAAGTGCAGCTTATGAATGGAATTTATTGCCAGACACAGTTTTTTAGCACTTTTTTTAGTGTATTCTAAGATGGTGAAACTTTTGTGCAAACATTAATTTCGGAAGAGTTTCACAACACTTTACGTCTATGTTTGAGTGCTTGCTGTATTCTTCAATAGTTACATGATTTATACCATCAAAAACGAAAACAGAGTGGCCGGAAACAGCTAATGTTAAAAATCGACTGAAAATGAAATATCCCATCAGATACATAACTGTAAAATAGCTTCTTACCTTGTGAATACAGCAACTAGCCACTAACAAATTCTTTTAAGAACACAAAATATGCCATTACTTTTTCTTCACTAAGTGCACGTAACATTAGCATTAGGGTATCTAGCCTGAATATTAGCATTTTTAATGCTGTAAGCTAAATACCTTACAGTAGTGTGAACTGCTCAAAATTCAGCAACTATTGTCACAGGGTTCAACTTAACAATGTGCATCCAGAGTGGCTGTGTGTCATATGGAACTATACACAGTTCTGCAAACCCTTTACTGTTGTTATACCTATATGTAAAGCAGATGACCTTTAAATTCTGTATTACAAGTTGCTAAAAGTAATTTCATAAACAAAAATTCAAACTGCAGTGAGATAATTGATTTTGTTCCCTCAATAGTCTAAAATGACTGTCTGTCAAGACAACCCCATTCCTGATGTCCAGGCAGAGCTTCAGGGAATTCTCAGATCCTTAGGCCCCCTACAAAACCTTTCACCTGAGTCCATCAAACTCATGACACCCCGCACCCCTACCTTCTACCTACTTCCTAAGATTCACAAACCTAATCATCCAGGCTGGCCGATTGTGGCCGGTTACCAAGCCCCCACAGAATGAATCTCTGCCTACATAGACCAACACCTTCAACCCATCATGTGCAGTCTCCCATCCTTCATCAAAGACACCAACCACTTCCTCGATCGCCTGAAATCCTTACCCTGCCTGTTACCTCCTGAAACCATCCTTGTAACCATTGATGCCACTTCCTTATACACAAATATCCCACATGCCCAGGGCCGCGCTGCGATGGAGTATTTCCTTTCACGCTGACCACCCACTTCCCTACCTAAAACCTCCTTTTTTAATACCCTAGCCAGCTTCATCCTAACCCACAACTTCTTCACCTTTGAGGGCCAGACATACCAACAACTAAAGGGAACAGCCATGGGAACTAGGATGGCCCCCTCGTACGCAAACCTATTTATGGGACGCTTAGAGGAAGCCTTCCTGGATACCCAAGCCTGTCAACCCAAAGTTTGGTACAGATTCATTGATGACATCTTCATGATCTGGACCAACAGTGAAGAAGAACTCCAGAATTTCCTCTCCAACTTAAACTCCTTTGGTTCACGTGGTCCTATTCCAAATCCCATGCCACTTTCCTTGATGTCGACCTCCATCTGTCCAACGGCCAACTTCACACATCCATCCACATCAAACCAACCAACAAACAACAATACCTCCATTATGACAGCTGCCATCAATTCCAATCAAACGTTCTCTTCCCTACAGCTTAGGGACATCCTTCCCACTCCACCAAGAGTGTCTTTGCGCCGCCCACCTAACCTTCGTAACCTCCTAGTCCATCCCTCTGAAATTCCCAAACCACCTTCCCTACCCTCTGGCTCCTACCCATGCAACCGCCCTCATTGTAAAACCTGCCCTATGCACCCTTCCACCACCACTTACTCCAGTCCAGTAACCTGGAAGGTGTACATGGCCAAGGGCAGAGCCACTTGCGATAGCACCCACGTGATTTACCAACTTACATGCCTGCACTGTGAAGCGTTCTATGTGGGAATGACCAGCAACAAACTGTCCATTCGCATGAACGGTCACAGGCAGACAGTGTTTGTTGGTAATGAAGATCACCCTTTGGCTAAACATGCCTTGGTGCACAGCCAGCACATCTTGGCGCAGTGTTACACCATCCGGGTTATCTGGATACTTCCCACCGACACCAACCTTTCAGAACTCCGGAGATGGGAACTTGCCCTTCAGCTTATTCTCTCCTCCTGTTGCCCACCTGGTCTCAACCTCCGCTAAATTCAAATTCCCGCCCACCATCTTTAGCATCTTTGCCTCGGCTCTGTGGACAGAGCCTCTGCCTCAAGTGGTATCTCTGTCCAACTTCTTTGCGTTTGGATATGTGTGAGTGTGTGTGTATATGTTTACCTTCTTTTTTTTTACCCTAAGGTAAGTCCTTCCACTCCTGAGATTGGAATGACTCCTTTTCCACTTCCTTAAAACCCATATCCTTCCCTTTCTCCTCTCCTTTCTTCCTCTTTTCCTGACGAAGTGACCAACAGTTGCGAAAGATTGTATGTGTGTTTGTCTGTGATTATTTGTGCCTATCGACGAGCCGTTCCTTTTGGTAAGTCATCTGTTTTCTATTTTTTATATTTGTTTATCCCACCAGGAAAGTTTCCTTCTATAATTTTCGTTTCATCAATTTGAAACTATATATATATACACACCGTAGTAGCTATATAATACACAATTTATCTCCTGACAATACGCCTCTATCTCTGATGCTTGCCACTATCATGGCAGCCGGCCGAAGGTTCAAATTATCCCACGACAACAGTGCCATTAGTGAGTCTAGTTATATTTTACAAAGTCTTTGGTAATTCAACACACTTTCAATTGGTGATCCTCCATGACCATTTTTTGCACTTTTGCAATGATTTCTGGAATAGTGGCACATCTTGGCTAACTGCTGTGTGGATCATCAAAGCTCTTGCAACCAAATTTAAATTCATTTATCCACTTTCAACAGTTGAATATGGAGGAGCAGAGTCCCCCACGGTATTCTGGAAATACTTTTTTTGACAAAGTACTTAATCACTGCTCGATTATCAATTTTTTTCCACCTTCTCAAATTACTATGCGGGAACAACTACAGAGCCACACCACTGCCACTGCTCTCTTCCGAAAGTACTGACGTGACACTTGTTTACAGGCAACAGTCCAATAGATGTCACACAAACAACTTGTGCTAGTGCTGACCTCTTGTGGTGATTGCAAGAAGTTTTCAAACCACCCTCGTGTAGTTTTCATTGCAACGAATTTCTTTTAAAAGTCACTTCTGTTTATACAAGTGATTAATTCAAATGTCTAGAATTAAATTTTACCATTGCAGTGCATTTTACAGTCAATTGTCATTCTTTGTCTTCCTTCTACCCATTGTGCCTGTATTAAGGAGAACAGCTTCTAAACACAAGTGTTATGCTGTCAGTGCAAAGAACATCTGTGCAATTTTAATGAATTCATCAATCTATCCCTCACTACTATGTGACTTGGACCTTTTTTTTTCTCCACATTTTTCATCATACATATGATTATAAATTTATCTAAATTTGTAAATTGATCAAAATCATTTTATTCGAGACTTATCTTCAGAATTAATGTGGGACTAACAGCACTTGTGTGTGTCAGTGATAATAAGAAAACACTTTTGGCTGTACCATACTAATTAATTGAAAACAGGTTTTGATTCTAGAGTATGGATTATCTTAGATCAGGGATGGCCAACCCGCGGCCCGTTAGCAAAAGAGCTTTCCATTAAGCGTCTTTTGTATCTTATCGAATAACAATAGGTATCTATATCATTTCACTAATTCAGCATTAGTTAAATTTACATGTATATTCCTCGTTTTTAAAACACTACTGCATGTTGCGCGGCATGTGGATGAGGCGATGGACGTGTGAGACGTAAGGGGACGGGAGAAGCAGTTTGTGGAGCGTCGGGCGCCGCGCGACTGTCCTCCCGTTGTAAATTCCATGGCGGACAGTTTGTGGGGGAGAGCTGAGGGTGGGAGAGCGGTTTCGGAGCTGCGAGCGGTCGCCGGCCGTGGCCTGTGCGCTGATTGCGGTCAGATGACCGCCGGAAAGCAGGGCAGCTTTGGTACCTGTCTAGCCTCCTGGCGGGTGGGCGGCCCAACAGAACAGGGAAGACGGCACTCGGGTTTAGGAATCCGTAGCATTGGGTTGTGGTGACTGCAGGTTGGACTCACGTAGCGTGCTCCTTCGTTGCTGCCGCATCAGCCCCAGACGAATACACAACGCCGTCTACAGCTACTCTTCTACTACCTGAGAGGTTAGATTTCTCTGTACCGTGCGACGGAAGATCCTTCAGATTGATGTTTCTTTCTTTGAACCGCAATCGCTTCAGCTTCAGCTACTGCTTTTACATTGAGTGATTGGAAATATACTTTTGAATCGTGTCCAGTCATTGAAGGCTACGATCAATCGTACAAAGGAAATTACTATCAGTTTATTGTAGAAACGGTTTAGTAGTGAGTACCGCTATTTTCTTCATCTGGCACACCGACGAGTTTACATGTTGATCATTTTATATTTTCCTTTTTTGTTTAATATAATGAGTAAACTGACATATGAGTAGGAAAATAAAGAGAGTGAAACTTATGTCACCTTTGAAACGCCCATCATTCATACATTTCACAACTATTAACTGACTGAATTCATATTTCATTACATTGGATGTCATATAGGAGAATAAATATCTGCTACTATTAGTAGCAGATGTGACTTTAAACATAGTAGTCTCTCCAGTAAAACCTGACTTTACCTTTTTATAATTGATCTATGATGCTAGAAGACTTGCTTGTATTTTATGTATTAAGTTATGGCAAGTACGTACACCAATTGACATTACCATTCTATCTTTTGATTTCAGTAGTACAAAATAAATAAATATTTCATTTTAATAATATGGTTTACTGATGACTTTTAACTATTCCGTATTACAATGGTAGCGATATGACCCCCCCCCGTCCCCCTAATGCATCTTCATCCACCTGTCTGTGTTATTTACAGCAACTAATAGACTTAAACGTAGAATACTTTTCAGTAAGAATCATAACTGTCGAAATTTTAAAGTAAGGCTGCCAGGTTAAGTGAGGCATCAGCAATATTTATATTTACGATACATGACGTTCAGAACTTAAATATCTATTTCGTAAAGCGGTTGAATACTACTATCCAAAACTCTCGAGAGAAAAGACTATTAAATTTCCCAAATAAGTATAATAATGTACTTGAAAGTAACACTGATAATTCGGCGAGCAATGTACCTCTGTGGTGCAGCCATATAGGCTGAAAACATGTAATCTCCCTCCACTTACTATGAATCCCTGTCATGAACACCAAAGCACAGTAAAAACTAAAAGCGCTGTTAAGCGATAGTTATGAAATCACTGTTACCTTAAGCGTGTACTAAGGCTGCTGAAATTTTATCAGTTATGACGTGTTTTTGATAAATCTTCAAAGTGAGAACAACTGTGAAGTGTAGATGTTGCCTTCATGGAAGCTATGCGCAAAGCAAATAAAATGATCTCCTACGATAAAGGATAGAAGAATCGTAATTAAATACAAGCCCACAAAGTAAGTTCTGTTTGCTTCTATAAAACAAACGTGTACATTTACAGAAGTGATATTTATTGTAAAAAAATCTACAACTGGTCCTATGTAAAATCGATAAGTGGGTCAAAGTCCACTGTCCAGTCACTCGTTGATCATTCCGGGGCAGTAATAGAAGAAAGCAAACGGAAACCTGAAGTTCTAAATTTAACCTTTAAAAATCTTTCACGCAGGAGGACCGCACAAATGTACCATTATTTGGTCAACGAAATAACTCTGAAATGGAGGACATAGTAATAGGTATTTCCGATGTAGAGAAGCAGCTGAGAGAGCCAAATACGAAGTCTGCTGGTCCGGATGGAATACCAGTTCGGTTTTACAAAGAGCATTCTGCGGCATTGGCCCCCTACTTAGCTTGCATTTCTCGCGAATCTTTAATTCAGCGCAAAGTTCCTAGTGATTGGAAAAAAGCGCAGGTGATTCCCGTTTATAAGAAAGGAAAGAGAACTGACTCACACAATTACAGCCCAATATCGTTGACATCAGTTTTGTGTAGAATTTTGGAGCATATTCTCCGTTCGAATATAGTAAATTTCCTTGAAACGGAAAAGCTTCTTTCTATGAATCAGCGCGGGTTTAGGAAATATCGTTCATGTGACACGCAGATTGCCCTTTTCTCACATGACATCTTGCGAGCCATGGATGAAGGGCAACAGGCGGATTGTGTTTTTCTCGACTTCAAAAAGGCGTTCGACGCGGTGCCACACTGTAGACTGCTAACGAAGATATAAGCTTATGGAATAGGTCCACAGATTTGTGACTGGTTGGAAGACTTCCTAAGTAATAGAACGCAGTATGTTGTTCTCGACGGCGAGTGTTCATCAGAGACGAGCGTATCGTCAGGCGTGCCCCGGGGGAGTGTGATAGGACCGCTATTATTTGCTATTTATATAAATGATCTGATGGACAGAGTAAGTAGTAATTTGCGGCTGTTTGCTGATGATGCTCTGGTGTATGGGAGGGTATAGTCTTTAACTGAATGTAATAGCATACAGGATGACTTAGTCAAACTTTCTAGTTGGTGCGAAGAGTGTAGAAAAATGTAAGGTGATGCGCATGAGAAGGAAAAACAATCCCAAAATGTTCGAATATAGCATTAGTAATGAGCTTCTTGATGCTGTCGCGTTGTTCAAATATCTAGGCGTAACATTGCAGAGCGATATGAAATGGAACGAACATGTAAGGACAGTTGTGAGTAAGGCGGACAGCCGACTTTGGTTTATTTGGAGGATGTACTTCATCTGTAAAGGAGACCGCGAATAAAACGCTTGTACGACCACGTCTTGAGTATTGCTCAAGTGTTTGGGACCCGCAGCAGATCTGCTCAAAGGAAGACATGGAAGCAGTTCAGAGGCGAGCAGCTAGGTTTGTTACTGGTAGGGTCGATCAATGCGCGAGTGTCACGGAAATGCTCCGGCAACTCATTTGGGTATCACTGGAGGAAAGACGACGTTCTTTTCGTGAATTTCTGTTGAGGAAATTTAGAGGGCCGGAATTTGAAGCTGAGTGTAGTACGATCTTGCTGCCGCCTACTTAAATTTCGCGAAGTGATCACAAAGACAAGATAAGAGAAATTAAGGCTCGTATGGAGGCATACAGGCATTCTTTTTTCCTCGGTGGATTGCAGAGTATGTATGTAGATGTAGAACTGTTAAACTTGTACATATCTTCTGAAACTTTATACGCACTTGTTACAGCGTGCACAAGTTTTTGTATGGCTTTTCCATAGAGGGTTGCCTCCTGTGTATTCAACCATGTGGTAATATGTTCTTTCAGTAACAATTTCGTGAATTAGTCATCATGAGATCTGCGGACTTCCATAGCAAGGGCACTAATTGTAAACTTACGGTTGTGCTTAATCTTCTCTTCAATTGTGTGAACCAGTTCATCGGTAACCACAGACGGGCGTCCACTTTGTTCTTCATTGTGCACTTGATCACGTCCTTCACTGAACAGTCTAACCCATCTCCTAACAATTGAATCACTTATAAAATGTTGTCCATAAAAGTCGGAAACTTGCCGATGAAATTACTTTGGTTTAACTTTCTTTGCAATTAGAAAAAGAATCACAAATCTTATTTCACACGCGGCACACTTTCAATTAGGACTGACATTACAAAGATCACTACAAAGCAAACGTCGGCAGCAGGTATCTGAAAATGGCGTACATGTCTTCTCCTTGAGTCAGAGTAACTTCCATGCATGCTCGGAACTGCGTTTGTAGCGCTGCCGCGGATAGAAATAGAACCGGAACTTAACTTTGTGGATGACCCTCGTATACAATACTTTTTTTTCTTTACATTGCCATCTTCTTTTTCGGGGATTCACTGAACCATTGAACAGGCAGTATGCGCCGCCAATGTTTTGCGGTGTTTAACAAATTCGGGGAACTTTAAAGCATAGGAAGTTTTTGAGAATTCCATCGAACTACTTTACGTAATTGATACTTGATTGTGAACTTCACGTACCACATATTAATTTTTAAAAAATCACAATACTTCAATTACTGTTTGGTCTCTCTGGTAGTTTGACTTATGGGGGAAAATGTCTGTTTCAGTTGAAGACGTAAACTTGATATGGCGTCAACTAACAAAGAAGTAGGATCCAAGGAGAGGAAAGTTACAGAGGAGTTGAGAACTTTTCAAGACAGGTGGACAGTAAACTATTTTTTGTGGAAAATAAAACCGATATGTCTAATATGCAAGGAATCCACCTCGGTACCAAGAGAATATAACAGCAAACGTCATTACGAGACTAAACACGCAGTTATGTTTGATAAGTACAAGGAACAATTTCGACAAGATAAAGTAAACGATTGAAGAAAGAAACTTTCTACTCGACAGCAGTTATTTACAAGGGCGAATTCAGAGACAACACGTAATGTAAAAGCGAGTTACGCAGTAGCTTTGATACTGCAAAAAAAAAAAAAAAAAAAAAAAAAAAAAAAAAACAGGATTTCTTAAAAATCAGGATGTCTCGTCAAACTATTGCCAGACGTGTGGACGACATTGGAAGACAAATTGAAGATAATTTTAAAAATCTTGCTCTGTGTTTATATTTAATTCAATATCTTTGGATGAGTGCACAGATATGGCGGATATCGCCCAAAGGGCGATTTATATAAGAGGTGTTGGCACGCATTTGAATAAAACAGAAGAATTAGCGATGTTGTATCCATTCAAGGATACCACGAAGTCACGACATTTGTTGGAAGCAGTTCCATCGTCATTAAGTCGGTTTCCGTTAAAGCCTGATAATGGATGGGGTCCAGCAATGGCTAGGAAACACGGTCTAGTTCAGTGAATTGAAAACGAGACCCGCAACATTGGCAATACATCGATGTTAACTTTTCATTGCATTATCCCTCAAGAAAATGTATGTGCCAAGTTCCTCAAAATGGACCATGTCATGAAGGTAGTAGTGAAAACAATGAACTTTATTAAATCGAGAAGTCTGAATCACCGTCAGTTCCAAGAATTTTTGAAGTCTTTGGATTCAGAGCGTGATAACATTTCGTATTATACGGAAGTAAGGCTAACCCGTGGAAAAATGCTGAAAACAGTGTTTGATTTGTAGCATGAAATACGATCATTCTTTGAAAGCAAGTCAAAGAGACTCCCATAGTTCGAAGATAAGGAATGGCTTTTCGACTATGCGTTCTTGGTCGATATAACTAGCCACCTGAATGACCTTAATACTCGACTAAAAGGGAAAGATCAGCTGATTAATGTCATGCGTGATCTTATTTCCGCATTCCAAATGATACTTGAGCTTTGGGGGCAACAGTTACGAACAAAAAACTACACACATTTTCCTGCACTGCCAAAGCAATCGGACGTCGTACAGGCAGCAGCGATTAAATACGCTTCTTTAATGTCTGACTTGAAACACGAATTCGAAACCCGATTTCAAAAATCATCATCTGCCTTTTTTTTCTGTATTTGCTACGCCACTGTCTGTAGACATGAGTTTACTACCGGGACATTTGCAAATATAATGCTACGAAATGCAATGTGATACACAATCAAAAGAAAAATTTCATCAGGTTGATTTGTAAACGTTCTACAGAACATATTTAGATGAGAAGAAATTTCCAGCCTTTTACAAACCTGCCTTACAAATGATTTCATTATTTGGAAATACATACGTGTGTGAACAGCGTTTCAGTCGGATGAATTGCATAAAAACACACATGAGAACACCACTTACTGATGTTCATCTGGAAAACTCTCTGCTTGTAGCAACAACTTCACTTGACACCAATATTGACTCACTCAGTTCAATGAAACATAGCCAAACATCCCACTAGCACTGTATTTCATTAAATTTTTTAATAAATTGTGTAGTAAAATTGTGTAATAATTTGTACAATAAATATTCCTTATTCACATTTATATCATTAAAAATATATATATTTCTTGCTTTTTTTATTCATAAATCAAAGAATGGTAATGCGGCAATCTCCTCTCAGAAATTTGGCCCGCCTTTCGAAAAGGTTGGCCACCTTGTCTTAGATGTACTTCAATGTTGACATGTGAAAAGAACAGCACTATGGAAATCTCCAGTTGCTGTCACTACAGTGACAATGAGGAAGATGATAGAACTGGTACTGAGTTTTGCCGACATTGCTGACTATAATCGCTATTGTGCACAGTGACATTGAATAGGACAATAGAGCAGCTCTGAATGTGTTGTTGAGGAATAGCAGTCCATGTGGCTTCAACATATTGCCGAAATTGATCAGGTGTTGCAGCGGGTGGTGATCTCATTGCACAGATACTGTAGTTACCACATTTTCGGTAGGTGAGCAGTGAAGCCAAGACAGCTATGCATTTTTTAATAGGTGAGGAAGAAATCATAAATGTTGTTACATTACCATGTTGCAATGTGGCTCTCAGGAAGCTTCTAAAGTGAAACAATGGGCTTCCAACACTTTATAGGTTTAACTATGGTTGGTTAATGTACTGCCACAATCCACCCACACAGAGTAAAAAAATACTGTCTCTCTTTCTGCAAACAATACATAATTGGAATAGGAAAAGGAGGAAGTAGCAATTGTACTCAAAGTACCATACACCATGAGGTGGTTTGCAATGTGTTAAAGTAGTCCTGGATGTAGAAAACTACCCCAAACCATAATACCATTTGCAAGACCAGCATGGTGATGCCTCAGACAACAGATCAACTCTCTCCCATCACAGTGTCTTTACACTGTATCCGACCATGGTGATGATTGAAGTAGAATAGGGAATCATTGCGAGTAAAAAAAACTAGTTTCAATCTCAGTTCGGCTTGTACCACTACGATGGTTCGATTACATCAATTATAAGCAAAAGTAACAAATTTTGTTAACACTATGAGATGACGACAAAAATCAAAATTTGTGTTTCCCAAAACTAAAACTGTGGATATTAGCAGAAATCTTAACAATATATGCTGATATGACATTAAATGTCAAAAATGCTTCATGTCTGCCTAAATATGAACATCTGGTAACCATAAACTGATTATAAAATGAATCTCTGAACAAATATTTGGCTGGTTATTTCCAACAATCGGTTGATTTCTCATTGTGTGTTTAAATTACTAAATCAAGAACAGTTAATTATATAATACTGTTCTAAAAGCAAGCCATTGTAATTATCTTTTCAAGCTAGTAAATTGACAGGAATAAATATTTCTGTATTCAAGACATTATAAACAGACATTACTCATTAGTGGGATCCAGGGCCGGCGCCAGCTCAAGTGCCGCCCCGTGCGAGTTTCTAAATTGCCGCCACCTCATTATTATTTATTTATTTTTTAACAAAACGTTTGTGGAATTTTATTTAAACAAATCTGTAGGAAATCTCAGCAATCAATCGCATTTGTTTTCTTTTCACATCTTCCTAGGCCGTCTCTCAAAGCTTTTAATATGCGCTAACATCTAAACCGTCATGTTGACAACTACGTTCAGCATGACGGTATAGATGTAAACATAACTCAAAGCATTGAGAATAGCCACACTGTGCCAGAAATCTATATAGAACTGGAAAATAAAAACAAAAATTGCGAGTGATTGGTGATATTCTCTATAGATTTGTACAAGACAGACTCTGGGCACCAGCTCAAAAATGGAATCAAACCTGGCTGAAGAAATCTAGCTAATTTTTAATAAGCCTTGTGAATTAAAAATGTTCAAATGTGTGTGAAATCTTATGGGATTTAACTGCTAAGGTCATCAGTCCCTAGGCTTACACACTACTGAACCTAAATTATCGTAAGGACAAAAACTCACACCCATGCCCGAGGGAGGACTCGAACCTCCGCCGGGACCAGCCGCACAGTCTATGACTGCAGCGCCTTAGACCGCTCGGCTAATCCCGCGCGGCATGAACTTACAGTTAACGTAAATAAACATTTTTCAGTGGTTGTGCACAGACAATGAATTTAACGGAAAACAATATATATTTACAATTTAACAATAATTTGGTTTGAATAATAATATTTACAATAACTATTTAATGTTGAACAAAATAAGAAGAAACACAGTAAATAACCAAGACGCTGAACATAATATACAAATTTAAAAACATACTAGACAAATCGAATCTTCCTGGCTTTTGCTTGTGCAAACTCTTTCACACGATCTGTGTAATTTAACTCCTCTGCAAGCTCGTGTTCAATCGAAATTATTGCAAGATCATTCAAACTAGTTTGGATCATCGTTGATCGTAGGTATGTCTTTATCAATTTCAGTTTTGAAAAACTCCTCTCTCCACTCGCAACTGTCACTGGTAGTTGTTAGAATTCTCAGAGCAACGTTGACATTAGGGCAAAAAATGTCTTCCTATAAACTTCAGTCTCTTTTTGACCTATTCCAGGTTTCAACAATGTTGAAAGCACTTTTAGTTCTTCCCTCAACTCTAGTGCATCAATGTTACTTGTATCATGATCTTGCAAAATCGCTGCGACGTTTCTACACTTTGTGTCCAGGCTGTCAAGAGGTGCATTCTTAAACTCGCCGATGTCGTAGAGAAAATCAGAATAATCACAATGAGATTTCAGTTGATTGAATCTATCATCCATTCTATATTCTATTTCTAAAAGATAATAGTAGAATTCAATCTTGTAACGTTTTGTTGGGTCATCTATTTTCTCATCCCTTCCTTCATAAGTGTACTGGCTTCTTACTTCGTCGCCGGGAAACAGTAATCCGTGGTAACGTTAGATCTTCTATCTCTAATTCTGTAGCCAATTCTATGGAGTCCGTCAAGAAAGATACAAACTTTTCTTCTGTTCTGCTGGTCTCAAAATATTCTTTCATTTTTTCAAGTATTTCCACGGCCTCGGAAACATTTATGTCAGTGGTCTGGAGGGTCTTACTGACTACACTGATGTGAACCAGAACGTCGTACCAGATTACCAGAGAAGTGAGAAAGGTTTAATTTTTTTATTTGATTCGCAAGTGACGCTGCTTCGTGAGCGGTCATGCCATCGAATTCTTCTGATATTTGAACGAGTGCATCATAAACGCCTCCAATTTGAAACCTCAGGGGAGTAAGTGCATCGATGCGACTTTCCCACTTAGTATCGCTCAGTGACTTCAGTGTCAGATTAGGCAGGTACTTCAAGACATCCCAACGTCGAACGGAGGACGAGAAGAAATACAAGCTCATCACTGTCGAAACACGGAAACAGCATGTTTAGAAGACATAACGGCGTCATTGACAACAAGATTCAATGAGTGACTGCTACATGGTACACAAAATGCTCTCTTGTTAATATCTGAAATTCTTTTCTGGAGATCAGACTTCTTTCCTTTCATGTTTGCTCCATTGTCATATCCTTGGCCTCTCATAATACACAATAGGATGTTTTTTTCTTCCAAGAACTTGAGTACGACCTGCGTCAAAGTGGAGCTTGAAGAATCGGGCACTGAAGAAATCCCAGGAAATGCTCCCGAACTCGGGCATCGTATATCCCGTCGAGTCTTGCCTCCTGGACGAAACGTACCACACTGTCATCTGCTCAACTTTTGAAATATCTGGTGTGCAGTCCAGAATTATACTGTAATACTTTGCAGATTTCATCATTAATAGGATGTTGTTGGTTATAGATGATCTAATAAGATGAATTATTTCATTCTGGGTTTCCTTTCCAAGATAATGATGACCATTGTTCTCACCTTGCTTTGTTCTGTGCAGGTGCTCCATCATCACAGTGTCGAACATTCCAAATAATTCAACGAGTTTCAAGAAGTTTCCGTTGTCAGGCTGAAAGAGTGTATCTGTACTTCCTCTCAAAGGCAGACATTGTCAACCCAGGAAATGAATTATTGCTATTAAGCGCCCAAGAACATTTATCCAATGTTCGCTTTCAGTATTCAGAAGCCTTTGATGATGGGCGTCGACAGTTCGTGATTTTTTCATCCCCTCAGAAAACACGATCCACTTTTTATGTGAATTCAAATGATCGGTAGACTTCCCGTGACTTTCGAGATACGAAGCAAGGTGCCGCCAGTCGGTTATACCGTTCTTTGCAATTTTTACTGTAGATGACGAAAAAAGTTTCAACAAAAGCAGAACACAGCATCCTTGCTCTTGGAGTACACCAACCAATGTCTATCTGCTTTTTCTAAATTCTTCAAAGAATAGCTGTAGTACACAGGGCTGAAACGCCGGTTGTCCGCATTTTTAGGACATTTTTCAGCTTCCTTAATTATTTCCGGCCATCTTCCGGGATCTGAGTCAACTGTCTCTTCCAGTTTAGGCTCGCCGTCTGTCCCTTCTCCAGTGGTGAGTACCTCGACTGATGTTCCTCCGGGCCGGCCGCGGTGGCCGAGGGGACTGAGGCGCTCCAGTCACGGTCTGCACGACCACTACGGTCGGGGGTTCGAATCCCCCCTCGGGCATGGATATTTGTGCCGTCCTTAGGATTAGCTAGTTCATAAGTAGTTTGTAAGTTTAGAGACTGATGACCCCGTAGTTAAGTCCCATAAGCTATACAAAGATTTGATTTTGATGTTTCTCCGGTATTTTCCGAATCAGGTCGCCTAATTTCAGTTCTGCCTGATGTTTCAATCTCGGAGCTATTGTCGCAAAGCAGGTCTTGAGTCCAGGCGAGGTCTGTTGAACATGTTGTGGATGACCCACCGTCAGCATTGCTACTGTTTGCGGTGATCCCAGTACTGTGTTCGTCATCTTTCTGGTCATGTCCTGAAGATAAAGATGTAACTGCAGTAGCTCCACCAGTTTCTGTACTTTCAGGATCTATTTGTTCACCATCGCCGCTGCTAGGTCGTTCTCTCTTTGGCTTGAATTATCGTTGTAGTGCATCCTTTTGCTTCTTATCGTCATCTTCCTTCAGCGCCCGTCTTTTCCTATATTCACTGCCAGACAGTCTTTTCCTACCGTCGAACGTGTTTCGATCCAGCCTGTAAAGAACGATTACGTGAAACTAACTGTTGATGTTAGTGTTCATTTGGCTTTTATCGTCCCTGATTTGCCAATTTCTTAAAGAAAATACTAAAGGAAAATGGCAAGGAGGCTTTTTTAATACCGTACAAAAACTTAAATTTAAAATTCTACTCTAACTACTAGTTAGTTGTGTTTGATTTAACCAGTTTTTTGTTGCAGAAAAATACACGCACAGACGAATGCTGAAAAATATATTAACGTTCTAACAAGTTATAATCTTACGATTTGCACTTTCGTGGCTGCACGAACAGCGGAAAAGTAGTAAGCTATAAACCTTTTCTCTTTCATAATTTTGTTGGGATTGTCGATGAGATAAAATTTGCCTAAGTGTTGAATGTCTTAAGGGAGTTCAGAAACTTTACAACGTCTCCAAGATATTTCAATTCAGCATGGTATGAACATTTGCTTGAAAATGTAATCATCCCTGGAGTTAGACTTCGGTACCACGAAGGACGTCTCACTTACCAACATGATAATCATCGATCACACACTAGCAGTAGGATTCAGAGCTGGTTTTGAAGGCGGGAGAATAATATTCACTGCCCTCTGTGGCCTCCAAAGCAACCTGATGGGGAGTTGGCCAGATCCTCCTCTGGTAACTGTGAATGCCGTCTGGGATTTGATCCATTCTTCGTGGGAGAGAACTGCCATGAATGATGACTTTTTTCATAGACTTATAAATTCTATGGCTTGAAGGATAGAAGCTGTGCTTGATACCAATGCAAGTATACACAAACTGAAGCTATAAGTAATCTATTTTATTTCGTTTTATTCTGTAAAAGTCCCAGAGAGTTATAAAGGCAACAATATTAATTTCAAAATACAAATCTACTTGCTACTTTATTATTTGCATTTTTATTGGAGGTCATACGGATATCACCCTCAAAGGAAAACTGTTGTATGGAAGTCTGTTGAGTATCACCGTTCAAGGTTGATTATTTTTATTGTTATGGAAGGTCAGATTAATATTACCTTCCAGAGAAGATCAGTTTTGACATCAATTTCACAACCCATAATTAGTTATTTACTGAAAAGAATTTGAAGAAAATAAAAAAAAAACTAAAATAAATAAAAAAATATTGCGATTGTCTCATTGTGGAAAGATTTGGCTATTATAAAATAGAATCTTTTGAAAGAATGTGGAAACTAGGAAAACCTACAACTGCACAACTTGTAGCGAATAGAGGTTTAAAATATTACTTACACAGCTCTATTTTTTTTTTTAAACAGTCGAATAACTTCATTCTGATTCGAACGCTCGTTTTTGGTCTGTAAACCCTCATCATAACCACTCCGCCATTGAAGCCGACGCAAAACGCCCGTCGTTATAATTCTACCCACGTGAAGTTTATGTATTTCAACCGTTTCTACGTGCTGGAATAACGATTTTCAAAAGAACTGACACACTGAGTTAAATTTGCAAGAATTTCGACATATACAGTATCCCAACTATTATATTACTTCTGTCTGCCGATGTGGATGGATGCTTAGGGTTTAACGCCCCGTCGACACCTTGGCGCCGGCCGCGGTGGCCGAGGGGACTGAGGCGCTTCAGTCACGGTCTGCACGGCCACTACGGTCGGGGGTTCGAATCCCCCCTCGGGCCTGGATATTTGTCCCGTCCTAGTTCGTAAGTAGTTCATAAGCAGTTTGTAAGTTTAGGGACTGATGACCCCGTAGTTAAGTCCCGTAAGATTTAAAAAACAGCTTGGCCATTAGAGACGGAGCTAACGCTCGGAGTTTTTGGGTTAGGATGAGGAAGGAAATCGGCCGTGCCCTTTGAAAGGAACCATCCCGGCATATGCCTGGAGTGATTTAGGGAAATCACGGAAAACCTAAATCTGGATGGCCGGAGGTGGATTTGAACCACCATCCTCCCGAATGCGAGTCCAGTGCGTTACCACTGCGCCACCTCGCTCGGTCTGCCGATGTAAACACCAAGTTGAAGCTCCATTGACTGCTAGAGTTGGGAACGCAGGCACTTCTGACCTTAAGCATGCGCAATGCTCTGTTCTTGGAGTCTAAATTATTCGGGCTGGCCAATCATTTAGCCTCTCATTGTACATTCCTATACATCCTACGATCCTTACCTCAGCAATTGCAGCTCTCTGCCCACAAGACCACTGCACTCGTGTTGATTGTATAGCTGAAATATTGGTCATATTGACATTTAATTACAGCAAACCATACCTACAATAACGAGTTCACTGCGACGTTGCCTTGAAAGCCATACTTTCATGAAACGCAACTTATAATCCGGAAACAATTTTGGTTCAATGAACTCAATATGGTGTTTCGTTCGTGTAAACGTTAGAGCTACTCAAAGAGTTCGTATTTTCCAAGCAAAAATTTCTTTCCCACCAATGAAATTCATGACATTAGACTTGGACGACGTTCTGGAAAGTGACGTCAGACCGATATTCTATTATTCCTTCATGTTACTTGCATGTGACAGACGCCATCTTGATTTGCCAAATATCATAGTTTTGATATTGTAACACTCAGTAAACCATTCACATCAAGGATGGATAAAAATATCATCGTCGGTTAGATTTTTTATTACTACTCATATTAATTCATCAATGGTTTACATCATGTGAAAACATTCTTATACAGAAGCTTGTGCTATTATGGCATCGGTGGGTCGTTGTTGCATAGGGCTCTTGTAGTAAATTACGGCACGAAAGATTTCGTGTTCGAAACTTCCCCTAGGGGAAGTTATATAATTTCAATTTTACCGCTTGTGCAAGTTGCAGGAGTTTCTTATCTATAACACAAAGTGGAATTTTGATAATTGATTTAACAGTAGTATCTTATGCAATACTCATCGCCACCTGGAAGAGATTGCTGTCTCAGGAATGAGTAACATCTATTTTGTACTTCTGTATGATTATAAAACGGAGAATGAAACTGCTGTAGGTGAAACGGCCAACAGTGACTTTCCTGTTCTTGCTTCTCTCAAACATTTCACCTTTGCTTCAAATATGTCGCGATTTCCGAGAACATGGTTAGGAAGGAACCCAAGGAAAATGTTTAAATTGATGCTAGAGAAATGAGGAACAATGGAGTTTATTTCGTTGCCTCGTCAGAAATATTTGTCTGTTTATTTTCTAGTATCTCGTGATTTACGAAGGTGTAGTTAGACCCATAATCCTTGCTTGTTACCAATATTTGGCAGATTATTTCTGTATATGTCGCGATTGCAGAGCGTTTGGTTAACCAAAATCACAAGTTCACAACTTTAATCGGTATTGTAAGTGTATACAGCATAATCAGAACAGTGTCGTCTGCTGGCATCCCTCTAAATCCGTACTCTAAGGGCAGTTTAGATCTTTGCCTAATGGCAACTGCTAATATCTGTGGTCTGAAAATAATATGTGCTTGGGAAATAAGCGCACGTATAGCCCCAAGCGCGCTGGTGACATCAACTCCGTTTCTAGTATATAGGCCTGGGCGTGGTCTACAGAGGCCCGCTACTGCATATAGTGACGTCACCACGTGCTATGCACAGCCGCCGGCTGCCTCGGCATTAGCTGGTCTTGGTGCGCTTTACAGCATTTGCGGACTAGCGGGTTTGGGAGGGGGGGGGGGGGCGGGGACCGCCTCCTGCGTTAGGGGGCCTCCAAATACCTCGATACCTCGAAAGCACCCTTTTAGCACTCTTGGTCTCTCATCCTGAGGCCTCCATCTCTCTCGAAAGCTATTTTCTTTTAGACTGTCCCCTGTCTATTGGTCTCTTGTCCTGGGGGGGGGGGGGGGCTCCAAACCTCAAAAGTAACTTTTTTTATAGTAATATATGGATTTCCAAGTTGATGGGGGGGGGGGGGGGGGCTCATTTTGTTTTGCCGTCGTCCCGGGCCTCTGACAGCTGTAGTCAGTCACTGCTTTACAGTTGGAAATTTCATACGGTATACATTTCACGCAGATTACGTAAAAGCCAAGAGGAGGGGCTGACGAAGTGGAATTAAAATTATAACGTTTTGCAGTATCACAGTATCATCTTAGCTCAGAAGTTATTTTAAAGTTTGTAGAAATTTTTTCAGCAATCTGTCGTAAGTATTATTTATTAACAGTTCTAGATTTCGATCACTGTGTGGTCATTATCAATGCTTAAAACGATTAAAATACGTAAAACATCTCGATCTCCATGTTGGAGGTTGCGTTTGTGACTAATTAATGAAAGAATTTCAGAAGTCGAATTACAGTCGTTGAGGACAAGTTCCGCCATGGAATCAAGTCTGATATTTCAAAGTTGTTTCAGAGGAATAAGCAACTCTGGCACTTAATCTGAGGATGACACTGGTCGTCACGCTTGCAGTGAACTGAAAACAATAGAAGTAACCTCCTTTGCAGAACTGCAATCTTCAGGGAGTTGTATTTTATTTGCATAAACATGAATACGCTCAAAATTCTTAGTACACTAGGTCTTTCTGTATATCTAAATATGTCATTTTAATACAGTACCTCAAACAAAGCAGCAATTGTTTTAAATACGATCTTTATTTTTAGACCTGCAGTGATCACACGTGGGAACGAACCACACATTTATCTGTACTGACCATATCTTTTTTTCCAGAGGATACTTCTGGAACTTGCCTATTAACAAATATTTTCAACCCACATCAGTGCCGAAAACATGTTCATTAAAATGAATAATGGTCGTCATCGTGTTGTTGTTGTTCTATGTAGCAAAGTACAGATGTGACGGGTGTTAACAACAAACTGAAAGAAGCTGAAATTTGTTACATTTAATACTTTCATTACCACTTGGGACTGACAAAATTATGTAACCTTACATCTGTTACCGTTTTAATGACCTGAAATGCTAAATCTTTGAGCTTATCTGCATAAACTTGTTCGATGGAAGTAATCACTGTCTGAAAATAAAGTAGTCAGTATATATGTCTAAATTTTGGCAGCATCTTTGCTGTTTACGAACATTACCTGTAACCGTCTACCACTTTATGTAACCTTTCACAAAATATCTTTCTTGTAAAATGGATAGTTCCTCACGTGGATGTTATTACTTACATTTTTGTATTATAAACACCCCCTGGTCTACTTAATTCCATTGCAACTTTCATGTAACTAGACTATTTTGAGAGATGACTTACGAAAAATCGCAAACTCTTAATGTGGCTGTCTACGCCAGGAAATACCAAAAATCACTGAAGTAGACCACATATTAGGCTTTGAAAAATATAGCGACCGATTAATTCAGCGCGTACGCCTAATTTTGAGCACCTACAATAACTAACGAAACTATATTTTCATATCATCATCATCATCAGAGACTGATTATACCTTTCAGCGTTCAAAGTGGAACGTTGCCCCCTAATGAAATTCCTCCATGATCCCCTATTCAATGCTAATATTGATGCCTCGCTTGATGTTAAGCCTTTTACTTCAAAATCAATCTTCACAAAATCTAAGTACTTTGTCCTTGGTCTACCTCGACTCACCCTCCGCTGCCGAGCTCATGAGTCTCCTAGGTAACCTTCCTTCTCCCATGCGTGTAACATGATCCCACCATCTCAGCCTATTCGCTCTAACTGCTTCATCTATGATGTTTATTCCCTGTTTTTGTTTGATTTCATCATTATCGACACCCTCCTGCCATTGTTCTTGCTACTTGCTACTTTCATACCTGTAACCTCAACCTTATGAATAAGGTAACCTGTAATCCACCCAGTTTTCACTCCAATACAACAAAGTTGATCGAAAAATAGGGCGGTGCACAGCTAACTTAAGTCTTGGTACTGATTTCCTTCTTGCAGAAGAGAGTAGATCTTAGGTGAGCACTCACTGCATTAGCTTTGCTACACCTCGATTCCAGTTTATTCACTATGTTGCCATCCTGTGAGAAAATACACGCTAGGTACTTGAAACGGTCTACCTCTTCTAACTTTGTTCCTCCTATTTGGCACTCGATCTCTTTAAATATCTTTCCCACAGACATTACTTTTGTTTTGGAGATGCTGATCTTCATATCATATCCCTTACAACTTTCAATCGAATCTGCCATCACAACTAAGTCATCTGCATATGCGAGACTGCTTATTTTGTTTTCACCTATTTTAATCCCGCTCTGCCAGTGTACTTTTTTCAACATATGATCCATGAATATTATGAACAAAAGTGGTGACTGGTTACAGATTTCTCTCACTCCTGAAACTACTCTGAACCATGAGCTTAATTTGCCATCTACTCTAACTGCTGCCTGACTGTTTACGTAAAGACCTTTAATTGCCTACAGAAGTTTGCCTACTTTTCCATAATCTTGTAGAACTGACAATAGCTTCCTCAAAGGAACACGGCCATAAGCCTTTTCTAGATCTATAAAATATAGATATAATTCTCTTTTCCACTAATAATACCTCTGCATTATCTGCTGTAAGCTAAAGATCTGGTCCTGACAGCGTCTAAGAGCCCAAAACCCACACCGATTTTCAAATAGTCCTCAACTAATACTCACACTCTCCTTTCAACAATACCTTAGAATATTTTTCCCACAACGCTAATTAAAGAGATACCTAGATAGTTGTTACAATCGTTTCTGTTTCCATGTTTGAAAATTGGCGTGATTACCGCTTTCGTCCAATCAGAGGGAACCTGTCCCGACTCCCACAACTTCTCAATTATCCTGTGTAACCTTTTGAGGCCTGATATTCCCATGTATTTTACGAGTTCCGGCTTCATTTCATCGACCCCAGCCGCTTTATTGCACTGCAGTCTATGGTCCATTATCTCCACTTCCTCAAATGTGACCCCGTTTCCATCATCATGCCTATCCTATTCTAGCTTAAAATCAGACACATCATTGAACGTTTCACCTACATTGAGCAATTCTTCAAAATGTCCCCTCCATTACTAGTAGCGTTCATGACCTGTCCAAAACACTTGCTAATTCCTTCTTTCCTACCTTTCTAAGATTGCTAATTATGCTCCAGAATGGTTTTCCCGTGGCTTGTCCCATAGTTTCTAGCTTATTCCCAAAGTCTTCCCATGTTTTCTGCTTGGATTCTGATATTACCCGTTTGGCTTTGATTCTTTCAACATCTCCCTGATTTTTAGTATGGAGCCATTTTTGAAATGCATTCTTTTTCTTTTTATGGACTACCTTCATTGTGTCATTCCACGAAACTTCCTGCCTTTACACACTACTGTTCCAAGACATTCTCTAGCCGCTTCTAGTAGTGTGTCCCTGTACCTTATTCTTGTGTTTAGTGCACTGGGCATTAATAACTATTTTTAATAACTGTATAATGATTATGCTCGAATGTGTATGCAGTCAAATAACAGCATCGACACTACCACTCAAAGCGGTGAAATTTCTCATTGCAGTGAACAGCAGACTAAAGAGTTTTATGATAAAACCTACGGCGAGGCGCTAGATTTGACAATATTTCTTTGATGAAAGATGAGAATGTCAAAGTTCCCCAATACACTATCAAATTTCTTTGGCATAAATATTTGAGAAAGAAATATGATCGTGTAATACCAGCCTTCGACTGAGGCTTGGGAGGTTGAACGTCTGGCCCTAGGCTTTAGATGACTTAGTGTTTGTAAAGAAGAACAGTTTCATCGCTGTGGTAGGATACGTTGACGAGGACTGAAATTAGGTCGCGGCTAGTCCTGGGCCGCTACTGGCTGTTCAGAGTGACGTCGTGTGTCTGCATGTGAGCAGTGGAAACTGGACCCCATTACGTCTGGTGTCTGTCGCGTGTACTGTACTACACCAAAATCATGTCACACAGAACTACAGGGTGGGTGGGAAAACTTTACATTTTTGCTTACTGATGTTGCCTAAACAGATTAGAAACATTTTATTTTAATCGAAATAATATTGTCTATAGGGATGGGCTATGAGCTCGGTTGAGTAACGCGCGACGCTAAGGCAAATTCTCGATAAAATCTCTTGTACTCTCGAGAAGCTGCCGACAGTGCTCCGCTCTCTGGAGGCTTGGCGAAACTGTTATACAATGATGTATTAAGTCAGAGCAGTCGTAGTCGTTGTCTTCCGTACGTGCAAGGAAGAATTTGTACTTCACACATTACTGTCACGTGCACGGCTTTCTTTTATTTCTACTGAATTTGAAGAAGTTGTAGAATGTTTCGGGGGAGAGAAAAATCAAAGGACTATTATTACCGTAATTAAAACATGTATCTCAAACAAAACATGATCCTTACAAAAGAAAGTAGTAACAGAATGTTTCTCAGAAACAAATAATACGACTATTATTAAAACACCTATCTCACGAAACAAAAAGTGCTTTCTTACCAAAAAGAAATATGCATTCCGCATATATTTGTACTTAAATGAAAGAGAAATGATACTATTGCACTCAAAAGTCCTTACATACATATACTTATTGTCGAAAAAAAAAAAAAAAAAAATTAGGCAGAGCTTACAGTATCTTCGCTTTTAGCCAGCGTTAAGTAACTACAAAAGGTTTCAGCTTCCGTCCTTATTATTTCAGCTTAAAGGTCCGTTACTTTGTGAACACGGCTGCCACAGTTTACAACTACAATACTGACTTGGTTATTCTGTCCTCAATCTTGAAATGTTTGGATAGTGTTAATTTAGGTGTATGTTGTATATTATCGGAGCGAAAGTAAAAATTTCAGTTTTCCGATACTGGCGGACTGTTTCCGACACTATCCAACATTTTTACCCAATTTCCAGTTAATGTAGTTTCAATGGATAACATTTGTGTATTTTGTGACTTGCATTAATTGAATACTGCACTTCTCTATCCGTGGACGTATGTGTTTGATTGCTAGATATTAATATTATTTAATTTCACAACATGTATGTTGCAACAGGCTACATTGCAACAGACCACATTGCAACAGACCATGTCCATCCTCCGTAAAGTATTGCCGAAGTTCGTGACTTCTGTATTTGTATATCCATATTTGAATCACTCGGCCGGCCGCGGTGGCCGAGGGGACTGAAGCGCTCCAGTCACGGTCTGCACGGCCACTACGGTCGGGGGTTCGAATCCCCCCTCGGGCATGGATATTTGTGCCGTCCTTAGTCTTAGCTAGATCATAAGTAGTTTGTAAGCTTAGGGACTGATGACCCCGTAGTTAAGTCCCATAAGTTCTACAAACATTTGAATTTGAAATTTGAATCACTCCCACAGCAAGCTTTGAGCGTTGTCTGTCGGTGTCAGCAGCCAGTTCACAGGGGGGGGGGGGGGGGGCACGCAGCGACATGCGCTTTGCCGCAGCCCCGTTTCTCGTAAGCATCTCGAGAAATAATCGGTACGCTCGAGTTGCCGCGCCTCACAGTCCCATCTCCGCGTTTTTCATGGTCTTCTTTCCACCTGGTCAGCAGTCAGATGGGACTGTGAGGCGCGGTGACACGAGCGCACCGAGTATAGTATTTCTCGAACTCCCGTTGATCGAGTGGTTCTCGAGAAGCTTATGAGAAGCGGCACTGCGGCGCGCGTCGCGCGTCGCTGTGTTCCAGTTGACTGGGGCAACCCGCTACGCGCTGCGTTTAACTGCTTGCTGATGGGCAACGCCAACACCACCGCAATGCTCACAACTCACTGTGATTGTTATTCAAATATGGATACACGGAAACCAAAATCGTTGAGCATGCAGTACTTTTGGACTGTTTCGTTTTAAAAAGCTACGCTATGTAGCAAAAAAAAGCATGATGAGACATTTAAAATTATATTATATATACATAACTAGCAATCAAACACAATGTCCACGGATACAGAAGCGCATTCTTCTGTTAATGACAATCAGACAAAATACTCAAGTGCCTTTGGAATAAGGTTGGGCATCTCGGACATATTCTGAGTTGTGGCCACCTTTGTGCTCAGACGGCAAAGACTACCAATTCCACCGGTTAGTCCCTCAACCGTTAGGTGTAAAACCCAGTGGGACCCTGGGTAAGTAAGGCTAGCAACCTGCTTCCCAGGTACTTCAGTTTCATGCTGGCAACAATCAGAGCAAAATGCCTCGTACCTTTGGAGGTGACAGAGTCCCACCTTTAATTGACAGACCAGGGACTCCTCCGATACTACTTGGCAAACGATCTGGAATGAGATGGGGAGCTATTAATATCAATGGGGATTACACTGGGAAGAAGGTAGAGCTGGCGGAGGCTTCAAGTAAGATGCGGTTAGATGTTTTAGCTGTTACTGACGTTAGAGTAACGGGAGAGAAAGAGGACGAAGTCGGAGAATACAAGGTCTACCTGTCAGGAGTCAAAGTAGGAAGAGCACAGTGGGGTGTAGGGTTTTACCTCAGGAAAACAATCGAACCCAGCATAAATTGCAATAAGGCATGTAAATGAACGACTAATGTGGATAGATTTGGCCATCTCCAGCAAGAAAATTAGGATTGTGGCAGTGCATTAACCCTGTGGACAGATGAAGATGAGATGGACAGATTTTACAATGCACTTAGTGATGTAATTGTTAGAGTGAAGGATACGGATAGTGTTCTACTCATGGGTGATTTCAACGCCAGGATAGGAAATCGAACAGAAGGTTATGGGTAAGTTTGGAGAGGATATGGTGGCCAACAGGAACGGAAAATAGCTCTTCGATTTCTGTTCCAGTATGGGCTTAGTTATCACAAATTCCTTCTTTAAGCATAAGGACATTCACCGCTATACTTGGGAAGGAAGGGGAACCAGATCTGTCATTGACTATATAATAACAGACCAGGAATTCAGGAAGACAGTTAAGGACACACGTTTTCAGAGGGTTCTTTAATGATACTGATCATTATTTAATCTGCAGTGAAATTGGTTTTGTGAAGCCAAAAGAGCAGAAAATCAGGTCCATGTGTAGAAGGATAAGAGTGGAGAAGCTTCAAGACAAGGAAATTAGGCACAGATACATAACAATGATCTCGGAAAGGTACCAGTTAGTTAGATCTCTTGGAACAGTAGTGTGTAAAGGCAAGAAGAAGCAGATAGTTTGGTGGAATGAGACAGTCAAGGCAGCCTGTAAAAAGAAAAAGAAGGCATTTCAAAAATGGTTCCGCATTAGAAATCAGGCAGACAGAGAAAGTTATGTTGAAGAAAAAAACAAAGCCAAACGGATAATTGCAGACTCCAAGCAGAAATCATAGGAAGACTTTGGAAATATGCTAGAAAATCATTTTCGAGCGTAATCAGCAATCTTCGAAAGGGAAGGAAGATGGAGGGAGTTAACAAGTATTTTGGACATGTCACTAAAGCTGCTAGTCAATCCTGTGGAGTGTGGATGCCTTGAGCAGATGGAGGGAATATTTTGAAGAATTGCTCAATGTAGATGAAACGTTCAATGATGTCAGATTTTCAGGAGGAGTGGGATAGGAACGACGACGGAAACAGGACCTCATTTGAGGAAGTGGAGAAAATGTTCAATAGATTACAGTACAATAAAGCGTCTGGTGTGGACGAAATTAAACCGGAACTCGTGAAATACAGTGGAATATCAGGTCTCAAATGGTTACACAGGATAATCGAGAAGGCGTGGGAATAGGGATAGGTTCTGTCTGACTGGACAAAAGCGCTAATTACGCCAATATTCAAACATGGAAACAGAAAAGATTGTAACAACTATTGAGGTACCTCTTTAATTAGCGTTGTAGGCAAAATATTCTCAGGTATTATTGAAAGGAGAGTGCGAGTATTCATTGAGGACAAGTTAGATGAAAATCAGAGTGGGATTAGGCCTCTTAGAGGCTGTCAGGACCAGATCTTTAGCTTACGGCAGGTAATGGAAAAGTGCTATGAGTGGAACAGGGAATTGTATCTATGTTTCATAGATCTAGAAAAGACCGTGTTCCTAGGAGGAAGCTACTGTCAGTTCTGCAAGATTATGGTATAGGAGGCAAAATTCTGCAGGCAATTAAAGGGCTTTACGTTGGCTCTCAGGCAGCAGTTAGAGTAGATGGCAAATTAAGCACATAGTTCAGGGTAGTTTCAGGGGTAAGACAAGGCTGTAATCTGTCACCACTGTTGTTCATACTATTCATGGATCATATGCTGAAAACAGTAGACTGGCAGGGCGGGATTAAAATAGGTGAAAACAAAATAAGCAGTCTCGCATATGCGGATGACTTAGTTGTAATGGCCAATTCAATTGAAAGGTTACAAAATAATATTTCAGAGCTCGATCAGAGGTGCAAGGATTATGATATGAAGATCAGCATCTCCAAAACAAAAGTAATGTCTGTGGGAAAGATATTTAAACAGATCGAGTGCCAAATAGGAGGAACAAAGTTAGAAGAGGTAGACCGTTTCAAGTACCTAGCGTGTATTTTCTCACAGGATGGCAACATAGTGAAAGAACTGGAATCGAAGTGCAGGAAAGTTAATGCAGTGAGTGCTCAACTAAGATCTACTCTCTTCTGCAAGAAGGAAGTAAGTACCAAGACTAAGTTAGCAGTGCACTGCTCTATCTTTCGACCAACTTTTTTTGTATGGGAGGTGCTAATAGATGGGTACAATGGCAGGAGAGTGTCCATAATGAGGAAATGAAAGAAAAACTGTGAATGAACACCATAGATGAAGCAGTTAGAGCGAACAGACTGAGATGTGGGGTCATGTTACTGTGTTCTCGACAATGGGTCGTATGAATAAGAAAGAGCACATGCTCCAGAGAAATTCTTAGAGCAAAAGGACGTTGAGTAAGTTTTCCATTTCTATGAATAACAACTTCAAAGCATATGCTCTGAGCACTCAACCTATCGTTCCATAATGCCTCCTGTCCTGTGCTGCTTCAACCCCGCTTGGGTCTCTGCTCCCCCTGCCCACTACCAGTCCCTCCAGATCCTTGAACACCATGCCCACCGACTCACTTAACGCATCCACTGCCCGTCCCCCATTCGGATGCTGTACGACCTTATTCCTTTCCCACACCTGCTCAAATTCCTCGATCACCTCCGCCTCTGATACATCACCCGAAAACTGGATTCCCACCACCCACTTCTCTCCCATCTGTTGTTGCATCCCGGGTCCCTGCCACAGCGTTACCTTGTTATCCCTCCCTCCAGTAACCTTCACACTCTCCACATCCTCTCTGAGTGTAACTTCAGTCACCTCCCCCTCCCGGATGCCGCCCTCCGGCCCGACATCTACCCATCCTATCAACCCTAGTCCATCCCCGTATCTGTAGGCCCCTCTCCTTCCCCGTCCTGTCCCACTTCCTCCCACGCTTGGCTTCCCCCTCCTTCTCCATCCCTTGGAGTCTTGCGCCTTCCTCCCCCATCCCTCCCACTCCTTCACCTCCCGAACCTTCCATCCTTGCCTCCCCTCCTTTCCTCCAATTTTTTAGTGCACTGTTCGTCTTTTGCCATTGTGTTTTTAGTGTTGCAAGTGTCTTTTAAAACGTAAGCTACTGCCGCATAGGCAGAATATTCGTGTAGCCATGTGTTTTTAAGCAGTGCATTTATCGTCATCCAGTGTGTTCCCCCATTGAGTTTTTAATCACTGTGGATTTTAAATTTCAACATATATGTGATTTTAACCACCGTTGCTAATTTCATTTTGACTATGTGTTTTACAATTCTTTGTTATATGTATCACTCTCCATTTTTTAATCTCCTATCAAACTGTTCCATTCTGCATTTTATCGCCGCTCAATGTTTTGTACCGAATTGTCCTACTTTGTAAAGCCGATCGGCTGAAGAGCAGCACTGAAGCTGAAGCAGATAGCTTTAAAATACCAATAAAGGACAAAAAATGGTCTGAGCAGGAAGTTCATTCTTGCTAGTTCCCCTCCTTCTTGAGTAAGTAAGGAAGGAAGCTTAGGGTTTAACGTCCCGTGTATTATGTCCACCACAGATCAGCTGTTCAATCGTGTATTTCTTTAAACTAGCGCAATCAAGCAAATTATTCAGTGTACAAATATGGAGTCGACATCTACGTGTTTAGGAAGAACTATACTATGTTTACATATTAGTTTGTTCTAGAGCAGTGTATCATTAAGATTAAATATGAACTTTTTGAGAAAATTTATTCTTCTATGTTACAAAATTTTGGTCATGCGAGGAACTTTGGTATTGAAGTTGGATTAGCATAATTTGCGAACGAAATTTTAATAATGCTTTACATTTTCATCTGTATAAAAGTGGAACACTGTCAGAGCTTTCTAACACAAAATAACTTTTTATATGACACAAATGGTCTGCTCATATGCGATAGGCCATGCGATTTTGTTACAAGAAACATACTGCTAGGTATGTAATTAAGCAGTTATTAATTTTACTGTAGTGTATACTTACATTAACATAAGCTACGATTAAGAAGGCAGAAAACGCATTTTGAATAGGCTAACCGATTTGGGTAGAATGAACAAGAGCAGTACAAAAATAATTCCTACGTTGTATTGCAGAAATATTTATTTTCTAATACAGACTCGTATGCACTTTATTTGGAATTAAAGTCTTAAGGCCTTTATTAATAGAACCTATTTAAAAACATACACATTATTTTTCTATTTAGATATTTACAACTGTAAAAATAATTTCCTAACAAACGGGTAAAATAAACAGCTGAATCCACTTGTGAATCATTTCTATGTCGGTAATGAGAAACCTCCTCTGACATCACTCTTGTCAGTATATAAAATGCTTGAAGTGTTACACTTATGACTATTGTGAAGGAAGCAACTCGACAGCAAAATGTTCTTAATTTGCTTAAACTTTTTAGTACCTCTCGTGCTTCAGACTAGCTTACCTACAAAAGAAGTTGTTTTGGCCCACTTTAGGTTACGGTAGTAACACTAAAAGTGGGCCTTTGCGATCGTTTTTTGACTGCTCGAAATTTAAATGAAAATAACGGCTTAACCATTCATCTGACACGAAAATTGAATAACCTAATTGGTAGAGGGGAAAATTCTCTACAACTTCGGGTGTATTATGTTTTTTTTCATATCTTACATCGTTGCAGAGATATTTGCAAAAATAACGTAGATTTGACACCCTCCATTGATTTTACGAAAACCAGCCGTTCGCAGGTCACGTGACATTCCACGCCCAGAACTCTTTTTGTCATACGCCATCTTGCGTTGCGTATTTGATGATTTTCTCATTATAACTTACACGTTGTTATTTCAAAGCAACGACGCATTGAAGAATTAACAAAAACACGTCGTTCTTCGCACGAAAAATGATAATCTAGTGTCTAAAAATGCGAAATTAGCATCAGTTAACAACTGCCATCAATAGTACGAAAATTAAGGGCGAATTCCGTAATTGTTCGCCGTAGTGTAGTAGGCAGTTGGATTGTGTTGCACATGGTCCGTGGTTCGGGACCCGCCACTACCAAAAAATTTTCCCTTTTTTTCCTAAAAGGGTTACGTGTTCGGTGCATAGATATTATCACAATAGTAGAGTCGTAATCATATTACTATATTTTTTTATTATTTTGTCCGAAATGTTTGCAAAAAATTATAAAACTACAAATTTAAAGTGGGCCGTAAAACTCGTCAGTGCGATTATTTTGCATTCTAAGCAACACTGATTTTTGTCATTTTTATTATAAAACCACAGTAAAACGTTTAACATTAATAGAAGTTACTCAGCACGAAGTATACCAGAGAGCTCACTTCAGAATACGGAGAATGTTCTCTGGTCGTGAGAAACTACTCTAGTGTTATTCATACGAAATCGGAGAATGTTCTGTGTTGTGAGCAACTTCCCCCACCCTTTTACTCACGCTGAGAACATACTCGTTTGAAGTATATTCTCTGACTCGCGTTATTCATGCCACAGACATATATTACTAGACAGGCAATGCCATATACAGTATCATTGGTATCAGTGAGATCGCCGTGGAGGTTCGAGTCCTCCCTGGGGCATGGGTGTGTGTGCTGTCCTAGGCTTAAGTAGTTTGGAGGTTACGGACTGAAGACCACGCAGTTTGGTCCGATAGATTTACAAACAACAACAATCAGTGAAGTCTCGCCAGCAATTTCTATACTGTAACGTGAAAGCAGTCGTTTGCGTTATTACAGAAAATAGGTCGTAAAAATTCCAAAGAACTGACGTAACTACACTGTCTTTACACTTTTGACACATGAGAAATTCGTGTGATGTATATGGCTGTAATTTCTTCAGCTGGATTAAGCTTCGAGACATATAGTAATGAGTTGCACAGTTGCACTGATTTCTTGTTATTATTAATCTGTTCCAATTTCATTCAACTTCTGATTTTGTAGCAGTAATATGGTCATCATAGAAGTGTAGTTTGTCGTTAGATAACAGGCATTCTCCTTCTTTTTAGAGTTCTTACGAAATCTACAGTCTGTTTTGATACATACACTAATGAGTACCGTTTCCTTTTTTTGTGAATCTGTTACCCGTTTCTATCAACTGCGGCTTTGCTTTTAATAGTATGTCCGTTATAAATGTGCTACTTGTCGTAGATAACACATCTCTTTATGAGTGTGTTTTTCAGATAACTACAGTCTACTTTAACTGAACGTAATGGTGAAATTTTAGTTACCATCTCGGCGGCCCCACATGAATATGTTGGCAACATCAACAAAACGATAGAAAGCCCTCGCCAAGATAATACATTATTAGAAATCCACACAAATTGACCTGCTTAGTGTTTCGTACAGAGGATGAAGTAAGTAAATAATACTGTACATGCTCTATGGTCGACAGGTTCTTGTATGTAACCTCATTCACTCAGTAAAAGTAATTGCCCTCGTAAACGAAGACTTCATGACAAAATATTTACGCTGTCACGCGATCGGCTAATGCCAACGTTACATGATATACAACATAATGACGCGAAGCGGTCAAGACGCTAACTAAATTTTAACCGTACGTAAAAGGTCTGCTCATAACACGATTCGATAATGCACGCCTATGTGTTGAATTTAATTATTGCGGAAGTATTAGTTAACATGCAAATCATTTTTAATTCAACTAGTAAAGTTACAACGTCATATCGTACGGAAAATTTTTGACGTGAGGTCAGGCAAGATGGCGGCACCAGGCTTCAATCACAGAGCAACGTTTGCCAGTCTAGTAATGTATGTCTGTGATTCATGCGAACCCGAGTATGTCTATATCTACATAAATCTACATAGATACTCTGCAAATCACATTCAAGTGCTTGGCAGAGGATTTATTAACCACTTTCATAACTTTTCTCTACCGTTCCATTCTCGAATAGCGCGCGGGAAGAAAGAACACCTACATCGTTCCGTTTTCGATCTGATTTCTCTTATTTTATTGGGATGGTCATGTCTCCCTAAGTAGGTGGGTGCTAGCAAGATATTTTCACATTCAGAACTAAAAGTCGATGATTGAAACTTCGCAAACAGATCACGCCGCAATGAATAACGTCTTTCTTTTAATGATTTCCACCCCTATACGTGCAACATTTCCGTGACGCTTTCCCCCCCGTAACGTGATAAAACAAAACGAGCTGCCCTTCTCTGAACCTTCTCAATGTCTTCCGTCAATCCCACCTGGTGAGAGTCCCACAAGGGGCAACAGTACTCCAGGAGAGGACGCACAAGTGTGATGTAGCCAGTCTCTTTGGTGGAGCTGGTGCATCTTCGAAGCGTTCTGCCGATGAAACTTAACCTTTGATTCGCCTTCCCCACAATATTTTCTATGTGTTCTCTCCAGTCAAAGTTGTTCGTAATTGTAACTCCTAGGTATTTGGTAGAATTTACGACCTTAATGTTTGACTGATTTCTCGTGTAATTGAAGTTCAGCGGATTTCTTTTAGTGGTCATGTGTATTACTTCACACTTTTCTTTATTTAGTGTCAATTGCCAATTTTCGCACCAAGTAGAAATTTTGTCTAAATCTCTTTGCAGTTGCTTTTGATCCTCTGTTAACTTCACTAACCGATAAACGACAGCATCATCCGCGAACAGTCTAAGGGAACTATTCAGATTGTCTCCTAAATCGTTTATAAACACGAGGAAGAGTAGGGGACCTATAACGCTTCCCTGTGGAACGCCAGATATCACTTCTGTTTTACTCGATGACTTACCGTCAATTACAACGAACTGTGTCGTTTCTGATAGGAAATCGTGAATCCAATCGCACAATTGGGAAGATATTCCATAAGCACGCAATTTCATTAGAAGTCGCTTGTGGGGTACAGTATCAAAAGCCTTCCGGAAATCCAGAAATATGGAATCGATTTGAGATCCATTGTCGATGGCACTTAACACTTCATGTGAATAAAGGGCAAGCTGAGTTTCGCAAGAGCGATACTTTCTGAATCCATGTTGACTATTGGTTAATAGGTCGTTCTCTTCAGGTAGTTCATAATATTCGAACAAAGTATATGTTCCAAAATCCTACTGCAAATCGACGTCAATGAGATAGGCCTGTAATTTTGGGGATCACTCCTATTGCCTTTCTTGAATATTGGAGTAACTTGGGCAACTTTCCAGTCTTTGGGTACAGATCTTTCGCTGAGTGATCGGTTGTAAATTATAGCTAAGTACGGAGCAATTGCATCAGCATACCCTGAGAAGAATCTAGTTGGTATACAATCCGGCCCGGAAGATTTGTTTTTGTTTAGTGACTTAAGTTGTATTACTACTCCAGGAACATCTACTTCTAAGTTTAGCATGCTGGCATCTGTTCTTGGATTGAATACTGGAGTGTTCACTTCGTCTTATTTGGTGAACGAATTTCGGAAAGCTGTGTTCAGTAATTCTGCCTTAGCAGTACTGTCGTCGGTACTATTACCATTGCTATCGCGTAGTGAAGGTATTGTTTGTGTTTTGCCGCTAGTGTACTTCACATATGACCAGAATTTCTTTGGGTTTTCTGCAAGATTACGAGACAGGATTTCGTTGTGGTAACTACTATAGGCTTCTCGCATTGATGTCCGCGCTAGGTTTCGTGTTTCAGTAAAAGATTGCCAGTCTTGTGGATTCTGTGTCTTTTTAAATTTTGCATGCGTTTTTCTTTGTTTCTGCAACAGTGATCTGACCTGTTTTGTGTACCACGGGGGGTCGGCTCCCTTAATTTATTTGGTATAAATCTCTCGATTGCTACTGATATTATGTCTTTGAAAGTAAGTCACAACTGATCTACACTCGCATTTTTAGTTTTGAAAGACTGGAGATTATCACTCAGGAAAGCGTGAAGCGAATTTTTATCTGCTTTATTGAATAGATATATTTTTCGTTTATTTTTTGTGCATTTGGGAATTTCGACATTTAGTCTCGCTACTACAACTCGATGTTCGCTAAAAGTAGGGCCAAGCATAATTAATTACCACAGTGACTGTTTCAAGTTAATATCTTTTTTTTATTATTATTCAAAATTTTAACTTTCACTGCGAAAGTGTTGTTGCGACCCATTAGTTGTGATTTGCTGCAACATTCAATAACGAAATTATTATTACTAGAGTATATTATACGCATTCTAAATTTTGAGATTATTTGACGACCTACAACAGGCCATCTTCTTACAGTTGGCGACCCTGCCAGGAAATCATTCTACTGTTGAAGAGGAACAGATAAGACAAAGACTCCGTTTTATTCATCCGGCCCAATATGTTATTTGTGGCCAGGTAGTTGAGAAGCTGGCTGTAGACAAAATGTGTGCCTCTGACGTTTAGCCGCACTGCACTGCCGCCGTCAGAGCCTTGGGCCGCAGCTTCCGCCGTATCCGGGCGGCTCGGCTTCCGCCACGCCCTGCTGGTTCAAGGCCGCTGGCTGCTGCGCGCCTCTGCAGCCGGGCGTGGCCGGTCTCGCTTTTCCTCGCAGGCCCCGCGGCCAGCACTGTCCTGCCGGCTGTGGCCTCGGCCCTGGGCCCCAGGCCGGCCGAAACCGAGGCCGGTCCACGCCCCCTCCACGCCCTTCCCTCCACTCTTCTCACAGAAGCAGACGCCAAGTGCTGCCACCGGCTCGCATCTAATTGGCTGACTTGTATGAACAAAGCCGTGTCACCGACTTACCTTTATTTGATTTTGATCATACTTGCGGGATCTCAAACTAACAAGGAAAATACTTGGGCTCGAACAAACACATATACACCAAAATCGTATGAGAGATAATGTAAAGATCCCTTACTGCACTAGTGACACTCCCGCTTCTGCAAAACTCTGCAGTCGTCCGTTAGAGGCCTCTGCGTGTGCCATGCCGCATTGCACTTTGACCGTCATCTCTAGTTCCTCTAACCCGATAACGCCGCGGTGGAGTAGACGAGCGGTCTAAAGCGTCTCGCTGCGGAACGCGCGGTTGCTCTCCGTGGAGGTTCGAGTTCTCCCTGGGGTATGGGTGTTTGTTTGTCCTTAGGTTAGTTTACCTAGGTTTAAGTAGTTTGTAAGCTACGGACTGATGACCACGCAGTTTGGTTCGATAGATTTATAAACATTTGAACATCTAACCCGATAACGACAAATGCAGGGGTAGTTCTTTTGAAAAGGAAATGGCCTGCTTCCTTCTCACAAGGAAAGTACTCGGGCCCGAACTAACACAAATATACCAAAATAGTCTGAGAGATAATGTAGAGGTCCCTTATTCCACTAGGGATACTCTCGCATCTGCAAAACTTTGCAGTCGCCCATTAGAGGCCTTTGCGTGAGCCACGGCGCATTGCATTTTGATCTGTCGGTACACCAGTCGGGAGCACTAGGGACAGTGCGGTGTGCTTCTGAAGTTGCGTTTTGCGACGTTATTTGTGTGGTGAAGCGTCAGATGGGGCGGCGATTGCTAATCAATCCTGCTAATATATTGCGATTAGTTGAGATGAAGTTACGAAGAAGCCTTCTTCGTGAAGATGGTATTAGTGTAGAAGATGAAACATTCTCATGCTTTCTCGTATCTGTTGTGGTACAGAAATATGAGCATAATTTAGATACTGTTGTAACACTAACACATAATGATGATAATAGGGATGATAATGACGAACAACTCATTGCAAGCGGCAGTGCTACGGTAAGTGCTATGGTAAGTGCGGGAAGAGGCTATGAAAGCAGTGGCAGTAAATACCAACAGTCTTACGAGAAGACAACTTAAAGTTGCAACTATTATCTCGGCTTTTGATGACAATACGCTAGAGAACATGTACGATGATTATTACATAAGTTATACTTAAGATATCTGCAATGCGTATGGCGTCTACAATGACATCTACAGTGTTATCTAGAGCATGAGTGCAGAGTTTTGCATAAAAACGACACCCACTAGCACATTGAGGTGTATGTAGAGGTCCTGTAAACAAACGTTCATACAGATATGTTTGTTCGGGCCCATGTACATGTAAGTGGCCGGACCTTAGCAGTATGAAGCATCCTCAGAAACATTCGGTAAATGTCCTTTGTGTGTAAGAATAGTTCACGGCGCTATGCAGTTCAAAACAATTCGTTCACGTGAAATCACTAATTTTCTATTCTCGTTAGGAGCAACGACTTTTACATTTATAGAATTCTGTTATATCATATGGTCACACAAGTTAACAAGTATTGAATAGTTGTTTTTAGTAAAAATACCATGTTCTTTTCAAATACTTTCCTTGCAAAAATAAGATAACCCTCTAAATACCGTGTGCAGTACAGTCTCATCAGAGACCGCATGCAGAATTGGATGCCGCGTTTCCAAAATTATTACCCGTACGTATTTTTAAATAATTGTTACTCTTAAACATGAGACACATATAAGGAGATTAAATTGCTCTGAAAACTTA
Organism: Locusta migratoria; assembly: GCA_026315105.1. Taxonomy (NCBI): domain Eukaryota; kingdom Metazoa; phylum Arthropoda; class Insecta; order Orthoptera; family Acrididae; genus Locusta; species Locusta migratoria. The sequence continues at coordinate 108,290,134 of CM048745.1, forward strand.
TATTTCTTGCAACTTTCGTGGCAATTTAGGGGACTCTTGACTAACACGTACATCTGCGGTTGCGGCACTATGCTGCGCGGTGTTTAAATCCTGTATTGTGAATAAAAACATGTATACTACTGTTCAGTTTCTGCAAATAAACTATTTCTTCTGTTAGAAATTTCATATTTTGTACCATATTTTGAATAATTGAAGGCATCTCATTTCTCATGCTATTATTAAATTAACCCTTTTATGGACACACACAGAATCGCGCGAAGAAAACGTATTAAGTTACTTGGACTTATATGGCCTTGTGAGCAATTTTACATGATTCTTTTCAAATTATAAAATGTTAAATGTTTGCAAATCTATAGGACTTCTTTGTTTATTAGTTTCTAGGTTTACAAACTACTTAAAATAAGTTAAACTAACCTAAGAACAACACAAACGCGGATGCTCGAGGGAGGACTCGAATCCCCGACGGCAAGCAACCGCGCGCTCCGCTGCAAGACGTCCTAGACGGCTCGGCTAGTCCACCGCGGCTTCAAATTATAGTTTCTTGCCTGTACGTAACATTGATAAAAAAAGGCGCATCGGTGCCATAATATAAGTAATACTATTTTGTTCCTGTGGCTGCAAAAATTGTAGTATTTTGCACTATTTAATGTGAAATGTCTGAAAACGTCCTTTTTGTATAAAGCCCAGAACAAATCTACAATTTCCAAGTTTTACTGTCAATTACCCACGAAGACAAATCCTACGTTTTCCTTTTGGCCCATAAACTGGAAAGTGACCAGTACTGTCACCGCGTATATCATTTACTGGCACAGGTGGTGCTGTTTTCATCTTCTCCTGAGCTGGATGTCCATTCCATAGTGATCTGGCAGGCCTCCTCTTCCCAATAACAATCAATAAATTTACTATGTCCCAATAAGAATGTTCTAACACTTTTTCATAATGACTCGTCTTCCAGGCTTCCTCTTACCGTATATAAGCAGTATTCCTTGTATAACGACAAAATATAGCTGCAATTTCGAAAGAAGCTAGTACATCGGTAACGTATGCTTACAGTGTCTGCTAAAGTTTCATAGTATTGCGAAACTTTTTTGCAAAAGAGAATGGAACCTCACAGTATATGAGAGCTTAAATGTTGGTTGCAAGCACTATTGCCCATACGAGGACGAAACACATTGCATAAAACTGTGTGCAATTTTGACATTGCATCAGAGCAACATTACGCAATAAAGGATTAAGAATAAAACGATTCAATATTTGCCAATTAACATTTACTTATTTATGGTACTAGCTGCCCACCTCGGATTTGCACGAATAGTACTACTATGTTATAGACTTCCAGGGATGACTGATTAGGGTTCATGTACCCATTTGAGGTAAGTGACCCTGATCCAGAAACCACGCAGTCGGAAGCTGCAAGCGAAAATAGCTCTATTGCCTCTCACAATGGAAATCTTGCACTTCTCAGGCACCTGGAACGTATTCCACTTGTTACTCGTCAACTGATATGCTTGTAACATGATGGAGTTCCACCTCCGTTTTGGATCAGACATTTCTTGAAAAATGAATAGGGAGGGAAGGACCTGTTTTGTACCAGCACGTTCAGCTTGTGTCAACCCCACTTGATATCTTATGTGAGGTCATGAAAAAATGCTTAAGTACGAGACACCTGTAGACACCTGTAGACTGATATCACGCCTCCATTGATGCAATGAGACTGTTGCAGATGTAGGAGCTAATGGAACTTCTGCAGATAAATGGAATTCCTTATTAGTGTCCTATAAACTTAGCACTTTCGGCGTCACTTGAAGACTTGCACCAGGCTGGCCGAACATGACCACATCTGGGGTCTAACGGCCTGAAATATATCACAGGAAATCATCAACGGCATTTACCGTTTCCCTTAGAGCAAGTTAATGTGTGCTTACTAGTCAATCAACTGGGAACATTACCTGAGGGCGTTGGTGAGTATTCAGTGGGAATTATGTACGTTACATTACGTGAACCGTCAATAGCCCATCAACAGGGGATATAATTTGAGGGATCTGGAAAGTATTCAGCGGGAATTCTGTGCGTCTTGATTAGGGTTCCGAAAGTGCATTCTTAGTTGGAGTGCTGCACGACGCTGTCATTTCCGGACTAGGGTCGGTCATATGACATTCTTTCATTTACCCCACTTGCTATCTGAAAGCTTGTAACAAAAAGAAAATTCAAATGTTTGTGAAGCTTAAGGGACTTAACTGCGAGGTCATCAGTCCCCAAACTTACAAACTACTTATGAACTACCTTATACTAAAGGCGGCACAAACATAAATGCCCGAGGGGAGATTCGAACCCCCGACGGCAGACGGCCGCGCGCACCGCAACAAGGCACTCCAGTACGCGCGGCTAATCCGCCGCAGCAGAGCATGTAACATCATCACTGAAACACCATTAAGCTCAAACGTGTTTTTTTTTAATTTTTTAAAAGTGTTATTGACATTAAAATGGTGCAGTAGTTTCTGAGATTAGCCGTCTGTGGTTACATGGATCCTCAGACACTAGAGTATTTCTGCAGTAGATTTCAGGAAAGTAGGTAGATTATAAAAGACATAATCTGTAGTCAAGTGCCTAGTTACCTGTTACGATGTGGAACCGTTCATTTAGTTCTTGGTGTATCTCAGTCCGCGTGATTCTGATATTGTTGGCATGAGTGACCTGCGGTGGCTACATTAAAGGTATGATTTATTGAGGAAGATCTCAGTGGGAGGTCACCCTTTGTGGAAATTGGATGGATAACTTGCAGGGATATTTCAGAGGTAAGTAACGTATCTAGACCGGAGAGTAATGAGTGTTTTAAATATTTTATTTAACAATAGTTAGTAAATATATAAAGTGGTGTGAGTGCGAGGGCGAGGAGTGGGAGCCTAGCTCTTGTTGAAGGTGTAGCTGAAGCCGTCGGGCGTCCGGCTGAGGCTGAGCTTGCCGGGCGGGTAGAAGCGGTGCGGCGCGGGCGTCGTGGTGGGCGTGTACTGCGGGATGGCGTTGTACTGCGGCTGAGGCTGCGGCTGGTAGTTGTACTGCGGCGCCGGCGCAGGGTTGTACTGGGGCGCGGGCGGGCGGTAGGCGGGCGCGGGCGGGTTGTACTGGGGCGCCGGGGGGTTGTACTGGGGCGCGGGCGGGTTGTACTGCGGCGGAGGGTTGTACTGCGGCTGCGGCTGGTACTGCGGCTGCGGCGGCACCTGTAGACAATACAAGCTGGTGACAGTGCTGCCAAAGAAGACAAGAACAGCTGTTAGAAGTAGCTATCTGTGAAGGGGTGCACAGTGGTAAACTGCCAGACTATGAATCCAAACGTCGCGGGATCGATCCCCACCTAGGATTTTTATCTGTCACTTTTTACTTCTTTCACACTGAAGGGGACTACTGAATGTAAATCTTGTATCTTAAGTTGATGCTGTATATGTTAGCAACAACATATACAGTCATCTTTGTCCTGGTTGAGTATGATTATCTTTGGCGGCCAGTAGGCAGTGGGTTTGCCTCTCGGTAGTCAGTCGGGAGTGTGTGTGTCAGCCGGAGAGAGTTGCGCCTGGTAGGTGAGACGAGAGAGTCGGGTTGGAGACGGACAGACTGGAGTTGGCCAGCCGGCCGCGGTGGCCGAGGAAACTGAGGCTCCAGTCACGGTCTGCACGGCCACTACGGTCGGGGGTTCGAATCCCCCCTCGGGCATGGATATTTGTGCCGTCTTTAGTATTAGCTAGTTCATAAGTAGTTTGTAAGTTTAGGGACTGATGACCCCGTAGTTAAGTCCCATAAGCTCTACAAACATTTGAACATTTTTTTTGAGTTGGCGACTGATGAGGTTCGGGGCGGCCTATCAGTGTACAAATGTTCAAATGTTTGTAAATATATCGGAGCAAACTGCGTGGTCATCAAAATGTTCAAATGTTTGTAAAGTCTATGGGACTTAACTACGGGGTCATCAGTCCCTAAACTTACAAACTACTTATGAACTACTTACGAACTAGGACGGCACAAATATCCATGCCCGAGGGGGGATTCGAACCCCCGACCGTAGTGGCCGTGCAGACCGTGACTGGAGCGCCTCAGTCTCCTCGGCCACCGCGGCCGGCTGTGGTCATCAGTCCGTAGCTTACAAACTACTTAAACTAACCTTAAATTAACCTAAGGACAACACACACAGCCATGCCCCAGGGAGGACTCGAATCTCCGACGGCGAGCAACCGCACGCTCCGCAGCGAGGCGCCTTAGACCGCTCGGCTACTCCACCGCGGCGCCTATCAGTGTACGGTAAGATTTTTGTATATATTTTTGTACTTTAATAGATACTTGGCGAATTCTTTAATTTCTGTTTTAAATTTTCCATTCAGTTAGTTCCACCTCGTTTGCTTTGTTAACAATACTATTATATTTCGTTGGTTTGAGAAAGTTATTCTTAATGATGAAGTAATAAAATAGTTATTCAGTATATTAATGTTGTGAGATCTGACACCTTTACTGTGGATAGGGCTACTTCCCCAATTTAGGGACTGCATCATTGCACGCTTCGCAGTAATATGCACATTCTTCGTTTCTGTGGTTTATGTTAACTGTGGTGAATTTTTATTATTCTATGTATTTGTAGTCTGGCGGTAGTTGAGTTCATTATAGAAATTGGATTTAATGAACTATCTGAAGTGAAGAATGTGAAGTGCTTCACATTCAATATTTTTTTATTATTTGCTTATTGTCATACAACAGGGCCAACACTGTCAGGTACAGAACATCATTCATAAATAAACGAACGGTAATACAGTGCATTGACGGTCTGCTGTTGTTCCTGTTACGAAAATATATTGACACCGTTACGTTAGATCGCTAGCTCACAAGTGACAGTGTACTCTTGATTGTGCGCACACCGGTGACGTGGGACGGGCGAGTCCATTTGCTCGGAGGCAAGGTAGGTATATCAACAACGTGGGCTATCAGCGACAATAGTAGATTCCATTGCATAGTGTCTTCACAGCAGTTGTGCCACTATTTAAGTTCCAATCCTCGTACAATCGCTCGCTCAGCGAAAGATCCGTACCCAAAGACTGGAAAGTTGCACAGGTCACTCCAATATTCAAGTAGAAACGTTCTGTTCCGACGTGGTGCGTGCTTGGGTAGTCCTTGCAGGTGATTTAAGTCCGTTTGGCTGGGGTGCCGCAGAGGCTTAGTGCAACTGCCTAGTAAGCAGGAGGTTGTCTTACGTCCACGTTGTGTGATTACAACATGCACTTAAATCTATAAACGTGTTTCACTGAATTTTAACAGAGAGAGAGTCAGAATTGTTAGATTAGAAAAGTATGTTCCACATTATTTTAAAGTTAGCGAGAAAAGAAGATATGACGAGTTGTTGAATAGTTGGTTCCATGAACACCAACTAAAATAACCGACTTGGTTTCTCATGAGATCTCACGACTTTTTATGGTGGAAGGAATTCGTCACGAGACTTGCGATTTTGTACATTTTATGTTTTTGATGGGATTATCATTTTCCTGCTCCTACGTAAAAAGTAGCCTCTAACCTCACATCATTCAGATAGGAAACACCACAACAGACAGCTCTACAGTTTCGGTGGTAACGTCGAAACGAAAATGACCACTCGAGACAGGCGAGACGCAGAACGGGAATAACATGCCAGGGGCGTGACAAGAAAGACACAAGACACAAAGAATGTACAGTTGCTGCGAGTGTCCATTGAAATAATTCAGTGGAGACAGTTGAAAATTTACGCCCCAGCAGCGGTTCAAACTCGTGTCTTCCGTATGGGGGGGGGGGGGCTTTCAATCAAATTATTAAAGACAACAGCGAAGATTGCTTTTAATTTTTATTCGGATAAGCGGTTTCGGCAGTTTAACTGTCATGTTAAAGCGGTCGTAGGTGTTGTCCAAAGTTGTTATCTTTAATTTTTTTCGGTTTTTTCGTTCATTTGCGGACGGTGGTTCGTTTACTTCTATGTCGATCGTTTCGTCTTTGGCTCGTTTTTTTTTTTCCACAGAAAGTGGGCAGCCTAACTACTACACCGGGTTTCTAGGCAGACGAGCTGAGCACTACATCGCCGGGGACACGGCAATCACTGCTTCCACCAGAAGCAAATTTTCAACTTTCATCCACACACTTATGGCTCCGTGCCGCTACTCATTATCACCCATACTCCCGCCATGCGTCATTGGTCATCGGCTGATTTTAAGTTATAAAGGGTGTTACAAATAGGTACGGCCAAACTTTCAGGAAACATTCCTCACACACAAAGAAAGAAAATACGTTATGTGAACATGTGTCCGGAAACACTTAATTTCCATGTTAGAGCTCATTTCTACTTACGGATGAGGCTTCATTGCAACGTGATCAAATTGTAAATTTTGACAATCAACATGTGTGGGCTGACGAGAATCGGCCCGTAATTGTGCAATCACGTCATCAGCACAGATTTTGTGTGAACGTTTGGGCAGGAATTGTTGATGATGTCTTGATTGGGTCCCATGTTCTTCCACCCGTAATTGTGCAATCACGTCATCAGCACAGATTTTGTGTGAACGTTTGGGCAGGAATTGTTGATGTCTTGATTGGGTCTCATGTTGTTTCACCTACGCTCACTAGAGCACTTTATCAAGATTTCATACGGGATACTCTACCTGTTCTGCTAGTACATGTGCCTTTATAAGTATGACACAACATGTGGTTCATGCACGATGGAGCTCCTGCACATTTCAGTCGACGTGTTCGTACGCTTCTCAACAACAGATTCGGTGAGCGATGGATTGGTAGAGGCGGACCAATTCCATGGCCTCCACGCTCTCCTGACCTCAACCCTCTTGACTTTCATTTATGGGGGCATTTGAAAGCTCTTGTCTACGCATCCCCGGTACCAAATGTAGAGACTCTTCGTGCTCGTATTGTGGACGGCTGTGATACAATACGCCATTCTCCAGGGCTGCATCAGAGCATCAGGGATTCCATGCGACGGAGGGTGGATGCGTGTATCCTCGCTAACGGAGGACATTTCGAACATTTTCTGTAACAAAGTGTTTGATATCACGCTGGTACGTTCTGTTGCTGTATGTTTCCATTCCATGATTAATGTGATTTGAAGAGAAGTAATAAAATGAGCTCTAACATGGAAATTAAGCGTTCCCGGACACATGTCGACATAAAATATTTTCTGTCTTTGTGTGTGAGGAATGTGTCCTGAAAGTTTGGCCGTACCTTTTTGTAACACCCTGAATATGTGCGCTGTTTGTCTTTGCAGACCCTTACCTGTGGGGGTGGGTTGGGGGCTACGGGCAGGTGGTCTCCGGTGGCGCGGAAGCCGTCCTTGCCGGCGGTGTAGGTGACGGTCCGGCGCTGGCCGCTGGGGTCCACATAGCTGTAGGAGCCGCGCCGGTTGCCGTCCTGGTCGGACTCCTCCTTGAACTCGACTCCGTCCTCCTGGCTGTAGGCGGCGCCGAACGTGCCGTCTCCCGACAGGTAGCGCTGCTCCGACAGGATGGCGGCGCGCTGCGCCTCGCTCGGCGGCACGTACTGCGCGCAACAGGCGCCCAGCGCGGCTGCTAGCGTCGCCACCAAAACCTGACGCACAAACATAAATCATTAACATTATTTACGTTTGTTAGTAACTGCAAAAGGAAACGCCTCCCATAGTCTCTGAATGAAATGTTTGCTAGTCTATGAGTTAATGTGACAACTTGGCTGGAGTGTAACAAAACAACCTTGCTGCAGGGGTGGCTAAATGCACCGTCGACGGAAAGGGTGTCCGTCGGTGCCCACACAACCTGCTCGCGGGCAGTTTCCCTATCCACCTCTCCTCTAATGTCGCTACCAAAGCACGCACCAATACGTGGTTTTCGATATTATGGTTGTAGCCTTTATGGCGGTGAAGTCTCTAGCCTTCGTGTTAATAAAAACTTTCAATAAAAAGAAGACTGAGAAGGCGCTTAGACCTTCAAATCGAAAATGATTACCCTTGTGAATATTACATGTTGCCTAATGTCTTTCGTACAACTGTGCCAGGTAGGAAGGACGGAAGGAAGCTTAGGTTTTAACGTCTCGTCGACATCGTGGTCATTAGAGACGGAGCTCACGCTCGGATTTTGCGGGAAGGAATGGAGTAGGAAATCGGACGTGCTCTTTCAAAGGAACCATCCCGGCATTTGCCTCGAATGAATTACGGAAATCACGGAAAACTTAAATCTGGTTGGCCGAAAGCGAGTCCACTGTCTTACCACTGCGTCACCTCCCTCGGTGTGCTAGGTACTCAACTAATTGCCGATGTTTTTAACACTGTTTTTGGCTTTTAAAATAGAGCAGCTACTGTGGGTAGAGCAACTTTAAGGAAGGGAATTCGCGCACATTTCGAATACTGCACTAGCTACAAATGAAATAATCTTTGAAAACGAGATTTTTGATGAATTTTTTCAGTCTTACACGTTATCTTAGAAAATTTTGATACTGGATTTATTGAGTTACATCGAATTGAAACTAATTTATTGTTGAATTCACTGGCTGTTCCGTCGGTCCCTGACAGAATATTTAATTCAATTAGAATGAAACACACAAGATAATTGTGCAATATTCTGCAAATTTATTGTTTTCACTAACCGGTTTTCGACTGTTACGCCATCGGGTAAACACTACAGAGATATAGCTATATCGATATACAGCAACTTCAGATCTTTGAATGGTAACTCCCAGCTACATCGCTATATCTCTGTAGTGTTTACCTGATGGTTTAACAGCCGAAAACCGATTAGTCAAAACAAAAAAATTTCAGACTATTACGCAATTAGCTCTTGTGTTTATTCAAAATAATTTATTGTTGTTATTATTGTTTTGAGGGGACTAAATTCCTAGGTCGTCATTCCCCTGAAACTGATTTAGCTTTATCTTCTTAATATTTGCAGCCATATTCCTTAGTTCCTAGTTTGGTATGGTTTATCATAAAGATAAGAAATTACCGTCCTTCGCAACCATTTCAGTTGCGAACGGTGGGAGTTTATGATGAAACTGGCAAAAGTGATATATATTTTTTCAGTGGGCGTTCGAAGTGCAGCTCCTGAAATTTAGTTCGAGAATCGTGACTTTGACTGTAATTGCATCTTCAGGGAGAGGTTCCTAAAATTCTCTGCCAACAATATGAAAATACTGTTTTAGAGCGTACTCAAAGACATGCAAAGCCTTTTGAAGAAATGTACCACACACGCAGGCAGTCTACTACTTAACTTTTATTAGCTTCTTATTTCGTTTTCATTCGATGCTACTTCCTAAATTGCGATGCTCATGTTACAGTGATTGCGTCGTTTGTAGTCATTCCAGTGTCGATCTTTAATAATTACATTGAAATTTAACGTGATTACAAATGCCAGTTTTCGATCGTGTATTTTCGGTCCGATTTGAAAAAGAATGGCGTACACAGGGTCAACAGTACTGCCAGATTATTCACCGGCAGCGCTGTTTACAGAAAAGCAACCTCGTCAAATGAACATAAGGCAATGCAAAATATCTTACTATTTTGTTATCGGAGCTACTGTACCACCTAATTTACGCCGTATTTTAAACATGTCTGACGAATCTAAGCTGACGATTTTATTTTTTGACTATGCCACCATGGCTTCACTGTATTAACACATGTTCTAAAAATCAATCTGAAGACAACCAGTAGTCTAGAGACCAAGAGAAATTTATTCTACACTTCCGAATCACTGTTGAATTTGCGATTACGCCATAACTTGCGATCCAGAAATGCTTCCATTCCGAATAGTTTTTCAGTTCCTACGTCACTCTCGTAAGAGTAAATAAAGTAAATTTTCTTTCCAACAATAGGTCCTTAGCACGTAACGAAAGAAAAGAAATGGTGTTCATGCTCTGTCACATCGTGCATAATACAGCATTACTCTGTCTCGAAGTCTCTTCAGTGAAAAACACAAAACATAGCTTTTCCCCGTCTCGAAATCTTGTCGACAGCATGTCAAAGATCATCTCAGTATGTTGCAATGCATGGCGTGAAGCAACACTATATTGAATGTTAACCAGCAGCAGATTTTTATTTCACCGTTGCCCTACGAGACTTTACAGAACTGAAGCTATACGTGTCGCCTGATGGTTATGCAAAGAGCGTGGCACTGCACGCGGAGGAGTTGCATACAAACGAAGGCGCTGGTTTCCTTTGCTGGCTGCATCAGCTCTGCACCTTGCCCTCCTGTTGCTTTAATATCGTTGTAAAATACAAGACATAAAATAATTATATAATTTTGTAAAGGACGAAAACCTTACCTTGCTGTATTATTATGAACTTACATAATATAAACCCATATAGCCTACTAATGAATGTTTCATCAAAGCTTTGACACCTGCTTTAATTCATTCTTCTATCATTCCACACACGCACGCATACTACAGCCAAGGACAAAACTTGTGAGCAGCATTTCAAGCAGCTTTTCTAAAGCTCTAAAAGTTAATCCCAGTGTAAGAATCCGAAGAGATTGGTGATCGTCCACTTTCACATAAGACTGCTCGTCTTTGTTCCTTGTAACTACAATTTACTTGCTCAGGAACACTTTTATTCAGTCGCGGATACTGAATATCATTCTTCGGCTTTAGCCTATGACTTTCTTCCACAAAGGAGGCTCAGTTAAATAAACGTGAGAAATTCATTTCTTCCTAGTTGAAGTATTGCACAGGAGAAGCGGTTGGAACAATTATCTGTTTCTGCTAACCATGAATAAAGCTGTTCTTTTTTCTCATTCTTGCAAGTGTGTCGTCAAGGAAGATTCCAAATATGTCTCACTCAGTTCTTTACATTTGGTTTTGTATGTGGTTGCTATTATAAGCAAGTCGCGTATCTGGTCTGTTGTCACAAGTAGTGTGAAAGCTGAACAAGCTCGTGATTTATTTTTATAAATGCAACTCACGGGTTGCTGTAGACCTTCCTGAAAGGAAAGTTATTTATCTGCTGTTCCGCAGGCTGCACAAACAGGCGAGTGACCTTTTATTGAGAGACCGTTCAGGGACAAGCAGTGAGTGGAACGTTGTACCATGGTACTGTGTAAATGTGCTGACATTTGCCGGTGTCCGGAAGCAGACGTCCTGTGGTCAGCCTCGAAATAAGTGCTACAGTTCACAGCAATTTCAGCTTAAGCACGCGTACAGTTTCAGCACTTCGCGAAGTAGTATTGTAAAATTTAGCTAATCTAAGAAACAGCCAATTGTCCAGTTGTAAAACACGTAGACTTGAATTACTCAAGCTGAAAAATTTGGTTAGCCCAAGATCCTTTCAGAATTTTTTTTTCTTCTTATGACCGGTTTCACAGATTTGTGCTGGTGTTATTCGATCTTTTTAACATATCAGTAGGAAGATCCGATGATGCGATCATTAATAAAGAGATTATGAAAGGATCTTGGACTAACCTGATTTTTCAGATTAGTGAAACAATTAGATCGTCACCAGCAACTGACGCAATTCCATGAATATATGAAAAATTACTGTTGTAAATAATGAAACGGCTAAAAGCCATCTCACATTTATAACAGAATTATTGTAGAAGTAGACCGTTTGGAAAATGACAAATATGAAGTGACACGTGACAGAAGTGCCTGTAGTCGATTTTTTTAAAAACAAATCTTTACCTTAATTACTGGAAGTAGATAAGAGAAAAAAACAGAAGGACCAGTAAGAAATAATTTAAAAAGAATACTGATTGTCTTTGATATATTATGGAGTTTAAAATTTTCAGAATACTGAGGGAATTAAAGTTGTTGTAACAATAAATATCTCCCGAATATAAACCTACTGCTATAAGTTTCGTTGAATACAATGTTTTGCCTTGTCTGCACCTCAGGAAGCTTATTACAGTTACTATCTATGTTATTAAAGGCCAGTCATTAAGGTATTTCAGGGGCCTGTTTGTCGCCTTTGGTACTGTATTTTTTTGGGTTGTAATAAAACTTCCAATCTTAGCCGTGTTGGAGTGACATTTCACCGCTAAGATACAAAAATTCACGTCGTAAATTTTATTTGTAAGATTGCACACACATACATTAGATGGGTGTCAATATATTAGTTTTGCAGCAGTGTCGCATGCTGATTTGGTAATGAAGAGGTAAGAATTGCATTTGTGACCTGTACGACTGCGAAGTCTTTCTTACGAACCAAAATCAGAACCCAAATAAAAACGAGGGGAATGGAGAACGCACCTGGAGCAAGTAAAACCGTGGTGTTACTGAATTATTACATACAGAATTTTTTAAGGGGTCCGAATATGTTTACTACAGGTAGTGACAACCGTATAACGTGAAAAGAAGATACATGGAAAACTATCTGAAACGCTTGTGATCACCAGGAAATAATGGTCACTTGAAAACCTGCGGGAAAATCTGACTTAATCGCAGTACTGGTTCGTTCTGCAAGCGCACAGTAAAATAACCTTATAAAAATCACATACTACTTTATGCTTATGAACTAATTGTTCTGCATGAGCTAATTTCCGAATCATTATGGGTGCATGCAGTTATGTCGGTGGGTTCTGAATGAAATGATGGGTTAATGTAACCAAATTTTGTCACTTCGTAAAATAAGACATTTGTCTCTATGGATTTGTGAACTCAAAACAGGCGCCTAACGCTTTAGTAAAACGATATTATACGATAATATTGGTTCTTGGTGTGGAATTTCTTGGACAATTTTATTTTGTTCATCCTACTGAAGCAATAATGTACACATTGCCAAAAGTGAAAGAATTCGATCGTAAGGAAACGTACCCTAAACATTCAATTTCCTCTCAGTTCTGCAGATTCAGATAATACTACTGTATCAAGTTATTCAAAGCATAAATGTTATGTTGTTGCGTTTGGGTAAGAGAAATGTTTTCCTTTATAGGAACGGCCAGACATGCTGATTTTCACAGGAGCTTGCCCTTCTGCAAATGTTCATGTTCTATGTGCTGATAAAATTCTTCTTGCTGATGCGCGGAAATTACTCGACCGATGGACGGCAAGTGTACATTGAAGACAAAGCTATCGTGAAGGATGCCCCTTGGAAGTTGGTCAGATTACTATTCTTCTTTATGCTAATAAATGAATGCTCTGTTTAATTGGGTGAGCATTAATGATGACCCTACAGTAACGAGACAATTTTATCGTTTAGTGTGAGAGTGAAGTTAAAGGTTGTCGTAGAATTTTTTTGGGTCTATGAATGTTAGCTTGCTCTAAATGAGGAAAAATGTCAGTTACTCCAGATAAATTGCGCAAACCATTCTGTGTTGTATGAATACAGTATTAATGGAGGTGCTACATGACACGGTCAAATCGGTTAAATGTCAAGGCATGACGTTGCGAAGCGACATGAAATGAGAATGATTGTTATATTTTGGTTTACTGGGGGAATTCCAGCGAAGTATAAGTCCTATGCGAAAGAAAGCGTAAAGAACAATAGTGTTGCCTGTTCTCTAGTACTGGCCGAATGTTTGGGGTCCGAACCAGGTCGGATTACAGGAAGATAAAAAAAAAAAAAAAAATCTGGGGTGTGTTGTAAGATTTAGTAATTCTGTCAGAGACTGCAAAAGATCTGGAAGAGCAATTGAATGGGATGGACAGTGTCTTGAAAGGAAGATATAAGATGAAGATTAACAAGAGTAAAACGAAGAAATGTCAGAAAATCAGGTGATGCTGAAGGAATTAGACAATAAAAGTAGTAGATGAATTTTGTTATTTGGGTAGCAAGATAACTGCTTATGGCCGAAGTAAAGAAGATACAAAATGCAAATGTTCAAATGTTTGTATAGCTTATGGGACTTAACTACGGGGTCATCAGTCCCTAAACTTACAAACTACTTATGAACTAGCTAATCCTAAGGACGGCACAAATATCCATGCCCGAGGGGGGATTCGAACCCCCGACCGCAGTGACCGTGCAGACCGTGACTGGAGCGCCTCAGTCTCCTCGGCCACCGCGACCGGCTATAAAATGCAGAATGGATATGGGGAGGAAAGCGTTTCTAAAGAAGCGAAACTTGTTAACATCCAATATTAATTTAAATGTTAGGAAGTCCTTTCTGAAAGCATTTGTCTGGAGTGTAGAATTGTATGGCAGTGAAACATGGCCGATAAGGAGTTAAGATAAAAAGATGATAGCTTTTGAAATGTGGTGCTACAGACGAATGATGAAAATTAGATAGGTAGATCACGTAACTAATCAGGAGGTGCTTAACCGAATCGGTGAGAAAAGGTATTTATCTCATAGATAGATTGGTTGGACACATTCTGAGACATCAAGGAATTGTCAACTTAGCATTAGAAGGAAGCATGTGGGGTAAAAATCGTAGAGTGAGGCCGAAGGACGAATACAGTAAGCAGATTCAAAAGGATGTAGGTTGCCGAACGTATTCTCAGATGAAGAGACTTGCACAGGACAAGAGTAGCATGGAGAGCTGCATCAAAGCAGTCTGCGGACTGATGACGACAACAACAACAGGTTCGATCAACAAGTGTGTTACGAAATATTCCGTGAACTTCGTGGAGGGGATCGATGTTCTGTACGCGAAATATCAGTATTGCAGGTCGATTCTACTGCCAGCAACGTACGTCTTACGTATAGATACGTACGGAGGAACATAGAAAGTTGTTTTTCTCTCATGCCATTCGCGATTAGAGAAAAGGAAAGAATGACTGCTGGTAGTACGTGTGTGGCTTGCGGAATACGTGTGTAGGCACGGGTGTAGAAGTAAGGCGAGCACAGAAAACAAATCTATCCTGCAGTGGGCCGGCCGCGGTGGCCGAGGGGACTGAGGCGCTCCAGTCACGGTCTGCACGGCCACTACGGTCGGGGGTTCGAATCACCCCTGGGGCATGGGTATTTGTGCCGTCCTTAGTATTAGCTAGTACGTAAGTAGTTTGTAAGTTTAGGGACTGATGACCCCGTAGTTAAGTCCCATAAGCTGTACAAACATTTGAACATTTTATCCTGCGGTGGTGTGATGGCATTCGCTGTTTGACACAGTGGCAACATTTCCCGTGATTTGGCTGTCGGGAGGAGCAAGAGGCTACACCTTCTAGCACTGATGCTTTGCGCCAGTGGTTATCGGAAGTGGATCAGCGGACCAGGGAGGCGACAGAGATCTGCAGCCGTCCGCCCGCCGGCCGCGGTACTGTTACACGGACAAGGCCACGTCGCTTGTCGCAGAACCGGCTCCCGTCGTGTTGCTCCTTCTCGTCTGCAGTTAACTCGCTCGCTGGAATACCGCGGACAGCTACGCTGCTAACGCGCTCGCTTTATTGCTGCGCTCCGTTTCGTTCCTGACTCAGCAACTTTACACGTGACGTGTTGCTGACTAGGTAACATTTCAGTTTAATGGCAAGGTTGGCGTCCTTTTAACGCCGATTGCCATTTCTGTCACGCCTTCTAACGACGCGATCGTGTACTGTGCAAATGGTAATGTTTCGGAAGCTGCAGGCTTATACTATGAATAACAAAACCGTGAGAGCAGCAACAGGAACAACAAAAACACTCAGATGGTTTAGTCAACAAAGGTTCGTCGCTATAAACCAATGATTGTGCAAGTGATTATACGAAGTCTCCGCATTACTGAAAGGATCGAGATTTTACATTAGTGTAACAGATTATTTCATGCCTGTGCCTTGCTAATGGATTTTGTGACGTTTTGGCGTAATATTTCACAAGTTTTGGCTTAAACAACTCTGTTGTTGTGTACCGACATATTGTAGCTTACTTTCTTGGCCCTCTGAAAGTGTTATTTTTTGAGTGGGCTCCATGTCATTTTCAATGCATCTTAAGCTTTGTTAATGACGTTGTGTAGCCTACTACCAACAAAAGTCTAAGCTGACACGACATATCTAATATCTACTCTGAGGAAACGTGCCATATGGTCGTATGAATTCATCAGTGATAGTTCTAGTGTCTTTACGGTAAATTTGACTCACATCTGTGGTACCACATCTATTCATTACAAATTTTACGATGGGTACTCTCTTCTTCTCCCATTGAGACGTATCTTAACCGATTTATCCTCCGACTGTTTTCGTGGCCATTGAATAAATGTTATTGCCAGCACTGAAGTTATTAACATCAACATTAGCTTCAGCTTGTAGATATGTCTGGTTAACAACGTTATTCCTGTTAATTCACTCCCTTTGCTTCTTTCCAAATCGAACAATATGTATTTTATGAAAGATGGGAGCGCAGTATACAGGTGAAATTAGGTGACTATATAATTAAGTTAATTATGGTATCATTGTTTCACGTTGTTCCGTTCCGCTTAAGCAAACTCTAAGCAATAATATTGGGACTAAAAGCGCGGAATTCATGAAGGAGAAATTAAGCATTACTTTTTCTGTTCGGTGTCGGTTTACAAAAAAAATGTTCAAATGTTTGTATAGCTTATGGGACTTAACTACGGAGTGATCAGTTTCTAAACTTACAAACTACTTACGAACTAGCTAACACTAAGGACGGCACAAATCTCCATGCCCGAGGGGGGATTCGAACCCCCGACCGTAGTGGCGGTGCAGACCGTGACTGCAGCGCCTCAGTTCCCTCGGCCACCGCGGCCGGCGCCGGTTTACAACGATTTACATATATTAAAAAGCACCGTTTTCCATTTGATTTCTGTTTTTTTGCCAAGTCACGTGTCTACTTACGTCACCTCAAAGACGCGAGGACGCCAAAGGTACATGAAACAGCGCAAAGAACGTTGAAACGAGTTCAACATGACAAAATCGATCAACTGTTTTACGACACATTCCATGAAAAGTTCTCAGATTTAATTCTGTGTGGTAGTGGTCAAGAATTGCAAGCACAAATGATATTGAATTATTGCGATCTCTTGAAAGGCTTTACAGCTTCTCAATTTTCGAATTTCTGTTGTGTGATTAATCTCGTGTTTTCTGGTTTCTAGGCACACTGAAGATTCCATTTCTCGCACAGTCGTCGTCGGGAATCCTAAAATGTATTATCAGTTCATTAGAACCTGCGGCCGGATTAAGTCCCCTGAACGGAGCGACGTAAAGCAGTGGTTATGGGGCGAGAGAGGCAATTATACTCAAATCCATGTGACTAAATACACTTTTCCTCCTGTCAGAGACTGAATCCGCCACCGTAAGTGTGGTTCTCTGTCATGCAGAGCAGCCGGGTTCGATTTTCGGGTCCGCGGAAGAACTGTTCTTGATGGGAGGACTGAAAAGGTAGGACGTCATGGCAGTCAAAGTGTTAGAGAGGCTGAAATGCTATTCAAGGAGTTAGATTCGACTGCTGACCAATTTAAGTGATTGTTTTCGAGTTTACTGTTAATAAATCAATTGAGTTCGGGGTCGGATCCACTGAACAGGAAACATCTTTTTTCTCTTTGTTTTTCTTTTCCTACACATGGGATGTTTGTCAATTTCACTGTCGTGCAATACGTGACGAGGAATGATAGAATATCGATTGGTACATAGACAGTGTCAGATAGCACAATACAATAGGTACTGTTTACCATAACATTGCGGTAACCTATCGTATTCTTGAAACACTAGTTTATAAATGTGCCAGCTTTCTCGCTGTGGTCCACCGAGGTAAGCCATCACTCGTATTCCAGAGGACGACGTATCAGATCCGTGGCCAGCCAACCACATCTACGTCATCCGTAGTTCCTCTGACCCGATAACGACAAATGCGGGGGTAAGTTCCTTTGAAAAGGTAATGCTCCGCTTCCTTCTCACAAGGAAAGTACTTGGGCTAGAACAAATATAAATACACGAAAATTGTGTGAGAGATAATGTGAATGTTCCTCATTGCACTAGTGATACTCCCGCATCTGCAAAGCTCTGCAGTCGTCAGTTAGAGGCCTCTGCGTGTGCCACGCCGCACTGCACTTTGACCTGCCGATACACCAGTAGGGACGGTGCAGTGTGCCTCTGAAGTTGCGTTTTGTGACGTTATTTGTGTAGTGAAGCGTCGGATAGGTCGACGATTGGTAAAAAATCCTGCTAAGATAGTGTGACTGGTTGAGATGAAGTTACGAAGAAACCTTCTTTTTGAAGTTAGTGTTGGTGTAGAAGATGAATGTTTCGCATGTTACCTGGTATATACTATAGTGTTTCTAATATATGCTCATATTTCTGCATTATATAGATACCAGAAAACATGTCAATGATTCATCTTCTACACCAAGACCGTATTCACGAAGAAGGGCTCTTTGGAATTTCATCTCAACCAATCGCAATACATTATCAGGATTGATTGCCAATCGCCGACCCATCTGACGCTTCACTACACAAATAACGTCACAAAACGCAACTTCAGAGGCACACCGCACTGTCCCAACTGGTCCCGACTGCTGTACTGGCAGGTCAAAGTGCAATGCGGCGTGGCTCACGCAGAGGCCTCTAATGGGCGACTGCAAAGTTTTGCAGATGCGAGAGTATCGATAGTGGAATAAGGGACCTCTACATTATCTCTCAGACGATTTTGGTATATTCGTGTTTGTTCGAGCCTGGTATCTTGTCAGTGTTCCGCCAACATTGCATGTGTTCCGTCGCTAGTGGCCTCTTCGTCGAGGACGCGTTGAACCGCAGTTTGAAACCGGCCGCGGCGCGGTGAAACAAAGGTTGACGCGTCGGCCAACCGGCAGGCGCACTTCCGACGGCCACGCGCGGTCGCCGGTGGCATTACCGCGAAGGCCTACCCTGCCCTGCCCTGCCCCGCCGCGCGGCCTTGGGAACGGGTTGGGTCGGTGGGCGTCGCTGCCGCCTCCGTCTCCGCGCACTCTCGCTCCCGTTGCAGAACGCGCCCGCGGTCCCAGGCTCCGCTCCGCTCTCACGCCACTGGCATCTCTAATCCCACATCCTCAGCCACACGGAACTGCAGCTCCCGTAGCTGCTGCAACTGCCCTCCTTTCAGGTTCCTATTACAGTGTCACGGCAGTATAAATGGTCCAGCTGCCTTCGCGGAATCTCGGTGGTATTCAAGAAACTCGCCACACGACTCTACAAAAACTCGAACAATCCCTTCATTCTACCCTTGGGGAACTACGATCACAACCATAGGTGGAAACAAACGCCCCAAAACACTTCTCCTCAGAGACTAACCACCTACGGTCATAGGGACCACCAACTCGCAAACACGATGAATATGGCAAACCCCTGCAGAACAGCAAACTGACTGGCAATGCCAGCTGAGCTCACAGCCAACCTACAGGCAAAGCTGGGAAACCATATTCAGCGCACTAAACAGAAACAAACCTATACAGTCCCACACACTTAACCAGTTCCATGACGGAACTAACTACCATGAAAAACTTGGCTATGTTCACAGGTATTCTGCCGCAACTGACTCAGGAGACTTCACAGGAGCTCAGTTGCAGCAGAACCTCGCATCAACCGGACTGATTCTTTATGACGAACCTAGCAAAGTTAACGGTACTGAGATATACCCTTTACTAACATTACCAAACCTTGCATGATCTGTCACAGATAGCATACTGCTACTGCCCTTCAAACCTACCCCGCTGTCAAAGAGTTTTTTTTTCCCCCTTGGGTCTTGCCTTGGCACTTTTTTTTCCTCTGTCCTTACATACCTTTACCCTTCGTATACCTTTCGACCAATTCTATCTCCAGATGCACCGTATTAATGGGTGATCGTGCCCACACGTACGGATAACATCGCGGTTCCCACATCCCGTGATCCACCTTAGCAAACTAACCAAATTACGGAGGTGACAGTAGGACTTTTTTGATGGTCACCACGTTGGTGTGGGCGTGGAGGGGCCCCATCCTTGACGTGGCAGAATGAGTTCTAGATTTGCATGCCCAATCCAAATGACACTTTATGGTAGGCGGTGGAGGATTTATGGCCAAGTTACGGTAGTAACACTAAAAGTGGGCCTTGCGATCGTCTTTTGACAGCTCGAAATTTAAATGAAAATAACGGCTCAATTATTCATAAGACAAGAAAATTGAATAACCTAATTGGTAGAGGGGAACATTCTCTACAACTTCGCTCCCTAATGTTTTTTTCATATCTTGTATCGTTGCAGAGATATTTGCAAAAAAAAAAAAAAACGGCGATTTTGGGATGTATGTCTGTCTGTCCGTCTGTCTCTCCGTAACGTGTTCCCACTTTTTAAGACGAACCGTTCAACCGATCAGCACCAAATTTTACAGACATGATTGTAGGCCGCCAGAAACCAGAACCTCCCTTTTTCAATTTTTGCGGACATAAAATACAGTAGTAATACAAAAAAAAGGCGTTTGTAATATAATTGTAATTGCAAATAAACCGTTCATCTGACGCGAAAATTGAATAACCGAGTTTGTAGAGGAGAAAGTTCTCTACAACTTAGATCCCTTATGTTTTTTTCATATCTCGTATCGTTTGAGACATATTTGCAAAAATAACGGAGATTTGACACCCTCCACTGAATTAACGAAAACCAGCCGTTCGGACATGTCACGTCACATTCCTCGCCCAGAACTGTCTCTGGCATACGCCATCTTGTGTTCCGTATTTGATAATTTTCTTATTGTAAACTTACACGTTGTCATTTCAAGGCAATGGCGCACTGAAGAATTAATAAAAACACATCGTTCTTCGTACGATAAATGATAATCTAGTGTCTACAAATGCCATATTAGCATCAGTTAACAACAGCCGTCAATAGTATGAGATTAAATGACTCATCCATTGATTGATAGCCGTAGTGTAGTGGGCAAGGCGTTGGACTATGACGCTAAAGGTCGGTGGTTCGGAACCTGCCACTAACTAATTTTTTTTTCCTAGAAGGGTTTCAGACACTCTTTGTAATTAATTTTTCATTATTTAGATTATTATTTTGGGTCAAAATGTTTGCAAAACTACAAATCTAAAGTGGGCAGTAAAACACGTCAGACGATTTTTTTTTGTGCCTGTACCATCATCGTTTACCGCCTTAGCATTTTCAACTATGGCATCCGACAAGGATGACTCTTATAAGGCCGCTTTTCACGAAGAGTCTCAAACTGACGCGCAGTATCGATTGATAGTTCTGTAGCTTAGCTCCCGAGTAGGACTACTATACTTCCTGTGAATATATCCAATGAATCCCAGTCTGACATCTAACATTTCTACAGTGTTAAGTGATGATCACACTTGAAATCGCTACGTTTCACACACCCCAAAATATTTTGTATGTATACATGCTTCAATTGATTGTTTTGCAATTGTATAATAATCTAATAACTGCTCTTTTAACCTTTTATTGACCAATATGTACATTTTTTTTTGTTTTAAGGTTCAACTGCCTACTTTTGCACTGCCAATCTTCTGAACGTTTTCCTGCACTGAGCTACTGTTTTCTAGCTTTGCAACTTCACTGTATCATCCATAAACAGTCTCATTATTCCTCCAACGATATCAATTAGGTAAAACTGTATAAAAATAATGATACCCTCCTCCCCACCTACCCCAAAGTTTGGCAGCTTCTTTCCGTTGAGAGTGACATCCTATATTAGATTTGTAAGAAAGTCTTCAATCATATCCTTCGACCATAGATACTAGTAGACCGGGCAAACAACATAGCGGCTATACACATGGGGTGGTAGCAACATAAGATCACGTGGCTGTTGGCAAACATTAACCGTATCCAAAAAAACTACTTAGCATTTTTCAAGAAATGATACTATTTTAAATTGATAATACTTGGACTTGAAATTTAATATTACTCCCCTACACAAAACGCTTTATAAATTCATAAAATCTAGGCACTATCACGTGAATGTTGGCAAAGGAATTGTTTAGCTGAAGATATGTCGGTGCCATGAAAGCAATACCATGCCCAGTCTACCAAAATGTATGGTCTAAGATCAAATCAGAAAGCTGGTCTGTTATTCCGTATGCTCGTATATTCTTTTACTAGCGGATAGAAAGGATTGTGTCGAACTCGTTCCTAAAGGCGAGACGCTGGTGTCTCGTGCACCAAGAGTTCGAACTAGCTAATAGGATATGCAAGCATACCAGAAAATTCAAGTAACATACTTAGATCCTTCACACTGTATAATTTCTTATCGTTTCTAGGTATACGCTAACCAAATCCGAATTAGAGCTTTTGATTCATCTATAATACTGTCGTCATTTAGTGGAGATTACACTCAAACTTTTCTTCCTTTATTTTTATGCTAATAGCGTGTAAGACACGCTGTTGACACTTCATTTCAGAGCACTTTGTCTTCCAGCTACGTAAATCAAGCTATTGAAAGATGTGACTAGAAAGCATTAAATTAAAGAAAAAAAATCATCACTTAAAATTTTGACTAATACAAAAAATCTCATTTTGCACGATTGCAAATAAGGATTTCCCGTTATTCCAGATTAATCGGATGTTTTACAAAAGAAGAGATCGACGTAACATTTTCATCGCAACATGACGTAGTAGAACTCTGAAGTCCTGTCTATCGCCGGCCGCGGTGGCCGAGCGCTCTGCGGCGCGCCAGTCAGGTCCGCACGGCCACTACGGTCGGGGGTTCGAATCCCCCCTCGGGCATGGATATTTATGCCGTCCTTAGTCTTGGCTAGTTCATAAGTAGTTTGTAAGTTTAGGGACTATTAACTACGCGGTCAAGTCCCATAAGCTATACAAACATTAGAACATTACCTATCTATCTCGGTTTGTAATATGCATTACACAAAAAAAAAGAAGAAGAGAAGGCACATTCGTAAGTTGTGCTTGGGAAGGAAATCCGTCTTTGATACACATGCAAATTTCACGCACTTATTTCCGCGTATTACTGTTTGCGTCTTTATTGACACCAGACTCGAATTAATCTAAAATTGAACACATAACGCTTTATCGTCAATCAAAAGATTTGTCTGAAACAAGTCTACGTTTCCATCAGTTACCGCGTTAGTGCTGAAACGCACATCCTCTTCAACCTGATCACTATGTGTGACTTCGCCTGCCTCTACAGTTTTTACAGAGAATACTTCAGTGACTCGCTATTTGTACCACGAATAAATCCCGTAAGTTGTACCATAAAAGTATGTCACAGATGGTTTTACGTATGTAGCCTACTAAAACACTGGCATCACCACAATGTACATAAAGTAAGAATAATGCAGTTGACACCACTTCCACTAGGTACTTTTTGAAACTGTCACATCACATCTTGGAGGAAAAACAGAAAGGTTAGACTAACAATGATTTCAGGATATACTATTAACACCAACTACATCTTTGGTCAAATTTGAACTATGTTAACAAATTGTTGCGTTTCTCGTCTCGTCCCAAGGTGCTCCATAAAGCAAGGTTTATACGAATCAACATTATACTGAATATGTTAGCGACTATAAAACCCCGAATTTACGTTTTTTTACAATTTTTTTCCGAATATTTGGAAAGAAACTAACAAAGGTTATTTGGCAAGCTATGAGTAGGGTACTCACGATGTTGTTCATGGTGTGTGTGGTGCCGTCGAGTCGAGGGAGTGCGGCGGAGTGCCCCTCTTGGGCCGCGGACGTGCTCTTTTATAGCGGCGGCCAGCCTTGCTGGAGGGGGCGCGCCCAGGGACGGGCGGAGACAGGGCCGCTGTGCCTCTCCTCTCCTCTCCTCTCCTCTGGTCGGCACACACACTCGCGTCACTGCCTGCCATCGCGCCTCCATTGTGTATCCCAGATCCGCGAGGGGCCGCCCCAGACGCCACGACACACTCGCCACCGTCACCAGGATTCCCTGGCCGTCGCGCCTAGGGCAGGGGGCGGCTACTTCCTGTACCTTGTTTTAGACAAGGGACCACTTTCATTTCATTATTGTGAGGGGAGAGATACACAATATACCAGGTGAATCAAAAATTTATTATAAATTTGTAAACTTAATAAATCATGGAATAATGTAGATAGAGAGGTAAAAATTGACACACATGCTTCCTGTAGTCGAGGAATAATGTTGTGAACAGCACTCTAAAGCATGTCCGGAGCTATGGTGAGGCATTGGCGTCACGATACACTTCCGACTTCAGGTAACCAAATGTTCAAATGTTTGTTAAGCTTATGGGACTTAACTTTGGGTCATCAGTCCCTAAACTTACAACCTACTTATGAACTACTTACGAACTAGGACGGCACAAATATCCATGCCCGAGGGGGGATTCGAACCCCCGACCGTAGTGGCCGTGCTGACCGTGACTGGAGCGCCTCAGTCACCTCGGCCACCGCGGCCGGCTTCAGGTAACCCCAAAGCCAATAATCGCACGGACTGAGGTCTTGCGACCTAGGAGGCCAAGCATGACGAAAGTGGCGGCTGAGCTCACGATCACCACCAAACGACGCGCGCAGGAGATTTTTCACGCGCCAAAACTATGGCTTTTTTTTTTTCTAAAAAAATCCCATGTCATTGTCAAAAATGTTTAAATGTTTGTTAAGCTTATGGAACTTAACTACGGGGTTATCAGTCCCTAAACTTACAACCTACTTATCAGCTAGCTTATCCTAAGGACGGCACAAATATCCATGCCAGAGGGGGATTCGAACCCCCGACCGTAGTGGCCGTGCAGACCGTGACTGAAGCGCCTCAGTCCCCTCGGCCACCGCGGCCGGCTGTCATTGTCATTAACAGCATGTGTGGCAATTTTTACCTCTCTATCTATATTATTCCGTGATTTATTAAGTTTTCAAGTTTATACTGACGTTTTGCTCACCCGGTATATTAAAGAGCTTCTCTACTTGCTCGTGCTGATCTTCAAGCAAGAAAACTTTTGTTCAGAAATATATATGTAGATCCAAGTATGCACTATATTTTCCTACCAGATTTCTTCATACATGCAAATTTTTCTGTTAACAATGATTTGTAAAAGTCAACTAAAGTCACTGTATTAATCATTTCGTTCACTTTGTGGTCTGCCTGCATGTCAACAAGATCACGTTGCAACTCCTCCGGTGCTGTGTCAACAACAGCGTGATGCAATACAACACAGCTTGAACTGAGGCTCAATTTTCTTACAATTATTCTCTCACAATGATGCCTAAACTTACCAGAAACACTATCTGGCACATTCTATTTTCCTAGTAAAGGGAAATTATAAAATTTGCCTTCATTTGTTTGCTTGCAAATAGACCTAGTTTTTATTTGAATGCTTTTATAAGTGTCCACATGTCATGTGCAAACAATCCCTTTCCCTGCAGTGACACATTCAGCTCATTCACGTTATATTTTGGCCCACTTTAGGTTACGGTAGTAACACTAAAAGTGGGCCTTTGCGATCGTTTTTTTGACAGCTCGAAATTTAAATAAAAATAACGGCTTAACCATTCACTGACACAACTTTGCTCTCTTATGTTTTTTTCATATCTCGTATCGTTTCAGAGATATTTGCAAAAATAACGGCGATTTTGGATTGTCTGTGTATGTGTCTGTCTGTCCGTAACGTGTTCCCTGTTTTTAAGACGAACCGTTCAACCGATCAGCACCACATTTTCCACACATAATTTTAGGCCGCCAGAAACCAGAATCTTCCTTTTTCAAATTTTTCAAACAGAAAATACGGTAGTAATACCAAAACAAGCCGTTTGTAATATAATTGTAATTGCAAACGAACCGTTCATCTGATACGAAAATTGAATAAGCTAATTGGTAGAAAACCTAATTGGTAGAGAGTGAAATTCTCTACAACTTCGCTTTATCATGTTTTTTATTTCATATGTTGCATCGTTGCAGAGATACTCGCAAAAATAACGGCGATTTGATAATCTCTCTCTCTGGCTGTAACGTGTCCCGACTTTTTAGGTCGAACCATTCGACCGATCGGCACAAAATTTTACAGACATAATTGTTGGCTACCAGAACCTCGCTTTTTGAAATATTGCGCACAAGAAATACGTTAGTAATGCCAATAAAATCCGTTTGTAATGTAATTTTAATTGCAAATAAACCGTTCATCTGACGCGAAAATTAATTAATAGAATTTGTAGAGGAGAATATTCTCTACAACTTTGTTCCCTCATGTTTTTTTCATATCTCGTATCGTTTGAATTTGCAAAAATAACGGAGCTTTGACACCCTCCATTAAATTAACGAAAACCAGCCGTTCGCTGTCTCTGGCATACGCCATCTTGCGTTGCGTATTTGTTGATTTTCTCATTGTAACTTACACGTTGTCATTTCAAAGCAATGGCGCACTGTGAATTAACAAAAGACTTCTTTTTAGACAAGGGACCACTTTCATTGTTTAGAGGGGGATCAGGTGAGGGATACGCAATATACCAGCTGATCAAAAATTCATTTTAAATTTGAAAACTTAATAAATCACGGAATAATGTAGATAGAGAGGTAAAAATTGACACACATGCTTGGAACGACATGGGGTTTTATTAGAACCATATAATAATAATAAATAAATAAATAAAAATAAAAAGTTCAAAACATGTCCGGCAGATGGCACTGGACACCAAAACGTCAGTGACTGCGCATGAAAATCGTGTATAAAAGGAGCTGTTGTAAGGTTCCTGTTTTTATGTATTTTAAGAAATTCTACATAAGTTGCCCTTTATAAACATTGTTCTTCATTTGACATTTCACTGAGAAAGTCGGTATTTATTACACATGGATGTAACAGGTAAGCAGTAACATCTGTGGGCAGCTATGCTGCATGTAATGGTATCTCTGGCGCTGCGACGCCAGTGGTAATACCGGCGGTAGTGGTAGGAGAGAGAGTTGTTCAGCTGCCGCCACAGGGGAAGGATCTCCTACAGGTAATGTTACTGCTTGCGCAAATTCTTATTTTTTTTAAATTTTTTATTTTTTTTAATTGTAAAGTGGATAGTCGGAAATATGGTAGGAAGTCATGCATAGTACAGTTTTATAGTATGTTTTGTGAAATAGGAAGGGTAAGTTATGTCCAACAATGAATCAATACAGAAATTCAAACCTTATGCCATTTGTTCTGCCTTTATTTTATTGAGTTTTATTCCCATAGAAGTTTCCTCCATGAATCTCAGGGGCAATACTATTTATTGTAGGGTTTTGGCATTGTCAGAGTAAATGAAGTTCATTAAGAATATTCGCAGGTATGAAATCTCATCTGTTTCTTTTCCCATAATGAATATTAATTTTAAGCATGCGCGGCGCTGCGACGGCTAATTGAGTCAATTTCGACAAAGGCGTTATCCACGAGGTAAGTGCTAAAGGTTACAGGACCAATTATTCGTCGACAATCAATGTTTCTCTGTGACACCAAAGGTCGTTTGCTGCCAATTGGTAAAAGACAGGATTCATGTTTGGTATTAGGAAAGTGCTTTATTAAACAAAAAGCCTCAGAGTAAAGTTTTAAACGCACTTTTTTTTATTTTATTTTATTTTACTTTTTTTTTCGTGGAAGCCTTACCTCTATACACAGTGTGTGAAGTAAGGTGTTACTACCGTGAGCATTCTAATTTACAAGATGCAAAAGTGTGAAGACAACGAGTAAGCATAGGATTTGTTTATTCACATATATAGTTTAGTTGTCTTACAGACAGGAACCTTTCACTGTAATGAGAGAGAGAGAGAGAATCAGATACACCAGCAGTCGCAGCATGCTGACGTTACCTCAAAAGCCGCTTTTAGTGAAGCTGTGTTATCAGAATGGGAAATGTGCTAGTTCAGCGTGACGATCCTATCGCCACAGGAAGGGGATTCGAACGGTTAAAGGTCTGTTGACAAATGCAGCTATGACGAGAATGATTTAGAAGTTCGAAGCCACGGGTTGTTTGGACGATAGACCCCATAGTGGCCGACCGAGCACAAGGCGTAATGCTGCTGAGACAATTAAGGAAGAAATGGAGACTGTAGCGGGTTCGTCTATGCACGGGGAAGTCAGCGCTCGTGCAGTCGGACGTCGCATCGGCATTCCAAAATCACATGTTCAAATGTTTGTAAATCTATCGGACCAAACTGCGTGGTCACCATGCCCCAGGGAGGACTCGAACCTCCACGGCAATTAACCGCGCGCTCCGCAGCGAGACGCTTTAGACCGCTCGGCTACTCCAGCGCGGCCCGGCATTTCATACGCAACTGTTTGGTTGGCACATAGGCGTACCCTCCGATGCTATCCTTACAAAACCCATCGGCATCATGAACTGTTACCTGACGATTTAGTGAAGCGGAGGGCATCTGCGGTGTGGGCGTTTCAAAAGATGGCCGAAGATGACGATTGGTTGAGTAACGTGTTGTGGACCGACGAAGCTGATTTCACGTTCCGAGGGTGTGTCAACGCCCACAACTGCAGAATTTGGGCTACCTAAAATTCTAAACTGGCGTGGAAACTCCATTGCACGACTAGAAAGTCACGGTATGGGTTGGATTTACCACATCTACCGTTATCGGGCCTTTTTTCTTCGAGGAACTGCGTGATTCTGGTTTTGTAACTGCTACCGTGACGGCCGAGAGATACGCCGATAAGTTACAGAATCGAATCATCCCCAGCCTGGCTGATAAACACCTGTTGGAAAGTACGATTTTTATGCAGGATGGCGCTCCACCCCATATTGCTAGACGCGTGAAAGATCTCTTGCGCGCGTAGTTTGGTGATGATCGTTTGCTCAGCCGCCTCTTTCTTCATGCTTGGCCTCCCAGGTCCCCTGACATGTCCGTGCGATTATTGGCTTTGGGATCCTGAAGTCGCAAGTGTATCGCATCTCCAGGGATGCTGAAAGGCAACATCCGACGCCAATGCCTCACCATAACTCCGGACATGCTTTACAGTGCTTTCCTCGACTACAACTATGGTGAACATATTGAGCATTTCCTATTAACCCTCGAGCGGTCGCGCTGGCGCACTTAGTGCGCCACAGTTAAATAAACATGGTTTTCGTTATGTTGGTAACAAAGGAGACGTTTGAAACTCTAGCTATTCCTCCACTGTTATCCTCACTATTGTTGTGTGCAGTCTGGTAATTGTCGGTGCTCAAGAAAATTCTTAACAGGAGAATTTGTGAAGCGTTGTCGTAACTGGCGCACTCAGTGCGCCGCGCGACTGGTCATGTAAGTATATTTTTTCTTTCTCAAACGTAGTGTTGTATTTCAGTTACTTTATTCCTACGGTCCGTGTTCATGAGAATATTTTAGGGCAAGGAAGCGCTTAACCAGCGAGGAACTCGAGTGGTTCTTGAATGAAGATCCAGATATTTTGATAGATGTAGACAGTATGTCGGATGATGACACTGATGATGAAGAAGAGGTAATTGCTCAAAGTGACCATAACACTGAAAGTGAACAAGAGTACGAGTTTGATGAAAATGTAGACAGTAACTGTCAGTCAGGTTGTACTGGTGATTGGTTCGTGGGAAAGTTCAAAACAACTATGTGGATGAAAGTAGTGAGCACAGCCAAAAGCAAAGCCAGAAGTAAAAATATTGCAAAAACATTTCCAGGACCAAAGGCTATTGCTAGGGATGTAACAACCGAGATTTCTGGATTCAGTCAGATAATTAGCATGGAAATTATTGATGTAATTGTACATTACACAAACAAATACATTCAGCTCATACCTGAATATCAAAGAGAATGAGATAAAAAAAGAAACGACGAGAACTGAAATACTGGCACTATTTGGTTTACTTTACCTTTTCGGAATAAAGAAAGCTAATCATACGAATGTAATGGAGATGTGGAATACCGATGGATCAGAATCGAAATTGCAAGAGCTGTGATGAGCTACAGGCGATTCCTATTTTTGCTACGTTGTATTCGTTTTGATGATAATACAACTAGAGCAGAGAGAAGAAATTTGTTAAGTTGGCTGCAGTACGCTTCATTTTGGAAGAGTTTGTCACCAATTGTAAAAGTACGTACAATCTTAGTGAGTTTGTAACCATGATGAAAAACTTCAAGCTTTTCGGGGACGTAGTGGATTTGTACAATATATTCCTAACAAACCTGCCAAATATGGCATCAAGATATTCTCACTTTTTGACGCGAAAACATATTTTACAAGCAACCTCGAGGTATATTGTGGAAAGCAACCTGAAGTACCTTACGCAGTCTCCAATTCAGCTTCAGAAATAGTTCACAGGCTAGTGAGTCATATAGAAGGATCCAACAGAAATATAACAATGAACAATTGGTACACAAGTTGTACCTTGGCCATATCACTATTCCAGAAAAAGCATACATGTATTGGGACATTGAGAAAAAATAAACGGGAAATTCCCCTGGAATTGTTGCCTAGAAAAGATCGAGCATCAGGTACGTCCCTTTTCGGGTATAATGAGGATATGACATTGGTTTCGTATGTGCCAAAGAAGAACAAGGCGGTTCTGTTGCTGTCAACTATGCATGATTCAGGTACTATTGATGAAGATTCATGTAAGCCTGATATTGTGTTAGATTATAATGCCACGAAGGGTGGAGTTGATACAGTCGACCAGATGTGCGACACATATTCTGTGGCTCGTATTGGGAGAAGCTGGCCCTTGGTAATCTTTTTCGCTCTAATGGACATTGCGGGCATCAACGCCCAGATCCTATTTTATTCAAATGGACAAAATCATAAGGTGTCAAGAATGATTTTTCTAAAGAACTTGGCTTGCGATCTCATGAAAGCACATCTAGCAGAAAGGGCCAAAATTCCAAGCCTTCCTAAGGATATTTCGCTGTTCCTTCAAAGGTAACCAGACAACATCTGAGCAACTTGTGCAGCCTTCTTCTAACAAACAAGGACATTGTATTATTTGTGCAAGAGCCAAGAATGTTAACACAAAAATAAAGTGTGTAAGCTGTTACAACAACATTTCAGTAGATATTCAGTACGAACATCTTTGTTTTCAAAGCTGATAGTAAAATATAAATTGTATGATTTAAATTCTTGGATTTTCACCTACATTAATAATAAGAAGTGCCATTAACTGTCACATTAAATAATAACCAATTTTTTTTCAATGAAAGTGATAAATATTATATACACATGTCTTGATTAGACATGTAGAATTTGGAATTGTAGTGTCGAAATAAATTCGTATTAATTAGCCAAAATGTGTAATATTTCGATACTATTAATACGTGAGTTAGTGATACTACATCTACCTTTTAGAAAATTAGCTATAAACATTAGTACTGTAATGAGTTCATGTGAAATGTATAATAGAAATGAGTCGACGTACGTGGCGCACTCAGTGCGCCGCGCGACTGCCCCTGCACCATGAAAATGCGCGACTGCTCGAGGGTTAAGAACATCATCTTTGCTTCGTCTTAGTTATGCTAAGTATTGCTTTTCTGATCAGATGAAGCTCCATCTGTCGGACATTTTTTGAATTTTTTTGTTCTAATGAAACCCCATGTCATGCTAAGCATGTGTGTCAATTTTTACCTCTCTATCTACATTATTCCGTGATTTATTAAGTTTTCAAATTTACACTGACTTTTTGATCACCCGGTACATTACAACTGTAATTGGTGTGATACAGTAAGATATTTTGCGTTCTCAAATCTTTAGTTGAGGTTTACACGGCTCCTGCTTAGAGCGAGGCCCAATGTGGCTCCCATAGTAGTGAAAACGTCATTCTTATTGCCCTCTTATATGATGTGTGACCACCTTGGATGCCAGTACAGTTGCACCCCTGCGTGGCATGGACAGTATGATGTTATTAATCAGCTCTTGAGGAATATTTGGTCATTCTTCTGTGAGTTCAATATGCATCTCTGGAACCGTTGTTGGGAGGTGTTGCTCTGGCTACAATTCGTCTGCCAAGTGCATCCCCGACATGTTAAAAGGGGGTTAAGTCCAGTGAACAAGCTGGCGACTCTATACGTTCAATTCTCTCAGCTTCATGCATGTTGTCCACCATTGTAGCTCTGTGGGGACGATCATTATGGTCCACCAAAAGGAATCCATTTCCTGTGGCACCAGCGTAGGGCACAATAAAAGCTCGAAGGATTTGAGCAGTCAAAGCGCCATTCTGAACGACGTAGGGGTCCCTACGTCCGCCAGTACTGACTCCTGGCCACACCATTCACCCACCACCATGATATGGTGATGTTTCCTGCGCACAAGCAGGATTCTTTCGAGTTGCACATTTTCCCCAGATGAGGGAACGACGATTGTCTGCCTGAACAGAAAATCTCGACTCATCTGTGAACAGAACCCGGTGCGAATGCTTACGACTCTAATCCGCTTGTTCCCCCGCCCAGTTTCTGCGTTCTAAACGGTGTCTTAGTTTTAATGGTACACACACAACAGGCCTCCGCGCGTAGATGTCACATTCCCGAAGGCGATTTCTGACTGTGTGTGTTGATATTGTGCGTCCTGTTGCTGTCTGGTGGGTGCGTTGCAACCGATTGCAATCAGCTTCCTTTCTCGACGGGCTGTTATCCGGAGATAACGGTCGTCTCTTGCTACCCATGGACGACCTCGCCCTTGTCTTCTTTTAACGGTTCCTGTTGTCTGAAATCGCGTCCAGGTCTTGGAAATTATAGTTTGGAACACTCCAATAGCTGCAGCCACCTCCCTCTGTGTCTGTCGCGCTTCCAATATTCCTATGGCTCTTCATTCAAAATTAGTGGAAGGTCACAGTCTGCATAAAATTTCGTTCGATGCATTGCGGAGGGTATTTTACGTACAGATTTAGACGAAATGCATAGTTTTGCTCCGATCTTGAGGAATTTTTGTACTTTTGAGCTTTAACCAAAAAGGATGACCACAATGTAAAAAATAAAAAAAATAAATAAATATTAAAAAAATCGTATAAATATTAAAAAAATCGTATTGCGCCTGGCAAAAGATACTTTATCCAACGGAATTCGACAAAATATACGTTTTTTTCCGGTGTTGATGTTCATGAAGTTAATACGAAATATGATTCTTGTATGTATGTTTTCATGGAGAAGGTGTTTGAAAATTTTCATATGCATCTTCTTACATAACTTTTTAACAAACTCATTTTTTTCATAATTATAAATTTATAAGTTAAAAAATAAGAAAAATTACAACTTTTTGTTTCAAATGTGCATCATTGTATACAATAAAATGAAGCTCCTTGATTATATTGCGCCAGTGGCCAAGTCAAACTGACGAAGTCGGTATGTTTTGTGGCATTTACCTTGAAAATACATCTTTTCACATGACCAGTTGTATATCACATTTTCCCGCGTCGGAGCCCCTCCAACATTAATCACTTACGCGCCAGTATACAAAACTATCAATGTTGTTTATCAAAAAGCATTACAATAAACACTGTTTTAGAAACAATTCTTTATTATTTTTATACACCATTTAGAATTGAATATTCATAGATAAGACAGAACAAATATATTTGTTTGATTGTTTCATAACTTCTACGCTGTTTTCAGGCACACAATGGAACAGCATTTTTTCAGAATTCGTTAGTGTGTTCGTTTATGCGTGGCCATACCGTTCATCCGATTGTGATAAAACTTTGTCAACTTAATGCTTGCACTTGCGTGAAGAATTAACTTACAATATTACATAATACTTGCAAAATTCTTGACCGATTTACTACACTGTTTATATGACATTCTAGTGAACGTTCAGACGGACGTGGCACAAATCTAGAAATGTTCTTACCGATTTACTTCAAATTTCTACAAGACTACTGAACATTGAGATGGAAAAGGACATTGAGGCAAGAGGGGAAGAGATGGTAAGAAAGGTGCGAAAAGAGGAGATATGCAGAGAGAAACAGAAGGGATGAGAAGATGTGCAGAGGGAGAGGGCAAGGAATTTAATATGTATCTGCAATTCCCATACATGTTCAGAGTTGCGAAGCATTGCCGGGTTCGCTAGTTATGAACTTTTAGTGGAAAATGAAATGCGATTTGCAGCAATATCATTTTTGGGCTTCCGTATCATTTTTAAGTTCGATAATCCTGGGGCGATTACTGTTGATCAACGCTACATACGTATCATCACCTAATATCAATCGATTCCTGGCTCTGTATTTACCTGTTTACCTAAGTAATTCGCGGAGAAAATCGTAAATAGCGCAACTATCATTCTATGATTTTTACCATTTTACAATAAAACTGCTAAAGAGGATACAGTTCCAATCATTTTGGAATTCAATAAGTGTTCACAATATTGGGAGAAGAATGAATATACAGTAGGACCTCGATAATACGGCATGCAGGTGGATTTGTCAATACCTCATTATCAAACATGACGCATTATTGAGAAAGTATTTCCAACAAGATTGGTCGTATTTTGCGGAAATATGATGTGAAATGTGTTTATCGACCAACTTCTAAGATAAAGGCCCTGTTGGGGTCCGTAAAGGATGATCTTGGTTTGCGTAAGACAGGTGTATATCGTATTCCTTGCAGTTGTGGCATGTCATATATTGGTCAGACAATCAGGACTGTGGAAGACCGGTGTATTGAACATAAGCGTTACGCGCGCTTACAACAGCCAAACAAATCCGCTGTTGCAGAACACTGTCTTGACACCGGTCATCCTATGGAATACAACAACACGGAGATTCTGGAATGCACTTCCACCTATTGGGATAGTGTTATTAAGAAAGCTGTTGAAATTAAACTAGCAAGCGACCTTATAAATAGAGATGGTGGTTTTTGTTTAAATTCTGCTTGGAATCCGGCACTCTCTCTCGTCAAAAAACAGAGGGATAAAATTAATGCTGCCTCACCTGTTGATTAACAGTCACTATCGATACTTTTGATGTTTGGTCATCTTTGGTTGTGTTGACTCTGCTGTGACGTGTACTGTGCGTGTTATCTTCCTCGTTTACCCTTTGCAAACCGAGGTATTAAATACGTTTGCACATTGCTTCCTTAAGTGCTGTTGTGTCTTGAGAATGGCAGGGTGTCCTCTTGCCGAAATATCAGCGGTTGTCGACGACGTCACCAGGCAGCATACCCGTAAGTTGTTTGAACATTCATTACGCCGGGAAAAGTTAAAGTCTCACCAGTTACGAAATATTTGTGAATCGTGTAACTGAAGCGGGACTTGGAGACTAGTCCGGTATTCACCTAGGGGGATGAAAACCGCCTGAAAACCACATATAGGCGGGACGGCTTTCCGACTCCCTTCATTAATCCGCCGGGAGGATTCGAACCGGAAAGTGGTGCGTTGGACTGAGAGGTAGGGGAAATGATTAATAAATACGATTCGGTGTTCTCTGAGAAGGGGAACAGGTTAAAGCAATTATCCGACCGGATTATTTTTATTTTCATACTAGCTGAAAACCCGGCGTTGCGCGGGTATTTATTTATTTATTCATGCAATTTTTCAGGTATAGATTCATTTGTATAGGGGCTGTATGTATGTAAAATCTCTCGGGAATTCAGTTAGTAGTAAAGAAGTAATAGATTAAAACCTGGTGCGTGATGGGGCGGTTTTTCATGAACGTTATTGTTTATGTGCTCATATCTCATGAACTACGTGTCGGAATGTGATACAATTTAGAAGCAACATTCAACTGTATATGTGTATACTGTCTGTAAAATTTCCTGTCGCTAAAATTTGTAGTGTTTAAATTATAAATTGTAACGTCATACCGAGAGCCGTAGTTTTACAGCGGAAAAGTAGTAAGCGAAAAACTTTTTTTCCTTTCATCATTTTACTATGGTTGCCAGCGAGAAAAAGTTTAATAAGGCTTTGAAATTATGTTTAAAGTTTGCTGCAAGTCGCTAAGTACTGTCATTCTCATACAGTGTATTTCGAAAGTCTCACCGCATTATATGGCATTTTTTTTTGCGATCTCTATTGGTTATGACGTAATATCTTTTGAACCATGTGCCGTATGTGATTCTTAACCATGCAGCAATTGTTACGGAGAGGAAGGTCAGGCTTCAGCGCCAGATGAGGGACTCTGCTCGAGACTGATTTGCGGTCAGACGCAGAAAGGCTATCTGGCATCCGTCAGCGCTGTGTTAAAAGTTTTATCAGCGCCACCGCCGGAGTGTCTTACTGATAGATGCCTGTGTGCAGACGCGAGTTAGTTTTGATATTGATTTCTTGTCATAGTGACTTTGAGATTGTCGGTAATTGCAAAGTAAACTTAGCATTTATCTTAGAATTTCCGATTCATTGGTGATAGGAAATTGTACAGCTGTTGTCTGTTACTAGGTACACGTTGCGCTAGGGGCCAGTTGTTATCCTGTCTGGGATCTCCTGAGTTGTACTCTTGTATATACGCTGGAGTGCGTTCTGATAATTTAGACCTAGCCGATTATTGGAGGACTTGCCCGACACTGTCAGTCTAACGAGACGACAGAATCTGTGAATTGTGATAAATGTTTGATCTGCTTCACAGACCATAGTTCATTGCAATTTTAGTGACGATCATTTTCAGCTTGCCAACAGATCGCTGCCCGCCGAGTGCTGCACTTCCAGACCTGCCGAGAGCCTGTCAGCTCGGGTAATGTGTTGCTCGCTCATTGCTAACCACAGGGAAACTAATATTGAAGCGAATGTACTTATAAAATTGGTAGGAATACTTCGGAGCTGTTCGCAGTTGTTATCATGTGTGAAAATTCTATTTGTGGGCGGGTTAAGATTATAATCGAATATCCGGGACTTAACCAGTCACTCAGTTTTATTTCTATTACCTTGTTTGTGAAAGTAATTCCACTTTGTTTAGGATGTTAAATAATATTTGTATAGTTTGTTTTTCTGTATAATCAATTTCGTTATTCAGTTAGGCTGTCAAATGGGTTCTAAATTAAATGATATAAGAATAGATTCTGTCTCGACTACTTAATTTAGTACTTTCCTGTTTCACAATATCTTTTTGGACGGGTTCAGTATAGGGCTACGTATGTTTTCAAAGAATTTGCATCTTGTGTCATACCATTCAGTAAGGGAGAGAGTAAAATTGACAAAGTGCTGAATCAGCTGATCACTTTGGAATTCAAATGCCAACATGCTTGGGCTGAATGTTTGTAAATGAAGAGGATTGAATATGGTAATGATAATTCTTTGATAGTATCACAACGCACCTGACCAACGCGTTTTACTTTGATCCCAGAATAATATCAGAACATATTTAATTGATTATTAAAATAACATCAGTTAAATTCACATAATTAATCTAACTTCATACTTTCCATGTTTAGTGTTAAAAGAAAAAAATAGATGGTGGCGACCCATCCTCTAAAAAGATTTATTAATTATTATTAAACAAACCAACACGGCTAAGCGAGCGGGGCCTGACTCAATTTCCATCCCCCCCTCTGAAATTAAGTTTGTCAAAATTGTAAATTAATGTGTTTCATCAGTAGTTAAGTGGAAATCGAGATAAGCAACATAGTTTCCATTTTTATTTAATAAAATTGTTACTGTTAGGTATTTAATGTAATCTTTTCCATTTTCAAATCTTGTATCTTCTGTCTCAAAGTCTTTGCAAGTCGCGCATTTTATCTGTCTCTGCGACACAGTTATCAGTCTTCTGAAGATTGCCTAGAAACGTGAAAACCGTTTAGTGATCGAATAAATAAATAAATAAATACTATAATAAAGATAATAATGTTATCCATTGTTTTACCAAAACATCTGTGAATTACGCCAACGATGTTGGAGCTCACACTCCCCTGTAAAACTCACCATAACCGTTCATCTATACTGCTCAAAGTAATCAGGGGATCAGGTGAGATGTCATACACAATATAAATACGGTAACGTATTTTATTCAGATATGTAATTATAATTTCTGTGCGATACAGTACGATATTTTGCTGTCTCAGCTCTTTACATGAGATTTAGATGACGTTTACTTAGAACGAGTCACCTGAGACTTCCATGATAGTGATAAAGTCATTCTCGTTGCCTTCTAAGATGGTGTGTAATCGCCTTGGACGACCAGTATAGTTGCACACCTGCTTGGGATGGACAGTATGAGGTTATCTATCAGCTCTTGAGGAATATTTGAGCATTCTGCTATGAGTGCAATATGCAGCTCTGCAACAATTGTGGAGGGTGCTGGTCTGGTTGCAAAGCGTCTGCCAAGTGCAAAATGTCAAAATGTTTGTTAAGCTTATGGGACTTAACTACGGGTTAATCAGTCTCTAAACTTACAAAGTACCTTATACTAAAGACAACACAAACATCCATCTTCGAGGGAGGATTTGAACCCCCTGACGGGGAACGTCCTCAATGGGGTTTCAGTTCGGTGAACAAGCTGGCCACTCCATTCGTTCAATTCCCACAGCTACAAGCATATTGCCCACCAGTGCAGCTCTGTGGGGAGTAGTGTTATCGTCCACCATAAGGAACCCATCTATGGCACCATCACAGGGCACAACAAAAGGTCAAAGGCTCTCGTCTCTGTACCTCTGAGCAGTCAAAGCACCATTCTGTACGACTTAGAGGTCCGTACGTCCGCCGATACTGACTTCTGCCCAAACCATTCGTCCACCGCCATGATATGGCAATTTTTCTTCCACATAAGCACGATTTTCAGAGTTCCACGTTCTCTACAGCTGAGGGAACGGCAATTGTCCACCTGAACACAAAATCGTGAATCATCTATGAAGAGAACCCCGCGCCATTTCTTACAACTCCAATCCTGATGTCTCCGCCCACACACCATAGGCCTCCGTGCATAGAGGCCACATTACCGAAGGCAATTTTGGACTGTATGTGTTAATATTGCACGTCTCGTTACTGCCTTGCGTTCCAGCTGAATTGTTTTCAGCCTTCCGTCTCGACAGGCTGTTGACAGAAGGTAACAGTCATCTCTTGTTACCTGTGGATGACTTTGTCCTTGCCTTGTTTTCACGGTTCCTGCTGTCTGAAATCCCGTCCACTTCTTGGAAATCAGACTTCGGGACAGTCCACCTCTTTCTGTCTGTTCCGCTTCCAACCTTCATATAGGTCTCCATGC
Organism: Locusta migratoria; assembly: GCA_026315105.1. Classification (NCBI taxonomy): domain Eukaryota; kingdom Metazoa; phylum Arthropoda; class Insecta; order Orthoptera; family Acrididae; genus Locusta; species Locusta migratoria. Next base: position 108,328,940 of record CM048745.1, read on the forward strand.
CACAGCTTCGTGTAGCTCACGTTGCATTGCACTATCTGCTCACTACACTATCTGAACCCAACTGCTTGTGTAATTCGTTTGATAGAATGAACACAGGTCAACACCAATCCCCTCTGCAGGAATGTTCTATTATTACCACTATCTTGGTTGTCGTAATGATGTTGTCTCCACTCCGTAGAACAGACATGAAAATGTCGAACCATTTTAGTTCACTCTATCGATGGCATTAGCTGAGAACGTATATATCTCAGCTGATCCCGTAATTGTTTTGACCAGTGTATGTTGAGACATAGTGATTTTTCTGTCTAGGGGAGATGTTTACTAATTTTCCGGATGCTGTTACAAACACGCCTGCACCTATTTGGCTGTGCGTGGACGAATCATTTTGGAATGTGGAAGCTTTTGTTAGCAATGTGTTCGTCACAGGAAGCAGTTTGTTGTCTAGAATGGTGAGATATTCATTCACATTTAGCATCCATTGAGGGTAATTATAGAAACACTCGTGCCTTTTTCTGTAGGAAACAGGCAAGCCACATCGTAACCTTCTTTTGGATTTTCGATACATAAACCTAGTTCTTAATAGGAAGCAATGTAAACGATGATTCCTCGAAATATAGCAAATACTTTCTGTCACCAAGTAAGGGGGTAAAGCAGTCAACAATCCGAAGATTGGTTTGAACACCACAGTGCTTTACTAGGCATGGTCCTGTTTGGAGGTGGTATGCCATTGCCTTCCTCCGACCTTCGAACTGACCTACCCAGCCAGTTATGGGGGGACCTACAGTTTAACGTGGGTTCCGAACCACGGTGCTACTCGGTATTTTTCACATGAGCAGTACTGCCAGAGATGAAAGAAGTGGAAAGTGACAGATAAAAATCCTAGGACCTGGTCACCAAGTATCCAAGTTTTATGACAGCGGCGCCTCTTCCTTGGCCTTGTTGCGTTGGCGTCCGTATTAACGGCCTAGCAACTTCAGCCCTCCCCTCAATGTTAAGCTTCAGTCGTACTGTTTATATCGAACTAGCATTACTCAAATGAGCGCTGAGTTTTGCAGCCGCTTTTTGCGTGCTAGTTTTTTGCAGTCTGGCCGCAATAGTTCTTAATGATTGTCGGTCATTGCCAGTAAACTTCGGGTGTCGCCCTCTATTCCGCTTCGCCATTAATGTTTTACCTTGTTCCGTGTTCGCTGTCATCACCAAGGATCCTGAAACGTTAAACTGCGCAGCCGTTTCCCACATGCTCCAACTGTGGGCCATCGGGACGGCCGCTCTGGTAGCCTGAGAGATCACGTATTTCACCGATTATTTCTTTTGACTGTCGCAGAACAAAATGTATAATGCACTGGAAGGTAACGTCCAATATTTGGTGTGCCAATTGTGCACTACGGTTGCGTCTCGGTGTTAACATGTTCGCAGTGGTGCCAACGTAAGAAGAGATGAAAGTCGCTAGGAGCGAGGTCCGGGCTATACGGAGGATGATCAAACACGTCCCGGTGAAATTCCCGTAAGAGTTGTTTGCTCACATTCGGAGTGTGAGGTCGGGCATTATCGTGGGCAAAACAGTAATCCTCGGCGCTTGTTCTGTATTGCACGGCGCAATTCCTTAATGGTCTCGCAGTAACCATGTGTATTGATTGCTTGGCCTAGTGGTAAGAAATCAATCGGCAAAAGCCCTTTCTGTCAAAAAAAAAAAAAAAAAAAAAAAAAAAAAAAAAAAAAAAAAAAAAAAAAAAAAACTGTGCATATGACTTTTCGAGGTGTCAAGATTTGCTTAGGCATAACCTTCGTTGGGGATGAAGTGTGCCTTCATTCCAATGATCGCCGTTTTGTTTCATGGGTGTCATACGATACACAAGTTTCATCCCTCGTTGGTATCCGAGAAAGAAAAACCATCGTCTTTTTCACTGGAGCGTGTCAAAAACTGAAGTGCACTGTCCATCCGTTGTTTTTGTGTTGTTCAGTAATAATTTTGTGTACACAACGTGAGCAGAGTTGTCGAAATTTCAGTTTTCCAGTAACAACTTCATGAATTAGTCACTTCCATAGCAAGGGCACTAAGTGTGAACTACGAGTGTGCTTAATCTTTCCTTCAGTTGTGTGAACAAGTTCGTCAGTAACCACAGACGGGCGTCCAGTTCGTTCTTCGTTCTTCATTGAACAGTCTGACATATCTTCTAACCATTGAATCACTCACACCATTTTGTCCTTGAACCTCGCAGATTTGCCGATGAATTTCCTTTGGTTTAACTTTCTTTGCATTTAAAAAACGAATCAAAATCTGATTTCACACGCGGCGGCATTTTCAACGACGGTTGACATTATAAAGAATCATTACAAAGCACACGTCGGCAGCAGCGATCTGAAAATGGCGTACATGTCTTTTCCTTGAGTCAGAGTAACTGCCGCACATGATCGGAACTGCAATAGTAGCGCTGCCGCGGATAGAATTAGAAACGGAACTTACTTTGTGGATGACCCTCGTATAATTTAACAGGTGCATTTGATTTGATCTGATTTTCTCAGGGAAGCCAAAACAGTCTGTCCAACCCGTCACTGCCCGCACCGAAACTAAGTTTATTGTGCGGTATCGCTCCCTGTATATCTAGAAAAGCAAACCAATGCCCTTGAACAGAGCAAGGAGTCCCTTTACCAGTTCTTTATTAGACACAATTTCTTCGGGTCTGGTTGTCCTAAATGTTCTGTGCCTTTTACTCTCCAATGTAATGCATTCGAAGATCAGATGTGATGCAGTTTCATCACCGTCATCACAGATCCTACATTTAGGGTCCTCTTCTGTTATTCCCATTGTATGTAGGTGTGTTTAGAAATTCCCATGGCCTGTCAGCAATCCAACCATGCGTCTAATCTCTCTCCTGTTCAGGCCCAGGATTGCAGAGCTTCTTTTAAAACATGGCTTTGGCATCATTACCTTGCCATGATTTTGTTGATAGACTTTGGTCCAATATTCTACGTGCTGTCTTCTGAGCCAGTTACGTAGCTCCAATTTGATCATTGCCTTGGAGATTGTCAGGACAGGTTCCGGTCCAATAAATGGAGTCTCTGTCCCCATCCTGGCTAGTCTGTCGGCATGTTCGTTGCCACTGATTCCCGAGTGGCCAGGGACCCGCAATAGGTTTACTCTATTGCTTTCCCCTAGCTCCACCAGGACCCTGTGACATTCTGCAACAATTTTAGACCTTGTTGCAGGAGCTGACAGTGATCTCAGGGCTGCCTGGCTGTCTGAATAGACATAGATGCTACGGTCTTTGTAGCACCTACGCAAATTCTCCTCCACACATGCCCTGATGACAGTGATTTCGGCCTGGAATACTGAGGCTAGTTTCCCTAGAGAGATGACGCCCTCGTCTTGGCTGCACCCCATATACCCCGGTCCCAACGCCTTGGTCTGATTTTGACCCGTCAGTGAACCAGACAATATCCCCCGTACGGCGACGAACTATTTTCTCCCACTGCTCCCTACTTCCAATTGTTATATTGAAAGGCTTGTTGAAGCAGTATGGGGTTATAATATTGTCGACTGGCATTTCCCCAACCTTTCCTATATTTACCTCACCCACTATTTTAGTGTGTGATTCTGGATGTCCCAAAGAGTTCCAGTTTTTGCCAATTTTGAGTCTGTATGCACCAGCCGCTGCCTCCATCTTGACCCAAAGGTGTAAGGGGGGCATATCCAACATGGTTTCCATCCCAGCAGTTGGTGTGCTGCTAATTCCGCCTGTTATAGGTAAGCAGGCTAATCTCTGCACCTTACCAAGCTCCTTGGCAGCAACCTGCTGTTCTACCTTCTTCCACCACACGACCGCTCCATAGGTGATCCTGGATCTAATCACTGTGGTGTATATCCAGTGCATACCCTTGGGGCTCAGGCCCCAATTTTTGCCACAAGCTCTCCTGGTACTTACCAGAGTACCTTTTGCCTTGGAGCAAAAACAGGTGCATTTAATCATATATTAATATACTGTCTGCCAAAGTGTGTTGCGAAGAGGTAGTAAAAATGAGGTATTAAAAAGTCATGAAATTTGTTCAAATTTTTTTTGCTGAACATTTTAAGGAAAAAATTGTTTTTCACGCATATAAATGTTTTTGAAGTTACAGCCTATGTAATGCAATGTGTGTCTTACAGTGATAGTTTTCAAGTTCTATTGCACACTTTCAAAACTATGTTACGAGTAAGTTTGCAATAAATAATAAATTAAAACGTTATTCCAGGAAGAGCGGAAATGCATGACAAACATGTGGTTCCTGAAGAGGGCACTAGCCTTTTTAGTAACGGCTGCGACATAGTCTGTATGATTGACTGGTCTGACTTGGTCAACAGTCGTTGGTATATAATTCATGCAAATGGTTGAAAACGGAAACTGCTTTCGTTATTTTTCCCAGGACACTTAATGGAAAGTAGGCTAATCAAATCACGCGATGCTGAGGGACAGTACAGGAAACAAGTCAATAAAAGCAGTAAAATAATATGTATGGAGAAGATATAAAATGCAATGAGAAGAAAAGCGTTTTTAAAGAACTAGAACTTGTTAATAAGGAATACTTTTCTAAACTAATTCATTTGGAGTGTAGCCCTGTACTGAAGTGAAATGTGGGCGATAGCTCAGACGAGAGGAGGGTAGAGGTTTTTGGAATTTGTTGCTAAAGAATGAAGTTGAAGGTTAAAATTTTTATGGTGGGTGGAGGACTAGAAAATAAATAATGTTTTTCAATGAGAGATAAAACTTGCTATTCACTGCGAGTGGCGTGAAAGGTTCTCTCGAACTCTCTAAATATCTTCCCTTCTTTTCCCTCCCTTATTGCTACTGAACCGTACATTTGTGATTATATTTTTAAAAGAGAAGCAAATGTATGTATGACCTACTTGTTTTCCCTGCGTCAGCGTAAAAAAACTGAAGTCTCTGATGAATTAATAAAATGTTAAAACTTACAAACTACTTATGAACTAGCTACTCCTAAGGATGGCACAAATATCCATGCCCGAAGGGGGATTCGGACTCCCGACCGTAGTGGCCGTGCAGACCGTGACTGGAGCGCCTCAGTCCCCTCGGCCACCGCGGCCGGCGATGAATTAATAACCTGGTGTCTTCTTGTTGTAGATGTCCCTACGCAGATTCAGCACACGGATCACAGATCCGTTGCTGTTGAAGTAAAGTTAAAAATAACTTACTGTGTTGGGTGAATATAATCAAATTCTACTAATGATGTACACGATTTTGTGGGATGTCAGTGAGTAAGGTCTTTTTTTTTTTTTTTTTTTTATTCACAAGCTTCATGGTCGTAAAAAGCCACAAAACGACGCATTTAATAGACACATAACACTTATTCACAAACAATTCAGCAGTGAGAATAATATTTGCTAATGGAACGAATTGATAGACACATGTGCCAAATTGATAAAACGTTCTCGGTTCTCAAACTGCATTTCGAAAAAATACTGGATCTGTCGATTGCCATCTCCGCCATCGTCGTCAGGAGTTCTCTAGTTGCCAGGTCAAGTCAACTCCGCCTAGATACAATGCCTCACAACACGTCTGTGTCACGTCACACTGATAGTACGCCATCGCAAGCTCAATGAATGGCGCTACGAGGCAGTGAGCTGTGCCCCAGTGGCCAGCCACTCAGCGACGGCAGACAATCGGTGCGACGTGACGTGGACTTGTTGTGAGGCCTTGTATCTAGACGGTGTTGGTCAGGTACGGTTTCCCGCTTATATAGACACGATCAACAGCCAATCAAACGGGCCGATGTGGCGCACGCGTGAAGTCCAGGAGGCTAACGCGCAGCTGCGACGGCACCCCTGACGTCACGTATCGGCAAGCGCCACGTATGAAACCACCGCTCCCGCCTCCCAGCGCGCGTCGGGTATCCCTCATTGCTGTCTTTCAGTGTCTAGAGCCGCCCCCTCGCTAGAAATGGGTCTGTGGGGCGCGGCGACTCGAGCGCACCGAGAATTTCTCGAGCTGCCGCTGCTTAAGCAGTTCTCGAGGAGCTGACGAGAAACGGCGCTGCGGCGCGTGACGCTTCTCGCTGGTTGACTAGGGCAGCTCGCCACGCCACGCGATGCAGCTATTTGCAACGCTCGCAGCTCGCTGTGATTGTTATTTAAATGTGGGCCTCGTAGCCTTATGTTGTTTCATACTCGTGCCGGTCTATTCGTCAGGAAAGGTACTGGCGCCGGAATCGATGTCAACTGTAACAACTATTCAGATTAATAATATAAGTTTTATTGACTGAAAATTATAATACTCAACTTTAGAACATAAGTTTGTTTCTTCTTTCTTCTCGCAGCGTCGTCTGTATGATACTAGCTGCGCTGAGACCTAGTGACTGCTAAGTTCGTAGCCGCATTCTTAGTAATGTCCTATTCTGACCTCGTAGCTGACTACTAACTGCTGGGCCGTCCAGACGTATGTCGGCCTAGATATAGCCGCTTGTAGAGGGCGCGCATCTTCGGTTACTCCCTCCAGGATGCGCGGCGCCTGCTTGCGATTGGCTGTCGGTCGATTGCTGCCTTCTCGACGATCGTTCTCTTACGTCTGGCGTGTGGCGCTGACTTTACCGCACAACACACTGGATACACGAAAACCAAAGTCATGGAGCTGGCAGTACTTTACGGAAAATGGAGATGACTGTTGCAAAGCTCCGTAGTGTAGCAAAAAATACAACAGACATTATGAGACATTTAAAATTACACAGTATAGCTATCAATCCAACAGATGCGTTCACGGATACCAAAGTGTATTCTTATATTAATAAAAGTGAGACAAAATGCCCAGCTATTAGGTATGTTATCGACTCAAACTACATTAAAAGGAAATTCGGTCAAAACATTGGATAGTGCCTGAAACAGTCCACCAGTATCGGAAAACTGTAATTTTTAATTCGGCTCCAGTAACGTATAACTTGCATAAAAATTAACACTATCCAAACTTTTGCACAGAACAAGTAACTGTCAGAATTGTAGTTTTAAATTGTGGTGCTTGTCTTTAGAAAGTACCAGAGCTTCCAGCTGAAATAAGGATGGAAGCTTACGTACATAATGCTGGCTAATACTGTAAGCGCTGCAGAAATTTTTACTACAGTTAGTAAATGTATGTAAGAAGATTTTAGGAGCAACATGTAGCATTTTCGTCTTACATATGCGGAATACATATTTGTTTTTGGTAACAATGAAGGAGGATGTTGTCATCAGGAAAGACAATACTGGCATTCTACGGATCGGAGCGTGGAATGTTAGATCCCTTAATCGGGTAGGAAAATTAGAAAATTTAAAAAGGGAAATGGATAGGTTGAAGTTAGATATAGTGGGGATTAGTGAAGTTCGGTGGCAGGATGAACAGGATTCCTGGTCAGGTGAGTACAGGATTATAAATACAAAATCAGTTGGGGGTATCACAGGAGTAGGACTGATAATGAATAAGATGATAGGAATGCGGGTAAACTACTATGAGCAGCACAGTGATCGCATTATCATTGTCAAGATAGTACAGGTTTATATGCCAACTAGCTCTGCCGATGATGAGGAGATCGAAGAAATATATGAGGAGCTAAAGGAAATTATTCAGACAGTTAAGGGAGAGGAAAACTTAATTGTGATGGGAGACTGGAAGTCGGTAGTAGGAAAAGGAAGAGAAGGAAAAATAGTAGGTGAATATGGACTGGGCAGAAGGAATGAAAGAGGAAGTCGTCTGGTAGAATTTTGCACGGAACATAATTTAATCGTAACAAACACATGGTTTAAGAATCACAAAAGAAGGTTGTATACGTGGAAGAGACCAGGAGACACCGGAAGGTATCAGATAGATTTTATAATGGTAAAACATAGATTCCGGAACCAGGTGATAAACTGTAAAACATACCCAGGGGCAGATATAGACTCTGACCATAACTTGTTAGTCATGAACTGTAGGCTGAAACTGAAAAAACTGCAGAAAGGTAGGAAAACAAGGAGATGGGACTTAGATAAATTGAAGGAACGTGAAGTTATGGAGGAATTCAGAGGGAGATTTAGGCATCAATTGACAGAAACAGGGGGAAATAAAACAATAGAAGAGGAATGGGTAGCATTGAGAAATGAAATAGTGAAGGCGGCAGAGGAAAAAATAGGTAGAAAGGCAAGACCTACAAAAAATCCTTGGATATCAGAGGAAATACTAAATTTAATTGATGAGAGGAGAAAATATAAAAATGCAGTAAATGAAACAGGCAAAATGGAGTACAGACGACTAAGATATGAGATTGACAGGAAGTGCAAAATGGCTAAGCAGGAATGGCTAGAAGCAAAATGCAGTTCTGTAGAAGAATGTATAAATAGGGGAAAAATAGATACAGCCTACAGGAAAATATTAGAAACATTTGGAGATAAGAAAAACAGCCCAATGAATATCAAGGACTCTGATGGAAAACCAGTTCTCAGCAAAGAAGGAAAAGCTGAAAGGTGGAAAGAGTACACAGAGCAGTTCTACAAAGGAAATGAACTTAGAGACGATGTTGTAGGAAGGGAAGAGGAAGTAGATCAAGATGAAATAGGAGATACTATACTGAGAGATGAATTTGACAGAGCCCTGAAAGACCTAGGTTGGAGCAAGGCCCCAGGAGTAGATGACATACCCTCAGAGCTACTAAAGTCTCTGGGAGAGCCAGCCATGACAAAACAATTTGAACTGGTGTGTAGGATCTATGAGACAGGCGAAATACCCTCAGACTTTAAGAAAAATGTAATAATCCCCATTCCAAAGAGATCAGGCGCAGACAGGTGTGAAAATAACAGAACCATCAGTTTGATAAGTCATAGTTGCAAAATTTTAACACGCATTATCTACAGGAGAATGGAAAAGCTGGTAGAAGCTGACCTCGGAGAAGATCAGTTTGGGTTCAGGAGAAATGTAGGAACCCGGGAGGCAATACTCACTTTACGTCTTATCTTAGAAGATAGATTAAGGAAAGGCAAACCTACATTTTTAGCTTTTGTAGATTTGGAGAAAGCTTTTGACAATGTTGACTGGAATAGACTCTTTCAAATTCTGAAATCAGCAGGGGTAAAATACAGGGAAAGGAGAGTTATTTACAACTTGTACAAAAGCCAGACCGCAGTTATTAGACTCGAAGGGCATGAAAGGGAAGCATCAGTTGGCAAGGGAGTAAGACAGGGTTGTAGCCTTTCTCCGATGCTATTTAATTTGTACATCGAGCAGGCAGTGAAGCAAAGCAAGGAAATATTTGGAATAGGGATTACAGTTCAGGGCGAAGAAATAAAAACATTGCGTTTTGCTGATGACATTGTAATTTTGTCAGAGACAGCAAAGGACCTGGAAGAGCAGTTGAATGGCATGGACAGTGTGTTGAAGAGAGCGTATAAAATGAACATTAACAAGAACAAAACAAAAATAATGGAATGCGGTCTTAGAAAATCAGGTGATGCTGAAGGAATTAGATTAGGTAACGAAACAATGAAGGTGGTAGATGAGTTTTGTTACTTGGGTAGTAAAATAACATGCGATGGTCGCAGTACAGAGGATATAAAATGCAGAATGGCAATGGGAAGAAAAGCATTTTTGAAAAAGAGAAATTTGCTAACATCGAATATTGATTTAAGTGTAAGGAAGTCTTTTCTGAAGGCATTTGTGTGGAGTGTTGCCTTGTACGGGAGTGAAACATGGACAATAAGCAGTGCGGACAGGAAGAGGATAGAGGCTTTTGAAATGTGGTGCTACAGAAGAATGCTGAAGATTAGGTGGGTAGATCGCATAACTAATGAAGAGGTACTGAACAGAATTGGCGAGAAAAGGAATTTTTGGCACACCCTGACTAAAAGAAGGGATCGCTTGGTAGGACACATTCTTAGACATCGAGGAATTGTAAATTTAGCATTGGAGGGTAGTGTGTGGGGTAAAAATCGCAGAGGGAGACCAAGAGACGCGTATAGTAAGCAGATTCAAGTGGATGTGTGTTGCCGTTCTTATGAGGAGATGAAAAGGCTTGCTCAGGATAGAATAGGGTGGAGAGCTGCATCAAACCAGTCTCCGGACTGAAGACCATAACAACAACAACAATGAAGTTCTTGTTTCGTGTGAGATACTTGTTTCTTAATAATAGTCCTATCATATCTGTTTTCTGAGATTATTTTGTTTTCAATTCCCCCAACTTGGGGGTGGGCTCGCTCCAGCGTCCAAGCTGCTCTTCAACTAAGGGTTTATCACTAACTAGCTTAATCCCGCGGCTCCGCTCGCGTGTTGGTTGAATATGATAGATAAGCTATCTTTCAGTATTTTTATTCTTACAGAGAAAGAGCTGAAGACATTGCAGCACGCATAGACCAAAGATATGGTCTGTGGCATCACGTTTCGCTGTATGTAACCTTCTTGCTATAGAGTCGCAAACGTCATCACTGGCCTTCAGTCCGATTTTTATAATTTGACTACTTTCAACCACCATATCTTCCACCCCCCCCCTCTTATAGCTATCGGCACCACCATATCTTCTAACCCTTTATAGCTATCGGCATGGAACTGCAATGCAGTACAACGGGAGACTTCGGACAACAATTACACGCAGATCAGTTGTTTGCGTTCTGTAGTTTTCGCTGCAGAGCGAAATATTAACACACACACACACACACACACACACACACACACACACACACGTAGAATTTTTTATACACTGATAACTTTCCATCCCAATATACACCACCCTTTTATCCTTATCAACACTCAAGCAACAATGCAACCAATAAAACCATTTTCAAAGAGTAAATATAATTTTCAAAGAGTAATTATTGTTCCGCATTTTGCGTTATATTCTTCAAATTACTAAATATCTAAAACCTTACTCAGGTATAAATTAGTAACTGTACAAATATTTAAGTCTGCGTATTGTCGTTCGGACGTGATAAGCGTACACCAAACAGACATTATCACACACACACACACACACACACACACACACAGCCATCCGATCGCCATAAAACCGTGCCTAAAGCCTTCCCTGGGAAAACATGTCGATGATTTCAATTTTTCCCCTGGTGGAGGTCTGAGGAACATTCTGCAACAACATAATTATGTTTTTGGTTCGTGAGAGATACGTCTGTTAATTGATAATAGTCATATGATTTTTATCTTCTGCGAAACATTCTACTACTAATAATTATTCAGTTTCTCCCATGCATCGTATGGAAGACAACTATTACCACTGCTCTGTCGCAATACTTCCTTGCAGAGAAGTTTCGCTCAGCCTCCAGAGAGCGCAGCAGTATCTACAATTTCTCGAGAGTACTCGAGAATTCCGCGAGACTTTGCCTTAGGGTCGCGCGTTTCTCGAACGTTCTCATACCCCATCCGTACCCCACGGCCTGCTCAGGGTGTATCCCTGGTCTCTATTAAAATCGTTGTTGTTCAGTCGAATCTCGGCCGCCTCCTTAATAACTGAGCTCCAATGTGTGGACGCATGGGCTAAGACTTCTGTCTTTTCTAACTGTATTTTATACCCAAGGCAGTGCTCGACTATGACCGACTTGTCGAGCTCCCTTTGTTTAATATGATGTTCGTGCTCGGTACAACGCTCTGCCACGGTGCAAATTGTTTGCCCTATACACATGCTGTCGCATTAACAGGGGACACCATACACACCGGGTACTTTAAGAGCAATGTCATCTTTAACAGGGCGCAACATCTCTCGTATCTTGGAGGCGGGCCAGAACACTGCTCTCAGTCCAAGTATCTGCAGCACACTTCCTAACTTGCTGCTCGTCGCTGCTTAGTATGTCAGTATGGCAGGAATGCAAATTGTTTCACTTCTTCAGCTGATTCAGTAGGCGTCTTTCGTCGTTGTCACTTGAAAACGTTATCTATATCTCCTTTGCTGTACCCATTGTCCCTGAAGGCTCGTCTTAAGCACTGCAATTGGACTGTAAGTGGTCGTCGTCAGAGTTAATCTTGGATCTGTGAACTAACATGTTCAGCACCACTTTCTTATGTGCAGGGTGGTGGAAACTATTGGCGTTCAAGTATCGATCAGTGTGCGTTGGTTTCCGACACACTCACTGAACGAGCCGACCTCCTGCCTTCCGCTCAACCAAGACATCCAAGAACGGTAGCTTGCCATCCTTTCCAATCTAGATAGTGATGGACACCATTCATATGATCGACGAACTGCTGCAGTGTATCTTCACCGTGGGGCCATATCAGGAAGGCGTCATCAACGTACCATAGGAAGCAAGAGGCCGCAGTGTCGCACAGTGCAGAGCATGCTCCTCGAAGAAATTCGAGATTGCTGGCGACAGTGATGAACCCAAAACTGGGGCATCCGTCATCCCACAATAATCACTGCTGTACAAGAAGTACGTTGTCGTTAGGACGTGACGGAACTACTCCGCGATCCCACGTGGAAACTGTTGAGCCAGAACATGCAGTGTGTCTTGTACTGGCACCCGAAAAGTAACACTACGTCCAGGCTAACCATTAGGTCGTTTGGGTCTATCTTCATTTATCTTCAGTGTCTCCACGTATGTCTGAGTTTAACAACATGGTGTTCGCAATGTCCAATGTGTAGAAGTTTTCTGTTGTTATTTTCGTTTTCTGTTATTGACAGTCATTTCTAAGGGTGCTAGTTCGGGGCGGCACTGTCGTTATTGGGCTTTTCGGTGAAGCACATGGGACACGGACAGCATTAAAAGCTTATAGTTTACTGGCAGGTCATGCTTAGATCTAGTACACTGACGTGTAGTTTCTCATCTGACTCTTTCTGCAGTTCGCAACTGGTCATCATTAATTAAAAAAAATTGTGATGCGGGTGATAAGTTTTCATTAATTATACCGACGGAGATAGCCTTCAGCAAATGCCGTAAATTACTGAACTGTCCTAGACCTTCAGCTAGAAGGTAAGGAAATCTAAATGAGCCGGCCGCGGTGGCCGAGGGGACTGAGGCGCTCCAATCACGGTCTACACGGCCACTACGGTCGGGGGTTCGAATCCCCCCTCGGGCATGGATATTTGTGCCGTCCTTAGTAGTAGCTCGTTCATGAGTAGTTTGTAAGTTAAGGGACTGATGACCCGTAGTTAAGTCCCATAAGCTACACAAACATTTAAATCTAAATGATTTCTTCAGTCTGCTACACTCACTATACATATAGAGTAAAAGCTAAGCTACGCTTTCAAAGACACCATCCCGGCGTTTGCCTTGAGCTGTTTTCGTAAATGAGGGAAAACCTGCATCTGAATGGCAGCAGTCTGATTTGAACATCCGAATGCGAGTCCAGCGTGCTAGACTACTCCCCGCTGTCAACTGGCTTATCCAATCAACTTAAGGATGCTACAGGGATATCCACAGGACAACTAGAACGGAATGATGAACCTTTGAACTTGTTCAGGAACCATGTACAGCTTTTAGATTAAGATAAAGGTGTGAATTATTCGTCACAGTAGTAACGTTTAGAATATACGATGTTGTTTAGCGAAAGAAACAAATAAATTACAACAATACTCTTGATGTTTCGTTCAATCTGGCACCCTCAGTCAATAAACACTGTTTTAATTCGTTTTGAAGAAGATTCAAAAAGGAAGAGCAGTGTATAATTGTGCGAGACTGGATTTGTGGAATTAGTGAAGTTGATGAAATCTTTCAGTATTCCAAAACAAGAGCACTATCCCAATCCTATTGTTCTGGAGAAATTGATTTCTCAGAACTGCTGTTATGCAAATGTACTATTTACGCACAAGAGGAAAAAAAAAAGTAATTGCTCCATATTACCTCGCAAAAGGCCGTATGTGATGCAGGTATCCGCTGGCCTGCCGAGTAAATTGTGACCGGTTTTTGAAGTTCAAACCAGTGTTACAAGTTTTACAACGTCCCCAGTATTGCTCGATGGCTACAATACACAACTGCCATTGAGTTTTACATAAAGTGACTGTACATTGGTGGATATTACTTTCGACCAAAAGTGAGAAGATTCATGCCCTGAAAAGTACAGAAGAGTAGCAAGTGACAATGAAAAGGGCCTAATTACTCAAAAATTGGTCTTAACCTAAAGGTATGTCAGATGGCAAATTTCACTGAAACCGGGCATCTTCCGTTGCGTAGTTATGTCTACAATCTTCAACTGATGCCCACTCGCACACACTACTGGTGACTAAAGCCGGGTTGAGACAAACAACTACTGGCCTGCAACAGCTAGTTGCATAGTGAAGTTTTAGTTCGGTAGCAAGTGTGAACTTCCTGGTTTCAGTAGCGCCACTTAAGAGGCGCTACTTTTTCCACGCAACAAAACGTTCAGCTAGGTTGTACTTTGTTTCGCCACATTCGACTGTCACCTCGCAGGGTATTTCGAAACATTTTACTTCGTATCAGTGTGTTTCCGTTAGAGGTTTACGTGTTGGTGTCTTTGTTTGCGGCTATAATGTTGAATAAATTAAAAAAACACTTCGTGTGCTGTGGAACAAAGTGTAACGGTCGTTTGGCCGCGAATGAAATGAGCTGTGCAAATCGTGATCAGCTGAGACTGCGGACGCCATGTTGGAAATTGCACAACTAAGTATTATTTGAGAAGTTCTGTGTGAACGATAGCTCACAGTGCAACTGCGGAAAGACACGCGTTGGTGTCTCAATTTAGTTTCTAGTGTGAACCAGGCTTTACCTTCAAATGCGATGGATAATTCTACCTCCTGCACCTAGGTACAAGTCCATCCCTTTTGCTATTAGTCCGCACAAATGAATTCAGAGACCAGTATGGCAGTTCTGCTTTTCACGACTAACACACTTCACCAATTCCAAGACGACAAAGCGTAATTTCACTGCGTAGCCACAGTCTAACATGTACAGTCACGACCCTCTTACTGATTGCTGTTTTACACTGCGACAGCAGCGCTCCAAGCGGCCGGCAAGCTACATTTCTGAAGACGATATCGGATGAATGCAAATAGTATCGTTTATATTACTTTGTAACATAGCTTTTACGACAGGAAACGTATGTAGTGCTATAAAATTGGTAATGAATAAAAAATAAGTCCACATTTGTCTTTCTTGCGTTTCCTTAAGACACTGGGAAGGTGCGGTACGGAACATTACATCACAGTTTATCTTTTAAATGAAGAATTTCATTTTCTAATTGTTCAAATGTTTGTTAAAGGACTTAACTGCGGGGTCATCAGTCTCTAAACTCACAAACTACATATGAACTGCCTTATACTGAAGACGACACAAACAGGCATCCCCGAGGGGGGATTCGAACCTCGACCGTAGCGGCCGTGCAGACTGTGACTGGAGCGCCGCAGACCGCTCGGCTACCGCTGCCGGCTCTTATTTTCTATTAAGAACAAAAAGTGACTAATAAATACCAGAAGATTTTAACTTTTTCAGAAAGACGTCGCTTCTATATTTAGGAACGTTACGGTATCTTCACTACAATTCCAGTCAAATCGGTGAGTGTACAACATAACAAACTTGTTTGGAATGCAAAACTTGCATTATTAAAAGTACCATATCTGCCACCACAGCTGTAGCCGAAGCAAAAACCTCACAGATGTGGCAGTAGAACTTCAAAAACAATGAAAATGTTTTCCATCAAAAAATAAACCAATTCTACAATTAATGTAGCTATATCTGACCCAGAAACGGCAATAATTCTCAAGTCACTCGCTTTTCAAGCGTAAGTAATGAAATTCAAAAGTATACGCATGAATAATAAAGAAGATTGAAGCGTAAGTTTGCGAATCATTAGACACCATACGGAACTGTTAAACGTCAAAGAAAATACTAATAATGGGAAAAACAGACCATAACAGAAATTCATGTTTCTCTTAATGTTTATATTCCTTAATTTTTAATGGGGTAAACTTCAAGTATACGCGTATTCTTAAGTATTTCTTCATGAACAACTTGTTGCTTATATTGTTGGATCACTGAAATTCGGATGTTTTTATATATATTACGTGATTATTCATGTCCATCCATAATTTGCTAATGCTTGAAACCTAAAAGTTGTAGCAACTATTTTGTTAATTATGTAGAAAAATAATTATAAACGAACATGACTCTTACGGCGTCTTGCCCACCGCGGCCGCGGTGGAGTGGCCGAGCGTTCCAAGGCGCCTAGCTGCGGAGCGCGCCGCTGTTCACCGCCGGAGGTTCCAGTCCTCCCGTGGGCATAGGTGTGTCTGTTGTCCTTAGCGTAAGTTAGCTTCAGTAGTTTGTAAGCCTAGGGACTGATGACCATAGTAGGTAAGTCCCATGGATTTACAAACATTTGAACAATGCACTTGCTAGGAGCGCTGGTGTAGTTTCAGTCGGTAACAACTTTCACAGCCGTGAGTGTTGCGACTGTATATGTTAGACTGTGGCGTAGCTGGCAACGATAGTTAACAAGGGACATGTCGATATCAGGACATAAAGTCACAGAGAATATCATTCCGTGCATTTAGTTGTAACAATAACTTCGCCCCGCAGACAAGCTGTGTACGGAATACACAATTTGAGAGAGGGCTTGTAGATAGGCTGAAAGAAACCGGTTGGAGTAATCCTCGAATCGGTCGTCATTTGAATAGGAGCGATGCCAACTTTCGAGGTTGCTGGAAAGAATGGGTGGACCGCGGTCGACCTAGAGAGGTAACAGAACCTGAGAACTGTCCAGTCATCAGAGATGTCGTTGATGCGACGTTAAATCCTGATATTCCTCCCTTTTTATTTTTTTACTCTTCACTTCAATGCGTGGCATCGTTACAGCACAGCGGTACGTAGTCAATATTCGATGACCCGTTTTGTCGCCGTTCCTGGCAAGACGCCCTGGGCTTTTATTTGTCTAAGACAATGCCAGCCCGTACACCATGGAAGTTTCTGCTGATTGCCTTCGTGCTTGCCAAGCCCCACCTCGATCGCCAACTGATGAGCAGCCGAGCGCGTTGAGGCGCTAGGCTACGATGCGCGAGGCCGTTCCCCGACGGGGGTTCGAATCCCCCCTCGGGCATGGATATTTGTGCCGTCTTTAGCATAAGCTAGTTCATAAGTAGTACTCATGACCCCGTAGTTAAGTCCCATAAGCTCTACAAATATTTGAACATTTGAATTAACATTCAACTATTACTACTATTGCTGCTGCTGCTGCTGCTGCTGCTACTACTACTGCTACTGCTGGAGGAAACAAAGTAATTCGAAAATTTCATTAATAAATTGTTATCAAATGTCTAAATTAACAGTAAACAGTTTGAAAATCGTGTGAGTTACAGTAATGGTAACATATCCAGACCAATGATGCCATACAGATTCATCTCTAATTTTCCTCCAAAACCTAAAAAATAAATAAAGATGTTAAAAATATACATTATTCCAATAATTAAGCATAGGGATATGCAAAGATTTTTTTCCCCAAATTAATAAAATCTGGGCTGGAAAGGGTTAAATGACCTATGTTTCCCATTTCAAGTAAGATAAAGAACATTGACTGGACATTGTAGTACTTATTTAATTTGTGTTTGCATCTTAATTTGTTCAGTAGCTGCTTGTAAATTGGGACTTGAAATAATTTTCAAACACAAGGTTTACCACACACTTAAGAGGCAGCCTAAAACTTGCGCCATAATTTCAATGATTTTGGATAAGTTAGTGAGTGTAGAATTTGTTTTAAGGACACCCTGTTTCATCACTGTTTTTAAAGCTTGTGCCTAAACTTCGATTGTGTTAGGCTGGCTGACGTGGCAATTTCTGGAAGTCATCTACATCTACACGCTTGTGCTTACACTATATCCATGTGTTGAAGAGAAAACTGCAGTCAGTCAAGTTGTGTAGGGAGTTGCTTCATACGGAGGTTCTCGCACAAGTTTACTAAGCAGTCTTTGCAGTTTGTGCGATGCCAAAATTCAAGAACCCTGCAGTTGATATCCGAAGTGTGTCACAAAAATTTGTTTAAAGTGAGCTGTAGTCAGTATGTTGTGTTTGCAGTAATCTGAAAATAAATGGAGGTGTACTGAGAGTTCTCATTTAGCCAGTTGGTTTGTCAAAATTGTCTTCTTCATTGGATGTTGGTTCTGAACAAGTTGTAAATTTAAAACTTAAAATTTAAATTTAATAGGTTCCATGCTGTTAAAGATATTCTATTAAGAGATTTAGTAATCAAATAAAAAAATCTCGTTAAGTTATCTGTTTTACCAGTTGTTTGGTTGAACGATAACTTCAGTTGTTCTTTGTTAAGCTTATGGGACTTAACTACGGGGTCATCAGTCCCTAAACTTACAAACTACTTATTTACTACCTTATACTAAGGACGGCACAAATATACATGCTCGAGGGGGGATTCGAACCCCTGACCGTAGTGGCCGTGCAGACCGTGACTGGAGCGCCTTACTCCCCTCGGCCACCGCGGCCGGCCGATAACTTCATTTGACAGCTGTTATTTCTTGGAGCAATGCGGCTTGTTTAAGAGTTAAAGGTGGGGCATAAATCCTTGAATTTGAAAATTGTGCATAGTTTTGAGAAAAATACAAACTCGATATGGATGATGTAATATGCTGTTACCAGTAGTAAATTGCTGATGCTTTGTCAGTGAAATGTATTATTGCGTTTTCTCAAAATGGGCCCAGTCTTTCCATCCTAGCAACTCTGTGTCCTGCTTTCACCCGTAAGTGGCAAGAAAATTAATAGGCCCTAACTTACGAGCTACGATTAGTTTTCCATTTTGGCCAGGGTGAAAATCATATTACTTATTGTATGCGGTTTACTTTCCATATTTTGAAATGTGGTATTGTGGATTAAAGAAGATAAAAACGTCCACAGAACATAGACTCTTCGTTACTGTGGAATTAATTTCTCCTACCGAATAAATGTTTATAGCTGTTAAGGTATTTGATTTAAGAGTTCATATTTACTGAAATTTTTGTTTTGATCCATACTACTTTCAAAAGTTACAAAAGCTTGTAGTAGAAGAGAGATGTTTCACAAAAGCAGAATGAATAAGTAAGTGTACATAACTTTTAAGGCCTTCATTTTAGAGTCTGAATTTACAGACGTTGGTATCACCTCCTAAGGTATGGAATAATTTTTATCATTCTGTATAAGCGATGCTGAGAGGATTAGGAAGTCATTCTGGCAGCGATGCGGACTACAAAAGGGAGAATTCTCTGTTGGCCCACAATAACTTAAATGGCTCAAGGAAATGAGAAACTGACAGTCGTAATATTTGTTCACAGGGTTATTTTTTCTTATATGTCTGGACAGGTCATTCATTTGTGAAACTGGTTGCAGATGAGAACAAAAGGCGCGGTGGAATGGCCGAACGCTGTAAGCCGCCTTGCTGTGAATCGCGCGCTTGCTCGCCGTCGGTGGTTCGTGTCTTGTCTCGGACATGGTGTGTGTGTGTGTGTTGTTTTTAGGTAGTTTAAGTTAGTTTAAGTAGTTTCTAAGTCTAGGGACTGATAACCGCAATAGATAAATCCCATATATTTACAACATTTGAAAATTTTAGAACAAAATACGAAATACACACACCGAAAAAAGTGTATCACCACGATTCTAAGGGTAATGACCGTTTACATAAAACGGAATAGAGATACCCAAAAACAACATTTCAGTTCTCTTTATTATTCATGGAAATAGAAATGGGCAAGCTGTATGACAATAACCTAGACATTTTGAATTTGTGTTCCAGATTGTATAAAGGAAACGAATTTGCTGTAAGAGTCTGCGATTTTCATTTTCATTAGTGACAAAAACCGCCAAGATCGCTAAAATTATATTTATTTATTAGATGGTTTCGGCATCTGCCATCATCAGATCTAAAAACCTCTGAACTTGGTCAAAGTTCAGCTGACCTTTACTATGCAATTACAGATATCTTTAGATCTAATAGATATCACAGTTTTCATTGTGGCACCGTATAACACAGGGTCTTCAACAACATGACCCAAAGGGCATATTTAAGTGATGTGCATACCATTTATAACTTGCCACTATGATGTTGGTTCATCTCAAGTATATTTCTTAACATACCTGGACAAGTAAGATTTGATAATGACTCTTTAACGAGTCGAAACTAGTCATATAAGAGCAATAAGCGATCTATAGCAATAAAGATCTTATAAAAGGATTCAGAACTATTATATTAAAATATCGCCTCCTAAATATCCTAAACAAGATGTTAGGTAATTATAATATCTTTAGATCTGTTGATGGCAGATGACGAAACGCCATAATGGATAAATATAATACGCGTAACTTGTCTCTTTGCATTGACTCATGCCAGTATTCTTCGACATACTGTCGTATAGATAATCAAGGGACTGTTGGTCCAGATTGCCCCACTACTCAACGGTGATTTGTCAGAGATAGCTAAGTTCGGTTGGTAGATCGTCTCGTCAAAAAGAGTTCAAATGTTCAAATGTTTGTGTAGCTTATGGGACTTAACTACGGGGTCATCAGTCTCTAAACTTACAAACTACATATCAACTAACTAAGTCTAAGGACGGCACAAATATCCATACCCGAGGGGGGATGCTCAGAACATAGTGTCAACCAACTTGCCGGCCGCGGTGGCCGACGGGACTAAGGGGCTTCAGTCACGGTCTGCACGGCCACTACGGTCGGGGGTTCGAATCCCCCCTCGGGCATGGATATTTGTGCCGTCCTAGTTCGTAAGTAGTTCATAAGTAGTTTGTAAGTTTAGGGACTGATGACCCCGTAGTTAAGTCCCATAGACTATACAAACATTTGAACATCAACCAACTTCGCTACCTGGCGAAGATAATACCCTCTTCCAGAGAGGTCTCTTTTGTCACCTTTCGACCATGATTATTTTGGTACAACACTAAGAACAGGCTACGTCGCCATCTCGCCAAGTAAGCTTGTCTCTGGCCACCCAGCAGACACCAATGCAGACGACATGCGAAGCCATGCGTTCTTAACTAAAGTAAACGAGGCACTAAGCGCAAGGTGCCGACTGTAAGCCATTGCGCGATAGCCAGTCAGTACTAAAAAGAACCTTCCACATTCACGTGAACACACAATTTCAATCACACGGGTGGAAACATATGTAAACATGGGGCATTGATCACTAATAAAAAGAATAAAATAATTGACCTAGAAATAGACAATATTAATGGTGGAGAAAAACTTAAGAGTAATGAATAACTGAAAATGCAACACGACCATACATTCAGTGGACGTGTTTCAAGGTATACCAGGCTGCTTGCAAGAAGTCCCCAACGATCGTCTGGTTAAAGGCAGATGAGAGTCTCATCTGTGAACAGTACTTGCTGCCACTTCTGACGAGTCCAACCAACATGCTATTTGTTCCATCTCTAGCGCACAGCAGCGGTGGCGTGGCCGAGCGCTCTAAGGCGCCTTGCTGCAGAGCATGCGGTTGCTCGCCATCGGAAGTTTGAGTCCTCTCTAGGGCATGGGTGTGTGTATATTGTCCAAGTGTAAGTAATTTGAGTACTTTGTATGTCTAGGGACTGGGCCAATACTTTTACAAACATTTGAACATTTTTACATCGTGCTGCGTAGTCTCTAGGTGTCGAAGCCGGACTTCGCCATGGACGCCGGGAGTGCAGTTGCAAGTCATGCAGACACTTACGTAGAGACTAAACACGTCGTCCTATGGCTTCACGAAAATCAGTGTTCAGCATGGTGGCATTCCTCTTGGGGTTCCTCCGAGCTGAAATCCGTAAGCAGCGGTATCAGCTGCTGTGATAGTATTTGGGTGGCCAGAGCGGGGCGGGTCATCGACAGTTCCTGTAGCTCTGTACCTCCTCAACGTCCGAACAGCATCACTTTGGTTCACTTCGAGACGTCTGGAAGCTTCCCTCGATGGAAATCCCTTCTTACACAAAGTAACTATACCAGCGCATGGCAGGACTACAGTTAAAACTGGTATGTTGTTTGGTGGGATATAGGTAAGGCTGTTCTATTGATTGGAAAAACAGGGTCGCTACAAGGATTTGGCAATAGTGAGCCAGCTAAAGGAGTTCTGTTTCAAAAGCCACTCATTCAAAACTAATCTGATGTTAAATGCAGCATTAATAATTATCATCAGCCGGTAGTTAACACTCACAATAACTAAATAACTAACTTTCCAATCAATCTGATTAAAGATTAGTTGAACAATTTTTTTTAAATTCATTAACACTCTAATTATGTTTAGTTATGGCCCTAATATTAATACCTACACAGTTAATTAGGAAACAGTGGGTTTAAACTGATTGAAAGCACAATGGATATTTTGAACACAGCAAGAACAATACGTAATCTGGATAAGGCTCACTGATTACAGTATAAATTTGACTGCGAGAGAAGGCTCGAAAAACACAAACCACTTTCTAAACACGCAACTGCAAGAATTTATTTCGCTAACTGACTGATTGCAGAAACTTAGTATCTTGTTCATCCGTGTAGTATTGCACAACATTCACTATTATTATTAAACGTCACACCAATAAAGAAATATATTAATCAAACTCAGCTTAGTCAATATTATGCTTTGATTTTAATAGCCAATAACTTTTTACTAAAGGAAGAGGGTCAGCTTTCTAACTACAAAAGTGAAACAGGTAAAGAAGTTCAACTTTCTGAATTATTATTAACAATAATTATTACATTACCTTATGATTGAAGAACAACACAATCTCCTCAGACTGATACATATATGAATGATACAAAATCTTATAAAGACAGAACTCTGTCTGTGAAAATCAGATTTCAAAATTGTTCCATCAACTCGTACAAAAGCAGCTAACCAAAGCACGTCCGATCAATACCAGAGCTACACACCGACTCTCTGTTTCTGTTCAACTACTACTCACATACATAGTCTTTGACAGAGATGTTACAGAACAGACTAAACCATAGACGTAGTTACTCAAAGAAGTTCATATAACATTTTACATCCAAGTATCGATAGAAGACAGGCTATCGATACAAGACAGACGAAACAATATTATTGAATTTGTACAGGCATGTTTCACAGTCAACACAAGCAGTGTACTGCCTTCCTAGTGTTATGCCTGGAACTGGTCGGCTGTCTAACCCACTCAGCCAAATTGGTATTGCTCATGCGTGTTTGCTTACATCTTGAGTTGAGTGACATTTGAGGAGCAACTAATCAAAACATATAATGTCCTTTGATTCAAATTTTTCAGGAGAAGCGAACAACTGATAACAAGTTTTGATGCGTTTTATTAACACACCTTCATTACTTCACATTAATTTTTATATTTGAAAATGTTATAATATTATTAGACATTCGCACTTCATATGAGTTGTATCATTTATAACAACATAAGATTAATGTATACTTCAAGGAATGCTACAAAGCTTTAATTTTTCCAGGTTCTTTATCTAAGCAATCACAATCAATATGTCCAGGAGTGAAGCTGCTGCATGGAACTTCTAAAGCCGACACGAAAAAATTAAGTTTTTTTTTCCTTGCCAAGGTGTCCGAATCTGAAGATTTCCCTGATTTCAGTTTTCACTTCTCGTTTTGATCTTTTTTTCTTGTCCCACGATCTATACCATCCTTCCCAACAACCACACATTCTTTTTCTAAATCCATTGGGAGCAATACACACAAACCACAACACTATACTGCCGCTGTGCACTGCTAACAATAACGACTTGGCTCAAGTAGTGTCAAAAAATGCCAGAAGGCGACAATGCCGTAGGCTATAATGCTTTGAAGTATTGTAAGCCCTGACACGTGTTAGACTTTCCAGTATTGCCAAATTGGAGGAAAGGAAAATAAAAACTTAAATGGTGGACATTGTACTTTCTGATTCATTCAGTAATGTGGACAATAGACGATTTGTTTTAACCATGCATTTTCAAAATACTATTTCAGTGTAAATACATACAAATAGATTAAATCAGAATGCAGAGCACATAAAATACCTCCGAAAACCATATCAACTCAGTTTTGTCCGGAAGTCTACAATATACGTTTTGATTAATTGCTTCTCATTTACGGTCTTGATGCAGTGTAAACATTCAACGCCAGTGTTCAGGAGATTTGGAACCGAGACGATGGATCACTTGTTTCGATCTGAGTAGAAGCATGACGGCTCCTATATTACTGTATGCATTACCAATGCTGTGGACCACTAGTAAGATGACCTCACTCGAGTCTCAAGCAGGATACTGGCCTCCGTTTATGATAAGCTTTGGACGGTATTCGCCATGCTGCTCGTTACCTACTGGAACAAGAATAGGAAGGAAGCTTACAGTTTAACGCCCCGTTTACACCGTGGTCACTGGAGACGTAGCTTACCTTTGGAGTATTGGATAAGTATGGCTTTTCATTTTCAAAGGAGTGAAAACCTAAATGTGGATGACCGAAGATGGATCTGAACCACCGTCCTCCCGAATGCGAGTGCTAACCACTGCGACACCTGCCTCGGTTCGCCTGCTGGGACAGTGCCGATGTGGTTGGACTATGCTGCCGCCGCCGATGCGTACCGGAAACTCGTGGGCAGCGTGTGCTGACCTCATGAAATAGGTCAGGCGACGGAGTTCTCTTACAAGCCATCTGACCATCACATATGAAAATGATCATTTCAACGACCTCTACAAAACCCTGAAAGTGAACCTGGAAGTCGTGAACACTATTATTCCAAGTGGCATCTACATCTAAACCCCAACAAAGCAACCAGCATCACAATGCACCTCAGCAACAGAGATACAAAGAGAAAATTACAGCTCTCTATGAACGGCCAGCAGATTAGAAATGAGCAAAGGCCTAAACATTTGGGAGTGAAACTAGATCGCACTAGGGCACCTTGATATAGATGGGCATGTGCATCCGCCATTTTTGTTCC
Organism: Locusta migratoria; assembly: GCA_026315105.1. NCBI lineage: Eukaryota > Metazoa > Arthropoda > Insecta > Orthoptera > Acrididae > Locusta > Locusta migratoria. Next base: position 108,353,744 of record CM048745.1, read on the forward strand.
TTCGCGTCGACGAGAGACGACAACATAGGGCAATCAGTATGCTTTCAGCATGGTAGCTGTATAGCTCCGGATTGTTATAATTGTTCAGAAAATCGTTTTGTATCTCCGTGAACCCTGAAAGCAGTATATTGATATACTGTCATCGTGAGAAGTAGACACCAATAAGGACTTCAAAACCATGCGAAGTGGATGAAATCATTTTTAATGACGCACGATTTCAATAGATTGTAAACGGCCGTTTCCAACACATTTTTAGCGAAGGTCCGACCAAAACACTTTTGTTACCGACTTTTATTTATACATATATTTGCGACAACCAAAAAGTATCAACATATAGACTAAAACAATATAATTCCTTGTAAAGGATCATACTGTTTTTACTAATTACAGTGGCTCGTACTTGTAAACCAAGTTTGAAACTACTGTGATGTTAAAATGCACGAACTTCTGTGAGCCTACGTCTTAGCGATGTTGTGGTTAGTGTCTTATCTCCGAACTAGAGCTCATTCGCCTATTGGAGGCAATCAGTATTTAATGACTGAATTAGGTGTTTTTTCACAAGTCGTAACTGAAAACCTTTCTAAACATCTACGTATTTTCGTATTAACTTATTAAAAAAACTAATTTTTAGTTTCATTTTGAAGACAGTCAATTTGGAAAAAAATAAATAAAATAAAATAAAAAATAGAGCGGCTTCCAACCATTATCATTGATCCATTCCTCTCTTATTCATAAATCTTTTATTGCGTCCTAGTTTATCATTGTAATGTACTTTTATAGCTCGTGCCCTTAAAAGAATTTTATATGAATTTTGGAAAATATTCCGCAATAAAAGCACAGACTGAGATTCTATTTTGATCAAATTTATCTCATCACATTCGAAAACGTAGAGTTATAGCGAAGCTATGGAAGTGCATTTTGCAACAAATAAAACTGACTTGTTCAATGCGAAAAAATTTCTCCTAATACACACCCAGGTGGGCAAATTCGAAAAATATATATTTTACGATTATTCAACCTGTATTAAAGTAATTTATTATGACTAGATGAATTTTTAATCCAAATCTTTATTTACCTCTTGATATATGTATTACAAGTGCAGCAAGCGATATTTCAAAGCAATAACACCTAAGAACTCCGCCTTTGAGAAGTTCACGCTATCGCCACTTGGAACAAAAATGGCGGCAAAACTGCTGCTGTAGCAGAAGTTGATGAGCATGCCCTTCTATATACATATGCCCTAGATCGCATTCTGACGTAAAACGTACATCTAGACGATACAAAACAGGAGCTAAAATCAAGCAGTGCTATCCACTCGAAACTGGATGGAACGACATGAGGTTTTGAAGCGAGCACTTCTAGGACTTGAGCACTGGCCCCTGTTTACAAGGTAGCTGCATTCTGTTCACCAATCTGAACGAAGAGCGCACACGTAACTAAAGTGGACATCTAGCTTACGGAAAAAAATGAGGATAATCTCAGAGAGCGACCGTTTTTAGCACCAACATACATAGAGAGACATGATTGTCATAATAAAATAATAGAAATCAAATAAAAAACTGAAATATTTATGTGTCCCTTTCTCCTGCAAGCTATTAGACAGTGGGACGGTAGGGAAATATCATGAAAGCGGTTCGATAAACCCTGCGCCAGGCTCTTAAATGTGATTTGCAGAGTAAATATGTAAAGCTAGAACTCTCCGCGCCCTGTGCCTGACTCCCCATCGTCGCAAACATAAAGCTCTGTGAAGTTAGCAATCACAGATAGTCCTAAGAGCATAAGGAAAAATTCTAAAGCATTCGGACCTTCCTCTCCACCAAGATATAAGACAAATAGGCTCAAATCCAAGTCAGTTGTATGCAAAATAGTCGAAGAATTTCGAGTCTTCGACTCGGAAACAGCTTGGTAGGAACTGTGGGCTGCAGGTGAACGCAATAACCGAAATTTGGTGAAAGGCTCTACAAAGAAGATTGATGGGTTCAACCTTCCGAGGAAATTGTGCACAGCTCCGAACTGCGTCTGTATAAGTAAAAAACTTGATATGCAAGTGCGGTCTGTCAGACAGTCCTGAATGTAAGTGCGACGAAATTCAGTCAATGGACCATCTACTCCTGTTTGAACGGTACGGCTGTGATGGTGAACTGAAGGACATACACACACTCTGTGGCTCCCCGTATCACTTAGTGATTATAAGGGCGTTTGTAAAAAATATTGTTATCAGTGTACAGCTATAAAATTACTGTAATTAATATAATATGCTTTTATTTATATGGAGTCTATTCTTCTCGATCCCTTACGGGAATCCAGTATAGGCTACAAGCAAGTGGAATTAAATGGGCAGGGGGCACTACAATCGTAGTTTTCTACAGATATTTTGGGATGGGAGGGAAGCGTGCCTGGCTAGTCTAGCTGGTTAAGGACTTCCGGTTCGAATCATGGTCCAACACAAATTTTCATCTTTTCCATTTTATTTATTTCAATGCCCTGAAACGATAGAAATGTGTAAATATTTTGAATTAGTAATATGATATGTGCTGGCTGTCTTTGTAGGTGCCGAACGAGTTAATAAATAAGCCGTGAGAATGTCGGAGCACTACATCTACATACATACTCCGCAATTCACCGTAAGGTACGTGGCGGAGGGTACCCTGTACCACTAATAGTCCTTTCCTTTCCTATTCCACTCACAAAAAAAAAAAAAAATGCCTTCGTACGAGTCCTAATTTCTCTTATCTTGTCTTTGTGATCACCACGCGAAATGTAAGTAGGCGGCAGCAAGATCGTACTACACTCAGCTTCAAATTCCGGCCCTCCAAATTTGCTCAACAGAAATTCATGAAAAGAAGTCGTCTTTCCTCCATCGATCCCCAATTGAGTTGCCGCAGCATTTCCGTGAGACTCGCGCATTGGTCGAACCTACCAGTAACAAACCTAGCTGTTCGCCTCTGAACTGCCTCTATGTCTTCCTTTAAACTGATCTGCTGCGGTTCCCAAACACTTGAGCAATACTCAAGACGTGGTCTTACAATCGTTTCATATTCGCTCTCCTTTACAGGTGAAGTACATTTTCCCAAAATTCTCCCAATAAACCGAAGTCGGCTGTCCGCAAATTCAAATGTTCAAATGTTTGTAGAGTCTATGGGACTCAACTACGGGGTCATCAGTCCCTAAACTTACAAACTACTTATGAACTAGCTAATCCTAAGGACGTCACAAATATCCATGCCTGAGGGGGGATTCGAACCCCCGACCTTAGTGGCCGTGCAGTCCGTGACAGGAGCGCCTCAGTCCCCTCGGCCACCGCGGCCGGCTCGGCTGTCCGCCTTACTCACAACTGTCCTTACATGTTCGTGCCATTTCACATCGCTCTGCTATGTTACGCCTAGATATTTGAACGACGCGACAGCATCAAGAAGCTCACTACTAATGCTGTATTCGAACATTATGGGATTGTTTTTCCTACTCATGCGCATCACCTTACATTTTGCTACATTGAAAGCTAACTGCCATTCTTCGCACCAACTAAAAATTTTGTCTAAGTCATCCTGTATGCTATTACAGTGAGATAAAGACGACACCCTCCCATACACCACAGCGTCATCAGCAAACAGCCGCAGAAAAGGAAGCAAAGTTTTATATTTCGACTCGAAGTGAGCGAATTGGGCCCGCCTGACTGCAGTGTCATACTCACTGTTATGCAGGGGCATGTGGTCGGCATATCGCTCGCTAGCTCGGTCGTTTAGAACACCCTCTTCCAGTACTCCGATCAAGGGAAATAGTCGTCAGTGGCGGGAATGGACCATTCTGCTACGGGCCAGTGTATACAGCCTGGTGAATGAACAGCCCCGACCCCTGGAAACTGAAAAATGGGCGGTGGCGTCCTACAGTAGCCACCAGCACTAGCGGACGTGCGGGTCTGGAAATAATACGCTGCGTACGACTTCACTGCACACCTGGCGAGAAACTATTGTCTCACACACGGAAGAGTATCGCCTGGCAGAACACTGGTATTGATTTAAGGTGAAGATGTCTAACTAAACGTAATGAGAAATGCAAAGTGACTGTGTAAGCTGGTGATGGCTATCGGGTGAGCGTCTAGTGGTGACTTCATGTTCCTGTTTACGTCGGCAGACCTTGGCCGCTGCATTTTTGGCTCGAACCCGGGGAGGGAAATAATTTGCGCGGCTCGCCGGGTGTCCGATGGTGGCCATTCCCACGCTGCCGCCTTGACCCCTGGCCTGCCGTCCTCCCACACCTGCAGCAGCACGCAGCCCAGCGTGAAGCAAGCGTGCGAGTGGGCTGCACACACGGCTGCCCGAGCACGCAGCCCACAGCCGAGGCTACGGCGCTGCCACAGCCTCGGCTAATCAAACAGGGAGACCACTTGAGTATCGGATTTTAGAATTTCTTTATACGAGGCGCGTCCAGAAAGTAAGTTCCGCTGGGTTATATAAAACGAACGGGTACAGGTACAGAAAAAATATTGATTGTACAAAAATATACAACAGTTAAACTACTTTTCTACATAGCTTCCGAAATTATATAGGCAATTGTCATAGCATGGCACAAGGTTTTGTGTGCCTTTTTCACAGAATGTTGCCGCCTGTGTATTACTTACTTACTTACTTTTCTTGTCCGGAACTAGACTTCTAACTTCCAAAAATTATCAGCCGATATGGCTTTGTCGTTAGCCCCCCATAAGTCTTCCATTGTACAGGGCTTTTCTAAATGTGGACAAATAAGCAAGTCGCAAAGAACTTTGTATGACGGGCAACCACAGCTAAAATATTTATCCATATTTAAGCAACTTTCACACAGTTAAAAATTAGGTGTTACAATTGTGAGAGTCTGAATGAAAGTCCTTGATCCACTTGAGCTCAAGTGGATCAAGGACTTTCATTCAGACTCTTACAATTTTAACACCTAATTTTTAACTGTGTGAAAGTTGCTTAAATATAGATAAGCAGGTGTTGAGGATCCTGTACAGCACCACAAAGACACAGAGTGTTCTCATTATATTTTAGAAAGCCCCATCGCTGCATGTTTGTCTTGCACTTTGGCACTTCTACCCTCATACGGTTCAGGGTTCTCCAGATTGTGAATGGCAGGTCTCCACTAGGTGCAAGTTCTTCTTTTGCTGCTTTATGTGGGCTTCTCAAATCCATTTCCCACCTTGCAATACGGTTCTCTGTGGCCGACCCTTCCAATGCTCGGGTACGTGACAGGAAGCTCTTCCTCCAACTAAGCCGTCGGTCAGCAGGCTGGTGTCCATATAGAGGGTGACGCATGTCCTTTTCTTGCTTCGTTTTTTCAGCTCGGCAGCAATGTCACGTCGTATGTTGGGCGGTGCGATCTCCATAATTAAGTACATCTTGTGTAGTGGTGTTGGTTTCAGGCACCCAGTCACAATCCGTGCCATTTCATTCACCGCGATGTCAACTTTTCTCGCGTGTGTTGACGAACTCCATACTGGAGCGGCGTATTCCGCAGCTGACACACTAAGCGCAGGGCTGAGGTTCTCAGGACTTTTGGGTTTGCACCCCAGGATCCGTTAGTTAATTTCCTGATGATGTTGTTTCTCGCTGAGATTTTCTCCCTTGTGGCATTGCAATGATGTTTATAGGTCAGTGTGCGCTCCAGTGTGACACCGAGATATTTGGGCGTCGGACAATGCGCGAGTCGTTCACCTCTCCATGTAACATTCAATTCCCTATTTGCCTCCGCGTTCTTTAAATGGAAAGCACAGACCTGCGTCTTGGAAGGGTTCGGCCATAGGTGGTTTGCCTCATAATACTGGGAGAGGGATTCCAAGGTACTGGATAATTTCTCCTCAACATCCAGAAAATTCATACCTTGTGCTGCAACTGCAGTGTCATCGGCCTGTGTATACAACCATGTGGTAACATATTCTTTCAGCTCCTCATCATCGTTGAAGTGTTGTCCACCAAGGACAGATTTTAGGTGTTAGAAGAGGATTACTGCCAAAAGATTTTTGTTTTCGCGATAATGCCTGACCTCACACACCGAATGTGACCAAACAATTCTTACTGAAATTTCAATGGGACCTGTTTGATCATCCTCCATACAGCTCGAACCTCTCTCCTAGCGACTTTCATCTCTTCTTACACCTAAAATCTGTCCTTGGTGGTCAACACTTCAACGATGATAAAGAGCTGTTACCATATGGTTGAATACACAGGCAGCAACCTTCTGTGAAGGATGCATACAAAAACTTGTGGCACGCTATGACAAGTGCCTACAAAATTTCGGCAGTTATGTGGAAAAGTAGCTTCAGAGTTGTAGAATTTTGTACAATAAAAATTTCTTCTGTATCTGTGTACAATTTCATTTTATTACAAAACGGAACTTACTTTCTGGACGCGCCTCGTATTTATGGTACGTGAAGTTCAGAACTTAAACAACAATCAGCCAAAGCCATTCCACGCAAATCTCAAAAAATGCTCGAGAAAATCGACTCTGTAGTATGAATAATTAATGTAGTTGGAGCACCTGTTGGTGTAGCACAGCTGGTAGCGTTCTGGTCTCCCAACCGTCGGGTCGATTACTACTTTTGCTTTTTGTTACGATTAGTTGTCATTGATGACCACAATTTTCGTGCTCCATGTGAATGAACGTTTTTAATTCCTTTAGTTCTTTTACTTTTTACATTTACCGTACCTACTGAAGAATGACTACTGGCTGCATTACGGTTGTTTCTGTGTTTATTGGGTACTTGCTGAAAACCCGGCGTTACCCGGGTATTTATTTATATATTCCTGCCATTTTTCATTTGTATAATCTCTTGGGAATACAATTAGTAGTAAAAAGTAATAGATTAAAACTTGCCGGCCGCGGTGGCCGAGCGCTCTGCGGTGCGTCAGTCACAGTCCGCACGGCCACTACGGTCGGGGGTTCGAATCCCCCGCAGGGCATGGATATTTGTGCCGTCCTTAGTGTTAGTTCGTAAGTAGTTTTTAAGTTTAGGGACTGATAACCCCGTAGTTAAGTCCCATAAGCTCTACAAACATTTGAACATTTGATTAAAACTTGGTGCGTAATGGGGCTGTTTTCCATGAACGTTACTGTTTATGTCCTCATATTTCATAAACTACGTGTCGTAATGTGGTACAAATTAGAAGGTACATTCGACTACATGTGTGTATATTGTCTGTAAAATATCCTGCGGCTTTAATTTATAGTGTACATATTATAAATTGTAACGTCATACCGAATGCCGTAGTTATACTACATAAACAGCGGAAAAGTAGAAAGCGAGAAACTTTTTTCCTTTCATCATTTTACTGTGGTTGCCAGCGAGAAAAAGTTTAATAAAGGTTCGAAATTATGTTTAAAGTTTGTTGCAAGTCGCTAAGTACTGTCATTCTCATACAGTGTATTTCGAAAGTCTCGCCGCATTATATGGCATTTTTTGCGATTTCTATTGGATATGACGTAATATCTTTTGAACCATGTGTCGTATGTGATTCTTAACCATGCAGCAATTGTTACCTCACGGTAAGGAATGTGTGCACCAAAATTGGTTGAAATCGGTCCAATGGTTTAGGAGAAAATGAGCAGCATTGTCGAAAATGCAGCAGTTTTTCGCGCATCTCATTGTTTATGACGTCATATCTCGTGAACTATATATCGTATGTGATTTTTACACTTACGGCGACCGTCCTCATGGATTGAAGCTTACGCGTACAAAATTTCATAAAGATTGCAAAAACAACTGCTAGATTTGTATGCAACACGTACAAACATCGGACACTCTGCTTTATATATTAGATGAGAAAGATCTTATTACACCGTCAAAGGAGAAAGTATAAAAATGCAGTAAATGAAACAGGCAAAATGGAGTACAGACGACTAAGAAATGAGATTGACAGGAAGTGCAAAATGGCTAAGCAGGAGTGGCTAGAAGCCAAATGCAAATCTGTAGAAGAATGTATAAGAAAGGTAAAAGTAGATACCGCCTACAGGAAAATAAAAGAGACATTTGGGCACAAGAAAAGCAACTCTACGAATATCAATAACTCAGATGGGAAACCAGTTCTCAGCAAAGAAGGGAAAGCTGAAAGGTGGAAAGAGTACATAGAGCAGCTCTTCAAAGGAAATGAACTTAGAGACAATGTTGTAGGAAGGGAAGAGGAAGTAGATCAAGATGAAATAGGAGATACTATACTGAGAGATGAATTTGACAGAGCCCTGAAAGACCTAGGTCAGAACAAGGCCCCAGGAGTAGATGACATACCCTCAGAGCTACTAAAGTCTCTGGTAGAGCCAGCCATGACAAAAATATTTGAACTGGTGTGTAGGATGTATGAAACAGGCGAAATACCTTCAGACTTTAAGAAAAATGTAATAATCCCCATTCCAAAGAAAGCAGGTGCAGACAGGTGTGAAAATTCAAGAACCATCAGTCTGATAAGTCATGGTTGTAAAATTTTAACACGAATTATCTACAGGAGAATGGAAAAGCTGGTAGTAGCTGACCTCGGGGAAGATCAATTTGGGTTCAGGAGGAACGTAGGAACCCGGGAGGCAATACTCACTTTACGTGTTATCTTAGAAGATAGATTAAGGAAAGGTAAACCTACATTTTTAGTTTTTGTAGATTTGGAGAAAGCTTTTGACAATGTTGACCGGAGTACACTCTTTCAAATTCTGAAGTCAGCAGGGGTAACAAACAGGGAAAGGAGAGTTATTTACAACTTGTACAAAAGCCAGACCGTAGTTATTAGACTCGAAGGGCATGAAAGGGAAGCATCAGTTGGGAAGGGAGTAAGACAGGGTTGTAGCCTTTCTCCGATGTTATTCAATTTGTACATCGAGCAGGTGGTGAAGGAAAGCAAGGAAACATTTGGTATAGGGGAAGAAATAAAAACATTGCGTTTTGCTGATGACATTGTAATTCTGTCAGAGACAGCAAAGGACCTGGAAGAGCAGTTGAATGGAATGAACAGTGTGTTGAAGAGAGCGTATAAAATGAACAGTAACAAGAGCAAAACAAAAATAATGGAATGCGGTCTTAGAAAATCAGGCGATGCTGAAGGAATTAGATTAGGTAACGAAACAATGATGGTGGTAGATGAGTTTTGTTACTTGGGTAGTAAAATAACATGAGATGGTCGCAGTACAGAGGATATAAAATGCAGAATAGCAATGGGAATAAAAGCATTTTTGAAAAAGAGAAATTTGCTAACATCGAATGTTAAGTGTAAGGAAGGCATTTGTGTGGAGTGTTGCCTTGTACGGGAGTGAAACATGGACGATAAGCAGTGCGGACAGGAAGAGAATACAGGCTTTTGAAATGTGGTGCTACAGAAGAATGCTGAAAATTAGGTGGGTAGATCGCATAACTAATGAAGAGGTACTAAACAGAATTGGTGAGAAAAGGAATTTTTGGTATACCCTGACCAAAAGAAGAGATCGCTTGGTAGGACACATCCTTAGACATCGAGGAATCGTAAATTTAGCATTGGAGGGAAGTGTGTGGGGTAAAAATCGCAGAGGGAGACCAAGAGACGCGTATAGTAAGCAGATTGAAGTGGAGGAGGGTTGCCGTTCTTATGAGGAGATGAAAAGGCTTGTTCAGGATAGGGTATTGTGGAGAGCTGCATCAAACCAGTCTTCGGACTGAAGACCATAACAACAACAACTTTTCATACGAGCTTTACTCATTTTATTTTATTTATTTCCTGATGTCAGTTAAATACGGGCACCTGAGGTTTCATTAGCATGCTCCGTTGGTCAGGACGTTCTAGTTCTTTCATTTCATGTGTGTCCTGGGGAATAACTACTGGCTGACGTATGGTCGTTTCTGTGTCCTTGGCCGTGGAAAGAGGCTCCTCTTCTTCTTGCTTTTATTTACCTTGTTGAATGCCACACTTATTTCTTTTCATGCTGTGAGGCTCGTACGTACACTTGACGTATGATTTGTGTACTCAATTTATGAGGACTTTTAGTTTCCTTTACTCAATATCTTTGCCGGAGAATTGGCGGTTGTACTGACGAACTATATTTGTTTCTTTGTTGAAGGACAGCAAATGCTGCCCTGGGGCTTTGTTTTGTTTTGGTAGAAGGGCTATTATGTTTCACAGGAGTTCTGTTTTGTTTCTTCTTAAGATCGTTCGAATCCTGTTGTGACAGATTTTTTTTTAAATTTCGTTGTGTTAGAATACTTACACAATTTTAATATGTAATGGCAATTTTTAAGAAAAATTGACCTTTTTGTTTATTCGTAATTTTATATATTTTATAAAAGGTCGTTAATGATGGTTTCTATCAAAAACACTTAAGTTTTATTTATTACAGTATTGTCATCACTATTATTTGACGACAGTAGTCTCTGATGTTTTTTTTTTTTTAGAGCTATGACGCTGTTCTTGAGAAGTCATCTCCTTAGCTACTAACGGCTTTCCAAGCAGCTAACCTACTCAACCATCGTTTTATGTGACGACCAGATGTACAGCTCGTCTACATACACATAAAAACTGACAAAACACGTTAAATTACAGATCCCAAAATGTTTTATGTGACTGAATTTTGAATGGAAAAAAATTCGGTCACAGCGGTAAACGAACCACTGATTCTAAGAGTGCGAAGCCAGAACGCTACCACCTTACATGCTGCAATTGATTCAATTCTTCGTACTTACGTGTACTTGCAAAACTACAAAGTCGATTTTCTCGAGAATTATTGAGAGTTGCGTCGAATGGCTTTGGCTGATTGGTAGTTCAGTTCTGAACTTCACGTACCATAAATATAAAAAAATTCTAAAATCCGATACCCAGCCGCGGCGGAGTGGCGTTGGGGTTCGAATCCCCCATCGGGCATAGATGTTTGTGTCGTGTTTAGTATAAGGGAGTACATAAGTAGTTTGTAAGTTTAGGGACTGATGACCCCGTAGTTACGTCCCTTCAACTTAACAAACGCTTGAACGTTCCGCTACCTATGTGGTCTCATTGTTTTAGGAAAACTCCATCCGTAGGGAACTTTATCCCGTTCTAGCTGTTGAACCAAAGCGTCACGCACCACTACTCCCTACGTGCTGTAGACGAGTACGGCCAGATTTTTTTTTTCAGCGTTGGGTTTATTTATTTCGTATGCCTTTATTTAGACTGATCAACAATAATGAGCATGGTAATACTTTATGCATAAAATGTAGAGAAAATGAATGAAATTTAATCGTGACTAGCTGCAAACCGGCGTTGCACGTATTTCTCTCTCCTCCGGTCGTCTCTCACCGTCCATCTCTTTCTCTCCCATTTCTCTGCCTATCTCCTTGATCCCACCTCTCAGCCTCTCGTCCCTCCCTCTGTTCATTCAGCTTCTTCTACGTGTCCCCATATTTATCTGTCAACTCCCGTGGTGGTCAGTGAAACATTGACAACGTTAATTGCAAGGTACCCTTTGCCATGCACTATATGCTGACATGCGCTGTAAAGAAATATTTCCATGAAAACATTCATACATGAGCGGATTTTCTAATACTCAGTAAAACTGTGTCAAAGTTCCCTCTTGTTCTGATGGTCAAGACTGCACAATTTCTTCAACTTACGAATACAACTGTAGATTTCAATGAATTGCGAACAAACAAACACATCAAGGGGCATTCTTCTTTATTTATACCGGGTGATGAAAAAGTCAAATTTATACTGACTTTTTCATCACCCGGTACATTAAGGTCTTATGAGAATTATAACTAGCAATGTTACTTCCGATTGCAACGAAATTTTCCAAAATCTCATAGGATGTATTTGTCTCATTAAACTTGTTCTGAAATTAAATATATTTGGAGACATTATAAAATTAGAAAACAAATGAAAATGAAGAAAACTATTATTTACTTCTTCATACTTATTGATTTTATATCTTTTGTGAAACGAAAAGCTAACTAATGAATGAACTTTCGAAAGTGCGTCTCTCCGCTATCCTCTGCACCTGCAATGCGATCCCCGAGCCAAAACTATTTTCTACCCCTGGGATAAGCCATTTCTGAGTTTTAACGAGACCATCACACGGGTATTCATTTTTATATTATACAGGAAAATAAAAGAAACATTTGATGACAAGAAAACCAACTGCATGAATATCAAGAACTCAGATGGAGAATCATTACTAAGCAAAGAAGAGAAAGATGAAAGGTGGAAGGAATATAAAGATGGCCTGTACAAAGGAAATAAAACTTGAAGGCAGTATTCTAGAAATGGAAGACGAAATAAAGGAAGATGACACTGCGGATAGGATTTGCGAGAAGAATTTGACGGAGCACTTAAAGATTTGAGTCGAAACAAGATCCCTTGTAATAGATGATTTCCGTCTGAACTGCTGATACCGTTATGAGAGCCAGTTTTGAAGAAATTGTTCCACCTGGTATACAAGATGTATGAGACACTTCAAGAAGAATATATTAATTCCAATTAGAAAGAAAGCTAGTGCAGACAAATTTGAGAATTACAGGAATATCAATTTAATAAGTCACGATTTGAAAATATTAACAGGAATTACGAACAGACGATTGGAAAAACTGGTGAATTCCGACCTTGGGGAATATCAGTTTCAATTTAGAAGTGTAGGAAAACAGGAGGCAATACTCATATTACGACTTATATTAGAAGATAGGAAAGGCAAACCTACGTTGTTAGCATTTGTAGATCTGGAGAAAGCTTTTGACATTGTTGCCTGGAATACGATCTTTCAAATTCTGAAGGTAGCAGTGGGAGCGAAAAGTTATATTGAACTTGTACTAAATCAGACAGCAGTTATTAGAGCCGAAGAGTCGCAGTAGTTCGGAAGAGAGTAATACAGGGCTGTAGCCTTTCCCCAATGCTGTTCAATCTGTACATTGAGGAAGCTTTGAAGAAATGCAAGAAGAATTTTGGAGAGGGAATAAACGTTCAGAGAGAGGGAATAAAAACCTTGCTGTTTGCTGATGACATAGTAATTCTGTCAGAGAAGCAAAGGACCTGGAAGAGCAGTTGAACGGAAAGCACATTGTGTTGAAAAGAGCTTATAAGATGAACATTTATAAGAGCAAACCAAGGTTAACTGAATGTAGTGTTAGAAAATCAGGCGATGCTGAAGGAATTGGATGAAGTAATGAGACAAAATATAAAGGGCAGAATGGCTGTGGGAAGCAAAATCTTTTGATGTCCAATATTAGTTTAAATGTTAGGAACTCCTTTCTGAAAGCATTTGTATGGACTGTAGCATGTATGAGAGTGAAAGGTGGATGATAAAGAGTTCAGACAAAAAGATGACAGAAGCTATTGAAATGTGGTGCTGCAGACGAATGATTAGAGGGGTAGACCACGTAACTAATGAGGTGGTGCCCAACAGAACTGGGGAGAAATGGGAGTTTCTGGCATATCCAGACTACGAGAATGGATAGGTTGGTGGGACACATTCTAAGACATCAAGCGAGTGTGTTGGGTAAAAATCGTAGAGGGAGGCCGACGAACGAATACATTAAGCAGATTCAAAAGGATGTATATTTACGTTCTTATTCGGAGAAGAAGAGGCTTGCACAGGACAGGGTAGCGTGGAGAGCTGCATCAACGCAGACTGCGGACTGAAGACGACAACAGTTTTACTGAAGACGACAACAGTTTTACTTGAGTAAAATGGTAGTTTTATATTTGTTCATCAATATTTGTGAAAGATTTGGAAGCATGTTTTCATTTTTCTAAGGAACAATAGTACTTTCCAGTCAACACACATCCACAAAGTGTGCACTTACTTCTTGTTGGTACTGCACTTTGGACAACATCTAGTTGTAGTGCGTTCTGGTTGGTGTGATGAATTCTCAATATGCAGTCGTGAGGGAACGCGTGGCTAGTTTTTATTCACTTGAACTGGACTGTCGATCAGTCTCGATAGCCCCAATAGCATATTCTTCATCACCAGATCTTGCAGGAGGCTCGATGTTCAAATGTTTGTATAGTCTATGGGACTTGACTAGGGGGTCATTAGTCCCTAAACTTACAAACTACATATGAACTACTTACGAACTAGGACGGCACTAATATCCATGCCCGAGGGGGGATTCGAACCCCCGACCGCAGTGGCCGTGCAGACCGTGACTGGAGCGCCTCAGTCCCCTCGGCCACCGCGGCCGGCAGGAGGCTCGTCTTGAATATTTTGGCAGTAATTTTTTCCTGTATTCTTTTTCTTTCCAATTTACGGTATGTAACTGTTGACGATACTGACATCGAGGAAGTGAAAAATATTCGGTGCCACTACTTCCTGACGGGTTTTGGAGAACAGTTTCGGATGAAATCGTTTATTAAGAAATCAGTTTAATCCAGTTACACGCAAATCCTTTAATACCTGCAAACTCAGTCATCAAAAGCAATACGGAACGGACCGTAATTACCGTTGATATTATAAGCATAAAATCCGGAGAGAAATAAAGACAATAAAATTGTTTGTTTTTAATTATATAACTTTTATTTATTTATTTTTTACATTAAAAATTTACATTGCATTCGTAATACATAAAGATTTCGGTTACTATTGTAGGGATTTTGATTTAGTTTACAGTAATAGGTAGACATTATTCAAGGACTTGCAGCACATTATGGCAACCTGTTTAATAGCTTGTATGTACCTGATTGACACGTATACAAAGGCATTGGTCGGTTGCTGCAAAGAGGTGTCACAGAAAAGACATGTAATTTCCGTGAATTCCGGGGAGGAACCAGTATTGTTATTGTTATTGGAGCTTTAGGGCGCTGAACTTCGTGGTCATCAGCGCCCAAGAAAACAGTAAGTTCTTACTCCGCATACAATGACATCGTAGACGTGTTTGATCGTGTTCAGGTTCGTGTGGGAGCCAGAGGATCAAATGGTACTCGCTACTGTGTTATTCAAATCCTTCCATAACACTCATGACTTGGCACATTATTTTACCGAAAAAGCCATTCCTGTGGGAGACCTTATTGTCATGAAGGGGTGTACGAGGTCTGCAAGCAAAGTACGATACTTATTGGCCATCACTGTGCCTTGTACGACTTCCACTGGACCCATAGATACCACGTTAATGTTCCGCACAGCGTAGCTGAACTGCAGACAGCTTGTTCCTGTCTCACAATACAGGTGTCAAGGTGCTGCTCCTGTGGAAGACGACTGACTCACACCGAACCAGACCATGCAACTCTCTGCAACGTCCATTGACGGTGATCACATGAGCGGTAGGTGCCGATGTCCCCGTGTTAACATTGGCTCATGCGTGGGTTGTCGGCTGAGGAGGACCATCGTCAGCAGTGTTCGGTGCAGTGTTTGTTCAGACACACTTTGCCCAGCATTAATGTCTGGTTTTAGTTCTTAACAGTTTGGCACCCAGCCCACTACATCCAACATCTGTGATGAGGGTTGGTCAGCCAGGCCCTCCATGTTTGGTCGTGGTTTCACCTCCGTTTCGCCACTTGTTGAAGGCACTCGCCACAGCACTTCTCTAACATCCGACAAGTTGTGCATTTTCCAAATTACTTTTGAAAAGCCCGGATCGTCATAATCTGTCGTCGCTCAAACATGGATGTGAGGGTTGGAACTTAAATAGTGGACCAAGCGAGATGGCGCAGTGATAACGCACTGGACTTGCGTTCGGGAGGACGGTGGTTCAAATCCACCTCCGGCCATCCAGATTTTGGTTTTCCATGATATCCTTAAATCGCTCCAGAAAAATTCCGGGGTAGGTCCTTCTAAAGTGTATGGCCAGCTTCCATCTCCATTTTTACCCAAAACTCCGAGCGTTAGCTCCGTCTTCAATGCCCACGCTGTTGACGGCACGTTAAACACAAAGCTTCCTTCTTTCCCCATATAGTGGCAACTATTTATTCACAACCGATACAAAAGCGTTACATGTTTGGACTTGTTCTGTCGTACAAAGTAGTCACCAGCACTGTGTAGAATCCTTTGCCGGTGATGTGGAAGGCGTAGTATACCGTGAGCAGAGCCTGTTCTGTTGATGGTGCGAATGGAGCGGTTTACTGCCCGTCGAATCTCTGTTTTGAAGCGAATGCCACGAAGTGGTTCCTTCATCGTCGGAATCAAATCAAAGTCACAAGGATTTAAGTCCGGGGAGTATGGTGGATTCTACAGTTCTTCCCAGACCCATCGACCGAACAGAGCAGCCGCAGTTTGCGCTGCATGCGCCCACGCAATGTCGTGCACAAAATGATGGCTTGGTTGCGCGGTAAGTGTTGCCACTTCTTTCGCAGAGCTGGTCGCAGGCGAAGCTCCGAAAAAAAAAAAAAAAAAAAAAAAAACGGAACCTTCGTTGAAGGATTTTACCCAACGCGCCACTGTTCAGTACGGCAATGCCAATTCACCACACGCTTCTTGAAGACCTTGATGACACTGTCGTGCTGTACGACCCCTGGCATATTCAATCTTCATTCAACTCTGTTGTTCCTGTTTCGAAAACATAGTGACACAGTACTTCAAGATCCTGTGATATCATCGACAATATTAGATTCCATTGCATAGTGTCTCCACAGCAGTGATGCCATCATTTAAGATCCAACCCTAGTAGATCGGCTGGCTTCTCAATTTTCATCATACAAACAGCACGCTCACTGATACTACATGCCCCATGCGTGCCTCTGACGAGGAATCGTGCCTCGTCAGTTAATACTACTACCGGCTGGACTGCTTTACATCGATAGTAGCTAGGTGGTCCAAACTGATCAGCATGTGTGACACAGTAACAAACATAAAGAAGTTCTCACAGCGTCACTGGATGTTATTTCTACATCTACATACATACTCCGCAATTCACCGTAAGGTGCGTGGCGGAGGGTACACTCTACCACTACTAGGCATTTCCTGTCCTATTCCACTCCCAAATAGAACGAGGAAAAAAAGAATGCCGATATGCCTCCGTACAAGCCCTAATTTCTCTTATCTTGTCTTTGTGATCACCACGCGAAATGTAAGTAGGCGGCAGCAAGATCGTACTACACTCAAATTCCGGCCCTCTAAATTTCCTCAACAGAAATTCACGAAAAGAAAGTCGTCTTTATTCCAGCGATCCCCAATTGAGTTGCCAGAGGATTTCTGTGACACTCGCGCATTGGTCGAACCTACCAGTAACAAACCTAGCTGCTCGCCTCTGAACTGCTTCCATGTCTTCCTTTAAACTGATCTCCTGCGGGTCCCAAACACTTGAGCAATACTCAAGACGTGGTCGTACAAGCGTTTTATACGTGGTCTCCTTTACAGATGAAGTACATCCTCCCAAAATTCTCCCAATAAACCGAAGTCGGCTGTCCGCCTTACTCACAACTGTCCTTACATGTTCGTTTCATTTCATATCGCTCTGCAATGTTACGTCTAGATATTTGAACGATGCGATAGCATCAATAAGCTCACTACTAATGCTGTATTCGAAGATTATGGGATTTTTTTCCTACTCATGCGCATCAACTTACATTTTTCTACATTGAGAGTTAGCTGCCATTCTTCGCACCAACTAGGAAATTTGTCTAAGTCATCCTGTATGCTATTACAGTCAGTTAAAGACAACATCCTCCCATACTCCACAGCATCATCAGCAAACAGCCGCAAATTTCAAGTTACTCTGTCCATCAGATTATTTATATAGATAGAAAATAATAGCGGTCCTATCACACACCCCTGGGGCACGCCTGACGCTACACTCGTCTCTAATGAACACTCGCCGTCGAGAACAACGTACTGCGTTCTATTACTTAGGAAGTCTTCCAGCCAGTCGCAAATCTGTGAACCTATTCCATAAGCTCGTATCTTCATTAGCACTCTGCAGTGTGGCACCGCGTCGAACGCTTTTTTGAAGTCGAAAAAAAAAAAAAAAAAAAAAAGGAACACAATCCGCCTGTTGCCCTTCATCCATGGCTCGCAAGATGCCATGTGAGAAAAGGGCAAGCTGAGTTTCACATGAACGATGTTTCCTAAAACCGTGCTGATTCATAGAAAGAAGCTTATACGTTTCTGGATATGGCTTCCTTGTCAGAGTGGTATGTAAGCACTTTCATCTACAAGTCCTCCAAATTTGTAACGGGAATACCCGAGCAACCGAAAGGCAGTATATGAAAGCCTCTAAACGAGATCCCTACTAGCACTTGGCTGCTGTTATGATGTTCGTCACCTATTCTGGCTCTCAGGAATTGCTCTCTGCCTTGACCGCAGACCTTTGGCAGTCGCCGGCATCGGTTTCGGGCTGGTGGCTGGTGGGATGCGTCCCCCCGGCCGCACCCTTGCACTGCGGTGGCGGCGAGGTCGACTTGTCGAAACAAACTGCCGGCCGCGCCGACGCTCCAGTTACGCCCGAGATCGGCTTTCGCTGCGGCGCCGCCTCAGGGGATCACGCCCGCCCGAAATCATTGGCGTCGGAAGCAGGCGACCGGCCGAAGGACGCGGCGGCCCGCAGCAAGGATACTGCCAGGCAGGTGTAGTGGGGCAGACATTGATGAGCCCACTTCCCTACACCAGACATGCTGTATGTAAATACTATGAATTCGTGTATATTTATTTGTGTATAAATGTTGTAATGTCATGATGTGATACTTAAATGCTTTGGCCCGCTTTAGGTTACGGTAGTAACGCTAAAAGTGGGCCTTTGCGATCGTCTTTTGACAGCTCGAAATTAAAATTAAAATAACGGCTTAACCATTCATCTGACACGAAAATTGAATAACCGAATTTGTAGAGGAGAACATTCTATACAACTTTGCTCTCTTATGTTTTTTTTTCGTATCTCGTATCGTGTCAGAGATATTTGCAAAAATAACGGCGATTTTGGGATGTATGTCTGTCTGTCCGTCTGTCTGTCCGTAACGTGTTTTTAAGACGAACCGTTCAACCGATCAGCACCAAATTTTACAGACATAATTGTAGGCCGTCCGAGACCTGAACCTCCCTTTTTCAAATTTTACGAAAAAAACCGGTAGTAATAAAAAAAAAGCCGTTTGTAATTGTAATTGCAAACGAACCGTTCATCTAACACGAAAATTGAATAACCTAATTGGTAGAGGGGAAAATTCTCTACAACTTCGCTCTATTATTTTTTTTTATATCTTGCATCGTTGCAGAGATATTTGCAAAAATAACGGCGATTTGACGATGTCTGTCTGGCTGTAACGTGTTCCCATTTTTTTTAGGTCGAACCGTTCAACCGATCGGCGCCAAATTTTACAGACATAATCGTTGGCTACCTGAGACCAGAACCTCGCTTTCTCAAAGCCAAAAAAGCTGTTTGTAATATAATTTTAATTGCAAATAAACCTTTCATCTGACGCGAAAATTAAATAACCGAATTTGTAGAGGAGAAAATTCTCTACAACTTAGCTCCCTTATGGTTTTTTTTTTTTTTTTATATATATCTCGTACCGTTTGAGAGACATTTGCAAAAATAACGGAGTTTTGACACCCTCCATTAAATTAACGAAAACCAGCCGCTCGCAGGTGTCACGTGACATTACTCGCACAGAACTCTCTCTGGCATACGCCATCTTGCGTTGCGTATTTGATGATTTTCTTATTGTAACTTACACGTAGCCACTTCAAAGCAATGGCGCACTGAAGAATTAACAAAAACACTTCTTTCTTCGTACGATGAATGATAATCTAGTGTCTACAAATGGCATATTGCCATCAGTTAACAACGGCCATCAATAGTATGAAATTAAAGAATACAACTTCTAACTCTTATCTGTAGTGTAGTAGGCAATGCGTTGGACTGTGACGCTGAAGGTCAATGGTTAGAAACCCACCACCACCACCTAATTTTTTTTTCCTAAAAGGGTTTCAGACACTCTTATTAATTAATTTTTTATTATTTAGATTATTTTTGTCTAAAATGTTTGCAAAAACTTATAAAACTGCAGATCTACAAATGGGCTATAAAACACGTCAGTGCGATTTTTTGTTTGTTTTCTTTCTGTTTCGTGTACGATCGAGGTGCCGCAATGAACAAGGGCAAAGTCGTCGCCGCCGCAGCCAACAGTGCTGTTAAAAAAAAAGTTCAAATGTTTGTAGAACTTATGGGACTTAACTACGGGGTCATCAGTCCCTAAGCTTACAAACTACTTATGAACTAGCTAAGATTAAGGACGGCACAAATATGCCCGAGGGGGGATTCGAACCCCCCGACCGTAGTGACCGTGCAGACCGTGACTGACGCGCCTCAGTCCCCTCGGCCACCGCGGCCGGCCAACAGTCCTGTATCTGGTCACTATGGACAAACAACCGACGGCTACGGGTCTACGAATCCGGCTGCGCCTTCTCTATTGCCGCGCGTCGATCGTTTGCAGAGAATAAAATGTTCTTGCTTCATTATTGTCTGTCGTTATTAGTTCATACAAGCATTGCCCTAGCTGACATATATCATAAGGCAATAAATATGGAAGTGTTAATTTAGAAGTAATTTTGGGTTTATTATGAAATCCTATTTAGCGTGTGTATTATTATTGTAGGAAGATTCTGATTTATTGAAAGTATCTAAACCCGCCAAGACGATAAAGGAATGGTGCGGGCGATTATAAAATCGTCATTAAAGACCATACTAGTTTGGTAGAAGTTGTAAATGAACACCATTTCTGAAGAGAAAAAAAAAAACCTTAACTAAGTCTCAGTCGGTTGTTAGGTAACTGCTGACTCTAAGTTTTCTGTTATCTAGCAACACTGCCGGTCGCGGTGGCCGAGCTGACTGAGGCACTCCAGTCACGGTCAGCACGGCCACTACGGTCGGGGGTTCGAATCCCCCCTCGGGCATGGATATTTGTGCCGTCCTAGTTCGTAAGTAGTTCATAAGTAGTTTGTAAGTTTCGGGACTGATGACCCCGTAGTTAAGTCCCATAAGCTTAACAAACATTTGAACATTTGAATCTAGCAACACTAGCTGTTAATTTGCCCGTGAAAATTACCAACTTCGATCAGAAGTTTCCGCACCACCAGCACGATTAAAAAAATTAAGTACAGTACGTATTGGTTTTAGTTAAATTAAAATAAGATATAAGGTCCTTGTACGAGCGGGGTAGTAGAACTAATTTTTAACTAATACTTTAAGTTCACTTTCAAGATCAGTCACAGGTACCGTAAATTGATACCGACCTTTTTTAAATTCATACATCTTCACTGCCTGCTGAAGCTGAAGTTTCGGATTAATAGTTGCCACAACTGAGAATAAATCAATGTTAAAATTCAATAAACCATTCAGTTGTCCTCTTGACGGAATTAAATACTTTCAATAAATTAGAATCGTCTTCCTATAATAATAATATGCACACTTAATAGAACATAATAAACTCAAAATGACTTTCAGAATAACACATCCACATTTATATATACATGTGGCGTCTATTCCGAAAGAACAGACGTCACTTCTGATCCTGTAGTTGTTATTGTTTTCATATTCACAGAATATATGACTTCAATTGCGAATGGGCAAAGCTGAAAATGTGTTCCCAGCCGGGAATCAAACCCGGGTCTCCTTCTATCTAGGCTGTCAGGTAGTCCTTGCAGGTGCGGTGATCACTGTGTCCCCAGTGGTGTAGGGGTCAGCGCAACTGCCTAGAAAGCAGGAGACCCGGGTTCGAATCCCGGCTGGGTACACATTTACAGCTTTGCCCATTCGTAGTTGAAGTCATATATTCTGTGAATAAGAAAACATCCACACTTATTGTCGTCTGATACAATACATATCTGCTAGAGCAACGCTCGTATGGAATGTCAACTCATAACGACAGACAATAATGCAGTAAGAACATTTTATTCTTTTTCTTTGCAAACGATCGACGCACGGCAATAGAGAAGGCGCAGCGGGACTCGTAGCTCCGTAGCCGTCGGTTGAATGTCGATAGTTACCAGATACAGCACTGTCGGCGGCGTAGACCAAAGATAACATAGACTGCGCTTGTACCTACCTCTGCTGTGTTGTGGTTTGAAACCAACATCTAAAATTAGCCCCGAGTCACGTGACCGAGTTCCGCTCATTATGAGCAACAGTTTTTCTCATTTACGGGTGATATCAAGCGTTGATTTTAACAATAAAACAACTTCTCGTATTCCTATTACACATCTAGTAGTAATGGTAACGTAATTTCATCATATTGTTAATATTAATGCAGTGATTGTCGTGTTTACATGTGCCCAGGTGAAAAGTACCATATTGTCAGCTATTTTAGAACCAACAGAATTACATATCCTCGGTGTTTGTGTTACGCTATGAATCTTTTACTTTTTGTAACTTATGAATGTGATTATCAATGGGAAGATACTTCAGGCTGCTCTTGAGCAAGTTTATAGGTCAGCAAGTAAGTCATTTCTGCTGAAAATCTGCTTTCAATAACGTTGTACAAAAGTAAACATTCATACAGACTGTTTATTTTCCACATGAAGTCACTTCTTGGCTACTGCATCGATGATGTTTCCTCACTGCCCTATTATTTAATGTAAACACCCAATACTTTGGTTATTTTACGTTTTGACTTCACGGTCTGTGCCAAAAGTCTTAAAATATAAACAGTTGTATTTTGTTAAAATCGGACATTATGGATGCAAACAGATTTCATTTCTAATAAAATCACAACGAAATATTTTATATATATATTGTTGGGGAATCGTAAGGAAGCTGATGCTCCTTTCAAATTGATATTTGATCTTCTACTCCTGTGTAAAATGCAGACTAAAAGATTCGCAGTACAACGACAACAATGTATTTCTGTTGTTTGTAAAAAGAATGCCGATACGTTTCATATAGGCGCATGTAAAAACTGTACCTATCGCATTAACTCTTGAAATTGAGGAAAAGTAACGCCAATTTTACATCTAAAGATGTAATAAGAATATGCTAATAAGTTTCATTGCTCAAATATACGCTTAATTTCCACTACAAATAATAAGAACTGCAACTCTCAGCTATATTTCGCATTACTCGTAATGATGAAACCGGTATCTTGCCCCGACGCACGTGACTTAGATGTTGGTTTCAGTATAATGACGTCACGCGCAGTCTATGTTATCTTTGGTCTATAGTCGGCGGCGACGACGCTGCTCTTGTCTGCCCTTATTCTTTGCGGCACCTCGATCCTACATGAGTAAAAATAAATAAATAAATAAATAAACATTTTAAGTATCACATCATGGCAATACAACATTTATACACAAATAAATATATACAATTTCTTATATTATTTACATACAACAAATAAAAGCGTGGCTCATGAATGTTTATCCCACTACACAGGGGCTCTGGTGGCGGGAAAGGTAGGCCAGAAAGGTGCAAATGGATGTCCAGCAAGCACAACTCGTCTGCCTCCGTGGGTGAAGAAACCTCTTGGAAGACACTGGCAGTCTTGCCCGGTCATAATATCTGTTAGTTCACCAGTCAGCTGGCGGTGTTTGGTTTTCTTCATAATATTCTGTCCTAAAAACATGCAACACTATCAAGGATAAACTCATTTGATGACAAGTGTGCAAACAGGTAGTCTATCAGTGTAGTAGTATATGACAACAAATTCAGACCAAGTGCAATATACGCGTGTCGGTAAAGGGTGTCGAAACACTCGCATCAATACACAGTATAGCCTCTTCTAGTCGCAAAGGAGACGTGAATTCTCCCAAGTAATCGATCATCGCCGTAACAAATGCGTTT
Organism: Locusta migratoria; assembly: GCA_026315105.1. Taxonomy (NCBI): domain Eukaryota; kingdom Metazoa; phylum Arthropoda; class Insecta; order Orthoptera; family Acrididae; genus Locusta; species Locusta migratoria. Next base: position 108,377,382 of record CM048745.1, read on the forward strand.
CGTTATCTCAAGGTCACTGCACATTTAGTGGCGATTGGGCAATGGTTGTTACAGAAGTAACTTTATGTTTCAATACGTCGTCACTTGGTGGGAGAATTGATGAAAATTCCTCACCAAGTCCTTAGTGTAATATAAGTACTGTGTAACTCTAGGGACCGACGACCCTAGTTGTTTGGTCTCTTAGTTACAGAAACTTTGTTAATGAGTGTCTGTACTGCACCGATGTCCAGAACCTGGTCTACAGGTACGGGAGTGTCCCATTGACAACAGCTGAAAACTGAGACATCCAACTGTCCCCATGCTGTACAGGAAACCGTCGATGTGTCCATCCAGCTTCCCAAGCACCATCCATGCGAGTTCATTCGGGCAGATGAAGCTCGTTAACATGAGTTAGCTCTCAATGTAGAAAAATGTAAGGTGATGCGCATGAGTAGAAAAAGCAATCCCATATTGTTCGAATACAGCATTAGTAATGAGCTTCTTGATGCTGTCGCGTCGTTCAAATATATAGGCGTGACATTGTAGAGCGATATGAAATGGAACGAGCATGTAAGGACAGTTGTGAGTAAGGCGGACAGCCGACTTCGGTTTATTGGGAGAATTTTGGGAAGATGTACTTCACCTGTGAAGGATACCGCGTATAAAACGCTTGTACGACCACGTCTGGAGTATTGCTCAAGTGTTTGGGACCCGCAGCAAATCAGTTTAAAGGAAGACATAGAGGCGGTTCAGAGGTGAGCAGCTAGATTTGTTACCGGTAGGTTCGACCAATGCGCGAGTGTCACGGAAATGCTCCGGCAACTCAATTGGGGATCGCTGGAAGAAAGACGACGTTTTTTCGTGAATTTCTGTTAAGTAAATCTAGAGGGCCGGTATTCGAAGCTGAGTGTAGTACGATCTTGCTGCCGCCTACTTATATTTCGCGTACAGATCACAAAGACAAGATAAGAGAAATTAAGGGTCGTACGGAGACATATAGGCATTCTTTTTTTCCTCGTTCGATTTGGGAGTGGAATAGGAAAGAAAATACCTAGTAGTGGTACAGTGTACCCTCCGCCACGCACCTTACGGTGAATTACGGAGTATGTATGTAGATGTAGATGTAGATGTAGAGTTGTTATTGCTCATCGCAATACATATGCTACCGAACCAGGCAATGCTTCACAATTGCTAAATGTGCATGTTTCTTCCCTTAATCTCTCTGACGATCACTTTTCCCATCCTGTAACGTAACATACGGCTGGTAACACCGCAAGTACCTACACAAATTTTGTTTTATTTACAATGTGACTGAAAGCATCTTTCTTACTCCCTCTCATTAATATCTGTAGGGTAAAAAATTGAATGTATAAACGGTTTTCTCTTATTCTACATGAGAGGTATAGCCTCAGCGATCGCCTGAAGAGGGTACGACACTAAATTTCAGAGATTTCGCTGTATTTAATGTGAGTGCGCATGACTTTGAGAATTCAATATTATACTTGTATAACATTCAATAGTTCGCCTTAATTCCGTTTTCGTAGTTATGGTTCGATTGATTTTGTGCTACAGTTATCTTCAAAAATCCTTCCATGGTATCTAACATACACGCAATCTATTATTTTTAGAGCCTGCATCTTAATTTTTCCTTTTTACGAAGACCGGTTGGTCCGCATTAACTTAACTGTCCGTGATGCCATTGGAATGAAGCTCATTCAACACGCGAGCACTAAGTTAGTTTATATTTAATTCTGTTTGACAATCGACATCTGCGGTGCGATATTGTACTACTGTTGTTTCCAGAATAGAATACCGTGGAGCCTCTACAAACAGAAACTGCGTAACTAATACTTTGTTCGCAAGTAGATACATTCTTGCCGACTAATAGTGTTACAAGCCTTCCTCTCCATTTAAAATCATCCTTTGCGGAACGAAATCAATGCATTTAATTGTGTCGTTCTCAATAGAAAGATCAAGGCTAACCTTTCCCTACGCTCATTGTTGAAATAATACGTAGAACCGTTACGAAAGTACTTCTTTCACTCGACACTAAAGTATTTAAAGGCAGTAACACAATAATCTGTATGCCTGTTTCTTGCTTCTTCTCCTCTTAGGCTTCTCTTTGTGTTAGATATCTGAAATCCCGGCTTTGGTCGCGTGTTTATAGTCAGTTCAGTTTCGCCTCTCCCTGTGCATTTTCTCCTCCCTACTCTCTCTGGCAACCGACCGCTGCCTCCTTCCCCTACTCCTTTATCCGCCACCTCCTCCACTTTCTCTTCTTCGTCCTGCTTCCACCTCTAGTCATCCATCCTCTGTCATTGTCTATCCCGCCCTCTGTCAGTCTACTCTTTTCCTCCCTCCCCTGTATATCAAAAACTACATGTAACTGCAAAGTTTCATGGTTATCCTTCAAACTGTGTCGAAGTCTGGAGTAAGGTACACTCCGCCACGCAGTGTACTAATTATTATGTAGACAATGTCGTTACCAATTTCGATTATTGTGTTTTGCAGCTGTTCCATTGGGTTTCCCTATATACACAATAGACCAAAACCATTGTTGAGCTGAAAAGTTGATTCAGGATGTCATCGTTAGCATCGATGTTCCGACCTTCAGAGGGTCATGGAGAATTTCGCTGTTTGTTTGCGCCACATCATCGCCATGAAATACAGGAATATGGAACATGTCGTAATCTGTATTCTAATATCTACATCTACATGGGATACTCTGCAAATCACATTTAAGAGCCTGGCAGAGGTTTCATCGAACCACCATTATACTATTTATCTCCCATTCCATTCTCGAATAGCGCGCGGGAAGAAAGAACACATGAATCTCTCCGTTTTAGCTCTGTTTTCTCGTATTTTATTCTGATGATCATTTCTACATATTTTAATGTAACAACATGATGCCGGCCGCGGTGGCCGAGGGGACTGAGGCGCTCCAGTCGCGGTCTGCACGACCCCCTCGGGCATGGATATTTGTGCCGTCCTTAGTCTTAGCTAGTTCATAAGTAGTTTGTAAGCTTAGGGACTAATGACCCCGTAGTTAAGTCCCATAAGTTCTACAAACATTTGAACAACGTGAGCCTCCATCTAATGTAGTATACGATACCTCTCTTTACTGAAACCAAGGATACCCTTTTTTCCTTATAGTGTAGTTTAGCATACCATTTCCTATATACTGAAGCTCCGGATGCCTTTCTTTCCTGTAGTAAAGTTTATGATACCACCTTTAAACCTTTCTATCTTGTAGTAACGTTTGTAATACCACCCGTATTCATTTCTACATTATAACAACTACATTGTTTATGTCACTAAGTATTTACCTCATTTTATTCCCATTAATAAAATCCATTAATTTCATAGTAATTACAGATTTTATGCCCATTACTAAATGTCTATAACTTCGTAATTACTATTACCTTATTTTCCCATTATCAAACCTCATTAATTTCGTAATGCTCTATTACCATTACTCCCATTATTAAACCCCAGTAATTTCGCAGTATTTATTTTGCAGCATTTATTTCCTTTCATTTCATTTATTAAGATTAGATTAATTATCATAATATTTTTGGCTTGACCAAATTCCAGTACAAATTGTAATTTAAAGTTGTTGTTACATCTAATTGTCATGGCTAATTGTCAGACATTGTAGTTCATTGTAAAGCAGATTATTTAACTTCAACTAAACAATAGGATACATTTCATTTATAAAATATTAAAACTATTTAATCAGTTATTTGTTATACTAATACATTGACATTGTATAACGAATGCAAATTACATGAATTTGTTGTTTATATAAGAACCGATTCATAAATTATCATTGTGATAATTATGCATCACTTGACATTGTTAATAATGTAATAAATACATGTAAAGTGCGGGAATTAGTAGTCAGTTGTTGTACTTCAGAATTAGAGTTCAGTTCAAGCCAGTTGTATCTTGCCTGCAGCAATAAATCGAAGTGGATTTCGAAGAAGTATTTGTTCTTTTTGAAAAACACCCCTTCACAATTAATATTTATCGTCAAGTTCAAATTTTATAACGAATTAATTATTAAATGTGGCGATCACTTTATTCAAAGAGTGATCGTCATAATATGTAAGTGGGAGTCAACAATATATTTTCAAATTCGGAAAAGATAGTTGGCGATTGGAGTTTCGTAAGTAGCCCACGCCGCAGCGATAAGCGCCGTTGTTGTAATCATTCCCATCCCAGACCCTGTATCATTTCCGTAACGCTGTCTCCCCTGTATAGTGACAATACGAAACGAGCTGCCCTTCTCTGGACTCTTTCGATGTCCTCCGTCCCACATTGGGCAGCAATACTCCAAAAATGGATGGACAAGCGTAGTGTATGCAGTTTCTTTAGAAGTTCTGTTGCATCTTTTAAGGATTCTGGCTATAAAATGCAGTCTCTGGTTCGCCTTTCCCACGACATTATCTACGTGTTCTTTCCAATTTAAGTCGGAAGTAATAGTAAACCCTAGGTATTTTGTGGAGTTAACGACCTTCACTTTCGATTGATTTATCTTGTAAACAAAGTTTAACGGATTTCTTATGTTACTCATGTGGACGACTTCACACTTCTCATTATTTAAATTGCCAATTTTTACACCATACTGATATCTTATTCAGATCTGTAGTGACGATTACTTGTTTGTGTATACTGTAGTTTGTAACTAATTTACATTGTATTATATTATCATCATCTCAGCCTTTTCCCACATTATGTGGGGTCGGCGTTGCTTTTCTGGATCCTTCTCTTCCTCAAATGTCTATTCAGTGCTTCTTCTCTGAGCAATCCTTTCTCCCGTAGGTCACCTGCTACTTTGTATTTCCATGTCATTTTCGGTCTCCCTGTACACCTTGATCTTTCGATTTCTAGGTCTTCAACTCCCCCCACATAGTAATCCCCCTCTTCTCTGCACCTGTCCATACCATCCTAAACTACTTTCTGGGATCTTCTTCACTATGGGCCCTACTGTTCCTCTGAATTACTGATTCCTTAATCTATCCTTTCGTGTCTCCTCACTCATCCATTTCAACATTCTCATTTCTGCCACTTCCATCATTTTCAATTGGGCTTTCTAATTGCCAAGTTTCGGCACTATACAGCATCGCAGACCTCACCACAGACTTGTAAAGCTTTCCTTTCATTCTACAGCTAACTTTCTTAACACACAGTACTTCCCTCAGTTCCGTCCATTTCATCCATCCACTATTGATCCTCTGCTGTATTTCAGCCTCCGGTCTTCCATCACTTAGCAAGTAAGAGCCCAGGTATTTAAATTTCTTGACCAGCGTCAGTCGTTCTCCTTGCAGGTAAATATATGGATATTTGGCATCCTTTGTACACACATACTCTGTTTTCACCCCGCTAATTCTCATTCCCCTTTCCTATAGAACTTTTCTCCACTGTTCAAGCTTGCTTGAAGTGCCTCCTTGGTGGGTTGACAGATTACATCATTGGCAAACATCATGCTCCAAGGTGCCTCTTTTTTCACATTCATGACAAGGTCAAAGAGATATGGGTTGAGAGCTGATCCTGATATAGTCCTAATCTCACTGGAAATGTCTTTGTTGCACCTGCACTGCTCCTGACTTGTGTCATTGCACCTTCATACAGTCTTTACCACCCTGGTATATTTTTCTGGTGTGCATTTACTTCTCAGACATCTCCATACCCTTGCCTCGGCACTCTGACAATACCCGTTCTTAAGATTGATAAAGGCCATATGGATTTCGGCTTGTACTTCTCTGTGCCTCTCCATCACTTCGCCTTAGTTCAAATATTGCGTCGGTTGTTTCTCTTCCCGGCATAAATCCAAACTGTTCTTCACGTACTTCAGTTTCTAGACGCAACCTCTTTTCAGTTATCCTTTCCCAGATGTTCATTGTGTGGGATGTCAGTTGTATCACTTTATAATTGCCACAGTTTTGGATATTCCATTTCCCCTTATATATGAGAACCAGTATACTGATTCTGTACGCAAGCGGCATTCTTTCTCCTCTCCAGATCTTCTGCATTAGATCCTACAGATTATCACTTCCCCGTTCTCTCCGACTTTTCCATGCTTCTATTGGGATTTGGACTGCCCCTAGGGTCTTCCCACTTTTGTTCAACTTCTTTACCATTCTTACTGTGGACCGTTCCTTCATTTTTACCTTCATCCTCATTCTTCTCTCGTACACTTTCTTCATTCAGTAACCTTGCAAAGTACTCCTGCCACGAATTTTCTCACGGTCGTGTAATACTAAACCTGAGTCACCCTTTATCTGCCTCAAACACATTTAATTATATATAGTTCAATAATTGTCGCTCTAACATAAAAAGGAGTTGTTTGTAACTTACTTTAATGCCAGATGTGTTTGCAGAGAATGGAGGATGTAAGCACAACCCCAAAATACGTCATGGAATGAGGAACTATTTGGGCCAGCCGCAGTGGCCGAGCGGTCTGCGGCGCACCAGTCACGTTCTGCACGGTCACTACCGTCGGGGGTTCGAATGCCCCCTCGGGCATAGATATTTGTTCCGTCCTTAGTATTAGCCAGTTCATAAGTAGTTTGTAAGTTTAGGGACTGATGACTCCGTAGTTAAGTCCCATAAGTTCTACAAACATTTTAACATTTTGAACTATGTGGAGGAGAAAGTTTACAATATCTCCCAAAGTGCAGGTACTTCACCCTGTGTTTCATACTTCTGCGAAAGCAGAAGACATGCCCCGAGGTAAAGAACACTTAAATCGGGACCGATGATCAATGTAGTTTGGTCCCATAACTACAAACCAACCAACCAACACTTTAATTGAAACCGGATTAATAAACATTATAACGCAGCAGTTACACACTTATCACGAGGAATGAAAATGCATGAAACACAGCGAATAACAAAATAGTAACAAACATTACTATCACTTAGAGTAACGTTGGTTGCAACCAAAATTTCTACCGGGAGATGCCTTCTTCTTTTGAATGTTTTAGGAAACGGATCTGACGAGATTAAGTAAACATATTGTGTGTTTCCCTTCATTACCATAAACTGACTGAGGTTCATTCTCCCATATCACTCAATTTGGGTATTTTGAAAGTTTTGTCTGTAGTGCAATGCAAAACGGATTCACTGCTCATCATACTCCTTACTGTAAGGTAATTCTATTGATGCAGTGTTTGTAACAAGTCGCTGTTTGATCTCCGATTAGTAAAGAACAGTAGTTGTTAATAATTAGATTTTCCTAGATCTCGTATAACTGTTCTTCGGTTGCATTAAGTATCCATTGTTGTACGAGGTTGTAAGTAATGGATGACTATACCCCTGAGCAATTTGTTTTTCTATGCTGCACGTATCTGCAGTACAATCAATGTTGACGGAGGTGCGCATGAATTAACACCGCGGTGGTGCATCTGAATACAAAGACTGACGATGCCAGCAGTGTTGGTTGCGTAGCTGTTCTTCTGGAAGCAGAAGATGCAAGCTATTGCAGCCATCACGTCACACTCCTTCCGGTTAAAAAATTATGTGCGTGAAGCTGACTGGTTGTAAAGATGATTTGCAAAACGTTTTTTATACTGATTGAGAAACAACAACAGCTGAACGGAATGGCCGCGGCGGAGCGGCCGAGCGCATTGAGGCGCTATGCTGCGACGTGCAAGGCCGTTCCCCGTCGGCAGTTTGAATCCCCCCTCGGGCACGGATGTTTGTGCTGTCTTTAGTATAAGGTAGTTCATAAGAAGTTTGTAAGTTTAGGGACTGATGACCCCGCAGTTTAGTCCCATAAGCTAAACAAACATTTGAACATTTTGAACAGTATGGACAATATGATTTTACGATCTGCGTGTCCACAGCGTAGATATATTTTAAGATTTCTAAAAGTATAAAAATCTTGTAAAAAATTTTGGTTTGCTACATTAGATTTTAATAATATATTTTTATTTATGCATCATACATGATCGGTTTGACGAAAGTTTAATAGCATCATCAGCCACACGGGAATGGCCGTGCGGTCTAAGGCACCGTGCGGCATGGATGTGTGTATTGTCTTTATTGTAAGTTAGTTTAAGTAATTTGTAAGTCTATGGATTATTTATCCTAGAAGTTTGGTCCCTTACGTTTACGATCATTTGAACATTTTTCCATCATCAGGTGTAAAAACATAATGAGCATTTCAAAGAACACTAATGATGAAAAATATGAAGGCAGGTAAATGAGAATTATGGCAGTGGCGCGGGGGCGAGAATAAATATTTGTCCTTGCAGTTTATGTTCCCTCTGTATGCATTTTTACCGTCTATGTCTGTAGTATTAGCGATTATTGTCTTAACTTCATTAGTTACACTTAAGTTTTTTGTTATAATTTAAGCCATTTTATGGATCACTTTGTAATTTTTTTTATGTTAGTAATGTTTTACTATAGGACGTTTTTGTATGATGGTTTTTATTTTATCGTGGCAATTGTTATCGCGCGTTCTGTAATTTCCTCTGTACATATAAATCTTAATATATATAAAAATTGAGGTGTTTGTGCCTATATTTCAATCTGCAGCCAAAACCACACATCGCAAACGAATAGTGTTTGTACGTGGTAGTACGTATCAGTCTCCCATTGTGCACTACGGTAGTAGGGTGTTGATAACGATAAGGGGGTGGAAGATATGGTAGTTGAAAGTTACCGACTTATATAAAATTCTACGTGTGGGTATCAATAATTTGTTCTTCAGCAAAAACTACACAATGGAGACGAATGCCCTCTCTGTGTTTTTTAGTAGAAAGTCTCTCATTGTACACCATAGCAGTTCCGTGTCGATAGCTATAAGAGGGTGGAAGATATAGTGGTTGAAAGTCGCCAGCTTGTATAAAATTCGAACTGAAGACCAGCGATGACTTTTGACATAATAATAGCAAAGAGGCTATATACAGCCAAACATGATAACCTCGACCATAGATGTTGGTAGACTGGGCTTGACATTGTTTCATGGCACCAACATCTCAACAGCTAAACTACTATTTTGCCAACAGTCACGTGATAGTGTCCAGCTTTGCTTATAAATTTACAAAGCATTTTGTATGAAGAGGAGTAACATTAAATTTCACATGTAAGTATTGTAAGTTTAAAATAGTGGCATTTCTTGAAAATTGACAAGTTGTTTTTGTATATGGCTAATGTTTCCAACAGTCACGTGGTCCTATGTTGCTAACCATGGCATGTGTATAGCTGCTCTGCTGTTTGCCCGGTCTACTAGTACCTATGCTGATACACATTTTTTAGTTGTTTTTCTGCAACAAGAGTACGAATAAAGACAAATAAGTGCATATTGCAGTTTGAAAAGTAAAACTACTAACAAAGATATTAAAGCGTAAGAAAGAAATTTCGCGTTCTGGATCCGTTTCTAAAAGACACAAAACGGAGCTGAAAAGTGAATCTACAGTCGATAGAAACTTGAAATTTTTAGACTTTCGATATTTTTGGAAATTCAACCATTAAGCGAGTGCTACGAAGACTATTTTGATGCTAGAAATGCGAAAGTTTGGATTTGGAACCATGGTTAGAATTTTAAAAAATGTGTTTCGCGGTGTTTTCAATTCTGCCATCAATGGTGCAAGTTGTATTAAAATACTTGATTAGGAAAGCATTTTTAAAGGTAAGTCTATGACTATTTATATTTATAAATAGAAACAACCAATGTCTACGCACGCGAAGCAGTGGGAATTAAGCTAGTTTTGTTATGAAATCACATTATTGTCTCTCTCCTTCGATTGCCACGTAATCGTGTCTCTTCCGTTCCCGAGTAGGCTGTTTGGAAAAAAACTCGAGTAATCAGTTCCGAAATATATGGAATCTAAGCCAATGTAACTAAATGGAAATGAAGGACGTCGAGAAAGTAGTAGTGCACGAACAGACACAGATTTGTGTGTCCTGCAGATGGAAGTCTCTGAGATATGAAAAGCGTGAATTGGCCGCCGTTTAAACCGTAATATTACGTTGCTGTCGTTTGTTAGAAGATTGCCGTGCCCTTATATTACGTTCGCCGTGTCTTTGCGAGAACTTCCGTGGCCGTAATATTATGGACGGTTGTTCTCATACGAATTCCAACTTTCGCGCACAGAATAAAAATATTCAAATGTTTGTGTAGCTTATGGGACTTAACTACGGGGTCATCAGTCCCTAAACTTACAAACTACTTATGAACTAGGTAACACTAAGGACTGCACAAATATCCATGCCCGAGGGGGGATTCGAACCCCCGACCGTAGTGGCCGTGCAGACCGTGACTGACGCGCCGCAGTCCCCTCGGCTACCGCGGTCGATGTACAGAATAAATTTGGTGTCCACCTCAATGACCGGAGAATATCTTATGGGATATTTGATCATGGTTTAGTCAAGTGGTGGAAAAAGGTATCATTCCCCCTTATCTTGATGGTAATTTCAAATGCATGTGTTCTGTACACTCAGGTGGAAAACATTTCTACCAGCCAGTTTATTATTGCTGTATGCAAAAATTTATCACCACCACATGCAGCTGACTTTCAGCCTAGTGCAAGTGGTGCTGCGCTTTCACGACTGGATGGAACACATTTCCCGGAAAGGATACCCAGTTCACCAGGGAAGAAGAAGGCAGAAAAGACTTTTAGACTGTGCTCAGAGAGGGTCACGAAGGAAACAGGATGGCCGAGGAGACTGAGGCGCTTCAGTCACGGTCTGCACGGTCACTACGGTCGGGGGTTCGAATCCCCCCTCGGGCATGGATATTTGTGCCGTCTTTAGTATAAGGTAGTTCATAAGTAGTTTGTAAGTTTAGGGACTGATGACCCCGTAGTTAAGTCCCATAAGCTTAACAAACATTTGAACATTTTGAAACAGGAGTCGCCAGAAGGAAGGATACTTCATTCCGTTGTGCAGTATGCAAAGTTGGGTTTGTGTCCAGCTCTGCTTCCAGGTATACCAAAAAAAGAAATTCTACCCGAAAACAGCAATTTTTGTTTTGATTGTAGTGATGAAGATCTACAAAGCAGGGCAACCTACGGAGCAAGTATTTGAAGAGGAAATAATAATGTTTATTCCCCACTAAGAAACATATATTTTTGATTATTCCTGATGCTGCACCAAAAGAACGAAGTAGTGTAAAAATGGCTGGCACTCTGGAAAGGAGACTAAGAAAATGGGCTGGCACTGGGGGAAGTCTATTCGCATACATAGCTGGCACTCAGAGTGTTAAGATGGTAGCGAGTACCTGAATTCCGTCACTGTCTCCTGTTACTACGTAGAGGCTGGAAATCTGGATCTAAGGTGGGCACATACCTTCTCTGTTGTGCCACTAAAGCGTGCTGCCCTGCGACATAACCCTGGGCTCGATAACGTAGCAAGTAGTAGATACGTGCGAACAAAGGGCCACTGCTCAGGCTTAAGGTGTGTTGGTGATGTTACATTGGTACTTATTCTGACGCCCCTGCGATGGAGGTTAGAACTGCAAGTAACTAGTGTTTAAAACCATGCGTTTTTCTTACGAGTGACCGAGGGAAACAAGAAACATCGCTCAGAATAGAAACGAAGAGTCCTTATAACGTAGATTCCGAGTGTCAGTGAGTTATAAATATTTTCTTCGGACACCCATAAGAAAAAGTGTGGTACTAACGCTATGTGTCGCTATTGTAAAATGTAAACTTTCAAGGCCGGGATGGTCAAAATTACTAAAAAATTCCGGGCTATTATGCCGTGATTTAGTGGATTTATTATGGAAACCCAATGTTTCGTCCCCGACTGCGGATGACATTTTCAAGGGGGATCGTGGCACTTTTGAATGTCCGATGAACATCCTGGCTCGCTGCTGACTGAAGCTAAACTCCTTTTACGAGGGCTCGCACGCAGAGGTGTGACGTCAGATGTTTTTGACACGCGCGCGCAATTCGTCGTTGCCGATTGCCGCCGTCCGTTAATATCGTCCCATGGTGGAAGGCTGTTACATTTCTTCTTCAAAACCGGTATCCAGATTTCATTTAGTTTCACGCCCTCCTCCATCCTATTGAAATTATTGTGGTGTTTTACAATTTTTATAGCCTCTCTGTACAGTCTTTCGTGGTATCCATTTGCGGCTGCTAAAACCTGAGTCTTATCAAATTGAATAAGGTGGTCCCCTGGTTGAAAAACATGTTCAGCAACAGCTGATCTGTCAATCTCTCCCCGCCGGCCGCGGTGGCCGAGGGGACTGAGGCACTCCAGTCACGGTCTGCACGGCCACTACGGTCGGGGGTTCGAATCCCCCCTCGGGAATGGATATTTGTGCCGTCCTAGTTCGTAAGTAGTTCATAAGTAGTTTGTAAGTTTAGGGACTGATGACCCCGTAGTTAAGTCCCATAAGCTTAACAAACATTTGAACATTTGAATTTTAATCTCTACCCTTCTACAGTTCCCCTTGTGCTCATCTAGTCGTCTCATCTAGTAGTCCACAGCTACACGGAATCCTATAAATTCCAGCCTTTTTTTTTTTTTTTTCTTCAGCGGTTTGCGAGCATCATTTGCCGATTTCATTTAGTTTCACGCCCTCCTCCATCCTACAGGATCACTTGAAATCGGCAAAGGATGCAATCGGCAACGACGAATTGCGCGCGCATGTCAAAAACATCTGACGTCACACCTCTGCGCGCGAGCCCTCGTAAACGGAGTTTGGCTTCAGTCAGTAGCGAGCCAGGCTGTGCATCGGACATTCAGAAGTGCCACGATCGCCCTTGAAAATGTCCTCCGCAGTCGGGGACGAAACCTTGGGTTTCCATAATAAATCCACTAGACCACGGCATAACAGCCCGGAAATTTTTAGTAATTTTGCTGTGTGTCGCTGTTTCGATGTCCATCGCAGAGCAGTGAAATGTCGTAGAAAGGGCTGTAATAACTTTTCAACGTGTGCATAATTATTATGAAATCTGATGTCTATGTAATATTATTTACCGACCTTGTACCTCACGTGCTACAACCTTCTACTCAACCTGAAGTTGATGTGTTTTTCAGCAGGACAATACGTATCAACATAGGGTTGATTCGACGCAACATGATCTTCGTGGTGTGAAAGAGCTGTCCTGGCAAGCAAAATCACCAGATCTCTCGCCTGTTGATAACATATTGGACATAAGCGGGAATCTACTCGTTCTGTAGGTCGTTCAAAAAAGACTGCTAAATCACGACAAAACATGCAAGATGCTTGCGACAGTCTATTACACTATGCCAAGCATGATATCACAGGGTGGCATGCTTTCTCAACATTACAGACGAAGGCTGTAGGCACCATTGAGCCTAATTTCAAACTTCTGGGACACATTGGGAGACAAATGCTGGGTTTGGAGAATGTGATCCTTCGGTCAAGCAAAATCATTCTTTCCGCGCTAGATAAGCCGATTGTGCGGGATTAAATATTAGTACTCTTGTAGTACACATCGAAGTACTATCGTGCACTGCAATGATTTTCGTTGATGTGAAGACAGCAAATAGCGAAGCAGGATTTTCACCATTAGGAAGTCTTACATGAACACGACTGTTTCAATATTACCTTCTTGAGTCTAGACTGTGGAAAATTTACAGGATGCCTGAGATATCTGAAAGTGGGAGTTTTGTCCCCAAAAACGTAGGAAACTTTGGGACAGTTTTTCATTTTATTTATTTATTTCGAAAACAAAGAAAAATTATCTAGTGAACATGTTCTGTAAAATGTATACCCTTAGAGCTTTCAACAATTCATAGATAGAAGCGGTTTTTTTTCTCTTTTTTACAGTATCAGAGACGAACAAGTGTTCATGGTTCTTCAGTTATACTTTTTAGAACCCTTGTTTATTGGTATTGTTTCCTTGTTTCGATTCACAAGTCCTCCTCTTAAAAGAAAGCAAAGAGCTTTCAGTGGAAGCAAGGCCTTCCATACTATCTAAGGAGAACAAGGGCTCATAGCTCTTCAAGTATGGAATTTAGTACCCATATTTAAGTGGTTAGCTTCAAGGAGTCTGTCCCTAAAGCTTGTCAGAGCTTTTTTGTTGAATAATGGCACCTATAAGCCTTCGAGACTAACTCAAAAGACGCGACTGATGATGAAGATGTTCAAATGTTTGTAAATCTATCGGACCAACTGCGTGGTCATCAGACCGTAGCTTACAAACGACTTAAACTAAAGTAAACTAACCTAAGGAAAACACACACACCCATGCCCCAGGGAGGATTCGAACCTCCAACGGCGAGCAGCCGCGCGCTCCACAGCGAGGCGCCTTAGACCGCTCGGCTACTCCACCGCGGCAATGATGAAGACTGAACCACAGTAGTACCATTCTTTATCACTACGCAGAAAAAAAAGTCCTACAGTAAAGAAGATGGAATAAAGTCGAAGTTCCAGTGGCTGTCAAAAGAAATGTAAATGCCAGTCTGGAGACTGCAGAACGAGTTGAAGACGCTGACCAAATTCTGGCAGTGTGAACACAACTGCCGGCAGAGGCTGCAGAACTGGTTGAGAGAAACTGAAGAGCCTCCTCGAAATACGATAACAGCAGAAAGAGGACAGCGAGCGGCGTATCTTGGCCAGCAGGAACATACACCGACGAAAGTGGGCTGGTGGTTGCCAACATGAAGTTTCTCTGCTCTTATCTGGAACATTGTCACTTTCTTCCCTGGATATGCTGACACAGATTGTACTGAACGTACTGAATGAAATGCAGCGATCTCAAGGACAAGGTCATTTTATTGAAGGTGCGTATATACCTTATTCTTCTGAGGCGGGGACGCGGGTGCTGGTCATTGTCTTTTCGGGTTGGGGTGGGATGGGGGATGAGTTCTCAAGTTAATTCAGATCAATATAAAAAAAATTGCAAACTGCAGCTCAACTGTCAAGCCGTTTCAACCTCTAGAATCAGAAAGTAGGTTACAGTGGGGAAAAAAAATTGGATGGAAAGAGGGCGGAGGGGGTTAGATTAGATTAGGTTAGTTGTTCGTTCCATGTTGAGGAGATCCTTGTGGATGTGGAACATGTCAACTTTTTTCTTTTTTACAAGCTCATAATATAATAATACTAATAGTATGAATACTGATACGTACATAATTTATTTCTATATAAAAATTCATCAGTGGAGTAGAAGGAGTTGGCCACTAGGAAGTATTTTAGGCTCCTCTTAAACTGATCTTTATTTGTAGCTGGTAAATTATTGAAAATATGTGTACCTCAGTAGTGGACCCATTTTTAAACTAAAGTAAGTGCTTTTAAGTCCTCTGGGTCGTTTTTGTTCCCTTGTATTGTACGTATGGACTGCGCTGTTTGTTGGGAAAAGGGTATATTATTTATAACAAATTTCATTAAGGAATAAATACGCTTTGACACAATAGTTAGTTCACCCACTTCTTTGAAGAGGCTTCTACAGGATATCCGTGAATTTACTCCACAATTAATACATATTACACGCTTTTGGACTCTGAAAACTTTTGCTTGTCTTGAAGAGTTACCCCAAAATATTGTACTATATACAAATATGTTCAAATGTTTGTAAAGTTTATGGGGTCATCAGTCCCTAAACTTACAAACTACTTATAAACTATCTTTATACTAAAGACGGCGCAAACGTCCTTGCCCGAGGGAGGGATTTGAACCCCCGACGCGGGAGGCCTCGCGATCCGCAACGTGGCGCTCCAGACCGCTCGGACAAAAGTGACAAAATATGCAATATTTTTTTACTTTTATGTCTCCTACGTCTGATAACACTCGTACTACAAATACAGATTTGATAAGTCGTTTCTGCAGTTCTATGGTATTCTCCTCCCAACTGAATTTATTATCAAGCTGTAATCCCAAGAATTCAATAATGTCAACCTCTTCTATCTGCTCTTCATAATTTATGCATATACTCTTACATGTTCTGAACTGCATGTAGTTAGTTTTTTTCAAAGTTTAATGTCAATGAGTTGGTTTTAAACCATTTATTAATGTTCATTAAAAAACTATTATCTGATCTTTCTAGAACTATACCCGACATGAACACACTAGAGTGATTCAAAAAAGTAAAGAGAATTGTTTCCACCTTTGACATGAACGTTTCAAGATTTTCGGAAATATGAAGTCTGTCAATTCTGCTACGTGAATGTACAGTTATATAAGTAAACTCGACCAGGTCGGCGTATTTGATTTCCCATGCACCTTTCAATTATAAACTACTAACTATATGTTTAAGTTCACTAGATATGTTCAAATTTGGGATAATTAAAATCTCCACTAGGTATGAGCTAACTTGGGTTTTCCCTCAGTAAGTATATCAGGTCGTCTTCAAAAAATTGTGCCCCGTCAGCACGGTGTGAGCTTTTCACCCAATTCCTCTTCTAGATTCCATTAGTTCTGCATCTGTAACTGGAATGCCCTTCTTTATCAAAACAGCTGTCACGACACTTGTTTCATGTGTAACATTTAGGTATGTGACATATCCAGGTATTGTCAAATCAACTATAAGAACTTCTTGCAGAAAAACAGAATCTGTCATAGATTCGAATAAAAATTCCTTTAACGCGGCAAAGTCTGATATTTATGATCGCGAGATAATAAGAATGTGTCATTTTACTATAACTTCATAGCTGTTCTGATAACAGATATTTAGTTTCATGTGGATTTTTGTTGTACATGAGATAGTTTACATAGTAATAATGTGTAGGGGATACCGTTCAGTACACAGGTTACTATACAAATTTTTGTCGAATTCTGAGATTTTCCGCCCGTATCGTTAAGTGATTGTCTTTGTCGAAATTCATCAGGACAATCGACCGATGATTTACACCTTACAGTCTAGTGATGCACATTTGTCGGGGTTGAATCACCTATCCCGGTCTTTGACTTCCCTTGATTGCGAGAGGCATTAACATTCGCGACGCTTCTGAAAGTCCTGTGATTGGTGTTGCAATTTCTGTTTGTTACAAGGGACCGTCTGAGTCGTCTGTGTTTATTTCATGACCACCACTTCCTGAATCTTTATTCTGTTCATTTATTTTCAGGTCATTTGGAGCAGATGTTGTAGTGGGGCGAAATATTATTCCCGCTACTACCTTACATCAGCACAGTTTTGCAGGTAAAAAATATGTCTTTTTTGTTAATAATTTTTAATATAATAATTTTTGTGTTATGATTTTTTAAAAGAAATGTGTGTTGTTTCCAATGTTTCATGTACGGTGACAACGGAGCAATCTACGAGAACAGCGTCTTCTCTGCGGAAGCCAAAGATGACATAGCTGGCCACCAATCGTCGCAGGTCGACAGCCGCACAGCCAGAGAAGATCCTGTTTGAAGATCTCCGTTGCCAACCGTCACAATGAAATAAATAAAATAAATGTATTGTAATACGTTCTTCATGATTGTATGTTCAAAAAAACAGTCTCAGTCTTTATATTGAGTCCTTAGGAGAGAGATCAGACTTTGTGTTATATATGGATTTGTGACTTAAGAAAATAAAACGTTAAATTTTACTTCAAGTGTCAGTGTTTAGAGAGCAGTTATTTTAGCTGTTTAGAAGAACGTGCATTTACATATTGTGCTGAAACTATATTACGAAGTTATTTACATAGGTTTTTTGGACTTTAGAGAAGTTTAGGGACTTTGATATAATTTCTTTGATTAAAAGACCGTGAGTTCGTATTTTGTAAAGCGATATATTTTGTCAACAGATTCAACGAACAACATCTGTGGTTTACAAAACATATGACAAAATTTCAGCAAGAAGTATATATCAATCGAAGTCCAACACGATCATACTGAAGAACTTTACTTTTGAACCTAACGGCCGTGCCCCACTACAATGTATCCGGTAGCTGTTGAGAAATATTTTGATTCTTGTACTATCATCAGGCTCCTGACCTACATAAACCGTTGCTGTGTTATTACTGCAGGGATAGAGCACCGAACGACCTCAGCAACATTGCCTTGTATAGGCTGTTTACTATCTACTGGATTGTCCATTTTCATCTCTATCATGTTTTGTTGTGGCTCTACCTTCTCGTTACATTGTTTATGTTATCGAACAGAGTGGGGTTCGCCCGACTGGTCGTCATCTGATCAACTATCAGTTTGCTCATGTGAGTGTTTTTTCGTTTGTAGCTCCACCTCCTGTACAGTAGTGTCGGGATTTTTCTTTGCTGCTAGAGGTGGAGACTGGCTGCTGTCTTGGAGAGAGACCCCTTGGTTAGTAGCCTCAACCGGTTGGACTGAATTATGACTTGGTAAAATATCGTTTAAGGAAAGCTTCTGGCATTGCGTCAAGTTATTTTTAGCACGAAAACGCGACGCGGACAAACCTGTCTGAAGTGTCTGGATTCATTACAGAGGTGACAGGTGGGTTCTTGACTAGAATAAACAACTTGTGTCTTATAGTCACTCACAATAATGTGTGAAGGAATATTCGTCTTTTATTTCCATCTCAACAGAACAAATTCCGTTGAAACATTGCAGTTTATAGTGGCGCGACCACCGTTCGTTCGTTGCAGATTTGACATCTTCATATTTAGAAAGCGCTTCCCTAATCAAATCGTTCTCAATTTCTATTGGCAGATTCAAAATACGAACAGTTGTATACACAAATCAGCTGTCCGTATTGCGATTTTGCGCCGGCTGCGGTGGCCGAGGAGACTAAGGCGCTTCAGTCACGGTCTGCACGGCCACTACGGTCGGGGGTTCTAATCGCCCCTCGGGCATGGATATTTGTGCCGTCCTAGTTCGTAAGTAGTTCATAAGTAGTTTGTAAGTTTAGGGACTGATGACCCCGTAGTTAAGTCACATAAGCTTTACAAACATTTGAACATTTGTGACTTTGCTTCTAGAAGAATCTCTATATATGAACTCCTCTGCCCCACTTCTCTGTTTATCAATAGTAACAAAATCCACAAACTTGACAGAAGTACAATATTTCTCATTATCTAACTGCATAGTATGGAGTATGTCACTGCTGACACTTGTTACCTTCATTATACAGTCGTGTATTTCCATCGATGTCAGTTGACCATGACGAGTTTCCTTGTCGAAGGTGAAATGTTAAAATGTTTGTAAAGCTTATGGGAATTAACTGCGGGGTCATCAAAAATGTTCAAATGTTTGTACAGCTTATGGGACTTAACTACAGGGTCATCAGTCCCTAAACTTACAAACTACTTATGAACTACTTACGAACTAGAACGGCACAAATATCCATGCCCGAGGGGGGATTCGATCCCCCGACCCTTGTGGCCGTGCAGACCGTGACTGAAGCGTCTCAGTTCCCTCGACCACCGCGGCCGGCCGGGGTCATCAGTCCCTAAACTTACAAACTACTTATAAACTTACTGAAGACAACACAAAGATCCATGCCCGAGGAAGAGGATTCGAAACTCCGACGCGGGAGGCCGCGCGATCCACAAAGTGGCGCTGCAGACCACGCGGCAGCCGAAGGTGAAGACAAGTGTGTTTTTCTTACGTTAGTAATAAACATGTTTACTTGCAGAGAAGAAATTTTGGATACCAAATCGAACGAAGACAACATACGCGATGTCAGTAGATTATAGACGATCGTTCGGCGGCCAGACGACGCAGCGAAGCACACGTGCAGCTACATAAAATAAAACAAAGGCGCGGCGTAGCAGTGAAATAGGTCCTCAAGCTAGCGAGGCTCAAACGGTACTGTAAGCCACAGTGATCTAATGAATATAGTGGTTGACGGACTGTCTTAAAGCTCGTCTCCCTCCCTCGTTCGCTGTCAAGGGTTCGATTCCCCCATCGGGCATGGGTGTGAGAGTTGTCCTTAGACTAGTTTACCTTAGTTTATGTAGTTTGTAAGTTACGGACTAATGACTACGCAGTTGAGTCCGATAGATTTACAAACATTTAGCGCATAGCACCCCAGTAATGAATGTGAATGGGGACGATCTTGCCTTGTACCTCAGGCGATATGAATATCGATTAATAAATGAATGTTCAAAAACAATTTAATATCTTTGTTATAGGTATATCGAGACAAATTATGTCTTTGGGCATTCATTTATCATATAAATTATTTCTAATCGATTTTTGTTTGTGGGTACAATGTAGATAGAGAGGTAAAAATTGACACACATGCTTGGAATGACATGGGGTTTAATTAGGGGGGGGGGGGAGGGAAAGACCGAGAGATAGCGCTTCATCTGATCAGAAAAAGCAATAATTAAGACAAAACAAAGATGATGTTCTTTACAGGAATTGCTCAATATGTTCACCATAATTCCACAACAATAGCTGTAGTCGAGGAATAATGTTGTGTACAGCACTGTAAAGCATGTCCGGAGTTATGATGAGGCATTGGCATCGGATGTTGTCTTTCATAATCCCTAGAGATGTCGGTCGATCACGATACACTTGCGACTTCAGGTAACCCCAAAGCCAATAATCGCACGGACTGAGGTCTGGGGACTTGGGAGGCCAATCATGACTAAAGTGGCGGCTGAGCACACGATCATCACCAAACGACGTGCGCAAGAGATCTTTCACGCGTCTTCCAATATCGGGTGGAGTGCCATCCTGCATAAAAATCATACGTTCGAGTAGGTGTTTATCAACCAGGCTGGGGATGATGCGATTCTGTAACATATTGGCGTACCTCTCACCTGTCACGGTAGCAGTTACAAAACCAGAATCACGCAGTTCCTCGAAGAAAAAAGGCCCGATAACGGCAGATGTGGTAAAACCAACCCATATCGTGAGTTTCTCGTTGTGCAATGGAGTTTCCAAGTCAGTATAGGATTTTCGGTAGCTCAAATTCTACAGTTTTGGGTGCTGACAGACCCCCGGAGCATGAAATGAGCTTTGTCGGTCCACAACACGTTATTCAACCAATCGTCATCTTCCGCCATCTTTTGAAACGCCCACACCGCAAATGCCCTCCGCTTCACTAAATCGCTAAGTAACAGTTCATGATGCCGATGGATTTTGTAACGATAGCATCAGAGGGTACGCCTAATTGCCAACCAAACAGTAGTGTATGAAATGCCGGTGCGACGTGTGACTGCACGAGCGCTGACTTCTCCGTGCATAGACCAACCCGCTACAGTCTCCATTTCTTCCTGAACTGTCTTAGCAGCATTACGCCTTGTGCTCGGTTGGCCACTATGGGGTCTATCGTCTAAACAACCCGTGGCTTCGAACTTCGAAATCATTCTCGCCACAGCTGCATTTGTCAACGGACAAAATGCGAATATCAGGGTACATGTTTACGATCATACCCTGAAGTGTTAAACTCATTTCTTAAAGCAGCATATCAGGTGGGAACGAATTCCAAGACAACATCGCTTCCAATGTTATGGTATGCGAGCTGTGGACATGTGTGTTAAGGAGAATATTCCCTCACATTTAGCAGGCTTGTGGTTACCGGAGCCACGTCATGTATGCAGTACAAGAGGAAACGTGTATTCTCAGTAACGGAGGCGCTCACACAGATCATATTGCCCGCGTCGTGTTACGGTTCTAACATTGGCTTATAGGAAACGTCGCCGCGATGGAGTAGCCGAGCGGTCTAAGGCGCCTCGTTGCGGAGCACGCGGTTGCTCGCCGTCGGAGGTTCGAGACCTCCCTTGGCTATGGGTGTGTGTTATTCTTCAGTTAGTTTATCTTAGTTTAAGTAGTTTGTAAGCTACGGACTGATGACAACGCAGTTAGGTCCGATAGATTTACAAACATGTGAAAATTTTTTGGGAACGCCGGCCGACATTAGTGGAATTAGTGCATTCGGAGTCTGTCAGTACATCTTCAGTTTCAGGCGATCTTGAGGTAACATTTCCCCCTCCCCCAGCCCCTACCAATTTCTTTTATGAACAAGAAATATGCCATAGCTGTTTGTTGTAATTAAGTGTATGTAACATTAACATACTTAGCACGAATATTAGCATTTTTAATGCTTTTAATACCTTACAGCACTGTGTACTGCTCGAAAATAACCAGCAGTCAACTTCACAATTTGCATCTTGTGTGGTTATGTGTCATAACACTTGCACCGCAAATATTGCCGAAACGGAAAGTGCGATTGATGTGCGGTTTTCACAGAATGGATTGGTAGTCAGGGGCTCGTAGTCTTAGGCAACAAACAGATTGTAATATTACATAGAAAGTATATTTTTATGCAAACATACAGGTTTTTAAATAGAACAATGGTTGTTTCTATCATGCACTGGAATTTTTGACACCAGCTGTGTACAAAGAATTTAGTATGGCAGCTACAACCGTTCAAAATTTCGGGGGCGGAGGCTGTGATAGCGTAGCGGACTGGCCGAGTGGCTAGCCCCTGGGGCACGGCCCACTGTCTCATGACCACCAGCCAGTCAGTTACGCTGTCGTAGCCTCCACCCCCAAAACTTTGAATGGTTGTAGCTGCCATACTAAACACGATAAAAATTTCAGTTAAATTTTTTTACACAGCTGCATGATAGAAACAACCATTGTTCCAGTTGAAAAATTGTTTGTTTGCATAAAAAATAGACTTTCTAGGTATTTTGACAATCTGTTTATTGGCTAACAATACGAGTCCTTGACTACCAATCCATTCTGTAAAAACCGCACATCAATCGCATTTTCCGTTTCCGCAATATTTGCGGTGCAAGTGAAGGTGATTCACTCTGTACATCGAACTACACATGGTTCTGCAAACCAAATGTTCAAATGTTTGTAAATCTTATGGGACTTAACGTCTGTGTTTATCAGTCCCTAAGCTTACAAACTGCTTAAACTAACTTAAACCTAAAGACAACACAGACACCCATGCCCGAGGGAGGACTCGAACCCTCGACGGCGAGCAACCGCACGCTCTGCAGCATGGCGCTTTAGACCGATCGGCCACTCCACCGCGCCTTCTGCAAACCCGTTCAGTTGATATTCCTCTTTGTAAAGCAGATGACCTTCCAGTTCCGTATTACATATTGCTAATATAAATTTCACAAACAAAAATCCGAAATGCAGTGTGGCAATTTATCTGATGGCCAGAATGGTTACTTTACATCGTCAGAAATTTATTTATTTGAACATTATTAAAGAATATGAAATGATCATCACCTACTTCTGATGACCCCTAGCCTGCTTTTAAGGTCTCTATTCCATCAAAACATTGTTAAATGAAAAACATTAATAAATCAAAGATTTTAGGTCCATGCCATATTCTTCATACTTCCCCAATTTAGAGGTGTGGCAGCCGCAACGTACAGATGCCTCCTCCTACTGTCCAATTTGCCTCACCCCAGTGTTCAGCAAGGTCTTCGAATCCATCCTATCTCGTCGCATCCGTTACCGACTTCACCACTTTCTCCCTGACACCCAATATAGATTTTCTTCTTCCTTCTCCAACTCCTTTGACTTACCCAACTCTTCTTCCTTCAGCTTATTTCCTACCGTGCTGCCATTTTTGTCTCCCTAGACCTCGAACGGGCCTACGACCTACACTTTTCCCATCAATCTTGTTCGGGTCATTGCCCCCTTCCTCTCCGACCGCCCTACCTATGTTACCATCCGCAACACCGATTCCCGTCTTTTCTATCACTTTTCTATCACTTTGCTATCCCATCAATCTTGTTCGGGTCATTGCCCCCTTACTCTCCGACCGCCCTACCTATGTTACCATCCGCAACACCGATTCCCGTCTTTTCTATCACTTTGCTGGCGTGTCCCAAGGTTCCGTCCTTTCTCTTTTATCTCCTGTATACCGCAGATAATCCTAAACCTGCCCTTCCTATACACCTCTTCCAATACGCTGATGACACCGTTTTCCTTGCCTTAGTTCTCATCCTCATCCTCACCCACTCCAACTGCCTTCTCCAAGAACACCTTTCACCTCTTGGTGTAACCAGTGGCTCCTATCTATAAATCCTGTAAAAACCTAGGCTATCATTGTAGGTCGCACCACTCCTTCCTTCCGCCCCCGTGATTTCTACTTCACCCTCCATAACCTTCGCCTCACACCCACCTCCGCACCATCCAAGAAAAAGCCCACTCCCCCCTCCGCCTCCTCAAACTCCTTGTTGGGCGAACCTGGGGCCTAAACCCTTCCACCATCCTATATATGTACAAATCCCTCATCTGCCTCATCCTCTGCGTCTTCCATCCTGCCTGGATCTCTGCCCCCATCCCCCTCCGCCATCCTTCTACACGTCCCTAGAGATCCTGAACGCCAAGCCCTCCACCTCGCCTTCTGTATCCCTTCCTAACCCCCCATCCCCATGTGGCTCCTCCCTTCCCCCACCTTGTCTGCTTCATTGAGCATCTTCGACTCCATTTCCTCTACCGAAAATTGGATCCCCCTCACCCTATTGTCCATCCTCTCCTCACCAATCCTGGTCCGTTGCCACGCCATTACCATTGTATCCCTCTTGCTCTTCATTTGTCCACCCTCCTTACCCTTTCCCGTGGCAATTTGCGCACCCTCCCCCTCCATGACGATGCCCTCCGCCACAGAATAACATAAACAGAGAAGAAGCCCCCCCCCTAAACCTCTGTCCTACGCTCCCCTCGTAGTTCCGTAAGATGCCAACAGGTGTCAGTCGGTTCCCCACCTTAGTACCGGTAGACGACGCTAGAGGAGCATCTGAGGGTGCCTCTCGGTCATCAGATGGTAGCGTGGAGGGGTGGCTGTGGGAAGAGCACGTGCCGCCTGCCATGAGGCCACGACAGTGTCTGGCGTTTGAGGGGAAGTGGTGGTGGGAACAGCCTCTACCTGCCGTCTGCTCTGGTCAGTTTTAAAGGGATGCTTCTGACCTCAGTGCCATCATGGGACATTTTACAGAATTGCTCTAGCACTCCCTCCCCGCACCCCTGAGCGTGTGACTGTGCCCTTACGAAGGTTTCCCATATCCTTGTCTGTGCCTCCGCCCAGACATCTATCCCTCTGATGCTCCCCCTTCTACTCCTTCTCCTCCCTCCCCCTCTGTCCTTCATCCTACCAAGAGGGCCCCATTCCTCTCCGTTTTGCCCCACCTCCTCCTGCTGTTCCCTCTGGAATCCCACCTCACACTCCTTATGGCTTCTGGGGACAGCCACCTCTTTCCTTTCCCTTGTCCTGTGGCCCCTCGTCACTCCACTACCCCTCTCCCTCACCTTTTTCTCCCTCCCTATCTACACTCGTCACATTCATCATCATCTGCGTGTGCATCGCCTGTATCTCTGTCGGAGTGTAACTCATCAGTGTCTTGTGGTTTTTTTTAATGTAACTGCGAACGGCCATCCCGCAGTCGACGGCTGTGTCTTTTAACTGTCTGTGTGACTAAGTTTCTTCAGTGTAGTGTTTCTCCGTTTTCGAAGCTATGTGATTTTATGTAATACTGCACACAAAACTCCATTTCAGATGATGCTCATCTACACTTTTGTCACTGTGTTTTATGGATTGTCTCCTTTTGTACTCCATTTGTCTTTTGTTTATATTCTTCATACCATGTGAAATTTATGTAGGCTGAAGAGCGCCTCAGGTGCTGACAGCCTGCCCCACCCAGAGAATGAAATCGCAATGAAAGGAAAAAAAAAGTGACGTAAAATCAAAGGATAGTCTCGTTCTGGAGCTTCCAATACCCCACCTCCTCTGCTGGCGCCATATGGTTAGAGCTAATAAACTTTGAAAATTTAGCATTTTGAAATTTAGATTTGGCATTTATTTATCGTTTATAGTTTAATCGTGTTTCAACATTTAAACGGGCTATGGTTTTTTTAATTCTTTGACATATCATTAACTGGCACTTAACATGTTGCTACATTTTTGTCCTACCAGTCGTTTCACATTACAAAAGTGACACCAAGGAATTTCAGCCATGAACCTTATTTCAGATAGTCATGCCCTAAACTCAGTTCATGCGTAGCCATTTTTAACATACTTCAGTCAATGTAAGTATACGCTTCTGTGACCGTTATCATTGTCAATACAAATTCGTTTAGGCCACTGTTGCAAGTAGGTACCTCAAGGTGCAGATGAAAGCAACTTACATAATGGTTAAAATGAAGTTCAGTTTTATAAATTGAGAATGGGAAAAATTGCAGCCATTCCAAAATTTAAGTAATTGGTATATATTTGCCATTTTTCTAACAAATAGTTCTGTGTTTAGTGCAAAGTTTTTTAATTTTTATCTGTATAGGTAATGAAGCAAATTAAGGAGAAAGAAAACATTGATTAGGATGAAATTAAAAAATTCTACACTATAAGACATGATTCACAAGCAACAAAGCAAGATAATATACCGTTCGAAATCTTCTAGTAAAGATTGGTGTTTTTTTTTCTTATCTTCCCTTCTTTTCTTATTCCTCCAGATATAAATGAAATACCTTTGGCCTTTCACTGATGTTAAATATCCAAAAAGGTATCTCATTTACTCTATGGAAGTTCGGTAGTGCACAAATGTGTCTTGGAAAGTTTAACAGAACATTGTAGTTACACAACAAATACTAATTACCAATCTTAATTTTCGGTCTTTTGGTAACTTTATCTGGTGATTTGTATCACTTACAAACTACTTATGAACTAGCTAATACTAAGGACGACACAAATAACCATGCCCGAGGGGGATTCGAACCCCCGACCGTAGTGGCCGTGCAGACCGTGACTGGAACGCCCCAGTCCCCTCGGCCACCGCGGCCGGCAAGATGTGTCTCTGGTTGTAAAATCACTGACCTCCTGCTGAATACCAGCCATCTCGTCTGATATCTCCTTAGTTTTATTTTTTACTACAGTCCCTTTCTCAAATAAATCTAGGCTGTTTTCACCAACTTTATGGTCCAGCGTGGACATAGACTCACTCGCTTTTTCAGTCTCCTAGCTAATATTTATTCCGAATTTTCTCCTATCAGTTTTGGTGTAGCAATATAAATAGTTTGGTTTGAAACATTATTTTCATAAGTGTGTTCCACTATACTGTTAATGCCCTCATCTGTTTTTGCCAAACTTACATCAATTTTCTTAATATTCTTCTAACTCAATCGACGCCTTGATTTCCTTAGTACTTTCTCCTATCTTACTCATCAGCATCTGAAACATTACTTGCATACCGATGTCTGATCTACTACCCATATTAGCTTGTCCCCTGTCAGTAATATTTTCATTGTGCATTATCCGACTGGTTCTCTCTACTGCACTATTCGTTAGATCCTGTCTTTCTGCTACCGTTTCGTGCTCGTCGCTTCTCACTGTGTCATTCATTCAGATTTCTGATTCCTTTTTAGATTTCTCTAATGGAAATATGTCGTCTCCTAGATTCTCCATATCTACGTTTTCCTGATCAACGTTTTCTACAGTTTCGGACATATTATTATCTTTAGTTAATCTACCACTCTGAAGGAACTTGATTGAGCTTTTGTGTTCCCTCCGGTCGACGTAGCTCAGTCAGTGATGTCCCGGCGCCGCGCCCGAGCGTCGAACTCCGGACTTCTGAGTACGCAACCCTCTCAACGGCTGTTGTTTCAGTTTGTTTTCTGTGTGCTCCCTGCGCACTGCGGTGACAACGTTATGTTCGCGGCGACCCTCACCCATCTGCTACTAAGGTCTGCATGCCACCAAAACATTGTTAAATAAAAAAAGAAAAAAAAAATCAACATGATTAACGATGTTAGGTTCGTGTCATATTCTTCGTACTTCGCCGATTTATAGGTGCGACGGCCGGAAAATACAATCCCACGGAGACAGCGCCTTGAGCTTTCGATACCCCACCTCCTCTACCATCGCCATATGTTGCGTCTTGGCCGTGGCAATTTTAACAGCTCCTACTGTCGGCAAATTCATTGACATTCCTAACTGAAAAAGTATCTGACGACGACTCGCGCACAAAAATCTGTTAAAAACTTATTTAACAAAATAGAATAACAATTTTAACTACTTACAAGAACTCTTACAGTGGTCTTCTCATCGTGATATCATGCACTGAAATCAATATTTCTCATAACTTTACGAAGCAGTAGGTTCCGGCGGTTTAGCATCCGCTGATTTCACGTCCCTCCTTGGAAGCTCAGTTTGGATTTAGGAGAAATGTAGAAACACGGGAGGCAATACTCATATTACGGCTTATCTTAGAAGGTAGGCTAAGGAAAGGAAAACCTACGTTTTTAGCATTTGGCGATTTGGAGAAAGCTTTTGACAATGTCGACTGGCATACACTCTTCCACATTCTGAAGGTATCAGTGGTGAAATATAGGGACCAAAGAGTTATATTCAACCTATACAAAAACCAGACAGCGGTTATTAAAGTCGAAGGGCAAGAAAGGGACGCAGAGGTCGGGAAGGGAGTAAGGCAGGGTTGTAGCCTTTCTCCAATGTTGTTATCAATCTGTACATTGAGCAGTGAAGAAAACGGAAGGAGAAATTTGGAGAGGGCATTCAAGTGCAGGGAGAAGAAATAAAAGCATTGCGGTTAGCCGATGACATAGTAATTCTGTCAGAGACCGCAAAAGATCTGGAAGAGCAATTGAATGGAATGGACAGTGTCTTGAAAGGAAGAAATGAGATGAACATTAACAAGAGTAAAACGAATGTAATGGAATGCAATGTCAGCAAATCAGGCGATGCTGAAGGAATTAGATTAGGTAATGTGACAATAAAAGTAGTAGATGAATTTTGTTATTTGGGTAGCAAGATTACTTCTGATGGCCGAAGTAAAGAAGATATAAAATGTAGAATGGCTATGGGAAGAAAAGCGTTTCTAAAGAAGCGAAACTTGTTAACATCCAATATTGATTTAAATATTAGGAAGTCCTTTCTGAAAGCATTTGTCTGGAGTGTAGCATTGTATGGGAGTGAAACGTGGACGATAAGGAGTTCAGATAAAAAGATGATAGAAGCTTTTGAAATGTGGTGCTACAGACGAATGATGAAACTTAGATAGGTAGAGCACGTGACTAATGAGGAGGTGCTTAACCGAATCCGGGAGAAAAGGAGTTTCTGGCATAAGAGAAGGGATAGATTGGTAGGACACATTCTGAGACATCAAGGAATTGTCAACTTAGCATTAGAAGGAAGCGTGTGGGGTAAAAAACGTAGAGGGAGACCGAGGTACGAATATAGCAAGCAGATTCAAAATGATGTAGGTTGCCGAACGTATTCTCATATGAAGAGACTTGCACAGGACAGGGTAGCGTGGAGAGCTGCATCAACCCAGTCTGCGGACCGAAGACCACAACAACAACATCTTGATAGTCATTGAACCAGGTACCCACCGAGAGCTTTTCTCAGTATTCCATCGAGATAGTATATTTATTGTTCACTCTCCCTCCCGCAAAACACCTGGCTTGGATGGCGTTCCCAAATAATTTTATTTTTGCTTTTGGTCTTTCATAGGAGATTAAATGAAGTAGTGCACGGGGGCCATATCCCGCCCTTCTTTAAAGTCACTAAAATTGTCTTGATACCCAAAAAGACGATATCCCATGAAAATAGGAGCACAGTCGCTAAACAGCTGACTATCGGCTTTGCTGGTCACCATAGTTGTGAAACATCAAAGCTGTCTTCCAGGTCGAACTATTCTGACTCCAATTGATGAATACTGTGATGTTACCTCGAGTGGTGCCACATATTCTCTGATAGGCGCTTTGTTTTAGTGAAATGGTTTACCACATTAATAACGAGTTTCTTATGTGACTTAATGTGAGTTGTCGGCGCACGTCCAGTGTAATTACCGTTATTCAGGCGACCTTGACGAGAATAATCATATTACTTTCCCTGTAGAGGTATGCACGAGTGTCATGCAAGGGATTCCGTTATCATGTCGTATTTGTTTTTGTGGAGTCCTCATTGTGATCTGTAGCTACTCGTTTTGGTGACTTTTCAATGTTGAGAGATATATTTACCCTCCGTGCGACAGACGACATTTTGGTACTACTTTGTGCTCATGATGACATACCGGTGCTCAAAGATGTTTAGGATGCTTTTTGTCATCATACGGGACCATGTGATAATGATAAGAAATAATCGCTTCCAAAATTTGAAGGATCTGATGTGGTTCTGACTCTATGAGCGTTGAAAGTACCCCACCGTCGATTGTTAAATGTTCCATTTGATAGTTTTCAACTGAGTATGGCGACCAACAACTGGTAGAACTTCATGCGTATTGTAAGCTTCACAAGGTTTGGGTATTGTAAGCTTCACAAGGTTTGGGTCCTGGAAAATTGCGTGTTAAGTAAAGTTTATTTTTTCGTACAGATTTTACCTCTTCTTGTGATGATATCCCGGAAATTATCTGGTAGGTTTGTCTAGCGAAAATCTATGTTTCGCTAGCGTTACGAGGTTATGGCACGGCCCCGTCTGTTGAGAGGTTTCAATCTTCCTGACTTTAGGGTTAACGCTTCTGCATTGTACATTGATCGCACTGTTATAGCTTGTCTTCGTGCCCTTCGATCACCTACGAGCTCAACACCTCCAATAGAGTGGTAGGATTAACTACAAATTCAGGTATATTAGGGAATTATTTCCTGCATTCACTTATTTAGGAGGGGAAGTTCTTTTCCAACCGAAACTCTCTATCAAAATGTTAGCCGTTTGCTCATAGTGTTTCCTCTGTTGAATCTTTTTCACCAAAAACGGTTTCAAAGACTATTTGTTCCAACGTTAGACTTCCTATTTTTCCGATGGAAGTCTTCAAATGTTCAAATGTTTGTTAAGCTTAAGGAACTTAACTGCGGGATCATCAGTCCCTAAACTTACAAAATAATTATGAACTACCTTATATTAAAGACGACACAAACATTCATGCCCGAGGGGGATTCGAAACCCCGTCCGTAGCGCCGCAGACCGCTCGGCCACCGCGGCCGGCTGGAAGTGTTCATAATCATCTTTGAATCTCTGGTATTGGCTAGAATGCGATGGACCGTCCGTCTTCTTCTGGGATATGCTGACGGGAGACACTGAAAATATCCAAAGAACGGTTCAAAATGTTTGTAAACCTCTCGGACTCAACTGCTTAGTCATTAGTCCGTAGCTTAGAAACTACTTAAACTAAGGTAAACTAACATAAGGAGAACACAGACACCCATACCCGAGGGGGGGGGGGGGGACTCGAACCCCCGACGGCGACCGGTCGCGCGCACCGTAACACGGCGCCCCAGTGCAAACGCCTTATCCGCCGCGACCGAAAGAACGGTAGCTCATTTTATATTATCGTGGAATAGTAGGACGGGTATCATGAAACTGTCACATGAGGTGGGTTGTAATCATGGAAGGAAAGCCGTTTCTTTTTGAGGCAAGATCTTTTCATGCAATTCAACGAACATCATCTTCCGAACTCGATATTTTGTTGACTTCCATTTACATATAATTGGTCACAGTAGTAAAATAAGAGAAACACAACTCACTCGCATCGATTTGTGTATTCTTTCTTTCGCACGCGATACGTGAGACTGAAACTATCTAGAAGTAATGTGCAAGTGAACTGTATAATAAAATCGTAAATGTTTACAGCGTTCC
Source organism: Locusta migratoria (assembly GCA_026315105.1). Classification (NCBI taxonomy): domain Eukaryota; kingdom Metazoa; phylum Arthropoda; class Insecta; order Orthoptera; family Acrididae; genus Locusta; species Locusta migratoria. Next base: position 108,408,755 of record CM048745.1, read on the forward strand.
ACGTAGATGTAAATGCAGATGCGTGTTTGCGATCATCCACTGATCAGGTAAAATAAAGAACTCACGGTTTGGGACTCATGCTGCTATAATAGTGAGCGGTTTATTGTGTCAATACCGAAGGATTACGATCGTGGACCCTCCCTTGACCCTCTCCCACTGGTATATATCGGTTCCTTACAGACCATAAAATGCAAGTGAAACGCGTCTGCAAGAACAGAGGCGGTCGTTTCGCCCGCCGTCAACTTGCAAGTGCAACTGGAACCTGCATCGTCTTCAAGGCCCCGCGGTAATCGGCTTAGCGAGGCGCCGCGACGCGGCCCGGGCGACGTGCACACGCGAGCAGCAGCCTTCAGCCTTGCGCAGAGAGCGACTGAATCACGTGCGGCGGCGGACAGCCGGGTGTCGCAATGGCGCGGTGGCCGGCGGCTGCGGCTCTTAATATAAAGCCGGCGGTACCGCAAGTGTGGCGGCCGACCACGCCTAGAGGCCGGGCTGCCGGTCTGTTACCAGGCGGGAACCGGATGTGCGGGTGGCCCGCTCGTGGGCTCAGCTGTAGGCTCCAGCTGCTCTGAGCTCCCTCCACCGTCTCCCACCTACAGCATCCACGTAGAAACCACCAGCAGTCAATTGAATGAGCGATGTCGCCTGTTTGAGTCGGTGTGCAGCACAGGATCCGACTGCATGGGCGCTGGGAAGGGGGTGCAAAGGGGGTGCACTTGCTCTCCCCTGGCTTTGAAGGAAACAGAAAAAGTATCAATTTAATACAAATAAACAATCCCTGAGACGGATTTTCGTCTCGAATATGTCAAAGACATTATTGATAAATCTGAGGCATTGAATTCAAATTTGTGGTGTGGCCGGGAATCGAACCCGGACCTCCATGCTTACTAGGTAGACGTCTTAACCGTTTTTTTTCCTTGTGTTTTTGTAGTATAAACAAAGTAAAACCGTCTTTTACATGACGAGCTACTGTTGAAATGACATAAATGAGCAGTAGTAGACTGGCGATAAAAACAATAAGAAAAGGAAGGAAAAAAATTAGTGAGACCGCATTTTCTGCAGATTACTCCACTATGGACGCTGCCAAATCATCATAGCATGTCTGCTCGTAGCATTTGGAGGACCTCCTCACGCCCCTCTCGGCGGGAGGAGGTCATCCTGGCCCGGTTGCGGATCGGTCACTGCCGTTTCAGCCACCGTCACATGCTATCCGCCGACCCTGCACCGCTTTGCTCCTGCGGTGAACTGCTGACAGTGCGACATGTTTTACTGACTTGTGTTAATTTTAATCATCTCCGTGTAGCCCTTCACTTTCCGTCTACACTGGAGGAAATTTTAGCTGATGACACCCAAGCAGCTGCTCGAGTTTTGCGTTTTATCAAATTGGCCAACTTATCGAAGGATATTTAACCCTTTTAATTGTCTTTTATCTTTCGTTTTTAGCCTCTTCTTGATTTTCTGACCGTCACCAACTTTTTCTGAGATCTAGTGAATCTATGTTCTTGTCTGGGCGCTAATGACCATAGAAGTTCTGCGCCCTAAAACCACAAAAAAAAAAAGAAAAAAAAAATGCTCCTAGCATTGAACAGGTACCATTGATCTGTTCGGCCACTTAAAAGTCGTGTAGAAAGCGGGAATGTTTGACATACAAAAGAAACAATACTAATGATATTACGGGATGATCCGTAATATCATCACCAGATTTTCACCAAACTGCGCCTGAGTCTTCACCACTAAACAGTATTTTTTTTCCTGCTAAACAAGAAAACGCCTTCTCACGGTCTGTTAAAAGTCCTCTATATTTATATATACATTGTCCCTCTCCCAGCAATTAGTACCTAGTGACCCTATGGTATTGAAGGTCGAGATGCACCCCCCTCCTCTCCTGAAAATAACCTTGGCGGCCCCCTAGATCCGCGTAGGCTCTTCCACATGTGTAGATCTTTACGATTGACAATGGAATGCAGGCCTTCCAGTAGAGCAAAAGTTACGAAATTGCTTCACAATCAAACGGCTTGAAATTTGAAAATTCTGCTTTAGTATAAAGTAGTACAACATCTAGGGACGCGAAACATGCGTCGTCATCCTCCCTAAAAAAAAAAAAAAATCAAGCTGTGCCCTGATCAGGCAAGGTGATGCTCACCGTCTTTTTCGATGTCCCAAGTCCGATACTCGAGCACGGAAAAACCATTAACAGTGACGTGTACTGTAAGACACTCCGTAGGCTATGCGAGCCCATCAAGAGCAGGCGGCCTGGGCTGTTCACGGATGGAGTGATTCTGCTCCATGATTACGCGCGTCCACGCGTCTGCAGGGTCACACAAAGTGTACTGGCCAAGTGGGAGCAGCTTGAGCTTCCGCCCTACAGCTCGGATATGTCGCCCTGTAACTTGCATCTGTTTCGAATTTTAAAATTTTCCCGGCGAATGGAATATTCAAAGATAATTCTGGCTTGCAGCCGGTCGTCAATGTATACAAAGCACGATATTTCAACTGGGCACCTGCCATCCATCCTCAGGGGAGCCATCGCAGACTGATGAGAGCGTCGGTGGTGCTCCCCGACTTGACTTTAGATATGACAGGTTTCCATGCGTTGTCCAGCTGATAGCCGCTGTCACGGTTAATAAGATTCTCCGCTATACGAATTTCCACGGATTCCTTGATAATGAAGTTCCAAAAAGTCGTTGCTGAGGCCAGACTAATTGCTTTATGAAACTCCTTTGAGGGACTGGTGGATATACGATGCTCAGCTATAGCAGATTTGCTTGGTTGCAAAAGTCGGATGCAACGTTTGTGTTCCGTGCAACGTTCTTCCACTGTGCGTGTCGTCTTGCCTATATAAGCCATACCACACTGACAGGGTATTATGTAAATAGCGGCCTTCAGCAACAACAAATTGTCTTTTCCTGAACCAAGCAAATCAGAAATCTTCGATGGCGGACGAAAAACCATTTTCACTTGAAAATTCCACAGGATTCTTGCTATTTTGAGTGACAGGTTCCCAACAAACGGAACAAAAGCAAGAGATTTTGCTGGCACGCTCTCCTCTATCACTACTTCTTCGTTCCTGTACCTGTAAGTGCCTTGTTAATCTGCCGGGCAGAATATCCGTTATCCGTAAACAATTGCCGTAGGTGGACGAGCTCTTCAGGCAGATTTTCTGTATCTGATACTACGTGTGCACTACGTACAAGTGTTTTAAGGACACTCATAGGCCGGCCGCGGTGGCCGAGGAGATTGAGGCGCTCCAGTCACGGTCTGCACGACCACTACGGTCGGGGGTTCGAATCCCCCCCTCGGGCATGGATATTTGTGCCGTCCTCGTTCGTAAGTAGTTCATAAGTAGTTTGTAAGTTTAGGGACTGATGACCCCGTAGTTAAGTCCCATAGACTATACAAACATTTGAACATTTTGACACTCATAGTTTGCGATGGTTGGTGACAACTCGAAACTTGTAAATACAAATCGGTATGAGTGGGCTTACGATAGACAAAATGCCCTAAAGAGCCATCATTCTTTCGTCTGACCAAAACATCCAAAAAAGGCAGACAACCATCTTCCTCTACTTTCATAAGTGAACTGGATATTCTTTTGAATGGAGTCGAGGTAGAGTTGAAAGTCCAATAACTTATCAATTCCATGAGGCCACAATATGAAAGTGTCGCCCACATACCTCCAAAATACCGTTGGTTTATGGGCTGCAGATTCAACAATGAATACGTTGAGCAGAGTTACGGTGTCGCTATGGGTAGCCCTCCCTCCCCCCCCTCCCCCCCCCTCTCTCTCTCTCTGGAAGGCTTCGAGGAAAGAGCACTTTCCAAAGTTCCTTTGCCAAAGAAGACGAACTCAGTATTCCAGATTTTCGATTTAAGAAGAGGTGCCGTAATGATTAACACAGAAATATATATTCTGGCAACTTAAATCGCTTAATAAAAATAATTCTTCTCGTACATATTGAATACCGATTAGGTTCCTATCCAGAACATGCTGTTGCACTTGACATTTATACACAATCGCTTCACTCAGTGAAGGATTCCTATCCAAAAATTGGAAAATTGTACAGGTCTCGACCAATGACGTTCGTATACAACTAAGGTACATTTGCAAGCTTTGTTTGGAACATATACTGTTCCAACGTCATGAGTCACAAAAAAGAGAAGCACCTATTTACACATATTCAAGAATGAGGGCGAAAATAGCTTTTCACTCTCATAAAGTGATGAGTGCTATCGACAAAGTATCCAAAAAGGAGTCCATATTTCTAGCTTACCAGAATGCTTTTGATACCGTACCTAATAAACGTAATCAAATTGCGTGCTTATGGGATATGGTCTCCCTTATGTGACTTGATTCGTCATTTCCTTTCAGAGCAAACAGTTTCTAGTAAATGATGGAAAGGCGTCGACTAAAAGAAAAGTGATAACTGGCTTTCCCTAGGGTAATACTATAGGTCGTTTGCTGTTCGTTATGTAAATGATTTAGGAGAAAGTCTGGGTAGCTGTCAGATACAGATGACGATAACATGTACTGTGTAATGAAGTCAACAGGAGATCGAATCGAACTGCAGAAAGATTTAGTTGACATATCTATATGGTGTGAAACTTGGCAATTGACACAAAATAGTGACAAGTGTGAAGTCATTCAAATGGGCACTGAAAGGAAATCTGATAAAATTCATTCACAAGATAAACACATTAAAAAACATTTTAAAATTTTTTGTATAGTCTATGGGACTTAACTACGGGGTCATCAGTCGCTAAACTTACAAACTACTTATGAACTAACTAAGACTAAGGACGGCACAAATATCCATGCCCGAGGGGGGATTCGAACCCCCGAACGTAGTGGCCGTGCCATGCAGACCGTGACTGGAGCGCCTCAGCGCCTCAGTCCCCTCGGCCACCGCGGCCGGCCACAAGATAAACCAATGAAATCTAAACACCGTAAATGCAATTAAATTCCTAGAAGTTATAGTTGCGAGTTTACTTTTACTGGAAAGCACACATAGGAAATGTTGGGGGGAGGCGAACCATATATTGCGTTTTAATGGCAGAACATTTAGAAGATCAAAACAACTAAAGAGACTGTCTACATTATGGTTGTCAGTCCTCTTTTGAAGTATTCAAGTCAAATTCTAACGTATGTAAAGCTATGGGACAAAACTGCAGTGGTCATCACTCCCAGACTTAACAACTACTACATACTCCCATGCCGGAGGGGTGACTCGAATCTCCGACTAGGAATAACCGCGCACTCCGCAGCAAGGCGCCTTAGACCGCGGGGCCACTTCCGCGTGGCTTTGAAATATTGCTCCGCAGTGTCGGATCTTTATCAGGTTGGACTGACAACAGACATAGAAATAATAGAAAGAAGAGAGGCTCGTTTTGTATCACGGCGATACAGGTGTGTGAGAGAGAGAGTGTGTGTGTGACGGAAATGATACACGAATTAAAGTGGGAATCGTTACAACAATGTTTTTCGTTGCGGCGAGACCGACTTGCAAAATTTCGATCATCAACTTTCCCCGTCGAATGAAAAAAAAAAAAAAAAAAAAAAAAAAAAAAAAAAAAAAAAAAATAAAGAGCATGAGTGAGGAGGGAGAGAGAGAGAGAGAGAGAGAGAGAGAGAGAGAGAGAGAGAGAGAGAAGGAAAAGAAAATTTGACTCCCACCTACCTGGGGAGACGTGATCATCAAAATAAGAGAAATAGATTCTCGAATGGCGGTTAGGCGTTCTTTCTTCCCGCCTGCTAATCGGCGATGAAATCTATATACAGGTTGTTTCACTAACTGTGTTTGCCTCTGTAACTTATAAAATAATAGGTGACGGGAAATTTTAATGCAGTAGGTCAACACAAGAAATGTTACACTTTCTGCGGAGCTATGAACATAGTATATTGTATCATTTTCCAAAGAGTTACACCACAAAGATATAATTTTTTAAATGGAACAATAGTATTTTTATCGTATTTCGGATTCTTTTAAACCAGCTGCGTCCAAATCAATTCACATTCCTATCACTGTTAGTTTGGGAGCTACAACCCTTCAAAGTTCCAGAGGCGGAGGCTGCGATAGCGTATCCGACTGGCCGAGTGGCTATCCCCTGGGGCACGGCCCACTGTCTCATGACCACCAGCCAGTAAGCTACGCTGTCGTAGCCTCCACCCCCGGAACTTTGAAGGGTTGTAGCTCCCAAACTAACAATGATAGGAGTGTAGTTTAAACTGATTTGGATGCAGCTGGTTTCAACGAATCCAATGCACGATAGAAAAAACTTTTGTTCTATTTAAAAAATTATATCTTTGTGCAGTAACTCTTTGGAAAATGATACAATAAACTATGTTCATAGCTCCGCAGAAAGTGTATCATTTCTTTTGTTGACCTACCGCATTAAAATTTTCCGTCACCTATTATTGTATAAGTTACAGAGGCAAACAAACTTAGTGAAACACCCTGTATATAAAAATGAATTGCTGTTCGTTAGTCTCGCTAAAACTCGAGAACGACTGGACCGATTTAGCTAATTTTAGTCTTGAAATATTCGTGTAAGTCCAGGGAAGGTTTAAACGGTGATAAATATGGAAAAGTTGTCCGGAAAAGAGGAAAATCGGGAAAAACGGAAACAGGTTTTTCCAGTAAACTATCAATACCGTTCGTCCAATTGCCACAAAATTTTGTACATTTTATGTTTAAAGCAAGAGGAAGGTTTGCATCGAATAAAAATTTGGAAAAGTCGCTCGGAAAGTAGGAAAATTTAGGAAAAACCGAAAGCGATTTTTTTCTATGAATGAAAATCAATTGCCACGTGGTTATAAGATCATCATTTGAGTATCGCTTGACAGGACAAGGTCTGTATGAAATAATTTTTTTTGGAAAATTTACCGGAAAATTGGAAAATTAGAGAAAAACTGAGAGTGCGTTTTTCAATGGGTTTTTGACTATTCGCATGACGGAGAGCGGTAATCCTTTTTTGTTTTGTTTATTATGGTCTTGGAAAACTTTTCAGAAAAAAAAATAGCGACAGTTAAAAAAGTAAGTAGCAAAATTCGAACCAACTTCTTTTTTCATTGTGTTTCTAAATGTACTCAAGACTATAAGTTGAGAATTGTTCATCGGATTGCGATAAAATTTTGATCATTTGACGTTCAACAAAAGATGAACATTCTTATGAACTAAAAATTTGGCGCCGGCCGCGGTGGCCGAGGGGACCAAGGCGCTCAAGTCACGGTCTGCACGGCCACTACGGTCGGGGGTTCGAATCCCCCCACGGGCATGGATATTTGTGCCGTCCTAGTTCGTAAGTAGTTCATAAGTAGTTTGTAAGTTTAGGGACTGATGACCCCGTAGTTAAGTCCCATAGATTATTCAAACATTTGAACATTTTTTTTTTTAAATTTGGGAAAGTTACCTGGAAAATTTGAAAATTTGTGAGAAACTGAAAGAGCTCATTTCAAATGGATATCAATATCATTCGTCTGATTGCGACAAAATTTTGTATACTTCATGTTCAAAACAAGAGTAACGTTCTTATGAAATAAAAATTTGTAAAAGTGTTGGAAAATTTAGAAAAAAATAGAAAGAGATTTTTCTATGAAATATCAATAACATTTATCTGATTACGATAAAATTTTGCACATTCGACGTTCAAAGCGAGGGGAAGGTTTGACTGAAGTAAAAGTTTGGAATAGTTGTCCAGAAAATAGGAAAATTTGTGGAAATCTGAAAGAGCTGTTTTCTTTGGGATATCAATATCATTCGTACGATTGCGATAAAATTTTGCACATTTGACGTTCAAAGCAAGAGTACATACATATTAGCAATTGCGAAGCATTGCCGGGACGACTAGTGGTAGATAAATACAAAGTGGTTCGATAAACCCCCTGACAAACATGTAAGTCAGGAATGCAGAGTAGCCATATAGATGTTGTCGTAAAGGTAGCGCGTGGGATGATATCAGACGAGACAGTTGTCAGCACGGGCGTGGCTGCCGTGCGAACAACGACCTGTTGGGTCGGTTGTTGTGTCCCGGTTGGACGCACAGCAATGCAGCGGAGGCGAAGCAAGCGCCCGTCCAGACGCAAGGAGCGCTACTTTTACTCTGCAGCTCATGGTTGGCCTTGTGTGGGAGGCTGTGCCGCGTGTCACGTGCGAACATGCGTTAATGGTAGCGACTTGTAAAAAACTACCGGATGGTATGACTGGGAGGGCTGGATAACGGCTTGTTTTTGTTGATGACGATCTGGACGTGTGGCACAGAGTAGTGAAACAGAGTGGTCATAATTACTTCACTAAACTCCGTCGGCGTGACTAAGCAAATAAAACATAATTGTAGGTTTCTGGCTATGAGACTGATTATGTTCTTTACTCACTGGTTATCAAAAGTTTTTTGAGTATTAAATTCTTCTGATTGATTCAGTCTTTGACTCTTGTGGGTCAAAAATTTGTTCTCTTATTACATTATGGGAGTGAATCTTCATGGATGTAACTGAACAATTATGTATTCTGGAATAAGCGTCAGTAGAGGGATTGTACAGGAACTGGAACTCTTTTGATATCAAATCGACATGAATTTGATCGCCTTTCAATCGAAATGACCTTCACCCCTCCTCCTACTCCCCATACTGTCCCACTTTGGGTAACTGCAGGTGAGAATTCCCCACCTCTCCCCTCCCCTCCGATCAAAATTTTGCCAGGCGGAATGTTGCAGTGAACGTCATCCCTTACTAAAAGACTCCATAACTTTTGTGGATGCGTATTTCCGTCTATTGCAACTAAATGAAACGCGTATTCTTTATTTGTGAAACATCATCAGTGACCTGTAATACATTTTTCTGTTTTTGTGTATAATACTTCATTACAGTAGGCTACAGTTATAACCAATTATCCTATGTTTCAAAGTATAACAGTTACAAATCTTTCTTAAATTCTAACTTACTAGGCTAGAAACAACTTCTGTAGGACAAGTTTTTATGAAGTTAATTTCTCGGTATTACTTCAGTGTTGTTAATGTTGTTCCATGTGTGTCTCCATTGAGCTGTGTGTGTACTCTCCAGATGGATGGATGTTTTGGTTCTTGATGAACACATTTGTTTCATTACTTCACTGTGTACTAATTTTGTGAGGATTTTTTAAGTGTTTAGTGTTGCGACCTGTCGTATTTCATCTGTGTTTTGTTTGTGTGCTTTGTATCTCTGAGTGTGTGAACTGTGTTTTGTTTGAGTTGTTCTCCATGCAGATGTGTGTGTGCGTGGGTTACTATTTGTGTTAGTTTTAATGAGTGTGAGAGTGGGGGGGGGGGAATGAAGGTGGGAGGGCATTTTCTGTTTCATTACTGTTTTCCACTCCTTTTTTTTGGGCAGCTTGATCAGTGAGTTGTTGCTTATGTTTATCTGGTCATTAATCACGTTCATATTCATTGCCAGGGCTCTTTGTATATGAAAGTTTTCTTGTAGTGTCCGGACTTCTCTGTCTCGATTATTCACTCTGATAATTTTCATATCTTGTGCAATGGTGGATGGTTCATGTCCGTGTTCTATCAGATGTTTTGCAAAGGTGGACTGGCTATTTTCATGCTTCCAGTTTTTTTTCAATGTTCTTTACATCTAGTTTTTAATTTTCTACATATTATTTCTGGCATAGTAGCAGGTATATACCTGCCTCTTTATAATTGTCTGGTTTGTCTGTTGTTTGCAAATGTGACAGAAGTGTGATTGTTGTTCCCACACTCACTAAACCCAACATCAATAGTAGCACACACACACACATACATCTACACAGAGCACAATACAAACAAAAGACGTCTGATACACTCAGAGATATAAGGAACACAAACAAAAGCCAGATGGAAGGTGACAAGTGGCGACACTACACACTATAAAGAAACCTTTACAAAACTAGTACACACTGAAGAGATGAAATAAATGTGCTCACCAAGAACCAAAACATCCATCCATCTGGAGAATAGATTAGATTAATACTTGTTCCATAGATCATATATACGACATTTCGTAATGATGTAGAACGTGTCAGTTTAGTAAATGTCGTCTACACTTGACAATCGATATTTTAAAGATTTTTTATTACATTTTTGTTTTTTATTTTATTTATTTATTTATTTTTTTACTTTTTTCAATTTTATCTATAATTCATCTACATTGTAGAAGGAGATGCCGTTAAAAAATTCCTTCAATTTCTTTTTAAATACTAGTTAGCTACTTGATGCTATTTGGTAAGTCACCAAAGACTTTTGTGGCAGCATAATTCACTCCCTTTCTGAGCTAAAATTAGATTTAAACTTGAATAGTGAATATCATCCTTTCTCCTAGTGTTGTAGCTATGCACACTGCTATTACTTTTGAATTGGGTCGAATTGTTAATAAAAAATTCCATGCGTGAGTATATATATATTTTTTACTCAATGTTGAATTGCCCTAGAATATGATCCCATATGAGAGCAATGAATGAAAATAGGCGTAGTAAGCTATTTTACTGAGATGTATAACACCAAATTTTGCAATGACTTTGATAGCATAAGTAGCTGAACTCAAACGTTTCAAGAGATCTTCAATATGTTTCCTCCAATTCAGTCCCTCGTCAATGCAAACACCTAAAAATTTTTGATTATTCTCCCTTAGCTACAGATTTATGTTCAAAGTCTAAATTTATTAATGGTATCATGCAATTACTGTATGAAACTGTATATAATGGGCTTTATCCAAGTTTAATGAGAGTCCATTTGTAGAGAACCACTTAATAACTTTCTGAAAGAGATCATTTACAATTTCATCAGTTATTCTTTTTGTCAGGGGTGATAGCTATACTTGTATCATCAGCAAGAAGTAGTAGCTTAGCATCTTCGTGAATGTAGAATGGCAAGTCATTAATATATATTAAGAACAGCAAAGGACCCAAGACCGAACCTTGTGGGACCCCATTTTTTAACTCCCCAGTTAGAGGAATTACTTGCTTCATCTATATCATGTGAACTGCTTATTTCAACTTTCTGCACTCTTCCAGTTAAGTATGATTTAAACCATTTCTGCACTGTTCCACTCATACCACAATACTTAAGCTTATCTAGAAGAATCCCATGATTTACACACTCAAAAGCCTTTGTGAGATCAGAAAAAATCCCACCTGGCGATGACCGGTTAATCAAAGCATTCAATATTTCAGGAGTATATATAGCATTTTCAGTTGAAAAGCTTTTTTGAAAACCAAACTGACATTTTGTTAGAACTTTATTATTACTAATAGGTGAAGCAACTCGAGAATAAACACACAGCTCCATGAAGAGACACATGGAATAACACCAAACAACAGTAAGTAATACTGAGAAATTAACTTTGCAAAAACTTGTGCTATAGAAGTTGTTTCTAGCCTAGTAGGCTACAATTTAAGAATTTGTAACACAGCAAAGCAGTGTTATGCTGTGAAACACAAAATGTTAATGAAATGATGGTATGGCATTTCTGGCCAGGAGATCCCGTGTGGGATTGTTCGGTCGCCTAGTAAAAGTCTCTTTACTTAACACCACTTCGGCGACTTGGGTGTCGATAATGATGAAAATTATGATGAGGACAACATAACCCTCAGTTCCCTGCTGGAAATCGAACCCGGGACCCCTGCGTGGTAGTCACCGACGCTGTCGACTGAGCTACAGGTGCGGACAAATAGTTATTATAACTGTACTGCAACGAAATGTTATACCCAAAAGACAGCATTATTACAGGACAGTGATGATGCTTCACAAATAAAGAAGCGAAACGCGTACGGCACAACGAACGCCTTCCATTTAGTTGCAATAGGCGGAAATACAGCTCCACAAATTTTCTGAGCAACTAAGGACGACGGAAAACGAAAATAATGATGACTAGAGAACTATTTTTATTTCTATGCATGCCGACATCACAAGCAGCTTCCACACCTTCCCGTCAACTTCGTTGCGTTGCCTGACCAAACCTGCAGACGAAGGAAAAGAGAGTGAAGAGGAGGCCGGCTGTTGTTGGTCAGTCCAGGGGGCAAGAAACACTTCATGTTATGAAGATGTGTGAATAGGAACAACAGAAACATACGTGTGTGTAAGTGTGTGTGTGTGTGTGTGCACTCACGTATATGAATATCTTGTATCTACTAAATTAGTGTACTGATTTCAACTGAACTTGGCACATGTTCCTTACCATCAGGAAATAGTGTCTATGGGGGTAAGAATCTTCGACGACGCATGGTACAGTACATACGACGACATAAACAATGAAAGGGTGCGGCTCGGTAGCACAGTAGTAGTGTGCCAGAATATAAATCCAAAGGACGCGGGTTCGATCCCCGCCAGGTCCTAGGATTCTTATCTGTCACTTTCTACCTCTTTCACCACTGGAAGTGCTGCAGACGTGGAAAATATCGAGTAGCACCGTGGTTCGGAATTCACGGTAGGTCCCCCTATAACTTGCTGGGTAAGTCAGTTCGAAGGTCGGAGGAAGGCAACGGCATACGACCTCTAATCAGGACCATGCCTAGTGAAGCACTGTGGTGTTCAAACCAATCTTGGGCTTGTTGACTGCTTTACCTAAACAATGAAATGGACGGAAAACTGCTGCGTCATGCGATACTGATGCAGGATGGTGACAGACCCCCTATAACTGGCTGGGTAAGTCAGGTCGGAGGAAGGCAACGACATAGTACCTCCAAACAGGACCATGCCTAGTGAAGCACTGTGGTGTTCAAACTAATCTTCAGCTTGACTGCTTTACCTAAACAATGAAATGCGCAGAAAACTGCTGCGTCATGCGATACTGATATGCAGGATGGTGACAGACCATTAGAGGGGTCGCGTTTATAGTACGGACGTGCCGTGCTCCAGCCCAGTGTGACGCGCGCTTGCGTCAGAGAAGCCAGTTCCCAGAATGGGTGAGATCGCGGGCAGCAGCTAGCGTGTGTCGACACCGCTCCGCGCCTTCAGTACGGAAGCGGCAAGTGTCGGTGGCTCGGCTAATTGGCTCCCAGCGAACAATGTGCAGCTTACGCAGCTCACTGGGCACACGGCTGTAGCTGAGACTCTCCCACAGGAGCAGCTCGCTCTCTCTCTCTCTAGAGCGGCCCACTCTGCTCAAACAGTAGGCCAGTTCCTGCCGCAGCTTCGCGTGCACTGCGATTATTCCTGAGCCTCCGGCAAACGGGTCTTGCATCTGAATGTTCACATAGACGGATTCAGAGCTCAGGGACCAGTGCTGAAAAATCCCGGGTTTTCGTATCTCAGCCTTTGACCACCTTAGTCAGTCTGAACATAACAAGAAATTGAAGAACTATTTAAGCAGAGAGGAGAACACCGTGAATGGAGTGTTTGGCCAACTGTCCATGGCCAGAAAGGAGTAGTTGGTACTGCTGGGTAGTCTTGTGTAGTTCGCGAACGAACTTGTTCGGGAGAGCGCTCCCACAGGCGAACTACGCGAACTAGTTCGCAGATACCTCGCCTCTTAGTTCGTCCGCTCCTTTTCCGAAGACTGACGGGCAACAGCGAGAGGACGCGAGAGCGCGCAGAATCGCGTGATTCCCTTCTACCAATTACCTTCATTTCGAGCTGAGATGTAGCTCAGCTGTAGTTTCATAGTTCACTGACACAAGAAATCTATTTTAAAACTAAAGTACTACGAGTACTCTGTATGCAAAGTAGTTGAATACCATTGTATCACCCAGTCGTGTAAATAACTGGTTTATCTGCCTAAGTATTTGATGTCAAATTGCCCAAAAATACGGGTAATAGCACACGAGTTCTTTTAGTAGCGGTAGCAAAAGCCAAAAAGAGCGGACGAACTAGAAGGAGCGGACGAACTAGGAGCAGCGGACGATTATGCCAAACGTATCTCGCTTCATAGTTCGTTGGATTCTTTTCCGAAGACCGACAGGCAATAGCGAGAGGGTACGTAGCAGAATTAAAAATCACGGGTTTGCCTTCTGCTGATCAGTCATTTCGAGGTGAGCGTCTGCCTGCTAGATTACATAGTTCAGTGCTACAAAATTTCTGTTTCGATGTGTTCTGAACTGTGCAATATCTGACTAATAAATTCCACAATGCCAAGATATAGAGATAACTCTAAACTTAAACGGGAGAAATTATCCACAAACTGTTTCTTTTGATTTGCGTGATACCGTTAGCGGCTCAAGCAGCAAGCGCATGAAGCAGCTAGGTGGGGGGAACCTTCCCCTACACCTGCACGCGCAGACCACGCCGCTCAGCCGTCACTGGGAGCGGACGAACTGAAAGAGCGAACTAGTGCCGCGAACTAAACTGAGGACTTCCGATCGCGAACTATTATGCGCAAGTCTACTGCTGGATGCCAAAGTTTTCAAGTCCACTCGCCTGATTTTGGCCACCGTCATGAGCAATGGTTTCGGGAACGTTAGCGGTGTTTTTACGCAACTCCCCGATGCCATTGGTGGGGGATTGCTCCGAAAGTAGGTGTTGGGGGAGGAATAACGGAAGCAGAGCCCTCAACTATTAAGGGGACAGGTGTATTCTGGCAGCCCTGATGCCCCACAGTAGAAGTGCAATTTTTTATATCGCCGTCCCCAGAGAGGGCGGAGCACTTAACCCTTTCAAACCTGGCATCCAATATACTGGACACCTACTTTTTCTTAATTTTTGAATAGTATACGTCTTCGCTTTACTTTGAGACACACTGACCTGTTTAGTGGACATCTGTCGCTTTTAGTTTTGTGCTTGTTGCCGCCATCTGTCACCAGAATGGCGTGCTACAATGAGAAACAGTGAACATAGTGGATCCCTTACGGAGTGCGTAAGACATGATATCAGTAGATGAAATTATTTTTTGTATTAATTTATGAATTTAGCACAAATTCCACTTTGCGATATTAAGTTCCACATTACATATGGTGTGGCATATATAACTCTTGACTTCTTATTTCAAATCCTTAACTGCCTTAAGGGTGCGATGTCCATTTTATTTGGCATTTATTATTTTGGAAACCAAATATGAAAATTTTTAATTTTGCTCAAATAAGCAATAGATAGGGGTCTTATAGACATGAAAAAATACAAGAATATGTTTTATTCTATTTTTAAAATAATTCAGACCTGAAGGGGTTAAGCAAATTGAGCTCGAGGCCCCGAATGCATTGCGGACACCGTGTTTCAATCATAAGTTGAACGATTATATTTTCTTCGAGCGAGGTATCTCAAGTGACAAATGCTATTGGCACAATCAAAACTACATCAGCCTTTTGTTGGGGAACACTAAAACTTGGCATTGTTTTGCTCAGATATCTATTTGTGAACAGCGGGAGGTAGAGCGTCATGATACAGTATATCCGTTCACTGAAGACTTTGATCTACTGGTGGAAGTGTTCGATCAAATTAGCTACAAGTAGAGACATAAAAACAGCTAGTAAAGCACCCTGTTCATCCGTAGCATTGAAGAATCCTAAATTTGTTATAACACTGTTCTTGCTCTAAATAGTTTGATGCAAGGAAGATCGAATATTCTGAAGCAGGCTGGAAGTGCTGTATTGTCTTTCATATCAGTTCTGACTTCCAGACGTGACAACACAGGAATTTCCTCTCAACATTTTTGGAACGGAGCAGAAAGGAAGGCTTCTACTCCAAGAGCACTGGACATCATCGTTGAAGTCATCATAACTAAAGTACTATCTATGCTCCTACTTCAGGTGTACTATATGTACACATACCTGTCCTTGACAACATGCTGGATCAATTATTCAGAGATTTCCACATGTCGTTTTTAAACTGTAAAACTGTGACGTAATCGTTGTGGTGTCAGGAGAGGATCTACTCAACAAAATTAAGAGAGTCTCATCTACCTTTTCCCGTCTCTTGCCAAAGGTGGGCAACAGGAGAAATTGAGAATGCTTAAAGTTGAAGTCAACATATAGCACAGATATGAAACTGAAGCAAGGCAGTGAATAAAAATTTGTGCCGTGGCCAGGATTCGAATCCGGGACTTCATGCATACATTGATACATAGAGGAACATGAGAAAGAATTGAAGTTTGTGTTGTGGAGGGAGACGTGCTTTAAGTCAGTCCGTGAAGTCACCGTATTCATTAAGCCACGGTGGCTTAGTGGTAAAAGGCTTGCCTAGTAAGCAGTAGGTACCATGTTCGAATCCCAGCCATGGCACAAATTTTATTCAATCAGAGACGTGGTATGTTTCTCGCGCCGAACAAGAGGAAACCTTGTGTGAGACGTCGTCCGTCGGCCGTCGGCCGTCGGCCGTCAGCCGTGCCAGATATAAATAGAACGTCTCTGACACGGTGCAGAACTAATCTAGTTGCAGTCGGCATACACGTAGTTTCCTTCGCCGTATTCTGGCATGCAGACATTAGAAAAATAAGTTCACAATGTTTACGAAGCGTAGCGTAAGTGCTGAAGGAGTAAACGAGACATACGGTAGCACAGCCAAGAGTGGTTTTTCCGCAGTTTTTGACAGAAGCAGTGTCAGTGGTCTACATCTACATGGAATACTCTGCAAATCACATTTAAGTGCCTGGCGGAGGGTTCATCGAACCACCGTTATACTATTTATCTCCCATTCCATTCTCGAATAGCGCGCGGGAAGAAAGAACACCTGAATCTCTCCGTTCGAGCTCTGATTTCTCGTATTTTATTCTGATGATCATTTCTACCTATGTAAGTGGGAATCAACAATATATTTTCGCATTCGGAGGAGAATGTTGGCGATTGGAGTTTCGCAAGTAGCCCACGTCGCAGCGATAAGCGCCGTTGTATCATTTTCGTAACGCTGTCTCCCCTCTATCGTGACAATACGAAAGGAGCTGCCAATAAAACGCAGTCTCTGGTTCGCCTTTGCCACGTTTTACCTCCTGTACGAAAACGGTGAAAGCGTCTGATGGCTGAAGGTGGCACTGACAAAGAAGAACATACTTTGAATAAACAATCAGTCGTGGATAAGACAAAAAGAAGACAATGAACCAAAAATCTAGAAGTATACGGAGATTCCTGAAATAAAGGAAACAGCTTTACATCACGTGCGTACAAGCATACGAGAATTAGACGTTTTTTATGCAATATTTAATGGTCCATTTTGGGAAAACATCTTAACTGACGGTCGGAGTTCGAATCCCCCCTCGGGCATGGATATTTGTGCCATCCTTAGTATAGCTATTTCATGTTTGTAAGTTTAGGGACTGATGACCCCGTAGTTTAAGTCCCATAAGCTCTACGAACATTTGAATTTGAATTATTAACTGACGTAGAAGTAAAAAACGATGAACACTCGTAAGAAACTAAAAGTAGACCTAATTGGTCTCCAAATCAACTCTAATGAAATGAAAATATATGAAGGGGGTGTGTAAAAGGACGACGCAAACTTGCACGGTTGAAAGCATACGGTACTCAAAGCAAAAATGTCCCAGTAGATATGGGTCCGCAAGCGAGCCGTCAGCGAGATAATTACGAATGTACCGTTCCAAGCAGCCACTGACAGCATTATTTGTAATATTGTACAGTTTACCCCTTGAGCACTTGAGGTTTTACTAAGTTCGTTGTTTGCACAACGTAACATTACCGAGAGGTGATGCTGGTATCACAATATTCAAACTTTTTGTTAAGCTTATGGGACTTAACTGCGAGGTCATAAGTCCCTAAACTTACGAACTACCGGGTGATCAAAAAGTCAGTATAAATTTGAAAACTTAATAAATCACGCAATAATGTAGATAGAGAGGTAAAAAGTAACAAACATGATTGGAAGGACATGGGATTTTATTAGAACCACATCTACCGTTATCGGGCCTTTTTTTTCGATGAAGTGCGAAATTTTGCTTTTGTAACTGCTACTGTGACGAGTGAGAGGTACGCCGATATGGTACAGAATCGCATCATCCCCAGCCTGGCTGATAAACACCTGCTGGAACGTACGATTTTTATGCAGGATAGCGCTCCACCCTATATTGCTAGACGCCTGAAAGATTTCTTGCGCGCGTCGTTTGGTGATGATCGTGTGCTCAGCTGCCACTTTCGTCATGCTTGGCCTCCCAGGTCCCCAAACTTCAGTCCGTGCGATTATTGGCTTTGGGGTTACCTGAAGTCGCAAGTGTATCGTGATCGAACGACATCTCTAGGGATGCTGAAAGACAACATTCGACGCCAATGTCTCACCATAATTCCGGACATGCTTTACACTGCTGTTCACAACATTATTCCTCGACTACAGCTACTGTTGAGAAATGATGGTGAACATATAGAGCATTTCCTATACAGAACACATCTTTGCTTTGTCTTAATTTGTTACGGTAATTATTGCTTTTCTCATGAGATGAAGTTCCATCTGTCAGACATTTTTTGAACTTTTTTTTTGTTCTAATAAAACCCCATGTCATTTCAAGCATGTGTGTCAATTTTTACCTGTCTATATTATTTCGTGATTTATTAAGTTATAAAATTTATACTGACTTTTTGATCACCCCGTACTCATGAACTAACTTATACTAAAGGCAGCACAAACATCATACCCGAGGGGGGGTCCGATCCCCGACGGGGAGCAGCCTCACGCATCGGAGCATAGCGCCTCAATGCGCTCGGCCATTCCGCCGCGGCCTTGGAATCACAGGACGGATACAGTACACGGTCTCAAAGGCATCAGTTGCGTCTGAGGAGTACCGCTTGCGCTGTGCTGTAGTTTCAATGGAGCCTTACAGTGTCGAAGAGTATTCCGATATGTATTTCATGTACAGTAGGACTAATGGCAATGCGCGAGAGGCTGCACGCTTGTACTAATAAACATATCCTGATCGAAGACATCCGAAAGTCGTACATTTACAAGGGTCTATCAGCGCCTGAGAGAACATGGGGATTTACACATGGAGAATTTTACATCGCAATTTACTATATCCTTGCCACCTCCAACGAGTTCAATGTGTCAATGATGCGGACTTTGTTCCTAGATTGATGTTTTGTCAGTGGAAGCTACAGCAGGCTGTAGTCAACCCTCCTTTTGCATGTAACATTTTATTTACAGACGACGCAGGATTCGCACGCGATTTTCTTTTTAATTATCGTAATACACGTTTGTGGTGCAAAATAAACCCAAGTGCTGTTCATGAGTCAACACATCAGCACGTTTCTCACTGAATGTGGTACTAGGTGATTAACTCATTAGGCCACACATTGTTCCACTAAAACTTAACTGACGGAAGTACCTTAGGTTTCTGCGGCGTCATCTTCCATTCAGCAACGCCATAGCATGTGATACAAGCATGCTGGAAGACGGGCACATTTTGCTGATGCTGTGAGTCGGCACCTAACGCGCAGATACGGCCAAAGTTGGACAGATCGAGGCCGACCTGTACCTTGGCCTCCAATATCACCTTATCTAAATCTTTCGGATTTTTGTGCTTGGGGTCACCTCAGAAGTGAAGAGAACACCTATTAACACGGTCGAAGAACTGGAGCGGAGAATTGTACACGCTTATCAAAAATTCCGAAATGATCCAGGGGTTTTCGAGAAATATCAAAATTCATTGCAGAGACGAGCACAGTATAGTGTATAGATGCATGGTAGACACTTCGAACACCTGCTTTAACAGGTAACCCATACGTGAAATGTGAACTAAATGCGACGTAAATTTAAAATTAATTAGTACTAATTAGGACGATGTTTCTAATAAAATGTGAACTAAATGCGATGTGAATCTTAACAGTAAAGTCTAAATTTCAATTAATTTCTACTATCATGTAATTATACCAATATGCTGCTATAATTTTTTTTATTATAATGTTGTTATGGATCCATTTCGGCACAATTAGCCATCATCAGACAATCTGCGAAATACACAAAATTTTTATATAATAATCATCGTTTTGTTATATATACTTTTCAGTTATGCCTGTTTTTTCGATATAAAGTTTTTTACTTACGACCATGTGACATCCTTGGCAACGTCTTGCTGTTTATTTAATGATAATGTGAACTTTTGTGTCACACGTATTTAGGGTTATACAAATATCGTTAAATAAAATTTTAATATTTTTTATCGTGATGTTCTGACAGTTGGCCAAAGATATTACATGTTTTCATTGGCAGTTGCTACGGTAAAATTTATACTGTGGTTTAAATGTCTGTGATCTGTGGGTTATGATTATTCGTTATCTATGTTAAAAAACTTACATCTATACCAATTGCGTATCTAGGCAAATTATCAAACAAATTAGGCTCATTAATGAAAAACCCAAGTATCCAATTTGCATACAGAACTAACAATAATATCTGCCATAGACTTCACTCAGGTAAAACAAAGTTACCAATATACAAAAATCCAGGCATATACAAAATCGAATGTAAAGACTGTAACGAATTTTATATAGGACAAACAGGACGAAATTTCAGTATTAGATACCACGATCACACGAAATTAAGTGATACTAACCCATCTACATTTTTAATCCACCTGAAAAACGATAATCACAGTGCAGAACGAATGGAGGTTGCAATGAAAATTTTACACATCATCCCTAAAGGTCTAATAATGAACATCCTAGAAGAGATAGAAATATATATATACAGAACACAACACCCTGATGATATTTTAAATGAACGATCTGATTTTAAAAACAAACATTTTATCGATAATTTTATTGATTTTTTGACCAAAGACAACGGATAAATACGACCACTGACAATCCACAGACATGTCACTCACATATCGATCACAAAGATTATTAAATTATCAATCATAACACAACCTTCCACAGCAATCATATTATTAAACATCTTTGCATGTCTGCTAATTTTTTTAACATAGATAACGAATAATCATAGCCCGCAGATCACAGACATTTAAAACACAGTATAAATTTTACCGTAGCAGTTGCCAAATGTAAACATGTAACATCTTTGGCCAATTGTCAGAACATCACGATAAAAAAATATTAAAATTTTATTTAACGATATTTGTATAACACTACATAAGTGTGACACAAACGTTCACATTATCATTAAATAAACAGCAAGACATTGCCAAGGATGTCACATGGTCGTAAGTAAAAAAACTTTATATCGAAAAAAAGGCATAACGTAAAATTATATATAACAAAACGATAATTATTATATCAAAATTTTGTGTATTTCGCAGATTGTCTGATGATGGCTAATTGTGCCGAAATGGATCCATAACAACATTATAATAAAACATTTATAGCTGCATATTGGTATAATTACATGATGTCTCTTAGACATATATTCTGTGCTGCGGGCCCATTGGATAGAAAGTTAATTTGTACTAACTAGATCGATGTTGACAATGACTACATTCGTAATTATCTCGCAAACGGCTCGTTTGCGGACCCATGTTTACCGCGACATGTTTGCTTCTATTATCGTGTACTTTCAACCGTGTAAATTTGCGCCATCCTTTTTGATGCACCTTGTATTGTGCTGTGTATAATGGCTGAAGTAAGAAATGCCAGTGATAGAGCCCTTGAAAGTGTAGTTATAGAGTCCTTATTATACAAAGGGGACACTCTATATTTAGATACTAGTTTTCTTCATCAGAAGTTTTTTAGAACTCTTCACAAAAATAAAACTAATGGGATTGGAACAGTGCGCTCAAACAGAAAAAAGTATGCCCATCCAAGACTTCCTGTAGGTAAAATTAAAAAAGGGAGAATATACAGCTAGGAGCTGTAATGGAAAATTGACGCTAGAATGGAAAGGTAAATGAGACATTCAACAACAGAAATGAGCCGACCGCGGTGGCCGAGGGCACGGATATTTGTGCCGTCCTTAGTATTAGCTAGTTCGTAAGTAGTTTGTAAGTTCAGGGACTGATGACCCCGTAGTTAAGTCCCATAAGCTATACAAACATTTGAAGATTTGAGCAGAAATAAACGCACCTGACTAAAAACTGCAGCATACTCCTTAGAAACTGAAATGTTTTCGAAGAATAGACGAATTATTGGAATTGATAACCAAGATCAGATGCTCGCTTGTTTCACTGTGAGAAAGTAATTGCAAAATTTTATTTCAACTATTTGATGCCGACCGCGGTGGCCGCGGGGACTGAGGCGCTTCAGTCACGGTCAGCACGGCCACTACGGTCGGGGTTCGAATCCCCCCTCAGGCATGGATATTTGTGCCGTCCTAGTTCGTAAGTAGTTCATAAGTAGTTTGTAAGTTTAGGGACTGATGACCCCGTAGTTAAGTCCCATAGATTATACAAACATTTAAACGTTTAAAACTATTTGATGCAGGTTTATTCAATATTTATATTTTGTATAACAAAATACCTTCTGGCAAAAGACGGAACTAGACAGAATATAGGATTCAAATTGCAGAATCGAAAAGGACGAGTCCCAACCGCCGATATACCACAAAGACTGCACGCGCAACATCGGGATCATTTTCCCGACGCCATAGAAATTAAATCCTGCGAAAACTACTGTAGCTTGAAGAAAGCAAAAACGAGGCTTCGAAGCAATATCGTAATGCAAAAAAGCGCAGAGTTGAATTACATGTATCAGAATGTTTCGAAAGACATTATACACTCCAAGATTATTAAAATTTTGCAAATTTATTTGTGACGACTATTTTTTAAAATCGTCGTCAGAATGTTTTGTCCGAAAGAACAGGCACCACACCAATATAATAAGCATTCTGTTTTGTCAGATGGCTGAAGAATATCATGAAGATCAGGTGCCAGCCCGCCTGCACTTTGTGCAGGAATTAAAAGCACAAGAAAGGACCAGAAAGAAAAAAATAAGTCGCTTAGTCAACATGCTGGGGATCTGTTACCAGTAACCTAACCCAGGTAGTTTTTAAATAGTTAAAAAAGTAATAATAATAAGGGCATCCTTGTGGCTATCTGCTCATTGAGCAGTGTCATACGAGTCGACACCTGATGACGAAATTTTCCAAACCTTCCCACAGGTCCACATTGGTGTAGTAACTGCATGTGTGGTGACGTAGCTGGCGTACTATGTTCAGTTTCGATGACGTGGGCAACGAAAGTGGACTTTTCAGCGGCAGTTTTACGATCTAAAGCGATAGGTTCGTTAAACCTGGCTTCGAATCGTCTGTCTGTTTTCCAACATAACAAGCATGGCACTCTTGACAGTCAGTTCTATAAACACCTGATCTGAGGAAATCATTTATCAAAATTGTTTCTCAAAATTCTCCCCAAGTTATCTGTGGTAGAAAACGCCACATTAAATATCCGTATCCTAAATACTACTGACAGGTGATGAGACAGCTGGTTGTCCACTTTTTTGTCAGTGTTAATTTAACAGGAACATAATTGTATTTTGTCTTTTCTCCGAGAGGAGCATTTTTGAGATTGTTTTATGACGAATGGTTTGCAGTACGAGTACGCTTGCCAGTGTTCTATCTCCGTTAACTACCTCGGAACTAATTCCTGTGGTCTCTGTCCATGATTGTTGACAGGTATTAATCGCGTGAGAGAAATTGTTAGTTTCGACGTTTTGCATCTAATTTTCGAGCCTGTATCTTATTGAAATAAGTACCTCTATAGGCTGTCAGTGCTTTTTAATACTCGTATTAACGTAATCTGTAGATATTTAGCCTAGAGTTCGTGTCGCTAACCTAATTGTTTCACAAATTCTTTGGCTTTAAATTGAGTTCTTAGCCATATTTTTCAACTGGGGCAATGACGCCATGGTGGAGAATTTAGGCAAAATGAAGTGTATTACAGATGCACACATTTTGAGAAATTGGCACTTGCAGAATGTAGAGAATGTGCCAAAAACTATACCGGTATTTCTGACTTTTGCGGTGTCTTGATCAAGCCTAAATTACAAAATATATTTTTATTCCAATTTTACATCGCCAAGTACTTGAAGCATTCTAAATGTCTAATACAGAAGAGTGATAAGTATAAATTACAACGGTTGTAACAGTTACTTACTACTACTCACTCATCGTGTAGATTTATCCTTGATTTTCAAATGTATGGCGTCATTACTCCGGAATCCAGGGTAATGGCTCCACTGTGTATACTTTCACAATATATTTTTAACAATAAAACTTAAAACAAATGCATGTCTGAAAAAAATTATTATAAAGTAGTATTAGCTGGTGAAGCTGTAGTATTATTCTTTACGAAAAAGACACACCTTTAATAAGGTAAAAAACTGGTTTCCCATAAGGTGGCGCCATTCCCTTGGCCTCCCCTACCACACACAGTTGACACTTCTCAAAAGAGGAACAACACGTGGATCTACGATGTTTGATATGTTCCATCTACGTTAATACAGACAGTACCTACAGTCTTATTGATAGCTCAGAGTATGCAACTAAGTTCATTCACCGTGTATCCCACATTATGCGTTGAAGTGTAAGGTGACCCTTGAGAAGTGAGGGTACCTGTGCCCTAGTGTTTTGTAGTGAGGTACACCGGCGGGAGTTGTCATTTGTGAGCGTTTTATTTAAGCGAGCACATGCCATGCGACATTTCAATGCACTGCAAGTATCAAGGGCAGCGTCCATGACCCACGAAGAATGGACTTCTCGCCGTGGTTCTGCAAATGCCAATGCCTCTCAATTTATCATTCATAGATTGTGAACACGGTACAGGGATACAGTGTACCCAGCAAGACAAGGTCACTGACACGGTACAACCGCACAGCACAAACATGGGAAACAGTGTGTCAGACTTCACAGAAGTTAAATTTCGGGAATAGTATAGACACTCTAGACACAATAAAATGATGGTGGCAAGGAGAGGGAACTATGGTTCTTATGGTTACCGCAACTGTGGCTTACATATTCTTATCTCGTGACAGGAGCTCTGTCGCAGGATTACTGTGCACATGTGACTTCAAAAATAATAAAATGCAGATCAGCTAGTAATTGCGGCGTCTGTAAGAACAGGCATCGCATGTGATGCATTGAAAACGCCATAAAGTCCACTCGTGGTCAAAAATTGGTATGAACTGAAATTCTATTCTACAAAAAAAAAAAAAAAATAAATAAATAAATAAATAAATAAAATTAAAATGTTTGTTAAGCTTATGGGATTTAACTAAGGGGTCATCAGTCCCTAAACTTACAAACTACTTATGAACTATCTAATGAAGGACGGCACAAATATCCATGCCCGAGGGGGGATTCGAACCCCCGACCGTAGTGGCCGTGCAGACCGTGACTGGCGCGCCTCAGTCCCCTCGGCCACCGCGGCCGGCTCTATTCTACAAGATATTGTACATGTAGCTATGGTATTGTTTTTATTCAAACGATATTTTAACGGTTTAAATCATGTGCGAAATTTGACTTTCGTTGCAAACTGCTATATGTCCATCGGTGAAATTGGTGCAAATCTCGGTAAGTCCATTTACTACCGATTGCTGACGGACGTTTTTCAATGAAGCAAATAAAAGCTGTGGATCCAAGCCAGAAACGTTTTAAGCCTTCACTACAGTGTAACTGTTCTACACCCGTACCGCTTATTGCTGTGGCCAGCGCACTGTCACAGGAAACAGATTGGTTGGGCAGTATCTTGTTCATATGGGAGTCTGCTGTTCGCGGAGTTTGTTGACGTGGAAGGAGATGTACGTGTAGGGGAGCACTCCTCTCTATCTAGGAAGCAGCAGGCGGGCTTAATGAAAAGCAAGCTTGAGCAGATGGAGAGGTAAGATGTTTTAAAAGAGAATTTCTAGATAGGAATCCACTTAAACATGTTTTTTTTTTTTTTTTTTTTTTTTTTTTTTTTTTTTTTTTAAATTTTAGATACCGTGGTAAGGACCCTGAAATGCTGTAATTTGAGCCTGTTTGTGGACTCAAAGAGGAAAGATTCAAATGTTGCACCATCCCTGTATACCAGCTGGTCAGCAGTAGGATGAAATTCTACAGACACTTAAACTACAGTAGAACAGGATTCTGCTTTCATTTATAGTTATTCGAACCAACGACTTGCTCATACACAGGATGGAAAACTGATGTTCAAATATTTGTAAAGCTTTTGGGACTTAACTGCGGGGTCATCAATCCCTAAGCATATAAACTACTTATGAACTAGCTTATATTAAAGACGGCACAAACATCCTTGCCCGAGGGGAGGGGGGGGGGGGAATAATTCGAACCCCGACGGGGAACGGCCTCGCGTATCATAGCATTGCGCCTCAATGCACTCGGCCGCTCGCGCCTTGCTGTAGAGTGAGTAGTTACTCCCCATCGAAGATTCGAGTCCTCTCTCGGGCATGAGTGTGTGTGTTTTGTCCTCAGGTTACTTTAAGTTGTATAAGAAATAAAAAAAACTTTGTCTTAAAAATAATATTTGTTTAAGTTTTAGATTATCTCATAGTACTTAATTTCACAAGCCCCTTCCGTACGTCCATGGCCATGAAAAAAAAAATGTTCAAATGTTTGTATAGCTTATGGGACTTAACTACAGGGTCATCAGTCCCTAAACTTACAAACTACTTATGAACTAACTAATACTAAGGACGGCACAAATATCCATGCCCGAGGGGGGATTCGAACCCCCGACCGTAGTGGCCGTGCAGACCGTGACTGGAGCGCCTCAGCGCCTCAGTCCCCTCGGCCACCGCGGCCGGCCTATGAAAATCGTTTCAGAGATATTTTCGGTGATAAAGATGAGTGGTACATCACATACGTATATATGATGCACATGAAGTCCGGGAACACTTTCAAGCCGGCCGCGGAGGCCGAGGAGATTAAGGCGCTCCAGTCACGGTCTGCACGGCCACTACGGTCGGGCGTTTGAATCCCGTGCCCTCCTAGTTCGTAGGTAGTTCATAAGTAGTTTGTAAGTTTAGGGACTGATGACCCCTAGTTAAGTCCCATAGACTATAAAAACATAAAAAAAACACTTTCAATTATTTATTGCGCAAGAACTAACCATTGTACATATACATATTGTATTTTGTAGAGAAACTCTGACTTTTTATTTATTTATTACAAACATTCGATATGCGAACCATGAGTGACCCGGCAGACGTAAATATGATAATCGAATTCTGGCATCGATGCATGGCA
Organism: Locusta migratoria; assembly: GCA_026315105.1. NCBI lineage: Eukaryota > Metazoa > Arthropoda > Insecta > Orthoptera > Acrididae > Locusta > Locusta migratoria. The sequence goes on from CM048745.1 coordinate 108,435,755, forward strand.
TCGTCGAATGTGGCAATCGATTTCCGTATTCTCTCCCGAAGCTCTGCTTCATCACGTGGCATAGGCGGTCCATACACCAGATCTTTAGCGTGTCACACGAAGTGAGATCTGGTGATCGGAAAGGCCATTTCATGAAACAGCTCGCTCCGCTCCTGACCTCGCCATGTTTGCGACTAGCGCTATCGGAAAATTACCAGACTACGCTGTGGCAGTATACATGAAAAAACGAACAAAAAGCTTTCAGGATTCCTCTTCAAAATTATATCTGTACAATACCTGTACTTGGTTCTTGAGCAATAAATAATTGTATGTCTTCCCGGCGCTGTGAAACTTTGTGTCTAAGAGAATGCAAGTGTGTATCATAATGAACTGTGTGTGTGTCATAATGAATACACAAATAAAAAAATCTTCATGTTTAAAACCAGATTTACAACATTTGTTCAATTCAACAAATTTTTATTTGTTAGATGTAACCACTACAAGAGTTTCGAGACCTACGTCTCGTCATCAGGTGCATTTAGTGAATCCACAGAACTGCTACATGTAGCAACAAAATAAAATAGTTGGTCCCTGGTACATCGAACTAACCGGAAGACACTATTGGCAACTTGGGCGCGACACAGCCAAAATCTTCTCTTTTCTCTCCTTTGTCTAGTCCATTAAATTTTCAGAAATGGATGAAAACAATTAAAATTTGTGTTCAGATCAGTTGTAAATGACAGGCATAGTGAAAACGTTTCGGTTGTTTGAAGTGAATCTAAAATTCAAATATTTTGCGATCTTGCGCGGAAAGTAAGAACTCGCTTCGGTTTAATATAGTGGACCATAGTTTCGTACGTGCTTAAGGTGACTTCCCAGAAGAAAGGAGTAAAATCTCGAGGCGTTGAAAATAAATTTCCAATGTGCACACCAGGTCGAGGGAAAGAGAACAGAAACTCAAGGTTTCGTGAAGGTCCTGATACAATAGAGAAGATAAGTATCATTGTCCTTCGAAAATGGTGCCTACGAGCGTATGTACTAATGAATCGGTAGCTCCGATTGGAAGCAGATTCCTATCGAATATTACGCTACACTCAAGTTCATTGTGTGAAACCAGCTACCGTAGACTGGTGACAATTACCCATTATCGCAAATACTTTCACCAGTGGTTTATTGCCGTTGTCGACGAAAATACGTCTTTTTTCTTCCTAAAGACACACCCCAGAATTTTGTAACTTATCTTCTACTGCTTTAGAAACTTGTTGTGACTGAATTCTGATTAGATGGTTCACATAATTTTCCTCTTTAGTGTTCAAATGTTTGTGTAGCTTATGGGACTTAACTACAGGGTCATCAGTCCCTAAACTTACAAACTACTTACTAACTAGCTAACTCTAAGGACGGCACAAATATCCATGCCCGAGGGGGGATTCAAACCCCCGACCGTAGTGGCCGTGCAGACCGTGACTGGAGCGCCTCAGTCCCCTCGGCCACCACGGCCGGCCCTCTTTAGTGAACATAATGGACTTGAGAAATTTAGAAACTGTATTGTCCATTTCTAGGCACACTTCGCAATTCCCATTCCATATCATACAGCCTATGTTGTGACGTAAGGTCAGCGCCACACGCCAAACGTAAGAGAACGATCGTGGAGAAGCCAGTGATCTACCGAAAGCCAATCGCTAGCAGGCGCCGCGCATCCTGGAGGGAGTAACCGAAGATGCGCGCCCTCTACAAGCGGCTATATCTAGGCCGACATACGTCTGGACAGCCCGTCAGTTACTACTCAGCTAAGAAGTCAGAAATAGGACAGTACTAGTCAGAACGCGGCTACGAACGTAGCAGTCACTAGGTCTCAGCGCAGCTGGTATCATACGGTAGACACCGCGAGAAGAAAGAAGAGAGAAGAAACAGACAAATGTTCTAAAGTTGAGTATTATAATTTTCAGACTTGTGTTATTAATCTGAATAGTTGTTACAGTTGACATCGATTCCTGCACCAATACCTTTCTTGATAACTAGATCGGGACGAGTACTCAACAACAGTCTATATGTATTTTACTATTCCACATCGACCAATACTGATAATATTTTAACGAGACTTGTTACACAATTTTACGGTTTAGACTTTTAGAGCAAGACTTTTATTGTTTAATACTTTTATTGTTTCAGACCCAATGGAAGTTGTAATTGTCTTACTTTTTTATGCCTTCTGCAGTTTTACATATGTTCTAGCGTATATTTTTAATACTGTAGTCAGAAGTTACGACCTATGTCCACAAAGTAAGTTCTGTAAAGTTTGTAGGCACTTGTCATAGCGTGGCACAAGTTTTTGTATACCTTCTTCTATTCAACCACGTGGTACGCTGTTCTTTTTTCAACTCGCCATAAACGTTGAAGACTACGAAGGGAAGATTTTAAGTGCAAGAAGAGATGAAAGTCGCTAGGAGCGAGGTCCGGGCTGTACGGAACCAGATCATGAGTAATCACAGACGGGCGTCCACTTCGTTCTTCATCGTGAACTTGATCACGTCCTTCACGTCATTCTTCTGACCATAGAGTCACTCATAGCATTTTATCCGTAAATCTCGTAGATTTGCCGGTGAGTTTCCTTTGGTTTAACTTTCTTTGCATTTAGAAAACGAATCACAGATCTGATTTTACACGCGAAGGCATTTGCAATTACGCCTGACATTATAAAGAAGCGCTACAAAGCACAGGTTGATAGCAGCGATTTGAGTCAGAATAACAGCTGCACATGCACGCAACTGCGATCGTAGCGCTGCTGCGGATTGAAATAGAAACGGAACTTACTTAGTGCACGACCCTCGTGTTTTTATGTAATTAGGATTTTGCAGTTTCATTGTAAGACCCTCTGATCTTAAAACTCATCAGATGCCTACCACTACTTCCCCTCTCCTTGCTTTCTTTCACCTCGTTTAATCACTTTCGCTCCATTTTACCCCACTCATCTTTCCCCTTTTCACCTACCCAGAAGTCCTGCACATACCTATCAGATATCACCGGCGATCGAACCCGGCCTCCTTCGTGGTAGAGCTGCAGAGACGGACATAGATCGAGGAGAGGATACGGGATAAAAAAGGTCTGGGAACTTACGCATGATTTCCATGCCAGAGACAATTTATTCTATCGTACTTTGTTAGAGACACTGCGGTCTAATGTCCTCTGTACCATAATCGTATTATGCATGCTTTGCTCCTATAGTCGAGCCGAAATACAGTGATCTCTGGTGCTTGCGCCAATCAGATCATTGGAGTAAGTCACACGGGAATGTTGCTCTGCGCATGCGCGCGTCCGGCTGCGCTGTACACTTTTGCCAGTTGTGTCACACAACAGCGACCGTTAGCTATACTATCCGATAGCGAACTAGCTGTTTGGCAACATGTCTGGATTCCCTTTCCATCGAAAAAATTTTTAAAATATTATTTAAGTGTTAATTGAATCATCATTATTCAAAGTTTGGATTAGAGCAATAAATTTTAAAATTCAGGTTGTTGTTGTCGATAGCAGTGGCGTAACTAGAGAGGTGTTTGTTTTTTCAATCCGAGATGCCGGGGAGGGGGGAGACGCAAAATAATTTATTGCACAGGGGCGTCGCATACCCTAAATACGCTCTGGGTACAGTACATATTACAACGCAGTTTCGGTAGCAAAGTATGATTGAATGAATGGTTTCTAGCATGGACACCATGCGTTTCGAAGGTTCATTAGAGCTGTTTTTGTCTCGTATTCTCTCCTCAATCAATCTCCAGAGTTTACACACGGTGAAAAAACAATCATTAAATGTTCAAATGTTTAAGGGTTTGTAAATCTATCGGACCAAACTGCGTGGTCATCAGTCCGTAGCTTACAAACTAATTAAACCTAGGTAAACTAACCTAAGAACAAACACACACACCTATGCCCCAAGGAGGACTCGAACCTTCACGGCGAGCAACCGCGCACTCCGCAGCGAGGTGCTTTAGACCGCTCGGCTACTCCACCGCGGCAAAATAATAATAATAATAATCATCATCATCATTAGAGACTGATTATGCCTTTCAGCGTTCAGTCTGGAGCATAGTACCTCTAATAAAATTCCTCCATGATCCCCTATTCAATGCTAACAATGATGCCTCGTCTGATGTTATGCCTTTTACTTCAAAATCATTCTGCACCGAATCTAAGTACTTTCTTCTTCGTCTGCCTCGACTCCTCTTACCCTCCACTGCCGAGCTCATGAGTCTCTTAGGTAACCTTGCTTCTCCCATACGTGTAACATGACCGCACCATCTCAGTCTGTTCGCTCTGCTTCATCTATAGTGTTCATTCCCAGTTTTTCTTTGATTTCCTCATTATGGACACCCACCTGCCATTGTTCCCATTTATTAGCACCTGCAATCATTCATGCTACTTTCATAGCTGTAACCTCTACCGTATGAATAAGGTAACCTGTATCCACCCAACTATCACTCCCGTACAACAAAGTTGGTCGAAAGATAGAGTGAGGCACTGCTAACTTAGTCTTGGTACTTACTTACTTCTTGCAGAAGAGAGTAGAACTTAGCTGAGCAGTCACTGCATTAGCTTTGCTGCACCTCGATTCCAGCTCTTTCACTATGTTGCCATCCTGTGAGAAAATACATCCTAGGTGCTTGAAACTGTCTACCTGTTCTAACTTTGTTCCCCCTATTTGGCACTCATTCTGTTTAAATCTCTTTCCCACAGACATTACTTCTGTTTTGCAGATGCTGATCTTCATATCATAATCCTTGCACCTCTTATCGAGCTCTGAAATATTGGTTTGCAACCTGTCAATCGAATCGCCCATTATAACTAAGTCATCAGCATATGCGAGACTGCTTATTTTGTTTGCACCTATTTTAATCCCGCCCTGCCAGTCTACTGTTTTCAACATATGATCCATGAATAGTATGAACAACAGTGGTGATAGGTTACAGCCTTTTCTTACACTTGAAACAACCCTGAACCATGAGCTTAACTCTAACTGCTGCCTGACAGTCTACGTAAAGCCCTTTAATTGCCAACAGGAAAAAAAAGAGGTAAAAACCTTCCTTTATATGGTAGCTGAAAAGCCATCCTGTAGACCGATGTGTAATGAATTCTTCACCAGAAAGCGACTTGTCAAGAATGTCGGAACTTACTTTTCGCACCTCGAAGTTGTAAAGGTGAATGTAGTTCATCGATCTCGGCCGTGGAGGTGAGTTGGCCCCCTAGAACATAGAGCACTGCGTTCCAAGTCATCACGGTTTAGTACCGAATGGTCCATTTTCTGTGAGGGCGCTCATTCGAGATTCAGGAGCAGAGATAGCGGCGAGGGACCTGTGGCGTGCCGACGCCGAGGGGCCAGGGGCGCAAGGCCCCGCTCATTGTTGGCGGGCGGGCAGCACTTTCACTGGGGGCAGCGGCCAGCGGCCAGCCGCGGTCGCCCTTTGAGGCCGCCGGGAATGTCCGCTTAACGGGACCGGCCCGCGCTCCAGACGCAGCTTTTCGCCTTGCTCCGGGCGAAACGGTTCCTAATAGCACAGAGTAACATATATTTGTCTGTGCTAATAGGCTGCGTTTATAGCCTGCGGTACTTCCGTTGCGGGAGAACCGCAGCGATTTTGCGGAGGATCTGCACCCAAGGTCAACACGGATTTAGAAAATATCGTTCATGCGAAACACAACTAGCTCTTTATTCACATGAAGTGATGGGTGCTATCGACAAGGGTTCGCAAATCGATTCAAATATATCGATTTCAAATATTCCGCAGGGTAGTGTTATTGGTCCTCTGCTGTTCCTTATTTACAGAAACGATTTAGGGGAAAATCTAAGTAGCTCTCTTGTTTGCAGATGTTCAAATTTTCAAATGTTTGTAAATCTATCGGACCAAACTACGTGGTCATCAGTCCGTAGCTTACAAACTACTTAAACCTAGATAAACTAACCTAAGGACAACACACACACCCATGCCCTAGGGAGGACTCGAACCTCCACGGCGAGCAATCGCGCGCTCCGCAGCGAGACGCTTTAGACCGCTCAGCCACTCCACCGCGGCGTTTGCAGATGGCGCCGTCATTTACCGTCTAGTAAAATCATCTGAAGATCAAAACCAACTGCAGAACGATCTGAATAAGATATCAGTATGGTGTAAAAATTGGCAATTTAAATAATGAGAAGTGTGAAGTCGTCCACATGAGTGCGAAAAGAAATCCGTTAAACTTTGTTTACAAGATAAATCAATCAAACGTGAAGGCCGTAAAATCCACAAAATACCTAGGAATTACGATTACTTCAGACTTAAATTGGAAAGAACACGTAGATAATGTCGTGGGAAAGGCGAACCAGAGACTGCGTTTTATTGGCAGAACCATTAAAACATGCAACAGAGCTACAAAAGAAACTGCATACACTACGCTTGTCCGTCCATTTTTGGAGTATTGGCATCGTTATCAGGTGGGTTTGACGGAGGGCATTGAGAAGTCCAAAGAAGGGCAGCTCGTTTGGTATTGTCACGATACATGGGAGACAGCGTTACGGAAATGATACAGGATCTGGGATGGGAATCATTACAACAACGGCGCTTATCGCTGCGGCGTGGGCTACTTACGAATCTCCAATCGCCAACATTCTCCTCTGAATGCGGAAATACATTGTTAACTCCCACTTACATAGGTAGAAATGATCATCAGAATACAATACTGAGAGATTCAGGTGTTCTTTCTTCCCACGCGCTATTCGAGAATTGAATGGTAGATAGTGTAATGGTGGTTCGATGAACCCTCTGCCAGGCACTTAAATGTGATTTGCAGAGTATCCCATGTAGATGTAGATGTAGGGTTCAGCCGCTGGCCTCTGGGAGCCACAGTCTAACATCACAGTGACGACACTCCCGCAGATTTTTGTTCTACACTACGAGTGCAGCGCTCCAAGTGGCCGGCAAGCTACATTTCTGAATACGGCATGGATGAGTGCGAATAGTATCGTTGATACTGATTTTTACTGACTTTTCACACTAGGGAACGTATGTAGTGCCATAAAAATAGGTTGTAATTTAAAATTAGCTCCAACTTTGTCTGTGGCCGAGCGGTCTGCGGCGCCCAGTTGAGGTCTCCGTGGCCACTACGTTCGGGGGTTCGAATCCCCCCTCGGGCATGGATATTTGTGCCGTCCTAGTTCATAAGTAGTTGATAAGTAGTTTGTAAGTTTAGGGACTGATGACCCCGTAGTTAAGTCCCATAAGCTCTACAAACATTTGAACATTTGAGCTAGCTCGACTGACTGCAGCAGGGGTAAACACTACGCGCCAGTGGCTACATTTTGGCGCCAACGGAACTTTATAGAGTGTTACGCCTGTCACTTTTTTATTAAATTAACAATTAAATAACTTTTCTAACCAGCTGAAACATAGCTTAAGATAAGACAATTACGTAATATAAAAAGAAATATTTAAATAAATTGAGGCATATTAAATATTAGTAAAACTGTTGGAGGGGTTTAGCGGACTGACACTACAAGTAAGAGCCAATCGGATTTTAGATGACAATATGGGCGGAGTTTTCCCACGGGATACACAGGACCATATAGTCTGTGTTTCATACCACATTTTACGTTTTGTTCTTCGCAAAACAGTAAAAAATATCTCACAGAATAAAATATAAAAGAGCAAGTATATAGCTAGATATCACATCTTGAATATAAGTCATGCAATTGTGTAATTTGATAACTCGTCATGTTACCAATGTCCTTGAAATGAGGTCGTTACCTTGGGAAGAAGCGCTACTGAATTGGTGCCTCTAGAGAAGGGCACATGCGAGTATAGATGTTTCGCCGGATAGTGATTAAAATTAGGCAAGACAACCTAGACGGCCTACCTGGCAGTAGACCTATGAGGTGTTTTCATTAATGTGCCATAACGGAATGGGTGCAGAGTGTGGTTTGGTGGGGCATATCATGTCGCTCAAAGGAGCTGATATTTTGGAAGAAGAAATGGCGATATCCGGTGTTGGAAGCGGGCATAGGCTTTGTTGTTTGTTAACCTGTTGGACGAAACTGCTATGGCCATCAGTCCATAGACTTACGAAATACGTAAACTAACATATTAAGGATGACGTACACACACCCCTGCCCGAGAAAGGACTCGATCCTCCGACTTGGCGTAGACTCTTTCGGTGAAGTGTATCAATGACGAATGGGTAACCCATACTGAAGGTTCGATAGCAAGTCGCGTTTACTTACCAACACAAATGTTACACAGGGTTGCCTGCTTCAACGATCTATTTATTAAGACTGGCACGCACGTTCTGTGGGGATTCGCGGGCCTGATTCACGTATTTTCTGGGTATGAGGTCCGCGTGATGTGCAAAACACTGATTATGTTTATTACATGTGCATGTGTGTCATCTACAAAAACGCGGAAGAGAAAATACACGCCAAAAGAAACTGTAAGTAATAGACAGTAGACAGACGATCAAAATTTTACGTTTTAACACTACAAGTAACTTTTTTTTTTTTTTTTAAATCGTCACAAGGTGCAAAGAAATCATTTTGGTTGCAGATGACAACGCTATCACTACATAAATGTGTAGAAAGGGTCCCACATGACCACAGAATGTAAAATAAGGTAAAAACCAAAAATAAGACTGACGACTTTTATAGGCCTAAATTTACGCTAGTACTATAGCAAATCAATGTATTTTGTTTTCACAGCACCAAACAAATGGAAAACCCACTGATGATGGCACAGAGATGCTGAAGCTAGTTTGGGTTTGTAATAAATCAGTGTTTTGCATATCAGGCGGATCTCATACCCAGAAAATTTTTATTGCAAACACGGCAACAACAAGAGCTGCAAATCGAGAAAATGGTGAATACTGATTCACATACTTAAGCTCGGGGGCCACAGTGCTTCTAGCGCACAAAGTTTGTAACGTCCGCAGGTTAATGTTTACGGAATAACGTTTCGAAGTGAATGATTATTTCTGACACGCCATGGCAACAAAAAACGCTTCAAAACAAGCGTTTTTCAGAGGACATGCATTTTATATTTACCATATATTCAGATGTTTGCATTTATTTACCTGCTGCGAAAAGATTTTTGTGTTTGTTTTTGTTTTCGCTTCTCGTGCGGCGGGCCATTAAAACAATTCCGTTGCAAACTTTTGCGACACCGTTCATAAAGAACCTACGTTCACGATATGTGAATAAACGTAAAGCTCTGAAGATGAGATTCCAAGCATCTTGAAATGCCACAATGGAAAAAATAAACTCCTATAAAAGCAGCTAAGTCATTGTACAACGAATTTAGTTTCAACAGTTCCAGTGTTGTATTACGTGCCAACGTTCAAAAGTTATTTACTTGTGTTAATACGAGAAAACACAGGAACGCAGAATACAGCAATGAGTTGGACAACGCCAGTCGTCAAGAAATTATTTTTGTCTACAGGCAGATCATTCGAGTGTTTGAGTGTTGGTGTGTCAATATTCACATACAAGATAAGCAGTTTTCAGATATTTCTCCCAAAATTCTTTTGGTGTTTGAACGAATAATGAGTTGCTTCAGTAACAATAAATTAAGCAATCTTTTCTCTTTTCCATTTAAAAAATTTGACCTAATCGCTTGATTGCCCACACAATATATCTATTAAACAATAACAAATATTTTAAAACGACTTTCACCGATATCAATGTATGGCAGGTACTCATGAATGTAAATATTTTGAAACATTCTAAAAGGAAAAAAATATGTGGTTTTTAGCACAGACTTACGTGTTTTGAAATGGACATTATATTATTTCAGCAGCAATCTAATCCATGACAAATTACATAAACAATGGTATTGATTACATCGCAATACGCCAAATACAACCCGAGATATTGCGAAGCGAAGTTGACGCTTGAAATACGGGAAAGGCGCGGCTAGCGCACGTCCAGAGACTCAGGCGAGAATCACATGCTGCTCAGGACGTGTACTAGCCGCGCCTTTCACATATTTCAAGCGTCAACTTCGCTTTGGATGTAACTGGCATATTGCGATGCAATCAAAGCTATTGTTTATGTGATTTTTCATGCTATACATTTATGATGAAATAATATAGGGTGTTCATTTCTGTATGGCCTTGAGGCATGGGTACTGACGGAGGCCTCGGAGAAGAAGCTAAATATGTGGGAAACGCAAGTGGCGAGGAAAATTTTTGGTCCTGTAAAAGAAGGTGAGTTATGGAGAATTTGGTTGTTGTTGTGGTATTCAGTCCGCAGACTGGTTTGATGCAGCTCTCGACGCTCCCTTGTCATGTGCAAGTCTCTTCATCTGAGCATACGTACGGCAACCTACATCCTTTTGAATCTGCTTGCTATATTTGTCCCTCGGTCTCCCTCTACGATTTTTATTCCACACGCTTCCTTCTAATGCTAAATTAACAATTCTTTGATGTCTCAGAATGTGTCCAACCAATATATCCCTTCTCTTAGTCAAGATATGCCAGAAACTCCTTTTCTCCCCGATTCGGTTAAACACCTCGTTGTTAGTTACGTGATCTACCCATCTAATTTTCATCATTCGTCTGTAGCACCACATTTCAAAAGCTTCTATCATATTTTTATCTGAACTCCTTATCGTCCACGTTTAACTCCCATACACTCCATACAAATGCTTTCAGAAAGGACTTCCTAACATTTAAATTAATATTGGATGTTAACAAGTTTCGCTTCTTTAGAAACGCTTTTCTTCCCATAGCCATTCTGCATTTTACTTCGGCCATCTTGCTACCCAAATAACAAAATCCATCTACTACTTTTATTGTCTCATTACCTAATCCAATTCCTTCAGCGTCGCCTGATTTTCTGACATTGCATTCCATTACCTTCGTTTTACTCTTGTTAATGTTCATCTATCCATCCCTGCACTTTAATGCCCTCTCCAAATTTCTCCTTCCATTCCTTTACTGCCTGCTCAATGTACAGATTGAACAACACTGGGGAAAGGCTACAACCCTGTCTTACTCCCTTCCCGACCTCTGCGTACATTTCCTGCCCTTCGACTCTAATAACCGCTGTCTGGTTTTTGTGTAGGTTGAATATAACTCTTCGTTCCCTATATTTTACCTTCAGAATTTGGAAGAGTGTATTCCAGTTGACATTGTCAAAGGCTGTATACAAATCGACAAACGCTAAAAACGCAGGTTTCCCTTTCCTTAGCCTTTCTTCTAAGATATGTCATAATGTGAGTATTGCCTCCCGTGTTCCTACATTTCTCCTAAATCCAAACTGATCTTCCCCGAGGTCGAATTCCACAAGTTTTTCTATTCAGCTGTAAATAATTCGTGTTAGTATTTTGCACCCATGACTTATTAAACCGAAAGTTCTGTCATTTTCACACTTGTCTGCACTTGCTTTCTTTGGAATTGGAATTACAATATTCTTGAAGTCGGAGGGTATTTCTCCTGTGTCACACATCTTGCATACCAGGTGATACAATTTTTTCACAACTGGCTCTCCTAACGACATCAGCAGTTCAGACGGAATGTCATCTACTCCAAGGTCTCTGTTTCGACTCAAGTTCTTCAGCGCTCTGTCAAATTCTTCTCGCAGTATCATATCTCCTATCTCATCTTCCTCCACTTCGTCTTCCATTTCGAGAATACTGCCTTCGAGTTTATTTCCTTTGTATAGGCCCTCTATATATACCTTCCATAGTTCAGCTATCCCCTCTTTGCTTAGTACTGGTTTAGCGTCTGAGTTCTTGATATTCATACAGCTGCTTTTCTTGTCTCCAAATATCTCTTTTATTTTCCTGTAGGCGGTATCTATCTTTCCCCTAGTTATGCATTCTTCTACGGCACTACATTTGTCCTCTAGCCACTCCTGCTTAACCAGTCTGCAATTCCTATCAATCTCATTTTTCAGACGTTGGACTAATGAAGAAATAAGGGGTCTGTACAAATAACCTGATTTGATGACAGCAACCAAAATGGGAAGACTAAGATGGTTCGAACATATCCAACGGATGACAGAAGAAAGGCTCTAGAAGATGATGATGGGACATCCTGGTGGGAGAAGGAAAGGACGACCGCTTCTGAGATAGCTGCAAGATATGGAAGCCGACCTGAGGGCAGCGGGAATGAGGAGGTTGCGCAGCCGTGCTGAAAACCGAGGCGATTGAAAATCTGTGATTGAGGAGGCCAAGGTCCCAGAGGACCGTAGTGCCATGGAGTAAGTGAGTCCATTTAAAAACACACATGCTAAGAAGTTTTCAAAATATTTACATTCAAGAGCCCCTGCTTTACATGATACCGGTGAAAATCTTCTGCGATATCTGTGGTTGTTCCAGAGATATTTTGGGTGGTCAAGATAAATGGGACACCCTGTATAGAAGGCAAAATGAGAACAAAAATGGGAATTATCGGACAGATAACAGTAAACCTAACACGTTCAATATATATTGGTAACATTCAGAATATTTTGTCGACATCAAAGCTGTTAGTGCTTCCAGTATTGACAACACGACAATTCTCACCCTGCTCTGACTGTCATTATTCTGGCGTATTGGCAATGATTCAGAACGTTTCTGTTGCCCTCTCACACTAAGTGCCTCCGTGGTTTCGAATTGAAATCTTTCACTGGCCGGATCCGCCGGTTGCCGATCTCTTTCCTATCGTAACACCAATGCAAGCCAATACTCCTTCCCCAATCAGTTATGGAAAATATTCTCAATTGCAAATTAACTTCTTCTTCTATGAGGGGCATGTTGTCAAAATGCTTTTTATAAAACGAAACATGAAATTTTAGTAATTGGGAGTTACAATCTTTCGCAGAATATTAAGTGTTGACATTAGTGAGTGTTCTCTGTATTTGTGTGGACAAAAAACTGCTTTTAACACAATTTTTTCATCAGGTTACTCTCTTTTAACGGCTGGATGTGTACTGAAAAATGCGTTTATGAAATTTCAGAGCAGGTAGCTTGTAGCCGTGGTTGATGCCTTGCGACTAAACTCGGGCGTTAGCAGCAGCGATGGCTTCCCTGAACCGCCTCTTACTCGACAGGTGTACTTGGAGTGCTCGCATTAAATTCACGAGACTCTCATACATACAAAATCAATGGCGACCCAAAAGGAGGCCAACGTGGCGTTCCACAGTTAAGCGATGCTGCGTTGCAACCCGGAAGACTTAGTGGTGTGCTCCCTCTGAACGAGAGCAGGAGGACGCTTCTCTTGGGACACGTAGCTTCTATCATTCGTCTCTGCTAGAAAGTGTGACGAGTTTAAGCCGGCGTGCCAGATGGTGGAACTATGAGAGTCGATAAACCCCGTAACTAAATATATAAAATAAAAATCTAATATATAAAGCAGAGTGTCCGTATGTTTGTACGTGTTGCATACAGATCTACAGTTTTGATCCAATCTTTCTCAAATTTTGTACACGTAAGCTTCAACCAATGAGGACGGTCGCCGCAAGTGTAAGAATCACATACGATACACAGTTGACGAGATATGAAGTCATAAACAATGAGATGTGCGAAAAACTGTTGCATTTTGCGACAATGCTGCTCATTTTCACCTAAACCATTCGACCGATTTCAACCAAATTTGGTACACACATTCCTTACCGTGAGGTAATAATTGCTGCATGGTTAAGAATCACATACGGCACATGGTTCAAAAGATATTACGTCATAACCAATATAAATCGCAAAACATGCCATATAGTGCTGCGAGACTTTCGAAATACACTGTATGAGAATGACAGTACTTAGCGACTTGCAACAAACTTTAAACATAATTTCAAACCTTTATTAAACTTTTCCTCGCTGACAACCACATCAAAAAACTGAAAGGAAGAAAGTTTCTCGCTTACTACTTTTCCGATGTTCATGAAGCAAATCTACGGTATTCCCAATGACGTTGCAGTTTATAATTTCTACACTACAAATTATAGCCGCAAGAAATTTTACAGACAGTATACACGCATATAGTTGAGTGTACCATCTAAGTTGTATCACAGTACAACATGTAGTTCATGAGATATGAGCACATAAACAGTAACGTTCGTGGAATACCGCTCCTTCACGCACTAAGTTTTACTCTATTACTCCTTTACTACTAATTGTATTCCCAAGAGATTTGACAGACATACAGCCCTTATACAAATGAATATGTACCTGAAAAATGGCAGAAATAAATAAATAAATACCCGGGCAACGTCGGGTTTTCAGCTACTTAATAATTAAAAATCGATCGATTTACCTAAAAATAAACAAGCTGTTCTAAATCTTGACAAACAGTAACGGTAATTATTAATAACGAAGAGCTAAATCAGTCACTAGATACATTTATTCGTACATTCTTTATCAACTCAACATCCACCCCAACTTGGTGTCAAGGCGATATTTGTTAATTTTGGATCAGCTAGATCACGGGATGTGGGGACCCCAAGCTTGCCCTTACGTGTGGGCATGATCACACATAACCATTAATGCTGTCGCATGTGGAGATGGAAGTAATAGAAACGCAAACGAAGGGCGAGTAAGCAACAGCCAAGGAAAAACAAACTTCGAGACTATGAAGAGCGGGCAGTAAGGGCAGTAGTTGTTTGTTTGCTACGTGCGACATCATATGAAGACGAGGTAGTGTTGGTACTGGGTATTCTGAAGTCGCGATATTATTAACGAATGTTTACAAATTTGTTTAAGCTTTTAGCCATACTTGTACCGAATGAATAGCAGAAAATGGGTTATTCATAACGGAGTATTTAGTATATACAAAACAGTCACATTTTTCGAAGTATTTTAATAGGAGTTTGTTTTTAAAGAATCTTTCTTGGTATGAAATTCTTTGAATACACTATCTAAAAGTGTGTGAAAAGACAGGAGCCCTTTCTATCTGAGTATTTTATAAAGCAAGCTGCGGAAAATTCTGTGTTTAGATTCAGAAGTAATACATGAAACGCAATTACTGTAAACAGTAGCCACCACTGCAAGAAATGATAGTACACTTTCTAATGCTGAATACGGCGGTCTAATACGGAAAGCTTCTTTATGAGGTGATCAGGAGGTTACAAGAGGGTCAAATATTTGTAGATGTAACTGATGAATACGGCAAATAATAATAATAAATAATAACAATAAAATGTAAAAAGCACTGAAAATAAAAAGGATATTCAAAGGTTTGAGAACCTATTGGACAAAATTACTATGGTCATCAGTCGGAAGACTTAGGAATTACTTCAAAAAACTTTCGCTAAGGACAAAAAAACAACACCGAAGCCCGACGGAGGATTCGAACCTCCGACGGGAGCGGCCGCCCACTCCGCAGCAGGATGCCCTTTTTTTATTTTCTGTGTTTCTTACAAATGAGCGGGAGCTCACAAATTTTTATAACAAATAATCAAATTATAAAATTGAAATGTTTCCGGTAGGTAGGATCGGACCTTGATTATTTGTATGTTAGTCAGGCACGGTGCTGTCTTTATTGTTTTCTTTTGGTCACTTAACCAATTATTTATTTTTCTTTCTTTTCTTTTTCAACAAAGATGTGGACAATAATTGTGATTACAAAAACACACTATTTCTTCTTCAGATTTGAATAAATAAAACTGCACTTGAAATAGATTGTTCAAATTTTGCAGATAAACCTGAATACAACTTAACCCTTCCAGACCTGATTTTTTTCTCTGACAAGGAAATTATTTTTAATGCTGTAATACTCTTAAGTTAAATTTTCAATGATTTTAGAAGTAAGATTTATGCAATTATATGCACCCATTTTCATTCTAGAACACTGCGTATACTGAAAAACAAGATTTTTTTAAGGACTAAATTAACTAATTTTGTAGTATCAACTGTTGTACTAAATAAACTGAACGTTCAATAACTACATCGCGAAATAAAAATACTACTTTCTGTTATACTGTGGAATACAAGTAACCCACAATTTCCGTGTTCTTTGCAGTTCGCAAACTGCTGCGCAGTGCAACACTCGCTTCTTAGTATTTTTATAGTGATCTTCCACAGGTGGCAGTAATTGTGCATGATGAAATGATTGAATACTCAGGTGTCGTATACATGTTCCTTCCATTGAGAAGAAACGCTTCTGATCCATCTTAGACACCGTAGAAGTTATGTACACATTTGTAGCCAGAGGGTCCGAAAGGGTTAAAATAATCAAAAACTAAAAAGTGCTAAACAGGTACGTGTCCGTGTGCGTATCCTCCGTGGGGTGTAGTTATGTATTCATTAATACATTGTTCATGGTTGCCTTAGACCACGCAGCTACTCCCGTGCGGCAACGGAAACGCCTAATGCCACTGAATGCAAAGAACGTATTGATGAAGGCTATTTTGGCATTTAAGGTAGAAGTAGTCCATACACTTATTTAAACAACGTTGGAATGTTAGAACAGTCTCATTGTTAAATTTCTACAGAAAAATATGGGAATGACGTAATGATACACAACTATCAGTATTATAAATCGTGGTGATAAATTACTAACAGACGCCGTCCTACCCGAACAGTTTGAGTTCTGGAGAAAGGAATACGCGAACCAACACTGTAGCTATAATATATCGTAAAAGATAGCGTAGAGAAATAAATTATACGTTTATAGCTTTGATAAGTATAGAGAGTGTTTGGAGAATAACTGGGACATACTGTACCCCCGTTCCTGTTCAGAGTAGTGCTCGTTGTTACCTCGCATACAAGGTGCGTCTGAAAAGTTCGGTGAAAGGTCTCAGGAAATATAGGAAACAAGAGTTACAAACAAAATACCTTTACTGGTCTTCAGAGTAATCACCATTGTCTACAATATACTTCTGACATCGATTGTACAGCTGTTGGAAATAGACTTGCGCATAATAGTTCGCGAACGGGAGCACTAACTTTAGTTCGCGGCAGAGCCGTGAACTAGTTCGTTCTTTTAGTTCGTCCGCTCCCAGTGACGGCTGAGCGGCGTGGTCTGCGCATGCACGTGGAGGGAGAAGTTCCTCCACCAAGCTGCTTCATGCGCTTGCTGCTTGAGCCGCTAACGATATCACGCAAACCAAAAGAAACAGTTTGTGGATAATTTCTCGCGTTTAAGTTTAGAGTTATCTCTATATCTTGGCATTATGGAATTTATTAGTCAGATATTGCAGAGTGCAGAAATTTTGTAGCACTGAACTATGTAATTTAGCAGACATACGCTAACCTCGATATGACTCTCATCAGCAGAAGGCAAACACGTGATTTTTAATTCTGTTCGCGACCTATAGCACATATTTCAGTTCGCGACCTATCACGCATATTTTAGTTCGCGACCGGTAGCTCTCTTTTAGTTAGCAGCTCGGCCGCGAAGTAGGTCGCTGTTTTAGTTCGCTCGTTTTGGCTTTTGCTACCGCTACTAAAACTACAGCTGAGCTGCATCTCAGCTAGAAATGACGGCAACTGGCAGAAGGGAATCACTCGATTCTGTGCGCTCTCGCGTCCTCTCGCTGTTACCCGTCAGTCTTCGGAAAAGGAGCGGACTAACTAAGAGGCGAGGGATCTGCGAACTAGTTCGCGTAGTTCGCCTGTGGTAGTACTCTTCCGAACTAGTTCGTTCGCGAACTACACAAGACTAGTTGGAAACTATCAGCAAAAGCTTCTTCTGGAATCGTTCGATGCACTGAGGTCACCGTTGCGAAGCGTAAGCTTTTCAGGACTAATTTAAGGCGGGTAAACAGAAAGAAATCTGCCGGCTCCAAATCTGGAGAATAAGGAGGGCGTGGAAGCACAGTGACCTTGCGTCTAGCGAGAAAGTTGAGCACGTGGTTAGCAGTGTACGGAGGACGGGCATTGTCGAACACAAACTTGTTACTCACTGCTTCAACACCATACACTTGTACTAACATACCACGGGTATATGTCGCCGTTTTGCCTAATTTGTAACAAAACTCGATGTTAACACGTTCCTCCATTTTGCTCTCCACGTTGCAATGGCACGAGTTCTCACACTGACCCTGTTAGCTGGGTCTCAGCGTGTACCACCCATTCAGTGCAGTGCTTTGCACTTTAAGGTTATATTACACGGAGCTTATTTGGTCGCTAGTCAAAAATAAATGTTCAAATGTTTGTAAATCTATCGGACCAAACTGCGTGGTCATCAGTCCGTAGCTTACAAACTACTTAAACCTAGGTAAACTAACCTAAAGACAACACACACACCCATGCCCCAGGGAGGACTCGAACCTCCACGGCGAGCAACCGCGTGCTCCGCAGCGAGACGCTTTAGACCGCTCGAGGTCGCTAGTCGTTGGCGTCTGTTGTCGCTCGGCGTATAGATGAATAGCGAATGAATACGCTCACGCAATGACACGCAGCGACTTCAGAAACAATTGAAACTTCATCGAAACAATTGAAACGTGACGTAGCATATGACACATTGTTTTTGAGGTTAGGTTGGGTTGGGTTGTTTGGTTGGGATAGGGGGACTAAACTACTGAGGTTATCAGTTCCCCGGTGGGGAGGGGAAGGAGTGAGGATAGGAAAGGAGGGAAGTAAAGAAGGAAGGAAGACTGCATTAGCTCGGGGCTCCGTGTTCGCCACGCACATACTCACAAAAGAACCGTGAGGCGCTTGGGGAGGGGGAGGGGGAGGTTGGGTGATACCAAACAGTTCTGTTTCCTGCCAAACAAAATATGAACTGGAATTGTAATCACATTTCTGGAAATGTATCGAGATTTTCCAGTATTATAGGGCATTAAAATGATTATTTAAATACTAAACTTAAAGAAACTCAATTTAACCAATTATTTGGCGAATGACGAATTGAACACTAAAGATCTCTTGGGGGAATGGATACCAAACACCTGAAAACAGAAATCTAAACAATAAAATATCTTCATTATATTTCTGTAGGCAGACGGATCTCCACACAATCCACCTTCTTATCCATTTTCTTTTATTTTTTCCTACTTTTCCGTTTTGATTTTGGTAGACTGTTCTTTTAAGACTCATGCGAGAAACTTCCTTCGACATTTTGAGTCGACTGGTGGCTACTTTATACGCTCCTATATATGATAGGGGGCGACCAACATTTGCGAGCGACCAAAAACGCCAGCGACCAGCGTCTAAAGTAGCCCACCCTTCAACTTTAGACGCTCGCGTTTCGGAGCAGCGACTTTGTTCGCAGTCCTTGTTTACACGGAGCGAATTTAGCAGCTGCGTCCAAATTCGCCAGCGACTAGCGACCAAATACGCCCCGTTTAATACACCCTTTAGGGGCGCTGACTGACATGCCCCACATTGTGTATGCGCGGGCACCTCATCCTCGCTAGCGGGGTTTGCAAAATATGAGATAATTCACCGAACTTCTCAGACAGGCACCTTGTTGTTAGCGCGGAAAGAAAGTGCGGAACGTGCCTTTGTTTGCTGTCGCTGTGACATTAAATTGAATGGCCTTGCGCTGCCTGGGGAAGGGAGTGACGGTGCAACAACAGATGGCGGTGAAGTGACAAAACGTGAAAGAAAAACTCTGGTTAATATAGGCCCTAAAATACATACCCTAAGAGCTATGGGCACTTTTTCATCTTCCATACTGTAAAACACATCTCTTCTATTGACAAAGTGCTCATAATGTTAAATATGAATTTTAATGCCCATATTTGCTATTTTTCTCATCTGCAATAGGTGCGTATTTACTATTTTTAATTTTTTGTTTTTTGTTTTTATGGCATTATCCCATTGACGACTTGCATAAATGCGTTGGTTCTGCAGCAGTTTTACGATGCTGGTAACAGTACAAAAAATACATGCTCTTGGGACAGCCTCACATCAGTAAAGCATCAAAGCTAGCCGGGAAATGGGAAGAACGGTTAATATCGGTATCAGACTAGATTTTAGCAGGTGAAAAAAAAAAAAAAAAAAAAAGTTAAGAGTCGTCATAAGTGTAAAGAAACACCGTTAAAGGAAAACCATAAAAACGAATTTCGCTAGTATACAGTATGTGAATTATTCGAACGAATGGTGGTATCATACGCTTTGTAGTTGTTGCGGTCTTAAGGTTGAAAACGTAACTGTCCACGCTCTTCTGTGCAAGCTTCATCTAAGAATGCAACATTCATCCGTTTGAACCTCGTCGCTGCATTCTCGCTTATATATATAATTTTTTGCCCCACATTTTTTCGCAATTCCAAACTGACGATTACTTGTTTGCAAAGAAAGCAATAATCACTTGCTAGAGCGCTTTCTTTGCAAACGAGTAATCGTCAGTTTGGAATTGGGAAAAAGTGTGGGCCAAAAAGGGTAAATGTAGGTGTCACAGTTGGCAACACTGGTGCGGAAGTCGTGCACCGACGTGCACAGGAAGCAGACGGAGCGCATGCAGGGAGCGGCCGTACAGGAAGGCGGCAGAGCAGGGCGTGCCGCAAGCTAACCGCCTGCCCTTGGCCCAGTGGGGCCACCACGCCACACCTCGCGGTCTCTGACGCACACCTGACAGCCAGGCTGCGGCGCTGCGTCACGTCTCTGCTACCTACACTCATCAGCCGGAGCGCTGTGACGACCCAAGAGTCTGTATGTTCAGTTTTGGCGCGGATGACAGCGGCGACACGTCTCGGCATCGAAGCAGTGAAGCCTCGGTAGGTCGCTGGACGGAGTTTGTACCACATCTGCACACACGCTACCAGTGGCGGCTGGTGGGCTGTTTATTAGGAGGGGCGGCATGTCTCTTCAGTTGTACATGGCATTTTGTCCCTTCAGAACATTTCTTGAACAGGAGAATACAGCATTAATTTTATTAGCTAGTTACGTAATTTAACCTTTCATCTAATACGACTTTTTCCTCCTATACCAAAATACGAACAAATTTACGCACAAATATGTCGTTTTTAATATTTTCTGCAGGCAATGAAAACCTTGTAACTCCATTTTATTAGATTTCACAAGAGACCCAAAACTGTACCTTAAAATAATATAAAGTAAGAACTAAATTCGTTGTGTGTGTAACTATATAAGTAAGTGTTCAGGCCGGCAGCGGTGGCCGACGGGACTGAGGCGCTCCAGTCACGGTCTGCACTGCCACTACGGTCGGGGGTTAGAATCCCCTCTCGGGCATGGATATTTGTGCCGTCCTTAGTCTTAGCTCGTTCATAAGTAGTTTGTAAGTTTAGGGACTGATGACCCCGTAGTTAAGTCCCATAAGCTATACAAACATTTGAACATTTTTTAAGTGTTCAGAGAACACAAATGCTTCCTCAGCGACAAACATATGTTACTGAAATTAGAAGACTGCCACCAACAAATGTAGAATACCATCGGTATGCTTATATATTGGTGTGTTTATATTAATCAGGATTAAGTTTCCTAGTGAAACTACTTTTGCTTTTGCACGCATTTTGTGTCTGTACAATGTTCAAGTCAGGTCTCGGTGGTCCTAACCTTTTTAATCCCAATTTTCCTTCAAAAGTCAATTTTTCACTACCAAATGTTAAAATGTAGTTAACGCTATTTATATTATTCATTCTAAATAGGGAACTAGAAAAACAGGCAACAACACGCACCTTCACAACAACGACACTAGTATCACACGCACTGCACCTGTTAAGTTCCGCGAAGAAACTTCCTGACCGGTGGCGGTGCGCCTTTGTATATTTCGCGCCCTTGGCGCGGACGCCGTCCTAAGCGGCCCGGTTCATCACACTTCCCCCACCCAACCCCTAGTACCCCCACTCACCCCAATCGCCCGTAGCCAGCCTTACACGGCGCGGACGGATCGCGTAGAGTCCGACAGTCAGTCCATTCTGAAAACATTGGGTGAGCCTGGCTGGCAGACTACCTAGACTAAAAACATTAGTCATTCACTTACACGGGCTGCTGCTACACGAAAATTATTCAAGTAGATTTGTGATTAACAATTGGTACGTATTCCGTGTTGGATATTTTTGGGAGGGCGCCGCCCCAGAGTCCTCAAGGAGTAGCCGCCACTGCACGCTACTCACCAAACCAGTAAATTTCGGGGAAGGCGCGACGAGCCGTGATGCCACGTTCGATCACGTCCCACATCTGTCGGGTTCAGATCTGGTGACGTGGGGGGCCAGCACATCCACTGCAGATCGCCACTTTGTTCCTGGAACCACTCCATCACACTCCTGGCCTTGTGACGTAGTGCACTGTCTTGCTGAAATGGGCCTCTGTCATTGCGAAACGTGGTCTTCAACCAGTGTAGGGTACTTGTTGGGCGCCATGGAGCCTTACATGATCTTCACTGGACACATCGAAGTTCTGCAAACTAAGCAGGCACCATTTTGTTTTCACTTTCTCTCTGTCTTGTACTACGAGGCAATTACGGAAAGTAGGTTTGTGAAAATAAATAAATTGTCTCAAGAAAGAGAATTTCTTAACCCTTTGAAACCTGATTTCAAGGAAATTATTTTTAATGCTGTAATACACTTAAGTTAAATTTTAAATGATTTATGCAATTATATGCAGCCATTTTAATACTACAACACAGCGTATACTGAAAAACAAGGCTTTTTTTACGGACTAAATTAATTTATTTTGTAGTACCAACTGCTGTAGTAAATAAACTGATCATTCAATAACTACATCGCAAAATAACAACATCTACTTTCAGTTATACAGTGGAATACAAGTAACCCACAATTTCCGTGTTCTTTGAAGTTATTAAACTGCTGCGCAGTGCAACACTCACTTCTTAATATTTTTATAGAGATTTTCTGCAGGTGGCAGTAATTGTGCATGATGAAATGATTGAACACTCAGGTATCGTATACATGTTCTTTCCATTTATAAAAAATGCTTCTGAACCATCTTAGACGCCGTAGAAGTTACGTACACATATATAAAGAACTCAAAGTTCGATGGGGCGATCTATAATTGTTTAATAATGATTTTGCAGCCAAGATCGCATTTTTCATTTATTAAGTTACCGGTTTCGGTGTGCTCGACGCCATCTTCACACCTGTCGTAATTTATATAACTTCACGACATTTTTATATACTAAAAGAGTACATCCAGGTTGAGGCATCACCAAACATAAAATTACTAGTAATTGTATGTTTGGTGATGCCTCAACCTGGATGTACTCTTTTAGTATATAAAAAATGTCGTGATGTTATATAAATTACGACAGGTCTGAAGATGGCGTCGAGCACGCCGAAACCGGTAACTTAATAAATGAAAAATGCGATCTTGGCTGCAAAATCATTATTAAGTTATGTACACATTTGTAGCCAGAGGGTCCGAAAGGGTTAAACTACTTTTCCGCGTAATTTCCACCGTTGTTGAGGCACTTGTCGTAGAGGTCGATCAACTTTTCTAGTCCTACCTCATAGAAAGATACCGCCAGTGATGAGAACCACTTCCGCATGTTGAATTTCTGCCATGAGATGAAACTATCAATGCAGCCAGATACTTTCAGACTTTGAAAAATCTTTCTACGTTCGGTACAGAACAAAAGGAGGGGGAAGCTCAGCAGAGGAACTGTTCTGAATCACGATAATGCAATGCCACACACTGCAGATGACACACAATTCAGCAATTATTGAAATGGTGTCTGCTGTTTTCGGACATGAAGTGTGCTACAAGTTGAGAATCGGGGTTGGATGGTAAGCGTGTCTGGATAGACCTTTTTTCCCTATTAGTAGTGCTGTTCCTTGCGGTTGCTAATCGTGTTCATTTGTTGTCGTTCGATGTTTTCTTGGCTCAGCATTTTTATTACAGAGGACGCGCTGAACCAAGGCGTCCGGAAAAAAGTAAATAAAAGAAAGAGGGGGTTAAGGTGACTGCTGACCCGAAGCGGGAAATCCGGGTTCGAATCCGGTCCAGCATAAAATTTCAACTTCGGCATTGTTTTATTTCAAGGCCCAGAAACGGTCGAAATATTTAACAATTTCGAATCAATCTTTTTCGGCAGTTTGCGTGGGAGCAGTTTGACCACAGGCCGTACAGCCCTGACCTGGTCCCATCGGACTATCATTTGTTCCTACAACTAAAGCAGGAGCTTGGCGAGAATCGTTCCCATAGTGACGAAGAAGTGAAATTCGATTTGCAGCAAACAGTCTCATCACTGGCGCATAATTTTATGAGGTAGGAGTAGATAAGTTGATCGACTGTTACGACAAGTGTCTCAACAACTGTGGAAACTATATGTAATAGCAGTTTAAGATACGCTCTTTCCTGATACAAAATTTTTCAGAAAACCTGACTATATTTTTTCCCAAATGGTACTTTCAGGATACGTTCACTACGAATGTCAGGAAGCTATTCCCCTGGAAGATGACGGATTCGCACCCTACTGTCGACATAATGAAGAAGGCATATCCATCAGATCATGCCACGCTCTTCCATTGAGCCAGAGACGATGTGTGTGCCCGTTACAGTCGTAGATGTCACTATCGAGGTGTTAACATTGAAAAATGCTTGGGCCGTAGGGTGCGGAGGCCTGTTGTTAGGAGTTTCAGGTGAACTTCGTGATCACGTTTGAAAGGCTCAGAAAAAAGTGGTACAAGTTACATTTATGTATATACCGGAAAAATGAACGTCACGTTTACCGTGAGATTGAAAAACCGCAACACTAAGAAAATAAATTTCAGTGAATGTATTTGTTTGCAACACAAAGACAGATTATATGAAACACCTCACAAGTAAACTGTTATTGAGTTAATCCGTGCCGGCCGTGGTGGCCGCGGGGACTGAGGCGCTACAGTCACGGTCTGCACGGCCACTACGGTTGGGGGTTCGAATCCCCCCTCGGCATGGATATTTGTGCCGTCCTTAGTTGTAGCTAGTTCATAAGTAGTTTGTAAGTTTAGGGACTGACGACACCGTAGTTAAATCCCATAAGCTATACAAACATTTTTTTAGTTAATCCGTAATAATTACCTATTAACACAAACATTAGTGCTCATGAGTTGTAGCTATTGGGAATAAAAATGGTACAAGTGCACTAAATGAAAGAAAGTACTATCATGTTTATTTTTCATTGCTGTACTTGAACGCCGGCCGCGGTGGCCGAGGTGACTGAGGCGCTCCAGTCACGGTCAGCACGGCCACTACGGTCGGGGGTTCGAATCCCCCCTCGGGCATGGATATTTGTGCCGTCCTAGTTCGTAAGTAGTTCATAAGTAGTTTGTAAGTTTAGGGACTGATGACCCCGTAGTTAAGTCCCATAAGCTTAACAAACATTTGAACATTTTGTACTTGAACCTTCTCTGCCGAGGGATGAACTTGTTCTTACTGTTTGCGCTATGTCATGCTACAGAAGACACTACTCGTTGTCCGTTTCAATCGTACTACTATTGGAGTAAAATAATTATATATATTAAATATTGTTATTCATTACGTCTGAAATAATCAATTATTTTGATTTAAATGTCTCTTTAAATGTCTCTGGTCAGTTTCCGATAAGATGCGGCGAAATTTCTGAAAAGGAACAATTTTATTTATTTTTTACCACCACAGGCTAGACTTTATGGTTTCGATGCAGCTCATAGTTTCTTGCTTCATAGTCTGCAATGATGTGTGAACCTGTAAACTTTTTAATTTCTTGGATAACAGAAGGTTTCTATGTACCGAATGGAAAATTCACTACCCAATCTGCAATTGCCAGGAGTATCTGTGTCTAATATAACAGACTGTTGACCACGCAGTTTTGTCCGATAGATTTTGAAACATTTGCCTCTAATGTAACAGTCAATTTTACAATTACCTTCTAACAAAGTCCGATGTGTAAAATCTGCAGGTTCGTAATTCCAGGTGAGGTAGTTCCCGTAGACTTTCTTTCTATTACATCAAAATTACATGTTGAAGTGATGAAGTAATCGTTGACGAAAGCAGATCTTTAAGTTGAAATATATATATTGAGCGTTCGTAATACATTGATCCACTTTCCATAACATCCCAATAATAATGACATACTCCTATAGAATACTCTAAGCTCTATCAGCAAAGAACAACCACTTTTTCTCTTCCTAGCAATTACATGGAGATTCTATATGTTCTGAAAAATGCTTTACGGTAAATTTTGATATATATTAAATACAGCTAATTCTAATTAGCCTTGAAATTAATTTATAAAATAACAAAATCTTTTATCTACAATTACATCGTTAACAAATATGTGACACATAATACTAACAAGTATCTTACAAGTTCTTCTCTGGCCGTTCCTTCCCCGGCCTAGATCCACGTCCTCGTCCTATACCTCTATCTCTGCTAGCTGCAGTACCTTTTATTGCTTTTCCATCACGTGGCAGGGATTTATAAAATTCGTGGTATACGGGAGCAATGAGAGGTAACAGTTTCTGAAAATTTTTCTTCTTTGCCTCCTTTTGATAAAGTCTGTCTAATTTCAATGGTAGGTGGTTTCCTGAAAGTCTACCTCAAGAAATTCATAATCGTGATTGAATGTTGGCTTCACTAACTAATGGTATACGTTTCTCAAAGAGCATCCAGCGAATAGTTGGCCACTTGAGTGGGTGTCCTTATATACCCTTGATATAAAAAAGGCGTTCATTCGCCACTAGCAATAAAAACACTGCTGCATTTTGATCACAGTGACGCTTTTGCTAGCATTAGAAATTGCGTTTGCCCATGCAACAGGTGCGTTTCTCAATAACCCCGAAGTCACTGTAACATTCTATATAAGTATAGCCTGGCTCCAAAAATTGTCTCGTCTCCAGAATCCCTTCCTCAACAACATACTTCCAAAAATTTTGCTTTGTTCTTATTCCTGTTTTGCCCTTCACAGCAGTAAATGAATGCTATGAGAGCAAACTTCCTGGCAGATTAAAATTGTGTGCCGGAAACGGGACTCGAACCTAGGACCTTTGCCTTCCCAGGCAAGCACTCTGCGCTATCCCGACACGACTCACGGTCCGTCTTCATAACTTTACTTCTGCCAAGCCTCGCCTCCTACTTTCCAAACTTCACAGAAATTCTCCTGCGAAACTTGCCGGACTAGCACTCCTGGAAAAAAGGATATAGTGGCTTAGACACAGCCTAAGAGGTGTTTCCAGAATGAAACTTTCACTCTGCAGCGGGGTGTGCGCTGATATGAAACTTCCTGGCAAAGGTCCCAGGTTAGAGTCCCGGTTCTGGCACACAATTTTAATCTGCCAGGTAGTTTCATATCAGCGCACACTCCGCTGCAAAGTGAAAATTTCATTATGCTACGAGATGTTTAGTATCTGGACATATTCAAACATGAAGCGACGTCTTGCGCTCCCAGATCGTTGTCAGAAAATATTAATTTCATTTTAAAAGGTGGAAAAACGTCAACAATGTACTTTTTAAAACGTAATTTGTGTAACACAGAAAGTAAGATAGCCGGTATAAAAAACCACTAAGTTCACATACCATCAACAAATGTAATATATTACTTGATATCATCAAAGTACAACTCTTTAGGATGAAAATAAGCTTAAAATCTTTATTTTTGGTAGATCCCCTGAGAAGATACAGCAAACTTCCTAAAATGACTTTTCTAAAACAAATCAATATATCAAAAAAATTAGTATATATTTTTTTAATTTTTTCAAACAAGTACTTTTTTTTGCTCAAGGCGGGCTATACTAGCAATAAGTAGCAAAACTAAAAACTTAATGGTTAAAAATTTTGTTTTTAAGGGTTTGTAGCGGTTTTCCGGTATTTATCGAAATCTAACAAACCTATCGATGCTTAAATGATAAGACGTTTGAAACCCTACAACTTTCAAATTGAACACTTTCAGTCCTAACCTATAGTTTGTTACGTAATTCAGAAATACCGGTTTTTTTCGAAATTTGGAAATTTCCCGATCATGTTCGCCATCTTGGTCCGAGTTTCATGAAACAGTAACCCTATTTTAACATTTTATTTCCGATATGCTCGTTTTCACACGCAACATTTTTTGCAAATTTAACATTACGCCGTTTCAGTATGATTGGATGTGGCTCGATGTGACCCTCAACCAGAATGTGATTGTTATTTAGGTGGTTCCCCACATCCTGGTAGGTGAATATTAGGCTGGTACCGAATTTTACGCCTCAGTTACACGATCCATAAACATTTAAAAAAATTCTTTCGCTCATTTTCATTGGTATAACACTATATGGAGACAGATGGGGTACACATTTCTCCTTCTGGGGAGAAATGGTGGATGAAAGGCCATTCAGTCACCCTTTAACTAATATGCCACATCAAAAAATGTTCAAATGTTTGTATAGCTTATGGGACTTATCTACGGGGTCATCAGTCTCTAAACTTACAAACTACTTATGAACTAGCTAATCCTATGGACGGCACAAATATCCATGCCCGCGGGGGGATTCGAACCCCCGACCGTAGTGGCCGTGCAGACCGTGACTGGAGCGCCTCAGTCCCCTCGGCCACCGCGGCCGGCTATGCCACATCGAAAAGAACCATGCCGACCCTGCTCCTCTCGCCCTCCCCCCCCCCCCTTCCGAAATAATGAATATAAAGAAAAAATAAGTAAGGTATCTGAATTCTTTTAATGAGTGATGCGTGAAATCATTGTACTGGTAGACAGTGTGAAATGGAAGATGGAATGGACAGATGGATTTGGGAAGGGGGCTAACATACGAATGGAATAAATACGTACCCGAAAAACGCCTCATATTAACGCTAGTTCTTATATAAACATTGCCGTTTCCATTGGAGAATACGTTAGAAAAAAAAAAAAAAAAAAAAAACAAAAAAAAAAAAAAAAAAAAAAAAAAAAACAAAAAAAAAAAAAAAACACCTCTCTTACCTGCTATCACATTAGCATTTTCGCATTTTGCTTTTCTACATCTGCATGAGATACTCTGCAAATCATATTTAAGTGTCTGGCAGAGGTGCGACTAGCTGAAAGCAACGTAGGAGCTTGTGACGTCATTAGAAAGTAGCAGTGCCTCCTGGTAACTCGCCCAGTAACGAGTTCTGTTGATATAAGTGACGTCACTCACGTTAGCGGTAGCCTCTTGATTTGAACTTTCAACCTAGCATTGCTGTTATAAACCCGTTAATATAGAAACGTCTTCTTGTTTTCGTAGGTTCTAACTTTACATGATTTCGTGCTCAGTGTTTTATGGTCCCAAATCGTACCGTTTGTGACACGGAATCTAAGGGACCAACGTTTCATGTGAAATTTGTCTGGTTAACGCGATATTTTGCCACTTTAATATAAATAAACTTTGCTCGCGAACAAAATTGTGCTACCTCTTTACTTACAGTGCGACTTACTCTCTTTTTCAGTGGATAACCACGTTACGTAACAGGACAGACATAACTATCTGACAACTAGCTTTGGTTGGAATGAATTGTGTAATTGCAGCAGCTCAAGTAAAAGTGCCATACAAGATTGTTTTGCTATGACATACATGAAATAAAAAAAAATATCGAATGCGATCCATTGTGTAGGGATGTCTCCAGTAATTATGTAAAACTTTTACTCAAGCATACAGTTTTTACTATTATTTATTAATAAAATACTGAACGCTACGATCTAATGTCAAATTTTTCGTTCCTACTATTCACTCTTACCATGACAAAGTTTTATAAATCAAGGAAGATATGGATAGTAGCAAGTTAATGAAGTTGAAACACAGCTATTAGCCGATCTTTGTAATTCACGTTAGAATGAGAATGAGCGAAAATCATTGTCACGAAAAATTGTAAAATGCCTTGTATGAAGTATATAAAGAAAAAACCGCATTGAGTAATTTTACAGTTTTATTAAGAGCCATCAAAAGGCGAAGTTAAAAACCTGTTTACATACACCATACACTAAAGAAAACTTCTGTGTGTTGAAGAGACGGAGAATAATTCTCACTGTGATTTCTGAAACATATATATAGTTGTTTTACAAATATTTGGACTTTTTGTGAGGAATTGGTAGTGAAATTATTTCATTAGTAAAACTGCTACTAGTGAAAATGAAATGTGCCGATGTTTTATGACACATGTGCCGTAATTTCAAAATTTATATGCCAATGAAGCCATTTAAGTATGGCATTAAAATCATAACTATTAAAGATCCAAGACACACTTCTTTTTAGATTCATGTATTGTGGCAAGTGTAGTTAAACCATTATCCAGAGATGAGCAAAAACTCAAAAAACCTATGTACAACCTGTCCTCTGGGAAAATCTATTGAAGGAACCAAAATAAATGTGATCATTTCTTTATATGTGGCTTCACGGCCTCTAAATGATGACTATGGCAAGATGCCTTTATTGTACCATGTTACTGGCCAGTTGTCATCTTTGGAGATTTCGAAATGTATGTGATGTGTGTCTCAATTTAAAACTTGTTTGCCTTATGTGGGGACAGACAATGCAAATTAATTTAACACCACAGAGTGTACTTTTGCTTGTTTAGAACTCTTCACGTCTAAGGAAACAAAAATACACAGTGTCATTAAATGAGTTTAAAAGTATGGGAAGTTTGTTCTTGGGGTGTTTTTACTTACATGAACTGTTTTATAATGTGTAATATTCCAATAAAGGCATAGTAAAACACAGCCTTATGTTGTTTTTCAAATTGGTTTCATCATTTATAGATGTGAAAGTGGATAACTGATCTAGTAAAAAACATTACTTATTAAATATCGTATGATAATAATGTTTCTGAATTTAGCAATTCATACCATGTGAAAATATTACCTATATAAAATATGGGAGTTATCCTCTGATTCGGAAATTATAGAGACCTCATTCTAAGATAACTTCTTTTCCCCTCCTGCCACCTCTATCGTACACCGCACCCATTCCATGTGTTATGTGACTGTTTTTCCTTCCTGCCACCTCCCTACTCCATTCCTAAACTGCATCACTTTCCATCCACTTTTATGTATGCAGAGGTGCCCACAGGAGGGTGGTCATGACGCAAACTGCATCATTGAAATTTCTTTGTGTGTGTGTGTGAAAAATGTGACTTTTGGCCAACCTGGTGGGGGGGAGGGGATTTTAAAATAAAAATGGGAGAACCATATCCAAATATTTCTCTATTTTGGGGGGGGGGGGATTGGTGATTCATAGGCCAAGGGGGGGGGGGACCTCTGTGTGTATGTGAAGTGTTCATACATGTGTTTTTTTAACAAAGGATAATTGCTGAAAGCAGGATTTTTGTTTTTATGGTCCTGTTGTAGCTCGACTTATGTCTTTTTCAGTGCATTGCAAAAAAAAACTATGTACATGTAGATATTCTCATTATATTGTTGAATTCTAACTTGGTCTTTCCATTGTTCAGGGGGGGGGGGGGGAGCTGCGAAATTTACTTTTCTTCAAACAGTTCATAATTTACATTATATCATAGCCAAAGTTTGCATCCATATAAATGTTTACTATGGGCTAAAGTATAAGCAGCTGACCTATGTGTTGAACCTTTGTTTAAATTTGTGCCAAGAAGAGAAATTGAACAGAAAAGATTGTATTCTGTACTTAAGTAATGAAATTTAACAGGTATATATAAATGGTAATGCAATTTCATCATTGCTATGAAACTGATGACTGTCAAATGCAAGTCACCTTCTGCTATTGTGGAGATGCTACCTAGTAAGGTTTAGTCCATCAGCTCTCTCAGAATGTACAGCATCTCATATAAAATTCTGTTAAATGTATCACCTGTTGATATTTTACCTGTAACATTTCTACCATTAATAAAACATACCACAAAACAAATCCAACTACCTACACTAATGTTTCATTCTACAATACAATAATAATATTTTACAACTCACTGTAAAGTCATCTTCGGCTTCCTCACTCCGAATCATGCTCTGTGGTTAGGTAATACAAGGTTTTTTTTTTTTTTTTTTTTTTTTTTTTTTTGGAAAGTTGCAACACTGTGATGGAATTATAAACAGAATGGCCTTAAGCAGCATATAAGTACTAGATGGGTGGAACAAGATGCAGCTTAGGAATGGAGCTGGGAGGGGGGGAGGGGATAAAAGCAAAACAAATGCGCGCACACACACAGCACACAAAATGGGGGAGGTGTAGGACAGAGGGGGATGGGAGGTAGGAATTGTTGGGTGTGAAAGAAAAGGGGGTTATCATAGGTTGTAGGGCCTGGATGATTTCGGGATGGGAGAATGTACTGCAACGATAACTCCCATCTGTGTAGTTCAGAATAAGCTTGTGGTGGGTGGGAAGATCCAGATGGCTGGGTTGTGAAGCAGCTATTGATATCAAACATATGCTCTGCTCCATGTTGTGCCACAGTGTGGTCTACCGTGTTTTGACCACAGTTTGGCAGTGGTCAGTTATCCTAATGGACAGCTGGTTTGCGGCCATGCAATAAATAAAGCTGCAAAGTGATTGCACAACAGTTGGTAAATGGCATGGCTGCTCTCACAGGTGGCCTCGTCTATGATTGGGTAGGATAAGCCTGTGACAGGACTGGAATAGGATGTGCTGGGTGGGTGGATTGGACAGGTCGTGCAGCGGTGTCTTCCACAGGGATATGATTTCCTTGGCAGTGGGCTCGGTTTTGGGGCAGCACGGGGATGGACTAGGATGTTATGAAGGTCGGGAGGGCGACAGAATACCACCTTAATAGGGGTGGGAAGGATCTTGGGCAGGATGGTTTTAACTTCTGTGCTCAAGAACAGAAAATCGAAACCTTGGCGAAAGATGTAGTTTAGTTGTTAAGAGTCCAGGGTAGTACTGAGTGGCAAGAGGGGTGCTCTTTTGTGGCTGGTTACTGGTGATGAATTGAGGATTGTGTGGAGACATGGCATTGGAAATTGTTTGTGGACTAGGTTCAAGGAGTAATTTCTCCCTGTGAAGGGCTTTATGAGACCTTCAGCATATTGACAAAGGGAGTTCTTGTCGTTGCAGATACACCTTCCACAGGTGGCTAGGCTGTAGGTGGGGATGTCAACTATCAAAGTGTAGGTATTGTTGGTGGTTGGTAGATTTAAGTCCTTTCCTAAGAACTGATACCTTTTGACAGAAGAAAGGAAAGCCATCCACACCCTCCAAACAAGTCCCGGCATCATCATACTCCCTACAGATAAAAGTTCCACCATTGTAATTATGAATCACAGTGACTACCTGGCAGAAGGGCTCCACTAACTCTCTGTCTGTTCCACCTGGATGACCCCATCTCTCCAGAATCCATTTCCCTCCTCACCCCCCACCCCCACTTTCTATGTGCTTCCAAAAGACCACAAACAAATAATCCTGGATGTCCAATTGTGGCTGATTACTCTGCTCCTACAGAAAGAATTTCAGCCTTCATTAACCTACACTTTCAACCAATTATCCAAAATTTATCCTTGCATATCAAGAATACTAACCATTTCACAGACTCTCCACCATCCACATCCATTTAATTCATGGATCCCTACTTGTCACAGACAACCTCCCTATTAAACCAACATCCCACATGCCCTTGCTGCTCCCGAACACTATCTCTCCCAACGTTCCTCTGAATTAATGCCCAATACCTCATCCCTTATACCGACACTAATTATATCCTAACAAACAACTATGTTTCCTTTAACATCAAATCTGCGGCTCAGCCATGTGCACCTGCATGGATGGTACCCCCCTCCCCTTTCCCATGCCAACGTGTTCATGGGCCATCTGGAGGAGAGCTTATTAGCATATCAAACCTCCATCCACACTTCCGCCCATACTAAACCTTCCAACCACCAACAGTAGGTACACTTTGATTTGACACTTACCATCCCTTAAAATAAATACTTAACTTCAGCCAAGCCACCTTTCAATATTTATTTACAGTGACAAGAACTACCATTCTCAATATGCTGAAGGTCTCACAAAGGCCTTCACAGAGAGAAACTACCACACAGACCTAGACCACAAACAGATTTCCCATGCCACATTCCGACACATTTCTTAAATCCTACCTCTGCCACCAGTAACCACCACAAAAGGATGCCCCCTCCCCCCCGTCACCCAGTACTACTCTGGACTCGAACATCTGAATTGCATCCGTCACCAAGGTTTTGTTTTTCTGTCCCCGTGCCCGCAAACGAGAGACAAGATCCTCCCCCCCCCCCCCCATCTTAAAGTGATGTTCCGTGCTCTCCCAGTGTGTACGTGCTTCGTAAGGCCATTCTGTACTTATCCTCACAACCATGATGCAACCTCCCTGTCAGGGAGTGAGGCAGCTGGAGACAATGGTTGTGTTACTATGAGGGTGACTGTGTGAATGCTCACTATTCTGAGGAAGGCCAGTGGCCAGTGTTGTATGTCTGTAGCTTTTACATATTGTTGCGTTGAAATGGAAGCAGGCTTGACTTCGAAGGCAGGGTTGTCAACCGAACACAGCACTTATACTGAAAGCAGGTTTATTGTGAACTTAACATATACGCAGCACTGACTGCCTCTCGGGCAGAGTGCTCTGCTATTTATACACAGACAGAATGTATCAGAAATTATAAGAATAGGTAACATAAGAAACATGTAGAAATTACAAGTGAACATAAGAAATAAATTTTTGCGGGTGGACAGGATTGAACTGACGACCTTCAGCATCGCAGTCGGTGATGATATCCATTGCGACATGCCGTCAGTCGGTTAACTTTGAGTCTCGCGGCAATATGACTGTTGCAGCTCATCGCATGTCATTGCAGTGAGTTATAAACTGAACTTATTATATTGTTAATTGCATATATGCACTTGGAGGTTATTATAGGGTATTGAAGTATTATCATCTTGGTGGCATAATAAACAGGACTCGATAAGTTGTTGCAGATGATAATGAAGTTCTTCGAAAGAATTGAAAAACTAGCAAAGGTTGGAAACTTTCATAGGATACTAGCAACTCATCGACACCACAGAGAATTTACAGAAATTAGCAAAGATCAAGTAATTGTCAGTAACAATGGAAACAGCTTATGTGAAATCTGTCAGTCAGCAGGGTTACATACACATTTACGCTGAAAACCTTACAGTGTAATGTTGCATGTTTCACTTGTAATATATGCATCCACAGGTTTTCCTGTTGCTGAACTGACTGACAGCTTGATTTACTTAAATATATGCAAATACAT
The DNA here is from genome assembly GCA_026315105.1 of Locusta migratoria. Lineage (NCBI taxonomy): Eukaryota > Metazoa > Arthropoda > Insecta > Orthoptera > Acrididae > Locusta > Locusta migratoria. Next base: position 108,470,714 of record CM048745.1, read on the forward strand.
TCACGGTGCTGTGGTGGGATTGGCCAAGCGCACTAAGGCGCCTTGCTGCGGAGTTTGCAGCTGCTCCCCATCAGAGGTTTGAGTCATGGGTGTATCTGTTGTCCTTAGATATACAAATATTTGAATTTATTCTGTTGTATATTTCTTTTAAATTTTGTTATTTATATTCAGTTGATTCTTCCAAAATTAATCGGACTATGGAAGTAGTCACTCCCAATTCCCTTGATACTATTCAATAGTTTCCTTTGCTGGCTCTTTTTTCCCCTTTAATTTTCCACATTTAATACACTTCTGTTGCAAACTTAGTAATGCAGGTTTCAGAATGTGCCATTTCATGTAAAACTATACTGTGGCTGACAGCAGCATCAGGTGTGTGGTTTTTGTCCAGTATAATTAAAGTATAAAAATGCTTATGTCTACTGGTTACATGGGATGTTTACTGGTAGCCAATGCCACGCCTAATGCTGTGTACTTGTCCTGATGGTGAAGTGTTCATCACTGGGGCATGGCGGTCCAAGCTGCTGTCAGCCACAACAGATTTGTCTGTTGTGGCTGCTGGAAACTCCGTGCCAGTCAGTGAGGTAATGTACAAAAGTGGACAGTGTGTGAAGTTGTTCCTAAATTTCTTATGCACGCTGGAATCCTGTTATAAATGGCATATTATCAACTATGATTTAAAAAGTTTTCATTGAAATGGCTAAAATATATTTTGCATCTGATTATTGGTTTACATATGATGTTTGTGGGATATATTTCTTAACCATTCAGAACCAAACCTAACTGTTGTATTTTTAATCTACATGGGGTACTCTCCAACTCACATTTAAGTGCCTGGCAGAGGGTTCATCGAACCACCTTTATACTATTCATCTACCATTCCATTCTCAAATAGTGCGTGCGAAGAAAGAACACCTGAATCTCTCCATTCGCACTCTGATTTTATTCTGATGATCATTTCTACCTATGTAAGTGGGAATCAACAATATATTTTCACATTCAGAAGAGAATGTTGGTCATTTGCATTTTGTAAGTAGCCCACGCCGCAGCGATAAACACCGTTGTTGTAATGATTCCCATCCCGGATCCTGTATCATTTCTGTGATGCTGTCTGTATTAACAACAGTGAACCTGTTAGAATGCACAATAGATCATAATTGCATCAGCCATATTTACATAATATGTAATTTTTTCAGAAAACTTGTCATAAACTTTGTATTATAAAGTATTGTAAGTGATGGAAAATATGCACTACAGAACTGAGATAAACTTGTGTAGGTAACCACTGGTTTCACTTGTATACATAATCAATGAACTTAAGCATTTTATTTTTGATTCTGCTTCTATGAAATGTCTGTTCCAAAGGAACGGACATTGTAGACGATCCAGTATTACTTTGCACGAATAGGCCTAGTAAACTGCGAGCCACCATAGTTACAGCTCTCCATCTCTCTCTGTCTTCTGCAGTCTGTCTCCAGTTTTCTGTGACTCAACCGCTACAAGTATTCTCTCACTCAACTGATCTATCTCTCCCTACGTCTTCCCACTGGTCTGCTGCCTGGCAGGATCCAGTCCATTGCAATTTTGGGCCACCTTGTTGCCTCCATTTGAACCACATGTTCAGCCCATTGCATTCTTTCCTTTCTCAGCACTCCCAATATGTTAGGCTCCTTGTATAGCTCTTCTAATTCTATGATATGACATCATCTCCATTCTCCAGCAGTCGATCTCAGACTGACCCAAGCTTCCTTACATCTCTTCAACACAACAATGAGTCTTTTCTGCACAGAGTTTTTTTATTAAACAGGCTGATAAAGTTGCTGGCTATTTGAAAAATATAAAATAAACTTTAGAAAGCATTTAAAGAAAAGAAAAACAGCAGTTCAGTAAATTACTATTTGCACCTTAGTTCCTTACTCAGGAAAGGTGGATAGGTCAGGGAAGATTGGAAATGACTTCTTATCCACAAGTTGAGAGGAAGAAACCAGAATAGAACATAAGTGCAAAGCATTCTCGAGTACTGCTCAAGTATTTGGGATCCCCATCAAGTTGCATTCCAGAAAGACATGGAAGCAATTCAAATTTGTTACTCGAAGTTTCAAACAGCATTACAGAATGTTCCATGAACTCAAAGGAAAATCCCTCGACCAGCAATGGTAACTGACTGCAGAAAGATTCTATTGATGCCTATATACCTTTCATGTTTAAGACCATGAAGATGAATTGACATAACTGTAGACTGGGATACCACCCGTCAGGTTTGACCCATGACATCATCAACATGTCGGAAAACCAGTATATGGGATATCGTAATACTTCTGTATTGTAGATACAAATAATCTGTTCTTATTATAGATAACAGAATGTACCATCATTCACATTCACAGGTCTTAACCCAAAAATTCGTGGCTTCAGCACTCACATTCGATGAAAAAAATCTCTGTTAACCTTGTATGTGTGTCATTTTTCCCCTGAAATAAGAAAGGAAAACTGATAGAACAAGGTGTCCACCGGCATTTGGTGGGTTGTGGAGTATGTAAGCAGAATTAAGAAAAAATGTAATTGCCTAATACATTAAGTAATTACTTGACATTAATTACTCTAAGATTCGACAATTAATTTCAAATGTTATGTTGTTCATTTAACTGTACATGATACACTGTGATTTACATCTCTAACAGACTCATAATTTCGATTTGAATTGACTGCATCTATTAATAAATTCATCATTTAGCTCTATTTATCACACTGCCACAACACATACTGTAAGCCAAATTCAGTAACTGTAACAGAAGTCCTGTATGTTTAGGCTACAGTACAAATATGGGTTGGTGTATATTGGAAATTCCCCTCCCCTGGAAACCTTGGTTTGGATGACTCATATGTAGCGTACCTCAAGATCTAAATTGGTTGAAAGGTGATAATTTTCTCAGTTGAGAATGCCAAATAGTGGCTATAGTAACATATTGCATGTGTCACAACCTAATATTTATGTTTGCTCTAGATTTAAAAGTACTTACCTGTATTTAAGAAAAACTAAAACAAGGTAAATTCAGAAAATGAGAGGCCTACTGCTATTAGTTAATGAATAAGCATGTGTTCTGGTGCATATTATGTAGATATAGGCCCTATATCATACATATAGGCTTGAAATTGTAGCTAAGGGCATTCCGCTATGTACATATATGTTACTTTTACAGATCTTTTATCCATACTTGCTACTGTTGCTCTGGAAGTAAGATCAGATTCGTAAAAGTATGAGTGCCACAAAAAAAATTGCACATGATGTGTGAAATTTTTCCAATAGAAAATAGTTGTTACAGTAAATACAAATGGTAGAATAAATCAAACACATACAAATATTTTAACAGATGATAAATGATTTACAAAAGTTCAGGCTATCTTACAATATAATTTTGTAGGCCTACTTAATATTGAAAGTAAAATTTAGAATTTGATGGGTGTACCAGAATTACTCCATTTGTTTGCCTGTGTCACTTTAATCCAAAGTAAAACAACAGTAATTTGTAATATTTTTCACGATTACTTTCGCTCATTCTGAATCTAATTTGAAAATAGAAACCTGTTGTATCACCTTACAGCTGTGTTACAACTTCATTACATTGCTATTATCCAACTGTTCCTTAATTTAATAAACATTTGTAAAAGTAATGGTCAATAAAACGAATTAAAAAATGTACAGATATTAGATCATTGTACGGTATTCAGAATTTTATTAAAAATAATAAAAACTGTATGCTTGAGTAAAAGTTTTGGTAATTACTGGATTCATCTCTAACATAGGAGCACTTCCGATAATTTTATTTCATTCATGTAAGGGCGAAACAATCTTGTATGGCACTTTTGTTTGTGCTGCTGCAATTACACAATTCATTTATACGAAAGCTTTTTGTCAAATAGTTACAATGATGTGTATGCTGTAATATAATGTGGTTAACCATTGAAAATGAGAGTAAGCTGCATTATAGAGATGTAGCACAAATTTGTTCGCAATTAAATTGGCAAAATAACACGTTAACCAGACAGATTTCACATGAAATGTTGGTCCTTTAGATTTCTCGTCACAAACGGTACGATTTGTGGCCACCAAACACTGGGAAGTAAATCATTACAACTTAAAATCCTTCGAAAACATGTAGATGTTTCTATATTAAGGAGCTCAACAGGTAATTTCAGCAATGCTTGGCGCAAATCAAGAGGCTACCATTAACGTGTGAGTGACGTCACTTATGTCAATAGAGCTCCTTAATGCGCGAGTCACCAGGTGGCACTGCTGCTTTCTGATGACGTCACAAGCTGGTACGTTGCTTTCGGCTAGTCGCACCTGCCTGGCAGAGGGTTCATCGAACCACCATTATACTATTTATCTCCCATTCCATTCTCGAATAGCGCGCGGGAAGAAAGAACACCTGCATCTCTCCGCTCGAGCTCTGATTTCTCGTATTTTATTCTTATGGTCATTTCTACCTATGAAAGTGGAAGTCAACAATATATTTTCGCATTCGGAGGAGAAAGTTGGCGATTGGGGTAGCCCACGCTGCAGCGATGAGCTTTTGCTTTACTAACTTCAGAGTCAGCTGGACGGTGTTTCAGATGCACTCCCGGACATCCAGATTCAGGTTTTTTGCGTTTTCGCTAAATCACTCCCTGCAACTAGCAGTATGGTTCCTTCGAAAGGGAACAGCTGATTTCCTTCCATGTCCTTACCCGAAAATGCGAACGTGAGCTCTGTTTGTAATGACCACGCTGTCGACGGCACGTTGCACCTGAATGTCCATTTTCTTTTTCCTTCTTTCAGAGTTTGGAGAGCTGTCGTGTTATTTGCGCAGTTCTCAGGAGGAGCTGCGGTCAATGTTACCGCCGCTGCGGTCACTCCCAAGGAAATGTATTCAGCCGCTGCCTTCGGTCGGCCGTATTAAATTGGGCCCGGGCGTCCTTAGCGTCGGCGCTTCCGCTGTTGACTTCCCCGCGGTCCGAAGGCTATATTTAGGCGCGGCCAGGAAGAGGTGCGGAGGACGCGGCGGGTCCCGTAGGCTGGGCCGCCGACGCCGACGCCGCCACCTGGAGGTCGACCGCCGGGCAGCGAGCACAGCGGCCCAGGGCACCAACACCTAGAGACAAGGCCGCGGCGCTCAAGCAGAGTAGGTTGCGCGCGCGTAGCTGACTCTCTCGCTGCTTCGGCATAGTGGGCCGTGCCCAACGAGCTAGAATTTCAAACGTTCAAATGTTTGTAGAGCTTATGGGACTTAACTACGGGGTCATCAGTCTCTACAAACTAGCTAATACTAAGGACGGCACAAATATTTATGCCCGAGGGGGGGATTCGAACCCCCGACCGTAGTGTCCGTGCAGACCGTGACTGGAGCGCCTCAGTCCCCTCGGCCACCGCGGCCGGCAGCTAGAATTACATAGAGTGGCTGACAGACTAGTTACAGCGCTCTTTGCGGCAACCTGCGTAAACTCGGCCGCCATATTGGCGGTGGTCAGTTCACTTGAGAGGGGTCTGTCCATCGTATGTTGTTGAAAGTGAAGTGACGTATTTAGTGTATATTGTATTTAGTGTACATTTTCCGTACAATATTTGTTTCTGCAATATGTATGAAGTGTGTTCAGCATTAATGTATTCCTGCTTTCTCGTCGTTAATCAGTTCCTATTATCGTTGTGGTGTGGATTGCTTACTGGCAATTTGAGGAAGGTGCAAGTGCCTGGCAAGGGCGCTGGCTGAGACACGGTGTACTCCAAACAGAACACACTTTTATTTTACACAGAAATTCTTCAATAATGGAAAAAATAACATAACAGTACTTATCTTTTCACAGTCACTGCTGTATCATGAAAACAGTAACAAAAATCAAACTTGGTACAATGTCCTGTTCGTGTCTAACTGAACATTCAATAGTAGACAAGATCTCCGTGACTTGAGTATATACAATAAAACTTAAAACAGTCTGCAGCGGGCCACATACTAATACAGACAACCTTTCCTGTAGTCCACTCTTACAGGGCACGTCTACCACACAACTAACTTTTCACTTCGCATAGCTTGCTTAGCTAACGTCGGTTGGCGGTGGCGCTGCGAACTTCAGGAGGGCGTGGCGGCCACCTTGCGATCTCATTGGGGGCCGCTGGCAGCGACCGTCTCTTACTTCTTCTGCCAACCTTGCCTTGGTGGTTAGGACACGACAAGCGTTTAATACGCAAATCGAAATGTTAAAACGACAACAGTTGTTTTGGCTTTTTTGGTCTCTGTCTGCCTATACCCAAACAAAACTCCTGGCTAATGACACATAGCTTCCCCAAGAGTGAAGCTTCAGATGACCTATCTTGCAATTCCTTTGAAGTACACACGATAAAAAAGTCTCTGTTCTCTGCCTAGCGTCTGTGTGTTTCTCCTTCTGCTGCGGTTGACAAATCTGTTTAATAATAAAATAAAATAATCACTTTTGAGTGTCTACACTTTCTTTAAAAATATTTTCATTTGTTTTTGACAATACTTGATCAAGCATGGTTGACATATACTCATTGCAAATCGCGGAAGAAATAGTAACAGGTGGAATTTTTTACTTGTTAAATGTCTTTGTTCTGTGTTGCAAATATTTACGTATATCAGCGTGACAACAACGTGAGTTATTAACGATACGTTATTTCGGTGTAGAATGCTTTTGTGGCAGCTGACATAGGCGCATTTTTGATTGCAGTATTCTGTTGTTACTTTCGTCTTTGTACTCAAATTTCGTCAACCAAACTTCACGACCAAACCCTTTAACAGCAATTTTACGAGTATGTGCACTTAATAGGTTTAATAAACACCAGATAAATGTGTCTTAGACTGCGAAAGCAGTTGTTGCAACACACTAACAACAAAATCAAATGTTTGTAGAGCTTTTGGGACTTAACTACGGGGTCATCAGTCCCTAAACTCACAAACTACTTATAAACTACCTTATACGAAAGACGTCAAAAATATCCACGCCCGAGGGTGGATTCGAACCCCCGACCGTAGTGGCCGTGCAGACCGTGACTGGAGCGCCTAAGTCCCCTCGGCCAACGCGGCCGGCACATTTACAACAGATGTAAATCCGTGACCATGATCGTTCGTCATAACAATTACTGTTCACTGTATAAGTTTCGCAGCACTTTTAGACTATGAACCTGCATTATAATTAACACAAATATTTTCAGAGCGGCACTTTCGTTGTTGGATAAAAACCTCAGCTAACTGTTATACTTCGAACTGGAAGTGTATTACTGACAGATTAGCGATATTTCATTACCGAATTTTAAGAAAATACACTATCTGGCTCATCAATTCGCAGCTTTGATAAAGTCTGGACACACCAACGAAACTTCATGCACATCTGTACTCAATAGTCAATCTTCATTTAAAACGTAAAACTGTGTAAATAAGTAAAATTGTCAAGTGGGTGTAGTATACCAGCTGTCCGCCTGTTCAATTTGCCTCAAACATGGCGGACCTATCGCCACTCTATGAAATTCAAGCTCGCTGGCCGAGCCCCAGCGGCTACCCAGTCAGCTATGCGCGCGCAACCTACTCTGCCTGACGTCACACCAGAGCGCCGCGGCCTTCTCTCTAGGTGGCGTTGCCCAGAGACATCACTCAACGCCGTGACTCAGCGCCGAGACACTTGCTGCTGCTCGCCTGGCCCCGCCTCATCACTGTGCGTGCCGCCACAACTGGGCGACCTCGCGTGCTCTGCTGCGTTCCACACGTCTCCACACTGTCCCTTCCGCTGACACACCATCTTTGTGCGCCAATTGTCGTCGTCGTACTTCTCGCAACTGCGGCGAGAGGCTAACCGATCGTCCGCCGTAATTTTTCGGTTTCGACTGCAGAACGATATGTATATGGTACGAATATTGGAACCAGACGAGGTTCGAAGTTATCAGAACCTATGAATGTCACTAAAGGTTTGCGACGAGGTTGCAGTATGTCACCCATCTTATTCAATTTATATGTAGAAGTGGCTCTCTGAAATTGGAAGAACAGCTGCAGAGGATTGGGAATCACAGTCAACAATGTACAAATAGTCCATTAGATTTCGGGAATGCAGCCGCGCAAAATTCAATTCTTCCGCTGATATTTCGGCCGCGTACCATCTGGCCATCTTCAGAGCCTTCTTATCTTACGTGAGTGCTCTTTCGTCGCCAGCCGCGGTGGCCGAGGAGACTGAGGCGCTTCAGTCACGGTCTGCACGGCCACTGCGGTCGGGGGTTCGAATCCCCCCTCGGGCATGGAGATTTGTGCTGTCCTTAGCCGGCCGAGGGGACTGAGGCGCTCCGGTCACGGTTTGCACGGCCACTACGGTCGGGGGTTCGAATCCCCCCTCGGGCATGGATATTTCTGCCGTCCTTAGTCTTAGCTAGGTCATAAGTTGTTTGTAAGTTTAGGGACTGATGATCCCGTAGTTAAGTCCCATAAGCTACACAAACATTCGAACGTACAGGACGGATACAGTCTCAAAGGGCATCAGTAGCGTCTGAGGAGTACCGCTTGTGCTGTGTTGTAAAAATGTTCAAATGTTTGTTAAGCTTATGAGACTTAACTACGGGGTCATCAGTCCCTAAACTTACAAACTACTTATGAACTACTTACGAACTAGGACGGCATAAATATCCATGCCCGAGGGGGGATTCGAACCCCCGACCGTAGTGGCCGTGCTGACCGTGACTGGAGCGCCTCAGTCACCTCGGCCACCGCGGCCGGCTGCTGTGTTGTAGTTTCAATGACGAAGAGTATGCGGATATGCTCTTCATGTACAGTAGGACTAATGGCAATGCACGAGAGGCTGCACACTTATACTAATAGACATATCCTGATCGAAGACACTCCAAAAGTCGTACATTTACAAGGGTCCATCAGCGCCTGTGAAAACATGGGGATTTGCACATCGCAGAGCCTGCTAAGGTTGCGGATATGGTGGTGGAAGCTTTACAGCCATCTCCAAGGACCTCGACGAGAATAATTGTTAGACAAGCGCCTGTACTAAGCCACATTAGTGTATGGAGAGTTTTGCATCGCAATTTACGGTATCCTTTCCATCTCCAACGAGTTCAATGTCTCAACGATGCGAATTTTGTTCCTAGAGTGATGTTTTGTCAGTGGATGCTACAGCAGGCTGTAGTCAACCCTCCTTTTGCATGTAACATTTTATTTACAGACGACGCAGGATTCGCACGCGATGGTGTTTTTAATTATCGTAATACACGTTTGTGGTGCGAAATAAACCCAAGTGCTGTTCATGAGTCACCACATCAGCAGAGTTTCTCACCGAATATGGCGTTAGTGGTACTAGGTGATCAACTCATTAGGCCACACATTCTTCCACCGAAACGTAACTGACGGAAGTACCTTAGGTTTCTGCGGCGTCATCTTCCAGGATTGATTGAGGATGTCCCCCTTCAGCAACGCCAGAGTATCTGGTACATGCATGATGGAAGACGGGCAAAGTCTGCTGATTCTGTGAGACGGCATCTAACGAGCAGGTACGGCCTGAGATGGATAGGTCGAGGCGGACCTATAAGCTATACAAACATTTGAACATTTTGAACTGCCCATGTAAATCTGGCCGTGCAGCCTCCACGCACTACATCATGGGCAACGCTAAAGCCGGCTGTTAAAATCACTCAACGTCTTTAATATTTTGATTCACTGTTATCGCCTATTATTCCAATAGTAGATTGTACAATATTTTGGACGTCGCATGTAGAGTTACCGTCTATTCAAGCATTGCTTTCTAGTTTTCGTCCGCTTTGCTGGATCAGCCATATTGGCTTTTGAGAATCAGATTTCAGATTCGGAGTCAGCGACTTTATATACTGGAATATTAAAGAGGTGGAACAGTTAAAAAAATGTAGATTCACATGGTGTTACATGGGCAGTTTTAATAGATTCTACTTCTATGAAATCAAAACTAATTTTTGTAACAAAAAAATTTGTCTCTTTCGAGGTAGCTGCCCCCCCCCCCTAATTTTCAGTCCTCCTCCATATACAAAGACCTATTTTCGTCTTTTATAAAAAAAAATACTTTCATAAGAAAAGTTATCGCAATTTTCCCATTGTAGCCCCCATTTTGGAGGGACCGTTTCAGACCTTAGTTTTTAATGTTTTATAACATGTTCAAATTTCAGAAACTTCCATAAGTTTACTTGTAAGTGTTGTATCACCGCATGAAGGAAAAAGTAAATGGATTTTCAGTGTTATTAAAGTGTCATTTTTTTTCACCCCTTTCATTCTCCATCCTGGAGCGGGCTGCTTTAGGGCTTGCAAATATTGCAAATACCCTTTTCAGCCATCTGGGGAGGGATACATTTTATTTTAGAATATTTATTAGTATCTCTTGCTTGGTGCTAAAATTGTATTTTACAATGGTTAAAATTACAACTACGTTAAATGTGTGTGTGTTTGGTTGCCAACCATCGCTAGGTTTTGTTGTTCCAGGATTGTGATTCCCTGGTCTTCTCTTCTCGGGCAGTTAACATATGAACGCCCTTATCTTCTTTCAGCCTAGTTGCTGCTGTATGGTTGGCTACCTTGTGTCTTTTATACTTGTCCAGCGTCTCCACTCAGGTACCTTGTCGTAGCGACTGCTGTTGTCAGGTCGTGGATACCGTCGTTGTCTGTCATATTCTTCCTTCTTCTTGGTACAGACCATCCAGTTTACTTGGTGTTCCGCACGGCCTTCAAGTTTTGGGATGCAGCTATCCATTATCTCCCCATTAACCAGGGAGTCGCTGCTGTTGGCGAACTCGACGGACTGACTCGCCTTTTCGGTTGTTGATGTCTTCCTGTCGTCTGTTGCCGTTTGGGTGGCGCAGCTGACGGTCATCTTCTTATTCGCCTTCGCGGTTTTCCGGCCATCTGGTTTGAGGTCGGTGTCTCGAGGCGTCTGTGTCCATCGTTCCTGGAGGCTACGTTTCTTAGTGCTGCTCGCTGTCGTTCCTTCCGTCGTCCAACTGAGCGACTTTCAAAGGGGTCAAAATATTGCCTTCTAAGAGGCGGAATGGTTCTTTCGGAGAACTGACAGACACGTTAGACGTACTCCGTCAGGTGTGCAGGGAAGCTGTTTGCAGTGGTCTCACGAACGTCCTCACTCCCGTAATTGAATTTCTGATCGTCCAATTCTCAAGAACGTCGAGACTAATTCTTAAAGCTTTACAAAAATTTAAACTGTTTTATTAAAAAAAATTTCAACTGTTTGTATAGCTTATGGGACTTAATTACGGGGTCATCAGTCCCTAAACTCACATACTACTTATGAACTAACAAAGACTAAGGACGGCACAAATATCCATGCCTGAGGGGGCATTCGAACCCCTCGACCTTAGTGGCCGTGCAGACCGTAACTGACGCGCCGCAGAGCGCTCGGCCACCGCGGCCGGCTATTTTGTTAAATGACTGTATGATTCTTAAGAAGCAGGTACAAATATGTAATAAAAAATTCATTGGTTTACTGGTAAAACCGTTACTCAAAGACCCCTAAAATTTGATTTATAGTAATCTCATTTTCTTTTGTGTACGTTCTGAAATGATGTTTTTACTCTTTTTTCTTTATTAAGATGAAAACATTTTTGTAACGCCCTCTGTACCTACATTTCTGAATGTTCACAAGGAAAAAAGTTTTTGTCTCATCGCACAATCGTTCATTCATATCACCGTAACATTTTTCTCTGCCAATCTGCAGTCTGATGCCAACGCCAACACTGTGTAATCGCTTTGCCCAAAGCGGTGTCCTTATACTACATCCTCATAAACTGGCAGTGACCCAATTATGAATATTTTATTTTTAGACTATTCCTTTTGGAGCAATTTTGCATGACGAGAATGCTAACGCGATATCTCTTTTACGTGCAAGTTGTCTTGCATAAGAAATAGGTAAAAGTTGTTTTTTTGTCTCTCTCATATCAATATGCAATCTATTTTAGGTAATTTTTAAGGTATTTTGATGAAGATGCCCTTAACTAGTGTGGAAACCATGGTAAATATTACCGTTTTAATCAACGCAACTAGTTGGCTGTGATCCATCAACATACGACTTAGAAGATGGGTTAAAAAACACAAACACAGATTTGGTTCAGATTTCACAATGTCAGATGGAATACACGTTTTAAAATTCTGAAGACAGCAGATGTATAACACAGGGAGTGAAATGTTACAAGGGATGTTCAAATGGAAAGGTACAAAACGACACAGTGGGTGTTATTGAAGACTTTATTCAAAAGTATTCTCCAGAGGCCAGAGCACAACTATCCCACTGTTTAACTTCCTGTTACCAGAATTCTAATGTTCTAATGTTTGTTAAGCTTATGAGACTTAACGACGGGGTTATCAGTCCCTAAACTTACAAACTAATTATGAACTACTTACGAACTAGGACGGCACAAATATCCATGCCCGAGAGGGGATTCGAACCCCCGACCGTAGTGGGCGTGCTGACCATGACTGGAGCGCCTCAGTCACCTCGGCCATCGCGGCCGGCTTACCAGAATTCCTGAGGCTGTGATAAGAGCCATTTTTCTACCGTGACCTTCGTTGTCCGAGTTGAAGCGCTTCCTTTCGAGGTTTTTAGCGTACCAAACAGGTGGAAGTCACAGGACGACATACCCGGGTTGTAGGACGATTCTCAAGCTGCTCCCACTGGACACTGGAGACGTATAGACGCGCGTCTTGATGGAACTGCGTCGGCTATGAAATGTCTCACAGTGCACATCACTGTTAATGGTTTTTCCGTACTCGAGGAATTCGATGAGTGTGGGACCCCTCGGACGTCTAAAAAGCATCACCTCGCCTTCTGAGGGCAAAGCCTTGAATTTTTAAGGGGAGGTAACAACGCATCCTTCGTGTCCTAGAGGTCACACTACGTTATCCCAAAAATTTCAACCGGTTTCGTACATTTTCATTTGAACACCTCTCGTAAAGAAACCAGACGGCACTCCTAAGAACAGAAGGGTATGAAACAGGAGTGAAATGAGATTGCAACTTATCACCGACTTTATCCATTCCCCAAAGTGAGCAAGCAGTAAAATAAATAAATAACTAAAATAAATAATAATAATAAATAATAAATAATAATAATAAAAGACTTGAACAAGATATTACAATTCAGTAGAGATGTCAAACGTGGTTTAGCGATGACATTCGAATAATTGTCAGAGAAAGCAAAGGACTTGGAAGACCAGTTCAACAGAATGGACAGCGTCTTGAAAGGATGGTAACAGAACAACATTAAGAAAAGCAAAGTTAACAGAAATAAATTAAGAAACAAGACAACAATAAAAGTTACTAATGACTGAATAGAGGGAATATATTCGTATTATATAACCTGATAGTGGAAAAAAAACCGACATAGATATATGTGCTTCGTAATCTTTTTCTTTTTTAACTATTTCAGTGTAACCTTGTATGGTCATATGGTTAGTAAACAATTCAGAGATTAAGATCATTAAAGTTTTTGAAATAAGGTACTACAGAAAAATACTAACTTTTAGCTTGGTAGATCATTAAAATGTTCAAGTCATTTGTAAATCATATGGGACTTAACTGCGGGGTCATCAGTCCCAAAACTTACAAACTACTTATGAACTAAAGACAGCACAAACATCCATGCCCGAGGGGAGATTCGAACCCCCGACGGGAAACGGCCTCGCGCATCAGGGTATAAAGCCTTTTCATTTGAACACCCCTCGTATATACAACGTGTAAAGAAACCAGACGACACTCCTAATGGAAGTAAAGGATATGAAACAGGAGCTGTGTTAGACAAGAGAGTGGAATGAGTTGCAACTTATCACCGACTTATCCATTCTCCAAAGTGAGCGAGCAGTAAAATAAATAAATAACTAAAATAAATAATAAACAATAAATAATAATAATAATAATAATAATAATAATCAAACACTGACAGAAACCAAATCAAAAATTAAATTCATAGATGAAATTTCGGAACCATTCTTAATTAAAACAGGAGTAAGACAAGGAGATGGGATCTCGCCGCTATTATTCAACATAGTTTTAGACAAAATAATGAAAGAATAGGAAATCGAACTAAGGAAACAAAACTTCTGGAAGCCCATTGAACTAGGACGAGGTAAAGGAAAATTGAACATCCCTTATTTAGCATTTGCAGATGACCTAGCAATTATAACTGACAGTGAAGAAACCGCAATAAAACAAATTGAGATCCAGAAAGAATGTGCACAGAAGGCTGACCTGCAAATCTCCTTTGAAAATACTGAATTTATTTGCCCAAATTAGATATTCCGAAACTCAAAACAAATGTGAAATCAACGGAGTCAAACACTTTAAATATCTTGGCGAAGTTATTGAACCAACAGGACTCGAGAAAATAGCACAAAACAACCGATTACAGAAAATCTAGAAAGCATACGGACTTGTTCAAAAAATATATAACAAAAAATCAGGAACTAAAATCAGACACTACAACACAGTTAGCAAACCTACAGTCACATATGCAAGTGAAACGCTCTCACTGAATAGAAAACTAGAGTTACAAGAAATTAAGAAAGTAGAGAGAAAAATTATTAGGAAAATTCTGGGACCACGATACACACAAGATGGATACAGACTGCAGACCATCGAGACAAGCGAAAAACTGTCAAATATTGAAACTGACATCAAAAAGAGATTACCTGGAAACAGGTTAACAAAAACGTCTACTGGACTATGTAACATCACTTAAAGCAATAATACCCTGGGTAACTGTAGTTAAGAAGGATTTGACAAAAGCAAAAATTGACATAACAAACACATCAGACAGAGATACATTCAGAAGAAAAATTTACAAGTGGAAGTTTACTTCAGAGATGGCACCAAAACCATACCGAGCAAATTGGACCGAAGAAAGAAAGAAGGCCTTTGGGGAGAAAATGAAGAAATATTGGGAAAATAAGAAGAACCTTAAGAAATATTGATAAATCACCCGCTTATCGTTCTCCCATTCGCTAATAATAATAATAATAATAATAATAATAGACTTGAACAAGATATTACGTTTTAGTAGAACTGTAAAATCTTTGTGATTTACCGGTGACATTCGAATTGTCAGCGAAAGCAAAAGACTTGGAAGACCAGTTCAAGAGAATGGACAGCGTTGTGAAAGGATGGTATCAGAACAACATCAAGAAAAGCAAAGTGAAGATTGACGGAAATAAATTAAGAAACAAGACAATAATAAAAATTACTAAGTATTCGGTATATATTGTTCACTCTAAAGTGTAATAACTGCGGCTAGTCATATGTCGAATGTTACTGTCTAAACATCGTGAACTGAATCAGTGTAATAAAAAAAGGAAGTACCAATAAAAGTTTTTGAATTCCCCAGATTACGTAAGGACCGTTATATGGGATCAGTACCGCACTTAACATATTAATGAATCTCATATTAGCTTGACATATGTTGTTGATTATCAGTATTAAAGCTGACAGAAAATAGACACTTCTACTGGAGGCATAGTAAGCCTACTTGGTTCTTTAGAAGTCAGTATATCCCACGCGTGCGGCGCTCTGGAATAGTAAACTTCCTACCGTTCTCCGTGGCCCTCACGCAATCCGCACATGAGCACGGGGAAGTAGTTCGCTGCTCCACTAGCAGATGGCGCGGCAGTCGCGAATCGGCGCTGTAAACACGCTCCGCTGCAGGCTAAACGTGACGTCACCTGTTGCACTCGCCTCGCACGAGCGGGGTGGTGTGTACAATCGAGTGTGACCTTGCACGCCGTTACCCACAGCTATTCCGCAGTGCTATTGTTCGGACAGCGGCGTTCGACCGTGAAATGATCGGATCGGCGCCCTGTGGCGAGACTGCGTACCGTTTCCCAATCTGAGGTGTGGTGCATTCCTCCTGCTCAACAAGTGCGAAACCACTGAAATTTATCGCAAGGCTGTGAAAAAACAAGTTGAACTCTGAATAACTGTGTTTACACAACACAAAACAGTACTTCTGGAGGACGATGACCCAATTCCGAAATGTGTTTTCCCCTGTCACATGTTAGTCCAGAATCGAATACGATTACGAGCGTCTTGCAGTGTGGGAATGGCCGCTTGGTCTAAGGCGCCATGTTACAGATTGAACGGATTGCGCGGCCGCTCCCGTCGGAGGTTTAAATTCCTCCCTTGGACGTGGGAGGGTGTTGTGCTTAGCATAAGTTAAACTAGTTAGCAGAGGTGTCCACTCCCCTTGGCCAATGACTCACCACCCCTACGTCAAACTGCGACCCCCTACTCCCCGCCCACACACACACACACACATACACACACACACACACACACACGATATATTAGATCCTGTTTTGCCATTTAATATTGAAATTAAATATCTTTTATTTCACGTTTTGTAAATTGTTTTATAAAAGCCCCGGCTAAGGCTGGACAAAAGGACTATCCCCTCCCCCCCCCCCCCCAGAAATTTCAATCACACAATTTGCGTCAACACCCCCCCCCCCCCTCCCCCCTGTGGGCACCTCTGGAAGTTTGTAATTTTAGGGGCCGAGGACCAACACGAATTATTTATAGACGAATGGAAAAACTTGTGGAATCTGACCTCAAGGAAGATCAGTTTGGATTTAGGAGAAATGTAGGAACACGGGAGGCAATACTCACATTACGACTTATCTTAGAAGAGAGGCTAAGGAAGGATAAACCTACGCTTTTGGCATTTGTAGTTTTGGAGAAAGCTTTTGACAATGTCGACTGGAATACACTCTTCCAAATTCAGAAGGTAGCAGGTGTAAAATATTGGGAGCGACGAGTTATATTCAACCTATAGAAAAACCAGACAGCAGTTATTAGAGTCGAAGGGCAAGAAAGGGACGCAGAGGTTGGGAAGGGAGTAAGACAGGGTTCTAGCCTTTCCCCAATGTTGTTCAATTAGTACACTGAGCAAGCACTGAAGGAATGGAAGGAGAAATATGGTGTGGGAATTGAAGTTCAGGGAGAAAAAATAAAAAGTTTGCGGTTTGCCGACGATATAGTAATTTTGTCAGAGACTGTAAAGGATCTGGAAGAGCAATTGAATGGAATGGACAGTGTCTTGAAAGGAAGATATAAGATGAACATTAACAAGAGTAGAACGAAGGTAACAGAATGCAAAGTCTGAAAATCAGGCGATGCTGAAGGAATTAGATTAGGTAATGAGACAATAAAAATAGTAGATGAATTTTGTTATTTCGGTAGCAAGATAACTTCCGATGGCCGAAGTAAAGAAGATATAAAATGCAGAATGGCTGTAAGGAGAAAAGCGTTTCTAAAGAAGCGAAACTTGTTAACATCCAATATTAATTAAAATGTTAGGAAGTCCTTTCTGAAAGCAATTGTCTTGAATGTAGCATTGTATGGGAGTGAAACGTGGACAAGGAGTTCAGACAAAAAGATTATAGAAGCTTTTGAAATGTGGTGCTACAGACGAATGATGAAGATTAGATGGGTACATCACGTAACTAATGAGGAGGTGGTTAACCGAATTGGGAAGAAAAGGAGTTTCTGGCATATCCTGACTAAGAGTAGGGGTAGGTTGGTGGGACACATTCTAAGACATCAAGGAATTGTCAACGTAGAAGGAAGTGTGTGGGGTAAAAATTGTAGAGGGAGGCCGAGGGACGAATACAGTAAGCAGATTCAAAAGGATGTAGGTTGCCGAACGTATTCTCAGATGAAGAGACTTTGCACAGGACAGGGTAGCGTGGAGAGCTGCATCAAACCAATCTGCGAACTGAAGACCACAACACAACGACCTTTGGTCACTTAGGGTTACAATATTTGAACATTTATGAGCGTTTTCTGTTCCATACACGTCGCGTCAGATTTCGTTTACTTTTAAATGATTCATACTAATTACTTTCCTAATATTTTTCACAATGAGATAGATTTTCTTACCACGTGAATTAACTCGCTCCGTAGACTGAACAAAAAGACATTTTACAAAATTATGCAAGCTATTTGCGTTGTATACTGACCTCCTCATTCATTACAGTACAACCTCTTCCTTTTCTCCAACTCTGGCCATTAATTAAACTTGTAGTGCATCACTGTAGTGTGACTTTACAGCATGTGCCTTCGATGGCTCACCAGTTTGACTTACACCAATTTTTTCTACGTTTCAGAATTCGACTGAAGAAAGCTGTTAATCGCGGTCTCAACAAGTGCTCATAAATAGAGGTGTTTTCTATTAATTTTTAGTTGAAATGTTCAAATGTTTGTTAAGCTTAAGGGACTTAACTGCGGGGTCATCAGTCCCTAAACTTTACAAACTACTTATGAACTACCATATACTAAAGACGACGCAAACATCCATGCCCAAGGGGGGATTCGAACCCCGACCGTAGCGGCCGTGCAGACTGTGATTGGAGAGCCGCAGACCGTTCGGCCTCCGCGGCTGGTTAATTTTTAGTAATGTGCAACATGCTTATATGCACTACGCTATCGAACTAATATAAGGGCAACATACACACTCATGTCCGAGGAAGAACTCGAACCTCCGACGGAAAGCAACTGTGCGCTCCACAGCAAGACGTCTTAGACCGCTCGGCTATTCCACCCTGATCCTACGCTATCGAATGAATGTATTTTATTTCCTCACAAGAGTACAGCGATATTTTTTTCGTTGTATTGGTGAGTCTACAGGTCAACAGTTGACAAAAACGCGGTGGAGTGACCAAGCGTCTTGACGAAACGCATGGTACAGTGGTTAGCATATCACAAAAAAAGTTCAAATGTTTGTAAATCTATTGGACTCAACTGCATGGTTATTAGTCCGTAGCTTACAAACTACAGGGTGTCCAGAAAAGGACTCCCTGATTTCAAAATTAAAACAAAGAGCGATAGAGGAATGCAGTAAACTGTATGTTTATTGTGAAAGCTGTAAGAAGTTTACTCAGCAGTTTGAAATAATAGTTACAAAAGGTGCTAACAGATGGCGCTGTAATCGCCATACGTAATGCCTAGTATAAATAGTGATCCGAAGCACAGAGCGATCAGTTCCACTATTGAAACGTGAAAGGAGGTTAGCCTACCGAAGGAAGGCATTAAAACCATGTACTCCATTGAACAACGCGTTTTTCTGGTGCTAGAGTACCATAGGTTAGAAGAGAGTTCTACGGAAACAAGGCGAAATTTTCAAGCAAGATTTAATGTTCCAAAAGGACCCGATGCGAAAAACATTCGTACGCTCTTCGCAAAATTTCAACCAACAGGCAGCGTAACTGGTGATCTAGTGGGGCATGTTGGCCGCAAGCAAACCGCAGTTACGCCTGAAAAGATCGCCACAATTTCTGGAATTATTCAGCGAAATCCAATGTCATCCGTCCGTAGAATTGTATCTGAGACTGGTTTGAAGCGTTCCAGCACGCAGAAAATACTGAGAAAGAGCCTACACATGTTTCCATTGTAAATTGAAACACACCAGGCCATACACGTACGAGCTGTGCAACAAAGGGTTGCCTTTGCTAAATCAGATGCTCACAATGATTGATAGTGAAGGATTTGATGTCGGCTGCATCTGCTTTGCAGGTGAAACACACTTCCACCTAAATGGATACGTGAATATTCAGAACTGCTGATTTTGGGTTTCTGAAAAGCCATATTGGTCTGAAGCGGAACCCCTGTATTCTCCTAAAGTTGTTGTGTGGGCTGCAGTATGCAGCAGAGGCATTATCGGCCCTTTTTTTCTTTCGACACGCGGTCACTGGTGCACGTTACGTTGCAATTTTTGAACAATTTGTTGCCACACAGCAAGCGTTAGAGGATCGACCAGGTACTGAATGAATGAAACTTTCACTCTGCAGCGGAGTGTGCGCTGATATGAAACTTCCTGGCAGATTAAAATTGTGTGCCGGATCCGGGACTCGAACCTGGGACCTTTGCTTTTCGCGGGCAAGCGCTCTACCGACTGAGCTACCTCGACACGACTCACGATGCCGCCTCGCAACTTTACTTCCGACAGTACCTCGCCTCCTACTTTCCAAACTTCACAGAAGCTCTCTTGCAAACACGCAAGACTAGCACTCCTGGAAGAAAGGATATGGTGGAGACATGGCTTAGCCACAGCCTAAGGGATGTTTCCAGAATGAAACTTTCACTCTGCAGCGGAGTGTGCGCTGATATGAAACTTCCTGGCAGATTAAAATTGTGTGCCGGATCCGGGACTCGAACCTGGGACCTTTGCCTTTTGCGGGCAAGCGCTCTACCGACTGAGCTACCCCGACACGACTCACGATGCCGCCTCAAAACTTTACTTCCGCCAGTACCTCGCATCCTACTTTCCAAACTTCACAGAAGCTCTCTTGCAAACACGCAAGACTAGCACTCCTGGAAGAAAGGATATGGTGGAGACATGGCTTAGCCACAGCCTAAGGGATGTTTCCGGAATGAAACTTTCACTCTGCAGCGGAGTGTGCGCTGATATGAATCTTCCTGGCAGATTAAAATTGTGTGCCGGAACCGGGACTCGAACCTGGGACCTTTGCTTTCGTGGGCAAGCGATCTACCGACTGAGCTACCCCGACACGACTCACGATGCCGCCTCACAACTTTACTTCCGCCAGTACCTCGCCTCCTACTTTCCAAACTTCACAGAAGCTCTCTTGCAAACACGCAAGACTAGCATTCCTGGAAGAAAGGATATGGTGGAGACATGGCTTAGCCACAGCCTAAGGGATGTTTCCAGAATGAAACTTTCACTCTGCAGCGGAGTGTGCGCTGATATGAAACTTCCTGGCAGATTAAAATTGTGTGCCGGAACCGGGACTCGATCCTGGGACCTTTGCCTTTCGCGGGCAAGCGCTCTACCGACTAAGCTACCCCGACACGACTCACGATGCTGCCTCACAACTTTACTTCCGCCAGTACCTCGCCTCCTACTTTCCAAACTTCACAGAAGCTCTCTTGCAAACACGCAAGACTAGCACTCCTGGAAGAAAGGATATGGTGGAGACATGATTTAGCCACAGCCTAAGGGATGTTTTCAGAATGAAACTTTCACTCTGCAGTGGAGTGTGCGCTGATATGAAACTTCCTGGCAGATTAAAATTGTGTGCCGGAACCGGGACTCGAACCTGGGACCTTTGCCTTTCGCGGGCAAGCGCTCTACCGACTGAGCTACCCCGACACGACTCACGATGCCGCCTCACAACTTTACTTCCGCCAGTACCTCGCCTCCTACTTTCCAAACTTCACAGAAGCTCTCTTGCAAACACGCAAGACTAGCACTCCTGGAAGAAAGGATATGGTGGAGACATGGCTTAGCCACAGCCTAAGGGATGTTTCCAGAATGAAACTTTCACTCTGCAGCGGAGTGTGCGCTGATATGAAACTTCCTGGCAGATTAAAATTGTGTGCCGGAACCGGGACACGAACCTGGGTCATTTGCCTTTCGCGGGCAAGCGCTCTACCGACTGAGCTACCCCGACACGACTCACGATGCCGCCTCACAACTTTACTTCCGCCAGTACCTCGCCTCCTACTTTCCAAACTTCACAGAAGCTCTCTTGCAAACACGCAAGACTAGCACTCCTGGAAGAAAGGATATGGTGGAGACATGGCTTAGCCACAGCCTAAGGGATGTTTCCAGAATGAAACATTCACTCTGCAGTGGAGTGTGCGCTGATATGAATCTTCCTGGCAGATTAAAATTGTGTGCCGGAACCGGGACTCGAACCTGCGACCTTTGCTTTCGTGGGCAAGCGATCTACCGACTGAGCTACCCCGACACGACTCACGATGCCGCCTCACAACTTTACTTCCGCCAGTACCTCGCCTCCTACTTTCCAAACTTCACAGAAGCTCTCTTGCAAACACGCAAGACTAGCATTCCTGGAAGAAAGGATATGGTGGAGACATGGCTTAGCCACAGCCTAAGGGATGTTTCCAGAATGAAACTTTCACTCTGCAGCGGAGTGTGCGCTGATATGAAACTTCCTGGCAGATTAAAATTGTGTGCCGGAACCGGGACTCGAACCTGGGACCTTTGCCTTTCGCGGGCAAGCGCTCTACCGACTAAGCTACCCCGACACGACTCACGATGCTGCCTCACAACTTTACTTCCGCCAGTACCTCGCCTCCTACTTTCCAAACTTCACAGAAGCTCTCTTGCAAACACGCAAGACTAGCACTCCTGGAAGAAAGGATATGGTGGAGACATGGCTTAGCCACAGCCTAAGGGATGTTTCCAGAATGAAACTTTCACTCTGCAGCGGAGTGTGCGATACTATGAAACTTCCTGGCAGATTAAAATTGTGTGCCGGAACCGGGACTCGAACCTGGGACCTTTGCCTTTCGCGGGCAAGCGCTCTACCGACTGAGCTACCCCGACACGACTCACGATGCCGCCTCACAACTTTACTTCCGCCAGTACCTCGCCTCCTACTTTCCAAACTTCACAGAAGCTCTCTTGCAAACAAGCAAGACTAGCACTCCTGGAAGAAAGGATATGGTGGAGACATGGCTTAGCCACAGCCTAAGGGATGTTTCCAGAATAAAACTTTCACTCTGCAGCGGAGTGTGCGATAATATGAAACTTCCTGGCAGATTAAAATTGTGTGCTGGAACCGGGACTCGAACCTGGGACCTTTGCCTTTCGCCGGCAAGCGCTCTACCGACTGAGCTACCCCGACACGACTCACGATGCCGCCTCACAACTTTACTTCCGCCAGTACCTCGCCTCCTACTTTCCAAACTTCACAGAAGCTCTATTGCAAACACGCAAGACTAGCACTCCTGGAAGAAAGGATATGGTGGAGACATGGCTTAGCCACAGCCTAAGAGATGTTTCCAGAATGAAACTTTCACTCTGCAGCGGAGTGTGCGCTGATATGAAACTTCCTGGAAGATTAAAATTGTGTGCCGGAACCGGGACTCGAACCTGGGACCTTTGCCTTTCGCGGGCAAGCGCTCTACCGACTAAACTACCCCGACACGACTCACGATGCCGCCTCACAACTTTACTTCCGCCAGTACCTCGCCTCCTACTTTCCAAACTTCACAGAAGCTCTCTTGCAAACACGCAAGACTAGCACTCCTGGAAGAAAGGATATGGTGGAGACATGGCTTAGCCACAGCCTAAGGGATGTTTCCAGAATGAAACTTTCACTCTGCAGTGGAGTGTGCGCTGATATGAAACTTCCTGGCAGATTAAAATTGTGTGCCGGTACCGGGATTCGAACCTGGGACCTTTGCCTTTTGCGGGCAAGCGCTCTACCGACTGAGTTACCCCGACACGACTCACGATGCCGCCTCACAACTTTACTTCCGCCAGTACCTCGCCTCCTACTTTCCAAACTTCAAAGAAGCTCTCTTGCAAACAAGCAAGACTAGCACTCCTGGAAGAAAGGATATGTTGGAGACATGGCTTAGCCACAGCCTAAGGGATGTTTCCAGAATGAAACTTTCACTCTGCAGCGGAGTGTGCGCTGATATGAAACATCCTGGCAGATTAAAATTGTGTGCCGGAACCGGGACTCGAACCTGGGACCTTTGCCTTTCGCGGGCAAGCGCTCTACCGACTGAGCTACCCCGACACGACTCACGATGCCGCCTCACAACTTTACTTCCGCCAGTACCTCGCCTCCTACTTTCCAAACTTCACAGAAGCTCTCTTGCAAACACGCAAGACTAGCACTCCTGGAAGAAAGGATATGGTGGAGACATGGCTTAGCCACAGCCTAAGGGATGTTTCCAGAATGAAACTTTCACTCTGCAGCGGAGTGTGCGCTGACATGAAACTTCCTGGCAGATTAAAATTGTGTGCCGGAACCGGGACACGAGCCTGGCACCTTTGCCTTTCGCGGGCAAGCCCTCTACCGACTGAGCTACCCCGACACGACTCACAATGCCGCCTCACGACATTACTTCCGGCAGTACCTCGCCTCCTACTTTCCAAACTTCACAGAAGCTCTCTGTAAACACGCAAGACTAGCAGTCCTGGAAGAAAGGATATGGTGGAGACATGGCTTAGCCACAGCCTAAGGGATGTTTCCAGAATGAAACTTTCACTCTGCAGCGGAGTGTGCGCTGATATGAAACTTCCTGGCAGATTAAAATTGTGTGCCGGAACCGGGACTCGAACTTGGGACCTTTGCCTTTCGCGGGCAAGCCCTCTACAGACTGAGCTACCCCGACACGACTCACGATGCCGCCTCACAACTTTACTTCCGCCGGTACCTCGCCTCCTACTTTCCTAACTCCACAGAAGCTCTCTTGCAAACACGCAAGACTAGCACTCCTGGAAGAAAGGATATGGTGGAGACATGGCTTAGCCACAGCCTAAGGGATGTTTCCAGAATGAAACTTTCACTCTGCAGCGGAGTGTGCGCTGATATGAAACTTCCTGGCAGATTAAAATTGTGTGCCGGAACCGGGACACGAACCTGGGTCCTTTGCCTTTCGCGGGCAAGCGCTCTACCGACTGAGCTACCCCGACACGACTCACGATGCCGCCTCACAACTTTACTTCCGCCAGTACCTCGCCTCCTACTTTCCAAACTTCACAGAAGCTCTCTTGCAAACACGGAAGACTAGCACTCCTGGAAGAAAGGATATGGTGGAGACATGGCTTAGCCACAACCTAAGGGATGTTTCCAGAATGAAACTTTCACTCTGCAGCGGAGTGTGCGCTGATATGAAACTTCCTCGCAGATTAAAATTGTGTGCCGGAACCGGCACTCGAACCTGGGACCTTTGCCTTTCGCGGGCAAGCACTCTGCCGACTGAGCTACCCCGACACGACTCACGTTGCCGCCTCACAACTTTACTTCCGCCAGTACCTCGCCTCCTACTTTCCAAACTTCACAGAAGCTCTCTTGCAAACACGCAAGACTAGCACTCCTGGAAGAATGGATATGGTGGAGACATGGCTTAGCCACAGCCTAAGGGATGTTTCCAGAATGAAACTTTCACTCTGCAGCGGAGTGTGCGCTGATATGAAACTTCCTGGCAGATTAAAATTGTGTGCCGGAACCGGGACTCGAACCAGGGACCTTTGCCTTTCGCGGGCAAGTGCTCACCGACTGAGCTACCCCGACACGAATCACGTTGCCGCCTCACAACTTTACTTCCGCCAGTACCTCGCCTCCTACTTTCCAAACTTCACAGAAGCTCTCTTGCAAACACGCAAGACTAGCACTCCTGGAAGAAAGGATATGGTGGAGACATGGCTTAGCCACAACCTAAGGGATGTTTCCAGAATGAAACTTTCACTCTGCAGCGGAGTGTGCGCTGATATGAAACTTCCTCGCAGATTAAAATTGTGTGCCGGAACCGGCACTCGAACCTGGGACCTTTGCCTTTCGCGGCCAACGCTCTGCCGACTGAGCTACCCCGACACGACTCACGATGCCGCCTCACAACTTTACTTCCGCCAGTACCTCGCCTCCTACTTTCCAAACTTCACAGAAGCTCTCTTGCAAACACGCAAGACTAGCACTCCTGGAAGAAAGGATATGGTGGAGACATGGCTTAGCCACAGCCTAAGGGATGTTTCCAGAATGAAACTTTCACTCTGCAGCGGAGTGTGCGCTGATATGAAACTTCCTGGCAGATTAAAATTGTGTGCCGGAACCGGGACTCGAACCTGGGACCTTTGCCTTTCGCGGGCAAGCACTCTACCGACTGAGCTACCCCGACAAGACTCACAGTGCCGCCTCACAACTTTACTTCCGCCAGTACCTCGCCTCCTACTTTCCAAACTTCACAGAAGCTCTCTGTAAACACGTAAGACTAGCAGTCGTGGAAGAAAGGATATGGTGGAGACATGGCTTAGCCACAGCCTAAGGGACGTTTCCAAATGAAACATTCACTCTGCAGCGGAGTGTGCGCTGATATGAAACTTCCTGGCAGATTAAAATTGTGTGCCGGAACCGGGACTCGAACCTGGGACCTTTGCCTTTCTCAGGCAAGCGCACTACCGACTGAGCTACCCCGACACGACTCACGATGCCGCCTCACAACTTTACTTCCGCCAGTACCTCGCCTCCTACTTTCCAAACTTCACAGAAGCTCTCTTGCAAACAAGCAAGACTAGCACTCCTGGAAGAAAGGATATGGTGGAGACATGGCTTAGCCACAGCCTAAGGGATGTTTCCAGAATGAATTATTTTACTCTGCAGCGGAGTGTGCGCTAATATGAAACATCCTGGCAGATTAAAATTGTGTGCCGGAACCGGGACTCGAACCTGGGAACTTTGCATTTCGCGGGCAAGCGATCTACGGACTGAGCTACCCCGACACGACTCACGATGCCGCCTCACTACTTTACTTTCGCCAGTACCTCGCCTCCTACTTTCCAAACTTCACAGAAGCTCTCTTGCAAACACGCAAGACTAGCACTCCTGGAAGAAAGGATATGGTGGAGACATGGCTTAGCCACAACCTAAGGGATGTTTCCAGAATGAAACTTTCACTTTGCAGCGGAGTGTGCGCTGATATGAAACTTCCTGGCAGATTAAAATTGTGTGCCGGAACCGGGACTCGAGCCTGGGACCTTTGCCTTTCGCGGGCAAGCCCTCTACAGACTGAGCTACCCCGACACGACTCACGATGCCGCCTCACAACTTTACTTCCGCCAGTACCTCGCCTCCTACTTTCCTAACTCCACAGAAGCTCTCTTGCAAACACGCAAGACTAGCACTCCTGGAAGAAAGGATATGGTGGAGACATGGCTTAGCCACAGCCTAAGGGATGTTTACAGAATGAAACTTTCACTCTGCAGCGGAGTGTGCGCTGATATGAAACTTCCTGGCAGATTAAAATTGTGTGCCGGAACCGGGACTCAAAC
Source organism: Locusta migratoria (assembly GCA_026315105.1). Taxonomy (NCBI): domain Eukaryota; kingdom Metazoa; phylum Arthropoda; class Insecta; order Orthoptera; family Acrididae; genus Locusta; species Locusta migratoria. Next base: position 108,497,531 of record CM048745.1, read on the forward strand.
CTGGGACCTTTGCCTTTCGCGCGCAAGCCCTCTACCGACTGAGCTACCCCGACACGACTCACGTTGCCGCCTCACAACTTTACTTCTGCCAGTACCTCGCCTCCTACTTTCCAAACTTCACAGAAGCTCTCTTGCAAACACGCAAGACTAGCACTCCTGGAAGAAAGGATATGGTGGAGACATGGCTTAGCCACAACCTAAGGGATATTTCCAGAATGAATCTTTCACTCTGCAGCGGAGTGTGCGCTGATATGAAACTTCCTAGCAGATTAAAATTGTGTGCCGGAACCGGGACTCGAACCTGGGACCTTTGCCTTTCTCGGGCAAGCGCTCTGCCGACTGAGCTACCCCGACACGACTCACGATGCCGCCTCACAACTTTACTTCCGCCAGTACCTCGCCTCCTACTTTCCAAACTTCACAGAAGCTCTCTTGCAAACACGCAAGACTAGCACTCCTGGAAGAAAGGATATGGTGGAGACATGGCTTAGCCACAGCCTAAGGGATGTTTCCAGAATGAAACTTTCACTCTGCAGCGGAGTGTGCGCTGATATGAAACTTCCTGGCAGATTAAAATTGTGTGCCGGAACCGGGACTCGAACCTGGGACCTTTGCCTTTCGCGGGCAAGCACTCTACCGACTGAGCTACCCCGACAAGACTCACGATGCCGCCTCACAACTTTACTTCCGCCAGTACCTCGCCTCCTACTTTCCAAACTTCACAGAAGCTCTCTGTAAACACGTAAGACTAGCAGTCGTGGAAGAAAGGATATGGTGGAGACATGGCTTAGCCACAGCCTAAGGGACGTTTCCAAATGAAACATTCACTCTGCAGCGGAGTGTGCGCTGATATGAAACTTCCTGGCAGATTAAAATTGTGTGCCGGAACCGGGACTCGAACCTGGGACCTTTGCCTTTCTCAGGCAAGCGCACTACCGACTGAGCTACCCCGACACGACTCACGATGCCGCCTCACAACTTTACTTCCGCCAGTACCTCGCCTCCTACTTTCCAAACTTCACAGAAGCTCTCTTGCAAACAAGCAAGACTAGCACTCCTGGAAGAAAGGATATGGTGGAGACATGGCTTAGCCACAGCCTAAGGGATGTTTCCAGAATGAATTATTTTACTCTGCAGCGGAGTGTGCGCTAATATGAAACATCCTGGCAGATTAAAATTGTGTGCCGGAACCGGGACTCGAACCTGGGAACTTTGCATTTCGCGGGCAAGCGATCTACGGACTGAGCTACCCCGACACGACTCACGATGCCGCCTCACTACTTTACTTTCGCCAGTACCTCGCCTCCTACTTTCCAAACTTCACAGAAGCTCTCTTGCAAACACGCAAGACTAGCACTCCTGGAAGAAAGGATATGGTGGAGACATGGCTTAGCCACAACCTAAGGGATGTTTCCAGAATGAAACTTTCACTTTGCAGCGGAGTGTGCGCTGATATGAAACTTCCTGGCAGATTAAAATTGTGTGCCGGAACCGGGACTCGAGCCTGGGACCTTTGCCTTTCGCGGGCAAGCCCTCTACAGACTGAGCTACCCCGACACGACTCACGATGCCGCCTCACAACTTTACTTCCGCCAGTACCTCGCCTCCTACTTTCCTAACTCCACAGAAGCTCTCTTGCAAACACGCATGACTAGCACTCCTGGAAGAAAGGATATGGTGGAGACATGGCTTAGCCACAGCCTAAGGGATGTTTACAGAATGAAACTTTCACTCTGCAGCGGAGTGTGCGCTGATATGAAACTTCCTGGCAGATTAAAATTGTGTGCCGGAACCGGGACTCGAACCTGGGACCTTTGCCTTTCGCGCGCAAGCCCTCTACCGACTGAGCTACCCCGACACGACTCACGTTGCCGCCTCACAACTTTACTTCTGCCAGTACCTCGCCTCCTACTTTCCAAACTTCACAGAAGCTCTCTTGCAAACACGCAAGACTAGCACTCCTGGAAGAAAGGATATGGTGGAGACATGGCTTAGCCACAACCTAAGGGATATTTCCAGAATGAATCTTTCACTCTGCAGCGGAGTGTGCGCTGATATGACACTTCCTAGCAGATTAAAATTGTGTGCCGGAACCGGGACTCGAACCTGGGACCTTTGCCTTTCTCGGGCAAGCGCTCTGCCGACTGAGCTACCCCGACACGACTCACGATGCCGCCTCACAACTTTACTTCCGCCAGTACCTCGCCTCCTACTTTCCAAACTTCACAGAAGCTCTCTTGCAAACACGCAAGACTAGCACTCCTGGAAGAAAGGATATGGTGGAGACATGGCTTAGCCACAGCCTAAGGGATGTTTCCAGAATGAAACTTTCACTCTGCAGCGGAGTGTGCGCTGATATGAAACTTCCTGGCAGATTAAAATTGTGTGCCGGAACTGGGACTCGAACCTGGGACCTTTGCCTTTCACGGGCAAGTGCTCTACCGACTGAGCTACCCCGACAAGACTCACGATGCCGCCTCACAACTTTACTTCCGCCAGTACCTCGCCTCCTACTTTCCAAACTTCACAGAAGCTCTCTGTAAACACGCAAGACTAGCAGTCCTGGAAGGAAGGATATGGTGGAGACATGGCTTAGCCACAGCCTAAGGGATGTTTCCAGAATGAAACTTTCACTCTGCAGCGGAGTGTGCGCTGATATGAAACTTCCTGGCAGATTAAAATTGTGTGCCGGAACCGGGACTCGAACCTGGGACCTTTGCCTTTCGCGGGCAAGCGCTCTACCGACTGAGCTACCCCGACACGACTCACGATGCCGCCTCACAACTTTACTTCCGCCAGTACCTCGCCTCCTACTTTCCAAATTTCACAGAAGCTCTCTTGCAAACACGCAAGACTAGCACTCCTGGAAGAAAGGATATGGTGGAGACATGGCTTAGCCACAGCCTAAGGGATGTTTCCAGAATGATACTTTCACTCTGCAGCGGAGTGTGCGCTGATATGAAACTTCCTGGCAGATTAAAATTGTGTGCCGGAACCGGGACTCGAACCTGGGACCTTTGCCTTTCTCAGGCAAGCGCTCTACCGACTGAGCTACCCCGACACGACTCACGATGCCGCCTCACAACTTTACTTCCGCCAGTACCTCGCCTCCTACTTTCCAAACTTCACAGAAGCTCTCTTGCAAACAAGCAAGACTAGCACTCCTGGAAGAAAGGATATGGTGGAGACATGGCTAAGCCACAGCCTAAGGGATGTTTCCAGAATGAATTATTTTACTCTGCAGCGGAGTGTGCGCTAATATGAAACATCCTGGCAGATTAAAATTGTGTGCCGGAACCGGGACTCGAACCTGGGACCTTTGCCTTTCGCGGGCAAGCGCTCTACCGACTGAGCTACCCCGACACGACTCACGATGCCGCCTCACAACTTTACTTTCGCCAGTACCTCGCTTCCTACTTTCCAAACTTCACAGAAGCTCTCTTGCAAACACGCAAGACTAGCACTCCTGGAAGAAAGGATATGGTGGAGACATGGCTTAGCCACAGCCTAAGGGATGTTTCCAGAATGAAACTTTCACTCTGCAGCGGAGTGTGCGCTGATATGAAACTTCCTGGCAGATTAAAATTGTGTGCCGGAACCGGGACTCGAACCTGGGACCTTTGCCTTTCGCGGGCAAGCGCTCTACCGACTGAGCTACCCCGACACGACTCACGATGCCGCCTCACAACTTTACTTCCGCCAGTACCTCGCCTCCTACTTTCCAAACTTCACAGAAGCTCTCTTGCAAACACGCAAGACTAGCACTCCTGGAAGAAAGGATATGGTGGAGACATGGCTTAGCCACAGCCTAAGGGATGTTTCCAGAATGAAACTTTCACTCTGCAGCGGAGTGTGCGCTGATATGAAACTTCCTGGCAGATTAAAATTGTGTGCCGGAACCGGGACTCGAGCCTGGGACCTTTGCCTTTCGCGGGCAAGCCCTCTACAGACTGAGCTACCCCGACACGACTCACGATGCCACCTCACAACTTTACTTCCGCCAGTACCTCGCCTCCTACTTTCCTAACTCCACAGAAGCTCTCTGCAAACACGCAAGACTAGCACTCCTGGAAGAAAGGATATGGTGGAGGCATGGCTTAGCCACAGCCTAAGGGATGTTTCCAGAATGAAACTTTCACTCTGCAGTGGAGTGTGCGCTGATATGAATCTTCCTGGCAGATTAAAATTGTGTGCCGGAACCGGGACTCGAACCTGCGACCTTTGCTTTCATGGGCAAGCGATCTACCGACTGAGCTACCCCGACACGACTCACGATGCCGCCTCACAACTTTACTTCCGCCAGTACCTCGCCTCCTACTTTCCAAACTTCACAGAAGCTCTCTTGCAAACACGCAAGACTAGCACTCCTGGAAGAAAGGATATGGTGGAGACATGATTTAGCCACAGCCTAAGGGATGTTTTCAGAATGAAACTTTCACTCTGCAGTGGAGTGTGCGCTGATATGAAACTTCCTGGCAGATTAAAATTGTGTGCCGGAACCGGGACTCGAACCTGGGACCTTTGCCTTTCGCGGGCAAGCGCTCTACCGACTGAGCTACCCCGACACGACTCACGATGCCGCCTCACAACTTTACTTCCGCCAGTACCTCGCCTCCTACTTTCCAAACTTCACAGAAGCTCTCTTGCAAACACGCAAGACTAGCACTCCTGGAAGAAAGGATATGGTGGAGACATGGCTTAGCCACAGCCTAAGGGATGTTTCCAGAATGAAACTTTCACTCTGCAGCGGAGTGTGCGCTGATATGAAACTTCCTGGCAGATTAAAATTGTGTGCCGGAACCGGGACACGAACCTGGGTCATTTGCCTTTCGCGGGCAAGCGCTCTACCGACTGAGCTACCCCGACACGACTCACGATGCCGCCTCACAACTTTACTTCCGCCAGTACCTCGCCTCCTACTTTCCAAACTTCACAGAAGCTCTCTTGCAAACACGCAAGACTAGCACTCCTGGAAGAAAGGATATGGTGGAGACATGGCTTAGCCACAGCCTAAGGGATGTTTCCAGAATGAAACTTTCACTCTGCAGTGGAGTGTGCGCTGATATGAATCTTCCTGGCAGATTAAAATTGTGTGCCGGAACCGGGACTCGAACCTGCGACCTTTGCTTTCGTGGGCAAGCGATCTACCGACTGAGCTACCCCGACACGACTCACGATGCCGCCTCACAACTTTACTTCCGCCAGTACCTCGCCTCCTACTTTCCAAACTTCACAGAAGCTCTCTTGCAAACACGCAAGACTAGCATTCCTGGAAGAAAGGATATGGTGGAGACATGGCTTAGCCACAGCCTAAGGGATGTTTCCAGAATGAAACTTTCACTCTGCAGCGGAGTGTGCGCTGATATGAAACTTCCTGGCAGATTAAAATTGTGTGCCGGAACCGGGACTCGAACCTGGGACCTTTGCCTTTCGCGGGCAAGCGCTCTACCGACTAAGCTACCCCGACACGATTCACGATGCTGCCTCACAACTTTACTTCCGCCAGTACCTCGCCTCCTACTTTCCAAACTTCACAGAAGCTCTCTTGCAAACACGCAAGACTAGCACTCCTGGAAGAAAGGATATGGTGGAGACATGGCTTAGCCACAGCCTAAGGGATGTTTCCAGAATGAAACTTTCACTCTGCAGCGGAGTGTGCGATACTATGAAACTTCCTGGCAGATTAAAATTGTGTGCCGGAACCGGGACTCGAACCTGGGACCTTTGCCTTTCGCGGGCAAGCGCTCTACCGACTGAGCTACCCCGACACGACTCACGATGCCGCCTCACAACTTTACTTCCGCCAGTACCTCGCCTCCTACTTTCCAAACTTCACAGAAGCTCTCTTGCAAACAAGCAAGACTAGCACTCCTGGAAGAAAGGATATGGTGGAGACATGGCTTAGCCACAGCCTAAGGGATGTTTCCAGAATAAAACTTTCACTCTGCAGCGGAGTGTGCGATAATATGAAACTTCCTGGCAGATTAAAATTGTGTGCTGGAACCGGGACTCGAACCTGGGACCTTTGCCTTTCGCCGGCAAGCGCTCTACCGACTGAGCTACCCCGACACGACTCACGATGCCGCCTCACAACTTTACTTCCGCCAGTACCTCGCCTCCTACTTTCCAAACTTCACAGAAGCTCTATTGCAAACACGCAAGACTAGCACTCCTGGAAGAAAGGATATGGTGGAGACATGGCTTAGCCACAGCCTAAGAGATGTTTCCAGAATGAAACTTTCACTCTGCAGCGGAGTGTGCGCTGATATGAAACTTCCTGGAAGATTAAAATTGTGTGCCGGAACCGGGACTCGAACCTGGGACCTTTGCCTTTCGCGGGCAAGCGCTCGACCGACTAAACTACCCCGACACGACTCACGATGCCGCCTCACAACTTTACTTCCGCCAGTACCTCGCCTCCTACTTTCCAAACTTCACAGAAGCTCTCTTGCAAACACGCAAGACTAGCACTCCTGGAAGAAAGGATATGGTGGAGACATGGCTTAGCCACGGCCTAAGGGATGTTTCCAGAATGAAACTTTCACTCTGCAGTGGAGTGTGCGCTGATATGAAACTTCCTGGCAGATTAAAATTGTGTGCCGGTACCGGGATTCGAACCTGGGACCTTTGCCTTTTGCGGGCAAGCGCTCTACCGACTGAGTTACCCCGACACGACTCACGATGCCGCCTCACAACTTTACTTCCGCCAGTACCTCGCCTCCTACTTTCCAAACTTCAAAGAAGCTCTCTTGCAAACAAGCAAGACTAGCACTCCTGGAAGAAAGGATATGTTGGAGACATGGCTTAGCCACAGCCTAAGGGATGTTTCCAGAATGAAACTTTCACTCTGCAGCGGAGTGTGCGCTGATATGAAACATCCTGGCAGATTAAAATTGTGTGCCGGAACCGGGACTCGAACCTGGGACCTTTGCCTTTCGCGGGCAAGCGCTCTACCGACTGAGCTACCCCGACACGACTCACGATGCCGCCTCACAACTTTACTTCCGCCAGTACCTCGCCTCCTACTTTCCAAACTTCACAGAAGCTCTCTTGCAAACACGCAAGACTAGCACTCCTGGAAGAAAGGATATGGTGGAGACATGGCTTAGCCACAGCCTAAGGGATGTTTCCAGAATGAAACATTCACTCTGCAGCGGAGTGTGCGCTGACATGAAACTGCCTGGCAGATTAAAATTGTGTGCCGGAACCGGGACACGAGCCTGGGACCTTTGCCTTTCGCGGGCAAGCCCTCTACCGACTGAGCTACCCCGACACGACTCACAATGCCGCCTCACGACATTACTTCCGGCAGTACCTCGCCTCCTACTTTCCAAACTTCACAGAAGCTCTCTGTAAACTCGCAAGACTAGCAGTCCTGGAAGAAAGGATATGGTGGAGACATGGCTTAGCCACAGCCTAAGGGATGTTTCCAGAATGAAACTTTCACTCTGCAGCGGAGTGTGCGCTGATATGAAACTTCCTGGCAGATTAAAATTGTGTGCCGGAACCGGGACACGAACCTGGGTCCTTTGCCTTTCGCGGGCAAGCGCTCTACCGACTGAGCTACCCCGACACGACTCACGATGCCGCCTCACAACTTTACTTCCGCCAGTACCTCGCCTCCTACTTTCCAAACTTCACAGAAGCTCTCTTGCAAACACGGAAGACTAGCACTCCTGGAAGAAAGGATATGGTGGAGACATGGCTTAGCCACAACCTAAGGGATGTTTCCAGAATGAAACTTTCACTCTGCAGCGGAGTGTGCGCTGATATGAAACTTCCTCGCAGATTAAAATTGTGTGCCGGAACCGGCACTCGAACCTGGGACCTTTGCCTTTCGCGGGCAAGCGCTCTGCCGACTGAGCTACCCCGACACGACTCACGTTGCCGCCTCACAACTTTACTTCCGCCAGTACCTCGCCTCCTACTTTCCAAACTTCACAGAAGCTCTCTTGCAAACACGCAAGACTAGCACTCCTGGAAGAATGGATATGGTGGAGACATGGCTTAGCCACAGCCTAAGGGATGTTTCCAGAATGAAACTTTCACTCTGCAGCGGAGTGTGCGCTGATATGAAACTTCCTGGCAGATTAAAATTGTGTGCCGGAACCGGGACTCGAACCAGGGACCTTTGCCTTTCGCGGGCAAGTGCTCACCGACTGAGCTACCCCGACACGACTCACGTTGCCGCCTCACAACTTTACTTCCGCCAGTACCTCGCCTCCTACTTTCCAAACTTCAGAGAAGCTCTCTTGCAAACACGCAAGACTAGCACTCCTGGAAGAAAGGATATGGTGGAGACATGGCTTAGCCACAACCTAAGGGATGTTTCCAGAATGAAACTTTCACTCTGCAGCGGAGTGTGCGCTGATATGAAACTTCCTCGCAGATTAAAATTGTGTGCCGGAACCGGCACTCGAACCTGGGACCTTTGCCTTTCGCGGGCAAGCGCTCTGCCGACTGAGCTACCCCGACACGACTCACGATGCCGCCTCACAACTTTACTTCCGCCAGTACCTCGCCTCCTACTTTCCAAACTTCACAGAAGCTCTCTTGCAAACACGCAAGACTAGCACTCCTGGAAGAAAGGATATGGTGGAGACATGGCTTAGCCACAGCCTAAGGGATGTTTCCAGAATGAAACTTTCACTCTGCAGCGGAGTGTGCGCTGATATGAAACTTCCTGGCAGATTAAAATTGTGTGCCGGAACCGGGACTCGAACCTGGGACCTTTGCCTTTCGCGGGCAAGCGCTCTACCGACTGAGCTACCCCGACAAGACTCACGATGCCGCCTCACAACTTTACTTCTGCCAGTACCTCGCCTCCTACTTTCCAAACTTCACAGAAGCTCTCTGTAAACACGTAAGACTAGCAGTCCTGGAAGAAAGGATATGGTGGAGACATGGCTTAGCCACAGCCTAAGGGACGTTTCCAAATGAAACATTCACTCTGCAGCGGAGTGTGCGCTGATATGAAACTTCCTGGCAGATTAAAATTGTGTGCCGGAACCGGGACTCGAACCTGGGACCTTTGCCTTTCTCAGGCAAGCGCACTACCGATTGAGCTACCCCGACACGACTCACGATGCCGCCTCACAACTTTACTTCCGCCAGTACCTCGCCTCCTACTTTCCAAACTTCACAGAAGCTCTCTTGCAAACAAGCAAGACTAGCACTCCTGGAAGAAAGGATATGGTGGAGACATGGCTTAGCCACAGCCTAAGGGATGTTTCCAGAATGAATTATTTTACTCTGCAGCGGAGTGTGCGCTAATATGAAACATCCTGGCAGATTAAAATTGTGTGCCGGAACCGGGACTCGAACCTGGGAACTTTGCCTTTCGCGGGCAAGCGATCTACCGACTGAGCTACCCCGACACGACTCACGATGCCGCCTCACTACTTTACTTTCGCCAGTACCTCGCCTCCTACTTTCCAAACTTCACAGAAGCTCTCTTGCAAACACGCAAGACTAGCACTCCTGGAAGAAAGGATATGGTGGAGACATGGCTTAGCCACAGCCTAAGGGATGTTTCCAGAATGAAACTTTCACTCTGCAGCGGAGTGTGCGCTGATATGAAACTTCCTCGCAGATTAAAATTGTGTGCCGGAACCGGCACTCGAACCTGGGACCTTTGCCTTTCGCGGGCAAGCGCTCTGCCGACTGAGCTACCCCGACACGACTCACGTTGCCGCCTCACAACTTTACTTCCGCCAGTACCTCGCCTCCTACTTTCCAAACTTCACAGAAGCTCTCTTGCAAACACGCAAGACTAGCACTCCTGGAAGAATGGATATGGTGGAGACATGGCTTAGCCACAGCCTAAGGGATGTTTCCAGAATGAAACTTTCACTCTGCAGCGGAGTGTGCGCTGATATGAAACTTCCTGGCAGATTAAAATTGTGTGCCGGAACCGGGACTCGAACCAGGGACCTTTGCCTTTCGCGGGCAAGTGCTCACCGACTGAGCTACCCCGACACGACTCACGTTGCCGCCTCACAACTTTACTTCCGCCAGTACCTCGCCTCCTACTTTCCAAACTTCACAGAAGCTCTCTTGCAAACACGCAAGACTAGCACTCCTGGAAGAAAGGATATGGTGGAGACATGGCTTAGCCACAACCTAAGGGATGTTTCCAGAATGAAACTTTCACTCTGCAGCGGAGTGTGCGCTGATATGAAACTTCCTCGCAGATTAAAATTGTGTGCCGGAACCGGCACTCGAACCTGGGACCTTTGCCTTTCGCGGGCAAGCGCTCTGCCGACTGAGCTACCCCGACACGACTCACGATGCCGCCTCACAACTTTACTTCCGCCAGTACCTCGCCTCCTACTTTCCAAACTTCACAGAAGCTCTCTTGCAAACACGCAAGACTAGCACTCCTGGAAGAAAGGATATGGTGGAGACATGGCTTAGCCACAGCCTAAGGGATGTTTCCAGAATGAAACTTTCACTCTGCAGCGGAGTGTGCGCTGATATGAAACTTCCTGGCAGATTAAAATTGTGTGCCGGAACCGGGACTCGAACCTGGGACCTTTGCCTTTCGCGGGCAAGCGCTCTACCGACTGAGCTACCCCGACAAGACTCACGATGCCGCCTCACAACTTTACTTCTGCCAGTACCTCGCCTCCTACTTTCCAAACTTCACAGAAGCTCTCTGTAAACACGTAAGACTAGCAGTCCTGGAAGAAAGGATATGGTGGAGACATGGCTTAGCCACAGCCTAAGGGACGTTTCCAAATGAAACATTCACTCTGCAGCGGAGTGTGCGCTGATATGAAACTTCCTGGCAGATTAAAATTGTGTGCCGGAACCGGGACTCGAACCTGGGACCTTTGCCTTTCTCAGGCAAGCGCACTACCGATTGAGCTACCCCGACACGACTCACGATGCCGCCTCACAACTTTACTTCCGCCAGTACCTCGCCTCCTACTTTCCAAACTTCACAGAAGCTCTCTTGCAAACAAGCAAGACTAGCACTCCTGGAAGAAAGGATATGGTGGAGACATGGCTTAGCCACAGCCTAAGGGATGTTTCCAGAATGAATTATTTTACTCTGCAGCGGAGTGTGCGCTAATATGAAACATCCTGGCAGATTAAAATTGTGTGCCGGAACCGGGACTCGAACCTGGGAACTTTGCCTTTCGCGGGCAAGCGATCTACCGACTGAGCTACCCCGACACGACTCACGATGCCGCCTCACTACTTTACTTTCGCCAGTACCTCGCCTCCTACTTTCCAAACTTCACAGAAGCTCTCTTGCAAACACGCAAGACTAGCACTCCTGGAAGAAAGGATATGGTGGAGACATGGCTTAGCCACAACCTAAGGGATGTTTCCAGAATGAAACTTTCACTTTGCAGCGGAGTGTGCGCTGATATGAAACTTCCTGGCAGATTAAAATTGTGTGCCGGAACCGGGACTCGAGCCTGGGACCTTTGCCTTTCGCGGGCAAGCCCTCTACAGACTGAGCTACCCCGACACGACTCACGATGCCGCCTCACAACTTTACTTCCGCCAGTACCTTGCCTCCTACTTTCCTAACTCCACAGAAGCTCTCTTGCAAACACGCAAGACTAGCACTCCTGGAAGAAAGGATATGGTGGAGACATGGCTTAGCCACAGCCTAAGGGATGTTTACAGAATGAAACTTTCACTCTGCAGCGGAGTGTGCGCTGATATGAAACTTCCTGGCAGATTAAAATTGTGTGCCGGAACCGGGACTCGAACCTGGGACCTTTGCCTTTCGCGCGCAAGCAATCTACCGACTGAGCTACCCCGACACGACTCACGTTGCCGCCTCACAACTTTACTTCTGCCAGTACCTCGCCTCCTACTTTCCAAACTTCACAGAAGCTCTCTTGCAAACACGCAAGACTAGCACTCCTGGAAGAAAGGATATGGTGGAGACATGGCTTAGCCACAACCTAAGGGATATTTCCAGAATGAATCTTTCACTCTGCAGCGGAGTGTGCGCTGATATGAAACTTCCTAGCAGATTAAAATTGAGTGCCTGAACCGGGACTCGAACCTGGGACCTTTGCCTTTCGCGGGCAAGCGCTCTGCCGACTGAGCTACCCCGACACGACTCACGATGCCGCCTCACAACTTTACTTCCGCCAGTACCTCGCCTCCTACTTTCCAAACTTCACAGAAGCTCTCTTGCAAACACGCAAGACTAGCACTCCTGGAAGAAAGGATATGGTGGAGACATGGCTTAGCCACAACCTAAGGGATGTTTCCAGAATGAAACTTTCACTCTGCAGCGGAGTGTGCGCTGATATGAAACTTCCTGGCAGATTAAAATTGTGTGCCGGAACCGGGACTCGAACCTGGGACCTTTGCCTTTCTCGGGCAAGCGCTCTGCCGACTGAGCTACCCCGACACGACTCACGATGCCGCCTCACAACTTTACTTCCGCCAGTACCTCGCCTCCTACTTTCCAAACTTCACAGAAGCTCTCTTGCAAACACGCAAGACTAGCACTCCTGGAAGAAAGGATATGGTGGAGACATGGCTTAGCCACAGCCTAAGGGATGTTTCCAGAATGAAACTTTCACTCTGCAGCGGAGTGTGCGCTGATATGAAACTTCCTGGCAGATTAAAATTGTGTGCCGGAACTGGGACTCGAACCTGGGACCTTTGCCTTTCACGGGCAAGTGCTCTACCGACTGAGCTACCCCGACAAGACTCACGATGCCGCCTCACAACTTTACTTCCGCCAGTACCTCGCCTCCTACTTTCCAAACTTCACAGAAGCTCTCTGTAAACACGCAAGACTAGCAGTCCTGGAAGGAAGGATATGGTGGAGACATGGCTTAGCCACAGCCTAAGGGATGTTTCCAGAATGAAACTTTCACTCTGCAGCGGAGTGTGCGCTGATATGAAACTTCCTGGCAGATTAAAATTGTGTGCCGGAACCGGGACTCGAACCTGGGACCTTTGCCTTTCGCGGGCAAGCGCTCTACCGACTGAGCTACCCCGACACGACTCACGATGCCGCCTCACAACTTTACTTCCGCCAGTACCTCGCCTCCTACTTTCCAAATTTCACAGAAGCTCTCTTGCAAACACGCAAGACTAGCACTCCTGGAAGAAAGGATATGGTGGAGACATGGCTTCGCCACAGCCTAAGGGATGTTTCCAGAATGATACTTTCACTCTGCAGCGGAGTGTGCGCTGATATGAAACTTCCTGGCAGATTAAAATTGTGTGCCGGAACCGGGACTCGAACCTGGGACCTTTGCCTTTCTCAGGCAAGCGCTCTACCGACTGAGCTACCCCGACACGACTCACGATGCCGCCTCACAACTTTACTTCCGCCAGTACCTCGCCTCCTACTTTCCAAACTTCACAGAAGCTCTCTTGCAAACAAGCAAGACTAGCACTCCTGGAAGAAAGGATATGGTGGAGACATGGCTTAGCCACAGCCTAAGGGATGTTTCCAGAATGAATTATTTTACTCTGCAGCGGAGTGTGCGCTAATATGAAACATCCTGGCAGATTAAAATTGTGTGCCGGAACCGGGACTCGAACCTGGGACCTTTGCCTTTCGCGGGCAAGCGCTCTACCGACTGAGCTACCCCGACACGTCTCACGATGCCGCCTCACAACTTTACTTTCGCCAGTACGTCGCCTCCTACTTTCCAAACTTCACAGAAGCTCTCTTGCAAACACGCAAGACTAGCACTCCTGGAAGAAAGGATATGGTGGAGACATGGCTTAGCCACAGCCTAAGGGATGTTTCCAGAATGAAACTTTCACTCTGCAGCGGAGTGTGCGCTGATATGAAACTTCCTGGCAGATTAAAATTGTGTGCCGGAACCGGGACTCGAACCTGGGACCTTTGCCTTTCGCGGGCAAGCGCTCTACCGACTGAGCTACCCCGACACGACTCACGATGCCGCCTCACAACTTTACTTCCGCCAGTACCTCGCCTCCTACTTTCCAAACTTCACAGAAGCTCTCTTGCAAACACGCAAGACTAGCACTCCTGGAAGAAAGGATATGGTGGAGACATGGCTTAGCCACAGCCTAAGGGATGTTTCCAGAATGAAACTTTCACTCTGCAGCGGAGTGTGCGCTGATATGAAACTTCCTGGCAGATTAAAATTGTGTGCCGGAACCGGGACTCGAGCCTGGGACCTTTGCCTTTCGCGGGCAAGCCCTCTACAGACTGAGCTACCCCGACACGACTCACGATGCCACCTCACAACTTTACTTCCGCCAGTACCTCGCCTCCTACTTTCCTAACTCCACAGAAGCTCTCTGCAAACACGCAAGACTAGCACTCCTGGAAGAAAGGATATGGTGGAGGCATGGCTTAGCCACAGCCTAAGGGATGTTTCCAGAATGAAACTTTCACTCTGCAGCGGAGTGTGCGCTGATATGAAACTTCCTGGCAGATTAAAATTGTGTGCCGGAACCGGGACACGAACCTGGGTCCTTTGCCTTTCGCGGGCAAGCGCTCTACTCACTGAGCTACCCCGACACGACTCACGATGCCGCCTCACAACTTTACTTCCGCCAGTACCTCGCCTCCTACTTTCCAAACTTCACAGAAGCTCTCTTGCAAACACGCAAGACTAGCACTCCTGGAAGAAAGGATATGGTGGAGACATGGCTTAGCCACAGCCTAAGGGATGTTTCCAGAATGAAACTTTCACTCTGCAGCGGAGTGTGCGCTGATATGAAACTTCCTGGCAGATTAAAATTGTGTGCCGGAACCGGGACTCGAACCTGGGACCTTTGCATTTCGCGGGCAACCGCTCTACCGACTGAGCTACCCCGACACGACTCACGTTGCCGCCTCACAACTTTACTTCCGCCAGTACCTCGCCTCCTACTTTCCAAACTTCACCGAAGCTCTCTTGCAAACACGCAAGACTAGCACTCCTGGAAGAAAGGATATGGTGGAGACATGGCTTAGCCACAACCTAAGGGATGTTTCCAGAATGAAACTTTCACTCTGCAGCGGAGTGTGCGCTGATATGAAACTTCCTCGCAGATTAAAATTGTGTGCCGGAACCGGCACTCGAACCTGGGACCTTTGCCTTTCGCGGGCAAGCGCTCTGCCGACTGAGCTACCCCGACACGACTCACGATGCCGCCTCACAACTTTATTTCCGCCAGTACCTCGCCTCCTACTTTCCAAACTTCACAGAAGCTCTCTTGCAAACACGCAAGACTAGCACTCCTGGAAGAAAGGATATGGTGGAGACATGGCTTAGCCACAGCCTAAGGGATGTTTCCAGAATGAAACTTTCACTCTGCAGTGGAGTGTGCGCTGATATGAAACTTCCTGGCAGATTAAAATTGTGTGCCGGAACCGGGACTCGAACCTGGGACCTTTGCCTTTCGCGGGCAAGCGCTCTACCGACTGAGCTACCCCGACACGACTCACGATGCCGCCTCACAACTTTACTTCCGCCAGTACCTCGCCTCCTACTTTCCAAACTTCACAGAAGCTCTCTTGCAAACACGCAAGACTAGCACTCCTGGAAGAAAGGATATGGTGGAGACATGGCTTAGCCACAGCCTAAGGGATGTTTCCAGAATGAAACTTTCACTCTGCAGCGGAGTGTGCGCTGATATGAAACTTCCTGACAGATTAAAATTGTGTGCCGGATCCGGGACTCGAACATGGGACCTTTGCCTTTCGCGGGCAAGCGCTCTACCGACTGAGCTACCCCGACACGACTCACGATGCCGCCTCACAACTTTACTTCCGCCAGTACCTCGCCTCCTACTTTCCAAACTTCACAGAAGCTCTCTTGCAAACACGCAAGACTAGCACTCCTGGAAGAAAGGATATGGTGGAGACATGGCTTAGCCACAGCCTAAGGGATGTTTCCAGAATGAAACTTTCACTCTGCAGCGGAGTGTGCGCTGATATGAAACTTCCTGGCAGATTAAAATTGTGTGCCGGATCCGGAACTCGAACCTGAGACCTTTGCATTTCGCGGGCAAGCGCTCTACCGACTGAGCTACCCCAACACGACTCACGATGCCGCCTCACAACTTTACTTCCGCCAGTACCTCGCCTCCTACTTTCCAAACTTCACAGAAGCTCTCTTGCAAACACGCAAGACTAGCACTCCTGGAAGAAAGGATATGGTGGAGACATGGCTTAGCCACAGCCTAAGGGATGTTTCCAGAATGAAACTTTCACTCTGCAGCGGAGTGTGCGCAGATATGAAACTTCCTGGCAGATTAAAATTGTGTGCCGGATCCGGGACTCGAGCCTGGGACCTTTGCCTTTCGCGGGCAAGCCCTCTACCGACTGAGCTACCCCGACACGACTCACGATGCCGCCTCACAACTTTACTTCCGCCAGTACCTCGCCTCCTACTTTCCAAACTTCACAGAAGCTCTCTTGCAAACACGCAAGACTAGCACTCCTGGAAGAAAGGATATGGTGGAGACATGGCTTAGCCACAGCCTAAGGGATGTTTCCAGAATGAAACTTTCACTCTGCAACGGAGTGTGCGCTGATATGAAACTTCCTCGCAGATTAAAATTGTGTGCCGGAACCGGGACTCGAGCCTGGGACCTTTGCCTTTCGTGGGCAAGCCCTCTACCGACTGAGCTACCCCGACACGACTCACGATGCCGCCTCACAACTTTACTTCCGCCAGTACCTCGCCTCCTATTTTCCTAACTTCACAGAAGCTCTCTGCAAACACGCAAGACTAGCAGTCCTGGAAGAAAGGATATGGTGGAGACATGGCTTAGCCACAGCCTAAGGGATGTTTCCAGAATGAAACTTTCACTCTGCAGCGGAGTGTGCGCTGATATGAAACTTCCTCGCAGATTAAAATTGTGTGCCGGAACCGGCACTCGAACCTGGGACCTTTGCCTTTCGCGGGCAACCGCTCTACCGACTGAGCTACCCCGACACGACTCACGTTGCCGCCTCACAACTTTACTTCCGCCAGTACCTCGCCTCCTACTTTCCAAACTTCACAGAAGCTCTCTTGCAAACACGCAAGACTAGCACTCCTGGAAGAAAGGATATGGTGGAGACATGGCTTAGCCACAGCCTAAGGGATGTTTCCAGAATGAAACTTTCACTCTGCAGCGGAGTGTGCGCTGATATGAAACTTCCTGGCAGATTAAAATTGTGTGCCGGAACCGGGACTCGAACCTGGGACCTTTGCCTTTCTCAGGCAAGCGCTCTACCGACTGAGCTACCCCGACACGACTCACGATGCCGCCTCACAACTTTACTTCCGCCAGTACCGCGCCTCCTACTTTCCAAACTTCACAGAAGCTCTCTTGCAAACAAGCAAGACTAGCACTCCTGGAAGAAAGGATATGGTGGAGGCATGGCTTAGCCACAGCCTAAGGAATGTTTCCAGAATGAAACTTTCACTCTGCAGCGGAGTGTGCGCTGATATGAAACTTCCTGGCAGATTAAAATTGTGTGCCGGAACCGGGACACGAACCTGGGTCCTTTGCCTTTCGCGGGCAAGCGCTCTACTCACTGAGCTACCCCGACACGACTCACGATGCCGCCTCACAACTTTACTTCCGCCAGTACCTCGCCTCCTACTTTCCAAACTTCACAGAAGCTCTCTTGCAAACAAGCAAGACTAGCACTCCTGGAAGAAAGGATATGGTGGAGACATGGCTTAGCCACAGCCTAAGGGATGTTTCCAGAATGAAACTTTCACTCTGCAGCGGAGTGTGCGCTGATATGAAACTTCCTGGCAGATTAAAATTGTGTGCCGGAACCGGGACTCGAACCTGGGACCTTTGCATTTCGCGGGCAACCGCTCTACCGACTGAGCTACCCCGACACGACTCACGATGCCGCCTCACAACTTTACTTCCGCCAGTACCTCGCCTCCTACTTTCCAAACTTCACAGAAGCTCTCTTGCAAACACGCAAGACTAGCACTCCTGGAAGAAAGGATATGGTGGAGACATGGCTTAGCCACAACCTAAGGGATGTTTCCAGAATGAAACTTTCACTCTGCAGCGGAGTGTGCGCTGATATGAAACTTCCTCGCAGATTAAAATTGTGTGCCGGAACCGGCACTCGAACCTGGGACCTTTGCCTTTCGCGGGCAAGCGCTCTGCCGACTGAGCTACCCCGACACGACTCACGATGCCGCCTCACAACTTTATTTCCGCCAGTACCTCGCCTCCTACTTTCCAAACTTCACAGAAGCTCTCTTGCAAACACGCAAGACTAGCACTCCTGGAAGAAAGGATATGGTGGAGACATGGCTTAGCCACAGCCTAAGGGATGTTTCCAGAATGAAACTTTCACTCTGCAGCGGAGTGTGCGCTGATATGAAACTTCCTGGCAGATTAAAATTGTGTGCCGGAACCGGGACTCGAACCTGGGACCTTTGCCTTTCGCGGGCAACCGCTCTACCGACTGAGCTACCCCGACACGACTCACGATGCTGCCTCACAACTTTACTTCCGCCAGTACCTCGCCTCCTACTTTCCAAACTTCACAGAAGCTCTCTTGCAAACACACAAGACTAGCACTCCTGGAAGAAAGGATATGGTGGAGACATGGCTTAGCCACAGCCTAAGGGATGTTTCCAGAATGAAACTTTCACTCTGCAGCGGAGTGTGCGCTGATATGAAACTTCCTGACAGATTAAAATTGTGTGCCGGATCCGGGACTCGAACCTGGGACCTTTGCCTTTCGCGGGCAAGCGCTCTACCGACTGAGCTACCCCGACACGACTCACGATGCCGCCTCACAACTTTACTTCCGCCAGTACCTCGCCTCCTACTTTCCAAACTTCACAGAAGCTCTCTTGCAAACACGCAAGACTAGCACTCCTGGAAGAAAGGATATGGTGGAGACATGGCTTAGCCACAGCCTAAGGGATGTTTCCAGAATGAAACTTTCACTCTGCAACGGAGTGTGCGCTGATATGAAACTTCCTCGCAGATTAAAATTGTGTGCCGGAACCGGGACTCGAGCCTGGGACCTTTGCCTTTCGTGGGCAAGCCCTCTACCGACTGAGCTACCCCGACACGACTCACGATGCCGCCTCACAACTTTACTTCCGCCAGTACCTCGCCTCCTACTTTCCTAACTTCACAGAAGCTCTCTGCAAACATGCAAGACTAGCAGTCCTGGAAGAAAGGATATGGTGGAGACATGGCTTAGCCACAGCCTAAGGGATGTTTCCAGAATGAAACTTTCACTCTGCAGCGGAGTGTGCGCTGATATGAAACTTCCTGGCAGATTAAAATTGTGTGCCGGAACCGAGACTCGAACCTGGGACCTTTGCCTTTCGCGGGCAACCGCTCTACCGACTGAGCTACCCCGACACGACTCACGTTGCCGCCTCACAACTTTACTTCCGCCAGTACCTCGCCTCCTACTTTCCAAACTTCACAGAAGCTCTCTTGCAAACACGCAAGACTAGCACTCCTGGAAGAAAGGATATGGTGGAGACATGGCTTAGCCACAGCCTAAGGGATGTTTCCAGAATGATACTTTCACTCTGCAGCGGAGTGTGCGCTGATATGAAACTTCCTGGCAGATTAAAATTGTGTGCCGGAACCGGGACTCGAACCTGGGACCTTTGCCTTTCTCAGGCAAGCGCTCTACCGACTGAGCTACCCCGACACGACTCACGATGCCGCCTCACAACTTTACTTCCGCCAGTACCGCGCCTCCTACTTTCCAAACTTCACAGAAGCTCTCTTGCAAACAAGCAAGACTAGCACTCCTGGAAGAAAGGATATGGTGGAGACATGGCTTAGCCACAGCCTAAGGGATGTTTCCAGAATGAATTATTTTACTCTGCAGCGGAGTGTGCGCTAATATGTAACATCCTGGCAGATTAAAATTGTGTGCCGGTACCGGGACTCGAACCTGGGACCTTTGCCTTTCGCGGGCAACCGCTCTACCGACTGAGCTACCCCGACACGACTCACGATGCCGCCTCACAACTTTACTTTCGCCAGTACCTCGCCTCCTACTTTCCAAACTTCACAGAAGCTCTCTTGCAAACACGCAAGACTAGCACTCCTGGAAGAAAGGATATGGTGGAGACATGGCTTAGCCACAGCCTAAGGGATGTTTCCAGAATGAAACTTTCACTCTGCAGCGGAGTGTGCGCTGATATGAAACTTCCTGGTAGATTAAAATTGTGTGCCGGAACCGGGACTCGAACCTGGGACCTTTGCCTTTCGAGGGCAAGCGATCTACCGACTGAGCTACCCCGACACGACTCACGATGCCGCCTCACAACTTTACTTCCGCCAGTACCTCGCCTCCTACTTTCCAAACTTCACAGAAGCTCTCTTGCAAACACGCAAGACTAGCACTCCTGGAAGAAAGGATATGGTGAAGACATGGCTTAGCCACAGCCTAAGGGATGTTTCCAGAATGAAATTTTCACTCTGCAGCGGAGTGTGCGCTGATATGAAACTTCCTGGCAGATTAAAATTGTTTGCCGGAACCGGGACTCGAGCCTGGGACCTTTGCCTTTCGCGGGCAAGCCCTCTACAGACTGAGCTACCCCGACACGACTCACGATGCCACCTCACAACTTTACTTCCGCCAGTAACTCGCCTCCTACTTTCCTAACTCCACAGAAGCTCTCTGCAAACACGCAAGACTAGCACTCCTGGAAGAAAGGATATGGTGGAGGCATGGCTTAGCCACAGCCTAAGGGATGTTTCCAGAATGAAACTTTCACTCTGCAGCGGAGTGTGCGCTGATATGGAACTTCCTGGCAGATTAAAATTGTGTGCCGGAACCGGGACACGAACCTGGGTCCTTTGCCTTTCGCGGGCAAGCGCTCTACCCACTGAGCTACCCCGACACGACTCACGATGCCGCCTCACAACTTTACTTCCGCCAGTACCTCGCCTCCTACTTTCCAAACTTCACAGAAGCTCTCTTGCAAACACGCAAGACTAGCACTCCTGGAAGAAAGGATATGGTGGAGACATGGCTTAGCCACAGCCTAAGGGATGTTTCCAGATTGAAACTTTCACTGTGCAGCGGAGTGTGCGCTGATATGAAACTTCCTGGCAGATTAAAATTGTGTGCCGGAACCGGGACTCGAACCTGGGACCTTTGCATTTCGCGGGCAACCGCTCTACCGACTGAGCTACCCCGACACGACTCACGTTGCCGCCTCACAACTTTACTTCCGCCAGTACCTCGCCTCCTACTTTCCAAACTTCACAGAAGCTCTCTTGCAAACACGCAAGACTAGCACTCCTGGAAGAAAGGATATGGTGGAGACATGGCTTAGCCACAACCTAAGGGATGTTTCCAGAATGAAACTTTCACTCTGCAGCGGAGTGTGCGCTGATATGAAACTTCCTGGCAGATTAAAATTGTGTGCCGGATCCGGAACTCGAACCTGAGACCTTTGCTTTTCGCGGGCAAGCGCTCTACCGACTGAGCTACCCCAACACGACTCACGATGCCGCCTCACAACTTTACTTCCGCCAGTACCTCGCCTCCTACTTTCCAAACTTCACAGAAGCTCTCTTGCAAACACGCAAGACTAGCACTCCTGGAAGAAAGGATATGGTGGAGACATGGCTTAGCCACAGCCTAAGGGATGTTTCCAGAATGAAACTTTCACTCTGCAGCGGAGTGTGCGCAGATATGAAACTTCCTGGCAGATTAAAATTGTGTGCCGGATCCGGGACTCGAACCTGGGACCTTTGCCTTTCGCGGGCAAGCCCTCTACCGACTGAGCTACCCCGACACGACTCACGATGCCGCCTCACAACTTTACTTCCGCCAGTACCTCGCCTCCTACTTTCCAAACTTCACAGAAGCTCTCTTGCAAACACGCAAGACTAGCACTCCTGGAAGAAAGGATATGGTGGAGACATGGCTTAGCCACAGCCTAAGGGATGTTTCCAGAATGAAACTTTCACTCTGCAACGGAGTGTGCGCTGATATGAAACTTCCTCGCAGATTAAAATTGTGTGCCGGAACCGGGACTCGAGCCTGGGACCTTTGCCTTTCGTGGGCAAGCCCTCTACCGACTGAGCTACCCCGACACGACTCACGATGCCGCCTCACAACTTTACTTCCGCCAGTACCTCGCCTCCTACTTTCCTAACTTCACAGAAGCTCTCTGCAAACACGCAAGACTAGCAGTCCTGGAAGAAAGGATATGGTGGAGACATGGCTTAGCCACAGCCTAAGGGATGTTTCCAGAATGAAACTTTCACTCTGCAGCGGAGTGTGCGCTGATATGAAACTTCCTGGCAGATTAAAATTGTGTGCCGGAACCGGGACTCGAACCTGGGACCTTTGCCTTTCGCGGGCAACCGCTCTACCGACTGAGCTACCCCGACACGACTCACGTTGCCGCCTCACAACTTTACTTCCACCAGTACCTCGCCTCCTACTTTCCAAACTTCACAGAAGCTCTCTTGCAAACACGCAAGACTAGCACTCCTGGAAGAAAGGATATGGTGGGGACATGGCTTAGCCACAGCCTAAGGGATGTTTCCAGAATGATACTTTCACTCTGCAGCGGAGTGTGCGCTGATATGAAACTTCCTGGCTGATTAAAATTGTGTGCCGGAACCGGGACTCGAACCTGGGACCTTTGCATTTCGCGGGCAACCGCTCTACCGACTGAGCTACCCCGACACGACTCACGTTGCCGCCTCACAACTTTACTTCCGCCAGTACCTCGCCTCCTACTTTCCAAACTTCACAGAAGCTCTCTTGCAAACACGCAAGACTAGCACTCCTGGAAGAAAGGATATGGTGGAGACATGGCTTAGCCACAACCTAAGGGATGTTTCCAGAATGAAACTTTCACTCTGCAGCGGAGTGTGCGCTGATATGAAACTTCGTCGCAGATTAAAATTGTGTGCCGGAACCGGCACTCGAACCTGGGACCTTTGCCTTTCGCGGGCAAGCGCTCTGCCGACTGAGCTACCCCGACACGACTCACGATGCCGCCTCACAACTTTACTTCCGCCAGTACCTCGCCTCCTACTTTCCAAACTTCACAGAAGCTCTCTTGCAAACACGCAAGACTAGCACTCCTGGAAGAAAGGATATGGTGGAGACATGGCTTAGCCACAGCCTAAGGGATGTTTCCAGAATGAAACTTTCACTCTGCAGCGGAGTGTGCGCAGATATGAAACTTCCTGGCAGATTAAAATTGTGTGCCGGAACCGGGACTCGAGCCCGGGACCTTTGCCTTTCGCGGGCAAGCCCTCTACCGACTGAGCTACCCCGACACGACTCACGATGCCGCCTCACAACTTTACTTCCGCCAGTACCTCGCCTCCTACTTTCCAAACTTCACAGAAGCTCTCTTGCAAACACGCAAGACTAGCACTCCTGGAAGAAAGGATATGGTGGAGACATGGCTTAGCCACAGCCTAAGGGATGTTTCCAGAATGAAACTTTCACTCTGCAGCGGAGTGTGCGCTGATATGAAACTTCCTGGCAGATTAAAATTGTGTGCCAGAACCGGGACTCGAGCCTGGGACCTTTGCCTTTCGTGGGCAAGCCCTCTACCGACAGAGCTACCCCGACACGACTCACGATGCCGCCTCACAACTTTACTTCCGCCAGTACCTCGCCTCCTACTTTCCTAACTTCACAGAAGCTCCCTGCAAACACGCAAGACTAGCAGTCCTGGAAGAAAGGATATGGTGGAGACATGGCTTAGCCACAGCCTAAGGGATGTTTCCAGAATGAAACTTTCACTCTGCAGCGGAGTGTGCGCTGATATGAAACTTCCTGGCTGATTAAAATTGTGTGCCGGAACCGGGACTCGAACCTGGGACCTTTGTCTTTCGCAGGCAAGCGCTCTACCGACTGAGCTACCCCGACACGACTCACGTTGCCGCCTCACAACTTTACTTCCGCCAGTACCTCGCCTCCTACTTTCCAAACTTCACAGAAGCTCTCTTGCAAACACGCAAGACTAGCACTCCTGGAAGAAAGGATATGGTGGAGACATGGCTTAGCCACAACCTAAGGGATGTTTCCAGAATGAAACTTTCACTCTGCAGCGGAGTGTGCGCTGATATGAAACTTCCTCGCAGATTAAAATTGTGTGCCGGAACCGGCACTCGAACCTGGGACCTTTGCCTTTCGCGGGCAAGCGCTCTGCCGACTGAGCTACCCCGACACGACTCACGATGCCGCCTCACAACTTTACTTCCGCCAGTACCTCGCCTCCTACTTTCCAAACTTCACAGAAGCTCTCTTGCAAACACGCAAGACTAGCACTCCTGGAAGAAAGGATATGGTGGAGACATGGCTTAGCCACAGCCTAAGGGATGTTTCCAGAATGAAACTTTCACTCTGCAGCGGAGTGTGCGCTGATATGAAACTTCCTGGCAGATTAAAATTGTGTGCCGGAACCGGGACTCGAACCTGGGACCTTTGCCTTTCGCGGGCAAGCGCTCTACCGACTGAGCTACCCCGACAAGACTCACAATGCCACCTCACAACTTTACTTCCGCCAGTACCTCGCCTCCTACTTTCCAAACTTCACAGAAGCTCTCTTGCAAACACGCAAGACTAGCACTCCTGGAAGAAAGGATATGGTGGAGACATGGCTTAGCCACAGCCTAAGGGATGTTTCCAGAATGAAACTTTCACTCTGCAGCGGAGTGTGCGCTGATATGAAACTTCCTGGCAGATTAAAATTGTGTGCCGGAACCGGGACTCGAAACTGGGACCTTTACCTTTGGCGGGTAAGCGCTCTACCGACTGAGCTACCCCGACACGACTCACGATGCCGCCTCACAACTTTACTTCCGCCAGTACCTCGCCTCCTACTTTACAAACTTCACAGAAGCTCTCTTGCAAACACGCAAGACTAGCACTCCTGGAAGAAAGAATATGGTGGAGACATGGCTTAGCCACAGCCTAAGGGATGTTTCCAGAATGAAACTTTCACTCTGCAGCGGAGTGTGCGCTGATATGAAACTTCCTGGCAGATTAAAATTGTGTGCCGGAACCGGGACTCGAACCTGGGACCTTTGCCTTTCGCGGGCAAGCGCTCTACCGACTGAGCTACCCCGACACGACTCACGATGCTGCCTCACAACTTTACTTCCGCCAGTACCTCGCCTCCTACTTTCCAAACTTCACAGAAGCTCTCTTGCAAACACGCAAGACTAGCACTCCTGGAAGAAAGGATATGGTGGAGACATGGCTTAGCCACAGCCTAAGGGATGTTTCCAGAATGAAACTTTCACTCTGCAGCGGAGTGTGCGCTGATATGAAACTTCCTGGCAGATTAAAATTGTGTGCCGGAACCGGGACTCGAACCTGGGACCTTTGCCTTTCGCGGGCAAGCGCTCTACCGACTGAGCTACCCCGACACGACTCACGATGCTGCCTCACAACTTTACTTCCGCCAGTACCTCGCCTCCTACTTTCCAAACTTCACAGAAGCTCTCTTGCAAACACGCAAGACTAGCACTCCTGGAAGAAAGGATATGGTGGAGACATGGCTTAGCCACAGCCTAAGGGATGTTTCCAGAATGAAACTTTCACTCTGCAGCGGAGTGTGCGCTGATATGAAACTTCCTGAGAGATTAAAATTGTGTGCCGGATCCGGGACTCGAACCTGGGACCTTTACCTTTCGCGGGCAAGCGCCCTACCGACTTAGCTACCCCGACACGACTCACGATGCCGCCTCACAACTTTACTTCCGCCAGTATCTCGCCTCCTACTTTCCAAACTTCACAGAAGCTCTCTTGCAAACACGCAAGACTAGCACTCCTGGAAGAAAGGATATGGTGGAGACATGGCTTAGCCACAGCCTAAGGGATGTTTCCAGAATGAAACTTTCACTCTGCAGCGGAGAGTGCGCTGATATGAATCTTCCTGGCAGATTAAAATTGTGTGCCGGATCCGGAACTCGAACCTGAGACCTTTGCATTTCGCGAGCAAGCGCTCTACCGACTGAGCTACCCCAACACGACTCACGATGCCGCCTCACAACTTTACTTCCGCCAGTACCTCGCCTCCTACTTTCCTAACTTCACAGAAGCTCCCTGCAAACACGCAAGGCTAGCAGTCCTGGAAGAAAGGATATGGTGGAGACATGGCTTAGCCACAGCCTAAGGGATGTTTCCAGAATGAAACTTTCACTCTGCAGCGGAGTGTGCGCTGATATGAAACTTCCTGGCTGATTAAAATTATGTGCCGGAACCGGGACTCGAACCTGGGACCTTTGTCTTTCGCAGGCAAGCGCTCTACCGACTGAGCTACCCCGACACGTCTCACGATGCCGCCTCACAACTTTACTTCTGCCAGTACCACGCCTCCTACTTTCCAAACTTCACAGAAGCTCTCTTGCAAACACGCAAGACTAGCACTCCTGGAAGAAACGATATGTTGGAGACATGGCTTAGCCACAGCCTAAGGGATGTTTCCAGAATGAAACTTTCACTCTGCAGCGGAGTGTGCGCAGATATGAAACTTCCTGAGAGATTAAAATTGTGTGCCGGATCCGGGACTCGAACCTGGGACCTTTACCTTTCGCGGGCAAGCGCCCTACCGACTTAGCTACCCCGACACGACTCACGATGCCGCCTCACAACTTTACTTCCGCCAGTATCTCGCCTCCTACTTTCCAAACTTCACAGAAGCTCTCTTGCAAACACGCAAGACTAGCACTCCTGGAAGAAAGGATATGGTGGAGACATGGCTTAGCCACAGCCTAAGGGATGTTTCCAGAATGAAACTTTCACTCTGCAGCGGAGAGTGCGCTGATATGAATCTTCCTGGCAGATTAAAATTGTGTGCCGGATCCGGAACTCGAACCTGAGACCTTTGCTTTTCGCGAGCAAGCGCTCTACCGACTGAGCTACCCCAACACGACTCACGATGCCGCCTCACAACTTTACTTCCGCCAGTACCTCGCCTCCTACTTTCCTAACTTCACAGAAGCTCCCTGCAAACACGCAAGGCTAGCAGTCCTGGAAGAAAGGATATGGTGGAGACATGGCTTAGCCACAGCCTAAGGGATGTTTCCAGAATGAAACTTTCACTCTGCAGCGGAGTGTGCGCTGATATGAAACTTCCTGGCTGATTAAAATTGTGTGCCGGAACCGGGACTCGAACCTGGGACCTTTGTCTTTCGCAGGCAAGCGCTCTACCGACTGAGCTACCCCGACACGTCTCACGATGCCGCCTCACAACTTTACTTCTGCCAGTACCACGCCTCCTACTTTCCAAACTTCACAGAAGCTCTCTTGCAAACACGCAAGACTAGCACTCCTGGAAGAAACGATATGTTGGAGACATGGCTTAGCCACAGCCTAAGGGATGTTTCCAGAATGAAACTTTCACTCTGCAGCGGAGTGTGCGCAGATATGAAACTTCCTGAGAGATTAAAATTGTGTGCCGGATCCGGGACTCGAACCTGGGACCTTTACCTTTCGCGGGCAAGCGCCCTACAAACTTAGCTACCCCGACACGACTCACGATGCCGCCTCACAACTTTACTTCCGCCAGTATCTCGCCTCCTACTTTCCAAACTTCACAGAAGCTCTCTTGCAAACACGCAAGACTAGCACTCCTGGAAGAAAGGATATGGTGGAGACATGGCTTAGCCACAGCCTAAGGGATGTTTCCAGAATGAAACTTTCACTCTGCAGCGGAGAGTGCGCTGATATGAATCTTCCTGGCAGATTAAAATTGTGTGCCGGATCCGGAACTCGAACCTGAGACCTTTGCTTTTCGCGAGCAAGCGCTCTACCGACTGAGCTACCCCAACACGACTCACGATGCCGCCTCACAACTTTACTTCCGCCAGTACCTCGCCTCCTACTTTCCTAACTTCACAGAAGCTCCCTGCAAACACGCAAGGCTAGCAGTCCTGGAAGAAAGGATATGGTGGAGACATGGCTTAGCCACAGCCTAAGGGATGTTTCCAGAATGAAACTTTCACTCTGCAGCGGAGTGTGCGCTGATATGAAACTTCCTGGCTGATTAAAATTGTGTGCCGGAACCGGGACTCGAACCTGGGACCTTTGTCTTTCGCAGGCAAGCGCTCTACCGACTGAGCTACCCCGACACGTCTCACGATGCCGCCTCACAACTTTACTTCTGCCAGTACCACGCCTCCTACTTTCCAAACTTCACAGAAGCTCTCTTGCAAACACGCAAGACTAGCACTCCTGGAAGAAACGATATGTTGGAGACATGGCTTAGCCACAGCCTAAGGGATGTTTCCAGAATGAAACTTTCACTCTGCAGCGGAGTGTGCGCAGATATGAAACTTCCTGGCAGATTAAAATTGTGTGCCGGAACCGGGACTCGAGCCCGGGACCTTTGCCTTTCGCGGGCAAGCCCTCTACCGACTGAGCTACCCCGACACGACTCACGATGCCGCCTCACAACTTTACTTCCGCCAGTACCTCGCCTCCTACTTTCCAAACTTCACAGAAGCTCTCTTGCAAACACGCAAGACTAGCACTCCTGGAAGAAAGGATATGGTGGAGACATGGCTTAGCCACAGCCTAAGGGATGTTTCCAGAATGAAACTTTCACTCTGCAGCGGAGTGTGCGCTGATATGAAACTTCCTGGCAGATTAAAATTTTGTGCCAGAACCGGGACTCGAGCCTGGGACCTTTGCCTTTCGTGGGCAAGCCCACTACCGACTGAGCTACCCCGACACGACTCACGATGCCGCCTCACAACTTTACTTCCGCCAGTACCTCGCCTCCTACTTTCCTAACTTCACAGAAGCTCCCTGCAAACACGCAAGACTAGCAGTCCTGGAAGAAAGGATATGGTGGAGACATGGCTTAGCCACAGCCTAAGGGATGTTTCCAGAATGAAACTTTCACTCTGCAGCGGAGTGTGCGCTGATATGAAACTTCCTCGCAGATTAAAATTGAGTGCCGGAACCGGCACTCGAACCTGGGACCTTTGCCTTTCGCGGGCAAGCGCTCTGCCGACTGAGCTACCCCGACACGACTCACGATGCCGCCTCACAACTTTACTTCCGCCAGTACCTCGCCTCCTACTTTCCAAACTTCACAGAAGCTCTCTTGCAAACACGCAAGACTAGCACTCCTGGAAGAAAGGATATGGTGGAGACATGGCTTAGCCACAGCCTAAGGGATGTTTCCAGAATGAAACTTTCACTCTGCAGCGGAGTGTGCGCTGATATGAAACTTCCTCGCAGATTAAAATTGTGTGCCGGAACCGGGACTCGAACCTGGGACCTTTGCCTTTCGCGGGCAAGCGCTCTACCGACTGAGCTACCCCGACAAGACTCACGATGCCACCTCACAACTTTACTTCCGCCAGTACCTCGCCTCCTACTTTCCAAACTTCACAGAAGCTCTCTTGCAAACACGCAAGACTAGTACTCCTGGAAGAAAGGATATGGTGGAGACATGGCTTAGCCACAGCCTAAGGGATGTTTCCAGAATGAAACTTTCACTCTGCAGCGGAGTGTGCGCTGATATGAAACTTCCTGGCAGATTAAAATTGTGTGCCGGAACCGGGACTCGAACCTGGGACCTTTACCTTTGGCGGGTAAGCGCTCTTCCGACTGAGCTACCCCGACACGACTCACGATGCCGCCTCACAACTTTACTTCCGCCAGTACCTCGCCTCCTACTTTACAAACTTCACAGAAGCTCTCTTGCAAACACGCAAGACTAGCACTCCTGGAAGAAAGGATATGGTGGAGACATGGCTTAGCCACAGCCTAAGGGATGTTTCCAGAATGAAACTTTCACTCTGCAGCGGAGTGTGCGCTGATATGAAAATTCCTGTCATATTAAAATTGTGTGCCGGAACCGGGACTCGAATCTGGGACCTTTGCCTTTCGCGGGTAAGCGCTCTACTTACTGAGCTACCCCGACACGTCTCACATGCCGCCTCACAACTTTACTTCCGCCAGTACGTCGCCTCCTACTTTCCAAACTTCACAGAAGCTCTCTTGCAAACACGCAAGACTAGCACTCCTGGAAGAAAGGATATGGTGGAGACATGGCTTAGCCACAGCCTAAGGGATGTTTCCAGAATGAAACTTTCACTCTGCAGCGGAGTGTGCGCTGATATGAAACTTCCTGGCAGATTAAAATTGTGTGCCAGATCCGGAACTCGAACCTGAGACCTTTGCCTTTCGCGGGCAAGTGCTCTACCGACTGAGCTACCCCAACACGCCTCACGATGCCGCCTCACAACTTTACTTCCGCCAGTACCTCGCCTCCTACTTTCCAAACTTCACAGAAGCTCTCTTGCAAACACGCAAGACTAGCACTCCTGGAAGAAAGGATATGGTGGAGACATGGCTTAGCCACAGCCTAAGGGATGTTTCCAGAATGAAACTTTCACTCTGCAGCGGAGTGTGCGCAGATATGAAACTTCCTGGCAGATTAAAATTGTGTGCCGGAACCGGGACTCGAGCCTGGGACCTTTACCTTTCGCGGGCAAGCCCTCTACCGACTGAGCTACCCCGACACGACTCACGATGCCGCCTCACAACTTTACTTCCGCCAGTACCTCGCCTCCTACTTTCCAAACTTCACAGAAGCTCTCTTGCAAACACGCAAGACTAGCACTCCTGGAAGAAAGGATATGGTGGAGACATGGCTTAGCCACAGCCTAAGGGATGTTTCCAGAATGAAACTTTCACTCTGCAGCGGAGTGTGCGCTGATATGAAACTTCCTGGCTGATTAAAATTGTGTGCCGGAACCGGGACTCGAACCTGGGACATTTGTCTTTCGCGGGCAAGCGCTCTACCGACTGAGCTACCCCGACACGACTCACGATGCCGCCTCACAACTTTACTTCTGCCAGTACCACGCCTCCTACTTTCCAAACTTCACAGAAGCTCTCTTGCAAACACGCAAGACTAGCACTCCTGGAAGATACGATATGATGGAGACATGGCTTAGCCACAGCCTAAGGGATGTTTCCAGAATGAAACTTTCACTCTGCAGCGGAGTGTGCGCTGATATGAAACTTCCTGGCAGATTAAAATTGTGTGCCGGAACCGGGACTCGAACCTGGGACCTTTGCCTTTCGCGGGCAAGCGCTCTACCGACTGAGCTACCCCGACATGACTCACGATGCCGCCTCACAACTTTACTTCCGCCAGTACCTCGCCTCCTACTTTCCAAACTTCACAGAAGCTCTCTTGCAAACACGCAAGACTAGCACTCCTGGAAGAAAGGATATGGTGGAGACATGGCTTAGCCACAACCTAAGGGATGTTTCCGGAATGAAACTTTCACTCTGCAGCGGAGTGTGCGCTGATATGAAACTTCGTCGCAGTTTAAAATTGTGTGCCGGAACCGGCACTCGAACCTGGGACCTTTGCCTTTCGCGGGCAAGCGCTCTACCGACTGAGCTACCCCGACACGACTCACGATGCCGCCTCACAACTTTACTTCCGCCAGTACCTCGCCTCCTACTTTCCAAACTTCACAGAAGCTCTCTTGCAAACACGCAAGACTAGCACTCCTGGAAGAAAGGATATGGTGGAGACATGGCTTAGCCACAGCCTAAGGGATGTTTCCAGAATGAAACTTTCACTCTGCAGCGGAGTGTGCGCTGATATGAAACTTCCTGGCAGATTAAAATTGTGTGCCGGAACCGGGACTCGAACCTGGGACCTTTGCCTTTCGCGGGCAAGCGCTCTACCGACTGAGCTACCCCGACACGACTCATGATGCTGCCTCACAACTTTACTTCCGCCAGTACCTCGCCTCCTACTTTCCAAACTTCACAGAAGCTCTCTTGCAAACACGCAAGACTAGCACTCCTGGAAGAAAGGATATGGTGGAGACATGGCTTAGCCACAGCCTAAGGGATGTTTCCAGAATGAAACTTTCACTCTGCAGCGGAGTGTGCGCTGATATGAAACTTCCTGACAGATTAAAATTGTGTGCCGGATCCGGGACTCGAACCTGGGACCTTTACCTTTCGCGGGCAAGCGCTCTACCGACTTAGCTACCCCGACACGACTCACGATGCCGCCTCACAACTTTACTTCCGCCAGTATCTCGCCTCCTACTTTCCAAACTTCACAGAAGCTCTCTTGCAAACACGCTAGACTAGCACTCCTGGAAGAAAGGATATGGTGGAGACATGGCTTAGCCACAGCCTAAGGGATGTTTCCAGAATGAAACTTTCACTCTGCAGCAGAGTGTGCGCTGATATGAAACTTCCTGGCAGATTAAAATTGTGTGCCGGATCCGGAACTCGAACCTGAGACCTTTGCTTTTCGCGGGCAAGCGCTCTACCGACTGAGCTACCCCAACACGACTCACGATGCCGCCTCACAACTTTACTTCCGCCAGTACCTCGCCTCCTACTTTCCAAACTTCACAGAAGCTCTCTTGCAAACACGCAAGACTAGCACTCCTGGAAGAAAGAATATGGTGGAGACATGGCTTAGCCACAGCCCAAGGGATGTTTCCAGAATGAAACTTTCACTCTGCAGCGGAGTGTGCGCAGATATGAATCTTCCTGGCAGATTAAAATTGTGTGCCGGAACCGGGACTCGAGCCCGGGACCTTTGCCTTTCGCGGGCAAGCCCTCTACCGACTGAGCTACCCCGACACGACTCACGATGCCGCCTCACAACTTTACTTCCGCCAGTACCTCGCCTCCTACTTTCCAAACTTCACAGAAGCTCTCTTGCAAACACGCAAGACTAGCACTCCTGGAAGAAAGGATATGGTGGAGACATGGCTTAGCCACAGCCTAAGGGATGTTTCCAGAATGAAACTTTCACTCTGCAGCGGAGTGTGCGCTGATATGAAACTTCCTGGCAGATTAAAATTGTGTGCCAGAACCGGGACTCGAGCCTGGGACCTTTGCCTTTCGTGGGCAAGCCCTCTACCGACTGAGCTACCCTGACACGACTCACGATGCCGCCTCACAACTTTACTTCCGCCAGTACCTCGCCTCCTACTTTCCTAACTTCACAGAAGCTCCCTGCAAACACGCAAGACTAGCAGTCTTGGATGAAAGGATATGGTGGAGACATGGCTTAGCCACAGCCTAAGGGATGTTTCCAGAATGAAACTTTCACTCTGCAGCGGAGTGTGCGCTGATATGAAACTTCCTGGCTGATTAAAATTGTGTGCCGGAACCGGGACTCGAACCTGGGACCTTTGTCTTTCGCAGGCAAACGCTCTACCGACTGAGCTACCCCGACACGACTCACGATGCCGCCTCACAACTTTACTTCTGCCAGTACCACGCCTCCTACTTTCCAAACTTCACAGAAGCTCTCTTGCAAACACGCAAGACTAGCACTCCTGGAAGAAACGATATGATGGAGACATGGCTTAGCCACAGCCTAAGGGATGTTTCCAGAATGAAACTTTCACTCTGCAGCGGAGTGTGCGCTGATATGAAACTTCCTGGCAGATTAAAATTGTGTGCCGGAACCGGGACTCGAACCTGGGACCTTTGCCTTTCGCGGGCAAGCGCTCTACCGACTGAGCTACCCCGACACGACTCACGATGCCGCCTCACAACTTTACTTCCGCCAGTACCTCGCCTCCTACTTTCCAAACTTCACAGAATCTCTCTTGCAAACACGCAAGACTAGCACTCCTGGAAGAAAGGATATGGTGGAGACATGGCTTAGCCACAGCCTAAGGGATGTTTCCAGAATGATACTTTCACTCTGCAGCGGAGTGTGCGCTGATATGAAACTTCCTGGCAGATTAAAATTGTGTGCCGGAACCGGGACTCGAACCTGGCACCTTTGCCTTCCTCGGGCAAGCGCTCTACCGACTGAGCTACCCCGACACGACTCACGATGCCACCTCACAACTTTACTTCCGCCAGTACCACGCCTCCTACTTTCCAAACTTCACAGAAGCTCTCTTGCAAACAAGCAAGGCTAGCACTCCTGGAAGAAAGGATATGGTGGAGACATGGCTTACCCACAGCCTAAGGGATGTTTCCAGAATGAAACTTTCACTCTGTAGCGGAGTGTGTGCTGATATGAAACTTCCTGGCAGATTAAAATTGTGTGCCGGAACCGGGACTCGAACCTGGGACCTTTGCCTTTCGCGGGCAACCGCTCTACCGACTGAGCTACCCCGACACGGCTCACGTTGCCGCCTCACAACTTTACTTCCGCCAGTACCTCGCCTCCTACTTTCCAAACTTCACAGAAGCTCTCTTGCAAACACGCAAGACTAGCACTCCTGGAAGAAAGGATATGGTGGAGACATGGCTTAGCCACAACCTAAGGGATGTTTCCAGAATGAAACTTTCACTCTGCAGCGGAGAGTGCGCTGATATGAATCTTCCTGGCAGATTAAAATTGTGTGCCGGATCCGGAACTCGAACCTGGGACCTTTGCCTTTCGCGGGCAAGCGCTCTGCCGACTGAGCTACCCCGACAAGTCTCACGATGCCGCCTCACAACTTTACTTCCGCCAGTACCTCGCCTCCTACTTTCCAAACTTCACAGAAGCTCTCTTGCAAACACGCAAGACTAGCACTCCTGGAAGAAAGGATATGGTGGAGACATGGCTTAGCCACAGCCTAAGGGATGTTTCCAGAATGAAACTTTCACTCTGCAGCGGAGTGTGCGCTGATATGAAACTTCCTGGCAGATTAAAATTGTGTGCCAGATCCGGAACTCGAACCTGAGACCTTTGCCTTTCGCGGGCAAGCGCTCTACCGACTGAGCTACCCCAACACGACTCACGATGCCGCCTCACAACTTTACTTCCGCCAGTACCTCACCTCCTACTTTACAAACTTCACAGAAGCTCTCTTGCAAACACGCAAGACTAGCACTCCTGGAAGAAAGGATATGGTGGAGACATGGCTTAGCCACAGCCTAAGGGATGTTTCCAGAATGAAACTTTCACTCTGCAGCGGAGTGTGCGCTGATATGAAACTTCCTGGCAGATTAAAATTGTGTCCCGGAACCGGGACTCGAGCCTGGGACCTTTGCCTTTCGCGGGCAAGCCCTCTACCGACTGAGCTACCCCGACACGACTCACGATGCCGCCTCACAACTTTACTTCCGCCAGTACCTCGCCTCCTACTTTCCAAACTTCACAGAAGCTCTCTTGCAAACACGCAAGACTAGCACTCCTGGAAGAAAGGATATGGTGGAGACATGGCTTAGCCACAGCCTAAGGGATGTTTCCAGAATGAAACTTTCACTCTGCAGCGGAGTGTGCGCTGATATGAAACTTCCTGACAGATTAAAATTGTGTGCCGGATCCGGGACTCGAACCTGGGACCTTTACCTTTCGCGGGCAAGCGCTCTACCGACTTAGCTACCCCGACACGACTCACGATGCCGCCTCACAACTTTACTTCCGCCAGTATCTCGCCTCCTACTTTCCAAACTACACAGAAGCTCTCTTGCAAACACGCAAGACTAGCACTCCTGGAAGAAAGGATATGGTGGAGACATGGCTTAGCCACAGCCTAAGGGATGTTTCCAGAATGAAACTTTCACTCTGCAGCAGAGTGTGCGCTGATATGAAACTTCCTGGCAGATTAAAATTGTGTGCCGGATCCGGAACTCGAACCTGAGACCTTTGCTTTTCGCGGGCAAGCGCTCTACCGACTGAGCTACCCCAACACGACTCACGATGCCGCCTCACAACTTTACTTCCGCCAGTACCTCGCCTCCTACTTTCCAAACTTCACAGAAGCTCTCTTGCAAACACGCAAGACTAGCACTCCTGGAAGAAAGAATATGGTGGAGACATGGCTTAGCCACAGCCCAAGGGATGTTTCCAGAATGAAACTTTCACTCTGCAGCGGAGTGTGCGCAGATATGAATCTTCCTGGCAGATTAAAATTGTGTGCCGGAACCGGGACTCGAGCCCGGGACCTTTGCCTTTCGCGGGCAAGCCCTCTACCGACTGAGCTACCCCGACACGACTCACGATGCCGCCTCACAACTTTACTTCCGCCAGTACCTCGCCTCCTACTTTCCAAACTTCACAGAAGCTCTCTTGCAAACACGCAAGACTAGCACTCCTGGAAGAAAGGATATGGTGGAGACATGGCTTAGCCACAGCCTAAGGGATGTTTCCAGAATGAAACTTTCACTCTGCAGCGGAGTGTGCGCTGATATGAAACTTCCTGGCAGATTAAAATTGTGTGCCAGAACCGGGACTCGAGCCTGGGACCTTTGCCTTTCGTGGGCAAGCCCTCTACCGACTGAGCTACCCTGACACGACTCACGATGCCGCCTCACAACTTTACTTCCGCCAGTACCTCGCCTCCTACTTTCCTAACTTCACAGAAGCTCCCTGCAAACACGCAAGACTAGCAGTCCTGGATGAAAGGATATGGTGGAGACATGGCTTAGCCACAGCCTAAGGGATGTTTCCAGAATGAAACTTTCACTCTGCAGCGGAGTGTGCGCTGATATGAAACTTCCTGGCTGATTAAAATTGTGTGCCGGAACCGGGACTCGAACCTGGGACCTTTGTCTTTCGCAGGCAAACGCTCTACCGACTGAGCTACCCCGACACGACTCACGATGCCGCCTCACAACTTTACTTCTGCCAGTACCACGCCTCCTACTTTCCAAACTTCACAGAAGCTCTCTTGCAAACACGCAAGACTAGCACTCCTGGAAGAAACGATATGATGGAGACATGGCTTAGCCACAGCCTAAGGGATGTTTCCAGAATGAAACTTTCACTCTGCAGCGGAGTGTGCGCTGATATGAAACTTCCTGGCAGATTAAAATTGTGTGCCGGAACCGGGACTCGAACCTGGGACCTTTGCCTTTCGCGGGCAAGCGCTCTACCGACTGAGCTACCCCGACACGACTCACGATGCCGCCTCACAACTTTACTTCCGCCAGTACCTCGCCTCCTACTTTCCAAACTTCACAGAATCTCTCTTGCAAACACGCAAGACTAGCACTCCTGGAAGAAAGGATATGGTGGAGACATGGCTTAGCCACAGCCTAAGGGATGT
Organism: Locusta migratoria; assembly: GCA_026315105.1. Classification (NCBI taxonomy): domain Eukaryota; kingdom Metazoa; phylum Arthropoda; class Insecta; order Orthoptera; family Acrididae; genus Locusta; species Locusta migratoria. Next base: position 108,534,440 of record CM048745.1, read on the forward strand.
TTCCAGAATGATACTTTCACTCTGCAGCGGAGTGTGCGCTGATATGAAACTTCCTGGCAGATTAAAATTGTGTGCCGGAACCGGGACTCGAACCTGGCACCTTTGCCTTCCTCGGGCAAGCGCTCTACCGACTGAGCTACCCCGACACGACTCACGATGCCACCTCACAACTTTACTTCCGCCAGTACCACGCCTCCTACTTTCCAAACTTCACAGAAGCTCTCTTGCAAACAAGCAAGGCTAGCACTCCTGGAAGAAAGGATATGGTGGAGACATGGCTTACCCACAGCCTAAGGGATGTTTCCAGAATGAAACTTTCACTCTGTAGCGGAGTGTGTGCTGATATGAAACTTCCTGGCAGATTAAAATTGTGTGCCGGAACCGGGACTCGAACCTGGGACCTTTGCCTTTCGCGGGCAACCGCTCTACCGACTGAGCTACCCCGACACGGCTCACGTTGCCGCCTCACAACTTTACTTCCGCCAGTACCTCGCCTCCTACTTTCCAAACTTCACAGAAGCTCTCTTGCAAACACGCAAGACTAGCACTCCTGGAAGAAAGGATATGGTGGAGACATGGCTTAGCCACAACCTAAGGGATGTTTCCAGAATGAAACTTTCACTCTGCAGCGGAGTGTGCGCTGATATGAAACTTCCTCGCAGATTAAAATTGTGTGCCGGAACCGGCACTCGAACCTGGGACCTTTGCCTTTCGCGGGCAAGCGCTCTGCCGACTGAGCTACCCCGACAAGTCTCACGATGCCGCCTCACAACTTTACTTCCGCCAGTACCTCGCCTCCTACTTTCCAAACTTCACAGAAGCTCTCTTGCAAACACGCAAGACTAGCACTCCTGGAAGAAAGGATATGGTGGAGACATGGCTTAGCCACAGCCTAAGGGATGTTTCCAGAATGAAACTTTCACTCTGCAGCGGAGTGTGCGCTGATATGAAACTTCCTGGCAGATTAAAATTGTGTGCCAGATCCGGAACTCGAACCTGAGACCTTTGCCTTTCGCGGGCAAGCGCTCTACCGACTGAGCTACCCCAACACGACTCACGATGCCGCCTCACAACTTTACTTCCGCCAGTACCTCACCTCCTACTTTACAAACTTCACAGAAGCTCTCTTGCAAACACGCAAGACTAGCACTCCTGGAAGAAAGGATATGGTGGAGACATGGCTTAGCCACAGCCTAAGGGATGTTTCCAGAATGAAACTTTCACTCTGCAGCGGAGTGTGCGCTGATATGAAACTTCCTGGCAGATTAAAATTGTGTCCCGGAACCGGGACTCGAGCCTGGGACCTTTGCCTTTCGCGGGCAAGCCCTCTACCGACTGAGCTACCCCGACACGACTCACGATGCCGCCTCACAACTTTACTTCCGCCAGTACCTCGCCTCCTACTTTCCAAACTTCACAGAAGCTCTCTTGCAAACACGCAAGACTAGCACTCCTGGAAGAAAGGATATGGTGGAGACATGGCTTAGCCACAGCCTAAGGGATGTTTCCAGAATGAAACTTTCACTCTGCAGCGGAGTGTGCGCTGATATGAAACTTCCTGGCAGATTAAAATTGTGTGCCGGAACCGGGACTCGACCCTGGGACCTTTGCCTTTCGTGGGCAAGCCCTCTACCGACTGAGCTACCCCGACACGACTCACGATGCTGCCTCACAACTTTACTTCCGCCAGTACCTCGCCTCCTACTTTCCTAACTTCACAGAAGCTCTCTGCAAACACGCAAGACTAGCACTCCTGGAAGAAAGGATATGGTGGAGACATGGCTTAGCCACAGCCTAAGGGATGTTTCCAGAATGAAACTTTCACTCTGCAGCGGAGTGTGCGCTGATATGAAACTTCCTGGCAGATTAAAATTGTGTGCCGGAACCGGGACTCGAACCTGGGACCTTTGTCTTTCGCGGGCAAACGCTCTACCGACTAAGCTACCCCGACACGACTCACGATGCCGCCTCACAACTTTACTTCCGCCAGTACCTCGCCTCCTACTTTCCAAACTTCACAGAAGCTCTCTTGCAAACACGCAAGACTAGCACTCCTGGAAGAAAGGATATGGTGGAGACATGGCTTAGCCACAGCCTAAGGGATGTTTCCAGAATGATACTTTCACTCTGCAGCGGAGTGTGCGCTGATATGAAACTTCCTGGCAGATTAAAATTGTGTGCCGGAACCTGGACTCGAACCTGGGACCTTTGCCGATCGCGGGTAAGCGCTCTACCTACTGAGCTACCCCGACACGACTCACGATGCCGCCTCACAACTTTACTTCCGCCAGTACCTCGCCTCCTACTTTCCAAACTTCACAGAAGCTCTCTTGCAAACACGCAAGACTAGCACTCCTGGAAGAAAGGATATGGTGGAGACATGGCTTAGCCACAGCCTAAGGGATGTTTCCAGAATGAAACTTTCACTCTGCAGCGGAGTGTGCGCTGATATGAAACTTCCTCGCAGATTAAAATTGTGTGCCGGATCCGGAACTCGAACCTGGGACCTTTGCCTTTCGCGGGCAAGCGCTCTACCGACTGAGCGACCCCAACACGACTCACGATGCCGCCTCACAACATTACTTCCGCCAGTACCTCGCCTCCTACTTTCCAAACTTCACAGAAGCTCTCTTGCAAACACGCAAGACTAGCACTCCTGGAAGAAAGGATATGGTGGAGACATGGCTTAGCCACAGCCTAAGGGATGTTTCCAGAATGAAACTTTCACTCTGCAGCGGAGTGTGCGCAGATATGAAACTTCCTGGCAGATTAAAATTGTGTGCCGGAACCGGGACTCGAGCCTGGGACCTTTGCCTTTCGCGGGCAAGCGCTCTGCCGACTGAGCTACCCCGACACGACTCACGATGCCGCCTCACAACTTTACTTCCGCCAGTACCTCGCCTCCTACTTTCCAAACTTCACAGAAGCTCTCTTGCAAACACGCAAGACTAGCACTCCTGGAAGAAAGGATATGGTGGAGACATGGCTTAGCCACAGCCTAAGGGATGTTTCCAGAATGAAACTGTCACTCTGCAGCGGAGTGTGCGCTGATATGAAACTTCCTGGCAGATTAAAATTGTGTGCCGGAACCGGGACTCGAACCTGGGACCTTTGCCTTTCGCGGGCAAGCGCTCTACCGACTGAGCTACCCCGACAAGACTCACGATGCCGCCTCACAACTTTACTTCCGCCAGTACCTCGCCTCCTACTTTCCAAACTTCACAGAAGCTCGCTTGCAAACACGCAAGACTAGCACTCCTGGAAGAAAGGATATGGTGGAGACATGGCTTAGCCACAGCCTAAGGGATGTTTCCAGAATGAAACTTTCACTCTGCAGCGGAGTGTGCGCTGATATGAAACTTCCTGGCAGATTAAAATTGTGTGCCGGAACCGGGACTCGAAACTGGGACCTTTACCTTTGGCGGGTAAGCGCTCTACCGACTGAGCTACCCCGACACGACTCACGATGCCGCCTCACAACTTTACTTCCGCCAGTACCTCGCCTCCTACTTTACAAACTTCACAGAAGCTCTCTTGCAAACACGCAAGACTAGCACTCCTGGAAGAAAGAATATGGTGGAGACATGGCTTAGCCACAGCCTAAGGGATGTTTCCAGAATGAAACTTTCACTCTGCAGCGGAGTGTGCGCTGATATGACACTTCCTGGCATATTAAAATTGTGTGCCGGAACCGGGACTCGAATCTGGGACCTTTGCCTTTCGCGGGTAAGCGCTCTACTTACTGAGCTACCCCGACACGTCTCACATGCCGCCTCACAACTTTACTTCCGCCAGTACCTCGCCTCCTACTTTCCAAACTTCACAGAAGCTCTCTTGCAAACACGCAAGAATAGCACTCCTGGAAGAAAGGATATGGTGGAGACATGGCTTAGCCACAGCCTAAGGGATGTTTCCAGAATGAAACTTTCACTCTGCAGCGGAGTGTGCGCTGATATGAAACTTCCTGGCAGATTAAAATTGTGTGCCAGATCCGGAACTCGAACCTGAGACCTTTGCCTTTCGCGGGCAAGCGCTCTACCGACTGAGCTACCCCAACACGACTCACGATGCCGCCTCACAACTTTACTTCCGCCAGTACCTCGCCTCCTACTTTCCAAACTTCACAGAAGCTCTCTTGCAAACACGCAAGACTAGCACTCCTGGAAGAAAGGATATGGTGGAGACATGGCTTAGCCACAGCCTAAGGGATGTTTCCAGAATGAAACTTTCACTCTGCAGCGGAGTGTGCGCAGATATGAAACTTCCTGGCAGATTAAAATTGTGTGCCGGAACCGGGACTCGAGCCTGGGACCTTTGCCTTTCGCGGGCAAGCCCTCTACCGACTGAGCTACCCCGACACGACTCACGATGCCGCCTCACAACTTTACTTCCGCCAGTAGATCGCCTCCTACTTTCCAAACTTCACAGAAGCTCTCTTGCAAACACGCAAGACTAGCACTCCTGGAAGAAAGGATATGGTGGAGACATGGCTTAGCCACAGCCTAAGGGATGTTTCCAGAATGAAACTTTCACTCTGCAGCGGAGTGTGCGCTGATATGAAACTTCCTGGCAGATTAAAATTGTGTGCCGGAACCGGGACTCGAGCCTGGGACCTTTGCCTTTCGTGGGCAAGCCCTCTACCGACTGAGCTACCCCGACACGACTCACGATGCTGCCTCACAACTTTACTTCCGCCAGTACCTCGCCTCCTACTTTCGTAACTTCACAGAAGCTCTCTGCAAACACGCAAGACTAGCACTCCTGGAAGAAAGAATATGGTGGAGACATGGCTTAGCCACAGCCTAAGGGATGTTTCCAGAATGAAACTTTCACTCTGCAGCGGAGTGTGCGCTGATATGAAACTTCCTGGCAGATTAAAATTGTGTGCCGGAACCGGGACTCGAACCTGGGACCTTTGTCTTTCGCGGGCAAGCGCTCTACCGACTGAGCTACCCCGACACGACTCACGATGCCGCCTCACAACTTTACTTCCGCCAGTACCTCGCCTCCTAGTTTCCAAACTTCACAGAAGCTCTCTTGCAAACACGCAAGACTAGCACTCCTGGAAGAAAGGATATGGTGGAGAAATGGCTTAGCCACAGCCTAAGGGATGTTTCCAGAATGAAACTTTCACTCTGCAGCGGAGTGTGCGCTGATATGAAACTTCCTGGCAGATTAAAATTGTGTGCCGGAACCGGGACACGCGCCTGGGACCTTTGCCTTTCGCGGGCAAGCCCTCTACCGACTGAGCTACCCAGACACGACTCCCAATGCCGCCTCACAACATAATTTCCGCCAGTACCTCGCCTCCTACTTTCCAAACTTCACAGAAGCTCTCTGTAAACACGCAAGACTAGCAGTCCTGGAAGAAAGGATATGGTGGAGACATGGCTTAGCCACAGCCTAAGGGATGTTTCCAGAATGAAACTTTCACTCTGCAGCGGAGTGTGCGCTGATATGAAACTTCCTGGCAGATTAAAATTGTGTGCCGGAACCGGGACTCGAAACTGGGACCTTTACCTTTGGCGGGTAAGCGCTCTACCGACTGAGCTACCCCGACACGACTCACGATGCCGCCTCACAACTTTACTTCCGCCAGTACCTCGCCTCCTACTTTACAAACTTCACAGAAGCTCTCTTGCAAACACGCAAGACTAGCACTCCTGGAAGAAAGAATATGGTGGAGACATGGCTTAGCCACAGCCTAAGGGATGTTTCCAGAATGAAACTTTCACTCTGCAGCGGAGTGTGCGCTGATATGACACTTCCTGGCATATTAAAATTGTGTGCCGGAACCGGGACTCGAATCTGGGACCTTTGCCTTTCGCGGGTAAGCGCTCTACTTACTGAGCTACCCCGACACGTCTCACATGCCGCCTCACAACTTTACTTCCGCCAGTACCTCGCCTCCTACTTTCCAAACTTCACAGAAGCTCTCTTGCAAACACGCAAGACTAGCACTCCTGGAAGAAAGGATATGGTGGAGACATGGCTTAGCCACAGCCTAAGGGATGTTTCCAGAATGAAACTTTCACTCTGCAGCGGAGTGTGCGCTGATATGAAACTTCCTGGCAGATTAAAATTGTGTGCCAGATCCGGAACTCGAACCTGAGACCTTTGCCTTTCGCGGGCAAGCGCTCTACCGACTGAGCTACCCCAACACGACTCACGATGCCGCCTCACAACTTTACTTCCGCCAGTACCTCGCCTCCTACTTTCCAAACTTCACAGAAGCTCTCTTGCAAACACGCAAGACTAGCACTCCTGGAAGAAAGGATATGGTGGAGACATGGCTTAGCCACAGCCTAAGGGATGTTTCCAGAATGAAACTTTCACTCTGCAGCGGAGTGTGCGCAGATATGAAACTTCCTGGCAGATTAAAATTGTGTGCCGGAACCGGGACTCGAGCCTGGGACCTTTGCCTTTCGCGGGCAAGCCCTCTACCGACTGAGCTACCCCGACACGACTCACGATGCCGCCTCACAACTTTACTTCCGCCAGTACCTCGCCTCCTACTTTCCAAACTTCACAGAAGCTCTCTTGCAAACACGCAAGACTAGCACTCCTGGAAGAAAGGATATGGTGGAGACATGGCTTAGCCACAGCCTAAGGGATGTTTCCAGAATGAAACTTTCACTCTGCAGCGGAGTGTGCGCTGATATGAAACTTCCTGGCAGATTAAAATTGTGTGCCGGAACCGGGACTCGAGCCTGGGACCTTTGCCTTTCGTGGGCAAGCCCTCTACCGACTGAGCTACCCCGACACGACTCACGATGCTGCCTCACAACTTTACTTCCGCCAGTACCTCGCCTCCTACTTTCGTAACTTCACAGAAGCTCTCTGCAAACACGCAAGACTAGCACTCCTGGTAGAAAGGATATGGTGGAGACATGGCTTAGCCACAGCCTAAGGGATGTTTCCAGAATGAAACTTTCACTCTGCAGCGGAGTGTGCGCTGATATGAAACTTCCTGGCAGATTAAAATTGTGTGCCGGAACCGGGACTCGAACCTGGGACCTTTGTCTTTCGCGGGCAAGCGCTCTACCGACTGAGCTACCCCGACACGACTCACGATGCCGCCTCACAACTTTACTTCCGCCAGTACCTCGCCTCCTACTTTCCAAACTTCACAGAAGCTCTCTTGCAAACACGCAAGACTAGCACTCCTGGAAGAAAGGATATGGTGGAGAAATGGCTTAGCCACAGCCTAAGGGATGTTTCCAGAATGAAACTTTCACTCTGCAGCGGAGTGTGCGCTGATATGAAACTTCCTGGCAGATTAAAATTGTGTGCCGGAACCGGGACACGCGCCTGGGACCTTTGCCTTTCGCGGGCAAGCCCTCTACCGACTGAGCTACCCCGACACGACTCACAATGCCGCCTCACAACATAATTTCCGCCAGTACCTCGCCTCCTACTTTCCAAACTTCACAGAAGCTCTGTGTAAACACGCAAGACTAGCAGTCCTGGAAGAAAGGATATGGTGGAGACATGGCTTAGCCACAGCCTAAGGGATGTTTCCAGAATGAAACTTTCACTCTGCAGCGGAGTGTGCGCTGATATGAAACTTCCTGGCAGATTAAAATTGTGTGCCGGAACCGGGACTCGAACCTGGGACCTTTGCCTTTCGCGGGCAAGCGCTCTACCGACTGAGCTACCCCGACACGACTCACGATGCCGCCTCACAACTTTACTTCCGCCAGTACCTCGCCTCCTACTTTCCAAACTTCACAGAAGCTCTCTTGCAAACACGCAAGACTAGCACTCCTGGAAGAAAGGATATGGTGGAGACATGGCTTAGCCACAGCCTAAGGGATGTTTCCAGAATGATACTTTCACTCTGCAGCGGAGTGTGCGCTGATATGAAACTTCCTGGCAGATTAAAATTGTGTGCCGGAACCTGGACTCGAACCTGGGACCTTTGCCGATCGCGGGTAAGCGCTCTACCTACTGAGCTACCCCGACACGACTCACGATGCCGCCTCACAACTTTACTTCCGCCAGTACCTCGCCTCCTACTTTCCAAACTTCACAGAAGCTCTCTTGCAAACACGCAAGACTAGCACTCCTGGAAGAAAGGATATGGTGGAGACATTGCTTAGCCACAGCCTAAGGGATGTTTCCAGAATGAAACTTTCACTCTGCAGCGGAGTGTGCGCTGATATGAAACTTCCTCGCAGATTAAAATTGTGTGCCGGATCCGGAACTCGAACCTGGGACCTTTGCCTTTCGCGGGCAAGCGCTCTACCGACTGAGCTACCCCAACACGACTCACGATGCCGCCTCACAACATTACTTCCGCCAGTACCTCGCCTCCTACTTTCCAAACTTCACAGAAGCTCTCTTGCAAACACGCAAGACTAGCACTCCTGGAAGAAAGGATATGGTGGAGACATGGCTTAGCCACAGCCTAAGGGATGTTTCCAGAATGAAACTTTCACTCTGCAGCGGAGTGTGCGCAGATATGAAACTTCCTGGCAGATTAAAATTGTGTGCCGGAACCGGGACTCGAGCCTGGGACCTTTGCCTTTCGCGGGCAAGCCCTCTACCGACTAAGCTACCCCGACACGACTCACGATGCCGCCTCACAACTTTACTTCCGCCAGTACCTCGCCTCCTACTTTCCTAACTTCACAGAAGCTCTCTGCAAACACGCAAGACTAGCACTCCTGGAAGAAAGGATATTGTGGAGACATGGCTTAGCCACAGCCTAAGGGATGTTTCCACAATGAAACTTTCACTCTGCAGCGGAGTGTGCGCTGATATGAAACTTCCTGGCAGATTAAAATTGTGTGCCGGAACCGGGACACGAACCTGGGTACTTTGCCTTTCGCGGGCAAGCGCTCTACCGACTGAGCTACCCCGACACGACTCACGATGCCGCCTCACAACTTTACTTCCGCCAGTACCTCGCCTCCTACTTTCCAAACTCCACAGAAGCTCTCTTGCAAACACGCATGACTAGCACTCCTGGAAGAAAGGATATGGTGGAGACATGGCTTAGCCACAGCCTAAGGGATGTTTCCAGAATGAAACTTTCACTCTGCAGCGGAGTGTGCGCTGATATGAAACTTCCTGGCAGATTAAAATTGTGTGCCGGAACCGGGACTCGAATCTGGGACCTTTGCCAAACGCGGGTAAGCGCTCTACTTACTGAGCTACCCCGACACGTCTCACATGCCGCCTCACAACTTTACTTCCGCCAGTACCTCGCCTCCTACTTTCCAAACTTCACAGAAGCTCTCTTGCAAACACGCAAGACTAGCACTCCTGGAAGAAAGGATATGGTGGAGACATGGCTTAGCCATAGCCTAAGGGATGTTTCCAGAATGAAACTTTCACTCTGCAGCGGAGTGTGCACTGATATGAAACTACCTGGCAGATTACAATTGTGTGCCGGAACCGGGACTCGAACCTGGGACCTTTTCCTTTCGCGGGCAAGCGCTCTACCGACTGAGCTACCCCGACACGACTCACGATGCCGCCTCACAACTTTACTTCCGCCAGTACCTCGCCTCCTACTTTCCAAACTTCACAGAAGCTCTCTTGCAAACACGCAAGACTAGCACTCCTGGAAGAAAGGATATGGTGGAGACATGGCTTAGCCACAGCCTAAGGGATGTTTCCAGAATGAAACTTACAATCTGCAGCGGAGTGTGCGCAGATATGAAACTTCCTGGCAGATTAAAATTGTGTGCCGGAACCGGGACTCGAGCCTGGGACCTTTGCCTTTCGCGGGCAAGCCCTCTACCGACTGAGCTACCCCGACACGAATCACGATGCCGCCTCACAACTTTACTTCCGCCAGTACCTCGCCTCCTACTTTCCTAACTTCACAGAAGCTCTCTGCAAACACGCAAGACTAGCACTCCTGGAAGAAAGGATATGGTGGAGGCATGGCTTAGCCACAGCCTAAGGGATGTTTCCAGAATGAAACTTTCACTCTGCAGCGGAGTGTGCGCTGATATGAAACTTCCTGGCAGATTAAAATTGTGTGCCGGAACCGGGTCACGAACCTGGGTCCTTTGCCTTTCGCGGGCAAGCGCTCTACCGACTGAGCTACCCCGACACGACTCACGATGCCGCCTCACAACTTTACTTCCGCCAGTACCTCGCCTCCTACTTTCCAAACTTCACCGAAGCTCTCTTGCAAACACGCAAGACTAGCACTCCTGAAAGAAAGGATATGGTGGAGACATGGCTTAGCCACAGCCTAAGGGATGTTTCCAGAATGAAACTTTCACTCTGCAGAGGAGTGTGCGCTGATATGAAACTTCCTGGCAGATTAAAATTGTGTGCCGGAACCGGGACTCGAACCTGGGACCTTTGCCTTTCGCGGGCAAGCGCTCTACCGACTGAGCTACCCCGACACGACTCACGATGCCGCCTCACAACTTTACTTCCGCCAGTACCTCGCCTCCTACTTTCCAAACTTCACAGAAGCTCTCTTGCAAACACGCAAGACTAGCACTCCTGGAAGAAAGGATATGGTGGAGACATGGCTTAGCCACAGCCTAAGGGATGTTTCCAGAATGAAACTTTCACCCTGCAGCGTAGTGTGCGCTGATATGAAACTTCCTGGCAGATTAAAATTGTGTGCCGGAACCGGCACTCGAACCTGGGACCTTTGCCTTTCGCGGGCAAGCCCTCTACAGACTGAGCTACCCCGACACGACTCACGATGCCACCTCACAAATTTACTTCCGCCAGTACCTCGCCTCCTACTTTCCTAACTCCACAGAAGCTCTCTGCAAACACGCAAGACTAGCACTCCTGAAAGAAAGGATATGGTGGAGACATGGCTTAGCCACAGCCTAAGGGATGTTTCCAGAATGAAACTTTCACTCTGCAGAGGAGTGTGCGCTGATATGAAACTTCCTGGCAGATTAAAATTGTGTGCCGGAACCGGGACTCGAACCTGGGACCTTTGCCTTTCGCGGGTAAGCGCTCTACCGACTGAGCTACCCCGTCACGACTCACGATGCCGCCTCACAACTTTACTTCTGCCAGTACCTCGCCTCCTACTTTCCAAACTTCACAGAAGCCCTCTTGCAAACACGCAAGACTAGCACTCCTGGAAGAAAGGATATGGTGGAGACATGGCTTAGCCACAGCCTAAGGGATGTTTCCAGAATGAAACTTTCACTCTGCAGCGGAGTGTGCGCTGATATGAAACTTCCTCGCAGATTAAAATTGTGTGCCGGAACCGGGACTCGATCCTGAGACCTTTGCCAATCGCGGGTAAGCGCTCTACCGACTGAGCTACCCCGACACGACTCACGATGCCGCCTCACAACTTTACTTCCGCCAGTACCTCGCCTCCTACTTTCCAAACTTCACAGAAGCTCTCTTGCAAACACGCAAGACTAGCACTCCTGGAAGAAAGGATATGGTGGAGATGTGGCTTAGCCTCAGCCTAAGGGATGTTTCCAGAATGAAACTTTCACTCTGCAGCAGAGTGTGCGCTGATATGAAACTTCCTGGCAGATTAAAATTGTGTGCCGGAACTGGGACTCGAACCTGGGACCTTTGCCTTTCGCGGGCAAGCGCTCTACCGACTGAGCTACCCCGACACGACTCACGATGCCGCCTCACAACTTTACTTCCGCCAGTACTTCGCCTCCTACTTTCCAAACTTCACAGAAGCTCTCTTGCAAACACGCAAGACTAGCACTCCTGGAAGAAAGGATATGGTGGAGACATGGCTGAGCCACAGCCTAAGGGATGTTTCCAGAATGAAACTTTCACTCTGCAGCAGAGTGTGCGCTGATGTGAAACTTCCTGGCAGATTAAAATTGTGTGCCGGAACTGGGACTCGAACCTGGGACCTTTGCCTTTCGCGGGCAAGCGCTCTACCGACTGAGCTACCCCGACACGACTCACGATGCCGCCTCACAACTTTACTTCCGCCAGTACCTCGCCTCCTACTTTCCAAACTTCACAGAAGCTCTCTTGCAAACACGCAAGACTAGCACTCCTGGAAGAAAGGATATGGTGGAGACATGGCTTAGCCACAGCCTAAGGGATGTTTCCAGAATGAAACTTTCACTCTGCAGCGGAGTGTGCGCTGATATGAAACTTCCTGGCATATTAAAATTGTGTGCCGGAACTGGGACTCGAACCTGGGACCTTTGCCTTTCGCGGGCAAGCGCTCTACCGACTGAGCTATCCCGACACGACTCACGATGTCGCCTCACAACTTTACTTCCGCCAGTACCTCGCCTCCTACTTTCCAAACTTCACATAAACTCTCTTGCAAACACGCAAGACTAGCACTCCTGGAAGAAAGGATATGGTGGAGACATGGCTGAGCCACAGCCTAAGGGATGTTTCCAGAATGAAACTTTCACTCTGCAGCGGAGTGTGTGCTGATATGAAACTTCCTGGCAGATTAAAATTGTGTGCCAGATCCGGGACTCGAACCTGGGACCTTTGCCAATCGCGGGTAAGCGCTCTACCGACTGAGCTACCCCGACACGACTCACGATGCCGCCTCACAACTTTACTTCCGCCAGTACCTCGCCTCCTACTTTCCAAACTTCACAGAAGCTCTCTTGCAAACACGCAAGACTAGCACTCCTGGAAGAAAGGATATGGTGGAGACATGGCTTAGCCACAGTCTAAGGACTGTTTCCAGAATGAAACTTTCACTCTGCAGTGGAGTGTGCGCTGATATGAAACTTCCTGGCAGATTAAAATTGTGTGCCGGAAACGGGACTCGAACCTGGGACCTTTGCCTTTCGCGGGCAAGTGCTCTACCGACTGAGCTACCCCGACACGACTCACGATGCCGCCTCACAACTTTACTTCCGCCAGTACCTCGCCTCCTACTTTCCAAACTTCACAGAAGCTCTCTTGCAAACACGCAAGAGTAGCACTCCTGGAAGAAAGGATATGGTGGAGACATGGCTTAGCCACAGCCTAAGGGATGTTTCCAGAATGAAACTTTCACTCTGCAGCGGAGTGTGCGCTGATATGAAACTTCCTGGCATATTAAAATTGTGTGCCGGAACTGGGACTCGAACCTGGGACCTTTGCCTTTCGCGGGCAAGCGCTCTACCGACTGAGCTACCCCGACACGACTCACGATGCCGCCTCACAACTTTACTTCCGCCAGTACCTCGCCTACTACTTTCCAAACTTCACAGAAGCTCTCTTGCAAACACGCAAGACTAGCACTCCTGGAAGAAAGGATATGGTGGAGACATGGCTTAGCCAGAGCCTAAGGGATGTTTCCAGAATGAAACTTTCACTCTGCAGAGGAGTGTGCGCTGATATGAAACTTCCTGGCAGATTAAAATTGTGTGCCGGAACCGGGACTCGAGCCTGGGACCTTTGCCTTTCGCGGGCAAGCGCTCTACCGACTGAGCTACCCCGACACGACTCACGATGCCGCCTCACAACTTTACTTCCGCCAGTACCTCGCCTCCTACTTTCCAAACTTCACAGAAGCTCTCTTGCAAACACGCAAGACTAGCACTCCTGGAAGAAAGGATATGGTGGAGACATGGCTTAGCCACAGCCTAAGGGATGTTTCCAGAATGAAACTTTCACCCTGCAGCGGAGTGTGCGCTGATATGAAACTTCCTGGCAGATTAAAATTGTGTGCCGGAACCGGCACTCGAACCTGGGACCTTTGCCTTTCGCGGGTAAGCGCTCTACCGACTGAGCTACCCCGTCACGACTCACGATGCCGCCTCACAACTTTACTTCTGCCAGTACCTCGCCTCCTACTTTCCAAACTTCACAGAAGCTCTCTTGCAAACACGCAAGACTAGCACTCCTGGAAGAAAGGATATGGTGGAGACATGGCTGAGCCACAGCCTAAGGGATGTTTCCAGAATGAAACTTTCACTCTGCAGCAGAGTGTGCGCTGATGTGAAACTTCCTGGCAGATTAAAATTGTGTGCCGGAACTGGGACTCGAACCTGGGACCTTTGCCTTTCGCGGGCAAGCGCTCTACCGACTGAGCTACCCCGACACGACTCACGATGCCGCCTCACAACTTTACTTCCGCCAGTACCTCGCCTCCTACTTTCCAAACTTCACAGAAGCTCTCTTGCAAACACGCAAGACTAGCACTCCTGGAAGAAAGGATATGGTGGAGACATGGCTTAGCCACAGCCTAAGGGATGTTTCCAGAATGAAACTTTCACTCTGCAGCGGAGTGTGCGCTGATATGAAACTTCCTGGCATATTAAAATTAAGTGCCAGATCCGGGACTCGAACCTGGGACCTTTGCCAATCGCGGGTAAGCGCTCTACCGACTGAGCTACCCCGACACGACTCACGATGCCGCCTCACAACTTTACTTCCGCCAGTACCTCGCCTCCTACTTTCCAAACTTCACAGAAGCTCTCTTGCAAACACGCAAGACTAGCACTCCTGGAAGAAAGGATATGGTGGAGACATGGCTTAGCCACAGCCTAAGGACTGTTTCCAGAATGAAACTTTCACTCTGCAGCGGAGTGTGCGCTGATATGAAACTTCCTGGCAGATTAAAATTGTGTGCCGGAAACGGGACTCGAACCTGGGACCTTTGCCTTTCGCGGGCAAGTGCTCTACCGACTGAGCTACCCCGACACGACTCACGATGCCGCCTCACAACTTTACTTCCGCCAGTACCTCGCCTCCTACTTTCCAAACTTCACAGAAGCTCTCTTGCAAACACGCAAGAGTAGCACTCCTGGAAGAAAGGATATGGTGGAGACATGGCTTAGCCACAGCCTAAGGGATGTTTCCAGAATGAAACTTTCACTCTGCAGCGGAGTGTGCGCTGATATGAAACTTCCTGGCATATTAAAATTGTGTGCCGGAACTGGGACTCGAACCTGGGACCTTTGCCTTTCGCGGGCAAGCGCTCTACCGACTGAGCTACCCCGACACGACTCACGATGACGCCTCACAACTTTACTTCCGCCAGTACCTCGCCTCCTACTTTCCAAACTTCACAGAAGCTCTCTTGCAAACACGCAAGACTAGCACTCCTGGAAGAAAGGATATGGTGGAGACATGGCTGAGCCACAGCCTAAGGGATGTTTCCAGAATGAAACTTTCACTCTGCAGCGGAGTGTGCGTTGATATGAAACTTCCTGGCAGATTAAAATTGTGTGCCAGATCCGGGACTCGAACCTGGGACCTTTGCCAATCGCGGGTAAGCGCTCTACCGACTGAGCTACCCCGACACGACTCACGATGCCGCCTCACAACTTTACTTCCGCCAGTACCTCGCCTCCTACTTTCCAAACTTCACAGAAGCTCTCTTGCAAACACGCAAGACTAGCACTCCTGGAAGAAAGGATATGGTGGAGACATGGCTTAGCCACAGCCTAAGGACTGTTTCCAGAATGAAACTTTCACTCTGCAGCGGAGTGTGCGCTGATATGAAACTTCCTGGCAGATTAAAATTGTGTGCCGGAAACGGGACTCGAACCTGGGACCTTTGCCTTTCGCGGGCAAGCGCTCTACCGACTGAGCTACCCTGACACGACTCACGATGCCGCCCCACAACTTTACTTCCGCCAGTACCTCGCCTCCTACTTTCCAAACTTCACAGAAGCTCTCTTGCAAACATGCAAGACTAGCACTCCTGGAAGAAAGGATATGATGGAGACATGGCTTAGCCACAGCCTAAGGGATGTTTCCAGAATGAAACTTTCACTCTGCAGCGGAGTGTGCGCTGATATGAAACTTCCTGGCAGATTAAAATTGTGTGCCGGAACCGGGACTCGAACCTGGGACCTTTGCCTTTCGCGGGCATGCGCTCTACCGACTGAGCTACCCCGACACGACTCACGATTTCGCCTCACAACGTTACTTCCGCCAGTACCTCGCCTCCTACTTTCCAAACTTCACAGAAGCTCTCTTGCAAACACGCAAGACTAGCACTCCTGGAAGGAAGGATATGGTGGAGACATGGCTTAGCCACAACCTAAGGGATGTTTCCAGAATGAAACTTTCACTCTGCAGCGGAATGTGCGCTGATATGAAACTTCCTCGCAGATTAAAATTGTGTGCCGGAACCGGCACTCGAACCTGGGACCTTTGCCTTTCGCGGGCAAGCGCTCTACCGACTGAGCTACCCCGACACGACTCACGATGCCGCCTCACAACTTTACTTCCGCCAGTACCTCGCCTCCTACTTTCCAAACTTCACAGAAGCTCTCTTGCAAACACGCAAGACTAGCATTCCTGGAAGAAAGGATATGGTGGAGACATGGCTTAGCCACAGCCTAAGGGATGTTTCCAGAATGAAACTTTCACTCTGCAGCGGAGTGTGCGCTGATATGAATCTTCCTGGCAGATTAAAACTGTGTGCCGGAACCGGGACTCGAACCTGGGACCTTTGCCTTTCGCGGGCATGCGCTCTACCGACTGAGCTACCCCGACACGACTCACGATGCTGCCTCACAACTTTACTTCTGCCAGTACCTCGCCTCCTACTTTCCAAACTTCACAGAAGCTCTCTTGCAAACACGCAAGACTAGCACTCCTGGAAGAAAGGATATGGTGGAGACATGGCTTAGCCACAGCCTAAGGGATGTTTCCAGAATGAAACTTTCACTCTGCAGCGGAGTGTGCGTTGATATGAAACTTCCTGACAGATTAAAATTGTGTGCCGGAACCGGGACTCGAACCTGGGTACTTTGCCTTTCGCGGGCAAGCGCTCTACCGACTGAGCTACCCCGACACGACTCACGATGCCGCCTCACAACTTTACTTCCGCCAGTACCTCGCCTCCTACTTTCCAAACTTCACAGAAGCTCTCTTGCAAACACGCAAGACTAGCACTCCTGGAAGAAAGGATATGGTGGAGACATGGCTTAGCCACAGCCTAAGGGATGTTTCCAGAATGAAACTTTCACTCTGCAGCGGAGTGTGCGCTGATATGAAACTTCCTGGCAGATTAAAATTGTGTGCCGGAACTGGGACTCGAACCTGGGACCTTTGCCTTTCGCGGGCAAGCGCGCTACCGACTGAGCTATCCCGACACGACTCACGATGACGCCTCACAACTTTACTTCCGCCAGTACCTCGCCTCCTACTTTCCAAACTTCACAGAAACTCTCTTGCAAACACGCAAGACTAGCACTCCTGGAAGAAAGGATATGGTGGAGACATGGCTGAGCCACAGCCTAAGGGATGTTTCCAGAATGAAACTTTCACTCTGCAGCGGAGTGTGTGCTGATATGAAACTTCCTGGCAGATTAAAATTGTGTGCCAGATCCGGGACTCGAACCTGGGACCTTTGCCAATCGCGGGTAAGCGCTCTACCGACTGAGCTACCCCGACACGACTCACGATGCCGCCTCACAACTTTACTTCCGCCAGTACCTCGCCTCCTACTTTCCAAACTTCACAGAAGCTCTCTTGCAAACACGCAAGACTAGCACTCCTGGAAGAAAGGATATGGTGGAGACATGGCTTAGCCACAGCCTAAGGACTGTTTCCAGAATGAAACTTTCACTCTGCAGCGGAGTGTGCTCTGATATGAAACTTCCTGGCAGATTAAAATTGTGTGCCGGAAACGGGACTCGAACCTGGGACCTTTGCCTTTCGCGGGCAAGCGCTCTACCGACTGAGCTACCCCGACACGACTCACGATGACGCCTCACAACTTTACTTCCGCCAGTACCTCGCCTCCTACTTTCCAAACTTCACAGAAGCTCTCTTGCAAACACGCAAGACTAGCACTCCTGGAAGAAAGGATATGGCGGAGACATGGCTGAGCCACAGCCTAAGGGATGTTTCCAGAATGAAACTTTCACTCTGCAGCGGAGTGTGCGTTGATATGAAACTTCCTGGCAGATTAAAATTGCGTGCCAGATCCGGGAATCGAACCTGCGACCTTTGCCAATCGCGGGTAAGCGCTCTACCGACTGAGCTACCCCGACACGACTCACGATGCCGCCTCACAACTTTACTTCCGCCAGTACCTCACCTCCTACTTTCCAAACTTCACAGAAGCTCTCTTGCAAACACGCAAGACTAGCACTCCTGGAAGAAAGGATATGGTGGAGACATGGCTTAGCCACAGCCTAAGGACTGTTTCCTGAATGAAACTTTCACTCTGCAGCGGAGTGTGCGCTGATATGAAACTTCCTGGCAGATTAAAATTGTGTGCCGGAAATGGGACGCGAACCTGGGACCTTTGCCTTTCGCGGGCAAGCGCTCTACCGACTGAGCTACCCTGACACGACTCACGATGCCGCCTCACAACTTTACTTCCGCCAGTACCTCGCCTCCTACTTTCCAAACTTCACAGAAGCTCTCTTGCAAACATGCAAGACTAGCACTCCTGGAAGAAAGGATATGGTGGAGACATGGCTTAGCCACAGCCTAAGGGATGTTTCCAGAATGAAACTTTCACTCTGCAGCGGAGTGTGCGCTGATATGAAACTTCCTGGCAGATTAAAATTGTGTGCTGGAACCGGGACTCGAACCTGGGAACTTTGCCTTTCGCGGGCATGCGCTCTACCGACTGAGCTACCCCGACACGACTCACGATGCCGCCTCACAACTTTACTTCCGCCAGTACCTCGCCTCCTACTTTCCAAACTTCACAGAAGCTCTCTTGCAAACACGCAAGACTAGCACTCCTGGAAGAAAGGATATGGTGGAGACATGGCTTAGCCACAACCTAAGGGATGTTTCCAGAATGAAACTTTCACTCTGCAGTGAAGTGTGCGCTGATATGAAACTTCCTGGCAGATTAAAATTGTGTGCCGGAACCGGCACTCGAACCTGGGACCTTTGCCTTTCGCGGGTAAGCGCTCTACCGACTGAGCTACCCCGACACGACTCACGATGCCGCCTCACAACTTTACTTCCGCCAGTACCTCGCCTCCTACTTTCCAAACTTCACAGAAGCTCTCTTGCAAACACGCAAGACTAGCACTCCTGGAAGAAAGGATATGGTGGAGACATGGCTTAGCCACAACCTAAGGGATGTTTCCAGAATGAAACTTTCACTCTGCAGCGGAATGTGCGCTGATATGAAACTTCCTTGCAGATTAAAATTGTGTGCCGGAACCGGCACTCGAACCTGGGACCTTTGCCTTTCGCGGGCAAGCGCTCTACCGACTGAGCTACCCCGACACGACTCACGATGCCGCCTCACAACTTTACTTCCGCCAGTACCTCGCCTCCTACTTTCCAAACTTCACAGAAGCTCTCTTGCAAACACGCAAGACTAGCATTCCTGGAAGAAAGGATATGGTGGAGACATGGATTAGCCACAGCCTAAGGGATGTTTCCAGAATGAAACTTTCACTCTGCAGCGGAGTGTGCGCTGATATGAAACTTCTTGGCAGTATAAAACTGTGTGCCGGAACCGGGACTCGAACCTGGGACCTTTGCCTTTCGCGGGCATGCGCTCTACCGACTGAGCTACCTTGACACGACTCACGATGCTGCCTCACAACTTTACTTCCGCCAGTACCTCGCCTCCTACTTTCCAAACTTCACAGAAGCTCTCTTGCAAACACGCAAGACTAGCACTCCTGGAAGAAAGGATATGGTGGAGACATGGCTTAGCCACAGCCTAAGGGATGTTTCCAGAATGAAACTTTCACTCTGCAGCGGAGTGTGCGCTGATATGAAACTTCCTGACAGATTAAAATTGTGTGCCGGATCCGGGACTCGAACCTGGGAACTTTGCCTTTCGCGGGCAAGTGCTCTACCGACTGAGCTACCCCGACACGACTCACGATGCCGCCTCACAACTTTACTTCCGCCAGTACCTCGCCTCCTACTTTCCAAACTTCACAGAAGCTCTCTTGCAAACACGCAAGACTAGCACTCCTGGAAGAAAGGATATGGTGGAGACATGGCTGAGCCACAGCCTAAGGGATGTTTCCAGAATGAAACTTTCACACTGCAGCGGAGTGTGCGCTGATATGAAACTTCCTTGCAGATTAAAATTGTGTGCCAGAACCGCGACTCGAACCTGGGACCTTTGCCTTTCGCGGGCAAGCGCTCTACCGACTGAGCTACCCCGACACGACTCACGATGCCGCCTCACAACTTTACTTCCGCCAGTACCTCGCCTCCTACTTTCCAAACTTCACAGAAGCTCTCTTGCAAACACGCAAGTCTAGCACTCCTGGAAGATAGGATATGGTGGAGACATGGCTTAGCCACAGCCGAAGGGATGTTTCCAGAATGAAACTTTCACTCTGCAGCGGAGTGTGCGCTGATATGAAACTTCCTGGCAGATTAAAATTGTGTGCCGGAAACGGGACTCGAAGCTGGGACCTTTGCCTTTCGCGGGCATGCGCTCTACCGACTGAGCTACCCCGACACGACTCACGATGCCGCCTCACAACTTTACTTCCGCCAGTACCTCGCCTCCTACTTTCCAAACTTTACAGAAGCTCTCTTGCAAACACGCAAGACTAGCACTCCTGGAAGAAAGGATATGGTGGAGACATGGCTTAGCCACAGCCTAAGGGATGTTTCCAGAATGAAACTTTCACTCTGCAGCGGAGTGTGCGCTGATATGAAACTTCCTGGCAGATTAAAATTGTGTGCCGGAAACGGGACTCGAACCTGGGACCTTTGCCTTTCGCGGGCAAGCGCACTACCGACTGAGCTACCCTGACACGACTCACGATGCCGCCTCACAACTTTACTTCCGCCAGTACCTCGCCTCCTACTTTCCAAACTTCACAGAAGCTCTCTTGCAAACACGCAAGACTAGCACTCCTGGAAGAAAGGATATGGTGGAGACATGGCTTAGCCACAGCCTAAGGGATGTTTCCAGAATGAAACTTTCACTCTGCAGCGGAGTGTGCGCAGATATGAAACTTCTTGGCAGATTAAAATTGTGTGCCGGAACCGGGACTCGAACCTGGGACCTTTGCCTTTTGCGGGCAAGCGCTCTACCGACTGAGCTACCCCGACACGACTCACGATGCTGCCTCACAACTTTACTTCCGCCAGTACCTCGCCTCCTACTTTCCAAACTTCACCGAAGCTCTCTTGCAAACACGCAAGACTAGCACTCCTGGAGGAAAGGATATGGTGGAGACATGGCTTAGCCACAGCCTAAGGGATGTTTCCAGAATGAAACTTTCACTCTGCAGCGGAGTGTGCGCTGATATGAAACTTCCTGGCAGATTAAAATTGTGTGCCGGATCCGGGACTCGAACCTGGGACCTTTGCCTTTTCGCGGGCAAGCGTTCTACCGACTGAGCTACCCCGACACGACTCACGATGCCGCCTCAAAACTTTACTTCCGCCAGTACCTCGCCTCCTACTTTCCTAACTTCACAGAAGCTCCCTTGCAAACACGCAAGACTAGCACTCCTGGAAGAAACGATATGATGGAGACATGGCTTAGCCACAGCCTAAGGGATGTTTCCAGAATGAAACTTTCACTCTGCAGCGCAGTGTGCGCTGATATGAAACTTCCTGGCAGATTAAAATTGTGTGCCGGAACCGGGACTCGAACCTAGGACCTTTTCCTTTCGCGGGTAAGCGCTCTACCGACTGAGCTACCCCGACACAACTCACGATGCCACCTCACATCTTTACTTCCGCCAGTACCTCGCCTCCTACTTTCCAAACTTCACAGAAGCTCTCTTGCAAACACGCAAGACTAGCACTCCTGGAAGAAAGGATATGGTGGAGACATGGCTTAGCCACAGCCTAAGGGATGTTTCCAGAATGAAACTTTCACTCTGCAGCGGAGTGTGCGCTGATATGAAACTTCCTGGCAGATTAAAATTGTGTGCCGGAACCGGGACTCAAACCTGGGACCTTTGCCTTTCGCGGGCAAGCGCTCTACCGACTGAGCTACCCCGACACAACTCACGATGCCGCCTCACAACTTTACTTCCGCCAGTACCTCGCCTCCTACTTTCCAAACTTCGCAGAAGCTCTCTTGCAAACACGCAAGACTAGCACTCCTGGAAGAAAGGATATGGTGGAGACATGGCTTAGCCACAGCCTAAGGGATGTTTCCAGAATGAAACTTTCACTCTGCAGCGGAGTGTGCGCTGATATGAAACTTCCTGGCAGATTAAAATTGTGTGCCGGAAACGGGACTCGAACCTGGGACCTTTGCCTTTTGCAGGCAAGCGCTCTACCGACTGAGCTACCCCGACACGACTCACGATGCCGCCTCACAACTTTACTTCCGCCAGTACCTCGCCTCCTACTTTCCAAACTTTACAGAAGCTCTCTTGCAAACACGCAAGACTAGCACTCCTGGAAGAAAGGATATGGTGGAGACATGGCTTAGCCACAGCCTAAGGGATGTTTCCAGAATGAAACGTTCACTCTGCAGCGGAGTGTGCGCTGATATGAAACTTCCTGGCAGAATAAAATTGTGTGCCGGAACCGGGACTCGAACCTGGGACCTTTGCCTTTCGCGGGCAAGCGCTCTACCGACTGAGCTACCCTGACACGTCTCACGATGCCGCCTCACAACTTTACTTCCGCCAGTACCTCGCCTCCTACTTTCCAAACTTCACAGAAGCTCTCTTGCAAACACGCAAGACTAGCACTCCTGGAAGAAAGGATATGGTGGAGACATGGCTTAGCCACAGCCTAAGGGATGTTTCCAGAATGAAACTTTCACTCTGCAGCGGAGTGTGCGCTGATATGAAACTTCCTGGCAGATTAAAATTGTGTGCCGGAACCGGGACTCGAACCTGGGACCTTTGCCTTTCGCGGGCAAGCGCTCTACCGACTGAGCTACCCCGACACGACTCACGATGCCGCCTCACAACTTTACTTCCTCCAGTACCTCGCCTCCTACTTTCCAAACTTCACAGAAGCTCTCTTGCAAACACGCAAGACTAGCACTCCTGGAAGAAATGATATGGTGGAGACATGGCTTAGCCACAGCCTAAGGGATGTTTCCAGAATGAAACTTTCACTCTGCAGCGGAGTGTGCGCTGATATGAAACTTCCTGACAGAATAAATTGTGTGCCGGAAACGGGATTAGAAACTGGGACCTTTGCATTTCGCGGGCAAGCGCTCTACCGACTGAGCTCTCCCGACACGACTCACGATGCCGCCTCACAACTTTACTTCCGCCAATACCTCGCCTCCTACTTTCCAAACTTTACAGAAGCTCTCTTGCAAACACGCAAGACTAGCACTCCTGGAAGAAAGGATATGGTGGAGACATGGCTTAGCCACAGCCTAAGGGATGTTTCCAGAATGAAACTTTCACTCTGCAGCGGAGTGTGCGCTGATATGAAACTTCCTGGCAGATTAAAATTGTGTGTCGGAAACGGGACTCGAACCTGGGACCTTTGCCTTTCGCGGGCTAGCGCTCTACCGACTGAGCTACACTGACACGACTCACGATGCCGCCTCACAACTTTACTTCCGCCAGTACCTCGCCTCCTACTTTCCAAACTTCACAGAAGCTCTCTTGCAAACACGCAAGACTAGCACTCCTGGAAGAAAGGATATGGTGGAGACATGGCTTAGCCACAGCCTAAGGGATGTTTCCAGAATGAAACTTTCACTCTGCAGCGGAGTGTGCGCTGATATGAAACTTCCTGGCAGATTAAAATTGTGTGCCGGAACCGGGACTCGAACCTGGGACCTTTGCCTTTCGCGGGCAAGCGCTCTACCGACTGAGCTACCCTGACACGACTCACGATGCCGCCTCACAACTTTACTTCCGCCAGTACCTCGCCTCCTACTTTCCAAACTTCACAGAAGCTCTCTTGCAAACACGCAAGACTAGCACTCCTGGAAGAAAGGATATGGTGGAGACATGGCTTAGCCACAGCCTAAGGGATGTTTCCAGAATGAAACATTCACTCTGCAGCGGAGTGTGCGCCGATATGAAACTTCCTGGCAGATTAAAATTGTGTGCCGGAACCGGGACTCGAACCTGGGACCTTTGCCTTTCGCGGGCAAGCGCTCTACCGACTGAGCTACCCCGACACGACTCACGATGCCGCCTCACAACTTTACTTCCTCCAGTACCTCGCCTCCTACTTTCCAAACTTCACAGAAGCTCTCTTGCAAACACGCAAGACTAGCACTCCTGGAAGAAATGATATGGTGGAGACATGGCTTAGCCACAGCCTAAGGGATGTTTCCAGAATGAAACTTTCACTCTGCAGCGGAGTGTGCGCTGATATGAAACTTCCTGGCAGATTAAAATTGTGTGCCGGAAACGGGATTAGAACCTGGGACCTTTGCATTTCGCGGGCAAGCGCTCTACCGACTGAGCTCTCCCGACACGACTCACGATGCCGCCTCACAACTTTACTTCCGCCAATACCTCGCCTCCTACTTTCCAAATTTACAGAAGCTCTCTTGCAAACACGCAAGACTAGCACTCCTGGAAGAAAGGATATGGTGGAGACATGGCTTAGCCACAGCCTAAGGGATGTTTCCAGAATGAAACTTTCACTGTGCAGCGGAGTGTGCGCTGATATGAAACTTCCTGGCTGATTAAAATTGTGTGTCGGAAACGGGACTCGAACCTGGGACCTTTGCCTTTCGCGGGCTAGCGCTCTACCGACTGAGCTACCCTGACACGACTCACGATGCCGCCTCACAACTTTACTTCCGCCAGTACCTCGCCTCCTACTTTCCAAACTTCACAGAAGCTCTCTTGCAAACACGCAAGACTAGCACTCCTGGAAGAAAGGATATGGTGGAGACATGGCTTAGCCACAGCCTAAGGGATGTTTCCAGAATGAAACTTTCACTCTGCAGCGGAGTGTGCGCTGATATGAAACTTCCTGGCAGATTAAAATTGTGTGCCGGAACCGGGACTCGAACCTGGGACCATTGCCAATCGCGGGTAAGCGCTCTACCGACTGAGCTACCCCGACACGACTCACGATGCCGCCTCACAACTTTACTTCCGCCAGTACCTCGCCTCCTACTTTCCAAACTTCACAGAAGCTCTCTTGCAAACACGCAAGACTAGCACTCCTGGAAGAAAGGATACGGTGGAGACATGGCTTAGCCACAGCCTAAGGGATGTTTCCAGAATAAAACTTTTACTCTGCAGCGGAGTGTGCACTAATATGAAACTTCCTGGCAGATTAAAATTGTCTGCCGGATCCGGGACTCGAACCTGGGACCTTTGCCTTTCGCGGGCAAGCGCTCTACCGACTGAGCTACCCCGACACGACTCACGATGCCGCCTCAAAACTTTACTTCCGCCAGTACCTCGCCTCCTACTTTCCAAACTTCACAGAAGCTCTCTTGCAAACACGCAAGACTATCACTCCTGGAAGAAAGGATATGGTGGAGACATGGCTTAGCCACAGCCTAAGGGATGTTTCCAGAATGAAACTTTCACTCTGCAGCGGAGTGTGCGCTGATATGAAACTTCCTGACAGATTAAAATTGTGTGCCGGAACTGGGACTCGAACCTGGGACGTTTGCCTTTCGCGGGCAAGCGCTCTACAGACTGAGCTACCCCGACACGACTCACGATGCCGCCTCACAACTTTACTTCCGCCAGTACCTCGCCTCCTACTTTCCAAACTTCACAGAAGCTCTCTTGCAAACACGCAAGACTAGCACTCCTGGAAGAAAGGATATGGTGGAGACATGGCTGAGCCACAGCCTAAGGGATGTTTCCAGAATGAAACTTTCACTCTGCAGCGGAGTGTGCGCTGATATGAAACTTCCTGGCAGATTAAAATTGTGTGCCAGAACCGGGACTCGAACCTGGGACCTTTGCCTTTCGCGGGCAAGCGCTCTACCGACTGAGCTACCACGACACGACTCACGATGCCGCCTCACAACTTTACTTCCGCCAGTACCTCGCCTCCTAATTTCCAAACTTCACAGAAGCTCTCTTGCAAACACGCAAGACTAGCACTCCTGGAAGAAAGGATATAGTGGAGACATGGCTTAGCCACAGCCTAAGGGATGTTTCCAGAATGAAACTTTCACTCTGCAGCGGAGTGTGCGCTGATATGAAACTTCCTGGCAGATTAAAATTGTGTGCCGGAAACGGGACTCGAACCCGGGACCTTTGCCTTTCGCGGGCAACGCTTTACCGACTGAGCTACCCCGACACGACTCACGATGCCGCCTCACAACTTTACTTCCGCCAGTACCTCGCCTCCTACTTTCCAAACTTCACAGAAGCTCTCTTGCAAACACGCAAGACTAGCACTCCTGGAAGAAAGGATATGGTGGAGACATGGCTTAGCCACAGCCTAAGGGATGTTTCCAGAATGAAACGTTCACTCTGCAGCGGAGTGTGCGCTGATATGACACTTCCTGGTAGATTAAAATTGTGTGCCGGAACCGGGACTCGAACCTGGGACCTTTGCCTTTCGCGGGAAAGCGCTCTACCGACTGAGCTACCCCGACACGACTCACGATGCCGCCTCACAACTTTACTTCCGCCAGTACCTCGCCTCGTACTTTCCAAACTTCACAGAAGCTCTCTTGCAAACACGCAAGACTAACACTCCTGGAAGAAAGGATATGGTGGAGACATGGCTTAGCCACAGCCTAAGGGATATTTCCAGAATGAAACTTTCACTCTGCAGCGGAGTGTGCGCTGATATGAAACTTCCTGGCCGATTAAAATTGTGTGCCGGAAACGGGACTCGAACCTGGGACCTTTGCCTTTCGCGGGCAAGCGCTCTACCGACTGAGCTACCCCGACACGACTCACGATGCCGCCTCACAACTTTACTTCCGCCAGTACCTCGCCTCCTACTTTCCAAACTTCACAGAAGCTCTCTTGCAAACACGCAAGACTAGCACTCCTGGAAGAAAGGATATGGTGGAGAAGTGGCTTAGCCACAGCCTAAGGGATGTTTCCAGAATGAAACTTTCACTCTGCAGCGTAGTGTGCGCTGATATGAAACTTCCTGGCAGATTAAAATTGTGTGCCGGAACCGGGACTCGAACCTGGGACCTTTACCTTTCGCGGGCAACGCTCTACCGACTGAGCTACCCCGACACGACTCACGATGCCGCCTCACAACTTTACTTCCGCCAGTGCCTCGCCTCCTACTTTCCAAAATTCACACAAGCTCCCTTGCAAACACGCAAGACTAGCACTCCTGGAAGAAAGGATATGGTGGAGACATGGCTTAGCCACAGCCTAAGGGATGTTTCCAGAATGAAACTTTCACTCTGCAGCGGAGTGTGCGCTGATATGAAACTTCCTGGCAGATTAAAATTGTGTGCCGGAACCGGGACTAGTACCTGGGATTTTTGCCTTTCGCGGGCAAGCGCTCTACTGACTGAGCTACCCCGACACGACTCACGATGCTGCCTCACAACTTTACTTCCGCCAGTACCTCGCCTCCTACTTTCCTAACTTCACAGAAGCTCTCTTGCAAACACGCAAGACTAGCACTCCTGGAAGAAAGGATATGGTGGAGACATGGCTTAGCCACAGCCTAAGGGATGTTTCCAGAATGAAACTTTCACTCTGCAGCGGAGTGTGCGCTGATATGAAACTTCCTGGCAGATTAAAATTTTGTGCCGGAACCGGGGCTCGAACCTGGGACCTTTGCCTTTCGCGGGCAAGCGCTCTACCGACTGAGCTACCCCGACACGACTCACGATGCCGCCTCACAACTTTACTTCCGCCAGTACCTCGCCTCCTACTTTCCAAACTTTACAGAAGCTCTCTTGCAAACATGCAAGACTAGCACTCCTGGAAGAAAGGATATGGTGGAGACATGGCTTAGCCACAGCCTAAGGGATGTTTCCAGAATGAAACTTTCACTCTGCAGCGGAGTGTGCGCTGATATGAAACTTCCTGGCAGATTAAAATTGTGTGCCGGAACCGGGACTCGAACCTGGGACCTTTGCCTTTCGCGGGCAACGCTCTACCGACTGAGCTACCCCGACACGACTCACGATGCTGCCTCACAACTTTACTTCCGCCAGTACCTCGCCTCCTACTTTCCAAACTTCACAGAAGCTCTCTTGCAAACACGCAAGACTAGCACTCCTGGAAGAAAGGATATGGTGGAGAAGTGGCTTAGCCACAGCCTAAGGGATGTTTCCAGAATGAAACTTTCACTCTGCAGCGGAGTGTGCGCTGATATGAAACTTCCTGGCAGATTAAAATTGTGTTCCGGAACCGGGACTCGAACCTGGGACCTTTACCTTTCGCGGGCAACGCTCTACCGACTGAGCTACCCCGACACGACTCACGATGCTGCTTCACAACTTTACTTCCGCCAGTACCTCGCCTCCTACTTTCCTAACTTCACAGAAGCTCTCTTGCAAACACGCAAGACTAGCACTCCTGGAAGAAAGGATATGGTGGAGACATGTCTTTGCCACAGCCTAAGGGATGTTTCCAGAATGAAACTTTCACTCTGCAGCGGAGTGTGCGCTGATATGAAACTTCCTGGCAGATTAAAATTGTGTGCCGGAACCGGGACTCGAACCTGGGACCTTTGCCTTTCGCGGGCAAGCGCTCTACCGACTGAGCTACCCCGACACGACTCACGATGCCGCCTCACAACTTTACTTCCGCCAGTACCTCGCCTCCTACTTTCCAAACTTTACAGAAGCTCTCTTGCAAACATGCAAGACTAGCACTCCTGGAAGAAAGGATATGGTGGAGACTTGGCTTAGCCACAGCCTAAGGGATGTTTCCAGAATGAAACTGTCACTCTGCAGCGGAGTGTGCGCTGATAAGAAACTTCCTGGCAGATTAAAATTGTGTGCCGGAACCGGGACTCGAACCTGGGACCTTTGCCTTTCGCGGGCAACGCTCTACCGACTGAGCTACCCCGACACGACTCACGATGCCGCCTCACAACTTTACTTCCGCCAGTACCTCGCCTCCTACTTTCCAAACTTCACAGAAGCTCTCTTGCAAACACGCAAGACTAGCACTCCTGGAAGAAAGGATATGGTGGAGAAGTGGCTTAGCCACAGCCTAAGGGATGTTTCCAGAATGAAACTTTCACTCTGCAGCGGAGTGTGCGCTGATATGAAACTTCCTGGCAGATTAAAATTGTGTGCCGGAACCGGGACTCGAACCTGGGACCTTTACGTTTCGCGGGCAACGCTCTACCGACTGAGCTACCCCGACACGACTCACGACGCCGCCTCACAACTTTACTTCCGCCAGTGCCTTGCCTCCTACTTTCCAAAATTCACACAAGCTCTCTTGCAAACACGCAAGACTAGCACTCCTGGAAGAAAGGATATGGTGGAGACATGGCTTAGCCACAGCCTAAGGGATGTTTCCAGAATGAAACTTTCACTCTGCAGCGGAGTGTGCGCTGATATGAAACTTCCTGGCAGATTAAAATTGTGTGCCGGAACCGGGACTCGTACCTGGGATTTTTGCCTTTCGCGGGCAAGCGCTCTACCGACTGAGCTACCCCGACACGACTCACGATGCTGCCTCACAACTTTACTTCCGCCAGTACCTCGCCTCCTAATTTCCTAAGTTCACAGAAGCTCTCTTGCAAACACGCAAGACTAGCACTCCTGGAAGAAAGGATACGGTGGAGACATGGCTTAGCCACAGCCTAAGGGATGTTTCCAGAATGAAACTTTCACTCTGCAGCGGAGTGTGCGCTGATATGAAACTTCCTGGCAGATTAAAATTGTGTGCCGGAACCGGGACTCGAACCTGGGACCTTTGCCTTTCGCGGGCAAGCGCTCTACCGACTGAGCTACCCCGACACGACTCACGATGCCGCCTCACAACTTTACTTCCGCCAGTACCTCGCCTCCTACTTTCCAAACTTTACAGAAGCTCTCTTGCAAACATGCAAGACTAGCACTCCTGGAAGAAAGGATATGGTGGAGACATGGCTTAGCCACAGCCTAAGGGATGTTTCCAGAATGAAACTTTCACTCTGCAGCGGAGTGTGCGCTGATATGAAACTTCCTGGCAGATTAAAATTGTGTGCCGGAACCGGGACTCGAACCTGGGACCTTTGCCTTTCGCGGGCAACGCTCTACCGACTGAGCTACCCCGAACGACTCACGATGCCGCCTCACAACTTTACTTCCGCCAGTACCTCGCCTCCTACTTTCCTAACTTCACAGAAGCTCTCTTGCAAACACGCAAGACTAGCACTCCTGGAAGAAAGGATATGGTGGAGACATGGCTTAGCCACAGCCTAAGGGATGTTTCCAGAATGAAACTTTCACTCTGCAGCGGAGTGTGCGCTGATATGAAACTTCCTGGCAGATTAAAATTGTGTGCCGGAACCGGGACTCGTACCTGGGATTTTTGCCTTTCGCGGGCAAGCGCTCTACCGACTGAGCTACCCCGACACGACTCACGATGCTGCCTCACAACTTTACTTCCGCCAGTACCTCGCCTCCTACTTTCCTAACTTCACAGAAGCTCTCTTGCAAACACGCAAGACTAGCACTCCTGGAAGAAAGGATATGGTGGAGACATGGCTTAGCCACAGCCTAAGGGATGTTTCCAGAATGAAACTTTCACTCTGTTGCGGATTGTGCGCTGATATGAAACTTCCTGGCAGATTAAAATTGTGTGCCGAAACCGGGACTCGAACCTGGGACCTTTGCCTTTTCGCGGGCAAGCGCTCTACCGACTGAGCTACCCCGACAGGACTCACGATGCCGCCTCACAACTTTACTTCCACCAGTACCTCGTCTCCTACTTTCCAAACTTTACAGAAGCTCTCTTGCAAACATGCAAGACCAGTACTCCTGGAAGAAAGGATATGGTGGAGACATGGCTTAGCCACAGCCTAAGGGATGTTTCCAGAATGAAACTTTCACTCTGCAGCGGAGTGGCGCTGATATGAAACTTCCTGGCAGATTAAAATTGTGTGCCGTAAACGGGACTCGAACCTGGGACCTTTGCCTTTCGCGGACAAGCGCTCTACCGACTGAGCTACCCTGACACGACTCACGATGCCGCCTCACAACTTTACTTCCGCCAGTACCTCGCCTCCTACTTTCCAAACTTCACAGAAGCTCTCTTGCAAACACGCAAGACTAGCACTCCTGGAAGAAAGGATATGGTGGAGAAGTGGCTTAGCCACAGCCTAAGGGATGTTTCCAGAATGAAACTTTCACTCTGCAGCGGAGTGTGCGCTGATATGAAACTTCCTGGCAGATTAAAATTGTGTTCCGGAACCGGGACTCGAACCTGGGACCTTTACCTTTCGCGGGCAACGCTCTACCGACTGAGCTACCCCGACACGACTCACGATGCTGCCTCACAACTTTACTTCCGCCAGTACCTCGCCTCCTACTTTCCTAACTTCACAGAAGCTCTCTTGCAAACACGCAAGACTAGCACTCCTGGAAGAAAGGATATGGTGGAGACATGTCTTAGCCACAGCCTAAGGGATGTTTCCAGAATGAAACTTTCACTCTGCAGCGGAGTGTGCGCTGATATGAAACTTCCTGGCAGATTAAAATTGTGTGCCGGAACCGGGACTCGAACCTGGGACCTTTGCCTTTCGCGGGCAAGCGCTCTACCGACTGAGCTACCCCGACACGACTCACGATGCCGCCTCACAACTTTACTTCCGCCAGTACCTCGCCTCCTACTTTCCAAACTTTACAGAAGCTCTCTTGCAAACATGCAAGACTAGCACTCCTGGAAGAAAGGATATGGTGGAGACATGGCTTAGCCACAGCCTAAGGGATGTTTCCAGAATGAAACTTTCACTCTGCAGCGGAGTGTGCGCTGATATGAAACTTCCTGGCAGATTAAAATTGTGTGCCGGAACCGGGACTCGAACCTGGGACCTTTGCCTTTCGCGGGCAACGCTCTACCGACTGAGCTACCCCGACACGACTCACGATGCCGCCTCACAACTTTACTTCCGCCAGTACCTCGCCTCCTACTTTCCAAAATTCACAGAAGCTCTCTTGCAAACACGCAAGACTAGCACTCCTGGAAGAAAGGATATGGTGGAGACATGGCTTAGCCACAGCCTAAGGGATGTTTCCAGAATGAAACTTTCACTCTGCAGCGGAGTGTGCGCTGATATGAAACTTCCTGGCAGATTAAAATTGTGTGCCGGAACCGGGACTCGTACCTGGGATTTTTGCCTTTCGCGGGCAAGCGCTCTACCGCCTGAGCTACCCCGACACGACTCACGATGCTGCCTCACAACTTTACTTCCGCCAGTACCTCGCCTCCTACTTTCCTAACTTCACAGAAGCTCTCTTGCAAACACGCAAGACTAGCACTCCTGGAAGAAAGGATATGGTGGAGACATGGCTTAGCCACAGCCTAAGGGATGTTTCCAGAATGAAACTTTCACTCTGTTGCGGATTGTGCGCTGATATGAAACTTCCTGGCAGATTAAAATTGTGTGCCGAAACCGGGACTCGAACCTGGGACCTTTGCCTTTTCGCGGGCAAGCGCTCTACCGACTGAGCTACCCCGACACGACTCACGATGCCGCCTCACAACTTTACTTCCACCAGTACCTCGTCTCCTACTTTCCAAACTTTACAGAAGCTCTCTTGCAAACATGCAAGACCAGTACTCCTGGAAGAAAGGATATGGTGGAGACATGGCTTAGCCACAGCCTAAGGGATGTTTCCAGAATGAAACTTTCACTCTGCAGCGGAGTGGCGCTGATATGAAACTTCCTGGCAGATTAAAATTGTGTGCCGTAAACGGGACTCGAACCTGGGACCTTTGCCTTTCGCGGACAAGCGCTCTACCGACTGAGCTACCCCGACACGACTCACGAAGCCGCCTCACAACTTTACTTCCGCCAGTACCTCGCCTCCTACTTTCCAAACTTCACAGAAGCTCTCTTGCAAACACGCAAGACTAGCACTCCTGGAAGAAAGGATATGGTGGAGAAGTGGCTTAGCCACAGCCTAAGGGATGTTTCCAGAATGAAACTTTCACTCTGCAGCGGAGTGTGCGCTGATATGAAACTTCCTGGCAGATTAAAATTGTGTTCCGGAACCGGGACTCGAACCTGGGACCTTTACCTTTCGCGGGCAACGCTCTACCGACTGAGCTACCCCGACACGACTCACTATGCTGCCTCACAACTTTACTTCCGCCAGTACCTCGCCTCCTACTTTCCTAACTTCACAGAAGCTCTCTTGCAAACACGCAAGACTAGCACTCCTGGAAGAAAGGATATGGTGGAGACATGTCTTAGCCACAGCCTAAGGGATGTTTCCAGAATGAAACTTTCACTCTGCAGCGGAGTGTGCGCTGATATGAAACTTCCTGGCAGATTAAAATTGTGTGCCGGAACCGGGACTCGAACCTGGGACCTTTGACTTTCGCGGGCAAGCGCTCTACCGACTGAGCTACCCCGACACGACTCACGATGCCGCCTCACAACTTTACTTCCGCCAGTACCTCGCCTCCTACTTTCCAAACTTTACAGAAGCTCTCTTGCAAACATGCAAGACTAGCACTCCTGGAAGAAAGGATATGGTGGAGACATGGCTTAGCCACAGCCTAAGGGATGTTTCCAGAATGAAACTGTCACTCTGCAGCGGAGTGTGCGCTGATATGAAACTTCCTGGCAGATTAAAATTGTGTGCCGGAACCGGGACTCGAACCTGGGACCTTTGCCTTTCGCGGGCAACGCTCTACCGACTGAGCTACCCCGACACGACTCACGATGCCGCCTCACAACTTTACTTCCGCCAGTACCTCGCCTCCTACTTTCCAAACTTCACAGAAGCTCTCTTGCAAACACGCAAGACTAGCACTCCTGGAAGAAAGGATATGGTGGAGAAGTGGCTTAGCCACAGCCTAAGGGATGTTTCCAGAATGAAACTTTCACTCTGCAGCGGAGTGTGCGCTGATATGAAACTTCCTGGCAGATTAAAATTGTGTGCCGGAACCGGGACTCGAACCTGGGACCTTTACGTTTCGCGGGCAACGCTCTACCGACTGAGCTACCCCGACACGACTCACGACGCCGCCTCACAACTTTACTTCCGCCAGTGCCTTGCCTCCTACTTTCCAAAATTCACACAAGCTCTCTTGCAAACACGCAAGACTAGCACTCCTGGAAGAAAGGATATGGTGGAGACATGGCTTAGCCACAGCCTAAGGGATGTTTCCAGAATGAAACTTTCACTCTGCAGCGGAGTGTGCGCTGATATGAAACTTCCTGGCAGATTAAAATTGTGTGCCGGAACCGGGACTCGTACCTGGGATTTTTGCCTTTCGCGGGCAAGCGCTCTACCGACTGAGCTACCCCGACACGACTCACGATGCTGCCTCACAACTTTACTTCCGCCAGTACCTCGCCTCCTACTTTCCTAACTTCACAGAAGCTCTCTTGCAAACACGCAAGACTAGCACTCCTGGAAGAAAGGATATGGTGGAGACATGGCTTAGCCACAGCCTAAGGGATGTTTCCAGAATGAAACTTTCACTCTGCAGCGGAGTGTGCGCTGATATGAAACTTCCTGGCAGATTAAAATTGTGTGCCGGAACCGGGACTCGAACCTGGGACCTTTGCCTTTCGCGGGCAAGCGCTCTACCGACTGAGCTACCCCGACACGACTCACGATGCCGCCTCACAACTTTACTTCCGCCAGTACCTCGCCTCCTACTTTCCAAACTTTACAGAAGCTCTCTTGCAAACATGCAAGACTAGCACTCCTGGAAGAAAGGATATGGTGGAGACATGGCTTAGCCACAGCCTAAGGGATGTTTCCAGAATGAAACTTTCACTCTGCAGCGGAGTGTGCGCTGATATGAAACTTCCTGGCAGATTAAAATTGTGTGCCGGAACCGGGACTCGTACCTGGGATTTTTGCCTTTCGCGGGCAAGCGCTCTACCGACTGAGCTACCCCGACACGACTCACGATGCTGCCTCACAACTTTACTTCCGCCAGTACCTCGCCTCCTACTTTCCTAACTTCACAGAAGCTCTCTTGCAAACACGCAAGACTAGCACTCCTGGAAGAAAGGATATGGTGGAGACATGGCTTAGCCACAGCCTAAGGGATGTTTCCAGAATGAAACTTTCACTCTGTTGCGGATTGTGCGCTGATATGAAACTTCCTGGCAGATTAAAATTGTGTGCCGATACCGGGACTCGAACCTGGGACCTTTGCCTTTCGCGGGCAAGCGCTCTACCGACTGAGCTACCCCGACACGACTCACGATGCCGCCTCACAACTTTACTTCCACCAGTACCTCGTCTCCTACTTTCCAAACTTTACAGAAGCTCTCTTGCAAACATGCAAGACCAGCACTCCTGGAAGAAAGGATATGGTGGAGACATGGCTTAGCCAAAGCCTAAGGGATGTTTCCAGAATGAAACTTTCACTCTGCAGCGGAGTGGCGCTGATATGAAACTTCCTGGCAGATTAAAATTGTGTGCCGTAAACGGGACTCGAACCTGGGACCTTTGCCTTTCGCGGGCAAGCGCTCTACCGACTGAGCTACCCTGACACGACTCACGATGCCGCCTCACAACTTTACTTCCGCCAGTACCTCGCCTCCTACTTTCCAAACTTCACAGAAGCTCTCTTGCAAACACGCAAGACTAGCACTCCTGGAAGAAAGGATATGGTGGAGACATGGCTTAGCCACAGCCTAAGGGATGTTTCCAGAATGAAACTTTCATTCTGCAGCGGAGTATGCGCTGATATGAAACTTCCTGGCAGATTAAAATTGTGTGCCGGAACCGGGACTCGAACCTGGGACCTTTGCCTTTCGCGGGCAAGCGCTCTACCGACTGAGCTACCCCGACACGACTCACGATGCCGCCTCACAACTTTACTTCCGCCAGTACCTCGCCTCCTACTTTCCAAACTTCACAGAAGCTCTCTTGCAAACACGCAAGACTAGCACTCCTGGAAGAAAGGATATGGTTGAGACATGGCTTAGCCACAGCCTAAGGGATGTTTCCAGAATGAAACTTTCACTCTGCAGCGGAGTGTGCGCTGATATGAAACTTCCTGGCAGATTAAAATTGTGTGCCGGAACCGGGACTCGTACCTGGGATTTTTGCCTTTCGCGGGCAAGCGCTCTACCGACTGAGCTACCCCGACATGACTCACGATGCTGCCTCACAACTTTAGTCCGCCAGTACCTCGCCTCCTACTTTCCTAACTTCACAGAAGCTCTCTTGCAAACACGCAAGACTAGCACTCCTGGAAGAAAGGATATGGTGGAGACATGGCTTAGCCACAGCCTAAGGGATGTTTCCAGAATGAAACTTTCACTCTGCAGCGGAGTGTGCGCTGATATGAAACTTCCTGGCAGATTAAAATTGTGTGCCGGAACCGGGACTCGAACCTGGGACCTTTGCCTTTCGCAGGCAAGCGCTCTACCGACTGAGCTACCCCGACACGACTCACGACGCCGCCTCACAACTTTACTTCCGCCAGTGCCTTGCCTCCTACTTTCCAAAATTCACACAAGCTCTCTTGCAAACACGCAAGACTAGCACTCCTGGAAGAAAGGATATGGTGGAGACATGGCTTAGCCACAGCCTAAGGGATGTTTCCAGAATGAAACTTTCACTCTGCAGCGGAGTGTGCGCTGATATGAAACTTCCTGGCAGATTAAAATTGTGTGCCGGAACCGGGACTCGTACCTGGGATTTTTGCCTTTCGCGGGCAAGCGCTCTACCGACTGAGCTACCCCGACACGACTCACGATGCTGCCTCACAACTTTACTTCCGCCAGTACCTCGCCTCCTACTTTCCTAACTTCACAGAAGCTCTCTTGCAAACACGCAAGACTAGCACTCCTGGAAGAAAGGATATGGTGGAGACATGGCTTAGCCACAGCCTAAGGGATGTTTCCAGAATGAAACTTTCACTCTGCAGCGGAGTGTGCGCTGATATGAAACTTCCTGGCAGATTAAAATTGTGTGCCGGAACCGGGACTCGAACCTGGGACCTTTGCCTTTCGCGGGCAAGCGCTCTACCGACTGAGCTACCCCGACACGACTCACGATGCCGCCTCACAACTTTACTTCCGCCAGTACCTCGCCTCCTACTTTCCAAACTTTACAGAAGCTCTCTTGCAAACATGCAAGACTAGCACTCCTGGAAGAAAGGATATGGTGGAGACATGGCTTAGCCACAGCCTAAGGGATGTTTCCAGAATGAAACTTTCACTCTGCAGCGGAGTGTGCGCTGATATGAAACTTCCTGGCAGATTAAAATTGTGTGCCGGAACCGGGACTCGAACCTGGGACCTTTGCCTTTCGCGGGCAACGCTCTACCGACTGAGCTACCCCGACACGACTCACGATGCCGCCTCACAACTTTACTTCCGCCAGTACCTCGCCTCCTACTTTCCAAAATTCACAGAAGCTCTCTTGCAAACACGCAAGACTAGCACTCCTGGAAGAAAGGATATGGTGGAGACATGGCTTAGCCACAGCCTAAGGGATGTTTCCAGAATGAAACTTTCACTCTGCAGCGGAGTGTGCGCTGATATGAAACTTCCTGGCAGATTAAAATTGTGTGCCGGAACCGGGACTCGTACCTGGGATTTTTGCCTTTCGCGGGCAAGCGCTCTACCGACTGAGCTACCCCGACACGACTCACGATGCTGCCTCACAACTTTACTTCCGCCAGTACCTCGCCTCCTACTTTCCTAACTTCACAGAAGCTCTCTTGCAAACACGCAAGACTAGCACTCCTGGAAGAAAGGATATGGTGGAGACATGGCTTAGCCACAGCCTAAGGGATGTTTCCAGAATGAAACTTTCACTCTGTTGCGGATTGTGCGCTGATATGAAACTTCCTGGCAGATTAAAATTGTGTGCCGATACCGGGACTCGAACCTGGGACCTTTGCCTTTCGCGGGCAAGCGCTCTACCGACTGAGCTACCCCGACACGACTCACGATGCCGCCTCACAACTTTACTTCCACCAGTACCTCGTCTCCTACTTTCCAAACTTTACAGAAGCTCTCTTGCAAACATGCAAGACCAGCACTCCTGGAAGGAAGGATATGGTGGAGACATGGCTTAGCCACAGCCTAAGGGATGTTTCCAGAATGAAACTTTCACTCTGCAGCGGAGTGGCGCTGATATGAAACTTCCTGGCAGATTAAAATTGTGTGCCGTAAACGGGACTCGAACCTGGGACCTTTGCCTTTCGCGGGCAAGCGCTCTACCGACTGAGCTACCCTGACACGACTCACGATGCCGCCTCACAACTTTACTTCCGCCAGTACCTCGCCTCCTACTTTCCAAACTTCACAGAAGCTCTCTTGCAAACACGCAAGACTAGCACTCCTGGAAGAAAGGATATGGTGGAGACATGGCTTAGCCACAGCCTAAGGGATGTTTCCAGAATGAAACTTTCATTCTGCAGCGGAGTATGCGCTGATATGAACCTTCCTGGCAGATTAAAATTGTGTGCCGGAACCGGGACTCGAACCTGGGACCT
Source organism: Locusta migratoria (assembly GCA_026315105.1). Taxonomy (NCBI): domain Eukaryota; kingdom Metazoa; phylum Arthropoda; class Insecta; order Orthoptera; family Acrididae; genus Locusta; species Locusta migratoria. Next base: position 108,572,740 of record CM048745.1, read on the forward strand.
TTGCCTTTCGCGGGCAAGCGCTCTACCGACTGAGCTACCCCGACACGACTCACGATGCCGCCTCACAACTTTACTTCCGCCAGTACCTCGCCTCCTACTTTCCAAACTTCACAGAAGCTCTCTTGCAAACACGCAAGACTAGCACTCCTGGAAGAAAGGATATGGTTGAGACATGGCTTAGCCACAGCCTAAGGGATGTTTCCAGAATGAAACTTTCACTCTGCAGCGGAGTGTTCGCTGATATGAAACTTCCTGGCAGATTAAAATTGTGTGCCGGAACCGGGACTCGTACCTGGGATTTTTGCCTTTCGCGGGCAAGCGCTCTACCGACTGAGCTACCCCGACATGACTCACGATGCTGCCTCACAACTTTAGTCCGCCAGTACCTCGCCTCCTACTTTCCTAACTTCACAGAAGCTCTCTTGCAAACACGCAAGACTAGCACTCCTGGAAGAAAGGATATGGTGGAGACATGGCTTAGCCACAGCCTAAGGGATGTTTCCAGAATGAAACTTTCACTCTGCAGCGGAGTGTGCGCTGATATGAAACTTCCTGGCAGATTAAAATTGTGTGCCGGAACCGGGACTCGAACCTGGGACCTTTGCCTTTCGCAGGCAAGCGCTCTACCGACTGAGCTACCCCGACACGACTCACGATGCCGCCTCACTACTTTACTTCCGCCAGTACCTCGCCTCCTACTTTCCAAACTTTACAGAAGCTCTCTTGCAAACATGCAAGACTAGCACTCCTGGAAGAAAGGATATGGTGGAGACATGGCTTAGCCACAGCCTAAGGGATGTTTCCAGAATGAAACTTTCACTCTGCAGCGGAGTGTGCGCTGATATGAAACTTCCTGGCCGATTAAAATTGTGTGCCGGAAACGGGACTCGAACCTGGGACCTTTGCCTTTCGCGGGCAAGCGCTCTACCGACTGAGCTACCCTGACACGACTCACGATGCCAACTCACAACTTTACTTCCGCCAGTACCTCGCCTCCTACTTTCCAAACTTCACAGAAGCTCTCTTGCAAACACGCAAGACTAGCACTCCTGGAAGAAAGGATATGGTGGAGACATGGCTTAGCCACAGCCTAAGGGATGTTTCCAGAATGAAACTTTCACTCTGCAGCGGAGTGTGCGCTGATATGAAACTTCCTGGCAGATTAAAATTGTGTGCCCGAACCAGGACTCGAACCTGGGACCTTTGCCATTCGCGGGCAAGCGCTCTACCGACTGAGCTACCCCGACACGACTCATGATGCCGCCTCACAACTTTACTTCCGCCAATACCTCGCCTCCTACTTTCCAAAATTCACAGAAGCTCTCTTGCAAACACGCAAGACTAGCACTCCTGGAAGAAAGGATATGGTGGAGACATGGCTTAGCCACAGCCTAAGGGATGTTTCCAGAATGAAACTTTCACTCTGCAGCGGAGTGTGCGCTGATATGAAACTTCCTGGCAGATTAAAATTGTGTGCCGGAAACGGGACTCGAACCTGGGACCTTTGCCTTTCGCGGGCAACGCTCTACCGACTGAGCTACCCCGACACGACTCACGATGCCGCCTTACAACTTTACTTCCGCCAGTACCTCGCCTCCTACTTTCCAAAATTCACAGAAGCTCTCTTGCAAACACGCAAGACTAGCACTCCTGGAAGAAAGGATATGGTGGCGACATGGCTTAGCCACAGCCTAAGGGATGTTTCCAGAATGAAACTTTCACTCTGCAGCGGAGTGTGCGCTGATATGAAACTTCCTGGCAGATTAAAATTGTGTGCCGGAACCGGGACTCGTACCTGGGATTTTTGCCTTTCGCGGGCAAGCGCTCTAACGACTGAGCTACCCCGACACGACTCACGATGCTGCCTCACAACTTTACATCCGCCAGTACCTCGCGTCCTACTTTCCTAACTTCACAGAAGCTCTCTTGCAAACACGCAAGACTAGCACTCCTGGAAGAAAGGATATGGTGGAGACATGGCTTAGCCACAGCCTAAGGGATGTTTCCAGAATGAAACTTTCACTCTGCAGCGGAGTGTGCGCCGATATGAAACTTCCTGGCAGATTAAAATTGTGTGCCGGAAACGGGACTCGAACCTGGGACCTTTGCCTTTCGCGGGCAAGCGCTCTACCGACTGAGCTACCCCGACACGACTAACGATGCCGCCTCACAACTTTACTTCCGCCAGTACCTCGCCTCCTACTTTCCAAACTTTACAGAAGCTCTCTTGCAAACATGCAAGACTAGCACTCCTGGAAGAAAGGATATGGTGGAGACATGGCTTAGCCACAGCCTAAGGGATGTTTCCAGAATGAAACTTTCACTCTGCAGCGGAGTGTGCGCTGATATGAAACTTCCTGGCAGATTAAAATTGTGTGCCGTAAACGGGACTCGAACCTGGGACCTTTGCCTTTAGCGGGCAAGCGCTCTACCGACTGAGCTACCCTGACACGACTCACGATGCCGCCTCACAACTTTACTTCCGCCAGTACCTCGCCTCCTACTTTCCAAACTTCACAGAAGCTCTCTTGCAAACACGCAAGACTAGCACTCCTGGAAGAAAGGATATGGTGGAGACATGGCTTAGCCACAGCCTAAGGGATGTTTCCAGAATGAAACTTTTACTCTGCAGCGGAGTGTGCACTAATATGAAACTTCCTGGCAGATTAAAATTGTGTGCCGGAACCGGGACTCGAACCTGGGACCTTTGCCTTTCGCGGGCAAGCGCTCTACCGACTGAGCTACCCCGACACGACTCACGATGCCGCCTCACAACTTTACTTCCGCCAGTACCTCGCCTCCTACTTTCCTAACTTCACAGAAGCTCTCTTGCAAACACGCAAGACTAGCACTCCTGGAAGAAACGATATGATGGAGACATGGCTAAGCCACAGCCTAAGGGATGTTTCCAGAATGAACCTTTCACTCTGCAGCGGAGTGTGCGCTGATATGAAACTTCCTGGCAGATTAAAATTGTGTGCCGGAACTGGGACTCGAACCTAGGACCTTTGCCTTTCGCGGGCAAGCGCTCTACCGACTGAGCTACCCCGACACGACTCACGATGACGCCTCACAACTTTACTTCCGCCAGTACCTCGCCTCCTACTTTCCAAACTTCACAGAAGCTCTCTTGCAAACACGCAAGACTAGCACTCCTGGAAGAAAGGATATGGTGGAGACATGGCTGAGCCACAGCCTAAGGGATGTTTCCAGAATGAAACTTTCACTCTGCAGCGGAGTGTGCGCTGATATGAAACTTCCTGGCATATTAAAATTGTGTGCCGGAACTGGGACTCGAACCTGGGAACTTTGCCTTTCGCGGGCAAGCGATCTACCGACTGAACTACCCCGACACGCATCACGATGCCGCCTCACAACTTTACTTCCGCCAGTACCTCGCCTCCTACTTTCCAAACTTCACAGAAGCTCTCTTGCAAACACGCAAGACTAGCACTCCTGGAAGAAAGGATATGGTGGAGACATGGCTTAGCCACAGCCTAAGGGATGTTTCCAGAATGAAACTTTCACTCTGCAGCGGAGTGTGCGCTGATATGTAACTTCCTGGCAGATTAAAATTGTGTGCCGGAACCAGGACTCGAACCTGGGACCTTTGCCTTTCGCGGGCAAGCGCTCTACCGACTGAGCTACCCTGACACGACTCACGATGCCGCCTCACAACTTTACTTCCGGCAGTACCTCGCCTCCTACTTTCCAAACTTCACAGAAGCTCTCTTGCAAACACGCAAGACTAGCACTCCTGGAAGAAAGGATATGGTGGAGACATGGCTTAGCCACAGCCTAAGGGATGTTTCCAGAATGAAACTTTCACTCTGCAGCGGAGTGTGCGCTGATATGAAACTTCCTGGCAGATTAAAATTGTGTGCCGGAACCGGGACTCGAACCTGGGACCTTTGCCTTTCGCGGGCAAGCGCTCTACCGACTGAGCTACCCCGACACGACTCACGATGCCGCCTCACAACTTTACTTCCGGCAGTACCTCGCCTCCTACTTTCCAAACTTCACAGAAGCTCTCTTGCAAACACGCAAGACTAGCACTCCTGGAAGAAAGGATATGGTGGAGACATGGCTTAGCCACAGCCTAAGGGATGTTTCCAGAATGAAACTTTCACTCTGCAGCGGAGTGTGCGCTGATATGAAACTTCCTGGCAGATTAAACTTGTGTGCCGGAACCGGGACTCGAGCCTGGGACCTTTGCCTTTCGCGGGCAAGCCCTCTACAGACTGAGCTACCCCGACACGACTCACGATGCCACCTCACAAATTTACTTCCGCCAGTACCTCGCCTCTTACTTTCCTAACTCCACAGAAGCTCTCTGCAAACACGCAAGACTAGCACTCCTGGAAGAAAGGATATGGTGGAGGCATTGGCTTAGCCACAGCCTAAGGGATGTTTCCAGAATGAAACTTTCACTCTGCAGCGGAGTGTGCGCTGATATGAAACTTCCTCGCAGATTAAAATTGTGTGCCGGAACCGGGACACGAACCTGGGTCCTTTGCCTTTCGCGGGCAAGCGCTCTACCCACTGAGCTACCCCGACACGACTCATGATGCCGCCTCACATCTTTACTTCCGCCAGTACCTCGCCTCCTACTTTCCAAACTTCACAGAAGCTCTCTTGCAAACACGCAAGACTAGCACTCCTGGAAGAAAGGATATGGTGGAGACATGGCTTAGCCACAGCCTAAGGGATGTTTCCAGAATGAAACTTTCACTCTGCAGCGGAGTGTGCGCTGATATGAAACTTCCTGGCAGATTAAAATTGTGTGCCGGAACCGGGACTCGAACCTGGGACCTTTGCATTTCGCGGGCAACCGCTCTACCGACTGAGCTACCCCGACACGACTCACGATGCCGCCTCACAACTTTACTTCCGGCAGTACCTCGCCTCCTACTTTCCAAACTTCACAGAAGCTCTCTTGCAAACACGCAAGACTAGCACTCCTGGAAGAAAGGATATGGTGGAGACATGGCTTAGCCACAGCCTAAGGGATGTTTCCAGAATGAAACTTTCACTCTGCAGCGGAGTGTGCGCTGATATGAAACTTCCTGGCAGATTAAACTTGTGTGCCGGAACCGGGACTCGAGCCTGGGACCTTTGCCTTTCGCGGGCAAGCGCTCTACCGACTGAGCTACCCCGACACGACTCACGATGCCGCCTCACAACTTTACTTCCGGCAGTACCTCGCCTCCTACTTTCCAAACTTCACAGAAGCTCTCTTGCAAACACGCAAGACTAGCACTCCTGGAAGAAAGGATATGGTGGAGACATGGCTTAGCCACAGCCTAAGGGATGTTTCCAGAATGAAACTTTCACTCTGCAGCGGAGTGTGCGCTGATATGAAACTTCCTGGCAGATTAAAATTGTGTGCCGGAACCGGGACTCAAACCTGGGACCTTTGCCTTTCGCGGGCAAGCGCTCTACCGACTGAGCTACCCCGACACGACTCACGATGCCGCCTCACAACTTTACTTCCGCCAGTACCTCGCCTCCTACTTTCCAAACTTCACAGAAGCTCTCTTGCAAACACGCAAGCCTAGCACTCCTGGAAGAAAGGATATGGTGGAGACATGGCTTAGCCACAGCCTAAGGGATGTTTCCAGAATGAAACTTTCACTCTGCAGCGGAGTGTGCGCTGATATGAAATTTCCTGGCAGATTAAACTTGTGTGCCGGAACCGGGACTCGAGCCTGGGACCTTTGCCTTTCGCGGGCAAGCCCTCTACAGACTGAGCTACCCCGACACGACTCACGATGCCACCTCACAACTTTACTTCCGCCAGTACCTCGCCTCCTACTTTCCTAACTCCACAGAAGCTCTCTGCAAACACGCAAGACTAGCACTCCTGGAAGAAAGGATATGGTGGAGGCATGGCTTAGCCACAGCCTAAGGGATGTTTCCAGAATGAAACTTTCACTCTGCAGCGGAGTGTGCGCTGATATGAAACTTCCTGGCAGATTAAAATTGTGTGCCGGAACCGGGACACGAACCTGGGTCCTTTGCCTTTCGCGGGCAAGCGCTCTACCCACTGAGCTACCCCGACACGACTCATGATGCCGCCTCACAACTTTACTTCCGCCAGTACCTCGCCTCCTACTTTCCAAACTTCACAGAAGCTCTCTTGCAAACACGCAAGACTAGCACTCCTGGAAGAAAGGATATGGTGGAGACATGGCTTAGCCACAGCCTAAGGGATGTTTCCAGAATGAAACTTTCACTCTGCAGCGGAGTGTGCGCTGATATGAAACTTCCTGGCAGATTAAAATTATGTGCCGGAACCGGGACTCGAACCTGGGACCTTTGCATTTCGCGGGCAACCGCTCTACCGACTGAGCTACCCCGACACGACTCACGTTGCCGCCTCACAACTTTACTTCCGCCAGTACCTCGCCTCCTACTTTCCAAACTTCACAGAAGCTCTCTTGCAAACACGCAAGACTAGCACTCCTGGAAGAAAGGATATGGTGGAGACATGGCTTAGCCACAACCTAAGGGATGTTTCCAGAATGAAACTTTCACTCTGCAGCGGAGTGTGCGCTGATATGAAACTTCCTGGCAGATTAAAATTGTGTGCCGGAAACGGGACTCGAACCTGGGACCTTTGCCTTTCGCGGGCAAGCGCTCTACCGACTGAGCTACCCCGACACGTCTCACGATGCCACCTCACAAGTTTACTTCCGCCAGTACCTCGCCTCCTACTTTCCAAACTTCACAGAAGCTCTCTTGCAAACACGCAAGACTAGCACTCCTGGAAGAAAGGATATGGTGGAGACATGGCTTAGCCACAGCCTAAGGGATGATTCCAGAATGAAACTTTCACTCTGCAGCGGAGTGTTCGCTGATATGAAACTTCCTGGCAGATTAAAATTGTGTGCCGGAACCGGGACTCGAACCTGGGACCTTTGCCTTTCGCGGGCAAGCGCTCTACCGACTGAGCTACCCCGACACGACTCACGATGCCGCCTCACAACTTTACTTCCGCCAGTACCTCGCCTCCTACTTTCCAAACTTCAAAGAAGCTCTCTTGCAAACACGCAAGACTAGCACTCCTGGAAGAAAGGATATGGTGGAGACATGGCTTAGCCACAGCCTAAGGGATGTTTCCAGAATGAAACTTTCACTCTGCAGCGGAGTGTGCGCTGATATGAAACTTCCTGGCAATTTAAAATTGTGTGCCGGATCCGGGACTCGAACCTGGGACCTTTGCATTTCGCGGACAAGCGCTCTACCGACTGAGCTACCCCGAACGACTCACGATGCCGCCTCAAAACTTTACTTCCGCCAGTACCTCGCCTCCTACTTTCCTAACCTCACAGAAGCTCTCTTGCAAACACGCAAGACTAGCACTCCTGGAAGAAACGATATGGTGGAGACATGGCTTAGCCAGAGCCTAAGGGATGTTTCCAGAATGAACCTTTCACTCTGCAGCGGAGTGTTCGCTGATATGAAACTTCCTGGCAGATTAAAATTGTGTTCTGGAACCGGGACTCGAACCTAGGACCTTTGCCTTTCGCGGGCAAGCGCTCTAACGACTGAGCTACCCCGACACAACTCACGATGCCACCTCACGTCTTTACTTCCGCCAGTACCTCGCCTCCTACTTTCCAAACTTCACAGAAGCTCTCTTGCAAACACGCAAGACTAGCACTCCTGGAAGAAAGGATATGGTGGAGACATGGCTTAGCCACAGCCTAAGGGATGTTTCCAGAATGAAACTTTCACTCTGCAGCGGAGTGTGCGCTGATATGAAACTTCCTGGCAGATTAAAATTGTGTGCCGGAACCAGGACTCGAACCTGGGACCTTTGCCTTTCGCTGGCAAGCGCTCTACCGACTGAGCTACCCCGACACGACTCACGATGCCGCCTCTCAACTTTACTTCCGGCAGTACCTCGCCTCCTACTTTCCAAACTTCACAGAAGCTCTCTTGCAAACACGCAAGACTAGCACTCCTGGAAGAAAGGATATGGTGGAGACATGGCTTAGCCACAGCCTAAGGGATGTTTCCAGAATGAAACTTTCACTCTGCAGCGGAGTGTGCGCTGATATGAAACTTCCTGGCAAATTAAACTTGTGTGCCGGAACCGGGACTCGAGCCTGGGACCTTTGCCTTTCGCGGGCAAGCCCTCTACAGACTGAGCTACCCCGACACGACTCACGATGCCACCTCACAACTTTACTTCCGCCAGTACCTCGCCTCCTACTTTCCTAACTCCACAGAAGCTCTCTGCAAACACGCAAGACTAGCACTCCTGGAAGAAAGGATATGGTGGAGGCATGGCTTAGCCACAGCCTAAGGGATGTTTCCAGAATGAAACTTTCACTCTGCAGCGGAGTGTGCGCTGATATGAAACTTCCTGGCAGATTAAAATTGTGTGCCGGAACCGGGACACGAACCTGCGTCCTTTGCCTTTCGCGGGCAAGCGCTCTACCCACTGAGCTACCCCGACACGACACATGATGCCGCCTCACAACTTTACTTCCGCCAGTACCTCGCCTCCTACTTTCCAAACTTCACAGAAGCTCTCTTGCAAACACGCAAGACTAGCACTCCTGGAAGAAAATATATGGTGGAGACATGGCTTAGCCACAGCCTAAGGGATGATTCCAGAATGAAACTTTCACTCTGCAGCGGAGTGTGCGCTGATATGAAACTTCCTGGCAGATTAAAATTATGTGCCGGAACCGGGACTCGAACCTGGGACCTTTGCATTTCGCGGGCAACCGCTCTACCGACTGAGTTACCCCGACACGACTCACGTTGCCGCCTCACAACTTTACTTCCGCCAGTACCTCGCCTCCTACTTTCCAAACTTCACAGAAGCTCTCTTGCAAACACGCAAGACTAGCACTCCTGGAAGAAAGGATATGGTGGAGACATGGCTTAGCCACAACCTAAGGGATGTTTCCAGAATGAAACTTTCACTCTGCAGCGGAGTGTGCGCTGATATGAAACTTCCTGGCAGATTAAAATTGTGTGCCGGAAACGGGACTCGAACCTGGGACCTTTGCCTTTCGCGGGCAAGCGCTCTACCGACTGAGCTACCCCGACACGTCTCACGATGCCACCTCACAAGTTTACTTCCGCCAGTACCTCGCCTCCTACTTTCCTAACTCCACAGAAGCTCTCTGCAAACACGCAAGACTAGCACTCCTGGAAGAAAGGATATGGTGGAGGCATGGCTTAGCCACAGCCTAAGGGATGTTTCCAGAATGAAACTTTCACTCTGCAGCGGAGTGTGCGCTGATATGAAACTTCCTGGCAGATTAAAATTGTGTGCCGGAACCGGGACACGAACCTGCGTCCTTTGCCTTTCGCGGGCAAGCGCTCTACCCACTGAGCTACCCCGACACGACTCATGATGCCGCCTCACAACTTTACTTCCGCCAGTACCTCGCCTCCTACTTTCCAAACTTCACAGAAGCTCTCTTGCAAACACGCAAGACTAGCACTCCTGGAAGAAAGGATATGGTGGAGACATGGCTTAGCCACAGCCTAAGGGATGATTCCAGAATGAAACTTTCACTCTGCAGCGGAGTGTGCGCTGATATGAAACTTCCTGGCAGATTAAAATTATGTGCCGGAACCGGGACTCGAACCTGGGACCTTTGCATTTCGCGGGCAACCGCTCTACCGACTGAGTTACCCCGACACGACTCACGTTGCCGCCTCACAACTTTACTTCCGCCAGTACCTCGCCTCCTACTTTCCAAACTTCACAGAAGCTCTCTTGCAAACACGCAAGACTAGCACTCCTGGAAGAAAGGATATGGTGGAGACATGGCTTAGCCACAACCTAAGGGATGTTTCCAGAATGAAACTTTCACTCTGCAGCGGAGTGTGCGCTGATATGAAACTTCCTGGCAGATTAAAATTGTGTGCCGGAAACGGGACTCGAACCTGGGACCTTTGCCTTTCGCGGGCAAGCGCTCTACCGACTGAGCTACCCCGACACGTCTCACGATGCCACCTCACAAGTTTACTTCCGCCAGTACCTCGCCTCCTACTTTCCAAACTTCACAGAAGCTCTCTTGCAAACACGCAAGACTAGCACTCCTGGAAGAAAGGATATGGTGGAGACATGGCTTAGCCACAGCCTAAGGGATGTTTCCAGAATGAAACTTTCACTCTGCAGCGGAGTGTGCGCTGATATGAAACTTCCTGGCAGTTTAAAATTGTGTGCCGGATCCGGGACTCGAACCTGGGACCTTTGCATTTCGCGGACAAGCGCTCTACCGACTGAGCTACCCCGAACGACTCACGATGCCGCCTCAAAACTTTACTTCCGCCAGTACCTCGCCTCCTACTTTCCTAACTTCACAGAAGCTCTCTTGCAAACACGCAAGACTAGCACTCCTGGAAGAAACGATATGGTGGAGACATGGCTTAGCCAGAGCCTAAGGGATGTTTCCAGAATGAACCTTTCACTCTGCAGCGGAGTGTGCGCTGATATGAAACTTCCTGGCAGATTAAAATTGTGTGCCGGAACCAGGACTCGAACCTGGGACCTTTGCCTTTCGCTGGCAAGCGCTCTACCGACTGAGCTACCCCGACACGACTCACGATGCCGCCTCACAACTTTACTTCCGGCAGTACCTCGCCTCCTACTTTCCAAACTTCACAGAAGCTCTCTTGCAAACACGCAAGACTAGCACTCCTGGAAGAAAGGATATGGTGGAGACATGGCTTAGCCACAGCCTAAGGGATGTTTCCAGAATGAAACTTTCACTCTGCAGCGGAGTGTGCGCTGATATGAAACTTCCTGGCAGTTTAAAATTGTGTGCCGGATCCGGGACTCGAACCTGGGACCTTTGCATTTCGCGGACAAGCGCTCTACCGACTGAGCTACCCCGAACGACTCACGATGCCGCCTCAAAACTTTACTTCCGCCAGTACCTCGCCTCCTACTTTCCTAACTTCACAGAAGCTCTCTTGCAAACATGCAAGACTAGCACTCCTGGAAGAAACGATATGGTGGAGACATGGCTTAGCCAGAGCCTAAGGGATGTTTCCAGAATGAACCTTTCACTCTGCAGCGGAGTGTTCGCTGATATGAAACTTCCTGGCAGATTAAAATTGTGTTCTGGAACCGGGACTCGAACCTAGGACCTTTGCCTTTCGCGGGCAAGCGCTCTACCGACTGAGCTACCCCGACACAACTCACTATGCCACCTCACGTCTTTACTTCCGCCAGTACCTCGCCTCCTACTTTCCAAACTTCACAGAAGCTCTCTTGCAAACACGCAAGACTAGCACTCCTGGAAGAAAGGATATGGTGGAGACATGGCTTAGCCACAACCTAAGGGATGTTTCCAGAATGAAACTTTCACTCTGCAGCGGAGTGTGCGCTGATATGAAACTTCCTGGCAGATTAAAATTGTGTGCCGGAAACGGGACTCGAACCTGGGACCTTTGCCTTTCGCGGGCAAGCGCTCTACCGACTGAGCTACCCCGACACGTCTCACGATGCCACCTCACAAGTTTACTTCCGCCAGTACCTCGCCTCCTACTTTCCAAACTTCACAGAAGCTCTCTTGCAAACACGCAAGACTAGCACTCCTGGAAGAAAGGATATGGTGGAGACATGGCTTAGCCACAGCCTAAGGGATGTTTCCAGAATGAAACTTTCACTCTGCAGCGGAGTGTGCGCTGATATGAAACTTCCTGGCAGTTTAAAATTGTGTGCCGGATCCGGGACTCGAACCTGGGACCTTTGCATTTCGCGGACAAGCGCTCTACCGACTGAGCTACCCCGAACGACTCACGATGCCGCCTCAAAACTTTACTTCCGCCAGTACCTCGCCTCCTACTTTCCTAACTTCACAGAAGCTCTCTTGCAAACACGCAAGACTAGCACTCCTGGAAGAAACGATATGGTGGAGACATGGCTTAGCCAGAGCCTAAGGGATGTTTCCAGAATGAACCTTTCACTCTGCAGCGGAGTGTGCGCTGATATGAAACTTCCTGGCAGATTAAAATTGTGTGCCGGAACCAGGACTCGAACCTGGGACCTTTGCCTTTCGCTGGCAAGCGCTCTACCGACTGAGCTACCCCGACACGACTCACGATGCCGCCTCACAACTTTACTTCCGGCAGTACCTCGCCTCCTACTTTCCAAACTTCACAGAAGCTCTCTTGCAAACACGCAAGACTAGCACTCCTGGAAGAAAGGATATGGTGGAGACATGGCTTAGCCACAGCCTAAGGGATGTTTCCAGAATGAAACTTTCACTCTGCAGCGGAGTGTGCGCTGATATGAAACTTCCTGGCAGTTTAAAATTGTGTGCCGGATCCGGGACTCGAACCTGGGACCTTTGCATTTCGCGGACAAGCGCTCTACCGACTGAGCTACCCCGAACGACTCACGATGCCGCCTCAAAACTTTACTTCCGCCAGTACCTCGCCTCCTACTTTCCTAACTTCACAGAAGCTCTCTTGCAAACATGCAAGACTAGCACTCCTGGAAGAAACGATATGGTGGAGACATGGCTTAGCCAGAGCCTAAGGGATGTTTCCAGAATGAACCTTTCACTCTGCAGCGGAGTGTTCGCTGATATGAAACTTCCTGGCAGATTAAAATTGTGTTCTGGAACCGGGACTCGAACCTAGGACCTTTGCCTTTCGCGGGCAAGCGCTCTACCGACTGAGCTACCCCGACACAACTCACGATGCCACCTCACGTCTTTACTTCCGCCAGTACCTCGCCTCCTACTTTCCAAACTTCACAGAAGCTCTCTTGCAAACACGCAAGACTAGCACTCCTGGAAGAAAGGATATGGTGGAGACATGGCTTAGCCACAGCCTAAGGGATGTTTCCAGAATGAAACTTTCACACTGCAGCGGAGTGTGCGCTGATATGAGCCTTCCTGGCATATTAAAATTGTGTGCCGGAACCAGGACTCGAACCTGGGACCTTTGCCTTTCGCTGGCAAGCGCTCTACCGACTGAGCTACCCCGACTCGACTCACGATGCCGCCTCACAACTTTACTTCCGGCAGTACCTTGCCTCCTACTTTCCAAACTTCACAGAAGCTCTCTTGCAAACACGCAAGACTAGCACTCCTGGAAGAAAGGATATGGTGGAGACATGGCTTAGCCACAGCCTAAGGGATGTTTCCAGAATGAAACTTTCACTCTGCAGCGGAGTGTGCGCTGATATGAAACTTCCTGGCAGATTAAACTTGTGTGCCGGAACCGGGACTCGAGCCTGGGACCTTTGCCTTTCGCGGGCAAGCCCTCTACAGACTGAGCTACCCCGACACGACTCACGATGCCACCTCACAACTTTACTTCCGCCAGTACCTCGCCTCCTACTTTCCTAACTCCACAGAAGCTCTCTGCAAACACGCAAGACTAGCACTCCTGGAAGAAAGGATATGGTGGAGGCATGGCTTAGCCACAGCCTAAGGGATGTTTCCAGAATGAAACTTTCATTCTGCAGCGGAGTGTGCGCTGATATGAAACTTCCTGGCAGATTAAAATTGTGTGCCGGAACCGGGACACGAACCTGGGTCCTTTGCCTTTCGCGGGCAAGCGCTCTACCCACTGAGCTACCCCGACACGACTCATGATGCCGCCTCACAACTTTACTTCCGCCAGTACCTCGCCTCCTACTTTCCAAACTTCACAGAAGCTCTCTTGCAAACACGCAAGACTAGCACTCCTGGAAGAAAGGATATGGTGGAGACATGGCTTAGCCACAGCCTAAGGGATGTTTCCAGAATGAAACTTTCACTCTGCAGCGGAGTGTGCGCTGATATGAAACTTCCTGGCAGATTAAAATTATGTGCCGGAACCGGGACTCGAACCTGGGACCTTTGCATTTCGCGGGCAACCGCTCTACCGACTGAGTTACCCCGACACGACTCACGTTGCCGCCTCACAACTTTACTTCCGCCAGTACCTCGCCTCCTACTTTCCAAACTTCACAGAAGCTCTCTTGCAAACACGCAAGACTAGCACTCCTGGAAGAAAGGATATGGTGGAGACATGGCTTAGCCACAACCTAAGGGATGTTTCCAGAATGAAACTTTCACTCTGCAGCGGAGTGTGCGCTGATATGAAACTTCCTGGCAGATTAAAATTGTGTGCCGGAAACGGGACTCGAACCTGGGACCTTTGCCTTTCGCGGGCAAGCGCTCTACCGACTGAGCTACCCCGACACGTCTCACGATGCCACCTCACAAGTTTACTTCCGCCAGTACCTCGCCTCCTACTTTCCAAACTTCACAGAAGCTCTCTTGCAAACACGCAAGACTAGCACTCCTGGAAGAAAGGATATGGTGGAGACATGGCTTAGCCACAGCCTAAGGGATGTTTCCAGAATGAAACTTTCACTCTGCAGCGGAGTGTGCGCTGATATGAAACTTCCTGGCAGTTTAAAATTGTGTGCCGGATCCGGGACTCGAACCTGGGACCTTTGCATTTCGCTGACAAGCGCTCTACCGACTGAGCTACCCCGAACGACTCACGATGCCGCCTCAAAACTTTACTTCCGCCAGTACCTCGCCTCCTACTTTCCTAACTTCACAGAAGCTCTCTTGCAAACACGCAAGACTAGCACTCCTGGAAGAAACGATATGGTGGAGACATGGCTTAGCCAGAGCCTAAGGGATGTTTCCAGAATGAACCTTTCACTCTGCAGCGGAGTGTTCGCTGATATGAAACTTCCTGGCAGATTAAAATTGTGTTCTGGAACCGGGACTCGAACCTAGGACCATTGCCTTTCGCGGGCAAGCGCTCTACCGACTGAGCTACCCCGACACAACTCACGATGCCACCTCACGTCTTTACTTCCGCCAGTACCTCGCCTCCTACTTTCCAAACTTCACAGAAGCTCTCTTGCAAACACGCAAGACTAGCACTCCTGGAAGAAAGGATATGGTGGAGACATGGCTTAGCCACAGCCTAAGGGATGTTTCCAGAATGAAACTTTCACTCTGCAGCGGAGTGAGCGCTGATATGAAACTTCCTGGCATATTAAAATTGTGTGCCGGAACCAGGACTCGAACCTGGGACCTTTGCCTTTCGCTGGCAAGCGCTCTACCGACTGAGCTACCCCGACTCGACTCACGATGCCGCCTCACAACTTTACTTCCGGCAGTACCTCGCCTCCTACTTTCCAAACTTCACAGAAGCTCTCTTGCAAACACGCAAGACTAGCACTCCTGGAAGAAAGGATATGGTGGAGACATGGCTTAGCCACAGCCTAAGGGATGTTTCCAGAATGAAACTTTCACTCTGCAGCGGAGTGTGCGCTGATATGAAACTTCCTGGCAGATTAAACTTGTGTGCCGGAACCGGGACTCGAGCCTGGGACCTTTGCCTTTCGCGGGCAAGCCCTCTACAGACTGAGCTACCCCGACACGACTCACGATGCCACCTCACAACTTTACTTCCGCCAGTACCTCGCCTCCTACTTTCCTAACTCCACAGAAGCTCTCTGCAAACACGCAAGACTAGCACTCCTGGAAGAAAGGATATGGTGGAGGCATGGCTTAGCCACAGCCTAAGGGATGTTTCCAGAATGAAACTTTCACTCTGCAGCGGAGTGCGCGCTGATATGAAACTTCCTGGCAGATTAAAATTGTGTGCCGGAACCGGGACACGAACCTGCGTCCTTTGCCTTTCGCGGGCAAGCGCTCTACCCACTGAGCTACCCCGACACGACTCATGATGCCGCCTCACAACTTTACTTCCGCAAGTACCTCGCCTCCTACTTTCCAAACTTCACAGAAGCTCTCTTGCAAACACGCAAGACTAGCACTCCTGGAAGAAAGGATATGGTGGAGACATGGCTTAGCCAGAGCCTAAGGGATGTTTCCAGAATGAACCTTTCACTCTGCAGCGGAGTGTTCGCTGATATGAAACTTCCTGGCAGATTAAAATTATGTGCCGGAACCGGGACTCGAACCTGGGACCTTTGCATTTCGCGGGCAACCGCTCTACCGACTGAGTTACCCCGACACGACTCACGTTGCCGCCTCACAACTTTACTTCCGCCATTACCTCGCCTCCTACTTTCCAAACTTCACAGAAGCTCTCTTGCAAACACGCAAGACTAGCACTCCTGGAAGAAAGGATATGGTGGAGACATGGCTTAGCCACAACCTAAGGGATGTTTCCAGAATGAAACTTTCACTCTGCAGCGGAGTGTGCGCTGATATGAAACTTCCTGGCAGATTAAAATTGTGTGCCGGAAACGGGACTCGAACCTGGGACCTTTGCCTTTCGCGGGCAAGCGCTCTACCGACTGAGCTACCCCGACACGTCTCACGATGCCACCTCACAAGTTTACTTCCGCCAGTACCTCGCCTCCTACTTTCCAAACTTCACAGAAGCTCTCTTGCAAACACGCAAGACTAGCACTCCTGGAAGAAAGGATATGGTGGAGGCATGGCTTAGCCACAGCCTAAGGGATGTTTCCAGAATGAAACTTTCACTCTGCAGCGGAGTGCGCGCTGATATGAAACTTCCTGGCAGATTAAAATTGTGTGCCGGAACCGGGACACGAACCTGCGTCCTTTGCCTTTCGCGGGCAAGCGCTCTACCCACTGAGCTACCCCGACACGACTCATGATGCCGCCTCACAACTTTACTTCCGCCAGTACCTCGCCTCCTACTTTCCAAACTTCACAGAAGCTCTCTTGCAAACACGCAAGACTAGCACTCCTGGAAGAAAGGATATGGTGGAGACATGGCTTAGCCACAGCCTAAGGGATGTTTCCAGAATGAAACTTTCACTCTGCAGCGGAGTGTGCGCTGATATGAAACTTCCTGGCAGATTAAAATTATGTGCCGGAACCGGGACTCGAACCTGGGACCTTTGCATTTCGCGGGCAACCGCTCTACCGACTGAGTTACCCCGACACGACTCACGTTGCCGCCTCACAACTTTACTTCCGCCATTACCTCGCCTCCTACTTTCCAAACTTCACAGAAGCTCTCTTGCAAACACGCAAGACTAGCACTCCTGGAAGAAAGGATATGGTGGAGACATGGCTTAGCCACAACCTAAGGGATGTTTCCAGAATGAAACTTTCACTCTGCAGCGGAGTGTGCGCTGATATGAAACTTCCTGGCAGATTAAAATTGTGTGCCGGAAACGGGACTCGAACCTGGGACCTTTGCCTTTCGCGGGCAAGCGCTCTACCGACTGAGCTACCCCGACACGTCTCACGATGCCACCTCACAAGTTTACTTCCGCCAGTACCTCGCCTCCTACTTTCCAAACTTCACAGAAGCTCTCTTGCAAACACGCAAGACTAGCACTCCTGGAAGAAAGGATATGGTGGAGACATGGCTTAGCCACAGCCTAAGGGATGTTTCCAGAATGAAACTTTCACTCTGCAGCGGAGTGTTCGCTGATATGAAACTTCCTGGCAGATTAAAATTGTGTGCCGGATCCGGGACTCGAACCTGGGACCTTTGCCTTTCGCGGGCAAGCGCTCTACCGACTGAGCTACCCCGAACGACTCACGATGCCGCCTCAAAACTTTACTTCCGCCAGTACCTCGCCTCCTACTTTCCTAACTTCACAGAAGCTCTCTTGCAAACACGCAAGACTAGCACTCCTGGAAGAAACGATATGGTGGAGACATGGCTTAGCCAGAGCCTAAGGGATGTTTCCAGAATGAACCTTTCACTCTGCAGCGGAGTGTTCGCTGATATGAAACTTCCTGGCAGATTAAAATTGTGTTCTGGAACCGGGACTCCAACCTAGGACCTTTGCCTTTCGCGGGCAAGCGCTCTACCGACTGAGCTACCCCGACACAACTCACGATGCCACCTCACGTCTTTACTTCCGCCAGTACCTCGCCTCCTACTTTCCAAACTTCACAGAAGCTCTCTTGCAAACACGCAAGACTAGCACTCCTGGAAGAAAGGATATGGTGGAGACATGGCTTAGCCACAGCCTAAGGGATGTTTCCAGAATGAAACTTTCACTCTGCAGCGGAGTGTGCGCTGATATGAAACTTCCTGGCATATTAAAATTGTGTGCCGGAACTGGGACTCGAACATGGGACCTTTGCCTTTCGCGGGCAAGCGCTCTACCGACTGAGCTACCCCGACACGACTCACGATGACGCCTCACAACTTTACTTCCGCCAGTACCTCGCCTCCTACTTTCCATACTTCACAGAAGCTCTCTTGCAAACACGCAAGACCAGCACTCCTGGAAGAAAGGATATGGTGGAGACATGGGTTAGCCACAGCCTAAGGACTGTTTCCAGAATGAAACTTTCACTCTGCAGGGGAGTGTGCGCTGATATGAAACTTCCTGGCCGATTAAAATTGTGTGCCGGAACCGGGACTCGAACCTGGGACCTTTGCCTTTCGCGGGCAAGCGCTCTACCGACTGAGCTACCCCGACACGTCTCACGATGCCGCCTCACAACTTTACTTCCGCCAGTACCTCGCCTCCTACTTTCCAAACTTCACAGAAGCTCTCTTGCAAACACGCAAGACTAGCACTCCTGGAAGAAAGGATATGGTGGTACATGGCTTAACCACAGCCTAAGGGATGTTTCCAGAATGAAACTTTCACTCTGCAGCGGAGTGTGCGCTGATATGAAACTTCCTCGCAGATTAAAATTGTGTGCCGGAACCGGCAATCGAACCTGGGACCTTTGCCTTTCGCGGACAAGCGCTCTACCGACTGAGCTACCCTGACACGACTCACGATGCCGCCTCACAACTTTACTTCCGCCAGTACCTCGCCTCCTACTTTCCAAACTTCACAGAAGCTCTCTTGCAAACACGCAAGACTAGCACTCCTGGAAGAAAGGATATGGTGGAGACATGGCTTAGCCACAGCCTAAGGGATGTTTCCAGAATGAAACTTTCACTCTGCAGCGGAGTGTGCGCTGATATGAAACTTACTCGCAGATTAAAATTGTGTGCCGGAACCGGGACTCGAACCTGGGACCTTTGCCTTTCGCGGGCAAGCGCTCTACCGACTGAGCTACCCCGACACGACTCACGATGACGCCTTAAAACTTTACTTCCGCCAGTACCATGCCTCCTATTTTCCAAACTTCACAGAAGCTCTCTTGCAAACACGCAAGACTAGCACTCCTGGAAGAAAGGATATGGTGGAAACATGGCTGAGCCACAGCCTAAGGGATGTTTCCAGAATGAAACTTTCACTCTGCAGCGGAGTGTGCGCTGATATGAAACTTCCTGGCCGATTAAACTTTTGTGCCGGAACCGGGACTCGAACCTGGGACCTTTGCCTTTCGCGAGCAAGCACTCTACCGACTGAGCTACCCCGACACGACTCACGATGCTGCCTCACAACTTTACTTCCGCCAGTAACTCGCCTCCTACTTTTCAAACTTCACAGAATCTCTCTTGCAAACACGCAAGACTAGCACTCTTGGAAGAAAGGATATGGTGGAGAAGTGGCTTAGCCACAGCCTAAGGAATGTTTCCAGAATGAAACTTTCACTCTGCAGCGGAGTGTGCTGATATGAAACTTCCTGGCAGATTAAAATTGTGTGCCGGAACCGAGACTCGAACCTGGGACCTTTGCCTTTCGCGGGCAACGCTCTACCGACTGAGCTACCCCGACACGACTCACGATGCCGCCTTACAACTTTACTTCCGCCAGTACCTCGCCTCCTACTTTCCAAAATTCACAGAAGCTCTCTTGCAAACACGCAAAACTAGCACTCTTGGAAGAAAGGATATGGTGGAGACATGGCTTAGCCACAGCCTAAGGGATGTTTCCAGAATGAAACTTTCACTCTGCAGCGGAGTGTGCGCTGATATGAAACTTCCTGGCAGATTAAAATTGTGTGCCGGAACCGGAACTCGAACCTGGGACCTTTGCCTTTCGCGGGCAAGCGCTCTACCGACTGACCTCCCCCGACACGACTCACGATGCCGCCTCACTACTTTACTTCCGCCAGTACCTCGCCTCCTACTTTCCAAACTACACAGAAGCTCTCTTGCAAACTCGCAAGACGTGCACTCCTGGAAGAAAGGATATGGTGGAGACATGGCTTAGCCACAGCCTAAGGGATGTTTCCAGAATGAAACTTTCACTCTGCAGCGGAGTGTGCGCTGATATGAAACTTCCTGGCAGATTAAAATTGTGTGCCGGAACCGGGACTCGAACCTGGGACCTTTGCCTTTCGCGGGCAAGCGCTCTACCGACTGAGCTACCCCGACACGACTCACGATGCCGCCTCACAACTTTACTTACGCCAGTACCTCGCCTCCTACTTTCCAAACTTCACAGAAGCTCTCCTGCAAACACGCAAGACTAGCATTCCTGGAAGAAAGGATATGGTGGAGACATGGCTTAGCCACAGCCTAAGGGATGTTTCCAGAATGAAACTTTCACTCTGCAGCGGAGTGTGCGCTGATATGAAACTTCCTGGCAGATTAAAATTGTGTGCCGGAACCGGGACTCGAACCTGGGACCTTTGCCAATCGCGGGTAAGCGCTCTACCGACTGAGCTACCCCGACACGACTCACGATGCCGCCTCACAACTTTACTTCCGCCAGTACCTCGCCTCCTACTTTCCAAACTTCACAGAAGCTCTCTTGCAAACACGCAAGACTAGCACTCCTGGAAGAAAGGATATGCTGGAGACATGGCTTAGCCACAGCCTAAGGGATGTTTCCAGAATGAAACTTTCACTCTGCAGCGGAGTGTGCGCTGATATGAAACTTCCTGGCAGATTAAAATTGTGTGCCGGATCCGGGACTCGAACCTGGGACCTTTGCCTTTCGCGGACAAGCGCTCTACCGACTGAGCTACCCCGACACGACTCACGATGCCGCCTCAAAAGTTTACTTCCGCCAGTACCTCGCCTCCTACTTTCCTAACTTCACAGAAGCTCTCTTGCAAACACGCAAGACTAGCACTCCTGGAAGAAACGATATGGTGGAGACATGGCTTAGCCACAGCCTAAGGGATGTTTCCAGAATGAAACTTTCACTCTGCAGCGGAGTGTTCGCTGATATGAAACTTCCTGGCAGATTAAATTTGTGTGCCGGAACCGGGACTCGAACCTAGGACCTTTGCCTTTCGCGGGCAAGCGCTCTACCGGCTGAGCTACCCCGACACAACTCACGATGCCACCTCACATCTTTACTTCCGCCAGTACCTCGCCTCCTACTTTCCAAACTTCACAGAAGCTCTCTTGCAAACACGCAAGACTAGCACTCCTGGAAGAAAGAATATGGTGGAGACATGGCTTAGCCACAGCCTAAGGGATGTTTCCAGAATGAAACTTTCACTCTGCAGCGGAGTGTGCGCTGATATGAAACTTCCTGGCAGATTAAAATTGTGTGCCGGAACTGGGACTCGAACCTGGGACCTTTGCCTTTCGCGGGCAAGCGCTCTACCGACTGAGCTACCCCGACACGACTCACGATGCCACCTCACAACTTTACTTCCGCCAGTACCTCGCCTCCTACTTTCCAAACTTCACAGAAGCTCTCTTGCAAACACGCAAGACTAGCACTCCTGGAAGAAAGGATATGGTGGAGACATGGCTGAGCCACAGCCTAAGGGATGTTTCCAAAATGAAACTTTCACTCTGCAGCGGAGTGTGCGCTGATATGAAACTTCCTGGCAGATTAAAATTGTGTGCCGGAACCGGGACTCGAACATGGGACCTTTGCCTTTCGCGGGCAAGCGCTCTACCGACTGAGCTACCCCGACACGACTCACGATGCCGCCTCACAACTTTACTTCCGCCAGTACCTCGCCTCCTACTTTCCAAACTTCACAGAAGCTCTCTTGCAAACACGCAAGACTAGCACTCCTGGAAGAAAGGATATGGTGGAGACATGGCTTAGCCACAGCCTAAGGGATGTTTCCAGAATGAAACTTTCACTCTGCAGCGGAGTGTGCGCTGATATGAAACTTCCTGGCAGATTAAAATTGTGTGCCGGATCCGGGACTCGATCATGGGACCTTTGCCTTTCGCGGACAAGCGCTCTACCGACTGAGCTACCCCGACACGACTCACGATGCCGCCTCAAAACTTTACTTCCGCCAGTACCTCGCCTCCTACTTTCCTAACTTCACAGAAGCTCTCTTGCAAACACGCAAGACTAGCACTCCTGGAAGAAACGATATGATGGAGACATGGCTTAGCCACAGCCTAAGGGATGTTTCCAGAATGAAACTTTCACTCTGCAGCGGAGTGTGCGCTGATATGAAACTTCCTGGCAGATTAAACTTGTGTGCCGGAACCGGGACTTGAACCTAGGACCTTTGCCTTTCGCGGGCAAGCGCTCTACCGACTGAGCTAACCCGACACAACTCACGATGCCACCTCACATCTTTACTTCCGCCAGTACCTCGCCTCCTACTTTCCAAACTTCACAGAAGCTCTCTTGCAAACACGCAAGACTAGCACTCCTGGAAGAAAGGATATGGTGGAGACATGGCTTAGCCACAGCCTAAGGGATGTTTCCAGAATGAAACTTTCACTCTGCAGCGGAGTGTGCGCTGATATGAAACTTCCTGGCAGATTAAAATTGTGTGCCGGAACTGGGACTCGAACCTGGGACCTTTGCCTTTCGCGGGCAAGCGATCTACCGACTGAGCTACCCCGACACGACTCACGATGACGCCTCACAACTTTACTTCCGCCAGTACCTCGCCTCCTATTTTCCAAACTTCACAGAAGCTCTCTTGCAAACACGCAAGACTTGCACTCCTGGAAGAAAGGATATGGTGGAGACATGGCTGAGCCACAGCCTAAGGGATGTTTCCAGAATGAAACTTTCACTCTGCAGCGGAGTGTTCGCTGATATGAAACTTCCTGGCATATTAAAATTGTGTGCCGGAACTGGGACTCGAACCTGGGACCTTTGCCTTTCACGGGCAAGCGCTCTACCGACTGAGCTACCCCGACACGCATCACGATGCCGCCTCACAACTTTACTTCCGCCAGTACCTCGCCTCCTACTTTCCAAACTTCACAGAAGCTCTCTTGCAAACACGCAAGACTAGCACTCCTGGAAGAAAGGATATGGTGGAGACATGGCTTAGCCACAGCCTAAGGGATGTTTCCAGAATGAAACTTTCACTCCGCAGCGGAGTGTGCGCTGATATGAAACTTCCTGGCAGATTAAAATTGTGTGCCGGAACCAGGACTCGAACCTGGGACCTTTGCCTTTCGCGGGCAAGCGCTCTACCGACTGAGCTACCCCGACACGACTCACGATGCCGCCTCACAACTTTACTTCCGGCAGTACCTCGCCTCCTACTTTCCAAACTTCACAGAAGCTCTCTTGCAAACACGCAAGACTAGCACTCCTGGAAGAAAGGATATGGTGGAGACATGGCTTAGCCACAGCCTAAGGGATGTTTCCAGAATGAAACTTTCACTCTGCAGCGGAGTGTGCGCTGATATGAAACTTCCTGGCAGATTAAAATTGTGTGCCGGAACCGGGACTCGAACCTGGGACCTTTGCCTTTCGCGGACAAGCGCTCTACCGACTGAGCTACCCCGACACGACTCACGATGCCGCCTCACAACTTTACTTCCGCCAGTACCTCGCCTCCTACTTTCCAAACTTCACAGAAGCTCTCTTGCAAACACGCAAGACTAGCACTCCTGGAAGAAAGGATATGGTGGAGACATGGCTTAGCCACAGCCTAAGGGATGTATCGAGAATGAAACTTTCACTCTGCAGCGGAGTGTGCGCTGATATGAAACTTCCTGGCAGATTAAAATTGTGTGCCGGATCCGGGACTCGATCCTGGGACCTTTGCCTTTCGCGGACCAGCGCTCTACCGACTGAGCTACCCCGACACGACTCACGATGCCGCCTCAAAACTTTACTTCCGCCAGTACCTCGCCTCCTACTTTCCAAACTTCACAGAAGCTCTCTTGCAAACACGCAAGACTAGCACTCCTGGAAGAAACGATATGATGGAGACATGGCTTAGCCACAGCCTAAGGGATGTTTCCAGAATGAACCTTTCACTCTGCAGCGGAGTGTGCACTGATATGAAACTTCCTGGCAGATTAAACTTGTGTGCCGGAACCGGGACTCGAACCTAGGACCTTTGCCTTTCGCGGGCAAGCGTTCTACCGACTGAGCTAACCCGACACAACTCACGATGCCACCTCACATCTTTACTTCCGCCAGTACCTCGCCTCCTACTTTCCAAACTTCACAGAAGCTCTCTTGCAAACACGCAAGACTTGCACTCCTGGAAGAAAGGATATGGTGGAGACATGGCTTAGCCACAGCCTAAGGGATGTTTCCAGAATGAAACTTTCACTCTGCAGCGGAGTGTGCGCTGATATGAAACTTCCTGGCAGATTAAAATTGTGTGCCGGAACCGCGACTCGAACCTGGGACCTTTGCCTTTCGCGGGCAAGCGCTCTACCGACTGAGCTACCCAGACACGTCTCACGATGCCGCCTCACAACTTTACTTCCGCCAGTACCTCGCCTCCTACTTTCCAAAATTCACAGAAGCTCTCTTGCAAACACGCAAGACTAGCACTCTTTGAAGAAAGGATATGGTGGAGACATGGCTTAGCCACAGCCTAAGGGATGTTTCCAGAATGAAACTTTCACTCTGCAGCGGAGTGTGCGCTGATATGAAATTCCTGGGAGATTAAAATTGTGTGCCGGAACCGGGACTCGAACCTGGGACCTTTGCCTTTCGCGGGCAAGCGCTCTACCGACTGACCTTCCCCGACACGACTCACGATGCCGCCTCACAACTTTACTTCCGCCAGTAGCTCGCCTCCTACTTTCCAAACTTCACAGAAGCTCTCTTGCAAACACGCAAGACTTGCACTCCTGGAAGAAAGGATATGGTGGAGACATGGCTTAGCCACAGCCTAAGTGATGTTTCCAGAATGAAACTTTCACTCTGCAGCAGAGTGTGCGCTGATATGAAACTGTCTGGCAGATTAAAATTGTGTGCCGGAACCAGGACTCGAACCTGGGACCTTTGCCTTTCGCGGGCATGCGCTCTACCGACTGAGCTACCCCGACACGACTCACGATGCCGCCTCACAACTTTACTTCCGCCAGTACCTCGCCTCCTACTTTCCAAAATTCACAGAAGCTCTCTTGCATACACGCAAGCCTAGCACTCCTGGAAGAAAGGATATGGTGGAGACATGGCTTAGCCACAGCCTAAGGGATGTTTCCAGAATGAAACTTTCACTCTGCAGCGGAGTGTGCGCTGATATGAAACTTCCTGGCAGATTAAAATTGTGTGCCGGAAACGGGACTCGAACCTGGGAACTTTGCCTTTCGCGGGCAAGCGTTCTACTGACTGAGCTACCCCGACACGTCTCACGATGCCACCTCACAACTTTACTTCCGCCAGTACCTCGCCTCCTACTTTCCAAACTTCACAGAAGCTCTCTTGCAAACACGCAAGACTAGCACTCCTGGAAGAAAGGATATGGTGGAGACATGGCTTAGCCACAGCCTAAGGGATGTTTCCAGAATGAAACTTTCACTCTGCAGCGGAGTGTTCGCTGATATGAAACTTCCTGGCAGATTAAAATTGTGTGCCGATACCGGGACTCGAACCTGGGACCTTTGCCTTTCGCGGGCAAGCGCTCTACCGATTGAGCTACCCCGACACGACTCACGATGCCGCCTCACAACTTTACTTCTGCCAGTACCTCGCCTCCTACTTTCCAAACTTCACAGAAGCTCTCTTGCAAACACGCAAGACTAGCACTCCTGGAAGAAAGGATATGGTGGAGACATGGCTTAGCCACAGCCTAAGGGATGTTTCCAGAATGAAACTTTCACTCTGCAGCGGAGTGTGCGCTGATATGAAACTTCCTGGAAGATTAAAATTGTGTGCCGGAACTGGGACTCGAACTTCGGACCTTTGCCTTTCGCGGACAAGCGCTCTACCGACTGAGCTACCCCGACACGACTCACGATGCCACCTCACAACTTTACTTCCGCCAGTACCTCGCCTCCTACTTTCCAAACTTCACAGAAGCTCTCTTGCAAACACGCAAGACTAGCACTCCTGGAAGAAAGGATATGGTGGAGAAGTGGCTTAGCCACAGCCTAAGGAATGTTTCCAGAATGAAACTTTCACTCTGCAGCGGAGTGTGCTGATATGAAACTTCCTGGCAGATTAAAATTGTGTGCCGGAACCGAGACTCGAACCTGGGACCTTTGCCTTTCGCGGGCAACGCTCTACCGACTGAGCTACCCCGACACGACTCACGATGCCGCCTTACAACTTTACTTCCGCCAGTACCTCGCCTCCTACTTTCCAAAATTCACAGAAGCTCTCTTGCAAACACGCAAAACTAGCACTCTTGGAAGAAAGGATATGGTGGAGACATGGCTTAGCCACAGCCTAAGGGATGTTTCCAGAATGAAACTTTCACTCTGCAGCGGAGTGTGCGCTGATATGAAACTTCCTGGCAGATTAAAATTGTGTGCCGGAACCGGAACTCGAACCTGGGACCTTTGCCTTTCGCGGGCAAGCGCTCTACCGACTGACCTCCCCCGACACGACTCACGATGCCGCCTCACTACTTTACTTCCGCCAGTACCTCGCCTCCTACTTTCCAAACTACACAGAAGCTCTCTTGCAAACACGCAAGACGTGCACTCCTGGAAGAAAGGATATGGTGGAGACATGGCTTAGCCACAGCCTAAGGGATGTTTCCAGAATGAAACTTTCACTCTGCAGCGGAGTGTGCGCTGATATGAAACTTCCTGGCAGATTAAAATTGTGTGCCGGAACCGGGACTCGAACCTGAGACCTTTGCCTTTCGCGGGCAAGCGCTCTACCGACTGAGCTACCCCGACACGACTCACGATGCCGCCTCACAACTTTACTTCCGCCAGTACCTCGCCTCCTACTTTCCATACGTCACCGAAGCTCTCTTGCAAACACGCAAGACTAGCACTCCTGGAAGAAAGGATATGGTGGAGACATGGCTTAGCCACAGCCTAAGGGATGTTTCCAGAATGAAACTTTCACTCTGCAGCGGAGTGTGCGCTGATATGAAACTTCCTGGAAGATTAAAATTGTGTGCCGGAACTGGGACTCGAACTTGGGACCTTTGCCTTTCGCGGACAAGCGCTCTACCGACTGAGCTACCCCTACACGACTCACGATGCCACCTCACAACTTTACTTCCGCCAGTACCTCGCCTCCTACTTTCCAAACTTCACAGAAGCTCTCTTGCAAACACGCAAGACTAGCACTCCTGGAAGAAAGGATATGGTGGAAACATGGCTGAGCCACAGCCTAAGGGATGTTTCCAGAATGAAACTTTCACTCTGCAGCGGAGTGTGCGCTGATATGAAACTTCCTGGCCGATTAAACTTTTGTGCCGGAACCGGGACTCGAACCTGGGACCTTTGCCTTTCGCGAGCAAGCACTCTACCGACTGAGCTACCCCGACACGACTCACGATGCTGCCTCACAACTTTACTTCCGCCAGTAACTCGCCTCCTACTTTTCAAACTTCACAGAATCTCTCTTGCAAACACGCAAGACTAGCACTCTTGGAAGAAAGGATATGGTGGAGAAGTGGCTTAGCCACAGCCTAAGGAATGTTTCCAGAATGAAACTTTCACTCTGCAGCGGAGTGTGCTGATATGAAACTTCCTGGCAGATTAAAATTGTGTGCCGGAACCCAGACTCGAACCTGGGACCTTTGCCTTTCGCGGGCAACGCTCTACCGACTGAGCTACCCCGACATGACTCACGATGCCGCCTTACAACTTTACTTCCGCCAGTACCTCGCCTCCTACTTTCCAAAATTCACAGAAGCTCTCTTGCAAACACGCAAAAGTAGCACTCTTGGAAGAAAGGATATGGTGGAGACATGGCTTAGCCACAGCCTAAGGGATGTTTCCAGAATGAAACTTTCACTCTGCAGCGGAGTGTGCGCTGATATGAAACTTCCTGGCAGATTAAAATTGTGTGCCGGAACCGGAACTCGAACCTGGGACCTTTGCCTTTCGCGGGCAAGCGCTCTACCGACTGACCTCCCCCGACACGACTCACGATGCCGCCTCACTACTTTACTTCCGCCAGTACCTCGCCTCCTACTTTCCAAACTACACAGAAGCTCTCTTGCAAACACGCAAGACGTGCACTCCTGGAAGAAAGGATATGGTGGAGACATGGCTTAGCCACAGCCTAAGGGATGTTTCCAGAATGAAACTTTCACTCTGCAGCGGAGTGTGCGCTGATATGAAACTTACTCACAGATTAAAATTGTGTGCCGGAACCGGGACTCGAACCTGGGACCTTTGCCTTTCGCGGGCAAGCGCTCTACCGACTGAGCTACCCCGACACGACTCACGATGCCGCCTCACAACTTTACTTCCGCCAGTACCTCGCCTCCTACTTTCCAAACTTCACAGAAGCTCTCTTGCAAACACGCAAGACTAGCACTCCTGGAAGAAAGGATATGCTGGAGACATGGCTTAGCCACAGCCTAAGGGATGTTTCCAGAATGAAACTTTCACTCTGCAGCGGAGTGTGCGCTGATATGAAACTTCCTGGCAGATTAAAATTGTGTGCCGGATCCGGGACTGGAACCTGGGACCTTTGCCTTTCGCGGACAAGCGCTCTACCGACTGAGCTACCCCGACACGACTCACGATGCCGCCTCAAAAGTTTACTTCCGCCAGTACCTCGCCTCCTACTTTCCTAACTTCACAGAAGCTCTCTTGCAAACACGCAAGACTAGCACTCCTGGAAGAAACGATATGGTGGAGACATGGCTTAGCCACAGCCTAAGGGATGTTTCCAGAATGAAACTTTCACTCTGCAGCGGAGTGTTCGCTGATATGAAACTTCCTGGCAGATTAAATTTGTGTGCCGGAACCGGGACTCGAACCTAGGACCTTTGCCTTTCGCGGGCAAGCGCTCTACCGGCTGAGCTACCCCGACACAACTCACGATGCCACCTCACATCTTTACTTCCGCCAGTACCTCGCCTCCTACTTTCCAAACTTCACAGAAGCTCTCTTGCAAACACGCAAGACTAGCACTCCTGGAAGAAAGAATATGGTGGAGACATGGCTTAGCCACAGCCTAAGGGATGTTTCCAGAATGAAACTTTCACTCTGCAGCGGAGTGTGCGCTGATATGAAACTTCCTGGCATATTAAAATTGTGTGCCGGAACTGGGACTCGAACCTGGGACCTTTGCCTTTCGCGGGCAAGCGCTCTACCGACTGAGCTACCCCGACACGACTCACGATGCCACCTCACAACTTTACTTCCGCCAGTACCTCGCCTCCTACTTTCCAAACTTCACAGAAGCTCTCTTGCAAACACGCAAGACTAGCACTCCTGGAAGAAAGGATATGGTGGAGACATGGCTGAGCCACAGCCTAAGGGATGTTTCCAAAATGAAACTTTCACTCTGCAGCGGAGTGTGCGCTGATATGAAACTTCCTGGCAGATTAAAATTGTGTGCCAGATCCGGGACTCGAACCTGGGACCTCTGCCAATCGCGGGCAAGCGCTCTACCGACTGAGCTACCCCGACACGACTCACGATGACGCCTCACAACTTTACTTCCGCCAGTACCTCGCCTCCTACTTTCCAAACTTCACAGAAGCTCTCTTGCAAACACGCAAGACTAGCACTCCTGGAAGAAAGGATATGGTGGTACATGGCTTAACCACAGCCTAAGGGATGTTTCCAGAATGAAACTTTCACTCTGCAGCAGAGTGTGCGCTGATATTAAACTTCCTGGCAGTTTAAAATTGTGTGCCGGAACCGGCACTCGAACCTGGGACCTTTGCCTTTCGCGGACAAGCGCTCTACCGACTGAGCTACCCCGACACGACTCACGATGCCGCCTCACAACTTTACTTCCGGCAGTACCTCGCCTCCTACTTTCCAAACTTCACAGAAGCTCTCTTGCAAACACGCAAGACTAGCACTCCTGGAAGAAAGGATATGGTGGAGACATGGCTTAGCCACAGCCTAAGGGACGTTTCTAGAATGAAACTTTCACTCTGCAGCGGAGTGAGCGCTGATATGAAACTTCCTGGCAGATTAAAATTGTGTGCCGGAACCGGGACTCGAACATGGGACCTTTGCCTTTCGCGGGCAAGCGCTCTACCGACTGAGCTACCCCGACACGACTCACGATGCCGCCTCACAACTTTACTTCCGCCAGTACCTCGCCTCCTACTTTCCAAACTTCACAGAAGCTCTCTTGCAAACACGCAAGACTAGCACTCCTGGAAGAAAGGATATGGTGGAGACATGGCTTAGCCACAGCCTAAAGGATGTTTCCAGAATGAAACTTTCACTCTGCAGCGGAGTGTGCGCTGATATGAAACTTCCTGGCAGATTAAAATTGTGTGCCGGATCCGGGACTCGATCATGGGACCTTTGCCTTTCGCGGACAAGCGCTCTACCGACTGAGCTACCCCGACACGACTCACGATGCCGCCTCAAAACTTTACTTCCGCCAGTACCTCGCCTCCTACTTTCCTAACTTCACAGAAGCTCTCTTGCAAACACGCAAGACTAGCACTCCTGGAAGAAACGATATGATGGAGACATGGCTTAGCCACAGCCTAAGGGATGTTTCCAGAATGAAACTTTCACTCTGCAGCGGAGTGTGCGCTGATATGAAACTTCCTGGCAGATTAAACTTGTGTGCCGGAACCGGGACTTGAACCTAGGACCTTTGCCTTTCGCGGGCAAGCGCTCTACCGACTGAGCTAACCCGACACAACTCACGATGCCACCTCACATCTTTACATCCGCCAGTACCTCGCCTCCTACTTTCCAAACTTCACAGAAGCTCTCTTGCAAACACGCAAGACTAGCACTCCTGGAAGAAAGGATATGGTGGAGACATGGCTTAGCCACAGCCTAAGGGATGTTTCCAGAATGAAACTTTCACTCTGCAGCGGAGTGTGCGCTGATATGAAACTTCCTGGCAGATTAAAATTGTGTGCCGGAACTGGGACTCGAACCTGGGACCTTTGCCTTTCGCGGGCAAGCGATCTACCGACTGAGCTACCCCGACACGACTCACGATGACGCCTCACAACTTTACTTCCGCCAGTACCTCGCCTCCTATTTTCCAAACTTCACAGAAGCTCTCTTGCAAACACGCAAGACTTGCACTCCTGGAAGAAAGGATATGGTGGAGACATGGCTGAGCCACAGCCTAAGGGATGTTTCCAGAATGAAACTTTCACTCTGCAGCGGAGTGTTCGCTGATATGAAACTTCCTGGCATATTAAAATTGTGTGCCGGAACTGGGACTCGAACCTGGGACCTTTGCCTTTCACGGGCAAGCGCTCTACCGACTGAGCTACCCCGACACGCATCACGATGCCGCCTCACAACTTTACTTCCGCCAGTACCTCGCCTCCTACTTTCCAAACTTCACAGAAGCTCTCTTGCAAACACGCAAGACTAGCACTCCTGGAAGAAAGGATATGGTGGAGACATGGCTTAGCCACAGCCTAAGGGATGTTTCCAGAATGAAACTTTCACTCCGCAGCGGAGTGTGCGCTGATATGAAACTTCCTGGCAGATTAAAATTGTGTGCCGGAACCAGGACTCGAACCTGGGACCTTTGCCTTTCGCGGGCAAGCGCTCTACCGACTGAGCTACCCCGACACGACTCACGATGCCGCCTCACAACTTTACTTCCGGCAGTACCTCGCCTCCTACTTTCCAAACTTCACAGAAGCTCTCTTGCAAACACGCAAGACTAGCACTCCTGGAAGAAAGGATATGGTGGAGACATGGCTTAGCCACAGCCTAAGGGATGTTTCCAGAATGAAACTTTCACTCTGCAGCGGAGTGTGCGCTGATATGAAACTTCCTGGCAGATTAAAATTGTGTGCCGGAACCGGGACTCGAACCTGGGACCTTTGCCTTTCGCGGACAAGCGCTCTACCGACTGAGCTACCCCGACACGACTCACGATGCCGCCTCACAACTTTACTTCCGCCAGTACCTCGCCTCCTACTTTCCAAACTTCACAGAAGCTCTCTTGCAAACACGCAAGACTAGCACTCCTGGAAGAAAGGATATGGTGGAGACATGGCTTAGCCACAGCCTAAGGGATGTATCCAGAATGAAACTTTCACTCTGCAGCGGAGTGTGCGCTGATATGAAACTTCCTGGCAGATTAAAATTGTGTGCCGGATCCGGGACTCGATCCTGGGACCTTTGCCTTTCGCGGACCAGCGCTCTACCGACTGAGCTACCCCGACACGACTCACGATGCCGCCTCAAAACTTTACTTCCGCCAGTACCTCGCCTCCTACTTTCCAAACTTCACAGAAGCTCTCTTGCAAACACGCAAGACTAGCACTCCTGGAAGAAACGATATGATGGAGACATGGCTTAGCCACAGCCTAAGGGATGTTTCCAGAATGAACCTTTCACTCTGCAGCGGAGTGTGCACTGATATGAAACTTCCTGGCAGATTAAACTTGTGTGCCGGAACCGGGACTCGAACCTAGGACCTTTGCCTTTCGCGGGCAAGCGTTCTACCGACTGAGCTAACCCGATACAACTCACGATGCCACCTCACATCTTTACTTCCGCCAGTACCTCGCCTCCTACTTTCCAAACTTCACAGAAGCTCTCTTGCAAACACGCAAGACTTGCACTCCTGGAAGAAAGGATATGGTGGAGACATGGCTTAGCCACAGCCTAAGGGATGTTTCCAGAATGAAACTTTCACTCTGCAGCGGAGTGTGCGCTGATATGAAACTTCCTGGCAGATTAAAATTGTGTGCCGGAACCGCGACTCGAACCTGGGACCTTTGCCTTTCGCGGGCAAGCGCTCTACCGACTGAGCTACCCAGACACGTCTCACGATGCCGCCTCACAACTTTACTTCCGCCAGTACCTCGCCTCCTACTTTCCAAAATTCACAGAACTCTCTTGCAAACACGCAAGACTAGCACTCTTTGAAGAAAGGATATGGTGGAGACATGGCTTAGCCACAGCCTAAGGGATGTTTCCAGAATGAAACTTTCACTCTGCAGCGGAGTGTGCGCTGATATGAAATTCCTGGCAGATTAAAATTGTGTGCCGGAACCGGGACTCGAACCTGGGACCTTTGCCTTTCGCGGGCAAGCGCTCTACCGACTGACCTCCCCCGACACGACTCACGATGCCGCCTCACAACTTTACTTCCGCCAGTAGCTCGCCTCCTACTTTCCAAACTTCACAGAAGCTCTCTTGCAAACACGCAAGACTTGCACTCCTGGAAGAAAGGATATGGTGGAGACATGGCTTAGCCACAGCCTAAGGGATGTTTCCAGAATGAAACTTTCACTCTGCAGCGGAGTGTGCGCTGATATGAAACTTCCTGGCAGATTAAAATTGTGTGCCGTAACCGGGACTCAAACCTGGGACCTTTGCCTTTCCCGGGCATGCGCTCTACCGACTGAGCTACCCCGACACGACTCCCAGGTTCGAGTCCCGGTTCCGGCACACAATTTTAATATGCTAGGAAGTTTCATATCAGCGCACACTCCGCTGCAGAGTGAAAGTTTCATTCTGGAAACATCCCTTAGGCTGTGGCTAAGCCATGTCTCCACCATATCCTTTCTTCCAGGAGTGCTAGTCTTGCGTGTTTGCAAGAGAGCTTCTGTGAAGTTTGGAAAGTAGGAGGCGAGGCACTAGCGGAAGTAAAGTTGTGAGGCGGCATCGTGAGTCGTGTCGGGGTAACTCAGTCGGTAGAGCGCTTGCCCGCGAATGGCAAAGGTCCCAGGTTCGAGTCCCGGTTCCGGCACACAATTTTAATCTGCCAGGAAGTTTCATCTCAGCGCACACTCCGCTGCAGAGTGAAAGTTTCATTCTGGAAACATCCCTTAGGCTGTGGCTAAGCCATGTCTCCACCATATCCTTTCTTCCAGGAGTGCTAGTCTTGCGTGTTTGCAAGAGAGCTTCTGTGAAGTTTGGAAAGTAGGAGGCGAGGTACTGGCGGAAGTAAAGTTGTGAGGCGCCATCGTGAGTCGTGTCGGGGTAGCTCAGTCGGTAGAGCGCTTGCCCGCGAAAGGCAAAGGTCCCAGGTTCGAGTCCTGGTTCCGGCACACAATTTTAATCTGCGAGGAAGTGTCATATCAGCGCACACTCCACTGCAGAGTGAAAGTTTCATTCTGGAAACATCCCTTAGGCTGTGGCTAAGCCATGTCTCCACCATATCCTTTCTTCCAGGAGTGCTAGTCTTGCGTGTTTGCAAGGGAGCCTCTGTGAAGTTTGGAAAGTAGGAGGCGAGGTACTGGCGGAAGTAAAGTTGTGAGGCGGCATCGTGAGTCGTGTCGGGGTAGCTCAGTCGGTAGAGCGCTTGCCCGCGAAAGGCAAAGGTCCCAGGTTCGAGTCCCGGTTCCGGCACACAATTTTAATCTGCCAGAAAGTTTTATATCAGCGCACACTCCGCTGCAGAGTGAAAGTTTCATTCTGGAAACATCCCTTAGGCTATGGCTAAGCCATGTCTCCACCATAACCTTTCTTCCAGGAGTGCACGTCTTGCGTGTTTGCAAGAGAGCTTCTGTGAAGTTTGGAAAGTCTGAGGCGAGGTACTGGCGGAAGTAAAGTTGTGAGGCGGCATTGTGAGTCGTGTCGGGGTAGCTCAGTCGGTAGAGCGCTTGCCCGCGAAAGGCAAAGGTCCCAGGTTCGAGTCCCGGTTCCGGCACACAATTTTAATCTGCCAGGAAGTTTCATATCAGCGCACACTCCGCTGCAGAGTGAAAGTTTCATTCTGGAAACATCCCTTAGGCTGTGGCTAAGCCATGTCTCCACCATATCCTTTCTTCCAGGAGTGCTAGTCTTGCGTGTTTGCAAGAGAGCCTCTGTGAAGTTTGGAAAGTAGGAGGCGAGGTACTGGCGGAAGTAAAGTTGTGAGGCGGCATCGTGAGTCGTGTCGGGGTAGCTCAGTCGGTAGAGCGCTTGCCCGCGAAAGGCAAAGGTCCCAGGTTCGAGCCCCGGTTCCGGCACACAATTTTAA
This sequence comes from Locusta migratoria, assembly GCA_026315105.1. Classification (NCBI taxonomy): domain Eukaryota; kingdom Metazoa; phylum Arthropoda; class Insecta; order Orthoptera; family Acrididae; genus Locusta; species Locusta migratoria. The sequence continues at coordinate 108,607,715 of CM048745.1, forward strand.
TCTGCCAGAAAGTTTCATATCAGCACACACTCCGCTGCAGAGTGAAAGTTTCATTCTGGAAATATCCATTAGGCTGTAGCTAAGCCATGTCTCCACCATATCCTTTCTTCCAGGAGTGCTAGTCTTGCGTGTTTGCAAGAGAGCTTCTGTGAAGTTTGGAAAGTAGGAGGCGAGGTACTGGCGGAAGTAAAGTTGTGAGGCGGCATCGTGAGTCGTGTCGGGGTAGCTCAGTTGGTAGAGCGCTTGCCCGCGAAAGGCAAAGGTCTCAGGTTCGAGTCCCGGTTCCGGCACACAATTTTAATCTGCCAGGAAGTTTCATATCAGCGCACACTCCGCTGCAGAGTGAAAGTTTCAATCTGGAAACATCCCTTAGGCTGTGGCTAAGCCATGACTCCACCATATCCTTTCTTCCAGGAGTGCTAGTCTTGCGTGTTTGCAAGAGAGTTTCTGTGAAGTTTGGAAAGTAGGAGGCGAGGTACTGGTGGAAGTAAAGTTGTGAGGCGGCATCGTGAGTCGTGTCGGGGTAGCTCAGTCGGCAGAGCGCTTGCCCGTGAAAGGCAAAGGTCCCAGGTTTGAGTGCCGGTTCCGGCACACAATTTTAATCTGCGAGGAAGTTTCATATCAGCGCACACTCCGCTGCAGAGTGAAAGTTTCATTCTGGAAACATCCCTTAGGTTGTGGCTAAGCCATGTCTCCACCATATCCTTTCTTCCAGGAGTGCTAGTCTTGCGTGTTTGCAAGAGAGCTTCTGTGAAGTTTGGAAAGTAGGAGGCGAGGTACTGGCGGAAGTAAAGTTGTGAGGCGGCATCGTGAGTCATGTCGGGGTAGCTCAGTCGGTAGAGCGCTTGCCCGCGAAAGGCAAAGGTCCCAGGTTCGAGTCCCGGTTCCGGCACACAATTTTAATCTGCCAGGAAGTTTCATATCAGCGCACACTCCACTGCAGAGTGAAAGTTTCATTCTGTAATCATCCCTTAGGCTGTGGCTAAGCCATGTCTCCACCATATCCTTTCTTCCAGGAGTGCTAGTCTTGCGTGTTTGCAAGAGAGCTTCTGTGAAGTTTGGAAAGTAGGAGGCGAGGTACTGGCGGAAGTAAAGTTGTGAGGCGGCATCGTGAGTCGTGTCGGGGTAGCTCAGTCGGTAGAGCGCTTGCCCGCGAAAGGCAAAGGTCCCAGGTTCGAGCCCCGGTTCCGGCACACAATTTTAATCTGCCAGGAAGTTTCATATCAGTGCACACTCCACTGCAGAGTGAAAGTTTCATTATGGAAATATCCCTTAGGCTGTGGCTAAGCCATGTCTCCACCATATCCTTTCTTCCAGGAGTGCTAGTCTTGCGTGTTTGCAAGAGAGCTTCTGTGAAGTTTGGAAAGTAGGAGGCGAGGTACTGGCGGAAGTAAAGTTGTGAGGCGGCTTCGTGAGTCGTGTCGGGGTAGCTCAGTCGGTAGAGCGCTTGCCCGCGAAAGGCAAAGGTCCCAGGATCGAGTCCCGGTTCCGGCACACAATTTTAATCTGCCAGGAAGTTTCATATCAGCGCACACTCCGCTGCAGAGTGAAAGTTTCATTCTGGAAACATCCCTTAGGGTGTGGCTAAGCCATGTCTCCACCATATCCTTTCTTCCTGGAGTGCTAGTCTTGCGTGTTTGCAAGAGAGCCTCTGTGAAGTTTGGAAAGTAGGAGGCGAGGTACTGGCGGAAGTAAAGTTGTGAGGCGGCATCGTGAGTCGTGTCGGGGTAGCTCAGTCGGTAGAGCGCTTGCCCGCGAAAGGCAAAGGTCCCAGGTTCGAGCCCCGGTTCCGGCACACAATTTTAATCTGCCAGGAAGTTTCATATCAGTGCACACTCCACTGCAGAGTGAAAGTTTCATTATGGAAATATCCCTTAGGCTGTGGCTAAGCCATGTCTCCACCATATCCTTTCTTCCAGGAGTGCTAGTCTTGCGTGTTTGCAAGAGAGCTTCTGTGAAGTTTGGAAAGTAGGAGGCGAGGTACTGGCGGAAGTAAAGTTGTGAGGCGGCATCGTGAGTCATGTCGGGGTAGCTCAGTCGGTAGGGCGCTTGCCCGCAAAAGGCAAAGGTCCCAGGTTCGAGTCCCGGTTCCGGCACACAATTTTAATCTGCCAGGAAGTTTCATATCAGCGCACACTCCGCTGCAGAGTGAAAGTTTCATTCTGTAATCATCCCTTAGGCTGTGGCTAAGCCATGTCTCCACCATATCCTTTCTTCCAGGAGTGCTAGTCTTGCGTGTTTGCAAGAGAGCTTCTGTGAAGTTTGGAAAGTAGGAGGCGAGGTACTGGCGGAAGTAAAGTTGTGAGGCGGCATCGTGAGTCGTGTCGGGGTAGCTCAGTCGGTAGAGCGCTTGCCCGCGAAAGGCAAAGGTCCCAGGTTCGAGCCCCGGTTCCGGCACACAATTTTAATCTGCCAGGAAGTTTCATATCAGTGCACACTCCACTGCAGAGTGAAAGTTTCATTATGGAAATATCCCTTAGGCTGTGGCTAAGCCATGTCTCCACCATATCCTTTCTTCCAGGAGTGCTAGTCTTGCGTGTTTGCAAGAGAGCTTCTGTGAAGTTTGGAAAGTAGGAGGCGAGGTACTGGCGGAAGTAAAGTTGTGAGGCGGCTTCGTGAGTCGTGTCGGGGTAGCTCAGTCGGTAGAGCGCTTGCCCGCGAAAGGCAAAGGTCCCAGGTTCGTGTCCCGGTTCCGGCACACAATTTTAATCTGCCAGGAAGTTTCATATCAGCGCACACTCCGCTGCAGAGTGAAAGTTTCATTCTGGAAACATCCCTTAGGCTGTGGCTAAGCCATGTCTCCACCATATCCTTTCTTCCTGGAGTGCTAGTCTTGCGTGTTTGCAAGAGAGCCTCTGTGAAGTTTGGAAAGTAGGAGGCGAGGTACTGGCGGAAGTAAAGTTGTGAGGCGGCATCGTGAGTCGTGTCGGGGTAGCTCAGTCGGTAGAGCGCTTGCCCGCGAAAGGCAAAGGTCCCAGGTTCGAGCCCCGGTTCCGGCACACAATTTTAATCTGCCAGAAAGTTTCATATCAGCACACACTCCGCTGCAGAGTGAAAGTTTCATTCTGGAAATATCCATTAGGCTGTAGCTAAGCCATGTCTCCACCATATCCTTTCTTCCAGGAGTGCTAGTCTTGCGTGTTTGCAAGAGAGCTTCTGTGAAGTTTGGAAAGTAGGAGGCGAGGTACTGGCGGAAGTAAAGTTGTGAGGCGGCATCGTGAGTCGTGTCGGGGTAGCTCAGTTGGTAGAGCGCTTGCCCGCGAAAGGCAAAGGTCTCAGGTTCGAGTCCCGGTTCCGGCACACAATTTTAATCTGCCAGGAAGTTTCATATCAGCGCACACTCCGCTGCAGAGTGAAAGTTTCAATCTGGAAACATCCCTTAGGCTGTGGCTAAGCCATGACTCCACCATATCCTTTCTTCCAGGAGTGCTAGTCTTGCGTGTTTGCAAGAGAGCTTCTGTGAAGTTTGGAAAGTAGGAGGCGAGGTACTGGTGGAAGTAAAGTTGTGAGGCGGCATCGTGAGTCGTGTCGGGGTAGCTCAGTCGGCAGAGCGCTTGCCCGTGAAAGGCAAAGGTCCCAGTTTTGAGTGCCGGTTCCGGCACACAATTTTAATCTGCGAGGAAGTTTCATATCAGCGCACACTCCGCTGCAGAGTGAAAGTTTCATTCTGGAAACATCCCTTAGGTTGTGGCTAAGCCATGTCTCCACCATATCCTTTCTTCCAGGAGTGCTAGTCTTGCGTGTTTGCAAGAGAGCTTCTGTGAAGTTTGGAAAGTAGGAGGCGAGGTACTGGCGGAAGTAAAGTTGTGAGGCGGCATCGTGAGTCATGTCGGGGTAGCTCAGTCGGTAGAGCGCTTGCCCGCGAAAGGCAAAGGTCCCAGGTTCGAGTCCCGGTTCCGGCACACAATTTTAATCTGGCAGGAAGTTTCATATCAGCGCACACTCCGCTGCAGAGTGAAAGTTTCATTCTGTAATCATCCCTTAGGCTGTGGCTAAGCCATGTCTCCACCATATCCTTTCTTCCAGGAGTGCTAGTCTTGCGTGTTTGCAAGAGAGCTTCTGTGAAGTTTGGAAAGTAGGAGGCGAGGTACTGGCGGAAGTAAAGTTGTGAGGCGGCTTCGTGAGTCGTGTCGGGGTAGCTCAGTCGGTAGAGCGCTTGCCCGCGAAAGGCAAAGGTCCCAGGTTCGAGTCCCGGTTCCGGCACACAATTTTAATCTGCCAGGAAGTTTCATATCAGCGCACACTCCGCTGCAGAGTGAAAGTTTCATTCTGGAAACATCCCTTAGGCTGTGGCTAAGCCATGTCTCCACCATATCCTTTCTTCCTGGAGTGCTAGTCTTGCGTGTTTGCAAGAGAGCCTCTGTGAAGTTTGGAAAGTAGGAGGCGAGGTACTGGCGGAAGTAAAGTTGTGAGGCGGCATCGTGAGTCGTGTCGGGGTAGCTCAGTCGGTAGAGCGCTTGCCCGCGAAAGGCAAAGGTCCCAGGTTCGAGCCCCGGTTCCGGCACACAATTTTAATCTGCCAGAAAGTTTCATATCAGCGCACACTCCGCTGCAGAGTGAAAGTTTCATTCTGGAAACATCCCTTAGGCTTTGGCTAAGCCATGTCTCCACCATATCCTTTCTTCCAGGAGTGCTAGTCTTGCGTGTTTGCAAGAGAGCCTCTGTGAAGTTTGGAAAGTAGGAGGCGAGGTACTGGCGGAAGTAAAGTTGTGAGGCGGCATCGTGAGTCGTGTCGGGGTAGCTCATTCGGCAGAGCGCTTGCCCGTGAAAGGCAAAGGTCCCAGGTTTGAGTGCCGGTTCCGGCACACAATTTTAATCTGCGAGGAAGTTTCATATCAGCGCACACTCCGCTGCAGAGTGAAAGTTTCATTCTGGAAACATCCCTTAGGTTGTGGCTAAGCCATGTCTCCACCATATCCTTTCTTCCAGGAGTGCTAGTCTTGCGTGTTTGCAAGAGAGCTTCTGTGAAGTTTGGAAAGTAGGAGGCGAGGTACTGGCGGAAGTAAAGTTGTGAGGCGGCATCGTGAGTCGTGTCGGGGTAGCTCAGTCGGTAGAGCGCTTGCCCGCGAAAGGCAAAGGTCCCAGGTTCGAGTCCCGGTTCCGGCACACAATTTTAATCTGCCAGGAAGTTTCATATCAGCGCACACTCCACTGCAGAGTGAAAGTTTCATTCTGGAAACATCCCTTAGGCTGTGGCTAAGCCATGTCTCCACCATATCCTTTCTTCCAGGAGTGCTAGTCTTGCGTGTTTGCAAGAGAGCTTCTGTGAAGTTTGGAAAGTAGGAGGCGAGGTACTGGCGGAAGTAAAGTTGTGAGGCGGCATTGTGAGTCGTGTCGGGGTAGCTTAGTCGGAAGAGCGCTTTCCCGCGATTGGCAAAGGTCCCAGGTTCGAGTCCCGGTTCCGGCACACAATTTTAATCTGCCAGGAAGTTTCATATCAGCGCACACTCCACTGCAGAGTGAAAGTTTCATTCTGGAAACATCCCTTAGGCTGTGGCTAAGCCATGTCTCCACCATATCCTTTCTTCCAGGAGTGCTAGTCTTGCGTGTTTGCAAGAGAGCTTCTGTGAAGTTTGGAAAGTAGGAGGCGAGGTACTGGCGGAAGTAAAGTTGTGAGGCGGCATTGTGAGTCGTGTCGGGGTAGCTTAGTCGGAAGAGCGCTTTCCCGCGATTGGCAAAGGTCCCAGGTTCGAGTCCCGGTTCCGGCACACAATTTTAATCTGCCAGGAAGTTTCATATCAGCGCACACTCCGCTGCAGAGTGAAAGTTTCATTCTGGAAACATCCCTTAGGCTTTGGCTAAGCCATGTCTCCACCATATCCTTTCTTCCAGGAGTGCTAGTCTTGCGTGTTTGCAAGAGAGCCTCTGTGAAGTTTGGAAAGTAGGAGGCGAGGTACTGGCGGAAGTAAAGTTGTGAGGCGGCATCGTGAGTCGTGTCGGGGTAGCTCATTCAGCAGAGCGCTTGCCCGTGAAAGGCAAAGGTCCCAGGTTTGAGTGCCGGTTCCGGCACACAATTTTAATCTGCGAGGAAGTTTCATATCAGCGCACACTCCGCTGCAGAGTGAAAGTTTCATTCTGGAAACATCCCTTAGGTTGTGGCTAAGCCATGTCTCCACGATATCCTTTCTTCCAGGAGTGCACGTCTTGCGTGTTTGCAAGAGAGCTTCTGTGAAGTTTGGAAAGTAGGAGGCGAGGTACTGCCGGAAGTAAAGTTGTGAGGCGGCATCGTGAGTCGTGTCGGGGTAGCTCAGTCGGTAGAGCGCTTGCCCGCGAAAGGCAAAGGTCCCAGGTTCGAGTCCCGGTTCCGGCACACAATTTTAATCTGCCAGGAAGTTTCATATCAGCGCACACTCCGCTGCAGAGTGAAAGTTTCATTCTGTAATCATCCCTTAGGCTGTGGCTAAGCCATGTCTCCACCATATCCTTTCTTCCAGGAGTGCTAGTCTTGCGTGTTTGCAAGAGAGCTTCTGTGAAGTTTGGAAAGTAGGAGGCGAGGTACTGGCGGAAGTAAAGTTGTGAGGCGGCATCGTGAGTCGTGTCGGGGTAGCTCAGTCGGTAGAGCGCTTGCCCGCGAAAGGCAAAGGTCCCAGGTTCGAGCCCCGGTTCCGGCACACAATTTTAATCTGCCAGGAAGTTTCATATCAGTGCACACTCCACTGCAGAGTGAAAGTTTCATTATGGAAATACCCCTTAGGCTGTGGCTAAGCCATGTCTCCACCATATCCTTTCTTCCAGGAGTGCTAGTCTTGCGTGTTTGCAAGAGAGCTTCTGTGAAGTTTGGAAAGTAGGAGGCGAAGTACTGGCGGAAGTAAAGTTGTGAGGCGGCATCGTGAGTCGTGTCGGGGTAGCTCAGTCGGTAGAGCGCTTGCCCGCGGAAGGCAAAGGTCCCAGGTTCGAGTCCCGGTTCCGGCACACAATTTTAATCTGCGAGGAAGTTTCATATCAGCGCACACTCCGCTGCAGAGTGAAAGTTTCATTCTGGAAACATCCCTTAGGTTGTGGCTAAGCCATGTCTCCACCATATCCTTTCTTCCAGGAGTGCTAGTCTTGCGTGTTTGCAAGAGAGCTTCTGTGAAGTTTGGAAAGTAGGAGGCGAGGTACTGCCGGAAGTAAAGTTGTGAGGCGGCATCGTGAGTCGTGTCGGGGTAGCTCAGTCGGTAGAGCGCTTGCCCGCGAAAGGCAAAGGTCCCAGGTTCGAGTCCCGGTTCCGGCACACAATTTTAATCTGCCAGGAAGTTTCATATCAGCGCACACTCCGCTGCAGAGTGAAAGTTTCATTCTGGAAACATCCCTTAGGCTGTGGCTAAGCCATGTCTCCACCATATCCTTTCTTCCAGGAGTGCTAGTCTTGCGTGTTTGGAAGAGAGCCTCTGTGAAGTTTGGAAAGTAGGAGGCGAGGTACTGGCGGAAGTAAAGTTGTGAGGCGGCATCGTGAGTCGTGTCGGGGTAGCTCAGTCGGTAGAGCGCTTGCCCGCGAAAGGCAAAGGTCCCAGGTTCGAGTCCCGGTTCCGGCACACAATTTTAATCTGCCAGGAAGTTTCATATCAGCGCACACTCCGCTGCAGAGTGAAAGTTTCATTCTGTAATCATCCCTTAGGCTGTGGCTAAGCCATGTCTCCACCATATCCTTTCTTCCAGGAGTGCTAGTCTTGCGTGTTTGCAAGAGAGCTTCTGTGAAGTTTGGAAAGTAGGAGGCGAGGTACTGGCGGAAGTAAAGTTGTGAGGCGGCATCGTGAGTCGTGTCGGGGTAGCTCAGTCGGTAGAGCGCTTGCCCGCGAAAGGCAAAGGTCCCAGGTTCGAGTCCCGGTTCCGGCACACAATTTTAATCTGCCAGGAAGTTTCATATCAGCGCACACTCCGCTGCAGAGTGAAAGTTTCATTCTGGAAACATCCCTTAGGCTGTGGCTAAGCCATGTCTCCACCATATCCTTTCTTCCAGGAGTGCTAGTCTTGCGTGTTTGCAAGAGAGCTTCTGTGAAGTTTGGAAAGTAGGAGGCGAGGTACTGGCGGAAGTAAAGTTGTGAGGCGGCATCGTGAGTCGTGTCGGGGTAGCTTAGTCGGTAGAGCGCTTTCCCGCGATTGGCAAAGGTCCCAGGTTCGAGTCCCGGTTCCGGCACACAATTTTAATCTGCCAGGAAGTTTCATATCAGCGCACACTCCGCTGCAGAGTGAAAGTTTCATTCTGGAAACATCCCTTAGGCTTTGGCTAAGCCATGTCTCCACCATATCCTTTCTTCCAGGAGTGCTAGTCTTGCGTGTTTGCAAGAGAGCTTCTGTGAAGTTTGGAAAGTAGGAGGCGAGGTACTGGCGGAAGTAAAGTTGTGAGGCGGCATCGTGAGTCGTGTCGGGGTAGCTCAGTCGGTAGAGCGCTTGCCCGCGAAAGGCAAAGGTCCCAGGTTCGAGTCCCGGTTCCGGCACACAATTTTAATCTGCCAGGAAGTTTCAGGTACTGAATGGTTTATGCAAGATGGAGCCCGACCACATTGGACCAACAAGTGTTTCGCTTTCTTGAGGAATACTTCGGGAATCGAGTCATAGCTTTGGAATATCCAAAATTTACTGGTGCAGGCATGGATTGGCCTCCATATTCGCCGGATTTGACACCCTGTTTTCCTTTTTTTTTTTTTTTTGTGGGGCACATTGAAAGACATGGTCTACTCGAAGCATTCCGCCACGCTGGACGAGCTTGAATCGGCGAATTCTGTGGCATGTGAATCCATTTCGGTTGGGACGGTGCGAAATGTGATAGCGAATTTCATTCTTCGTTTGCACCTCTTTAGTGCCAATGATGAACATTTTGAAAACAATGTGATCTGATTGTTTGCAAAGAGTGTTTTCATACGGTTTTTTCACGTATGTATGCTGATGTGAGCTGTACAGCGTACAGCGCCATCTGTTAGCAGCTTTTGTAACTATTATTTCAAACTGCTGTATAAACTTCTTACAGCTTTCACAATAAACATACCGTTTACTGCATTCCTCTATCGATCTTTTATTTTCGAGATATTTAATTTTGAAATCATGGAGCCCTTTTCTGGACACCCTGTACTTACACTAAGGTAAACTAAGGACAACACAAACACCCATGCCTGAGGGGGGACTCGAACCAACACCACCTAGAAGACAAGGCCTGACAACTGGCCGTGCCTACGTCACCACACCATGAGGCGGCGGCTGCCAGCTGACTGGCTGGCAGCTGGGGCACGCCTACCGCCTCGTAGCGGCCGGCCAGTCAGCTTGCGTCCGCCGCCTCTCGGTGTGACGTAGGCACGGCCAGTTGTCGTGCCTTGCCTTCTAGGCGGTGCTGCTCGAACCCTCGGCGGCGAACGGCCGCGCGCACCGCAGCACGGCGCCCCAGTGCGCACGGCTAATCTGCCGAGGCGGCTAGCGTCACAGATCGCTGTGCTGGCGGTTCCTGTTCAAATCCCGCCACTGGTAGATAAAAATTATTTTTCTTGGCGGGCGCCGTGGCTCAGGGCGCCAGGTCAGAGAACGCCCTCTATAATAATAATAAAGTAATAATAAAAGGCTGAGCCAAGAAGACATCGAACAACAACGAACGAACATGATCAGCGATCGAATGGAACAGAACTACCGATATAACAAAAGAAGAAAGAAAACATACTTCCAAGGCACATATCTGCGTGAGGCTTTCGCGCTTGCTAAATGAAACTGTCAAGTAGCGTGCCGCTCTTCGTTAGTTTTCTTCTATCTCCTCTATCAGTCCTAGCTGGCACTCTTTCCACGTTCACGAGCAATATTTAAATGCTGGTCTGTCTTGTAACCTACTTCCTTTGCTGACGGACTACGCTTCTTGGGGATTCTTCCAATGAATCTCAGTGTGGAATCTACCTGGACAACGACTGATTTTATGTCGTCGTGTGACTTCCATTCGCTCCTAATGCATACATTTTATTGAAGTGATTGCTTCCAGAGATTATTCAGCACAGTTCTACTTTCTCCTCAGTCGTCTAGTTTGTAAACTACTACATCCACGCCCTATTTAGGGGTAGCGGTCCGTGCGCACAATGAATCTTCAATGAATTCTGTTTTCAATACATCGCAAATCTCCCTCATTATAAATAGAAACATGAGGTCTTGGAATTCACTATTATGTAATATCAAACTGTAATACTGGACTACGCTTCCAGCACTCCATTCCACTACAGGCGGCGCCAGCAGCCCAGTCTAGGAGGCAGCAACTAGTCTTGTGTAGTTCGCGAACGAACTAGTTCGGAAGGTCGCTCCCACAGGCGAACTACGCGAACTAGTTCGCAGATCCCTCGCGTCTTAGATGGTCCGCTCCTTTTCCGAAGACTGACTGGGAACAGCGAGAGGACGCAAGAGCGCGCGGAATCGCGTGATTCCCTTCTGCCAGTTGCCGTCATTTCGAGCTGAAATGCAGCTCATAGTTCGCGGCCACAATTTTTTTCTAAGGTATTCAGCAGTGTCTAAATATAACCATAGTGTAAAAAAGTAAAGAGAACTCAAAACTTAACATCGTTTGCATTTATATGCGAGAAATTATGCATCAACAATTTTCTCTCGCCTGCATGACACTGTTGACGGCTCGCGTGGTAGAATGTTGAGGATAACGTCGTATAACCGACACTAACACTGTAAAGTAACGAACCCGTATAGAATTAATTATCTACAAAACTATACTTTAAGACTTCAATGACCTATTAAATAAAGAAATCCATTTTAAAAATAAAGTACTACGAGTACTCTGTTTGTAAAGTAGTTGAATACCCATTCGTGTAAATAACTGGTTTATTTGCTTAAGTATTTGATGTCTAATTGCCCAAAAATACGGGTAATAGCACAGGCTTGGGCAACACTGATCATTATATTTAAAAATCCGTCATTGCTACTAAAAAAAGTAGCGGTATCAAAAGCCAAAAAGAGCGGACGAACTAAAAAGAGCCACCTACATCGCAGCCGAGCTGCGAACTAAAACACGCGCGATCGGTCGCGAACTAAAATATGCGCGATCCGTCGTGAACTAAAATATGCGCGATCGGTCGCGAACTAAATTATGCGCGATTGGTCGCGAACTAAAATACGAGCGATCGGTCGCGAACTAAAATATGCGCGATCGGTCAGGAATTGCCGGCCGGCCGCGGTGGCCGAGGAGACTGAGGCGCGTCAGTCACGGTCTGCACGCCCGCTACGGTCGGGGGTTCGAATCCCCCCTCGGGCATGGATATTTGTGCCGTCCTTAGTGTTAGCTAGTTCATAAGTAGTTTGTAAGTTTAGGGACTGATGACCGCGTAGTTAAGTCCCATAAGCTATACAAACATTTGAACAATTTTGTCACGAATTAAAATATGCGCGATTGGTAGCGAACTAAAACATGCATTACCGGTCGCGAACCATTATGCCAAAAGTATCTCACTTCTTAGTTGGATTCTTTTCCGAAGACCGACGGGCAATAGCGACAGGGCGCGCAGCAGAATTAAAAGTCCCGTGTTTGCCCTCTGCTGATGAGAGCTATTTCGAGGTGAGCGTCTGCCTGCTAGATTACATAGTTCATTGTTACAAAATTTCTGTTTTGAAGTATTCTGCACTCTGCAATATCTGACTAATAAATATATAGATATATATATATATAACTCTAAACGCGAGAAATTATCCACAAACTGTTTCTTTTGTTTGCATGATATCGTTAGCGGCTCACTCAGCAAGCACATGAAGCAGCTAGGTGGGGGAACTTTACCCTCCACCTGCATGCGCAGACGACGCCGCTCAGCCGTCACTGGGAACGGACGATCTAAAAGGACGAACTAGTTCATGGCAGAGCCGCGAACTAAAGTGAGCGCTCCCGATCGCGAACTATTATGCGGAAGTCTACTATATAGGATGCAGAACTTCCGTTTAGCATCAGTATTCAGCGGGACTCAGCAGCAACGACGGTTGCTGAAGATGACGAACAGTTGTACCGTCGAAATACTGATTCAGTTAGGTTTCAATATCAGGCAGAAAACCCGAAGAGACTACGAAGATTTATTACGTCAGGAAAGCCTACGAAGACAAGTCACGTTATTGTTACATTGCACTGACTGTTCACTTCAGTATCTGAATCCAACTGCTTGTGTAATTCGTTTGTTAGAGTACACGAAAGTCAACACGAACGACCTATGCACCTACTTTCTGTTATTATCTCGTTTGACGTAATGTTGTCCTCACTCTGTAGAACCGACAGAAAAACGTGGAACCATTTTAGTTGATTCTGCCGATTACAGTACTTCGGAACCTAGATATTTCAACTGATGCCGTAATTGTTTTGACCAGTGAATTTAATATGGTTAAGAAAAGAAGAAAGCACAAAGTTGTTCAGTGAAATTCGGGAATACAGTTATACAAATTAATTAGAAATGATAATAAATTCGTTGAACAGGGAAGATTTGGCTGCAGCAAAATGTGACGAAATCGATAACTATATGATCGTCGGTACGACTGACTCAGCATGCAGAAAAGTCAACACAAGGTTCGGCCATTCTTTAACACACTAAAACCTCCAGCCTAAAAGCTTAGGCCAGAGTCGAGACAATTCACAAAATTGTAAAATTATCGTCACACGTGCCTCGTTATCAGCTAAAACAGAGGGCAGGGCACCACCAAGATTATCCGTTGCCCTCTTAGCACGATACTGTTTTACGTCGAGGCTGGAGTAGATTTCCCCCATGGTTATTACAGAGGCCCAGACTCCTTTTAGATTGCACCACAGACATAATGTTTGTCTGAATTTTTTAACATTTTAAATAGGCATCATGATCCAAACAAGGGGACTCCGTCGGGTGTTCTAAATCAAATGTTTGTAAGGTTTATGGGACTTAACTACGGGGTCATCAGTCCCTAAACTTACAAACTACTTATGAACTAGCTAATCCTAAGGACGACACAGATATCCATGCCCGAGGGGGGACTCGAACCCCCGACCGTAGTGGCCGTGCAGACCGTGACTGGAGCGCCTCAGTCTCCTCGACCACCGCGGCCGGCCGGGTGTTCTATAGTGACTCCATATCACATCATAGGGATTCGCCTGCCCACTACAACTCGTTTTCTTCAGCAGAGCTGCATTCTATCCTCAAAGCATTACAACACTCCCGACGCGCTCGAGGTTCGCTATTTCTACTCTGCTCTGATAGTGCTCTAAATCACTACAGCCATGTATCCATCTGAAACTATCCCACAGTCGATCCATGAGCAACTACACCTCCTCCAACGGCGGGTTAAGGAGATGTCATTTCTTTGCGTACCAGGGCATGTGGGGCTTCGGGGTAATGAAGTGGCTGATGTTGCTGCCAAGGCGGCCTGTCGTGACCCTAATGTCAAAGAGTGTGCCATTTCCTTGCACGACGTCTACTCTAGCTGCGCCAGAGGTCCCTTCAGTCGTGGGAGGAGACGTTCAAATGTTTGTAAATCTTATTGGACTTAACTACGGGATCATCAGTCCCAAAACTTACAAACTACTTGTGAACTAACTTGTCTTTGTCTTTAGTATAAGTAGACGGGAACATAAATAATGACTTTTTGCGATCTCGGCCTAAAATCAATACGGCAAGTGTTTGTACAGCAGAGCACTGACATGAGGATTTCGCGGTTGCCGCCTCTCACCGCAGGGGGCGCCGGCAGAGCCTCCGACCAACACCACCTAGAGACAAGGCCTTACAACAGGCCGTGCCTACGTCACACTTAGAGGCCGCGAACGCCAACTCACTGGCTGGCCGCTAGGGCACGCCCACCGCCGCGCAGCGGCCGGCCAGTCAGATGGCGGCCGCGGCCTCTAAGTGTGACGTAGGCACGGCCTGTCGTAAGGCCTTGTCTCTAGGTGGTGTTGCTCCGACGCGAAAGGCCGCGCGATACGCAATGTGGCGCTCCAGACCGCTCGGCTACTCTTGCGCGGCGGAGGAGACGTGGCTGGCAGTGGAGTAATAAATTGCAGTTGGTAAAACCAACTATCCTACGGTGGCGAACCTCCTACCAGGCATTCAGGCGGTTTGAAGTGACCCTGACGCGCCTCCGCATTGGGCACAGCCCTTTGACCCACAGCTTTTCATTCCGTCGAGAGGAACCACCGATTTGTGATGCTTGTGGCGTGCAAATCACTGTACGCCACATTTTAATTGAATGTATTTCCTACCGTGCTAAGAGGGCAGCGGATAATCTTTGTGGTGCCCTGACCTCTGTTTTAGCTGATAACGAGGCAAGTGTGACGAAAATTTTATAATTTTGTGAATTGTCTCGACTCTGGCCAAATCTTTTAGGCTGGAGGTTTTAGTGTGTTAAAGAATGGCTCGATGACACCTTTTATATCAAATCAGCAAACCGCTAAACTATGATATTGCATTTTAAGTACTTCTAAACTTGTATACTCTAGTAGGCCAACTTACATTGCTGATTTTTAATATGTGTTTGTGCGTTTGCTTTGTTGACTATGAGTTCATCCTTCCACTGCCGCTGTTGACTCCATTCACACCCGTCGTCTAATAATTTTGCGAGTGCGCTACAGACCTTGCTGTTCTTCGCCCTAAACATCTTATCCTGTCCATCTCACTGGTGTAAACCGTCTGACAATTGGAAGGACACTAGCGCTTCAGGCAGTGACCAACGTAGTTGCTGTTCACGCCATATACAGTGCTCAAAACAATTACGGAATCGTGAGCTATTATAAACAATATACATATGCTAACGTATTTCATTCACATACTGGTTACAACAGTTATTTGTATGTTAGACAGTACGATGTTTTACTGTTACCTGACATAGTCCAGTCTGGAGGCGATCTAATCGTTTTATAGGTTTCAAAATGACAAGCAAAGATCGCACACTAACAATTTATTAAATGACGACCGGTTTCGGTGCACTGTGTCACCGTCATCTGGTCGCATATACGTTATAATCTGGTCATCTTGTTAAAAAAAAAATTGGGTATAAAGTAACAAGTGCAAAATACTTAAAAACATGACAGCTTACAAAATAGCTGTCATGTTTTTAACGTGACCAGATGATGGTAACACAGTGCACCGAAACCGGTCGTCATTTAATAAATTGTTAGTGTGCGATATTGGCTTGTCATTTTGAAAACTATAAGATGTTTTACTGTCTCAACGCTTTTCTTCGGGTTTACATGGCGTTTACTTAGAGTGAAGCACCATGGGGCCACCATAATACTGAAAAAGCCATTCTCGTTGCCCTCTAATGCGGTGTGTTATCACCTCGGACGGCCAGTACAACTGCAATCAGCTCTTATTATTTGGTCATTCTTCCGTAAGTACAATATCCAGTTCTGCGATCGTTGTGGGAGCAAGCCTCTGCCAAATGCATCCCAGACATGATCGTTCGGTGAACAAGCTGGCCACTCCATTCTTTGAATTCGCGTTAACGTTCCGGATCTGAACCAGAATTCATCGCTACCGTTCCGAACCGGGAGTGCCAGTTCCTGGAACTAGAAGTCGCCTCTACCGTTCTGGCAATACGGGGCCGCTGATGGGACCGATCAGAAGCACCTAAATGAACAGCGAAGAGCCGTACCTTGTATGTAGTTCCTCTGGAATCGTTCGCTCGCAAACCCTCTCGGAGCCTGCTTTTGTCTATAATCTGACGGCGATCACATTGCAATCCGACAATGCGCGACCACACGCATCACGCAAATTTCAAGACGGTAACTCACCGGATTGCCCTATTCCCGAATCCGCCTGTTGAAAACGTCTGGTGAAGACTGCAGAACGACTGGTCTGCCACACCAGACCGACTTAGGCAATATGTCAAAAAAGCGTGGACTGCTTATACCCCAGCAACACTCTGGACTGTAACTATCACTGGCGGCCATAATAATGATTTCATCTTCGTCCTCGCTTTATATGAAGATACATTTTGAATCATGTGATCTTTGAACGCGTTGTCACCCACTTACATTTGGCTCTGATAGATCCTGTTCTTTTTGAAGATACATTCTACATGACAGCAACGTATTTTTAGGCGTGTGGACGCGTATTAAGAACGTCTACCATACGTTTTGTTTTATTTAAAAATAGTCTCTATAATCACTGCTTATTCCAACGTTTTTCCTAGACATTTTGGATTTCATAACCCAATTTCCTCCACATACCCGTCTACATCTCAGTGTCAGTTACATCTCAGTTAGTCGACATGTAAACGAAAACGACCACTCGAACTGACGAGAGTATTGGAAGAAATCACAAGGGCCGCTGTGGTAGAGTCACTTGTCCTGAAGGAAGAGAGAAGGGAGTTGTTCATGTAGACAGCGCTTTCGGCTGCTTTGTGTCCTCTGGACAGTGGTTTCTAGATCGTGTTTAACCGGTAACCAAGGACAAGTGAATTATACAGACAACGCTTCACCCAACTTCCGTAAAATCGTAGCACACTGTTTACATGTACGCTGACGCTGATCTAGTCAATGTGCTTCGGCACCTTTGTCGAGAATTCGTGATGTAAATTTAAAGAGCCTATTGAACACCATGAAGGAGTGTCAGCATTCGAGCAAAGTCAGTAGCCGCCACACTAAAGGCGCTATCCAAAGCCATACATACATCGAAAAAGTGTTGCGTTACCACGATTCTATGTGTTCATTACCGTTTCAGTTCTTTTTACTACTCTTAGAATCTGACTCGCTGTAAGACAATAAGTTAGACATTGTTGAGCCTTGCCGGCTCTTATTTATATTAACGAAGGGGTTTCTTGGTTCTTGCCCTCATTCCTCTTCTTTTAGTTTCTTAATGTCAGCATTTTCTTATTTTGCCTGGCGTCCTACCTAGGTGTATGACCGTCATGCCGGTTCCCCGCCGCTGGCGCTGTACGTGTTGTTATGATCTTTGCCGAGAGCTTCGCTTGGCTGGCAGCGGGACGGACGGCGTGCGTTGACTAGGGATGGGAAAAACCGAACGGTTAAAACCGATACCGGTATTTTAGTTTTGAATAACCGTTTTTTTGTATTTATTTGGTGCCGGTTGTAACCGGTTTTTTCTTTAGTTATTCCCACGAACAGGCTAAAAAACCGGTACGACTACTTCCTGTAGTAGTGGTTCAAAATGTATTTTTTTAATAATTTAAAAAAAATTAAAACTAGTAGACCCTAATATTTGGGGCTATTCCTAAAATTTCCACTGCTGTGAAATATTAGGTCATTGCAGTAACTAAGAAAAACGATCAGTGATAATTTAAGTACAATCCCGGCAGTCAGAAACACACAACAAACGCCTGGCATAAGAACTTAAGAACTGGTGCAGCTATTGAGACATCGATGCACCTGTTGCCGTGTGGCGTGGCCTATTAGACGACGCGTGTGCACCGGCAGTGTACAAGACTTGCCTCCGTCTGGTCATGCGGCAGTTCCTTGCTGTCGTCGCCAGACATCGGTTGTGTCTTAAATGGCAGCATCCCGAGGGTGGAAATACTTCACAAAGTACAGTAGCAGTGAGGTACAATGGTCCATTTGCTTTAAAAAGCTGAAAACGGGTAGAGGTACTACAAACATGCTGTGTCATTTTAGGAGGAAACATTCAAAATGTTTCTTGGAAGAGAAGGTAAATTCGATTCATATACCTATAATGTAAGCTTGGAATAATGTATTATTATATTGTTATGCTAACAAATTTTACTGATATGATTCCTTGGAAGCGCGGGGCTTTTTAATAACCAATATAGGTTTAGGTAACACTGATCATGTGGTGCCTCGCGAGGTAGCCGTGCGGTCTGAGGCTCCATGTCACCGACTGCGCGGCTGCTCCAGTCAGAGGTTCGAGTCCTCCCTCCTCCCTCGATGATGGGTGTGTATGTTGTCCTTAGCGTAAGTTAGTTTAAGTTAGATTAAGAAGTTTTTAAGTCTAGGAACTTATGACTGAAGCAGTTAGGTCTCATAAGAACTCACACCCATTTGAACATTCTTTGATCATGTTGTACACAGCTTACCTAGTTCAATTTGCGTAAATTTACACTGACAACAATCATACTGTTAGTCGGATCTGTGACTTTATTATTCGAAATACTTATGCAGCACTGACTGAAGTTCATTTACTGACAGTAAATATATATATATATATATATATATATATATATATATATATATATATATATATATATATATATATATATATTATTGTGTATATAACGAGATATTCGTATGCACTGGCTCACAAGTCCAACTTACGGAGTTCAAATGTTCAAATGTTTGTATAGCTTATGGGACTTAACTACGGGGCCATCAGTCCCTAAACTTACAAACTGGCTTATCCTAAGGACGGCACAAATATCCCTGCCCGAGGAACTCCGACCGTAGTGACTGTGCAGACCGTGACTGTAGCGCCTCAGTCCCCTCGGCCACCGCGGCCGGCAACTTACAGAGTGGTTGGCTCAATATCACAACTGCCGGATGGAGATACTAGGCCAGTAAATCTGTATGCTTCGTATATCGTCTTCTACGGACTGCTGGCTAGGCTTACACACACTCAAGAAAGGAGGGGATCTTGCAAAATATGGAAAGACAGGTGATTTGTCGTATAACGTAAATTTAACTAAATTTTAACTAAATTTCGTAAGTTTCGATTACGGCCGAAACTAGAAGAACCGAAAATTCGATTACGGTTTCTGTTTCGGCCGCAAAATATGTTTCGGTCGAACTCTACTGGAAATAATAGCAATAAAAAACCAAAAACCGGTTATCTTGATCAATTTTTATAGTGCGGTTAAACTGGAGATGAAAGGAACCGGTATAACCGAAAACCGGTTGTTTCAGCAAAAACCGCCATCCCTAGCGTCGACTGCGGGCGCCCTTCCTATTTATCAATCTTTACCGCGCTCTCGACGGCCTACGTGGCTTGCGGAGACTAACACCTGTCTCGCTCTTGGAGATCGCGTAAAACTCGTCGCCGACTGCTTGCTGAACCTGACCTGGAAGGTTGCACTCATTCCCGAGCTTGCTGCCAATGCTCTTTACATCTGAAGCAGTATTTCCTCGGAAGCGTGCTCCATCAAACTTTGGTATGAGTCGACTCCAATTTGGGGCCGTCCGTGATGATGTGAGAAGTGAGCCGTTTATTGCCATTGTGAAGTGCCTGAGTGCCGTTACGTGCTTACAAATGGTGCTACCACCGTCCCCTAGTGCTCACGTCTTGTCCATCTAGTTACTATCTATGCTCATTGTGTTGCGTCTATATTTGTGCATTGCCCAACCATAGGTTGGCCTGCTGTCCTCGTCTTCTGTGTAGTATTTAAGGTGGCATGCGCATGAAATTTATTGTTCTGAGCACGTTCATTTAAGTAAATTAAATTCTGATTATTCCGCGTCCTGCCGTAATAGTGGCAGGTCAGGATTTAAAATATTTGATTCAATCAAGTTTGTTAGTCTGGGGGGGGGGGGGGTTTGTCTGGCTAGGTGCCGCTCCGTAGTCCGTTATCTGCCCGGTCGCGGTTGTATAGTAGGCAGTGTGTGTTTTCGGTCGCGGGTTCTTCCTGCCAGTACTGTGGCTGTAGTTTGGCAGGAAAAATTTCCTGTTAATTTCATGTGTCCAATCTGTGCCATAGCCTATTCCCACCACCACCCCTCTTCTTTTCTTCCTTCCCTGCTGTTGTTGCTCACCAGGCCTAGTGTTAGGTTTAACATATGCGATTGGTTCAACAAATCACTTAAGTTTGGTATGACATTATTAATTGTATATATACATGTGGCATCTGTTCCGAAAGAACAGACGTCACTTCTGATCCTGCAGCATGGAGCTGGAAATTTGTATCTGACGGGAGGCGTGCTTAGATAGTCCTTGCAGGTGCGGTGATCACTGTGTCCCCAGTGGTGTAGGGGTCAGCGCAACTGCCTAGAAAGCAGGAGACCAGTTTGAAGCGCTTACTCTTACGGGAATTAGTTTCATAACTACGAGTTTGAGTACTGTGGGCAGGGTGAAGCTGGGAATTTGTATCTGATGGGAGGCGTGCTTAGGTAGTCCTTGCAGGTGCGGTGATCACGTATCCCCAGTGGTGTAGGGGTCAGCGCAACTGCCTAGAAAGCAGGAGACCAGTTTGAAGCCCTTACTCTTACGGGAATTAGTTTCATAACTACGAGTTTGAGTACTGTGGGCAGGGTGAAGCTGGGAATTTGTATCTGATGGGAGGCGTGCTTAGGTAGTCCTTGCAGGTGCGGTGATCACGTGTCCCCAGTGGTGTAGGGGTCAGCGCAACTGCCTAGAAAGCAGGAGACCAGTTTGAAGCCCTTACTCTTACGGGAATTAGTTTCATAACTACGAGTTTGAGTACTGTGGGCAGGGTGAAGCTGGGAATTTGTATCTGATGGGAGGCGTGCTTAGGTAGTCCTTGCAGGTGCGGTGATCACGTGTCCCCAGTGGTGTAGGGGTCAGCGCAACTGCCTAGAAAGCAGGAGACCAGTTTGAAGCCCTTACTCTTACGGGAATTAGTTTCATAACTACGAGTTTGAGTACTGTGGGCAGGGTGAAGCTGGGAATTTGTATCTGATGGGAGGCGTGGTTAGGTAGTCCTTGCAGGTGCGGTGATCACGTGTCCCCAGTGGTGTAGGGGTCAGCGCAACTGCCTAGAAAGCAGGATACCAGTTTGAAGCCCTTACTCTTACGGGAATTAGTTTCATAACTACGAGTTTGAGTACTGTGGGCAGGGTGAAGCTGGGAATTTGTATCTGATGGGAGGCGTGCTTAGGTAGTCCTTGCAGGTGCGATGATCACGTGTCCCCAGTGGTGTAGGGGTCAGCGCAACTGCCTAGAAAGCAGGAGACCAGTTTGAAGCCCTTACTCTTACGGGAATTAGTTTCATAACTACGAGTTTGAGTACTGTGGGCAGGGTGAAGCTGGGAATTTGTATCTGATGGGAGGCGTGCTTAGGTAGTCCTTGCAGGTGCGGTGATCACGTGTCCCCAGTGGTGTAGGGGTCAGCGCAACTGCCTAGAAAGCAGGAGACCAGTTTGAAGCCCTTACTCTTACGGGAATTAGTTTCATAACTACGAGTTTGAGTACTGTGGGCAGGGTGAAGCTGGGAATTTGTATCTGATGGGAGGCGTGCTTAGGTAGTCCTTGCAGGTGCGGTGATCACGTGTCCCCAGTGGTGTAGGGGTCAGCGCAACTGCCTAGAAAGCAGGAGACCAGTTTGAAGCCCTTACTCTTACGCGAATTAGTTTCATAACTACGAGTTTGAGTACTGTGGGCAGGGTGAAGCTGGGAATTTGTATCTGATGGGAGGCGTGCTTAGGTAGTCATTGCAGGTGCGGTGATCACGTGTCCCCAGTGGTGTAGGGGTCAGCGCAACTGCCTAGAAAGCAGGAGACCAGTTTGAAGCCCTTACTCTTACGGGAATTAGTTTCATAACTACGAGTTTGAGTACTGTGGGCAGGGTGAAGCTGGGAATTTGTATCTGATGGGAGGCGTGCTTAGGTAGTCCTTGCAGGTGCGATGATCACGTGTCCCCAGTGGTGTAGGGGTCAGCGCAACTGCCTAGAAAGCAGGAGACCAGTTTGAAGCCCTTACTCTTACGGGAATTAGTTTCATAACTACGAGTTTGAGTACTGTGGGCAGGGTGAAGCTGGGAATTTGTATCTGATGGGAGGCGTGCCTAGGTAGTCCTTGCAGGTGCGGTGATCACGTGTCCCCAGTGGTGTAGGGGTCAGCGCAACTGCCTAGAAAGCAGGAGACCAGTTTGAAGCCCTTACTCTTACGGGAATTAGTTTCATAACTACGAGTTTGAGTACTGTGGGCAGGGTGAAGCTGGGAATTTGTATCTGATGGGAGGCGTGCTTAGGTAGTCCTTGCAGGTGCGGTGATCACGTGTCCCCAGTGGTGTAGGGGTCAGCGCAACTGCCTAGAAAGCAGGAGACCAGTTTGCAGCCCTTACTCTTACGCGAATTAGTTTCATAACTACGAGTTTGAGTACTGTGGGCAGGGTGAAGCTGGGAATTTGTATCTGATGGGAGGCGTGCTTAGGTAGTCCTTGCAGGTTCGGTGATCACGTGTCCCCAGTGGTGTAGGGGTCAGCGCAACTGCCTAGAAAGCAGGATACCAGTTTGAAGCCCTTACTCTTACGGGAATTAGTTTCATAACTACGAGTTTGAGTACTGTGGGCAGGGTGAAGCTGGGAATTTGTATCTGATGGGAGGCGTGCTTAGGTAGTCCTTGCAGGTGCGGTGATCACGTATCCCCAGTGGTGTAGGGGTCAGCGCAACTGCCTAGAAAGCAGGAGACCAGTTTGAAGCCCTTACTCTTACGGGAATTAGTTTCATAACTACGAGTTTGAGTACTGTGGGCAGGGTGAAGCTGGGAATTTGTATCTGATGGGAGGCGTGCTTAGGTAGTCCTTGCAGGTGCGGTGATCACGTGTCCCCAGTGGTGTAGGGGTCAGCGCAACTGCCTAGAAAGCAGGAGACCAGTTTGAAGCCCTTACTCTTACGGGAATTAGTTTCATAACTACGAGTTTGAGTACTGTGGGCAGGGTGAAGCTGGGAATTTGTATCTGATGGGAGGCGTGCTTAGGTAGTCCTTGCAGGTGCGGTGATCACTGTGTCCCCAGTGGTGTAGGGGTCAGCGCAACTGCCTAGAAAGCAGGAGACCAGTTTGAAGCCCTTACTCTTACGGGAATTAGTTTCATAACTACGAGTTTGAGTACTGTGGGCAGGGTGAAGCTGGGAATTTGTATCTGATGGGAGGCGTGCTTAGGTAGTCCTTGCAGGTGCGGTGATCACGTGTCCCCAGTGGTGTAGGGGTCAGCGCAACTGCCTAGAAAGCAGGAGACCAGTTTGAAGCCCTTACTCTTACGGGAATTAGTTTCATAACTACGAGTTTGAGTACTGTGGGCAGGGTGAAGCTGGGAATTTGTATCTGATGGGAGGCGTGCTTAGGTAGTCCTTGCAGGTTCGGTGATCACGTGTCCCCAGTGGTGTAGGGGTCAGCGCAACTGCCTAGAAAGCAGGATACCAGTTTGAAGCCCTTACTCTTACGGGAATTAGTTTCATAACTACGAGTTTGAGTACTGTGGGCAGGGTGAAGCTGGGAATTTGTATCTGATGGGAGGCGTGCTTAGGTAGTCCTTGCAGGTGCGGTGATCACTGTGTCCCCAGTGGTGTAGGGGTCAGCGCAACTGCCTAGAAAGCAGGAGACCAGTTTGAAGCCCTTACTCTTACGGGAATTAGTTTCATATCTACGAGTTTGAGTACTGTGGGCAGGGTGAAGCTGGGAATTTGTATCTGATGGGAGGCGTGCTTAGGTAGTCATTGCAGGTGCGGTGATCACGTGTCCCCAGTGGTGTAGGGGTCAGCGCAACTGCCTAGAAAGCAGGAGACCAGTTTGAAGCCCTTACTCTTACGCGAATTAGTTTCATAACTACGAGTTTGAGTACTGTGGGCAGGGTGAAGCTGGGAATTTGTATCTGATGGGAGGCGTGCTTAGGTAGTCCTTGCAGGTGCGGTGATCACGTGTCCCCAGTGGTGTAGGGGTCAGCGCAACTGCCTAGAAAGCAGGAGACCAGTTTGAAGCCCTTACTCTTACGCGAATTAGTTTCATAACTACGAGTTTGAGTACTGTGGGCAGGGTGAAGCTGGGAATTTGTATCTGATGGGAGGCGTGCTTAGGTAGTCCTTGCAGGTGCGGTGATCACTGTGTCCCCAGTGGTGTAGGGGTCAGCGCAACTGCCTAGAAAGCAGGAGACCAGTTTGAAGCCCTTACTCTTACGGGAATTAGTTTCATAACTACGAGTTTGAGTACTGTGGGCAGGGTGAAGCTGGGAATTTGTATCTGATGGGAGGCGTGCTTAGGTAGTCCTTGCAGGTGCGGTGATCACGTGTCCCCAGTGGTGTAGGGGTCAGCGCAACTGCCTAGAAAGCAGGAGACCAGTTTGAAGCCCTTACTCTTACGGGAATTAGTTTCATAACTACGAGTTTGAGTACTGTGGGCAGGGTGAAGCTGGGAATTTGTATCTGATGGGAGGCGTGCTTAGGTAGTCATTGCAGGTGCGGTGATCACGTGTCCCCAGTGGTGTAGGGGTCAGCGCAACTGCCTAGAAAGCAGGATACCAGTTTGAAGCCCTTACTCTTACGGGAATTAGTTTCATAACTACGAGTTTGAGTACTGTGGGCAGGGTGAAGCTGGGAATTTGTATCTGATGGGAGGCGTGCTTAGGTAGTCCTTGCAGGTGCGGTGATCACTGTGTCCCCAGTGGTGTAGGGGTCAGCGCAACTGCCTAGAAAGCAGGAGACCAGTTTGAAGCCCTTACTCTTACGGGAATTAGTTTCATATCTACGAGTTTGAGTACTGTGGGCAGGGTGAAGCTGGGAATTTGTATCTGATGGGAGGCGTGCTTAGGTAGTCATTGCAGGTGCGGTGATCACGTGTCCCCAGTGGTGTAGGGGTGAGCGCAACTGCCTAGAAAGCAGGAGACCAGTTTGAAGCCCTTACTCTTACGGGAATTAGTTTCATAACTACGAGTTTGAGTACTGTGGGCAGGGTGAAGCTGGGAATTTGTATCTGATGGGAGGCGTGCTTAGGTAGTCCTTGCAGGTGCGGTGATCACTGTGTCTCCAGTGGTGTAGGGGTCAGCGCAACTGCCTAGAAAGCAGGAGACCAGTTTGAAGCGCTTACTCTTACGGGAATTAGTTTCATAACTACGAGTTTGAGTACTGTGGGCAGGGTGAAGCTGGGAATTTGTATCTGATGGGAGGCGTGCTTAGGTTGTCCTTGCAGGTGCGGTGATCACGTGTCCCCAGTGGTGTAGGGGTCAGCGCAACTGCCTAGAAAGCAGGAGACCAGTTTGAAGCCCTTACTCTTACGGGAATTAGTTTCATATCTACGAGTTTGAGTACTGTGGGCAGGGTGAAGCTGGGAATTTGTATCTGATGGGAGGCGTGCTTAGGTAGTCCTTGCAGGTGCGGTGATCACTGTGTCCCCAGTGGTGTAGGGGTCAGCGCAACTGCCTAGAAAGCAGGAGACCAGTTTGAAGCCCTTACTCTCACGGGAATTAGTTTCATAACTACGAGTTGGAGTACTGTGGGCAGGGTGAAGCTGGGAATTTGTATCTGATGGGAGGCGTGCTTAGGTAGTCCTTGCAGGTGCGGTGATCACGTGTCCCCAGTGGTGTAGGGGTCAGCGCAACTGCCTAGAAAGCAGGAGACCAGTTTGAAGCCCTTACTCTTACGGGAATTAGTTTCATAACTACGAGTTTGAGTACTGTGGGCAGGGTGAAGCTGGGAATTTGTATCTGATGGGAGGCGTGCTTAGGTAGTCCTTGCAGGTGCGGTGATCACGTGTCCCCAGTGGTGTAGGGGTCAGCGCAACTGCCTAGAAAGCAGGAGACCAGTTTGAAGCCCTTACTCTTACGGGAATTAGTTTCATAACTACGAGTTTGAGTACTGTGGGCAGGGTAAAGCTGGGAATTTGTATCTGATGGGAGGCGTGCTTAGGTAGTCCTTGCAGGTGCGGTGATCACTGTGTCTCCAGTGGTGTAGGGGTCAGCGCAACTGCCTAGAAAGCAGGAGACCAGTTTGAAGCCCTTACTCTTACGGGAATTAGTTTCATAACTACGAGTTTGAGTACTGTGGGCAGGGTGAAGCTGGGAATTTGTATCTGACGGGAGGCGTGCCTAGGTAGTCCTTGCAGGTGCGGTGATCACGGTGTCCCCAGTGGTGTAGGGGTCAGCGCTACTGCCTAGAAAGCAGGTGACCCGGGTTCGAATACCGGCTGGGTACACAGTTCAGCTTTGCCCAATCGCAGTTGATGTCATATATTCTGTGAATATTATTAATTGAAATCACTGTAACAGGTTGATGCATTTAGGAGAGTGTTAAGTGTTGCCAAGCGTGTTCAGCACATCTTGTGACGTCTCCTTTAAATTTTAAGCAGTCTACTGTTAAGTCGCATTCTGTACACCTTGTAACGTCTCCTTCCTTTAAATATCGATCAGGCCGACTCTGGAATTACTTGTTAATCTAGCATTTCTGTTAATTTGATATTACCCTTTGGTGCAGTTGTCTTAAGAACAGCCGGCTGCAGTGGCCGAGCGTTCTACGGCGCGCCAGTCACAGTCTGCACGGCCACTACGGTCGGGGATCGAATCCCCCATCGGGCATGGATATTTGTGCCGTCCTTAGTATTAGCTAGTTCGTAAGTAGTTTTTAAGTTTAAGGACTGACGACCCGTAGTTAAGTCCCATAAGCTCTACAAACATTTGAACATTTCTTAAGAAGAGTGTTTCTCTAAACATTTGCACAAACCTTCTTGTAATTTCTCATGTACGTTTCCTTTAAAAATTTAAGCTGGCCTTTTTCTTGAATTACCTGTTATTTGTATTAATTAGGTCTTGCCTTCTTATGGAACTGTTAGTACTACTGTTAAGTTAAATTTTGCCGGAACTTTATGTAACATCGTTTATATAGCCGCCTTCTTGATTTTCAAGCAAACTTACTGTTATATCACCTGTTATTCTAGTGTCTATTAACTATGAATGGTAGTGATTTTCCGTCTTTTGCAACTACAATAAAATGCGATTTTTTCACAGCAGACGCGTTTCGTTTTATTGACTGTAAAACATCATCTGTGGTCTGAAATAGTAGAAATCTACAGTTTGGTTTTTGTTTAGATCGAAAACAGTTCTTAAATGGACCCTGAAAAGTAGGCCTAATGTTTGGTACTTACGGAAATTTTGTCTTCTTTTCGCTTCACATCATGGAATGCCGGTCTGTTTAGTGCAATACCGCCGGTTCTTCATGTTGTGTCGTTTTCTCACTACTTTCACTGTCACTGTTTCACTGTTTATGGTTGTTTTTCACAGATCAGAAGTGTTTGTTTTTGTTTTTACTGATTCTGCTCAGTGTGTTATTGGAGTGTTGCCAACCTCACAAATGTAGTTCTTTCTCTGTTTTATAATAAAGAGAAAGAACTACATTTGTGAGGTTGGCAACACTCCAATAACACACTGAGCAGAATCAGTAAAAACAAAAACAAACACTTCTGATCTGTGAAAAACAACCATAAACAGTGAAACAGTGACAGTGAAAGTAGTGAGAAAACGACACAACATGAAGAACCGGCGGTATTGCACTAAACAGACCGGCATTCCATGATGTGAAGCGAAAAGAAGACAAAATTTCCGTAAGTACCAAACATTAGGCCTACTTTTCAGGGTCCATTTAAGAACTGTTTTCGATCTAAACAAAAACCAAACTGTAGATTTCTACTATTTCAGACCACTGATGATGTTTTACAGTCAATAAAACGAAACGCGTCTGGTGTGAAAAAATCGCATTTTATTGTAGTTGCAAAAGACGGAAAATCACTACCATTCATAGTTATGAAAGCAACTACGGACATTATGGCCACACAAACGAAGAATTAGTGTCTATTAGCTTGTATTTGCTACTTGTGCAACTGTCTTGATTCTGGTCTCTTGATTGCGTCATTATTCAAGTCACGATTTCGAGTAACATAACCGTGTACTTCCCCTTATAACCAATTTATTGTTAATGTAAATGTTAAGGGCAGCTTTATAAACTACGCTAGTGTACCATTTAAATGGATAAGCAGGTCTGCCTTTTCCAAATTAATCGAATATTGATCCCAGATTAATTTTCTATAACATGTTAAGGACTTTGTGCGTTTAATAACGTAAATACCCAATAACTGTTTCTTCACTCGAAATCTGAATGATTATTTGATTGATTTTGGGGCGTGTTCCTCTTGTATATCTTGTCCGGTGTTACTGATACATTTATTATTTTCTTATTACATTCTTGAGGAAAATAAAATGTGATTCTGGAGCAGTGACTGTGTGGTTTACCCTCCCAGCTCTTCCTTCCTTCCGTCTCAATTGTGAATATGTGTTTCAATTTGCAGCACAGCCCAGTACCCCTAATATACGGTAACCCGTCTTCTTGCACCGATGCATGTCCTTATTCGTCGTTGCAAACTGCCCAAGGCACTTTTGGTCCAGACGCCCCTCATTCCTAAGCGGCGGTGGTTTCGCTCATCCAAAAACAGTCTTTTCCAACGTGTCCCAGTCATATTCGATAAAGTTCATGTCTGCACATGCTGGCCATTGTAATATCTTTATCCTGAACGAACGCAGTCTCAAGAAGTACATATAAATGCGAGAATTGTCTGCCATTAAGACAAATCCCTCACCGAAATGCTGCCTATATAGTTGCACTAAATATCGGAGGATGTTATGCCTTTACCGTATATGCGTTTGTTTGGCTCCTATGACCATCAATGGCGTATGCTGGTCCCACATAATAAACATGACGGAACCACCACCTTGCACTCGCTGGACGGTGTTCCAGATGACCGCTACCTCGAAAAACTGTCATATATTGATTTTACTGTTGGAATTGTTGAGAGGCTGTGTGAACCACAGAGACGCACTCCAGGCTGAGAAATAGAGACCATTGCTGATAAATAAAACAGACACGTATATCTTACGGGATGTAGGTATTAAAGAAATATCCTAGCGAACTGCTGATGCCCTCAGCCACCGTCCCAGGGTGGAGTTTACCTTTCGGAGAAGATGAGCGCAACTTCATATAGCGTCTAGACGCTGTTGTAAGACGTTACATTAGTACTTGGTGGCCAACAGGCACTTTTTAATGTACGTAGCAAAGTTGATACCAGTCACTTGGGAACAGCAACGTCAGTGGTTCCACGAGGCTAGAGTGAGAGGGTAATGAAGAAAAACTGCAAGTTAGCAGCACCCCTGAGGCGTGGCCTAAGGCGGAGCCTAAGGCGTGGCCAACTGACGTAAGACATTGTTGTTGTTGCCCATATTGGGTAGCGTCGTGACGTTTTACTTTCAGCTGAACAATGTTGCTAAGTATGGATTTTGTTAGTGCACAAACAAGCCACGTCCCCACCCGGGGAAGGGACAGGGCTGAAACGTGGTTCGCTAGAGGACTCAGAGAGAGGGCAAGCCACAGTTTAGATTGGTTGAACCAAGCAGCGGCCAATAGGAAATTGTTAACTGTCGGAAAGTGGGGAAAAGAGGTGCGCCCACACCGGCCGTTAAAACCCCCGGTTTTTGGATCAAGAAGGGAGTTCTCAGTCAGACGAGTCGGCCGCCAGCCCGTGACTATCGCCGTCGGCCTCGGGGTGCTCCATGACAGTCTGTTTCTCGCTGGGAGTGCGTCTGTCTAGGGGATGCTGCTAGGGAACGTAATTACTGGCTTCTGTTGTGGCAAACGATTTCTACTTCTTGTTTTTTAAAATAACTAACCCCAGTGTAGTCGACTTATTATGGGATGCAATGAATTCAATGCAAGGTACCTAGGAGTTACATAAAGTTTCCCGAAATCTGCATCTCTAGTAGATGCCTGTACTGTCTCTCTGCAATCACTCCTTTCCGCTCGGGATATGCAGACTGACCTTGCTACCTCATCCCTCTTTCCTATGTAGGACACGACAAAACATCTTCGACGATTGTCTAGTTGAAGGCAGATACGAGTCTTATCTGTTGATAGCACTTGATGCCAATTCTGACGAATTCATTCAGCTTACTTTTGGCCCCATCGGTAACGCGTTGCATGGTGTCAAAGCTGGAACTTGTGACATATGCTTGACGCACCATGAGGAGCTGTCACCGTTAGGTGATTACACCTGTGAGTGGCGGCCGCGGTGGCCGAGGGGACTGAGGCGCTCCAGTCACGGTCTGTACGGCCACTACGGTCGGGGGTTCGAATCCCCCCCCCCTCGGGCATGGATATTTGTGCCGTCTTTAGTATAAGGTGGTTGATAAGTTGTAAGTTTAGAAACTGATGACCCCGTAGTTAAGTCCCATAAGCTTAACAAACATTTGAACAATCATATTCTATAAAGTTCATGTCTGCACAACATGCTGGCCATTGTAATATATTTATCCTGAACGAACGCAGTCTCAAGAAGTACACGATAACTGCGAGAATTGTCTGCCATTAAGACAATCCCTCACCGAAATGCTGCCTATATGGTTCCACTAAATGTCGGAGGATGTTATGCCTTTACCGTATATGCGTTCGTTTGGCTGCTACGACCATCAAAGGCGTATGCTGGTCCCACATAATAAACTTGATGGAACCAGCACCTTGCTGCACTCGCTGGACGGTGTTCCAGATGACCAAGCTACCTCGAAAAACGTCTCCGACGATTGTCGAAGGCAGATACGAGTCTTATCTGATGAAAGCACTTGATGCCAATTCTGAAGAATCCATTCAACATACTTTTGGCCCCATCGGTAACACCTTGCATGGTGTCATAGCTGGACCTTGTGGCAAATGCCTGACGCAACATTAGGAGCTGTCGACGTTAGGTGATTACACCTGTGAGTGCCGGCCGCGGTGGCCGAGGGGACTGAGGCGCTCCAGTCACGGTCTGCACCGCCACTACGGTCGGGGGTTCGAATCCCCCCCCCCTCGGGCATGGATATTTGTGCCGTCTTTAGTATAAGGTAGTTGATAAGTAGTTTGTAAGTTTAGAAACTGATGACCCCATAGTTAAGTCCCATAAGCTATACAAACATTTGAACACCTGCGAGTGTCGCGACTGGTAGGGTAG
This sequence comes from Locusta migratoria, assembly GCA_026315105.1. Taxonomy (NCBI): domain Eukaryota; kingdom Metazoa; phylum Arthropoda; class Insecta; order Orthoptera; family Acrididae; genus Locusta; species Locusta migratoria. The sequence goes on from CM048745.1 coordinate 108,638,248, forward strand.
ACGGCGTCATTACTAGCTCGATCATCGCGTAAGGTGGTGTTGGGACTCGTGGCGGCGCTGTACCTGCTCCACCGCAGCGCGACCTCCGCGGTCCAGATGCGTATCGCCCCAGAAACGGCTGTCAGCAGCGCGGTGCGGTCGCCGCCGGCAGGAATGCGCGAGAAAACACTGCGGGCTAAAAAGGCCGCCTTTCTGTTCCTGGAGGATTCTGTCGAGGCGAGCGCTGCCTTTGAGCAGGAGTCGCCCGCAAGCGGGAGATGTTGGCCGGCCCGCACAATGCGGCCTGCCTGTGTGCCCCGGGGCCTGCGCGGCATTCCCACCGCTGAATGCGCGCGCTGTCGGCAGATAATGGGGGGCGCAGGCTGGCGGCGGCTGTCGGCGGCTTTCGGAGGCTCGCATCCGCGCAGTTCGCTTCTTAAGGTCGGACGGCTCCTTTCAGGCCGGCGGGCCAAGATGGCGGCCGCCTTTCATGAAGTCGGCCCAGGTAGTTCATTACACCCCTCGCGGACAGATAAGCCCGCCCTTTGGGGCGCACTGACAAATTGCCATTTCGGCTCTGGCTTTATGCCTCGCCAGGGGTGTGCAGAGGCGAAGAGCAGCTGCCCCTCCCGTCCCGTCGGTCACGGCTGTCGGCGCCTGTCCGGCAAGAGGACCTCTGCCGGCGCCCCCTGTTGTGAGGGATGGCAACCGCGAAATCCTCACGTCAGTGCTCTACTGTCCACCAAACACTTGCCGTATTGATTTTATGCCGAGATCGAAAAAAGTCTTTATTTATGTTCCCATACCATCTTCTCGTCTACATCTGCATCAACATCTACATCTACACATACATAAAAGTTTCGTGTATGCAGCCGGTCGTCGTCTAATACATCACACGATATTTCGGCCAGATACCTGCTAGCCATCCTCAGGTGAGTCGATGAAGACTGAAGAGTGCGCCGGCCGCGGTGGCCGAGGGGACTGAGGCGCTTCAGTCACGGTCTGCACGGCCACTACAGTCGGGGGTTCGAATCCCCCCTCGGGCATGGATATTTGTGCCGTCTTTAGTTGTAGCTAGTTCATAAGTAGTTTGTAAGTTTAGGAACTGATGACCCCGTAGTTAAGTGACGTAAGTTCTACAAACAAAAAACAACAAAACTGAAGATTGCGTCTATCGTTCCGCTATACATAACAAACTTGGCGGTTACAGCGCATGTGTCGAAACAAACAGACAGGCCACACTTGCCTCACTGGTGGAGCCGCGGACCTCAGCTGTCCTCTGCACTGCCGCTCACAGCTGACGTCAGTGCTCTCTGTCGTCTCCGATCTCAGCAAATTTTAGTAATGACGGGATTCCACGCTTTGTCAAGTTGCTAGCAACTGTCTTGGTTCGTCAGATTTTCCGCGACACGTATTTCCACAGATTCTTTGATAATGGAATGAGATGATACACCGGCAAAATCTCTTGCTTTTCTTCCGTTTGTGGGTAATATTTCTTTTAAAATAGCAAGAATTCTCCATAATTTTCAAGTGAAAGTAATTTTCCGCCCACCATCCAAAATTTCAGACTTGTTGGGTTCCGTTAAGGATGACTTGTTGTTACGTAAGGCTAGTGTCTACAAAGTTCCCTGCCAATGTGGTATGGCTTGTATAGGCCAGACTACGCGCACTGTTGAAGAACGTTGCAGTGAACACAAACGCAAACACACTCCTTTTACAACCAAGCAAGTCTGCTGTTGCTGAACATTGCATTTCCACAGGACACTCTATGGAGTATGATAAAACGGTAATTTTGACAACAGCAACATGTTTCTGGGACTCCATTATCAAAGAATCTGTGGAAATGCGTGTCGCGGAAAGTTTGATGACTCGGGATAGTGGCTACCAACTTGACAAAGCGTGGAATCCCGTCATTACTAAAATTTGCTTAGATCGAAGACGACAGAGAGCGCCGACGTCGGCTGTGAGCGGCAGTGCAGAGGACAGCTAAGTCCGCGACTCCACCAGCGAGGGCAGTGTGGCCTGTCTCTTTATGTTTCGACACATGCGCTGTAACCGCCAAGTTTGTTATATATAGTGGAACGATGGACGCACTCTTCAGTCTTCACCTGAGGATGGCTAGCAGGTGTCTGGCCGAAATATCGGGTGATGTTTTAGACGACGACCGGCTGCATACCCAAAACTTCTATGAATATTCGAGCCGCCGGGAGAATTTTAAAGTTCACAGCTACATTACATACAAACACTCCTGGCCGTTAAAATTGCTACACAAGATGACGTGCTACAGACGCGAAATTTAACCGACAGGAAGAAGATGCTGTGATATGCAAGTGATTAGCTTTTCAGAGCATTTACACAAGGTTGGCGGCGGTGGCGACACCTACAACGTGGTAACATGAGGAAAGTTTCAAACCGATTTCTCGTACACAAACAGCAGTTGACCCACGCTGCCTGGTGAAACGTTGTTGTGATGCCTCGTGTAAGGAGGAGAAATGCGTACCATCACGTTTCCGACTTTGATAAAGATCGGATTGTAGCCTATCATGATTGCGGTTTATCGTATCGCGACATTGATGCTCGCGTTGATCGCGATGCAATGACTGTCAGCAGAACATGGAATCGGTGGGATCAGTAGGGCAATACGGAAAGCCGTGCTGGATCCCAAATGCCTCGTATTACTACCAGACGAGATGACAGTCATCTTATCCGCATGGTTGTAACGGATCGTGCAGCCACGTCTCGATCCCTGAGTCAACAATAGGGACGATTGCAAGACAACTATCTGCACGAACAGTTTGATGACGTTTGCAGCAGCATGGAACTTATATATTGTTACTTTCGTCTTAAACGCTCTTTGAACGAAAGTCTGCACATTGGCCGTAGTGACGCTACAGGGAAGTGATGGTTGGCTCAGTCTAAGGAAGCTATTCAAATTGTCTCCCAAGTCCTTTATAAACACAAGGAAGAGTAGGGGGCCTATAATTTGAAAGGACCAAACTACAAAGGTTATCGGTCAATATTCCTCGATTCCTTGCCAGAGGCAAGAGGGATGCGAGGACAGGGTAGGGAGGGGGTAGAGGGTTCAGTGCCTCCTTCCCCCCCCCCCCCCCCACCAGAGCTACATCCACGGAAGATTCTTATTTTATTTTTTCGTGGCTCACAGTGGCAAACTGTGTCCCAATTTTAAACGTTGAAACGAATTGGCAGATCAGATTGAGATATTTTGGATGTGGTTTGAATGAACTTCTGATACTTGACAACTGACAGCCACCATGCCCCAGGAGACATATGAACCACCCAGGAGAATAAATAATCTACTATCCTGCCTGCCACAGTAAACCATAAGGCCAACATACAGAGACCTTGCAGGTAAAACATTAATTATGTATGGTCATACAGAAAACCCCATCGAGAACTTCAACAACCGCGTGTGGCATAAAATAGCACATGGTGTGTTTCTTGGAAGGTCGATAGTCAAAACAGGTGTGATGGATGCAATCATCAGTTGCAATAGTTAGCAGGACAGAAGTTATGGACAAATTAGGCATTCAACCAAGGAATGACAGAATAGACGATCTGATTGTAAGAGAGAGAGTAGTTGAAGCTGAAAGGGCTTCAGGAGCAAGCATTAAACAGTGTACAATATGGAAAAGACTCCAAAAAGGTCTAAGAATAAAGAAGTAACCTGGTAAGCGAGAGTATATTATTGGTATGTTCTCAAAGAGGCATACGATGAGTGAAAGACACCGAAATTACATTTTCAGAACATTAGTGTTTTGAGTTATGTTCACCAAATTTCTACCTAGTGAAGAATGATGTATTTTCTTTGTATTCTGCCTAATACAACACAAAATTTTCAGGGTTTGTTTTTTTGCATATATAACAGTTACCTTTTTGTTTTTATGTGGATGGACTTTCAGTGATATGCGTGGTTTTCGACACACAAATTTTGTACATACGTCCTTTTCACATCAGTTAGCAATGGAACGCTGTCATACAACAATAAGGTGGTCATTGGTTACACGCTTATCTTTCGTAATAGTTTAGTTGACTGTTTATCGACGGATTTGACAGTTTGCTGTTTTGAACGTTCAAAATGTTCAAATGTTTGTTAAACTTATGAGACTTGACTGCGGGATCATCATCCGTAAACTTATGAACTACCTTATAATAAAGATAACACAAATATCCATGCCCTGGGAAGGATTAGAACCCCCGACGGGGAACGGCATCACGCATCGGAGCATAGCGCCTCAATGCTCTCGGCCACTCCACCGCGGCTGCTGTTTTGACAGTTGGTCTAAGATGTTATATGGATGCAGTTGATACGTTATTTTTTTGTTATTTCGACTGTGTGACCTTTGTGGTTGATGTGTCTGTAATATATATCTGTGATCTTTGGGTGGTATTTTACAGACACTTCAACCATAAAGATCATACAGTTGAAAATAACAAAAAATATCGTAGCAACGGTAACCATATAGCATCTCTGTCAAAACAGCAAGTATGTGAAATTCGTTGATAACACGTCAAATAAAATATTACGGATGATACGTGTGCAATCAGAGATCACCATTTTTATTTATTTATTTATTTATTTTTTATATGAGCGAGTGACATTTCCCACTGATGGACGTAAGTACAAAATTTGTGTATCGAAAAACAGGACAATTACTGAAAGTCAACGTAAATAAAAAACAAAATGGTAAAATTGAAACAATTTATTATCAGTTTATCAGCCAAAAGTTGCGAATCGTTTCTCTACATTAAAATCTTTCATTCCTTCTGGATCGGCTTGAGAATCTTTTAGTTTGCGTCTGCAGCTCGTCTCTTCTATGCTGTGAGAAGTTATATTAACATGTTTCAATTCTTCTGCATCATCTTTAGAATCTTACAGTTGTGTCTGCAAATTGTCTCATCTGTGTTATCACAACACAGACGAGTCGGCTTGCGGACGCAATACAAAAAAAAAAAAAAAAAAAAGGGGTTCAAATGTTTGTAGAGTCTATGGGACTTAACTACGGGGTCATCAGTCCCTAAACTTACAAACTACTTATGAACTACTTACAACTAAGGACGGCACAAATATCCATGCCCGAGGGGGGATTCGAACCCCCGACCGTAGTGGCCGTGCAGACCGTGATTGGAGCGCCTCAGTCCCCTCGGCCACCGCGGTCGGCTATATTTCCCAGATTCTCTGAAGGCGTCACTTTAGCTCAAATGTGTCCTATGCAATATGACCCACGGTCAACAGGGATTCAGAAAGTATCGTTCTTGTGAAACACAGCTAGCTCTTTGCTCACATGACATGATGAGTGCTATCGGCAAGGGATATCAAATAAATTCAGTATTCCTAGGTTTCCGGAAGGCTTTCAACACCGTACCTCACAAGCTTCTTGTAATCAAACAGCGTGTTACGGAATATGGCCACAGTTGTGCGATTGGATACGCGCTTTCCTGTCAGAAAGGATACAGTACGTTGTAATTGACAGAAAGTCATCGAGTAGAACTGAAGTGTATCTGGCGTTCGCTAGGGAAGTGTTGTAGAGTGTAGGGTGTTCCTTATATTTATAAACGATTTAGGGGACAATCTGAGTAGCTCGGTAAAAGTAGAAAAGTTACCAGAAGATCAAAAGCAACTGAAAAATGATTTACATAAGATATCTGCATGGTGCCAAAATGGCAAGTGATCCTTAATAAGGAGAAGTGTGAGGTCACCCATATGACCACTAAGAGAAATGCATTGATTTTAGTTACACGATAAATCAGTGAAACCTACAGGCCGTCAGTTGTACTAAATACCTAGAAGTATCAATTATGAACAACTTAAATTGGAAAGAACACATAGAAAATATAGTAGGGGAGGCGAACCAAAGACTACATTTCATTGACAGAACGATTAGAAGATGCAACAGCTCTACTAAGGAAACTGCCTACACCACACTTGTGTGTCCCATTTTAGAGTACTGATGCGCATTGTGGGATCCGATCAAGTGGAGACTAACAGGGGATTTAGCGAATGTCCAGAGAAGGACAGCTCGTTTTGTATTATCGCGATATAGTGGGGAGACTGTCACAGAAATGATGCACGAATTGGGGTGGAAATGATTAAAGGAAAGGCTTTATTCGTTGCGACGAGGTCTATTTGCCAAATTTCTTTCATCAACTTTCTCATCCGAATGCGAACACATTTTGTTAGACATGACCATCAAAATAAAATAAGAGAAATCAGATCGAAAACGGGAAGATTTAGATGTTCCTTTTTCCGCTAGCTATTAGTGAATGGAACTGTAGAGAAATATCATAAAAGTGGTTCGATGGATCCATGCACTTCAATGTGACTTGCAGGGTAACCATGTAGATGTAGATATATTTATACAATGTCTTAGGAGAAATTATCTGCGCTACGGGCCCATTGGACCAAAAATACGCATTTTTATTTATTGATTATTCGTAAAATACAAAATGCTGACAAACAGAGACGCCTTCTGCATTGCAGAAAGTAGTCCGTGTCCTCTACATCTACATGGGATACTCTTCAAATCGCATTTAAGAGCCTAGCAGAGGGTTCATCGAGCCACCATTATACTATTTATCTCCCATTCCATTCTCGAATAGCGCGGGAGAAGAAAGAACACCTGAATCTCTCCGTTCGAGCTCTAATTTCTCGTATTTTATTCTGATGATCATTTCTACCTATCTAAGTGGGAGTCAACAATATATTTTCGCATTCGGAGGAGAATGTTGGGGATTTGAGTTTCGTAAGTAGCCCACGCCGCAGCGATAAGCGCCGTCGTAATGATTTCCATCCCAGATCTTGTATCATTTCCTTAACGCTGTCTGCCCTATATCGTGATAATACGAAACGAGCCTCCCTTCTCTGGACTCTTTCGATGTCATCCGTCAAACCCGCCTGATAAGGATCCCACACTCGGCAGCAATACTCCAAAAAAGGACGGACAAGGTTAGTTTATGCAGTTTCTTTTGTAGTTCTGTTGCATCTTTTAAGGGTTCTGCCAATAAAACGCAGTCTCTGGTTCACCTTTCCCACGACATTATCTACGTGTTCTTTCTAGTATAAGTCTGAAGTAATAGTAATTGCCAGGTATTTAGTAGAGTTTACGGCCTTCACATTTGATTGATTTGTCTTGTACGGAAAGTTTAACGGTTTTCTCTTCGTACTCATGTGGATAACTTCACACTTCTCATTATTTACAATCAATTGCCAATTTTTACACCAAACTGATATCTTATTGAGATCGTTCTGCAGTTGGTTTTGATCTTCAGATGACTTTACTAGACGATAAATGACGGCGTCATCTGCAAACAAGCTAAGAAAGCTACTTAGATTTTCCCCTAAATCGTTTATGTAAATAAGGAACAGCGAGGACCAATAACACTACGCTATGGAACGCCCGATATCACTTCTGTTTTGATCGATGCCTTACCATCGATTACTACGAATTGTGCCCTCTCTGAGAGGAAATTCCCTATCCAATCGGAAATTTGGGGCGATGTACCATTACCACGCAGTTTGATTAAAAGCTGTATGAGAGGTACGGTGTCAAAGGTCTTCTGGAAATCAAGAAATACGGAATCGATTTGGGAACCGTTGTCGATAGCACCCATCGAAGAATAAAGAGTTGTGTTTCGCATGAACGATATTTTCTAAATCCGTGTTGACCTTGGGTCGACAGATCTTTCTGTTCGAGATAATTCATAATATTTGAATACAGGATATGTTCCAAAACCCTGCTGCAGTTTGAAGTCAATGAAATAGGCCTGTAGTTTAGTGGGCCATGTAGATGTGAATGTATTTACACAATGTTCCCTAAGAGAAATTTTCTGCGCTACGGGCCCATTGGACCGAAAATACGTATTTTTATTTATTGATTATTCGTAGAAGGCAAATAATCGATGCGGTGTACTAGCCGAGCGGTCTATAGCGTCTCGCTGCGGAGCGCGCGGTTGCTCGCCGTGGAGGTTCGAGTCCTCCCTGGGGCATGGGTATGTGTGTTTGTCCGTAGGTTAGTTTACCTAGGTTTAAGTAGTTTGTAAGCTATGGACTGATGACCACGCAGTTTGGTCCGATAGATTTACAAACATCTGAACATTTGAACAAATAAGCTGACAAACAGAGATGCTTTCTGCACTGCAGAAAGTAGTCCGTATCCTCTACATCTCCCCCTTCCTTCCCCTGCCCACCGTCTGCTGTGTGTCTCGGCTTCGTCGCGCAGTGCATTACTCGGAATTGGCGTCGGTCCCCTGTTCCGCTGATGTGGACGAGTAGTACCCTGGCGCTCGTACAAGTGGCAGAGTACGGCCGCGGGCCATTATTGGCGGTGGTGCGTGCCCCCCGATGGGCACCCCTGTCCCTGAACAATGGTGGGCGTCCGCCTGCCAACTGTGGCGACAACAGCGGCCAGGCGCTCGCGACCGCCACGGGGAGGCACAGACACACACACAGACACACACACACACACACACACACACACACAGCAATTAGCGCGACACGCTCGCGGGCCTATTACCGCCGGCTGGCGGCTGGCGGCAGCCTCTCTTAATTGAGCAGAGAAATCTAGCCGGCCCAAAGGTGGTGCACACTGCTTTAGTAGGGGCGTTTGTGTCTCAACTGCTGCCAGCTGTTACAATCAAACGACAAGGGCATACGAAAATTTATGCCGGGGTCGGGACTCGAGCCCGGATTTCCTGCTTACTATGCATTTGGGCTGACCCTTGCACCTCGTAAATTAATAAATGAATAAATTCTATAGTCTGACATAATGAAATTAAACTTCCTGGCAGATTAAAATTGTGTGCCGGAACTCTCTCTGTAGACTCATTGTTCAATGTTCAATGTTTGTATAGATTATAGGACTTAACTACTGGGTCATCAGTCCCTAAACTTACAAACTACTTATGAACTAGCTAACACTAAGGACGGCACAAATATCCATGCCCGAGGGGGGATTCGAATCCCCGACCGTAGTGGCCATGCAGACCGTGACTGGATCGCCGCAGTCCCCTCGGCCACCGCGGCCGGCTCTCTGTAGACTCGATGAAATTTAAAAGTCTCTGGCAGGGGGCAGCCAGGATTTGGTTCTGGGGGGGGGGGGGGGGCTATTTTTTTTAAAAATAAAGCTTACTGCTGAGAAGGCCTCCCGTCCCTCCCCCTTTGCCAATAACTCACCCCCCTCCAAAAAAAGAAACTTTTCACAAACCTTCCCTCCCCCCCTCCCCCCCCTCCCCCCCCCGACACACGCGATATTAGATCCTGGATTCCAAGTTTAGTACCTAATAAAAAGTGGTTTTGCCGTTTAATATTAAAATTGAAAATTGAATATCTTTTATTTCACGTTTTGTAAATTATTTCATAGAGCCCCCTCCCCAGGCTAGCCAAAAGTACTGAAATTTCACGCCCCACCCTCTCAAAAAATAAATAAATAAATAAGGCACCTCTACTCTACTGAATTTATTAATAGTAAAGGGTTCTCATCATTCGCCATCAGAAATATAAGAAGCTCGCCGATGTTATAACTGTTTAATTGACATAGGACTCTATGTATAAAAATTGAACTAAAATAACACTATTGTTGTTCGTAGTTTTTGGAGGCCTTCATAAGATTCACATCGCTGGCGCCGCTAACCTCCTAAGCAACGGGCCACCGCATATAACAAATCGGCTCGTAACTTCAGCATAGCAGTAACAATAGCGGCAGCATCGAAGCTGGTCGTTGCGGCAGTAAAACTGCTCACAGTAACAGCAGCACACGTTCTCACTGGCGGCATCATGTTTGCGACCCACTGTCACGTTCACTTGTGCTTGGAAAGTTACAGTTACGTTTAGTGGTTTATTACATGTATACTATTTGAAATTTCGGTTCCGGCCTTTAAAAAAAAATAATTAAAAATCATTGGGAGGTGCTGGCGGGGAGGCTTCAGCCTCATTAGCTTTCCCCCCCCCCTCCCCCCACAACCCCTTGTCGCTGCGCCACTAGTCTGATGAAATGCTGCGAAAATCCTGAAAGAGAACAGTTTTTTTTCTTACCACCTCAGGCTAGACGTTGTAGTGTCGATGCCGGCCGCGGTGGCCGAGTCACGGTCTGCACGGCCACTACGGTCGGGGGTTCTTCTTCTTGTCTACTTCCCTTTAGTGCTAGCTTTAGTGTAGTATGTCACTCCCCGTCGCCGTCTAGCCAGGCAGCATGTCCAGTGGCCGTGTGCTAAAGGCGACCGCTCGCGAAAAGCGGGAGACCCGTGTTCGAGTCGTGGTCCGGCAAAAATTTTCATATGTTACAATATGATAGACCAACTGAAGAAGAGCAGCTAAAGTCGGAAATTCTCGCAAATTTCAAAGTAATGAATGTATATTTAACATATAGATTTTATATGTTCTGAAAAATACATTATATTTGTGATTACTGATCATGTCTTTGATACAGATTGAATACTGAAAACTTTCTAATTAGTCTTGGAATAAAATTTACAACGTTATAATTTTTTTTTATCGGCAGTTATATGGTTAACAAATGTTCATATGTCACGCATAGTACTAACAGGAATCTTAAAACGTTCCAGGCACATGATGGGCTTCGCTCACACAATGTGGCCAACTGTTGCAACTGTTGAATAAATGAATGAGGGACAACAGCAAAAAAAGGGGGACATTTCACAATTTTGATAGATAGCTACATTTTTAACTTCGATTTTAAAACAACAAAAATTTTAACATTTTCAAAAGCACTTTGTTGCCATTTTCTCCATTTTTGATCAAGGGTACTGTTACTGAAATTATAAAATAGACAAATATATGTCCCTACTCTTCACTGTAGAATTTCTTCTCCAAAGCGAGTTTACCGCGGTCCTGATTTGGATTAATACGCGATCTAAAGAGTAACAAAGTATTTCTTCTGAGGCGCGCCAGTCACGGTCTGCACGGCCGCTACGGTCGGGGGTTCGAATCCCCCCTCGGGCATTGATACTTGTGCCGACCTTAGTATTAGCTACTTCATAAGTATCAATAAAGTTCTTCTGGGTATGAAACCGCGTCGTCATTTTATAAATTCCACCGACGTTTCGGCCGCTGTTGCAGGCGGCCTTCATCAGGGTCTGTGTCTGGAATTTATAAAATGACGACGCGGTTTCATACCCAGAAGAACTTTATTGATAGTGACAACAGCCGCGGAAGCCTACGTTTGCACTTCATAAGTAGTTTGTAAGCTTAGGGACTGATGACCCCGTAGGCAAGTCCCATAAGTTCTACAAACATTTGAACATGTCTATTTCTTCCAGTCTGTGAACTGAAGACTCTTAAAATGAAAAAACACACAACAGTTTTAAAAAACGTGAAATAATAAATAGGGCTATTGAACATTTTATAGCCTAACTGTTATTACACATTTACATTTGTTTAAGATAATGCCGGCCGCGGTGGCCGAGGAGACTGAGGCGCTTCAGTCACGGTCTGCACGGCCACTATAGTCGGGGGTTCGAATCCCCTCTCGGCCATGGATATTTGTGCCGTCCTAGTTCATAAGTAGTTTAGGGATCTATGACCCTGTAGTTAAGTCCCATAGACTCTACAAACATTTGAATTTTTAAGAGAATGGAAATAGAAGAAAACATAAATTTGTCGCAGTTGTTAGTTGAGACTCAAGGGTTGCGGCAGTAGATGGTCAAAGTAGTCAATTTAAACAAGGAGAAAGTAATCTGTGTGATCAGTAGTATGTGGACACCCCCAAAAATATACGTTTTCCATATTAGGTGCATTGTGCTGCTACCTACTGACAGGTACTCCATATCAGCGATCTCAGTAGTCATTAGACATCTTCAGAGAGCAGAATATAGCGCTCCGCGGAACTCTAGGTCTTAGAACAGGGGTGGACAACCTTTACAGACGGTGGGACAAATCTTTGAGAGTGGATTACCCAGCGGGCGCATTATCGATTCTTCTATTGTCAAGCCAAAAAGCAAGAAATATTAATTTATATAAAAATGAATCAAATGTGATTAAAGGATATTTATGGTGCAAATTATTATAACATTTTCCTATACAATTTATTATACATTTTAATACAGTGTTTCACTGAAATAAGTGAGTCAATGTTGACGTCAAGTTAAGCTGTTCCTAAACGAAAAGAGTTTTCCAGATGAACTGCAGTCCGTGTTATCATATTTGATTGTATGTAATTCATCCAACTAAAAAGCTGTTCACTCACATGTACGTGTTTCCAAATAATGAAATCATTTTATAGCATGTTTGTATACGCTGGATATTTCTCGTCTAAATATATTTTATAGAACGTTTCCAAACCAACCTGATGAGATTTCTTTTTTAATTGTACATCGAATTGCATTTCACACCATAGCATTTGTAGATGTCCCAGTAGTGAACTCGTGTCCTTGGGACGGTGGCATAGCGAATACAAAAAAAAGCAGACGATGTTTCTTAAATCTTGAAATCGGGTTCCAAAATCCTATTTTAAGTCAGACATTAAAGAAGCTCATAAGTGTTGCTCCCCAAGTCCAAGTTTCATTTGGAATTCAAAAATACGATCAAGCATACCTTTAATCGCCTGATCTTTTCTTTCGAGTCGAGTATCAATAACATTTAGCTCGCTAGTTATACCAACCAAGAACGAAAAGTCGGAAAGCTATTCCTTATCATCGAACTCCGGGAGTCTGACTTGCTTTCAAATAATGGTTGTATTTCTTGCTTCAAATACTCTTTCAACATTTTTCACGTGGTAGCCATCTTATCTCTGTATAATACGAAATGTAATGTGCTCTGCTTCCAAAGACTTCAAAAATTCTTGGAACTGAATACTCATCCAAAGCTAGAGGTTAAACCTTTCGACTTAATAAAGTTCACTGTTTTGACAACTACCTTCATGGCGTGTCCATTTCGAGGCACTTGACACATAAATTCTCTTGATGGATAACGCAGTGAAAGTTTGTGATGTACTACCAACTGTGCAGACCTCGTTTTCAGTTAACTGAACTAAACATTCGCTTATCCTAGCCATTGCTGGAGCTTCATATGTTGCTAGCACCGATAAGTTATCAAACTTTAATGAAAATCGACTTAATGACGATGTAAATCTCGTCACTTAAGTGTATACAATGCCACTAATTCTTCTGTTTTATTATCATGGGCATCAAAATCACTGACATAAATCGCCACTTGGTCGCTATCAGGAGTATGTGTACACTCATCCAGAGATAGTGAATAAAACATCAACTCAGAAGCACGATTTTTAAATTATCTTCAATTTTCACTTGTACTTGACAAACAAAATTACATGTTAGTCTCGTAATGACGTTTCATGTTATATTCTTTTGGAACAGAGATTCTTTGCATATTAGGTACACACTAGTTTACTGTCCACCTGTCTTGAAAAGTTCTCAACTCCTCTGTAACTTTCCTCTTCTTACGTCCTACTTCTTTGCTAATTAACGCCAACCAAGTTTACGCCTTGATATGAAACAGACATTTTCGCCCATAAGTCAGAGACAAAGACATTGCACGGTAATCGAAGTATTGTAATTTTTTAAATATATATGTTGTACGTGAAGTTCAGAATGAAATATCAGTCACGTAAAGTAGTTCCATGGATCTCTCAAGAATAGTTTAACATCGCAAAACACTGGAGGCGCGTCCTACGTGTTCATTGGCTGACTGGAGCCCCCGAAAAAGAAAGCTGATCATGTAAAAAAAATATTGTGTCTTGAATTATGATTCTTCTTTTCATTCTCCTAGCAGATCATTTTATCTTCAATGCACATGTGTAAAGCTTCCTTGAAGACAACATACACACCTCACGGTTGTTTTTGTCGCAATCATTATTTATGAAAAACAAGGCATATTTGGTAAAATTTCATCAGCCTTTCTGCGTGCGTAAGATAACAGCGATTTTCTTACAATTACTTATTTACTGTGGTTTAGTGTTCATGATTTGTAAGGTAACAGTGATTTTTTTTACAATCGCCTAACAGCGCATTTAGTTATTTACTGTGATTTCAAAATCCAAATGTTTTATATCTAAGGGACGTTCGTCTTCAGTCCCTACGCTTACAAACTATTTAAGCTAACTTAAAGTAACTTATGCTAAGGATATCACACACTCACGCCTGAAGAAGAACTCGAATTCCCGACGTCGAGCAACCGCGCGCTCCACAGCAAGACGCCTTAAAACGATCGGCCACTCCAGCGCGGCACTTTAGTGTCCACGATGACAGGGATTTCAATACTCAATATTTTTATACTCGTAGGAGATATTTTCAGCCTATATGGAGGTACCACAGAGATATACTTCTCGCCAAATTATCAGTGTTTCATTTAAATACGGTATTATACGTACTTGGGAAACTTCATAGTCCTTTCTCTCGAGAATTTTTTATACTACTATTGAACTGCTTTAGGAAATTTGTATTTTAGTTCTGAACGTCATGTATCTTAAATATAAAAATTGCCGATGTTTCACTTAATCTGGCAGTCTTACTTTATAATTTCGACATCTTTTGTTATGATTCTTCCTGAAAAGTATTCTACATTTCAGATCTATAACATTATCTACATCTACATGGGATACTGTGCAAAAAGACAGGATCTCTGTTCATTTGTAATACGCAATCCTTAAACGTAATCTGTAGAACCACATTATTATAATTAGTTTTGTACTACTGAAATTAAGAGAAGGTACTGAGGCAGAAACCATGGCTAATGTCGACTGGTGGACCTGCCGTCATAACTGAATACATAAAATACATGCAAGCCTAGTAAAAATAAAGACTGGCATCTTAGATCAATTTACTTGAAAGATTACTCTGTTTAAAGTCAGAACCGCTACTAAGCGTGTCCTTATTATCATTATCTCACTTTGACTGGAGACGATTCAAGAATTTATTTCCGAACATTCAACACTAACGCTGTAGCTGAAGCGATTATGGTTCAAAAAAATGCAACATCAATCTGAATGGTCCTCTGTCGCTCGGTGCAGCGAATTATTATCTTCTGTCAGGTAGAAGAGGAACTGTAGACACCATTGTGTATTCGGCGTGCTACAAGCCAGGGCTGATGTGGCAAGAATGAATGTGCACGCTACGTGACTCAATTATTTGTGCTCCAGCCTGCAGTCGCCACAACCGAGCGCTATGGATTCCTACACCCACTTGCCTTCTTCCCTCTCCTCCTCGCCTGCCCGCTCGCCAGGAGGCTAGGCAAGTAGCAAAGCTGCCCGTCTTTTCGTCGGCCCTCTAGCCGCACTCACGACAACATGCCCACATCTCCAGCACCGCCACCCTCAAATGACTTCCTCCACAACGGGCGGGCAGTGGCGCGGCGCCCGACGCCCTACAAGCCGCCTCTCCCGTCCCCTTACTTCTCACACCGTCTACCGCCCCAGCCGCATGCCACGCAACGTACTGTAGTGTTTTACAAACAGGAATTTACACGAAAATTTAATAATGGCTGAGTCAATGAAATTATATATACCTACTGTAATTCGATATGATACTAAAGACGTTTGATGGAATGCTATTTTGCAGTTTTACATAAAATAAAAGTCTATTTTTTATGAAACAGCTCCGCGGGCCAAAACAGCTCCGCGGGCCGCGAGTTGGCCACCCCTGTATTAGAATGTGGTCAGGTGATTGGTTGTCACTTGTGTCAGACGCGTGTACGCGATGTTTCCATATTCCTAAATATCCCTAGGTCCACTGTTTCTGACATGATGTCGTCAAAAATATGTAAGTATATACAAAAGTGCCTTAACGGTTAATTTCGTTACAACCATTATACCCTCTACAGAAAGAGGACAAGCACTTACAGCAACGCATACTCCAACTGATAGCCAATAAAAATAAGCGATGACATCGCAGCCGACTGTGTTCTTGTTATTCACAATACACTTTGTTCAAATCCCAACCAAATACGGATGCAATTAAACCAATTTCCTTTATGTACCTCTTCTTTGTACTCCATGACTCGCATCTAACCGTGAATTCCTGGCCCTGTCCGGTCCGCACGTGCATCCACAATGAAAACGACACTGTGGTGACAGTTAACAACTGCGGCGTCTGTTCTTTCACCGAGCGAGTTGGCGTTGTTATATCACACTGGACTCGCATTTGGGAGGTTGAACGTTCAACTCCATCTGCGAGCATCCAGATTTAGGTTCTGCGTGTCTTCCCTAAATTACTCCAGGCACATTCCAGAACTGTTACTTTGGAACTGCACGGCCATTTCCTTTCCCATCCTTTCCCGAACAATGCCAGCGTTAACTCTGTCTACAAGGACTACTGTTACCTACGGAAGAAATGAATTTGCGACGCGTTTCCCTTGCAGCTTACCCAGATGGCCCTGTCTGTATGAGCCTGATGGCTGGTGGCATGGGTAGTGGCAACGATACTGTGACTCAGTGAAGGTCACAGGCATACATTGGTACACCTTTCTTTGTAACTAAAGCCTGATGCCGCCAAAAAGTTTCCCTACAGTACTACTGTGTCTGCTGACAGGATATGAAATTGTAAGCGTTACTAGTTAGCTTGAAAATGATTTGCATTTGATTGAGCTAACACTTCTGCAGTAGCTGAATTTAACATGTAGGCCTACACTGTCGAATCGTATTATGGGAAGAACGTGTTACGTACGGTTAAATTTTAGTTACCCCCTGGCCGGCTCGCGCGAATGTTTTGTCAATTAGGTGACGATGGCACCTAGTAGATGAAAACTGGTAACATTAATAAAAAATAAAATAAAAAAAATAAAAACAGGAAACGCGACCCACCTAATGTGTGTGTCAAGGCAAAGATTCCGTAAGAATTCTCAAAGGAATAAGGATACGTATTAGCCGAGATAAACAACACTTTTTATAATGACCCTAACAGTAAAAGAAAATCCGAAGTTTAATGAAATTGGTAACAGATTAGTAATGACAACAAATCAATGCAACTCATTAGGCCTACTGTATGTGTCAAAGCTTACTCCAGCTGAAAAAATTACAGTCATGTCAAAATCTCTAAGGACAACGTAGTTACGTCAGTTCGTCCGCATTCTTACAACTGTTTTCTGTAATAACACACCAGAGTGCTTACACGTTTATAGTATAGAAATATGACGGCGAAACGTCGCTGACACCAATGATACTGTATAGCGCCGACACCACCTAGAAAGAAGGCCGCGGCGCTCTCGTGTGACGTCACGCAGAGTAGGCATCGTTCGCGTAACTGACTGCCTGCACGCTACGGCATAGTGGCCCGTGCTCCAGCGTAGACTTGCGCATAATAGTTCGCGATCGGGAGCGTTCACTTTAGTTCGCGGTTCTGCCGCGAACCAGTTCTTTCTTTTAGTTCGTCCGCCCCCAGTGACGGCTGAGCGGTGTGGTCTGCGCATGCAGGTGGAGGCAGAAGTTCCCCCACCTAGCTGCTTCATGCGCTTGCTGCTTGAGCCGCTAACGATATCACGCAAACCAAAAGAAACAGTTTGTGGATAATTTCTCGCGTTTAAATTTAGAGTTTTTTGGCATTATGGAATTTATTAGTTAGATACTGCAGACTGCAGAATACTTCAAAACAGAAATTTCGTAGCACTGAACTATGTAATCTAGCAGGCAGATGCTCACCTAGAAATGGCTCTCATCAGCAGAAGGCAAAGACGTGATTTTTAATTCTGCTACGCGCCGTCTCGCTATTGCCCGTCGGTCTTCGGAAAAGAATTCTACGAACGAAGAAGCGAGATACGTTTGGCATATAGTTCGCGACCGGTAACGCATGTTTTCGTTCGCGTCCGATCACGCATATTTTAGTTCGCAACCGGTGTCGCTCTTTTTTAGTTCGTCCGTTATCTCTGGCTTTTGCTACCGCTACTAAAAGAGCTTTTTCTTTTGTTATGACAGCTTTTTTATACAATGATCAGTCTTGCCCAGCCGACCGCGGTGGCTGAGGGAACTGCGGCGCGTCAGTCATGGTCTGCACGCCCACTACGGTCGGGGGTTCCAATCCCTCCTCGGCCATGTATATTTATGCGGTCCTTAGTGTTAGCTAGTTCATAAGTAGTTTGTAAGTTAAGGGACTGATGACCTCGTATTTAAGTCCCATAAGCTATACAAACATTTGATTTTTTTTTTCAGTGTTGCCCAAGCGTGCGTTATTACCCGTATTTTTGGGCAATTAGACAAAAATACTTAAGAAATAAACCAGTTATTTACACGAATGGGTGATACAATGGTATTCAACTACTTTTCATACAGATTACTCGTAGTAAATATTATCTAGACACTGCTGAATACCTTATAAAGGAAAGTTTGTGGCAGTGAACTATGAAACTACAGCTGAACTGCATCTCAGCTCGAAATGACGGTAACTGGCAGAAGGAAATCACGCGATTCTGCGCGCTCTCGCGTCCTCTCGCTGTTTCCCGTCAGTCTTCGCAAAAGGAGCGGACGAACTAAGAGGCGAGGGATGTGCGAACTAGTTCGCATAGTTCGCCTGTGGGAGCGCTCTTCCGAACTAGTGCCTTCGCGAACTACAGAATACTACTCCAGCGGCCACCCAGTCAGGTACGCGAACGATGCCTAATGTGCGTGTCGTCACGCGAGAGCGCCGCGGCCTTCTCTCTAGGTGCTGTTGATAGTGCATTGCCAGTCTAATAATATATGGCTGTGGAGGCGGTGTAGTCTGGTTTGGGAGGGGTAGGCGGTGGTAACCAGTGTTGCGAGACGTAGGGAATTTTCCCTACACGTAGGTACTTTTAAGCATTAAAATCATGTAGGGAATTTTCATCCAAAAGTCGCCAATGCGTAGGTGCTTTGGTAAAACTTTACAATCGCCGATACAGGCCTAACGGGTTATGTTGGCAACAGAACAGTAGTTTGCACGCGGGAATGAAGCCGACCAATTGTGGCAAAGTTTGAAGTAGCCAATGATATTTTAGACGGCATAGTTGTTTTCTGTTCATAGTAAACATTATTCATTTGAAAATCTAGTTTCACACATATTAAAATTGATGCGAATTACGATGATTTCAATGTATATCAGTGGAATGGAGAGTCGGTTTGGAAATAGTGTTAGAAAATGTCAGCACAAGAAAAATTCATTGTTTCCATGAACGAAACACGTTTTATTACCTTGACTAGCCTGTTATTTATTTACGACAGGACGGTATACAAGTAAGTACTTGTAAATGATTAGATGCTGACAAGAAAACGCTAAAACATTTGCGACAGTCAACGTTATAATGAACAAAGCGCTGGATATTAGTTGTCAACGTAGCATTACTCTTTGAAAATCGAATCATGTAGAGTGACGGACTTCCTTTTTTGTGCTATGATCTAAATAATTACTACTGGTCCTATTCTGTGGCTGATAGTGTCTCGATGTATCCTTGTGCGGTCAATAAATCAGTTATCCTCGTGTAACTGTGCACTCGGAATTAGCGGCGTATTTGGGGAAACTAATTAATGCTGTTCCTCTCTATGGTTGCCAGGTTCTTGGTGTACCCTTGTCCGATCGATAGATCAGTAATCTTCTTGTTACAGAGCACTTGGAATTCGCGGCATAATCTACATTTGACTCCATCAATCAGTAACGATCAGTCAGTGGAAAAACATATCTAGCAAGTGAAGCATGATGCCAAATATTTATTTTAAAGTTTCTCAAAGTTGTAACATGTCACATTAATCAACTGGTTAACGTCTGATGGCTGGACTCCGGGATTCAGCCCCTCCCAGACCCTAATCCTGGCTACGACCCTGATGTAGTGACATTAATGAGGTTGTAGGGAGAAAGTAGGGAAAACGTAGGTACATTTTTGTGTGACTGTAGGTATTTCTCTGTCTGCCACCTGGCAACACTGATGGTAACTGACAGTCCTACGGTACGTCGCCGGGGGTCAGGCGTCGACGAGATGTCCTGCGATGTCTGGCGGCAGGTTGGGTTTGCGTGTAGCAGTCGCGGCAACGGCAGCCACCGCCGGAGGCGGCACAGACCTGCGGATGACAAGTCGTGTGGGGGCAGAGGGCGGCACTTGTTCTGCGTTGGGTCGGGCAACCCAACTGCTTTGCTAGCCAGCCAAAACGAGGCACCACAAACAACCGGAGATACAACAGCCAAATTTATTTGCTCAAGGATTACATTTGAGTGGACGCTTGCCGGTAAATTTGCTATGGAAACGCGGGGCATATGACTGACTTTCTTTGAGCAACTATAATTGTCTTACAAGGAAAGTACTTGGGCTCGAACAAACAGAAATACACCAAAATCGTATGATAGATAATGTAAACGTCCCTTATTGCACTAGTGGTACTCCCGCATCTGCAAAACTCTGCAGTCGTCCTTTACAGGCCTCTGCGTGTGCCACGCCGCTTTGCACATTGAGCTGCCGGTACACCAGTAGTGACGGTGCAGTGTGCCTCTGAAGTTGCGTTTTGTGATGTTATTTGTGTAGTGAAGCGTCGGATGGGTCGGGGATTGGTAATCAGTCCTGCTAATATAGTGTGACTGGTTGAGATGGAGTTACGAAGAAACCTTCTTCAAATCAAAATGTTCAAATGTTTGTTAAGCTTATGGGACTTAACTACGGGGTCATCAGTCCCTAAACTTACAAACTACTTATCAACTACCTTATACTAAGGACGGCACAAATATCCTTGCCCGAGGGGGGATTCGAACCCCCGACCGTAGTGGCCGTGCAGACCGTGACTGGAGCGCCTCAGTCCCCTCAGCCACCGCGGCCGGCAAACCTTCTTCGTGAAGATGGAATTGTTGTAGGAGATGAATCATTCGTATGTTACCTGGTACCTATTATAGTGTTTCTAACCTATGCTCATATATCTACACTATAATAGGTACCAGAAAACATGTGAATGATTCATCTTCTACACCAAGACAGTATTCGCGAAAAAGGGTTCTTCGGAATTTCATCTCAACCAATCGCAATACATTAGCAGGATTGATTACCAATCACGGACCCATCACCTCACCACACAAATAACGTCACAAAACGCAACTTCAGAGGTAGTCCGCACTGTCCCTACTGGTCACGACTGGCGCACCGGCAGCTCAATATGCAATGCGGCATGGCACACGGAGAGGCCTCTTACGGGCGACTGCAAGGTTTTGCAGATGCGAGAGTATCGTTAGTGCAATAAGGGACCTCTACATTATCTGACACACGATTTTGGTATATTTGTCTTCGTTCGAGCCCGAGTACTTTCCTTGTTAGTGAAAATGAACTTCAACAGTACAAAAAGGGTAGCAAAATCTGTCAAAATCTGAATCTGGATGTCTCGTCCGCGGCAATGCGATCTAACATGACATGCAAATTCTTCTCGCTTTGGTCGATCGTCAGGCTTGATTTCTTGCACAACCTGCACTTTATATGCGTACAAACGTAATCGCCAAGGTAGTACTTTGGGCGCTGCTGAACGTTTCATACGAAGTTCTCTTGCTACCTGTCGCACTGACTTCTGTAGACTTCGTTCGAATGACCGCCGCTCTTATTCCACATGACATTCGCTGATACCAGGCTTACCACCGCCATGCCCTTTCACAACACTCCCAGTAGCTAAAAACTGATCACGCCACTTCTTTATAGTCTTGAACGACGAAAGTTTCTTTGCACTTGAGTCTCCGATTTTGTCTCTGCAGACGACTTGTGCACGCTCCTTCATGTCCGCCATCTTGCTAAAACAATTGATTGCAGCTCCACTATGGCCACTTGGTGTATCGAATTTGCACACGACATCTACATCTACATCTACATGGGATACTCTGCAAATCACATTTAAGTGCCTGGCAGAGGGTTCATCGAACCACAATTATACTATTTATCTCCCATTCCATTCTCGAATAGCGCGCGGGAAGAAAGAACACCTGAATCTCTCTGTTCGAGCTCTGATTTCTCTTATTTTATTCTGATGATCATTTCTACCTATGTAAGTGGGAGTCAACAATATATTTTCGCATTCGGAGGAGAATGTTGGCGATTTGAATTTAGCAAGTAACCCACGCCTCAGCGATAAGCGCCGTTGTTTTAATGATTCCCATCCCAGATCCTGTATCATTTCCGTAACGCTGTCTCCCCTGTATCGTGACAATACAAAACGAGCTGCCCTTCTTTGGACTCTCTCGATGTCCTCCGTCAAACCCACCTGATAAGGATCCCACACTGGGCTGCAATACTCCAAAAATGGACGGACAAGCGCAGTGTATGCAGTTTCTTTAGTAGTTCTGTTGCATCTGTTAAGGATTCTGCCAATAAAACGCAGTCTCTGGTTCGCCTTTCCCACGATATTATCTACGTGTTCTTTCCAGTTTAAGTCTGAAGTAATAGTGATTCCTAGGTATTTTGTGGAGTTTACGGCCTTCACATTTGATTGATTTATGTTGTAAACAAAGTTTAACGGATTTCTTTTCGTACTCATGTGGACGACAAACTTGTTGAGTTGCTCTGTCTGCCTCTTCAGGATTCACAGGTCCACCATCTGAAATGAGAAAGATATAGGATATTAAAATCTTGGTCTCATTGTGGACACCCTGTATTTGACGAGGGGAACTATAAATTACCGTGTGAAGAGTCGTGGAGTTTGTCTGGTGAAGTAATCATTTGCCGAAGTACTGAATAGATTATTTTCTTCCTAGTCAGTTCTGTGACTGTGGGTGTCAACGCTTTTTATATCGACTACCTTAGCACATAATACCGTAAATTCAGTGCTTTACAGAACAACGTACTGCAATGGATATTGCAGCGCGGCAGGATAGAATTTCAGGAAGAAAATGCATAGAATGGAAGTGCGGGTTCATTGTCGAAAATTGAAAACAGACACTCGTAATAATAAATATTAAGTAAAGATTTTTGATTTTGAGTGTTGTTAAGCTAGCTTTCCTTAATAATGACAACCAAAATTAAATGTTCAAATGTTTGCAAATCTATTGGACCAAACCACTGTGGTTATCAGTCCCTAGCAAGAAAGTTCTTTGCCTTATATCCTCTTTTCTTACCCGGTCAAATCGAGGAATTCTGCAAGTTGTTCTCAAGTAGTCCATTTATTAAACTTTAAGACTCAATTTTATTCTCCGAGTTTCCAACATTCACGCCCTTAACTTCAACGACTGATTAGAAGAAGCACATTTTAAACTTTCATTTTCGATGACAAAAACACGGGATTTAATTTTTGGTTAGCCGCCTTTCCTTATCTAATCTACAGTCGCATATATCAGTCACATCTCGCGTCACTTGATAGGATACTACCAACGTACTACACTTTCTTCACAAATTTTGGTATGCCGACCGGCAATATCATAGTTCCTTTCCTCTTTCCGCAACATTGATAGTCTCTGTACTCAAAGTTCGTTTGCAAACCGACTCGTTTTTGCTGAATCGTATTGTGAAAGGAAATTGAAGAATAGCAAATTATGAAGAAGAAATGCATTTTAACAGGTTTTGGCAATAGCATACATTTAATATTTTACGGAACATTGTTCCCTTGGAAAATAAAAAGCAATCACAAAAAAATTCTGAATAATATAATAATTGAAACAGTGTAGATCGCCATATGAGATTAATAAACATCATCATTTGATCATATCCTTGAACTAACCCGTCTCTTGAAGAGCAACACTGCTTCACGAGACGGGGCAGCTTAACAACAATCAAAATAAAAAATCTGTACTTTTATTTATTATCACGAGCGTCTGTTTCCAATTTTCAACACAGAATTCGCACTTCTATTCTATGCGTTTTGTTTCTGAACTTCGATCCTGCTGCGCTACAATATCAATGGGACATCAATGGTAACAGATTGAACTACTACATGCACGCAAAATAAAAAAAAAAAACATGTATTTTTGTCACTTATACTGGGTGAAGGACCAGTACGGCAATGGCAGCAGCTCAGCACTCTGCAGTCTCAGCGGTCTCTCGAGACTCCGATCCGACTACCGTCGCGGCGCAGGCAGACTCGGCATTGATCGCTAAAAGCAATGTCGTCCCATTCAGCCTTCCATGTTCGCCATTCACCGCACCAATGCCGCCCAAACTTCGGACAGGGTTATTACAACATATTTCTCATTTAAATTTTGGGGCGATCTACAGGGTGCTCGAAAACAGGTTGAAATGTAATGATTGATAAGCTTATGGTATTTAACTGCGAGATAATCAGTCTCTAAACTTACAAACTACTTATGAACTACCTTATACTAAAGATGGCACAAACATCCATGCCCGAGGGGGATTCGAACCCCCGACCGTAGCGGCAGAGCAGACTGTGACTGGCGCGCCGCAGACCGCCCGGCCACTGCGGCCGGCTAATGAATCCTAAAAAAGAAGTCTGCATAGCTCAGAAATTTTGCCCTTGCGGGGGTAGCCGCGTGGTCTAAGGCATCATGATACGGACTGGGCGGCCTCTCTCGTCGGAGGTTCGATTCCTCTCTCGGGCATGTCTGTGTGTGTGTGTGTGTATGTGTGTTATCCTTAGTGTAAGTTATTTTAAGTCGTTTGTTAAGTCTTGGGAGTGTTAACCACAGCATTTTGGTCCAAAGTTGATTTCCGAAATTGCGCGTCTCCCGACCAAGGTTCATTGGACTTTTTTCCTTGTTTCGTTGGGTCTGTGAGCTTTCAATGTAATGGACACTTTTTTTCGAACAATATGTATTGAAACATTATTAAAACAGGTAAGGTTGCAAATTTATATCTATATCTATAAATGTGAATGTCTGTTCGGTGTACGTTTATCACGTCTGAACCACAAGACATAAATAGCTAAACATTTGTACAGTTACTAATGTCTACCCGGGGAAGGCTTTAGGCACAGTTTTATGGCGATCGGATAGCTATTTACCTACATATATTAATGTGATTGTCTGTTCGGTGTACGCTTCTCACATCCGAACGGCAATACGCAGAGACTTAAATATTTGTAAAGCTACTAATTTATACCCGAGGAAGGTTTTAGGCACGGTTTTATAGCGATCTGATAGATATTTTAGTAATTTAAAGAATATAACGCGAAATGCGGACAATAATTACTCTTTGAAAATTATATTCAATCTTTGAAAATGGCTTTGGTTGCATTGTTGCTTGAGGGTTGATAGTGATAAAAGGGTGGAGTATATTGGGATACAATATTATTGGTGTATATAAAATTCTACGCGCGCGCGCGCGCGCGTGTGTGTGTGTGTTTTATATTTCGCTCTGCAGCGAAAACAACAGAACGCAAACGAATGGTCTGTGTGTAATTGTTGTCCGAAGTCTCCCGTTGTACACCATAGCAGTTCCATGTCGATAGCTATAAGTGGGTGGAAGATGAGAGGGTTGAAAGTTGTCAAATTATAAAAACGGACTGAAGGCCAGCGATGACGTTTGTGACTCTGTAGCAAGGAGGTTACATACAGCGAAACGTGATGCCACAGACCATTTCTTTGGTCTATGCGTGCTACAATGTCTTCAGCTCTTTCTCTGTATAAGCATACCATTTAGGAAATATAAGAATAAATAAATAATGCAGTAAAAAAGAAATTTCTTTAAATACATCTCTTTAAAAAAATCGATTTGATGTATCGCGCATTGCATTAAGTGATCGATCTGTGATATTATTACAATCATTATTGTTGAATTTTGTGATTGGAATCTTCGAAACGAGTGCATTAGGTTTCATATAACAACACGTTTCATTGTAATTTGAGATTCCTTGAGAAGAACTTTGTCTGATGATAATTGATAATTTTTTCACGCTTGCATTTTTTTTCTCAAGAACTCAGTAAATATATAGATCAATGGTGCTACCACAGATGTTTCTGCCGCTCTCCTCAATGTTAAAATGGTAATGGTTTTCTTCTCTTGTCATTGCTATTATGGAACAATAATGAGCAACCTTCGCATCTTTATTCTACTCGTTATGCTAATAATATAGCTCACACTGTAAGTCGCGAACAAATATCAATCTCTCAGCTGCAGTAGTTGTCCGCTGTAAGTTCATTCTATTTATCCGTCAGCTACAATTTGTGTTACCAACTACTTCGCACTTCAAAGGGCCGGCAAAAACCTGAAAACATCTCCACTGTCCAAAGTCGCGTGAAAAAGAACTTGTTGTCCGCTGCGAGAGGCGTGTTTTGAAACGCTAAAACGCGGCCGATGCTTGTCACTCTGCTGAAAGAGAGAGAGACAGGCGGGAGGCCAGAAATATCGACCGCAGGAGCGCCCTGGTGTAAACACGGCGGCGTTTAGATAATAGCGCCAAATACGGCAGGACGGAGCGGCCTGGAGTGGCTCGCCCTTTATTTCGCCGTCCGGGAGGCCAGGTCCCCGCACAAAGGCGCGGGCCGTTCTCGAGAGCAGAGGTGGCGCTATTTGTATGACAACAGCGCGTCTTGAGGCGCGCATACGGGCCCGGCGGAGTGCTGCTCACTGCTCCGGACGGTCACCCGCTGCGCGCCGCCGTTCCCGTGGGACGCCAAGCCGTCTCGAGTGGATTCCGGACCGGGCCTCCGGGCTTCAAGCACCTGATCGTGCACTTCACCGCTTATCTGCCATCCTCCAGTCGCGCCCGCCTAGCGCCTACCTCGCGTCATTTAGTCACAGTAGCAAGTCGTTTGATGTGCCGTGCGACACCTTGAAAGACCTGAGATACATTTATTCTCATAGGAATGGAACCTGAGGTTCTTAAGAATTTCAGAGGGAGCTTTAGGCAACAATTGACAGAAACAGGGGGAAATAAAACAGTAGAGGAGGAATGGGTAAAATTGAGAGATGAAATAGTGAAGGTAGCAGAGGACAAAATAGGTACGAAGGAAAGACTTACAAAAAATCCTTGGATATCACAGGAGATACTAAATTTAATCGATGAAAGGAGAAAATATAAAAATGCAGTAAATGAAACAGGCAAAATGGAGTACAGACGACTAAGAAATGAGATTGACAGGAAGTGCAAAATGGCTAAGCAGGAGTGGCTGGAAGGCAAATGCAAGGATGTAGAAGAATGTATAAATAGGGGAAAAATAGATACAGCCTACAGGAAAATAAAAGAAACATTTGGAGATAAGAAAAACAGCTCTATGAATATCAAGGACACTGATGGAAAACCAGTTCTCAGCAAAGAAGGGAAAGTGAAAGGTGGAAAGAGTATATAGAGGGGCTCTACAAAGGAAATGAACTTAGAGACAATATTGTAGGAAGGGAAGAGGATGTAGATGAAGATGATGAAGGAGATACTGTACTGAGAGAAGAATTTGACAGAGCCCTGAAAGACCTAAGTCGAAACAAGGCCCCTGGAGTAGATGATATTCCCTCAGAGCTACTGAAGTCTCTGGGAGAACCAGCCATGACAAAATTGTTTCACCTGGTCCGTAAGATGTATGAGACAGGTGAAATACTCTCAGACTTTAAGAAAAATGTTATAATCCCCATTCCAAAGAAAGCAGGTGCAGACAGGTGTGAAAACTACAGAACCATCAGTCTAATAAGTCATGGTTGCAAAATATTAACGCGAATTATATACAGAAGGATGGAAAAGCTGGTAGAAGCCGACCTCGGGGAAGATCAGTTTGGGTTCAGGAGAAATGTAGGAACACGGGAGGCAATACTCACTTTACGGCTTATCCTAGAAGATAGATTAAGAAAAGGCAAACCTACATTTCTAGCTTTTGTAGATTTGGAGAAGGCTTTTGACAATGTTGATTGGAATAAACTCTTTCAAGTTCTGAAGCAAGCAGGAGTAAAATATAGGGAACGTAAGGTTATTTCCAACTTGTACAGAAACCAGACAGCAGTTGTCAGAGTTGAAGGGCATGAAAGGGATGCAGTGGTTGGAAAGGGAGTAAGACAGGGTTGTAGTCTTTCTCCATTGTTATTCAATTTGTATATTGAGCAAGCTATAAAGGAAAGCAAGCAGAAATTTGGGGAAGGAATTAAAGTTCAGGGGGAAGAATTAAAAACATTGCGTTTTGCCGACGACATAGTAATTCTGTCAGATACAGCAAAGGACCTGGAAGAGCAATTCAATGGAATGGACAGTGTGCTGAAAGGTGCATATAAGATGAACATTAACAAGAGCAAAAGTAGGGTAATGGAATGCAGTGTAAGAAAATCAGGTGATGCTGAAGGAATTAGATTGGGAAACGAAGCAATAAAGAAGGTAGACGAGTTTTGTTACTTGGGTAGTAAAATAACATGCGATGGTCGCAGTACAGAGGATATAAAATGCAGAATGGCAATGGTAAGAAAAGCATTTTTGAAAAAGAGAAATTTGCTAACATCAAATATTAATTTAAGGGTAAGGAAGTCTTTTCTGAAGGCATTTGTGTGGAGTGTTGCCTTGTACGGGAGTGAAACATGGACAAGCAGTGCGGACAGGAAGAGGATAGAAGCTTTTGAAATGTGGTGCTTCAGAAGAATGCTGAAGGTTAGGTGGGTAGATCGCATAACTAATGAAGAGGTACTGAACAGAATTGGTGAGAAAAGGAATATTTGGCATACCCTGACCAAAAGAAGGGATCGCTTGGTAGGACACATTCTTAGACATCGAGGAATCGTAAGTTTAGCATTGGAGGGAAGTGTGTGGGGTAAAAATCGCAGAGGGAGACCAAGTGACGCGTATAGTAAGCAGATTCAAGTGGATGTGGGTTGCCGTTCTTATGAGGAGATGAAAAGGCTTGCTCAGGATAGAGTAGGGTGGAGAGCTGCATCAAACTGAAGACCATAACAACACAACAACGGGTTACTCTTAGATTAAATTAGATTAGAGTAATACTTGTTCCATAGCTCATATATACATTTCGTAATGATGTGGAACGTGTCAGTTTAGTAAATGTTGTCTATACTTGACAATCAATATTTTAAGGATTTCTTTTTTTAAGTTTTATCTAAAAATTCATCTACATTGTAGAAGGAGGTGCCACTCAGAAATTCCTTTAATTTCTTTTTAAATACTAGGTGGCTATCTGTCAGACTTTTGATGCTACTTTGTAAGTGACCAAAGACTTTTATGGCAGCATAATTCACCCCTTTCTGAGCCAAAGTTAGATTTAACCTTGAATAGGGAATATCATTCTTTCTCCTAGTGTTGTAGCTATGCACACTGATATTACTTTTGAATTGGGTCGGATTGTTAATAACAAATTTCATGAGTGAATATATATATTGTGAAGCTACAGTAAGTATCCCTAGATCCCTAAATAAATGCTCTTGGGTGGGCTCCAGAAATTATTCTGATTACACGCTTTTGTGCAATGATTACTTTTTTACTCAATGTTGAACTGCCCCAGAATATGATCCCATATGAATGAAAATAGGCGTAGTAAGATAATTTACTGAGATGTATATCACCAAATTTTGCAATCACATTTAAGTGCCTAGCAGAGGCTTCATCGAACCACCTATATACTATTCATCTCCTATTCCATTCTCGAATAGCGCGCAGGAAGAAAGAACCTTCGTGTAACGCTACACTAAAATGTTTATTTCTTTGTTTATCTTTGATCAGCGATGCTTATCGCCTCCGGTTCCCTCTGACTCGCAATGCAACTAATTTAATTTCGTTCGTCATTTTTTACTTCCGAACAAGCAAGAAGAAGGAACCGCGATAGTAGTTTTACTCGCTCTCTTATTTGTATCCGAAGCGTGAAGACGTCTTTCATACCTGTATTCACTCATGTAAGGAAGAATAATGCAAGCTGTTGCTGAAAATATATTATTTAAATTTAAAAGCATTCCCTCTCCTTGGTTTTCATTTATATCAAACTCCTCCACGTCAAATATTTAATTACTTAATGTTTACAGCTCCTTCGCATCCGTAATAGTTTAATGTTCAGACGCCATTACAATCGCTTCGCATTGTCTGCAAACTTTCAATCAGTCAATCATCCTTATACAATACTTTGCTTGAGTTTAGAACCTGCAGTAATTTCTTTTGTAATTTCACGAAGTCCGATCATTTCTTTTATTATTCTATCATGTTCCACCCACGGTCACACAACAATGAAAAGCGAAGTGAACAGTCTGAACATTGATCTCCTACGGAAAGTATCTCGAACATTCACGTATTAAATAAGTAAAAGTAATCATTTCCAGCTTCTACAATACGAAGCGCAGGATCCAGCTAGATGCTTTCCGTAAGTCTTATAACGTGCTGTTACTAGTATGGTCCCCGACTTTAATATGCAACCCGCGGTTTACTTGCTTTAACATTCATTTTGTCCTGTACTTTAACTAAATTATTTCAAATATTTCATTTTTCGTAGTTTATTCAAAAATGTTCAAATGTTTGTTAAGCTTATGGGACTTAACTACGGGGTCATCAATCCCTAAACTTACAAACTACTTATGAACTACTTACGAACTAGGACGACACAAATATCCATGCCCGATGGGGATTCGAACCCCCGACCGTAGTGGCCGTGCTGACCGTGACTGGAGCGCCTCAGTCACCTCGGCACCGCGGCCGGCTCGTAGTTTATTCTGATGATCATTTCTACCTATGTAGGTGGCAGTCAACAATATATTTTAGCATTCGGAGGAGAATGTTGGTGATTGGAGTTCCGTAAGAAGACCACGCCGCAGCGATAACCGCCGTTCTTGTAATGGTTCCCATCCCAGGTCCCGTATCATTTCAGTGACGCTGTCTCCCCGGTATCGTGACAATACAAACCTAGCTGCCCTTCTTTTGACTCTTTCGATGTCCTACGTAAAAACCACTTGATAACGATCCCACATTGGGCAGCAATACTCCAAATGAGACCAGACAAACGTAGTGTATGCAATCTCTTTAGTAGTTCTGTTGCATCTTTCAAGCATTCTGCCAATAAAATGCAGTCTCTGATTCGCCTTTCCCACGACATTATCTATGTGTTCTTTCCAATTTAAGTCTGATGTAATAGTAATTCCTAGGTATTTAGTGGAGTTTACGGCCTTTACATTCGGTAGTGCGCTTGCCCGTAAAAGGCAAAGGTCCCAGGTTCGAGTCCTTTCTTCCAGGAGTGCTAGTCTTGCATGGTTCGCAGGAGAGCTTCTGTGAAGTTTGAAAAGTAGGAGGCGAGGTACTGGCGGAAGTGAAGTTTGGAGGCGGCATCGTGAGTCGTGTCGGGATAGCACAGTCGGTAGTGCGCTTGCCCGCGAAAGGCCAAGGTCCCAGGTTCGAGTCCCGGTTCCGGCACACAATTTCAATCAGCCAGGAAGTTTGATAAAAAGCCGTTTGCGAGGTACGGTGTCAAAAGCCTTCTGGATATCTAGAAATACGGAATCAATTTGAATTCCCTTGTCGATAGCACTCATCACTTCGCGCGAGGAAAGAACTAGTTGTGTTCCACATGAACGATATGTTCTAAATTCGTATTGATCATTTTTATCGAGGTAATTCATAATAATTGAATACAGCATATGTTCCAAAACCCTGCTGCAAATTGACGTCAATGAAATAGGCCTGTAGTTTAGTGGGTTATTCCTACTGCCTTTCTTGAATATAGGTGTGACCTGTGCAACATTCCAGTCTTTTGGTACAGATCCTTCTTTGAACGAGCGGTTGTATATGGCTGTTAAGTGATGAGCTATCACATCAGCATAATAACAAATAAATCTAGTGGGTATACAGTCCGGACCAGAAGAATTGTTCTCCGCGAGCAGGAGCGCAAAAGCGCTCACTACCCCCAGCTCGGAGCTGCGGTGGTGTGGCGAGGTGACGTCACGCAAGCCAGTATGCGGCGGTCATAAGGAAACAGACGCGTTCGTTGAATTCTCGTCAGTGGGTAGTTGTGACAACAGCTAAAGTGTTAGCTGCCAAAGCCTAGTGACTACTTCTTTATAAGAACTGTATCTTTCCAATAACAGGAACTGACGTCCGCAATAGATCACAACACTCACTGCACCAAAATATTCGATGTAAAGCGTCAATACAGAGAAAAGGACGGCCCCATTTTATGCTTGTGTGTCTCACATCCCTACAATTTTTATGAGGGTGCAAAGTGGGTCCGTATTTTCTTGCACTGTCTTTCTAAGCTGAAAACCCTTAGCATTTGTGCCATTTCATGTGATAAATTCTGGATCGATCCCTGTGTCACTTATTGTTACTTTTGTTTAACGAGTTCTGAAACTTTTAAGACAGACGACTTTTGGTTACTCTAGTTGCTATCAGTTAAGGTGGTGTCACAGTCAATCAGGGTAACTTTATACGAGTCAGGGTAACTTTGTACCACTTAAGGGGAGACGGAAGCCAATTTTTATCCCTATTCTGCCAATGTTATTTTACCCTTTGAATAGGTACACTTTTCAAAGGAGCTATAAATGATAAAACAACGAAATTTTTACTGCATTTATTTAACATATATGTCTCAATTTATAAGTAAAACGAACTTAATAACTCTAATGGTTTTGAAGGAAAAAAATTTTAAATTCTTTCACCAGCAAAATTTAACTTTTTTAGTACATTAATTATTATAAAACAGTTGATTATTGTTTTGTGGTTCTGAATGTACTTGTAATGATTTATTACCATCTTTAGTACAAAAAGACCAAATTTCATGTTTCTAACCCCATTAGTTTATCAAATAATGGTACCGGAAAGTTAAAAAAAATGTAGTTTTGAGAAAAATCAATTTAAAGTTTAATATTGCAATTCTAGTACAGTTATTGATGAGAATTACTTACCACTAATATTTTCATGCACCATATTGAGCATCATCTGAATCATACTGATCTTTTCTTCTCTTGGTCCTTCTTCTTTTCTGTCTAGCTTCTTTTGTCCATTTTAAATTAGCAATATCTCCCTTTATATATTTGCACCAAGGATTTTGCAATATTTCCACTAGATTGTATGCCCAATAATTCCAAAACATCCAATTTTCTAGTTGCACCATCACTGAAGCATCAAATAGCATCATAAACGCCAAATTTGAGGGTTGTGATCTGAACAAATACAGTTTTTGGTAACGTTCGAAAACAAAAACAAACACGATTGGAACAAAAAGTATCGATAGTAGATACAGGGTAGGAAACACCGAAGCGATAAAAACAATAGAAGCATGAAATAATATACAAGGAGTGAAAGAATGCTGTGTGCATTTTCTCCGCATGGCGCAAAAGGAAGGCGTGGCCAGATTGCACAGAGCGTCAGAAAAACCATCATTACTCACGAAAAAATTGTCGGATTTATATAAAACAAAAACTGTTTCACGCAGAAATACCAGGCATTTCAAATACGCTAAAATCTAAAAATCGAATTTTTGAGCCCAGTTGCCTTCTGTCTCCCTTTAATATTTTGGTTTCAAATGGCTCGTGTTCCATCTATTGGCAATATTTTTTTTTCTAAACGTAATTTTTAATACCTCAGTTAGGTGGAACATCAGCTATGTGAAAGCCAAATATTAAGTGGTACAAAGATACCCTGACTGGTAAAAAGTTACTCTGACTGAATTTACTCATTTGCCTAAAGTAACCTATTATGCCTAAACGCAAATTTACCATTTCATTGAACATAAAAACTATAGCCTAGTTCAGAGGGAATTAAAGTCAGGGAGAGGGAGTAAAAATCTTGCGGTTTGCTGATGACATAGTAATTCTCTCAGGTAGAGAAAATGACAGATAAAAGCAATTAAACGGAATGGACCGTGTTTTGAAAGGAGGGTATAAGATGAACATTAAGAAGAGTAAAACAAGGGTAATGGAATATAGTGTCAGAAAATCAGGTGATACTGAAGCAATTAGATTAGGTAATGGGACAATAAAACTAGCATGCGAGTTTTCTCATTTGGGTTGCAAAATAACTTCTGATGGCCGAAGTAAAAAAAGATATAAAATGCAAAATAGCTATGGGAAGAAAAGCATTCCTGAAGAAAGCATTTGTCTGGAGTGTAGCACTGTATGGGACTGAAACGTGGATAATAAGGAGTTCCGCCAAAAGATGATAGAAGCTTTTGAAATATAGTACTACAGACGAGTGACGAACATTAGAGGGATAGATCACGTAACTAATGAAGAAGTGCTCAACAGAATTGGGGAGAAAAGGAGTTTTTGTCACATTCTGACGAAGAGAAGAGTTAGGTTGGTGGGGCACATCTTGAGACATCAAGGAATCGTCAATTTAGCATTATAAGCAAGTGAGTGGGGAAAAATCGTAGAGAGAGACTGAGGGACGAATACAGTATATACTGTTCCTATTCTCAGATGAAGAGTGTTGCACAGGACAAGATAGCGTGGAGAACTGCCTCAAACCAGTCTGCGGACTGAAGGCCACAACAGCGACCACCTTCTGATGACCTGTTAGTATACGGAATAGAAGTTGTACACAGACGTATTCTAATATTATTATAATCAAGCAGTCTCGAAGAAGGAACAATTTTCTTGGAAAATTACATACAAACATTTTACATAAAAACGACTATGTTAGAGTCGCAGTCGTGCACTGTTAATAACAGATTAAATGTGTTGATTATACTGGTGTCTTACAGACACATGACCAGATTCAGTTATCTCCAAAATTGTTATTAGCAAAGCGCAGGGAAACGTGACTGCCACTAGAGGTCACTACCGCACTGCACATGGATGCTAAGCGCCCCAAGTGGGCGTGGCCTACCTAGTATTCTTTTTAATACAGTGTTTATCCTGTACTTAAATGTTTACGGCAGTTTATAGGCTATGTCTGTATCACAAACTACACAATGAGGTTTATACAATGGAATAACGAGAATTCTGCTGGGAATAAAGATATAAAAATGTTACATTACCACACAGGATTTATGAAGTTAAGAATAAAATTAGCTACACAAATAGAATGTAGTAGCATATATACAGTTTCCGATTTTTTTACTGTCTTCGCATTTTTTATTACTTTTATCTTTTATCACATCAAGAGTATAGCCACAGCTAGATTCTACTTGGAGAAAGGTTCATGAAAGCTTCCGAAATACCAGTTCGGCTTCCAGTCGACTGAGCAGTCGATTATGTAAATTTTAAATTCCTCCAAAATATTTCAGACATTGCCTTTACTTTCGGTAGGCACTATACTTAAATTGCTGTTGAATCTTCCGGGTTATATGGTCGTGGTCAAAGAAACAGATCTGCTCCTGACTTTTCGTCCAGAGCTGCGCTGGACATCTTCAGAGATGCTACTGATAGCGGTGAGTCTTGCCGACTGACGAGTCGGGCGTTGGAGAGCGGTATAAATACTGTCTAAAAGAGGGCGTGGTCAAGTGTTCACGTACGTAGCAGAGATAAGCCTTGTCAAAGATAAAAATATAACTTTCGATAGTCCATGGTCAAAGATAAAAGCGTAACTACCTACTCTGAAGAGCCACAGTCCATATGTGATTAAGTTTCATTCTTCTTCCCTTCTATTAAAATTATCCCCATGTTTGTATATTTCGATTGCTTCTCTGTACAGTCGTGGATAATAGTTCGTCGTTGTAGATAAAATTTCCGTTTCGGAAAACTTCACTTCATGATTTCCTGATTGGAAAACATGTTCAGCTACAGCTGATTGAGAAATCACCGCCAGGACCTTCTACGAGAAGACGGAGCAGTCCCACAACTGGCTCATCCGGGAATTGGGAACACAACAATACTTCAGGCCGACAACCTGTTGGCCTGACCTGCTGCGAGATTAAACAAAAATCTCCTATCAAACCTGGAAAAAATACATCGTCAGTAATCTGACAGTCTAGGTCCACTCAAACAGCCAGGTTCTAATACATATTTCCTATGTTTCAGGTACAACAGGAATAGCAGCAAGTGCTTAGCCTGCATATCCATCGGACCATTACCAGTAGCACCGCTACCAGTAGCACCTCTGAAGATGTCCAGAGCAACTCTGGACGAAACGTCAGGAGCAGATATGTTTCTTCGACCACAACCATATAACCCGGAAGATTCAACAGCAATTATTTCAGCCTGTCGTGAAAGCCTTCACTGCACGACTATAGTTAAAGGTTTGTCTATTTCCATAAATTTGTGACAGTGGTCTCGCAAATGTGCTCCCAGAGTGCTGTTATTGCGTGGGTTGCAACGTTACCTAAAGCGTTTCTATACTCCTGGTTTGTCCAATGTAAAAGCAGTTACATGATTCACTTTTAATTCTATATACTAGTAAAATACAGAATTTACGTATCGAAGGTTTTAAATTGTGGCACAATACTTTCTCTAATTGATTGTTGGTTCGAAATCTTACTTGCGTGTCATGTTTATGAAAAGCATTAGCAATGTTTTTGAATACTGGTCCATAGTATGAGATGGATATGTACTTCATATTTTTATTTACCATTGGTGTTTTACCTACAGTTTTCCTGAATACTTTTTGGCCTATTCTTCGGATGTTTTTATCTTTGAATACATTATCTGTACTTATCTCAACAATAGTTTCAATTTCTCTATTTTTGCCAGATCGTCGAATCGAAATTTAGCGAGGCTGAAAAAGATCGACTTGAAGAACGCTGTTTTCTGCAAATAAAAAGAAGTCTGAAAACATGATGCCCGACGTGAAGGCATTGGCCTGTATAACGCTAGCTGACTGGCCGGTCGCTACGCGGCCAGCCGGTGAGCTGGCGGCCGCGGCCTTTAGGTGTGACGCAGGCACGGCCAGTTGTGAGGCCTTGTCTTCTAGGTGGTGTTGGTCTCTCGGGGTGATGAATCCTGACCTATCTCGTCGTCTCCTGCGGCTCTGTACACAACAGTTGCGCCGCCGAAACACTTCGTCCGACATGGGCAGCAAATTCTCGACTTTGATGGAGGATGAAATTCTCTCATGACAATACTGCATTCTCTTTCTAAATAAATGATTTGAGTCTACATGTGTGAGGCAACCTGCAAATATACCTCTCCGACAGATGCTTCAACGCTGACATTCAGGGCAAACAGTCTACACGACATGGTATACAAGCGGGAGTACCCCAAGGCAGTATTCTGGAGCCTCTTGTTTAACGTCTACGTCAATGACTTACCAACCACATATAACACGACGGTCGCCATCTACGTGGATGACACAGCCATACTAGCGCAAGACTGGAAACCATCAACATTGATTCACGACTAAAGACTGCACAAAGTACTGTCGACCCTTGATTGGAACACGAGGTTCAACCAACTAGCCTTCGCTCAACAGGAAAAGCACACCGAATAGACGGGTTTCTATAACTTTGCAAAAAGGTAGAAATGTAAGGAGATGGAAACTGGACAAATTGAAGGAACCAGTGGTGGTTGAGAGTTTCAGAAGGAGCATTAGGTAAGGACTGGCTGAAACGGAAGTAAATACAGTAGTGAAGCCTGTAGACGATCATATAGGCAGCAGGAGAAAGCCTAATAGAAATCTTTGGATAACTTGGGAGATAATGAACTTAACTGATGAAAGGACAATATATAAAAATGCAGGCAAAAGCGAGTACAGACGTAACAGACGTCTGAAAAATGAAGTTGACAGGAAGAGCAGACTAAGCAAGAGTGGCTTGAGGAGAAATGCAATACCGTAGAAGAATGTATAACTAAAGGACACATAGATACCGCCTACAGGAAAATAAAAGAGACATTTGGAGAGAAGAAAAACAGCGTCAAGAATATCAAGAACTCAGATGGAAAACCAGTACTAAGCAAAGAAGGGAAAACTGAAAGGTACAAGGAAAATATAGAAGGCCCGTAAAACTGTAATAAAACTGAAGCCAATTTTCTAGAAATGATGGACTAAGTAGAGGAAGATGAAATAGGAGATACGATACTGCGAGAAGAATTTGACAGAGCACTAAAAGATTTGAGTAGAAACAAAGTACCTGGAGTAGATGATGTTCCATATGAACTACTATTATAATTAGGAGAGCCAGTGATGAAGATATTTTTCCACCTGGTATGCACGATGTATGAGACAGGCGAAATACCCTCAGACTTCAAATGAATATAGTGATTCCAATTCCAAAGAAAGCAAGTGATAAATGTGCAAATTAGAGAACTATCAGTTTAAAAAGTCATGATTGCAAAATACTAACACGAATTATTTAGACGAATGAAAAAACTGGTGGAATCCGACATTGGGAAAGATCAATTTGGATTTAGGAGAAAGCCTGGAACTCGCGAGGCAATACTCACAATAATACTTATCTTAGAAGATAGATTGAGGAAAGGGAAACCTACGTTTTTATCATTTGTGGATCTGGAGAAAGCTTTTGCCAATGTTGACTGGAATACACTTTTTAAGATTCTGAAGGTAGCAGGGGAAAATATAGAAGGCGAAGAGCTTTATTCAACTTGTACAAAACCGAGACAGCAACTATTAGAATCGTAGGTTATGAAAGGGTCGCAGTGGTTAGAGTAAGACAGGGTTGTAGCCTTTCACCAATGTTGTTCAACCTGTACATTGAACAAGCTGTGAATGAAAGCAAAGAAAAATTAGGAGAATTGAAAAAAGTTCAAGGAGAAGAAATAAAACTTTGCGGTTTACTGAAGACATAGTAATTCTATCAGAGATAGAAGCAATTGGACGGAATTGACATTGTCTTCAAAGGAGAGTGTAAGATGAACATTAAGTAAGTAAAGCAGTCAACAATCCGAAGATTGGTTTGAACAACACAGTGCTTTACTAGGCATGGTCCTGTTTGGAGGTGGTATGCCTTTGCCTTCCTCCGACCTTCGAACTGACTTACCCAGCCAGTTATAGGGGGACCTACAGTTTAACGTGGGTTCCGAACCACGGTGCTACTCGGTATTTTTCACACCAGCAACATTGCCAGAGATGAAAGAAGTGGAAAGTGACAGATAAAAACCCAGGACCTGGCGGGGATCGAACCCGCGACCTTCGGATTTGTAGTCTGGCACGAGGGTAATCGAATGTAGTGTCAAAAAATCTGGCGATGCTGTATTAATTAGATTAGATAATGAGACAATAAACGTAGTAGACGAGTTTTGTTATTTGGGTAGCAAGATAACTTCTGATGGTCGATGTAAAGAAAGGCTATGGGAAGAAAAGCGTCTCTGAAGAAGCGAAAGTTGTCGACATCAAATATTAGTTCACATGTTAGAAAGTTCTTTCTGAAAGAATTTGTCTGGAGTGTAACATTGTATGGGAGTGAAACATGGACGATAAGGAGTTCAGACAAAAAGATGATAGGAGCTTTCGAAATGTGGAGCTACAGACGAGTGTTGAAGATTAGATGGGTAGATCACGTAACTAATGAGGAGGTGTTCAACAGAAATGGGGAAAAAGGTGTTTCTGGCATATCCTGACTAAGAGAACGGATAGACTGCTGGGACACATTCTGAGACATCAAGGAGGTGTCAACATTAGAAGGAAGTGTGTGGGGTAAAACTCGTAGAGGGAGACAGAGGAACGAATACGGTAAGCAGATTCAAAAGGATGTAGGTTGCCGTTCGTATTATCAGATGAAGAGGCTTGCCACAGGAGTGTGTAGCATGGAGAGCTGCATGAAACCAGTCCGCGGACTGAAGAACACAACGACAACATTGCCAGATACAAAATGTCCTTTTTGAATATGCAGAAATTGATTTTTGGCAAATTCTGATTATAGGGAGATAGATAAACTGTGCCTCGCGCGAGGTATGGGAATCGGAGAATATCTGGGAGGAGGTTTGGATATAACGTTGTAAAAAGAGCTTAGTGGAACGGATAATGGCGTATAACAAGTGAAAATACTATGAAGGTAAAATGATGTAGTGTCGATCTTACATGTCAGTTTCAGTAATTGTTCTTCATGCACACCATTCAGAAATGAATAAGCGGTACAAAACGTATCCTCCGATACTCACTACAAAGATCTTTAGGAATGTAGTCGTTATGTAAAATATGTTCTGTGGAGAGGATATTCACTCCTGCTAATACCAAGGTGTAAAACAACAAATTTACATAACATTGCTAACTAGCGCCTGCTACAGAATCTAACAGCATACTTAAAAAAAAAAAAAATAAAAAAAAAATACCGAACATTATTCAATTCAAAAACAAGAAAGAGTTCTCTCAGAGAATCAACGAGGACTTCCATTCAACCACATATACGATATCATGGAAGCACTACGAGAGGCAAACACAGTGTATTAATATCACTGCCACAGAACTGTAACACAGAGGAGCCAAAGCAAAAGACCTCAACACACTATGAAAGCAGAAATCACCTACGTTATTTCTTAAAAGGGGACCAACTCGTCATATTTAATTTTTCCCACAGTATGTGACTGGTACAGTCTAATAAAATCAGGAGATGATGAAGGACTTGAATTAGGTAACCAGACAATAGAACTGGTAGAGATGTTTTGTTATTTGGGTAGCAAACTAACTTATGATGGGCGAAGAAGATGACGTATGAAATGCAGAATGGCTATGGGAAGAAAAGCATTCCTGAAGAACAGAAACGTATTGTCATCAAATACTAATTTAAATATTAGGCATTTGTGTGGAGTGTAGCCTTTTATGAGAGTGAAACGTGGACGATAAACTGTTCAGACAAGAAAAGAATAGAAGCTTTTGAAATTTGGAACTACAGGAGAGTGCTGCAGATTAGATGGGTAGATCGAAGTAACTAATTTACTAATTTGGTAAATTTGGAACTACAGGAGAGTCCTGCAGATTAGATGGGTAGATCGAAGTAACTAATGACGACGTACTGAATTGAATTGTAGAGAAAGAGAATTTTTGGTATATCTTAACTAAAAGAAGTGACCGATTGGTAGGACATATTGTTAGACATCAAGGAATCATGAATTTAGCATTGGAGGGGAGTGTGTGGGGTAAGAATCGCAGAGGGAGACCAGGAGACGAGTACAGTAAGCAGATTCTAATGGATGTGGGATGCCGTTGTTACGATCAGATGAAGAGGCTTGCTCAAGATAGAGTAGGGTGTAGAGCTGCATCAAACCAGCCTCCGTACTGAACACCACAACAACAATGTATTATAGATTGCCATTAACAAAAGCAATGACATTAATTTAATGCCGTTTATTGATTAGGAAATATGAAAGTAACAGCACAATAAACAGCAACTCCTCATTTTGTATCACGCAATTCTTCTGCTACTCCCTAACGCTGCTTGGAGCGCTAGCTGTCTTGTTTCCCCTAGAGAATTTAGAGACTGTCTAAGAAAGACAGTGGTAACAAACAGATCATGTTGCACGCCATCTAGCGACGTAAATGCGGAAGTATCGGCATTTAGTGAGCGCAGATGGCTTTTCGTACTAGCTAGTACGCTGAGACGTCAAGAA
The DNA here is from genome assembly GCA_026315105.1 of Locusta migratoria. Classification (NCBI taxonomy): domain Eukaryota; kingdom Metazoa; phylum Arthropoda; class Insecta; order Orthoptera; family Acrididae; genus Locusta; species Locusta migratoria. The sequence continues at coordinate 108,679,391 of CM048745.1, forward strand.
ATCGTCAATTTAGCATTGAAGGGAAGAGTGTATGTATGGGGAAGGGGGGGGGGGGATAATTTGAGAGGGAGACCAGGAGACGAATACAGTAAGCAGGTTGCCGTTCTGATTAGGAGATGAAAAGGCTTGAACAGTTTTCGGTAACGTGGAGAGTTGCCTCAAACTTGTCTTTGGATTGAAAAATGTTCAAATGTTTGTAAGCCTATGGGAACAAATTACTGTGGTCATTCAAATCAAATGTTTGTAAATCTATCGGACCGCGGTGGCCGAGGTGACTGAGGCGCTCCAGTCACGGTCAGCACGGCCACTACATTCGGGGGTTCGAATCCTCCCTTGGGCATGGATATTTGTGCCGTCCTAGTTCGTAAGTAGTTCATAAGTAGTTTGTAAGTTTAGGGACTGATGACCCCGTAGTTAAGTCCCATAAGCTTTACAAACATTTGAATTCAAACATTCCAAACTGCGTGGTCATCAGTCCGTAGCTTACAAACTACTTAAACCTAGGTAAACTAACCTAAGGACAACAGACACACACACCCATGCCCCAGGGAGGACTCGAACCTCCACGGCGAGCAACCGCGCGCTCCGCAGCGAGACGCTTTAGACCGCTCGGCTACACCACCGCGGCACTGTGGTCATTGGTCCGTAGACGTACGGACTACTTAAACTAATCTGAAGTTATCCCAAGGACAACAAACACATCCATGCCCGAGTGAGGATTCGAACATCCGGCGGCGCAGTCCCTCAAATAGCGCCTAGAACAGCCTTTCCAGCGCGGCCTTTGGAATGAAGGCCAAAGCAATAACAAAAACAACAACAACCAGTATATATTACCTTGAAATACATGTTGTTGTTGTCTTAAAATATTTTTAATAATGTTCTTATGACTTTCATAACATTGACTTTTAATGAAAGCGAGTTAAGCTGTTGGGGCTTTTCCCATTTTTTTCATGTACTTTTCCATTTAGCAAGTGTTATTTGTTTTGCTGAAATGGCCGTTCCTGAACTGAGTGACATATGTGAGTGAATGTGCTATCCAAGGCTACAATCGTTCTGTGTGACATGGAGTAATAGCACTACGACAACTTTTGAAAACTTCCCTGCATACACAGTCCTACATTCTTCCAACCACAGTTGTAAAGTATTTCATCTGTGTGTCCCTCGACAGGTACTATGGCTTTTAGCCGTTTTAGGAAGCAGGACTCACGACACGTCAAGGGCAGGACGACAAACAGCCTCTGACCAAGTACTTTTCAACAAACCACGACCTATGGCCAAGGCTGCTTTGGAAAACGACGGAAAACTCGTTTGGGTGGTGGACGGAGATTTCATAAGTCGTCCTCACCTGCCACTTCCTCCATACGAGTCCAGAGTGTTACCAACTCTGTCATTTAACTCGGTTTTTGCGAAGTAGTAGCAATCCAAATGCGATTAGAGGAGATCTGCCATCATTAGCAATGTGTGACAATGATATATATCCGCCAGAGCAGAACTCATCTGTACTCTCAGTATTTTATCGTAAGTTATTGTTTCCTCAGGTTTAGAGTTTACTACTGTAACTTGCATAGACATGAGATACACTTGAAAATCATACATATGTCTTGATCATTCTTTCATTTTCGTAGGCTACAAAAGGAAACTAGTCTACATCTACATGGAATACTCCAAATCACATTTATGTGCCTGGTAGAGGGTTCATCGAAACACCCTTATACCATTTATATCCCATTCCATTCTCGAATAGCGCGCGGGAAGAAATAACATATGAATCTCTCCGTTTGCGCTCTGATTTCTCGTATTTAATTCTGATGATCATTCTTACCTATGTAAGTGGGAGTCAATAATATATTTTCGCATTCGGAGGAGAAGGTTGGCGATTGGAGATTCGTAAGTAGCCCACGCCGCAACGATAAGCGTCGTTGTTGTAACGATTCCCATCCCAGATCCTGTATCATTTCCGTAACGCTGCCTCCCCTGACAATAGGAAACGAGCTGCCCTTTTTTGGACTCTTTAGATGTCCTCCGTCAAACCCACCTGAAAGGATCTCCCACTGGGCACCAATACTCCAAAGAAGGACGGACAAGCGTAGTGTACGCAGTATCATTATTCCATCACATATTTTGTTGAAACATCACAAATAACGTTACACTTACCAAAGTTTTGTTTAAAATCTCCTCTAAAACAATTTGTGTCATAGACATACGTCATCTATATCAATACATCTTATAAAATAGGCTGTATGTGTGTGTATATAGGTATGTGTGTATGTATGTTCCACATCTCCTCGTAAGCTACAAGACCGATTTCAACCAAACTTGTTCGTTACTACCAAGTACCAATCGCTGTCGGGTACGAACCATCTAAAAGACATAGGTAAGGAGACAAGACGAGATAAACAATGACAGTCGTGAAAAACGGTCGCATCATACCATAATATTCTATACTTGCTCCTAAATGAATGGACAGATTTCAACACAATTTGGTACAAGTATTCTTTTAGCTCAGGAATTATATGCCATATTTCCAAAAACCGTCTACGATATATATTTAATATTATATCACGTCATAAACAATGAAAAACTGCGACTTACAATAAACTTTGAACATAATTTCAGTTATTTATGAAATCTTTTCTCGCTGACAACCCAAATGATGAAAGAAAACAAGTTTATCGCTTACTACTTTTCCAATGATCATGATGTATATACGGCATTTGGCATGACGTTACAAGCTATTACTTCTACACTGTACATTGTATTCGCGTGAAAATTCACAGACAGTACACATACATACCACTGAATGTTCCTACGGTACTATATCACAGTTCGAGATATAGTTCATGATAAACAATTTGGTTCACAAAAACCGCATTATCACACATGAGGTTTCAATTTAGCCGCGGTGGAGTAGCCGAGCGGTCTAAAGCGTCTTGCTGCGGAGCGCGCGGTTGCTCGCCGTGAAGGTTCGAGTCCTCCCTGGGGCATGGATGTGTGTGTTCGTCCGTATGTTAGTTTACCTAGGTTTAAGTAGTTTGTAAGCTACGGACTGATGACCACGCAGTTTGGTCCGATAGATTTACAAACATTTGAACATTTTTGTTTCAATTTATTACATCTTTAATACTAACACCTTTCACGACATAATTTGGAGACTTTAGGAACATGTACCACTGAATGTATCTCCGAATTTACATCACAGTACGACACATATTTCAGGAGATATGACGTCATAAAAATGAGTCACATAAACTTTCCCATCACGCGACACGTGATTTATGAGACTTCATTCAAGCACTATCTAACTATTCAACGCAGACAGTTTCCTAATGTTATACTCTACAAATGTGGAAAATTATATTAGTGTAGGACGCATAGTGAGCTGCATGAAAACGAAACTTAAATGGGCAGATAGTAACGTACAAGCTGATGGGCAGAAAGGCAAAGATGGTCTAAATATTATTCGTAGTCAAGTTTTATTATTATTTTTTCTTTTTTTGCGTACTTCAGTTACAATTTTGTACATGATGCATAATTTCTAAGCTACTTTCATGAATATATGAAGATGATTTTTTTCTTTTATTTTCGTTTCTAATATAAGAATGGCAAAATGTATATATACCCGGGCAATACCGGGTTTAGCAGCTAGTTACATATAATACTGATCATTAAAATATGTATCCGCAGACAATATCTTTGTTGAAGGCAATTGCATACTGACGTCTGTCTGACCGACCAGTAACTATGTGGAGCGTCCGCCAGATACCGTTAGTGTGTTTAGGTTAAACAATAATCTCGCAGCTTTATAATATTTCATACAATTTTAAATAATTGAGTGCTATAAAATACATTTTTCTGTTACATAGTACTTTTACATATTTTAGGCCATATAGTATTAAGCAAAACCACTGCTCAGAATATTAAAATTACAATCTCTTGAAAAAAAAATTAGAAGTGAAGGAAAAGGAAGAGGGAAAAAGAAGTTGGATGGGGAGGAGTATGTATACAAAGTTGTGAAGTGAGAGCAACCATCAAGCTTTCTGCCGACTACAAAGATCACCTATGGGTGATCCCTACAACACACAAGACTGCATTGTGCTTCACGTTTATCACACAATGAATTCTTATTAAATAAAGAAGAATTTGAATTACTTGTGGCATTACATAGAGGAAGAATGATAAGGGTTGAGTTTCGGGGTTGGGGAGGGGGGGCGGATAAGGAGGGAAAGGGGCATGGCCTTTATTTGAGGTTGTACAGGGATTAGGAGAGCTGTTTACAGGGAATAAAATAAAAACATTAAATTACAACCTTGGGGCTTAGTGCCTTCAGTGCAGTGTGTTATAGTAATTTCAGATATACCGGATGATCAAAAAGTCAGTATAAATTTGAAAACTTAATAAATCACGGAATAATGTAGATAGAGAGGTAAAAATTGACACACATGCTTGGAATGACATAGGGTTTTATTAGAACAAAAAACAGATGGCGCTTCATCTGATCAGAAAAGAAATAATTAGCATAACAAATTAAGGAAATGCTCAATATGTTCACCATCATTCTTCAACAATAGCTGTTGTCGAGGAATAATGTTGTGAACAGCACTGTTAAGCATGTCCGGAGTTACGGTGAGGCACTATCAGTTCCGATCGGAAGATTCACTTGGATGCCAGTTTTGTTTAAACAACCGTATTACAGCACCTATGTATAAACTGTTACCGAAACATTCAACACCAGATTAATCGAGGCGTAAAACCTATGACCTAGGAGGATTTTAGTAGTGAGAGCTTGTCGTCTGCTGCGACTCTCATTAATGGTTTTACTCCGTCCTTGTTTTTTTAACATTTTTTTTGTTCTAATAAAACTTTTTCCAAGCATGTGATTCAATTTTTACCTCTCTATGTTGTATTAATTTTTCAACTTTATACTGACATTTTGATCACCCGGTATATAAAATTAAGTTTTATTTGTAAGTGGAGCTGAGTCAGGTATTATTGTGTATAGTATTATTGTTTAAGACTACTGAAATGTGGTGATGATTTCCTTGACATAAAAATCTTAAACAGTAGTTATAACTTCGTCTAATTAACCTACCATGGATGAGCTGCCCATGTGAACTCGGTATTATAAATCCCTAGATAAAAGACAAACACTGATCAGAACCATTAAAACTAAACCTCTTAAAATAAAAGATTAGTATATTGAAATACAAAGTTGGAGTGGGTATGTAATATAACACAGAAAAATCAATAATTTGGGTAGTGTCCATAATACATAAAATTAAACTATGTTTTCACATTTCTCTTGCAGTGATTTTAAACCACATACACAAGAATTGTCATTACTGTTACCATTTTCGGGCTTAGGGGAGTGATATGTAAATGTAAGGGTCGGGGCGGATGGAGCTTAAAAGGATTTATGGGTGGGGGACAAATTAAGAGAGTAGTTGACAGATATTAAAATTAGAAGTACAAATAATTTTGGGGCAAGAACTTACAGCACAGAAAATTGTAGTATATCACCTTTATTATAAATCTTCCTAAACATCAAACATAAATTTTCAGTATAATTTAACAAACGATTGGCCAAGATGTACTAATCACAACGTCGTGTTGTACGGAGTAAAACAAATGTGGAGGATGATGGCCATGATACAAAATGCTACACAGTAGCACAGATCTGTCAGTTTACATTACTAAATACATTATCATCTATTTATTACAATATTGTGGTGTTCATAAAGTAACATATTCCCACTAATTTTGAAAGTTTATGTGGAGAGGTGAGGGAAAGGTAACTAGTGTAACTTAGTACGGTTTACAAAATGACATTTGGTGGCACTCATACAGTTTTATATACTAACATTAATCTCGGATATGGAACTCCCGTACTGTTTATAGAACTGTTTATGAGATGTACCTATATTAACTAATATCCCAGTGTGACAACGTCATATAACACATTTTCCTTATACGTAATATGCTGTGTTTTGCTGGTGAGAATGGGTCCATTGTAAATGGAGGGTGAGGGACAAAGAGGAACACGCAGCAGTTTATATGGACCGTAATTGGGATTGGCATCTAAGATATACTGATTAGAAAATCGGACATAAATTTCTATTACTATTAAAACCAAAAGTGCCATTTTAGTAGTTTACCGATAGTTTGCTTATGGTATGTTATCTCTATAGTGCTGTCCTAATGGAGGGGGAGAGAAGCTGGAAAAGTTGGGAGATGGATGGAGGGGGTAGACTGATATTGAGTTGTAGGAGTGCGATGTGGAGTGGGATGTTTTCTGATGTGTTGATGTAACTCATTCTGATAGGCAACCTTAAATTTACATAAATAAGTGTGGTCGAGACATTTATATTATTTTCAAATGCCTCCAAATGGTCATTAAGTCTTACCACAGTCTAACGCAGACTGCAAGGTTGATGAGAAACTTTCCTTGTTTTGCCTATATGCGACCTAGACGATAGCAAATGTAACAATGAATGAAATATGTCCTATTTGTATATCATTAATAGTACTTTATGCGAAGTATAAACTTTACTTTTGTTTGTTTGTTTGTTAGTTTGTTTCTTTCTCTTTGCAAACATGCAGGGTCGGCTTTTCGTTAAATCCGAATTTAGCGTATCAATAATTTGGGGTGGCCAGATGCCCTTCCTGTCGCTACCCCATGCCCCCCGAGACGAAATGTGGACCCCCAAATGTCTGCATATAATGTTAGACGTGGGAAAGTGTAAACTGTTATTGAGTGTTAATACCTATTCTTGTAAATAATCACTTAAGTTACCTTGAGGAAAAGGCCTTTTTTATAGTCATTTTCAACCATCATATTGAAATGTGTGTGTGGAGCATAGAAGCTTTAATAAAGATTGTATTTAGTAGTGATGTATTACTTCCACCTAAAGTTCAGTTACAAAAACCTACAACTGTAAATTTGGATTTTATTGTTTTATGATAAGTCGTAAGACGAGTATTGTCTGACATGTTACCTCAACTGTCCCTCGCGTCGTCACGCGGACACGCCCTCACGCTCGAGGCGGGGCTTGAGTATCAGCCCAGTGTTCACCTAGGGGGATATGGAAAACCGCTCAAAAAACCACATCCAGGCTGGCCGGCACTCCGACCCCTTTCGTTTATCCACCGGGCGGTTTCGAACTGGAGCCAGTACTCGTCAACTCGGAAAGCGGTGCGTTAGACCACACGGCTAACCGAGCGGGTTTTACTTTTCTTTCATAATGATGATTCTTGAAAGTGTGTTCCCTGAAGAAGGAAATGTTCTCCGGTGAAACCCTTGACAATTTCATGTAGCACTAGTCGATGAAAAAGCCCACAACTTCATCGGGAGTTCAGTCCCATCGATGTCACTAGAGAGCCTGTTTCTCGTCTGCCCCCTCAGAAGTATGAAAGCTATTCCCAGTGTTACAAATAGCTTTAAAATGTAGACGAGTCAAAACCACGTCTGAAAGTTTTCTAAATGCGAGTCCATCAAGACCAGTGTTGCCAGATGTCAGACAGAGAAAATACCTACAGTCTCACAAAATGTAGCTACGTTGTCCCTACTTTCTCCCTGCCACCTCATTAATGCCCCTACATCAGGTTCGTGGCCAGGATTTGGGTCTGGGAGGGTCTGAATCCAGGAGTCCGGCCAGCAGAGGTTAACCAGTTGATTAATGTGACATGTTACAATTTTGAAAAACTTTAAAATAAATATTTGGCATCGTGCTTCACTTGCTAGATATGTTTTTCCACTGACTGATCGTTACTGATTGATGGAGTCAAATGTAGATTATGCCGCGAATTCCAAGTGCTCTGTAACAAGAAGATTACTGATTTATCGATCGTACAAGGGTACACCAAGAACCTGGCAACCATAGAGAGGAACAGCATTAATTAGTTTCCCCAAATACGCCGCTAATTCTGAGTGCACTGTTACACCAGGATAACTGATTTATTGACCGCACAAGGATACATCGAGACACTATCAGCCACAGAGTAGGACCAGTAGTAATTATTTAGATCATAGCACAAAAAATGAAGTCCGTCACTCTACATGATTCGATTTTCAAAGAGTAATGCTACGTTGACAAAGAATATCTAGCGCTTTGTTCATTATAACGTTGACTGTCGCAAATGTTTTAGCGTTTTCTTGTCAGCATCTAATCATTTACAAGTACTTACTTGTATACCGTCCTGTCGTAAATAAATAACAGGCTAGTCAAGGTAATAAAACGTGTTTCGTTCATGGAAACAATGAATTTTTCTGGTGCTGACATTTTCGAACACTATTTCCAAACCGACTCTCCATTCCACTGATATACATTGAAATCATCGTAATTCGCATCAATTTTAATGTGTCTGAAACTATATTTTCAAATTAATAATTTTTACTATGAACAGAAAACAACTATGCCGTCTAAAATATCATTGGCTACTGCTAACTTTGCCACAATTGGTCGGCTTCATTCCCGCGTACTAACAGCTGTTACCAACATTACCCGCTAGGCCTGTGTCGGCGATTGTAAAATTTTACCAAGGTACCTACGCGTTGGGGACTTTTGGATGAAAATTCCCTACATGATTTTAATGCTTAAAAGTACCTACGTGTAGGGAAAATTCCCTACGTCTGGCAACACTGATCAAGACCTTCAGCGGGAATATACTCCAGCGAGAGAAATAGCGCGCCGAGGCGTTGCCACCTGTTAGTCCTACCTGCAACCTGTTGCTGCCTGCTGGCAGTACACCCACAAGCGCCTACTTCACACGGACACGCTGATAATAATTGCAGCACGGAATTTCCCCTCTGAAGCGGAGTGCGCGCTGACTGTGTGAAAGACCGGGGTTAGAACCGAGGACCTTGGACTTTCGCTGGCACGCGATCTGCTCACAGAGCTACCTGTGCACGTGTCATTGCACGTTATAAACGTGCAAATGTTTGTAAATCTATGGTATTTAACTTCTTTGGTTATTAGTCCCTAGGCTTGCAAACTACGTAAACTAATTCATCTTGAGGTTTGAAAGCTCTTCAATCTCCGTGTTTGCTTACAAATAAATTTACTTTATAGGTAAGGTCCGCCTTGCGCAAACACAAATGCTTTTAGTTTCTCCCATATATGTTTCGCTTGCGTTGCAGCATCATCAGTGCGATGTTTCATTCATACTGTATGTCAAATTAACAATGAAATGATTGTTACGTTTTGTGCATTAAGTGTAAAAACTACAGATAATTGTCAAATAAATATAAATCGTTTCTTATTTTTATAGGTATACTAGGACTACCTTAGTGCCCCATGTAGTTGTGTTTGTGATTTTCATCCCACAAAACGTCACTGAGAACTTTTGACAGTTTGTCATCTGCAATAAAAAAAAACCTGTGTAGTTAATGGGGAGAATGCACCAAAGTAAGGGCCAAAAACTTGCTATAAACACATAGACATTTTGATATAGAAACAGTCGCAACAGTAAAATTAAACCAAAACACAAAATGACGTCCTACATTTTCGTAAAAATCCCGATATTTACAAGCTAACCAATTATCCCCATTAACTATACACGTTTTGGTTTGCAAATGACAAACTGTCAAGAATTCTCAGTGACGTTTTGTCAGTTGAAGAACCACAAACACAACTACATGGGGCATTAAGGTAGTCCTAGTATACCTATAAGAATAAGAAACGATTTATATTTATTTCACAATTATCTGTAGTTTTAATGTACAAAAAGTAACAATCATTTCATTGTTAATTTGACAGACAGTATGAATTAAACATCCTACTGATGATGCTGCAACGCCAGAGAAACATGTATGGAAGAAACTAAAAACATTTGTGTTTGCTCATGGCGGACATTACCTATAAAGCAAATTTACGTAATTTAAACCAAACTAAGGGAACATGCCCCAGGGAGGAGTCGAACGGCCGACAGTCTATGGGACTTAACTACGGGGTCATCAGTCCCTAAACTTACAAACTACTTATGAACTACTTACAACTAAGGACGGCACAAATATCCATGCCCGAAGGGGGATTCGAACCCCCGACCGTAGTGGTCGTGCGGACCGTGACTGGAGCGCCTCAATCCTCTCGGCCACCGCGGCCGGCGGCCTATTTCATTTATGTCAATTTGCATCAGGGTTTTGAAACATATCCTGTATTCAACTATGAATTATCTCGAACAGAACGATCTATTGACCCAAGGTCAACTCGGATTTAGAAAATATCATTCATGCGAAACACAACTAGCTCTTTAATCATTCGAAGTGATGAGTGCTATCGACAAGGGTTCTCAAATTGATTCCGTATTTCTTGATTTCCAGAAGGCTTTGACACCGTACCTCACAAACGGATTTTAATCAAATTGCGTGGTTATAGTATATCTCCACAAATTTGCGATTGGTTAGGGGATTTCCTGTCAGAGAGGACACAGTACGTTGTAATCGATGGTAAGGCATCGACTAAAACACACATGATATCGGGCGTTCCACAGGGTAGGGTAGTGTTATTGATCCTCTGTTGTTCCTTATTTACATAAACGATTTAGGGGAAAATGTAAGTAGCTCTCTTAGGTTGTTTGCAGATGACGCCGTCATTTATCGTCTAGTGAAATCATCTAAAGATCAAAACCAACTGCAGAACGATCTGAGTAAGATATCACTATGGTGTAGAAATTGGCAATTGACTCTAAATAATGAGAAGTGTGAAGTCGTCCACATGAGTACGAAAAGAAATCCGTTAAACTTTTCTTTACATCATAAATCAATCAAAATAGAAGGTCGTAAACTCCAAAAAATACCTAGGAATTATTATTACTTCAGACTTAAACTGGAAAGAACACGTAGATAATGTCGTGGGAAAGGCGAACCTGAGACTGCGTTTTATTGGCAGAACCCTTAAAAGATGCAACAGAACTACAAAAGAAAATGCATACACTACGCTTGTCCGTCCAGTTTTTGAGTATTGCTGCCCAGTGTGGGATCCTTATCAGGTGGGTTTGACGGAGGACATCGAAAGAGTCCCGAGAAGGGCAGCTCGTTTCGTATTGTCACGATACACAGCGTTACGGAAATGATACAGGATCTGGGATGGGAATCATTACAACAACGGAGCTTATCGCTGCGGCGTGGGGTACTTACGAAACTCCAGTCGCCAACATTCTCCTCCGAATGCGAAAATATATTGTTGACTCCCACTTACATAGGCAGAAATGACCATCAGAATAAAATACGGGAAATCAGAGCTCGAACGGAGAGATTCAGGTGTTCTTTCTTCCCTCGCGCTATTCGAGAATGGAATGGGAGATAAACAGTATAATGGTGGTTCGACGAACCCTCTGCCAGGCACTTAAATGTGATTTGCAGAGTATCCCATGTAGATGTAGAAAGCGCCTAGCTGCAGCGCGCGCGGCTGTTCGCCGTCGTGGGTTCGAGTCTTCCCTGGGTTTGTGTTGTCCTTAGTATAAGTTACTTTAAGTTAGTGTAAGTAGTTTGTAAGCCTAAGGACTGATGACCAACGTATTTAATTCCCTTAGATTTACAAACATTTGAAGATTTCAGCAGATTACAGCGCTGCACCTGCTTAGCGGCCGGTGTTGACAAGCTACCCCCACGATAGTTCAGTTGAACATCGAGTGTGTTCCGTTTTAGACCTGTTAGACGAAGATGCTTGTTTGGCGCGTTGGTTCTAAACTGAGAGCAGGACAATGAACGAGCAAAGGATCAATTTAAAGCTTTATTCTAAGCTTGGTAAGATACTCAAAGAAACGCATGCGATGGTGGTACGTGTTAATGGGGATCAAGCATTGTCCATGAAGTGTGTGTGTGTACGAGTGGTTCGCCCGTTTTCAAGGAAGTCGGGTATGTTTTTTCTGACAGTTTCCGTAGTGGACCAGTGCCTACTGCCGTGACGAAAATATTGTGTAAGCGAGGACATTAATCACGAACGATCGTCGTTTAACTGTGCACATGATGTTGTGGCGTCGCTATTCGTGACAACGCTGTCAGTCTATACACGTCGCCGCGTCACTCCATAAAGAGGTTATAAGTCGTTCGAAAATACATTTTTTTTTATTTGGCCTTCTGAGTGTTAACTCAATGTGGCCATCTACAACACACAGTGGAAATGTACATATATTTAAATAAACAGACAAAACAGAAGTACATTTTGCAAAATGAAAAGTGGGAACAAAACGAAAACTGCATTACATTACAATTTAAATACTGTTGGAACATTTTCACATATTCACAAGCAAAACATATTACCAACACACTTGATGCTTATATATTGTGTACAGTGATCTTAATAAACTTAATTATGATTTTATATACACGAATGTCTTTTGTAGACAAAAGGGAAGAAGCTGACTGGGGAAGGGGATATCCCATTTTCACCAATGTCTGCAGGAAGTTCAAACGTTCTCGGTCAAATTTTGGGCACCTGAACAGGATGTGGTTGACATCAGCTTCCGTTTCAGGATCACACTCACATGTCGCCGAATCGTAGACGTTGATCCGATGAAGGTGTTTTGGATAAGAGGCGTGATTGAAGCGAAGACGAATAATAGTAGCAATCGCGGATCGGTCCAGATGAGCCTTCATAAACCACGGCTGCGTAGAAATCCGAGGTTGCAGCACAGCGTAGGAAGCGCCTTTCGTTTCTTGGGAAACGTTCCACATCTGTTGCCACTGTTGTTTGGCGTAGGCCTTGACCGCAGATAAGAAGTCATTTGTCGCCGAGGGCGCCTCAAGTCTCGTTATCTAGAGAGCCTGTATAGGGAGTGGCCAAGCGTGAGTCCGCTCCTGATTGGCTGAGAGCCCTGGACACCATGTTTTTACCAGATTTTGAGGGCTTTACATATGAGTGAGTAGCTGTGCGTTTCTGTACTGTGGTGTGTCTTAAACGCTTCTGACAGCGATTTCACTGTATGCTCCACTTTTGCACGTCTTTTGTCGGTTCTATCTACATAAATTAACGTGTCGTTCGTTGGTCGTTGACGATAACCTTAGAACATCGCGGTAATTTTTAATTTTATATGTTGGTTATGATGTTGATGCTTGTGTTCACAAGGAATGAAGAATACGGGGACAGTGGGTGGTGAAAGTTACCCGAGAAATCAGGAACCATAAAGGCGACTTATGGAAACCAACGCATTAGAACTGCTTAAGTGTATTAAATATTTTCAGCTTCCCCCGCCCCCTCTCCCCGCAGAAAGCAAGAAAGGTATTGATGCAATTCATTAATGGAACTACTGCCTTCGAGATTCCCGTATGGTGTAGTGGTTGTGTACTGAATTCATAATGTGAAGGTCGCGTGTTCGAATATGGTAAGCCGTAAAGCTTTTTAAACCGCATTTTCTAGCTTCTTGTTAGTTTATGGTTCTAGTTTTTGACATGTCGTGCTACAAGTTATGATTTAATATGACTACGGCACCTCCCCGTTGGCTGTGTATTATTTGCTATTTACAATTCTATAATTGGTTACGGGATCTGACGTGAGAAAGGGAGGGGGAGCGTGTCTATTGACTCATTGTAGATATTCAGTTATCTATTTTGAGTCTGTTTCTGCTATTTCACTAGAGATAGTATTGGTATTTTTCCGATTTTCTATGATACAGTGATCCTAAAAGTATCTACAGAATGACGTTTCTGGTATTTCCCTGTGTAGGAAAATCAGATAGACAGCACATTTAAAAATGCATTATATCAGGGCAGAAAGCGGTATTATTGTATTATTTTTAGCGATGGATATGCAGACAGAAAATTATGAAATAGCATTATTTTCTTTGAGATACATAACGTGAAATACCTCTTTCTTATTAATCAACTGCCAACTGTCGAAATTACCAGAACGTCGTAAAATGTGGTAGTAATACTCGACAGTCATAGAAACAGTTTCACGACACTTATTTGCTTTCAAATTTATTAGGCCTGTATGAACACAGGTGAATGGCATTTCTTTAACCACATACTAATTAGTAAGCTAGAAGATGTGCTTTGGTCTCATGGGTGGAACTGCTGCGTTTGTTATTTAAGTCGTCAAGTGGCTGAACGTCTGCCATGGGCGCTATGTAAATGCACGTCCCGCGCGCAGCCTGGTAAAAACATGGCGGCAAACGGCCGGTTGGCCACTCTTTCCCTATATAGGTTCTCTACGTTATCTGCTCCACGTGCTGCCCAATCGGAAGACAGGGTCTCGCCAGCATATGCCAGCTAACCACAGCCACGACAGTCAGTAGAAGTCGGTACCATTCAGTATAGCGGTCAGTACGAAGCAGAGCTAGGTGTGCTACAGTTCCAGGAGACCCGTCTACAGCGAGCCAGCAGAAGCCGGAACACAACTACTGACTATTGTAGAAGTGAAGCTTAAACGAACTGTATCGTCAGAATTGTTCAACCACAGGCACCTAACAGCTGACTATTACTTTCCATTTGCATACATGTGAACTAATCACTTCTTTTAGTTGCAGACTTTGTCCACATTGAAACTTCCTGGCAGATTAAAATTGTGTGTCGGAACCGGGACTCGAACCTAGGACCTTTGCCTTTCGCGGCAAGCGCTCTACCATTGAGCTATCCCGACACGACTCACGGACCGTTCTCACAACTTTAGTTCTGCCAGTTCCTCGCCTCCTACTTTTTAAACTTCACAGAAGTTCGCAGGAGAACTTCTGTGAAGTTTGGAAAGTAGAAGGCGAGGTTCTGCCAGAACTAAAGTTGTCAGGACATCCGTGAGTCGTGTCGGGATAGATCAGTGTTAGAGTGCTTGCCTACGAAAGGCAAAGGTCTCAGGTTTGAGTCCCGGTTCCGGCACACAATTTTAATCTGCCAGGAAGTTTCATATTAGCGCACACTCCGCTGCAGAGTGAAAGTTTTATTTTGTCCACATTCCTGGCTAGCCACGGGCCACCTCCTTCTATTGCCGCATCCTGGAATCCTGGAGATATAGTCGGATGTAAAAAGACGTCTACTCGCCCACACAGCCAATATCGTTAAACAGTTCCTGGCAAGAAAGGGGTTGTGCAACTTGAACATCCGCCATACTCGCGAGATCTCAATTCCTCAGTTCTCCCTCGAATCAAACTCGCTTTGAAAGGAAAGAGATTTGTCGATATTCCTGACATCCAGCGAACCGTGACGAGGCTTTTGAACACCATCCCACAGAAGGCTTCGTGTAAAGTTTCCAGGACATGTATCGCAGCGGTGCATAGTTGTAGGAGCTGACTATTTCGAAGGAAAGTAAGGCACATGTAGTTCACAGTTCATCTATGTTACAGGACTGTTCATCAAACTTTATTGTCAGAGTTTGTATTTGTCGGCGTGGTAGCTCAGCGCGTTCGGTCAGCAGACTAGTCGCGTTGTATAATAAATAGCACACCCGCAAGCAACCGAACTACTCGAAACCCTGCGTGGTACACAGTTTTAATCTGTCAGAAAGTTTCAAGGTGATAATTTTTTATTGCTTGTACAGAGCCTATGAAAACTGACATATATAGACCATAATCACCAAATCCGGGGGCTCATCATCATTAGAGACTGATTATGCCTTTCAGCGTCCAGTCTGGAGCATAATACCTCTAATAAAATTCCTCCATGATCCCCTATTCAATGCTAACATTGATGCCTCGTCTGATATTATGCCTTTTACTTCAAAATCATTCTACACCGAATCTAAGTACTTTCTTCTTGGTCTACCTCGACTCCTCTTACCCTCCGCTGCGGAGCTCATGAGTCTCTTAGGTAACCTTGCTTCTCCCATGCGTGTAACATGACCCCCAACATCTCAGTCTGTTCGCTCTAACTGCTTCATCTATGGTGTTCATTCCCAGTTTTTCTTTGATTTCCTCATTATGGACACCCTCCTGCCATTGTTCCCATTTATTGGTACCTGCAATCATTGTTGCTACTTTCATATCTGTAACCTCTAGTAACCTGTATCCACCCAACTTTCACTCCCATACAACAAAGTTGGTCGATAGATAGAGCGGTGCACTGCTAACTTAGTCTTGGCACTTACTTCCTTCTTGCATAAGAGAGTAGATCTTAGCTGAGCACTCACTGCATTAGCTTTGCTGCACTTCGATTCCAGTTCTTTCACTAGCTCTTTCTCGAGATCTGAAATATTATTTTGCAACCGTTCAATCGAATCGGCCATTACGCCTAAGTCATCCGCATATGCGAGACTGCTTCTTTTGTTTTCACCTATTTTAATCCCGCCCTGCCAGTCTACTCTTTTCAACATATGATCCGTGAATAGTATCAACAACAGTGGTGACATGTTACAGCCTTGTCTTACCCCTGACACTACCCTGAACCATGAGCTTAATTTGCCATCTACTCTAACTGCTGCCTGAGAGTAAACATTTAATTGCCTGCAGAAGTTTGCCTCCTATACCATAATATTGTAGAACAAACAGTAGCTTCCTCCTAGGAACACGGCCATAAACCTTTTCTAGATCTATGAAACAGTTCCCTGTTCCACTCATAGCACTTTTCCATTACCTGTCGTAAGCTAAAGATCTGGTCCTGAAAGCCTCTAAGAGGCCTAAACCCACACTGATTTTCAACTAACTTGTCCTCAATTAATACTCGCACTCTCCTTTCAACAATACCTGAGAATATTTTGCCTACAACGCTAATTAAAGAGATACCTCGATAGTTGTTACAATATTTTCTGTTTCCATGTTTGAAAATTGGCGTGATTACCGCTTTCGTCCAGTCAGACGGAACCTGTCCTGATTCCCACGCCTTCTCAATTATCTTGTGTAACCATTTGAGACCTGATATTCCACTGTATTTGACGCGTTCCGGTTTAATTTCATCCACCCCAGCCGCTTTATTGCACTGTAATCTACTGACCATTTTCTCCACTTTCTCAAATGAGATCGTATTTCCATCGTCGTTCCTATCCCATACAACCGGAAAATCTGACACATCATTGAACGTTTCTTCTACAATGAGCAATTCTTCAAAATATTCCCTCCATCTGCTCAAGACAACAGGATTGACTAGTAGCTTTCCTGAACTGTCCAAAACACTTGTTAATTTCTTCTTCCCTCCCTTTCGAAAGTTGCTAATTACACTTCAAAATGGTTTTCCCGCGGCTTGACCCAGAGTTTCTAGCTTATTTCCAAAGTCTTTCCATGATTTCTACTTGGAATCTGCAGTTATCCGTTTGGCTTTGTTTCTTTCTTCAACATAACTTTCTCTGTCTGTCTGATTTCTAGTATGTAGCCATTTTTGAAATGCCTTCTTTTTCTTTTTACAGGCTGCCTTGACTGTGTCATTCCACCAAGCTGTCTGCTTCTTCCTGCCTTTACACACTACTGTTCCAAGACATTCTATAGCTACTTCTAGTAGTGTGTCCCTGTACCTTGAACCTTAATTTACAAAAATTTCCCAGCCTGTCCCGTACTGAAGGCATGTGACACTGTGGACTGATGATCCTTCCGCCGATTTAGGGTGTTAACTGGTTTTGACATTTTGGTGCTATTCGAATTTCGAGAGAGGTAGGATATGTGCTGTCTAGAAAGTTTCTACCCGTATCTTTTATAGCAGAGTTTTTCACACTTTTCGAATATGCGGCCCCCTCCCAAGTAAAAATATTCTGCTGACCCCTTTCCAAATAAAAATATTGTGGCGACCTCTACCCCCCCCCCCCTCCATCCTTATCCTTACGAACCGTAACAAAAGTCTGATCTCAAAGGAAACAAATTTAATCTTACTTCTTTTCCTACAGCTTTCTTTTGTATTTTTCGGAATGGAAAACATCCTATTATTACATGGTTTCCCACAGAAAAATATATTTTACTTAACGAGTGTTTCAGGCAAGACTCGGAAGCGAAAGGGCGCACTGTAAACAGAACTTGTAAAGAAGTACATCTTCTTTTCGAATTTTTCAGTATTATTTATTGTATAATGTCTTTTGCCTATCAATTCGTTACTGAAAACATTTTTGTCTCTGTGCTTTTTCATCATTAACATACTGATTTACAAAACAATCTATGATCCATTATTCATAATTAATGTTACACAAGGAACGCAGTAATTTCAGTATTAAATAAATTTCATTTAGGCATACGTTTATGTTAATGGATAAAAAAGCAGGCCTCGGTTGCAAATTAAAATTATTTCGAACTAGTTTCGGCAATGACTAAGATTGCCTTCATCAGAAAATGTAAAATAAAACATATGAAATGTACTACTCAGCTGTAGAGCTCACGTCACAAAAATTAAAAAGAAATTTTTGGAAAATGCTAGCCACTATGTGCTGCACGCTTGCACGGATGCCTCCGTGCAGGCGTGCAGCATATAGTGGCTAGCATTTTCCAAAAAAATCAGTCTGTCCGTTCTAACTGCTTTATCTATGGTGTTCATTCCCAGTTTTTCTTTGATTTCCTCATTATGGACACCCTCCTGTCATTGTTCCTATCTATTAGTACCTGCAATCATTCTTGCTACTTTCGTATCTGTAACCTCTAGTAACCTGTATCCACCCAACTTTCACTCCCATACAACAAAGTTGGTCGATAGATAGAGCGGTGCACTGCTAGCTTAGTCTTTGTTCTTCCTTCCTTCTTGGAGAAGAGAGTAGATCTTAGCTGAGCACTCACTGCATTAGCTTTGCTGCACCTCGAGTCCATTTCTTTCGCTATGTTGCCATCCTGTGAGAAAATGCATCCCAGGTACTTGGAACTGCCTACCTGTTCTAACTTTGTTCCTCCTATTTGGCACTCAATCTGTTTGAATCTCTTTCCCACAGACATTAATTTCGTTTTGGAGATGCTGATCTTCATATCATAATCGTTGCACCTCCGATTGAGCTCTGAAATATTAGTTTGCAACCTTTCAATCGAATCGACCATTACAACTAAATCATCTGCATATGAGAAACTGCTTATTTTGTTTTCACCTATTTTAATCCCGCCCTGCCAGTCTACTGTTTTCAACATATGATCCATGAATAGTATGAACAACAGTGGTGACGGGTTACAACCTTGTCTTACCCTTTAATTGCCTGCAGAAGTTTTTCTCCTACACCATAATCTTGAGGAACTGACAGTAGCTTCCTCATAGGAACACGGTCATAAGCCTTTTCTAGATCTATGAAACATAGGTACAATTCCCTGTTCCACTCAAGGCACTTTTCCATTACCTGCCGTAAGCTAAAGATCTGACAGCCTCTAAGAGGCCTAAACCCACACTGATTTTCATCTAACTTGTCCTCAATTAATACTCGCACTCTCCTTTCAACAATACCTGAGAATATTTTGCCTACAACGCTAATTAAAGAGATACCTCGATAGTTGTTACAATCTCTTCTGTTTCCATGTTTGGCGTGATTACTTCTTTCGTCCAGTCGACGGAACCTGTCTCGATTCCCACTCCTTTTAAATTA
The DNA here is from genome assembly GCA_026315105.1 of Locusta migratoria. NCBI lineage: Eukaryota > Metazoa > Arthropoda > Insecta > Orthoptera > Acrididae > Locusta > Locusta migratoria. The sequence goes on from CM048745.1 coordinate 108,698,779, forward strand.
TCTTGTGTAACCATTTGAGACCTCATATTCCACTATATTTGACGAGATCCGGCTGAATTTCATCCACCCCAGCCGCTTTATTGCACTGTAATCTACTGATCATTTTCTCCATTTCCTCAGATGAGATCCTGTTTCCATCGTCGTTCCTATCCCATTCTACCTGAAAATATGACACATCATTGAACGTTTTACCTACACTGAACAATTCTTCAAAATATTCCCTCGATCTGCTCAAGGCATCCGTAGGATTGACTAGCAGCTTTCCTAACCTGTCCAAAACACTTGTTAATTCTTTTTTCCCTCCCTTTCGAAGATTGCTAATTACGCTATAAAATGGTTTTCTAGCTTGTTTCCAAGATTTTATATATATATATATATATATATATATATATATATATATATATATATTCTATGGGACTTAACTACGGGGTCATCAGTCCCTAAACTTACAAACTACTTATGAACTAGCTTATACTAAGGACGGCACAAATATCCATGCCCGAGGGGGGATTCGAACCCCCGACCGTAGTGGCCGTGCAGACCGTGACTGGAGCGCCTTAGTCCCCTCGGCCACCGCGGCCGGCTGTTTCCAAAGACTTCCCATGATTTCTGCTTGGAGTCTGCAATTATCCGTTTGGCTTTGTTTCTTTCTTGAACATAAGTTTCTCTGTCTGCCTGATTTCTAGTATGGAGCCATTTTTGAAATGCCTTCTTTTTCTTTTTACAGGCTGCCTTCACTGCGTCATTCCACCAAGCTATTTGCGTCTTCCTGTATTTACACACAACTGTTCCAAGACATTCTCTAGTTGCTTCCAGTAGTGTGTCCCTGTACCTTGACCATTCCTCTTCCATTGACTGTAAATCATTACATTCAACTAACTGGTACCTTTCCGAGATCATTGTTATGTATTTGTGCCTAATTGCCTTGTCTTTAAGCTTCTCCACTCTTATCCTTCTACACATGGACCTGACTTTCTGCTCTTTTGGCCTCACAAAACCAAGCCTCCGCCAGCTCTACCTTCTGACCATTGTAATCCCCATTGATATTACTAGTTCCCCATCTCATTCCAGATCGTTTGCTAAGTCGTATCGGAGGAGTCCCTGGTCTGTCAATTAGAGGTGGGACTCCATCACCTCCAAAGGTCCGAGGCATTTTGCTTTGATTGTTGCTAGCATGAAATTGAAGTGCCTGGGAAGCAGGTTGCTAGCCTTACTTGCCCAGGGCCCCACTGGGTTTTACCCCTAACGGTTGAGGGACTAACCGGTGGATTTCGTAGTCTTTGCCGCCTGAGCACAAAGGTGGCAACGACTCAGAATATATCCGAGATGCCCAAAGTAACTGGTATCCCAACTGTGAGGTCCACCTACTTGGCCACTAGAAACTAGGACATGACTACAGGAAACGATACCATGAACCACTTTTGTGAAAAAAAGAAATACAAAAATACAAAACATATTTTTCCGTTAAGGGTGAACTGTACGTGGAAATGAATTAAAAAATAAATAAATAAATAAAAAATAAAAGAAAACGTATGTTCTTGAAATATCATTTCCTAAATATAAACTTTCACTGTCGCAAATGTTAAAATTACTTACATATTCCGTTAAAATTAGGGAAGTATTCTGGACTCTTGTATCGTGATTGGATGAATGTATTATTAAAACCCAACGTTTCTTCTCCATCTGCGCAGGCCATTTTCGAGGTGGATCGCGACTTCTTTGTATGTCCGAATCACACCCAGGCTCAGGGCCGGATCTGGGACATTTGCCAAGGGGGGCAAGCTTAAATTTGCCGCCCCTTCCCCCCTCCCCGTAAGAATCGACTTTTTGGCGCTAATTGGGTTACATATTTCTAAATAAGTGTCACAATCTCACAACATGAACTTATTTTATTGACTGAATTAAGATCAAAGGAAAACAGAACAATTTTAATACATACAAAAATATTACAAGATTACTCATCGTACAAAAATCAATTCAAAATTTCGCTTCTCGAGCTTTTTTTGCTGCAAAACTGTTTTTGATATCATAATAGTTTAGAGAAGCAGCTCGTTTGTGCTCTACGGATATTGTACTCAGATTTGTTAAGCAGTCGTGCTCCTCAAGTGTATTTAATTAGTTTCGGCTTGCTGAAACTTCTTTCTCCAAAAGAAACAGAAACTAGAATGGTAAGATATATTTTAACGCTATAGTAAGGTTGGGATACCCCTCTACCTATTTATTATTATGAATTAAACATAATGTTGATGATGCAGTGCAATCTTGCAAGGCGCTGTCTACTGCCAGCGCATGTTGTCTGGAACTTTCAACCTCAAGTTCTTCCTCGCTAAGATCTTCTGCCAGTTCCGCTGCTTTGGCCTTCAAGTCCTCCACTTCCATTTCTCGAATTTGCACATCACACAGAAAACTAATTTTTGCGCCAATTTTATCAAGTGCGGTAAACCTGGTACTAAGCTCTGTCAATTATTCCTTATTTTTTCTGTGAATGTTGGATACTTCATCCTCACAAAGCTCATCGGCCATTTTCTTCTTTCTTCGAATCTTTTTTTTCGGAGAATACCGTTGATACTTCATTATCTTCTGCTAGCACTTTGACCTCAGAAATAGCTTCAGAGGTACAAGAATCCCGGGAAGTTTTGAGAAAGCCCAAAAATACTTAAATGTTTCGAACAGCTTTATCAATTGTAAAGTATTAACTTCGCAGAAACTGATTAACATGAGCAATTTATTTTAATATTGCATACCAGAAACAAGTTAAAGTAATGAATTTGAGTTTTCTCATATTTTTTAAAATAGATCTTGTCTCTGATTTTGTTTCTGGTGTTGACAATTTATAAGTTTCAGTTTCTTCCAGGGCCTTCAAAACTTTATGAAAATGCTTGTAAACAGTTTCAACCGCATTTACTCTTGCCGATCACCTAGTCTTGCTGAATCTCTGCTGAATTTGCTCCCGCTAAATTTAAAGAGTGAGCAGCACATGGTACGAAATAGGCCAGTTCATTCTTCTGAAGTATTCTTGACTGGACCCCTTTGTACTTTGCAGCCCCGTTTGCCCCATTGTCATGAGACTGCTCCCTGCAATATTTAACGTTCAACCCATCTTGTTCCAATTTTTGCAGTATCTCTTGACTAAGACCTTCTCCTGTTTTGTCTGTAACTGTAAAAAAGCCAGTAAAACTTTCCACAACCTCTGAGTCATTCGACTTGACATATCGAATTACTTGTGTCATCTGCACATTGCGGCTGATATCTGGAGTGCAGTCAAACTTCAGTGTAAAGTATTTAGCAGCTAAAATATCTTTAATTATATCTTGTCTTATTTTGTCAGCAATCAAGTCACGGAACTCATCTTGGATATTTTTGTAAAAATAGCTAATCTGGCTTTCTTGTGGCGTTCAATACGCAGACAAAGGGGGACACTGTAGTATGATATGAGATCAATTGTATTTAGAAATTTGCCACTATGTGGATCACCAAAATCACCGTCTTCTTTTGTTCCTCCAAAGGAATTTCCTTGCTTAGGTAGAAAGAGGACAGCATCAATAATACAGTGAGATTCGTCCTGTTTAATATGGTCTTGCTACCCAGTGTGCGATACTTATCAGGTGGGTTTGTCGGAGGACACCGAAAGAGTCGAAAGAAGGGCAGCTTGTTTTGTATTGTCCTGATACAGGGGAGACAGCGTTACGGAAATAATACAGGATCTGGGATGGGAATCATTAGAACAAAGGCGTTTATCGTTGCGATGTGGGCTACTTACGAAAATACAATCGTCAACATTCCCCTCCGAATGCGAAAATATATTCTTGACTCCCACTTACAAAGGTAGAAATGACCATCAGAATAAAATCCGAGAAATCAGAGCTCGAACGGAGAGATTCAAGTGTTCTTTCTTCCCGCGCGCTATTCGAGAATGGAATGGGAGATTAATAGTATAAAAGTGGTCCGATGAACACTCTGTCAGGAGGTTAAATGTGATTTACATAGTATCCTGTGTAGATGACTATCAATTCCACCGCTACCGAGAAAGGACTAGTCCTTAATGCTTTTGACTTTCAATAAGAAGTGTGCGTACCTGAAATACTTAAGGACTGCTGGAACGTTATTCAAATTCACCTGTCCTACAAATATTACCTTGATATGAAATATGAATATTCATTTTTCTGAAAAAGGAAATCTATGCAAATTAATAAACACTGTGTGTTTACTTATGCAATAACGCAAACATCTTCCTCATTCTGGCTAATATCTAGTAGATTTTTAAAGTTTGATTAGCTGAAGTACCTGTGACAGGGCAACACTGAAGTCAGCAACCAGGAATTTTAGTTTTATTAAATGATTTCGGTATTTCTTGCAGTCAAAAAAAGAGCTGGTCACAATTTGCCGCCCTCTAAATTCTGCCGCCCAGGGCAACTGCCCCCTCTAGATCCGGCCCTGCCCAGGCTCGCTACTCACTGATGCCGTATTCCGTTTCCGCGTGCTGCTAAGCAGAAGCGTGAGGTCGCATGTTTTAGAAATTGGAGCGACATTCTGTGTTATAGGATGCTGTCATCCGCTGTTACTGTCGCCCCGTTGTGTAAGATTGGTACGCGTCTTCTCCAGCGCCGGAATCTAGATGACGTTCAGTTACACCGCCTCCTTCTCCCTACAAAATTTCGTGCGGTATTTTAACCAGTTTAATCACCTCTCTGTATAGCCTCTCACGGCACCCGTTTATAACTGCCAGTACATTTGTTTTATCAAATCTAATATGATGTGATCTCAGTCGTGAAGCCAGGATTTGGTTCTGGGGGGGGGGGGGGGGGCTCATTTTGTAAAAATAAAGCCTGTTGAATTTATTAATCTATGACTTGTTCTTACACTTTTTATAATTTAACCAATTACACTACGAAAACAATTGCATATGATATGAGTAGGCTCGCATTAATTTGAAAGTTGCAGACGAGCAATGTGGTGGAAATGTATATAATCAGTACGTAAAATAATTAAGCAGCTTCTATGTTACTAGCTAAAAAGAAAGGTCTTTACAGTTTAATTAACATGAGACTATGTGTAAAAAATTGAACTAAAGTAATACTATTGTTAAACTTCCTGGCAGATTAAAATTGTGTGCCGAAAACTGGACTCGAACCTGGGACCTTCGCCTTTCGCGAGCAAGCGCTGTACCGAATGACCTATCCCGACACTACTCACGATCCGCCCTCACGAACTTACTTCTGCCAGTACCGCGCCTCCTACTTTCCAAACTACACATAAGTTATCCTGCGAACCTTACAGTACTAGCACTCTTGGAAGAAAGGTTATGGTGGAGACATGGCTTAGCCACAGCCTAAGCGATGTTTCACTCCGATGCTTAGTGAAAGTTTCATTCTGAACACTATTGTTGTTCATAAGATTCCACTTAATGGAGCCGCTGACCTGTTAAGCAGCGGGTCGCCGCATATGAAGAATCGGCTCGTAACTTCAGCATAGCAGCATCAAAGCTGGTCGCGGCGGCATTAAAACCGCTCGCAGTAACAACAGTACACGTTCTCAGTGAAGAGATCACGTTGGCGACCCACTCTCACGTTCACTTGTGCTTGGAAAATTATAGCTACGTTGTGATTTATTACATGTGCACCATTTCAAATTTCCGGTGCCGACTTGTTAAATAAATAAATAAAAAATAGTAAAATTATAGATCTTTGGAAGGTGCTTGGGGGGGGGGGGAGCTCCAGCCCCATTAGCGTCTACCCCCCACCCTCGTAATACCACAACTGGATAGTCTCCTGGTTGCAAAGCACGTTCCGCAACAGCTGATTTGACTGCAAATGAGAAGTGATCCAGGGAGTGATTCGGACATCCAAAGAGGCCACGATCCCCCATGGGACGAAACAACCTGTTTTAATAGTAAGTCCATCCGACCATCGCAGAATAGCCCGGAATATTTCAGTAATTTTAATGCATAATTTGTTTCTATGAGGTTCCTTATATTATCGAAATGGTGTCGCATGGGACGATATGTGTTAGAGGGGAGTCGCCATCAGGAAAAGTTTGGAAAGCTTTAGAGGAAAAGTTATGAATTTTCAAAGCATAGGGTGAAAATTCTGTCTTAAATGGGGCATTGTTAAACTTCTTTGTGATCTTTCCTGTATGTGGACCTCATTGTCACCGGCAGGAGCGCCGACTCCGTGGGTGCTCCGGGGCTCGTGCACCCACCAAGAATTTTTTGGGGGTGCTGAGCACCCACATAAAATTGAGGTGGAAAATAAAATTGTATAAATTAAAAAAAAAATCGGGAAAAATCAAAATACCTACCTTATGACTCAATAGACAATGCAAAACGTGACCATAGCGAGAGACGATATTTCATACGTGAAAGAATTGATCAGTTTTGTACGCGGGTCCCCAAGTGAGTAGTAATGAGTGTCCGTGTTTTAGCCACTATGCTAACTTTATTCATCCTGAAGCACATCGGTCCTTTTGACCTTTCAGGTATACGTATTTATGAACATTCAATTGTGTTCTTTCAGGAATTTACCTTGAAGAATCTGACGCTGATGCTAAAGTTAGTAGATTTTCATTTATCTTTGTCACTTCCCTTGTTATTAAAATTATAGATTCAGTTGAAATTTGTAATGATTTTCTCTCAGGCTTAAAAAAAAAAAAAAAAATAAAATAAAATAAAATAAAATAAAAATAAAAAAAATAAAAAGCCGGCCGCGGTGGCCGAGGGGACTGAGGCGCTCCAGTGTCATGGTCTGCACGGCCACTACGGTCGGGGGTTCGAATCCCCCCTCGGGCATGGATATTTGTGCCGTCCTTAGTATAAGCTAGTTCATAAGTAGTTTGTAAGTTTAGGGACTGATGACCCCGTAGTTAAGTCGCATAAGCTCTACAAACATTTGAAAATTTGTTTTTGCTTGAAAAAACCTTGGAATATATTAATACTGTCAGAGATGTCATAAAGTTATCTCGAAGTGATGGAAGTTTCGATGAAGTATACAGCTCTTGCTTGAAACTGACCAAAAAAATTTGATTTCGGACTTCAAAATCTCAAATTATTTCAAAGATTTCTTTAAACCTTGGTGACAGTGTTCTACCAAACGCTGTTGTCAGAAAGAATAGCTTCTCACAAAAAGTGTTAGATTAGTGTACAGTGAAAAATTATTGCATTGGTCGTGTACAAGTTTTGGAGTGTTACCTATATCAAAATATCCACTTCGGCGAATTAGATCTCTTTATTGTAGTGTCGTAATGCAGCCATGCTTTCATTTTCTTCCTCATCGTTTTTCCTTGTATCTTTAGAAGGCCAGACAACTGCCTATTTACTTTTATTAAGTATTGCTCATTCAAAAATGCATGAACATGATTTTCAGGAGGGTTGGTTTCGAACATTTGTGAACCGTGATATAGAGCATCCACACTGATTTTCAAAAGTCGGCGCCTCTGGTCACCGGAAACTTTTAATTTAAATCTTCCTTCCAAACGAATAGGGTTACCAGACGTTCTCGTCTTTTTTGGACCCTAAAATGGTCCGGCCGGGTTTGTAACAAAATGGGGAAATGTCCTCTTTTTTGCTTCAACTTGAAAGTGCGTGAATATAACTCTCTGAACTGTCACAATCTCTAACTCTAGAGAATTTAACCTTTCTTGAAACAATGTTTATTTATTTATTTATTTTCTCGTTTCTGTGCCGCGCTGCCAGCTCAAGCTACTTCGGAACAATTCAAATAATTGGCGTGGCAATTGTCGCGGAATACGAGCTTCGAGGCGGCCAATTACAAAATACGTCTGCAACAATGCGAGATAGTGCAACTGACATAGTATAGTATGAAACTCTCCCCTCCTTTCTCTGGTCGGAGTGTTGTGTGACACCCAAAAATAAGACGTTCAGTCTGTCGTGCTGGGACTCGGCAGTTCTGTGGGTGTCTGTCAACCACACTTATGACTTTAAGATCAAAAGATAGCGCAATGTTCATTATACATAAGTTAAAACCTTGTTCAAAACTTCATACAAATAAGGTCAGATGCCACAGTCACCATTGCCGTTTAGGACCAAAGAGATGCAACTACATAAACAGTGTTTTGAAAAAATCGATTTAAAGCTTTTGTCCTAAAAACTGAGTAGTTTTTAATAATTAATTGCGAGCTTTCGTACGGTAAAAAAACTTTTTATTTTATTCATTGCTTTTTTCACCTAGGCCTTACATATTCCATTCACTCACTAGAATCTAGATGCTAATCATGTATATAGTCACGTCGGTCTGATCCGGAAAGGGAACATAGCTGTATTAAGGATCACTTCGATAATTTTTATAGTAACTTTATTCGTGTCGATTTGACAGTCTACAGCACTATGGTTTCCGTAAATGATGCATCGTAAAAACTTTCAGGTGAAAACAGGGGTGATCGGCAAAGTAGGCCTGTAAGTATGGAAAAATGTTCAGCACTTACGACATAATTAGAAGTGGTGAAGTGATGAAATATCAGGGCTTCACTGCTGTATGTAGTCCTGTAATTCGTTCTACGGGTCTCAACATTTCATGCTTCTTAATCTGTAAGAAGATGAACAAATTTCCTAAGATGCGTAAGATGTATTACAAACAAGACTGATACTACAGTAGAGACATCACTAGTACTTGAGTTGTCGGTACGAGAGAGAGAGAGAGATAGAGGGGGGGGGGGTTCTTTTATGAATCTAGAAATGTCCTCTTTTCTGCAGACGAACATCTGGTAACCCTACAAACGAATGACTTCTCGTTCTTCCAGAGCAACGTATTCGGCCCGAGAAATAGTATGCAATTATTAAGTATAACAGATTTTTATTTGCCTCAGTCTTTTTGATTTCTATTCCCCTTTCACGAACGATTGCGCGTGGGGACACTCGTGACAAAGATTTCAGCGAGTCAGTCATTTGAAGTCTTACCGAGCTGAACAGCATATGGCGCAGGCCAGAAGTGGCCTTTGTCCGGAACAATCGTGGGAAGTTGCGCCGTCGACGGCGCGCAAGACTCCGGCAGTGACCAAACGACTCTTTCTTCGGCGCTCGGAACACTCGTGCTGCCAAAAAGCTACGCGACCGTTGGGCGCGCGCCACAGACAATAAAGCGTACGGGCACCCTGCTCTCTCTCTCTCTCTCTGGTCTTGTTTTTTTGTGCGCTGCGCTCTCTGTTTAGTCTTTGTTCGTTAATTGCCGAAAGAAACAAAGTTATACATTGTATCGACCTGACGAGAGCCAGCCTCGCAGCGCCCTCTGGCGGTGCTAAACGCCCGGGCGCGCACTCGTCGCGCGGCGCGGCAATTTGTATTGGCCTAATGAGTGGAGGGGTGGCGCCTTTTGTTCCAAGGTAACAAAGCGGAAAATCGCGTGCGGTATTGATGTATCGGGAGAAAAGGTCGCGGGCAAACACAGGAGCGCACACACGCCCGCCGGCGGCGCACAATGCCGCGGCTCGAGTGGCCGAGCGGGAGCTGGCGATGGCGACCGTGCCAGGACCAGCAGTCTGGCAGAGGCTGCTGGCTCCGACCGACACTCCGTGTGTTGGTATCCCGATGATATGACAACCAACTGTCACGACTGTGGGCCGCGTCTGCAATACTGACTGTAAGCGATTTGATGAATAACTGACATTGTGAGAATTCTGTGCTGTTGAAACGGAACCATCGTTCCGCTTCACGACTTTTATTAGTTTTAGAAGGAGTCTAAAATTAAAATCAGATCACTTGCCATTCAAATGGCGACTATTCAGGTGATCAATCCATTGGTCAATCATCCTAGGATACAGAAATGGGTTTTGTTTGTTTATTTCTCCTTTTTTTATTTTTATTTTTATTTTTTTTTTACTTGCGCCATACTTCCTTTCCCTTCCCATCCCATCCTTTCTTAGGGTGAGGAGAGAGCATGCTGTAAACTGAGGTGGTGGTAAGTTGCAAAGAACTGGACTAGCGCTTGTAGAGATAGGTTGTCTGAGGATACGGACAGCTAAAGTCGGTGACCGACTATAGCTGGTTCGTCAGGTGCATCTTGGGCGCCGACTTTGGCAGGGAGGCCCTCAGCCAATGGCGTCGCTTGGCGCGAAATCTGGTTCGGTTTGGCGTGAGGACAAGGGAAATGACGAAAAGGGAGGTCAGTTGCAGGATGTCAGCAGAAGGGAACGTGTAAGGCGATCGCCAGGAGAACGTGGGAACAGTGGAAAGGCAGTCGAGTTACATGTAGGAGTCTTAGTTGGTAAAGTATGGAATTTTAAGAATTATTAACCTCGACAGTCTAGTTTCATTTGTTGCTGCCCGCGCACTTCTCAGTGCCTCAACATTAACTGTAAGTTTCTTGAGGTAATTACTTAGCTGACTATGTTTGCCTCTAGACAAGGCCCTTGCAAACTGGTTCTTGTCTTCTTTAGTCTATGCTTTTCAGTGAAATAGTGCTCAAATTAATTATTTTATATCTATGGAGTAATGCAATGGACCTTCAGTCGGAATGTATTTATCTGTGATTTAACTGAGCCTCTTTGTGTCATGCAATCTCATCCACATGTTGAGCAGTGTAGATAAAGTACTGTTATTTGGCCATTTTGTTCGAATGTTTTGGGGGCAATATTAATATTAATTCATTTAACTTGAGTGTGACCGGAAAGACCGGTGTTTTTATCAATATCTTAAATTGGTTCTCACTTAGAAACTTCCATCCAAGTGTTAAGCAGTGCAGTACCTTGCTTATTTATTTCGTAACAAATAACAGTCTTTTTCTAACAACTAAAGTACGTTCCAAAAGAACAAGAATTTGACACAAACAACCACGCCAGTAACTCAATAAGTAGTTTTAGTTATGGTGTCCTCGGCGCAAAATATAGTTTGATTATGGTGTTGAAGCTATTAGATACGATCCTTTACCTCAGATAACTTGCCTCTGCTCCTATTTTGAAGTAACAACGATGGTAGGTTGTGCATGCTAGTAGCTTCAAGGTGGTAAACCATTTAAGCGTCCTTTCTGTCCTTTAGTATGGTTGCAAGTCTTTCACGTGTAAGAGATCAGATACAGTTACGATTTGATACTGTTTCCGTCAGTAATTCTTACCTTTGGAGCCCAGTATTAAACTATGGCAGCCAAGTCAAGTTTTTGTTAAATCTATGTATGTTTAATATGTTGTTATTCTGCTTCGTGTTTTAGTTACCAATAAATAATGTCAAAAGGAAGCCTTCTATTTAAATCTACTCCTGCTCTACCCCATTCAAAATTATAAAAAAATTTAATTGACCAGTTGTTTCCTTGAAATACATTTAGCTCTCATTTTGCTGTTGTCTATCGGATCATCCGATACCTGCCCCTTATTTTGTGGCTGCTCCTTTCATATTTGTTATACTTGCTTAAAATCATCTTGTCATGATACAGGGCCAAAGCTTACATTAATTTGGTAATTTGCAGTGCTGCAAGGAGCAGCTGCTCAAGATAAGGTGCCTGATCTATTCAGGCTAGTCTGTTTTATTCTATTTGATACAATAAATGCACAGACAGAATCGATAGGCGTAGGAGTTGGGACGTAATTTGCACACAGTCATCCGAAGTTAAACTATTTCCCAGCTCCGACAGCGCAGGTTCGGTTCACTGTTCTCCAATGAACATTCAAAATGCAAAATGCTAAAGGGCCAATTGGCTAGAAATCCAACAGTCAGGATAAACGGTACACCTGTCATAAGACGAACTCAAGCTAGATACCTTGGCGTAATCATAGATGAGCGCTGGAATTTCGCCGCCCACGTGGACGCGGTTGCTGAGAGATCGCTGGTAGCACTACACCGTTTGGCTGGGATCGGGCACCGGAGGTTTCACCTCCCTCCCGATCTCATACAGCTGTATCACAACAGCATACTGACATCCATCGTGGGCTACGGATCTCCGGTATGGGCCCACAGGCTCACGAGGGTGACGCCTGCCATGGCTGTGAGAAGGGTGTAGCGCAACATCCTCCTGCGTTCAGTTGGAGCCTACAGGACGACTCCCGGCGGGGTCCTCTTGGTGTTGATGGGGCTATGTCCCCTTGACATCAAGGTAAGGGAGCAAGGAGCTTGGTACTGGGCCAAGAAAGGGAACGGAGGGAACGTAGAAAAAATTATGAGGGAACCAATTCCAAGTAAAACAGACAGAAAGGGCTCCAACTGTGGCAGCAATCTTGGGACGAAGAGGAATCTGGGAGGAGAACTCACGCTCTCCTGCCAGATATCCAGGAAAGATTGGGTATGAAACATTTCAAACCATCTAGGGGGATGCTGCACTTCCTCACCGGGCATGGACCCTATCCGACATATCTATGTCGGTTTAGAAGACAGGCTACGCCAGCTTGTGCATGTGGTGCCGAGATAAGCACGCCAGAACACATCATTTATGAGTTTCCTACGTATGACGACGTGGCTGCGGATCTCAGAAGGGCTCTGCCTAGTAATAACACCTTTGAGCTCACAAGAACCCCAGACACGTTCCGAGTACTCGACGAAATCGCCAATAATGTCTCGCGCAAAGTGCTTCGGGACTTTATCCTGAATCAATAACCGGATCTGACCCAATACCCGATTGAGACAGCCACATCTGCAATGCCGCCGGGGGATGGACTGGTCTCCAGCAATGTAAGAATCCGCCATCCCCTGGATTCGGGGGTTAGATGTGGCAAACACCGAATTAGACCATAGACGTAAGTTAGATGTAGGTTTTTCTTAAATAGTAGAATAAGACACACAGGGGAAAAATTTTTGCGGGGGGGGGGGGGGGGGCTGTGGTGACAAATGAAATTGGCCGCCCAGTGCCAGGGGCATGCTTACTGGGATTCGCTCGGTGAGCTGGCCACCACAAGCAGGTTTGTAATGCTGGCACACATGTAACACCACAGCAGTAGCATAAGACGCAACATCATACACATCACCCAGTATAAACATCAACAACCAGCAAGATGTCCAGTGGTTTCTGCAGAAACATGTAACGTAATGAAATGTAATGTCACCATTTAGCCGTAAGAAATTTATTTATTATACTATTGCCCATTTTAGTCTTAGGTAATGGGTTGTATTGTTTGATATTATAATAAATTATAATTATTATAATAAAAAAAATACTATGCAGATTGGGCCATCGCCAGAACCAGAAGAGGACCAATGCAGACAGTTGCTTTCCTTCCATACGCTGAAAGTGTCTTCAAAAATAGGCTCTTAAAAAAGTTTAATATCGAAAGTGTGTTTCGACCACCTGCTACGACTAGGGCTCTTCTTGGCTCAGTTAAAAAATATTTGGGGCTCAGAAAACCCGGTGTTTATAAGATTACTTACCACTGTGGGAAAGCATATATAGGACAAACTATTCGCACCGTTAATGATGATCGATGCACCGAGCCCCACAGACAAGTCTGCAGTAGCGGAGCATTGTCTAAACGAACGACACAGAATGAAGTATAAAGAAACACGTGTACTTGCTTCTGCAAGCATTGGGAATGCATTTTAAAAGAATCGATTGAGATTAGGTTGGCGGATGATTTAATAAATCGAGATAAGGTGTTCCCTCTAAGTAACATGTGGAATCCGGTTTTGTCTAATCTTATAAAAAAAAAGCGCACTCTTTTTCTCCACCTGTGACAACTAGCGCATGTAAGCGATACCTCGTTCCGGCCAGTTTTCTCCACTGAGGCGCTGCACCGGCTGCTTGCGGCAGAGGACAAACGAGACTCAGCAGCATCCATATCACATGAAGATGGCGGCCAGGTGGTCCGCAGAAATATTGTGTCTAGATGACTCTACGATCCGGCTGGAAACCCGACATATCAACATTCAAAATAGACTTGTTGTTCTGGTCTTCAGTCCGCAGACTAGTTTGATGCAGCTTTCCGTGCTACCCTGTCTTGTGCAAGCCTCTTCATCTGACAATACGTACGGCAAACTACATCATTTTAAGTCTGCTTACTGTATTCGTCCTTCCTCTAAGATTTTTACCCCAGACACTTCCCTCTAATGCTAAGTTAACGATTATTTGATGTCTCACAATGTGTCCCACCATCCTAGCCCTTCTCTTAATTAGGAAATGTCAGAAACTCCTTTTCTCCCCAATTCCGTTCAGAACCTCCTCATCAGTTACGTGATTTACCCATCTAATTGTCATCATCCGCCTATAGCACCATATTTCAAAAACTTCTGTCTTATTTTTGTCTGAACTCCTTATCGTCCACGTTTCAATCTCATACAATGTTACCCTACAGACAAATACTTTCAGAAAGAATTTCCTAACATTTAAACTAATTTAAACTTAGATTCAACAAATTTCGCTTCTTCAGATACGCTTTTCTTCCCATAGCCATTCTGCATTTTATATCTTCTTTACTTCGGCCATCACCCAAATAACAAAACTCATCTACTACTTTTGTTGTCTTATTATCTAATCTAATTCGTTCAGCATTGCCCGATTTTCTGACACTACATTCCATTACCCTCGTTTTACTCTTGTTAATGTTCATTTTATACCTTCCTTTCAAGACACTGTCCATTCCTTTTAATTGCTCCACCAGGTCCTTTGCTGTCTCTGACAGAATTACTGTCTCTTCGACAAACCGCAAGGTTTTTATTCCCTCTCCCTGGACTTTAATTCCCTCTCCAAATTTCTCCTTGCATTCCTTCACAGCTCGCTCAATTTACATTGGACAACACTGGGGAAAGACTACAATCCTTTCTTACTCTCTTCCCAACCACTGTGACCCTTTCATGCCCTTCGACTCTACTAATTGCCCACAAATGCTAAAAATGTAGGTTTCCCTTTCCTTTACCTATCTTCCAAGATAAGTCGTAATGTGAGTATTGCCTCGCGTGTTCCTGCATTTCTAACTCCAAATCGACGTTCCCTACAACTGCAGATATCATAGCCCAAGTTATTTGGGGGATAAGCCTTTACACAAAGATCAAGTGACTGAAAATGCGGCGTCTTGTAAGAAAGAAAGATGATGAAATCAATACTGATAGGGGAAACTCCCCATCAGGGATAGCTAGTCAAAACTCAAATAAAGCACGAAAACAGGAAGAAGTTGGATGTATGAAATAAAAAAGGATAGTAGAAATAGTTGGTGGTCGAAGTGTTAAATATGCAACATCAAGTCTAGTGGTAGAGACGTGGTGTCGAGCTTCAGTTCTAGTGATGGACTGTGCTGCATGAGGTCCATGTTAAACTCCTTCAGTCCATATATTTTAACTTTTTTTTCTTTCAAAATTATCATGCGTCCTTTCAGTGATTGACATCTCTGTTCTGTTTTTGTAGCCTTGGAAATGGTCATATTATACATATGTGGTAATTATATATTGCTGTAACAAGAAAGTGTGATGATGCTCAGAGCAAACGAGACCTCTTGCAGAATGAAAACAATAAATAATTGATATAATCAACTCCGCGGTTCGAAACTCCAGCCGCGGTAGAACGACCGAGCGCATTGAGGCGCTATGCTACGATACGTGAGGCCGTTCCCCGTCGGGGGTTCGAGTGCCCCCTCGGGCATGGGTGTTTGTGCTGTCTTTAGTATAAGGTAGTTCATAGGTACTTTGTAAGTTTAGGGACTGATAATCCCGCAGTTAAGACCCATAAGCTTTACAAACATTTTAAAATTTGATTTTTCGAAATTCCATCACATGTTCTGATTAGCTTGGATATATGAAGAATTCGATGGAGTACATATCAAAAAATTTAAAAACGTCAAAATATATGTTATGACGGCGCTACGGCAAAAGTGTGTGGTTGTGAAACTGTTGTGTTCAACTGTTGCACTTACGTGACAAAATCTTATGTTTTCATTACTTCCTTGGGAGTGATCACATTCACACGATCGCATAAATTGAACAAGGAGGCATATCTCACGAACTCACCAGACACATAAGTTAACTTTGCCGATAACGGATTCCTAACCTACGAGGTACATACTGACACAAATGTTGTTTATGATCGGGCGTGTTTTGCAGTGGATGACTCGACTGTCCTCTTGTCAACAAAGGTTTGCGTTTCCCACTCAAAAGCCACTACTTTTCGACTGCTAATAGAACACTTGTGCAGTACTGACTTTGCACCACAACGCAGACACAAAATCGAATGCATTGAATAGAATGTCAAAGACCGCTCCCGTTAGAGCATTTGCCTCCCCTGAATTAGATAGATGGCGTGGAAAAAGTTGTGAAAGTGTCCCGCCTTTAGCCATTTACTAATACCAGATCAATTTAAGAGTAGGCACTCTATAATCTGAACAGAAGCTCTCTCGGTCAATGAGCGTTGGTTCTGTCAACTTGCAGTGTTGGGCAGCAATACAGCGACTGCGCAGGAATTTTAGAGTTGTAAAATGATGAGAATCGCATTCATTTGCCCACACATTACACCGAGAAAACGCTGAGTTCAAAGATTCGCATTTGGGTTTGGTTTAGTATACCTTGCGTCTAGGAGATGTCTATGTCTTGGCATCGAATAATATACTCAAAATAAATTATTTGGAAATAAGGGTAGAAGAGTGGCGTTAATTAAAGAATTTCTAATTGAAAGACGTCTGTAAAATCTAAATGTAAAAGTACAAATTCTATGAACTGTCGTTTATAGGCAGCATCTCTAGGGCAGTAGTCAACCAAACAAAACGCTAGATTGCTGTGACAGGACAATATTGACTCTTCAGCACAAAGCTCGGTGTATAATACTAAGGCAAAATAGGTATTTACACGTCATATACAGGGTGTACATAAATGTTTGCTCTGATTTCATGATCAATATTTGTTATATACAGGGTGTTACAAAAAGGTACGGCCAAACTTTCAGGAAACATTCCTCACACACAAAGAAAGAAAATATGATATCTGGACATGTGTCCGGAAACGCTTAATTTCCATGTTAGAGCTCATTTTAGTATATCTCTTTAAATGTAAATTGAAATAATTCGTGCAGACAATTGACAAAATACCCAATTGTTTCTTTAGTATGTACTGTACTTCCTCGATTCACAGCCAATTGGCCTATTTGAAGGAAGGTGATGTAGACTTCAGTGCTTGTGTTGACATGCGACTCATTACTCTACAGTACTAGCATCAAGCACATCAGTACTTAGCATCAACTGGTTAGTGTTCATCACGAACGTAGTTTTGCAGCCAGTGCAATGTTTACAAATGCGGAGTTGGCAGATGCCCGTTTGATGTATGGATTAGCACGGGGTAATAGCCCTGGCGCGGTACGTTTGTATCTAGACAGATTTCCAGAACGAAGGTGTCCCGAGAGGAAAGCGTTCGAAGCAATTGATCGGCGTCTTAGGGAGCAGTCTTGCGACTGGGGAAGACCTAGAACGACGAGGACACCTGCAATGGAGGAGGCAATTCTTCGTATTGTGGACGGCTGTGATACAATACGCCATTCTCCAGGGCTGCATCAGCGCATCAGGGATTCCATGCGACGGAGGGTGGATGCATGTATCCTCGCTAACGGAAAACATTGTGAACATTTCCTGTAACATAGTGTCTCATTCAATACTGTCTCTACAAGGAGTGCCGTGTGAGCTATATTCTAAAATTGGTGTTCAAAAAAATGTTCAAATGTTTTTAGAGCTTATGGGACTTAACTACAGGGTCATCAGTCCCTAAACTTACAAACTACTTATGAACTATCTAATACTAAGGACGGCACAAATATCCATGCAGACTGTGACTTGTGAGCCGCAGAGCGCTGGCAAAATTGGTGTTCCTCCAGGATAAATCTCTATGTTTTCTTAGCTACATTTCACCTGTATGGCTCAGTTAAGAACCATAATGTCCGAATCAGGAGATCAGGAAATCCTGGTGATGCACCAGAACACATTAAAGGCAGCCAGAGGTTAATGTGATGATCGAACGATTGACCCATTTTTCTACCTTGAAAGCCATGTAAGTGGACAAGTTTACCTAGACATGTTAGTGTTCTCCAGCTACATTATATTTAAGACAATATCATATTTCAGAGAGCACCACCTCCGCGATTTACTTAATGACACTTCCCACAACAACTGGATTTGATAATCCCATGACTCTACAATCACCTGACATCTTGTGTTTCTTTCTTTGGAGGTATGTGGAGGTACTGTATACAAAAGAGCAGGTCATAATACTGTGGCATCATGAATCAACATGAGATATTGACTATAAGAGGTAATCCGTCTTGTGCTGATTGCAGTCAGCACAAAACGTATTCCCACCAGGTGGCTCACGGTTCTATCGTGAATATGTGCGTGGCGAGGACGGGGCCCGAGCTAATGCAGTCGGTCTTCCTTCTTTACTCCCTGGAATGCATTTCCATTGCCTTCCCCTCCTTTCATATCCTCACTCCTTTCCCTCCCCACCGGAGGACCGATGACCTTATTAGTTTGAGCCCCTATCCCAAACAACCAAGTAACCAAGACTGATCACCTCTTATAGTCAATTTGAACAGCTGCTGCGGAAGATGACCACACAACCAAACATAAAATGAGATATGTCGCAGAATTTGAATGAATAGTAGCATGCTTGTTACCAGGAGTGCACATATGAACTACAAAAAAATATGCAAATCAAGTGAAGTGCATGACAGTCGGTTCCTCGAACCACTTTTATGATACTTCTCTACCGTTCAGTTCTCTAATAGCTAGTGGGTAAGAGGAATACCTAAATCTTTCCGTTTTCGATCTGAATTCTCTTATTTTATTTTGATGACCATGTCTCCTTAAGTAGCTGGGAGGTAACAAAATATATTCGTATTCGGAAGAGAAAGTTGATGTCAGAAATTTCGCAAATTAATCTTGGCGCAACGAATAACTCATTTCTATTAATGATTTCCACCTCAACTCGTGTATCATGTCCGTGACACTCTCTCCGTTATATCGCGATAACACAAAACGAGCTGCCCTTCTTTGAACATTCTCCATATCGTCTGTCAGACCCATTTGATGAGGATACCATAATGCGCAGCAATATTCCAAAATAGGACGCACAAGTCTAGTGTAGTCAGTTTCTTTAATGGATGTGTTGCATCTTCTGTGTATTTTGCCAATGAAACGTAGCCTTTGTTTCGCCTTCCCTACATTATTTCCTATCTGTTCTCTCAAATTAAAGTTATTCGTAATTGCTATTCTTAGGTATTCAGTTGAATATGTGACTTGTAGATTTGACTGATTTATAGTATAAACTAGTCGACCCGGCAATGCTTGACAATTGCTAATATGTATGTACTCTCGCTTTGAACGTCGAATGTGCAACATTTTATCGTAATCAGGTGAATGGTATTGATATTTAATAGAAAAATCTCTTTGTATTTTTTTCTGAATACTTCAATTTTCAATTTTGCGGGAAAGTTTTCCAACATTTTATTTCATAAGAACGTTACTCTTGCTTTCAACGCCAAACGTGGAAAATTTTATCACAATCAGACGAATGATATTGATATCCCATTGAAAAAATGCTCTTTCAATTTCTCGCGAATTTTCAAATTTTCCGGGTAACTTTCCCAAATGTTTTGTTCGTAACTGTCTTCTTCTTCCGTTGAAGGTCAAATGATCAAAATTTCATCGCAATCGGATGAATGGTTCTCAACTTATAGTGTTGAGTACATTTATAAACACAATGAAAAAGGAACTTGGTTCGAATTTTGCGACTTTCCTTTTTAACTGTCCCATTTTTTTTCTTTACTGAAAACTTTTCTAAGACCATAATGAACTATGGAAAAACAGAATTATCCCTCTCCGTCGAGCGAATAGTCAGTTATAGTGCTAAATTCAATCAAAAACACATTGGAAAACACACTTTCAGTTTTTCTCAAATTTCCCAATTTTCCGGTAATTTTCCAAAAACTTTATTTCATACAAACCTTGTCCTGACGAGTGATGAGCTCTTACAACCATGCAGCAATTGATTTTTATTCACAGAAAGAAATCGCTTTCGGTTTTTCCTAAAATTTCCTACTTTCCCGGCGACTTTTCCAAACTTTTATTTGATGAGGACCTGTCTCTTGCTTCCAACATGTAATGTACAAAATTTTATCGCAATTGGACGAATGGTATTGATATCTCACTGGAAAACACTGTTTCAGTTTTTCCCGGTTTTACTCTTTTCGGGCAACTTTTCCATATTTTATCACCGTTTAAGTCTCCCCTGTGCTTACACGAATATTTCAAGTCTAAAATTAGGCAAATCGGGTCAGCTGTTCTCGAGTTTTAGCGAGACTAACGAACAGCAATTCATTTTTATACATATAGATGAAGTTTAACGGATTTCTTTTAGTGATAATACAGATGACTTCACACTTTTTCATTATTTTGGGTCAATTTTTGCGCCATGCAAATGTTATCTAAACCCTTTTGAAGTGATTTAACTTTTGAATTGCATTATTTGTATTAAATGTTCATGTAATGTTCCAACTTACTGAGTGGAACCATATGTGGTATAACACGTTGCATATACTAAACATGGTATCACAAAATTTAATGGCTAATCTTTGTAAGCATATTTGGGGCTGGAAAAGTAGACAAAATTTTCCATTAAATTTTTCTCCATTTACATTTCTTACGGAGATAAACAAGAAAATGAAGTTTCCAATGGTAACTCCACGTACGGTTCATTTGAATGTAGCCGGCCGCGGTGGCCGAGGGGACTGAGGCGCTCCAGCCACGGTCTGCACTGCCACTACGGTCGGGAGTTTGAATCCCCCCTCGGGCATGGATATTTGTGCTGTCCTTAGAATTAGTTCAAAAGTAGTTTGTAAGTTTAGGGGCTGTTGATCACGTAGTTAAGTCCCATAAGCTATACAAACAACAACATTTGAATGTATGTTTCTATTGACTGACATTAAATGTAAGGAAAACAAAAAGTACTAACATGAGAACCGGTTGTGCAGCGGATTGAAATGCTTGCCACCAAGATTGAACGCAGAGACTTTCACGTCTTTCCTGGAGAACGACCTCTGGGGTACCTTGAGTTCACATTACAGGAGCGACTTAACAAACTATCCCATTAAATGGATGTCCAGCCGATTATGGCCGAGTTATACGTTAATGGTTAAATGGAAATTTTCTAGGTCGGTGGACTGGTCAAGGAGGACATGTACTGTGCTGCGCACGCTAACCTACCATTAATGGACATGTTTGCATGCTTTCTAATCCAGCAGGCAGTGTATTCGGCACCAGTAACCTCACAACAGCATCTTAGGGACAGTGCCATGGCTGAATTTCCCTAGAGCAATGTTTGGCAGCAACAGGACCTGTCATATCACGGTGCAACGCCTACTTTGCCATGGGAGGACAACAGTTTGAATAACACAGTAATGGAACTGTCTGTTTTATTTATGTTTCTTCGTACATTAGTACTTTCTATTATTATTATGCAGTAAATAATATTATTCGCTCATTACAGAATTTAG
Organism: Locusta migratoria; assembly: GCA_026315105.1. NCBI lineage: Eukaryota > Metazoa > Arthropoda > Insecta > Orthoptera > Acrididae > Locusta > Locusta migratoria. Next base: position 108,720,156 of record CM048745.1, read on the forward strand.
CGTTTCATTCCTACACTACTAGCCTTTAAAATTGCTACACCAAGAAGAAACGCAGATGATAAACGGGTATTCATTGGATAAATACATGGTACTAGAACTAACATGTGATTACATTCTCACGCAATTTGGATACATAGATCCTGAGAAATCAGTACCTAGAACAACCACCTCTGGCCTTGATCCGCCTGGGCATTGAGTTAAACAGAGCTTGGATGGTGTGTACAGGTACAGATGCCCATGCATCTTCAGCACGATACCACAGTTCATCAAGAATAGTGACTGGCGTATTGTGACGAGGCAGTTGCTTGGCCACCATTGAACAGACGTTTTCAGTTGGTGAGAGATCTGGAGAATGTACTGGCCAGGGCAGAAGTCGAAAATTTTCCGTTGCCACAAACTCTCGTACAGGACCTGCATCATGAGGTCGTGCATCATCGTGTTGAAATGGCCACTGGTCAAAGTGCCGTCGATGCGAGGAAGAGGTGACCGAGACGTGTAACCAATGCCACCCCTGCGAAATGTGTTGTAAATTGATTTGATAGTAAATACGTAGTAAATTACAACCTCATGCTTTTTAGGGCGAAATTTCATGTATTTCAATGTCACTGACGTCATAGCACCTGAACTATATGTCATAATACGATATTATTTCGAAGGTACATTCAGTGGTGCATATGTAAAACGTTTGCAAAATACGTCGTGAATAGAGTTAGTAACAAACCAAAACGTTATGCGTGATGTGGCGGTTTTTCATTAAAGTAATTGTTTATTACTCCATATCTCATGAGCTAAGTGTTGTACTATGATACAATTTCGAATGTACGTTCAGTGGTATATGTGTATACTGTATGTAACATTTCTCGCAAATACAATAAATAGTTTACGAGTAATGAATTGTAACTTCATGCCAAATGCTGTAATTTTACTTCATGAACGCCGAAAAATTTGTAAGCGACAAACATTTTTCCTGTCATCATTTTGCTGGGGTTGTCAGCGAGGAAAAGTTCCCTAAAGGTTTGAAATTATATTTGAAGTTTGTTACAAGTCGCTGAGTCCTCTCCTTCTCAAATTGTGGACTGATAAAGTCACACTATCACGTGCCTCAATTTGGGGAAGTTTTCATTGTTTATGACGTAATATCTCCTGAAATAATGGCCCTATCGCAAAATCCTTTCTTAGCTGACGTCTTCTACTGATGAACTACATTCCTGCCAAATTTCAGCTTCATATGTGAAGTAGTTTTTGAGATTTCGTGTTTAGTCAGTAGGTGAGTGAATGAGTGCCTGAATGAGTGTCCTTTCGCTTTTATATAGTAGGCCAGTCAAATCGCATAAAAAAAAAAAAAAAAAAAAAAAAAAAAAAAAAAAAAAAAAAAAAAGTTAAAATCACAAATCGTGATGTTCCCAAGTTATAAGTGAAAAACTCCGAAATTTTCGGACTTTTTTTTTAGATTTTGCCTTCTAACGCATAAACTATGAGTGTTACGATGTTAGCAGTTTTTACCATTTCCAAAGAACATAGAATATGTAACAATTTAAACCTAACCGCAGCGTTACACGTCCAATAGTTTTCTAGATATGAAGCGTCAAAAATGGGCTTATTTTTACCAAAAATGAAAATTTTAAGTTTTGCTCTGATTTCGAGCAGAATATTGGCATAACCGCTCATCCTGCGAGAATAGTCATGAGGATTGAAGTTGTAGTAAATTTTATTAGCTTTAAAATAAGCACAAGATGAACTCTCTAGAGCGAGTAGTTCTCTTCAAATTGTACAAAAAAGGAAAGTCAGGAAACTGAATTTTTTGAAGAAATGAGCCTAAACACTAATGACAAATTGTGGGCATTCAGCGAAAGGTTCGATTGTATGTTTACATGAAACTCGTGTATTATAAAAATCGTAACGATCTGTGGACCCACATAAAATGTACAACTTCAGTCTTCGCCTGTTTATATTTCTGGAGTGTGCTTTAAAATAAGCACAAGATAAACTCTCTAGAGCGAGTAGTTCTCTTCAAATTGTACAAAAACGGAAAGTCAGGAAACTGAATTTTTTGAAGAAATGAGCCTAAACACTAATTTGTGGGCATTCAGCGAAAGGTTCGATTGTATGTTTACATGAAACTCGTGTATTATAAAAATCGTAACGATCTGTGGACCCACATAAAATGTACAACTTCAGTCTTCGCCTGTTTATATTGCTGGAGTGTCACTCTGCTCATCGCGACAATATGTTCCTTATTTAAGCTTTGTTGCTCGTTCCCTCGCACTGTGACCTTTTCAGTCGCATTCGGTTGTTTGTTCCGTGAATTTCTCAGAGCCTTTTGTAAAATATCGATTGCGTCAAATGTTTGTTTCATATGTCGAAGAACGCTTGAGGGAAGTGAAGTGACAGTGATAAGGAAACGTGGTGTCCTTTCGTTAATAGAAGTGAGTGTGAAGCGTGGACTTCACAAAAATCAACAAATCAGAAGCTTTAGATGAAGTGACTGTACACGATGCATGCAGGAAGAGATACACCGTTCAAAGCATTGTTGTGGCGAGTGTTCGACGTGGTGGCGATACAGTTCTTGGACCATCGTCGTCAAGGTTATCAAGAGTATCCATGGGCCTCCGAAATATTTGTTTACTCTGTGGAGAAAATATCACTGAGGACTTTATCAAACACCAAAAGAAACTGCCTCAGTCACGAAGGAATAATGTACACCAAGTGCAATCACTGAGTACGAAGGAGACGATTCTTGAAGTAGCAAGTCGTTGATGTGATGAATGGGGACAGCAGATTATAGATCACCTTGCATCTGAAACTGACCTCGTCACTGCTGATGCCAGGTACCACTCTTTATGTCATAAAAAGTTGTACAGCATGCCAACATCTAAAAAGATACAATTCAGAGACAGCAAAATTCACGGAGTGCATGGAACATATTTATACATACATTTCTGAAAACCGGAAAGAATGTCAGTTCTCGTTGAATGAACTCATGGGCCAAATAAAAAGCGATGATGTGCCTGATATCAAAACTGTCAAATCTCACCTCATGAAACGGTACGGCGATAAGGTCACTATTGCAGAAGTCGGTCGTGGCCGCAGTCAAAATGCAGTGCTTTGTTTCAAGGACGGGCAAAAGATTCTGTATGACAACTGGTACAAGGAAAGAAAGAGCAATCCTGCAAAAGAGCGGATGAGAGTGGTGAAGTCAGCAGCAGAAATAATTTTGGAAGACATTTGCTCTCAACCAAGTTTATAACACCACAGAGTATCCTCCATCTGATAACTTTTTGCGAGAAACTGATTCTGTTGTTCCTGACTCTCTGAGACTGTTCCTTGAAATGATTGTGACAAAGCACAAACGCCATTCACTCGGTGTATGGAAGAAGAAATGTGTTTCAATAGCTCATGCAATCATTTCTGCCGTAAGACCAAGCTCTTTCCTCTCCTCACTGAAGACTAGCCTAGGTACGTATCTATACAGGATATTTGGCTCGAAACACCTTGTTAACCTCTGTGCAGCAATAGGATTTTCCTGTAGTTACAGTGAAGAATTGCTTTTTGAAAGTTCAGCCATTGTCCGGGGAGAAGGAATACCATCGATAAAAAAAGAGGCGTTCATACAATTCGTCTTTGACAATGCTGATGTAAATGTCTGCACCATAGATGGCGGAAACACCTCCCATGAAATGGGTGGCATCATGATCATTACACCTGTCAACGCTGTATTGCCAGACAAACCAATACCTCGTTTGAAGTAAAACGTGTCTGCTGACAGAATAAGTTCTTATGATGTCTTACAAATCCAACAGTGAAAAATGAGAAAAAATACTGGACTGTCTGCTATTCCTATCGCCGATGTGAATGACAGCCTTCAAGTGGATGGTGACGTACTACCCACAGCCACAGATTTGCTGTGGTTGTTTGGGAAAACTAACGACACCTCTAGTTTTCCAGGCTGGAATGGATTCATGGAGCAAGTGACAAATGATATTGAATTCAAGTGCTGAAAAATTGCATTTCTTTCATTTATTCACGCTCCACCCACAGATTATGATACGGTATTGACATCTCTTCTTGTCGCCAGTGCAAAAACCAAAGCCCATGGTCAAAAGACATGCTTTGTAACGTACGATCAACTGCTGCACATGAAAGCCAGAGACATTGTTGAGAACTGCCAAAATTCCGATTTAAGTGCCGTGGTGGTGAGTTTAGGTGGTTTTCATCTACTTATTTCTTTTTTGGGAGCCATTGGTGCCACATTGGCAGGTAGTGGCCTTAAAGAATTGCTCGCTTCAATATACGCCGAGAACAGTGTCGACAAAATTCTCAATGGGCATGCGTACTTGAGCGCTGTGAGAGCTCATATGTTGACAAATATTGCGTTGGCTTCTTTGATTTTTAATGATGTTCAGCTAACTGAGATAGAGCGAGCAGAAACTGAGAGACTGTTAAGTGATGATAACCGGTCATTTCTCCTTTCTGCCAGAGTGAATAGAACTGTCCAGATTCTTAGCAACAAATTCAAAACCTGGAAAGAGAAAGCCCTATCTCTAAACTCTGGGTGCAGTATTATCGAATGACTGTACTTATGAAGAGATTCATTCAGGCAGAGAGGATGGGGGATTGGGAGCTACACTTGGATACAACAAGCAAAATGCTTCCTTTCTTTCACTCAGCGGGCAATTTTTTTACGCTAAAAGTGCTCGTCTATATTTACAGGACATGAGTAACCTACAACACCGAATGGTCCCAGAGGAATTTACTGTTTTCACTAGAGGAGACTTCACGATTCGCAGATCTCATAAGTTTTGGTCAGGACTGTGGACAGATTTAACTATCGAACAGGTTCTAATGAGATCAATGAATAGCCAGGGAGGATAAACTCACGGCCATGGTATATCCAGCAATGTGCTTTCTCGGTGGACAGGAGGAATGGTGTACATGTTAAACCGGTGCGAAGAGCTGGAACGTCTTTGGGACATTTCTGCTGTACCATCAGAACAACACATTGACATGAGGTCAGCACAGATGATACGAGATACTGCTGACTTGGAAAAACTTAGTGAATGGTTCAGTATCCATTATCCACTTCCATCTACAGACAAAATACTATTCATCAGCAACGTAATCGTGAGAGGTGCTGAAATAAATTTCCACCTAGCTCAGGAAAAAAGCATTGAAGGGGTCAAGAAAATAACTGGCAGCTCGTTTGGCAAAGTAAACTTTGTCGACAATCACGAACTCCATTTAAGTACACAAGAAGCGTGTCGACGTTAATCCATTCACCATTTTTCAAAGGATGTGTATCACAAAAAAGTCGGACAATGAACTGAAAGAACATTTTAAGTTCGAACTGACCCCTTATCTACTGGCATTGTTCAACGTAGAGGGGATGCGTAAGGGAGCGAAATCAACTTTTTGTGCCGCCTTCGCAAGTGGAACCAGTACATTTGTAATAGCCGATTGGGGATACCTTCTCCACAAGGCTATCGTGCACAGAAACGACTCGATGAAGGCTATAGTTGCTAACTACATTACCTACACTTTAAACAACTTTGGTAGGAACGTCGCAGTGGTGTTTGATGGATATCCTGAAGATGGAGCCATCAGGAGTACTAAAACTGCACAACGATTGCGCCGCTGCGCTGTCCTTTCTTGCAATGAGATCGTATTTGACTTATCAAAATGCCCCCGGAGAAAGTGTTAGCCAACGACTCAAACAAAAGACGTCTCATTGGCCAACTGTGTTCTGCGTATGAACTCGGGGGCATTGAAACTAAGAGAGCAACAGAAGACGCAGACCGCGACATTATCTGCACTGCCCTCGATAAAAGCGTGTCCTACGAGAACGTGATCGTGGTTGGGGAGGACGTGGACTTACTCGTTCTCCTTTGCGGCTTGGACTCTACCGTCCGAAATGTTTATTTCCAGAAAAACAATATAGGCGAGTCAAGTGGTACTCAGTTTTCCACTACTTCTTTCTGTAGAAGAGAAATAGAATTGCCCCCTCGGATTTGAACTCTTCCTACATGCATTTAGCGGATGTGACACAAATACCGCTCTTTTCTGACAAGAAAAAAATGTGGAATGTTCTTAAAAGGTACAAGTACCTGATTGATCTGTCCGCTGTGTTTCTATTGCCAGATACTAGTCATGAAACTATAGCTGATGTTGGAGAAAAGTGCCTTATCGCTCTGTATGGAGGGAAGACATCCTTCGACAACCTACACGGCCTTCGATTTCGCCTGTTCGTCAAGTACCTGGGATGTATTTTCTCACAGGATAGCAACATAGCGAAAGAACTGGAATCGAGGTGCAGCAAAACTAATGCAGTGAGTGCTCAGCTGAGATCTACTCTCTTCTGCAAGAAGGAAGTAAGTACCAAGACTAAGTTAGCAGTGCACCGCTATATCTTTCGACCAACTTTGTTGTATGGAAGTGAAAGTTGGGTGGATACAGGTTACCTTATTCATAAGATAGAGGTTATAGATATGAAAGTAGCAAGAATGATTGCAGGTACCAATAGATGGGAACAATGGCAGGAGGGTGTCCATAATGAGGAAATAAAGAAAAACTGGGAATGAACACCATAGATGAAGCAGTTAGAGCGAACAGACTGAGATGGTGGGGTCATGTTACACGCATGGGGGAAGCAAGGTTACCTAAGAGACTCGTGAGCTCGAGCCGAGGTAGACCAAGAAGAAAGTACTTAGATTCGGTGCAGAATGATTTTGAAGTAAAAGGCATAACATCAGACGAGGCATCAATGTTAGCATTGAATAGGGATCATGGAGGAATTTTATTAGAGGTACTACGCTCCAGACTGAACGCTGAAAGGCATAATCAGTCTCTAATGATGATGATGATGAGTGTGGGGTAAAAATCGTAGAGGGAGACGGAGGGACGAATACAGTAAGCAGATTAAAAAGGATGTAGGTTGCCGTTCGTATTCTCAGATGAAAAGGCTTGCACAGGACAGGGTAGCGTGGAGAGCTGCATCAAACCAGTCTGCTGACTGAAGACCATAACAACAACAACCCCTCTCCCCCCGCCCCCCACCCCACCAGTAATTTATTGACTGTCGCAAATCTAGCGACTTTCTAGGTATTCATTAATTAAAACTTCCGGGCTAAGTTGCTGTGGTCCATCAATAAAACTTCTTACTCCCGACGTTTCGTTGCCTACTGCGGGTAACATCTTCAAGGGTGAGTCGACGACTGCGTACTAGGCGCTAGAGGTCCTGCTTTTATAGATGGCATAGATGGCGCCACCGCTTGTCACGTGCTGCCGACTATGAAGTTATCTTTGACCAACGTCATGTCTCTCGGTTACAGGAAATCGATTGTCATATCTTTGCTTCAAAGTTGACCGCCAAATCTTATCTAATTTCGTACCTTCTTCTTTCCTGTTAAAATTATTAGATAAGATTTGGTGGTCAACTTTGAACGAAAGATATGACAATCGATTACCTGTAATCGAGAGACATGACGTTGGTCAAAGATAACGTCATAGTCGGTAGCACGTGACATCTATGCCATCTATATAAGCAGGACGTCCAGCGCCTAGTAGGCAATGTAAGACAGAGGGCCACAGGACGGTTACGTGTTATTTACCCACTGCTGAACGCGCAGTCGCCGCTACCGTCGCAACACGGGATTACGCTGTACCTGTCACTGGTCCGCCCTATGCTCGAGTAAGCGTCCTCAGTCTTTGGAAACGCCGCCGACGTCCGCATCCAGCTGCTGCAGACCATCCAGAACCGCGCTCTGAAGACTGCCCTGCATCTTCCAACGCGCTACCCAACCGACCTGCTTCACGAAGAAGCCGGCATTCTACCGCTCCGAGAGAGATTCCAGGACCTTCTACGAGAAGACAGAGCAGTCCCACAACCGGTTCATCCGGCAATTGGGGACACAACACTACTTCAGGCCAACAACCCGCTGGCCTGACCTGCTGCGAGATTAACAAAAATCTCGTAGCAAACCAGGAAAAAAGAAAATATAATAATACATCGGCAGTAATGTGACAGTCTAAGTCCACACATACAGCCAGGTTCTAATACTTTTTCCTGTGTTTCAGGTACAGCAGGAATAGCAGCAAATGATTAGCCTGCACAACCATCGGACCAAGGTCGAGCTCCGTCAAGAAATTAAAGCGTGAAGCGTGAAGCCTAGTAGGCAGTCGTCGACTCACCCTTGAAGATGTTGCCCGCAGTAGGCAACGAAACGTCGGGAGTTAGAAGTTTTATGGATGGACCACGGCAACTTAGCCCGGAAGTTTTAATTAAAGTAGACGCCGGCCGTGAAATCCTCCGTTTCTAGGTATTTTTCATGCTCTAGTGACAGTTTAAGCTCTCAAGTTGGTCACCCTGAGCGCTCTTACCGACGGGACACCTGCGGGTTTCCCTGGCTCCCGCCGCCGTGGTGCCTGAGGCGAGGCATTCCAGCGCTGGCCGTGTTTCCTGGACCGCGCCATTGTCGCGTCGCCTTTGTTTATGTCGCGGCACAAACCCTGTCCGTGGTTCCGGGTAGCTTTCGGCGCCCGGCTCACAGGTGTCGGACGTCCACAAAAGAGCCATTAGGACGGGGCCAGCCAGCCCCGGTCAGCCGCGAGGCGCCGCGGCCTGTGGTGAGGCTGCCGACTGCCGACCGCCCGGCTAATCCCCCCACAGACGCTGGGCGACTTTGAAACTCGGGCTCGCTTTGTTCGCGCCAGGCAGAAAGCGTGCCGTGGTGCCGCTGTGTGCCAGCGAGGGCCGGCAGAACCCTTTAGAAAAATCCGCCTCTCCGCTGACCAGAGGACGCGCCAAAAAAATGTCGCCCCACACACTACTGGACTGCGCTTCTGTGCTCCCATGTCGACGAGCTGTTCCAGACACTGGGCCGTATGAATAAAATGGAGTATCTACTTTATACTCTGGATTCCAGAGAACATACTCAGATTCGCATGAATAAAGTGAGTCGGAGAATATACTTCAGCCGACTATGTTCTCGGCGTGAGTAACAGGGTGGGAGAAGTTGCTCACAACAGAGAACATTCTCCAATTTCATATGAATAAAACTGCAGAAGTTTCTCACGACGGGAGAACATTCTCAGATTTCTGGAGTGAGCTCTATGGCATACTCCGTGCTGAGTAACTTCTATTAAGGTTACGTTTTACTGAGGTTTATAATAAAAATGACAACAATTTTGTTACTTAGAAGGCAAAAGCCTTACATGTTCGTAAAAAGTGCATATTTAGTATTAATAATATGCTCCTTTACAACAAACTAATATCTAAACACAGTCCAGTTCTTTCTGAAGACGTCGATCCCTACTGCATATTTGTAGACTTAATAGTTTGCCTGATTGGGCTAGTTTAAAGAAATACACGATTGGACAGCTGATCTGTGGCGGACATGACACGCGGAGAACTTACTCAAGTAGGAGGGGAGGTAGCGAGAATGAACTTCGAAGATTTTATTCGTACGAATTTGAGAACTTACTCAGAGAACGTTCTTTTGCTCTGAGAATCTTCTCTGGAGCATGTGCTCTTTTTTATTCATACGACCCACTGCATAAGGTCTTACTAATAGACCCTATTTTAAAACAATATTATTTTGCTATGTGACTGTTTACATCTGTAAATATACACGCCAAACAAATGAGTAAACACGCAGCTGAATCCAATTGTGTTTCATTTTTATCTCGATAATGAAAACAGCTCTTACATCACTCTCGTCACTGTATAAAATGCTGGAAGTGTCACACGATTTTTCCGAAGGAAGATACTCGTCAACAAAATGTTTTTATTTGTATTAACTTTATAGATCCCATCGTATTTCTTAAAGTCTACATATAAAGGAACTTGTTTTTGCCTTCTAAGTAACAAAATTGTTGTCATTTTTACTATAAACCTCAGTAAAACGTAACCTTAATAGAAGTTACTCAGCACGGAGTATCCCATAGAGCTCACTCCAGAAATCTGAGAATGTTCTCCCGTCCTGAGAAACTTCTGTAGTCTTATTCATATGAAATTGGAGAATGTTCTCTGCTGTGAGCAACTTCTCCCACCCCGTTACTCACGCCGAGAACATACTCGGCTGAAGTATATTCTCCGACTCCCTTTATTCATGCGAACCTGAGTATGTTCTCTGGAATCCAGAGTATAAAGTAGATACTCCCTTTTATTCATACGGTCCACTTACGGCGGCCGTAGACCATCAAGCCTGCTTGGCAAAAACGCTATCGGCGGAGCGCGTGTCTGACAAGCACATGCGTAGACGTTCAAGCAAGCCGTCAAGCGCTTTTCGTGAACACGATCCCCCCTTGGGAAGAAACTTTATGTTTTAATAATAAATAATAAATAATCTTCACGAGAGAGAAGAACAGTAGCACTGCCTTTATCAGCAAGAAGAGTGACAAGATCCTTATCTTCCCTTAAAGAATGAATGGCCTGTCTTTAGCTATAACAAATGTTACTATTATTTAGCAAAAATGGCATGTTTATTAGAGGACTCAGCTTATAGCAAATTACGGAGTGATCCTACAGACCGGATAAAGCGGAAAACCATCTCTTATTAAGAAGAGCTCTCTGTCTGAGGATATTACTAAAAAACTTTATCCAAGGGCGGCGGTACCACCCAGGTTGTACGGTTTACCGAAGGTTCATAAACATGGAAATCCTCTTCTGCCGATCGTTAGTAATTTGGGGGCACCTACCTATAATTTGGCTAAACATCTTTCATCTGTTCTCAGTCCTTATGTCGGGATCTCGACTGATTTTATTCAACGTTTGAAGTCCCTACATCTTGGAACATCTGACATTCTTGTAAGTTTCGATGTTGTTTCACTTTTTACTCAGGTACCTTTGGAGGAGTCCTTGTTGTTAATTTGTCAGCTTTTGGATGACGAAACCACTGAACTGTGTCGCCATGTATTGACTTCCACATACTTTTTATTTAATGATGCACAAACTGACGGTGTGGCGATGGGGAGTCCTCTCTTCCCAATCGTCGCCAATCTTTTTATGGAGGATTTTGAAGACATTGCTCTTCGCACTTCTTTTCTTAAGCCTACATGTTTTTTGAGATATGTGGATGATATTTTTATTGTCTGGCCTCACGGAATGGAAGCCCTCCATCGGTTTCTAGATCATTTTAACTGTCTTCACCCACGCATAAAATTTTCGATGGAAATTGAACAGGATGGTAAATTGCCTTTCTTGGATGTTTTAGTTCACAAAAAAGAAAATGGGACTTTGGGGCACAGCGTATACCGTAAACCCACACATACGGGCCGCTATCTCCACGCTACTAGCTGTCATCCACCCCATCAACGGTTGGGTGTTCTACGTACACTCGTCAAAAGAGCTTATGCCATTTCTGATTCTGAATATTTGACGCAAGAATTGGATCATCTTAAGGTTGTTTTTAGGCAGAATGGCTACACCAATCATCAAATCAGTCGAGCTTTCCAATTTGGACCACCACGTGAACCACCCACGGACACTTCAAAATCAGTTGCATTTTTACCTTATGCGGGAAGTATTTCATCAAAGATGTCAGGAGCCTTCAAAAATACGACATCAAAAGCATATTATTGCCTTTGTCTAAAACCAGAGCTCTTCTAGGTTCGGTAAAAGATGATTTGGGTTTAAGAAAGCCTGGAGTATATAAAATCCCCTGCCACTGTGGAAAGGTATATATTGGGCAGACTATTCGTACTATTCACGACCGTTGTGTGGAACATCAAAGGCACAGACGTCTGTTCCAACCTGAAAAGTCTGCAGTAGCTGAACATTGTATTAATGAAGGGCATAACATGTCATTTAAAGACACGAAAATTATTGCTCCTGCCTCACGTTATTGGGATTGTGTCCTTAAGGAAGCGATGGAAATAAGATTATCAGATAATCTTATTAATAGGGAAAAAGGTTTTCCATTGAGTAAAACGTGGAATCCCATTTTATCTAATATTAAAAAACAACGGTCTAGTTTTCGACCAGCTTCTTCTTAATTTTCGATTACTCGCTTTGGCTAACATCTATCGCTGGTGGCGCTGCTATACTTTTCACGTCTCAGAAGGCGTTTTTCCACTTGTTGCACATGCGCACTGGCCTGTTCCCGCGGTATAAAGGAGCCGCCGTAACTGATATGTCCTCAGTTCCGGCGTGATTGTGCACCAGTCATACCTGAAGATGGCGGCCAGGTGGACCGCCGAAATATCGTATCAGAAGATCGACTTAATCCAGCCGCAAACCTGTGAAGAACAACAAATAGTGTTGACTATTGGTTACCTGCTCCGTTAAGATGAAAGGCACGCACGAACTAGGCAACTCCTACCTACTTCTGGCAGACCGACTGCACAATCACGCAAAATGCTTCCAAATCTAAACGTACCAAGTGCACAACCTCTGACCCTATTTGTAGAGTCCTTAAGGAATAATGTCAATACTGTGCCAAAGAATTAGATAGATGTTTAGGTGAGACATTCACATGAAGCACTGAACTGGGAATGAAAGCTTTCGCAAGCGTTAGTCGTCTTCCACAAGGAAGTGCAATCTGCTGCCCAAATGTTTGGAGGAAAGACTGCATCTTCTTCATCAATATACGAGGCGCGTCCAGAAAGTAAGTTCCGTTTGGTAATAAAATGAAATTGTACACAGATACAGTAGAAATTTTTATTACACAAAATTCTACAACTCTTAAACTACTTTTCCACATAGCTGCCGAAATTTTATAAGCATTTGTCATAGCGTGGCACCAGGTTTTGTATACGTTCTTCATAGAAATCTGCCGCTTCTGTTTTCAACCAGTTGGAAACAGTTTCTTTCAGCTCGTCGACATTGCTGAAGTGATGACCGCCAAGGAAAGACTTGAGATGTCCTGGATCTTGTCATCAATCGCGTCAACCAGTTCTTCTGTAACCCAAGGTGGACGCCCACTTCGTTCTTCATCGTGCACATCACTACGCCCGCCATTGAACTGTCGGACGCATCTTCTCACCATCGAATCACTCATCGCATTTGGTCCGTAAACATCACAAATTTGCCGATAAATTTCACTTGGTTTCACTTTCCTCGCATTCAGAAGCCGAATCACCGACCTGATTTCACAGGCGGCGGGATTTTCAATCAACGCCGACATTTCAAACAAGTACAACAAAGCGTACGTAACTGACACCGATCTCCAAATGGCGCACGTTCTTCTCCTTGATACACATCGTCTATAGCGCATGTGCGGAACTGCAATCGCAGAACTGAAGCGGAGATAAATTGAAACGGAACTTACTTTCTGGACGCGCCTCGTAGTTTTCAGTTATGTAACCCGCAAATTTTGTGATATAGTCCTCTTCTTGTTCCAAAAGCGAAAATGTGTGTTCGCTGCCTACTGTAAATAATAACACGCCGTGAAAATTTACCGCAGCATTGCCATCCACGTTCTTCCGTTGCTACAACTATGCTGTAAGGTTTGAGATTATAAACGTTACAGATCAAATGCCACAATCACTAATAAGAGGTTGCAAATCGTGACTTTCTTCCGTATTATTCGCTTCCGTGACTAAACTGAAGTACAAAACTAAACACTATGTCATTCTACACAGATGTCAGCGAGCTGGTGCCATTCACAGGACTGACTAGTTCAGTTAGGGCACAGAGTAACTATAGGGCCAGCAACGTCTTGGTCGGACCATCCTGCTATCTGCGAGCAGAAGTTGCCCAGTTCGAGTGTGGAATTAACTGTCCTTCCCAGAGTATATATATATATAATGAATTGCTGTTCGTTAAACTCACTAAAATTCGAGAACAGCTGAACAGATTTTGGCTAATTTTAGTCTTGAAATGTTCACGTAAGTCCGAGGAAGGTTTAAACGGTAATAAAATATGGAAATAAAAATTTGGAATAGTTTCCCGGAAAATTGGAGAATTCAGAAAAAATAAAGAGATTTTTCTATGAAATATCAATACCAATCATCTGATTGCGATAAAATTTGGCATATTCGACGCTCAAAGCGAGAGGAAGGTTTGAGTGAAGCAAAAGTTTGGAATAGTTGGCCAGAAAATAGGAAACTGAAAGAGCTCTTTTCTTTGGGATATCAATACCATTCGTACGATTGCGATAAAATTTTGCACATTTGACGTTCAGAGTAAATGCCTTTATAAAGCTACTAAGTCTAAAGTACATACGATTTAAATTAATATGGTTTTTATTAAGAGGTAAGTGATACGAAGTTCACCGGGTCATCTAGTGGCCAATAAAAGTTGCCCAGTTCGGGTCTGCCCTTGATACTCAGCAGGCCACCTCAGGCTGTCGCGGAGGGTACTTTGCGCATCATTGTCGCCTCCTCCTATTCAGGTCACGTATGGTTCACGGCAAAAATTGCGTGAATGCCTCTGTGTGAGCCCTACTCTCTAACCTTATCACTGTGGTCGCTTCGCGAGATGCACGTAGGAGGAAGCAATATAGCCGGCCGCGGTGGCCGAGGGGACTAAGGCGCTGCAGTCACGGTCTGCACGGCCACTATGGTTGGGGGTTCGAATCCCTCCTCGGGCATGGATATTTGTGCCGTCCAAGTTCGTAAGTAGTTCATAAGTAGTTTGTAAGTTTAGGGACTGATGACCCCGTAGTTGTCCCATAGACTACACAAACATTTGAATATTTTGAAGCAATATATTTGTTGACTCTTCATGAAACGTACGCTCTCGGAACTTTGACAGAAGTCCGTACCGCGATACAGTACGCCTCTCTTGCAGCCTCTGGGGACTGCGACGCTTGCTACGAGTGGTTTTCAAATGAAATGGTGCGAAACGTCTTAAGTCCGCGTCACGACACGTTCCGTCAGAACATTGCACAATTTATTTCTAATGACAGCATTCACAGTGTCCGTCGCCGGAGCATCACGTCACGTCACGCTTTCTCGAAAAGAAAGGTTTGATGGAACGGTCGTCTGCTAACATCGAAAGTTTTTTCGTCACGCGATTTGCATGTTGTAGTAGACGATTGCATAGATTACCCACAAATGTGTGTTATTAATCTTTATTTCATTTTTATACTTTGTTTTAGAAGTAAACTGCAAATGTTTCAGGAGACTTTTTTTTTCTTTTTTTTTCCATTCAAGTGTCCTAAAAGCGAGACCGAATGTCTGAAACCGAATTTTTTTTTTTTTTTTTTTTTTTTTTGCTTTCTAATATAGTTCCAGAAAAAGACTAAAGCAAAACGTTTATTTGAATAAGATTGATGATGATGCAGTTTTCACTAAATACCATTTTCAATAAATACGTCAGTGCATATGAAGGATAAAAATTCATTTGTTTACGACTTTTCGATTGATAATCGATGTCGGTGTTTTGAAATGTTATTTCCTTTCCCAACACTTTACCACTCTAAGTTGGTTGTCAATAAAATTTAACGTTGTTGTTTCCTCAATTCCAGTATTAAACTACGACTTTCTACATAACAGATCGCCACTCATAACCTCACTTTCATAATCTGGTATTGGGATAAGCGAATTGACCTGACCGACAGTGTGAATACAGTTTAATGTGGCTGGCCGCGGTGGTCGAGCGGTCTGCAGCGTGCCAGTCACGGTCTGCACGGCCGCTGCTGTCGGGGGTACGAATCCCCTTCGGGCATGGATGTTTGTGCCGTCTTTAGTATAAGATAATTCATAAGTAGTTTGTAAGTTTAGGGACTGATGACCCCGTAGTTAAGTCCCATAAGCTCTACAAACATTTGAAAATTTTAGTTTCATGTGACGTTGCCGTGACGTGACGCTAACGTGACAGACAGTGTGAATTGGACTTTAACAAACAATTTGAACATACCGGTTTTGGATAACGTAGTGCGACATCTCACACCTCCTCTCAAGAAATTCTAGGTTGTGCCCTCACCAGGCAAGTGATCTCACCGTCTTGTTCGGCGTCCAAGGTCCGATAGTCATCGACTTCCTCTAGCACGGAGAAACCATCAACAGTGACGTGTACTGTGAGACATCCTGTAGCCTACACAAGTCCATCAAGAGCAAACGGCCTGGGCTACTCACGAAGGGAGTGATTCTCTTCCATGATAACGCACGTCTACACGTCTCCAGCCTCACACTGGTCAAGTTCAAGTGGGAGCAGCTTGAGCATCCAACCTACAGTCTAGACATATTGCTCTGTGACTTCCACCTTATTGAATAAAGACTTCAATTATACCCACAATATCGTTTAGTACCTTTCATTTGAAGACTCCTCGTATGAGTCCATAACGAAGCATGTTGCCTCTCCTTTGGAACATAACCTAGTTGGTGCGAAGAATGGCAGCTAGCTCTAAGTGTAGAAAAATGTAAGGTGATGTGGATGAGTAGGAAAAACAATCCCATAATGTTCAAATACAGCATTATTAGTGAGTTTCTTGATGCAGTCGAGTCGTTGAAATTATCTAGGCGAACATTGCAGAGCGATATGAAATGGAACGAACATGTAAGGACAGTTGCGAGTAAAGCGGACAGCCCACTTCGGTTTATTGGGAGAATTTTGGGAAGATGTACTTCATCTTTAAATGAGACCGCGTATAAAACCCTTGTACGACCAAGTCTTGAATATTGCCCGTAGCTGATCAGTTTAATGGAATACATAGAAACAGTTCAGAGGCGAGCAGCTAGGTTCATTACTGGTAGATTCGATCAATGCACGAGTGTCATGAAAATGTTCCGGGAACGCAAATGAGGATCGCTGGAGGAAAGACGACGTACTGTTGAGGAAATTTAGAAGGCCGAAATTTGAAGCTGAGTTCAAATGTTTGTAGAGCTTATGGAACTTACTTACAGGGTCATCAGTCCCTAAACTTACAAACTACTTATGAACAAGCTAATACCAAGGACGGCACAAATATCCATGCCCGAGGGGGGATTCGAACCCCCGACCGTAGTGGCCGTGCAGATCGTGACTGGAGCGCCTCAGTCCCCTCGGCCTGAAGTTGAGTGTAGAACGATTTTCCTGCTGCCTACTTACATTTCGCGTAATGACCACAAAGTCAAGATAAGAGAAATTAGGACTCGTACAGAGGCATATAGGCATTCTTTTTTTTACCTCGTTCTATTTAGGAGCGGAATAGGAGAGGAAATGCCTAGGAGTGGTGGATTGCGGAGTATTTATGTAGATGTAGATATTCAAGCATGGGCCAAACAAGAGTTTTATAACCTACCTCCTTTGTTAACGTACTACACTTCCCAATAATTACTTCAATAAATCTCAAACTGCCATCTTCCTTACCCACATTTACTTTTATGTGGTCGTTCCATTTCAAATCTCTCATTATGTCTACTTCTAGATGTTTTACGAAAGTAACTGCTTCGAGTGTTTCTCGAATGTTTGTAAACATATTGGACCACACTGCTATGGTCGTCATCCCTTTCCTTACAAACTACTTAAATTTACATTAAGGATGACACACGCACCCATAACCGAGAGAGAACTCGAACCGCCGGCGGGAGAGGATGCCCAGACCGCAGCAAGATGCCTTAGACCATGCGGCTTCTCCCGCGCGGCCCAGTGTTTGTCCTGATAGTGAGTTGTCATGTAATAAATGTTCTTTTTTTTTACATAAACGCAGCACTTTACCCTTGTCTGAGGCTCAAGTGCCATTTCAGACGTGACATGAAGTCTCTGATGATGTATACGCCCATTTATGAGTTTTAGTTGCTAAAATATAGTAGTACAGCTTCCTGGATACTAATGAAACTCAGTTTCCTTTCCCTGCACCATCGGTCGATGTGCGGCACATCATTCTACATTTCGCTACCCTTTTCCAACGTTGCGAGTTCTAGATAAACGACAGCGTCATTGACAATAACTACAAGGTCATTTGTATACTGTATACTGTGAAAAGTAACGGTCCTAGAACACTTCACTGGGGCACGCCAGAAATCTAATGTCCGAAGAATTCTCCCCGTTGAGAATAAAATGCTGCGTTCTATAGGCCAGAAACGTCTCAGTTCAGTCACACAGTTGGTCTGATATCGTAAAGGCTCGTACTTTGTTCATCAAACGACGTTGCGGAACTGTGCTGCATGCCTTGCGGAGGTCAATAACACGGCATGTACCTGCGATGCTGTATCCTCTGCCCTCTGGATCTCGTAAATGAACAGCGCAAGCTGAGTTCCACATTGTCATTTACTGCTACGGTTATCAGTCAAATGTTCAAATGCTTGTAGAGCTTATGGGACTTGACTACTTGGCCATCAGTCCCTAAACTTACAAACTACTTATGAATTATCTTATACTAAAGACGGCACAAACATCCATGCCCGAGGGGGGATTCGAACCCCCAGTCCTCCCTGGGGTATGGATGTGTGTGTTGTCCTTAAATTAGTTTACCTTAGTTTAAGTAGTTTGTAAGCTACGGACTAATGACCACGCAGTTTGGTCCGATAGATTTACAAACTTTTTTTTTTTTTTTTCCTTTTTCCGGTGCGAACAGCCACCCAGTCCGCAGCTTGACGCTATAGAAAACCTGCTCTACCCTGAGCAAGCCTTTTCATCTCCTCGTAAGAATGGAAATCCACATTCATTTGAATCTGCTTACTTTATTCGTATTTTGGCCTCCCTCTGCGATTTTTACCACACACACTTCCCTCCAATGATAAATTCACAGCTCCTTGCTGTCTTAAAAATGTGTTCTACTGATATGCACCTTATTCTACTTAAAGTATGACAGAAATTCCTTTCCTCCAAATTCTGATCAGTACTCCCTCAGTGATTACGCTATCTACCCACCTAATGTTCAGCATTCTTCTATAGTACCACATGTCAGAAACCACTAAGCTCTTCTTGTCTGAACTATTTATCGTCCATGTTTCGCTCCGGTACAAGGCAACAGTCCACACTAATGCCTTCAGAAAAGACTTGTACATTTAAATTAATATTCATTCTTAACAAATTTCTCTTTCTCAAAAACACCTCGCTTCCCCTTGCTATTCTGCTTTTTATATCCTCTGTACATCATATGTCATTTCACTGATATAACACTTATATTGTTTCGTTACCTAACCTAATTCTTCGGCATCGACATATATATATATATTCCATTACCCTTGTTCTGCTTTTGCTAATTTTCATCTTATGCGACGATTTTAGTGAAAGCTTAATTGACTAACAGGGAAAGAAACCTCGAATCTGCATCTACTTTGTGTTTGTTACCCAACATACCGAGAGTACGAACCTGCGTAATTATGAGAGGAAATAGAAAAACAATTATGGAGATACACGTGAAAGATTATAGAATGCTTGGAGGCAAAGCTGCTTGTAAAATAGGCGATTTAATTCGCCTTCAATGCCTAGTTCATGAGCTAACTGCGTAAATGAGGGACGTAAACTACACAAAATTGCACCAGAGTCGTGTGAAGTTGGCATCCCTTATAAGTGGAATATACATTTTTTTCAGAGTTCTGGGTAGTTCTTCTATAGTTCTAGAGTTCTATATACAAAATTTAAATAATTCTGCAGAATTTCGTGAAATATCGCAATCCTGAATAGTTGGAGAGCTGTGAAGTTGGCACCCCTTTTTTCAAAAATGTAAATTTTTTTCAGAGTTCTAGACAGATATGCAATAGTTCTGCAGTTATATGTACAAAATTTAGATAGTTCTGCAAAATTTCGCCGAAAAAATAATAAAAATTACCACAAATTTTAGTTTTTTCAAAATAATTATTTGCCTATTAGCGCAAACATAGTTCTGATCACAATCCTAAATAGTTGTCAAAGAGTCCTACAGGAAATTCTAATAGCATTTTTCTGTGCAGATAATACTTTGAGATAATTACAATAATGGAGTATCCATTTACATGCTACTGTGGAATTTTCAGCCCTTTTTTTTTTTCAATTTTCTTCCAGAGTTCTAGGGAGATGTGCAATAGTTTTTGTTTACGATAAGCAAGAATTACTCAGACATAAAAACAATAAATTGAATGTTCAGCGGATAGAATATCTGTCAAGACCTAAGAAAAGATGTATATTTCTCGAATAAGGGGCACAAATAAGACAGCTTCTCAGATATTCAGAATTGTGAACTTTTTTTTTTTCGGGCAATTACATAGAAGTATTCACATGAACTCTAGAACTATAGTATATGTACACAGAACCCCAAAAAACAATGTGTATTTCTCGAAAAAAAATGGTGACAATTTCACAGTAACGTGAAAATGAATTCCACATTACTGCATTTATATCATAAAGTATAATCTGCACAGAAAAATGTCATTAGGAATTCCTGTAGAACTCTTTGAGAGCTATTTAGAACTGTGATCAGAACTGTGTTTGTGCTAATAGGCAAATAATTATTTTGAAAAAACTAAAGTTTGTGGTAATTTTTACTATTTTTTCGGCGAAATTTTGTAGAACTATTTAAATTTTATAGGAGGACTCCAGAACTATTGCATATCTGTCTAGAACTCTGAAAAAATGTACATTTTCCAAAAAATGGGTGCCAACTTCACAGGACTCTGGTAAAGCCACACTAAAGGCCGGTTTGTCAATGTCTCGTTAAGTTAAAGTTAAGATTTTAAATTGTCGTTATCAGAGAAATGCGTTTGTCAATGTTTCGTTATGAGTTAACTTGACGTTAAAGGACCTCAAACTGGCCATTAAGTTAACGAGTAAAATTCTGCTCGGTACATGGCTAACGACCAGTTAAGTGGGAATCTGTATGAAAATGGCAGGATTCCAAAGCGCTAAAATACCACAATATATTCACATGAAAAAGACCTATTTATCGAACAAAATAACAGAAGCACTACATGTATCAAAAACTAGTGTGGAAAGCAGCTTTATTGAAAAATGTATCATATTTCTCGTCCTATCCATGTCTGTAGCGATTACATTTTGATATATTGTAGATAAGCGACATAACCTTAAAATTATAGTTGCGATATCAAAATACAAACTTACGGGTAACGACTAGTTAAGTGAGAATCGGTATGATGAAAATGGCTGGAATACGATTTGGTTGACAATTACGACGATGTCAATATTTTGGACGATCTAGTGGTCATTGCCCCTATAAGGCGTCCTAGACGTATGCTGGGATGATGAAGAATTTGTTACGCGATGTCGTCTTCGAAAAGCCACTTTGGAAACGCTCCATCAAAAACTGTAAGACCATCTGAAGGGTCCTACAGATATTTACGTATTTTGTAAGTTATTATCGTAATAGAAAACAGAATACATTATTTATGCAAACTTTTTAATTCAGTATTTACGTATACTTGTTGCGCCTAGTGTAAGGCCTAAAATTTCTTCCTCCGATCTACAGGAACAGTGCACTTTCGCCTATGTGCACGTTACTGCTTGCACTAATGTACTACGCACTTGGCAGTATGTTATCGTACTAGGGCCTAAGCACTTTTGCTTTCCTACATGTTCCATCGACAGCATTTAATTCGTTTACCACAATGTCGCTTCCTTTACCTTCCATGTCGTTACGTCGGATTTTTAAGATTTCAATGTGTCATATTTCTCTATTAAGGAGACAAGACTCTCGCACTAACTTATTGTAAAATTGGAGCTTCTTTCGTGTTTGTTTGACATAGCGCCAAATAACAACTGTCTGCCTCTTCCCTGATAGTCAAATATGGCGAACAGCTGTTTATTCTGACAGCACTTTCATTTGTTTCTATTGCCAACATAGTCGAAATATATCACACCTTCTCGTTTTCTCCAGGTTAGCAAACGAGAGGTGAATCTGGCAATGACAAACGCAATGCACTTAACGAGCACATTTAACTGGACGTTATCGACATCATCTCGAGAGATGGACGAACGTACCCTAAGATGTTCAGCACAGCCGCTCCTGCGAGATTGCTGGTGCTCATACCGCAGCAGTAAGCAACCACGTATTGCTTCCAGATGCATCATTAACGCGTTTAGTGGCAAATTTGTTTTTAAGATTGTTGTAGTAATGGGAAGAGACAAAGTCAAGAGTAAAGAGAACTGACACTGGAAATTTATCTCTATTAGTTTGGTGATACAAAGAAGGGCCTCCCAAGTACGAAACATGGTACTTTTGACGCTGTTACAACTTATAATTGTCGTTTTAGGATGAAATTTAAATTAACAAATTTGTATTGAATTACCATTTTATTTCAAAAATGTTCAAATGTTTGTAAAACTTATGGGACTTAACTGCGGGGTCATCAATCCCTAAACTTACAAACTACTTGTAAACTAACTTATACTAAAGACGACAACCATCCATGCCAGAGGGAGGATTCGAACCTTCGACGCGGGAGGCGCTCCAGACCCCTCGGCTACTCCCGCGCAACTCATTTTATTTAAGCATAAAAACAAATAATGCTAATGACTATTACTTATTTTCTTTTTCACTAAAGGAAGGAATATTAGTGTTAAACGCCGCGTCGACAGCGTGGTCATTAGAGGCGGAGCTTACGCTCGGGTTGTTTGGGTAAGGATAGGGAAGGAAATCGGCCATGCCCTTTGAAAGGAATCATCCCGGCATTTGCCTGGAGTGATTTAGGGAAATAACGGAAAACCTACATCTGGATGTCCGGAGGTGGATTTGAAACACCATCCTTCCGAATGCGAGTCCAGTGTGTTACCACTGCGCCACCTCGCTCGGTTTTTCACTAAAGGAACAAAGTCAGATACAAACTTTCCAGTACTGCTTATTTGAAGACAAGCTGTTAGTTGAACTGTGCCAGTGAGCTTCTGTGCGTGGTTTTAGTTTTCTTCTTTGTATGAAAAAGCAGTATGTGTATCTAAGTCTAAAGGCGACTTAACAGCCGCTCCAATTTACATTGAGGAAACAAATCTACGAGATTGATTTTGCTATGAAACTAACACGCAAACTTCACGCTATAAGTGTGTAAGTTTTAGCTGCAGACAAGTTACCACAGTGTCAACATATCACAAAAATCAAAGAAAGTCCACAAGGCTTTGAAAGTTGAATAGCAGTATAGTAGCTTCATCTGACTACAGTTTAATTCGTTGAGTGTTCCTTTTGATAATAAAAATGTATTATGAAAATCTTATTGGTACGTATTGTGAAAATGTTTAGAAAGTCATTCATACGTTTATTTCTCTGCTACCATGTGATGATCTTCAGTTATAACTCTTAAAAACATTTTAGTTAGAACACTAAGCATATCAAGACACTTGTCATACAATAACATTTTAGGAGTCCTGCACAGATATGTTAAGTGACAGCTTTGTAGCTACTGACCTGACAATCATACAAGTTTCATCTTTTTAAAAACAGCAATTTTCTTCTGCAACTGGAGGCTCCACTCTAAAGCTTCAACGGAAAAAAAATTAAAGACTATTCACATGTCTTGAGTGTTTAGTCTTAGGTTCCAACACGATTTATCTGTATTCGAATTACAGATGTGTCTAAGAAATGTTTGTAATTCAGACGGGATGAAGAGCTATGGCACACTGAAATATTTTCAGACATGACAAAGTCGTTGATAAGGTATGCGGCCATATCAGTATTAATTGATAAAAAGTGCTATTAGGACGCTGTGTAAAATTATAGGGCCACAATAGTGATGTGGTCAACGTTTATTGACACGTTTCAATTAAATCATCTTCAGAATCTGTGAAGTTGAAAACATCAGTAAGCCTGGTGTCACAAAAAGAGAACTGTAGGGACAAAAGAGATACCAAAGTACATTACAAACACAAATATCTTAAGTACATACCGTGTTCTCTATCTTTTTGTGACACCAGGCTTACTGATGTTTGTAACTTTACAGATTCTGAAGATGATTTAATCGAAATAAACGTTGACCATATCACTAACACCGAAATATGCCAATAATAATTTCTGATTTGTATCAGCAGCATACAGAATCAGTTTTACTCCGGACAAACAGGGAGAAAAATTGCAAGATATCCGGGAAAACTGAAACTAAACGATTGGCAGACATTCGTTCGATATCAATTATTTTGCCTGTTGACTGTGTAAATTAGGAAATACACTCAACTCCTGTTGAGTACAATCAAAAAGCTCCAAGGAAGTAAGTAGTGGCTTACAATCAGATGTCTTTACCATTGCTGCTCCTCAAGAAGTCTGGGAGTAGGTTTTTATTCAGAAATTTTACAGTGTTGAAATTACAACAAATCTCGTAAGCAGGAAATGAAAACAATATGGTGCCGGTAAATTTTAATAGGTGTGTATCTTGCAACGTTCACTTTTTTATCTTAAAATCCATTTTATTAGAAGTTTGTTTCTCTAGACTCAGTGCCAGCGTACTCACGAATACCGCTGGGCAAACAGGATAATGCAGATGCGCCCAAAATTTTCTAAATGTTTGCGAGCCTTGTGATTGAGGACGAATTTGGGTACCAGTCCGGTACTCAACTAGTGGGTTATGGAAACCACCTAAAACCCAAATGGCTGACTGACACACTGAACTACATGATTAATCCGGTGAATTCAAACGCCTCTCCATCTCAGAGAGACGTGCCAATCCGTGCAGGTAGTTTTTATTTCTGTTATTAAGGAACATTGTTTAGAACTCGCTAGAACGTCGGCATTCTATTTAGGCCCGTTAATTTGTTCAAGTAATGTAAAGGTAAATGTGTTTTGAACTACACCATCTGACACTCCACCAAAACTACAGTAGGGTTATTGGAGAAAAGAAAGTTGTTTCCACAGAATAATGTATACAAATATCAATGCTTTATTGTAAAATTTTCGTAATATTATATACAAAATAGAGATCCATATAAAATATATATTTACGCGTGTATATGTGCCAAATATAGTATTTGCGTACATCAGTGATATTAAGTATTAAAATTTATTGACAGTGAGTATTGTGTAGAAGAAGGCACATCACATTTATCACACAAAATTGCAGTGCTCAATAACTTACAAAAAATATATATTTGCATCTTATTTGTGCTGACACATGTTAAATACATTATATACATAATTACACAAAATATAATTTATTCACGTGTTAGTTCTCACATTGGATTTCATAATGACTTATACGCAGGAATACCAGTATTTTGTCCAAATATATTATAAAAAATACGGCATTTTGACTCGTTTGAAGGCGGTATCTGGTCTGAAAATTTTCAATTTCATGTGTGAAGAAGCAACACAAGAGCTTTTTTCTTGTTCCATAGTATTAATTCCCATCTTTTTTTTCGAATAAATAATATCCTACATTACAAAGCATTCAGCTGGATGTTTTCTAGGAATCTGTAGGATGTACAGACCACACATCCTGACAAGACAAAAATCTCACTATGATTGTAGGAACACCTGAGCGTTTTTAGACCACCTGATACTCTGAATTTCGTGGAAGTGTGAATTTCATTTACGCAAGTCTTAGAAAAATTCAGCAAATATTTGTTGTTAACAGTAGGAACACGTAATGTGCAACTGAAGGCACTTTAATCCTCAGGACAACTCCACAAGGGTAAAGGTAACCTTGCGGCAAAATCGTGCAGCTGAATTTAAAAATTAATTGTAGCACCACTTCGTCTTTCTACTAGCTTGCATGAATAGGTAGAAGTCGCTGAGCTTTTTCACATCAAGCAACTTTTGACTCGTTTACAACACGTGTAATTATTTCTTGCAATCCAAATGAATACTGTCCAGAGACTGTAAATATACACCAATGAGATTTTGTAATGCCATAAAATATATTATTATTATTATTAACTGGAGCGTTCTTTTGAGTTAACATGACAAGTGACAATTATGAAACTTCCTGGCAGATTAAAATTGTGTGCCGGAACCGGGACTCGAACCTGGGACCTTTGCTTTTCGCGGGCAAGTGCACTACCGTGCTATCCCGACACGACTCACGATGCCGCCTCACAACTTTACTTCCGACAGTACCTCGCCTCCTACTTGCCACCATTTCAGTGGTTCGTAAAGGGCCAATCCGCGATCTGACGTGACTCCTTTGTACATATGCCGAAGAATTACAGTTTATTTTTGTGTTGCATCATTGATAAGGCCTGTCACCCAAAATTTTCATGCCAAGCTATGGAGAAACACCTAGAAGATAAACGCTGCCTGATATTTACACCACGGAAGAAAGGAAGGGAGAGAAGATTAGCTAAGGTTTCAATAAACAAAAGACAACAAAATGGAGGCATAAATGTTCTCGGATTAGAAAGACAAATTCGTTAACAATAATAATGTATGGATGGTAAAGTGGTAGTTCGACGGTCGTGCACCATCTTTTAACTTGAAATGGTGAAAGTATTCTGCCATGTGGCATTAACAAATCAATAGTTTCTTTAATGTCTTAACGGTTTTACAGGTCAGGAAATTGGTACTAGTTGTCAATAGTCTATATATGAAAATGTTGATTGATTGCTTCAGCTGGCACCTAACATGTGCTCCATAGCTAAAAAAGGTTACAACTATTTTAAAAATGTAAAATTTAGTGTTTATTTTAACGAAGAAAAGTTGTAGCGTATTATTTTAGTTTACGAGAGTTTTCATATTATTTGGTAGTTACTATAGTTAACTACAGTATGAAATTAAGGAGCTAGTTTGCATACAGCTTACATTCGAAAAAGCAAAAGGATTAAAATGCCCTGTTTCTTCACAGCTTTCACAATAGAAACTCGAGCGTGGATAGATTCAGGTTGCTTCTGACTTTTTATCTGCCGTAGTTGTATAGGACCACGGCTTTGAGAGAATGTTTTGCTGTATTTGTCGATAACATTTCTATCTATTAAGTAGATATCACTGGGTTTCATCTTGCAGTTGGTATTCCGCTCCTTTACGTAATGTAGTCTTCAGATATGATCGCGTTGATAAAAATGGAAAAGATGGAGTTGGTCCTCTTGCTTTTGAGCCACCTGGTCATTGTTACGCCTCTCAGAATAGAGGTACAGATGAGAAATATCTTTAACGAGTCGAAAGTTACTTGATGTGAACAGTTTAGGCCACCTGACACTATAGAGAAGAAACGTGATAATAGGACGGTAAACGTTTAAATTTTATCGTTCAAAAAAGGCAAAATTATACAAGTGAGAGCCTTGGAAGGAACTACTTCAGGGTGGTTGGAAGAAAATTTGCCCAACATCAATAGCTTCCTGACAACACGGGGAGAGTGTCATCGTACGTAAAACCGAGAAGTGGTTGTAAAGTGCACTTGGGTGAGATGTCCATCGGCGAAGAACGTCCACCGGTTTGTGTTTGTCCCGCGCTAGCCTCTGGCGTCCGGACGGCGTCGCTGCCGGCACTGCGGTGGGTGGCGTCAGAGCTCTGGGGAGACGGCGGGTAGCGAGACGGGGGCGGCGGGGGGCGCGACGGCGCCGGCGCGGTACATGTCGCAGATGATGCGCTGGATGGGGATGTTGCCGATGGTGGAGCGGAAGAAGAGCTCCTCGATGGTGTCGGGCGCGACCTGGCGCACTGCGGGCAGCAGCAGCAGCAGCTTGCCCAGGCGGAAGGGCTGGTGCGGTCGGGCCAGCGCCTCGTAGCGACCCAGCGCACGCTGCTGGCACTCCTGTTGCAGACACACTGCCTCTGGGGCCTCCAGACGACGGCCCGGCGTGTCCAGCACTGCAACAGTGAAAAAAAGGGTGAATAAATGGTAACAGTGAAAAAAAGGGTGAATAAATGGTAACAGTGAAAAAAAGGGTGAATAAATGGTAACAGTGAAAAAAAGGGTGAATAAATGGTAACAGTGAAAAAAAGGGTGAATAAATGGTAACAGTGAAAAAAAGGGTGAATAAATGGTAACAGTGAAAAAAAAGGTGAATAAATGGTAACAGTGAAAAAAAAGGTGAATAAATGGTAACAGTGAAAAAAAAGGTGAATAAATGGTAACAGTGAAAAAAAAAGGTGAATAAATGGTAACAGTGAAAAAAAAGGTGAATAAATGGTAACAGTGAAAAAAAAGGTGAATAAATGGTAACAGTGAAGAGAAAAACGGCGACTGACCGTAACAGTGAAGAGAAAAACGGCGACTGACCGTAACAGTGAAGAGAAAAACGGCGACTGACCGTAACAGTGAAGAGAAAAACGGCGACTGACCGTAACAGTGAAGAGAAAAACGGCGACTGACCGTAACAGTGAAGAGAAAAACGGCGACTGACCGTAACAGTGAAGAGAAAAACGGCGACTGACCGTAACAGTGAAGAGAAAAACGGCGACTGACGGTAACAGTGAAGAGAAAAACGGCGACTGACGGTAACAGTGAAGAGAAAAACGGCGACTGACGGTAACAGTGAAGAAAAAACGGCGACTAACAGTAACAGTGAAGAAAAAACGGCGACTGACGGTAACAGTGTAGAAAACGGTAACAGTAACTTAAAGAGAAATTGGGTAACAGTCAGAAATTTGGCCATCTCACTGACTATTCTTTGAAGCATAGTTACTTTATTGTGTTTATGTTCAAAACGGCCGTCAACAGTCGCTAAACATTTGAGTTAATTGGACACACAGCTGATTTTGGAGCCAAGAATTCCTTCATGTGGCAGAGACTGCAACTGATTAAAGAAATACTTACCAGAACAATTAAAGGAACCACACTTTCTAAACAACGTAACTTAATATATAGGCCACCTAATTGAGTATTAAAAAATAAAAACTGCACATTATGGACATAGAACTTAAGTGCATGATGTCTTCCTCAATCACTGCTATGAAACTATAGTTGCAAGATATTCAACTAAGGGAAAACCTGGGATATTTCTAGGATGACATTACCACCTCAGTACTATCAGCGATGACAAACTTATCTAAAGGAGTTTCAGGCTGACTGGCAATGGTTTTGCAGCTTTGGAGACATAAGGAATGATGCTAATGGAGCCCCGTACGGAAATAGCCGTGTGGTCTGGGGCGTCGTTAGTTAAAGTATTTTATATGTCTAGGGGCCAATGGCCAGAGTAGTGGTCTCTTACAATTACAAACATTAGAATTTATTTATTTTTGCAAACAGTGTGATTTCGAGCTGTAATAGGCGAACTGGAAATAACCAAGGTTCTCCACCTTGAACTTAGAACCCTTGCCTTAGACACTGAACTTCTGTTACATGGCAGTGGGGCAGGAGGAAGACCTTATTCGCGAAAGTCCTTCGAGTGCTATGTGTGGTTTTCATTTTTCTTATTAAAACAACGTGTGCATTATCCGTTATGCCGTTTTGGGAGGGTGGTTCCCCAATTTTTTCTAATACCTTTTTTCCAATTGTTTCTATAATACTGCCGATGATGGAATTCTAGATTCGTGTGTGCAGTTAAACTGTTAAGTGGCTTATTCAGTTTACACAACTGATTTGTACAATTGCGGCTGCTCCAATAACAATATCGTTCCTAATGACCACATTGTCAACTGAACGTTCCTTCACTGCTTGCTTGCTTGCTTCCTTCCTTCCTTGCCGCGGTGGAGTAGCCGAGCAGTCTAAAGCACCTCGCTGCGGAGCGCGCGATTTCTCGCCGTGGAGGTTCGAGTCCTCTCTGGGGCGTGTGTGTGTGTGTGTGTGTGTGTGTGTGTGTGTGTGTGTGTGTGTGTGTGTGTCCGTAGGTTTACCTAGGTTTAATTAGTTTGTAAGCTACGGACTGATGACCACGCAGTTTGGTCCGACAGATTTACAGACATTTGAACATTTCCCTCCTTCCGTCCGTCCGACGATAAGAAAAACTATTGCGTGTATAAACGATAAACAACGTTGTTTATTTTTCGGGAAATACAAATTTCATTACAACATACTATTGAAGATGAAGGTGAAGCAATGAATTAAAATTTGTGTTGCGGCCAGGAATCGAACCCGGACCTCCATGCTTACCGTCAGACCACCGCACTACTAACGATTAAGGCGCTTCGGAATAGTTTAAGTACGACTTCCCTCCACGTCACAAACTTTAATTCAGCTTCCTTGTTCCATAGGTAATTGCTACTACTGCCAAGGCTCTCCATCCAGCAGAATAGCACCCTGGCAACGGACATATTTGAACATTCCTGCTAAGATGATACAAATTGGTACAACATACTAGTTCATTAAAAATGTTCTGTTCACAATTATCTATTTATCCAGTTACATGTGAGTCGACTAAGTGTCGTGAACCTTAAGTGGGGGTTTTCTCAAAATGTGGGAGGTGGTAAGCCAAAGTAGCTTTCAGTCCTTCAGTTGTATTCATATACAAGCGACTTGTCAAAAATCAAAAAAGTGGTCGTGTCTGTTGTCGTTCCCCTGTGAGCACTGTTTACAGGACACCGTTCTCAGGCACGTTGCAGTGTTCGTAAGCCTGTCAGGTAAAAGTCGCAGCAGGCGGCGGCGCGTAAGGTGGTGCCCGCATCACACGGACTGCCTGAGTGGCCTCGGCGCGGTGCTCGTCTGGCGTCTGAGGACCCTCGCCCTCAAACAGCGGGCAGCTGCGGCTGGTGGAGCTAACGGTCTGCTCCGACAAGTGCCCGCGCACAATGGGCCGCCACTCGTCGTTTGCTACAGTGTTCGCCGCCGCCCAACGATATCTGCACCCAGGTCTGCCTGCCGCGCAAGTGATTAGGCCTGCTGCCACTGCAAGTCACATTTTATTGATGGTGAATTTCTGTCGGGAGCCGCTCTAGGCCATACTACGGATTGCGCAGTCGCTCCAGCCAAAATTGTAAGTAGTTTGTGAGTCTAGGGGCCGATGAGTTCAGCACTTTGGTCCCATAGGTTTGGAGGAAGGAAGCTTGGAGCTTAACGTCCTGTCAACAGCGTGGTCATTAGAGACGGAGCTTACGCTAGGAAGGTTTGGGTAGGGATGTGGAAGGAAATCGGCCGTGCCCGTTCAAAGGAACCATCCCGGCATTTGCCTGGAGTGATTTAGGGAAATCACGGTAAAAGCTAAATCTGGATGGCCGGATGTGGATTTGAACCACCATTCTTCCGAATGCGAGTCCTGTGCGTTACCACTGCGCCACCTCGCTCGGTCCCATAGGTTTACAAACATTTGAACGTTCTGTGGCCGCATTTGAGCATAGTCACCGCACCGGGACTCTAACCTGGACCTCCAGCTTAAAGCGAGCGGTCGCCTTAACCCGCGAGAACTCGCGCCTTAAAAGGTTACGCGATCGATCGCGTGTATAACATTTTTCTGACAGTAAAATAACAGTTTATAATGTACTTAATGTGTCTAAATAAATGTTTATAGTTGCGTTCATAACAAAACACACATATTTGACTATTTACAGTTGATAAAATACCGATGGTTTGAAAATTACTGTGAGCAAAATGCTCACGCGCAAATCGTCACGGGTTAATGCCATCTGGGCGCACAGCGTGTATCTGAACTTGTATGCTGAGCTTGCCGAGATTATGGTCACAACGAGCCAAACAAGTTGGAGAGACATTCCGAACGTACAGATCTATATTAAACATGTGAAATATTCTGAACGTGCGCACCAGCGTTCACTAACGAGAGGCGAAAATTACACCTACGTCACACGCAGAATATCCGGGCACGTGCTATTTTCGGTACAGAGACAGATGCCATATCGCATGTCGGTAGAAGCTCACATTTTAGTGGATTTCGTTTTTATAACTCTCAGGTAAGGTAAACCAGTCAACAATCAGAAGATTGGTTTGAACACCACAGTGCTTTACTAAGCATGGTCCTGTTTGTAGGTTGTATGCCGTTGCCTTCCTCCGACCTTCGAACTGACTTACCCAGCCAGTTATAGGGGGACCTACAGTTTAACGTGGGTTCCGAACCACGTTGCTACTCGCTATGTTTCACATCAGCAAGACTGTCAGAGGGGAAAGAAGTGGAAAGTGAAAGATAAAAATCCTAAGACCTGGCAGGGATCGAACTCGCGACCTTTGGATTTGTAGTCTTGCACTCTGCCACTGTGCTACGAAGCCGCACTACTCTCAGGAGTATATGCCATTTCAAAACAAGGCAAAGCAACTGTGTGCTGTGACGATCTCGTGAAAACAAGTTACTTGCTGTAGTAAAGTGACTAATAAATTTGTAATTGTTGAGTACCAAAATATAGAAGTCAAACTCTTGTCATCTTTAGTCCCCTTGTATTCTATACGGTACACAATCGAAAATTACATCCATTCACGCTGTGCAACTTTTCGCAAGAACGCCGACTTTATCGTATTTGGTATATTCCACACAACAACCAATTAAGAGCAACTACTAACAAGTGCCTTATGAGTGAGCGACATTCAATCAAGAAAGATAGATCCGTGTTATTAATTTAGCATTTATTTCTTGCCAAAAGATATAAATGTCCATTTCACATGCCAAAACAGTAATGGAAGAAATGAACTGTTCAACATGGAGAGGAATGGGTTGTTAAGAGCTAAAAAATGTGATGTTCTGAGCTTAATGTGTTACCTAGCCTATTTCAGAAATAAATTGTTTCAAAAATTTCATATGTAAGCATATTCTGCAATAGTTTTTAAAAATTGTGAAAGTTTATTAACTTTGTTTGCAGTATGTTTTTTTTAACAAAAATATGTAATGAGAATTTACGATTATTGTGCTTTTACCGTCTGAAGACGATGATGTGACAAAAAGCAAAAAGAAAGTAGTAATTATTTTTCTTTGTGTATCACCTTGTCTTGTTAGCAACCTGAACAATCGCATATCATAAATCGCCTGAAACGATCTATGAAAGTTAAAAATACATATAAATTCTTGAATATTTGACAATCTTCTAATTAACGGCTAGTTGTTTTAATTTACTTTATAAATCTGACTCCCGGTCTTTAAAGGTTAAGTATAAACACACACACACACACACACACACACACACACACACACACACACACACGTTGAGCCCAGACACGTATCATTCCGATCGACAGGTAGTCTATCTCTTCCTTCCACCTTTCTCTATTCATCTGGTTCTCTCGCTTGTATATTATCCGAAGACACTATTCGCTATTTGCATGATCAAATGGATGTCCGAATCAGCGAAAGATTTGGTTCCGTGGACGTTACAACACGTACTAACATGGGTATTTTAGCAGGGATCGACACCTGGTAGCACCATCTTAGATATTTTGTATGTAAATGTAACCATTTGCATGTATTCCAGATATCCCTGATTCCATAATAAATATTGAGCATACCTGCCAACCTTCGAACGTAAAACAATAACAAGATTGTTCAAAAATCAGGACGATGTTAATATGAGCAATAAGATAACTAATGTTAGCTATATAATGGTTACAAAAACAAAACACTTGCTCATAATGAGCAAACTGGTCCAACGTATCCACTGTGACATTAACCGGAATAAACATTCGCTCACAGAAAATCAAACGAGTACCCAGATGCCTAACAATTATCCTCATTTCAAGAAAATAATGTTCAAATGTTTGTAAATCTAAGGGGCTTAACTACGTTGGCCATTAGCCTCTGAGCTTACAAACTACTTACACAAACTTAAAGTAACTTATGCTAAGAGAACACCCATGGCCGAGGGAGGACACGAACCTCCGACGGCGAACGATCGCGCGTGCCGCAGCTGGGCGCCTTAGTGCGCACGGCTCATTTCAACATCATGGTATTTCTGAAATTATTTCAAATTCTCTTTCCTGTTCGTTGTCTTCTGCAGCAAGTATTATATTTTATAAGCTGTGATGTTTTAATTTATGTATGCTTGAGTGAATTGACATGTTGACTTGCTGTTTTATCAATTTTCAAATAAGGTGACCAGCTTATAAAATGTATACGACCAGATGGTGGTGGCACAGTCATCCGAAACCGGTCGTCATTAACTAAATAATTTGCGACATTTCAAGAGTATTCAAATAGTATATGTCCACGAAATAAATGTGAATCTGGATTGCCTGACAGGCCACGGCCTATTTTTTTGCATCTAAATGTAATAGGCTAAATCATACATCACTTTCCCACTGAGTAATATGTAAATATCACACAAACTTCAAATAATGAACCGTTCCAATATTCTATATTGCACTGAAACTGTTGCGAAAACTGCTCCTTTGCCCTCTTGAATACATCCCACCGAATCAAAATCCACGATCATCTAAAACAGCAATTCACACAACGCTGCATTTCCGCAATTAGTGTATGAATCTAACATTTGTACCTATGAAATTGAGCAGGAAAGAGCAGAAATAACCGATATCCCAGGAGACCCGACTTATTATTTCTTTGTGTTTCCATTCGTATAGTGATTGAAATGGAGTTCAAAAACCTTTAGATATATTTTTAATGTGATCTTAGATTTCATAAAATTGGGAGAAATAACGAAAAATTCGGTTGTCGGGAGAAAAAGTGATAAATCGGGAGACTGCTGTCTAAATCTGGAGAGTAGGAAGATATGCTTGAGTAAATTGTGAAACATTGAGAGCATGTACTGACATATTTAAGCCCGGGTAGAAATATCTTGGACAAACGTGATCGCCACGACCGCGAAGAAAAGATCCATCCGCCGCTAGAAGCGAATTTTAGGTTATGGAGTACAGTGACGGATCCAAGAGAAGGGTCATGGGGATCATGACCTTCCCCAAAAAACTATTTACGAAACTTTTACGAAAAATTACGGGAATATTTGTTTTTGAAACAGATTTATTTATTTTTCTACATCACATTTACCACTTCAGAAAGCTTCATGCCGGTCGCGGTGGCCGAGCGTTTTGCGGCGCGCCAATCACGTTCTGCACGGCCACTACGGTCGGAGATTCGAATCCCCCCTCGGGAATGGATATTTGTGCCGTCCTTAGGATTGGCTAGTTCATCAGTAGTTGGTAAGTTTAGGGTCTGATGACCCCGTAGTTAAGTCCCATAAGCTCTACAAACATTTGAACATTTGATTTTTGAAAGCTTCATTTTATATTGTTCACTTATGTCAAAGCGTCTTACAACACCTCGTCCTCCGTATTCAAATAATCAACATTACTCTTCTTAACACACTCGTATAGCCACAGTTAGCATACCTAATTTCAACATAGTGCTAAGAGAAATGCTATGTTCACAAAAAATTATTTTACAAAATTGCTATTTATTGGTTAATATGCTGAAGAATGGTGGTATTTTTTGTCGACGAGATGTTAAACCGAATCTTACTTCCATTTTTGTGCTATTTGCTGGTATATACAAATTATTAGGTATTATTACTGTAATTAGTAGTACATTAAAATGTCATACGTATGGTGAAAAACATGGATTTCAAATATTTATATTAATATAATTATTATTTTAGAGTTATTAAAATCTAAATTGAAAGTATCTCGCCAAGATATACTGGGTGATCAAAACGTCAGTATAAATTTGTAAACTTAATAAATCACGGAATAATGTAGTAGAGGGGTAAAAATTGACACACATGCTTGGATTGACATGGGGTTTTATTAGCACAAAAAAATAAATTAATAAAAATTTCAAAAAAGTCCGACATATGGCGCTTCGTCTGATCAGAAAAGCAATAATTAGCATAACAAATTAAGACAAAGCAAAGATGATGTTCTTTACAGGAAATGGTCAATATGTTCACCATCATTCCTCAACAATAGCTGTAGTCGAGGAATAATGTTGTGAACAGCACTGTAAAGCATGTCCACCGTTATGATGAGGCATTGGCGTCGGCTGTTGTCTTTAAGCATCCCGAGTGATGTCGGTCGATCACGATACACTTGAGACTTCAGGTAACCCCAAAGCCAATAATCGCACGGACTGAGGTCTGGCATGACGAAAGTGGCGGCTGAGCACACGATCAGCAAAGGACACAACTTTTTATTTTATTTTAACAAAACCCCGTGTCATTCCAAGCATATATGTCAATTTTTACGTCTCTATCTACATTATTCCGTGATTTGATAAGTGTTCAAATTTATACTGAATTTTTGATCAGCCGGTATTTATCAGGCAGCATGAGAGGAGGGCCGAAAGCCACACCACCTGTGACCCCCTCCAAAATCTAACCCTGGATCCGCCCCTGGCGGAGTACGAGTGAGTAGAGACTGCCCAAGAGCGGGCAGCGGGCAGGTAGCGCAGCGCGGCTGGCGGGCCATTAGCGCTGGAAGGCGTCCTTGGCGGCGCGCGCTTTGACCAGCGACGCGTCCGCAAATTCGGCGGCAGCGGCGGCGGCGCTGTTTCTGGCAAACAAGCGGCTCCCTGCCCTGCCCTGCCCTGCCCTGCCGCCGTGTCCGCCGTCGCCTCGGCTTGCGCACACCCCTGTAAGGGCTTCCGCCGGCTTTGTGGATGCCTGCGTCAAGGTCCAGCCTCTCCAGGACAATGCCGACTGTCAAAATAGGCCGGCGGCGGCGGCTGGGCGGGGCGGGAACACGGTGGCTGCAAGAACTCAATCTGCCGCCGGCGTTACAAAATCAGTGTCTCCATCCCCTGTTTTCTTTTAGCCACATTACGGCTTTAAATTCAAAGTAGCGCCGATCAAGTATCTAGGCATAACGATCGAGAAAGATAGCAAATGGAATGACCAAGTCAGAAAATACAGGAAATATTTCCGTAATCCAATAAAAATACAAGTGATGAAGAAAAGACATTTAATTCATGTTGTTGTGGTTTTCAGTCCGCAGACTGGTTTGATGCAGCTCTCCACGCTACCCTGTCCTGTGCAACTCTCTACATCTGAGAATACTTACGGCAACCTACATCCTTTTGAATCTGCTTACTGTATTCGTCCCTCGGTCTCCCTCTACGATTTTTACTTCACACGCTTCCTTCTAATGTTAAGTTGACAATTCCTGGATGTCTCAGAAAGTGTCCAACCAATCTACCCCTTCTCTTAGTCAGAATATGCCAGAAACTCCTTTTCTCCCCGATACAGTTTCATCATTCGTCTGTAGCACCACATTTCAAAAGCTATCAACTTTTTATCTGAACTCCTTATCGTTCACGTTTCACTCCCATACAACACTACACTCCAGACAAATGCTTTCAGAAAGGACTTCCTAACATTTAAATTAATATTGGATATTAACAAGTTTCGCTTCTTTAGAAACGCTTTTCTTCCCATAGCCATTCTGCATTTTATATCTTTACTTCAGCCATCAGAAGTGTGTGTGAAGTCAGGTGTTACAACCGTGGGCATTCTAATTTACATGATGCAAAAGTATGAAGACAACGAGTAAGCATAGGATTTGTTTGTTCACATATATAGTTTAGTTGTGTCTTACAGACGGGGACCTTTCAACATTTTCGAAACGGACAGAGAATCTTATTGTACAAAGTCTCTTAAAATCATACATTAAGCGGTGCATTATTGTAATATGATGATCATCGAAACCGTTCAAAGATGTGCGATCTTGGCCTACAATCCTTTACAGAATAATAAAAAAGTACCTATCTTATGGAATATGTAAATGGCTAATGATTGCTGAAAGTAGTTCTGGTACGTTTCGTTATTATTTGGTGACAAGTGTGTGGGAATAATGGTCTCTCGTACGCTGAGGTCTTAGACCGTCCTAACTATGGCAGTCACGCGGTTTTCCGCCCCCTCTCCTCGTAGCTTCGCACCGCTACGAGGGCTCGGCAGCCTCATGAATTTCAAACCGGAGCATTACTGGCACTTCGGCGAAGGCCTTCGCCTCGGCCGCTGCAGTCGCTGGTTCTATGAACGTGCCGGTCCGTATCTCGCTGCGGTCGCGCATTAATTCTTCCCGGACCTGCATTCGGATTGTACGAAATCACACGGAAAATTTGCTTTTAATCAATTTACGTCCTTACTGGCGGTAGTTACCGAGAAAATGGCGTTATAATCGGTACGCTTCCGAGGAGAAAGGTAACCGCCGGTGTATTTTTATAGTCCCTGCCTCAACACGCGTTAGGTGTGGCACTTTAGCGGTTCTTTGCCTGCGTAGGTATTGAACTTACAAAACCGCAATGTTCGAGGAAATTATGCGTGTCATATACACACAGTGACAATGGCTCCACATTCCCTAAATTTATTTGTATGTTTTTTCCATTGCTGGAGGCGCTATACGGATCAAAATTAATACTAAACTTACAGATTTTAAAAATTGTTCAAGGAGTCTAATGAAAATTACATAATTCGGAAAGTACTTTCGAAAGAACACGAATATTTGGTACGTAGCCGTTAAGAGCTGGTGAAAGGAGTACGTATAATTTTTCATCAAGGATTAAAATATCCAACTGACTATGGAAAAGTGAGCAGCTATCAATTTTTGACCCTGCGAATCGACCAGGCGTTATAGTAAAATGAAATGCGAAAGCAACAATTCTAGGTGCATTTATGTCTGCATGGTTCATTTGCAGTAACACTGCATACCTGTTAGCTACAATGTCACAAGTACTAGATCTATGATGTCAGCATAGGAAATCAAAATCATTTTGTGCTAATAACGTTATTTCCTTACGTTTTTATGCAAGACAAATGTAACGGGGCTAGAGAGAGAGAGAGAGAGAGAGAGAGAGAGAGAGAGAGAGAGAGAGAGAGAGAGAGAGAGAGGAGATTGACAGCGAAATACGTTTAAGAGTAAATGTACATGTAGAAAAATATTTCTTTCTTTAGGGTAATTATACGTTGAATGTTCCACAAGTGGTAAACCGTGTTTGTTAAGTTTTATCAATGACAAGCAGAAAACATATGCAATTGGAATCTAGATATGTCAACGACGCTGTAGTTAAGAGCATAATCATGTATTTGTGTTGATCTCTGTGAAGGTAGACCCTGAGGTGAAACAATGCAGTAAATTATAGTATATAAAAATATAAATATATATATAATCCATCTCACGGATTCCGTTTTCCTGATCACAAATGGGATGGCAAACCCAAATCTATCTTCCTTCTCAATCTCGAATATGATTGCGACTTTCCGAGTGTAACATGTGGTATGAATCGTCCCTCGAACAGCTAAGTTCAATTTTTCCCTCGGGACATTCACAACCGCCCATTTTCATCTTCGATCATGGAATCCGCAGCAGTTGTAAAAATTCAAAAATTTTCTTTGTGTAAGATATTCGCTTCCCGAGTTTCGACACCCGTGTCCCATCATCAGATGCTTATATTGAGTCCCTGCAACTGTTACAGGTAATTATATTCAACAAGCCGGGAGGCAGTTTAATTGCCACAGTGGCCGGTGGAGGGCTGATGGGGTGTTCGGGCAGTTCGACGCTGCCCTGTGGATCGATATATCGCTCCCTAATCGCCCAACACTGTCTCCCGGCTTGCTGCGTGTACTAGGAACGCCCTAGGGTAAGGTGGTACAAAATCGACATAGGTACAATTCCAATCAACAGTCTCGTGGTGTTGGCAGCACTTGCCTTTGTGTGGCATTGTAGTGTAGCAGGTTTCTACAGTTCCTGTCGTTTTCAAGAAACACCACTTTGTGCTACGGAGATATACATTTTTTCCTGTTAAGCGGTAAGTGAAGCTACTTAGTCTAACGCGCTCTTATACATTTTCTATTTAAGGGTGACTGGATTCCCTGCCAAAAAAGCAATGTTTGGTACCACAAAGTATGCCTTGGTGCCCGAGGAAAAAAGTGATTTTTATGTGTAAGGTGCCACTGATCAAAATTTTATCAGGAAGTGATCACAATTGTACCTAGTGTGGTACATTTTTGATCGATTTCTCTCAATTCTATAACCTTTGTGTTTATATCAACATTTGTAACTGTCTAATATTCATGTTACATATTCATTAAACATCCAAGAACAAGTATTATAGTTAAAATTACTTCTTTTCTCAATATATTTCCATTTACAATAACATTTGTCCGAAATGATCACAATTGTACCACCTTACCCTAGTGCATGTTACATGTTACATGTAACAGTTGTATGGACACACTATATTCACCTTATGATAAGATACCACGGCGGAGCGGCCGAGCGCATTACGGCGCTATGCTACGATGCGCGAGGCCGTTCCCCGTATTGGGTTCGAATGCCCCCTCGGACATGGATGTTTGTCACGTATTTAGTATAAGCTAGTTCATAAGTAGTTTGTAAGTTTAGGGACTGATGACCCCGTAAGTTAAGTCCCATAAGCTCTACAAACATTTGAACATTTTTGATTATGAGATAGGTCTCTAAATTCGGGTAGTGTATGCCTTTAATAAACAACTTTTTAATTCAACGTACCGGATTCCGAGGAGAAGGGAAACCACAAAGCAGTGGACCAAATCGTCAACTGTGCTAAAGAATCACGGTAGAAGAGAATGGCTGGCTGGCCACTAGGATAGCAGTGGATGAGCCAGTCATCCCGTACACACTAAAGCTGCCGGTTGGAAATAGGACTGACAAGACAAAAGGAACAGAAGATTAAAACTGAGTGGTGGGCACCCAACATTAAATCATATAATAAAATCCACTAGCACGAATAAAACCTAAAACACTGTCAACCATAGGGGCATCTTCAGCTAAAAGCAAAGGAAGCTCAGAAGGCAGCAGCTAAAAGTGGACAGTCCACCAAGACGTGGACCACAGTCAGCAGAGCGCCACAACGGCAGTTTGGCGGGTCCTCTTGACGTAAGAGGTGGCCGTGCGTGAGCCATGTATGGCCTATACGCAGACGACAGAGGATGACCGAGTCCCTTCAAGAAGGCCTAAGAGGTCTTACAAGCTGCTGTCGAAGACTTGATCGCACGGAGCTTGTTGGGCGTTCTTAATGTCAACCATTCTGAGTTCCAGGGCATGGATATCTTGCGGTGCAGACCCAAGCGGATGTCCGTTTCTGGGGTACCGATATCCAGACGCTGGGAGGCGATGGCCTGCTTGGCAAGCTGATCAGCTCGTTTATTCCCTGGAATGTCTATGTGGCCCGGGGTCCAGATGAAAGCCACCGAACGGCCAGACACGCCAAGACCGAACACAGACTCTTGGATGGACCGCACCAGATGGTGTTTGGAGAAACATTGGTCGAGAGCTTGCAAGCCACTCAGGGAGTCACTGCAGATGGCATATGACTTCCTGGGGCATGTACGGATGCGGCCTTGAGCACGAAGTACAGCAATCAGTTCAGCAGTAAATACGTTACAGCCAGGAAGCAGGGAGCGTTGTTCAATGTGGTCGCCATGAACATAGGTGTAACCCACTCTGCCTTCTACCTGTGGTTCCGGATACTATTATTGAAGCTAAGTATGTGTAGAAATTTGGGATCGTGGTGCTTTCAGGGTGAGAGTCATCTGAACTCAACTACAGTACTGACTAACTAAGAAAAACTTGAGTGTTAAGTGTCTTACCTGTCTTGAAGAGGATGATGGCCCTGAGACAGGCGTACTCGTGCGCGTCGACGGCCATGTGGGCGAACCTGAGGAGGGCGTCCTGGAAGAGTCTGAGCTGGTGCAGCAGCGCCAGGGACCGCCCCGAGCCCAGCAGCGTCGCCATCTGCGCCACGTCCAGCGGCAGCATCAGCTGCGCGGCGCCCACCACGAACAGCTCGCGCCAGCTCTCCTCCAGCAGCGACAGCTGCCGGCACCACAAACACAAACACCTTAGCGTTCACGTCATCCAGTCAGTCGCCGACATCTGGAAAAGTCACTGGTCATCTACTAGACAGTGGACCTGCCGCAGTGAACAGTGGTTCTTGAGGGAACTGCCAGCACTGGACGAGGTCTATACTCCGTTCACCGAGACGTACTGTAAACACACTGAAACCCGTGACCAGGGATGGACAAAACAAGGTCGTCCGCTCAATTTCGCTGCATCCGTTTCAGGTGCAAGGTCGTTGTGTGTTTTGTTACATAGCAGTGCTCTCAGAAGTCAGACATTTCCCAAATCTGCATCTTCGCTTACCACTGCAAGTACTTTGTCAAGTATTGGAAATTTCTTACGAGAAACTTTTCTTCGTATCGCATTTCAGTCAAAGTCATCAAGACGTTCTGAAAGCATATATCATATTTGCTTTTTTCCCCCTTGGAGGCTATCAAGTGTGCGTGGCTTTCTATTGACTGTTTTCATAAAAATAACCTATCAGTCATCGACTGTCATGGTCACAACAGCTGCGTTTTATACACACTAGGAACAACTGTTTCTCCGAAGAATTATTTCTTTGAACGCTTTTGGGTGGACTCAAATTGAATGATGACATAATGAGGTTACTCTTACGTGATACCAATGAGAGAAGAAAAAGACAGTCTATAAATGGTGAATGTTATTGTAAACCCTAATGCTTAAGTTTCTGTTCAGCAACTGGTCCTTTAAGAAGAAGTTGACAGTCAACACCTATTACCACTGCTACATAACAACACACACAACGACCGTATACCTGAAACGGATGCAGCTACATTAAGCTAGCGTCCCTGTTTTGTGCACCCCTGGTCACGCGCCTCAGTTTGTTTACTGTACGTCTCTCGTTTAGGTGAACGGAGTATAGGAAGGAAAGAAGATTATTGTTTAACGCGCCGTCGACAGCGTGGTCATTAGAGACGTTGGACGAGGTCTAATGCATAACCGTCAGCTGAGCGAAACGTCTCAGAGCAGACTGTAGTGTTAAGTCCTTAGATTCCTCGGGAATCACTAATCTCCCCATGACCAAAACTAGCATTTATACTATACTTTTCTGTCTGCTGGAGAACAGACGCTGTCGTTTGTAGTGATTGTTCTAAATGTCGATAACTTCGTCATTAACATACATTCCTGACCATCCTAAATGTCATATCGAGAAACACAAGAGATCGTAAAATGTATTAGGGTGATAACACCATTGATCAAAGATCACATGATTTCAGGTACAGTCCCATGTGAAGAGAGGGTGATATATTGATCATCGAGCATTACCATCTTTTTTGGCATAGCCGCTGCTACAGGCCTCGGCATTCATATGAAGAGAGACTGGATGTGTTGTTGTGATATAAACGGCCAGGCCATGCTCCTACCACATATTGCCAAAGTTGATCTGGCGTAGCCGCGGGTCGTGAATTGGGCGAGTGGTTTACCAAACAAGACACTTTCGATGGCCGTCGGACAACTGGCTCCAACACTTCAGACATGCAACGCTAGCTGATTAGCTTGTTCGTAGCTTTCTCGCGAGTCAATGTTCTTTCATGAGACAAGTACTGCACCTGTCCCGGTGTTCAGCGAAATAAAGCGATCCCTGAAGAAGACCACAAAACTCCATCTGAGACATTTCCCTTGTTGTCTAGTCTCTGTTTACCAGAAAGGTAGCTACAACATTACTGTCTGTTTTGGTCATGTGTAGATTATTGGAACCTGAGGAATCTTTCATCATGT
Organism: Locusta migratoria; assembly: GCA_026315105.1. Taxonomy (NCBI): domain Eukaryota; kingdom Metazoa; phylum Arthropoda; class Insecta; order Orthoptera; family Acrididae; genus Locusta; species Locusta migratoria. Next base: position 108,763,233 of record CM048745.1, read on the forward strand.
AACTTCGTTATTGTTCATCAGATGGTTAAGCATTAGACCAATCACAGTATTCAGACATTTTTAGCAATCTGAGGAAGCACGGGACCTGAAAAGCTGAGTGTCGCCCAACACCTTTGAAGTGTAATATTAAGGTTTATAGGCAGAACTTTTAAGATGTTTAAAGGTTTCTGGTTTAATTTATTACACCCACTACTCTTAAGAGAACTGGATATCCTATGGTGAAGCCTTTCTATCATATGAGTAGCACAGGATGTCTGGGTTGATGCAGCAACTTCAGATACAGTATGTTCGTGAGGAATAGGGACACTTGTTACATGATGCAAAGAAGCACAACTCCAACTTGTCAGATGATAAAATTTACATTTCCTCGACAGATACGAATTATATTTTTCCATAAAGTAGCGCTTGTATACGTCATGTAAGCGCCCATATCATTCTCCATAAGATACTTTTAAATGTATAGAAACCTAGGTGTTGGAGTTTTTAATAAACTTTTTTACTGACTGGCTGTTCATTTCCTCCGCGAAAATAACAAAGAACTTTCAAGGCAGGGTAGACGAGTTACGAAATGTGATAAAAGTACGGTAGATTACTTTTTTAGTAGCTATTAACAAGCATTTCACGTTATCCTTCCTAGAGCGTCATATTAGAACAGTGACCGAGACTAGTAGACTGTTGTTGCATTTACCGTGTCTATTAAGCTGTTTCATGTTGCAAAAAATGCCAAACAAACGAATAAAATGCAATATGGTTATGTTGATAATGCTGTAAATGTGATATGGGCTATTTGTTGAAATTGGGATTCGTGAAACACGAATAATGAGAGAGAGAGGGGGGAGGTTTTTTTATTTTTTTTATTTTTTTTCTTCACATGTATCGTTTTATTCCAATCTTTATGAAATTTTCATACTTTACCTTCGAAACGAAAGGAAGATTCCTACCAACAGAACCAAATGGTGCATGGCAACAGAAGATTTTTAAAACCAGTAGTATAGCAATCACAATTACGTAGGTAGGTATATGTAAATTTTCATAGACAATGGAAAATGAAATGTCGACAAGGAGGTGGAGGAGCAAATGCATAGCTTGAGGATGCCAGAGATTAGCATTGGGATGAGTCACTAATGAGGAGGAAGAGGGGGAAGAAGAAATACTCTGTTAAAGCTGGGTTGTCGGATAGTTTAAATTAAACTATTCGCCGTATTTTTTTATCACAATCATAGTTTTCAGAGCATTTGGAAAGTTGGCTGCTGCGACTTACCTGGTCGTTCATGGGCAGCGCGGTGAAGGGGGAGATGCTCTTGGCCCACTGGACGTTCATGAAGAGCAGCCGCGCCGCGGACTCGCAGACGGCCTCCAGAGAGCGCAGGGCGAACGCCGGCGGCAGCAGCTGAGAACAACACACGCAGTCGTATCACTGGTCTGCCGTCAGTAAGGCTAACACTAGGCACTTGACCTAAAAAGGAATAGCAGCACTGGCTACGTCACAGGAATCACAGCTCTCTTAACTCCTGCCGGGAACGTACAGCAGAGCAGGAATATTAGCCCTACACATTGCGATGGTAAGAATACCTCCTAATATAGCGTCTGTCCTTTTGCGCGGCGGCGTGCAGCAAGTACACTGGGTATGGGCTCAACAAGTACTGGAAGCCCCTTTCAGGAATACTGAGCCATTGTGCTTCAGTAGCCTCCCTTAACTGCTTTTGTGTTGGCGGTGTAGAATTTTGTGGATGATGTCCAGTTTATCTTCCAAAGGATTTACGTCTGACGATACTGGAGGTAAAAAGCTAGTAAACTTGGCTCCGTGCCACACTGCAACCTCCTATAATTTTAATTCCCAGAAAAGACTACTATCCGACATGTAGAACTACTAGTAGTGTTCTAAGGACTATTTTCAGTTATATATTTTTGACGACGTTAGAGTCATCATTTAATGAAATAAATCTCACTTTGCGATAGTTATGGCTTCACTGTACGAAGTTTAGATGTAATACCAAAATGCGGGGAATGAAAAATTGTGCCAGGCCGGGATTCGAACCCGGGATCTACTTATTAGGCAGACGCGTTGATCACTCCGTCACTGAGGACACAGTGACCAGCCCACCTGGAGAGGACTCTTCCCTTCACGTCTCCGGCCACACCCAAATCTCCATTCGCCACGCTGTCTCTTTCCTGTTACCACAGCCTATTTGTTCTGTAGTGCTCGCAGCCACAATACCGTATTCCCGCATCAGGAACAACAGACCATAAGTAATCGAGACAATTGTCAGGAGCCCAGCCTCGGTTTGTATACTATTACATATTTTGACGACTTTACAGCTTTCATTTAATGAAATAAATCGCAATTTGCGATCAATTATGGATTCACCAAAGTGCGGCGTATGAAAATTTGTGCCAGACCGGGATTCTAACCGGGATCTCTTGCTTACTAGGCAGACGCGTTGACCACTCCGCCATCGAGGACACAGCGAAATGTTCAAATGTTTGTAAATCTATCGGACCAAACTGCGTCGTGATCATTCCGTAGCTTACGAACTACTGAAACTAAGGTAAACTAACCTACGGACGACACACACACAGCCATGCCCCAGAGAGGACTCTAACTTCCGACGGCGAGCAACCGCGTGCTCCGCAGCGAGGCGCCTTAAGACCACTCGGCTACTCCACCGCGGCAGGACACAGTAACCATCCCGACTGCAGAGGAGTCTGCAGTCGGGCTGGTCGCTGTGTCCTGCCGCGGTGGAGTAGCCGAGGACTTTGTAGTCGGGCTGGTTACTGTGTCCTCGGTGGCGGGCACAAATTTTCATTCGCCGCATTTTGGTATTCCATCTAAACCTAGTACAGTGAAGCCATAACTATCGCGAAGGGCGATTTATTTCATATCTATTTTCAAGTCCGGTGTTGCTCCGCAAATGACCCCAGATTCAAGGAGCAACAGATTACAGCCCATCGCTCGGTACGTTAAACGGGACCAGAGATTGGCGACAGATACGATCTAATACGCAGTAATGATAATTTCGTGTGGCTCATTCGCCTGGTGCAAGTCTCAATTGGACGCCACTTCGGCGACTTGCATGTCCCTAGCCTACCCCAGTTATCCACCCGGGCAAAGGGGATCGTCCCTAGTTAAAACGCAGTCTGAAAAAAATCCGAGGTCCGACCGGGTTTTGAACCCGCGTCTCTTCGGTTTCCAGTGTAGCGCTTTACCCCAAGACCCCGGGCCTCACGTAATACGCGGTGCAGCAGGTAATGAGTGGCTTACCTTGATGGGCGCGATGTGGGAGGAGTGCAGTGCGGCGGCGGTGGCGGCGGCGGCTGCGGCGGCCGCGGCGGCCATGTCTGCGTGGGCGGCGGCCGCCATGGCGGGCGGCGGGGGCGGCGGCGACCCCTGCCCCTGGCACTGCCCGTGCGCCTGGCCCGGCTCCTTGAGGTAAAGCGCCAGCTGCCGCCGCAGCGTCGAGTTGCGCGGACCGCGCTCGTGCTGCACCGCTGCCGAAAAAAACACGACACACTGTCAGCACACACCGCTACAGGGTAGGAGAAAGCGAAGCAGCTCAGTTTTATAGCCGACCAGTCAATGAATCGTAGGAGACCTGTCCCTGATTAACCATCAATTGTAAGTGTATTTTCAATACATCCATTTTGTGCAGGAGCCGGGATTCGAACCCGGGACCTCCTGCTCACTAGGCAATTGCGCTTTGCACTGTGTAAGGAATATATAGAGGGCCTTAGTCTTGAAGACAATAGTCTAGAAAGGGAAGACGAAGTGGAGGAAGATGAGATAGGAGATATGATACTGCGAGAAGAATTTGACAGAGTGCTGAAGGATTTGAGTCTAAACAACGCCCCTGGGGTAGATGATATTCCGTCTGAACTGCTGATGTCGTTAGAAGAGCCAGTCATGAAACAAATGTATCACCTGGTATGCAAGATGTATGAGACGGGGGAAATACCCTCCGACTTCAAAAAGAATACCCTTATTCCAATTTAAAAAAAAAAAAAAAAAATTCAAATGTTTGTATAGTCTATGGGACTTAACTACGGGGTCATCAGTCCCTAAACTTACAAACTACTTATGAACTAGCTAACACTAAGGACGGCACAAATATCCATGCCCGAGGGGGGATTCGAACCCCCGATCGTAGTGGCTGTGCAGACCGTGACTGGAGCGCCTCAATCCCCGCGGCCACCGCGGCCGGCCCAATTTCAAAGAAAGCAAGTGCGGACAAGTGTGAAAATTACAAAACTATCAGTTTAATAAGTCATGGTTGCAAAATACTAACACGAATTACTTACAGACGAATGGAAAATCTTGTGGAATTCAACGTCGGGAAGATCTGTTTGGATTCAGGAGAAATGTTGGAACACGATAGGGAAGACCTACGTTTTTAGCATTTGTCGATTTGGAGAAAGCTTTTCACAATGTCGACTGGAATACACTCTTCCAAATTCTGAAGTTAGCAGGGGTACAATGCGAAGATTTATATTCAACCTATACAAAAACCAGACAGCGGTTATTAGAATCGAAGGGCAAGAAAGGAACGCAGAGATTGAGAACGGAGTAAGACAGGATTGTAGTCTATCCCCCAATGTTGTTCTATCTGTACATACAGCAGGCAGGGAAGGAATGGAAAGCCGGCCGCGGTGGCCGAGGGGACTGAGGCGCTCCAGTCACGGTCTGCACGGCCACTACGGTCGGGGTTCGAATCCCCCCTCGGGCAAGGATATTTGTGCCGTCCTAGTTCGTAAGTAGTTCATAAGTAGTTTGTAAGTTTAGGGTCTGATGACCCCGTAGTTAAGTCCCATAAGCTTTACAAACATTTGAACATTTTTGGAATGGAAGGAGAAATTTAGAGATGGCATTAAAGTGTATGGAGAGGAAATAAAAAAATTGCGGTTTGCCGATTATATAGTAATTTTGTCAGACACCGCAAAAGATCCGGAAGAGCAATTGAATGGAATGGAAAGTGTCTTGAAAGGAAGAACTAAGATGAACATTAAAAAGAGTAAAACGAACGTAATGGAATGCAATGTCAGAAAATCAGGCGATGCTGAAGGAATTAGATTAGGTAATGAGACAAAGTAGTAGATGGATCTTGTTATTTCGGCAGCAAGATAACTTCTGATGGCCGGAGTAAAGATATAAAATGCAGAATGGCTATGGGAAGAAAAGCGTTTCTAAAGAAGCAAAACTTGTTAACATCCAATATTAATTTAAATGTTACGAAGTCCTTTCTGAAAACATTTGTCTGGAGTGTAGCATTGTATGGGAGTGAAACGTGTACGATTAGGAATTCAGCTTTTGAAATGTGGTGCTACAGACGAATGATGAAAATTAGATGGGTAGATCACGTAATTTATGAGGTTGTGCATAACCAAATCGGGGAGAAAAGGAGTTTGACATATCCTGACTAAGGGATAGATTGGACACATTCTAAGACATCAAAGAATTGTCAGCATTAGAAGGAAGCGTGTGGGGTAAAAATCGTAGAGGGAGAGCGAGGGACGAATATAGTAAGCAGATTCAAAAGGATGCTTCGACCATGTCCGAAAAAAACAAACAGCGCAATTCACAATTGATCTCCACCAGGTTTACCAACAGCAACTCTAGTGTTGCGAACCTGACGATTTATTGTGGTATAAATATGCAAGCAGTCGCTTTTTTTGGACGTTTTATTTATTGTTCCGTAGCTATTTTGAAATCACTGCAGTCTTATCATAAGTGACAACGTTACAGTTCCTTGTACCAAGTGTGGCTATTCGTGTGGTGACGGATTATTGTTTCACTCTTACTAAATCCGTTAGTAAATCGTGTCGTAGCCCTTGGTATTGTGCAAACAATTAACATTGCAGTTTCACTGTAAAAATTAATCTAAGTGTAGGTGATCGAGAAGTTAATTTGAAATAAATTACAAAATTTGCGCAGACAAGAAAACGACCTGACAATGAGGCTTTGCAAACCATCTACTGTAACAAAAATTTGCTTTTTGACGTGGAAGAAATGCCGTTCAAGCGAACGTGCATAAGCCTGCTTCCTGTGCTTCCGCAGGGAATGGAAAACAGGGTTATATAGCGGTCTCTGGGGTGGGAGGAGGGGATAGGATAGATCGTTCTTTTGTGGGAACTGCCTCTGCCAGCCAGCAGTAGCCGACGCATTGTCTGCTCACCCCGTGAACCACAGGGGGCTTCCAAAGTAGTGCGCGCCCGCCACCGGAATCTCATTAAGTGTCTCATCACTGCCTTTGTGAAGAATCACACGGTAATGGGTCATTCGTAACTATTGCTCACTGTCATTCTGGAACACGTGATTGTTGTCAGTGCATGACTGGGCAAATGAAGGCTAATACTGTACCGCATTAAGTCTACGGTTTCCGCCAAATGACCCTGTAGAAGTGGGTGACCTCTGACTCGTGCAAGAACTGCAGAAGGTCTCCAAACATACACGTGAAACGGCTTTGTTCTCTTTAGTACCTAAGAAGGGTCAGTTTTTTAGTTGACTTCCAGAGCATATCGTCACAGAGACGTTATCCCGAAGAATAAATAGTTGATTAATTGGAAATGAAGATTAAAACAGTCTAAATCGAAATTTCGAATTTTATTGGATTTAATTTGTGGCGGCGGTGGCAATCGGCGCAGCAGGCTGTACAAACGTGTTCTGCTCAAAGTTGCATTTTAGTGTAGCTTGCAACATCATTATATTAAATTCTACGAAAGATTAAAAGTAATACTCAAAATCGATATTCATTGCTCTAGGAAGCAGACAGGCAAGGCGAAAACCAGTACTGGGAGATTGTGTAAACCTTTCGATAATATAGATACTACTGTTTATTGTTTTAGCGGAACCTAACATGGAGCAAGTAATGTTCCATGTTGAGTCTCGATAAGTTGAAGCTTATTCCAAAGTGAAGATTTAGAAGCACATTTGATAAATCTTATGTATTAAAAGAATCTACGAAAACTATAGTCATTCGGCCAGACCAAACTACCCAGCCGATTTCCTTCATTTCTGTTTTAAACAAAAGGTATTGATCCACAGATATGTCATGAAGTATCAGAATTTACATAGTATCGCTTTCTTTTTTCTATACTCAAACGCTATTTCCTCCTGTATTTCTTCTGGGGGCTGTCCTTGCTTTAAACTAAAGTCAGTCAGTCAGGCCGTTCTATCCTACCGATATCCTTCATTTTTGCTTTAAACGAAAGGCATTCATCCGCAGATTTGTCATCAAGTATCAGAATTAAGTCTTTCCGTCCTTCATTTTTATTCAAACACAGCACCCTTCTGTCCTTGCATGGAGTATTTTAATCGGTTGTTTTACGATATCTTCGGTTCTAATTAAGGTACGCAGTTCTTTTTTACTAACACGCGGCGGATCAAAGTATTTCATTTGCGCTTTTAACCACTTGCATTGATTATTCTGAAGAAAGCTATGCGAGAACAATTTTACTGCCGTTTTTTTCGAAGTTTTTTGGTCATTCCACTGACGCGTAGTATTCGCACGGGTCCTCTAGTTACTTTCTTATCGAAACGAAGTTATAACGCACCATGTCTCTAATGACAGACGTACAAAACAAATACGCAATATTTGAATGACACTTATCTTTACTAGCTTTTATTTCTAGGTTTTTAACAATGTCAGATATGGTCATAGATTTTGGAAATATAAAGCGCATCGGCTGCATGATAGTCCCATATTACATGGACATACGACTGGTTTCGTACCTTACTGCCATATCTTCAATGTACAAATATTTGAAAACCTATTGGACCAAACTGCTACGGCTATGAGTGCTTAGACTTACAAACTACTTTAACTTACAGTAAGAAGAATATACAAACCCAGGCCCGAGAGACGACTAATTTCCGGCGGGAGCTACCGCCCAGCCCGTAGTATGATGCCTTGGACCACGCGGCTGCCACATCTTAAACATAATGTTGGCTATCTGAGATATATATTCACCTGGTAATGTGGCTACAGGACAGGAAATCAGTCGTGTGTCCAAATGTTTTCATACAACCGAAGCGATAATTATTTTTCAAGGTGCCTAATGGCGCTGTGGTTCCCTCGCAAAATAGTCAGTTTGCATGTGATACTCCCGCCAAGAGAAGCTATGCAATTTGCAAGAAGTGACCCAAACAGCGACGAACATCTTAACACTAGTGTAATAAGACAGGATAGAAATTTTTTTGTGGGCTGCTCATACAACCCATCAGATCACTATGAAAGAAATGTGTACGTACAGCCGGCCGCGGTGGCCGGGGGGACTGCGGCGCTTCTGTCACGGTCTGCACGGCCACTACGGTCGGGGGTTTGAATCCCCCTAGGACATGGATATTTGTGCCGTCTTTAGTGTTAGCTAATTTATAAGTAGTTTGTAAGTTTAGGGACTGATGACCCCGTAGCTAAGTCCCATAAGCTATACAAACATTTGAATTTTTTTTGTGTACGTACCGAATATCGTTCCGCGGGAGTGTGATCTGCCATCTGATATTGCATTCCGGAGGAAAGTTTCTTCTCAGTTCCGCAGTGTCACGAGGACAGAAATACATGGATTATAAATTTCACACGACAAAAAAGTAATATCTGTCAATAAAAGAAAGTTTGGATACGATGTCGCTGAAGAGAAAGTGGGTTGTTTAACGGAGCTATCTGAACACTACGATGAACGGTCACACTATGTGTGAGCACAAGTACATTTGTATAGGCCCATACGTGTGTCACTTCATTGCCACGACCTATTACTGTGGACCTCGGTACAGAGAGGTACACATGAGATTTTTGTTGAATGAGAAACACCAAGAGCGACATTACCAGAATAACATTCGATGCGGACTGTGAAAAGCTTTCGGATAACTCAGTTGGTAAGAAAGTTGCAGCAGAAGGCAAGAAGTTTCCACTTTTAGTGAAGCAGGAATTCATAGCTTTTAATAAATTACTATGGTCATATAACACATATATGCAAGGTTGGCAAAGCAAGAAATGTATTTGTGCGCAATTGCTCTACAGAGCTGTACAAATATATTAAAGGAATGAAATGAAATATCCGAATCTTTCATCGGCGTAGAAACGGAGGTTTCATGCTTTTATTAAGTCTGTATATTGAGGAAATAATGAAATGATTTCAGAAGAAATTTGATAAGGGGAGAAAAAAAAAAAAAAACAGCTGAAAGCTTGATGACAGCTTTTTATTCATCCGAGAAATATAATGAAAGCTGTAAGATCAGTTTGACAATTGATCGCGACTTTGAGAAATGTCGTAAGCTGAACATCTGAGTAAAACACTTTACAGCGTGGTCTGACAAAATTACGAAGGGAGATGCTGAAAGTAATATAAGCGATCCGTTGCATGCCCGACAAGATCATTCTATAGGGGTATAAAATAGTCACTAAACAGCAAGAAAGGCTTTCAAATGTAAATGAATAACTGTCGCAGCTATGAAACATTGCTGGTCATTACATGCTTGTCCGCCTCCCAAGTCCACGCAGGGGGGCCGGGTCGGGACTTTCTCCACTCGTCCTCTTGTCCTCTTCATCATCATCATCATCATCATCATCATGGTGACGTGGCGTCACCTAAAGACTTGCACCAGGCAGGCCGAACACGATGCCAGTTGGGGTGTAACGGCCCCAACTGCCACACGAAGTCCTTATTAGATGGTAAGAAAGTGAAGTGCCCCCCTCGGGCATGGATGTTTGTGTCGTCTTTAGTATAAGGTAGTGCATAAGTATATTTGTAAGTTTAATGACTGATGACCCGCAGTTAAGTTCCTTAGACTTTACAAACATTTGAACATTTTTGAAAAATTTCGGCACGACAATAGGATAGAACGGTTGGTCACATACTTAGTAACTGAGGGAGGAGGAGGTGTGAATTATAGTATTAGGTTTGCATACAGTAGCAAGTACAAGTGGGCGTGAGTAGCAACTGGTCATTGCCAGATGGAGAAGTCTGCTCAGGATAGACTGGTACAAAGATCTGAACAGCCTCTGGTGGGGTGACCACTGTTTATTATCACATGACATTTTTGGAAACATTTTTGTTCCACTTTTGAGATAACAGCACTCTTGTTTAAATTTACATATAAACAAAAATTATTGCACTCTATACTGTGTTTATGTCAACTAGTTTCGGTCCTTTTTTGAACCATCTTCAGGACTTTACTGCAGTCACGCACTGGAAGGCTTCCAAGCATCTGCCCAGTTCCACGACATCAATGGGGGGGGGGGGGGGGGTTGCAATCCTGAAGATGGTCCAAAAAAGGACAAACTAGTTGATATAAATAAAAATCATTGCACACGAAACTATATACGAGGCGCGTCCAGAAAGTAAGTTCCATGTGGATATATAAAACGAATGGGTACAGATACAGAAAAAATATTGATTGTACAAAAATCTACAACTGTTAAACTATTTTTTCTACATAGCTTCCGAAATTCTGTAGACAATTGTCATAGCATGGCACAAGGTTTTGTGTGCCTTTTTCATAGAATGTTGCCGCCTGTGTATTCAACTATGTGGTAACATGTTCTTTCAGCTCGTCATCATTGAAGTGTTATCCACCAAGGACAGATTTTAGTTCTAAGAAAAGGATTACTATCAGCTTTTTTTTTTTTTTTTTTACGATAATGCCTGACCTCTGACACCGAATGTGACCAAACAATTCTTACGGAAATTTCAATGGGACCTGTTTGATCATGCTCCATACAGCCCGGACCTCTCTCCTAGCGACATTCATCTCTTCTTACACCTAAAATCTGTCCTTAGTGGTCAACATTTCAACGATGATAAATAGCTGTAACCACATGGTTGAATACACAGGCGGCAACCTTCTGTCAAGGATACATGCAAAAACGTGTGGCACGCTATGACAAGTACCTACAAAATTTCGGCAGTTATGTGGAAAAGTAGTTTAAGAGTTGTAGAATTTTGTGCAGTAAAAATTTCTTCTGTATCTGTGCACAATTTCATTTCATTACCAAACGGAACTTACTTTCTGGCCGCGCCTCGTATATGGCTTGGTTGAATTGTAGGTGGGAGTGTAGAGGTGTGCGGGAGACTCACCGTCCTTGTTCATGCCGGCCTGCAGGCACTTGTGGAGGCGGCAGGCTCGGCACTGGTTGCGGTGCGTCTTGTCCACGACGCACGAGCCCTCCGCCTTGGCCTTGCAGACGTACTGGCGCGCGCGCCGGATGGACCTCTTGAAGAAGCCGGCGCACCTGCACAACACGAAAGCACACACGTTAGTCCAGTCAATGATGCTTTGTAGAGTGCATGGAATACGCGAGAATTTTGGACTTCAGGACTTTGTTAGGGATAGTTAGGAGGTGAACATACTAAAAGCCTCGCCCCTAGAGGGTGAGCTAAAGCGGGGAGGGCGGTAGGAAGGTTTTGAATTTTCTATAAAATTGTTTCTATACATAAACGTCGAATTCCTAACTGTTTTCCTCACTAATTTTGTCAAACATTTACTTCTAATGACTTACTCGATCGCTTCTCAGAAAATTTGTCACAGAGAAAGTTGTAGAACATTAAATTTCCTTCAATTTGATATGCACATTTGCTACCGTATCTTCAGCCAATCATTTATAAGATGTGGGCTCATTTCCGATGTTCTTCAAGAAATGAGTGTTTTGAGTGGCTCTGACGATTTTATCATATGAAACGTGCTAACAAGGTAAATAACACTTTAACAACGACAAATGAACACTAGGTTACACGACCCATTTCCTGTATGTCATCAGGCCGTCTAAGGAAAGAGTTCTGAGGAGGTAGGATAGAACCTGGAAATACTAGCAGCTTTACTGTCATGGAAGCTCACTTTGTGAAGGATGAATTACAAATGAGAATAAAAAAATATATAAAAAAACGATTTACATAGTGTAGAACAACTGTATTATAATAGTTTATTGAAATTTCCTATTTACGAAAACATCTACAGATATGTCGATAGAATTGGACACTATGCACTTATCTACGTATCTTTCGTTCTTTTGCTTTTCGCCTTGTATAGAGTTAGGACATAGAAGCTCATACGATTCAGTGATGATGTACTTTTCTGAAATGCTGTTCTATTCTTCCACGCTGGCCATCTCGACAAGCCAATACCTCTGGGTAAAAACTAGGACTGCCACTTCAGCTGGCGACACTGCCAGTTCAGCACTAATAGGAAGAGTCCTCTGGAGTGGGCTCCTTGTGTTTACGAGTTTGAAAACTACCGCAGACGCACACATGTCGCCTCATACAGTGGACACCCAGCGCCACAGGGTTAAAACAAATTTTTCCACCATCCCTTCCTGTGGTGTGTCACTCTGCTGTACGGTGGAAAGTTCTCATCTGTTTAAATATCAGACTGCAAAATCGCATGTTTTGGCTTCCATTACTTACCTGCTTTATGTCTGTAAATATGGGAAGTTACTCAGTTGTAGAGATCATATGTTAAACTATTTGTAAACCTATAACTGGCTTAGTGAACGGCTCTGAGCCCTATCATCTTTAAGTAAAGCACTGCAGTGATCAACCATAGAAACGTTTCGTTTTACACTTAACTTTCTTATTTCATTCATTAACATTTCCTTCCGGTCGAGAAAATAAGGAAAATATAGCTTTAGCTGTCGATGGCTCCAAGTGAAGTAACATTTAATAATAACCTGTCTGATGGTCATGTCTATATGAATGAAAAAATAAAAGTTTGTGAAAAACCTGTAATCTCTGAAGGATTTCTTTGAAATTTAGGAAGGTTTTCAAATACCTAAATATATACGTTTTTGCGAGTTGATGTAACAGTTAACCTGCTATACAAATTTATATAAATTAATCTGTGAATTCGAGGGCTTAACGTTATGTTAAAAATTAAAAGCATTCAGTCAACAAGGCTCCTTGTCAGATATCTGCTAGACAGGAAATTGTCGAGGGGGAGGGACGACAGGGAGATCATGGAGAGGAAGGGGGTTGAGATAAGAATAGACAGGAGATCGTATGGATAGAGGGATGGGGAGAGGGAGGGGGAGGTGGAGGTGGGGAGGGCAGAGGGTAGGAGGAGATGCACAGAGCGAGAAGGGAGGAGAAGGAAAGGGAAGGGGCATAGAGATGGATACACTGAAAAGGAGGGCGTGTAGGTTATATATCCAATTTCCATTCACAAAGCATTGTGTACACATATTAGAAATGTGTGCTTTCTCTTTTCTTTCTTGTCCTTTTAAACTGTAAGGCACCATAGGTTTTAGCATAGCATTTTTAATTGAGCGTAAACAATATTTAATACAGATAAATACAACATCAGTGTGAGAGAAGAAACGTGGTCAACCAACAACTCACCCATCACACGCGAAGATCCCGTAGTGCTTTCCCGAAGAGTGGTCCTGGCAAACCTTGCAAGGAATGTCGTACAGGATTCGGCCTGCAAAATAAACACAGTTTGCTGGTACTAACGATTGCATTTTATCGGGGAAGACAAGGAGAAGCAATGAACAGTCGAATACACTAATAATATTACCTGACATTACCGGTTTAGGAGGCGATCTGTTGGTTATACATTCTTCAAAATGAAACGCCAAGATAGCGAATTAATAATTTATTTATCGACGACCTGTTTCGAAGGACTGTGCCATCATCATTTGGTCATATATATTTTATATGCTGATTATCTTATCTAAAAATACGTAAGTTAAAACATGAGAACCCTTTCTGTCACGGCGGGATTCAAACCACCAACCGTATGATTGTTATGCCAGAACTACACTGATTATGTAACTATTTTAATTATTGTAACTTATATATATTTGCAAAACTTCAAAGTTGATATTCTCGAGAATGTTTTAGAGTTGTGGCGAATGGCTTTGGCTGATATTTGAGTTCTGAACTTTACGAACCATAAATATAAAAAAATTTCTAAAGTCCGTTTCCCATGTGTCACTCTGACATCTGTCTTGGCCACGATTGATTTCATGCGGTCATTCTGTTTCATATGGCTTCGTATGTTGAGGTTCAAATATTTTCGGTCACACACATATACACACACTATCTCTTTGGTAAGCATGTTTCCCCCCGTTACGGAAAGGCTCAGGTGACAAGCTGTTGGCTCATCCTCGCCCGCACATGTTTCCAGCTCGCCAGGACGCTGCTAGCCTGCGTGAGGTACACGCCGCGTAAAATGTTTCCGGGGTAACGCGATATGTTTTGGTAGCGCGTCTTCCGCCGCGGGCAGGGAGACCGGAAAGCGCGCAGATCTCGCGCGCCCCACGCCGCGCGAGTGTTCTCTAAGCGGCGCCGCGGACCTGCCGCTTCCGGCCCACAATGGCACCTTCCGCCTTCCCCGGCGCTTCCCTCTTGCGTCCCGGAAGCGAGGACTTTGCGCGCGCCTCTCGCAGCCCATTGGCGCGGCAGGAAGTGCCATAATGGAGCGCCTCGGCCGTTTCGCCGCGCCCCGGCTACGCCCACCAGCCCGCCCACTTGTTGCTCTCCCCTCGCCTGCCAGGGGAGACTCAAGACCCGCCGCTACCTGCAGACGCCCTCCAGAAGCCGACAGCAGCGCAAGGCGTGACTTCACCAGCGAGACTCGTCCGTGAAGGGCATTCACCCGCCACAACGGGACTATCAAAAGTACACTGAACTGAAAACCTCCTGGCATATGTACATATCGTTTATTTCGGCTAAGACGAGGTATAAATTTTCGTCAACGTGATGTCCATCGTATAAGACACAGGTGGGCAATGAGCGAGCCGCGCTCTCGGAGCCGCCTGCCTGAGCGGGAGCAGAGCGGCGAGCAGCTGGCGTCCATCACGTAGTCCCTGCTGAAGAGACTAGATGGCATTATGCGCAGCCAACGCGCTAACATAGCCGCAGAAATGCACCTGGCTAAGTGCGTTATAAAATAATTTATAAAGATATTAGTGCAAACTCTTTAGTATCCAACTCGAATGAACAGATTCCACTGCTAGGGGCATCTCCTGAAAAAATGCTGTTATGTTTATAAGTAAGTAACTTATAAACATAATACTGGAAACTCTTCTCTAAAACGTCCAGTGCGTGCAGTCGAGCAAGCAAATATCTTATAAAGATAAGAGCGATTTTTTGTTTTGTTTCAGAAGACACCGCTAACAGTACCATCTGTGTGGTGTCGCACAAGTCTAAAGTGCGCGCCACTTACTTTCGCCGCGCGCCGCCATGCACGCACGGCGCGGCGTTCTTACGGCATCAGCCATGAGCGCCGTCTGCTGCAACTCCGCTCGTGGCCACCACTGAACGACCTCTTTCACTTGGGACTGAGATAGGAACCAGTTAACACTTCGGAATCAGATAGGCACCAGTGAAGACTTGGCTATCGGTTAGGCACTAGGACTCATCACTAGGCAGGCCTCTAGCTCAACTACGTATCAGCATTCTGCAGTACTGAGATATGTAAAAGTTAAGTATTACTAAGTCTCTAAGAAATATATATCTCGTTCTAATTTACTCTAGTGTTTCTAGTTTCTGCTGTCCCACTGGCCGGTCACCTCCTACCTGCATCCTTTATTCCTGTGTCGGTCTTTCTACTCGGCCACCGACACCTACGACGGAAACGAGACACAAAAGCGGCGACGAGGCTGGGACACAATCTGTTAGTTCGAATTTTGTACTTCAGGGTTTTCGTTATAATCTATGATAATACGTTGTGGTACAGAACGCTATGGAGTAGAAATGGCTAGTCAAATCGGCGCGGTAAAGTGGCGTTCAATTTTCCAGTTCAACTCTACTTGGGAGTGTGATTACTTGTTCACTGAAAGCGAAGGAGCAAAATGTTTGGTATGTGGTAAAATACTAGGCATAAAAAAGTACAATTTAGAACGCCACTATAGAACACATCACTTCAACCAGTATGGAAGTGTAGAAGGCGAAATGCGACTTAATCTTCTTAATAATTTACGCGAGGAAGGAAGTAAAGGTATGTATTATAATGCTTTACCTACTTACGAGATAATTTTATCACAGTGTTTTGTTTAATAAAACCAATTTTCCTTTGAAATGACAACTCTTAATTTCTTACAAAGGAATGTGATGCCTCACCCTCCGATGCAGATGTTCTTGCTAGTTAAAGAATAGCTTTGCTGATAGCCCGTACTTCCCGACCATTTTGTGACGGTGAATTTGTGAAGCAGAGTTTGGAAGTCTTAGCGGACGAACTATGTCCACAGTTATCACGTTCTTTCGCAAGTTCGAGTCTGTCGCGGCGTACTGTAACTCGCCGTATCGAACGTTTGTCAGGTGCGCCAGGAAGCATGCAGACCTCTAGCGGCAACTAGGATAACTACCGGCCGAGCGCGAAGGCTGCTCTTTTTCCGGCCTGAGCCGGAGCGGTGCTCAGTGAGCCGATTTGTGCCCACCTCTGGTATAAGAAGATCAGTAAATTTAGTATAGAACAATGATAATTTGGATAGCAGTACGCGAACGGTTTCGTGTAATGAACTTGACTAAATATGAAAGCGTCGTATCGGCTATTCAATTTTATGTTCAAATGTGTGTGAAATCTTATGGAACCAAACTGCTATGGCCATCGGTTCCTCTTCTTTCACATTAATTAAACTCTGTTATTCTAAGGATAATACAAACATCCATGTCCGAGGAAGGACTCTAACCTCCGGCGGAAGCAGCAGCACGATCAATGACAGGTCGCATTAGACCACACGGCTATTTGCGCGAAGCTCAGTCTTTTGGATATACCCGCTCTGCAGAAAGGAAGTTTAGGCCTAACGTCGCGTTGAAAATGTGGTTATTACAGAGTAAGGCTCCAATTATTTTGGATAAGGATGGATTAGGAAATTGGCCCAATACTTTGAAAGGAACCATCCCGACATTTTCCTGGAATGATATTGTCACGTTGAAATGGAAGCAGGCTTGACTTCGAAAGCAACTGAACACAACACTTATACTGAAAGCACGTCTATTACGAACTCAAGATACACGCAGCACTGACTGCCTTTCAGGCAGAGTGCTCTGCTATTTATTCACAGAATTTACCAGAAATTAGAAGAACAGTTAACATAAGAAACAAGTAGAATTTACAAGTGAACATAAGAAACATGTAGAACCTTCTGGAATTGTTAATTATAAAGAAATAAATTTTGCCGGCGGGCGGGATTGAACCAGAGATCTTCAGCACCGCAGTCCGTAACGCTATCCCCTGCGCCACGCCGGCAGTCGGTGTTCGTGGTCTCTCGCGGCATTGCTCCCTCTCTTGGAGAAACAGCGACCCGCTGTTATGATCCCTGTGGAGCCAGCTGCAATGTGTCATGGGTCCTCTGTATGACAGTTCAAGAGAATCCTTCTCCACGATTATCGACGACAGACGTTCCTGTCGTGGCTTCGTATGTGACGTCTGACAGGCGGCGTATGACACGATACGGCCGCGGTGGAGTAGCCGAGCGGTCTAAAGCACCTCGCTGCGGAGTCCGAGGTTGCTCGCCGTGGAGGTTCGAGTCCGCGCGCGCGCGCGTGTGTGTGTGTGTGTGTGTGTGTGTGTGTGTGTGTGTGTGTGTGTGTGTGTGTGTGTGTGTGTGTGTGTTTTTGTCCGTAGGTTAGTTTACCTAGGTTTAAGTAGTTTGTAAGCTACGGACTGATGACCACGCAGTTTGGTCCGATAGATTTACAAACATTTGAACAATTTTTGAACACGATACGGACCGAAGTACCGCTTCAATAACTTTTCTGACAGTCCAACCTTCCGTTCAGGGGTAAAAATCCCCTGTCCCCTGCGCCGCGTCGGCAGTCGGTATTCGTGGTCTGCTGGCGGCGGTGGCCGAGGGGATTGACGCGCTCCAGTCAAGGTCTGCACGGCCACTACGGTCGGGGGTTCGAGTTGCCCCTCGGGCATGGATATTATGCCGTCCTTAGGATAAGGTAGTTGATAAGTAGTTTGTAACTTTAGGGACTGATGACCCCGTAGTTAGGTCCCTTAAGCTTAACAAACACTTGATTTTTTGTTCGTGGTCTCTCGCGGCAATATGTCCAAAAACCTGAATCTGTATGGCCGGAGGAAGGTTTTAACCTCCGTCCTCAGGAATGGGAGTCAGTGTGGTATCCACGTCGCCACCTCACGCGGTGTACCAAGTACAGAGCGCGTGGCTGAGTCACTCCTGACATTAGGTGCAACCTGGAGCGCCGGCAGTTGGTAGCTGCGGCCCACCCTCTTTCCGCTCGGCTGGCCTACTCCTGGTCCAGCCAGAGGGGCGCCCCTATAGGTGGGAGCCGGACTACCGGGCCACACATGTCGGCGCGGCGAGCACATCCTGTGGGAACCCGCGGCGGCCCGTGGGAATGCCGCGCATCTGTCGCGGGACACGCCCGCACACGGCGCCCAGATAACGCCAGCGCCAGCGCCGCGTTTTGTTTGAGCTGGCCCTACCTCGTTAATAAGGGCGCGCGCTTCCTCTGCCATTGTCCTCTAATGGACGCCCGACCTGCCCTCGCCACGCAGCGTCACGCTGCTGCGCGTCGATTGCGTGATGTTGGTTAAAGCGGGCCAAGCGACGGGATATCCCTCCCCCCCCCCTCCGGTGCACTGAGTAACTTGACACGTCATACCTGGCCTTTTCTATAGGTGAACGTTCGCGTCATTCTCCTCTGAGTTTTAGCAGGGATGGTTTATGTGGTGAATACTCAGAACTAAACCTTGTCTCGTCCAAAGACACGGCGTTGCTGTGTTATTCATTCGTTTCAGAACTTTTCAGATCAGACCTTTGCTTCACTCCTCATGGGATAGCAGCTGGAAAGCTGCACCGTCGAAGAAACGACTGCACCTTGGAGTTTATCTTTACGCCCTTCCCGGAGAGAATCGCCTGTCCTCTGTCCCCTCCGTATTGGACATTGTAGGCTGACCCATGGATTTCTTTTACGCAATGGCAATCCACCTCAGTGATTTTGGAGCCGTACAATCCGTGGTTCACATTCTGGTTGAATGTCCTCTCCATTTGACACTTCGTGGCGACTATGGCCTACCGCCTTCGTTGCCTCTAGTTTTGGCAGATGACCCACGGATGATTGGTCGTGTTCTTTCTTCCTCCGTGAATGTAGGTTTTATTCTCAGCTCTAGGACTCGCTTGGTCGGGGTGAGTGGATTTGTGACTCTTTGCTGTTTGCAGGGTTTAGAGCCTTCTCTCCCCCCCCAGTCACCAACTCTTACTTTTTAACGTCGTTTTATTTCTCCCAACTCTGGAGCTGTGATCTGTTGACCACTATGCAGTTAGTAACTTGTGGTTTAAAAGGTTGTGGTCGCTTCCGGAGCTATGGATGCGAACACTGTAGCTTTCGCTGCCCTAAGTTGGTTTTAGTCTTGTTGGTGAGATGATTTTAATTCGTAGTGGAATGGTCTTTTCGCTTTCCCACATTTTTCGTTGGCCCCCACATCTGTATGAGATTCCCTCTATGATTTTTTTTTAAATTATAAATAAACTAATGTAAAGAACTTCAGGTGACTAATTAATGTTTCTCGACATATAAACAAATATTGTGAAACAACTAGCATCGCTTTTTATTTGAAAAGTAGCCACAGTTTTAAAAGCCGGCCGCGGTGGCCGAGGGGACTGAGGCGCTCCAGTCACTGTCTGCACGGCCACTACGGTCGGGGGTTCGAATCCCCCCTCGGGCATGGATTTTTGGGCCGTCCTTATAATTAGCTAGTTCATAAGTAGTTTGTAAGTTTAGGGACTGATGACCCCGTAGTTAAGTCCCATAAGCTATACAAACATTTGAAAACAGTTTTTAAAGTTCAAATGTTTGTAAATGTATCGGACCAAACTGCGTGGTTATCAGTCCGTAGCTTACAAACTACTTAAACCTAGGTAAACTAACCTATGGAAAATACACACACCCATGCCCAGGGACGACTCGAACCCCCAAAGCGAGCAACCGCGCGCTCCGCAGCGAGGCTCTTTATACCGCTCGGTTTAAAAGTTCCACAGCACTTCAAGGTGCTAGGATCAACGAACTGTGAACTGCTTCTGCGTGGGGACAACAACGGAAAAGAAGCCAGGTTAGTGAACACGCACTGACGATGCATGTTGTTCTACGGCCCTCACGTGCAAAGTAATTAAATCTTGCGACAATGGCACGAGTGTGGTGGTAACACTTCTGAGGGAATGTGTTAGAGACACATAAGTTACAAAAAACCTTCCAATTACTTTTGTCAGTCTCTTTACCCACCTTTAATCTTTGACCTCGCATCATTCGCTTCGCGTTCGTCGCTTACGAAGTATTTGTAGCGTGAAAAGCAACGCGTCTCTCCTAAGCAAATGTAGTGTTGAACGTTCCGTTGACATCGTGGTCATTAGTGACGAAGAGCCGCGGTTTCTAAGGCCTCATGCTATGGACAGGAGAGCTGTTCCCGCCGGGGTTCGAGTCCTCCCCCGGGCAAGTGTGTATGTGATTGTCCTCTAAGTTAGGTTAGTCTAGGGACTGATGACCATAGCAGTTCGGTCCAATGTGTTTACAACAGAGACGAAGACTCAGCAAGGAATGCGTTGTGCGCGGTCAGCTGTGTTGACTCAGGACACACTATCTCGCCGGTGATCAGCACGGGAAGGTCCGAGTGAGGTGTCGCGTAGCCCGGCTACCGGCGGCACAACAGCAGCAGGCGGCAGCTCTGAGGGAAACCCGTGCCGCCGCTGCACAAAGGACGATGCCTGCTGGCAGTAAACACCCACGCCCCCACCGCGTCGCCATAGAGGAGAGGGCGGCGTTTCGGCGAAGGCAGGGCGCCGAACATGGTTCCTGTCTTTGGTGCCAAACGATCGAGACGTGTCCAGTTCGCGGTTATACTATGTTCTTGCTGTGACAATCTCTTGTCACCATTGAATTGATTCTGTTACGAGAACAGGCAGCATTCCGCAAAAACAAAGGCGTCATTAAGTAAAATTACAGCTTGGGTGCTCGTGCATTCATTTTGCATTACCCTTTGGGTTACAGCGTTTAAAAAATAGTCCAAGCAGTGAACTTACATAACTCGTGGTTCAAAGTATCTTGCAATCTAGGAGAAAACATCCATTATAATTATTAACAGTACTTGAGCTGTAGAAGCTTCAATATTATAAAACACAAATTCATTAAATTGATAATTAATAACGCAAAATTTTAAAGAAGTTAGACGACTGAAGAATATTATAATTTCACCTATCATTTGCCTCTCAGATAGATGTAACCTTTCTGTGAACGGCCTGATTCGATCATGCATGTCTTTTTCTAGATGCTGTCTCTAAGTTGTTAAAGTGTACAAATATGATAGGAATTCTAGATTAGATATGCACTTTTAGTTTTTTCGACAATGTCCTTCCCATTTGCGGACTGATGACCTCCGTAATTTTGTCCCCCTAAAACATCCAAACAACATCATCTACCCATTTCGAGAACGAGAGCTATTTTTACCGAACGGAAACCTGAGGAACTCTTTCGCGATTAAGTCAAAGATTTGTGGTGTGCTCTCTACCAATGCTGCCTTTGTCAATCTTTCAGGAACCCCTTGAAGTGCTGATTATTTATACAGTGCCGTAGCACTTGGCAACATCTTCCATTATGGCACCTAGTTGCACTGCTTCAGCTGACAAGAAACAATGAATATATGTATAAAAAAAAACAGTGCTTCACTGGAAGGCTCCCAAGCACATGCCCAGCTCCACATCCATGGAGTTGCAATCCTAAAGATGGCTAGACTGTTTTTATACGCAAATTTAAATAAAAGTGTTGTTATCGCAAAAGTGGAACAAAAATGTTTCCAAAAATATGTGAAAAAATGAATAGTTAAAACATCTATCCGTTATTCACTTTTGAGTCGATTTCTGTATTAAGCCCGGGTACGAGCGCTCTGCGTGCTTCGCCTTCAACTTTCTTGAGATATTTTCCGCGGCAAGACAAAGCCGATATCCACCCACCTTAATGAAAAGAGATTTCAAATAACCATGGCTGTCAGTGAAGTCTGAGTGTTGCATTATCCGGCCAGGGGACTCAGTTCGCATGTTACTCCCCCCCCCCCCCCTCCACGACCCTTGCCAAACGAGCTACAAGCACAACATCCTTCTGGCTACGTCGTGTTTGAGAGACCGCGGAACATGTGTTTCTGACTGCAGTTTTCTCCAAATTTTTCTTTGCGTGTTTTTATTTATTTATTTATTTGATCTTTCTTCTCCATTTTGTGAAAGTGCTGAACACCCAAAAAACTCTCGCGGGGGCTGTACGGAGTCGGTGCCTGCTGCTAGACTTCCCGGGTACGTTTCGTCATCGTCGGGCCATGACGACGAGGTGCCGAGAATCGAGGCTGCACCCTGAATTAGTGAAGCGAGTCTCCGGCTGCAGCGTCCGCTTTATCGCACGTCGTAGGCCGACACCTGAGGGGTGGGCTGTGGGAGCCGCAAGCGACAGGCGGTGTGGCGGTCACGGCCCGGCGCACGGATACACGGGGAGTCTGCGGCATCGCGGCCGCCGCCATATGGCACGGCCCCATATGCTGCGGAATTCCCACGCACGGCATATGGCGCAGGTAGAGGGCAGAGCATACAGGTGCGGCGGAAGCCCAGCCGCCGATTAATCCGGTGCTCTACCGTCTGCCGCTGCCGCTGCCACTGCCGCGACCGAGCCTTCCGGAGGGGGCGCGTCTGGTATCAGCGACCGCGAGCCACGGACTGCTGCCGTAGTTGGTATTTTGAAGGGGAGCAGCGGCCGAACAAAGTGAAAATCCACCACTGGACGCCTAGAGGGAAACCCACTAGGTGTACAGATCAATTAATGCTACACTGGGAAGTAGAGTTGGCTACTGAGTTAATGTTTCGACTCAGTGAATCGAGTCAGCGAACTGTTCGACTGAAGGAAAGTACTTGAGCTCGAACAAACATACCAAAATCGTGTGAGAGTCAGTGTAAAGGTCCTATGTTGCATTCGTATTACTCCCGCATCTACAAAACTCTGCTGTGATCCGTCAGAGGCCTCTGCCTGTGCCACGCCGGTGCGCCAGTCAGTACCAGTAGAGATGGTGCAGGGTGCCTCTGCAATAGCCTTTTGTGAGGTTATGTGAGTAGTGAAGCGTCAGATGGGTCGGCGATTGGTAATCAATCCTGCTAATGTATTGCGATTGGTTGGGATGAAGTTTCGAAGAGTGTAGAAAATGAATCATTCGCATGTTTTCTGGTAGCGCATGACAGTGCAGAAATATGACTACGTGTTAGAAACAGATACTGTTGTAACACTAACACACAGTGATGATGATAGGGATGATAATGATTAACAATTCATTCAAAATCAAATCAAATGTTTGTTAAGCTTATGGGACTTAACTACGGGGTCATCAGTCCCTAAACTTACAAACTACTTATGAACTAGCTAACACTAAGGACGGCACAAATATCCATGCCCGAGGGGGGATTCGAACCCCCGACCGTAGTGGCCGTGCAGACCGTGACTGAAGCGCCTCAGTCCCCTCGGCCACCGCGGCCGGCGAACAATTCATTGCAAGTGGTAGTACACCTTCAGTGCTATCTAGAGCACGATTGCAAAGTTTTGCAGAAAAACGTCACCCACCAGCACACTGAGGGGTACGTAATGGCCCTGTAACCAAAAGTTCATACAGAGATGTTTGTTCGAGCCCAAGTACTTCCCTTGTGAGTCGAAACTTGAAGCGCCATTGTTTCGAAACAACGAATCTTTTGATTCATGTATCGGACGCTAGGTACCGTTAACATGCGTTTTGCTGTCCGTCTGCCTGGGTGAGTTCGACACAGCGCCCAGGCGTGCAACGGGTTTGAAGTTGTTCCCCTATCGCGCACGAATCAGCGGAGGTAGCGGGAAGCAGGACGTCTCGTGTTTTGAGTGCCGAAGCAGTGAGTCGACTCACTAGACTCTGATGATCCGTATGTTTCGAAACAGTGAAATGATCCGAACTGCCCATCACTACTTTGTAGTGGGACAAGGACGTACACATCACAAGCCGCTTTATAAGCTCAATTTGTCAAGTAAGCGTTAACATCTGTCATTTCTTTGATAAGATGTCCTGAAATAGTGTTACTAATTTATATAAATTGTGTGTTTAAAAGTTTGTTTATTCCGTTTTATGTCTTTTCAAGAGCGTCACAACGCGGTCAGCAGAGTCTCCTACGCCGGAACCAAAGCTGTGATTGCTGACCATCAAACGTCGCGAGTCGACGGCCATGCGGCGTGAGGAGAAACTGCAGCCCACTGTTGCGCCGTGATCGAAAAAATAATTGAATCTCTCTTTGTAATAAGTTGTGAGATAAAAATTCCTTGAAAAATGTTGTAGTTGTCAGTGTTATATCAAGCTATAGTGATCGTTTTGTATTAATAAATGTGGACGCTTATTGAATTGTATTAAGACGTGTGACTGCTTATTGAAGTGTATAAATGGTTTAGATAGAACTGATTTTGATTTATTGCAGTTATTGCCATATTTAGCATCTCTCCAAACATTTTCTATGACATTAATTCACTTTAGTGGAACTTTACGTTTGTGTGAACTTTAATAGAGATTGATAGTTCATTTAGATATCTTTTTTTCTTTCCTTTAATGTAACCAAAGTTAGAAACGTTTGCAGTAACTCTTGAAATTTTTATTTGGTAGTATCTTCTGAGGGTCAAAACTTGTTGAAATTAGTTCGTGACTCCTGGCTCTTTTGTGCATTAATATATTCGTTAAATGAACTTTAATTCCTCTTTGAGTGTTAGAATTTCTTAAAGAGGAAGAACTTGCTGATAATTTTGTGTGTGTTAGTGGGCGGCAAAAATCGGAATCTATCCACGGTTAAACGAAGCTTAACTTTGCCATACCAAGAACAATTTCTATGCTGTTATAGTGAATACTTGAAACTACTTTAAAGTAAAGATAGTTAAGTTTTCAGGCAGCCTCGTATTGAAGGAGAATGTTTGCCGTCGTCTCACTGCAATTGATACACTAAAGAGAACAGATTTTATCAGAATCTGCCGCAATCGGTGCTGTTTGCTCTTTATCCATATTGATAGGTATTTCGTAAATATACTTTACGTACCTCCGAAACGAGAAAAATCAAGGCAGCGCGCGGCAATGCTGAAATGTCGTCAATCAACAGAAGCGGTCATAAGATGTTACGTGAAATCTGCTGGTTACGACCTCCCATAAGCATCCCATTTTCTATACGTCTCACATAATTAATATGAAAGAGACATGGTGAATATATGTATACAATACCCCTTTTAGTTGCAATGCAACCTATCAATATAATTCCTGTATACCATCTCTACAGCTCCTTAAATGTGCAAACATCATAGCGGGCAGTCTATTTCACCATGTTCTTGGCGGTATGTGTGTAGAAACTATGTCTGAAAAGCAATTTCTTTTCGAGTATTTTGACTAGCTTCCGTAAGTGATGCTAGAAAATTTGAGGTTTCTCTAGTGTGCTGCAGAAACTACACTTTGAAAGTGAGTTTAATTTTTTTCATATGCTTTGTATCTTACTCTGTGTTTACCGAACGCATTTAGTCTGTGTGTACCTTCTATCCAATACGAAAACAGCGTCTTGGTCGATCGTGTAAGACTTAGCACATTTTACCTCATGATTATCAATATAATTTGTTTTGCGCCATCACTGATCTTATATCGTAAACGTTTGTGTCCTCCCTTTGCTCGATGGTTGGCAAAATATTGTTGGCCTGGCCGGCACAATTTATAAAGCGCCTGTAAGATGTAGATCGGTATTTTCTACTATCTCATGACATGGTACAGCCTACCTTGAAATACATAAGTATTGAATATAGCCAATATAAGGTACTGCTAAAACACTCAGACAGTTATAACCACTTCTAAATCAAATATCGTCAACTGTTCGCCAGATCATCCTAGTAATTATATTTTGCTGTAACACAACTACTTATGTGTTGTCTCTATATGGCCTTTCTTCGTACGGTTCCACGATAACATCCAGGAAAGTTATTAAATGGTAATAGGAGTTTTTAGATCTCGGCAGTAGATATATCTTGATTTTTTTTTTTTTTTACTTTCGATGGTGTATTAAGCGATTCAAATTCCGGTAAGTGACCTTATGGCTGCTCTCACGATTTCTGGTTTTACGTTGGGTCTATTGAAGGCCGAGATACGACCCCAATGACGTCATATTTGAGTTAAAGACGACAGTCTGTTTGCAAGCAGAACGGTAAAAGTGCAGTTTTGAGTCCGCGAGTTGTGGTTCATGCGTAGACGTTGGTAACGGCGCGATGAATGACGCAAGTGAATGCGGCCAATCAGATTCCGCGTTTCATGTGTTGTGAATTTGGCCTTTCTTCACATGCTTTTGCGTTCAGATTTTATAATTTCTTGCAGTGTAAATTCAATTAATTGTTTCAAGTAATGCGACTAACAATTTTTCCAGCGAATTTAAAACTTGAGTAATGAACGTTATTAAAATTAATGTTCTCTTTCCTAAGAAAAAGACCAGAAGTTGGTTAATTTGGAAAAATCCGTGTATCTCGAAGTTCCGGTTCTGAACCGGAGATTCGGGCGCTACGCGTCCTCACGTACTAAAAAAAATATTTCTTGTTTAACCTATACCTAACCATCTCCAGGCTAGGCTACAGATAACTTTTTTAAATGAAAGGATGTTTCCAACACTTTCAGACTACTCTTTAACACACTATTGATAACTTCAAAAACAACAGGTCAGCGCAGCCTTTAGGTTAGGTACATAGGTTACACAAGAAGTTTTGTCTCGTAGTAGCGCCAGAATACCCGGTTCAGAACCGCTCAGTGTAAATAATTGCGCTCGAAAAGGCTGCGAAAGTCATGCAATCACCACAACTAAAATAACTGGTGAAAATTTTGATTGCATAGTACAGCCAGTACGCTCAATCTCCATTACAGAACGTAAATATAAATCCCACATTTATTGCAACGCAATATGTTGATCTAAAGCTGTTTACATCCACTACGCCGATTTGTTTACAAACCATAAATAGAAAGTTATGTGGTGTTAGCGGCGCGAACGCGACTGCTGTTTGGCACCGGCGCCGTTGCCAACATGAAACGCCACTTGCGGACTCATGAACTGCACTTTAGCCAGCAGAACATTATGAATTAAGATTTGGTGTTAAAACTGATCTGTAGCTTTTCTCTGATAGTGAGGTATAGGTTAAGTCTGTTTTTCCGCAAGTGAGCGCCGAAAGCTCGAATTTTCGGGTTTTACTACATTACTTATGTGGCTCGAAGACTACTTAATATAAACCAGTACTGTGTCCTAGATGGCGAGTGTTTGTCAGAGACTAGGATGTGTTCACTGCCCCAGGGAAGTGTTACAAGACCATTATTAATTTCTATCTATATAAATGATCTGACGGACAGAGTGAGCTGCAATCTGTAGCTGTTTGTGTCGTCATTGACTATTTTTCTAAATAAAGCCATATTAGGAATTAGAAACAAGACAGAATCACAGATCTCCGAGTTGTGGAATATTTCACGCATGGATTCTAATTCCCATGTTCAGCAGTAGTAAATACTAATTATCAAGATAACATTCTTACTATGCGCAGTTGTGTAATTTAACGAGCAGATTTCCTTACTAAAGGCTTTAATGACTACCACTGGGATTCAGTTTTATTGCTTAGTAATATAGCAACTCTTACTAATTTCAATAACCGTAAATTCAATCGGCACGATCATTAATCTAAAATTAAAGCGCCACCTAACAAATCACCTTATAAAAGCAATACCCGAAGTTGGCTATTCCAAGCAGTGTATAGAACTTACACGAGTGCTGTGATCGATGGTATTTCTGTTGTTTGTAATTTATCACATATTTATTATCTACATTATGCCTACATAATTATTAAAATCGACATATCAATGTCATGGGTCAAAGCTGACGGGTGGTATCTCTGAATTAAGTTATTCCCATTTTACAGCTTATCTTTACTAATATTCCTTCCTTATCCCTACATTTTGGCGAAACTTTTTGCATTACCCTGTAGTTACACGTTTTAGGATGTATTGTAATGCTAATTATTTGTGCTGACGTTTTATAGAACGGGATAATGCGTCTGCGATATACGCATAAAATAAATCTCACATTTTCGACAACTGGTGCGCAATCTCAGTACCGATTTAGGATTTTTTTAGCTGGACTAGCATTTCGTAGATTCGCCCTCAGAGGTGAATTAGGAAGCACAGAAAGGTCACAATGCTTCCCACGGAACTGTTGGTCGTCCATCCGGAAACGGTGGCCGTTGTGTTTCGTTGTGTGTGGATCGATGCGGTCTGCAGTTGGGGGATGCGTCTGAGCGTGAATCACGCCGACAACATGGAGGGCGGCCGGCCGCCAGCATGGCGGACAACGCGGCGTACGCTCTCTGCTGCTCTGTAGGCCTGACGCCCATGACCGCCCCGTACCGCTCAAGTAGAAACGTCCGCCAACACCAACTGCTAGCCCCTTCCAACTTTATCGCCAGTTAATCAACACGTCAAAGGCGAGTCAATATTTGTCTGGCGCAAACAGTGGCTTGAAGGAATTAATTACGGTTTTACTGCGAACCTCTTATCGCGAGTTCCGCAAGGCAAAGCTGTGCTGTTAAGTGAGAGCAGTATTACTTCACGAGAAGGGGAGAACGTCGCAAATTCTTCGCCCTTGATGCCGGAAGTTCTCATCAATGCAATGGGGGAGGAGGGGGGGGGCGCATGAAATGCAGCTACTGACGACACATTAAAATTCCGTCATTTTACTTCAAATTCATATTTTACTGGGCCGACAGCGGAAATGTTCGTAACTAGTCAAGAAAAATCCACTAAACGCCGTTTAATGCGACGAATTTAAAATACGCACTTGCTATTGACGATAGTGTGTACAGAGCACTGGAAAACCATTGATCTCCCAACGGATTATGACGAGATAAATCGGGTTTATAATCGTTTTCCGGGAAGTACTACAAATGTTTCGAGTCTCTGAAGCAATATCGCGAATGAAATCGTAGTTTCTTCTGCTGTTAGTAGGATGTATATAAGAATCGCCTTTTTTTTTTTTTTTTTTTTTTGTAAACTATGTTTATTGAAGAAATGACGTCCGTTAAAATAATTTCGCCGTTGTTGCACCATTCGTTTACGTGAAGTTTAACGAAATTAACGCTGATTATTCTAGTGACGAGGAGAAGTGTTTTAACGAATATTTGCATAGATTTTTGATGATCTCGAGATAACTTGGGATAGCTCCTTATATCCACTCCACCCTCAAATAGCTCCTTAGTAACGTTCAAATATTTGTAAAGCTATGGGACCAAAGTGCTGAGGTCAGCGGTCTCTAGACTTGCCAATGACAAACTTTTATGCTAAAAACAAAAAACGTATCTCATGCCCTAGGAAAATAACATTGAGATCTTCTGAACAAAACCATTTTCGGCACAGAATAAAAATGAATAAGAAAAAGTATGTCTCTTCATTTGTCAAAACACCGACTTCCGATCTGAAGAGCCCACTTCCGGTGGGAATCGCAAGTTGAAAATGTCACCATACGATCCGACGTAGTACACTTACTACTAGGACGTATTACATTTTACATTTCATAAGACTCCCTAAAGTTTGAAGGGTTGGACGGATGGTTTGAAATAACCTGTATGAGCCACATAAATAATTTCGCACAACTATAAAAGTTCCTGTTCCATTTGTAAATGGAGAGACGCAAGAGTAATTCTTTAAATTTTTCTTTATGAGTCTAAATTTATCGCACCTTGTCATCGTAATCCTCCCGTTACATGCATATTAATGGCTGTATAGTAGTTCTATTAGTCATAATTTCTTGGCCTAAACTTTTTGAATACTGCAAAAGTTTGAAAAAAAAAAAAAAAAAAAAAGCTGCTATCTCTTTCTTTCTCCACAGCGCTCACCAAAAGTGTGTCGCAATCCCTGGGGTGATTCCAGTTTGGGTTTACGGGGCATTTTCCTAATATTCGTTTGTTATTCGAACACAGCGGTAACAATGCTTACCTCTGAATTGCTTCCATATCTTCCTTTACCACGTCTCCTACATTCCAGGATGAGCTCATCTCCTCTCGTGAAATTTGTGATTTATGTTAACGGATAAGTTCAGAGTACATTCGTACCAGATCGTTTTATCAAACATGGTCTAGCATTAATATCTATTTTGGGTCTTCATTGAGTTAACAGAGCATGCAATAACTTCTGTCCGTTCTGCTCTTATTAATGGCCTTTTTGGTATTACAACTAGTAAGGTTAAAGAAATCAGCCCTACATGTTGACCTACGTATTAAACGTACACCGGACATTAACATCGTCGCAGTATTCTCAATTCGGTCGAGTGTGTGCATAACGGTTGATACGGTTTCTTTCGCACTTCCATGTGGACTTCAACTCCTCCCTGCGACTTCTCTTAATTATCCGTCGCGTGATAACAGTACTGCTGTGTAACTTGTTCAATGAGACGATAAATGTTAATCTATACTCCCGGCATTTTTCCTATCACGTATCGTTCTATCATACAGTAAATTGTGGTGTCCACAAGAATGAATTATTCGAATGCTGGATACAAGCGAATATGCTATCATTTCGGTCAACGACCATGTGAGGATACGAATAAGTGGCAAGACACATGGGAATAAGATTAGCAAAAAGATCTCCTGGTAACACGTCGTATGTCAGGAATTTGGTATTGATTTTGCTTCGGAAAAAGGGGCAGTCATGACTGAGTCAGCTCGCGGCAGAAGAATGCGGATTGCAATTAGTCGACATAGAACCCTCAATAACAGTTGGGAGGAGAGGATAATTGATCCGCGCATTCGCAGAATCATTGAAACACGAGGAGCAGCCTAGAGGGTGGCGCAACATGCGTGACCTGCAGGGCCCAGCTCTCGCATGCTGGTAGCCTGGTACCACTAACGACTTTTTTCTTTTCTTATGTCACAAAACCAAGTACATACCCCGTGATACACACTACAATCCACCGAAATAAGGAGCAAAGCATCTGCCAAAACAAATTACATCCCTGCCAACTTTTGAAAAGGGCCTTCAGTAAAACTACCGAGCCGCAAAAAATCTGGGAAATAACTTCCACATAGTCCTGCTTGACGAAAATAATGATTTTTTTCAGGATTACAAAATACAATAATGTAATCGTATCTACATACGCCATTGGCCATTGTTCAAGCGGACATAATCAAAAAGAAATCCGCGTTAAATAGCAGTAGGACGGTCAATATTGGTTTATAGCATACAAAACCGGACTTTGATAAATTAAGCAGTTGAAAAAGATTTTACACAATAAAACTTGTTTAAAGGCAAGAAATAATAACACACACTGCAAATGACATGCTAGTTCGACTATAGCCTAATTTTCTCTTGCATAAAAGAGAAACTTTACCTAGAAAAGAGGAATGGAAGAAAACTGTGCATCTTCAATTTTGTCTCACGTAGAGTGCAAACGTAATTATTTAGTCACAGGCGGTACGTAAAGAACGACTGCCTCATTGATGGAAAGAAATTGTATTTATCTGATACGTGTGTGTTCTAGGTCTGAATGCCAATAACTGACTCACCAGCACTACTCTTAATTTGCAGAGCGGAGCCTGTCGATACCTGAGATTCACATAAAGCTTGAACTGTTATCCCGCCTTTAAATTCGATTCCACAGAAGACGGCGTCACGAACATCAGAGTTAAAAGTACCAATCAGATCAATAAAGTTTCGACTATCGTAGACGTATCTTCGACCCACATAAACAATCGATTGAATATATGTGGTGTGATTATCGAACGTTGACGTTTCAATTTTTTGTGCAAGTCGTAAAATGACGCAGTTTCCGTAAATGTTACGGATAAACCGTAAAAGTTGGCAGGTATGAAATTAGTACCGTCGCTAGCCACTTGTAAATATCTCTGTCTGTGGAAAAAGCCAAAACTGTAATGAAAACATTCATGCTATTCACAAATTGTAATTTCTTTATATTTTGCATTATAGACATTAAGGAGAGAATATCCTGTTTAGTTCACACTTACTTACGCAATCACACGACGCACTCTAGGAATTACTTTTCGTAGCAGTAATACTGTATGTAACGCATTTACGTAAATCTATGATAAAATGTGACACTAAGAAATATTTCCATTTCTTCGAAAATTCTAGTCATATCAGATTAATGGAGATAAGTGACGGGATTGCTGCTATTGTGACAGCACCTGAAGTTACTTTATTCTGTCGTGATTATGTCTAATAAAAAATATGCAGTTGACTGATCTAGATTTTATTTTTCTCTTACGCATATCGAAATTGATGCACTTGACTCATTGTCAGGAAGACGAAAATCTGTTTCCAGAGTTAATTTTCACTCTGTGTAAACTAGTTCGGACCTTCCTTCCAGAATAAACATGTGTGTCGGGATTCGATCATGGGAACTTCGTCCTTGGTATTTAGATTCCGAGCTGGTCAACGTAAGGATTTGCCCGTGGGTCCTTAGTGTTACTGAGACACCTGTCAGTAAATCAATTGCCTGGGTGAAATCAGAGTTCCATGTCCGGCACTCAGTGTTAATCTGCTAGAAAGTTCCTAGAAGCCTACTCCACGGTTCAACAGTACTACAAATAGTAGCCCCAGTAAAGATTTTATTGTATTATCAATAGTTACTAAGAACTTTTTTGCGATATTTTCCTTGTGCGTAGAAATACTTTAAGGAAAAATGTTCATGTTACGTTTATACAAAAAACGGTTTTACTCCCCTTCCCTTGTTATATTTTCCGATACAATATCAATTTTGATTCTCTCTCTTAATGTGATATCATTAAATGTTGTTTAATAATTTTCGTAAAAATGCGTATACTCTACCGTCACAGACGCCATTCAGTACTGAGCTCTGACAGAGCAGTGAAGTTCCGTCTGGCATCAAGTGACCACACGGTCGGCAGTTTAGTGACGCATATAATCGAAAACTCCAAGAGCACAAGAATTTGAATTGAAAGTGCGCACGAAAACAGGCAACTCGAATACAATTGACGGGTGTAAAAAAACGCGGGCATGGAAGTATATTAGAAATGTTCCAGGTTTCTAACTGCGAGCACGGCTACATTGTGATTCCTCGTAGTTTCCTCTGGTAAGGAAGGATGAAAAAGAAAAAATCTC
This sequence comes from Locusta migratoria, assembly GCA_026315105.1. Classification (NCBI taxonomy): domain Eukaryota; kingdom Metazoa; phylum Arthropoda; class Insecta; order Orthoptera; family Acrididae; genus Locusta; species Locusta migratoria. Next base: position 108,796,336 of record CM048745.1, read on the forward strand.
TTTATGAGTCTAGTTTCTGAATTGTTTTTCCACAATGCCTCTCCTTCAATTTAATATCTTTAAAATTTATCTACTATACTCTGCGTAACAAAATGTTTGTTTCATTATTGCTGAATCACAAAATTTGCAGCCAAACACTGAATCGCCGGATACAAACGGAATTTGGTACGCATCCGGAAATGTATAACCCTCCACTGAGAAATGTCAATAGTCCTACAGTGATGCCGACACGAGTTGAACATGTGCCGTGGTCTCGAGCAACAGCAACTGGTCTTTAAATATAGGGAAGTTCTTGTGCACACATAGAGATGAAATAGCAATAAAAAGAGTAACAGTAATAATAATCACAAACTATAAAGGAAAATTTTCGATGATGACAACCGGAAAAAGAACCGGACTCGTACTAATGTTTCTATGAGAAGAGTCCAAGATTGAACACGATATTTTGAACACTGCACCAAACGAAAAAAAATTATAAAAACTCAAAATTTGCTGTGAAGTTTATTCTTCGTTGTCCATTGGAGGTCCGAAATGATTAAGGATGGATTATACACAAGATACGAAAAAAATTCCTTACGAAAATAACGCATCTATAAGAAAAATGAAAAAGTGGATTGCTTCAATTTGGCATTCGAATAAAAGAAAAATATTTTGTAAAACACTGTTGAAAATCGGAGACATTTAAAGAAATGCCTAACTGACCTAAAAACGACAAAATGTGATTTTTTTTCTAAAACTCAGAGAAATTCAATATGCATATTGTAACATGTTTCCATCACGATGTAAGATCAGTTCGCACTGTCTCCATGGATGGAGACGACGGGCCGAGCACGAACGATGTGCATCAAGTCAGAACTGCCGACTGCTTCGAAGAGTCAGGAGACAGTGAAGATTTTACAATATCTAAACTTGTTGATATTTTTACGAAACCTTCAGTTTAGCCTAGATGGCGTTGGCACGTAGTTCGGTAGCGATGGGATCAAAGTATTAATTGATCTGGAAGCTATAACGCGAAATACGGAACAATAATTACTGTTTGAAAATCCTAGTCACTCTTTGACTTTTCAAGTTAAACGTATTTCTGAAAATGGTTTCGTGGGATACTATGTTCTAAGAAATACGGCTCAACAAAATTAATACAATGCTTGCACAATCCTCAGCGAGTTTTATTCGTATTCATGCACTAATATCACAGTCTAATATGTAGCCACGACAGTTACTGCTATGAAGGATGACGTTTGACAACATGTTTCGGAGACGTATATAAAACCAAAGGGCTGTTCCGCAGCAACATCTTGTCAAAATTTCAGTTACTCCAATAAACACATTATCGTCATAATTGAAGACCGGGATACAACTCGTCGGCTTTGACCAATGACGTCATTAATTCTTATAAGATATACCAACTATCAAAACAAACACTATCAACGAATATCAACTTACGGGATAATATCGTAATACTTATGTACTGTAGACAATAACCTGCGATTATCCTCGTAAATTACAATTACCAAAACAGAATGTACCATCGATCACAGGTCGCAGCCCAAATATTCCTTCCTTCGGCGCTGACTTGCGAAAAGAACCCTCTCTGTTAACCTATACCTCACTATCAGAGAGAAGCTACAGAACACGCTTTAAACAAAATCTTTATGTTCTACTTGTAAACAAACTATCGTCTTCAACTAAAATATGACGCCATTGGTCAAAGCCGACGGGTCGTATCCCGGACTTGGATTGACCCAACATTATCAAAACCAATCACTTCTTTTCCGTGTCATTGCAACTTACATGAGGTATCAAACATGTTTTCTTTACATTGGTGAGACATTTTGGTATAAATATGGAACCAGAAAGTAGTAATTACTGAAACCGGTTACATATTTTTACTAAAATAAATCGCTATTTTACTCTGCAGCTCGTAATCCAATATGGATATTTTGAAATTACGATCTAATTCCACGGCATTCCAACGCATGCAGTTAACAGCTAGTAAATATATTTAAATAATGTATGTAAACTTAACTGTTTACAATTTTTATAAAAAATCAAGTCCAAATGGTTTTCGGATTTTTAGGAACTTTATGGTACGTAAAGTTCAGAACTCAAGTAACAATTAGCCAAAGCCATTCGACGCCACTATCAAAAACTCGAGAAAATCGACTATGATGTTTTGTAAATACGCTTCAGTACTAAAGATATGCATTACAGCATCTGTCAGTGTAACTATCGTGGTAGCCTCGTAATCCTAGGATTGCTGATTCGAATCCTATCTTGATAGATTTTTTAAATTTTTTTCGTTGTGATCGAATACTTAAACAATATTACTAAAAGTGCACGTATTTGTGTATATTCGTAATTTTCTACATATTATAGAAGGTTATTAATGATGGTGTCAAAAAAATGAAAAGTTTAATTTTTTCGGAATCGGCTTCACTATTAGAAGCCGACGGTAGTCTTTTGATTATTCAGTTTGTGAAGAGTTACGACACCATTTTTGGAACGTCATCTCCATAGATAATAATGGCTTTCCAAGCAGGTAACCTACTCGGCCATAGTTTAACGTGACAAGATTTTCAGCTGGATACATACACAAACAAAAACTGACATCTGGAATTAGAGGTCCGAAAATATTCTATATAACTGAATTCTAAATCCAAAAAAATCTGTCAGATTCCAACCACCGACACTATGGTTATAAGGCCAGAACGCTACCATCTGAGCTACATCGACAGATGCTGCAGTTGAGCAATATTTTACGACGCGATTCCACGCGTCTACTTTGACCCACGGCAGCACCAACATCCTGGAAAACCCACATACGGTATCCTGTATTGTAGATAACAAATAACCTGTAGTTTCGTAAATTACAGATAACAGAATATACTATCGATCACAGGTATCAGTCAAAAATTCACGTCTTCAGCGCTCACATGCAGAAAAAAAAATCATCTTTAACCTATACCTTACCACGAGAGGGAAGCTACAGCTCACTTTTTAAACACAAAATATTAATCTATAATCTGTTCTGTTTATAAACAAACCATCGTTTTTAACTCATCCACCACATAATTACGCCTCCTACTAACACATACGCAACTCAAAAACTATCGCGCTGCGATGACGTCACGGTTCAAAGCTGACGGTGGAATCGCGTCTTATAAATGACCCTCGCATTTTTGTTAATTATTGGTACTTAAGAGTACTTTACAAAACTTCAAAGTCGATTTTCGCAATAATTTTTGAGAGTTGTATCGAATGGCTTTGATCGTTAGGTAAGCACTGAACTTCAGGTACTATAAAAAAATTCTAAAATCCGATACCCTTGTGATCTCCTTGTAAGATGGCTCATTTGCATATGTTATGGTAAACAGCGGCGCAGTAGGTGGCAGGAATATCGGATTGATAAAGGTAGTAACGTATCACGTAACTCACAACAGGAAGTGACCAGCCGAAGTAGGTTTTATTTACCATTGAGCTCAGTGCTTTTGATGCGTACTTGTTCCCTAACTTAATAAAGTGAAGACTAGATCCAGAGAAAACATTGGAAAACTTTAAGGGAAATTTTGAAAACACACAAAAAGTAACAAATCTTCCAAGTTTAATGTGCGTCAGAAACCAAAAGGCTTTTTTAGATGTTAAGCGAAGTGTTGAGTATTGGACCTACATACTGTTTCGTTTAGTGCACTAATGGGAAATGTTACTTAGTGTGACTTAATTTCCTGTTTGAGTGCGTTGGAAAATTGTTTGCCGTTTTGTAGGCGATTCGGTTAGATATCTAAGGACGAAGTGACAAATTGCGTAGCCTTTCGCGAGGAACATTGCGAGGGATTTGTGTGGAGAACTAAGATTTATGATTACCCTTCGAGTTGCATGTTGCAGGAGCAGGAAGATAACGAAAGTAATTTACTGGCCGGACAAGGGTACATATGAGAACCTTTCAACCATAGAGCAGGAACAGCATTAATTATTTACTTTATGGTCAGCGCAAAAATGTATTCCTGTTTCTATAAAAGTCGGTTTTCAAATAATATAAGCTGAATCCTATATAATTACGAGATTGCTCTTTGGTGCTGTTACTGATCTATGGTTGGCAGATTCTTGTATTTACCCTTGGCCGTTCAGTAGCTAGCAAACAATTATCTATAAAACAGCAAACAATTTTCCAACTCAATCAAACAGGGAATTAAATCGCACGAAGTGCACGTCAGCCGGCAATGACGGGAAAATACAAGGCACTACACCGCCTCGTATTCAAACACAGGGCAACGATTGTTTATCAATATCTACTTCGCGGAAATGACCTGAATGTATACAGCTGTATATAGATGGAGTATTGGCTTCACTTTTTCGCGTGCAGGTTGTCTACCTATATTGTTTTCCAGACGTGACAAAGTCGATCATGAGGTATGCACCCATATCAGTATTAATTGATAAATAGTGCTATTAGGACGCTGTGTAAAATTATAGAGCCACAGGTAGAGATGTGGTCATGCGTTTATTGACGCGTTTCGATAAAAATCATCTTCAGAATCGTGGAAGGGGGTTGGCATAATAAAATTGTATGGCCCCAATGTTCAGCAAGGCATTGACGCCATACAACTTTATTATGCGAACCCCCTTCCACGATTCTGAAGATGATTTTTATCGAAACGCGTCAATAAACGGATGACCACACCACTATCTGTGGCTCTATAATTGTACACAGCGTCCTAATAGCACTGTTTATCAATTAATCCCTATATTATACGCTCCTTCGTATGAACACCGACGCTCCCGTTGAACGATATGCAGCAAACTTACGGTTCCGACGCATCACGTGATACGTTTGTACCCTGCTCAATCCAAATATTCCTGTGACCGGTGCAGTAATCCACAGTGGTCGGCGCGACTTACTAGAGGCGCCCGGCGAGATCTTGGGCGACACCCTGGGGTCGAAGGGGTGCAGCGCCGTGGCGGCGTCGTGCTGCTGCGGCTGCTGCATGCTGCTGGCGCGCGCTGACTGACTGACTGACTGCTGACTGGGGGCAGGCTGACGGCTGCTCCCCCGGCCAGGGGGTGCGCGCGCTCGCCATTGGCTGGCGCAGGCCCCAGGCCCCGCCCCCCGCGCCACCCCTGCTGCTTTGTGCTTTGTGGCTCCATTGGGCGCGCGGCACTTGACGCCGGCTTGGCCCGGCCTGGCTTACGGGCATCTGCGTCGCCGCCGACAATGGGCCGACCCGGCTGCGTGTGGCGTCGCCGCGGGCAGGATGGCCGCAGCCGGTTTGTCCGAGGGGGCGCCGCGGATTTGCGATTCGGACGCGTTGACGGCCGCTTCAATTACGGCGTCGAGTCACCGGGCGCTAGCCCCTGCCGCCGCCAGATGTGGCGATCCAGACGAAAGGGCTGCCGGCGAGACCGATCGCCAGCCGCCTCAATTGATTCCGCCTCGTGTCGGGCGAGGGGGCGGCAGGGACTTGCGCGCGACTCCAGTTCCCCCCCCCCCCCCCCCCCCCCCCCCGCGATCGCGAATGAATTAAAAGTGCAACTCGATGACGCGGTGTGCCGATGTCAAAGCCAGAAACGCCGCCCCAATGCGATTCCAGACGTAATTGCGACGCCGTCCTTCAGATAATTGGAACAGTAAAGCTCATCGCCGCGGCAATTCAGTTCCAATAAATAATAATAAAAAAACCACTGACGTGTTTTACGGCTCACTTTAGTGTTGTAGTTTTATAACTTTTTGCAAACATTTTGGACCAAAATAATAATCTAAATTATAATAAATTAATTAATAAGAGTGTCTGAAACACTTTTAGGAAAAAACAATATTAGGGAGTGGCGGGTTCCGAACCACTGACCTTCAGCGTCACAATCCAACGCATTGCCCACTACGCTACCTTTCTTTTTTTTCTTTTTTTAATAAAAACTTTATTTACAAATTGTGTTTACGAATAGTTATAATTTTATGAAACAAGTTGTCTTACAAAAAGTGAATGAACGGCGAAAATTTTTCTCTTTTCCATGGATCGTTCAGGATTTCTCTTCTTGCACGGAGGATGTGTTGTCGTAAGTCGCTCACAGATCCACCTCCCGCAAGGGTGTAGTTGATGAACGAATATATGAACCAAGTTAGAGTTCTGGTCTTGGACACTGGGAAAGCCTTTACATCCATGTACACCAGTTTCTTCGTGTTGATGTCGTTGACACACAAAGACAGCAATCCTGCCGATTTAAGCTTGATCCATTTCCATAGATCCGCTATTTTGGAACAGCCTAGGCCGTACCAATTGGCAAAATTCCGTACTAGAATCACAACAATAATGCGACTTTAAGGATTGATGCACAAAATACAGTATAAATCTACGTTGATGTCGAGAAACAACACTGGGAATGAAAGGGTTAACAGCATTCTGTGAGAGCGGAGATTCGACAGCGGAATGTGAGGTTGTATGAAACTTGGTGGCAGTTTAAGCTGTGTACCGGACCGGGATTCAAACCGTCAACTATTGCCCTTCGAGGGAAAGCGCTCTATCTACTGAGCTATCGTGGCACTCACGGTCCCTCCCCACACCTTTAGGTGCCCAAGTACCGTCAGACCTCCTGCGAAAATTGAATTGCTATCTAAAGGCAGAAGTTTCAGGTTCGAATCCAGGTCAGGCACACGGCTTTCAAATGTTCGTTAAGTTGTGGGACCAAAAGTCAGTGGTCATCAGTTCCTGGCCTCACAAACAGTTTAAACATATGTTAAACACACACACACACACACACACACACACACACACACACACACACACACACACACATTCATATATATATTCACGTTCGAGGAGGAATCGAACCTCCGACGGGGTGCAGTCTCACATTGTGCAGAAAGGCGCCTTAGAGCGTACATCCATTCGCGCGCTGCTTTAATATGTCAGGAAGTTTTATATCAGCGCACACATAGCTACAGACTGAAGATATCATCCTCTTACGATAACTGTGAAGATCGCTTTGATGAAAACATTTATTTCATGACTATAATGTCCTCATGTACATCGAGAGCGATCTTCACATTCATTAGAACAAATTACAGATCGCTATATTAGTTATTTTTTCAGGATAACGTTTCGCAAGTTGCCATCATCTGATCGCCTTTGTTTTTCACATTTTCCAAAAAATAGACAAAGGACTATACAGAATATTTCGGTAAGAACGTCTGCATGCTCCCCTCACCCTCTCTATCTATCCATCTCCATATAACACACATTCATTGTTAAATCGCTGATAAAATGTTGGATAATGCACCGATAAAATTATTGATAAAATCAATGGCAAAACCAACACAGAAATTCAGGGGACACATGCAATAACAGTAAACGTGTTATAGAGTGACATCTAAAAATACAAAAGTTTGTGCCCAAGGAGGCAGACGGCGGCGGTATATGCAGCAAGTCGCACAAATGAGAACTGCTACACCGCTTATCACGTGTTGTCCTTACTTAGCAGTCAACCACATAGAGTGTAAAAGTCTTAATTATAATTAAATACATCTTATACATTAGATGAAAATTCTCGAAAAGGTTCCGAAAGTCATACAATTACATACCGAATAAAGTACATTTTAAAATTTTACACAAAAATAACCATTAAAATCGGTGGTAGACAGAGAGATTGCCATCAATGGGGGTTCACAGAAAACTCGGTATGTTTGTTGCAAGAACGCTGTGAGACACCGATGATTTTCATGGCCTTGACGAGAAGTATCGATAAACATAACAGGTGGCTTGTTGAAGACAATGTCAAAGATGCGCCAATATTTGGCCATCAATGTGCCAGTAAAAGGAAAAAAAAATGTGGATGTACTTTAAATATCACTACAAAATGTTTATTAGCCGACAAACTGATTGGGGACATAAAAATGTTGTTTATAGAGTGCTAAAATACATAGGATACCAGTAGAACAATAATTACTGGCACCATATATTCTGTAAAAATATTCTATTACGTACACATTTCCAGTTTAAATTGATATCATTATCAGTAACATTGGCAGTTTTAAAATTTAAACAAATCAGCAAAAAAAAAAAAAAAAAAAAAAAAAAAATAAGTTCAAATATTTGTTAAGCTTATGGGACTTAACTACGGGGTCATCAGTCCCTAAACTTACAAACTACTTATCGACTACCTTATACTAAGGACGGCACAAATATCCATGCCCGAGGGGGGATTCGAAACCCCGACCGTAGTGGCCGTGCGGACCGTGACTGGAGCGCCTCAGTCCCCTCGGCCGGCAATCAGCAAAATTTGAAGTTTAAATTAGTCATAAGGCTAAAATTACAATACACAGTATTTTAAGACTCATGCGCAAAAGTAACTGCTGCTCATGAGGGGAAATTTGTTCCACGAAACACTTACTTGTGGGGTACATTTGTTATAGGCGTCCAGGGACCTTCGTAACGATGACGAACAGGTAACAGAAGTTCCATTACAAGATGCTCCAACGGACGAAGACGCATGGAGGTAAATGAACAATGTAACAGACATCACAAACGCAGAACAGGACATTAACAGACACCTATCAATACTTTGGTGCAGAAGGCGACAACGACGAAGACGACGGCGGCGACGAGAAGACGCGAACAGTCCGTGTAGTGGCAGTACTGACGACAAAACGAGTGACGCTGCCACGTAAAACCTACCTAACGACTGACACGTTTAATATTAATTTATATTCACAATTTACATTTCTATGCACAGTTGTCATCGACATTAGAAATAATTAGAATAATCTGTGGATAAATGCTGCTCCACAAACCACGTTAAACATGTATATATTAATGTAAGCGTCACATACGCATACATCGTTGTAAATAAAGTAATACGGAAGTAATATAAATGTGACAAAATAATTATTCACACAGTGTGAATATGGTGATAGGAAAGTAAGATAAATGTATGGCGCAAATAATAAGAGACACAATATTTGAAAGAGTGTTACTATACAACATTGGTACATTATGGAATTACACAATACAACTGAATAACTAGTACATGATGTAGAAAATTAGTCTGGCTAAAGAAAACTAGTTTACTGGGCAACTGTTTATTAGTTTCAGGTCGGTCACTTTATGGCTAGATACGATCTGTATATTACAGAGAAACTTACCTGCTAATCGAGTTGTATTTTATTTGTAGCAGCACTCTGACAGTTAAAAGAACTGTGGATGAAACATAGTTGGGTTCCGTCGGAACATCGGTGCCCTCCAAGGCGCCTTTCTGTGGTGTGAGCGGCCGTCCCCCGTCGGAAGTTGGGGTCCTCCCTCGGGCAGTGTTTTGTGTGTGTGTGTGTGTGTGTGTGTGTGTGTGTGTGTGTGTGTGTGTTCTTAGCATTAGTGAAAGAAGTTCGCAAGTTTAGGGACCGATAACGAATGCAGTTGTCCCATAGCCTTACAAATATTTGAGCAATTCAAAACATCGTTGTCAAAGGCGTGTGATTCATGCGGGCAATACAGTGCTAACCGCATCACTCGAAGACGCTAACTTCTGCCATTAATCACAAAGGTTTCAGGACAACATTGGTAACAGAGGCACAATGGGATAAAAAACTAAAAGTACGTAAAACGAAGATTTGATTTACCGTTAGACATAATAAAATATTTCACGAAAACAACTGAATTTATTTTATAGTATCATTCTCAACTTGCTGTTCAAATGTGTTTCAAATGTTTGTTAAGCTTAAGTGACTTAACTGCGGGGTCATCAGTCCATAAACTTACAAACTACTTACGAACTAGCTTATATTAAAGACTACACAAACATCCATACCCGAGGGGGGATTCGAACCTCCGACCGTAGCGGCCGTGCAGACTGTGACTGGTGCGCCGCAGACCCTTCGGCCACTGCGGCCGGCAACGTGCTATTGCTTTGTAAGATAAACACTACTCAAAATCTTTGGTTCACTACTTCTAAGTAACTCTAAGCATAACGATTATTACTAGTGGTATGTAAGAAGCCGCAGAGTAACAGTGTATTGTACGAAAGCTTGGAAAAAGTTATGAGAATTGTTAATGTTTCGCAAATTCTCTTTGTTCTTTTTTTTCAGACTTAAAATAGTTAAAGCTGCTGCTGCTGCCGCCTAGGATTTCTTGCGCCGCTGCTAATGGAATATTCTGGAACATCTATAGCATTTACTCGACATGAGTTCATGTGATTTTGATCTCTGGCAAAGAACCACAGCGAGGGATCCGCTGCCACACCAGGATGAAATTAACGAACCCATAAAGCAGCCAGTCCGGACGTAAGTAGAAAAACACGCCTTCTGTAGGGGAAAAGGTGATAAATAACAAGGGAGATTGTTTTGAAGATGTGCAGCTATGAGTAAAGTCAATACAGAGAAAAATATTTCCCTTTTTATCCAACTCTTTAAAATGCTTTGGTGCACATTGAAAAGCACCTTTATTGTATAAATTTTCCAGCTGACGTAGAAATTCCAGATTTGAATTAACAGGAAATAGTGTTTTTATAAAATGATTTCAAATCTATGGTGTACAGCAATCAGTGAGAATAAATATTGCTTCAGTAAAAAACCGTTTTGATTGCAAATTGTTTTATTAATTAATGACGCGTTTCGCCCTTTCGCAGGGCATCTTCGATTATCTACGTGACAGAATTTACACAAAATTACAAGGCTGGAATTACAAAACGGGTATAATGGTACATGGGCTTATTTTGTGTTTACCATTTATACTGTCTCCTTAACACAAAATAAGCCCGTTTTGTAATTTCACCCTTGTAATTTTGTGCAAATTCTGTCACGCAAATAATCTGAAGATGCCGTGCTGAAGGGCGAAACGCGTCATTAATTAATAAAACAACTTGCAATCAAGACGGTTTTTTACTGAAGCAATAGTTTTTTTTTTCTTTTCTTTCTTTTTACCTCCATCTGGGATAAGGCGATCCCAACTTCAGCTCAAGATTTTTTTTTCAGTTTTGGAATATTCTTGAAGCGAAGGAAGCAAGCTTAGGGTTTCACGTCCCGTCGACTTCCGTCATTAGAGACGGGGCACATGCCAGGAGAGTTTTTGTCATTTTATTTTTTGTTTGGATTGATTTAGGGAAATTACGAAGTATATAAATCAGGATAGACAGAGACTAGTTCGAATCTTGAAACAAGCGCGAGATATGACACTGCATATATACTCTAGAAACATTTTGGTTAAAGCTATTACTGTTTTCAGCTTTTTCTTCCAACCAAAAATTTATTTGATCACATTCTTCTGTTTACGAAGTGTCCCGAAAATTAGTTTTCGATGCCTACACTGAATAATTTCTAAGACCACCGTGAACTGTTAGTGCAGAATCACAATTAGCTTTCTTGACTTCTTTAACACGTTGGCTGTCGTATGGTTCTGGCACGCCTCTGATGTCATCGCGGCAGTCAACGTGCCAAAAAGCTTCTGTAATATTTGACTTCACAGTCGTCGCAAATTGCATGTACATTACCACTATTTAATATAAAAATGGAGCAAAATATATTAATTTGTTGAATAACCTTAACTTAAAACACCACCGTGCAGGAATGCGATCTAAGGCAACATGACACATATTACGCGGCCGCGGCTGCGGAGGTTAGAGTCCTCCCTTCGGCAAGGGTAAGTGTTCTCCTTAGCATAAGTAAGTTTAGGGATTTTCTAATTGTAGGGACTGCTGACCTCAGCAGTTTGATCCCTTAAGGTTACAAACATTCAACCATTTATTTTTATGTATTATTATTATCATTATCATTACGCGGTATCTTTACAATAAGAGATTTCATCCGCTGTATTTCAGAGTGTGCGGCCTTTCCAGCTACCTAAGTGTATACTTGAGGGATTAACTGGCGCTTTTACAATACTACCCTTCTTGTTCTCGAGTTGTCGAATGCGTGCCCAGTGCTAACAAGGATACACCGACGCCTACGTTCAATGCCAATTCATATGTTGTGGTGTACACAACACAAACCACTTCACTATGGAGGTTGATTTGAGTTGATACAGTGAAATTTACTACGCGCGTCTCTACAGATGTGCTTAAAACAAATGGATGTAATTTATTATTATGTCTGTTCCAAAGGAACAGACGTTTGCCGGTGATCCGCAGCAGAGATAAATATATCAATTTATATACTTCACAAATCGCGAAATTTTCCGACGTTTTGCTGCTCCTGTAAGATGGACAAACGATCTACAACACATGGAAATTTGTGCCGGACCGGGACTCGAACCCGGGTCTCCCGCTTTTCACAAGCGGTCGCCTTAACCACTTTTTTATGTAGTAAACACAACATTCTTTACAGAGGCAGCACGAGTACCGCCGCTGTCCACCAGCCTGTGCTCCAGCACTAGCCAGTGCACAGCTACTGCATACAGAAAGTAATGCTTCTGGTTTTTTAATTAAAACAATGAATATAATGAAAAGCAAGAATAACATTCAAATTGTATTAAAAAGACAGATAAACCACACATTTTCAGTGTGACATGTAGTAAACATAATATTCTATCACATCCTAACCACATGTTCACATCGTGAGTTGTGATATTTTCAGACAGCGCTTCTCCTGGTCCATTTGTCTTATTCTGATATCTCACTTTTGACCTTCAACTTCATGTGTCATGCAGGAAACTGTCAAATCACCTGTTAAAGTTGTCACGTTCACGTGTTCATAGGATTTTATCAATTACTATTCCAAAGTAGAGCTGGTACTACAGTGCCGCGGTGGAGTAGCCGAGCGGTCTAAGGCGTCTCGCTGCGGAGCGTGCGGTTGCTCGCCGTGGAGGTTCGAGTCCTCCCCGGGGCATGGGTGTGTGTGTTTGTCTTTAGGTTAGTTTACCTAGGTTTAAGTAGTTTGTAAGCTACGGACTGATGGCCACGTAGTTTGGTCCGATAGATTTACAAACATTTGAACGTTTGATTTGTACTACAGTATATTTTAAAAAGTTTGCGAAATCTTTCCTGTAATTGGTGTAACCACTCGGCCACCAGTACACGCTTCCCGGCCACACCCAAACTTCCATGTGTTGCACTTGTCCCTTTCCCCCACATGCTCGCACACGTTATAGTGTGAGTCCTGCAAGAGGGAGACACACATTTCTACCACCGTAAGCCTGTCATGGCGTTAATGTTTATTATTATGTCTGTTCCGGTGATCCGCAGCAGAGATAAATATAACCATTTATATACTCCGCAATTTTCCGACGTTCACTGCTCCTGTAAGATGGACAAACGATCGGCAACACATGACAATTTGTGTCGGACCGGGACTCGAACCCGGGTCTCCCGCTTTTTGCGAGCGGTCGCCTTAACCAAAAATGTTCAAATGTTTGTTAAGCTTATGGGACTTAACTACGGGGTCATCAGTCCCTAAACTTACAAACTACCTTATACTAAAGACGGCACAAATATCCATGCCCGAGGGGGGATTCGAAACCCCGACCGTAGTGGCCGTGTAGACTGGAGCGCCTCAGTTTCCTCGGCCACCGCGGCCGGCTCGCCTTAACCACTCGGCCACCAGTGCACGCTCCCCGGCCAGACCGCTAACGAAAAGCGGGATACGCGGGTTCGAGTCCCGGCCCGGCGCAAATTTTCATGTGTTGCAGATCGTTTGTTCATCTTACAGGACCAGCAAACTTCGGAAAATTCGCGATTTGCGAAGTATGTAAATGGAAAGCAAATAAACCATAGCTGTTTGTTGCCAGGTCCAGTATCGAATACCTGGAGTTTTCCCACATATTTAGTCGCACCCTGTATATATCGTCTTTTCAATGATGTCTGTCGCAATGTAGAGAGAAACTTGTAAAATGGAGTACACGCAGGGAGAGGGAAAGAAATAATAAACTAAGACCGTCGTCGTTATAAAGAGTGTGCCTGTAATAAGAGTACACACCACTTTAAGACTTTAATGCCCCCGGGCTGAATGTTAGCATCCAGCTAATAGCTGGCAGGACGCGAGTCAAAGAAACCCCTCTGCTGGGAGTCATTGTTGGGAGTCAGGCTGCACTGGGAACTGGTTCCAGCCAGCGCGCTGATCCCAGATACCGCCGGCGCCGCTTCGGCTTAGCGATCCTGGGCTGTTTATGGAGTCGCTGAATGTGTGTCAGTCTGCGGCCTGGAGCAGTGTTCGCTCCCCTCCCCTCCCGGAGCGGAGCTTTTAGCCGCAGCTGTGGCGCCGTACGTACAGTAGCTCGGTCGCTTTCAGACGACAGGGCACACACTATGCTCCGCGTTAATCTTCATCGCTATAGGCGGGAAACGGAAAGGCAATAGGATTCCTGTCCCAGCAACGCGCTTGTCGCCGACTTACGCGATCTACTTGTTAGCAGGAATATTAAATCATAATCACACACAGACTTAATTAACAAGTACGGTTCCAAAGCGCATGTCACTTTTCACCGAAGCTTCCCAACATTTATCGAGTTGGATTGATAAGTAACATCAGAGAGGACGCAACTGGAAGTGTGTATCACCACTATTGGAGATGTTTACTACGAGTTAAATAAAAAATGGAGAAGAGATATGTTGTTGTTGTTGTTGTTGTGGTCTTCAGTCCGGAGACTGGTTTGATGCAGCTCTCCACAATACCCTATCCTGAGCAAGCCTCTTCATCTCCACATAAGAACGGCAACCTACATCTGTCTGAATCTGCTTACTGTATCCATCTCTTGGTTTTCCTCTGCGGTTTTTGCCCCACACACTTCCCTCCAACGCTAAATTCACAATTCCTTGATGTCTAAGAATGTGTCCTACCAATCTATCCCTTCTTTTAGTCAAGGTATGCCAGAAATTTCTTTCCTCCCCGATTCTGTTCAGTACCTCCTCATTAGTTACACGATCCACCCACCTGATCTTCAGCATTCTTCTGTAGCACCAAGTTTAAAAGCCTCAATCCTCTTCCTGTCCGCCTGCTTATCGTCCATGTTTCACTCCCATACAAGCCAACACTCCATACAAATGCCTTCAGAATGGACTTCCTTAGGCTTAAATCAATATTCGATGTTAACAAATTTCTCTTTTTCAAGAACGCTTTTCTACCCATTGCCATTCTGCATTTTATATCCTCTGTACTGCGACCATCATTTGTTATTTTACTGCCCAAGTAACAAAACTCATCTACCTCCTTTATTGCTTCGTTGCCTTATCTAATTCCTTCAGCACCTGATTTTCTTAGACTGCACTCCAGTTTTGCTCTTGTTAATCTTCATCTTATAAGCATCTTTCGAAACAGCATTCCAGTTCTCTTTATTGATCATGAACGCAGAAACTGCACAGTTGTACGACAGTACCCAAGAAATTCTGAATTTGTTTTCCAGTTTGCTGCGGACCCAATTCCCCAATCACGCTCTCTTGCACTGATGATGTCTGTATTTGTCATGGCATACTTTCCACTACAGCACCAAGGGACTGTTTATCGAGGTTGTTCTCTATGGCAATTCGACGCAGATCTGTAATTGGCTGGCAGGTCGTCTCGTCAAAAAGCAGGCCTTTTCATTGTATCCCAGACTTTTTCTATAGGCTTCATGTCGGGAGAACAAGCTGTCTAACCTAATCTTGCGATGTCGTTATCATGAAGGAACTCACTGGAAACACGTGGGCGATGAGCCCTTACAGAAATTTTACCTATAAGGTTGCGCTTTATGTCGGAGGGTGCCATCCATGTACCGTATAGCCACAGTCTAACACATACAGTCGCGACACACAGTGCTGCGAAAGTTGCAAGGACACTAGCGCTCCTAGCGGCAAACAAGCCGCCAATGAGTGATGTTGGTTTATAATTATTTTTTTACGTAATTAACGAAATAGTATAATTTTTGCGTTACAAGCATTAGTAAAATATCAAGAGATATACGTAATACTGAAATTGATGTAAAATCAGCCGAATTTAACTGATTCAGTGGTATAAAGAAACTTCGCCAACACGGCGGATTAGCCGTGCGTATTGGGGACCCGTGCAGCGTTGCGCGCGGCCTTTCGCCGTCGGGGGTTCGAGTCCCCCCTCGGGCATGGGTGTTTGTGTTGTCCTTAGGTTACTTTACCTTAGTCTAAGTAGTTTGTAAGCTACGAACTAATAACCAAGCAGTTGCGTCCGATAGATTTACAAACATTTGAACATTTTTGAACAAATTTGTCATGAACAGCAACTTACGAATATGTGCATATTTGCAGCTCATTCAGCTGGAAATAAGTAGAATATAAACATGAAAGAATCATAAATTTCTATTATGGTCTGTTCTGACAGGCAGTTTTTGGACTCGTATCAATTCGGTGTGGAGTCTAATGATTCGCCCATGTTTACCCCTCACTCATCTTTTTTATACGCGCATATTCTTTTGAATGTAACAACTTTAGTTTTTGCCGTAGCAACAATTGTGAAATTGAGTTGTTCTTTATTGGGAAACAGACCGCTTTTGCCGTTATATTCCACGTCTCTCAAGTTTTTCCTCCACCTACAGCTGTGGTGGTTGATTTGGTACGTTAAATAGCGTAGTTATTACATTCTAAAATGTTCAAATGTTTGTAAAACTTAAGGGACTTAACTGCGGGGTCAGCAGTCCCTAAACTTACAACTACTTATGAACTAGCTTATACTAGGACGGCACAAACATTCATGCTCGAGAGTGGATTCGAACCTCCGACGGAGAAAGGCCGCGCATTGGAGCATAGGGCCTCATTGAGCTCGGCCAGTTCGCCGCGGCTAGATACCAGTCTACCATTGTGCACTATGGTGGTAGATGGTTGGCAACGTTAAGGGGGTGGAAGATACGTGAAAGTTACCGACTTATATAAAATTATACGCGCGCGCGCGCGCGTGTGTGTGTGTGTGTGTGTCTCAATATTTTGTCTTCAGCAAAACCTATTCAGTGGAGACGAACGATGTTGTTGTAGTAAAAAGTTTCCCGTTGTACACCATAGAAGTTCCGTGTCGATAGCTATAAGAGGGTGGAAGACAGTGTTTGAAAGTCGTCAGCTTGTACAAAATTCGGACTGAAGATTAGCGATGACTTTTGACACTGTAATAGCAAACAGGTTACATACAGCAAGACGTGATGCACATTCTTCAGTTAACAATCCAAGAGTCAACACAGTTTGAGCCGACCAGTTGCATAAAATTTACAACTGGTCTGCTGAAACTGTGTTGACTCTTAGATTGTTATAGGTTTCAGAAATTACAGCAACCAGTCGCCTTTTGTTTCTTCTTAATGAAGATTTATTTAAACCATTACCGGTTTCGAGCTGCCTAGCAGCTCATCTTCAGATGGTATAAAATATTACAAGTTACATTTCAATAGTTATGCACTTTACATGTAGTTTGTCCATATTTGGTCCGCTTATTGATAGAATATCAGAACACTTCTTTTCCATCATCATGCCACAACAAATCACACGAATTTTAGGTGGTAAAATTAATAAATATTTCACACACATTTCAATGTGTGTGAAGTATTTATTAATTTTACCACCTAAAATTCGTGTGATTTGTTGTGGCATGATGATGGAAAAGAAGTGTTCTGATATTCTATCAATAAGCGGACCAAATATGGACAAACTACATGTAAAGTGCATAACTATTGAAATGTAACTTGTAATATTTTATACCATCTGAAGATGAGCTGCTAGGCAGCTCGAAACCGGTAATGGTTTAAATAAATCTTCATTAAGAAGAAACAAAAGGCGACTGGTTGCTGTAATTTCTGAAACCTATTTCAATAAACAGTCGCAGGTTCCTACACAATGGATAAAAGTTTCTTAGATTGTTGTTCCACCGTTGCTGAATTGCAGCCATGTTTAAAACATTCTTCAGTTGTTTTTCTGCAACAAGCGCACGTTAAAGAAAAATAAGTGTATATTGCAGTTTGAAAAGTAAAACTACAAAGATGCCAAAGCCTAAGAAAGAAACTTCGTGTTCTCGATCCGCTTCTAAAAGACTGAAGGCGGCGCTGAAAAGTGAATCTACGATGTTTATCTTACACCGTAGGCATTAGCAATTTTTCGATATTCCCATCCCTAAGGGGGTGATATAGAGGATGAACGGGTTGTTTGAAAACACGTTGCTATTCAGGCAAATTTCAAGCAAGAAATATAAAACTTCGGTTTTAGATTTTTAATTGGAATTTTAAAAACACGTGTTTCAACGTTTTTTGGAAATTCAACAATTAAGCGGATGAAATAAGGGAAACTCTTTTAAGGATGCTACTAAGACTATTTTGATGTTAAATGCTAAAATTTATATTTGGAACCATGGTTAGAATTTAAAAAAAGTGTTTCGGGATGTGCAATAGGGAGTGGCAAGTTGTATCAAAATACTTGATTAGGAATGTATTTTTAAAGCTAAATATATGAAATTTATATTTAGAAGTAGTAGCAACCAATGCAGACCATGCAGTCTACGCGTTCGAAGCAGCGGGAATTAAACTAGTACAGCTTATAAAAGCACCATTTGTTCATGGGTCATTTCTAAGCAACCGGCGAAAACCATGATTTTGGGTACAAAAACTACGTATTTTATACAGTTCAAATCGTCGAACTTTTAAACCACATGTTCTTAGGATTACATTCTAAAACTACCTTACTAATTTATCTTTATCCATTACCGAACTCCAAAGGTTAGGCACAAGAGCACAATTTTTTTAGCTCATTTCGCACAGTGGAACGCAATATCTAACTAACGATAGCATGTGGTTCAGATTTTAATCGTATATTCTGTAATAGTTTATCTGAAAACGGCTTTTACTGTTTTCGAAAATATATACCCATTACACGGTTACTGTACTGTTGATAGTCACAAGCTGACTGAATGTTCGTAACTTTTCTATTATATATTGTAAGAAGTTAGGTTAGTGTGGAAGTGGTGAAAATTGAATCAAAACAAATCTTTTCTGCTAAGAACTCTATTACTCTTGGAGAAGATGGCGATCTGACAATGAGAGTTGGCTACGGCAGAAGACTGCTGTGCTCAACTGCAAAACTTTGACGGTGTGGGTGGAGAGCTCCTTTGGCGCTAGAGGAACACTTTGTCTTCTTTTGGAAGGAGGGTGGCCTGCCTGGTTAGATGAAATGCTTCGTTTGAGTGTTATAATCTGCCCGGCGAACGGCCACTTTGTCGGAACTTTAACGTTGCCGGAACTCGAAAGAATGCAGATTTAAAAACTTTCAGTTTTCCGATTCCATTTTGCAATTGGAACTGAATTCTACACGGGAATTTACGAGCGTCCATATGTTATTTGTTGCATTATGACTGGAACTGCTTTGAGATGACTATTTCGTGTTGCGTGATCGCGAAACGAACTTACTATCTAAGCATCGTCAATTATTACTCAGTTGGGGATTTTACTGACAGACAACGCAGTTAAAGCATCTATTCTGATAATTTTAAAAGGTTTATTTCTAAATTATTGCTTTTGTTTGTGTAGGATCGCTTTCAGTAGATAAATATTGTTTGAATAAACATTGTTGAACTGAGTCATCTGACGTATTTGCAAATGATAGAATAAAACTTCTTTCATGAAAAAAAAAGTTCAAATGTTTGTAAATCTATCGGACCAAATTGCGTGGTCATCAGTCCGTAACTTACAAACTACTTAAACCTAGGTAAACTACCTAAGGACAAACACATACACCCATGCCCCAGGGAGGACTCGAACCTCCACGGCGAGCAACCGCGCGCTCCGCAGCGCGACGCTTTAGACCGCTCGGCTACTCCACCGCGGCATCTTTTATTGATTAATCATTATCTATATTTTATATATACTTATTATTTTGTCGAATGTTAGCTTGTGCACAGTGATTGACTGCAGGATTATAGGTATAAGGTACTATTTGCAGCTGTTGTAGGTACTGGCTACGAAAGGAGAACGGTTCGGCCCTTAGTGTGCAGTTAAGCCATAATTCATTTATGAGCCATACGTAGCCCAGTATGTGTATACTGTGTTTGGCCAATATAACGTAGTGTGATCAACACGAGAAGCCGCATAAAGTCGTATGGCCATTCAGATTAAGGTTTTCCCTGATTCATCTAAATGGTATCCGGGCGCGTTCTAGGAGGTTCCTTTCAAAGGAGCCGTCTATTTCCTTCTGTGGTGTCGCACAAGTCTGAAGTGCGTGCCACGTACTTTCGCCGCGCGCCGCCATGAAAGCACGGCGCGGTGTTCTTACGACGTCGGCCGCGAGCGCCCTCTGCTGCAATCCCGCTCGTGGCCACCACTGAACTGCATCGGCCACTTGGCAATCAGACAGGCACTAGAACAGTCTCTCATTAGTAGGCAGGCCTCTACCTAGTTAAACTATGTACCAGCATTCCACTGGTCTGCTGCCCTCCAACTTAAGTATTGTATTATTTCTACGAAATATATACTTTGATCTAATCGAGCTTAGTGTTTCTAGTTTCTGCTGTCCCACTGGTTGTTCACCTCAGACTCTGTACCCACACACGCATGCATCCTATTTCCCTGTGTCGGTCTTTCTCTACTCGGCCACCGACACCTAGGACAACCGGCGGCAACGAGACACAAAACCTTCTTCAACTGTTTCCCCATTTTTGTCAGAGCATTATAAACAGGAACACATTAACCTTTTTTTTTCAGACGGAAAAATGACGCGATGACTATAATATTTCACCATCTCTCTCTCAGTGTTTGTACTTCACTGGTTCAAAAAGCGAATCATCTCCTCTTTGGTCATTTTGTTTTATTATGCCTTCTTATTGGAAAGTAATCTTCCGACCGGGCGCGCTGAGCCACGGCGCCCGGCACAGTCCGGTAAGGGCGCTAAGTGCAAGGACTCTCGTTCGTTCTTTGCAGTCGGAAGGTTGCTGATGTTTCTCTTACGTCACTCCGCAGCGCCAGGCCGCTTCCACAACTGTGTCCTCGCATCATAACGGGGGCGGGAAGGGCGGGGGGAGCTATGCACTGATTTCCTACTGCAGCCTGTATTGCTGCTGTTGTTGTCCTTGCGGATTTTACTGTTGTCTTCAGTCTGATTCTGGTGCCCTTCATCTCTGCAGGTTTGTCTATAACAAGTCCTTAGGTATCTGTGTAACCATTGTACCTTAAGATAACTTGCCTGTGAACGCCTGGAAAAATGCGACAAATTTTCATATAGTTTACACAGCTGTAACTTAAAACCCATAACTCTTAATAAAGTTTGAGGACAATGTTTCATCTCTCTTTCTGAACAATTTGATATGCAATTAGTTTCACTAAGTGACATGCTGAACTCTTTAGAATTTTTTTGTGAATGCCTGTAATTGATTTGCCTCTTCATACTTCTATGCAATTACTAACCGTCTTACGTAGACACTTGAAACTTTAGGTACGTCTAATGAACATGTGTATCTATAAATTGTGTAATTTGAGTCACAAGTTTTAATTCTAGAATTTTATAATAAATTTTATAATATATAATAATTTATATAATATATAATAATTTTATAATAAATAATTGAATATAATTAATTTTAATTCTACAAATTGTGTTTTACCATGTAAGCTTCGTGACATGAGTTTTTTGTCACTTAGCTTAATTGCCTACAATACTGCAAACGGTAGGGAGTGGTGGTGTACATACACTTGACCATTTTCGAGTGCTTTTTAGAAGCCCACACCATGGGCATACACCACTGTCACAAAGCGAATGCTGTGGATTGTCATCTGTAGAGACTTTATTCAAGAAAGTAGCCCAAACTAACTTGAAAAGTCTAATGACAACAATCAGCATGTGAAAGTAGCAGGAAAAAGGGCAAGGCTGCACACGAGTAATTGATATTTAAACAACTTCCCGCAGTTCAATTTAAATGTTTGAAACACCACTGAGTTCATAAGTCTAAACTTAAGATGAAAAAAAAAAAAAATCTGTAAACGCTGTCAGGCATTACTACTAGGCTTGCTGCCCGCCTGTCAACATCTCGGAGCGGCCGGGCAGCTGTTTACGTCGTGTGCTTCGCCGTCGGCGGCTAGTTTCGGGGCGCTGGTTGCTGGTTTCTGTATCGTAAGTAACATCATGGATTCTGAAGAAAGGGAGAATAATATCCAGTGTGAATTTGATCAGTCCGCTCCTCGACCTTCCGCGTTTGAAATTCATTCGTGGTTGCAAAACGATCTGAAGTTAACCGAAACTGACGTTGTTGACCTGCAATTAGACGTGTTCTTACGTTATATATAAAAAAAAGCGACTTTCCAATGGCATCGATGAATGCTATATAGAGGAGCGTGTAACCAGAGCACCGTTATCGCGGTCTTGGTCGAGTTTCGTGATCGTGGAACCCATACTGCTCTGTCGAGTAATTCATCATTGCGAAAAGGATGGAGGAAGGGCCGCGGCCCATTGAGGCTCTATGCTGCGATGCACGAGGCTGTTCAAATCCCCCCCCCCCCCCCCGTTCCGTCGGGCATGGATGTTTGTGTAGTCCAAGTTGATAAGTAGTTTGTAAGTTGAGGGACTGATGACCCCGCAGTTAAATCCCATAAGTAAAAAAACAAAAAGAAGGAAGGAAGCTTAGGGTTTAACGTCCCGTCAACAGCGTGGCAATTAGAGACCGTGACCTAACGAGGCTGAGTGCACACTGTCTACTCCTAAAACGAAGGAAAACTCCCTCACAATACCGGAAATAGCCCAAGTTCATCAGCATGGCAGTCAGCAGCACTGACTACTCAGTTACAGAAGCGGGTTATTGTCAGATTTTCTAAAAAATTCAAATGTTTGTATAGTCTATGGGACTTAACTGCGGGGTCATCAGTCCCTAAACTTACAAACTACTTATGAACTACTTCCGAACTAAGACGACACAAATATCCATGCCCGGCCACCGCGGCCGGCCCTGCGACTTTCATCTGTTTGGATCGCTAAAAAACATCTCAAAGGGAAGCGCTTCAACTCGGACGAAGAACTGGACACGGAGGAGGACTGGCTCTTGTCACATGAATTCCGGCAACAGGGAACCGCTCGGCTTGTAAAAAACAATAGGTTAGTTGTGCTCAGGCCTCTGGTGATTACTTTTGAATAAAGAATTGAATCCTACCCACAGTGTCGTTTCGCCCCTGGTCATTTTGACGCCCTTCGTACAAACGAAGTAACACAAGGAGAACGGCGAATTTAACAACAGAGCAATGAGGAAGAGGAATACTAAGGTACTGTCATTTCTCTTGCTTAAAAAATCCGAACTGGAAAAGACAATCATCTCAGAAATTCTTCGTGGAAACACTGTTTCGTCCTCAGGTGAAACAGTCGTAACCTCCCCTTGCTTACTCTTTCGTCCTACAGATATTTTGAAAG
This sequence comes from Locusta migratoria, assembly GCA_026315105.1. Classification (NCBI taxonomy): domain Eukaryota; kingdom Metazoa; phylum Arthropoda; class Insecta; order Orthoptera; family Acrididae; genus Locusta; species Locusta migratoria. Next base: position 108,819,598 of record CM048745.1, read on the forward strand.
CTATGCCATGATTACCAACTTTTTCAAATCAAATGTTCAAATTGATAAATATGAAGCATTGAATTAAAATTTGTGGTGCGGCCGGGAATCGAATCCTGACCTCCATGCTTACTAGGCAGACGTCTTGACCGTTAGACTACCACACCTTGGAATAGTCTAAGTACGATTTCCCTCCACATCACAAACTTCAATTCAGCTTCTGTGTTCTAAAGATAATTGCCACTGCTGCCAAAGCTCTCCATGCTGCGGAATAGCACCTTGGCAATGGGCATAATGGTACAATCCTGTTTAGGTGACATAAATATCAATTTAATACTAATAAACAATCCCAGACACGGATTTTCGTCTCAAATATGTCAAAAACATTATTGATAAATATGAGGCATTGAATTAATATTTGTGGTTCGGCCGGGAATCGAACCCGGACCTAACGGTTAAGACGTCTGCCTGGTAAGCATGGAGGTCCGGGCTCGATTCCCGGCCGCACCACAAATTTTAAATCAATGCTTCATATTTATCAATAACGTGTTTGACATATTTGAGACGAAAATCGGTCTCAATGATTGTTTACTTGTATTAAACCGTCAAATGTCTATGAAGCTTAAGGGACTTAACTACGGAGTCATCAGTCCCTAAACTTACAAACTACTTTATACTAAAGACAACACAACATCCATGCCCGCGGGGGGATTCAAACCCTCGACCGTAGCGGCCGCGCAGGCTGTGACTGGCGCGCCGCAGACCGCTCGGCCAACCAACTTTTTTCCTTAGTCCACTGTTCATAATTTATCGAATGTTGTTTTCTGAATAAAAAAATGTATAAAGATTAACTTAGAACGTGTAGAAAATGTCCTAATGTTGTCTTAAAATATGTTTAATTATCAGATGAGAAATCAGTGTCCCTTATAATGTCATTTAACGCCCTAAACATGGACTGATGAGCTTAGTAAATGAGACAATTTAAACAAAGTTCTTAGTTTAATTAAGGTTACGTCTGCAAAACAATTTGAGACCAGACAACACATGAACAATCAATTTATCACAGACAATCAAAGGAACACTTGGAGTTGAGTTTCTTTCTGTAGCTGTTACGTGCGATAAAAGGGCGATAAATTTGGAACTGTGGAAACAACTTGATGTATCCTAAACAAAGTCGTATTTTTATACCCTGTGAATAATAAAAGAACAATACAATTTAGTTTCATTACATAGCTTTTTTTAAAAATTATTATGATTTATTTTTATTGATGACAGAAACATAACTTCTGCGCCACCAGTCAACTGACTTTGCGATCAACTCTGATGTGCAGAATGGAACTATTGAATACGTGAACAGCTAATGTCACGTCGCGCTGACCAAGCTGTGAGATCTGCATAAAGATCGGGAATCAATTTTTCATAAAATTGTGTGTTCTGGAACTGGTGTGGGGTTATTTTGGCCTTCAAAACGAAAAAATAAGTTTTCGCTGCCTATAGAGAACAACTTGACGGAGCATCGTCAGTTGTTACCGTGGCATCGCCATCTATTTTCTTTAAATCCTGATATGATACTATAAGGCTTGAATTTATAGCTATCGCAAACTAAAAGTACACTATCACGATTATTACAAACAGGTCGTAAAGTAAGTTGTTATGGCATTTTTATTTCCTTTATAAAGGTGAATAGATGGGGCATAACAGCTTTCAGATAATTGCAGAACGACATGTTGACCATAGCTGTTTATTAATTCTCAATGCTACCGGTTTCGGTTATGTACCATAGTCAAACGTTAGCAGAGATTAGCTAATAGCTTCAGATGTCGGAATATAAAAATACAAAATTATAACACAAGTATTCGTTGTCATTGCTCAAGTTATTGTCACAGTGGCTGACTGCTATAGACTAAAGTCTAAAGTCTATAGCAGTCAGCCACTGTGACAATAACTTGAGCAATGACAACGAATACTTGTGTCATAATTTTGTATTTTTATATTCCGACATGTTAAGCTATTAGCTAATCTCTGCTAACGCTTGACAATGGTACATAACCGAAACCGATAGCATTGAGAATTAATAAACAGCTATGGTCAACATGTCGTTCTGCAATTATTTTTATTTCCTTTGAGAACCTTAACTTGGACACAGCGAGACATTACACAAATCTGCAAAGGGTTCCAGCCTGTTGCAGAGAAGGAGACGAGGTATGTTTGAAGCCGGAAGGCCCGTCCATTGTGGCTCATTCAGAAGGTCCGATCGCCCTGTTAGCTGGGTTGCCAAATCTTAATGACGGTTTAATGACCCCTTTTCAGTATCCTTCAAATGCTCGTTAAGTTGCCGAGTTCGAGTATGTCCATGGCTAATACAGGGTGTCCAGGAAAGGACTCCCTGATTTCAAAATTAAATAGCTCGAAAACAAAGATCGATAGAGGAATGCAGTAAACGGTATGTTTATTGTGAAAGCTGTAAGAAGTTTATACAGCAATTTGAAATAATAGTTACAAAAGCTGCTAACAGATGGCGCTGTACGCTGTACAGCTCATATCAGCATACATAAGTGAAATAACCGTATGAAAACATTCTTTGCAAACAATCACATCACAATGTTTTCAAAATGTTCACCATTGGCACTACAGAGGTGGCGCAAACGAAGAATGAAATTCGCCATCTCATTTCGTAGGATCTCAACCGAAATGGATTCACATGCCACAGAGATCGCCGATTCAAGCTCGTCCAGCGTGGCGGGATGCTTCGGGTAGACCATGTGCCTCACAAAAAAGTCACAGGGAGTCAAATCCGGCGAATATGGAGGCAAATCCATGCCTGCACCAGCAAATTTGGGATATTCTAAAGCAATAACTCGATTCCCGAAGTATTCCTCAAGAAAGCGAAACACTTGTTCGGTCCGATGTGGTCGGGATCCATCTTGCATAAACCATTCAGTACCTGGTCGATACTCTAACGCTTGCTGTGTGGCGACAAATCGTTCCAAAATTGCAACGTAACGTGCACCAGTGACCGTTTCTCGAATGAAAATGGGCCAATAATGCCTCTGCTGCATACTGCAAAAATGTTCAAATGTTTGTTAAGCTTATGGGACTTAACTACGGGGTCATCAGTCCCTAAACTTACAAACTACTTATCAACTACCTTATACTAGGGACGGCACAAATATCCATGCCCGAGGGGGGATTCGAACCCCCGACCGTAGTGGCCGTGCAGACCCTGACTGGAGCGCCTCAGTCTGCATACTGCAGCCCACATAGTAACTTTAGGAGAATACAGGGGTTTCGCTTCACACCAATATGGCTTTTCGGAACCCCGAAATCGCCAGTTCTGCTTATTCACGTATCCATTCAGGTGGAAGTGTGCTTCATCTGTAAACCAGATGCAGCCAACATCAAATCCTTCACTATCAATGATTGTGAGTACCTGATTAGCAAAGGCAACTCTTTGTTGCACAGCTCGTACGGGTATGGTCTGGTGCGTTTGAATTTTGAATGGAAACAGGTGTAGGCTCTTTCTCAGTATTTTCTGCGTGCTGGAACGCTTCAAACCAGTCTCAGATGCAATTCTACGAACGGATGAAATTGGATTTCGCTGAATAATTCCAGAAACTGTGACGATAATGTGAGGCGTAACTGCGGTTTGCTTGCGGCCAACATGCCCCACTAGATCATCAGTTACGCTGCCTGTTCGTTGAAATTTTTCGAAGAGCGCACGAATGGTTTTCGCATCGGGTCCTTTTGGAACATTAAATCGTGCTTGAAAACGTCGCCTTGTTGCCGTAGGACCTGTGGTACTCCACCATAAGAAAAACGCGTTGTTAAATGGAGTACAATGTTTCAATCTCTTCCTTCGGTACGCTAACCTCCTTTCACTTTTCAATAGTGGAACTGATCGCTCTGGGCTTCGGATCACTATTTATACTAAGCGTTATGTATGGCGATTAGAGCGCCATCTATTAGCAGCTTTTGTAACTATTATTTCAAAATGCTGTATAACGTCTAACAGCTTTCACAATAAACATACCGTTTACTGCAATCCTCTATCGATTTTTGTTTTCGAGATATTTAATTTTGACAGGGAGCCCTTTTCTGGACACCCTGTACGTAATCACGTTTTACTCACAAGAAAATACTTGTACTACTAAAAAAAAAAAAAAAAAAAAAAAAAAAAAAAAAAAAAAAAAAAAAAAAAAAAAAAAAAAAAAAAACACCCACAAATGCACCACAATCATGTGTGTATGTGTGTGTGTTTTGTCCTTATCATGCGTTATTTTAAATAGTTTGTAAGTCTATGGACCGATGAACCCAGTAGCTTGGTTTGGTTTACAAACATTTCAACATTTGAAAGCGAATCACCAGGCTTGCGGAGGATTTCCGCCCTCTTGCTCTTGGAAATGTGCGCGTTTTTCGGTGTTTCCTACAACGTATCAGCAATGTTCAGTGGCATCAGTATCTCGCGGGGAAGGGTTAGGGAGCGGGAAGAGGAAGGGGAAACGGGAGGCGCGAGATGCGGCGGCCAAGCGGAGTGATACGTCAGCAACTCTGCGGCTGCGAAAAACAGATCAGGCTGCATGCAGATCGCCATTCACCGCCAAGCCATACTTATACCACAAAATGTCTCTTCTCCCGAACAGAAGAATAATGCTATTGTATGGCTGACTGGCCATTACATAAATTATGTCATTCACAACAGAGGCGACGATAATATTCTGGAATATGAACAGTATTTACATACAGAATATTACAAAGAACGTAAGAGGAAAAGCCATCAAAAACGATTTGGATATAGATTAAAAGCATTGTTTGAGAGACAGGGTGTGGGATAAGGTAAAATAATGAATGCATGCTAAAGTAGGGGACAGCTGCTGGGGGTGAAGTACGGTGGGGACGACATGGGCCCCGCGGCCGCTACGGTAGCCGTGAAGACCTCAGCAGAACCCTGAAACGGCAATGCTGCTACCGAAAAACGTGACATAAACACATGACGAGAAACTCAATTTGTCGACAAAATGTCGGATCAAGTATCAGGCTCAGGAAAATACATTAAGATTGAAAGATAAAATATTTGGAAATTAGATATCAGTAGAAATTACTACATTGACATTTGAGGAACTTCTTTTTCTTTTATGAATCAACAGTTGAGAAATTTTGTTTTGTTCCGTTCGCCATTGAAGAGGCATTTCTTTATTTAACATACATATTTGGTAACAAATCATAGCAAAGAAGCTAGCCGAAGAAGGCAAAAAAGGTGAGAGCATGGATGGGCTGTAAGGGGAGAAGGGAGGCCAAAAAAAAAAAAAAAATAAATAAAAATAAATAAATAAAAGCCGTGATAGTCTAGTGGTTAGGACATTGCGTTGTGGCCGCAAGAACCCAGGTTCGAATCCTGGTCACGGCAAACGGTTTATTTTTTATTATTATTTTTAATATATTTTTTTAATACGATGAAATATGTAGTCAACTCAAGATAAAATATGCCACGCATTAGTGCTGCCCTGATTCACTTTTGGAAACCTTCTTGCAAGTGCAATAAAATCACAACCAGATGAAAGTATTTGATAGAGAGAAGTGTGATTCTCATAAGCGTTTCCGAACGTTTCACGCAAGAGGCGATGTAGAAAAGCTGTAATGTGTCTCAATACGTACATTTTTTCAGCGCAGCATTTTTTTTTCAAGAAAAATTGACATCGTGAAGTAAATTTATTTTGTGTATGTGTGAAACACTTCCTGAACTTGACAAGACGTAGAGAACAACTATATATCTCCGTTAGTACCACAGAACCTTTCCAGAAAAGACTGCGACCAGTCGCCTGGAGACAGGTAATAGTAATGTCAAAAAACAGTTTTTCTCATCTATAATGGATTACAGTTGTTTCACTTCTTTTTTAAGAATTTTTTTCAATATGTGGACAGGGCGACATAGATCTGCAATTTAACATTGACCATTCTATGCACTGTCCGATGGATAATATCAATAAACCCACACCAAATGTATTTCACGTACGTTCAGAACGCCACAGTATCTCTTTTCTTGAACGGACATTTCCATGAGACAAAAGAGACCAAACATTTGGATCATGATATCGGTTCATTCCTGTGGCATTAAAAACGTGATTTTCGTGTCAGCTGAGGATGTTCATTTGCAACGCAAACACATGTAGTACAATAAACACTTCTGAAGCAATGGTTTTTAGTAAGGTTATTTAATTGGGAATACTGTGTACTGTTAGAACATTCTAAGAAGATAGACATTAAATGTCTTGACGTCTACCGACGCATGGGCTGAAATAAAGGATGCAAACTGGTTCCAATTCATAATATTTACTCGTTGGACAAACTTGTTTCTCAATCATGATGTAACCAAAGATCGTTGCAATCAGACAGGAATCAGTATTAACAATTGGCATAATGTTCCTGTCGATTTAGATTTTTTCATGTCATCTTGAGGATATTATTAGAATGAGACCATATATTAGGAGGGAATCTCTTTGCTGCATCGCAATGTATCCAGAAAGCATACATTTGATTCTAGTGTTAATATACAGGAAATTATGTTTGCATTTGACAGAGGCAGGGTAAAATACCCTGTGGCAAAGGGTGTTGCTGTATTGTTGTTGCTGTTGTAGTCTTCAGTCCACAGACTGGTTTGATTCAGCTCTCCACGCTAACCTGTCCTGTGCAAGTCTCTTCATCTGAGAGTACTTTCGGCAACCTACATCCCTTTGAATCTGCTTACTCGGTCTCCCTCTACGATTTTTACCCCCACACACTTCCTTCCAATGCTAAGTTGATGATTCCTTGATGTCTCAGTATGTGTCCCACCAACCTATCCCTTCTCTTAGAATACGCCAGAAACTCCTTTTCTCCCCAATTCGGTTAAGTAACTCCTCATTAGTCACGTGATCTACCCGTCTAATCTTCACCATTCGTGTGTAGCACAACATTTCAAAAGCTTTTATATCTTTTTGTCTGAATTCCTTATCGTCCACGTTTCACTCCCATACAATGCTACACTCCAGACAAATGCTTTCAGAAAGGACTTCCAAACATTTAAATTGATATTGGACGTTTAGAAACGCTTTTCTCCCCATAGCCATTCGGTATTGTATATCTTCTTTACTTCGGGCATCAGAAGTTATCTTGCTACCCAAATAACAAAATTCATCTACTACTTTTATTGTCTCATTACCTAATCTAATTCCTTCAGCATCGCCTGATTTTATGACATTCCATTCCATTACCTTCGTTTTATTCTTGTTAATGTTCATCTTATATCTTTTCGTTTCAAGATACTGTCCATTCCATTAATCTATATGTTTGTCTGTATGTCCTCTATGTGTTCATAAACCAGTCATTCGATTGCAGTGAAACTTTGATGAACTGTTCTCCGTACGCCCACAAATGTTCCTGACCCAAAAACAAAAGAGCACGACATATAGCTCAGAAGATGTGTCGTCATAAATAGAGGCCACCGCATAAGAATACCCAGATTAATGCGTCAATTATTAGAAAACGGGTATAGATAGGGACCTGCAACAAAGTTTGCGTGTAGTATCGAATGTTTATTAAGTGCTTTATAACTTACCCCTCCCCCTCCCACATACAAAAATGGTCAAACGAAAAGAAGTCTACCACTCACAACAATTTCGCTTTAGATGCCGGAAAAATGTCGCATCAGGTATGACCTTGTATCAAATAAACTTAGCATGACAGTTTTGCATATTACTATTTACTTTTGTCTGTAAGTTTCCCTTAATTCTCTTGTATCCAATTAATCATCGGTTTTCTTATTCTCTATAAAAAAGGGGAAAAGGACACTTACTCACTAAACACGAAATCTCGAAAACTACTTCACCTATGAAGCTGAAATTTGGCAAGAATGTAGTTTATAGGTAGACAACGTCAGCGAAGAAAGTATTTTGCGATAGGTGCATTGCGGAGCACACTTCACCTACAGACTCACAAAATCTACAGTTTCATTCCGATCTTCACGAAATTTTGCACGCTTGACCATCAAAACAAGAGGAAGGTCACCGTCTACTTTAAGTTTCATACTGGGCGAGGGAGAGGGTACTTTGCAACTTAAAAATGGATCCATATATACCTTGGTCCCTCCGTAACTTCAGAACGGCTTGACCGATTTCACAGATCCTTTTTTTTTTTTTTTTTTTTTTTTTTTTTTTTTTTTTTTTTTTTTTTTTAGTTATTCTTAGAACAACGGTTGTATGAAATAAAACTGGAATATTTAAGAACCACAAAGTGTGTTTTTCAATGTGACCCTGCGTTACTATTGCATAGGAATCTATAGTTTTCTTCCGATATTTATGAAATTTTGCACACTCTACCATAAAAACAAGAGGAATGTTACTGTTCGTATAAAATTTTTTTCGGTGCATGGTGGGGGGAGGGGGGTACTTAACTTACGTAATTTTACAAAATGCTTAGTTTTGCTCCAATCTTTATGATTTTTGCACACATCATGTTTAAACCAAGAGGAACGTCACTGAGTACATAAATGTACCTTGCAGAAAACTTTGCCTAGAGAGGGAAATGTGGAAATGAACAGAGAGATGGGAGAGAAAGAGGTAGATACAGAGAGAGAGAGAGAGAGAGAGAGAGAGAGAGAGAGAGAGAGAGAGAGAGAGAGAGAGCATAAATAAACACACGGGTAACCCGGGTTTACAGCTGGTGATCAATGAACTTGCCACATGGCTCAAATCTATGGGCCCTACTACTAAATGGCAGAAAAGCACACTGCTTCATTTCTTTGTTGAATGGCTTCTGTGGGCAACAAAAATGTTTACTGTTTCATATAACAGGTGATCAATTTTTTAAATATAAAAAGTTACATTTTTGTCATTAGAAGGGATAATGTTAAATTAAAGGGTTAACATACCCTGTCAAGTGTTCAGAGACTGAGTCAACAGACTATATTCTTCCGGTATTTGAGAGCTACTAGCAACCTCCAAAACACATTAACCTCGAACGTTTTCAAAACCACTTTACATGACCCACTATCTCCAGAGAATACTGAGAACTTTATTACCTACTACATTTTCGCCATTATAACAAAAGCTTCTGCATAAAACTTTAACTTTGTTCTTTACTAACTATAATTGCAATACATTCTGTAAATAGTATCCACATATACAACTGAATATACATGCAAAATATCATCACTATACAACTTACAGTTCAGAAGATATGAAGTTTTATGTACAGCACTTCTATTCCTAATGGATATGTGGGGCGGAGTTGAGTTGCTGCTTATTCACACAAAACAGATTTTTAAAAATAGTTCAAAAACTAAGTTAATACCTTTTTCGTACCACGAATTTGTTTAATGAAGGCGGCTTTTATGTAAACTAACTAAATTACGTATTAATTTCGCAATTTAGCCGAACTATTTAATGTCTAACCCTGACCTTGTGGCCTAGTTTCTTTATACATAAATAATTATCAGACGGCTGAAGCAGTATTTTTCATCACTTCTGCATGTCTGGGTGCACAGATACTTTTTTGGGGGGAGGGGTCATTGCAGGGTAGAAAACCGTCGCTCGACAATGTTTTACCTGACAGAAGAATGTGAACTACAAGTGTTTTAAAAACTAAAGCCAAGGTGTGGTTAGGAAATGCTCTTCACACAACTGGTATAAATACACATGCGCGTTACGTTTGTTACACATTATTGGGAACAAACTGTTCTCTAGTGATGCCCATTGGTAATAAATGCTTCAACCCAAGTTCGATCCGAAGCTAAATCAGAGCCAAGTATCTATATCGGGCTATTATCTCTTTGGAATTGTCAGATTGTGTCACGCCACAATTTCTCACATCATACACTTCTCTTTAGCCTTTTTGTTGAATGAAAGGAACTGTCTTTAGGAATTCTTGGGTAAAACGAAACAAAAATTCGAACAAAATAATCAAATTGAAACTAATTATGAGGTAGTTATATTACACGCAAGCTAAGAGAAAGTAACAAAGTGTTAGAACATTTTTCACTACCGAGAGTTTATTTCACTTTGTACTTCAAAACCTGCGTGAATTTACCGAGAGCGGCACAGACATTGTTTCGCCACTACTTCTATCTTTACTGTGCGTGACGACACGAGATTTAAAAACGTACTGTGTCGTTGAACCTGCTGCACTGTGCGACTGAGTTCCCGACGCAAAGAATGGTCGGAACTCCAACGATGAGCAACGATCTCTAAAGAGTTTATTAATTCTCTCAGCTTTTCAACGGTTGGAAAAATATTTGGAAGTATTTGCTTCTCGCCTGTGATTATCGTCGCAGTGAAAAATAAGTTCATAACGAATTTGTCTGACGCGCAACCGAAATACCCTCTGGTGCACTTTTGATTGAAGATTCAGAATTCTTTCGTCGGCGACACCCTGCAAAGCAGAATAGGTAATTAGAACGAAACGTGACTCCACTTTTCGGTCACGCAATTTTACGGCTGGCGATTCCCACGTCCCTCAAAGTTAAATGTTCTCCCTAGAAATATTTATTTATTCTAAAGTGAGCGAAGAGCGGTTGCCGGTGAAGAAATGGTAAAGGCCAATAATTATTGTTGCCCGCTGACAATGAATGCAGAAAATGAACGATGCGCTCCCCCTCTTTTGTCGTAGTAAATGACACACGGTAGCGATCGATGTACCTGTTATTATGAGTCACTGGAACGTCTTAGTTGCTTCAGAGTGAAATAAAATGTGAGGTAAGAAAAACGGTGTTTGTGGCTTCGGACACAATTCTTTCACACCGTGTCTCCCTCCGAAGTGTTTCCTTTGACTTGCGTGTTTTCTTGAGACTCATAACATAAAAGCGACCACGATACAAAGGTTGAAAACCTTACCTCCCTAGAATGAAAAGTTAACCATTTTCACTACGCCATCTTTTCGAACTGCTTCGTACTCCAAAATAAAAACGCATTACCGTGGCCGCGGCGGAGCGGCCGAGCGCATTGAGGCACTATGCTCCGATGCCCGAGGACGTTCCCCGTCGGGGGTTTGAATCCCTCCTCGGACATGGCTGTTTTTGCCGTCTTTAGTTCATAAGCTAGTATATAAGCAGTTTGTAAGTTTAGAGACTGATGACCCCACAGTTAAGTCCCATAGATTTCACAAACATTTGAACATTCTTTGCATTACCGTGTACCGTCTCTGTCGTAGCACAACGTTGGTGTGTAAGTAACAAGGGATAGAGTTGCTTTGATATATTATGTACTTGTGCTAAACACTGACCTGTCACAGGGTTAGTCTTAACAATAAACCAATGAGTTTCTCATCCCTTGCAGATGTAGCGCTTACTGGCCGGAAGAAATCTCACTGTCTGGATGTGATTATATAATTGGTAGGTAGCGCTAAATTCTTCTTGAACATATTCGATTAATGAATATTTAAGTCACTAAAATACTAAAACGGTAATTTCTCGCTATTTTTTGTTTTAATGGTCTTTGGGTAATCGCCATTCATCCAAACACATTAACAATCACATCTACTGACTGATACGAGCATAATAGCAAATAAACGAATAACATTTAGTTCGAAGTTAGAAGCTTCTGAACTTGGAGGTCTTAAATTTCGTTCCGCACCGGTTGTCATTTGCTTCGCTGGAGCCTCTTAGGTCTAATGAGTGAGAGGGAAGTACTGTAGAAAGAAGAATCATTAAGTAGTTTGTGAGAATGGTATCATGTTCGAACATCATACGAACGACAAATTGGTAGATATCGAAATAAATTATTAAGGGATACAAAAGCGACTGAAATTATAGCCCAACAGAGGAACGACCACTGTACGAGACGGGATACCAGTGTGATTCTGCGCAAAGCATGCGAAGGAACTTAACAGATACCCTTCCCCCAAGCACCCTTTCCTGTGGGAGCATCAACGTACTGTAGGCCTCTAGACGAGCGAGGGTCAGTTGCGTTTTAGGAAGCTTCGTAGAACAGATGCTCAAAACTATGGACCTGTACGTTGGTTTCTTGTAGAAGCGTGGAACATCAATATTTTTTTTCATAATGGCCTTACGTCAGCAACAGTTGGATGACAAATTAATAAAATTAGTCAACTAGTTGCAGGAATTTTCGTTTTCAGTAAACATTTACTATGGCTTCTTCAGAAGTACATATGACTATAAGTTCATATTAAAATAAACACCCGTATAATCAAGGGAATGTCAAATAAAATAATTAAAACCAATTAGTATATTTAGATGGGCTGACATTCCATTTGAAGAGATTGCAGTTGACCTCAGCGACTACTCCATGGCAGAAAGATTGATTTACTTTAAGAAAACTGAAAATTACACAAATATTTCTATTTCTGCACTCTACGCCAATGTATAAAGAGTTTATTCCGTGATGTCGGCGCAGCGGAGTGATGGAAAAAAGCCGCGATGGAGTGGTCGAGTGGTCTAAGGCGCCTTGTGACACTCACTGTCGGAGGTTCGAGTCTTCCCCCGTGCTTGTGTGTGTGCGTGTGTGTGTGTGTGTGTTTGTCCTTAGGTTAGTTTAAGTAGTTCGTAAGCCTAGGGAATGATAACCTCATTAGTTCAGCTCCATAGGTTTACAAACATTTGACTTGATTTGCTGGAAGAATAGACTGCTGTCAGAGACTGTGGAATCAATCTTACAATGGCAGTTGAACCACAAGCTGACTTGCATAATGTAAATTGTGTCCCAACAATTTCTTTCGCTGCAAGTTTCATGTAATTGTGTGCTAAATAAATATTAATTATATTAACCCTTTATTTGGCAATGTTGCTCTCAAACAACATCAAAATTGCGCTTAGTTTTCTGAAACATGTTTTACGTTCATCCTTGGATGGGCATCAGTGCTTGAAACTAACATTTAACCTCTCCAATAAAGTGAAACCTCGTTGTCTTTTGCGAAAAGTTTAACAATAAACTCAATCTTTAGCGGACACTCCTAGCATAAGTTTCCGAGGTATATGTCTGTTTCAATTTTGTGACGATATTTTTCGTAATACATGGAAAACTGCTTATAAAATCGAAAGAGGAAGCCTTGAAGTTCAATTATTATGAAAAATTGTTGACGAGTTCTTATATGGGAGACTGAAAATGGACTTATACTTATTGCGAAGAGGAGGCGTAGTAGACCACTACAAAATGGACATTAAGTCCGAAAGAAGAACGAAACAGCATCTCCTGTACCAGCCAATGATGTACGGTATGACAGATATGACTTGTCACTTGACAGATTACGGGCCAAAAGGAATTTGCAAGTTTTGTCTTCAGAGGTACTTGACTGTAAAATGTTGAAATCATGGGATTGTTCTGAACTTTTCACCAAAAACTACTTGTTTTCAAACGTTTCACATGAAATAGTCCAAGATACAATAATTTCAATAGTCGTAAGAACAACACTGTAGTACTGATACTGTACGACCATGCGAAGCTTTTGAAAATGTTCAAATGTTTGTATAGTCTATGGGACTTAACTACGGGGTCATCAGTCCTTAAACTTACAAACTACTTATGAACTACTTACGAACTAGGACGGCACAAATATCCATGCCCGAGGGGGGATTCGAACCCCCGACCCTAGTAGCCGTGCAGACCGTGACTGGAGCGCCTCAGTCTCCTCGGCCACCGCGGCCGGCAAAGCTTTTGAACAATGTTACTTACGAACCAGAAACTATATTTAAAAAGAAAAAAAATCTTATAAATCTATTCACATGGCCCTACACATATAAGTAACATAATACTTTTTCTCCTCTTGATTTGTGTGTGTGCCAAATAAAGAGTTAAGTACATTAGCAAATCCGGCAATGCTTCGTAATTGCTAAATACGCATTGTTGTAAAATATACATCCTAAAGTCGTTCGCCTAATCTCCCTGCCCGTCAGTTACCCACATGACTTTGTCCTCTTAGGCCTCCTTCTGTATTAGCTGGCTGTTGACCCAACGTCGCACAGGTATTCATTTACTCCAATATTCCGTTAGTTCAGGTACTTCATCCACCTCTGCATCCTCCTCCTCCTGCTCCTCTCAACCATCCCATTGCGTCTACCTTCCCCACTCTGCACCACATGAAAAATTAAACATATTTCTCAAATGTGATGTTCAAATGTTTGTTAAGCTTAAGGGACTTAACTGCGGGGTCATCAGTCCCTAAACTTACAAACTACTTATGAACTACTTACGAACTAGGACGGCACAAATATCCATGCCCGAGGGGGGATTCGAACCCCCGACCGTAGTGACCGTGCAGACTTTTCAAATGTGATGATGATCGGTCAAAGTGTGTCTGAGTTAGGTACCCTCCGCCTAGCTCCGTGTGAAATCGTATCCAGACAATCATGTATATCGTCTTTCGAAGGTTATATGGACAAAATTTCGTCAAGATAGAAATAAAACTTTACGTTCATGCCGAAATGTGTTGTGGAGCACCCTCCCCCATGTAAACAGCGCTGGTCCTCTTGTTCTGAAGGTCAAATTTTATCGGAGTCGGAAACTACCGTAATACTAATTTCGAATTCCTAGATTTTTTTACCTGTTACTATTTCTCTCTGCCCCTCTCTCTCTCTCTCTCTCTCTCTCTCTCTCTCTCTCTCTCTCTTTAACCACTTCAGTGAACAAAAGAAAAACAAGAATTACTGAAATCGATCAGGCTATTGTTCAGTTTTAGCGAGATGAACGAACAGCAAGTAATTTTTATATGTAGATATTGTTCATTTCTACACCCCAGCCGCGGTAGATTGGCCTAGCGCTCTAAGGTACCTTGCGTGGTCAGTTGCTCACTGTCGGAGCTACGAGTCCTCCCTTGCGCATGTGTATGTGTGTGTGTGTGTGTGTGTGTGTGTGTGTGTGAAATCCTTATGGAAATTTGTCCCGGTGTCGGGACACGAACCGGGGTCTGCTGCTTACTAGGCAGTTGTGTTAATTATTGCACCACCCAGGTTCTTGGGCTTTCGGGCTTCACACATTTGCACGTATCACTTGAGCACCTCCCCTTCCGACTCAAATTCTCATATGTCCTGCTACTTTGACCATTATACCATCACTGGCACCTAGGGCTGTATTCCCTCTAGCATTCCGTTCCTCGTGTGCATCCGCACTGAGACAAGCCTAAAAAAATGTTCAAATGTTTGTAAATCTATCGGACCAAACTGCGTGGTCATCAGTCCGTAGCTTACAAACTACTTAAACCTAGGTAAACTAACCTAAGGACAACACAAACACCCATGCCCCAGGGAGGACTCGAACCTCCACGGCGAGCAACCGCGCGCTCCGCAGCGAGGCGCTTTAGACCGCTCGGCTACTCCACCGCGGCAGACAAGCCTCAAACCTCATCAAGGTGCGTTACTATCAAGAGCTGCGGACAGGTGAGAAAGAACAGACGCCGCGATTCTTAACTTCGTAATGTCGTGTGGGACCTCCTTATGCCGGGAAAAGTAACTGGGTGAGGAATGGACTCAAGAAGTCCACTATCGAAATATTGAGCGATGCTTAGTTTTGCATTATCCTCGTTGTGGCACTGACATGTAGGTAGAAAATGTGTAAATGTTCGTAAATCGAAGGGACTTAACAATCGTGGTTATGTCCCTAGGCTTACAAACTACTTATATTATGACCTAGGCAGTTTGGCCCCCCTGTCCCAAACCACCAACCAACAAACCAACAGCTACTCGCAACAATATGTCGACTCGATCATGCAAGTAACCCCAGCTCCATTTCTATGAAACCGGAAGATTGTGTCGGACTTAACGTTTTGATACCAATGAGACAAATTTAAACAGTGGTAATACCTGTCCTTTAATAACGTTGAATTTTACATGTCAATTATTTCTAATTACATGGCAGGTGGCACGTCATCAGGTACATCTGAAAAATGAGTAGAGAAAAATTGCAATTCCTTCTCTAAAAATTTCCGTTCCTGGAAGCTCGATTCGAAACTATTAATTAGGTGGTGAATTATACGTTGATAGTTCACAAATGGGAGGTCATCAGGTTAAAATATTGTAGATAAGAGAAAAAAGTCAATTTCTGTTTACCATTTGCTTCTCAAGCCGTCGCAACTCATCTGATGAAGGTCTTCAATTTGTCAAGCATATTGAAATGTTCGAATGTTTGTGAAGCTTATGGGACTTATCTGTGGGGTCATCAGTCCCTAAACTTACAAACTACTTATGAACCAACTTATGCTAAAGACAGCACAAACATCCATGCCCGAGGAAGGATTCGAACCTTCGACGGGGAACGGCCTTGCCCATAGGAGCATAACGCTTCAATGCACTCGGCCACTCCGCCGCTGCTGTCATTCATGTGTACAGTCAACCAGTCATTCCCCTTTAGTGATCCATTGAGTGTAGTGAGGTGCGTTGTTATATCAGCCAGTAAAGCAAATTCTGGTTTTTTAATCTTGTCATGAATAAAAAATTAAAATAAAAGAAAAAAAAATCAAGAACCTTACTTCGTTTTATCCACGGAACAATTCAGTGATACAGTACAGCTCCATACCCAGTTTTAACATCCAGAAGAAACTCTTTGAACTGACGATGGTTGATACCTTGCCTTCGCACAAAATTTACCACTTGACAAGTTCTACATTTTCATCAAACAGTGCCTCATAATGAAGCAAACAGTGTATACTACAGATCTCCTTTCCAAACTTACTCTTCAGTTTCAACGAGAGACAAAATCTTGCTGACGCCCCAACCATTTGTGGCGCACCGTCTATGGTCACAGCATGTGAAGTCTGTCACAAGTTAAGTTCATGCTGTCTACAGAACACACACGGCGTCAAAAATATCGACTCCTCCTGTCGTGTAATC
Organism: Locusta migratoria; assembly: GCA_026315105.1. Classification (NCBI taxonomy): domain Eukaryota; kingdom Metazoa; phylum Arthropoda; class Insecta; order Orthoptera; family Acrididae; genus Locusta; species Locusta migratoria. The sequence continues at coordinate 108,836,381 of CM048745.1, forward strand.
TAGTGGTACTATAAGTAGCAGCTCTTCCATAACTTTCAGTAGCTGTTCACACCACGCACAAAAACACCAAGCTCAGCACAATGGGATATAACCATGCTCTCGCCAAGCGCAAGAGAAAGTGCTGTGAAACCCGGGATTATTTCCGAGCTTTGCATCTAAATCGGTACTTACTTCGAGAATTTGACGAGAAATCGTTTGCTTTGAGAGACAAACGCCTTCAAGAGCCGCTAAATAATTTGAAACCATGCATTTTACTACGGTACTAAGCACGCTTTAACTTCGGATACCAAGGAGAACGGTTTGCTAGACATTCTTTGATGTAAGCTACTTTATAACTCGTACGAATGTTCAAATATTTGTTAACCTTATGGACTTAACTGCGGGGTCATCAGTCCATAAACTTACAAACTACTTAGGAACTAACTAAAGACAGCACAGACATCCATGCCCGAGGGAGGATTATTTGCTTATTTGCGAGGCTTTGGCGCCGTTTAAAATTGCAATGCAGTCAAACGTCAGAAACGAAACAGGTACAATTAATAATAGAAGAAAAATTCATGTATATAAAAATAAAATGTCGATTGAAGGGAACCACTCTTCAGATTAAAGTCAGAAGTATTTCTAAACCTATAAACGTTGCAATGCGGAATTTGTTTGGAAATAGGCAGACTTGGTTGCAAACTACTTTTTATTACATATACCTTTTCGTCCTTTTGGGAGGGAGGGGGGGCTTCTTTAGATTATATAAATTGTATTTCATATACTCTGAAGATGCCCCGCAACCGTGACTGCCTTTTTTCAATAAATTCATATCAAGTCAACATGGAATGGAACAAATTATAATCTAAATTTCTACCGTGACACTAAAAGTTAATGACCGCGGCATAAATTGTGACAGTGGCAGTCGTCAGATGTAAGTTTGTGGCGTCATGAAAGTACCCTTTATTTCCATGATCGTTAACTTTAAAGAATATTAGCTACTAAAAAAAAAAGAAAAAAAAATACTAAATGGTAAAACAAGAAGAAAGCAAGTATCTCAGTTCGATGAAGCAAGTAATTTTCAAAATTAAAGACGACCATGTATGATCCGTTCATTGACTTTGAAAGTAATGTTCTTTGTAACGAATTGAAGGTAACCGTAAAAAGTGCAGACATATTAAATCAGTAAGCGCATCAAAGCCGCATGTGCAGATGAGCGAAGTGCCCCTAAAAAGTAATTCCGTTTTGAAGAAGAGTAGTCCAACAGTGGTGAAAAACTATGGGTCTGTATCTCTGGCATTGGTGTGTTGAAAAATTCTGCATCATGTGTTTTTTTTATGTTTTATGACATTTCTGGAGAGCGGAAATATCCTCTTTAGGAATCGACGTGTGAAACCCAGCTCCTTCTACGAAACCGACAAAGCAGTCTGTACGGGCTCTCAGGTAGATGCCTATTCAGATTCGCCACGACTGCGCACTGTTGCCGGATGTACAAAGCAGGAGCTTATGGAGCACCAGATTCGTTGTTCGATTAGCCTGAAGAGCTTTTAGTGAACAGAACAAAGCATGTAATTCTCACCGGAGAGAAGTCTTCCGAACGTAAAAGTGGCTTCAGGCATGCCCCAAGGAAATCGTATCGGAACTTCGTGCTGGGAGAGGCAATCGACCCACACCACAAATTAGAATACAGAGCAAGGAAGATCCTTTACAACTACTTAATTGTGGAACATTCATTGGAAAGAGTTACTTCAATAAAAGATCTAGGAAGGTACTATTTGAAGTAAAATGATCGCATAAAATTAATCGTAACGCAGATGCCAGACTGAGATTCATTAGTAGCATGCTCAAGAAATGTATAGAATTTAGGACAGTTATTGCACTTAAGTTTATATATTACTGATTTTTTTCGAGGGATACTAATGTGTGGAAGTGTGTGTACAACTTACTGCTGGGGCTTATTATTAGTGCAGAGGCTTATATTGAGATTCTTCTTTTTGAACAGGTTTGAAAGTTTGTATGAGAGAGGGCCTACAAATGGTATGACTGCATATTTTTAGGTTCTGTTAATTGACAGTTTCTGTAAGTGCTGTCTGCTGCATAGATTTATTATTAGTAAGTTTAGTTTTTATTTTCAGTGACAGCTTGTCTATGATTGAAGAATATCAATATGAGCTTCTCCACTAATAATAAGCTCCAATATACAGTTGTACAACACTTTCTCAAATTATTATACCACAAAAAAGATCAGGAATATATAAACTTAAATGCAATAACTGTCCCAAATTCTATATAGGTCAAACAGTAGAACATTTGAAACAGGGTTTAAGGAGCACCTGGATGCACTAGGGCTAAACAACTTAAACAGCTCAACATTTGCCACCCACTTCACGAAAACAAACACTCAGTGAACAATATAGAGAAAATTTGCAGATCTTACACCTCACAAACAAATGTGGGACAATGAACATTCTTGAAGACATTGAGATTCATATACATAAGAACTCATATCCTGCTCTCATTCTGAATGAGCGAACAGAATCAATTGAACAACTTCCGAGAGGTCTTTCCAACATTTAATCCAACATAACATTCCGATAGTAAAACCCCTAAAAAGCTGTTTCACAAATTACAGATAAAGGTGAAACACTGAATTAAATTTGTGATGCGACCGGAAATCGAACCCTGACCTCCATGATTTCTAGGCAACCGTATTACCACTAGACCACCGTACCACTGGTGATTAATGGTATAGTTCAAGTACGACTTCCCTCCACGTCACAAACTTTAATTCAGCTTTTGTGTTCCATATAATATTACTACTACTGCCAAGGCTCTCCATGCAGCGGAATAGCACCTCGGCAATGGACATATTGTTTCATCTTTATCTTTAATGCCCTTGACATGTTCGAGACGAAAACCAGTCTCAGGGTTTATGAATTTCTATATACATTGATATTTATAGCACCTTAGCCTAAGGTGAAAGGCAGGAATGTACCAATATGTTCATTGCCGAGATGCTATTCCGCTGCATGGAGAGCTTTGGCAGTAGTGGCAATATAATATGGAACACAGAAGCTGAATTAAAGTTTGGACGTGTAGGGAAGTCGTACTTAGACTATTCCGAGGCGCCTTAATCACTAAAGGTGCGGAGGTCTAGTTGTATGTAAGTGAGCATGGAGATCCGGCTTCGATTCCCGGCCGCATGACAAATTTTAATTCTTTGCTTCACCTTTATCTTTAATGTCCTTGACATGTTCGGGACGAAAAATAGTCTCAGAGTTTATAAATTTCTATGTACATTGATATGTTTCACAAATGACTTTGATTCTGTACCCATCTCATATGTACTCGATATAGATCTGTTAATTCCTTTTTGTAATGTTCACATTCGAATAAAGTTCATAGTCTGATAGATTATAATAAAAATTGTTACAAGCTAAGCTGCTGATCAGTAAAATGTAATATAATGAAACTTTTAATCCACAATGAATTCTTAAGTTTAATATAATACAACTGGGTCTGCTTCTGTAATATAGCAATATTTTGTTTGGCCCAGATACAATCTGTCTGTACATTGTTTCAGCTATTTAGTATAATCCCATATTATAAGGCAATGAAAGTAATTTTACTCCTAAAATTCCATCACTCAAGGGAAGACATATTGCATCATAGCCATGAACCTACAGTGTATCAGTACCCAAACAACAGTAAAATTGAGCAAATAATCTATAGCGTAATCATAGGTTTACATGTCATTACAATTGTTCCTGCCTTAGGCTACACCTAGTTTTTCATTTTATTCATATGTAATCTTTGTATATGTTGTATCAGCCACTCAGAAAAGTTTGATATTATAAAATGGTGTAAATAATTTTAGTCCAAAACTCTATGTTTAAATTAGTGTTTTTAGCAGAAATAAAAAAATAAATAGGGACTTAAGGGACCAACTTGTTAAAAAAGGGGACCTAAATAACTTTGAAGGGACCAACAGGGACATCAATAAATTTCTTTTTAATGAACAACCCTTTTTTTATTTATTTAATAAAGAAGTCTTGATTGTGATTTATTTCTTTGCTGCTAATGTGTTTCGTCACTCTGAGGCATCTTCAGAATGATATATACACAAAGCTTAGACTTAGGGCTTGAATATTTTGACTTCCTAGTTTGATTCATGCACATCAGCAGACACAGATCTATTGTTCTGAATATGACCAAATAGATATATAAATAAAGTGCAATCAATGCTGTCTTTAATTTGCAAATTGTTATCACAGCAAATACGTGAACATTACAATTTGTTTTTATTTTACTTACAAAGACCAGCGAACATCAACTTAATAACAACTGCGGTTTGCCGTTACTGCACTACCGTACTGAAGTATAACATTGTTGCGTGAAAGTGTTGTAATTTTAATGCGAGTCTTGCGATATATCGTAACGTTTCTTATCGATTCCATTTTCGGTATGGCTATGGGATGACGAAAAGAATAGTTTATAAACGGGGAAAGATCCGCAGTATTAAGGGTTTGCATGCAGTGTAGGAACTCTTGGGAAAAGAAAAAAAAAAAAAAAACTGTTTTGAAATCTACAGTATCGTATTCCACATTACCTGTGATCTACAACTCAAAAATTGTTTGTTAACGTTAATTTCAATTATTTGCCTGCTCCACTAAACTTAAAATTACTCTGATATGCCAATCTCATCTTTACACCTAATCATTAATAAAATATAAGACCATCCCAATCCGAAAGTAGTTTCTATACCAATTAATTGTCTCGTCTGTATTGTCTCGACTTTCACAGCCACAGCTAACAACCTACCGTTCAGTCAGCTTACCAAAGTGCTGCAATTCTTTTGCTCACGTAATGGTTTTGTCGCAGCTACGAAATTCAGTGTGGTGCGACTTAAACATACACACAATTACCGAGAATAACGCAGTACTGCTGCCGATCTCAGTAGATGAACTTTTCTGATCGCAGCTGAATTGGTAGCACATTTCTCAGCACGTCCTGCCTCCAATCGATCTTATTTAGTCGGCAGGGGTCGCAAGTCGTCCTCGTTGGAGCTACTGCCAACATATGCAAACTACTTCCATGCGTCATTTAAAAGGTCATATAAAAGGTGAAGAGCAAGCCGCACAAAAGTTGCTGGCACTGCGTAGCACTGTCCCCGCGTACCTTTCCTCGCCCCACGATCGAGGATGTCTTACCGTTACTCCCTGCAATCCCCTAGAGAGGACACATGTCTACGTGCAGGAGCTGAGAGGGAGCAAAATTGCTGAGACAAAGGTTAAAGCCAGCTGTAACATGAAAGATGCCTCAGTTAAGCTTTATTGCAGTTATTAAAATTCGACAAAATATGTGTTCCAATTTGAAGAAAAGGTACTTTAGGGATCAAATTGAAAAAAATAGGTACCTGTTTGGTACTTTTGAAAAAAAGGGACTTTAGTGAACAATGGGACTTCCGATAAATACACTGTAAGGCAGAGACATGTTTTAACATAGGCATAATGTCTGTAGCGTAGCATCTGTATAGCAGTAACCTCTCAGCATTGTTTACATTTTCGTTCTGAAGCTGTGTCATGTTTTGTATGTGTTTATTGCTTGTGCTGCCTCCAAAGAATGGTGCTACATTACGTGAATAACACAAAATTTAACAGCGCCCAAACAGTATGAAAACAAGACAAAAATCACTAACTTAATGACACATGGGGTGTGACAAAAACTTACATCTACATCTACACGGGATACTCTGCAAGTCACATTTAAGTGGCCTTACATGACATATAAGTTTTTGTCACACCTCATGTGTCATTAAGTAAAAAATCCCTTAACAAAAGTGTAGATATCGACTAAAATAAATAACCGATTGTACAAACTCATCAAATAGCGCATAAAATACCTTTTTTGTCTTAGGGCAGCACATCTTTAACACAAAAACGAGGTCACAGCTTGTAAGCAGTACATCTGATGATGGATTTGCGAGAAAATCCGAAACCGGTCATGGTTAAAATAAATTAATATTTTATAACCATACTTGTAGTTGAAAGCTGTTTTTTAAATTATAAATACCTTGAAATTGTCGACCCTAAGCTATTTCGACGCTAGTACCGTCTACACTACTTCTGCAACAATCCAAACAGCAATTCTTCCATGGAAACCATCGTAGGGGTGCCAAATGTAGTTTTGCCGAACGGCTTGCCATACAGTTTACACCTGGTGCGTCAGATGGGCCAGATTTCGTGCCGATCGTGCAGACTGCGCAAGATGGCGTTTCATCCGGTCCCAGACATGGTCCATGGAAGGCAGCTCTGGGAATCGTGCTGGTCAAGGTAGTTGAAATACATCTTCAAGAGCACGTTGGGTGGTACGGGATGCATGTGGGCGTGCATTTTTCTGTTGGAACAACGTATTGCTTGTTGGTACATGAACGGTAGCAAGACGGGTTGAATGATGGTTTCAGCGTACGATGCACTGTTCAGTGTTCCCTCGACGATCACCAAAGGAGAACGGTCAGTGTAGTATATGGCTCCCCAAACCATGATGCACCATCATGCGTCCCGTCAGGGCGTCTTCCGCTCACGCCCCAACATTGTTCGGCCCACCTCCAGTAGTGTCACGACAGGCGCTTATGAAAGGACGAATGGAGACCATGTCATCTTTATTGAAGAGTCGATACTGCCTCGGTGCCATTGATGATCGTTCGTTTGTGTAGCGTCGTCCAGGGGAGCGCGAAAATCTGGAGTGTAAAAGCAGAGGCACACGGGGCCACCAACCGGAATCACAGCGTCGGGAGCCATATCCTACACTGGACGTTCTCCTCTGGCGATCATCGAGGGAACATTGAACAGTGCACCGTACATGAAACCCTTCTTGCCATCATTGATCTATAAGGGATACTCTACAAATCACTTTTAAGGGCATGGGAGAGGGTTCATCGAACCATCTTTATACTATTCATCTCCCATTCCATTTTTGAATAGCGCGGGGGAAGAAAGAACACCTGATTTCTCGTATTTTATCCTGATGATCTTTTGTACCTATGTAGGTTGAAGTCAACAATATATTCTCGCTTTGGGGGAGAATGTTAGCGGTTGGAGTTACGTAAGTAGACCACGCCGCAGCGATAAACTCTATTGTTGTATTGATTCCCACCCAGATCTTGTATCATTTCCGCGACGCTATGTATCCTGTATCGTAACAATACAAAACGGGCTGCTCTTCTATGGGCTCTTTCGATGGCTTCAGTCAAAACCACTTGATAAGGATCCCACACTGGGCAGCAATACTCCAAATGAGGACGGTAAAGAGTGGTGTATGCAGTTCTGTTACATCTTTTAAGTGTTCTGCCGATACACGCTATTTCTGGTTCACCTTTCCTACGACATTATCTTCATGTTCTTTCCAGTTTATGTCTGATGTAATAGTAATTCCTATGTATTTAGACCAGTTTATGACCTTTGATTAACTTGTAAATTAAGTTTAACGAATTTCTTTTTGTACTCATACTGCTTTTTATACTTTTTATTTTTGTACTTTTTATACCATACTGCTATCTTACTTAGATCGTTGTACAGTTGGGTTTCAGCTTCAGATGACTTTACTAGATGATAAATGTCGGCGTCATATGCAAACAACCTAAGAGAGCTGATGAATCGCAAGTCGTTTATGTAAATAAGAAACAGCAGAGGACCAATAACAGTACCTTGTGGAACGGCCGATATCACCTCTGTTTTAGTCGATGCCTTACCATACATTACTACAAACTGTGTCCTCTCTGACAGGAAATCCCCTATACAATCACAGATCAGAAGCGATATTCCATAACTACGCAATTTGTTTAAAAGCCGTTTGTGAGATACGGTGTCAAAAACCTACTGGAAATCTAGAAATACGGAATCAATTTGAGATACGTTGTCGATAACGCTCATCACTTCGTGTGAGTAAAGAGTTAGTTGTGTTTCACGTGAAGGATACTTTCTAAATCCGTGTTGACCTGGGGTCAACAGATTATTCTGTTCGAGATAATTCATAACATTTGAATACAGGATATGTTCCAAAACCCTGTTGCAAATTGACGTCAATGAAATAGACTTGTGATTTAGTGTATTACTCCTACTGACTTTCTTGAATATTGGTGTGAGGTGTGCATCTTTCCTGTCTTTTGGTACAGATCCGTCGTTGAGCGAGCGGTAGTGTATGGCTGTTAAGTAAAGAGCTATCGCATCAGTATAATCAAATACAAATCTAATGAGTATACAGTCCGGACCAGAATACTTGTTAAGTGATTTCATTTGCTTCCCTACTCCGATGATATCTACTTCTACGTTACTCATTCTGGTTTCTGTTAGTAATTCGTAATATGGAATATAGGTTTCGTCTTATTTGGTGAATGAGTTTCGAAAAGCTGTGTTTAGTAACTCTGCTTTGGTAGCAGTGTTTTGCCTCTCGTATATTTGACATATGACCAAAATCTCTGGGTTCTCAGTCAAAGTTTGAGAAAGAGTTTCGTTGTGAAAAGTATTTTTAAGCATCTCGCATTGAAGTCCTCGCTAAATTTCGAGCTTCTGTTTAGGATCGCCAATACTGGGGATTTTGTGTTCGTTTAAATTTAGCATGCCTGTTCCACTGTTTTTGCAACAGTATTTTGATCTGTTTTGTGTACCAAGGACGATCAGCATCTTCTTTTACTAATTAATTTGGTATAAAACTGTTAATTGCTGTCGATACTTCTTCTTTGAATTTGAGCCGCATCTGGGCTATACCCACGTTTAAGGTTTGGAATGAGTTGAAAGTGTCTTTCAGGAAGCAATTATGCTATTTATATCTGCTTTTATGAACAAATATACTTTTCGTCTATTTTTGGTAACTTTGGGACTTTATTTAAACACTAACAAGATGATATGATTTTCCAACAGGACAGTGCACCTCCACACGCATACCGTAGGCCCCAACCTCCCAACGTGTGCTCTTCAAGGTCTACGTCAACTTTCCTAGACATTCTCCAAAGCTGTCCCTCATAGAGCATGTTTGGGAGCGGTTGAAACGTCATCTTGCGCGGTCTGCACGACCGCAACGAAATCTGGCCCAACTGAGGCACCCGGTGGAAACTGAATGGCAGGCTATTCCGCAAGACTACATTCAGCACCTCTACGATCATCTCCATGGTACAACTTCAGCCTGCATTGCTGCATAAGGAAGGTGTAGACGGTACTAACGTCGACTTTGCTCACGTCATGGTGGCTGTAATCACGTGCGTATAGCTGTCTTTCTGATTTTGTCTTGTATACATCCCCAGGCATGTTTCAGTTGAATTTCCCTCTCCTGGGACGGATCCATGGTGTTCTTTTTTCATTTTCCGGGAGTGTATATTCTCATCATTTTCGTGAAGAAGCTACACACCGAACATTAGTTTCGTCAGCTCTTATTAAGGAGAAAGCTACATTACAGAAGCAAGCTCTCTACGTCACATATGTCTGTTCTTGGTTATTGTAGAGCAATAATGAAGAAACATTAAAGCGGCCAAATATGAAGTATTAATGGATAAAATATACATTTAAGAGCAGAAAAACGCCTGAAAATTCCTTTATGACATTGTTACTTATGGAATAAAAAGAGAGAAAAAACTGTTGCCTGTACACCTCATCAATTGAGAGCATGTAGGCATCACAGGGGGCATGTAATATGTTGGCGTAACCTTCATAGCTACGTACAGCGTATAGTCTTCACTTGTTATAATTCTACGTTAGCGATTCCCAGAACATTGGAAAGTTATTAATAGTTAACACTACTCACATGCGTATTCTTGTTTTCTAAGTAATCTTGACTTACTCATCTTCCTGTGGTCTGTCGACTACTCCGCGGAATTCACGAACCATGTAAGATTTATTATTGGCATCCTGTCACGAAGCTCCAATTTCTCTAATCCACACTGAACAGCCAACGAAACTGATACAGCTCCCTAATACCACAGAAGTGTCGCAACTCGACTATACTAATGTTGAAGTAGTGCTGCAGCGAACTGACACCATGCATTTCCAGGGCTGTGCATAAATTCGTAAGAGTACGATGGGGTGCAGATTTCTTCTGACTAGCACGTTGCAACGCATTCCAGATACGCTCAATAACGTTCTTATCTGGGGAGTTTGCTGGCAAGCGGAGGTGTTTTAACTCGGAAGTGTGCTTCTGGAGCTACCCTGTAGCAATTCTGGATATGTAGGGTGTCGCATTGTAGTGCTAGAATTGGCAACGTCCGTCGGAATATACAATGGACATTAATGGATGCAGTTGATCAGCCAGAATTCTCACGTACGTGTGACGTGAATGTAAACGTATTACGGGTCCCGTACCATTAAAACTGCACATGCATGACATCATTAAAGAGCCTCCACGAGCTTGAACATTCCTCTGCTGAGTTGCAGGATCCATGGATTCATTAGGTTGCCTCCATGCCTGCACACGTCCATCCGCTCAATAAAATGAAAACGAGACTAATCAGACCAGGGAACATGTTTCCAACTATTAATAGTCAATTGTCGGTGTTAACGGGGCCAGGCGAGGCATAAGATTTGTGTCGTTTAGTCAGCAAGGATACACAAGTGTGTCTTAGGGTCCGAATGGCCTTATCGACAATGTTTCTCTGAATGGTTCACACAATGACATTTGTCGATGTCCCAGCAGTGAAATCCTCACAATTTGAGAAAGGGTTGCACTTCTGTCACGTTGGATGATTCTCTTCAGTCGACGTTGTTCTCGTTCTAGCAGGAACTTTTTCGGGTCTCGGCGATGTCAGAAAATTGATGTTTTACCGGATTCCCGACGCGAGGTTTTACGTTTTCCCGGCGTATGGAAATCTTGAAAAATCCTCGCGAGTTCAGGCGAGTGACGTCGTCCAATCTTCGAGATATTTCGGCAAGATGAGTACTTGCCGTTTTCAGGCGTACCTGGAGTCTGATTGATCTGTGCTGGATGCCGCTCTTACAAGCTGTCCGATGTCTCCCTCAATGTTCAAATGTTTGTACAGCTTATGGGACAAGTACGGGGTTACCGGTCCCGGAACTTACAAACTACTTCTCAGAGCCTGCACCAGGGAGTCTGTGGTTATCTGTACTGACTCCCTGAGTGGTTTGCAAGCCCTTAATCAGTGCTTTCCGAAACATCCTTTGGTACGGTCCATTCAGGAAGCTGTATACAGACTCGGTACATCTGGTCGCACTGTGGTCTTCCTTTGGATTCCAGGGCACATTGGAATAACAGGAAATGAACGTGTCGACCAACTGGCGAAGGAGGCTACTACCTCAACCATGCTGCATATCGGTCTCCAGGAGAGGGATCTCCGGGCGATGCTCAATCAGAAGGTACTGGGCCTTTGGAATACTGAGTGGGCTGAATCGAGCGCACCGAATAAGCTCCGTGCTGTTAAGCCCTCTACGGCAATGTGGAGGTCCTCCCTGCGAGCCTCTCGTAGGGAGTCCTTGTACTCTGCCGACTGCGCATTGGCCATACGTGGTTAATGCACGGCCACCTCTTGCGTCGAGAGGGCCCACCAGTTTGACGTTGAGGCGCCCAGCTGACCGTGGTCTACATACTGTTGTATTATCCGTTTTTAGCCGCTTCGCGCGGCAGTCCTTTAGCCTACCAGATTCGCTGCCATCAGTTTTAGGTGACAATGCCTCCTTGGCTACTACTGTTTTACATTTTATTCGCGCATCTGGTTTCTACCATTCCATGTAAGGCGCTTCAAAGACCCTCATTTTCACACTGTTTTCAAGTTATTTGATAGCCTCTACCTTTTAGGTTGAGGGTGTTTTTTTTTTTTTGTGTACAGCATGGCTCGCTCATCTGTTTTTATCCTAGTGATCAGCCAGCCATTGCATTCTGCTGTGAAATTGTACCTTTATCCCATTTGTGCACTCCTCTGTATCAGTGAAGTGTTTCTCTTCGTTTTACACTCAAGGAATCCTCTCATCCTTGTTCTCTCTGTGGTTTCGTTCCGTCACATGTTACATCATTGCTTGGAACAGGGGACTGATGACCTTGTCGTTTGGTCCCCTATAAACAACAACAAACTACTTATGAACCTGCTAACACTAAGGACGGCACAGATATCCATGCCCGAGGGGGGATTTGAATCCCCGACCGTAGTGGCCGTGCAGACCGAGACTGGCGCGCCTCAGTCCCCTCGGCCACTGCGGCCGGCCCCCTCCCGTTCCTTCCGTATCACGTCACACCGATAGGCAGCCGTCGCAAACTCACTGAGTGGCGCTACGAGGTAATGGGCTGTGTCTCAGCAGCCAGCCACTCAGCTTGAGAAGACAGTCTATCGGTGTGACTCATCACGGACTTGTTGTGAGACCTTGTATCTAGATGGGGTTGGCCCGGATGAGATATGGTGGTGGCACCACCCGATATTCACGGCGTTCTCGTGAAATGGCCGTACTGGTATATCCGCAACTCATGGTAATTCTTTGGCCCATCTTTATTACATCTCTAGGCCGCCTCAATTTGTTAATGGTAACATGCCACTGCAACTACAGAAACGTAACGCCTGCGCCAGACATCTTTTGTCTTATATAGTATCGTCCTTTAAGTGCTTACGTATGACTCTATTTGCATACGCATGCTTGTACCAGTTTCTTTGGTTCTTCAGTGTACTTACGCTACTTGATTATACGAGCGTTGCCTGCGAAATTTAAAAATTGGGATATGTAAAAATACTAACATATAAAGCGTAATTTTGCTTGGAAGCGGGTTCACACCGATGTACCCCTTTCAACCCCCCGATCCCCCTCCCCACTACCACCACCATCTTTGTATTAACGGCCGCGTAGCTCAAGAACATAAAACTGCTGGGGACAGTGTAAGCTCCGAGGCGACGCCTTTGTGATGCTGCAAGGCACGGTAAGCCGATATGATAGAGGCTGTCGTCTTCATGCTGCCACCCGCATTGTACGCTTCTTGTCGCCTGTTCTGGGCAAGCACACTTGTTTCAGGAGCAGTGATCTCCATCCGGGCTAACATACTCCCTGTTCCTATCAACCAAAGAGACGTAACGAAATTTTGCTGAGACTCATACTGTACGATTGTGTCCAGCTTTATGACAATCTTTCAGACAAAGATTTTCTCTCTGATACCTCCTCCTTTCAGATCTTCTTCTAAATTTTACGTACAACTTTCATCTATTCTTCAGCGTAATATTCCTGAGCTCTCTCTTTTGAATCAAATGATACCTTGTTCACGTTTCCTCATTATTCAGAACACATGTTTACGTACTAGCCATCCTAATCTTCACATCATCACACGATTAAATTGACATATGACTTCAAAATTACCTCATGTCTGTTTCTAATGACACACGAATGAACTTCAATGTTCACATTTTCGTTCTAGCTCTATTGTAATGTGATTTTTAAAATAGCTTGTACTTCTCTTTCTGGATCCTTTTCGCATTGCCTATCCTAAATCGTCTGTTCCTTCGACTTGAATTTTCCTTCGGAGGTTAACAGAACTTCGTTGACTACCCTCTGGCTGATGTCATGAATTACCACTCTGCTCTCTCTCTCTCTCTCTCTTGTCACTCTTATTATCCCGTCTTCTTAGCTACCTCTAGTGGCGCAGTGGTAGCACACTGGACTCTCATTTGGGAGGACGGTGGTTCAAACCCGCTTCCGACCATCCTGATTTCTCTAAATCAGGCAAATGCGGGATATTGCCTTACAATTGGCACGGCCGATTTCCTTCGCCTCCTTAACAGAAACTAACCGACTGTGTGTGTTCAATGACAAAAATGTCGACGCGACGGTAAATCCTAATCATCCTTCCCTACTTTCCGCTATCACGTCTGTGGTGTCCGACCTTCTTAATCCGTCTTCACTCCATCTACTTTTTATGCGCGGCGCATTATTCTTTCTCTACGTCTTATTATCTCCTTCATGTTGAGCAGGGCTTTGCAGAAAGGTTATTGCAGTCATAATCTAAGCATTTCTGTACTTCCTGAAGTTGCGCACTCTTACTCATTTCTCTTTTCGTAATTATCAATCCTCTCTGCATCCTCTCTGCAATCCTCTCTGCATTCGTAATGGGCATCGAAGTATTGGTTTCTCTGTGTCGTTTCACGAATGAACTGTAACGAGTCTTTTAGCTACTGAACAATAAATTGGTTAATTTTACCTTTTCTTCTGTCTTTCGACCAGCAGTCACTAAGGCAAACTGTTTGAAATTTCTCGTGTGTTGCACACATGCAGTAGAACCCATTCCGCCGGCCGCGGTGGCCGAGGGGACTGAGGCGCTCCAGTCACGGTCTGCACTGCCACTACGGTCGGGGGTTCGAATTCCCCCTCGGGCATGGATATTTGTGCCGTCCTTGGTATTAGTTAGTTCATAAGTAGTTTGTAAGTTTAGGGAGTGATGATCCCGTAGTTAAGTCCCATAAGCTGTATAAACATTTGAATTTGAACTCATTCTTGTTGCTGATTTTCCTGCAAATTGTCTCTGGTATGACATTTTTGAATTTTTTAATCAAAATTGTTATATCCAAGCCATTTGATGGCTCCCAAAATGTCCAAATGCATGTGTTTTCTAATTTTTTCCTTTTCTTTCTCTTACTCCCTGTTTATGACATTGCAAAAATGTTCAATTGTTTGTAAAGTCTATGGAACTTAACTACGGGGTCATCAGTCCCTAAACTTACAAACTAGCTAATACTAAGGACGACACAAATATCCATGCCCGAGGGGGGATTCGGACCCCCGACCGTAGTGGCCGTGCAGACCGTGACTGGATCGCCTCAATCCCTTCGGCCACCGCGGCCGGCGTATGACATTGTATTTTGCAATTCTAGATTCATTATCTGAAAATTCACTTTTGGTACCTTCATATTCCCTTCGATATTTACATAATTGGAGCTATCTGACATTTCACTTTGCCCCCCAAGGTCTCACGGTTTTTTTGTGAGTACGTGCATGGAGAGCACGGGGCCCCGAGCTAATGCAGTCTTCCTTCCTTCTTTCCTCCCTGGACTGCATTTCCTTTCCCTTCCCCTCCTTTCCTATCCTCGCTCTTTCTCCTCCCCAGCGGAGGACCGATAACCTTTAGCAGTTTGGTCCTCCTACCCCAACCAACCAACCAACCAACCAACATTTCACTTTGTGGTTTATTGCCTCTACGAAGACTGTTGATACAATTATTCTGGGCCTGATATAAGGTATATCCCGACATATTAACTATATTTACCTCTGTCCACTTCCAAAATGTCTGATCACACTCGTACAACAACACACAAACATCCTCACCCATTCACTGTAACATAAATGTCACTTGTCTGTTCGAAGCTCAGTCAAAGCACAACGTTTCCTCAGAACTAGACTCCGGAAAACTCACAGAAATAATTTCTACACTTTTAATCTTTCCTACTCGTACAAATACGCATTCATAGCTTCGACGATGATCAAGAAGAGAACCATTGGTGATACTTACCACTTCTTCATGCTGAAAAAAGACATGTACAGTGAGAGGCAAAAAGATTGTCCGATCCGAATAATTTAGCGCCCAAGAATAGGGCATTTGCCATGCCAAAGGTCAGAAGTGCCATTTGGAGTACTCATGCGGTCTGTGGAGTATCAGATTGGTGTTTATGTCGTCAAATAGGAGCAATAAAATTGGATACAGAACAAGTCGTGATTCATTGTAATGTAACTCATCGTATCTCTTCTTTTTAAAAATCGTCATTCGACCACTTAAAAACAGTGAAAGTCTAAGAACTCTTCGTCGTACAATTCCTACAAGACAAGAATTCCACATATGTCGTGTCCATTAACTTCGCTAACGTTTTCAACCGGATCAGCCGTGTTTAACTCTTAATAGTGATGGGGAAGATGGGTCTTGTTCCTTCGTTTTTGCCAGTCATTCGCAACTTTCTGTAAGGCGCCCACCCACAGAAGTCATCAATGGATGGCTTCCTGTCTATTTTGTCGACGATAATGCATTCACTAAGATTTTCATAGTACCTTACCCGCGTCCTTATTTATTATTATATGTATTCCTGCGTCATTCCCAAGTAATTTTGTATTCATCCTGACCAGACATCTTGTTAATCTCGTCACCGAACATCAATAATGTTCGGTCTAAATTCAACCTCCAAATTTCCCTTTTATTTTTAAATTATTTCCCCGATCAGTAGAATTTCGGTTCTGTTCTTTCTAATATCTTCCTGAATAGTCACCGCCCAGCGATCCGAATGTGGGACTATTTTACCTCTTTTACCAAAGAGGACGTTATGTTTTCGGATAACATAAGACTTAAGCTTCCCCTTGCTTTTTGCCGTCCGCAGTAAGTGTATGGCAAAGCCATGCTAGTTGGGTGTTACAACAGCAGCTTAGTCAATCTAAAAAGGCTGCCGCGTCGGAGTGACCGAGTGCATTAAGGGACTATGCTCCGATGCGCAAGGCCGTTCCCCGTCGGTGGTTCGAATCCCCTCTCGGGCGTGGATGTTTGTGCTGTCTTTAAGGTAGTTCATAAGTAGTTTGTAAGTTTAGGGTCTGAGGACCACGCAGTTAAGTCTCATAAGCTTAAAAAACGTTTGAACATTTTTGAAAAGGTTGTTACTGCTCTTCAAGAACCACACTTTTGTCTGGCCTCTCCAGATATCCCTCCGTTGTGAGTGCAGATACGGTACGGCTGTCAGTATCGTTGAAACACGGAAGTCACCACCTCGGCAGCATCTGTGGTTTATGGGGGTAAATACTTATAATTGTTGAAAACTGGACAAAGAAACAATTGTGATAATTTTAGAAGTCTCATTCTTCGTAACTCAGCATATATTTACATAAAAAATTATTAATCGGTAAGAATTATAACCAGTACTCTCCTTTTATGAGAAGTAGGTGGATTCTTGAAAGACAATTGGTGGAGTGTTAATATTAATCGGTAGAACAGAGAGGAAGTTGAATAAGTCGGAGTATTGAAGGTACAACATGACTTTATTATGACGCATTTCAGATTTTATCCATCATTAAATATGCATTTGTTAGTGAGCGGTAGCGACACCTAGATAAGTTATAGCTGTTAAGTACATATGTGTTCGGTAAGTAGATGTTTTACAGATATTGGAGGACTTTGTCGCAATTACGGGAGTCATAATAACGAAAAAAGAATTTTAGACAAACGTCAAGTAATCTCTTTCGAGATATAATATAGCTTTTATTGGCTTCGAAAAAGCTTTTGGCCGTGTGACTAGGAGAAAATATAAGAAGCAACATTCAACTTATAAAATGTTTATAATACGGCAGGTATATGCCTATCGTAAATAATATTTACCAATATTCTCATTGAAATAACTGCAAAATAAATGCAGTTATTGTTGCTAAATTAATACAGCGAGAACTTATACAAATACAACTGCCTGTTGTTATTTTTGCACTAATTCTAACGTCGGTTTGTGGTAGAACATAGTTATATTGATTTAAAAGCCCAATTTTGTGTATGATCTAAAAGTACTACTTGTAGATCATTCAGAAAATTGTGCCATTGATTCAGACTCTGGTATTAAGAGACGGATCCAGTAGCACGAGAAACAGCTTCTGCTTCGCTACAGATATACGTTAACTAGACTGGCAAAGACGCTGCTATCCGTGAAGCCTGACGCCGCCGTCTTATCTACACAAACCTCAAGCAATTTGACTTTGGTAGGAAAAAATCGCACTGTCATATTTTCTGGCCTACTTTAGGTTTACCTGCAGCTTATGAATTTTAACAAACAGCCTAACAGTGTTTGATATTTGAGTTTAGCTTTCTGAACTTTTACCTCTTTAAACTATTATTTTAACATGTATCCCATATGTACATTATCTTTTTCCGTTTAAGTGTTATCACCTGTCTTGCCGTGATAGTTTGTCTCGTTTTTAAGTTTATTTTCTTTGCTTTTGCTGGTTTACGTAAACTCAAGTGACAGCGTCAAATCGCTATTATTTTAGCAAATATCTCTGAAACGGCGCGAGTTACGGAAATAAAATAAGAGAACATCGGTTTTGAGAATTTTCTCCTTTAAAAATAAGTTCAATCAATTTTTATCTCAGCTGGACGGTTTTCCGCAGTTGAATGACCGAGAGTACTAAAGCGCCTTGCTGTGGAGCGTGCGGTTGTTCGCCGTCCGGTGTTCGAGTCCTCCACTGGGTATGCGCGCGCGCGCGCGCGCGCGCGCGCGCGCGCGTGTGTGTGTGTGTGTGTCTGTGTGTGTGTTTGTCCTTAGGTTAGTTTAATTAGTTCGTAAGCCGAGGGATTGATAACGATAGAACTTAAGTCCCACATATTTACAAACATTTGATGTGATTTTGAACATTTAAGGCGTAATTTGCAAAAGGCCTATTTTTAGTGTTACCAACCTGTTTTTTTCTTTTCTTTCTTTTTGTCCCCTAATATTTGAAACGGAGAGGTACTGGGCGTGGGTGGCCAACAATTAGGTCTGTAAAATTTGCTGCCGATCGGTTGAACGGCGCGACCTAAAAGTTCAAATGTTTAAACTTGTATCCATTCTGGAAGTGTGGAACCTGCGACTGTGTTGATTAAAGAAATCAGAAAATAACAGCAACCAGTCACCTTTCGTATGTATTTATTACCACAACCAGTTTCGAACTGTCTGGCAGTTCATCATCAGGCGGTGTACATGCTTTAGATGTTGCTTATAACATGTTCCACAATGTTATAAGCAACATCTAAAGCATGTACACCGCCTGATGATGAACTGCCAGACAGTTCGAAACTGGTTGTGGTAATAAATACATACGAAAGGTGACTGGTTGCTGTTATTTTCTGATTAAAATGTTTGTAGAGCTTATGGGACTTAACTACGGGGTCATCAGTCCCTAAACTTACAAATATGAACTAGCTTATACTCTAGACGGCACAAACATCCATGCCCGAGGGGGGGATTCGAACCCCCGACCGCAGTGGCCGTGCAGACCGTGACTTACACACCGCAGACCGCTCGGCTACTGCGACCGGCCGACCTAAAAGGTGGGAACACGTTACAGACAAACAGACTGTGTCAAATCGCCGTTATTTTTGCAAATATTTCTGGAACGATGTCTCATAAAAAATAAAGAACATAAGAGAGTAAAGTTGTAGAGAATTTTCTCCTCTACAAATCAGTTTATTTAATTTTCCTATCATATCAACTATTAAGACGATATTTTCTTTTAAATTTCAAGCTGTCAAAAGGCGATCGCAAAGACCCACTTTTAGTGTTACCACCGTAACCTAAAGTGGACCAAAAATCTATCCAAATTCATTGCATATTTTGATCATTACTCTAAAGGTGATGTGATTATCATGCTTCAGAGTGGTAATATGGGAGCGAGAGCAAAATTCTGGCTTCAGTAACACCAATGATACTGCATACAGCAATGTTAATCTAGTTAATGTATGTCTGTGTTTACAGTAATGCCATTTGATTTATTTCTTTATTTTTTAATTTTGTTTTACGAGGGACGGTCCAGATGACGGCCACAATTATAAATTTATCGATACAGTTTCTGAATTTTGTGTCACTGTTGCTGGATTTCTACTTCGCAACGGAAGTTATAGAGTCACCTAACCATTTAAATTTGTTTTCCGTGACGAAGTAATCAGATATTAATAAAAGCTATCGAAAGAAAACCAAGAAATTTAGCAAAGATTTTAATACATCAAGCGGAATCAGTAAATATATACAGGGCAGCAAAGTAAAAATGCAATGTCAGTTTGTATTCGTAAAGATTAATTCTGACGCTGACATAATCTTCCGGAAATACTGCTGCCACTTCCAGTAAGCTAAAAATAATAAAATATATAACAGCACCATCTACTGGATCTTCGGTGTACTATGTCAAACTGCAAAGCAGAGTAGGTTACTATATTTTGTAATGTAGATATATTTTGATTTGTGATCAGATTTTCGTGAAATAAAACTTCTTTGTTGCCGTAAGATACCATCAATTTACCTGCGTCTAGCAGTTTGTGAGATTAGTACGATTCAACAGACATAAAAAAATGGTTAAGGTTAAAACTTTGAATTACAAGAGTTTTCATTTCCCTTATTTGACTGTGATGAAGACCGTCTGTTACCCCAAGATTTTCTTAATTCTGCAGTTTAACTCGTTCAAATAGACAAAGCGACAGACACGACAGTTATAGATAACAAAAACTTTAAATTACGGTATGTTTGGTTTCCATTATTTTATTCTGTTGATAGGGTATAATTATGCTGCTCCAAGCTACGCTTACCTGAGAAAACCCTGTACCAGTCCGTTCAGTGTTCAGACAAACAACGGTTACAGATCGAATTTCAAACCACGATGTAATTTTAGTCGATATTACATAGATGAAATTATACGTGTACGTTGCTCCAGTCATCGCTCAATATATCGGTGGAAATCATTGATTAGTTTTGAAGACAAGCCTGTTTAAAAATCGATCCGGTGATTTCATGATTCCTTTGTAGTATATTTGTTTATTTACTGTACAGAGTAACCCACTGCCTTGAGATGTAAGAAACTACTACATCCGGTTAATGTAAGTATTTTGGTAAACAGTTACTTATGTTGTTTTGAATGAGACAATATACATACATATATATCTTTCTAGTATTACCGAGAGTCTAATGAATGCCTTACGATCTTTAAATGATTTCTAAATTATTTGTTTGGAGTCAGTAGTAGAAAAATTTAATGTGATAGTAATGCTAAGTATTAATTATAAAATCAAGCCATAAATGTGTAGAGCGCGAGTTGCAATGTGATGAGTTGCGTATTGTTGTATCACTAGCTAGGTGATTGATACTCGTGTATTTCAACCTATTTCTTTCCATAAGAGATCTGGCGCTCTTCGTGCTGTGTGTTGAATACTATTGTATTCCCGCAATGTCATTGTTATAGCATAGATAGATCAGTGGTTTTCAAACTGAAGATCGCGGGGCCTATTCAGGTGAGTTGCCGCACAACTTTAAAATATATAAGTAAAATAGCTTACATTTAAAAAAAGCAAGTTTGTTTCAAGAGGAACCTTATAGAATCTGACAAAGTTACGTACAAAACCTTTTCCTAATAAGAAAGCAACACAGCTGATAACGGTCTCTGGGCAATACGAGAACAAGACAGGCTTAGCTTCCGTTGCTAAATGCGGTATGTAGCAACACAGCGTCTTGTTCCGCTTACGACAAATTCGTTTAAGTACATTTCCAGTGATTTATTCTTTCTCTGAGTAGGAGAACTCACTTTGGGTAAGTGGTGCTGTGTTTTGTTTTACCTTACATTTCCGTTTTCTGTTTATTTCAGTATTGGTGCGAGGATTAAGAGTATTTCGTCCCCGTTTCTAGTGGGGATAGAGTATCGAGTGTTACAAAAAGAGCTATGAAGGAATTAATGGGTTCCACAATCACTTAGTTATGCGAGCGTGCATTTCGTAGATTTTTATTTAGTTATTTATTTATTTAAAGCATATTGTAGTGGGACCAAATATTATCCCCTTCTACTACCTTTACGTCAGCTGAGTTTCGCAGGTAAAAGAACATGTTTATATATGTTGTTGTTAATAATGTTTAGTCTTAATAGGTTGTATTTTATTATCAAAGGAAATATGTGTTGTTTTTATGTTTCATGTGCGGTGACAACGGAGCAACCTACGAAAATAGCATCTTTTCTCTTGAAGCCAAAGATGATACACCTGGCCACCAATCGTCGTGGGTAGACAGCCACACGCTCAGAAAAGATTCTGTTGGAGTACCTCCGTTGTCAACCGTCACGATCATATAAACAAGAAAAACTGAAAAATTTGTTGTAATAAAAAAGTCTGTTCATGTTTTATGTTAAAAACAGTTTCAGTCTTGGTGTTGAGTCCTTACAAGCAAGGTCTGATTGTATGTCATGTATTACGTGGACTTATAACTTATGAAATAAAAAGTAAATTTTTACTTCCAGTACCAGTGTGTGAAAAATAATTATTGCACTGAATAAGAAGAGAAGATATTTACATATTGAACTGAATTTATATTTTTGGAACTTATAACAGAATTTCTCCGATTGTATACCAATGTAGGGACTCAGCAATAATTTTATTAACTGGAAAACAGTGCGATCAAGTTTTATGAATCGATATATTTTACGACTGATTCAGTGAGCAACATCTGTGATAGTAAAAGATTATCTTAGGAAAACTTCAAAAGATTTTTTTTTTATTAGAATATTCAACGATAGTGCGTACCAGATTTTGAACTTTTACAGTATTTTTTTGGAACAGTTTTATTTTTCTATTATCTTGCACAAGAACCTAGCACCGAATATTTAAAAGATTTTTTTTCCCTATGAATGAATATTTTTATTAATTCGAGTGTAGTGGAATGGCCAGGGTCGAGGTCCGACTAAATCAAACTGAAGAAATTTACTCCTGAATGCACAATAACATTATAACCTGAAGGAAGAATCGGTTGTTCCACCACAACACTTGAGTGATAAACGATTTATTCCTAAAATTAGTAATTTTGAGTCCATCTACAGAATGCGTCATTAACACCAATAATAATCATAAACATCACATTGTAGGATATATAATGTTATTGGAGGAAATATTCTCTCTCTCTTCTAGTCGCGAAAATTTCTCGAGAATGATTATGGATTCAAGAAAAAAAGATAGGGAACCACTGGCATAGATGATGATAACAAAATCCATCATATAACATGATCCTAATCGCATAACCCTTCCTCGGGATATTCTCTCTGTCACGTTTACGTCTCAAGATACGACTCCTTCAATAACGACCGCAAAGCTCTTCCTCTCCGATGCCACCGCGCCACTACTTAACATTCCGTGTTAGCTGCCGAAGTGTGAATGAGAACGCGGCTTACTGTTGTATGTTAATACCACAACGTTACCCACACCGCAAGAGTGAGCCATGCACACCCGTCGACCAGCTCGGATTGTCGCGTGAGGAGAGAAAAAAAGCGACCGTTGTCGGCCGTGCAGAAAGAGAGTCGCGAAGCCCCAGGCCTGGGCGAATACATTGGAGCGAGGTACGAAGGCATAAAACGTCATTAACCGCCGTCGTCCTCATCGAGGGCCATTGAGAGCCTTGCCATTAACCGGCTTAGGGCGGTGAACTGTGGCTGCCGCGCGGATTACGGTGACATATGGTGGTGGGGAGCGGCAGATGATGGCAGGCAGCAGGCAGGTGTGCGTGTACACTTCCCTGCCGAGCCCCCAGCAGAGGACAGACAGCTCCCTCCCCACCTCCTATTCACGCGACCTTCACCAGCCCTCCGACACGATGACCCTCATTCTCTCTGACCACTGCCCGGGACAGCTGGACTGATGGCACTAATATTCTGTCTCATTATTTTCTATTTACGCTGTCAAAGGTATATTCCCGGTGTCATCGATACTGAAATAATATTTTAATAAGAGGTTTTCAGTCATTATCGCTTTCTTCTTTTAATTATATAACCGGTTTCGGCGTTCTAGACGCCATCTTTAGGCCTAAGACTACAAGTTTTCTTACAATATGAGCTGCATTATATACAGCACAAAATCTTGTCTATCTACAATAGATAGAATATCACAATAACAAATTGTTTCTGATATGTAGTATTCATCATAAAGTACTGGACACAGCAGGCCCATTGTCAATTCTCGTAAGGTGTTTGGTAATATAATCTAGAATTCCTAGATAGCTGAGGATACCCCAACATTTTTGTAATGTAACATAATGTAAAATGGTTCTAATACCTTTGATATGTAAATATGCTTTCTACTTTACATATATATTACGGAATGCCATATATATTATAATTTTATTGGTTATACTGTATAAGGTACATTAGCAGCTACTATGATGTCTGTAATTCACCCGAGGTGCTAATAGACGATGCCCCCCTTTTTCTTATACATGAAAAATGGAGACCACAAAATATTACACTTCATGTGATACTATACCTGATATAGAATCCATCTAGGACAATGACCTAAACTCTTGTTGCCACTGTCTGCCATACAAAGGTAGCATGTGGATAGCACATTCTATGCAATTGCTTCCTTTTCATATGGAAACAATTTTCCACGGCATATTAACTTATATGTAATATGGTTTTATTCACAGCTTTACTATAAAAATTATTAGAATATAACAATTTTAAATTTCCTTCTAGTTCATCTGATACGATACTGACTTCTAGATTTTGATATTTGACAAAGCACCCCATACACTGTGGTGCATAGCATTGTACTTTATACAAAATATTTATGTATGACATGCAATGTATATGAAATGGTATTTTATGACAGGCAAAGACCATAGGTAGTAGATAATCTATTGAACATGTAACCTCTCTGTATATGATTTCCCGCCTAACAGTCAATATTGTGCTTCACTTCAGTCAGTACTGAGCTTGATTCTGAAGTGCCTCTAACGTAGACCTTGACAAAGATGGATTCAGTCATTTTATTATTGACATGTAAATTTTATTTGCATGACACATCAATATGGATGTATACCAATGTGCTATGCTAGAAATTGTTGTTATAGCAGTGATGTAAAAAATTACGACAGGTATGCAACTATGTAATTGTAGATAGATAAGATTTTTTGCTATATATAATGTAGCTCATATTGTAAGAAAACTTGATGTATTAGGTCTGAAGATGGCGTCTAGCACGCCAAAACCGATCATATAATTAAAAGAAGAAAGCGATCTTGGCTGAAAACCTCTTATTAAACAATTCAACAGTGTGTTACTTATGAAATAATATTAATTACAATGGAAATCAAAGGTGGAATAAAATTACTACACAATTTTTAGCTGCCCGAAGCCGCAATTTTACATGTTGGTCAGCCTTACAGATTGTGGTGTAATAATGAGTAGGTCAGGAAACACAGGTACAAATATAACGCAACTAGCTTAACGCCCGCTGCTTCGCATGCGTAGGGTGGTTGGTCTGCACCAAGTTGTTTCTCCCTCTTAATGTAAATCTTCGCAGATGTAGCTTATGTATTATCATAATGAAATGTTGTGATACTACTCGTAGCCGCGGCAGAATGGCCGTGCGTATTGAGGCGCCATGCTGCGGTGCGCACTGCTCTTCGCCGTCGGGGGGTTCGATTCGTCCCTCGGGCATGGGTGTTTGTGTTGTCCTTAGCGTAAGTTAGTCTCACTTAATTTCAGTTAGTTTAATTACTTGTAAGCCATACGGACTGATGACCCCGTAGATAAGTCTCTTAAATTTTTTGAACATTTGATTTTACTACTTGTAACCCCCTATGACATCCCTTAATAGTTGAATTTCGAAAAATACCCCAAAATGTGTCTTTTAAATTCAAACCAAGTATGCAAATATCATTTTTTTGTAATTCTGGGTTCAAAATTAGCTTAGTAGCAACGTATTTTCAGAAAATTTTTCATCCCCTATTTCACCCCCTAAATGATTAATTTTCTGAAAATACCGAAACACGAGTCTTTTTAAATCTGACCAAGAAAACATATACCAATTTATGTGCTTGTAGCTTCAATATTGCTTTAATAGCAAAGGATTTTCGAAAAAAAAAAAAAAACATGATCACAATTTCACCCTCTTGAAAGTTGAATATCAAAAAATACCGAAACACGTGGCTTTTACATTAGAACCCCGAATCCAAATCCGGAAATTTGTAGTTCTAACTTCAAAATTGCTTAATAGCAAATGATTTTCAAAAAACGTTTCGTCCCCTATTTCACCCGCTTACGGACGGAATATCGAAAAATCGCTTCTTAAATGACGCCTACAGTGTAAGATCAACACTGTCTACAAATTTCAAGTTTCTATCTTTAGTGGTTTGGGCTGGGCGGTGATGAGTCAGTCAGTCAGTCGGGACATAGCCTTTTATATATGGAGATTATTATTACTAGTATTGCCTGTGGTCGAAAATCGACCAATTGTGTTTACAATGGTCACTGGGGGTAAAATTTTAAGTATCGTGTCGGCGGCCTCGCGTGAATATGTTGGCAACATCAACAACACGATATAAAATCTCTGCACACTTGTTCGAACCACATAGAATGACTCGATTAATGTATCGTACAGACCATGAAGTAAACAAATAATGCTGTTCCTGCTTTATGGTTGACGGGTTCTTGTATGTACCCTCGTACACTCAGTAAAAATAATTGCCCTCGTAAAGCGAAGATTCCATGAGAAAACATCAGCGTTATCAAGCGATTGGCTAAAATGAAGACTCACAGGATTCTCAATATTCAGCATCTGTTGCCAACATTATCATAGGAAGCCGCTGGGATATTTGGTAAAATTTAACCGGTACTGGGAGGTATGAAACGTTATCTTTTACTTGTTAAGGAAAATGCCTGTCACAATAACAACAAATAAAAACGGAAGTATAAAATTCTCATGCCATTTTCGAATTATATATCTTTAATTAGCCTAATATTTGAAATGGAACTACAATTTCGGTGTTCGTATATTTATAAAACGCCAAGAAATAACGTTATTTCGATACTGCGATATTCAGAATTCCAGATCTGACAACATGTCGACTTCGTAGTTCCACCCGTGCACCGCTACATGCCTCTCCCGGCGCATCATTATTTATATCGGCATTCTCGACTTCGTAGTTCCACCCGAGCACCGCTAGAGGCCTCTCCCGGCGCATCATCCTTTATATCGGCATTCATATGAAAACATTCATTTCCTTAAAACACTCTTAATCACTGCGAAAATGAATCATTTGAACGGCACAAGAAAGTGAGTTGGGAGCTCTTCATGTTTCGATATTCACTTATTTTAATACGTTATTTTAATACTGCAGATGCGCTGCACTACAGCGTCTTTGGTCGAGGCGAACAGCCAATCAGTGAGTTGATTGTTGGAGAATGTAAAACTTGATCCAAGCTGTAGACAGGAAAATTTCTACTTCATTTTACCTCTTTTAATTGCTAAATGGACACATAATATTTGTATTCGAGAACTCTTCGACAAACAAACTTTCGAATTATGTAACTTTCATTGGCCTTCTTGTACGAATAAATTAGTAATTTGTACCACAATTTTCGTGTTAGCGTATTTATATAATGATTATTTTATGGCAATACTGAAATACGCGATATCACCCGTCTACTTTGGCCCACGAGGACATGTCCTGAGACAAACCACAATAAATAAATAAATAAAAACCGCGAGAAACAAACTTCAAAAACACAAAACAAAAACATAAAATAAATTTTCCATTACGCACAACAAACTTTCCTTCGTCACAGCATTCTGCCAAGTCAAGTTATCGGTGATTTTAAATTAAAACATGTGCCTCGGACACGCGGATGGGTGAACGTAGACTGATTAGTGTATATTGTAAAAAGTAATGACATATTAATAACAAAAAATGGAGTCGTACAACACGTCTAAATGAGGTGGTCCATGCCGAGGAGTAGTATCCCGTGCTTCTGTTCTCTTTTATTTACTAATGTAAGAAGAGATGCCAAGATCGCAATTTTTATCTTTTATGTATTTAAGACAACCTGTTTTGACACTCTATGGTGTCATCTTCTGGTCTCCTACAGTTGGTATTAAACTGCTTATTATAGTGCTGTAGATAAAAATCTGGCAGGTGTATTGGATGAAGTCAGATTTTATATGGAGCACTATAATAAGCAGTTAAATGCCAATTGTAGGAGACCAGAAGATGACACCATAAAGTGTCGAAACCAGTTGTCTTCAATAAATAAAACATAAAAATTTCCATCTTGGCATATCTTCTTATATTAATATAATAATACAACAAGATCGCTCCCTAAGATGAGTAAATAAGCCTTATTTACCATCTGAAGACCTGGCATTTCACGGGTATTTATTTATTCCATAGTGTAGTTACTCCATCTCTTCTCCCGTCCTCCCTTTCGGTTCCTTTTCTTTTTCAATCGAAGTATGCATATTTTTTGTTCAGATCGGAATAAAAATGTAGATAGGCGACGAAGTTGTAAGAAAAGTGCGCTCCGCCATGCGCCGTCCGAAATTTTATGTAGTCAGTGACCTTCCTCTTGTTATGAAGGTCAGAAGTCCAAAATTTCATCAAGATTGAAACAAAATTGGGCATTTGTATGCAATATACACAATCACTCGATCAAATGGACATTCTTTATGTATAGATAATAACTATGTTTCAAAAATATATAGCCTATATCCTTCGGAATCTTTATCACATTATCATAAAAATCTGGAGCAAATCAGTCACGAACTTGCCGAGATTCTTGGTGAAACTTTAAACAACGATTTGTCACTAAATAATAGCCTCAGCAACCGTGTTTATCATGAATTTGAGGGTTTATGACACCATATCTCCTGAATTATGTGTCGTAGGTGGTCATTATCTGCAAAGCAAATTTTGCCTTGCAGTAAGAAATACGTGCTTTAAATTTGGTTGAAATCGGTCCAGTGGTTGAAGATAGTTCAACCTTGTCGCGTGATGCAGGCGTTTTTAGAGCATTTCGCTGTTTTTATAGCTCCTGAACTATGTCTCGTACAGTGATATGTCTCTAACCTCCGCGAAAGTTCAAGCAGTGAGTTGACAAAGTTTCATCGCAATCGGAAGATCGGTACGGCAGTGTATAAAATACGAATAAACATATAATCAAGCAAACGTTTTTATATATGAGATTTATTTGATTCATTTAGCTGTATATGCCTCTTTTGATGCACGTTTCTTGGCCTTGGTTTAGCCGCGGTGAAGTGGCCGAGCATTCTAAGGCCCCTTGCTGCTGAGCGCGCCGCTGCTCGCCGTTGGGGTTGAGTCCTCCCTCGGATATAGGTGTTTATGTTGTCCTTAGGTTAGTTTAAGTAGTTTGTAAGCATAGGGACTGAAGACCAGAGTGATTAAGTCCCATAGATTTACAAACAATTAAACATTTGGCTTTGGTATAAAAATCTGATAAATACAAATGGAAGCAACACTATTCGTACTGGATAAATGACGCACTTTGTAGTTACATATTGAGCAACTTGAATCTTCCTAATTCCAAATAACACTGTCAGGAACATCAAATGTTCAAATACTTTGGTTATCAGTCCCTAGACTTACAAACTACTTAAACTAACTTAAGCTAAGGACAAAAAATACATCCATGCGCGAGGGAGAACTGCGTTTTTAGTTTGTTTTCCTAGCTTTCAGTTCATACCATGCTACACAATTTAAGGTATTTCAGCTTGAAACCAGCAACTTTGACTGATGAGACACCCATTATTTGCTGTATCGAATTTGGTGGAGATATGATTACAGGAATTTTTCTATTAAGGTAGCCAAATGTTATGTAGAGGATTGTTCCATAAATAATTGTTTTGAGACAATATCACGCATTAATTTTTCTTAAAGTAATCTCTGGAACTATGTCTTCTCTTCATACTTCGATAAAAATCCACTTTTTCTTAAGTTCAGATTTCAAATATCTTAGCAGAAATCCTCTCAGCATGGGTACCTTGTTATTTCAGCGAATTTGATTTCCATGCTTTTCATTTTCTCATCGATTGATACAGCAAAAGATTCTTAATTAGTTTGTATAAGGCTAATCCAGGAAATTCCTTTTCCATTCGCACTGACTGGAAAGCTGAAATAAAAAATAAACAAATAAAAAGTTGAGTAATGCCAATGCAAACTTCAGAAGTGTAAGAACTAATTTGTATTATTTCCGTTTTAGAAAAGACTATACAATGATATAATTATTCTTATAGTTTCATTTTAAAAATACAAAAATGTATATATTTATTTAAAAAGTAAGGGTAATATATATTTTTTGTTAACACTGTTTTAATGCCCAACGGAGGACTCGAACCTCCGACGGCGAACAGCGGCGCTCTCCGCAGCTAGGCGTCTCAGAACGATCGGCCACTCAACTGCGGCTGGGGACATCAAAACTGTCATATGAAACATAGTGTTGGCAACGTCTCTTCATCATTTACTTCATGTGATGAAGGTGGTAATTCAGTGTGGTGAGAAACCTCTAACACTTAGTTTGCGTCAGTTCTCACTGTGCAGGATACAAACACGAACACAAAATGTCCACTTACAGTTCGCTATATCACTCACACATAAATAAAATAGTCAGAATATACTTCTGCAGCACTGCCAAGACAGTACGTTGTCTGCAACGGACGGTCGGTTAATCACCGGTCAACACGGGCAGCTAAAATGTTCGTTGCTGCCATCCAGTGGATCGGTTATGCCTACGTACCAAACATGGGGTCAATGGCCGCGGATACATCGCGAATGTAGCTTATGAGACGTAATACACAAGGTGAGAGGCCTGACTTGTCCTGATCAATTCGAGACATTTATAGTGTTTTTCACGATAGTGAACAGTGACTTATGCGTCACGAAATAAGTAGCAATGAGTAATCGCACTTTAATTAATAACCAAAGTACAGTCATCATCTTTGTACCAACGATTAGAAATTGCTATTGCAGGTAACAGCGGGACAAATTTGAGAGTAAGTTAAGGGTCCAAGTTTACTACGGTTTCAAAATGCTCAAATGTTTGTATAGCTTATGGGACCCAACTACGGGCTCATCAGTCCCTACACTTACAAACTACTTATGAACTAGCTGACACTAAGGACGGCACAAATATCCATGCCCGAGGGGGGATTCGAACCCCCGACCGTAGTGGCCGTGCAGACCGTGACTGGCGCGCCGCAGGTCCCCTCGGCCACCGCGGTCGGATACTGCGGTTTCATAAATATTCATACTGACTACATTCTGTGACAATGGATAAGTAAATTTAATTCACCAAATGGAATCGAGGCAAGAAGGCCACATTGTAGAAAATGATTATTTCAAATACGACAGTTTAAATAGTTACTTTAAATATTCCCATTATAAACGTCCAGGAATTCTAGAGCGGCTGTGTCCACAATATTTTGATAAGGAACCCATGTTTTCAAATAGCATCCAGTAATTCATTTACTTATCGTTGGAAATGTGAAAGAAATCGTGCCTATTGTATGGTCTCATTTTCTCATTTTCGGAGGAGGTGCTATGGACCACAAACAACATGAACTCCTTTAAGAACTATGAGCACTTGGCTAGAAGAAGAGACATATTCACAGTATAAAAGATGAAGATGCGCTTATAGAAAGTAAGGAATGCATTTAGAGCCCAGTTTTATTAACTAGCTAAAAACCCGGTGTTGCCCGGATACTAATTAATCTCATTCTTCTGCCTCTCTGCTTCTGTTCCATCTTTCTGTTCCTCTCCCGTCTCTCGGTCTCCATCGCTATCCATAACATTCCTTCTGTCCATCTCCTAATCTCTTTGTCCAAGAAAAATTACCTGTATCTACCACCATGGTGATATGACTGAAAATCTACATAGCTTCCATGGTGATTGGTCAGACGGCGTTGAAATCTATTCTGACATACTCTTCACAATGGACCATACGAAATTTGATGCAGAGAGTGACCTCCACTTGTTTTGAAGGTAAAATGTGTAAAATTTCATCAACATCGAAAAAAAAGGTAGATTTTGTCGAGGACCGTAGGTGAAGTACCCTCCGCTAAATGTTTGTAATGTTTGTAAATCTATCGGACCAAACTGCATGGTCATCAGTCCGTAGGTTACAAACTACTTAAACCTAGGTAAACTAACCTAAGGACAAACACACACACCCATGCCCCAGGGAGGACTCGAACCTCCACGGCGAGCAACCGCGCGCTCCGCAGCGAGACGCTTTAGACCGCTTTTTTTTTTTTTTTCTTTTTTTTTTTTTTTTTTTTTTTTTTTTTTCGGGTCTCCATCCTCCCCTACAACCCGTCCTTCCGCTCGCCAAAATAGCCTTCATCGGCTAGCTTCAGTAGCTATGATATAGTAATTTCTTCTTTAGAGACAAATAAAATTTCTCCTTGTAAAAGATTTAAATTGTCGTGAGGACTCCTTCTTCTAGAGTCTGTTAAAGTAAATGTTTTTCTGAAACGAAATTAAAACTTCTTCGTCGAAGTTTTTATTTTTAACGTTCTTCTGCGAAAGCCAAATTAAATATAAACAGGGCCTAAAATAAATAAATAAAATTGATCCTTCTCCTTCCTCCTGAACTTCTATGGATGCACATGAGCTGGAAATAAAGGGGGCTTGAAGAAGGGTGATATATCAATCACATCATTTTATACAGGCGTTCCTTTTCCAGCACGGTGTATGCCCTCGGAGTTCGTCTTCTCGAAATTTATTTTGCATTTACCGTTGATAATCGAATTCGAAATGTTCATCCTCTCATCTAATCAATATTTATTGCAAAACTGGGGCTTCTCTTAACTCCGATTACGCAACCGGCCGAAAATTTCAGCGCTTAGTGTTTCATTAAGATTGTATTGTTACAATCACCGTTTCAGATGATTGTTCTTCTCAGAAAACATGCATAATGCTTTTTGTAATTTTTTCTTCGAGTTAGTGTATGGTGCTGGGTCGTGATGTAGAGCCAGTAATCTTCCTTGCTCTTTTTATCGTGCGTCATGATGTAGTGCACTGTGTGTCCTGTTATCCAATTGACGGCATTTCGTTTGGTCATGGGGTAAGGATTTGCCTGTGGATTCAAAAAATCTGATGGTTTGTAGACATTAGGCGTCGTCCTATTGATAATCGCTAATTTCTGTGTGACCAACTGCCAAATGTCCTTGACGCTGTCACATACCAGCCTGTGTTCTTCTGTATCAGTAAGATGGCATGAGGTACACAAGGGAGAGTTGACGAGATGTATGGCATGAAGTTTGTCGTTAGTTGTTATTTTCCGGTTTACAGCTTTGTACCATGTGGCTTTTACTTTAGAAGGAAGGTTGGGGTCGTGAATATTTTTCCAAATTATTGGCCAGTCGTAAACAGGATATTTTTGTTCGATAGCATTATTTCCCTTGTTTTTCATGAGTTCCTTGTAAACTTCCTTCACGATCATCATCTTCTGTCCTGTTATTGTCAAAGATAGATAGCTATATTCGACTAAAAAGTGTCTAAAATGATAAAAGCCAATAGGGATGTGGTGTACATCAATTGGAGGTTGTATGCTGACAGGAGCTATTTCATTTAGCAGATGGGCTGTGAGGCTATTGGGCGACGTTTGCCATAGCTTGTACGTCTTGCATACATACAAAGATCTTAACTTATAGGTGACATCTGTGAGGTTCAGTCCACCTTTCTGTGTAGGAAGTGTGAGTGTGCTGAACTTCACTTTAAAAATATTGCCTTGGCTGACAAAGTTCCCCAATGCCGACATGATTCTGTTGGCGATGCCGTGCGGTACGGGAAAGGCTTGTGCAACATAATTAAGTTTCGATGTCATGTATACATTAACAAGCGTGGTTTTTTGAAGTTCGTCAAGGTGCCTCAGTCTGTTTTCTTGAATAACTGCACGTATTTTAGCAAGTAGTTGTCTGTAGTTTATAGCGATGGTATGCTGGATATTATTCCTGAATTCAATCCCTAAGCACTTGAGTTGGTCAACTTCTGGTAACTGTTCTAGGCTTGGCGTACATTTCCCTTTACCTATATTCATAATGCCTGACTTCCTTTTGTTTAGCTTCGCTCCGGATGCCAGTTCATATTTGTGCACCATCTGCAGAGCTTGCGCCAGTTCTTGCTCGTTCATAACCAGAAAACCAACATCGTCTGCATATGCGTTACACACTATTTTCTGGCTATTTATCTGCAATCCTTCTAGTTGTTGTGTAAGCGTGGAAAGCAGAGGTTCGATCGCAATGGCAAATAACGCCATTGACATGGGACATCCTTGTCTTACAGAGGAATCCATCATAGTCGGTTGGCTTAATTGTCCATTTATCATTATACGTGCTACGCTATTACGTAATATTTGTTCAATTATCCGCAGGAAACCCGGAGAGAACCCCACTACTTTCATGGTATTAAGAAGGTATTGATGATTAACTCTGTCAAAGGCCTTGTCAAAGTCTAACGACACTATTGCACACTTTATTCGACAGACTTCCGCAGTTGCTATGATATCCCGGTATTCGCATATATTTAGTGAGATACTTCTGTCTTTACTGCCACATTTTTGGTACTGGCCAATTATTGAATTCATGATCAGTCTCATTCTTCTTGCCAGTATGCGTGCAAAAATCTTATAGTCACTATTCAATAGTGTGATCGGACGTAAATTTTCAATTCCTTTGCTTGCTGAGTTCTTTGGAATTAGGACTATAACGCCCTCCGGGAATTCTTTTGGATGTCGACATTGCCGGTCAGAAGTTCGTTACACATACTTAGTAATTTGCTCTTCAGTATAGGCCAGAACACTTGGTAAAATTCTATGGGGATCCCATCAGGTCCTGGGGATTTATTTTTAGGACTCCGTGCTATTGCATCTTTCAGCTCTTCTTCTTCTATATCCGTTGTGAGATGTTCTCGTTCCTCCACAGTGAGTCTTCCTGTTATGTTCCTTGTCAACTCATCCTGCATATTTTCATCAGTGGATTTATGTGACATTAGTTCCGATATATAGTTATGAATTGCATCTTTAATTTCATTTTGTTTCGCAAGAGTTTGTCCATTAGGTAACTTAAGTTCTGTCAGGATTTTTCTACTCCCTCTCTTGTTTTCACGCATAACGTGGAATATTGACGGTTCTCCCCCGTCTATATTATTCTGCACTCTAGACCGTATTTTAAAACCTTCCGCTTGCTTCCGTTTTAGAGCTAAAATTTTTGCTTTGATTTTCTGAATCCTTGTGTAATTATCTATCATTTGTTCATCCATGGTGTACAAATCCCTAAGACATTGAAAATAAAATTCAGTAGTTTTTTTATACCAAAAGTTCCTCTGTCGTGAGTATTCAATCAGCGTTTTACGTATCTTTGGCTTCGCACACTTCAACCACCAAGCTGTGATCGAGCTGTATGACGATATTCTGTTCTCACATTGTTGCCAGACATTGGTGATCGCCACGCGACATTCCTCATCTTGCAGATGTGAGATGTTGAGTTTCCATAAGCCTCTAGCTCGGTAAGTCTCTTGTTTCTGCAAATTAATTGTTGTGATGTAAGCCGCATGATCAGAGAAGCAGGTGGGCCACACTTCAGACTGGAGAATGTGGTCCTTCATATCAGCTGATACATAAATTCTATCCAGCCTGCTGGCTGAATGACTAGTAAAGTAAGTAAACCCAGGTGCCGCACCGTGGGTATGCTCCCAGGTGTCGGTTAATTTCAGTTGTTGTACTATACGCTCAAGTTCGATGGATTTATTACAGTTCGGTATCTGATCTTTGGGGTTAAGAACAAAATTGAAGTCACCGGCTAGGATAATATGATCTTTATGGTTACGGAAGAGAGGAACGATGTCACTTCTATAAAATTCCGCTCTCGCACGCCGGTTATTATTTCCGGATGGTGCGTACACATTGATAATGCGCGTGTTGTTGATAGTTGCCGCAAGTCCTCTGCTGCTTACAAGTTTTTCTATTTCTTCGACTCGAATGCCTTCTTTCGTTAGAATTGCGGTTCCTAGTTCTGCACCGTTGCCAGGGTTGGTGATTGCGTTATAGACCTGTATCGCATCGAGATTAATATCTGATACTTCCTGCAAAAGTAGTATGTCAATATCGGCTGCGTGCGCAAAATCTTTCACGTGTTGGAGACGGATGGAAGAGCGTATCTTATTAATATTTAGCGTGGCGACCTTGAAAGCTTGTGTTGCGTTCATATTGTTACTAATTTATGTTAAAATTCGTCATATGAAGTACTGTCGGAAACATCCCCTGTTCCACTCATCTGTTCCAAGGAAGTTGTATCCATCGTGTTCAGTTCATCCTGTTGCTGATCGAGGGGATTCGCGGTTGTAACAATACCCGCCATTTTTTCATCTGCATTCCTTTCATTCAATTCCTCTGCCCAGCTTTTGTGCTGGTTGCTCTTCAGGGTGTCTGAGTTCGAACCTTGTATTTGGGAAGAAACTTTTACATCGCAAGGGGGTTTCTGCTGCATTTTTCCTTGTGGCAAATGTTCCGATGGGATAACACACAATGAACGTTTGTCGATTTTCATTGATTCGGATTGCTGCGTGCTCGCAACCGAAGTCTTCAATAATTCCTCACGTTGCTTCTTGCTGATCTCCTTAGCTTTTTCTCTCAAGGGACGTGCTAGTTCTTCAGCATTCTTAGCAGCAAGTCTTCTCTTCTTATTTCTTCTTGTAGGACTTCGTTGTGGAGAAGCTCCACTGTCTTCTGTAGCGACAGTTGTTTCTCGAACATGGTCTTTGGCTTTTGTGGTTGAAACCTCTAGCTTTTTGTCTTTTTCTCCGGGCAAGTCCTTCAGATTAATATTAGGCTCTGCGCTCGGTGCCGTCTGAGTACCAGCAGTAGCCTCTTCTTCTTGACGGTTTGCTACTATCGCTGGACTAGTGTCCATTATTAAACCTGAAGCCTGTTCCTCCACGACTACAACAGATGTTGGAGTTTCAATATGCGTAGAGGGGTTCTGTTGTGAAATTTCTACAGTCTCCATAACGTTATCTGCCTTAGGTACTTCATGAAACGCGCTGACTTCGGGGGCCGCAGTTGTAGCAGCGGGTCTGCGCGCCGCGGCGGCGTACGTCACGAGCATGGATGTCAACACGGGGGGCCTGTCTGCCTCGCCGGCGGGCAGCTGCGCCACGCGCCGCTGCAGGCACTCGGCTCGCACGTGGCCTGTTTTGCCACAAGCTGCACACGTCTTAGGCTGGTCATCGTACATAACTATCGCACGGTAACCACAAACCTCAATGTACGATGGAATGTGTCTCCGTAGATCGACTTTCAATTGGCGCACTCCGTTTAAAACCGGAAATTTATGGGAGTTGGACCATCTCTCGCCAACGTTACTGATAACCCTGCCATACTTCGAAATTACGTCGTCGATCTCTTCACTGGTTATTTCAAATGGAAGTTCGAATATGCGAACTGTCCGTATTCCAAAGCCAGCATGAGAGACGTAAACAGTGCCAACTTTTCCGTCACTGTATTTAAATTTTGCCTCGCCTCCACAAGATTCGACAATTTTCGAGCATAAATCAGATCGAGCTAATTTCACGAAAACCATGCTGCTTACAATCGACAGATGGATCCCAATTATGTCATCTAGTCCTAGTTTAAATTCAGTCTCTAACCATTCCTCAACTTCGAACGATTTTGGTCGAGTCAAGTTCTTATCAAACGTGAACCTCAGGGTATCTTTTCTATCCTTTACAACCGGTTGCGTCATCACGAAATCGTTCTCATTTTCTGCACAGCACAACGAATACCGCTACAGCAAGCGCAGCGACTCACCACTCGTAAACAGCGTCAGCGCAGCGTACAGCACGGCACAACCTTCCTCCTCGCCGTCCGCCGGCAGACTGGGACCGCTCGGCTACTCCACCGCGGCTCCCCCCGCTAAGCACCATACAAAACTGTATGTAGACACTAATCTTCCTCTTGGTTTGAAGGTCAAAATTATATCAAGACTGGAAATAAGAGTAGATTTGTAAGAGTGAGTGTGCTGTTTATCATTTATCATTTCATTGTTTTTGATGTCATATCTATTGAACGATGCGTCGTAGTTGCTTCTTACTCTACATCAATGGATCCCTCGCGGTAAGGAATACGTGCACTAAATTTTATTGAAATCTGTCCAATGGTTGAGGAGGAGATGTTCAACAATGCCGCATGATGCAGCAGTTTCTCGCACATTTCATTGTTTATGACGTCACATCTTCTGGACTATGTTATGTACATGAACCTCTTACCCACATTGGCCTTCCTCTTAGTTTGAAGGTCAAGAGGGTAACAATTCATCAAGATTGGAACAAAACTGAAGATTTGTATGCTATGCAAACACGTGGACACTATAAAATCGAACATTTTGCTGTTGTTCAAATGTTTGTAAAGCTTATGGTACTTAACTGTGGGGTCAGGAGGCCCTAAACTTACAAACTACTTATGAACTAACATAAACTAAAGCCAGCACAAATATCCATGCCCGAGGGGGGTTCGACCCCCCGACAGTAAACGGCCTCGCGCTTCGGAACATAGCGCCTCATTGCGCTCGGCCGCTCCGCCGCGGCTGTTTGCTGTTGTTTTGGTCCATATTACCTCCTTCAAAAATATAAAAAGCAAAGAACATGCATTAGAAGATTTTTTTTTCACAGTGTCAGAGTAAACACGTGCTTCTAGTATCATTGGATTACATTTCCGGAATGGCATAAAAAACCATATTATACTCAAATCTCTCGACAAATCCTTGTATCGCGAATTCCTGAAACCCAACCGATATTCGACTCATCTTCTAGTTTCGACCGAAATTTTCAGGTAAATCTCACTGCCGCGGTGGAGTAGCCGAGCGGTTTAAGGCGCCTCGCTGCGGAGCGCGCGCTTGCTCGCCGTAAGGAGGTTCGAGTCCTCCCTGGGGCATGGGTGTGTGTGTGTTTGTACTTAGGTTAGTTACCTTAGTTTAAGTAGTTTGTAAGTTACGGACTGATGACCACGCAGTTTGGTCCGATAGATTTACAAACATTTGAACATTTTTGAAATTTACATTATATCACAAATCACTAGTTTTCCACATTTACCAAGATCCTCTCCCTGTATTAAGCCTACTTGAGTGTGTGTAAGCTTAACCACGAGTCCTTAGAAGAAATATGTGTGGCGAACAGGTTTAGACAAATCGACGGTACTTTTATTGAATTACCGTACTTCCAAATTGGATTCTGTTCTCCTCATTATGATAGTGTCTATCTAAAAAAATTAAAGTAAGTTAGATAAGAAGTAAACTGAACTCGATACAGTGGAGTCTCGATATATTTTGTCTCGGAATTACGAGTTTCCCATAAATCCGAGCGTCCTAAAACAAAACAAAAACTGCGTGTACATTCTGTCTTCACCGAAAAAGGCACACCACCATCATATCGCGAAGTAAGTAGTTAAAAGCCTTTAAAACCTTTTGGCTGCCAGTGTAAATAGCTATTTAAACATTTTGTTTAAGAAACGTTCATATTTTTGACATGTATTCTTTTCAAGGTCGATTTACTCCTTCTCGTACAGTTCGCGGTGGTAACGGTCTCGTTCACTTGAAATTAACGAGACTGTTGCACAGCTACCATGAAAAATTCCACAGTCTTGCATATCTTGTCTTGTTGCAGTTAGATATTCTTAAGATACACAACAGACATCCCAAGTAGATACTACAAAATGCTAGAGTATGTACATGACTGTCACAATACAAAATACTCAGAAAGTATTAATTTGTTTGCTTTCATAAGCGATCTCTTAAAAAATTAAAAAATAAAAATCTGGGGGGCGCTAGCTTTCTATTTTCATGTTCACTTCCGTTTTTGCAATCAGGAAGCAACTTTACATATCTCCTTCAAAAAATGTTCAAATGTTTGTTAAGCTTAAGGGACTTAACTACGGGGTATCAGTCCCTAAACTTACAAACTACTTATGAACTACCTACAACTAAAGACGGCACAAATATCCATGCCCGAGGGGGGATTCGAATCCCGACCGTAGTGGCCGTGCAGACCATGACTGGAGCGCCTCAGTCCCCTCGGCCACCGCGGCCGGCCATATCATTTGACATTCCTAAATACATAATACGTATAAGTTAAAGTCAGTAAATCTGCTTCAATCAGTGCTGCAGAAAGTATTTCGAAAAATATGGTCAAGTTCGGACCAGCAGTATGATTGTTGTCAGTATAAACTTACGCAAACTGAACAGGAAATGCTATGTACGACATGATCAATGTTTCCTAAGCCCGTTTTAGTAATTAAAAAGCTCCTCGCTTTGAAGGAAACACATTAATAAAACCTTTCACTATAACAGTATGATAACCCGTTCAATTATGTACGATACTGATGAGTTGAATTGTAAATAACTAAGCCGCGGTGGAGTAGCCGAGCGGTATCAGGGGCCTTGCTGCGGAGCGACGGTTACTCGCCGTCGACGGTTCGAGTCCTCCCTGGGGCATGGCTGTATGTCTTTGTCCTTAGTTTAGTTTACCTTAGTTTAAGTAGTATGTGAGCTACGGACTGATGACCACGCAGTTTGGCCTGGTAGATTTACAAACAGTTGAACATTTTGTAAATAACTTAGATACGATTCCGTTATATTGCACTTAACCCTCTCAAGCACGAATTATCAACCCGAAAATGAACAAAATTTCTGATGCATTATTTGGCAACTTGGGACCTACCTTATGCAGAATTCATCACAATTTATCTAAAACAATAGTTTCATGGAGCAACAGGGATGTGTCATCATATGCGAAAAGTAAGTACGAAAACGACTACATTTTTCATATAACATCTATTACTAATATCAAAGAACATATGAAGAGTGTACGCTATTTTATATTTTTCGTACAATGAAATTGTCTCAGGCACTCAGGGCACACTGGAAGTTTTGTGTCCCGGCCTCGTCGCCGCTTTTGTGTCACGTTTCCGTCGTAGGTGTCGGTGGTCGAGTAGAAAGACCGACACAGGAATAAGGATGCACGCTTGTGCAGGTACGGAGGTGAGCAGCCAGTGGGACAGCAGAAACTAGAAACACTAGAGTAAATTAGAACGAGATATATATTGCACAGAATTTATACAATACTTAACTTTTACATAGTTCTGCACTGCAGAATGCTGATACATAGTTGAGCTAGAGGCCTGCCTAGTGCCTATCCGATAGCCAAGTCTTTACTGGTGCCGATCTGATTCCGAAGTGTTAACTGGTTCCTATCTCAGTCCCAAGTGAACGATGTCGTTCAGTGGTGGCCACGAGCGGAGTTGTAACAGAGGGCGCTCGTGGCTGACGTCGTAAGAACGCCGCGCCGTGCGTGCATGGCGGCGCGCGGCGAAAGTAGGTGGCGCGCACTTTGGACTTGTGCGACACCACAGGAAGTTTACACTTTTCCGTCGGCAGTCCCGATCGGCACACCTATTGGCATTGGGATCATCAGATTTGTCTCGCCAGTGTTATACACCATCGAAGCGTAATTTGTTGGGTACCGAATGACAGGCTTTCTTTTTACGATGTACAGAGAACGATAGCCCAACGACTAACTCTGCCATCTGGGAGACATCTTAGCATCAATTATCAGCCCTCATATGAGGTACATGTGCTTTTACGACCACCTCAAATGTCAAAGACGACAGAAATGAGACAAAATTTAAGAGTCCCCATCTGAGGGTTAAAAACAAAATAACCACAATTTTTACACGCAAGGAGAGACTCCTAGTAGTTAAACGGCGCGCCGTCAACTGAGTAAAGCGTTATTGTTGACTGACTCCATCCCTAACGCGACCCGACTTCATCAGTAATTTCAAGAAAGCTAGTTTCGGCAAAGCCGATGATTTGGCTGATTTTTGGCTGAAACCGAAACTGCGGCCAAAACCAATATTTTGGCCGAAACCGAATATTCAGTCGGTCTTTACTGAAAAGCCTGTTTTTGAATAACGCAACTTGATTCTAATATCCATTTTCATATGATTTTCCCGTAAAACTAAATATATAATGTCATCCACGTATCTCATAATGATTAATGCAGCCATAGCTGAAGTCCATCCCTTTCGAACGAATTTTGCAGTCTGCATCCAAAAATTATTTTCACCCATCAGATCATGTCACCCAACTGCTCCATTAACTACTTGGACCTAACTCTCACCTTATCCAACAATCACATCACATTTGCGATTTACAGGAAGCCCACAACCAGTGACGCTGCCATCCACTCAACATCCTGTCACTCGTACAGTTATAAAGTAAGCTTTTTCTCGTCCATGATCGACCGCTTATGCGTCCTAACTTTAAACAGTGAAACAGTTGCGCAAGAACTGGCTAACCCGAGGCACATTGCTAGAACTAACGGATACCAGCCCAGCCTGGTAGACCGATTGTACAGTAGAAAAAACTCTAAAAACAACATCTCCCTCGTCCCTAGCACCATAACTACTGAATCCATCTATGTCTCCTTACCGTTCATAGGAAATCTCTCTTACAGACTCGGCGAACTTCTAAAAACCATCCACATAAAAGTAGCCTTCACGATCAATGACAAGACCCAGTATCGCTTTCAGCACAGTGAACGGCTAGTTAAAGACTCTTTTAGCCAGTCAGGCGTCTACAAAATACAATGTTTGCAGTGCCCCTTATCTTACATTGGCCAAACTGGACGAGCCTTCAAAACTAGGTTCCAAGAACATCTTTTAACTAAGAAAGGCGCTGCCAAAAATAATTCGCCCTTTTCCGAGCACCTCAAAAGAAGCAAACACATTCAGCCCCCCCCCCCCCACCCCACCCCAGGCAATTGCAAGTTCTTCACATCGCCCCCAAAGGAAAAAAAACTCTCACTTCTGGAAGAATTAAAAATCACTAAGTTTGTGAACGGTCCCCAGAACACAGTCTCAACGAACACCTCATTACAAAAAATCAAACATTTTACGACATCATGTTATCCATCTTTTTCCAAAATGACTCCCCCCCCCCTTCTGACAATTCACAACATCTTTCTTCCGCCCCACCCACAGGTCTCTAACAATTTAGTGTTAATTCATCTATTATTGTTTCACTACCACCATGTATCATTTCACAAGATTCATTCCCCCACATCACAAACATCTCTGATAATACCAAGCTTCCGCTTGGCAAGCCGCTCATTCTCGCAGGCGTAACTCTGCCCATGCCGCTTTGTTTAACGGTCGCATTTATGTTCCGCAGTTATAAACAATACTACCAGTTGTAAACGAGGACCTGCCGCGACAGCGACTCCTCTCCTGCTATGGTGAGTTTTATCATATAACAAGCATTCATTAATTTCCAAACTATACCCCTTTAGTCCCAACTTATTCTACTTCAAATAGTCATTACGTACTTTGTACGTTTACCTCTTTGCAGGGGCCCAATGACAGAACACAAATTGTTAAGCTACCTACAGCACAGCTTTAGATAGTTATGTGGCTCCATCTCCGCCCAAGTAAATCTGACTTTTCAAAATTCACTCACCTTAGCTGCATTAAAATCGCTGCCCGCCACGTACACGGACTGTAATAAAACATTTGTCTTTTTCCAGTCTGATGATGCGCTAACAGCGCGTAACGCGTTATTGGAGCAATAAAAATATTGCAACAGAGACTGAGCATTATTTAACTAATAAGTTTATCATCATTTTAACGTGAAAGGTAATATTCCCGTAAATCCGTATCAATAG
This sequence comes from Locusta migratoria, assembly GCA_026315105.1. NCBI lineage: Eukaryota > Metazoa > Arthropoda > Insecta > Orthoptera > Acrididae > Locusta > Locusta migratoria. The sequence continues at coordinate 108,879,555 of CM048745.1, forward strand.
ACCATGGTGAAAAAGTCTTCCATCAAATGTTCCTTCAACTGCCAGAATTCATTACGACATAACAGCGATATTATTCTTAATACACCACTGGCTAAACAAAATGCGGTACTGAGAAGGGCCAGAGATATAAAGCACAAATTCACATGGGAAATAAAAGTTGTATGAATATCACATGATTGAAAATTCAGTCCCGTGTCAAGTAAAAGGAACATGTTGAGCATTGCTGCTTTTGCTGACTATAACCCCCGCTACAAGATTCGGCGTTGAATCAAAGCGGTCTCTGGATCTGTTGTTGGGATGCAGCAGTCCATCCTGCTCCCACATATTGCCAGACTTAATCTGGTGTAGTTTCGGATGGTGTATCCTGGGCTAATCATTTCGCAGTAATCGACCAGACGTTTTTGGTAGGCGAGACGACAGGAGAACAGCGAAGCCAAGGTACTCTGCTAGGCGGGTGCTGGAGTGGAATCCAGTGTCAGCCCAAAACACAATACCGGTTGCAGGACCAGTAAGGCGATGCACGAGGCAACAGTTGACCAGCCTCTCACTCTCGGCTATTGAGAACTTCTGATCGACGACTGCCGATCGACTCGTTGGAGCTGAGATTCCCACTGCTACACGAGCAGTATGTGCAAGCAGCATTGACTGCTATAGACAGACAGCAGAGCCAGATACTATTTGATTCAATGTCGAGGAGCGGTTATAGCGAGCAGTGGCAGCAGTTTATTTCCTCATCTTTCTCACTTTGCATAGGACTGTATTTTCAGTCAATGAGACTGTTTTCACTCACATGATATTTGCACATTGTGTTACCTCCCAAATATATTTGGCTAGGATATCTGGAAAATTTTCTGAGACTATTATTCCTACGACTTTCCTGTGTCTTGTCTTGTTTCCATGAATAGCACGTAGATCCTCCCAGAACCTCACAGATTCCAACATCTGTCCACCATATCTCTGCTACTCCTAGAATATACAGAATGTATATTTCTGTTACCTGTGTACAGTTAGGTATTTTCCCAGATTCATATAAACCATACTTTTGAAATCTTTACGAATATGTGATCCCCTGCCAAATAAAAATATTTTGGCTACCCCCTTTCTTTATCCGAAAGGAAACAAATGTATTCTTATCTTCTTTCTTTTAAATTATTGGACGAAACTTTTTTGTGCATTTTAGGAATGGTACGCATTATCCTATTTTTGTATGATTTCCGACACAAAAATATACTTTCCTTAACGAGTGCTTAGCATTTCAGGCAGACTCAGAAGCGAATTGTGGTCATTAAGAAAGGTCCCACTCTATAGACGATTTGAAATTTTCGAATTTTGTGGAATTACTTTTATCTATCGATTTGTTCCTGAAAAGAGTTTTCAGTCTTTGCGCCTATTCATCATTAACACGCTGTATTATACAGTAATCTTTTATGTATTCAATTCATAATGAACGCTACACAAGTAAACCGGTAATTTTAACACTAAATAAATTTTACTCAGGTATACGTTTTTGGACCATGAAGCCCAGATTATTTTACGGTGCAAGTACTTCCTTCTGTGACAGCGAGCCCCACGAGCAAGACTTAGCGACCCTCCTGGAAGGGTTGAAAAACAATGATACGGTCTTTCAACGTTCTAGGTACCGATCCTTACTTTGTTTCGACAGTTTATATTTCTTCTATTGGCATCATTTATCGCAATTACCCTCAGATACGATCGGGGAACTATTTGCGTGCTTGTGGAATATCCCCCAATTGTGCGATTGGATTCACGATTTCCTATCAGAAAGGAAACAGTTCGTAGTAATTTACAGTAAGTTATCGAGTAAAACAGAAGTGATATCTTGCGTTCCCCAGGGAAGCGTTATAGGTCCCTTACACTTCCTTGAGTTTATAAACGCTTTAGGAGACAATCTGAATAGCTCCTTTAGACTGATCGCGGATGATGCTGTCGTTTATCGGTTAGTGAAATCAACAGAGGATCAAAAGCAACTGCAAAGCGATTTAGACCAAATTGCGTCATGGTGCGATAGTTGGAAATTAACACTAAATAATGAAAAGTATGAAGTAATACATATGACCACTTAAGGAAATCCGCTGAACTTAAATTACGCGATAAATCAGTCAAACCTTAAGGTCGTAAATTCTACCAAATACCTAAGAGTTACAATTTCGAACAACTTAGGCTGGAGAGAACACACAGAAAATATTGTGTGGAAGGCGAATCAAAGCTTACGTTTCATTGGTAGAACGCTTCGAAGATGCAACAGCTCTACCAAAGAGACTATCTACATCTCACTTGTGCGTCCTCTCCTGCAGTACTGTTGCCCAGTGTGGGACCCTCACCAGGTGGGACTGACGGAGGACATTGACAAGGTTGCCGGCCGCGGTGGCCGAGGGGACTGAGGCGCTCCAGTCACGGTCAGCACGGCTACTACGGTCGGGGGTTCGAATCCCCCCTCGGGCATGGATATTTGTGCCGTCCTTAGTCTTAGTTAGTTCATAAGTAGTTTGTAAGTTTAGGGACTGATGACCCTGTAGTTAAGTCCCATAAGCTTAACAAACATTTGAACATTTGATTGACAAGGTTCAGAGAAGGGCAGCTCGTTTTGATTCATCACGTTACAGGGGGGGAAGCGTCACGGAAATGTTGCACGATTTGAGGTGGAAATCGTTAAAAGAAAGACGTTATTCGCTGTAGCGAGATCTATTTACGAAATAGACGTTTACTTGTGAATTGAAAATATTTTTCTAGCACCCACCTACATAGGGAGACATGACCATCCCAATAAAATATGAGAAATCAGATCGAAAACGGAACGATTTAGGTGTTCTTTCTTCCCCCGCGCTATTAAGAATGGAACGATAGAGAAAGTGGTTAATGAACCCTCTGCCAGGCACTTAAACGTGATTTGCAGAGTATCTATGTAGATGTAGATTTATACCTGCAGAAAATTAAGACTGTTGACTGTTTAAGACATGAGATCTTTCATTCGTATCCCATGACCTAAGTAATGTTTTCTTACGTTTGAACTGCTAACGACAATCAATTGTAAAAAACACAGCTTACTTAGGTCACGTGATACGAAATGTAGGTATCATATTTTTAAACAGATAATAGAGGGGAAGGTTGAAGGTAAAATAGGAATTGTCAGGTGGAAGATATCATGGCTTCGCAACATCGAGCAGTGGACAGGAATAAGAAACGCTAGGGACTTGATCCATGCCCGAAGAGACAGAGAAATCTGGGCAAATGTGATCGTAAACAACCATTATTTGATTTGCAGAAACGGCAGCAGCAAAAGAAGAATAATATGAAATTATGCATTTTGAATGGGCATCGGTGTAATGCCTACTAGCAAGGAACCTGAAGAAAGGTACAAAAATGAAGTATGTAGAAAACAATACCAATTATACCAATAACGTAAGTTTTCAACATTTAATGATGGACAGTTTCTCTGGCACATTATATAGTTACTGACGGACCTTCGTTTTCTCTTCTCTGTCCTGCATGAATATCTATTTTTTAAATGTCAGGTTCCTGATGACTATCTTGAAGTATATAGTGTAACCACTAACTACTCTCATCATCAACGTTCTTAGATAAATTCCACGACATGAAAATCTTTTTCTGCCTTGCGTTTATAAAAAGTCACTTTTGATATTCTCAGGTATTTCACAACCTAGATAAGGTATTTCTATTTCCGAAGTCGCAATGATGCAAGTTCGTTTTTCTGGTACTGTATTTCGGATCAAACTACTTTCAATCTGAACCTGAAACAAAATAAATTTGTCGATAGCAATGAAAAGTGCTGCACGCACATACATAAAGAAAATGGTGCCCTTGCTTCTAATGAAACAAAAAATTTGGTAGAATATTCTACATAAGAAGGATCCTTATTTCTAAAAGTACCTCAGTTATTGTATGAAATTAGGTCCACTCTTTGTTGATGGCGAGAACACACTTCAGTGAGGCAGTAGAAAGGGTATTCGGCCTCCCCTCCAAATTAACCACACCAAATCCCTAGTAACAATGCCGATCCCGCGCCACACGGGACAAAGGGAAGAAAAAGAAAAAGGAGCAGAAGAAGAATAGCACCTCTCGTTCGAAGGAAACCTGTACCTTCGATACAAGAGACACGCCGTTAGCCATGTCACACTTCGGGGAGTTAACTGAACTGCAAAACCCAAGGTCTGAAACTGTAACGGACTGTCTCCGACCGAGTTGCCCTATGAAGGTCCTAAATTAAAAATCCACTGAAAATATTAAATTTCCGGTATAAAAATCAAGAGAAGGGCACTAGACTGGGCATCTGACTACTGTTAGCACTGCTCCGCCGCTGAGGGTGGAAGAACACAAAGTCTCAGATCTTCAAAAATAACAGTTTCACTCCACTGTAATGCAGTTTGTAAGTGAAATTGCGACTACTAAGGCTAGAATTTATTCCCAAAATAATTGCGACTATTAAGACGACAATTGATTCCCTAAATAAAGTTACTTGTACCGTGCCTTAAAGGAATTAATATCATAAATTTTTTTGAAAGTGATAGTAATAATTGGACTCAAAGAAAAATAGTGACTTTACGCATTATCATTATTTCGTCAGATTAATATATAGGATGTAAACGGTAACTTCTAAGCTGCCTAAATTATGCAGACTGTACATCTCGGTGTGATTAGCAAACTCTGTGTTTGTCCACTTCCTATGGTTGTCACCTCCCCCTATAAAGAGTTTATCTCAGGGATAATCTTTCTGGAAATTATTATCAGTGCACGTGGCAGTGGTTTCTTATGACTTATCGCTGCGCATATTACCATCGCGAGTGTGATTCCTGAACACAGGCTACAGTGGGCTGTGATAATGTATTCTTCTGGAGTGGGGATTAGTTCTCAGGTACAAGTTTTCAGATCGGAATTAAAAATAAATGCAGCTGAACTGGCAAGCTGCTTCAACTTTAAAATTCGAACACGGATTGCGCAGTGACGGAGAAAAATATTAACTAATGTGGCTCGGGGGGTGCGGAGAGAGAGAGAGAGAGAGAGAGAGAGAGAGAGAGAGAGAGAGAGAGAGAGAGAGAGAGAGAGACTACGTCTCTGAGCAGGCATAGGAAAAGTCGTTCACAATCTTTGATTCAGTTTTTTAATATCATAATGTTCCATTTCGCGTTTAAATAATACGTAGTGTATGAAAAATACATGAAATAATTAGATTTCCATTTTTAAATACGACGTTTTATCATACCGAATCAAAGAAATTTGATTCTGATGTGAAAACAGCTAAGCTGCAAATATACTTCTTTTTCATTTGATGATTAGTTTCCGGCTATCGAAATCCATCTTGAAATAATTTAGACACGCTAAACAGCATTTGCCGAAAAAGTTCAGAAACTATGTCAAGATTATATTTGTAATAAAATGTAGTTGGTTACCAAGATTATCTATACACGCATAACAAATTAAAGTTTATTATCACATCAGCTTCACTTGGTTTTACCTGTAATCTTGACATGGTTAGTATGCTACTTCGGAAAATATGTCTGTCTGATTTGAAAATTTGTAAGGTAGTTCATAAGTAGTTTGTAAGTGTAGGGACTGATGACCCCGCAGTTAAGTCCCTTAAGCTTTACAAAAATTTGAACAATGAATTTTGTCGACTTTGGATATTTCATACGATTAGGATTAAGACATGTTGGTGAAATGAAAATGCTTGAAATTAAGCGTCAAGTAATTTTGCATCTAACAAATACTGCTGAACATCCGATATTCTTGTGAATATGTGTCACATGTACGCGGTTTATATTGAAATAAGTAATAGATGCAGTTTTAAAGCATCCAAACACCGAGTGAATACCTATCGACAAATTTCATTTGATGAGAAATATCCTGAAACTTGTGTAATGTCTAAAGTAAAAGCTTGACTGTGCGTATGATACCAGTAGCACAACAAGTTTTGGATAGTTAACAACTTTTATATTCAATCTATTTTTACACTCTTGTTAGATCTAGAAATTAGTCTCAACTAGATTCGATATCTGTAGCGAAAATAGCATAGTTCTATAAAAAACGTTCTGCTTGTATCTTCGTTATTAATTTGTTTCCAGAATGCCAGAATGCATTTCTCTTTGTTCCACGAATCCCTGTGCAGAATGGTTTCTTTCCTTGCGTGAGGGACGGCTCTGCTTTCGATAAAACTGATAATACCCCAATGAATACACAGTAGGAGCCTTGAAAAGCAGCCGTACCAGTTCATAAATGAGCACCAAGTTTTTAACAGAATACAACATGATTCTCCAGAATATAATAGATCACATTATTGATGTAATTTCTTTCACAGATGCGATTGCAATGGAAAAGTACGTTGAATTGCTTATCAGTGAACTGAGAAATACTTTTAGCGTTAGCCATGAACGACGGTGTGCATGTAGTACTGTTCGTTTCCTTCGTTGTACTGTTTGATTCTTGCCTCTCACAATGGGTGTACTTATTACTTTAGACAATGGTCACCATTTAGAACATTTACTTCTTATTTTTCAACGGGTTTGAATCCATCTTGGTTTTCAGCGCCACATCTCAGGTAACAAAAAATTTTAGTACCCTAGGTAACCTTTATTTTTCTCGAAAAATCTGAATCAGCAAAACAGAATCTGGTTCCTGATAAGATTTAGAAGCTGAGCCCCTCGCGATGTGTTACGGGGCTCTAGTTTGGTGTTCCTAGATGGTCCCTTTTCGAGACGAACAACTTAAAAGGTTTTCTTCTATCATAAACGTCGACTGAGTTATTTAAGTTGCCTCTTTTAACTAGTGTCTCCAAAAAATAGAAGTAGTTCACGTTGTAGGCGTTCATATCTTATGGACATAAAAACAACGTAGCACATTGTATTTGTTCAAAGTGACCGTCACGAACGAGACGTCCATTTTCTATTTTCAAGTGCAGGTCTTCTTTCTCCAGTAAGGTTATTGGGACATTCGCAACGCGCAATTCGTCAAATTGGGGATCAGTTGAAAGTCTCACTTGAGAATTATTGTTATTAGTGATGTATGCAATATATTTAATTAGAGTAGAGGCGGTAATGTCATGCGTGCAACAGGAATTCTGCTATTAAATGTGGAGGTTAGAACGGATAGTTGGAAGTCAAGATGATTGACATCTGGTCTTCGATCTTCAACTAAGGTGGCGTTACTATATAATTACTGTGCGCGGCTGAAACCAAGTAGAAGCTGCACAGTCCTAATTGTTTCCCGAAGACCTGCAGCGCTCCAGTGTGAATATACGATGGCGTCCTTTTGGGTAAAATATTCCGGAAGTAAAATAGTCCCCGATTCGGATCTCCAGGCAGGGAGTACTTGGGAAGATGTCATCAGGAACAACAAAACTGGAGTCCTACAGGTTGGAGTATGTGATGTTAAATTGAGTAGGGTGACTATAAAATCTGCAAATTGAAATGGATAGGTTAAAGTTGGATATGGGGACTGATGCCCAGTGTAGTTTGTCCCTTGAACCCCAACTAAATCAAAAAAGTTAGATATGGTAGGGAATGATTAAGTTGGGTGGAAATATGAGCAGGATTTCTAGTCGGATCACTACAGGGTTACAAATACAAAATCAGTTGGGGGTAATGCAGGAGTAGTTTATACGAAGCAACTACGTCTGCCGATGCTGAGGAGGTTAAAAAAAATGATCAGACAGAAGAAATTGCTCGGACATTAAGGGGAGTAGATTGGAATGTCGGACTGTAATTCAATAGCAGGAAAGGAAAGAAAAATTGAAGGCGATTTTGGACTGAGGAAGAGAAATGGTAGAAGCTGACTGGTAGAGTTTTGCATAGAGTATATTTATTTAATCATCAAGAACACTTGGTTTAAGAATCAAGAAGGAAGTTGTATATGTGGAAGGGACCAGGAGACGCGAAAAAGTACACGATTGACTTTATAATGCTAAGTCGCAGATTTAGAAAGCAGGTTTCAAACAGTAAGACATATCCAAAGCTGATAAAATCTCTAACAATAATTTATTGGCCATGAACTATAGATTAAAATCGAAGAAGTTACAGTAAGAGATGGGACGACGATAAACTAAAGTGCCCTGATGTTGTTGAGAGTTGCCGAGGGAGCTTTAGGCAACGATTGACGCAAACTGGGGAAAGTAATTTACAGGAAAAAGAATACGTTGTTTTGGAAAATAATGTCAAATGTTTGTAAGGCTTATGGGACTTAACTACCTTATGTTTGTAAGGCTTATGGGACTTAACTACCTTATACTAAAGACAGCACAAACATCCATGCCCGAGTGGGGGGGGGGGGGTATTCGAACCCCCGACGGGGAATGGCCTCGCGCATCGTAGCATAGCCCCTCAATGCGCTCGGCCGCTCCGCCGCTGCGTTGATTTGGGAGATAAAGTAGTGAAGGTCGGAGAAGATCAAATAAGTAGAAAGGAAAGACCTAGGAAAAGTCCTTGTATATCAAAACAGATACTGAATCTAACTGATGAAAGGAGAAAATACAAAAATGCAGCAAACGAAGCAGTCAAAATGAATATAGACGACTAAAAATCAGATTGACAGGCAGTGGAAAATGGTTAAGTAAGAGTGGCTAGAGGAGAAACGTAAGTCCTTAGAAGTATGTAAAAGTAGGGTAAAAGTAGATAATTGCCTATAAATAAATTAAAGAGACATTTGTAGAAATCAAAGACAGCTGTACGATTAGCAGGACGCCAGGTGTAAAAGTAGTAATAAACAAAGAAGGAAAAGATGAATGTGGAAGAAATATGTAGAGTGACACTCAAAAGGAAATGAATTTGAAGGGAGTATTGCAACAAGGGAAGAGGAAGTAAACTTTAGATTGAATTTCATAGGACACGGAAAAACTTAAGTCAAAATATGGCTCCTGGAGTAGACGTCTTTCTCTCAGACATTCACTACCGAAGTGTCTGGGAGAGCCAGCCGTGATAAAAAATATTCCACCTAGCATGAATGATGTATGAGAGAGGCGGAAACCTTCAGACTTCGAGAAGATTTTAATAATTTAAATATCACGCAATGCTAACGCAGACAGTGTGAAAACTACGGATCCATCAGTACAACAAGTCATGCTTGCAAAATCTGCCACAAATTATTTACAGAAGGATGGAAAAATGGCTATAAGCCTACCTCGGGGAAGAAGATCAGTTTGGATTAAGGAGAAATGCAGGAACACGCGAGGCAATACTGGCCCTAAGACGTACAAGACAGGATAAGGAAGCGGAAAACTACATTTATAGTTTCGTAAATTCGGAGAAAGTTTTGGCAGTGATAACTGAAATACACCCTTTGAAATTGTGAAGCCAGCAGGAGTAGAATTTACTGAACAGAAAGCTATATACAACATGTACAAAAACCAAACAGAAGTTGTTTGAGTCGAAGGGCATAAAAGGGAAGCATTGTTTGGGAAGGAAGTGAGACAGGATTGTGGCATTTTCCCAGTATTATTCAATCTGCACCCTGAGCAGGTTGTGAAGGAAAGCAAGTATATATCTGGAACGCGAATTGAAGTTCAGGGAAAGGAAATAAGGACTTTGTAGTTTGGCAGTAACATTGTCATACTCTGTCATTCTGCCAGTGACAGGAAAGAACCTGGAGGATTATTATTATTTATTTATCGTATGGCATTACATAACAGATAATATTTACAAAAATATAATACATAGCAATGTTATACAACTAATAAAAGGTATGGTCTGACAGTCAATGACGAGTATGCATATGACAAGTACAAATGTGTATAATTGAATTAAAATAATAACAAATGGATATAAATTAATATAAACAGGAGGTTGATGTCTAGGATTAATTGAACGGAATGGACATTGTGTTAAAAGTAGGGTATAAGATGAACATTAACAAGGGCAAAACAAGGTTAATGGATTGTAGTCTAAGAAAGCAGGTGATGCCGAAGGAATTAATTACGTAACGATACAGTAAAGGTGGTAAATGAGTTTTGATACCTGGGCAGTACAATAAAATACTATGGTCGCAGTATAGATAATATGCACAATGGCAATGGGAAGAAAGGCATTTCTGAAAAAGAGAAATTTGTTAACATCAAATATTAAGTTCAAAATGATCAGATGTTTGTAAAGCTATGGGAAGAAACTCCAGTGGTCATCAGTCTCTAGACTTACAACCTAGTTAAACTTACTTACGCAAAGGACAACACATACTCTCATGTCCGAGGGAAGCAGACGCGCAATCGAATATTGTTAGGAAATCTGTTCTTTAAAGTATTTTATGGTTAAAATAATTATGTATTTTTCTGTAACTAAACGGACGAATACATGAAGCTGTAGTACAGCAGCATTGACATACTGCTTCATCGTAAATTACTTATGCAAGTAATTAACTCTAGAAACAATACTAATAATCTTATGGAAAGCTCAGGAATGTCCTCCTTTAACTGTTTGAATGGCGTAACAACATTGTATTCAACACCGAAGGTATAGACCATTCTTGAAATTAAACCAGTTCCTCAGAAGTGAATCTGTCAATTTATTTCCATTTTCCGTTGATGTAAGCGATTCCTTCGAAAATAAATGTTTCATTCCAACTTGCAACATGTATCATGGAAGGATAAAGCAAAAATTGTTTCATAAGCCAGTTCTCTGCGTGTGTCTTTTGTGGGACTGTATCTCTCAATATTGACACTCCTTTGAAAGAATTCCGAATCACGTGCTGTTTACATTTCGGACCCAGGTGAGGCTATTTAACTCCGGACCGCTTCACGAAGGAGAAAAACAGCACTTTAGAACGACTAGAAAAGCTGTCCTGTTACCTGAAAGACGTTTCTGGCGCGTTTCCAGTTTTACCATCCCGAATACTCTTCTCCGTTACAAAGGGCTGCTGGGAATCCCGACTAATCCTCTCCACAGTGATCATACCTGTAGTCTACCTGCTGCTGTTTGCAAACAGCGACATCCCTTTGTGCTGAGCCTTGGTCAGCCTGAAGGCAGAAACGGCACCCGGTAGGAAACGCTACCTGCTCTCTTTTTTGTTTTCGTTGTACACTACCACACCAATGTACCAAGCATGCAGTGGGCTATGGTTCAAAAGTTTTTCCGATGAAATGCGAATGTTATCTTTTATACTTATTGGAAACGCAGTTTGTTAGTCGTCAATCGTAGATCAGTTTCATTCACCTAGGATTGGTTATTAGCAAGCTTGACTTGCATTCGCGAGGAGAACGGTTCAAATCTGCCTCCGACCATCCGGATTTATGTTTTCATTGATTTAAAAAATCGCACTGACCTGTATTGCGGCCCACTTTAGATTTGTACTTTTATAAGTTTTTGCAAACATTTTGGACCAAAATAATAATCTAAATAATACTTAATTAATTAATACGAGTGTCTGAAACCTTTTAGGAAAAAAATTAGGTAGTGGCGGGTTTCGAACCACCGACCTTTCGCGTCATAGTCAAGCACCTTGCCCACTACGCTACGGCTATAAATCAAAACGGAAGTGATTTAATCTCATACTATTGATGGCCGTTGTTAACTGATGTTCATATAGCATTTGTAGACATTAGATCATTTATCGTACGAACAACATGTGTTTTTATTAATTCCTCAGTGTGCCGTTGCTTTGAAATGACAACGTGTAAGTTACAATAAGAAAATCATCAAATACGCGTGAAATGTCACGTGACATCTCCGAATGGCTGGTTTTCGTTAATTCAATGGAGGTTGTCAAACCTCCGTTATTTTTGCAAATATGTCTCAAAGGATACGAGATATGAAAAAAAAAAAAAAAAAACAACAACAACATAAGGGAGATAAGTTGTAGAGAATTTTCTCCTCTACCAATTAGGTTATTCGATTTTCGTGTCAGGTGAACGGTTCCTTTGCAATTACAATTATATTACAAACGGCTTTTTTTGGTTTTACTACCGTATTTTTTGTTCGAAAAATTTGAATAAGGGAGGTTCTGGTCTCTGGCGGCCTACAATATTGTCTGTAAAATTTGGTGTTACTAGCGTAACCAAAAGTGGGCCAAAAAGTTGCACATATTGTACACCGCAATCGTCATTTACTGTGGTCTTCGCTTTGTGTTTTAGAACTCCTTTTATTTCCGCATAAGAAGCTACCATCTTCAGATCTTGTGGAATGGTTTATAAAATATCAATCTCACTCCTATAATGAGAGTAGATATCTGTGAAGCTGTGCCACATAGGACTGTCAATAGCAAGTAGTATTTGTTGTGGCATCACTGCCACATATCTGGGGACGAACCCGTATTTTTACTTCGAGTTATGGATCGTTCATATATTATGCTAATAACAGGGCTATGTAGGGCTAGTTTATTAATGTTGAGATGTGCTCTTATTTTATTTGTTTATTTATCGTATGTCATAAACACATCTATGGTACATTGGACATTCATATTTCTCCAGGGGAGGAGGTGAGAGAAATATCATGAATTATCTCGAACAGAATGATCTATTGACCCAAGATCAACACTGACTTAGAAAATATCATTGATGCGAAACAAAACTAACTCGTTACTCAATACGAAGTGATGAGTGCTATCGAAAAGGGTTCACAAATCGATTCCGTATTACTTGATTTCCAAAAGCCTTCTGACACCGAACCACACATACGGTTTTTAATCAAATTGCGAGGTTATGGTATATCGCCACAAATTTGCGACTGGTAAAGTGATTCTCTGTCAGAGAGGACACAATTTGTCGTAACCGATGGTAAAGCATAGACTAAAACAGAGGTGATATCGGGCGTTCCACAGGGTAGTGTTATTGGTTCTCTGCTGTTCCTTATTTACGTAAACGATTTGGGAGAAAATCTAAGTAGCTCTCTTATGTTGTTTGCAGATGACGCCATTATTTACCGTCTAGTAAAATCATCTGAAGATCAAAAGCAACTGCAGAACGATCTAAATAAGATATTACTATGCTGTAAAAATTGGCAATTGAGTCTAAATAATGAGATGTGTGAAGTCGTTCACATGAGTACGAAAAGAAATCTTTAAACTTAGTTTACAAGATAAATCAATCAAAAGTGAAGGCCGTAAACTCCACAAAATACCCAGGAATTACAATTACTTCAGACTTAAACTGGAAAGAAGACGTAGATAATGTCGTAGGAAAGGCGAACCAGAGACTGCGTTTTATTGGCAGAACCCTTAAAACATGCAACAGCACCACAAAAGAAACTGCATACACTACGCTTGCCGTGCATTTTTGGAGTATTGCTACCTAGTGTGGGATCCTTATCAGGTGGGGTTGACGGAGGAGATCGAAAGAGTCCAAAGAAGGGCAGCTCGCTTTGTATTGTCACGAGACAGAGGAGACAGAGTTACCGAAACGATACAGGATGTGGGATGGAAACCGTAACAACAACAGCGCTTTTCGCTGCGGCGTGGGTTACTTGCGAAACTCCAATCGTCAACATTCTCCTCCGAATGCGGAAATATTTTCTTGTCTCCCACTTACATATGTAGAAATGATCATCCGAATAAAAGACAAGAAATCAGAGCTCGAACGGAGAGATTCAGGTGTTCTTTCTACCCGCGCGCTATTCGAGAATGGAATGGGAGATAAATAGTATGATCACTCTGCCAGGTACTTAAATGTGATTTGCCGAGTATGCCGAGTAGCTGTATATGTAGACAACAACTAGTTTACATCAATTTTTATGTACAAATAAATAGTTAAATGGACATCGCAATGTGTGACGAAGCGGACTGTAAAAGGCTCGGTAATATTATGCTGTAAGAAGAGCCAGTGAGAGAGATAATAAATTGTTCAGTAAGAACAACAGTTAAAAGAACATTAAAACACCAATGAAGAGATATTAAGGTGAAAATTGAAGTATATAATAATAACAATGAAGCGAACAGTAAATTTACACAATTTAACTGAATTAAGAAAAATGTGCAGCGAACTTGTTCCTCACATATTAAAATATAAACCATATAGCCAGGAATGTACAGCGTCTGTCACTTTTTTATTCCTGGGTACGTTCGATGTTGCAATCATTCACGTTGGCACCACAGACGCACCGAGAACTTGGTGATACGCCTCATTTGTACTGAAAATCTTGATACTCCATGGGATGTTCGGATCCTGTTAAGCGCGTTGCATTGTTAGCGGGGAAGTTCGAAAGCAGTGAGTCTTTCTGTGGGGTCGGGCCAGAGAGTTGTGAATTTGTTTGTGCTCCAGTTCGTCCGCTGATGATCAATATCAATTATGTTGAAATCTATGTCAAGTTGTTGCGCTAAAGCCAAGGTGGCTTCTCAGTGTCAAATGAGAAATCTCCTTATGCATTGATAAGTCAGGGTTAGCTTGAATCCTCTTAAACTGTCGGGCAAAGAAGCACTTTCCGAGTGTAATGGAGGAGCAATGTGGCTCAGCACAACAGGTGCGATTTTGATACATCCACTAATGATAGGCATCGAGTCGTGTAGTTTGGCACCTAGTTCCTTACATGGCTGCTATTCGACCACGAAGAGGAGCAGTATTCTGTGGCAGAACATATAAGACCCAGGGCAGAACGTGTCAAAGCATATACACCCTACTTGCTGCCAGTCAGTTTGTGCGGGATGTTATTGCAAGTGTTTACTTTGGCTGCTGTGTTTCCTGAAGGACAGGGTGCGATCCAGTATGAAACCAATATACTGTATAAACTGATTATGGGGGAGCACTTTACGTTATGGTAGCGATATACATATGTTATTTATGGTGTTACAAAAAGTTACGGCCAATCTTTCAGGAAAGATTCCTCACACACAAAGAAAGAAAATATGTTATTTGGACATGTGTCCGGAAACGCTTAATTTCCACGTTAGAGCTCATTTTATGACTTCTCTTCAAATCACATTAATCATGGAATGGAAACACACAGCAACAGAACGTACCAGCGTCACTTCAAAAACTTTGTTACAGGAAATGTTCAAAATGTCCTTCGTTAGTGAGGATACATGCATCCATCCTCCGTCGCATGGAATCCCTGATGCGCTGATGCAGCCCTGAAGAATGGCGTATTGTATCACAGCCGTCCACAATACGAGCACGAAGAGTCTCTACATTTGGTACCGGGGTTGCGTAGACAAGAGCTTTCAAATGCCCCTATAAATGAAAGTCAATAGGGTTGAGGTCAGGAGAGCGTGTAGGCCATGCAATTGGTCCGCCTCTACCAATCCATCGGTCACCGAATCTGTTGTTGAGAAGCGTACGAACACGTCGACTGAAATGTGCAGGAGCTCCATCGTGCATGAACCACATGTTGTGTCGTACTTTTAAAGGCACATGTTCTAGCACCACGGGTAGCGTATCCCGTATGAAATCATGATAACGTGCTCCAGTGAGCGTAGGTGAAAGAACATGAGGCCCAATCAACACATCACCAACAATTCCTGCGCAAACGTTCACAGAAAATCTGTGTTGATGACATGATTGCACAATTGCGAGGAAGTGCAGTACATACTAACGAAACAATTAGGTATTTTGACAATTGTCTGCACGAATTGTATCAATTTACATTTAAAGAGAATTACTAAAATGAGCTCTAACATGGAAATTAAGCGTTTCCGGACACATGTCCACATAACATATTTTCTTTCTTTGGGTGTTGAAAGTTTGGCCGTAACACCCTGTATATATGTCGTTACTCAGTTATAGAGATCATATGTTAAACTATTTGTAAACCTATAACTGGCTTGGTGAACGGGTTTGAGCCCTATCATCTTTAAGTAAAGCACTGCGGTGATCAACCCCAGAAACGTTTCGTATTACACCTAACTTTCTCACTTCAATCGTTCCTTAACATATCCTTCCGGCCGAGAATATATATATATATATATATATATATATATATATATATATATATATAAGCTTTATATGTGGATGGCTCCAAGTGACGTAACACCCTATATCTGAAGATTGCAGCTGGTTTGTTGAATCCGGTTGCGTGGAAATAAAATAAGTTATAAATTACAAGATGATCTCGACAAAATTTTTATTTCCTTGGTTTTCCCTAAATAGCTCCAGGCAAGTGCTGGGTTTCTTTTCCTTGAAAGGGGTTAATACTTGCACCCACGACCTCAGTTATTTGTTGGATATGTATTCCAAGCTCTGTAGTCGCCTGCAGCTTCTACCCCCTACAGCTCCTTTTATCGCAGCATTGATACTACCATGCTGTCTCTTATTCTAGTAAATTAGTTCCGATTCTTTGAAGAATATCCTCATACCATACCAGCCCACCCGTTTTGTTGCATTGTTCTGTCTCCA
Organism: Locusta migratoria; assembly: GCA_026315105.1. Classification (NCBI taxonomy): domain Eukaryota; kingdom Metazoa; phylum Arthropoda; class Insecta; order Orthoptera; family Acrididae; genus Locusta; species Locusta migratoria. The sequence goes on from CM048745.1 coordinate 108,895,825, forward strand.
CACCTAAAAGGCTTCGATTCCAGTTGCCCCGACTATAATTGATCTAGTATTTTGTTAATAAAACTAAATGCAGTTTATAAAGAGTACTAAATTCAGTATCAAAACCTGATAACAATTTCTAACAATGCAGCCAATTGATTTTGATTGTAATATTCACATTAGATGTTTAAAGCCTCCCCCACATACTTTTTTATGTGATATTGATGTCACTGTCTATGTGTAACGTTTTCCATTCAGTTACATCGACTTTAAATGAGATGATTTACTGGACTTTGCTTGTTCAATAAAAGAGGTTGTAGGAGGCTGATCGAGGGAGTTGACTGTTTCACCTGGGAGGAAGAAAACACACGTACAGTCGTTTAACGAAATAGTTGTTTATTTTTAGTCTTTGTACAAGAGTTGTACTTTGCTGGCTATTGGCTGAGATCAGGGTTACGTGGAAGAGTAATAAAGATTTTTGCCTAACATCCTGAGTACAGGATAATTTATATCTGCCCTAACTTGAAGAAACTGGAATCATAGTAAATTACACAAGCAAATTCACGGATAAACCAAGTTAAGTAAAAAGTTCCACTTTCTAGAATAGAATGGATTCCACCTTCGAAATATTTACATACAAAATGTATGAACTTGTCCATGGCATATATTTAACCAAGTGAAATTTTATGCACATTTAGAAGGTGGCCGATTTAGTGAACATGGCTACTCTGCAAATGACACGTGCCTGGAAAAATGTTCATCGAACTATTTTCACACTGTTTATCTACCATTCCCTTCTCGAATAGAATCCCTCCGAGGTCTAATCGCTCTTGTTTTGATGATAATTTCTCACAGTGTAGACGAGTGAAAACGACATTTTTGCATTCGGAGGAGAACTTTAGTGATCGAAATTTTTGGAAGCAGATTTCCCCGTAACGAAAAATGGTATTGTTGCAATAATTCCAACACAACTCGTGTATAATTTCTGTGACTCTCCTCTGCATTGCTATAACACAAAACGAGCAACCCTTCTTTGTATTCTTTCAATAGATGTCCTCCTCTAGTCTTAGCTGCTAAGGATCTCACATTGGCCAGCAATACTCCAAAAGAGGACGGACGAGCGTAGTTCAGTCTACATTAACGGTCCTTCATTTTTGTTTTAAATATCCCAATATAAAAAAATCCCTTTAGGTGGTCACTAACCGTTTCTTATTGTGCATTTTTCTGTAAAAGCTTCATCAATGCTCAACATATATTTGTGAATGACTTTTACATATAGCTGAAAGGAGCCTTAGAGTTGTTAATGACAGTTTAACTGATGAAAGCAAAATTTAAAGATAAACGACCTTAGTGAGAAGGGTTTAACATAGCTAACATAGCCTCGGAGCTATATTTCGACTACAAGTAAGTCCAGCCAGCACTTCTATGTTGTTGTTAAAAGAAACTGTATTCCTAAGGGGCGCATTTTCAGTCGACTGTTAATAATTAGTTTTCTTTTACCTATTCATTTGCGATACTTAACCCCCTTCGATTTACGAGCTAGAATCAATGCCCGGAAGCCGAAAAAAAGGTAAGATTATAGAACTTATTTTAAGTACAGTATAGCAAGATGTAGCTTTAATAACTGTTGCTAAAGTTGAATGAGTAGTTTTTATCAGACCGGCAGAAATTTTCTGCAAAACAAAGCCTAGAGCTCCGTTGAAAATTAGAGAAATCGTTATCAACTTCTGAAGAGTACTGTTTTGCTCGTTATTATGGAAACTACAGACGAAACACTTTTCGAGTGTGCAGTCACACGTGTTTGTGTGCTAGGTGCGTACTATATATTTCTGAAAGGAAGTTTTCAACGCCAAAATCAGTACAATTATTATTAGTTTTATTTTTCTATCAGTCTCAAATTACCGGTTTAGACAGACTTGCTGGCATCGTTGGATCTTGAAACTTAAGTCATTCTCTTAAATTAACCTGAAATATATACATACCATTTCATTCACAGAATAACATACTTCGCTCAGTTAACTCAGGTAACAACGAAAAACGGAAGGGAGCAACTGAAGTTTAAGCTGTGACAATTAACCATGTTGTCACGGGATATCAGAAAATAATAAATAACGACGTAGGACCGTATTTATTTTGTATTTACCGCGTATAAATGAAATGTCAAATTGACAGACAGCTTCTGTCATGTATAAATATTGATTAGGCAAATGTTATAATCGCATGGGTTATCGAAAAAACAATTTGGGGATCAGTTTAGATATGTAGGTTCTCAAGTACTATCATGGGCAGAATGAACTAAACTAGTTCCACGTTTTTCCTTCGGTTCTACGGAGTGGATAATGATGGTGATGATTGGTGTTTTAGGGCGCTCAACATCGAGAACATCAGCGCCTGACGGAGTGGAGACAAAAACATTACGGCAACCTAGATAGTGGTAATAACCGAAAGTTGCTGTAGAGGCGTTAGATGTTGCCTTGTGTTTACATATTGTACAAGAGTTAGTTCAGTTAGTGAAGTGAGCAGGGAGTGCAATGCATCAACAACGTGACAGCCGAAGTTATGACGTGGAGAGTAATAGGGAGGCAGGAACCGGGACAGACTCAGGAGGAGGTGGATGCACCTATTGGAGCATCCCAAAGGGTAATTTCCAGGATCCTGACACTATTTACCCCGCAGAAACTGGGCGGAGGAACGTCGGGATTGAAGTCGTAACAAATGGCACAGGGTTCTGTTCAGAGATAAGATTTTGTGTTCAGCCGGACAATAGTTGTTCCCTCATCTGGAGAGAGAAAACATCGCCATATCGTGGTGGTGAACGAATGGTGTGGGCAGCAGTCAGTATTGGCGGACGTATCGATCTCTACGTCAAAGTGTGATTCGTCTGTATAGGAGAATGTGTATGGGATCCGCACCGGATCGGTTTAAATGAGAACATAGAAGCAGTTCAGAGGCGGGCGGATAGGTTGGTAACTGGCAGATTCGATCAATGCGCGAGTGTTACTGAAATGCATCGGAAACTCAAATGGGAGGAAAGGCGACGTTCTTTTCGAGAAACACCGTTAAGAAAATTTAGAGGGCCGAAATTTGAGACGGACTGTGGAAAGCGTGTACTGCCGCCAATCTACATTTCGCGTAAGACCACAAAGATAAGATCAGGGAAATTAGGACTCGTACTGATGCATACAAGCATTCTTTCTTCAAAATGTTCAAATGTTTGTATAGTCTATGGGACTTAACTACTGGGTCATCAGTCCCTAAACTTACAAATTACTTATGAACTACTTACGAACTAGGACGGCACAAATATCCATGCCCGAGGAGGGATTCGAACCCCCGACCGTAGTGGCCGTGCAGACCGTGACTGAAGCGCCTCAGTCCCCGCGGTCACCGCGGCCGGCCATTCTGTCTTACTTCATTCCATATGGGAGTGGAACAGGAAAGCAAGTAACTAGTAATGTTAGTATGTATGTAGATGTAGATACTGCAAGATCAAATTATTTTGTCCACTTCTTGCATTTATATAAGTAATTCCTTTGTCACTTGTACGGGAAGATAAATGTGAATTTCATAAAAACGACACTACTGCGACCAGGGCCACAGGCCCACAGGTCGTTGAGCCGCGGTGGAGTTGCCGATTGCTCTAAGGCGCCTTGCTACCGAGCTCGCGGTTGATCACCGTCGGAGTTTCGAGTCCTTCCTAGGGCATGTGTATGTGTGTGTGTGTGTGTGTGTGTGTGTGTGTGTGTCGCTTTTAGGTTAGTTTGCCGCGGTGGAGAAGCCGAGTGGTCTAAGGTGCCTCGCTGCGGAGCGCACGGTTGCTCGCCGTCGGAGGTTCGAGTCCTCCCTGGGACATGTGTGTATGTGTGTGTGTGTGTGTGTGTGTGTGTGTTGTCCTTAGGTTAGTTTACCTTAGTTTAAGTAGTTTGTAAACTACGCACTGATGACCACGCAGTTTGGTCCGATAGACTTACAAACATTTCAACATTTTCTTAGGTTAGATTAAGTTAGTTAACGTAGTTCGGTGTAATAGGTTTACAAATAAAGTGTTCAAATGATTGTAAAGCTTACGGCAGTTTACTGTGGGGTCATCAGTCTCTAAAATTACAAACTACTTATGAATAACTTATACTAAAGACAACACAAACATCGATGCCCGGGGGAGATTTCTAACCTCTGACGAATAGGTTTACAATCATAAGGAGGTGAAAATAATCTTCCCATATACGGAAATATGCTGCTCATAGGCATGGAAACACACAATAAAGCTTGGTACCTATTTTAAATACCATTTCAGAACTTCCAATTTGATGTCTAGTAAGGAAGCAATTTTTCAGCACACCTACTGTGAGATATTGATGACATCAAAATTTTAGTGCATGGCCCAAGAGATGACAAACAGTTTTAAAATCTTTTTAAACTCACGTTTTCGTCAGGATATCTCCAGCTCCATTAGTGCACAATAATATTTCTATACTAAGAAACTTAGATAAAGGTATGCCGTTACTGCCTCATTTGCGTAATTATAATTGTAGTGGACAGCTGCACTTGTTTCTATAGATTACGTTTCGCTTGAGATTGCGCTTACATCCTTCACAGGCAATGTGCACCTTGTAAAGTGCACACATGTTTCTACGAAATCAAAATTCTATCCTAAACACACATTAAAATATCTCCAGCATGGGCCTAACAAATGCGCTTTGCACGAGATAGAAAATTTGATCGGCAACAGCCCAGCTACCCTTTCTCCACATAGCAGAGTGCAGTACTTTCTGCCTGCAATACCTACGCTCGTAGAAGTATCACAGTTTTGAAAATCATGGTTCTCTTGAGTATTCACTCTTCCTTTCCTGTAGACAGCAGACAAGTCGGAAGTTACTGCGGACGCATGTCACCTTCCTTACAAAGGGAAATCACATTGTTTCACATCATTCGGTACAACAGCTCTGTCAGCATGAGGAGAGGAAGCTCGGCCCTCATTGAGCAGCAAACATTCACAGTCAGATACAGGCATTGCCCAGCCATGCGAAATGTTCATCACCCAATGACGACAATACCGTCGACATCGTGAAGACTATTTTGACGTCCCGTCTCGTGTAATTACAAATTAGAACGTGAAATCAACTCTTACACATTCCAAATGAATGCTACGTAACGTACTTAAATATTTCACGTGGTGTCTTAAGTGTGGTTCAATGTTAACTGTGAAAATGCGTTATGCATAGTACGTGGTTACAATGAAGCACAATTTCCATATATTTTGTTGTTATTGATCAGGTGAAGCTAATAGAATATGTTTAAACGTAAATTTACAGTAGTTTTCCAAAAATTCCAGAGAAGCAAGGAAATAATTTGGGAAGATTTTTTAATTTATTAAATACTCGGCCCATTTGTTTTAATTCCAGGCTATTGCACAAAGTTTTCAACATAAGTTGTGGACAAATTGATTTTGGAAAATGATGGTAATAGAGCTAGTTAAAACTGTATGTTTCAATTAATAAAGTGTTGTTCCTATGTTCTTTCACTGAGCAATTTACACAAAGAACTTTTTCAAGGCTAGGAAACGATTGAAACCACTCACTGACGGTTGCCAACATTCTTAATAAAAGGTAAACGAATCTACTTGTATGATCCCAGGAATTTGCTTGTATAGTCTTTGGAATTTCTGAAAACTACAACATATACACCTCTGGAACATATATTATTACATTCACCAGATCACCAACAGCAAATCGGAAATCGTGCTTTACTGTGACCGCGAACAGTTTTGCGATGGATTCATATTAGTGAGGTTGTCATATTTCAGGCAAACTCGTTAATTAGCCTAGTTCCGTAACTAAACACCGGCGGACCTATGTTTATATGAACTTTTTCTTTAATTTTACATGGAGAATGACAAATAACATATTGAAATATTTGCGTAACTTCGTGAATCGCCTTTGTAAGATTGGACGACATACCAGATCTGCCATTCGGGCAAATTATGCGGATTTAGTAATTACTTTGACGCAAGGCAGCAAATGAGCAGACATTAAAGCCCGGTTAATGGAACTATTTTTATGTGCTCCGTATTTTACGTTCAGAAACGCTGATTTGCTTGGAGGTTTTAAAGGGGCTGCATTTATACCATTGAATCTAAGTTGAATCGGTTATAAGTTGCAAGGAAGGTAGATAAATAGATTAAGTGATAACGAAATTTATTTCTAACAATTATTTGTCAAGATGTCACGTTTCAAAGTCCAGCTAAATTTAGCACGTTTTGAGATTTGTTGGACGTCCAGAGAATAGTGCACTTAGAGAGGTTCATCTTGTCGGTTCAGTATAGTTTCGTTGTTAGCAACTTAGTTCCAATAAACTTTTAAGTATAGTAAAATACTCAAAGACAGCGTCTAACAATTTTGTTTGTGAAGAAATTTTGAAGATCTTATAATTCAAAAGTCCTGTTGACGATAGCAGATAATGAAGTATGGTCGACTAAAAGTTGGGGACCAGAATGAAAAATGCTTATCAGAGAGTCAGAATGTAAAAGAGGAGCAGTAGCTTACTTACCTGGCACTTTCAAAAAACTTTAAATGAAAACGACAGATTGCAGCGTAGTGGGCTCTGGATAGGGGCGCGTCTCAAATCCTTCAGCGGGGATCAGGGGCGGATTGAGGGTCCTTTTCCGGAGGGCGTTACGTCTGTGTTCTCCTTATGTTATTTAAAGTTAGTTTTAGTTTGTAAGCCTATGGCCTGACAGCCGCAAAAGGTAAGTCTTACAGGTTTAGAAACATTTGATCATTATTGAATAAAGTGAAATTCCATAAATACCGTTACTGAAAAATGAGCCATCAAAAGTTTGCGAACTACATCTGTTGTAGTGGGACAAGATAGTCGTACTACATTTTCTTATGTCAGCACTGTTTTGAAGTTGTAAATAGAAAAAAAAGAAACTTTTTATTTAAAATGTATACATATTTGATGTTGATGCAAATATTGTTATTTTATAATATGATTCTTAAAATGTTTTATTTTCTGTATGTTACATGTACGATCGAGGCGCCACAATGAACAAGGGCAGCGTCGTCGCCGTCGCAGCCAACCTTGAAGTATGTGACCGCTAGCAGAATTTAACCGACGGCTACGGGGCTACGAATGCAGCTGCGCCTTCTTTATTGCCGCGCGTCAATCATTTCACAGAAGAAAATGATTTATTGTTGTTGTTTGAGATTCAGTCCAAGCTGGTTGTACAGATTCAGGTATCTTGCTAAACTGACTTTGTATTAGTATGAAGAAGAATAAATATTCGTTAATATTGAAAAGTATCTTGCATTTATGAAGAGTTATTTATAATCAAGATTATATTATAGCAAAAGTAATTTGATTTTTGTGAAGAACTTCGACTTATTTTAGAAAACAATTTAAATTCTGATTGAAATTATTACTGACTATCTTGGAATGTGATATATTGGTATCGAGTGTGAATATGGAAAAACAGTGGAATGTTAATTTTTTCAGTACACGTTAGCGACAGCAAACAGTAGTGCCTGTGTTTGACTTAGATAAAATTTTAGTAACGGCCACTGACTAGTCTTCTTGCCCCGCTCTTACAAGAACCTTATTTATACTTTGTGAACTATTTAAAGGAGTTAATCCTATATTTTCTGATTTATATTGTGGTGCGGGACACTTCGTACGAAGTCTTGAAGTTTTCCACGGTTAGATTGTGACAGTTGGTGTTGCTAGGGGACTGTAAATAATCAACAACGTACTTAGCAACTGTTAAAACCTATATTCTCATGATTAGCGAGTAAAGATGAACATGACTAACTGTATTAACCATCGCAGTTATCCCGTCCCTGTTCCACCACTCTGTCACGCAGATAACTTAAGAACTATAATAGGATTTTCGATAACCTAATTTTCACGGTGTGAAATCGAAGAGTGAAGTCTCTGTTACATGTCGCACCTACGGCTGCAATTTTGTATGCAAACTGTGACTACACGAAGGTGTTACGAAAAGGAATCACGATTGCAGTCACCTATGTAGCTAGCGGGCGAGGGGGGTGTTCGAAAAGGCGTTGGAATAGTGAATAACATTTTTTGGGAGGGCGAGGGGCTTAATTCCCACGACACTCCCCTGGATCCGTAAATGGCGGGGATGCATGCATCGTGAACTGCAGAGGCATGGAGTGTCGCACTGCACGACATGAGAAATGTTAGGTAGGATGACACAGTGCCACGTTACGCGACCTGACATCAAGGATCGTGTCATTCTTTACCTTCGGATCGTGTTACTTTTCTTTTATTTAAATTATTTGAAGCTGCCATATAGTCTAGAACAGTCGTCTCTCTTTCTCATTTTTGCTACCCATAGCGATAGTAGCGATCCAAGCTGCCTGCAAGAACTAGTTCCCAATACTATAAATGGCACATATCTAATTACCCACATGTACAAAAGAACGGACACCGTACCTATAATTGTACATTTGAGAAATAACAGTTTATATGCGGATTTAAAAATACGTCCGATCCCTTGCGGGAATTCAGATAAAACTACGAGTAAGTGTCAGTTATTGACAGGAGGCACTACACTACTAATTGAGAATTTGGGAAAGGCGAGAAGCGAATCCGCATAGTGTAACTGGTTAAGGTGTCCTCTGGCCCAAAGCAGGACATCCGGGATCGAGTCGTGGTCAACTTCGCCACTGAATGTTAATTCAGTGTCCTGAAACAGCTGATATGCTAAAATACTTCGATTTCACTTCTCAATAAGAAATCGGATGAGTAGATACTATCGTTTATATCACAAATTTTTACATTAGAGAGCGAATATAGTGTCATAAATACCGACAATAATTACACCGCATTTGTTTTCTTTAGTGCTCTATAGCTTGATAAGTATGAAATAGTACGTTATATTGAAACGTACTGATTTTTAGAGAATTTAATTTCTATTTAAGCACAAAATCTTTCGAGTAAACAACAGAAAACTCGAAATTTTTCTGAAAAACTTCTTGTATCTGAAACTTCCTGTCAGTATCTACCCAACAACGCGGAGTTAACGTTCGCTACAGATTGATATAAATCAGTGAATGTGGGACGTAGGAAATTTGTACGGTATTCTATACATACGTTATTTAACGTGGGAAATAGAAAACATTTGTAGCTGAACAGGGAAAAACCGCACAGACGCGATAACGTCAGAAGTAATTAAATTGCTTTTCAGCACAGACGAAACCGTTTCCCGAGGGGCATACGTCTCCCCTTAACTGAAAATTTAAAATTAAAACACTCTAGAATGTGTTGGAATGCTATGGTCCAATATCCTGACAGTACCGATATCGATAGAAAGCAAACATTGTCCAAATTTTCGATTCTTCGGATAAACGAACAGTCTACTTTCGTAGTTGGTTTGCACTAAACCCTCTGTGAGCGAGTTCTAATCTTACTTACTTTTTTTTTACTACACTATATATCTGTAGTCTACAATTTATTAACATCCCTTACAGTCTTCCGTAAATAGTGTATTCTGAAATGACAACAAGTAACTGTGCTATACTTTGTACTTATATTATGACAGCAATGTTCATTTGTGATTGGAAAAGAAAAATACTGTTCAGTAAATCACTGACAAAAAGAACATTATTTAATTCATTTGTTAGATTTGCATAACATGACACGTTTGGAGACAAGAAAAGTAACTACATGAATAACAAGAGTTGACATGTAGAACTAATACTAAGCAGAGAAGGGAAACTGAAAGGTAGAACGAATATATACGGGGATTGTATCAGAGAAATGTAAGAGGTATTAAATGAGATAGGAGATACGATAATGCGAGAAGAATTTAACACAGCACTGAGAGATTTCAGTCGAAAGAAGGCTCCGGTAGTGTAATAATATTCCGTGTCAACTGCTGACATTATTGGGATATCCAGTCAGGAACAAACTGTTCCTCCCTGTGTGCATGATGCATGAAATAGGAGAAATACTACCAGACTACAATAAGAATATAATAATCTCAATTCCAAAGGAAGCAAGTGCAGGCAAGTGTAAAAATTAAATAACTATCATTTTAATAGAGCATGGTTGCAAAACAAAAACACGAATTATTTACAGACGAATGGAAAAACTAGGAAATTCGATCTCGCGGTGATCAGTTGGGATTTATGAGAAATTTAGGTACACCTGAGGCGATACTCACTGCACATCTTAGAAGATAGTTTAAAGAAAGGCAAAGCCACGTTAACCTACGTTTATGGCCTTCTTATTTTTGAAGAAAGCTTTTGCCAATGTAGACTGGAATATACTCATTCAGATCTGAAGGTATTACCACTAAAATGAAAAGTTATATTCAACTTGTACAAAAACCAGACAGTGGGTATAAGAATCGAAGTTCAGAGAGAAGAAATACAAACTTGAGGTTTGCCGATGACGTTGTAATCATATCAGACAGAAAAGGATCTGGATAAGGAGTCGAACGAAATGGACACTGTATTGAAAAAAAGTGTAGAAGATGAACATTCACACGAGAGAAAAATAGGTTAGGGAATGTAATCGAAGTGAATCAGGCGATGCTGAAATACAGAAGATACGAAGATGCAGAATGGGAACGGAAAGTAAAGAATTACTGAAGAAGAGAAATTTGGAACTGAATTTTGATGTACGAATCGGGAAGTCGTTTCTGGAGGCATTTATGTGTAGTATAGCCTTCTACTGGATTGAAACGTGGACAATGAAGAGTTCAGTCAGGAAAAGTGATAGAAGCTTTCGAAATGTGATATTACAGGACAATGCTGAAGATTTCAAAATGTTTATGTTGTGTGGAAATTGTGACGCCAAATGTAGCAACATGCTGTCATGTATGAAAAAACGTCAGTGCCCAATGCACAACATTCTTATGCTCATACCTATAATAAATACAAAAAATCATCATGACAGCATGAACCTATACTTGATGCAAGATTTATAAATGTTCCTGTAACGTATCCACTGATGATGAGCTTGCGATTGATCGAAAACTAGTTATGTGATTGAACTTTTAACCAAAATAAACCGCCATTGCTGAAGATTAGTTGGGTAGATCGCAGACTTAATGATGAAGTTCTGAACAGAATAGAGGAGGAAATTTCTGGCATTTCATGACTAAACGAAGAGATCTGTTTGTAGAACACATTCTGAGACATCAAGGAGTTGACAGTTTAGCTTTGGAGAGATGTGTGTTTTGGCTAAAAGTAGCAGATGGGGACTGGGAAACCAATGCAGAAAGCAGGTGCAAAGGAATGTAGGTTTTCGTTCTTATTCGGAGGTGAAGAGGCTTGCTCTCGGTAGGATGGTATGGAGAGCAGCATTAGACCAGTCTTCGAACTGAAGACGACAACAACGAAGAGCATATATAGACTGACGTGCCTAATCGTCCAACGGCGCCATGTTTTTGCCAGACTGCATACGTTTTGAAACTCCGTGACATCTCTACTAAGAAACTGCTCCTGTCTGTAAGTCATATTTTAAAAAGATGCTGCCTTACAGAACACGCCTCATATTTAACCACCTCGCTGCCTTCATTTATAGGAGCGTCAATAAAAAAAGTCTGGTGAACTTTCTTGTCCCCTTTTACTGTGCAGTCATTGTACCGTGGGGACATTAGTCGAAAGCCGCTTTGAGCAGCTAACAGGGTAGCGGTGGTGCGCTATGGACAGAACCCTCGCCCCAACCGCCTTATCTGCAGCTGCCCATCGACATGGCAGCGGAAGAACCATCTGATAGCCACCAGCCATCACCACCTGGTCTCGTCGGTGCTCCCCATTGGCGGCGCAGGTGTGAAGCCCTTCTCACAAAGTGGAGTCTGATAGCCTTATAACGCGGCCAGGCCCCGTGCACCGGCTGAATAAAAGGGATGAAGACTTGCCTTATCGACCGTCAACAGCGCTACTACCGACAGCTACAGTCACGACAAGGCATTCACTCCTCAATTCACGGTACAGTGCTTGGCGGAGAGTACATCTCACCAATATTACCGATTTTTTCTCTCTGCTGTTCCATTCGTTATGAAGTGACGTAGAAATTACAATACGCTTATGTTCGTTACCTTAAGGGAGATACACTCCGAAACCACTCAGCACAATTTCGTAAGGACTTCGTCATCTTTGTGAAAGGTAGAGATGTTAGACTGAATATCACTGACTCATTTCTTTGGCTCCGCGAGGGCAGTCTTCGGTTCACGCTGTCCTGCTTTTGAGCAGTAATTGTAGCCTGGACTCGGACGAATGAACAGGGAAAATGTTATACAAGAAGAAATGGAATGAAGTTAAAATTTGTTGGACGAGCTTAGCTCTTTACCTTGTGTGTCTTCTTTTTACGTAACGATGTAAAGAAAATATCTGAATTTATCTGTTTTGGAACACTATGAAGATTAGAGGTAAGGAGGATTATAATTTCATTTTTGTACGTGTTGCAGACTAATTCTGACAGAAGGATATCGCGTTCGAATAAAAATAAAAGTTTGGAGAGAATTTCATTCTGATACTTGATTGCAAATTTGCGAATGAATACTTTTCGTTTAAAGCAAAAATTAAGGAAATCGGTCGGATAGAACGGCCTGACCGACTGACTTTAGTTTACGGCAAAGACATCCCCATAAGAAATATACAGAGGAAACCGTGTTTGAGTATCGGAAAAGGCAGGCGAGGTATTTTTGTAAATTGTGGTACTTGATGACAAATCTGTAGATGAATACCTTTAAAACAAAAATGAAGGAAATCGACCACATAGTTTGGTCTGGCCGCCTGACTAAGTTTTCGTAGATTCTTTTAATATATGACAGGAATTATTAGTTGCTGAGAAAATTAAGTAAAAAAATTAAACAATTTGCCGTGACCAGGATTCGAACCTGGGTTCTTGCGGCCACAACGCAATGTCCTAACCACTTTTTTTTTTTTTTTTTTTTTTTTTTTTTTTTTTTTTTTTTTTTTTTTTGCTCAATGGGTGGTTCTGTTCATTGCGGACTCTGATCGTTTTTGTTCGTTGATGTTCGAAGTGTCATTGGCTCAGCTTTTTTTATTACAGAGGGCGTTGAGCCATCTGACCGGGCGCGCTGAGCCACGGCGCCCGGCTACCACTAGACTATCACGGCTCCCGGCTCCGAGGCTCTCAAGAGAGGCTCACAACCGTTGATCGTGGCTGTGACGTCACCAACAGACCTTTGACGTGCTGCGGTGCTTTCTCCGGGCCGGAACTCGCAAGAAACGCTCAGAGCGTCACGTCACTGACCGCTGCCAACGAGACTCACAAATTTCTGCCGATCTCATTTGAACCCTTTGTCCTGAGAGTTAATTTGGAATTACAACGGCAGCTTGGATGAGGTGCAAGCTCACACAGTGGTGTGGTTCCTGTTGATTCACTCAGCAGGTGGCATTACACTAGGCATGATCTACACCTTAAAAGGGACGGGGAAACTGGCTGGGCTAATAGCAGGACACTTAATGGTGGGAGACACTGACATGAGTGGTAAAATACCAGTGGTTATAGCTATTTGAGCTGTACCTTTTTTAAGGGTAGGGAGGACAGAAAGAAAAAAAATGTTCAAATTTTTGTATAGTCTATGGGACTTAACTACGGGGTCATCAGTCCCTAAACTTACAAACTACTTATGAACTACTTACGAACTAGGACGGCACAAATATCCATGCCCGAGGGGGGATTCGAACCCCCGAACGTAGTGGCCGTGACTGGAGCGCCTCAGTCTCCTCGGCCACCGCGGCCGGCGACAGAAAGAAGTAAGTTTCTAAGAGAGGTGAGTATTGAAACAAGCCTTCAGTTTAATAAAGAAACTAAACAGTAAAATTCTGAAATAATAGATCAACAAACAGAGTTGTTGGATAACAATTCTCACCAATTAGTAGAAATTTTATTTGCATCCAGTTCTATAACAGTCAACGTAAAATGTCAAATACATGAAAAGTACTTACGCAGACTTCCTTTAATTAAATGGCTGAGTGTGATAAAACTTCGTTTCGCAATCCTTCGTGTTTGCCGTGGGACCGGTATTATGATAAGAAAGCCTGTTCAAAGTCCTCTAGTGTTTCACAATAATTTATCACATCGGCTACCCGCAGTGCCCCTTCGCCTTGTTTATACCCGGCAACAAATCGAATCTTTCGTCTTTCGTTCCAGGAGGGTGGTAAGACTCCTCGGATAGTCTTGTGTAGTTCGCAAACGAATTAGTTCGGAAGAGCGCAACCACAGTCGAACTACGCGAACTAGTTCGCAGATCCCTCGCCTCTTAGTTCGTCCGCTCCTTTTTTAAAGTCTGACGGGTAACAGCGAGAGGACGCGAGAGCGTGCAGAATCGCGTGATTTCCTTCAGCCATTTGCCGTCATTTCGAGCTGAGATGCAGCTCAACTGTAGTTTTAATAGCGATAGCAAAAGCCAAAACGAGCGGACGAACTAAAAAGAGCGACCTACTTCGCGACCGAGCTGCGAACTAAAATGAGAGTTACCGGTCGCCAACTAAAATATGCGCGATAGGTCGCGAACTAAAATATGCGCGATAGGTCGCGAACTAAAATAGGCGTGATAGGTCGCGAACTAAAATATGCGCGATAGGTCGCGAACAGAATTAAAAATCACGTGTTTGCCTTCTACTGATGAGAGCCATTTCGAGGTTAGAGCCTGCCTGCTAGATTACATAGTTCAGTGCTACAAAATTTATGTTTTGAAGTATTCTGCACTCTGTAATATCTGATTAATAAATTCCATGATGCCATGATATAGAGATAACTCTAAACTTAAACGCGAGAAATTATCTACAAACTTTTTTCTTTTGGTTTGGGTGATATCGTTAGCGGCTCAAGCAGCAAGCGCATGAAGCAGCTAGGTGGGGGAACGTCTTCCTCCACCTGCATGCGCAGACCACGCCGATCGGCTGCCACTGGGAGCGGACGAACTAAAAGAACGAACTAGTGTGCGCTTCCTATCGCGAACTATTTATTGCCGGATGCCGGATGAACAGCTTTGTTCTCCGGATTAAAGGTTTGAAACTGATAGCTTTTGACAATGCTTTCTTCTAACAAATGAGAAGTGGTACTCTGCTCAATCACCAATACTGGAACTGCTGTGCTTAAGTGGTAGCAATCCTATTAGTTCTACAATCACAAGGAATGTTTGTTACATTGTTGTGGTACCTTTTACGGCGTGGTATTGTCTCTCTGACTGTCTGTGTTTGTCACAGGTGTAGCTTGTGCCCTGTCAGGTGTGCTGTCACGTGTACTATGTAATTCAGATATTTGGGCATCAACAACACGTTGCCAGTTTGACACTTCTTCTCTTAACACAAATTTTACTGAGTTAATTTCATCCTGTAATGTCATTACTGCGTCACTGTAGCGTTCATTTACATTGCTAGCTACTGATTCAACTAAGTGATCAAATTCAGTGTATAGTCGCTGTCGTATCCTTTGCTGTTCTGTTTGCATGAACTCTTGCAATTTGACTTTCATTGACATTTCATTCACCTGACTGGATAGCTGTCTAACGGTTGTTTGCAATCCATGTTGGTCAATGCATAGTTTGATTAAGTCTTTGGCTAATTTATCTACAGTGGTTGGCAATGGGTTTACCGTTTCTTTGATACGCTTGATTTCAGTAGATACTGTAGTAATTTGTTCGTTTACCGTTCCGATAACTTGAGCGACGACTGTCTGGTCGGCTGTGTGAGTTTTAATTTTTCATAAAGTTTTGGATAAAGTCGGGTGTCCGATACCAGTCGTCGGCTTTTAACAATGATGTCATACTTTGTCCAGAGACGTTACGGTCACGATACTTTTGATACAAGGATCGCAGTATAAAAAACAAATGAATGTATTAATTGCCGTTTTTCGTTTTAGTCACAGACATAATGCATGTCTGTGGTTGGAGTATACAAATGTGTATACGACTCTAATTAAATGAAAGTGAGATTACGTAACATTATAAACGTTAAAGAATGAAACTAATATTAGATAATAAATGAAATATGCAGCGAAATTATAGAAATGTGACAAGAGAACAACTATCTGAGCGGTATAAAAAGTATCTAAGTAACATAATGAGACTACCGCGAGAAAATTGGAGATTTTGCCCGGAAAAATGCTAAATTGGAACATATAAAAATGTTCAAAAAATAAAGTCCTATAATTACAACACGTTGTAATTAATATTAATATTTATAAACCTTAACGGGACTACCGCGGGAAATTGGGGGTTTAGAGTGGGAACATATTAAATAGGAACAAAATAAAACACTAAACAAATTTCAGATAAAATTACTAGGTATCGTTATCTAGACTTGACCTATATAGGTCTAGATAGCGATACCAGATCTTCATATTTTGTCATATATCCACCTATAAGCAATATCTGTATGTGAAAGAAAAATATGAAGGGTTGGTATCGTTATATAGACTTGGCCTATATAGGTAAAGTCTAGTTACCGATACCAGCCCTTCATATTTTGTGGTTCACCCAGAGTTATTAGGTATTGGTATCTGGAATTGAGCTATATAGGTCAAGTTCAGGTACCGATAACAGCCCTTAATATTTTCTAGTTCACCTGTGTTTATTAGATAACACTATCTAAGCTTCACCTATATAAGTAGAGTCTATTTTTATTTCAAATACATATCGTAAATATCGGTGTCTAGACTTGACCTGTATTGGTATATATCTGAAAAAATTCGGATAGCTGGTATCGGTAACTAAAGTATCCGTATGTACGTATTTAGTAGGTGTCGATATCTGCACATGCCCTATAAAATTAGGTCTAGTTACCAGTACCAAATCCTCGCACTTTTGGTTCACTTATATATTCCGCTGACAATGATGCCCAGATCAGTTAAATTTTACTTATAGACGTGGCAACGAAAGTTGTTAATTTTGGCAATCACGTGACTTCCCCAATACACAATCGCGCACAAAAGAAATGTTTTGCTAGGAAATCGTCATTTTACCAGAACAGCTGCGCATTTTATGATAATAACAATGATTTCTAAATAAATGTATTGTTTACAAAAAATCAAACTCACAACATACAAACGGACATATCGCAATTGGAATTTAAAAAAATATAGTTCAATTTATCTGACGGAAATGAAATTATTATACAAGTCCAAACAAAACAAGGTACAAATCGATATTGTTGCAATTAAGAAAATTAAAATCAGTAACATAACATATAAATAATATCAAAATACACGAAACATAGCCACAAAACAATATTACGCTCAAATAAGAAATGACGAAATTTAATGCGTTTAATAATCATTCTATTGCGTAAGAAATCATATATTAAAAAGGGGCTTTTATTATTAAAAAATTCACGAAATAGTGACATATACGCCGCGGTGGAGTAGCCGAGCGGTCTAAAGCACCTCGCTTCGGAGCGCGCGGTTGCTCGCCGTGGAGGTTCGAGTCCTCCCTGGGGCATGGGTGTGTATGTTTGTCCGTAGGTTAGCTGACCTAGGTTTACGTAATGTAAGCTACGGACTGATGACCACGCAGTTTGGTCCGATAGATTTACAAACATTTGAACATTTTTAGTGACATATACGTACATTCTCATGGAAGTATTATCTATGGAATAGATTTATCAACGAAAATATAAACAGAAACGTTGATGGAAATAATGACGTAATAAGTGACGTCCTTGGGCAAAAGACGGGTGGTATCGGGGACTAGACTTGACCCTTTCTACACGAGATTCAAGTTGCTTTGATACCTCGTCACTGATTTGCGCATACAGATTAGTCTGATTCGTTTCCAGTTTGGAGAGTCGATCTTGAAACTCGTCCTTTGTTATTATTTTAGAAATTAAACTATCTTGTCTGTCCTTAATAGCAGCCAGTCCTTCTTTCACGTTATCTGAAACCTTTTCGTTTTGCTTTTCAAGCTTGGCAAATTTTTGCTCTAATTGGCCAATATTCTGATTTAACAGTACGAAAACAGGAACAGAAGAGAACTGAATCGTCTGAGATCTATTGCTCCAGATGAATGTTCAAAATTAGCTGTACTCGTAACGAATGAGGAGGTTGTATATAGAGTCGGCGAGGAAAGGGCCATATGGAAAACACTGGCAAGAAGGGAACCCATGGTCGGGGGTGTGACGAGACCTCACAGAATAACCTACGTGCTATTAGAAAAAATGTAGAGGGTAAAAACTGCAGGGGAAGACCAATGTTGGATTACATCCAGGAAATGAATGAGCAATTGCTGCTATGAAATGAAGAAGTTGGTACAGAACAGGAATTCGTGGACAGTCATTCTGGCCCTCAAAAATATATTATGGTGTCGCTTGTGAGAGGTTATCCGCAGACACTACGAAGAAAAAAAAAATAAATAAAAAAGATGAAGAAGACATCAAGATCGCAATCAAAGGACTCAGAAACAACAAACCCCAGGGGAGGACAGTGTAACATCAGAACTAATCAAGAATGGAGGCGAGAGCTTGCACTTACAGATATATAAACTGATCCAGTTGATATGGGAGAAGGAGACACTGCCAGAAGAATGGAAATTGGCTGTAATGTGCCTAATATACCAGAAAGAAGCAAAATTGGCAACTATAGAGGTATCAGCCTGTTGAATGTAACATATAAGGTACTGTCTAACATCATCCTCAGAAAATTCTTGGAGTATAACGTACAGGAATACCAAGCTGGCTTTCGACCAAACCAATCAACAATAGACCAAATTTTCACTCTAAAACAACTGTTTGAAAAACACTAGGAATATGACAATCTACAGTATATTCAGTAATTTTCAACAAGCATATGACAGCATCCACAGGAATAGCCTGATCTCAGAATCCCTGAGAAGCTAGTAAGAATGGTGCAAATCTGTATGAAACGGTCAAAGGTAGCAGTACGTTTCCGAGGACTCACATCAGAATCATTCGAGATTGAAATAGGTCTCAGACAAGGGGATGCCCTCTCATGTGTTTTGTTCAATGTCATCTCAAAGAAAGTAATAAGAAAGTGTAGGCAACAGGAGTGGGCTGGAGTACAGATGGATGGCAACTTCAAGTCTCGCATATGCAGATGACATAGTCCTGCTAAGTGAAGCACAGCACGAGTTGAAAGGAATGTACCAACAAATGGACAGCTGTATGCAGAATGTTGTGCTCAAAGTGAATCAAGATAAAATACGATTAAAACAGGACGCAATTAGGAAGAAGACAAGAGCAAGAAGAATTTCTGGAGAGAAAAGGCATGAGAGTCAAGAGAGTATACCAATTCAAATACTTGGGTCTTGGTTTACCACGGACAACAAAATAGAAATGGACATCCAGGAAAGAACAGCAATGGGAATGAAATGCATGCATTCCCTCAAAGAGACGCTCGGCTCAAAATCATTTTTAGTGAACACTAAGATGAAAATCTATAACACAGTGATATGCTCAGCGGTAATGTACGGTTCAGAAACGTGGAGCATGACTAAACGAGACAAGGAAAAACTATTAATATTTGAAAGAAACGTAATGAGTAAATCTACCTTCTGATTCGACAGCCAAATATCTTACAGAAGATAAAGAGCAAGAGATCACAGTGGGTGGGCCATGTAGCCCGTATGCCAGAAGGAAGACAGGCGAAGATGGCACTAGAAGGCAAACCAAACACCAAACGCCCCATTGGACGACCAAAGCAGCGTTGGATGAACAACCTGGCGAAGGCCCTGGCAGCCCTGGGGTTTGAAGACAGCTGGAGGAACCGGGCCCAAAACAGAAGAGAATGGAGGCAGTTTGTGGAAGCAGCGCGTCGTCTGCTGGGCCTGTGATCGCTGGACTGTTTGTTTGATAACGTTGAAAGTTTCTCGCTTCTCCTTCTCTCTTACAAAATTTCCGTCCCCTGCGTGTTTGAACTTTTCTAACTGAATGCCTTTGTACAACGTTATGCTAATCTGACTGCGTATTTTTAACTGTATTGTATGTGAATGTAAAAATATTGCAAAACCTATCTGACTGCATAATGTTTATTATAATGAGACACAAACTGCTAATTGTTTCTGTCTGAAAATGTCGTAACAAAGTTAACTGTCTGAAAATTAATTATAATAAAAATCACTGTGTTAATAATTCTGGCCCTACAAACTTGTTTCTGACTGAACTAATAATCTTTAACGGAATATAACGAACACAATATTTATCAATACAGCCTGACTCAGTGCAAACACTTGTTAAACTGAACACTGTATGGATTGTCCTACCCTGAAATCTGGAAATCATACTAAACTGTAAGCTTGACAAATACTGATTCTTTCTCACCTTCACTTAGCCGGCCGCGGTGGACGAGAGGACTGAGGCGCTCCAGTCACGGTCTGCACGGCCACTACGGACGGGGGTTCGAATCCCCCCTCGGACATGGATATTTGTGCCGTTCTAGTTCGTAAGTAGTTTATAAGTAGTTTGTAAGTTTAGGGATTGATGACCCCGTAGTTAAGTCCCATAAACTATACAAACATTTGAACATTTTCACCTTCACTTACTGCTTCCTGCTGTGCTAACTACTGGAAAACTAACTATAGAAAACATCTATGGCACTTTTAATAAAAACGTGAGGACGGATAAACTGGTAATCTGTTTACGAAACTCGGACTAATTATTAGAAATGAAATCTCTGATTTATTTTCTAACTGATGTACCTTCATGAAATTACTAACAATGTCATGTTTATGATTTTAAAATCTTTCAGAGAAATATAACTCAGATATTTAATCTGTCTACAAAATTATTTTTAAACAAAGATAAACATTTCTTTACTGTTAATAAATTTAACTCGATTTACACAAACAATTTTACAACAATACCATATTTCAAGAACACTACCCATGAAATTCCTGTTTCATAAAAAACGCAATTTCAAAACTAAACTATTACAATAAAAACTTTTACTAACACAGAAAGGGGTCCCTAGCATGAATCGTGAGAGCACTAGCTAACAGCAAGATCTTTCAAATGTTCAAATGTTTGTATAGTCTATGGGACTTAACTACGGGGTCATCAGTCCCTAAATTTACAAACTACTTATGAACTACTTACGAACTAAGACGGCACAAATATCCATGCCCGAGGGGGGATTCAAACCCCCCACCGTAGTGGCCGTGCAGACCGTGACTGGAGCGCCTCAGTCCCCTCGGCCACCGCGGCCGGCCAAGATCTTTCCCGACCGTTACTGTTACCATCAATTCAGCCGAACAATGCGAAGTTGTGCCATAGAAACATGCCAAGTATTTCATGAAAGTATTTCATATCTCAAACAAACAGCTTGGCTCAGCATTAAAGTCTCGAAATCTCATCTCCTCGGCTATCCCGCCAGAACGACAACTGCACACAACCACGGTCCCCACGCTTCTGCAATCTCATCCGCGCGCCTAGCAAAGTCTGTACTCTCGATAATCACAACCCTACTTCCCAGCAACAGTTCTATCACCGTCTCCAATATCGATAGTACTGCCATCGAAAAATAAGCCTGCAACCAAAGATAAATGACTCATGCCTGACTAGCTTGACACTGGTCTCACATTCGCGGTACATTTGAATCTGAAATGTATACCTTTCCATAGCAGGTATCTTACAACGAAATGAGCAGACTAATGAATAATTGAATAAAATATTAATTACCAACTAAAATAACTTGTTAGGCAGGAAACTTCACTTTCCGTTGGTATAGGTGTCAGGCGATAGTGGTACTGTTCACATACAGATAATTCTAAAAATAATTAAAAACAATTGCCCGCTAAACTCAAAATATGGACTAATCTGCGAACAGAACCCGTCGCCATTCGTTTCGACTCCAATCCTGATATTCCTCCGCCCAGTTTCTGCGTTTTAAACGGTGTCTTGGTTGTAATGGGACTCATATCGTAGGCCTCCGTGCGCAGAGGCCCCATTCCCGAAGGCGATTTCGGAGTGTGTTGATATAGGGCATCCTTTTGTTGCCTGGAGGGCGCATCGCAGCCTAATTCCATTAAGCCTTCTTTATCGACGCGCTGTTAACTGAAAATAACGGTCATCTCTTACTGATGTTATCCGTGGACAACCCTGACCTTGTCTTCTTTTAACGGTTCCTGTTGTCTGGTCATGAAAATTACACTTTGATGCATTACAATAACTGCAGCCACCTCGCTCTGTGTCTATCCCGCTTCCAACCTTGGTATTGTTCTCCATGGCATAGCTCCGGGGAAGTCACGTTGTTGTTGCATTGCACTACGCGGTCACTACACTATCTGAACCCAACTGTTTGTGTAATTCATTTGGTAGAGTATACGTAAGTAAACAGCAAACCCCTCTACAGCAACTGTATGTTGTTACCACTATCTCAGTTGCCGTATTGTTATTGTCTCCACTCCGTAGAACCGACAGAAACACGCCGAACCATTCTGCCGATGGTAATACTTCAGAAACTTGATAACTTATCCCCTACTTGTTTTGAATAATGTAAAAATGATTGTAACCTAACAGCTCTTGAGAAACAACGCTCTCATTTAGTCTTTGTGACTACTTAAAGAATATACTTGTTAGATCCGTTTCAGCTGCAGCTACAAGTAGACGCTATCACTGTAGGTATAATACTCTTGAAATCCATAAACAGGAATGAAAGATCTGTGTTGTTAGAATATGCATTATGTATATCCATTTTGATGGTGATAGTATGTGGTACAGATAAACAAAAACCTTAGCAGGATCATAGTGAAGGAAGTTTGATTGTTGGCTTTCAATTTCTATTACAACAAAAATGAAATAATGTTAATTACATCTAAATGAGAGTAATAGAATTTAGTATGAACCGATTACATTACCACCTGTGTCTTACGTTGTGTGTCCAGCAACAAGGACCTTTCCCTTTCGTCTTATTCTGTATTTCTTAAAGTATATTTTATTGATCAGAGGAAATTAATGATTTTTGTACCGTTAATGTAAATTCAATGCTCCATGTGGAAAGCTTAGGCATAGTACGTGCAATGTAAAGTTAAGATAGGAAAATCACGGGAAAAGTACCTCAGCGTGAGGCTGGTGCAAAGGCAAAGGAGAATGAGGATGAGTGTTCGTATCTTGGACAACTAAGGACGGCAACTATTTTGGCGGCCACATAAATAAGTGATCCGAGTGAAACTGACCTGGAGCACTTTTGTAAACTCAGTAATGATTTCCCTCTTTTTTAATTTTATTTATTTTTAATTAAGTGCGAATAAGTCGATCTGTCCGAGAATCAAGTAACACAGATAGTGTGCATGGACAGTTTTGATTTGCGGCAGTGATTCTTGTAGTTCCAAGGTAAAGAAAAATTAATAATTGAATAATCATTAGGAAGCAACGGTGGATACACATAGGGTATAACAGAGAGAGAAACAAGGAAAAATGATTACGGGTCAGATGAAATTGGGCAGGACACGAACAAGGTGAATGGATGTTTAATAATCCAACGAAGTTATGTCCTAGATTTCAAGTTACTGTATAAAGAAGTATCAAGGCTACATCCGATTGCATGGTGCATGTTCGATGTTAAAGAAAATGCATGAAGTATCGCTTTAAACAATAGTGTTATAGAATAACAGATGAACTCATTGCGCAGCACTGAATACACAATTTAGTTGATATTACATTTGTAATAGTGCAATGTGTGTACACAACTGATATTTCATTGTGTTGCTTTACACCAAACACTTTGCCTTCATTTATTTTCAAGATTAACTTTGTTTGGAAATGAGTTTCGGGAGAAATTATTGGCGAACATAGAAACTGGAGTCCTGATTAGTAATCAGTGAAATAGTTCAGCAAAAACTATGCACTATATCTACACGAACCAATATTTTCTATCTGCAGCGTTGAGCACGTGCCTCTCGAATGTCTCAAGAATCCATCGACTGAACTATATATGCTCGACTCATAAACTGTCTGCACAGCTTTAGTCTTGCCAATGGGCTCGAAACGATTACCTGACTACGATTTAAGTCGAGACTAACATTCATTTTAACCTTCGCCACACAGGTATAAACGTCGTATAATCACTACAAGGAAAACACTGCGAAACCGGTACGGCATTTTCAATACAGTAATCGCTGTAGTATAAAAGATAATATGCTAGTAATTCAGAGGTTGCGCTTCTAAAAAAGGAATGTGTAAACTGTTTTTAAGATTTAAAGCATTCAGTAAACCATATAAAAGGCTGATAATTTGTGCTACAGTTTTGTCGTGAATTAGTTTTTTTATACGGACTAAACAGTTTGTTGAACTATACTGTGTTGCTCTTATGGGTGTGGTTAATAGCTACACTTAACGGTAAAGGAGGTATTTCGTAACTCTTGGTTGCAAGTTTGTTGAAATCAGACGTTACAGCAGCCAATTACGTCGCAGTATTATTTATGTAACCGATTTAGAATCAAGTGCAAGTAATTTTTCATATGTAGCGTTTACGCCATGAGCAGTATAACAACATAATGGACACGAGCCGTTGTCTGGTAGATTCAATAGTGATGAATTATCTTGGCAACTATTTCTCTCTTTTCGCTCTCTCCTCTCTCTTGCACTGAATGTGCAACGTCGTAACAAGCGAATAGAGCGAAAAGGAGAAGGGCAGATAAATTAGTATATAAATGCATACATTACGGCGGATGTTATATATACGTATTACATAGGTAACATAAAATTAACAAAATCTTCATATACAGAGCAGTGACTGTGTGTTTGTTGACGTGTGTGTTTGTTTGTACGTATTGCATACAAATCTTCAGTTTTTCTTCATTTTTTATGGAATTTTGTAGACTTGACCTTCAAACCAAGAACACGGCCGCCAGAAATGCAAGGACCACATGCAACATATAATTAATCAGATATGACTTTATAAACAATGAAATACGCGAAAATTTGCTATATCTCGCAACAATGTTGCTCATTTCGTCATAAACCATTGTACCGATTTCAACCATACATTCCATATACATTACCGTGAGGTAACAATTGTTGTAGGGGTAAGAACCACAATACGACACATTGTTCATCAGCTATAACATCATAAACAATAAGAGCTGCAAAATCCTGCCAAATCATGAGACGAGTCTTTATTCATATGCTGCATGAGAATGGCAGTACGTAGCGATTTGCAACAAACTTTAAACTTAATTTCAAATCTTCATTACACTTTTTGTCGATGACAACCTCGTCAAAATCATGAAAGGATAAAAAAAGTTTCTCGCAGAGTACTTTTCTGCTGTTCAAGGAGGAAAACGGTATGACATAATTTCTACTTTACGAATTGTACTCACAGAAAATATTACAGACAGAACACACACATACAGCAGAATATACCTTCAAAATGATAGTACAACACGTAGTTCATGAGATATGAAGACAAACAGTAACGTTGATGGAAAACCGTCCAATTACGCACCAGTTTTTAATCTATTACTTCTTTACTATTAACTCTATTTGCAACATATTTTACAGACATACAGCACTTATACAAACGAATATATATATCGCAAATTTCTACAGTTGTACAATAAATGAGAGATAATAAATATTGTGATGGGTAAAAACCTGTCACCTCATTCGCCACTTGTTAAGACATTCCCTATTTGCTACTAAGGCGCTCCAGTATACTTGTCAGTTGAAGGAAATTTCTATAACTGACACTGCTGTTGGCAACTTTGAACTGTGAACCATACACGACAGCAGACGAAAGCATTAGAATTGTATAGGGCTACAAGGAAAGGAAGAGAATGTATCAGTGTACATCCTACGAGAAACCATGATTTCCCACAGATCTGCCTTTTAACCTCAAGAGACTGTAGTGAGACTTGAATATTCTATTACAAATAATCTATTAAATACTGCGGAGTGTTTTTGACATATCCATGTTTCTCATTCGAACTAATTTTTGCCACTTGCTAGTTGTGACCTCACCAAAGAATTTATTCATATTAGATCGTAGATAAGTTGTTGCTGTTGTGGTCTTTGATGCAGCTCGCCACGCTACCCTGTCCTGTGCAAGCCTCTTCATCTGCTTACTGTATTCGTTCCTCGGTCTCTCTCTACGATTTTTACCCCCACACACTTCATTCTAATGCTACGTTGGCGATTCCTTGATGTCTCAGAATGTGTCCCACCAACCTATCCCTTCTCTTAGTCATGATATGCCAGCAACTCCTTTTTTTCCCATTCCACTGAGAACGTCATTAGTTACGTGTTCTACCCATCTAATCTTCATCATCCTTCTGTAGCACTCATTTCGAAAACTTCAAACACCTTTTTGTCTGAACTCCTTATCGTCGATGTTTCACTCCCATACAATGCTACACTCCAGACAAATGCATTCAGAAAGAACTTCCTAATATTTAAGCTAATAATGGATGTCAACTTCTTTCGCTTCTCCAGAAACGCTTTTCTTTACATAGCCATTCTGCAGTTTATATCTTCTTTATTTCGACCATCAAAAGTTATCTTGCTACCCAAATAACAAAACTCATTTACTACTTTTATTGTCTCATTACCTAATCTAATTCCTTCAGCATCGCCTGATTTTTAACATTACTTTCAATTCCCCTAGTTATACATTCTTCTACGGTCTTCTGCCTCTCTTCTGGAACCACACGTTTGTCTGGCCTCTCCACAGATACCCTACCGCTGCGGTTGCACCTACTGTACGCCTATCTGTACTGTTGAGACACGCAGGCCACCCACGCTTTAAACAATAGTGTTATAGAATAACAGATGAACTCATTGCGCAGCAATGAATACACAATTTAGTTGATATTACATTTGTAATAGTGGAATGTGTGCACACAACTGATATTTCATTGCGTTGCTGTACACCAAACACTTTGCCTTCATTTATTTTCAAGAATAACTTTGTTTGGAAATGAATTTCGGGAGAAATTATTGGCGAACATAGAAACTGCAGATGTGATTAGTAATCAGTGCAATAGTGCAGCAAAAACTATGCACTATATCTACGCGAACCAGTACTTTCTATCTGCAGCGTTGAGCACGTGCCTCTCGAACGTCTCAAGAATCCATCGACTGCACTATATATGCTCGACTCATAAACTGTCTGCACAGCTTTAGTCTTGCCAATGGGCTCGAAACGATTACCTGACTACGATTTAAGTCGAGACTAACATTCATTTTAACCTTCGCCACACAGGTATAAACGTCGTATAATCACTACAAGGAAAACACTGCGAAACCGGTACGGCATTTTCAATACAGTAATCGCTGTAGTATAAAAGATAATATGCTAGTAATTCAGAGGTTGCGCTTCTAAAAAAGGAATGTGTAAACTGTTTTTAAGATTTAAAGCATTCAGTAAACCATATAAAAGGCTGATAATTTGTGCTACAGTTTTGTCGTGAATTAGTTTTTTTATACGGACTAAACAGTTTGTTGAACTATACTGTGTTGAAACTTCCTGGCAGATTAAAATTGTGTGCCGGAACCGGGACTCGAACCTGGGACCTTTGCCTTTCGCGGGCAAGCGCACTACCGACTGTGCTATCCCGACACGACTCACGATGCCGCCTCACAACTTTACTTCCGCCAGTACCTCGCCTCCTACTTTCCAAACTTCACAGAAGCTCTCTTGCAAACACGCAAGACTAGCACTCCTGGAAGAAAGGATATGGTGGAGACATGGCTTAGCCACAGCCTAAGGGATGTTTCCAGAATGAAACTTTCACTCTGCAGCGGAGTGTGCGCTGATATGAAACTTCCTGGCAGATTAAAATTGTGTGCCGGAACCGGGACTCGAACCTGGGACCTTTGCCTTTCGCGGGCAAGCGCACTACCGACTGTGCTATCCCGACACGACTCACGATGCCGCCTCACAACTTTACTTCCGCCAGTACTGTGTTGCTCTTATGGGTGTGGTTTATAGCTACACATAACGACAATGTCTGTGGTTTATGAGGGTGGCCTAGATAAGTAACAAGAATTATTGCTTATACAGTAGTCACGTTTTGGATTAAATAAATGTTTGAATATTATGTATGATTTGTATTTGAAATCACTACCTTTTTCGTTTCGATACTGTACTTAAAATTTTGTACATCATGCAAGACAGCCACCGGCCACGGAGGCCGAGGGGACTGAGGCGCTCCAGTCACGGTCTGCACGGCCACTGCGGTCGGGGTTCGAATCCCCCCTCGGGCATGGGTATTTGTGCCGTCTTTAGTATAAGGTAGTTTATAAGTAGTTTGTAAGTTTAGGGACTGATGACTCGTAGTTAAGTCCCATAAGCTATACAAACATTTGAGCATTTGAACAAGACAGCCATATTTCTTATATATTCACCCATAAATATGTTTTTGAGATGGACAGAGAGAGAAGGGATAATAGATGTACTAAACCAAGACCTGAATAAATAAATAAATAGCAACGCCGGGTTTTTGGCTAGTATAAAATAATAATAATAAATTATTATTGTTATTACTATCATAATATAAGTACGTGAACACGGAGATTGAAGTACTTATTTTAATTTTAAGTATACAAGTTGGTCAGTGAAATGTATAACTGCTACAGACGCTTACAACAAAAACTGTGTGTGTACGGAGCCATTGCGAGTGGTTAAAGGAAGTGGATGTTTCATGTCTAGAGGGGGTGTTAGACAACGATACGCCGCGGGAGGTACCGTCTAGCATGACAGCCATCTAGCGGTAGAATGGCTAGAACTACCAAGTTTACTGTGTTGTCAGCAGTAACGGAATAACGAAATTTCTTCAAGTAGCTATTTCGCGTATCTACTTGAAATAATAACTTTGTGGTCATCTACTACAGCTCGAAGGGAATTCAACCCTTTATTTGGCATTGTTGCTGTCAGGTAACATCAAAATCGTGAGTGGTTTTCTGAAACATGTTTGAAGTTTCATCCTTGAATGAGCAACAGTGCTTGGAACTAACATTTAAGCTGTTCACTGAAATAATGTTTAGTTGTCTTTTCCGACAGGTTTAGCGATAAACTGAATCTTTAGCGGAGATTCCAAGCATACGTTACAGAGGTACATGTCTGTTTCAGTTTTGTAGCAATATTTTTCGTGATACATGGGAAACTGCTTATAAAGGGGAAAGAATAAGCCTTGAATATCAATTATTATGGAAAATTGTTGGCGAGTTCTTATATGGGAGACTGAAAATGGACTTACACTTATTGGGAAAAGAAGGCCTTGTAGAGCATTACAATATGGGCAGTATGTCCAAAAGGAGAATATTCAAGTGTTCAAATGTTAGTCAAGCTTATGGGATTTAACTGCGGGGCCATCAGTTTCTAAACTTAACTAATCATGAACTAATACTAAAGACGACACAAACATCCATGCCCGAGGGAGGATTT
This sequence comes from Locusta migratoria, assembly GCA_026315105.1. Taxonomy (NCBI): domain Eukaryota; kingdom Metazoa; phylum Arthropoda; class Insecta; order Orthoptera; family Acrididae; genus Locusta; species Locusta migratoria. The sequence continues at coordinate 108,925,138 of CM048745.1, forward strand.
GTGTCATTTGTTGTGATAAATTCTGGATCGGCCTTTATACCGCTTTTTGTTGCGACTGTTTAGCGAGTTACTGTACGTGAACATTTCTGACATGCGGATTAAGTCCAGTTATTGGCAATTATAGTGTGTTACTAATTTACGTGAAGTAAGCTATTATGCCCAAACGCAAAAGTACCATTTCTTTGGACTTAAATGAAAAACATACTTTTCTGGAAGACAGTTCACTGTAAAATTTATATCGCCATATTTACGATTAACATCACGGATACAGCATGGAATTAAGCGTGATAAATCAATCAATCATAATCTGACTTCTTTTAATAACTCTAGCAACAACTGCTAAAATCAATAACGTCTTCATTAACAAATAATGGAAAAATTCGTTATACAATTAATAATAAATGGTTACATGAAACAGGCATTTAAAAATGTAAAATAATGTCACCATAAAATGCTTTACTAAATTCCAGTCGTGGAATCAGACCGTTAACATTTAGGGTCACATGGCTTTTAAAAATTATTTATAATAATGAAAAACCATCGATGAGAGTGACCAGGTGTCACGTGTATCGCATTTTCATGGAGAAAACTGCTGGTCTCAGTTGTAAGCTAGCTATTTCAGAAATAGTTGTGCCAGTGGCGGAAATTGCAGTGCGGGCAAGGTACGTAGACTAGAAAGGTATGCCAGTTTGGGCTGCTTCACTGTCATTGATTAGCGCTGTATTACGTCACTCGGCAGCAAGCCGCTGTATTATAAGGCCGCCGTGAACACATTTTCTCCGTCTTTTCTTTTCTCATTTGACAAAAAACATTGATTTTAAGCGGTGGAACACGCTTGTGATTAATATAGATGAACCACAGACATTGCCGAGGTGGGGTGGCTTGCGTGCCTCAACGATACAGATAGCCGTACCGTAGGTGCAACCACAGCGGAGGGGTATCTGTGGAGAGGCCAGACAAACGTGTGGTTCCTGAAGAGGGGCAGCAGCCTTTTCAGTAGTTATAGGGGCAACAGTCTGGATGATTGACTGAGCTGGCCTTGTAACATCAGCTAATGTGGCCTTGCCACACAGCTACTGCGAACGGCTGAAAGCAAGGGGAAACTACAGCCGTTACCCTTCCCGAGGACATGCAGCTCTACTGTATGAACATATGATGATGGCATCCTCTCGGGTAAAATATTCCGGAGGTAAAATAGTCCCCCATTCGGATCTCCGGGCGGGGACTACTCAGGAGGATGTGATCATCAGGAAAGACAATACTGGCATTCTACGTGTCGGAGCGTGGAATGTTAGATCCCTTAATCGAATAGGAAAATTAGAAAATTTAAAAAGGGAAATGGATAGGTTAAAGTTAGATATAGTGGGGATTAGTGAAGTTCGGTGGCAGGATGAACAGGATTTCTGGTCAGGTGAGTACAGGATTATAAATACAAAATCAATTGGGGGTATCACAGGAGTAGGATTGATAATGAATAAGAAAATAGGAATGCGGGTAAACTACTATGACCAGCACAGTGATCGCATTATCATTGTCAAGATAGATACGAAGCCAACACCGACAACAGTAGTACAGGTTTATATGCCAACTAGCTCTGCCGATGATGAGGAAATCGAAGTAATATATGAGGAGCTAAAGGAAATTATTCAGACAATTAGGGGAGAGGAAAACTTAATTGTTATGGGAGACTGGAATTCGGTAGTAGGACAAGGAAGGGAAGGGAAGATAGTAGGTGAATATGGTCTAGGCAAAAGGAATGAAAGAGGAAGCCGCCTGGTAGAATTTTGCACAGAACATAATTTAGTTATAACAAACACCTGGTTCAAGAATCACAAAAGAAGGTTGTATACGTGGAAGAGACCAGGAGACATCGGGAGATACCAGATAGATTTTATAATGGTAAGGCATAGATTTCGGAATCAGGTTCTACAGTGTAAGACGTACCCAGGGGCAGATATAGACTCTGACCATAACTTGTTGGTTATGAACTGTAGGCTGAAACTAAAGAAACTACAAAAAGGTAGGAAAATAAGGAGATGGGACCTCGATAAATTGAAGGAACCTGAGGTTCTTAAGAATTTCAGAGGGAGCTTTAGGCAACAATTGACAGAAACAGGGGAAAATAAAACAGTAGAGGAGGAATGGGTAAAATTGAGAGATGAAATAGTGAAGGCAGCAGAGGACAAAATAGGTAGGAAAGCAAGACCTACAAAGAATCCTTGGATATCACAGGACATACTAAATTTAATCGATGAAAGGAGAAAATATAAACATGCAGTAAATGAAACAGGCAAAATGGAGTACAGACGACTAAGAAATGAGATTGACAGGAAGTGCAAAATGGCTAAGCAGGAGTGGCTAGAAGGCAAATGCAAGGATGTAGAAGAATGTATAAATAGGGGAAAAATAGATACAGCCTACAGGAAAATAAAAGAAACATTTGGAGATAAGAAAAACAGCTCTATGAATATCAAGGACACTAATGGAAAACCAGTTCTCAGCAAAGAAGGGAAAGCTGAAAGGTGGAAAGAGTATATAGAGGAACTCTACAAAGGAAATGAATTTCGAGACAATATTGTAGGAAGGGAAGAGGATGTAGGTGAAGATGAAATAGGAGATACTGTACTGAGAGAAGAATTTGACAGAGCCCTGAAAGACCTAAGTCGAAACAAGGCCCCTGGAGTAGATGATATTCACTCAGAGTTACTGAAGTCTCTGGGAGAACCAGCCATGACAAAATTGTTTCACCTGGTGTGTAAGATGTATGAGACAGGTGAAGTACCCTCAGACTTTAAGAAAAATATTATAATACCCATCCCTAAGAAAGCAGGTGCAGACAGGTGTGAAAACTACAGAACCATCAGTTTAATAAGTCATGGCTGCAAAATATTAACGCGAATTATATACAGAAGGATGGAAAAGCTGGTAGAAGCCGACCTCGGGGAAGATCAGTTTGGGTTCAGGAGAAAGGTAGGAACACGGGAGGCAATACTCACTTTACGGCTTATCCTAGAAGATAGATTAAGAAAAGGCAAACCTACATTTCTAGCTTTTGTAGATTTGGAGAAGGCTTTTGACAATGTTGATTGGAATAAACTCTTTCAAGTTCTGAAGCAAGCAGGAGTAAAATATAGGGAACGTAAGGTTATTTACAACTTGTACAAAAACCAGACAGCGGTTGTCAGAGTTGAAGGGCATGAAAGGGATGCAGTGGTTGGAAAGGGAGTAAGACAGGGTTGTAGTCTTTCTCCATTGTTGTTCAATTTGTACATTGAGCAAGCTATAAAGGAAAGCAAGGAGAAATTTGGAGAAGGAATTAAAGTTCAGGGTGAAGAATTAAAAACATTGCGTTTTGCCGACGACATAGTAATTCTGTCAGATACAGCAAAGGACCTGGAAGAGCAATTGAACGGAATGGACAGTGTGCTGAAAGGTGCATATAAGATGAACATTAACAAGAGCAAAACTAGGGTAATGGAGTGCAGTGTAAGAAAATCAGGTGATGCTGAAGGAATTAGATTGGGAAACGAAGCAATAAAGGAGGTAGATGAGTTTTGTTACTTGGGCAGTAAAATAACAAATGATGGTCGCAGTACAGAGGATATAAAAAGCAGAATGGCAATGGGTAGGAAAGCGTTCTTGAAAAGAGAAATTTGTTAACATCGAATATTGATTTAAACCTAAGGAAGTCCTTTCTGAAGGCATTTGTATGGAGTGTTGCCTTGTATGGGAGTGAGACATGGACGATAAACAGTGCGGACAGAAAGAGGGTTGAGGCTTTTGAAATTTGGTGCTACAGAAGAATGTTGAAGATTAGGTGGGTGGATCGCGTAACTAATGAGGAGGTACTGAACAGAATTGGGGAGAAAAGGAATTTCTGGCATACCTTGACTAAAAGAAGGGATAGATTGGTAGGACACATTCTTAGACATCAAGGAATTGTGAATTTAGCGTTGGAAGGAAGTGTGTGGGGAAAAAATCGCAGGGGAAGACCAAGAGATGGATACAGTAAGCAGATTCAGACAGATGTAGGTTGTCGTTCTTATGTGGGGATGAATAGGCTTGCTCAGGATAGAGTAGGGTGGAGAGCTGCATCAAACCAGTCTCCGGACTGAAGACCACAACAACAACATACTAACATACAAAGGACTGAAAAAGAAAAGCTTCAAACTTATTAACAACTAGCTAACACGTCCCGCCACTTGGCACAGGTAATATTTAAACGTCTTTAACTCGAGAACCACTGAACGTAGCGTGATGGGTTTTTTGTAAATTGTAGGGCACACAAAGATCTAAAATAAAGACCGGGAGAGCACGTGTCTAACTTTGATAGATTTTCCACAATCACTATTTTGTAGTTTGAAGCCATCCGGCGCCTTATGAGAGAAAAATGTTACATATGATTCACTCGTAAAAGTTAGACATATGTTCTCAGGGACTTTTGTTTTAGACCTTTGTGAGATCTACAATTTAAAAGAAACCTCATCACGATACGTTCAGAAGTTCTCGAGCTATAGAAGGTTAAAGGGACAGACAGAGAGAAAATATGCTTCTGTTTTATACAATATCATGATTTCAGCCGCTTAGAGTGCGAATTTCGAAATTTTACTATGCCTATAACGCGACGCTAGTTCATGCAATAAGTTGACGAAGTTTTATCGCAATCGACTGAATGACACACAGGCATAGCATACGGACAAACAGAGGCGAGCAGGAGAGCGCTCCCAGCTCGCAGGGGAGCACGCGAGCTGGAACAGCCTTTAATAGTGCGTTAGAAAAAGGAACACCTAAATATTGCGTTTTAGATCTCGATCTGATTTCTCTTATTTTATTGCCGGCCGCAGTGGTCGAGAGGACTGAGGCGCTCCAGTCACGGTCTACACGGCCACTACGGTCGGGGCTCGAATCCCCACTCGGGCATGGATATTTGTGCCGTCCATAGGATTAGCTAGTTCATAAGTAGTTTGTAAGTTTAGGGAATGATGACCCCGTAGTTAAGTCCCATAAGCTATACAAACATTTGAACATCTTATTTTATTACATTGATGATGTCTCCTTATGTAGATGGGTGCTAACAAAATATTTTCAGATTCGGAGGAGAGAGGTGGTGGAGGAAATTTCGAAAATACATCTCGCCGCAACGAATAACGCTTTCCTGTGAATCCCACCCATAGTCGTGCTCATCATTTCAGTGACACACTGTCTCCTGTATCGCGATAATGAAAACGAGTTGCACTTCTCTGAACTTTTTCCATGTCGTCCGTCAGTTCCACCAGGCAAGGATCCCACAGTGCGCAGCCTTATTCCAAAATAGGACAGACACGTGTAATGTAAGCAGTTTCTTTAGTAGTTCTGTTGCATCTTCGAAGTGTTCTGCCAGTGATATGCAGAATGTAGATGTTTCTTATTTAGTTGGATTTAAGGGCCTCAGATTTATCGTGTAAATGAAGTTTCTGCATCTACATGGGATACTATACAAATCACATTCAGGTGCCTGTCAGAGGATTCATCGAACCACCTTTATACTATTTATCTCCCATTCCATTCTCGAATAGCGCTCGGGAAGAAAGAACACCTCAATCTCTCCGTTCGAGCTCTGATTTCCCGTATTTCATTCTGATGATCATTTCTACCTATGTAGGTGATAGTCAACAATATATTTTTGCATTTGAAGGAGAATGTCTGTGATTGGAGTTTCGTAAGTCGATCGCGCCGCAGCGATAACCGCCATTGTTGTAATGATTCCCATCCCAGGTCCTGTATCATTTCCGTGACGCTGTCTCCCCTGTATCGTGAGAATGCAAACCGAGCTACCCTTCTTTGGACTCTTTCGATGTCCTTCGTTAAACCAACCTGATAAGGATCCCGCACTGGGCAGCAATACTCCAAATGAGGACGGACAAGTTTCAAAGATTTCTGTTAGTGCTCGGACGATAACGCCACTTCATTATTTAGAGACTATGACAATTTTGTACCATAAGGACCAGAAAGATATTTGAACAGAGTAGAAAGTGTGTTGAAATTAGTGTATAAGATGAGCATGAGCAAAACGAGGGTACTGGAATGCAGTTTAAGAAAATCAGGCAAAGATGAAGAAATTACATTAGGCAACGAAAAATATATGTGGTAGGTGAGTTTTGTTACTGGGGCAATAAAATAACATACTACACAGTATGTACAACGCAGATTGACAGTGGATAGAAAAGCGTTTTTGAAAAAGAGAAATTTGCTGACTTCGAATATTAATTTAAGTGTTAGGAAGTCGTTTCTGAAGACATTTGTGTGAGGTGTTGCTTTGTACGCGAGTGAAACATGAACGAATAATAGTTTGAACAGGAGGAGGATAGAGGCTTTTGAAATGTGGTGCTACAGAAAAATGATGAACACTACGTAGTTAAATTACATAACTAATGAGAATTGTCGAGAAAAGGAATTTGTGGAATACCTTGACTATAAGAAGAGATCGATTGTTAGGATACGTTCTTAGGCATCAAGGAATCGTGAATTTATCATTTGAGGAAAATGTGTGAGGTAAAAATCACAGCGGGAGAGCAAGAGACGAATACAGCAAGCAAATTCAAATGTATGTCGGTTGCCGTTTTTATGAGGAGATGAAGAGGCTTGCTCAGGATAGAGTAGGGTGGAGAGCTGCATCAAACCAGTTTGCGGGCTGAAGACCATAACAAAAGCACTAATGTTATATCTAATTCGTTTTGCAGTTGGTTATGAGGCAACAAATCTATTTATGTTAACAATGATTTAGAGGTGTTGTAATTTGTATGATGTTGTTAGTGACCTATTTAGTGTTAGTGGGAAACGGATTTCAATGTTACATGCAGTTTTTGACAGTTATTGTAAAGCCATGGAAATGCAGTTACTTGGTGTTGAATTAACTAATTACCAGCATGTTACTCCGCTTTTCTCGCCATTAATTATGCTAGCCGCGGTGGAGTAGCCGAGCGGTCTAAAGCGTCTCGCTGCGGAGCGCGTGGTTGCTCGCCGTGGAGGTTCGAGTCCTCCCTACGGCATAGGTGCAGTGGCGGCGCTAGGCGTCGGCGACGTCGGCCACCGCCGACGGCCTCGCGCTTGTGGGGGCCTCGCAAAACATCGTTAACATTTTACCTTTTTTCCTGTTTTATACTTCATGTTTAAAGGCGCTTTTCAACTGGTAGGTTATGAAGCGCCGACCTACATCTAACTTAAACTAGCTTAACCAATGGACGAACACAACATCCGTACCCAAGGTTGGGATTCCCCGACTACAGCGATCTTGCTCATCGTGGTATGACGCCTTAGTGCGCTCGGCCATTCCCGGCCGGCAGCTATTTAGTTGTCCGTATTTGTTTGCGTATGATTGCAGCAGTGATGCAGTTTTTAGTTAAATATTTACAAAACAACTTCTTCAGTACATTTTAGAAAATGATGTGGAAGAAGTATATCCAAATGTTTATATAACAATGAGAATGAGAATGAAACTTTCACTCTGCAGCGGAGTGTGCGCTGATATGAAACTTCCTGGCAGATTAAAATTGTGTGTCGGAACCGGGACTCGAACCTGGGACCTTTGCCTTTCGCGGGCAAGCGCTTTAGCGATTGAGCTATCCCGAGGCGACTCACGATGCCGCCCCACAAGGTTCCAGTTCGAGTCCCGGTTCCGGCACACAGTTTTAATCTGCCAGGAAGATTCAATGAGAATCTTACTCACAGTTCCCGTCAGTACAGCTTCGGCCGAGAGAGGCTTCACAAAGTTAAAACTGATTAAGACTAACTTGAGAAGCACAATGAGCCAAGAAAGACTATCTCCGTTCTCAGAGCTATCAATTGAAGCCGAAATAGCGGGTGGTTTTAATTAAGATGTGATCTTTAAAAAAATTCAGTGAGGCGAAAAGCTAAAATGTTTTTCTAATTTGTGTTTGTTTATTGTAATATTTGTCATTTCAATAATACTTGAATGTTATACTAATAGAATTTTAGTATAATGATTATTGATTTATAATTCAGCTAATTTAATATTTTCTTCCTTACTGAAGAAATGAAAGGGGCCTCGCAAAGACGAGTTCGCCGACACCCAGTTTTCTTCTAGCGCCGCCACTGCATAGGTGTGTGTGTGCGTTGTCCTTATGTTAGTTTACCTAGGTTTAAGTAGTTTGTAAGCTACGGACTGATGTCCACACAGTTTGGTCCGATAGATTTACAAACATTTGATTTGAATTTAATTATGCTAGTGGAATGCAGAATACAACAGCAGGAGCTGCTTTACAAAGCAAAGTCGGCTATACTGAGAGGAGCTACTTGTCTCAGATCTCCTGAATATCTTCCAGAACACGTTCGAAAAACAGACACCACATTAGTACATAGAAATAATGTTTACGCGAAGATGGCGCCAGGACTAATTTATTCACTGGAGGTCAGGGAAAAAAATCGCTCGGCCACACGAGGGAATCCTAATGACGACCATAAGGAAATATCGACGACAGAGATGTTACTTCCGTGGCGAGCGACTTGTGGAGATTTGGGACGGGCGGGAGGTGTGATTCGGGTAACCAAGTGGTTAAGATGACACTTGGCCCAAAGCTGGGTTCGAATCACAGTTCGGCACAAATTTTCTTTTGGAGCCATTGATTAATTTCATTGTAATAGTGTCTAAGCTGATGACTTCTTTCCTTTCGCTATCTCTTCACCCCTTACAAGATGAAGTGTTTTTAATCTACATCTACATACATACTCCGCAATCCACCGAAAGGTACGCGGCGGAGCGTACTCAGTACCACTACAAGTTACTTGCTTTCCTGTTTCACTCCTATAAGTCATTACGCGAAATGTAGGTTGGCGGCAGTAGAATCGTTCTGTATTCCGCCTCAAATTCCGGCCTTCTAAATTCTTTAACAGTGCTTCTTGAAAAGAATATCGCCTTCCCTTCGTATGCGATGTTATCTGGTAGCTGGTAGTTCAATGCACAGACAACCTGCTTTGGAATGGATTAGACGCTCTGTCGTTCGTTAATCATAATAGTTTTTAGGTGTTTTGGGCAACGCCTTTCTGAAGACCCTTAAGATGGGTGGAAGGGGCAACTCAGTCCAAGGTGGCATTCGTTATTAACGGAATTGCAGTTCTTTACTAACTTTCAGTCTTAACTGAATAGTAGAGGCAAAGAAATCATCCAAAGTTACGAAGAAGAAGAAGCAGAAGAAGAACCGTTGTACTCTAAAGACAAATACCTTCAAAAATGACTTCTTAACACTTGTATCATTTTCCAATGTCAAACATTTTCCCTTCCTAAGAAAGCTTCTTTTGCTATTGCTAGTCTACACTTTATCTTCTCCACTTCTTCTAGTTCAAAAGTATCTATTAGGAGCATAATGTGTAAATTCTGGATGGGATAGTACTGGAATGTCTGATACTTTGGTTTTGTTGAGCGTCGCGGCATTCAGGCCAATAATGTGACCAAGAGTAGTGTATTTGAAATGATATGACACAAGAGGTATTAACTTGGGACATCAGATATGTAGGGAAAATTTTAATATTTGGCTTAAAGGAACTGATGAAATGTTAATATGATTTTATGAAAGTGTTTGACATGTTAACGATTTTGGAGAAACAGGAAATGCAGTAATTTTCTCCTGTTTTTTTCTTTTCTTTATTTTTTTTTTCGTTGTATTTGCGGCATCTGTAGATTTCTCTTAGAAAGCCATTGTTTAAACAAGAACAGTTTCCATAATGACTTGTTCATGATGAGACAATTAACCCGTAATTGAATCGAGAAAGGAATTACTAAATTATTGATCAGCTTCAAAGAGATTTCAAACATTGTTCTCCTTCAAATGATTTTCTTTTGTTCAAACAATCAAAATTCAGACTAAAAGGACGAACTTCGTTGCAGTTTCGAGTTTTGTATGGGAAACAATAAAAGTTATTTACGAATAAATGAAAACGCTTCATCTCAATCATTACTTATGATTAGTACAATTTAAAGATCTCTTGTCGACATCATCATTTGTACCTGATCACCTTAATTTATTACTAAATCCAATGGGTGGAATAACCTAGATAATTGTTAAAGTACAGGAGTGTAGGATACATTCTTTGCAGTTTGCGCCATTGTATTACGAGAGAAGTATCGCCGTTGTGCAGTTTCAGCATTCGTCGAATTGTTGAGGTTTGGTCAATTGTATCAAATTAAAAAACTATAAAAACTATCCTGTGTGCAATTTATGGAGAGTAAAATTATGTTATCTATACGTCATTCATTGTCAGATCCACACGAAAGTGATTGAAACTAATTCGATGTTTTCAGTAATACTATGAAAGCCGCGGCGGAATAGCCGTGCGCACTAAGGTGCCTTATTGCGGTCCACGCGGCCGTGCGCCGTCGAAAGTTCGAGTCCTCCCAAGGGCATGGGTGTGTATGTGTGTTGTTCTTAGGATAAGTTAGTTCAAGTAGTTTGTAAGTTTAGGGACCGATGACCACTGCAGTTAAGTTCCATAACTGTACAAACATTTGAACATTAGAATACTATGAAGGTTCAGTGAAATGTGTTAATCAGACATATTTGAAATTAGTTACCCTATTCTGCTCAGTTTTAGTTACACGAACACAGAAAGTCAGCATTAAAATGGCATTTAACTGTATTAGCAAAACAGCTTTTATGTATACCTTTCAATTTGTTCACGTGAACAATCTTTCATTCATACACACAAACATGTACAGAAATCAGCTTAAACAATTTTCACGGCATAAGAAGTTTTTCTGCCCAAATAACATACCTAATCTACTACTTTCGTTGCCTCGTTACATAATCTAATCACCTCAACAGCGCATGTTTAAAATCCACTATATACGTTTAGATTTTTTTTTAATTGTTCATCTCATACCTTCCTTCCAAGACGCTGTCCATTCCAATCAACAGACCTTTCAAATCATTTGCTGTCGCTGCCAGACAAATATGATCTCATCCACAAACCTCAAAGTTTCATTTGCCTGAACCTTAATTTCATTACCAGTTTTCGTAAAAAAGTGATGTCTGTGACTGTTAAATAATTTGAATGTGCCAGCTTTCCTGATTATGAGGTACCCTCTCTTACTGTTAATGAAGAAATACCAAGAAACGAAAAAAATTAATGATCATCATCATTATCCCACAACAACGTGCAAGATGTGTTACTAACAGCATACCTCTTTCGTCAATTTAAGTGGCAACACCTACCACATATTTTGGTATATACGCCGCAAAATTTCGGTTATAGATTGCAAAGCGTCAAACTACATCAGACCCAAAGATTTTCTTTGCCCTAAGAGATTTAATATCCACGAATGAAGAACAAGTCAATAAATGGATAACTGGACACACCCCGGCATACAGAAGAAACGTAACACAACGAAACGTAATGCAACATTCCAAGATTATTCTGCTTCAGTAGAATTTGAACATTAGCAAATAATAAAGAGCTACGTAGGCACACATGGCTACATTCTATGAATTTTAATTATGGTTACTTTTTTATATTTTCAACTATGGCAGGGAGAATAATCCAAACTTCTCCAATTCGAAAAGCTTGTGCCTTGTCGCACTCAATACATGTAACATAACCCTTTTTTCTGTTTGGAGCACAGTTGCAGCTAACACTATGACACCACGAGGCATAGAAATTTATTATTTCTTTTGATACGAGAGGTGGTGTTCTGATACGCCTTCTATTAATTTTGGGCGGCCGCAGTGGTCGAGCGGTCTGCGGCGCGCCAGTCACAGTCTGCACGGCCGCTACGGTCGGGGGTTCGAATACCCCCTTCCGGCATTGATGTTTGTGTCGTCTTTAGTGTTAGCTAGTTCATAAGTAGTTTGTAAGTTTAGGGACTGTTGAGCCCGCAGATAAGTCCCTTAAGCTTAACAAACATTTTTATTAATTTTGTTTACTTCTCATAAAACTAAGAGGAAATTAAATTTTTGTTGGTTTATATCCTTCAACAAAAGAGGATAAAATTTCAGCTTCAGATAGTTGAAGAATTTTCTCATTTAATGGCAAATTTAATTACTTTGTCCATTGCAACGATTGTTATTTATTTGCTTTTTTAAAACAGCAGCTGGCCAGGTGCACTTACCGGTAAATTGTTATCTTTGTCCCTGAAGCATGTTGAGACGGAACATATAAGTTTGCCGATATATATCTGAAGAAAGGCACCAAATGCCCGATACTGGTCAATAAAATCAATTTAAGTGTCACTGGTTGCTACTATTTTAAAAGCCAATTTTAATAAACATACTTTCTAAAATGTTCAAATGAATGTAAAGTTATGAGACCTAACTACAGTAGTCATCGGTCTCTAAACTTACAAACTACTTATACTACAAACACAAATGACCGTGGGAGGACTCGAACCTTCGACGCGGAACGGCCGCGCGCACAGTGGCAGGGCGCCTCAGTGCGCACGGATATTCCGCCGCGGCCATCTTTCTAAATATGTAGGTAGTTTCGGCATGATTTTTGTAGAAAAAGTCCTGTTATGTTAAACTGATATAGATTTCATGTAATGTCATTGTCATGTATTCATTACTTAAAATCACAACAATAATCCTACAGTCATGTAAGTCCTTCAGTATTGTTAATTGTGTTATTAAGAAGTTTAATTGCCTATCGATAACTTTACTGTATAAAGAATTTTTCGATATCGTACCCACGATTACGCAGATTTTAAGATGCCAGTCTTATTAGATACAGATAGTGGACAAAATAATTTGAACACAATATTTATTTATTAGAAAGGAATTGGCCCACCACTGACTCTGATAACAGCTGCAATTTACAAGACCTCGAACATCAATTGAGCACTGCGGTCGGAACTCATTGTTTACTTGTAGCCCTATACCGCATGTTGTTGTTATTATTTTGTCTACCCCATTTTCAGTTAAAAAGAAATAGAGGGGGTTCATTTCTCCTAGTTTCCACTTGGGGTTGATATATGAACGTAACACATTCGGGGGATCGTAAATCAACACAATCACTCGATTCTGCTGGGGCTAAGGGCGATAAAGCGAATGATACCTGTACCAGAGCAATATGGTTCATTTGTATTCTGTCTCGCAGACTGTCTACCTGCCTTCTGCATTATCAGTTTTTCAGTTTGGTGACCATCCTCTCCCAGGCCTGGAGGATATTTGTGATTGTTGTTCTTCTTGTGGTCTTTAGTCCGTTTTTCTAGCTCTCCACCCTAATGTATCCTGAGCAAGTCTCTTCATCATCCCATAAGAACGGCAACCTACAAACATTTGAGATTGCTTACTGTATCCATCTCTTGGTCTCCCTCTGCGATTTTCGCCCCATACACTTCCCTCCAATGCTAAATTTATGATTCCTCAATGACTAAGGATGTGTCCTACAAATCGATATCTTTTTTTACTCAAAGTATGCCAAAAATTCTTTTTCTCCCCATTTCTGTTCAGTACGTCCTCGTTAGTTACGCAATGTACCCACCTAATTTGCAGCTTCTGTAGCACCACTATTCAAAAACCTCTATCCTCATCATTTCTGAACTTTATCGCCCATGCTTCACTCATGTACAAGACAACACTACACACAAATGCCTTCGTAAAAGACTTCATTACGCTTAATTTAATATTAATTAATTTCTCGTTTTCAGAAACACATTTCTTCCCATTGCTATTCTGAATTTTATATCCCTTGCAAAGTGACCATTATATGTTACTTTGCTGCCCAACGAACAAAAGTTAGCTATCACTTTTATTGTTTCGTTGCCTTCAGCTTCACCTGATTTTCTGAGACTGCATTCCACTACCCTTGTTTTGCTCTTTTTAAGGTTCATCCTATTCATCCTATACGTTCCTTACAACACACTGCATATTCCGTTAATTGCAGGTCCTTTACTGTCTCTGACATAATAACAATGTCATCAGCAAAATGCAATATTTTTATTTCTTCACCCTGTACTTTGTCTTTATATTTTTGCTTGCTTACCTTCACAAGTTGCAGAATGCACAAATTGAATAACACTGGGTAAAGGCTACAATATTGTCTTACCGCCTTCCCAACCAACACTTCCCTTTCATGTACTTGGACTCAAATAGCTGCTTTTTGATTTTTGTACAAATTGTGAATAACCTTCAGTTACATACATTTTACCCTTGCTGACTTCAGAATTAGTCAAACGATTTCTCCGCGTCTTCAAAAGCAGGAAATATAGGACAAATACACATTCAGCAGTTGGCAGCATCACCCAAAACAAAAACACAACATAAACAAACTGGCATGTTCCTAGTGCTTATAGTGGTGAAGTAGGAAATGGTAAAAACACCAAGTGAATATAATTTGAAAAGAAAACCTGAAGTCTCTCCAAGCGAAAAAAAAAAAAAAAAAAAAAAAAAAAAAAAAAAAAAAAAAAAAACAAAAAACAAAAAACAAAAAACGTAATATTGTAATACATAATATTGGTCACTGATGATGCGTTCAAAACGAAGGCGAATGAATTGCGTAGATAGTCTACATAAATATCCACTTTACAATTGAAAAAGGTTACTGTGGAAAGACAGTTCATGAATTAACAATGCTGCAAATGTAGGTTTGCCTTTCCTTAATCTATAAGATACGTCATAAGATAAGTATTGCCTTGCCTGTTCCCAAATTTCTCGAGAATCGAAACTGCTCCTACCAGATGTTCCAAAATGTTCAAATGTTTGTAGAGCTTATGGGTCTTAACTACGGGGTCATCAGACCCTAAACTTACAAGTTACTTATGAACTAGCTAATACTAAAGACGGCACAAATATCCATGCCCAAGGGGGGATTTGAACGCCCGACCATACTGGCTGTGCAGAACGTGACCAGCGCGCCACAGACCACGAGGCCACTGCGGCCGGCCCAGACGTTCCATTCTTCGGTAAAAAATTCTTGTTAAAATTTTGCAACCATGACTTATTAAACTGTTGGTTCTGTAAATCTCACACCTGTCAGCACACGCTTTCATTGGAATGGGGATTACTGCATTTTTCGAACACTGAGGCTATTTCGCCCGTCCCTTACATCTTGCACGGCAGGTGAAATAGTTCGGAAGGCTATAATGTGTGAAACACGGAGGGCAGCGAGTGGAAGGCGACGGAGAAGTGAGCAGCGAGCAGCGAGCAGTTGGGAGCCCGCATTGTGCGCCGGTAAGAGAACACCCGCACAAACAGCGCCTTTGTCCGCCCCCGCATGTACACAGATGGCCGACAATGCGCGCAGGTCAGCCCGCCATATTGGGTTTCTGGCATTCAGCGCCCTGGGAGACTTCTCCTGCTGCCGCTCTCTACCTGTTGACGTCGCGCGGCGTGTAATGGCCGATTAAAAGGGGGGCTGGCCTTTGTGCAGCAGAGGCGATGTGCAGACAAAGCCGCCGAGGCTCGCCGCTTCCTGGGGACGCCTTTATCCGCGCGCCCCACTTCATGACTTCCTGCAAAGTGCGTTTGTTTTCGTCGCCGCGCTCCTGCCTTTTTAATTCCTGTTTCCGTTGTGCACGGGACGTCCCGCCGTCGAGGCATGACTTGCTTTCCCGTCACTATAACCCATATCATATTCCCTCATTTTAAAACTTCGCAATTGCTAAATATTCTTGGAAATTGGAATGAGTAGGGTGCGCCTCGGTTGCACAGTGGTAGAGTGCCAGACTACAAATCCAAAGGTCACGGGTTCGATCCCCGCCAGGTTCTAGGATTTTTATCTGTCACTTTCCACTTCTTTCACCTCTGGCAGTATTGCTCATGCTGGCAGTGTTGCTAATGTGAAAAATATCGAGTAGCACCGTGGTTCGGAACCCACGTTAAACTGTAGGTTCCCCCTATAACTGACTGGGTAAGTCAGGTCGGAGGAAGGCAACGGCATACCACCTCCAAACAGGACCATGCACTGTGGTGTTCATACCAATCTTCGGATTGTCGACTGCTTTTTTTTTTTTTTTTTTTTTTTTTTTTTTTTTTTTTTTTTTTTTTTTAACCTTTAACACAGAAAAACGGAAACATCCCCACAAGCCAATAAAACAAGAAGTGATATTCTTCAATAGTGAAACGCCAAGATCGCAAAATACTTTTTTAACACCTTCAGTCCTGAATTATTTCAAAAACGGAATAAAACAAATTCTTGGACTGTTTCATGTCTATAAGACATTGTATATTTGAACATGATTAAAAATTTAAATCATAATGTGAAACAAAAAGTCAGTAGTTTTACACGAGGTACGTCCAGAAAGGAAGTTCCGTTTGGTTATATAAAACAAACGTGTACACATGCAAAAGAAATATTTATTGTACAAAAATCTACAACTGTTAAACGCGTTTGTTTTCGTCGCCGTGCTCCTGCCTTTTTAATTCCTGTTTCCGTTGTGCACGGGACGTCCCGCCGTCCAGGCATGACTTGCTTTCCCGTCACTGTTAGCCCATATCATATTCCCTCATTTTAAAACTTCTCAATTGCAAAATATGCTGGGAAATTGGATTGGGTGACACAGAAAAACGAAAACATTTCCACAAACCAATAAAACAGGAAGTAATATTCTTCAAACGTGAAACGTCAAGATTGCAAATATTTATTTAACCCCTTCAGTCCTGAATTATTTTAAAAATAGAATAAAACAAATTCTTGCTCTTTTCCATGTCTATAAGACCCTGACTGTGCGGCTCGAAATGAGCCGACCTGCGGTATATAAGGCTTTCAGGATACTCTAATTCACCGCCTCACCTGCGGGCCTGCGAAACAAGTCACCGACCTTCTGAGCAGACGACTGTCCACCATAGATCGTACCACTGCAACGCACATTGACAACACGGAACTTATGTGGCCGCAGAAGTTACGCTACCCCAGAAACAAGAACAACGCAGCTGCCTGGATGCTCGGTCGTACCATAATTCAAAATCGTGTTGCCAGTTATACCGACTACTGTACTTATATTGAAACTGAAAATTTTAAAATTAAATCTGACTTGAATTACCATAAGAAATATGGAAACATGTTGGACATTATGATATCCCGAATCTGACGGCCTGTCTAAGCAATTAAGGTATTTAGCAAGCCGGCCGCGGTGGCCGAGGGGACTGAGGCGCTTCAGTCACGGTCCGCACGGCCACTACGGTCGGGGGTTCGAATCCCCTCTCGGGCATGGATATTTGTGCCGTCCTTAGGATAAGCTAGTTGATAAGTAGTTTGTAAGTTTAGGGACTGATAACCCCGTAGTTAAGTCCCATAAGCTTAACAAACATTTTTTATTCAGTAAGCTTCGGAGACGGACACACAGAAGAATTAAATCTTTAGTTAAAGAATTATATATATATATATATATATATATATATATATATATATATATATATATATATATATATATATATATATTATATATAATTCTTTCCTCGGGAAATGGGTATGGAAGGCAGATGTTCATATTTACCTTTCTTCGTTCCCTTTGGTTTCACATTATACTTAGAATTGTTCAGAATTATTATGATTTTACAATTTACCTAATGAGGATGAAGCCAGCCGAAGAAGGCACTCATGGTGTGAGTAAGGAAGGGCTGAAGGGGAGGTAGGAACCCCGTTGCTCCCCCCCCCCCCCCCCCAAAAAAAAAAAAAAGCACAGTGGTAGAGTGCCAGATTACAAATTCAAAGGTCGCGTGTTCGATTCCCGCCAGGTCCTAGGATTTTTATTTGTCACTTTCCACTTCTTTCACCTCTGGCAGTGTTGCTAATGTGAAAAATATCGAGTAGCACCGTGGTTCGGAACCCACGTTAAACTGTAGGTTCCCCCTATAACTGGCTGCGTAAGTCAGGTCGGAGGAAGGCAACGGCATACCACCTCCAAACAGGTCCATGCCTAGTAAAGCATTGCGGTGTTCAAACCAATCTTCGGATTGTTGACTGTTTTACCTTTTTTCTTAAGACCCTAACTATTGTATATGAGGTACGTCCAGAAAGTAAGTTCCGTTTGGTTATATAAAACAAACGCGTACAGATATAGAAAAAATATTTATTGTACAAAAATCTACAACTGTTAAAGTACTTTTCTACTTAGCTTCCGAATTTTTATAGGGACTTGTCATAGCGTGGCACAAGTTTCTGTATTCCGTCTTTACAGAAGGATGCCGCCTGTGTATTTAGCCATTTGGTAACGTGTTATTCGCGCTCGTCATCATGGTTGAAGTGTTGACTAGCAAGGATAGATTTTAGGTGTAAGAAGAGGATTACTGTCAAAAGGTGCTGTTTGTTTCCACGATAGTGTCCGACCTCACACGGCGAATGTGACTAAGCAGCTCTTAGGGGAATTTCACTGGGACGTGTTTCATCATCTTTCGAACTGCCCGGACCTCGCTCCTAGTGACTTTCATCTCTTCTGACACCTAAAATCTGTCCTTGGTGGTCAACACTTCAACGATGGTGACGAGTTGAAAGAACATGTTACCACATGGTTCAATACACAGGCGGCAAGCTTCTATGAAGAACGCATACAAAAACTTGTGCCGTGCTATGACAAATGCCTACAAAATTTCGGTAGCTAAGTAGTAAAGTAGTTTAACAGTCGTAGATTTTGGTACAATAAATATTTTTTCCGTATCTGTGCACGTTTGTTTCATATAACCAAACGGAACTTACTTTCTGAACGTACCTCGTATTTGAGCAAGATTGAAAATCTAAATACTTGGTTTCCAAAATAAAAAAAATGGCAAATTGAACACCGCATCTGGAAAGCAGTTAATGATGTGAAATAAGAAGTCAACAGTTATATATGTCACTCCAAGTATATCGTGGAATTTATGTCGCAAACTGGAATTCGTCCAAACTTGATAAATTAATACATAAAATAATTCAATCACTGATATCATGTCTGACGCACTCTGCAATGGATCAGCTATGTTCACTGTTTTTCAATGTAGTACGCCTTTCTGGTGACAGATGGCAGCAAGAAGAACGAAACTAAAACTGACAGATGTGAAGTAAACAGGCTACTGGGTCTCAAAGTAAATCGAAATAGTATAGTGTTCTAAACTTAGTAAAAAGTCGTTGTCCAATATAGTGGACCCCAGGAGTGAAAGGGTTAACGACGACCGGTTTCGGTGGACTATGCCACCATCACCTCGATATATCAAATTTTATAAGTTGGTCGTCTTAGTGCGTTTGAAAACTCCGTGCAAAAATAAAACCTACGGAAAACCACTTTTATTTTTCGACATAGTCTCCTTTTAGACTTAGTACAAAGCTGTAATTTCTTAATCCCTGCCGAATAATATGAAATGTGAAAACCTGCAAAATACCTTTAGTTTCTGCAATCACCTCCTTGTTTGATGAAATCTTCGTCCCGCCTGGCATTTCTTCAAATTGGGGAAGAAATAGTGGTCTGAAGGAGCCAAGTGTGGAGAATAGGGGGGTTGTGAAACACGTAGGAATCCTATTTCCAATAATTTTGCGCCCACAACTGCTGAGGTGTGTACTGGTGCAATGTGGGTCAATCATCGGAGTTTTTCTAATAGCTCGGTTTGCAATCGGTTCAATAACGATGATTAATATGCACCTGTAATAGTTTTACCCTATTTCAGAAAGTCGATGAGGATTATCCCTTGCGGATCCCAAAAGACCGTCGCCATAACCTTTCCGGTTGAAGGACCGGTATTCGCCTCTTTTGGTGCAGATTCCCCCTTGGTAACCCATTGTTTAGATTGTTCTTTGGTCTCATGGGTATAGCAATGTATCCATGTTTCATTCACAGTGACGAAACAACGCTAAAGTCCTGCCGGTTCTTCCTGAACAGCTGCAAACCTTCCTTGCAACACTTCACACGATTCCGTTTATGATAAAGCGTGAGCCATTGCGACACCCATCTTCCCGATAGCGTTCGCATGTTCAAATGGTGATGCAAAATATTATGTATCCGTTCATTCGAGATGCCCACAGCACTACGAATCTCACGCACCTTAACTCTTCTGTCACCCATCACCATATCATGGATTTTATCAATAATTTCTGGAGTCGTAACCTCCACAGGGCGTTCAGAATGCTCAGCGTCACTTGTGCCCATATGGCCACGCCAAACATTTTGAAACCACTTATAAACTGATTCTTCAGTTTCTCCCGGCGTATTTGATGACAAAATATCCACGGGTGTACTGCCGGTCTATAGTGTCCAACGGGCACAATATTTCGGCGATCATACATGTCGCCATCATCAGGTGAACTGACGGACTGAGGTCCTGGAAACGCGCCGGCACGGAGATCCGCACGCTATGGCTGCTCGAAGGTTCCCTGAGCAGTTCACCTGATGATGGCGACATGTATGATCGCCGAAATATTGTGCCCGTGGGACTCTATAGACCGGCAGTACACCCGTGGATATTTTGATCACTTATAAACTGTTGCCGACCGCGGTCGCCGAGCGGTCTGCGGCGCGCCAGTCACAGTCTGCACGGACGCTACGATCGTGGGTTCGAATCCCCCCCTCGGGCATGGATATTTCTGTCGTCTTCAGTATAAGGTAGTTCAGAAGTAGTTTGTAAGTTTAGGGACTGATGACCCCGCAGTTAAGTCCCTCAAGCTTAACAAACATTTGAACATTTATAAACTGTTCTAATCGAAGGTGCAGAGTCACCATAACGTTTATCAAGCTCGTCTTTAGTCTCCTGAGGCGTTTTGCTTTTCATAAAGTAATGTTTAATCACCACACGAAATTATTTTTCGTCAATTTTTTGACAATCACACGAATACCGAACATAAAGAAGTAGGCCAATATGGCTGAAATTAGGTGTGCGTTCTTTCCAAAGATGCTAGTAAATAAACAAACGTTCTGGTGGCGCCACCTCTTGTACTTTTCACGGACTTGTCAAACGCCCCTCGTATTTAAAAAAGGGAGATTAAATAATACGTGCAACATAGCACTATGTATAGAAGTACATAAAATAACACGTCACGATATGTGCAACACAGCACTTAGTCTAAATATAAAAATAAGTAAATTAAAACATGACAATATGTATGAAGTCGACGCGGTGGCCGAACGTTCTGCGGCGCGCCAGTCACAGTCAGCACAGCCGCTACGGTCGGGGGTTCGAATCCTCCCTCGGGCATGGACATTTGCGCTGTCCTTAGTATTAGCTATTTCATAAGTAGTTTGTAAATTTAGGGACTGATGACCCCGTAGTTAAGTCCCATAAGCTCTACAAACCTTTAAAAATATGTATGAAGTCTTCGCGGGTTATCAGCCAAGTTGTTTCGTCGTCGTCTCGTAGCAACGTTTGGATGGAATGCGTCTCCATCATCTTCGCCTGAAGATGATGGAGACGCATTCCATCGAAACGGTGCTACGAGACGACGACGAAGCAACTCGGCTGATAACCCGTGAACACTTCATACATGAAATCCGCCGAGAAAGCCTACACTCGCATATGACAATATGTGATGTTTTAATTTACGAGTTTTCATATTGAGACTATGTTGCACGTGTTATTTAATCTCGATTTTTAAATAAGATGACCATTTTGTAAACTTTGATATCACCAGTTGATGGTGGCGTAGTCCACCAAAACCGGTCGCCATTAAATAAATAAGTAGTTTGTGATCCTGACGTTTAACGTTTGAAGAATATTATTCTCTCAGATCGCCTTCACAACCTGCGATGTCAAAACAACAAGTGACGAAGCTGTAGATCCGAATGCGATAAAATTTTGTACTTGTGAACTTCAAAACATAAGGAACGACACGTTCTACATAATAACCAATGGCTCTGAGGAAAGTTGCAACACCTCGAGCAACAGTTTCGTAAAGTGTCTTTACAGCTTCCATAAAGTTACCCATTATTGTACCACAACTTCCACCAATTACTGCTTTAATGATGCAGTTGTAACTTTGGTACACAATATCTGCTATAAAATTTCCGTGATGGTCCATTTATATTGAGATGTGCCGATTTTGTTGTCCTGTGGATATGTTCGGTAATTTCGAAATGCTGCATAAAGCACGCATGAAGCGATTTGGCTGTTTGTATGGCAGCATTATCATTTTTGAAAACGGTAGTGTTTGTTAGCAATTTGACATTCTTAGTAAGCAGTTGGTAGTCGAAAATGGTCAGATATTCATTCCGATAACTGAAAGTAATACAAGAAGCAGTTGATTTCCACAATAAATATTCCCAAATCCCGAGGGAACCTCCTCCCATGCTTGACTGCAGGGAGCGCACATGTAGGTCCAATAAAATTTATTGACCGAATTCAAAAATGAAAATTGTCACATTTTGTTACACGGTTAATCATAAGTTTACTAAGTCTAAGACGATAATGTACAGTATGTATTATAATTAGATATTGCGGGTGTGTCTTGAATCTCACAGCGCACAAATAAACCAACTCTGTTCACCCATTACTTAAAATTTAATGATAACATTTACCGATTTCCGAAAAAACTTCACGTATATCAAGCTTTTACAAAACTTCTTCCCACTGACACTATACCCGATTGCTCCTACAAAACTGTATCGATGTATGACACATAGTCCAGGCAATATTGAAAGGTTTGTGGCAACACTTGGTTTTTTAAAGTCATGGGAAAGCAATATGCATATTTAGAATTTCAAAGAGTCGCGGAAAATTATGCTACACAGATAGGGGTTAAATTTTACTTGCGGCGTCGGAGGCGTAGTGTGCCAATGTTGGCAAGAAAACGTCCGCTTTATCAGTATAATAAATTTACTGAGCGGACGAAGATCATGAACAGATTTAAGTGTTTATTTTATGATGAACACGAATAATTATTCCCTCTAGTTCTATATGATTTAATTTTCAAAGAGCATTCAAAGGTAGTTGCCAACACCACGCCGTCGAGGCCGTAAGTAAATATTTTATCCAGATCAAAAGGCAGACTAACAGTTACCAGACTAATTCAACTACGCGAAATAATCTATCTTTCATACGTAGCTCAAATTAACAAGACAAACAATTCTTAATTTGGATTATTTGATCGTCAGGTATGGGCCTAATGTCTAACTATGGACAATAACAGATGAGACAGTAGTATAATTCTGTGTCGTCGCCATACAACTGATTACAAAACTTTTTAAACCCAAAGTTTCCTAACTTTCTTACGAGGGATAAAAATTATCTTTACACCATAGAAACCTCTTAACTGAAATATTTTATGACTCTGAACTTCGTACTTAGCTCGAATTTTCTTTGCCCTTTCTTTCGATGTGCTTCACAAATACGTCTGCAGCAGTCGGCTTGGCAACAAACAATCAGCTAAAAGTATGTATTTTTTCGAATGCACTTTCCATTAAACAGCTTTGAGGTTGGATCGTGCACCGCGGAATTCTTGGTGGCCACTTGCAATGATATCTTAACAGGAGACTGGTAGCCTAATTACGTTACTTGAAATGAATTTGGAATAAAATATACTCTCAACTAAAATTATACATTAATGCAAATTCTGTGAACACGTAGTTCGCACACGTTTATAAACCTGTCTAAAATCATGATGAACATTATTTACGAGACAATAGGCCCTATCTATACCGTTACAAAGGGACCGGTAAAATTTTACGACACTGATCTAGCGGACAATGTTGGCAACACCTCTCGAATCGCGGGAATGAAGCAGACCCAATCGTGGCGAAGTTTGAAATAACCAATGAAATTTTAAAGTGCGACAACTGTTTGACATTATTTTGAAAATAAACATACCTTAGTTTCAGAAACATTACAACTGATACGGAACATGATGTTTTCAATGTATACGTGTGTAATAGAGACCGTGCGTGGTAACAGCCTTAGAAAACCTCACCAAAATAATAAAGAAAATTATGTTTATCATGAACAAAAGACGTAAAACTACTCCCGCAATGCACTGTTATTTACTTACCTCACGGCGGTGTAGTAAGTGAGAAGAGGTTGAGAGAATAACACTAAAACGTTTGCGACAGGCAACGTTGTAATCAACAAAATGCAAGAAATTCATTGGCAACGTAGCAACTTTTACCGTGAATAAATGTCACTTTCGGGCACTGTAGGATACAAAATCGCCATGAAAACGGTTCGTTCATTGAAGTTCTTTAATGCGATGTTGCATCTGGAGTGGTATTTTTCGTAATAGTGAAGTACAAATGCGAAACTGGTGAAATACGGTGCGAGAGCCTAGATAAGTGAAAAAGTGAAGTCACGCTTTGCGATTTTCTTTTGTCAACTAATGAAGCCGAATCTATAGAGTCTGTTTAACCAATCGGAAAGCAGAGTTCGGGTGCAGCATATCAGCTTTCGCGCATGTGTTTAAATGCTAAGTAATTCTTCATGTTTCAGTTTATTAAACAAAAGATAAGAAAAACCTCACGGGATGCAGACAGATCTATCTTTTACTGCAATCACAGGATTGCTCAGTTTAATGTAAGTTGAACCGCTTCCAAAAATGTTAAGCACACGTGCGTCTAAGTTCGATGTGAATCTTCATGTTTCAGTTGATTAAAATAATAATAATAATAATAATAATAAAAACAACAACAACCCGCGGGATGCAGACAGATCTATATTTTACTGCAATCGTAGGATCACCCAAGATAACGTAAATTCAACCGTTTCGAAAAACATTAATGCTGTTCCTGGTCTATTGTTGACAGGTTTTCGATGTACCCTTGTCCGGTTAGTAAATCACCTATCCTCGTGTAACAATGGTCTCGGAAAAACTATAAATTTCATAGAAGTTCAACCACTTCCAAAAATGTTACGCACGCGTCGATATGAATCTTCATGTTTCAATTCCCAAAAGAAAGTAATGTCTGTGGGAAATAGATTCAAACAGATTGAGTACCAAATAGGAGGAACAAAGTTAGAACAGGAGACAGTTTCAAGTACCTGGGATGTATTTTCTCACAGGATGGCAACATAATGAAAGAACTGGAATCGAGGTGCAGCAAAGCTAATGCAGTGAGTACTCAGCTACTCTCTTCTGCAAGAAGGAAGTCAGTACCAAGACTAAGTTAGCAGTGCACCGCTCTATCTTTCGACCAACTTTGTTGTACGGGAGTGAAAGTTGGGTGGATACAGGTTACCTTATTCATAAGAAAAATGTTCAAAAGTTTGTTGAACTTATGGGACTGAAGTACGGGGTCATCAGTCCCTAAGCTTACAAACTACTTATGAACTAGCTAAGGACGGCACAAATATCCATGCCCGAGGGGGGATTCGAACCCCCGACCGTAGTGGTCGTGCAGACCGTGACTGGAGCGCCTCAGTCCCCTCGGCCACCGCGGCCGGCTATTCATAAGATAGAGGTTACAGATATGAAAGTAGCAAAACTGATTGCAGGTACCAATAGATGGGAACAATGGCAGGAGGGTGTTCATAATGAGGAAATCAAAGAAAAGCTGGTTATGGACATCATAGATGAAGCAGTTAGAGCGAACAAACTGAGATGGTGGGGTCATGTTACACGCATGGGAGAAGCAAGGTTACCTAAGAGACTCATGGGCTCGTAAGTGGAGGGAAAGAGGAGTCGAGGTAGACCAAGAAGAAAGTACTTAGATTCGGTGTAGAATGATTTTGAAGTAAAAGGCATAACATCAGACGAGGCATCAATGTTAGCATTGAATAGGGGATCATGGAGGAATTTTATTAGAGGTACTATGCTCCAGACTGAACGCTGAAAGGCATAATCAGTCTCTAATGATGATGATGATGATGTAGTTTCTAGAAGTGAATCAACAGGAAGGCGCCTAACTCCCAGGTATCGTATCAATCTCAACCCGAACTACGCGAGCTGGCCCCACGTTATGCAAAGCACCGTCCACGGTTTCGGAAGACTTAGATTGGGGTACAGGCGCCAGTTATGGGAGACCCCTGTTCAGATAATGAGTGCAACGGGCTGGCGGCGTGCCCCAGTGCACGCCGGGAATTATCTTGACACCTCGGCCCCCTGTTCAGGCGCTGCTGGGGTGAGCAGAGACTCATTTGCCTGGCCAATTAGGCCGCCCTCGGCCGGAAAACGATGCGCCGGCGGGTTGGGGGCAGTGGTGGGGGAAGAGGAACTGGAGGGGCGGGGAGGGGGGACGGGCCATTGCGCTTCACGCAAGCGTGAGCATCCCTCCACGAACGTTAGCTCGTGCAGCCAGGTGGGCTGCTGCTGTCTGTACACCCTCACCAGAGGGCGCGACGGCCGTTGCTGGAATCTGAGCGCTACCGAGTCTGTACTGCCCCGCGCCTAGGATCGTTGTTCCATACGCCGGGAGTCACCAAACCCTTTTCACCGAGAGCCGGATAACTATGTTAGACGTGCGCGGGCCGCATCATCATTATTCTGAATTATTAAGAATTTTCATTTATAATCTACTAGCTGAATACCCGGCGTTGCCGGGTATGTGTTTACTGCAATCAATACTTCTTCTCTTCCCTTCTTTCTCTGTCCATCTCTATCTCTGATCGCGTCCTCCTCCCACCTCCCACCTTCTCTTTGTCTGTCTTTCCCTCTACAGTGAAAAGGTGCAAAAGATTGCTTTTTTTTGTAATTTTTATTACACTACTAGCTTAAACCCGCGGCTCCGCTCGGGTGTTGGTTGATTATGATAGATAAACTATCTTTCAGTAGTGTGCTATGAGACTGGTTTTGAAGGATGAAATGAAATACAATACCTTTTTTTAAAAGAGATGTATTAAAAGAAATTTCTTTTTTACTTCTTTATTTATTCTTATTTCGTTATTCGTATACTTATCCTTACAGAGAAAGAGCTGAAGAGAATGTAGCACTCATAGACCAAAGATATGGTCTGTGGCATCACGTTTCGCTGTATGTAACATCCTTGCTATAGTCACAAACGTCATCGCTGGCCTTCAGTCCGAATTATTTTTATAATTTGACGACTTTCAACCATCATATCTTCCATCCCCTCATAGCCTTCGGCATGGAATCGCTATGGTGTACAACGCGAGACTTCGGACAACAATTATACACAGACCATTCGCTTGCGTTCTATATTTTTCGCTGCAGAGCGAAATATTAACACAGACACACACGTAGCATTTTATATACACCCAATATACTCCACCCTTCTATCATTATCAACCCTCAAGCAACAATGCAACCAATAAAACCATTTTCAAAGACTAAATATAATTTTCAAAGAGTAATTATTGTTCCGCATTTCGCATTAAATTACTAAATATCTCTCAGATAGCTATAAAAACGTGCCTAAAACCTTACTCAGGTATAAATTAGTAACTGTACAAATATTTAAGTCTCTGTGTCTTGTCGCTCGGACGTGATAAGCGTACACCTAACAGACATTTACATTAATATATATAGTAGATAAATAGCTATCCGATCGCCATAAAACCGTGCCTAAAGCCTTCCCCGGGTCAACATTATTAATTATACAAATTTTTAGCTCTTTATGTCGTGTGGTTCAGTTGTGATAAACGTACACCGAACAGACATTCACATTTATAGATATAGACTAGCTGAATACCCGGCGTTGCCGGGTATGTGTTTACTGCAATATATACTTCTTCTCTTCCCTTCTTTCTCTGTCCATCTCTATCTCTGGTCGTCTCCTTCTCCTATCGCAGCCCATCGTCTACCTTTCCTGTGTCTTCCCCTCTACAATGAGAAGGTGCAAAAGATATTTTTTGTTTGTTTTCTGTTGTTTTTTTGTTTTTTGATTTCACCATAGCCAGCTTCAGCAGTCTGTCATCTTAAGATGACTTATCTGCATAAAATACGTTCCAATTCGTGGTCGCTAAACTGCTGAAATCTGTTATTTTGTAATAAAAAGCGACCCATAGCATCTTTTCACTATCAAAGCATACCGCGCCCTGAAAACGTGCAAACTATATCTTCCCCTCATTTCTACTCCACGTACATCTCCTACCCTAGTACTGTCTGTATAAGTTAAATTTCAACGTGATTGCTCCGAAATTTTATGTAGACAGTGTTGTTCCGATTGTTTGAAGGGGAAGTGTGCAAAATTTCTTCAAGATCGGAATAAAAATGTAGATTTGGTAAAGTACCCTCCGCCATGCACCATACGAAATTATATATATATATATATATATATATATATATATATATATATATAAGCAGTCACCTTCCTATCGTTTTGAATGTAAAGTGTGCAAATTTTCATCATACTCATTAACTAAAGGCATGCCTTGTCGAATTAGCCACGTCCCTCTCTTTACTGACATCCTATTCAGTTCTTCATATGATACACGAATTTACGCCCATTTCTTCTTTGATGCTGTTAAGAAAAGTTGCTCTTAAGATGTCTCTTGGTTTTTTTCCCTTAAACTTTCCCTTCAAATATATTATTTATGAACTGGTTGTGCTTCATTATATTCCCTATCATTTTTGCTTTTCTCCTTCCTATATACTTTAGCAGCAGTCTGCTCTCATACACTTCTTTTAATATCTGATCATTACTTTTTTCGTCAACTTTTTCAAAGCCACATTTCCATTGCCTCCAGTCACTTTTTTCTACCTTTCTCAGAGTTCATGCTTCATATCCATGTGTCAGGACACTCCAAACAAAACGTTTGCAAATGTTTTCCTAATTTCCAGTTCATATGATTATCTGTAAGTGAACTAATTTTATTTTGGAATCTTGCGTTACCAACGCTATTCCTTTTTTTAATATATATCTGTAATACATTTATTAACAACAGTGACTGTGCTTCACAAGTAACAGAAGCTCCCACCCTGTTCTAGAACATCAACTTCTAGTTTGATATCGACTTTACCAATATCTTTTCACTTCTCTACAACCATAGTTTTTGTTTTCTTCTTATTTATTATTAGATTCTATTATCATAGTATTTTGGCAAATGTTAGCGACATGAACTGCATTTCTTTTACTGAGTCCGCAAATACTACTATATGTTGTACAAAATGGATACAGTGCATGCGTTTCCCCTTGGTTTTGATACCTTTTATTATGCTTTTCAGTTTTGCAATGGATTTTTCAATAAAAAAGTTAAATAAATATAAGGATAATAGGCATCCTTGCCTTGCACCCCTCCTTATTATTGCTCTTCGTTTCTATCCCTAAAATCAAGATCTATTTCCCTCACTCTTTGGAACAACAATTTTCAATCAAATGTATCAAAAGCTTTTTGTAAATGAATAAATATTAAGTATGTTTTCTTATTAACTCCAAATCGTCTTTCTAGTACCATCCTCAAAAGCAGTATTGCATCTTTAGTTTCCTTTCCAGATCTGAATCCAAATTGGTTTTCCCCTAGGTGTACCTCAATTTCCTTTTTTATTATGTTTACCATTATTTGGGAAGTGTGGGACAATAAGGATATAGTTTTACAGTTCCCACAGTGCAGTGCATGTTCAAAAATATCGATATTAAACTATAGATTTTGTCTAGGTAGGCGTCATAGCTCCAGAACTACGTATCGTAGGTGATTTTTACCCATACAGCAATTGTTACTTCGCTGTTAGGAACGTGTTCACAACATGTGGTTTATAGTCGCCTTAGTGGTTTAAAAGAAGAAGTGGAATATTGATGCTGCATGTTTATGACGTCGTATCCCCTGAACTTTTTATTTATTTCTTTTACGCGACCTTTCACATACAGTGATAGTCCTTTCAGTTTGAAGGTCAACTGAGCAAAATTTTATCAATACTGGACCAAAACTGTTGATTTGTATACAATACAAACACAGAAACAAACGGACACACTATATAAAACGATCCTAACCCTTTATTTGGTAATGTTACTCTAAAGCAAACGTCATAATTGCCCGCGTTTTTATGCAACATGTTTCACGTTTCGTCCTCGGTTGTGCAATAATGTTTGCAACCAACATTTCAACTCTCATATGCTGCGAGGTTCTATGGTCTTTTGCGATAAGTTTCGTATTTAGCAGACTTTGCAAGCGTAGGTTACCAGTGTAACACATGATTCGATTTTGTGCCTCTATTTTGTTCTTATACAAGGGAAACTATTTATAAACAGTAAGAGGAAGTTTTGAAAGTTAGTAATAACGTAAAACTGCTTGCGAATTCCTTCTTTGGGACATTGCACATGGAATGATGTTTACTGGGAAGAACATGCGTGACAAAGAACCAGACCAGAAGAAGAAGAAGAAAACAGCATCTCCTGTATCAGTGAATCTTGTACGACGTTGGAGATTTGATCACTTTCCGCATTACGGGCCAAAAGGAAAATGTAAACTTTGTCTTCACGAGTACTTGACTGTCAAACGCGAGAGTTGCCGTATTGTTCTCCGCATTTAGCGAAAACGACTTGATTTCAGACATTTAACGTAATATAATGCAGAGTAAACTAATTTTTACAGCCACAGGAACAACATCTAGTAATTATGGTGTTGCTCCCATATGACGATTTGGGGAAATGTTACATATTTTCAAAAATAAAACAAAATAAAATTCACTTAAATTTTTCATATGGTCATATATATCTTAGAAATGTAATAGTTTTTCTTCTTGCAATTTACGTTAGGCCAAATAAATTGTTCAAGTGGCCTAGACCGGACCACAGTATTGTGACTAGTTTCAATTATCGATAACACTCATTTTACGACCTGTAAATAAGATTAAAAATGATTTCTGATATCTTTTTACCGCTCTATAAATGATTTACGTAGTAAGAACGATACAGCTGTGGGGCTGTAATGGGCTGTGCCACTCATCAGAAATAAACCAATGATTTACTAAAGCTAAATATACTACAATATTTTATATGTAAGTTGACATACAGTACAGAAAACTTAAGTACTGAAAGTATTTTCATACACACGCATTTGTATTGAAACAGTAACGCCGACGCCATTTTTTTTAAAAAGAACAAAGCCTAATTAGGTTGTAAATGTGTAGAAATAAATGGAGATGGGCATCTAACTTACAGATTTCAAAAACGTAGGATTTTCATCAACCAATCAGAGAGAAAAGTACTACGGTAGGGATCTAGCTTACAAGGTAAATTGACCATCTGTAATTTTAGTATAAGATGCCGTTGTAGATATCAAAACTTTTGGTATATCGTCAAAGGTTTACTTCTGACAAGGGCATAGCCCACACATATAAAAGCTGTATTATTCTTACAATGTTAATCTTTTTTAGAGCGGTAAAAATATATCTGAAGCCACTTTTATTTATCTTTTTTTCTGGTCATAAGATCATTGTAACTGACTATCGAAACTAGTTGTAATTTTTAATGTTTATTGCAGTCTACACCAATTAAAGATGTTGTATATATTTTTATTTTAATAAATTACAATAAAACCGCCTTCTCCTTTTCCGACAATGTAACGCTTAAAAAATTTTGCAGAATATTTGCAGCTCTGTACGAAAATCGAAGTTAATTGTTCTGTCTTTATCATGACAAGAGTTACATACAAGAACTGCAAACAGGACGACGTCAGCAGAAAGGAAGTTACAATACATCTGGTCCATACATATCCTAATCTCACCAGCGGATAACGCTAATGCCATTTGTAAAACTCGCGTTTGTCTTTCAACATATCAGCGGTATTTGGACTAATATTACCGCATTCCGATCAAAAGGATACCTTCCAAATGTTCATCAGCCAATCTCATTCGATCTGCAACATACTTTGAATGTTTGCTCACAGACATTACCTGTTTCAAACAGTGATGTCATACCAATGGCAAATTTCTTCAGTTTCTGAAACTTATTTTCTTAATTACAGAATTTGGCCAATTATAGACTGTTAGGAACCTAAGACTATGATACAATATTTTTCATCTTCCCAGAACTTCTTCATGCCTGTCTGTATTCAATTGATATCACACTCCTAGGCTGTAGTTCTTGTTTTCGAATAGAAAATTTTGCAGAATTGATCCGTAGCCTTAAATTTTCCTTCTTATATTGTGACTTCTGTGACGCTGAGTCTTTTCAAATCACTTTTTGTCTCTTCCAGCCATCCCGAGGTATTCTTCAATTTGGAAATGAAATGGAAAATGTTCGTCAGCCTATTTTGTAAATGTGTCCATAAAACTTTAATCTCCTCTTCCTTATTGTGTCTGTGATGTTTTCTATTCAAATGTTCAAATGTTTGTAGAACTTAAGGGACTTAAACTACGGGGTCATCAGTCCCTAAGCTTACAAACTACTTATGAACTAGCTAACACTAATGACGGCACAAATATCCATGCCCGAGGGGGGATTCGAACCCCCGATCGTAGTGGCCGTGCAGACCGTGACTGGAGCGCCTCAGTCCCCTCGGCCATCGCGGCCGGCGATGTTTTCTATGTTTCTGTATAAATCTTCATGTCTTCTCTTCGTTCAGTTGTTAGCCTTGTTCTTTCGTGGTACTAAATTTTTTCTGAGAGTTTTAATTTCTTTCTTTTCTAGTTCTTCCTGTTCCCCTTTTTTATTTAGTGTTAGGCATTCAGATCCATATAGTGCTTACGGTTTAATTACTGTTTCTTAGTGTTTATTTTGTGCCTGGAACGATACTGACCTTTTATTGTATAGGTTGTGGGTGAGTTTATACGCTAATTCCATATTCCTTGAACGTTCTTTACCTGTGGTATTATCCAGTTCATTCGATTGTGTTCTTTGTCCGAAATACTTAAAATTCTCAACTCTTTTATTGTTTCTGTTTTGTGTTCTTAGATATTTTACTCTTTTTTGTTTTATGTTCAATCTATCCCTTTTTCTCAACTGATATTTGTAAACCGGTTTCGGCTGCATTTCCGTGAAGTGTTTATTCATTTTTTGCATTTGTTTTGTCTTTAGAAATTATTGCCATGCCGGCAACAAAAGCGAGACATTTCACTTCAAATCTTCCCCTTCCTTGTTCTAGATGAATTTGTTCAATTTTTTTCTCTTGCAGTTGTTTTTCTATACTATCACTATTTTGTCTATGACCAGATACAAGAGAATTGAGGGATATGAATATACTTGCAAAGAATGTTTCTCTAAAAGAAACATTATTTTCGGAAAATTAAGAGTTATTTGTATGGAAAGATTCAATGCCACTGCTTCGTATAAGCTTAGGTTCCTTTAAACAGTGGAAAAGATGACACTTTTCTTCCAGTTTTGCTGGAAGCATTGAAGGCTTCCTCAAAAATCATTTGACGATTTTTTAGAGATGACGTTAAGTTCTCCCACGCGCCCTTGGTTATTTTGAGATGTAATATCGATCAAAAGCGACATTTTTGTTAGCCTTATAATATCTGACAGCTCTGGATCAAATATTATCTTTCCAGAAAGGAATTTTCAACCTGCAGCGATATGTGCGCTGATATGAAATTGAATTAGACCTAGTACAACAATTTGAAATTTAAGGCACCTAACAGCCAGAAGGTTTCCTCCGGACGTGCGAAGATCTCAGAAATTAAAAAAAAAAAAAAAAAAAAAAAAAGTAATCTATATCGCAGTGTCTGATACTCTATGCGTTTTGTCATGGAATTCAAGTACCATCGACGGGCCGAATGAACTGACTACTCTGGCCGCATTTGATGTTCCTTGCCACAGAAAATACGAACAGTTGCCGACAAAAGATCAAGTAATTATTATATAAAATGTGTTTTAAAAATGTTTAACCTCCAACTATTTACAGGGTATTTACATCGGCGAATAATCACGAAGACGAGAGGCATAAACTTCATTTTCATTTCTCTTGAAATTTTTTACACACGAAGCGGTTTAGAGACATTGCATCAGGTATGCTGACCGGTTCACCTCATCGAAACAGCCACTGAAATCAAGATTGCACTTACAAGACTAACTTGCTAGCTTCTGAACTGTAACAAGCTAGAACGGAGGATTTACTCAATACTAGATAGGTTCTTACAGATAATTCAAAGATTTTTTTCTCATACTTAACACAAATCCTGCCAGAAACTTTTATAATGTGTTCGGTGCAAACTGAATTTTGTGTACAGATGACACTAATTTCGTGTAGTTCAATAGCCTCGTGCAAATCCTTTTCGTCGACTTGGGCATCCCCAAATTTCCCGTCATCCAATCGCAGCAAGGAGGCATACAGTTTAACGCGGAATCCAAGTGTTATTTTTGCTTACTTCTTACATCGTTAACTCTTTCCCTCCTAATGTTGCCATGTGGCGACAACAGCTTTAGCTCTTCCTCTAACCACAACCATTTATCCAAAGATTGTAAACAACACTGCACGACTTCCAAACAATTGATTTGTGTCTAGGTTGTCTATCATTACCTTGAGGAAACAAAGAGCATTAGGCTACTGTGCATTGTGAAAATATGTATCGTTGCTTAATGTCTAAGTTGGAGTACGCACAGCGAGATTTTCAAATAATTATATCAAGGTAAAGGAAAGAAAGTAATTAAAAAATTTCATTACTAAATAATTGTCCAATGTCTAAATTAGTAGTTAACAGTTTGATAATTTTATTAGTTACGGTAAAGGAAATATATCGTGCCCAGTGATGCCTTGTGTAGTCATCCCAAATTTCCTTCCAAAAACTAAAAATAATCAAAAATTCTGTCAAATATACATTATTCAAATCATTATGTGTAGAAATATGCAAAGAAATACTTTGTTTATCAATTAATGAAATTTGGGGTTGCAATGGCTAAGGGATGAACGCTAGGTTAAAAAACAAACAAAGGAAGTCCATGGTAGTTGAGAGAGTAGATTTTTTCCCGATATACTGCTGCCGCACATCGAATTTTATGATTCCAGGTCAGCGGGATTTATCATATACGTTTTGCTGCGTGGGTTTGCTAGTTTAGAAGTAATGACGTAAATGGTCGCATTTTTTATGCATTAACTTAGAAGTTTCAATTTATTTTATTAATTATTTTTACGCTGCTAAGGGAACCTCTACATTAGTTATGTAAATTTCAAGTTAGTACTCTACGTACTGCTGAGAAAAAGGGGCCTGAACAGTCAGACATTCAGATCAGGTTTCCGTTTGTACCGATTGATGTACGAATCTTAAAAATAAGCTAAAAGTGTCGTCACAGCTTAATGCAGGAAACGTTTCGTTTCCTAAGTACGACACAGACATCGGTTCAACACACTGCTGCACTGCACTGCGAGGGATGTAAACACAGCGAGCCATTTAGTTTATGTGAGTTAGAGGCGACGATGGTATGTGGAAATGATGAACGAAATGGTTCAGAAGTCTGCTGAAACGCCTCGTAAGTATGCGGCCTATTTACTTGGAAGACGAAGTCCCATCAAAAGAACACTCGCGTCAGTTATTTGTCGTTTAAGAGAGACAGGGCATTAAGCAAATCAAATGCGTTGGTCAACCTTGGTAGGCACAGTGTTCGGCTGGAAGATTTTGCGCACATCTTGGAAGTTCATTCATAACAAAAGTTCATCTTCTATCGTTTGAACTGCTTGTTCGCTGCCGAGGTCTTTCAACCGTTCTCCCTAGTCTCCTGGCCGACGTTCCATTTGCAACGCAAAAGTGCATGTGATGTAATCCCTGCTCATGATCATCGTGTCACGGCTTGCTATTTGAATGAAAATTACCCATTCAAATGGGCTGACTATAATGGGCATTTTGACATCTGGCTGTGGCGCCACATTAAAGAGCTAATGTATTGGCAACAGCATTACACAGCACAAAATCTGTGAAACGCACAAGTGACTGTTGCAAATATGATCTGGAGTGTTCCTGTTGTGTTCTTCTGTCCAAAGACTGGTTTGGTGCAGCTCTCTACGCTATAACATGCAGACCTCTTCTTTCTTGAATAACAATGGCAAGCCACATCCACTTGAATCTGGTTTCTGCACTCTCTCGTGGTCTCCTTCGGCGAATTTTACTCCCGGGCGTTCATACTTCTCTCAGATATCAAAGTGACAATTCGTCGATGTCTCAAAAGGTGTTTCACCAAACAATCTCTTCTCTGTATCACGTTGTGGCTTAGATTTCTCGCTAATTCCATTTAGCACTTCTGATTGGTTCTTCTCGGCACCAATTTGAAATGCTTCTTTCCTCTTCTTTTCTAAATTGCTTATCCACCACAAGGCTACAGTGCAGATAAATGCTTTCAGAAACGACTTCAAAATGTTCAAATGTTGTAAATCTAAGGGAGCAAACTGCTGAGGTTATCGGTCCCTAGACTTATAAATTACTTATCTTAAGGCAAACACAGACACCCATGTCTCAGGTAGGGCTCTAACCTCCCACACGAGCGCCCGCGTGATAAAAAGACATCCTAACAATATTCAATATCAGATTCCTCTTCTTTTTACAATGCTTTTCTTCCCACTGTCAGACTGCATTTTATATTTTTTCTACTTCGACCATCACAGGTTATTTTACTGCCACATCTACATAGATGCTCTGCAAATCACATTTAAGTGCCTGGCAGAGGGTTCATTAACCACTTTCATATCGTAAATACACTTCGCGGGTTTGCCGCCAGATGACATTTTTCGCCGACCCAACTGTTCGACATCTTCAGGTGGTGGTAGCTGTCAGTACTTCAAGGCGCGACTCATTGTAATTGCGCGGCAGCGGCGGTATTTATCAGGGCGTGTGCAGAGATCACGCATGCGCGAGAGACCGTTCAGTGTTGGTCGGCGGCGGCGCTTCTGGTGCCCCCTGCTGGGAGCCGAGGAGGCGTCTTCCGCACGTGCGCCGTGGGCAATGATGTGCTGCCGGACGCTCCTGTGTTGGAAATTGGAACTAAGTATCTGCGTTGCGCTGCTACCGCTGACTTACTAGGTTGTCCTAGGCGTGTGTGGCGTTGGTGTTCAGTACAGCGTTCTTGCACAGTTCGACATGTCTGCCCTATATAAGATTTTCCGCACTGACATGGTATTTTGTATACGCCGCGTTTTCGAAGGCCAAGCTCGTCTTTGACCGAGCACAATAGATTCCTCAGTTTTGATGGCGGACGAAACACACATTTGATGCCGAGTCTGTTCAGGATACGTTCTATCCTAGATGACATGCCACCAAAATAAGGCAAGAACGCCGTTACGGTGGGTGCCTCCGTATCTTTACCAAAGTACCTTTACAGGACTCACTGCAGCTCATCAGCAGTAAGTTTGAGAAAGACATTGTGGCATTATTCGAGCATGTGCTTACCTCAACGTACTTCTTATTCAATAAC
The DNA here is from genome assembly GCA_026315105.1 of Locusta migratoria. NCBI lineage: Eukaryota > Metazoa > Arthropoda > Insecta > Orthoptera > Acrididae > Locusta > Locusta migratoria. The sequence continues at coordinate 108,962,174 of CM048745.1, forward strand.
CAATATTTTGAACAAGTTGACGGAGTCGCCATGGGGAGTCCTCTATCTTCCATGGTGGCCAATTATTTTATGGAAGACTTTGAGGAAAGAGCACTTCTGTCAGCACGTCTGCAACCTTCTTTTTATGTGGCCAATCACATCCGCTATGTGGATGACACATTTGTGGTGTGGTCTCACGGAATGAAGATGTTACCCACGTTTCTTCAGCATCTGAATTCACTCCATCCAAGTATCCAGTTCACCATGGAGTTGGAATGAGACGGAAGTTTACCTTTTCTGAATGTTATGGTAAAAAGAAAACCTGATGGTACGCTGGGCCATAGTGTCTACCGCAGAGCGACGCACACAGAGCTAAATTTGCAGGCCACAAGTTGTCATCATCCTGCACAACGCGGTAGCGTCTTACGCTCTTTGGTACACAGGGCACATGTGGTCTCAGATACTGACAGCTTGCCAGGTGAGCTACAGCATCTAAGAACTGTATCCCAGCAAAACGGTTATTCTGAGCGACAAATACGCAATGCATTTCGATTGAAGGAATTTCAACGAAAGGATGTTGATGAAGATGAGTCGCGCCTTGAAGTACTGACAGCTACCATCACCTGAAGATGTCGAACAGTTGGGTCGGCGAAATATTGTGGGAGATTCACAATGTCATCCGGCGGCAAACCCGCGAAGTGTATTTACCACTCTCTAATAGCGCGCGGCAAGAAAGAACACCTACATCGTTCCGATTTCGATGTGATTTCTGTTATTTTATTGGGATGGTCATGTCTCCCTAAGTAGGTGGGTGGTAGCAAAATATATTCATATTCAGAAGTAAAAGTCGGTGATTGAAACTTCGCAAACAGATCACGCAGCAATAAATAACGTCTTTCTTTTAATGATTTCCACCCCAATTCGTGCAACATTTCCGTGACGCTCCCCCCCCCCCACCGGAATGTGATAAAACAAAACGAGCTGCCCTTCTCTGAACCTTCTCAATATCTTCCGTCAGTCCCACCTGGTGAGGGTCCCACAAGGGACAACTGGTGGAGCTGGTGCATCTTCGAAGCGTTCTGCCAATGAAACGTAACCTTTGGTTCTTCTTCCCCACTATGTGTTCTCTCCAGTCAATGTTGTTCGTAATTGTAACTCCTAGGTATTTGGTAGAATTTACGACCTTAAGGTTTGACTGATTTATCGCGTAATTGAAGTTCAGCGGATTTCTTGTAGTGGTCATGTGTATTACTACACACTTTTCTTTGTTTAGTGTCAATTGCCAATTTTCGCACCATGTAGAAATTTTGTCTATATCGCTTTGCAGTTGCTTTTGATCCTCTGTTGACGTCACTAACCAATAAACGGCAGCATCATCCGCGAACAGTCTAAGGGTGCTATACAGATTGTCTCCTAAATCGTTTATAAACACAAGGAAGAGTAGGGGACCTATAACGCTTTCCTGGGGAACGCCAGATATCACTTTTACTCGATGACTTACCGTCAATTACAACGAACTGTGTCCTTTCTGATAGGAAATCGTGAATCCAATCACACAATTGCGGAGATATTCCATAAGCAAGCAATTCCATTTGAATCCGCTTGTGGGGTACAGTGTCAAAAGCCTTCCGGAAATCCAGAAATATGGAATCGATTTGAGATCCCTTGTCGATGGCACTTAACACTTCATGTGAATAAAGGGCAAGCTGTTTTCGCAAGTGCGATACTTTCTGAATCCGTGTTGACTATTGGTCAATAGGTCGTTCTCTCTGAGGTAGTTCATAATATTCGAACAAAGTATATGTTCCGAAATCCTACTGTAAATCGACGTCAATGAGATTGGCCTGTAATTTTGGGAGTCACTCCTATTGCCTTTCTTGAATATTGGAGTAACTTGGGCCACTTTCCAGTCTTTGGGTACGGATCTTTCGCTGAGTGATCGGTTGTAAATTATAGCTAAGTACGGAGCTCTTGCATCAGCATACTCTTCGAGTACTCTCGATTCGGACGCTGGTGTTATGTTCCATTTCAATCGCTTTAAGATCGTTATTAGCAATAATACTATAAAAATTACTGAAAAACTTAAGTACGGGCTAATACGTCTTAGTACCTGGCACATACTGTCGCCATGTCTGATTTTCGAGGTCATGTGATCATATACTGTGTTCCCATTGGTGCACACTGCTTCATTCGACAGGCCGAGGAGACTAAGGCGCTCCAGTCACGTTCTGCACGGCAACTACGGTCGGGGGTTCGAATCCCCCCTCGGGCATGAATATTTGTGCCGTCCTAGTTCGTAAATAGTTCATAAGTAGTTTGTAAGTTTAGGGACTGATAACCCTGTAGTTAAGTCCCATAGACTATACAAACATTTGAACAGTACCGTCATTCGACAAGTGTCGGAATTTGATATCGAGGTCTTATGTAGGTGTCCGCTTTTGATGTGAACAGTCTAATTTAACGTGTGATTTATCACATTTACGTCAATTTTTAGGAAAAACGGACTTCATCAATGACAAGAGCGGAAAAACTTCCTTTGGGATCGACTGCTAACTAAATTCCGACCATTAGGTCAGATGTTCAGGTTTGATGTTAGGCGACTCACTTGGCCCCTTGTTTACAGCCGCTAGCACTGATCGTGTGATCGAAGAAGAATTGCATTGAACGCGGCAACTGCGCTGAAGTACTTACCACATGCAATGGCGTTTCAAGAACAGCAAGCAGCCTTTCCGTTGAACCGTATAGCGAGTTGGATGTCGTAACATCACCAGCAAAGTGAAAACACTACTTGTCTGTTTAGAAATCGACGTCGAAAATAACAATGGTTCTGAATAAAATATTAAAAACCATTTACAGTAACGGATTCCACATCTACCATTTTATGCACTGCTAATTCTACATTATAGGAAAATGATTTTAATGTTTGCTTAAACGATGTATGCACGAAAGCAGACCGATATCTTATATTTGGCTAACTTACTCAAAGAATTTTCTTGCTCTGCGGTATCGAGTAAGAAATATGCAATAACTTCTGTTTGTTTATGTGCTCTCCCATTTCGCTCACAATCTTAGCTTGTGTCCCGAAATTTGTCAGCAAGTTGACGAACCGCATTCTGATTAGGTAAAAGCTCTTTGAGGGAATTTTTAGCAAATGCCTCCTCTTCTAGCTATGTGTGTTTATCGCTTTGTCGAAACCCATTTTCAGCCAGAAATATACGTTACTCAGTTGAAGGAAGAGTATGCACATATTTAAGTGAATCTCCAACAGTACCCACGTCATTCCGTAGATGTCATGAACTGAATGCCCCTAGTTAAAAGTTGCACAAAATTAGAATGAAATGAGAAGATATCGTCATAGCAGTTCTAGGAAGTGTTTCGATATAGCAATGTATTATACATCCGCAGTCCATAGCTCATCCACAATCTGTTTCCAATGCACTCTACTGTTCGTTGTTAGGCCTCAGAAAGTTGAGTTACAGATGAAATGAACTCTGTATTCTGGATATATGCCCCTAATGTCTTTAAAATGTCTTCCAACGTCGGTCATACGTATCACAAGTATCTCTAACTCACCATGTTGAATAAACGCCAGTTACGCAAAGCAATGGGTGCCGTAGTTGGAACAAACTGAGACTACTACTTTGCGTATACCTTGCGTAGATACCTTGCTTAGATACCTTGCGTATATCTAACAGATACGAAGGAAGTCACCTGAGTCTCTTATGTCTAACCGAAAATCCAAATTTCAGAGTCGACATTCGACAAACGGAATCACAAAACCTACACGCATATAACCCCTCTTTTCTGGATAAAATTATTCACGCACCAAATTGTCAGTGAAGAACCCCCTTACCGTTAGACGAACCTATCACAACTTATGAAAGAGAGAAAACTTCATGAGCAAACCCCCAGGATCCCATTTCCTTCCAAAGCCCCGAAGAAATAAAAGAGCTGGAACATCCTACAATTTGACACTAAAACAGTACAGAAACCAACCATCCGCTGTTGAAAGAACTCACTCAGGAAGAGGTGACCGCTGCCATCCTTAGCGGCAGAAGTACCCTGCCGGGGAATAACTCAATCGAACGTTTTCATCTAAAAGTACTTCTGCCTTAAGGTCAAGCCAGCACTCTCTCGAACGCAGCATTGGCCGCTGCAAGGGAAACACGCAGAAAGATCCTTAAACCACATAGACGAAAAATAAGCGCAACTTATATACACCCATATCCCTGCATCCAATATTAACAACCTTCGAAGCGATTATAAGTTACAGGATACAGCGCTTCGCAGAAACCAATAATATCATACCACCTGAGCAAGCGGGATTCAGTAGCCGTCATAGCACAGCCGAACCAATACATTGGCTCACCAGTAAAGTTGGTGAAGCCTGCAATATTACAGACGAAACTACTGCGCTACTCTTATACATTTAACGCGCTTTTGACAAGGCTTGGCATGTTGGATTACTGTTTAAAATGTTCTAATCAACTTTCCACCAGCCAACATTGTCGGAAACAGAAAAATTCAAGTCTGGGTTGAAAGCCATCTATTCACATAGAGTCTACTTCACCCCCAAAGGAGGTGTACAACAAAAAATAGATATCTTGCCACTATTGTACTCGCTATGTACTGGGGCTAGAACCAAGGGGCTAGAATGAAGGTAAAGCATTATGTGCCGAAGATGCCGCTGTTATCTTGCCTCAAACTGCACCATAATAAACAAAAAAACAGTATCATAAAAACACTAGAATCATGTCTTTGAAAATGGGGAATGTGACAAAATATCACAAAATGTCAACTATCCTTATTCGACACAGAAGTATTATTCACTTAAAGCTCGAGATTCACACATCCTCAAGATCCGATTATTGGGTTAACACGAGATACCTCGACATCAATTCGGGTAACCAACTAAACTAACAGAAAAATACGGCAGAAAAAAAAAGGATGGTCAAGAAAATGTCTATCTGGTGAGGCTCATAAAATACAGAAGGGGTTTTCAACATCCAATTGTTCTCTATACATACAAAATCTTCGTACTCCCGATACTACAATATAGATCACAAACTTGCTTATGTCAACAACAACACAAACTAGAATAACTATTTCTACAGATCGAAGAATGTCATACTTCGCTGTAAATTTACGATACGAATTACCAGATCTCTACTATAAGTCACCGTCAGTACCAAGAACCTATTAATGAGACTGAAGGAACCGTGTGGGAACTTTGGAATCAATGGTCTGGTATAGAATGGAGCAACGCAACATCTACTAAAACATAAATATCCAAGATTGAAATATGCCATGCCTCTCTATATTATATTGGAAGCCACCTCTAGAGTACTTCAACAGATACCCTAAAAGACATTGCCGAAGCCGTTCGCAGACCAAAACCAGACAGAGGCAATTGGGATGATATAACAGTATAACAATACCAATACATTGATTGTTCAAAATTTAGTTAATAAAAAATAAAAATCAACAACAGAAGAATATCATAGCAACAGTTATCCTTTAAAATCAAAACTCGAAATGCTAAATTTTTACGGACAAGAAGAAGCAAAACAAAGAAATTAGCTGAAGTTTTCCTCCAAAGGTTTCTTCTCCTCTGCTCTAAAATCAGTCCTTTGTTTCCAGTTACACATTACTCCTTTTCTTTCGAGCCCAATGCCGTACATTAATCAACACTCTGGTTTAAATAAGATAAAAACAGTGATACATCTGCGAGAGTACACTGTAATTAACACCTAAGTGCCTGGCGGACGGTTTATCGAACGATTTCCAGACGGTCTCTCTATCTTTCGCTCTGCCGCTATACTGCTACAGAGGTCCGGAGAAAGCGGCGGAGGACGGTTAGTGACATCACAGCCACGGTCAGTTTTGTGAAGAGCTCCCGTGAGGTGAATCGCTGCCAGCCGTGATAGTCTAGTGGTTAGGACATTGCGTTGTGGCCGCAAGAACCCAGGTTCGAATCCTGATCACGGCAATCAGGTGATATTTTTTAGAAAATTTTAACAGTTACTCTCGCTGCTTGTCAACAACTACAACAAAGCAAAAGGGCTAGTTCTAATTCGATTACTGACGGAAATTCTCCACAGAGATGATAAATTATTCTTCAGGGGAAATAGATTGGCTGGCCAGTACTTCATTCTGTACCGCCGCTAGTCACGCAAAGAAAGAAAGACAGGACAAGCTTTCGGAACAGGGTTCCTTCATAAGGTGGGAGAGAAAGAAAAAAGAAATGGGAACAGAAGTATGTCACATTTTTTCGTTCTTTTCGTTTCTTTGTGTGACTTTCGGCGGTACAGCACAAAGGTAAGTACTGGCTAGCTAATCTATCTCTTCTGAAGAATAATTTATCGTACTGTAATTCATTAGCTCTATTTTCATAAAACAAAAAAAAAGTTTTCTATATTTTTCTTTTTTTAAAGGCTCTTTATTGAAGAAAAAGTTTTCGTTTTTCAAGTATATAGTATTTCGTTAAGGGAGAAGAAAACTTAACTGTAATGGCGGACTGGAATTCGCTAGTAGGAAAAGGAGGGCAAAGAAAAATAGTAGCTGAATATGGACTAGGAAAAAGGCATGAAAAAGGAATGTGGTACGGAACAGAATTTAATCATAACAAACACTTAGTTCAAAAATTATGATAGACGGTTGTGTACGTGGAAGAGGCCAGGAGTCACTGGAAGGCTCCAGATAGTTTTTATAGTGGTAATTGGTAAGGCATAAATTTCGGAACCACGTTTTAAACTGTAAGACATATCCCGAGGTAGATATCGGCTCTGAACATATCTTATTGGCTATGAACTGTAGTCTGAAACTGAAGAAACTGCAGAATGTTAGGAATATAAGAGAAGGGACGTGGATAAATTGAAGGAACCTAAAGTTCTTGAGAATTTCAGAGGGAGATTTAGGCAATGGTTGAAGGGTTTCGTGCAAGAAGGAGGCAGCTCCACTTTTGCCAGTTTGTGCCAGTTGAAAAAAAAAAAAAAAAAAAAAAATTTTAAAAATTCAGTTTTCACAAATGAGGAAAAATTGTCAGCCTTGTTTTAGGCTTTTTTTTTTTTTTTTTTTTTTTTTTTGTGGTGTTAGGGCGCACAACTTCCATGGTCATTAGCGCCCAGTCAAAAACATAGATTCGCTATGGCCTCAAAAAAAAAAAAAAAAAAAAAAAAAAAAAAAAAAAAAAAAAAAAAAAAAAAAAAAAAGGGGGGGGGGACTGTGAGAACATCCAGAAGAGGCTAAAAACGAAAGATAAAAGACAATTAAAAGGGTTAAATATCCTTGGATAAGTTGGCCAAGTTGATAAAACGCAAAACCCGAGCAGCTGCTCGTGTGTCATCAGCTAAAATTTCCTCCAGAGTAGACGGAAATTGAAGGGCTACACGGAGATGATTAAAATTAACACAAGACAGTAAAACATGTCGCACTGTCAGCAGTTCACCGCAGGAGCACAGCGGTGCAGGGTCGGCGGACAGCAAGTGACGGTGGCTGAAACGGCAGTGACCGATCCGCAACCGGGCCAGGATGACCTCCTCCCGCCGAGAGGGGCGTGAGGAGGTCCTCCAAGCGGTCGGGATCGGTTTTACAGTTCGCAATTTGTTGTTGGACATTGAAAACCACGCACTGTGCCATTGCGACACGATACTCCGGCGGAGAGCCCGTTGAACATCGTCAGATGGGACGCAAAAGGTAGCCATTCGAGGCAAAAGAGCTGCGGCCTTGGCTGCTACGTCGGCCGTCTCATTCCCGGGCACACCTACGTGGCCAGGGACCCACAGGAAAGAAACGTGACAGCTGTCATCTGCTAGCAACTGGAGGGAGCGTTGGATCCGATACACGAGAGGATGGTGCGACAAAGGGTCCTTAAGACTCTGCAGGGCACTAAGGGAGTCCGAACAGATGGCATAGAAAGGTTGGCGGTGGCGGCAGGTGTACAAAACGGCCTGGTGGAGGGCAAAAAGCTCAGCCGTGAAGTTCGAGCACCGGTCAGGGAGCTTGTATTGGAAACGGTTGTCCTTGATGACGAAGGCAGATCCGACACCGGCAGTGCTCTTGGAACCATCAGTGTAAATAAATATGGCGTTATCGAACCGCGAACGGAGTTCGACAAGCCTCGAGCGGTATACCAAATCCGGAGTGCTCTTCTTGGGGAGCGAACTAAGTTCGAGGTGAGTGTGAACCGGGGCCTTATGCCACGGTGGCAATGGGCTTTCGCTCAACCGAAAGGTGGAAGGAAGGGTAAAAACGAGCCGCTGTAGTAGGCGGCGAAACCGAACTCCAGGTGGAAGCAAGGCAATCGCAGACAACTGATATTGGCGATCGAGTGAGTCGTCAAAAAATAATCGGTAAGATGGATGGTTGGGCATCGACCGCAGGCGGCATGCGTACCGAGACAAAAGTACGTCACGCCGAGTGGTCAAGGGTAATACAGCAGCCTCGGCATACAGACTTTCAACAGGGCTAGTATAAAATGCACCGGTCGCCAGACGTAATCCCCGATGGTGGATAGAGTTGAGACGGCGGAGAATCGACGGCCGTGCAGAGGAGTATACAAGGCTTCCGTAGTCGAGCTTCGACTGAACAATGGCCTGGTAAAGGTGAAGCAGGACGGTACGGTCCGCTCCCCATGACGTGCCACTGAGGACACGAAGGACGTTAAGGGATCGGGCACAACGGGCAGCCAGGTAGGACACGTGCGTGGACCAGCAAAGCTTACGATCCAACATGAGTCCCAAGAATTTCGTAGTCTCCACGAAAGGGAGAGCAACAGGGCCGAGATGTAGAGAGGGTGGAAGAAATTCCTTGTATCTCCAGAAGTTTATACACACAGTTTTCTCAGTGGAGAATCGGAAGCCGTTTGCGATGCTCCAGGAATATAGACGGTCAAGACAGCGTTGAAGAGAACGCTCCAAGAGGCACGTCCGCTGGGCGCTACAATAGATTGCGAAATCGTCAACAAAAAGAGATCCGGAGACGTCGGCTGAAAGGCAATCCACGATCGGATTGATTGCAATGGCAAAGAGCGCCACACTCAAGACGGAGCCCTGTGGTACCCCATTCTCCTGGCAATAGGTATCTGACAAAACAGAACCCACCCGTACCCGGAACTTGCGATCCGCCAAAAACTCTTGAATGAAAAGAGGAAGGCGGCCCCGAAGGCCCCATCTGTGCAATGTGCGGAGAATGCCCGCTCTCCAACAGGTATCGTATGCCTTCTCCAAGTCGAAGAACACTGCTACTGTTTGACGCTTCCTTAGAAAGTTGTTCATAATGAAGGTCGACAACGTAACGAGGTGATCAGCAGCAGAGCGGTGTCGACGAAAACCGCATTGGATATTAGTCAGGAGGCGGCGAGATTCGAGGAGCCAGACCAACCGAGCGTTAACCATGCGTTCCATCACCTTACAGACACAGCTCGTCAGAGAAATAGGACGATAGCTGGAAGGAAGATGTTTGTCCTTCCCTGGTTTGGGGATGGGGACAACAGTGGCTTCACGCCAACTTGTGGGAACATGACCTTCAGTCCATATGCGATTGTAGGTACTAAGAAGAAAGCACTTGCCCGCAGGAGAGAGGTTCTTCAGCATTTCAATGTGAATGGAATCGGGCCCGGGAGCAGAAGATCGGGACAGGGCGAGAGCACGGTCTAGCTCCTGCATGGTGAAGGCGACGTTATAATTTTCACGATTAGAAGAGTGGAAAGAAGGCGGCCGGGCCTCCTCTACCTGTTTGCGAGGGAGAAAGGAAGGGTGGTAATGGGCAGAGCTCGAAACCTCCGCAAAGAAACGGCCCAATGCGTTGGAAACGTCATAGGGGTCCACAAGGACTGCATTCTCCACGGTAAGGCCAGGAATCGGGGAGTGGACTTTGATGCCGGATAGACGGCGTAGGCCACGCCAAACAAACGTGGAGGGAGTAAAACGGTTAAAAGAACTAGTAAAAGCAGTCCAGCAAGCTTTCTTGCTGTCGTTCATGATACGACGACATTGCGCTCTCATACGTTTATAATGTATGCAATTCTCCAAAGTCGGGTGGCGGCGGAAGGTGCGTAAAGCACGGCACCGGGCTCTAAGCGCGTCGCGGCAGGCTGCAGTCCACCAAGAAACCTGGACACGACGTGGAGAAGAGGAAGTACGAGGTATGGAACGTTCGGCAGCTGTGAGAATAACCTCTGTGAGGTAGTCGACCTGACTGTCACAGGTGGGAAAATCCCGATCGTGAAAAACAGCCATGGTAGAATAAAGCCCCCAGTCGGCTTTAGAAATGTTCCAACTGGTGGGACGAGGAGATGGGGAATGATGCAGAATGTGGATGATACAGGGGAAATGATCACTCGAGTGCGTGTCAGAAAGTTCATACCACTCAAACCGACCGGCAAGCTGAGGAGTGCATATTGCGAGGTCTATATGGGAATAAGTGTGTGTTGTGTCAGAAAGGAAGGTTGGTGCACCGGTGTTGATGCAGACAAGATCGAGGTGTTGGAGAAGGTCCACCAAAAGGGAGCCTCTCGGACAAGGTGCCGGAGAGCCCCATAAGGGGTGGTGGGCATTAAAGTCGCCTATCAACACGAAGGGTGAAGGGAGCTGATCAACAAGGTGTAGCACATCTGCCCTAGTAAGGGCAGATGACGATGGCGAATAAATATTACAGAGGGAAAAGGTACATGTGGATAGGGTGACGCGGACGGCAACTGCCTGTAGGTGAGTATGCAATGAAATGGGATGGTAATAGACATCGTCTCGAAGTAGCATCAGAACCCATCAATGGGCTGGGATACCTTCCATGGGTGGCAAGTGAACCGCACAGAGGTGTAGTGTGGAAAGTCTGCACGATCACGGGGACGCAACTTGGTTTCCTGGAGGCAGACTAGAAGCGGGCAGTGCAATCGAAGGAGTAGTTTTAACTCCTCCCGATTAGAACGAATGCCGCGAATATTCCATTGAAGGAGCGCCATGATAAAAATGAGAGAAGAAATAAGGATAAAAACAAACTAGCAAGCGGGGTCACCTCGACGGCCGCTGAGGACCCGATTTCGAGGGAGCACTGCTATCGCTATCCAGGGGCAAAGGGTCATGGTCCATAGGTTCGACCGACGCGCCTGCCACCTCCCTTAGTTGATCAGGAGGGGCAGTTTCCGCCGCCGGTAGAGGACCGGGTGCCCGGCAGACGGAGCGACCCGGTGAAACAGAAGACGGCCGAGGCCGGCAACTGTTGGACGGCGTGACGGATGGGTCACGCCTCGGCGGGGAAGGAGAGAAACTCTTTTTCTTGTCAGCTCTTCTGGAAGAGTGACGGCGGGAAGAGGCAGTTGACGGTTGAGAAGCCTGAGAACGCAGAAAATCCTCACGGACGGGTTCCTTTTTCAAGGTTCGGGCATCTTGTTTAGGTGCTCGCGGTTTACTAGAGTTTGACGAAGACTGTACCCTAGAAGCAGCAGGAGGAAGCGGGGACGTGGAACGGGCAATCTTCGGACTGGCGGATCGCACAACTGTGTCAGCGAAAGTGAAGTCACATGTCTGGGTACTGGAATCCTTGGTAGGTCGAGTTGAGGTGAGTACCTTACTGTATGTACCCGCTGGGAGGACAGTGGGCTTTCGACTCGCCAACAACTTACGAGCGGCAGATGTTGATACCTTCTCCGTAACCCGAATTTGCTGGATTACCTTCTCATCCTTGTATACAGGGCAGTCGCGAGAGGAAGCCGCATGGTCACCGTTGCAGTTTAGGCAGTGAGGGGACGGAGGTGGGCAATCCCCCTCATGGGCGTCCCTACCACAAGTGACACACTTTGCTGCATTTGGGCAATGTTCACGGGTATGGTTGTACCTGTGGCATTGAAAACAGCGCGTTGGGTTAGGCACATAAGGGCGGACGGAGATGACTTCATACCCTGCTTTGACCTTCGACGGGAGGTCAACTCTGTCGAACGTCAAAAACACAGTACGAGTCGGTGTCAGCTGGTTATCGACCTTTTTCATTACTCTATGGACGGCTGTCACACCCTGGTCGGACATATAGGATTGGATGTCTTCATCAGACAACCCGTCAAGGGATCTCGTAAAAACTACCCCCCGTGACGAGTTGAGTGTGCGGTGCGCTTCTACCTTAACTGGAAACGTGTGCAACAACGTAGTACGTATCAGTTTTTGGGCTTGGAAGGCACTTTCCACTTCCAGCAACAATGTGCCATTGCGTTGACGTGAACAGGTTTGAACAGGGCCAGCAATTGCATCAACACCTTTCTGTATAACGAAAGGATTGACAGAATTGAAATCCTTTCCATCGGTGCGAGAGACAACCAGAAATTTAGGTACATTAGGCAGAGTCTTTTTAGGCTGAGGCGAGTCTAACTTACGTTTCTGGGTCAACGTCACGAAAGAAGATAAGGAAGTCATCGCGGAAGTGTCCCCCGTGATTACCGGCGTCTCCGATGGCGCGCTCCTTCCTAGTGGGGGCCCTCTCCGAGGGCTTACCCGCCTTAGGTGATTGTTCACACCTCAGGTCACACCTCCCAAGAACTGACGGAGGGACCAATCGGCACGTTCGGAAGGTACCAGCTCGGGTAATCACCCCTCCCTGGGCCTGGTCTTTACCAGGGGGTACGTACGTGCCCTACTTGTCTACCCGGGGCGGGGAATTACGCGTTACCCCGTCACCTGCTACGCACGATAGTGCGTGGGTCGGCCTTCAGACACGCACAGGGAGGAAAGAAGAAGAGGATAGGAAATGAAGAGAAAGAAGGAAGAAGTGTCTCAAACGCCGAAGCGGAGACTAATGAGGAGAAGAAGGCTAGGAGAGTACAAGGAGAGAAAGACAGAAAACAAAGGGTAAGAAAGGAAGGAACGAAGGAAGAAAAACCACAACAAGAACCACCGTAGCTTACGAAATATGCCCGTCTCCGGGCGAAGGCATAAACCGGGAGGGAATGTGAAGCAGCCTGGGGCAGAAGAAAGGCTGCTCCGGCTCGGGGCCCCGTGCGCGCCACACACGTACCCACAAAAGAACTGTGGGCTCCCTGGGGGGTGTTTTAGGCTATGGGGTATCTAATACAACTGAAGAGGTTACATACAAATGCATGCACTCAAGTACGTGCAATAGAGTTTTGAATTTTGGTGCTGTCCATGTTCTTCATAATTAACCATATTCCAGTTTAAAAAAAGCATTTATTAATAAAAAAAGTACAACATTATTGGCATAATACATCAATTCTACAGTTTTTTCAGTCTCCTCAGGATCGTTTGAAGCATCTGACGTCAACTGGTCGTAAAACCACATTTCGTTTTGCCGAAAATACTTCCTTTGACATCTTTAAACTTTTGGCCCTTACGCGGGAGGAGACAATCATAAGCTTGATGAAGATGGTCCATTGTTATGAGACTCGCAGGTCCTTGGTTGCAAATTTGCGCATTATCGAAGACAGTTATCTCAACGGTCCCACTGCATTGAATAATCCCAGTTCATAGAGAAATATTTTGTACTTGGTGATTACATATTTTCTTCTTTTATTGTTCGATAATGATCCGTATGGGTTCTTTACAAAAAAATCTTCAATGTGTCAAAAAAATGGAAATTAAATTTGACACACTTCAGTGACATAAAATTTGGGGCTCGTTTTTCTGATAATGCGAGCATAGTCCACTGGAAGGAAAACTCTTTTCATCTTCCTCATACACTTCTATATTACCGAACGCTCTGTCGCATGGCATAAATCTGTGGTCCGGTTCTGGGAATCTAAGAACGATCTGTTGGAGTTCTCTGAAACTAGAGGGCGGAGCTGTCTCGTTCTTGCACCAAACGAAGGAGCTTTTTTTGTATGTGATAGAATGTTCAACTCAATAGAACCAAAACTTTGAGCTGCCTCCTTATTGCACCAAACCCCACAATTGACAGAATACGTGGAAAATAAAACAGTAGAAGAGGAATGAATAGCTTTAAGAGGTGAAATAGTCAAGGCAGCAGAGGACCAAATAGGTAGAAAGGCATGACCTACTAAAAACCCTTGGATATTACAGGAAATACTAAATGTAATTGACGAAATGAGATAATAGAGAAATGCAGTTAATGAAGAAGGTAAAATGGAGTACAGACATCTAAGAAATGAGATTGACAGGAAGTGCAAAATGGCTAAGCAGGAGTGACTAAAAGCCAAATACAAATCTGTAGAAGAATCTATAACTACAGGAAAAACAGATACCGCCTGCAGGAAAATAAAACATAAATGGAGACAAGAAAAATAGTTGTATGAATATCAAGAACTCAGATGGAAAACCAGTTTTGAGTAAAGAAGGGAAAGCTGAAAGGTGGAAAGTATAGAGAGGGACTCTACAAAGGAAATGAACTTACAGACAATATTGTAGTAAGGGATGAGGAAATAAATGAAAATGAAATAGGAGATATTATACTGAGAGAAGAATTTGACAGAGCCCTGAAAGACCTAAGTCGAAACAAGGCCCTGGAGTAGATGACATTCTCTCAGAGCTACTGAAGTTTCTGGGAGAACCATCGATGACAAACCATTTCACCTGGTCAGTAAGATATGTGAGGCAAGCAAATACCCTAAGACTAAATGTAAAATGTAATAATCCCTATTCCGAAGAAATCAGACGTAGACAGGTGGGAAAATTACAGAACCATCTGTTTAATAAGTCATGGTTGCAAAATTTTAACACGAATCATTTACAGAAGGATGGGAAGGCTGATAGATGCTGACATCGGGGAAGATCAGTTAGGATTCAGGAGAAATGTAGGAACACGGGGCATCTTACGACTTATTTTAGAAGATTATTAAGGAAAGGCAGACCTACATTTCTATCTTTTGTAGATTTGGATAACGCTTTTCACAATGTTGATTGGAATATATTCTTTCTAATTCTGAAATCATCAGAGGTAAAATATAGAGAACGGAAGATTTTTTACAACTTGTATATTAACCAAACAGCAGTTATTAGAGTTGAAGGACATGAAAGGGATGCAGTGCTTGGGAATGAAGTAAGACAGGTAGCCTTTCAAAAATGTTATTCAATGTGTACGTTAAGCAAGCTATAAAGGAAAGCAAGGAGAAATTTGGAGAAGGAATTTGAAGTTCACGTTGAAGAAATAAGAACATTTCGTTTTGCTGATGACATTGTAATTCTGTCAGATACAGCAAAAGACCTGGAAGAGCAGTTCAATGGAATGGACAGTGTGTTGAAGAGAGCGTAGGGTAGGGTGGTACAAATTCGATATAGGTACAATTCCGATCGACATAATTTGTCAGTTTCATAGTGTTGGTAGCACTTGCCTTTGTGTGGCGTTGTAATGCAGCAGGTTTCTACGACTCCTCCTGTCTTTTTCAAGAATACACCACTTTGTGCTACGGAGATATACATTTTTTTCCTGTTAGAGGTAAGTGAAGCTACTTAGTCTAATGCGCTCTTATAAATTTAATAGTTAAGGGTGAGTGGATTCGCTGCCAAAAATGCAGTGTTTAGTACCACGAAGAATGCGTTAGTGACCGAGGAAAATTGTGTTTTTTGTGCGGAAGATGCTAGTGATCAAAATTTGACTAGGAAGTGATCACAATTGTACCTAGTGTGGTACATCTTCGATCGATTTTTCTCAATTCTGTAATCTTTTTTTGTGTTTATACCAACATTTATACTTGTCTAATATTTGTGTTACATATTCATTAAACATCCAAGAACAAACTCCATAGTTAAAATTATTTCTTTTCGCAGTATATTTCCAGTTATAACACGATTTGTTCGAAATGATCGCAATTGTACCATCTTATCCTACAAAATGAACATTAACAAGGGGTAATGGAATGCAGTATTAGAAAATGAGGCGATTCTGGAGGAATTAGATTAGGTAACGAAACAATAAATGTGACAGGTGGTATTTGGTACTTGGGTAGTAAAATAACATACAACGGGCGCCGTACAGAGGATATAAAATGCAGAATGGCAATGGAAAGAAAAGCATTTTTGAAAAATAGAAATTTGCTAACATCGAATATTAATTTAAGTGTAAGGAAGGCATTTGTGTGGGGTATTGCCTTGTATGGGAGTGAAAAATGGACGATAAATAATTCAGACAGAAGGAGCATAGAGGCTGCTGAAATGTGGCGCTACAGAAGAATGCTAAAGATTAGGTGGGTAGATCGCGTAACTAATGAAGAGGTACTGAACAGAACTGGTGAGAAAAGGAATTTTTGGTATCCCTTTACGAATAGAGGAAATCGAAAGGTAGGACACATTCTTAGACATGAAGGAATCGTAAATTTAGCATTGGAGGGAAGTGCGTGGGAGGGAAAACTCCCCGAGGACAACGAAGAGACGAATATAGTAAGCAGATTCAGACGGATTGGGTTGCCTTTTCATGAGGGAATGAGGAGGCTTGTTTAGGATAAATTAAGATGGAGAACTGCATCACACTAGTCTCCGGACGGAAGAACACAACAACAACAACAGTGTTTCCGGAAGTGCAGCTTTAACCAGTCACAGAAAGGTAACAAAGCAAAACAGAAACGTGAAACCTTCAAGAAATGAAACAGTAATTACGTATTCAGCGAAATTCGATGCGGCTTCCACTTGTGTCTCTACACGCATCTAAAAATTATTCTAGTCCATACACGCTGAAGGACAATAAGCTGCTCGTATTGCCTCCTTTCAATGGCCCATGACGTTGATATGGACAATGTACACACGTTTCTTCACGTAACCTTAAAAATTCAAGGAGTTCAAGTCAAGGGATCGAGGTAGTCATGTTTTAAACCCTCCCCTAATATACATCGCTGAGGAAATGTATCCACAGATTGGCAACAATACCTTGTTCATCTTAAATTTGTGCATTCCATACGGTTGCAATATACATATGTAGTTGAAACTTCCTGGCAGATTAAAATTGTGTGCCGGAACCGGGACACGAACCTGGGACCTTTGTCTTTCGCGGGCAGGCGCACTACCGACTGTGCTATCCCGACACGACTCACGATGCCGCCTCACAACTTTACTTCCGCCAGTACCTCGTCTCCTACTTTCCAAACTTCACAGAAGCTCTCCTGCGAAACATAGGTAGTTGTTTGACGTCACCGTTTGCTCCGCGAAGTAAATTTATCCTGCATGGAGGCAGTAATACCCTTAGGGAATGACAGCGTTGTCCTATTGGAAAATGAATGGCCCATTTTTCCTTCATTGAAATGGTCCGTTGTAGTAGGCCTACTTAATACCTCATCTTTAGGAAGATCACAGAATTTTTGCTCTTTAACTAAGCAAACTTTAATTTCTTCTCATTCCTTTAGACTCGTTCCTATCCACAACATTACTACAAGCCAGGGATGCATTGAAAAAGGTTTTTTCTGGACGAGCCAACCCACCAAGCGACCTGAGAGATCTACGCCGAATCGCAGTTGATGAGTGGAACAATCTGGACCAACAGTCTCTTGATGATGTAGTGGGCAGTTTGCCACGACGAATACCGGCACGCATCAGCGTAAGAGGGAATCTTACCGTGTGAATGTTGCAGTCTGGAACACAATTTCACAATCTCTGCGTCCTTTCCACCTGTCAATTTCTGTTTTCATAAGCAATAAATAGATATATAATGTTTCGTATAGCTTCATTTTTTTTTCCTTATGGGTCTTAACTACGGGGTCATCAATCTCTAAACTTACAAAGTACTTATGAACTAGCTTATACTAAAGACGGCACAAACAACCATGCCCGAGGGGGGGATTCGAACCCCCGACTGCAGCGGCCATCAGACCGTGACTGGCACCCCGCAGACCACTCGGCCACCGCGGCAGGCGCTTCATTTTTATGTAAAGGTACACGAGCCCCTCGAATTGCTGTGATGTAACACTTCTTTATGTGTATACGAAACATCTGCATGTTCAAACTTCGAGCAATTTTAACAATAGCACTTACTTGCAAAGGGACTTCCTAAGATCCTGTGTAGTGAATTGGAAATTTTCAAACGTATCGACAGTTTCAGGGCATTCAGCGGCAAAGATCAAAATTTGTGCTGGACCGGGATTCGAACCCGGATATCAGGTTTCGGGCCAGCGGTCGCCTTAACCAATTAGGCTAACCAGGCTCGATTCCGTTCCTGCCCAAATGCTCAACTTTAGCACACTAAGATCGTAGCATCATCTGCTTATTGCTTCCTCTTTCTCGTAGCCTATACTGGATTCCAACAAAGGATCGAGCGTAGTTAGTTGCATATTGGGACACATATACAATATCATTCATATGGTGTCTGTTTTGGGCCGATGTAGAGATGTCATACCGAGACCAGGGAAATCCCTGTGGCGACTCGCTCTCGCCTCTGGTCTGCAGAAGAATGCCAGAAGGGCACATGGTGGGCCCAGTGTCGTGAATATGTGGGGTTTCGTTCGGTTTCTCACAACCAATTTTTACCAAGATAGCAAGACGTCTAAACCATCAAAAATTCCTTCCAAGGTTCACGGGCATCGCGTCGGATCGTATTGTAGAAACTGCACAATATTTCCACGAGGCAGCTGCTTCAGGTGCTAACTAAACTGCTGATTGCTGTCCCCTTGCCTATATACTGTGGCTGGCTAGAAAAGCGCAGGCGTGAAGACGGTGGTGGGGGCAATGACATCATTGTAGGCGAATCATAGATGATAACATGTAGAGACCTCTGGTGGTCTCCGCGTACACGACGCGGGAAAGCCCGGCCGCAAGTGGCGGTCCCAGCGCGCGATTGCGGCTAGTGTGGCGCGCAGTTTAAATGCTCTCGCTTCGGTGGCCCGTCTGCAGCGACTCGCTGGATACGTCTGAATGCGGCCGACGATGCCTTAGGACCGCCAATGCTGGTTCCCATGCCTTGCTAAGCTGAAAGCCCGTGTCTCTATTAATCAGGTCGTTCGAAATACGTATTTCGACTACTTCTTTGGAGTCCCAGTACGTAGATGCAGACGAGAGGATCTTCGTCTCTTCACAGTGCATGCTATGCCCCGTGTCCAAACAGTGCTCGGCGACAGCAGACTTTCCTGGCTGACCCAGTCTCATGTGTCCCTTGTGTTCAACGCATCTATCTTTGACAGCGCGACATGTCTGTCCAATGTATGATTTTCCGCACTGGCATGGGATTTTATATATGCCTGGTTTCCTCAGACCTAAATAGTCTTTGAAGGGGCACAGCATCGTTTTTACTCGTGCTGGAGGACGGAAGACTCATTTGTTATTATATTTCTTGAACAACTTGTCAATCTTGAAGGATACGCCACCAACGTAAGGCAGAAAAACCAATTTTTTCGAATCCTCTGTTTATTTTGGCACCTCTCCAGGTCTTGCGCGAGGTGGTTGTAGCGCATTTCGGATCTGCTTCTCAGAGTATCCATTCTGGAAAACACAGAGCGAATGTGGTTGAGCTCTGCTGGTAAGCTCTCTTGGTCTGATATTATTCTAGCCCTGTGGACAAGGGTCAAAAATTGTTTATCCGAATTTTATTCTTTATTGTTAAATAGGATTTCGAGCTGTATACAGAGCATTTAGCTGTGTAGATTTCTACCTCGAACTTAGTTTTACAGAGAAGAAGAAAGTTGTATTTGTTGCCTACTACGATTAGAATTATACTCCGTAATCTGTACCGTCAAGAGCTTTGTAAATTCTGAACTAGACCGTAGTCTGACATTCAAAGATCACTGTCTAAAAGTATCTGCCAGAAATAGCATCATGCGCACTGGGACCACTTGGGGTTCACAGCCTAACGTGCTCCGTACATCGGCCTTGACACTGTTTCTCTGCAGCAGAATACGCAGCATCAGTCTGGCGCAGCTCCACACACGATACACAGTTGGATAAGCTTTGAATGAGACTGGACGGATTCTGACTGGCTGCCTGCGGCCCTCATCAAAGTCTAACAAATCGTGGGAATAGCGCCACCTGTTATACGCAGACAAACGGCAACAGAAATCGAAAAAAGAAGTAGAAAACCGACCCTAGACATCCCCTGTTCGGTCATGAAGCACAGAGACATAGGCTGAAGTCACGAAGGAGCGTCATGAACACAACAAAAGCTATTCCGACAGCACCTGGAACTCTTCGAACTGAGCTCTGTGAACACTCACTGATCGAAAGAGGTAGGGACAACACCAAAGAGGAACCTGCAGCGGGCTTCCACCTGGCATACGCGACTTGTAAGGCGTTAAACAGACTAATGAATGGAGTGTCGCGGTGAAAGGGGATTTTAAGGAAGTGGAGCTTCGCCACAGAAGAGAAATTGTGTGAGCGTGGCGACCCACAGGACCCACATCTACTGGTGTGCAGGAACCTGCCCCATCCTTGCTCCATACAAGATCTCTATGCAGCAATTGATAAGGCCATTAAAACAGCGGAATACTGGAGCTCGCGATCCATTTAAGCGAATGCCAAATGTGTCTTGCATTACTATTACCTCAGTGACTTGTATTGCTGTACTATACTTTTACTTACTGAGCTACGTTGTAATTATTTTGTTTATCTAAGTCCTGGACACGTAAAGTAAATAATAATGTCATTAAACAACTTTCCTCACTGATCCCGCATTCATGATTGAGATAGACTTACCCATTCACTGTCAATGACTGCAATTCCCAATCAAGGTTTCGATTGTATTAACAATTAATAAGGCTCTTGGTCAAAGCTGGGGGGGGGGAGGAGGGTGGTAAGAGGCAGCCTGTATGTGCAATGTAATAGGATGTTTCAATGATATAGTCTTCTATTTATGCTTAAGTGAAACTTTGCTCAGATTATTGAGAATCCCTTTTGAGTAGTTCCCCAGATTTAAGTTGGTAGAGTAGTGCGTCAAGTTCCTATACAGTCATGTGGCGCATTGCTTGCATTGCTTGAACATATTCCACACGGGATTCATTGTTAATTATAAATGTGTATCGAGGCGCATTTCCTATGATCCTGGCGGATCCAGGATTTAGTTTTGGGGGGGGGGGGGAGCCTTGTGCTAATAACCTGGTACTTGTTTGGTGGGGAGGGGAGTCTGAGCCCCCTAGCCTCCGGATTAGCTACTTCTTATGATTTGTACAACGGTTTTCTGTACGACATGCAGGAGGCGCACACATATTAGAGCTGAATGATTGATGCTTTCCAGTCATGTGCCAGGATTATCGGCGATGTTCTTGTGTTTCGTTGAAATTGTGGAGGTTACGCAATGGGGACCCTAAACCGCTGATTTCAGGTACTTCGACTTCAGTGCATTTTGTGTGGCTGCTGATCATAGTTGAAAATTCTATTTGTTAGTTCAGCGTTAGGGGGCATACGAAATGATCGGCGAAACCAGCGATACTGAGCTACTTTGGAAGGTAACATGGGAGAAACACAGCATAATGGCTAAAAAAAAAAAAATATATATATATATATATATATATATATATATATAAAAGAAAGAAAGAAAGAAAGATAAGGTCTTGAGAGGTTGGTGGTTATTTGTACATGATACCTTTGGGCGCTGACTTGGCGATAGTCCACCACCAAAACACTTTATAAAAGCAAAAGTCTCCCAGTCCCGATTGTATTCCAATTAGATTCCTTTCAGAGTATCTGATGCAATAGCCCCATACCTAGCTATCATATACAACCGCTCGCTCAGCGAATGTTCCGTACGCAAAGACTGGAAAGTTGCACAGGTGACTCCAATATTCAAGAAAGGCAACAGGAGAGATCCGAAAAATTACAGGCTTATATCATTGACGTCGGTTAGCAGCAGTATTTTAGAACATACACTTTCCTCAAATATTATGAATTACTTCGAACCGAACGACCTATTGACCCATAGTCAACACGGATTCGGAAAGTATCGTGCTTATGTAACAAAACTAGCTCTTTATTCAAATGATGTGATGAGTACTATCGAAAAGGGATTTCCAGAAGGCTTTTAACACTGTACGTCCCAAGCGTCTTCTAATCAAATTGCGTACTTCTGGAATATCGCCACAATCGTGCGATTGGATTCGTGATTTTCTGTGAGAAAGCACACAGGACGTTGTAATTGACGGTAACTCATCGAGCAGAAGTGATATCTGGCGTTCCTAAAGGAAGTGTTATAGGGCCCCTACAGTTCCTTATTTTTTTACAAACGATTTAAGAGACAAACCGACTAGCTCTTTTAGCCTGTTCGCTGATGATGCTGTCATTTATTGCTTAGTAAAGTCACCAGAAGATCAAAACCAGCTGCAAAATGATTTAGATATCTGCATGGTGCAAAAATTGGTAGTTGACCCTTAATAATGATGAGTGTGAAGTCATCCAAATGATCACTGAAATAAATGCATTAAATTTTTTTTTCTCGATAAATGAGTCAGATCTACAGGCTGTCAATTCAACTAAATACTTAGGAATAACAATTACGAGCAATTTAAATAGGAAGAACACATAAAAAAATATTGTAGGGAAGGCGGACCAAAGACTAGCTTTCATTGGCAAAACAGAAGATGGAACAGTTCTACTAAAGAAACTGCCTGCACTATCCTTGTGAGTCCTACTTTGGAGTACTGCTGCGCATTGTGGGGTCCACGCAGGTGGGACTGACTGACGATTTAGATCAGATAAGGACAGCTCGTTTTGTGTTATCGCGATAGAGGAAATGATGCACTAGTTGGGGTGGAAATTATTAAAAGAAAGACGTTATTTGTTGCGGCGAGATCTTTTTGTGAAATTTCTTTCACCAACTCTCTCTTCCGAATGCGAACGTATATTGTTACCACTCACCTACACAGGGTGACATGATCATCATAATAAAATAAGGGAAATCAGATCAAAAACAGATATTTAGGTGTTCCTTTTTCCCTTGGCTATTAAAGAATGTAACTATAGAGAAATATTATAGACGTGCTTCGATGAACCCTCTGCCATGCACTTCAATGTGACTTGCAGAGTATCGATGTAGACATACAGGGTGTTACAAAAAGGTACGGTCAAACTTTCAGGAAACATTCCTCACATACAAAGAAATAAACTATGTTATGTGGACATGTGTCCGGAAACGCTTAATTTCCATGTTAGTGCTCATTTTAGTATTTCTCTTTAAATGTAAATTGAAATAATTCGTGCATTCCAACGTTATCAAATTGTAAATTTTTCACAATCAACATGTGTGGGCTAACGAGAATCCGCACGCAATTGTGCAATTACGTCATCAACACAGATTTTCTGTGAACGTTTGGGCAGGAATTGTTGGTGATGTCTTGATTGCGCCTCATGTTCTTCCACCTGAGCACTGGAGCACATTATCATGATTTCATACGGGATACTCTACCTGTGCTGCTAGAACACATGCCTTTACAAGTACGACACAACATGTGGTTCATGCACGATGGAGCTCCTGCACATTTCAGTTGACGTGTTCGTACGCTTCTCAACAACAGATTCGGTGACCGATGGATTGGTAGAGGCGTACCAATTCCATGGCCTCCACGCTCTCCTGACCTCAACCCTCTTGACTTTCATTTATGGGGACATTTGAAAGCTCTTGTCCACGCAACCCCGGTATCAAATGTAGAGACTCTTCGTGCTCGTATTGTGGACGGCTGTGATGCAATACGCCATTCTCCAGGGTTGCATCAGCGCAACAGGGATTCCATGCGAAGGAGGGTGGATGCATGTATCCTCACCAACGGAGGACATTTTGAACAGTTCCTGTTAACAAAGTGTTTGAAGTCACGCTGGTACGTTCTGTTGCTGTGTGTTTCCATTCCATGATTAATGTGATTTGAAGAGAAGTAATAATATGAGCTCTAACATGGAAATTAAGCGTTTTCGGACACATGTCCACCTAACATTTTTTTCTTTGTGTGTGAGGAATGTTTCCTGAAAGTTTGGCCGTACCTTTTTGTAACACCCTGTAGATGTAGATGAAGAATGGAGAGCAATGTGTGACAATCGCTGGTAATTGTGCTAGTTGCCAGAAAAAACTTTAAACAAATTTCGGCCGCATGTACCAAGATGGAAGCCGCCGGGCAATAGGTCAATATGAGCCTACCAAACTATCAAAAATTTGTCGTATGAGGAATCTCAGACTACAGCAGAATAAGGAAGATGATGAGAGGGCCATTCCTTAGCACAACAGAATGTCTTAAAGGGTAAAAATTAAACAGTTATAAATTATTTGTGTCTAAATATTACCCCGAGATTGCTATAAGAAGCAAAAGGAAACAATAGCAAGCCGTATAAAACGAGTCAGAAAGTGCGGGGTAAAACAGGTATGAAAACAAGTGCCTCTCTAGGTGGCACTCCTCCAACTTTTGATTCAATTTAGGCAGGCAGTTACAACGTGATCTTCAGTGTCAGGCAGGATGCGGCCAAGGCAGGTGAAGCAACAATGTTTCACCTTGCGTCAAGAGCTACGAAATTATTGGTACGACAATATTAGAAAACTTTTCTTGCACCTTGGCGACTCAGGCAAAAATTCGCTGAATGATATCTGGAAAATCGCAGAAGGTGTGAGATTATATTTCAAAAGAAATGCATTACACGAGAAGAAGAAAACCGTTGAGCTGTCGGCCAACTGGTACGTTTGGAACCAGCTCTCAGGATCGTTGTCAGGTCGATGCGACGGTTAGCTGGAGATGCAGAACAGCCTTCCGTGCCTTTCTGCCGCTTCCGGTGGGCGTGAGCTGCTCTGAGCCGCTGCCTACCTGCCACTGGTCGACCTGTCCCTGTCTCGCCCTCTCATCCTACATCTCGTGCGTATTTTCGCCAACGGACTACTGCTCATTTAAAACACCAAACGGTCGAGCGTTTTATGGCGGGCACATTGTGTACCGACATACAATATCCTACTCAAAATTATCCAAAATTGAACTGGGAATTACACGAGTTGTTGGTTAGAGAAAGTAGCTAGTATGCCTACTCATCAAAACAAGAAAAATAAGTACTATAATCATGGGTCCGGAAACGCATGTTTTCTGAGAAAATCATGTATTTATAGGGGCTCGTCCGAACTAAGAAACTTCTACCTGTTGGTGATAAACGGAAGACTCGAACTAGGCAGCTGTCCCCAAAGTGCCCCTGAGTGGCAACTTTTACCTGCTCCGGCTAGACTGACAGGCAAAGACGAACTGGACAGCTCCGACCTGCTCCTGGCAGATAGACTGCACAATCTCGCAAAATGCTTCCAAATCTAAATTTAAAAATTACGCAACCTCTCCCTCTGTTTGTAGAGTTCTTAAGAAATAATGTCAATACTGTGCCAAGGAACAATATATAAAACAGACAAATTATATACAGATACAAAGATTTTATTACAAATTTCACATACAAAAATATTTGCAGAAAACAAATGCATTCAGTTTGCCTCATATTCTGCTCGCGGCTGCTTGGCACACTTTACAAAGTCTTACTTGCAAATTTCACCATTCCTAAGAAATTCTAATTTCTGTTGCAGGAAAGCGTGCCCTTTCCTGGTTTTTTAGTCCGTTTGGATGGTGATATTTTTTGCTGAGTTGATTCTTATTTAAGTATCAGTTTGTTGACGCCTCAGACTTTTCTAGAAATGAAAGATGTTTGTGTGGTGAGCACAAGTCTGAAGTGCGCGCCACGTACTTTCGCCGCGCGCCGCCATGCACGCACGGCGCGGCGTTCTTACGACGTCAGACACTAGCGCCCTCTGCTACAACTCCGCTCGTGGCCACCACTGAACTGCATCGGCCACTTGGAATTAGGACAGGCACTAGGACTCATCAGTGGGCAGGCCTCTATCTAGTTCAACTATATATCAGCATTCTACAGTCTTGAAACTTGTAAAAGTTAAATATTATCCTATTTCTACGAAATATACAACTTGTTCTAATCTAGCTTAGTGTTTTTAGTTTCTGCTGTCCCACTGGCTGGTCACCTCAGACTCTGTACCCGCACACGCGTGCATCCTATTTTCCTGTGTCGGTCACTCTCTACTCGGACACCGACACCTAGGACAACCGGCGGAAACCAGACACAAAAGTGGCGACGAGGATGGGATACAAAAGTTTGAGTGAGAAGATTCACATGAAACATTGAATCGGGAATGAAAGCTTTCGCAAACGTTAGTCGTCCTCCACAAAGAAGCGCAGTCTGCTGTCCAAACATTTGAAGGAAAGACTGCATCTTCTTCATCAATGTAGTTTATGTAATCCGCAAATTTTGTGCTTTCGTCTTGTGGTTGTATGCTCGTCAGATCAGCAAAACCATCAGAAACATCTTGAGGATTTAAACAGATAAGCCCAAAGATTTAATGCAGCCAATGGCCTCTTTCATTATCCTTATCTTTGTAGATCGAAACCAAACCAACATATTGTGTTTTTCGTGCGTGGTCGTCTCTTCCAAACGCGAAAATATGTGTTCTCTGTCTACTGTGAACGTTCACCGCAGCATTGCCATCCACGTTCATCCGTAGTTACAACTCTTCTATAAGGTTTGAATTTATAGCCGTCACATATCAAATGTGTATTACTACGATCACTAATAAAAGGTTTCAAATCGTGACTTTCTGCCGTATTATTCTCTTCCATGACTAAAGTGAAGTACAAAACGAAACACAGATGTCAGCGAGCTGGTGTCATTCACAGGACTGACGAGTTGAGTGAGGGCCAGGAACGCCTTGGGTCGGACCGTCCTGCAAGCTTCCAGCGGAAGTTGCCCAGTTCGAGTCTGGGATTGTCCTTTCCAGAATACCCTTCTAGTGGCCACTAAAAGTTGCCTAGTTCGCGTCTGCCCATTCATAGACGTTCATTCAGTGGCAACGCAAACCTCTGCCAGTCGGCGTAAAGCCGTCGCTACACGAAGAGTGTATCTGAATGTGTGCGATCAACGTGTCGAGTCCAACGAGCGGCTGAAGGTTCGGTGACGACGCGGCTTGTGCATACGAGACGTGTGTCTCAACGAGCTACAAGCGATCTTAACGCGCGCCAGCGACAACTGGCGGCATCTGATCGTGTAATAACACGGTTTACTAAATGAAAGGAATGGAATTCCTGATTTACCTATATTACAACACATATTTCCGCGCTTGTGGATATGTTCGTCATGTCCTGTGATACAGACCTACATAAGTAACAATGAAATATCAATGAACATAAAACTCTTAGAATAATTGCATGTTAAGTCAAAAAGTACAACGAATTATAAAAGTTTCATGACAAACTGTACGATATAAAAGTATTTATTTATTTTTTCGTGTCCAGAACACCATCCTTTACAGTCTAGTTTGAGTCCGTGTAGTAAATTTTAAAATTTAGATATTTCTTGCCCATTAATCAGCCACGCAGATGGCCTTGTCATTAGCTAGCTGTAAATCCAGAGGGGTACAGCATGTGCTGAGGTTTGGGCACGTCAGTAAGTGGTCGTCTGTCTGGACATTCCCACAGTCGCCCCGTCGAGGTAGCCCCATCTTGAACGGTTGAACTTGCAATTTGAGACCCCAGTCCTCAGCCTGTTGAGAGCCTTCCAGGTTGTAAAGGGTTTTGTTACCTCCAGCTGAAGCCTCCTCTCTTCGAAAGTGACATCAATTGGCTCTGATGTCCAAAGAAAGCTCCTTCTTGAGCGAAGCCGCCTAGTCTGTTGTTGATGCCCATGGTGGCGATTGCCTGTCAACTGTTTTTTCCTCTCCACCTCGGCAGCTACTTGCCACCGTATGCTATGGGGAGCTATTCCTATGAGAGGGTAGATCTTCTCTGTCGGCGTGGGTCTCAAGCACCCCTATATGATCCGGGCTGACTCATTTACGCCGGCCGCGGTGGCCGAGGAGACTGAGGCGCTCCAGTCACGGTCTGCACGGCCGCTACGGTCGGGGGTTCGAATCCCCCCTCGGGCATGGATATTTGTGCCGTCCTAGTTCGTAAGCAGTTCATAAGTAGTTTGTAAGTTTAGGGACTGATGACCCCGTAGTTAAGTCCCATACACTATACAAACATTTGAACATTTGAACTCATTTACGGCCACGTCGATATGTTTCGCGTGGGCCGAATTCTTCCACACAGCTCGCCGAATGGCAGAGGTTTGCATTGCCATTGAATAAACGTCTATAAATGGGCAGACCCGAACTGGGCAACTTTTAGTGGCCATTAGAAGGGTACTTTGGAAAGGATAGTTAATCACACACTTGAACTGGGCAACTTCCGCTCACAGCTAGCAGGATGGTCCGTCCCAAGCCGAAGCACTTGTGGGTCAGCACCCCAGTTTGTGTTCGTCAGTTTACGATGATACTATCCTCGTGCTGACCTTTCTCTTTGTGTCTAAACAGTGATTTTTAAATGACAGAGTTCTATCCAAATTCACCCCTAGGTATTTGGGAGCGTAGCAGTGCTTCAGCTCTTGGCCTTTCCAGCTTACAAGGAGTTTTCTCTAAGCTTCCTTATTCCTCAGATGGAAATTGCAGACTTGCGTCTTAGCTGGGTTGGGTTTCAAATGGTTCTGGTGATAGTAACTGGATATACAAGTAGAATACGCATTTACATAAGAAAATATTGTTCCAACAGTCTCGCTTTTTAGTTATAGGTCATTCATCCTCGATCAGTTTTACTATTCAGTAGCAGAATCTTCAGACCGTATAAAATACAAGACGTGAAACAGTAAAGAGCATATTTTACTCCAAGTAAGGTGTGAACTGTCCTGTTCATGAAACGAATCCAACAAACTCACTCCTCAGAAGATGCACACTTACGTTTACACAGCATCGAGTATTATACAGTATACTTGTATGAAATTAATAGGAAAGTATTTGAGCCTATCAGAAAACCGAATATGAGAAAAAAGAAGTATTCGCCTACGGTAAGTGCTGAACCAGCACCGCGAGATATTTTTCTTTCCCGAGTCCACAGCTTTACTGCCTACGGCACGGCAGTTGAGGGTCCAACAAAACCTAGACGTAGATTGAGTCACGTGTTATACACCACAGGTAGACATCTCGGGTGTTGACACGTATTACAACAAATTATATAAAGAACAATTCGTTCTGACGGATCTTCAGTGTGCTTTGAAACGGCAGATTTCTGCAATAAGGATTTTTTTAAATCGTGTGTAATAGGTTTCCAGTCATTTATTCCAACAAATAGTACCTGTAATGACCGGATTTCGAAAGATTCCGAATTAACTCAGTTACACTTGCTTTAAAATGACATATATTCATAAGACATAAGTTATATATATAAAACCCATCCAATACTTCTATTGACGGCCAATATGTCGATTTCATCTCTCTACCGAAAAGAGCTGTGATGTGCGAACAGGGTCTCGTCTTCAATGCGTACAACAACTGCTACAACAACAACAACCGAGTATACCTCACAGGGAGGTTACGCTATCTTTCTCTGATGTCTCCTGGTGTTACAGGAGTCACAAAATACAAAGAAATTGGGGCTTGGCTAAAAGAGACCAATGTGAATGGGGAGAATCACAGACGAATAAACATTTACTCATGTGCCCAAGGATGGAAGTTGTTTGGACAATGGGTGTTCTATTTTTATGCAATGACAAAGCCGAGTTTTGGAAGAAGAAAAGGTTACATGTTCTCACCCTGACACGAAAAGTAAGGTAAGTACCTCAAAGGGTGCGGCATCCTTAAGCAGTCCACACACGGAGCGTGTATCTGAGCGAGTGTGGTCAATGTGGGGAGTTTCTGACGTCACAATGTGCGAACTGCACGTTGGGCAGGCTTTCCAAACTTGTGGGGCAGTATCAACCATGACAGATGTTCTCAACGTGCCACTGATCGATCACCGATATAGTGGGAGAACGCCACAGACGTCACACCACATGGCAATTCTGAAAAATGTTCAAATGTTTGTAGAGCTCACGGGACTTAACTACGGGGTCATCAGTCCCTAAACTTATAAACTACTTATGAACTGGCTAATACTAAGGACGGCACAAATATCCATGCCCGATGGGGGGATTTGAACCCCTGATCGTAGTGGCTGTGCAGACCGTGACTGGCGCGCCACAGTACGCTCGGGCACCGCAATTCTGAAATTTAGAGGTTTTAGTGTTCTCATACTGCTGCGGTTAAAGCTTACGGTCTATGACAAAATGGCGCTATAGTGAACTGGAAACTGTGTTGTATTGGACAATCATGTGAACCTCTACCGCCAGCGTAAGTGGTGTGTCCACGTCAGTCTGTTGTACTGTTACGTAATCATCGCAGTAAATGGATCGATTAGTTTACAGAGTCATTAAAGGAGATATCGTGTTTGCAAGTGTCCTTGTAACCTCTGAGAATGAAGTTGTCCGCTTTTTTCTTTATGTGCAAATAAGGACTTGTAACACTTACGAAAGGAATGGTAACGTCCTCACAGCCACGTAAAGAGAAAATCGGGTGTAATGTGGTCCTAACCGACAGGGTCTACAGACAGGCTACATGCTGCGGTCCGTGAATGCCAGTACTACTGACTGAACCAGTTTCCAGCAAACAATGCGAAGCGATACCCACAAAATAAACATTAGTGTACATTACAAAAGAACATAGCTCTGAGCGGCACACAATGCTGCACGTCCTTATCCGGTCGTACGGAACAGGAACTGAACAATAACCCACTGGATGCATGTGCAGGCCTATAACTAGCCACGATTTATGTTTTTTTTTTTTTTTTTTTTTTTTTTTTTTTTTTTTTTTTTTTTTTTTTTTTTTTTAAATCATACACAGCATCGGAAAGCTAAGGGGCCGAAGAAGCGTTGACTTTCGACTGAGCAGGGGGTGAAGTTCTAGCACGATGTGGTCCCGCGATATGTATAATGACTTATTACGCGAAGATGGCTTACAGGACGTCTGTTTGTTAGGTTAATTAAAAATGGAGTGGGTAGAATAGGAGAAAAAAAGATCAAATAACGTTCAGGAGGCGGGAAAAGAGAGGAGAAAGATTATCTCATTGAGACCGAACATTGGAGATAAGTGGATGCTGCATCATGACAATGTCCCGTGTTACACGCTACTTCACTAAAAGGCTGAGGAATACATATATATAAAAAAAAAAAAAAAAAAAAAAAAAAAAAAAAAAAAAAAAAAAAAAAAAAAAAAAAAAAAAAAAAAAAAGAGCGTAATTTCTTATAACAAAAGGCATTTTTGTTCTACGGCTCCCGATTTTATCTCTGTGTGTCACAGTGACTCTTACTTCCCGGAACTAAAACATGTCTTAGGCTGACATTTTCGCTCTCTGGAGAACAAGGAATGTTAAGAGCCGTACTAGCTGAAACCTTGCACAGGTCATTCTCATATTCCAGAAAGGCAATAGGAGTGATCCGCAAAATTAGAGGCCTACGTCGTTGACGTCATTTTGCAACAGGATTTTAGAACATACTCTTTTCTCACACATTAGGAATTTCCTCGAAGAGACCGACCTATTTACCCATTGTCAGAAAGTTTCGTTCTTGTGAAACACAGCTAGCTATTTACTCATATGATGTGATGAGTGCTGTCGACAAAGGATTTCCAGAAGTTTTGGGCACTGTACGTCACAAGCGGCTTCGAATGAAATTACTTGCTTATGGAATATCGCCTAAGTTGTGCATTTGGACTCTTGATTTTCTGTTAGAAAGGTCACTGTACGTTGTAATTAACGGAAAGTGCTACAGAGCCACTACTGTTCCTTATCTTGATAAACGATTTAGTAGACAATTTGAGCTGCTCTCTCAGACTGTTTGCTGATGATTCTGTCACTTATCGGTTTGTAATGTTACCAAATGCTCCAAAGTAGCTGCAAAATGAAGATATCTGCATGGTGCAAGAATTGGTAATTGACCCTAAGTAATGATGAGTATAGTCATCCGCATGAGCACGTTAAACTTCATTTATACGATAAGTCAGTCAAATCTACAGGCCATAAATTCTACATTCAACAAAATGCCTATGAATATTGTGAACAAGTGAAATTGTAAAGAAATCATAGAAAATATTTTAGGGAATGCGAACTAAAGGCTACGTTTCATTACCAGAACACTTAGAAGTTGCAACAGTTCTTCTAAAGAAGATGCCCACAGTACACGTGTGTGTCCGGTTTTGGAGTATTTCTGCGCATTATGGGGTCTCTATCAAGTGCGACAGAGCGAGGTTGTAAAGAAAGTAGAGAGAAGGACAGCTCGTTTTGTATCATCGCGATATAGGTGAGAGAGTGTCACGGAAATGATACACGAGTTGTGTGAAAGAAAGTAGTTATTCATTGCGACGAGATAGATTTGTGAACTTTTTTTCAACAACTTTCTCTTCCAGATGTGATCATGCTAGCACCCACCTACAAAGGGAGACATGATCATCGTAATAAAATAAGTGGAAAGGTACAGAAATATCACAGACATGATTCGATGAACCCTCTGCCATTCACTTGAATGTGATTTGGAGAGTTTTATATAGATGTGGGCGGTTGACTTGAAGGTTCTTTTAAAATACCATGGACGATTTCCTTCCCCATCAATATTAATAAAAATTAATTGCCTCGCGTATGAAAGCGCATCACTTGAGAATGGCTTAACTGATTTACCTTTTCTCTTTGTTTGTTCGTAATTCTTAGAATAAGGTTTGTATGAAAGAAAATTTTTGGAAAATCTACCGGAAAGCATCAGAATTTGAAAAAAAAAAACTGAGAATATGCTTCCAGCTCGGATAATTTTCTAGATTCTCCAATATCAGCTTATTCATACGCTACTCGCCTAGCGACTAAATACG
The DNA here is from genome assembly GCA_026315105.1 of Locusta migratoria. NCBI lineage: Eukaryota > Metazoa > Arthropoda > Insecta > Orthoptera > Acrididae > Locusta > Locusta migratoria. Next base: position 108,994,781 of record CM048745.1, read on the forward strand.
CTGTAACGGAGCTAACAGATACGCCAAGGAGTTGAGAAGAAAGGAAGATGGCGTTATGCACACAAGATTAAAACAGCCAGACAGATTAAACATGAAACGTTGTTCCTTTCGAAGCCCATCCGTATTATTTTTACTTTCATGGTGTTATCGGCGGTGATCATATCTTTGGAACGTTACAAAGAGAGAATTCATGTCAGTTCGTGGTATTTTTGAGTGTTACGAACAAACTGAGTACAGATCGTGATTTATTTTTTTATAACAATGCGGTGTCGTATATCGGTCGGCATACGCGCAACGCTATCCTACTACGTGATCCCGTTCGCCTTGTATTCGCGTTTTTCACGTGGCGTGTTCGAAACTTGGTAAACCATGTACGCTATTCATTTTCTTTCCGAATGGAAAGACAAAAAATTTTGTATTCAAAAACTCTCAAGGAGATATGACCATGTTATAAAAAGCATTTCTATTCTGCTCGCTGCGAGGAAAACGTGCTAAGCTGTGCTGTAAAAATGTGCGGTTTCGTTTTCCTTTTCCCAGTCATTTTTAACATTAAAATGATTAGAGTTGCTTTCATGCCTAAATTTATAATCATACCTGTAAAAGTGTGGCCATTAAAGCTACTAACCTCAAACCATTTCCAATTGATATACCATGGAATACAAGTGTATTCTAAGCCACAGTTGCTTGTTGAAAAAGGAAATTTTTTAATACTTCATATGTGATGCACAACCAGTTTCGATGCACTTCACAGTAAAGAAATGTTTTATAAAAGTACAAAGTAAAGACAAAAAGAAAGATACATTACAATTTTGGAAATGGTCAGAACAGTGTTATAACATATGATCTTATATGTATCATTTTGGCCAGCAGCTGTTTTAGGACCAAGTTGTACAGAAGCCTGTGCTTGAGAGAGATGGTCAGTCCAATTCAACCTAAAAATAAAATTATTTAACTGGTAACGCACAGTCATATTTTAAAAAATACCTCCCCTTTTTATATGTATTTATAAAACTGGATAAGTGTAAAAAATTTAAAATTACCTAGAAGTTGGATTGTTCCAATCAAGGAAAATAGTCAAGCAACTTTCGTCACATTGATAGTGCTTCTATGTTATGAGCTCCATATGTCTATCTGTAATTAAGTACAAAGTACTATTTAAAATGCTGAGAGTAACTAATATCACTCATTTTAGCATGTGAATTTACTCATGGTGTCATAATACGTCGAAACGGGTTGTGCATTACATATGAAGTATTAAAAAAATTTCCTTTTTCAACAAGCAACTGTGGCTTAGAATACACTCGTATTCCCTAGTATATGAATTATTTCAGTTGCACTGCTAACTGACATTACGTCAAATTACATTTCCAATTGACTTACCCATCCATTTTGACTTCATTCCCAATCAAGGTCCCGATTTCAATCACAATAAATAAAATAAGAAGAGGGGAGAAAGAGAGAATTGGGGAATGAAATGGATTTAAACAGGGGGGGATGATATATACGCAGAGAGGAGAGTGGAGGAGATGGATATGTTGCGAGATAAGAGGAAGTGGTGTGAAGGTGATGGAAAAAGATAGGGGGAGCAGGATATGGACCAAGGGAATGGGGAAATATCTACATCTACATATATACTCCGCAATTCACCGTAAGGTGCGTGGAGGAGGGTACACTGAACCACTACTAGGCATTTCCATTCCATTTCCACTCCCAAATAGAACCAGGAAAAAAAGAATGCCTATATGCCTCTTTACGAGCCCTAATATCTCTTATCTTGTCTTTGTGATCTTTACGCGAAATGTATGTAGGCGGCAGCAAGATCTTACTACACTCAGCTTCAAATGCCGGCCCTCTAAATTTACTTAACAGAAATTCACGAAAAGAACGTCGTCTTTCTTCCAGCGATCCCCAATTGAGTTGCCGGAGCATTTCCGTGACACTCGCGCATTGGTCCAACCTACCGGTAACAAATCTAGCAGCTCGCCTCTGAACCGCCTCTATGTCTTCCTTCAAACCGATCTGCTGCGGGTCCCAAATACTTTAGCAATACTCAAGACGTGGTCGTACAAGCGTTTTATACGCGGTCTCCTTTACAGGTGAAGTACATCTTCCCAAAATTCTCCCAATAAACCGAAGTCGGCTGTCCACCTAATTCACAACTGTCCTTACATGCTCGTTCCATTTCATATCGCTCTGCAATGTTACGCCTAGATATTTGAACGACGCGACAGCATCAAGAAGCTCTCTACTGATGCTGTATTCGAACATTACGGGATTGTTTTTTCTACTCATGTGCATCACCTTAAATTTTTCTACATTGAGAGCTAGCTGCCATTCTTCGCACCAACTAGAAATTTTGTCTAAGTCATCCTGTATGCTATTACAGTCAGTTAAAGACGACACCCTCCCATACAACACAGCATCATCAGCAAACAGACGCAAATTACAAGTTACTCTGTCCATCAGATCATTTATATAGATAGAAAATAATAGCGGTCCTAACACACTCCCCTGCGGCACGCCTGGCGATACACTCGTCTCTGACGAACACTCGCCGCCGAGAACAACGTACTGCGTTCTATTACTTAGGAAGTCTTCCAGCCAGTCACAAATCTGTGAACCTATTCCATAAGCTCGTATCTTCGTTAGCAGCCTGCAGAGTGGTACCGTGTCGAACGCGGAAGTGGTGTGCAGGTGATGGTAAAAGATAGAGGGAGGAGAGGGAGGAGGAGATGGATCAAGGAAGTGGAAGGAGGAAGTGATAGACATGAGGAGAAGAAGTGAAGAGATTAGGATATATATCCTATACACATTAGCTACTGCGAAGTGCTGCCGGGTTTGTTAGTACTTAAATAAAAACAATCTGAGTTTGTGGTCTGTCTCTAATAACCACGTTGACGACGCTTTGCTTCCTTCCTTATACCTTCGTCGCAGTGCCATTTCAAATGGACGCAGGTAGATGTTGCGAGAATTAGAACTTGTGTGGTTTTAAAGCGCACAACTGCTAAGGTCATTAGCGCCCGAATCAAAACTGAGAAATACGCAGGGAGAATAAGCCTATATGGAGAAGCTAAAACATAGGATAAAATACAAAGGGAAAAGCTAAATGTACTTCGACAAATTGGTCAAATTGATAAAATTCAATACTCGAGCAACAGCCCGCGCGTCATCAGCTAAAATTTCTTCCAGTGTGTCCGGCAGATGTAGTGCAATCCGAACAGGAGTAAAATTGGAACACGACAATAAAACATGGTGGCTACAGGAACATAACGGTGCGAGGTCACCAGTGAGCAAGTGGCGGTGGCTGAACCGGTAACGTCCGATCCGCAACCGGGCCAATATGATTTCGTCGCGAGCGGCGTGAGGAGGTCATCCAAGCCACCGGGAGCGGTTTAATGGTCCGAAGCTTATTATTTGTAAGCTAAGACCACACATTATGCGACGCCGATATAAGGCGACAGGAAAGAGCCCCTTAAATATCATGCGATGGGACACAGTACGTAGCTGTCCGAGGTAAGAGAGTGTGTGTGTCAAAAGAAAAAAAAAAAAAAAAAAAAAAAAGTTCAAATGTTTGTATAACTTATGGGACTTAACTACGGGGTCATCAGTCCCTAAACTTACAAACTACTTATCAACTAGCTTACTCCCCAAGGGGGGATTCGAACCCCCGACCGTAGTGGCCGCGCAGACCGTGACTGGAGCGCGTCCCCTCGGCCACCGCGGCCGGCTGTGTGTGTGTCAGAAGTGAGGATGAGCTAGACATCTGATCTGTCACGGCGGTTGGCCGGTCGTTAAAGCGAGACGGAAACTGTCGTAGCGTGAGAACAGTTCCCAGAAGTAGGAGGGGGAGGAGGAAGAAGCAGCAACGAACGACGTGCCCTTGGAGGGAGCCGGCGAGACGTCCGGCCGGGCCAGTGGGGGAAGTTGCCTGGGCGGCGGTGGGCGGCGCCGGCAGCAAAAGACGCAGCCAGCGCTGTGCCACGCCCCGGACGTGGCGCTCCGGTGGGCGGCGGTTCCCAGCGCGACAAAGCGCCCGCACTGGCTGCCTCCGCAGGTCGCCAGCTGCGCTGAAACGCGACCTGGCGGGTCGGCGCAGGTGGCCGGCCTCTTGTCTGCCAGGGAGGCGTCGAGGGCTCCAGCCACTGCAGTCGCGCACCGGGGGAGGGGTCATCTGCCCATTCACGCTCAAGGAGCTGGGGGAGAGTGCTGCCTAGGTTCGTGGCGCTTTTGTCTTCCAAGTCTTAATATACGATGGGGCCCCTCCACGCCCACACCAACGTGGTGACCAACTCATATTCCTGCTGTCACCTCCGTATTTGTTAGTTTTGTTATGGTGGATCACGGGGTGTGGAAGCCGCGATGTTATCCGTTCTTGTGGGCACGAATACCGCATCTGGAGATAGTATTGGTTGAAAGGTATACTGAGAGCAGGTATGTAAGGGCAGAGGAAGAAAAAAGTGCCAAGGCAAGAGTCAAGAGTCAAAACATCTGCGATAGTATCTGCGAAAGTATCACTCTTGCGAAACACAGCTTGCTCTTTATTCACATGAAGTGCCATCGACAAGGGATCTCAAATCGATTCCATATTTCTGGATGTCAGGAAGGCTTTTGACACTGTACCCCACAAGCGGCTTCTTGTGAAATTGCGTGCTTATGGAATATCTCCCCAATTGTGCGGTTGGATTCACGATTTCCTATCAGAAAGGACACAGTTCGTTGTAATTGACGGTAAGTCATCGAGTAAAACAGAAGTGATATCTGACGTTCCACAGGGAAGCGTTATAGATCCCCTACTCTTCCTCGTGTTTATAAACGATTTAGGAGACAATCTGAATAGCTCCCTTAGACTGTTCGCGGATGATGCTGTCGTTTATCGGTTAGTGAAGTCAAAAGAGGATCAAAAGCAACTGCAAAGCGATTTAGATTGTTGTTGTTGTTGGGTGTTTAAAGGGGACTCAACTGCTGGGTTATCAGTCCCCCGCTCCCAGCTAAAAGTTAACTTTTAAAAGTTTCCGTTGGTCACATAGTACTCGAAGTCCAGTATACTCTGGGTACATAGAGACAGTCAATGGTGAAATGATGACTCATAAAAATGAACAAGACAGTAGTTGACAAAATAGACAGAAAACTAAAACAAGGCAGCAGAAGCGTGTGGCTGGCTGATCACAAAATTAATACATGATGAGCCAGCCACTATGCACACTTTAAAATCCTTAATTGAAAAACAAGTCATAAACCGTAAAATGACAGCTGCCTATTGTTCTGGAGGGGTTGAAGCCCGACAGGGCGGTCTTATAGGCCCCACCACTAAATAGACCAATAAAAGCCAGTTGCGCGAATAAAACCTAAAACACGATCGTCTCCTAACATAAAAGAAAGGGCATCTGGTAGATTGTCGCAAGGCAACTAAAAGTGGACAGTCCACCAGAATGTGGACGAATGTGAAAATATTTTGCTAGCACCCACCTACTTAGGGAGACATGACCATCCCAATAAAATAAGAGAAATCAGATCGAAAACGGAACGATTTAGGTGTTCTTTCTTCCCACGCGCTATTAGAGAATGGAACGGTAGAGAAAAGTTATGAAAGTGGTTAATAAACCCTCTGCCAGGCACTTAAATGTGATTTGCAGAGTATCTATGTAGATGTAGAATTTCTTCGGGTCTGGTTGTCCCAAATGTTCTGTGCCTTTTATTCTCCAATGCAATGCATTCGAAGATTAGATGTGATGCAGTTTCATCACCGTCATCACAGATCCGACATTTGCGGTCCTCTTCTGGTATTCCTATTGTATGTAGGTGTTTTTTGAAATTCCCATGGCCTGTCAATCCAACGATGAGTCTAATCTCTCTCCTGTTCAGGCCCAGGATTGCAGAGCTTCTTTTAAAACATGGCTTTGGCTTCATTACCTTACCATGTTTTTGTTGATAGACTTTGGTCCAATATTCTGCGTCCTGTCTTCTGAGCCAGTTACGTAGCTCCAATTTCATCATAGCCTTGTTGATTGTCAGGACAAGTTCCGGTCCAATAAATGGAGTCTCTGCCCCCACCTAACTAATCTGTCGGCATGTTCGTTGCCACTGATCCCCGAGTGGCCAGGGACCCACAATAGGTTTACTATATTGCTTTCCCCTAGCTCCACCAGAACCCTGTGGCATTCTGCAATAATGTTAGACCTTGTTTCAGGAGCTGCCAGTGATTTCGGGGCTGCTTGGCTGTCTGAATAGATATAGATGCTACGATCCTTGTAACACCTACACAAATTCTCCTCCACACACGCCCTGATGGCAGTGATTTCGGCCTGGAATACTGAGGCCAGTTTCCCTAGAGAGATGACGCACTCCAGTCTTGGCTGCACCCCTTATACCCTGCCCCAACGACTTGGTCTGATTTTGACCCGTCAGTGAACCAGACAATATCCGCCGTACGGTGTCGAACTATTTTCTCTCACTGCTCCCTACTTCCAATTGTGATATAGAAAGGCTTCTTGAAGCAGTATGGGGTTATAATTTACTCGGCTGGTAATTCCCCAACCTTTCCTATATTTACCTTACTCACTATTTTAGTGTGTGATTCTCGATATCCCAAAGAGTTCCAGTTTTTACCAGTTTTGAGTCTGTATGCACTAGCCGCTGCCTCCATCTTGACCAAAAAGGTGCAATGGGGGCATATCCAACATGGTTTCCATCCCAGCAGTTGGTGTCCGTATTTGTTAGTTTTGTTATGATGGATTAGGGGGTGTGAAAGCCGCGATGTTATCCGTACTTGTGGGCTCCTAAGAAACCAGGTGCCGACAAATGTGAAAATTACAGATCAGTTTAATAAGTCATGGTTGCAAAATAATAACACGAATTATATTCAAACGAATGGAAGGACTTGTGGAATCCGACCTCGGGGAAGATCAGTTTGGATTTAGGAGAAAAATAGGAACACGGGAGGTAATACTCACATTACGACTTATCTTATAAGATAGGCTAAGGAAAGAGAAACCTACGTTTTTAGTGTTTGTCGATTTGGAGAAAGCTTTTGACAATGTCGACTGGAATACACTCTTCCAAATTCTGAAGGTAGCAGGGGTAAAATATAGGGACCGAAGAGTTATATTCAACCTATACAAAAACCAGGCGGAGGTTATCAGAGTCGAAGGGCAAGAAAGGAACGCAGAGGTTGGGAAGGGAGTAAGACAGAGTTGTAGCCTTTCCCCGATGTTGTTCAATCTGTACATTGAGTAGGCAGTGAAGGAATGGAAGGAGAAATATGGAGAGCGCATTAAAATGCAGGGAGAAGAAATAAAAGCATTGCGCTTTGCTGATGACATAGTAATTCTGTCAGAGACCGCAAAAGATCTGGACAATCCGTTGAATGGATGAGACAGTATCTTGAAAGGAAGATATAAGATGAACATTAACAAGAGTAAAACGAAGGTAATGAAATGCAATGTCAGAAAATCAAGCCATACTGAAGAAATTAGATTAGGTAATGAGACAATAAAAGTAGTAGATGAATTTTGTTATTTGGGTAGCAAGATTACTTCTGATGGCCGAAGTAAAGAAGATATAAAATGCGGAATGGCTATGGGAAGAAAAGCGTTTCTAAAGAAGCGAAACTAGTTAATATCCAACATTAATTCAAGTGTTAGAAAGTCCTTGCTGATTGCATTTGTCTGGAGTGTAGCATTGTGTGGGAGTGAAACGTGGACGATAAGAAGTTTAGATAAAAAGATGATAGAAGCTTTTGAAATGTGGTGCTACAGACGAATGATGAAAATTACATGGGTATATGACGTAACTAATGAGGATGGGGGAAAAGGAGTTTCTGGGATATCCTGACTAAAAGAAGGGATAGATTGTTTGGACACATTCTGAGACATCAAGGAATTGTCAACTTAGCATTAGCAGGAAGCGTGTGGGGTAAAAATCGTAGAGGGAGACCGAGGGACGAATATAGTAAGCAGATTCAAAAATATGTAGTTGACGAACATATTCTCAGATGAAGAGACTTGCACATGACTGGGTAGCGTGGAGAGCTGCATCAAACCAGTCTACGGAGTGAAGAGCACAACAACAACAACGGGCACGATTACCGCATTTGGAGGTAGTATTGTTCGAAGGGGATACTAAGGGTAGATATGTAAGGGCAGAGGAAAAAAAAAAAAAAGTGGCAAGGCAAGCGTCGAGGGATAAAAACATCTGCGATAGGGGAATAGGTAGCAGGGGCAGTACCGGTGCTTGCGGTCATGCAAGGATTTGGTAATATTAGTAGTGGCTATATCTCAGTACCTTTGCTAGATTTGTCATAGAGAATCAGTCCGGTTTGATGCAAGGTTCCGCTGCAGCTGAACATCTATGATGTCTCCTGGGTCGGACACGGCAGCGTAGCTGTAACATAGCCAAGATTTAGACAGTTCACTCATAGAACTGGCTAATTGAGTTGGACTGTATAGGTTTGTTTGTGCTCAGTCCGATAAATATGGCCTCCCTGCTTAGCCTGTTGGTCGGCTATACGAGCTCAGCTGGCGATGCCAGTCGATTTGCTGTATTGCAGGGGTTCACCAGATACATCATGTTTGTGAGTTTGAGGTCCTTAGACTGTAGGTGGCTAGTCTCTGAGGAGCAATGTTTTTGGGCATTAAGTTTCAACCTCTGTTTGTGATCATAGTTCCCCGAGCATAGTATGAAGGGATTATTCGAGTGACTCGATTTTTAGTACAGTCTTGTGGCGAGATTCTTGAATACCACCGAGAGGGGCTCTAGGCGGTATTCTCTACGTAGGAGGGTTGGAACTTAAATAGTGGCAACAATGCTGTGGAGACACTATGCAATGGAATCTACGCCGTCCGCGGTGGCCGAGGAGACTGAGGCGCTTCAGTCACGGTCTGCACGGCCACTACGGTCGGGGGTTCGAATCACCCCTCGGGCATGGATATTTATGCCGTCCTTAGTTGTATGTAGTTCATAAGTTATTGCGCCGCGAAAATATGAAGATGCAGTTCGTAAGTAGTTTAAAGTTTAGGGACTGATGACCCCGTAGTTAAGTCCCTTAAGCTTAACAAACATTTGAACATTTTTTTGAATGGAATCTACTATTGTCGCTGATAGCACACGATGTTGAGATACCTACTTACCTCCGAGCAAATGGAATCGTCCGGCCCACGTAACCGGCGTGCGCACTATCGAGGGAATCATAGTCACTTGTGATCGAGCGATCTAACGTAACGGTGCCACTATGTTTTCGAAACAGAAACAACGAAGTTGGGTCAAGATTGAATGTGCCAGAGGTCGTACAGCACGATAGTGTCATCAATGTCCTGAAGAGGCATGCGGAGATTCGGCATACCGTACAGAACAGTGGCACGTTATTTAAAGGCATTCTACGATGCTTGGCAAAGCGTGGCAGACATGCATCGAACAGGTCGTCCTAGAAGAAGTGCATACTGTTGCCACGTTAGTCGACAGTCATGAGCTCGTCCATGAAACCGGGTTAGCGCATACGACTGTGCTTCGCACCCTGAAGAAACGCCTGGGCATGCGAAAAATCTCATCACGATTGGTTTCGCATGAATTGACGGAAATGCAGAATTGGATGCAGCTCATTCGCTCTCGGAACGCTATAAGCGCGAAGGAGAGGCTTTCTTATTTCCTATTGTAACATAGGATGAGACATGGGCCACATCGTACGAGCCAAAAGTGCAAACCAACGATGACGTCATTATGAGTTGCCGCGGACGTCGAAAATACGTCTGAGCCCCAGTGTGGTGAAAGTTATGGTGATTCTCGTGTTCACTGTGATTTATCCTCTCACATTATGTTCCTCCACGGCAGACCGTCAATGCACATTATTACTGTTCGTTTTGGAACTTCATTTTCTACCAGCTTTGCGAAAGAAGCGGCAAACTTTCAAACTTTTTCCGCAACCCACCCATCATTTTGCACGACAATGAGCGGGTACACAGAACGCAAGCTGTGGCTGCTCTGTTCGGTCGATGGGACTGGGACGTAAGTCCTTGTGTCTGTGATTTGATTCCGAAAATGAAGGAACCGCCGGCCGCGGTGGCTGAGGGGACTGAGGCGCTTCAGTCACGGTCTGCACGGCCACTACGGTCGGAGGTTCGAATCCCCCCCTCGGGCATGGATATTTGTGCCGTCCTTAGTCTTAGCTAGTTCATAAGTAGTTTGTAAGCTTTGGGACTGATGACCCCGTAGTTAAGTCCCATAAGTGCTACAAACATTTGAACATTTGATTTTGAATGAAGGACCCACTTCGTGTCATTCGCTTCAGAATTGTTACAGAGATTAGACAGGCAGTATATCGCTCCAGGTGCGCCTCGGTTGCACAGTGGTAGCGTGCCAGACCATAAATCCAAAGGTCGTGGGTTCGAGCCCCGCCAAGTCCTAGGATTTTCATTTGTTACTTTCCACTTATTTCACCTCGGGCAGTATTGTTCATGTGAAAAATACCGAGTAGCACCTTGGTTCGGAACCCACGTTTAACTGTAGGTGCCCTATAACTGGCTGGGTAAGTCAGTTCGAAGGTCGGAGGAAGGCAACGGCATACCACCTCCAAACAGGACCATGCGTAGTAAAGCACTGCTGTGTTCAAACCAATCTTCGGATTGTTGACTGCTTCATTGGCACCATCAACAGCACAGGCTCTGCTAACGTTATACTATGCCTTCCACATTGCTGGCATCGGGTTCTACACAACTTTGGGGACTAATTTGTAGTTAACTATTGCAGTTTGATAATAAGGATTGTAATCTCGTAAGTTAAGGTCAAGGGTCTCTTAGGAGGAATTGTTAATATTTGATGAGGTGGTAGTGTTGACGAATTGCAATAAGAATGGCGTGAGTAGGAAAAACAAGCACATATTAGACGAATTCAGCATTAGTAATTAGCTCCTTGATGCAGTCGCGTCGTTCGAATGTCTAGGCGTAACATTGCAGAGCGATATGAAATGGAACGAACATGAAAGGACAGTTGTAAGGCGGACAGCAAACCTCGGTTTTCTGAGAGAATTTTGGAAAGATATACTTCATCTGTAAAGGACATCGCGTATAAAACGCTTGTATGACCACATCTTTAGTATTGCTAAAGTGTTTGGGACCCGCAGCAGATCAGTTTAATAGAAGACATGGAAGCAGTTCAAGCCGAGCAGCTAGGTTTGTTACTGGTAGGTTCGAACAATGCGCGAGTGTCACGGAAATGCTCCGGGAACTCAAATGGGGATCGCTGGGAGAAAGACACGTTCTTTTCGAGAAATTATGTTGAGGAAATTTAGAAGGCCGGAATTTGGTGCTGAATATTGAACGATTTTCCTGCTGCCTACTTAACATTTCGCGTAAAAATCACAAAGAGAAGATAGGAGAAATTAGGGCTCGCACAGAGGTGTATAACCATTCTTTTTTCCTTCGTTCTGTTTGAGAGTGGAGTAGGAAAAGAAATGACTAGTAGTGGTAGAGTGTACCCTACGCCACAAACGTTACGTTGGATTGCGGGTTATATATGTAGATGTAGAACGTGTGTACAATATTTCTTGAGTACAAAACTACAGCAGTAAGTATGTAATCCAAACAAACTTAAAGACAAATCAGGAAGTTAAAACACTATTTTTAATGATTCCTCCAGCTTACATGCACTTTCGACTCCTCTTTGTAACACCACATGTTGTACTTCGGAAGTCGTCTTTGCGTTTTTGTGAGGGCTGCACTATTAATAATCCGGACGATGAAATCTGCTCTTGTGTTTACTTCGTAGACTTTACCGTTCGCCGGCCGCGGTGGCCGAGGGGACTGAGGCGCTTCAGTCACGGTTTGCACAGCCACTACCGTCGGGGGTTCAAATCCCCCCTCGGGCATGGATATTTATGCCGTCCTTAGTATTAATTCTTAAGTAGTTTGTAAGTTTGGGGACTGATGACCCCGTAGTTAAGTCCCATAAGCTACACAAACATTTGAACTTTACCGTTCCCGAAAGAGTAAGGTCCGTGGTCTTTGATGGACAATAAACGTGCCCATATCTACTTACCCATCTTCCGGGAAAGGTGTAGAAGCGTCGTCTAACAGCTGGAATTTGCAGCAGCCCCGTCGCTGCGCGGGAATGGCCGTATGGTTTAGGCCGCCGCGTCGCGGATTGCGCAACCACTCCCGCCGGAGGTTCGCGTCCTTCATCGAATATGGATAAGGCAATTCTTGGGTTTCTCCCGGCGTAGTTGATAATCAAATTACTGATGGCATCGTGTGTATCGGAAGACAACGCACACTGATCTGTATGTACACGCAGACAGCTATCACCACCCTTCACAGAAGAATGGGGTACGTAAAACTCTACTACATAGGGCGCGCACTATCTCCGACTCAGCCCTGGGGAACACCTGAGAACTGTATTCCGAAAAAATGGGTACTCAGATTGGCAGATTCAGCTGGCTCAGCCGCGGTGGAGTAGCCGAGCGGTCTAAAGCGTCTCGCTGTTGAGCGCGCGGTTGCTCGCCGTGGAGGTTCGAGTCCTCCCTGTGGCATGGGTGTGTGTGTTGTCCTTAGGTTAGTTTACCTAGGTTTAAGTAGTTTGTAAGCTACGGACTGATGACCACGCAGTTTGGTCCAATAGATTTACATACTTTTTTCAGCGGGCCCTCCGCCCAACCACTACAGCACAACCTGTGGAAACGGATGAAAACACGAGGGAGGGTGTTGGCACTGCGCACTCTCGGGGAAGGTCGCCCGCATTTTGAAGAAACACCAGATTGGAACTGTCTTTTGTCCGCCGAAAAAATTCGTGCACTGGTGGGGAGAGCCAAATATGATCTCGGTTTGAGGAAGGCCGGTGTGTACCAGATTCCGTGTCAGTGTGGCAAGTCATATATTGGACAGACGATGCGTACCGTCAATGATCGATGCGTTGAACACCATAGGCACACACGATTTATGTATCCGAGCAAGTCGGCGGTCGCTGAACATTGTTTGTCGGAGAATCACGCGATGCAGTATGAACGCACTAGGATTGTGGCACATACGTCGAGATACTATGATTCCGTCGTTAGAGAGGCCATTGAAATTCGCACAAGTGACGACCTCATAAACCGTGACTGTGGCTATAATCTTAGCAAAGCTTGGGAACCAGCGATTGGGTTAATTAAGAGTAAATATAACAAACGTAACGTAGTGACGACCTCTGCGGACAGAACCCTGACATCGACGTCATCTCAGACGCCGTCGTAATCGGTTCCACTGCACGACCGCGGAGCAAGGCGCGAACCACGGAGAGTTCGCTCCGCGGGCCGAGAGTATTTAAATCGCCCGCTACCGGGCTAGAACCCAGTTCCTTTCGAGCCGCCGTAGCGTGCGGATCTCCGTGCCGGCGCGTTTCCAGGAGCTCAGTCCGTCAGTTCACCTGATGATGGCGACATGTATGATCGACGAAATATTGTGCCCGTTGGACATTATAGACCGGCAGTACACCCGTGGATATTTTGATTATGGATAAGGCAGTTTGTAAGTCTAGGGGCCGATGCCCTAAGCAGTTAGGCGCCTTAGGATTACAAATATTTGAACATTTAGGAGCCACGGCATGGTGGAAGCACATACGCATTCTTGTAGGCAACTGGCGCAGTGGTAACGCACTGGAAGCACATACGCATTCTTGTAGGCAACTGGCGCAGTGGTTACGCACTGGACTCGTATTCGGAAGGACGGTGGTTCAAATCCACCACCGGCCATCCAAATTTAGGTTTTCCGTGATTTTCCTAAATTACTCTAGGCAAATTCCTGGATGGTTCCTTTCAAAGGGCACGGCCGATTTCCTTCCTCATCCTTACCCAATAACCCGTGCGTGAGATCCATCTCTAAAGGCCAAGCTGTCGATCGGTCGTTAAACCCTAAGCTTCCTTCCTTTTCTTGTTGGCAACGGAACCTCTTCCAATAATGCTTGGAAACTCATTTGCAACAAATGTAGATAACGGTCTACTGTTAGATGAATATGCCCGATCAGCTTTCTTTAAATGTTTCTCCGCAATGGAATGTAGATTGTGTTCAGAGCAGTTATGTGAATTAAGAGTGTTGATTAGGACGTCATGAGTGAAAGTGACTTGCTAGTATCCAACGATACTTTTCAAGTATTCAACGATAAAATTCCAATCGTCGATCTTCATAACCTGCTCAAAGGAGTTGAATGAGCTATAAATAACGGATTTAACCTGTTCATTCACAATTTCCGCCATACCCTTGTACGAACTTAAATAGTGGCAACTACTTATTCACAACCGATATAAGAGCGTTACATGTTCACACCTGTTAATGTCCTTCGAAGTAGTCACCAACGCTATGAAGAAGCTGTTGCCAGCGATGTCGAAGGCACAGTATACCGTTAGTAGAGCCTATTATGTTGATGGTGCGAATAGAGTGGCCTATTGTTTGTATAACAGTTCTGAAGCGAATGTCACTAAGTGGTTGCTTCATCTTCGGAATTATATTAAAGTCACAAGACTTAAGCTTTGCGAAGGAAGCGGCAACACATAATGCGCAACCCACTCATCATTTTGCACGACAATGCGTGGGCGCATACAACATAAACTGTTTATAAAGGTGAATAGATGGGGCATAACAGCTTTCAGATAATTGCAGAACGACATGTTGACCATAGCTGTTTATTAATTCTCAATGCTACCGGTTTCGGTTTTGTACCATTGTCCGACATGTTAAGCTATTAGCTAATCTCTGCTAACGCTTGACAATGGTACAAAACCGAAACCGGTAGCATTGAGAATTAATAAACAGCTATGGTCAACATGTCGTTCTGCAATTAACATAAACTGTGGCTGCTCTGATCGGTCGATGGTACTGGGAACAACTGTCCCATCCACCATATTTCCTGAACGTAAGTCCTTATTTGATTCCCAAGAAGAAAGAACCACTTCGTGGCATTCGTTTTAGAACTGTTCCACAAATTGCTCAGGCAGTAAACTACTCCATTTGCACCATCAACAGGACAAGCTCTGTTAACGCCTTTCACATCGTAGCGCTGGTGACTACATTGAAGGACAATAACAGGTGGAAGCACGTAACATTTTTGTATCAGTTGTGAATAAATAGCTGCAAATATTTAAGTTCCAACCTTCATAAGTGTAAAACCGATACCTGGAGAAATTCTATGTGTTCTTGGTGAAGGACTACGTTCTAACAGCAGAATAATGTACTTCATGCACAATCTTTAAAGTTAGACGTTAAGATACAACATGACTGCTGGGCGCTGTACTAGTATCACGAAGTCTGTTCAACACACGAGTAATCGCTCCAGAATCTGGTAGTCAGTGGTTGGGAAATCGTACGCGGTATTCTCTGCAAACTGCAGCAACGTCGGCATTACGAAATCCACACACAAGTACCATATCGGCGTACTAAGCACGTGAAAATATGTGCCGAATGTTTACGCGTTACAGTACAAAGACTTGGCCAACTTCTATGTAAAGTAAAACACGACTTCACAACTTGAACATCAACACTACACTGCTTAGATTCGGTAAATATGCTCATAGCAACTGCTGTACCAACACACAAAACGCAAATGCATTGAACTCACCTGTATGCACTCAATAAAAGTTGGACAGCCGGCCGCGGTGACCGAGGGGAGTGAGGCGCTCCAGTCACGGTCTGCACGGCCACTACGGT
The DNA here is from genome assembly GCA_026315105.1 of Locusta migratoria. Classification (NCBI taxonomy): domain Eukaryota; kingdom Metazoa; phylum Arthropoda; class Insecta; order Orthoptera; family Acrididae; genus Locusta; species Locusta migratoria. Next base: position 109,010,440 of record CM048745.1, read on the forward strand.
CGGGGGTTCGAATCCCCCCCTCGGGCATGGATATTTGTGCCGTCCTTAGGATTAGCTAGTTCATAAGTAGTTTGTAAGTTTAGGGACTGATGACCCCATAGTTAAGTCCCATAAGCTATACAAAGATTTGATTTTGATAAGTGGATAAGTATTGCGCCTCGGTTGCACAGTGGTAGAGTGCCAGACTACAAATCCAAAGGTCGCGGGTTCGATCCCCGCCAGGTCCTAGGATTATTATCTGTCACTTTCCACTTCTTTCACCTCTGGCAGTACTGCTCATTTGAAAAATACCTAGTAGCACCGTGGTTCGGATCCCACGTTGAACTGTAGGTCCGCCTATAACTGGCTGGGTAAGTCAGTTCGAAGGTCGGAGGAAGGCAACGGCATACCACCTCCAAACAGGACCATGCCTAGTAAAGCACTGTGGTGTTCAAACCAATCTTCGGATTGTTGACTGCTTTACCTTTAAGTATTTTGTAAGTTTAGGGACTGATGACCCCGTAGTGAAGTCCCATAATCTATACAAACATTTGAACATTTGAAAAGTTGGACACACTGTATGTGCCATTTTTATTGCAATTCGTCCACAGTCTACTACCACCCCCTAAACTATTTACTATTCCTGCTCAAACTCCTCGTACGACTATTTTCAGCTTCATGCTGCCATATACAAACGATGAAACATTCTTGGCCAATAAAACGATATAACGGTTTTACAAATACGTGACCTTTTGAAGCGCCTATCGCGTTGGCAATCTCTAACGCCCAATCACGCAAAGTTGTGTCGCTGGCACTCAATGACTGTTGTCTGGCATCGGTAAATTGCTCCAAATGTCGCGCATTTATTTCCGTCGCAATTTCCAGTCGACTCTTACGTCGTCTAGCGACTTCCTTTTTCCATCTATACAATTCACGTTCTGAACGGACGAAGCGATACCTATTTTGAACAGTACTGACTCGTAGGCGTTTCTTACCACTTTCGTTCAACCAATACTACATCGCTTTTTCTTTGCCTGATTGTAGTTGCTTTCGGAGATAATTTATGATGGTACGTGCCACTATCACTTGAGGAGTCTTCATGTGTGCAACTTTCTTCCGTTTCTTCGCCGTCTGTAGATTCGTAGTCTGCAATATCGAGTGTTTCAGTCGTTTCTAGCCACATGTCTGCGCTATTTACATGCTCGTCTAAAAGTTACTACCATGTCGCACATCACATAGTCTTCACGCGTGTTTTCTGTTGATTACTTCCTTTGGCGTCTTTGGTATATCTCCATGGCAAGCAGCAAAACATTTACAGGGTTTGCCATCACCTGTGAGGGGAAATTGAATGTTCACCGTAAAGTGGCTTGCGGAGTATAGATGTAGATGTACAGAATATCTTTCACATCTCTAACCAGTTTCAGGACGGTATGTTTCGAAATACGTACCAGAAATGAAAAGGAACTGCATGGCACAGAAACGAATATTCGTTTCCCCTTTCCACCTAAACCGTGCAACGATATTCCTCTTTAGTGAACGCCGCGATAAGACTGCCGCACCTCCCGACCATGCGCCCAAAGCTCACCATTACAACAGCTCGCGACTCGCCATTTCCAGAGGTGGCCAGCCGTCACCGCAAGCGCCAAGCAGGAAAAACAGCCATTTTGTGATTTTTTTAAGGTGACTTCCAGGTCATGTAAGCAGCTAACATTCTTCATACAGACTTCCTTCAATGTTAACTAACAGTGCTAAAAAAATCAATACATGTTTAGGCATGACAAGTATGACCATTCATTCCCTTGTTAGATTTGAAAGATATTCTGATTAGTATTAAGATCGAACAAAAAGAACTGTATGTCATGACGTGAAAGGCTACTTATTATTTGTTTTATAATATAATTTTGATCACTAGACATATATATGAAGATATCACTGTCTGTCTTTGAGCTCTTAGCTTTCCTGGTCGAAAATTTAACAGTATGAATTGAGATGAGCGATAATGCTACTGATTACGGAGAGTTTTCGAGAAAGTCTACATGAAAATCACCGGACAATACTAATTCTTTCTTAATTGTTGGCCGGCCGCGGTGGCCGAGGAGGCTGAGGCGTTCCAGTCACAGTCTGCACGGCCACTACGGTTGGGGGTTCGAATCACCCCTCGGGCATGGATATTTGTGCCGTCCTTAGTGTTAGCTAGTTTGTAAGTTTAGGGACTGATAATCCCGTAGTTAAGTCCCATAAGCTTGAAACGTGTCCATAAAAAAATTATTTTTGTAAGAAAATTCTAATATTGTGCCTCCTGTTTTGTATCGAGTAACTTGCTTGCAAGAAAATGTATAATATCGCTTCTACTGTATGTATCGATATGTGTACTTAACTCTTCATCTTTGGCAAAGATCATGTATTGCATAACATTGTAGCTCGCGCTGAGAGAGAGTAGCACTTGTGGTTCAGCTCGCTTAGAGAGCGGTTGAGTTGTGTGTATGGCTCCGATGTAGAGCAGAGGCTGCTGTGCCAGCAAGTCAGAAGTTGTATTATGTAGGTAATGTAATGCTGATTATTAATAATAAGTAACTTGACCTTTCTTTCCTGTTTCATTTACGTAGTTAGAAAATTAACCCACTTCCTTCATTTGATAATTAGTTATTAGTGGATTTAAAGTGCAGTATTGATTTGAATAATATTGTTGAACAGATCTCATTATTGGTGCCATAGTAAATGATAGTTAATTGACTATGATACTAAATTTCAATAATTAGAAACTGATCTGCATAAAATTCTCACAGTCAAGCATTAAGAAAGTGATTTGTGGTTTTTTAATATCTTTCTCGCAGTCAAAATTTTTGAGTATAGTCAGTGTCTGTTTCAAATGGTGACTTGTCACAGTTGTTTTGTGTTTAAAATATCCGTTGCGCACATAATCAGTTTAATGCACTGTCTCTTATTTAACAGTATATACATCAATATCAGGGCCATAATTAAATCAAATTGCTGTGTTAATGAACATTTTGCTGTCTGATTTAACGATAGGTTCAACATCCACAACACACACACAGCTTTTAAGCTATACAAACATTTTTTTTTAATTGTTGACAAATAGGCCAATAGGGCATCAAAGTGATTTATGAAGAGAAAAAAGGTACAATTTGGTACTCTGTACATACTTCCTATTAGATGATTTATAATGAAATTATACTTCAATGTTCAAACGTTTGTAAATCTATGAGACTCAACAGCTTGGTTATTAGTCCCTAGCTTACAAACTACTTAACCTAAGGTAAACTAAACTAAGGACAACACAAACACCTATGCCCGAGGGGGGAATCGAACCCTGATGGTGAACGGCCGCGCGCACCGCAAGACGGCGCTCCAGTCCGCGCGGCTAATCCGCCGCGGCGAAATTATACTTTTGTTGCACCTACTTCCATATGTTGCTTTAGACAAAATTTATGAATGCCTGTGTTATTAAATTCACAGTAATTTCTAACGAATGTGACAACTCCTCCATTTCCTCTCTCTCCAGAAGTGGCAACCTAACCGAATTCCTGCAATACTTAACAAATCTATACCAGTGGTAACATGATATTCAGAGGGGCAGCTAATGTGAACTGGGTTGGATGACTCTTATGCATCATATAAGTAATTGATAAATGTTACTTCTTAGCCCTCTAATATTCTGATGCAATCAAGATGGGTGACATTTTACATTGACTGTTATAGAACTGGGTGGAAATAAAATTCCTGCTAATTGGTAAAAAATTTTACCCAACAGCTGTGTTTTCTGAGCTAATGTGTCAGGATTATACTGTTCAGTTTCTGTCCTTCCTATGCTTAATAAAAGGTACTGCTCTAACACCTGTAACCACTGGTACATTACCACTCATGTCATTGCCTCCAAAAGTTTCCTGATATTAGCTCATGCAGTTTACCCTTCCCTTTCCTGTTGAGGGGGAGGCCATGCCTAGTGTAATCCCACCTTCTGGATGAATCAATGTGAACCACACCAATGTGTGAGCATGCGCCTGATCCTAGCTGCCGTTGCAACTCCAAATTAACTTTAAATTGGATTCCATTATCTGGAGGGGTGTGCTCAACGGCCACAAAACTACTTTTATCAATAATACAAGGAGCAGCATTAGCCGTAAAATCTTTTGCTTTATTTAGGCAAATCGATTTCGGTTTTCCAAGAAACCATCTTCAGCGCTGTCAGCAAGTTCAAAACAGCATATTTGTAAAATGTGTAATGACATTTACGTCTAACATATCCATTGATATAGTTAGATACTTGTGATACTATCTGGTGTCATACCTTGTGTCATACCTGGTGTCATACTATGACACCAGATAGTATCACATGTATGTCAGTGGATATGTTAGACGTAAATGTCATTATACATTTTACAAATTTGCTGTTTTGAACTTGCTGACAGCACTGAAGATGGTTTCTTGGAAAACCGAAATCGATTTGCCTAAATAAAGCAAAAGATTTTACGGCTAATGCTGCTTCTTTCATTATTGATAAAATCCAAATTAACTGTATGGCATAAGGGTTCAAATGAGGTCGGCATGCACAATCAAAAATGTGTCAGCCTCGCTGGCGGCAGTCTGTGACGTGACGCTCTGAGGGTTTCTTGCAAGGTCCGGCCCAGAGAAAGCGCCGTAGTCCGCCAGAGGTCCGTTTCTGACGTCACAGCCATGAGTACCGCTTCTGAGAGTCTCTGGCCTGCCAGCCGTGATAGTCTAGTGGTTAGGACATTGCGTTGTGGCCGCAAGAACCCAGGTTCGAATCCTGGCCACGGCAACTAGATGAAAATTTTTGCTTATTTTCTTCGCAATAAACAGTACCTCACATTGGCTGTTGACTACAACAAACTGAAAAGATTAAACCATATTAAAATTCAGTAGACATTTTTCTTTCCGTGTTTACCTTGAACGACTTCTTAAAAATCTTTGTGGTATCTGAAAAAAAAAAAAAAAAATAAATAAAATGTTCAAATGTTTTTAGAGCTTATGGGACTTAACTGCGGGGTCATCAGTCCCTAAACTTACAAACTACTTAGGATATAGCTAATACTAAGGACAACACAAGTATCAATGCCCGAGGAGGGATTCGAACCCCCGATCGTAGTGGCCGTGCAGACCGTGAATGGCGCGCTGTAGTACCCTCGGCCACCGCGGACGGCTATCTTGATACCCATACTCTCTGTAATCACAATAGCGTATTGTCTTCCAACTGGTTTTATACAGCCCGTCACGATTTCGTCTCCTGTACCAACCTCTTCATCAAAGAGTAGCATTTACACGTAAAATTCTAATCTGTTTGTCTGGTGTATTCCAGTCTCTTCTTTTAATTTTAACCCTCTGATGCTCACTGTGTTACGACAAATGCCCTATCTGTGTCTCCTTTCTTCATGTCAATGTTTTCCACATACTCGTCTATTCAGCGGACAACCCTGTATTTCTTACAACTACCAGTATGGCCCTAGCGGCCACGGGCGAGGACGTGCTGTTTACGTCCAAGCCGTAGCTAGCAGCGACGTAGAAGTGGCGAGTGTGAGGTTTAGCAGCAGCGCGCGTATTGTTTACAAACGACGTTCACATGGCTGACGGAAATCGACCATGAAGGCCACATTCGAGAAGCGTTTTGTCAGACCAAACGATAGAAGTGGGCAAACTCGATCCTCGCGAATTGATTGGTATTCACTCTTCGATTGTAGCGTGTGTAGTATCAAGGTGGGTTTTTGAGAAATTGGTGCCTCGAATTGTATCATGCTCAGTAAAAATGTAAGAAACAAAAGTAGTTACCACCACAATATATTCATTATCTTACCGTGGCGGAGTGGCCGAGCGCATTGTTGCGCTATGCTCCGATGCGCGAGTCCGTTTCCCCGTCGGGGGTTCGAATCCTCCCTCGGGTATGGATGTTTCTGTTGCCTTTAGTATAAGTTTACAACTACCTTGTAACTCCCATAAGCGTAGCAAACATTTGAATATTTTACTCATTATCTTACTGTCTCTTTCCAAACTGAAGCGTTTCAACAAAGAGTTTCCTTTTCAGATAGTGCTAGCACATACAAGATATCGCGGAAATTTTCTTCCATGTCCACAGTAACCCATGAAACCGGTCCATGCGTTAGTAGCCGACAGGTCTGGAGCGCCACGTTACGGATCGCGCGGCCTCCCGCGTCGGAGGTTCGAATCCTCCCTCGGGCACGGATGTGTGTGTTGTCCTTAGGCTACTTAGTTTAATTAGTTTGTAATTCTAGGGACTAATGACCAACGTAGTTTGGTCCCATAACAATTACAAACAGCCGGCCGCGGAGGCCGAGGGGACTGAGGCGCTCCAGTCACGGTCTGCACGGCCCCTACGGTCGGGGGTTCGAATACCCCCTCGGACATGGATATTTGTGCCGTCCTTAGCATAAGTTAGTTCATAAGTAGTTTATAAGTTTAGAGACTGATGACCACGTAGTTAAGTCCCATAAGCTTAACAAACATTACCATAAGTAAAAAAAATTATAAACATTTGAACAGTTTGAACATTAAATCGATCCAACAATACTATGCTACAACCCAGTGGCGCAGCCACAGGGGGAGGGGGGGCGGTGGCTAATTGGGCTGTGCCCCCCCCCCCAGCCCAGCCCAAAAAATTTTAATTTCATTATTTTTTATTGTTTTCATTACAAAAATAACGTCGGCACCGGAAATTTGAAATAGTACATATGTAATAAATCACATCATAACTGTAATTTACCACACACAAGTGAACGTGATAATAGGTCGCCGACGTGATGCCGCAACTAACAACGTATGCTGCTACTATTGTGCAGCTTTGATGCTGCCGCTGTTGTTACTGCTATGCTGAAGTTACTAGCCGATTTTTCATATGCGGCGAACAGCTGTTTAGCAGGTCATCGGCGCCACCGAGTGGAATCTTATGAACAACAGTAGTATTTTACATATAGGGTCTTATGTTGATTAAACTGTAAAGGCCATTCTCTTTGGCTAGTTACATAGAAGCTGAAACTTTCTGGTAGATTAAAATTGTGTGCCGGAACCGGGACTCAACGTGGGACCTTTGCCTTTCGCGGGAAAGCGCTCTACCACTGAGCTATCCCGAAACGACTGACGTTCTCAGCCCCAAAACTTCAATTCTGCCAGTACCTCGCCTCCTGTTTTCCTAACTTCACAGAAGTTCTCCTGCGAAACTTTGAAGACTAGCAGTCCTGAAAGAAAGGATATGGCGGAGACATGGCTTAGCCACAGTCTAAGGGATGTTTCCAGAATGAAACTTTCACTCTGCAGCGGAGTGTGAAGTTGTGGGGCGAGAGCTTGAGTCGTGTCTGGTTAGCTCAGTGGTAGAGCGCTTTCCTGCGAAAGGCAAAGGTCCCAGGTTCGAGTCCCGGTTCCCAGAACACAATTTTAATCGATGAGGAAGTTTGGTATTCGCGCACACTTCGCTGCAGAGTGAAAGTTTCATTCTGGAAAGCTATAAGCTGCTTAATTAATTTACGAGATGATTATATACACTATTTTCACGACGTTGCGCAACTTCCACTTTCAAATTAATGCGAACTACTTATTTTATTTTTTGTGCAGTTGTTTTCGTAGTAGGTTAAATTATAAAAGTGTAAGTCATAGATCAATAAATTTAAAAGACTATTTTTTTAAAATTAGCCCTTCCCCAGAACCAAATCCTGGCTGCGCCGCTGCTACAACCACTTGAACAGTATTGAAGGAAGAGAAGTCAATACGTGTTATCAATCTTTCTGTGATTATCGGGAACGCGTTCGTTGTTTCGTGGTTGTGAGATACTACCAAAGAGAAGGTGCTGGCTTGTTTGAACACATACTCTCCTCGACGTACTTTTTATTTAATAACGAATTTTTCGAGCAAACCTTTTTATGGAGGATTTCGAGGAGAAGGCACTTGAGTCTGCTTTTTTTAAAGCCCATAGTTTTCTGGCGCTACGTAGATGACACATTTGTTATATGGCCTTATGGTAGAGAAGAGCTTGAGAAATTCCACTCTCATTTAAATTCACTGCATGACAACATTAAGTTTACGAGATTGAAAAAGACAGGACTTTTCCCTTTTTAGATGTATTAGTAACAAGAATCAACGCACAGAGGACACTAATTACGATTACAAATCAATTGCTTTCCTTCCTTTTGCCGTAAATGTGACCTCCAATATAGGCAGGTTGCTTAGAAGAAATAAAATCAAGTTTATCTTCTTCCGTCCACCTGCGAAGAGTTTGGCGTTAGTAGGAACCGTCAAAGGTGATCTGCAACTCTGCAACAAAATCGGGTGTTTACAAGATCCCCTGTGAGTGTGGCGCTGCATAGTTGCATATATATAGGCCAGACAATACGATCTGTAAAGAAACGATGTGTAAAACGCGAAAGACACACACCCGTCTACTCCACCCATCAAAATCGGCAGTAGCAGAACACTGCATTTCCATGGGACACACAATGAAATATAGTAAAACTAAAATTTTAACTCCAGTCTCCAGTTTCAGGGAAGCACTTATTATCGCTGTATCGCATGCACAAAATGATACCAGCACTTTTGGCATGCGCAGGAACCACTATAAATACCGCGACTGCACCCTGGCTTGGCCGAGGTGACTGAGGCGCTACAGTCACAGTCAGCACGGCCACTACGGTCGGGGGTTCGAATCCCCCCTCGGGCATGGATATTTGTGCCATCCTAGTTCGTAAGTAGTTCATAAGTAGTTTGTAAGTTTAGGGACTGATGACCCCGTAGTTAAGTCCCATAAGCTTAACAAACATTTGAACATTTGAATTTTGCACCCTGGCTCTTCAGTACTCGCTACTCACCTGAAGATGGCCGGACGTTTCCAGGCCGGAATATCGTGTCAGAATGACGACAGGATCCGGCCGCACACCCGAAAGTTACTGAATGAAGAAATACGCCGGGAAAACTTCAGAAGTCACAGATTTCCTTTTCTTAAACGTTGAAAATGGTTATGCATAAAGTGTTTTATGTTGTTTTAAACAACAAGAAGTATCGCTTGGAAACATTAACAGACTATCAGAATTCTCACTTTGTATTCCAACACTGCAGTAGAGCGTGTATTGTCCCTTGTGAATGCGGTTTGGACAAAAGAGCGACATCGCATGGACACTGACGCTCTGAAAGCTGTATGTAATATTGTAAAACATCTTTTCAGCGACTTAAGCGTAGGGATATTATGACTTTCACACAAAAAATCGTAACTGCAAAGTACAGTTAACAAAGACCGGCTGAGGCGGGAACATTACCTTCTAACACTGGAGCGACTGGAAATACCATATAAACCTACTAAAGGTGAGTACAGATTATATTTATTATTGAAGTGTCCTCCTTTTTCTATTTTAAAATAGAGGACCCTTTCTTCAGCATGTGGAATAACCTAACCGGCACGGCACAGCATATCTCTACAATTTCCTTTGTTTCCAGTTAGCTGCTTCCAACGCTGCAGTTCGGCTTTATGTTAAGTCATACGAAGGTCGTAATGCAAGCCGATATCTGAAAGCATCCTCATCCCTTATTGTGGTTACTGATGTGTATGAAACGTAAGTATTTCGTTATTGGCATAGTTGTGTATTGTTTTTCATTTGATTATTGTGTGTGATAAAATTAGCAACGAAGGATCAGGATCAAAACACACAAAGGAATTGGAAGTGAATTGACCATTACCATAGCTGTAAGGTAAAGGCGGGACGAACGCCGCACATTTTTTCAAATTAATTTTTATAAATATGTAAGCACTTAAATCGCAATAAAGTTAGGCATGATTGATGGTTTGAACATTGTACTTTATTGTAGATACCATCGCATTACAAAAAACTTTATAACAAAGGAACATTCTTATGATGTACAATGGCTTGCAAATTTCAGTTAATCAGCAAGTGGTGGGCAAGATTCCGCAGAGAGTAGGGACAGATGGCCAATGGCAAAATACAGCAATTTTGATGGAGTCTCTCCATCAGATGTCACTGAGCTGTCATTTACACAACTGCTGCCTTGTCCAGTTGGTCTAATGCGTTTTTTTTGGCATTTTTCTTTAAAACAAAAACGTATGGACTCCTGTTAGCATTGCAAGCACTGCGGCATCTGTCCCACAGTAGTGGTGCGTCGTCTGTCCGTTTTCGTGGGGACAGATGCCGCACCCCCATTTTCAGCAAAGATGTTATCGGAAGAAGCCATTACTCGACCGACATAACCTACAATGTTACTACTGCACAATCTAAATGCAAGATATAAGCTACTAGGCGCGTATTTACTAGTACATACTATTAAAAAGGAATCGTAAAAAATTTCCTTGATTTCCCTTGGTCTCGAAATTCGATTTTCTTAAATTTCTCTTCTATTTTCCGCACGTGAACTACAAAAACCTGGGAGTAAACTGATCTCACCAGCCGTTACAACAACAACAATGAGCGTCGCGCGCACAACAATGCGTGCTGACGAATTTCTTGGAAGTACGGCGTCTGACCCTCCGCGTCATTTGTCCCGCTTGTACCTTATATTTTTTATCTCAGTGCTACCGGTTTCGGTTAGTTTACCATTTTTAAGCGTTAGCAGAGCTTAGCTATGGTCAATATGTCGTTTTCCAATTATGTTAAAGCTGTTAAGCCCCGCCTGTTCACCTTTCTAAACAATGTGCATGACCATTTGCTGTGGCAGTTTGGCAACGGAGAGCGGTTCAGACGTGACGTTGAGCTCTCTCATTGGATGAAAACAGGCCCAACACATGAACTGTCAACCAGGGCAGTAGTCGGATTTTTATTATTATTTTTTTAAATTATTTTTGGATGGGCAGATCAGACAACAAAACGCATCTGTAAATTATAACATATTTTCTAACATGTAAAGCACTTCAACATAATTTCGGGATGGGTTGTATCTCCTTCATCCTCCTGTGGGCTAAGGTTTTGGTGTCAACTAGGAAGTAATTTTAACCGTACTACGGTATAAGAACAGAATGGTCAGTGTTCTGATGGATGGTTGTTAGCTGAAAATCAAAAATAGGAAAACAAGGTTAATTTAACAGTTTAAGAAAATCAAGCGATGGCGAATGATTAGATTAGGTAACGAGACAATAAAAGGAGTATATAAGTGGTGTTATCTGGGTAGAAAAATCTGATGTCGAAATAAAGAAGATATAAATTGCAGAATGGCTGCGGTAAGAAAATATTTAAGAAAAATCGAAATTTTTTGTCATCCAATGTTAATTTAAATCAATTGAATATTCCTTCGGTGCTTGACAGAACATGATAATAATATCAAAAAGGAACTACTTCCTGATGTTTCTAATAAACTTATTTATTCGTCACACACCGGATTTCGGCTCCTCATACCATCATCAGGTGACAACTGACTGTAGAATACATGTTTTCAGAGATGCTACGATTTACGCAGATGTTGATGCAGCTGATGCAGCTCTTCACTCTACCCTGTCCTGTGCAAGTCTCTTCAGCTGAGAATATGTCAGGCAACCTACATCCTTTTGAATCTGCTTACTGTATTCGTCCCTCGTTCTTCCTCTACGATTTTTACCCCACACGCTTCTTTCTAATGCTAAGTTGACAATTCCTTGATGTCTCAGAATGTGTCCAACCAGTCTAGCCCTTCTCTTAGGATATGCCAGGAACTTCTTTTCTCCCCGATTCGGTTAAGCACCTCCTTATTAGTTACGTGATCTACCAATCTAATTTTCTTCATTCGTCTGTAGCAACCCATTTCAAAAGCTTCTATCATCTTTTTATCTGAGCTCCTTATCGTCCACGTTTCACTCCCATACTATGCTACACTCCAGACAAATGCTTTCAGAAAGAACTTGATAACATTTAAATTAATAGTGGATGTTAACAAGTTTCGCTTTTTATAAACGCTTTTCTTCCCATAGCCACTCTGCATTTTAATTCTTCTTTACTTTGGCCATCAGAAGTTATCTTCCTAACCAAATAACAAAATTCGTCTACTACTTTTATTGCCTCATTACCTAATCTAATTCCTTCAGCATCACCTGATTTTCTGACATTGCATTTCATTACCTTCGTTTTACTCTTTTAATGTTCATCTTATATCTTCCATTCAAGACACCATTCCATTCCTCTTCCAGATCTTTTGCGATCTCTGACAGAATTACTATATCGCAATGTTCTTATTTCTTCTCCTTGCACTTTAATGCCTTCTCCAAATTTCTCCTTCCACTCCTTCACTGCCTGCTCAATGTACAATGAACAACATTGGGAAAGGCTACAACCCTGTCTTACTCCCTTCCCAACTTCTGTGTCCATTTCATGCCCTTCGACTCTAATAACCGCTGTCTGGTTTTTGTATAGGTTGAACTCTTCGCTCCCTATATTTTACCCCTGCTACCTTCAGAATTTGTAAGAGTGTATTCCAGCCGACATTGTCAAAAGCTTTCTCCAAATCGACAAACGCTAAAAACGTAGGTTTCCCTTTCCTTAGCCTCTCTTCTAAGATAAGTCGTAATGTGAGTATTGCCTCCACTGTTCCTACATTTCTCCTAAATCCAAACTGATCTTCCGCAAGGGCGGACTCCACAAGTTTTTCCATTCGTCTGCAAATAATTCGTGTTAGTATTTTGCAACCATGAGTTAATAAACAGATAGTTCTGTAATTTACACACTTGTCCGCACATGCTTTCTTTGGAATGGGAATTACGATATTCTTCTTGAAGTCGGAAGGTATTTCCTCTGTCTCATACATCCTGCATACCAGGTGATACAATCTTTTCACGACTGGCTCTCCCAACGATATCAGCATTTCAGACGAAATATCATCTACTCCAGGGGCCTTGTTTCGACTCAAGTCCTTCAGCGCTCTGTCAAATTCTTCTTGCAGTATCATATCTCCTATCTTTTGTTCCTCCACTTCTTCTTCTATTTCTAGAATACTACCTTAAAGTTTATTTCCTTTGTATAGGCCTTCTATATGTTCCTTCCACAGTTCAGCTTTCCCCTGTTTGCTTAGTACTGGTTTTCCGTCTGAGTTCTTGATATTCATACAGCTGTTTTTCATGTCTCCACTATTTCTTTTATTTTCCTGTAGGCGGTATCTATCTTTCCCCTAGTTATGCATTCTTCTACGGTTTCCGCATTTGTCCTCTAGCCACGCCTTCTTAGCCAGTCTGCAGTTCCTGTCAATTTCATTTTTCAGACGTTTGTACTTTCTTTTTCATCTTTCACTTGTTGAATTTTTATATTTTCTCCTCTCATCAATTAAGTTCAGTATATCCTGTGTTATCCAGGGATTTCTGTTAGGTCTTGTCCTTCTACCTGTATGATCCTCTGCTGCCTTCACTATATCTCAGAGCTACCCATTCTTCTTCTACTGTATTACTTTCCCCCGTTTCAGCCAATCCTTGCCTAATGCTTCCTCTGAAACTCTCAACCACCTTTGGTTCCTTCAATTTGTCCAGGTTCCATCTCCTAACCTTTCTACCTTTCTGCAGTCTCTAGAGTTTAAATCTGCAGTTCATAACCAATACGCTATGGTCAGATTATATATATGCCCCTGGATGTCTCTTACAGTTTAGAACCTGGTTTCTAAATCTATTTCTTAGCATTATAAAGTCAATCTACTACCTTCCAGTGTCTCCTGGTCTCTTCCACGTATACAGCCTTCTTTCATGATGTTTGAACCAAGTGTTGGTGATCATTAAATTGTGCTCTGCGAAAATTCTACCAAGCGATCTCTTCTTTCACGCCTTTTCCCCAGTTCATATTCAGCTACTGCATTTTGTTCTCTTCCCCTTCCTACTAACGAGTTCCAGTCCCCCATCACAATCAAGTTTTCGTCTCCCTTAACTTTCTGAATGATTTCTTATCTCCTCATACATTTTTTCCATATCCTCATCATAGGCCGTGCTAGTTGTCATAAAAACTTGCACTACTGTGGTCGGTGTTGGCTTTGTGTCTGTCTTTCCTACGATAAGGCGTTCACTATGCTGTTCATAGTAACTTACCCGCATTCCTATTTTCTCATTCATTACCAGACCTACTCATGCGTTACCAGCAACAGATTTTGTATTGATAACACTGTACTCACCTGACCAAAAATCCTGTTCATCCTGCCACCGAACTTCACTAATCCCTACCATATCTAACTTTAACCTATCCATTTCTCTTGTCAATTTTTCTACCTTACTTACACGATTAAGGGTTGGAACATTCCATGTTCCGACCCGTAGAATGCCTGTTTTATTTTTCTTGATGACGACATCCTCCTGAGTAGTCCCCGCCCGGAGATCCGAATGGGGGACTATCTTACCTCCGGAATATTTTACTCAAGAAGATGCCATCATATAGTCATACATAGAGCTGCATGTCCTCGAGAGAAGTAACGATTGTAGTTTGCCCTTGCTTTCAGCCGTTCGCAGAAACTGCATGGCAAAGCCACATTAGCTGATGTTACAAGACCGGCTCAGTCAATCATCCAGACTGTTGCCCCTGTAACTACTGAAAAGGCTGCTGCCCCTCTTCAGGAACCACACGTTTGTCTAGCCTCTCCACAGATACCCCTCCACTGTGGTTGAACCTATGGTACGGCTATCTGCATCGTCCACTAAGATGTTATCACATAAAACTGACTAGTTCACAGGAAAGTACATTACAACATTTTTATGAGAGTTACTACAGTAAGTTGACTCCTGATGATGGCTTGAGTAGCCGAAAGCTGGTTTGTGACGAATAAATAAGTTTTTCAGAACATCAGGAAGTTGGTCCTTTTTGATACTGTTAATTTAAATCAGGCATGGCCAAACACCGCCTCGCGGTCGCGGGTGTTGGAACACTTGCGCGGGGTGACACTTGCGCGGAGTGACACTTGCGCGGAACCCGGGGCCCTTGGGGCGGCTGATGGCTTTTCCTGGGTACAGGCACACCAAGAAGTCTAGCACTGCTGTTATCAAGTTTCCACACTGTCAAGAACGAAACTCAGTGAAATTGCACAACCCTTTGCAAGCTGAAGAGCAATATAGTAACTTGTTCTAACTACATATTAGTTCGTTGAGTGTTCCTCCTGAAAAAAGGTATTTTAATAGTGATAATGTTTGGAGAGTTATTAAGACATTCTCTGCTACTGCAAGACGATGACTTTCCACAGTCATACCTCCTAAAAGCATATTACTCAGAACACTAAGCATATCAAGACACCTGCGCAAGCAATAAATGTATTAGGCATCCTGCACAGATACGTTGTTGTAATTGATCGCTATGTAGTTAACCCCGCTATCACGCAACTTCCACATCTTTAAAAATAGCTACTATGCTTTTTAATAGGAGACGCAACCTCAAACCTTCAATTAAAAAACGTTATTAATAAGTCAATGAGTATTTTACATACTTCAAGCGATTATTCGTAGACTCCAAAAAGATTTGGTCGTATTCGAATTACAAATACATCTAAGAAATGTATGAAATACGGAATGTGTAAGGGAATGTCACACAACGAAAAATGCTTTCTATCACCGTCTCATAGAACCGTTTTTACTCCGAACTTGGCATAAACCAAAAGAAGGGAGAAAGAAGTTGCAAGACTTACAGGAAAAATGAAGCGAAATTGGCAGCCAATAGTTGGTTATAAATTACATTGCCTGTTAACTGTATAAATATAAATTACGGAATACGTGGAACTCCTGTTCAGTACAGTCAAAAAGGTCTAAGGTAATAGGTAGTGGTTTACAATCAGATATCCGTATCACTCTCCTCCTCAAGAATGTGTGAAGATTTATATTCAGAACATTCAAGAAAAAGGCTACTGTGGTGTTGAAACTACAAGAAGCAGCTCATTTACTCAGGAAGGGAAAACGTTATGGTGCCCGTAAATTTGAATGGCTGTATCTCTTGTAGTAACATTCATTTTTTGATAAAATGT
Source organism: Locusta migratoria (assembly GCA_026315105.1). Classification (NCBI taxonomy): domain Eukaryota; kingdom Metazoa; phylum Arthropoda; class Insecta; order Orthoptera; family Acrididae; genus Locusta; species Locusta migratoria. Next base: position 109,026,337 of record CM048745.1, read on the forward strand.
TAAAATCCAATATACCAGAATTTTGTTTTTCTAAACTCAGTGCCAACTTTTTTTGTCGAAATTTTTGCAGGAAGTAGTCTTAACGTGATTTCTTACTTCTAGGCATTAATATTATCAAACATGTAATTTGTGTCACAAATTGCGCGGCCGGTCCGGTCGGATGTTCGAGTCCTTCCTCGGACCTGGGTGTGTTTGTTTGTACTTTGCCTACGTTATTTTAAGTAATATTAAGTAGTGTAAGTCTAGCGACCGATGACCTAAGTAGTTTGGCCGCATAAGACTACACATATACACGTAATTTATTTATTATATCACCACATTTAAGTACTAATAACTAAAGAAACTTAAATGTAGAAATTTGAAATAAACACTGAAAACAAATGATTGATATTTCTCATAAGGTGAATGCAGAGAACCGTTGAATTATGTCTTATGAATGTACCTACAAAATCTGCCATATTAAAATTGTTGTGCGAGTCCCAAATTTGTTTTTCCTATAATAACATTAAAACATATTAAAAATTCAGAACTCGGAAACCAGAAAAGTTATGGACTTGAAGCGTTTGGTGTTGCTAAATATTTACATAGTAGACACGATTTTAAAATTTGGTTGCTTTCGCCAAAGTAGACTAAACGTTAAATTTTTTGGTGTTATGTTCGCCGTGTAGACTGTATGTTGTAGAAGTCTACGTCGAACCTAATTAGAATCATACCTCTGAGGAGAGAACGTTGTTTGCACTTCTCCTGTGTTTCCAGTCGCCGTGCTGTGCTACGTAACGACATCGTACCGTTCCACGTTACCGAGAGCTATCAATATATGTGTCATTTAGACGCAAAGATTCTGGGTTCTGTTTTCATCGCTAACGCGACTAACAACGTTAGACCTCGTGTGTGAACAGTTATAGGTTATGAGTGCCACTGGAAAAATGCATAAGTAACACCTGTTGTTTGAGTCTTGAAGATGACCTGAAATTAGCCGAAATCGGTATCTCATAATAAACATAAGGTGTAGCTGTCTATATTTCATAATGCTATTCCTAACATATTTAAAAGCTGCTCAAAACCACCTACAAAAAACCCTTTATAATGAGATTGTATATAATTCCAAAATTGTGTTTTAGTTATTTGTAGTAATACACCCAAAGATCTGCCCTTGCTTTTAGTGCCTTGATCAGCTGTTTATTTTTAGAGGTATTACTAGGGAGAGGAAAAATTCGCATTTGCTATAAATGCGAATATAGATGCGAATTCTGACATAAAATGCAGTAAATCCGAAATTGTAGTTAGCAACGGTTGCGCTCATTTCCGATTTCATCACATTCCTCTACACATTGTAAATCGAGTGATATTTGTATGACGTGTTATCTCCCTGTTGAATGAGGCTGTGATATTTCCGGGCCGTTACTACTGCTCCACCTCGCTCGGTGGGCCTTTCCCTGAATACGGCACAGGTAGCGGCTGGAGGGCGTGGAGTAGTGGTGGTGTATCCTACTTGTGGAACACTCTGTTCACTACCTGCAGCGTCCGGGTCTCCCCGCAAGTGTCTACACATTCCCTTTCCCCGCAAGTGTCACTCCTCGCAAGTGTCACAAACTCCGGTCGCGGGCTCCTTTGCCGCGCCCTTACCCCGCGTACCGTGCGCAGCGGCGTGTGTGGCGGAGTGGGGAGCAGTGATATAACTTTCGTTACGTAATATCTCTGTTGATTTGAGTTTGATGTGTCGAAAACTATCCTTCCTCTTTAAGGATTTCAATAAAGGTTTCTAAATATGTTAAACAGCTTAATGCAAATGGTTTTGTTTTTCAATCAAGAAAGATGTTTATTTCTGCTAAACACATGAATACTGCGTAATGTTCTTATTTAATTAGGGAATAAAGTTATTGTTTCGGTGAATGGAAAAGGTAGCAAATACATATTAGTGCTAAAATCCCGATTAGAAAAGTACTCTACGACATAGCCGTCTGCACTTAGCAGCCTCACTGTGTTGCAAAAAGTGCCTTCATTCGTATCCCCTTTTAGCGTTTGGCATACAGCGGTCTCACACGCACACATGCTGCAGGCATTGTAATGGTGGGGGAAGTAGTGCGCCCGTCAAAACGGCTTGCGCCCGAAGTGCGCTAGCATCTTTTCACAGGAATTGGGGGGAAATGCACCCCAAAACCAATTTTTATTATTTGTTTGTGTTTAAAAAAAATTACTTGTAAGAATGAGACTTACAACTAGACTTGCGCATTATAGTTCGCGATCGGGAGCGCTCACTTTAGTTCGTCCGCTCCCAGTGACGGCTGAGCGGCATAGTCTGCGCTTGCAGGTGGAGGGAGAAGTTCCCCCACCTAGCTGCTTCATGCGCTTGCTGCTTGAGCCGCTAACGGTATCACGCAAATCAAAAGAAACAGTTTGTGGATAATTTCTCGCGTTTAAGTTTAGAGTTATCTCTATATCTTGGCATTATGGAATTTATTAGTCAGATACTGCAGAGAGCAGAATACTTCAAAGCAGAAATTTTGTAGCACTGAACTATGTAATCTACCAGGCTGACACTAACCTCGAAGTGACTCTTATCAGCATAAGGCAATCACGTGATTTTTAATTCAGCTGCGCGCCCTCTTGCTATTGCCTGTCGGTCTTCGGAAAAGAATCCAATGAACTAGGAAGCGAGATACGTTTGGCATAATAGTTCGCGACCGATCACGCATATTTTAGTTCGCGACCTATCGCGCAGATATTAGTTCGCAACCGATCGCACATACCTTAGTTCGCGACCGGTAGCTCTCCTTTTAGTTCGCAGCTCGGCTGCGAAGTAGGTCGCTCTGTATAGTTCGTCCGCTCGTTTTGGCTTTTGCTACCGCTCCTAAAACTACAGCTGAGATGCATCTCAGCTAGAAATGACGGCAACTGGCATAAGGGAATTACGAGATTCTGCGCGCTCTCGAGTCCTCTCGCTTTTACCCGTCAGTCATCGGAAAAGGAGCGGACGAACTAAGAGGCGAGGGATCTGCAAACTAATTCGCGTAGTTCGCCTGTGGGAGCGCTCTTCCGAACTAGTTCGTTCGCGAACTACACAAGACTACTTATAGCCCTTGCATAAAATTATTTTTAAAATTGCATATTTATGATACTAGTTTATTTAAGTAACATGTCTTTCGGAAGAACCCTACTGTATATATATATGACGAGTGTGATTGTTCAATACTAATAGAATGAAATTTGAGTCACAAAATTCCAAGTTTTTTTCTGATTCATGTTTTGGATATTTTCTAAATCTTCGCGTAGTGATTCTGCCCTACAAATACTTAATTGTGACCTAAACAGTAAATGGTTTGCCGGTTTTACCGATCTCCGACCACTTTACAGAGCTGCGCTTCCTGTGTTACTTCATTTATGTTGGATCTAGCTCATATCGAAGCATTTGTCTGGAGTGTAACATTTTACGAGAGAGAAATGGGGGCGGCAAGGAGCTGAGGCAGATGATAGAAGCATTTTAAATGTAGCGCTAAAGACGAATGCTGAAGATTATACTGTTAGATCGTGTAACTAAAGAGGAAGTACTGAACAGAACAGGGGAGGAGGGAGCGATTGGTGGGACACTTTCTTAAGGTAGGTTGTCCAAGACGCGGCTGTTAGCTGTGACTGCGACTTGGCCCCCCTCCATTTTCCGGCTGTGGCAGACGAAGGGAGAGGTGCGAACACGACGGCAGCCAAGGACCTATATAAATAACATAGATTGGCTAAGGTGCTGCCTTACTTGAAGCAAATTGAAAGCTCGGCCGCCATGTTTTTGAACGTCACGTATACGTAACCAGTCGTCTGCTATAGCACTGAATCATGTCACTTTCACTTTGTGCAATGACGTAACAAACCACTCTACCTGCTTATTGTTATTTTTATAGACAAGCTAATATGTATAAATGATAGAAAACAAGTATGTGTCAGGCAAATCGGAAAGTTTAATTACAAATGGCACATACACTACATCGACTAAACATCATCTCATTCAAAAAAAAAAAAAAAAAAAAAAAAAAAAAAAAAAAAAAAAAAAAAAAAAACCACGCCTTTTCACTGTCCTATAACAGTATTAATTTCGTGTGAATATCCCTAATCTGCTAACCTCTTTCTTGCGCAGATTTGGTTTTTCATAAATTCTGTATTCTACAACTAAACTAATGTTTTAATAAAAGCTTTATTACGCTGGAGTAATGAGATTCCTCCCAAAATTTCGAGGATACCATTAAGTGATCGTAGTTGGTAAATGAAGTTGGTCTGTTTCCCAAAATTCTAAATACATCTACATACATTTGCAAAAGAAAAAAATTTCTACAAGATCTTTAGAGGGATTGAACAGGCTGTTTTTTTTTCCTTATAATCCGATTAATCATGCTTGATTCTCATTTTTAGGAGCAAGGAAAACCTACAAGCAATCTATACACGTAAGTTTTCTACTCACTTGCCTAATGATGCTTCCAGATATAGGCTATATTCAACTACTTTTTCGGCATATAATGTCAGCATTTCGTATTCTGCCACATAGTCATGGTCACAATGAATAGGGCTACTGCTCTCTGAATGACTTAAATCATGATTTGCAATAGGTAATGAAAGAGGTTTCATCTCTCCTGCTTGGCTACGTGACATATCTTCAAAGGAAGTTGATTCAGCCATCTGACTTTTTTTTCAAACCTCCTTGCTGGCGTTTTTGTTGTTTGAATATGTTCAGGGAACAAAAATATCGTCGGAATCGCATTAGCCGGAAGCCGCTTTGTATCATTTGTTGCATACATGTATTTCTCCTCAAAATGCGATGAACAAATGCAACTCTATGCAGTAGGTTTCCACTTATCTCGCCTCATATTAGCTAACCATCGTTTTGTAAGTTCATTTTTCAAAGGAAAACTTAAAATATAATTACAGTTTACTTTAGTTAAAGCAGGACTATTGTATGTAGAAATGTAGTAGTACAAAAGAAGAGTATACGAAATATCAGAAACGAAAATATACAAATACTAACGGAAATCCAATAATCCAACAGTCTTATTACCACGATTCGTACATTTATATGCTGCGCATACTCTGGGAACAATTTCAGCTTAATAAATAACCTTTCAAGCTTACTAAGATATATAAAATGTGGACCCAAAACACGTAAATAGCGTCCGCCTAATTTCGTATTCGGCGCACTAGACGTTGGAAAAAAATGGCTGTCACAGTTCCTGGTTGCTGCCACAAGGAGCGCTGTTAACCCAGAGATAGCCACTCCATGCAGTTGATATAGCTCGTTGATGGCAGCCGCAGCCGTTTACCATGGCACGGCTCTGGTCAGCGACTCGGGAAATTCGAGGAAAATAAAATTTCCGATTTTCTTGCTGTAAAAAATACTGCATGTTAAGGAAGCAAAGCTACATCAGTTCCCATATTTAGTATTTCGTTACAGACTCTCGTTTTTCTTAAATAAATAAATAAAGAGTATTTATTTCAGTTGTGCGTGGTTTTTTTTTTTTCACTCATTGCATCTTTGTCGAGTTTGAGGAAACTAACACGTAGAAAAATTTGATTTTGCATATCTTGAGGTTTCATACCCCAGCTTGATAACGAAGTGTCTATTTTCTCAAGATTCCTCGTAGTTACACAGATACTTAATTTTTAAAGTAACCTGTTGCATTAAACTTGATGTGTTTACATTGAAAAATGTAGTCGCTTGCTACTTTGCGTGTGGTTCATTTTAGGTCATACATTGTTGCGGATGAAATGAAGCTAACAGTTGGAAATTATTTTTAAAGTTGAGAGCATGACGATACTGTCTCCGTTTTCGATATTTCGGTTCATATATCTACGGTACGGGAGCGTCGCGACTAGCGCGCCAGTTCTCTCCACGTGCAACGTGAATTCCGTGGTGACAACCATCATATCTTCTAAAGATATTGAACAATTTTTTGAAATGACAGCCTGCGAAGGAATTCATGTTTTACACAATCATTAATACTCAAAAGCTTTTTTTTTCTTTTCTTTTTTTTTTTTTTTTTTTTTTTTTTTTTTATCTACAGGTATACAGAAATAACCAAAATTGTTTTGTGATGAAATGAGGTGTTAATTAACACAGTATTTAATATTCATGAAGGTTTATTTCCGTCTATTGCAACTAAATGAAAGGCGTTTCGCTTCTTTATTTATGAACCATCATCAATGGCAGTTTTTTAGTGTTAATTCCATGTGCGTCTTCATGGAGCTGTGTGTGTATTCTCCAGAGCATGGAAGTTTTGGGTCTTTATTTCATCACCTCGCAGTGTACTTCACTATGACATAGCAGATTTAAACTGTTAGGGTTTTCTATATATTGATTCAATTTTTGTGACACATGACACAAAACATTTTTATTAACAGGCACCTTTTAAATGACGAGACGAAATTCATACTTTAGTTTAGATTAAATGTCAGCCAGTTTGCACTTGAACTGGAACTTAGAGAGTGACATGCAGAGAAAATTCTGCAACCGGTTCAACAAATCCATCAGTGCAGCTGAAATAAAAAATAAATAAATAAAAAACAAACAAACTTAGTGACGCTAAGGTAATTGTTCTTTTATTTTCTTATTTACGATTGCGGGGCTGTTTATGCATCTTTCTCGTCTCAGGCTTTTTTTCATTTTAACTGATGGTTTCACCTTCTGTATTGCCTTTGAAATAAGTCGCACTGTTCCAAAGTTGAAATTATTTCTAAGGGAGATCGAAATATAGCAAACACATACCAAACAAACTATTTTTGAATATGGAAAACATCCATACCATACACGAGATATTTGAATCTAAATAGTACACCACAAGATTTATCTTTGTTGATATGAAATAAGATAATTTTTACAGTGCACCACCATACCGACTGTATTGGTATGAATGAATTTAGTGAAAATAATACACTAACGTTGTCATGCATTTCCTTACACCTGTACAGATCACCTAAAAAAATCAGTAACCACTGGTCACATTTATTATTTCCAAGACCCTAGAAGCCCAAACTGGTTCTTTTCCAAGCTTCATGTCTCTTTTATTCCTCCGAATATTTTCTATCTATTCTTGTATATGTCAATAGATTCCCATGAAATCTAAATCAATTCAACGTACAAAGTTAGTAGCTTCATGACGAGACGGGCTCACATCTTATGAGTGATTTTTCTTCGGTCCGCTTGGCTCGACATCTTCCTGCCGCTGACTTGAGTCGTCACGACTCCCATCGCAACACTGCTCACTGCTGCAATCCTGCGACTGTCGCCGCATCAGTCGCGCGCCGCACTCCAAACTCAAAGGACGCATGCGCGAGCAGCGGGTCGCTGACGTCACGAGACGACCCATCGCAACCGCAGGCATCAATCGCCTTTACACGTCAAAGAATCGTCTATTTAGCATTGGAAGGGTGTGAAGTAAAAATCGCAGAGGGAGACCCTAAAGACCAAAACAGTAAGCAGATTCAAAAAGTGGGTTATTTAGACATGAAGAGGCTTGTGCAGGGCAGGGTAGCGTGGAGATTTGCATCAAACCAGTCTTTGAAATATAACAACAATAAAATTGTACAGTGGAAAATGGCACTGTATGAATAATTTTACATCTTACTGTTTAGGCTATAGTAAATGAAATCTCCACAGTGAGGTAATTAGGCACCTCTCCTCTGTACGCACTTTTTGTCAGTTTCAGTGACAGACTTGAAGCATCTTTCACACAAATATCGCCAGTCGGCGATGTCAGTTGATCGGGACGTGGCTATTGACGGTGTGAGCTGGCTGGCGGATTACGGCTGAATGGCTGGGCTGCCAGCGGCAGACACGCGAACCTCTCGAGTGACGTCGCGCTGACAGCGGGCAGAAAGAGCCGCGGCGCTGCCTCTGCGGCGGTGGCGGTGCCACTGCGCAGCCTGTTTGCGCAGCTGCCGGCGCCTCGAGTGCGCCCGTTGTGGCGATTCCTGTGCGCGGTCGTAAACGTCGCCTAAACGCGCCACTGTATAGTGTCCCCCGTCACTCAGCAACAGCCGTACACGCCGCCTCTCCAAACTGTCTCCGCCGGTCCTCTTCACCCAGACCTTCTGGCTGCCGTCGCTCCCGCACGATGGAGTCCCGACCGTTTAGTGCGCTTTGTGTAACGGACTTTGGCTCCTTGAGCCTCCGCTTCTTAGAATGTGCTCTGCACTCACAAGAGAAACTCCCGATAGAAGTTTCCTCTGATTTTGTGGTCAGGTGAGGCAGAGGATACCCATAAAAAACTCACTACAGATTAACCCCTTATTTGACAATGTTGCTCTCAAGAAACATGAAAATTGAGCTTGGTATTCTGCCATATGAAACTTCCTGGCAGATTAAAATTGTGTGCTGGATTTTTTATTTTTATTTATTTATTTTTATTTACTTTTTTTTAAATTTTTTTACAACTGGGACTCGAATCTGGGACCATTGCCTTTTGCGGGCAAGTGCTCTACCGATTGCGCTATCCCGACACGACTCATGATGACGCCTCACAACTTTACTGCCGTCAGTACCTCGCCTCCTACTTTCGAAACTTTACAGAAGTTCTCCTGTGAACCATGCAAGACTAGCACTCCTGGAAGAAAGGATATGGTGGAGACATGGCTTAGCCACAGCCTAAGGGATGTTTCCAGAATGAAATGTGGAAAGTAGGAGGCGAGGTTGTAAGAAAATTGCCCGTTGGAGGTCGTCAAAAAATCTCAAAATTCAGAATGCGTAATAATTTTGTTATTGAATGTTGTAGCAAATCACAATTAATGGGTCGCAACAACACTTTCGCAGTGTAAGTTAGAAATCTGAATAAATAAAAAAATTGATATTAAATAACTTAAAACAGTCACTGTAGTAATTAATTAAGCTTGGCCCTATCTGACTTAGCATTGACTACAGCCTCCAACTAGCACCTCTTACGATTCACGAACAGCACAACTTCACTAATAAATGTGTCAGAATTCATGTAGTGGTGATGGCGTGTTCGTGTTATAATCAAAATCGTAATAGCTGATAGACTCTGATTGCAATGATAATAGCTGAGTACTGTGAAACTGCGTGGTGCAATGAGCTTCACAAATACTACAGTTAAAGTTCCCAAATATTTTAATAATATAGTTTAAAGCATTCACCTTACTTATAAAACTTTACGTAAACTATTTTTTTTATTGGTTCCAGGGCCTGGGTTGCTACGCGTGTAACTGGCTGAGCAGAGTTTGGCATTTAACGTATTTCATAAAAGAAATTACTTCAGTCAAGTCTGGTTAATCAACTATAATACTTTGACTACTGTTAGCCTGGTTACTTTCTACATAATTGAAACCAACTTTACTTTACTTGCAAACTCTCTTGCACTTTAATTACTAGTCTCTGTGGTTGTAACACGTTTAGCAATTGTTTAACTCGTCAATTACTTTGAAAATGATTGAACTTGTTAGTCAATGTACAGGCTTGCATATTCAACATAATCTAATAATGGTGATAATGGGGTGACTACAACTACTTACAAAATTAAGACTGGTTTCAAAATAAGTCTTGTATAATTGAACCAAAGTTCTGATTGGGTTGACACTACATTTACATGCATACAAAATAAAATGTTACAAAAGTACTCATCTGGTTTCGTCGTCTTCGTCGTGAAGTCCAAACAAGACAGATACGATTACAATAGGTACTCTTACTACAACAACGATCACACTCGGTGACAATAGACTTGATACCAAACAATACTTTTCTTGCACACATGAAAAAACTTTGATCACTTTCGAAGATAAATAAACTTGTTTCGCACTTCCTTCAATACATTAAACAGTACGCCTCTCAGGCTTATTGCAATTGCATTAAACTCGCGCCACACTGTGCCTACCGTGCCTCTGCACCATCAACAAAACATGTATGTGTTTACTATAGCGAGTCCGCACCGCGACTGCTTCAGCAGCGCGGCACTCACAGCTACTACTTCTGTGCCAAAGACAGTCTTTACAATAGGTTCAACATTTTCTCTGACGCATTGCTAACTTACAGCATAAGAATGTCCTTGCATTCATGCGGGTTTACACTAAATGATTCAATATAGAAAATGACGTTACATAAGAAATATATCTATCATACAACAAATGAAAAATACATGAAATAAAGAAATTTTACACAATATATACATTACGTTAAGTAAGATACAGCGACAGGTGTACTCTTACAAGGTACTGGCGGAAGTAAAGTTGTTCAAATCAAATGTTTGTAAATCTATCGGACCAAACTGCGTGGTCATCAGTCCGTAGCTTACAAACTACTTAAACCTAGGTAAACTAACCTAAGGACAAATACACACACACACACACACACACACACACACACACACACACACACACACATGCCCCAGGGAGGACTCGAACCTCCACGGCGAGCAACCGCGCGCTCCGCAGCGAGACGCTTTAGACCGTTCGGCTACTCCACCGCGGCAGTAAAGTTGTGAGGCGGCATCGTGACTCGTGTCGGGGTAGCTCAGTCGGTTGAGCCGGCCGCGGTGGCCGAGGAGACTGAGGCGCTCCAGTCACGGTCTCCACGGCCACTACGGTCCACTAGTAGTGGAACAGTGTACCCTCCGCCACGCACTTTACGCATAGTTTCATATCAGCGCATACTCCGCTGCAGAGTGAAAAGATTCATTCTGCCATATGTTTCAACTTTCGTCCTTGGATGGGCAAACGTGCTTGAAACCTATATTTAAGATCTCGAATACAGCGATGTTTCAATGTAGTTAGCGAAAAATTTTCCCTTTAATTTTTAGACGACACTGCAAGCGTTGGTTACTGGAGTGATAGTTTCTTTCAGTTTTGTCACGATATTTTTTTCCTGATACATGGAAAGTGACCATGAACTGTAGGCTGAATCTGAAAAAACTGCAGAAAGTTAGGAAAATAAGGAGATGGGACTTGGATAAATTGAGGGAACCTGAAGTTCTTAAGAATTTCAGAGGGAGCTTTAGGCATCTGACAGAAACGGAGGGAAATAAAACAGTAATAGAGGAATGGGTAGCATTGAGAGATGAAATAGTGCAGGCAGCAGAGGACAAAATAGGTAGAAAAGCAAGACCTACAAAAAAATTCTAGGCCATCACAGGAAATACTAAATTTAATTGATGAAAGAAGAAAATATAAAAATACAGTAAATGAAACAGGCAAAATTGAGTACAGACGTCTAAGAAATGAGATTGATAGGAAGTGCAAAATGGCTAAGCATGAGGGGCTAGAAGCCAAATGCAAATCTGAAGAAGAATGTATAACAAGGGGAAAAGTAGATACTGCCTACAGGGAAATAAGAGACATTTGGGGACAAGAGAAACAGCTCAAAGAATATCAAGAACTCAGATGGAAAACCAGTTCTCAGCAAAGAAGGGAAAGCTGAAAGGTGGAAAGAGTACATAGAGGAGATCTAAAAAGGAAATGAACTTAGAGACAATGTTGTAGGAAGGGAAGAGGACGTAGATGAAAATGAAATAGGAGATACTATACTGAGAGATGAAGACCTAGGTCGGAACAAGGCCCCGAAAGTAGATATGACATTCTCTTCAAAAGTACAAATGTCTGTAAATCTATCGGACCAAACTGCGTGGTCATCAGTCCGTAGCTTACAAACTACTTAAACCTATGTAAACTAACCTACGAACACCACACACACACACACACACACACACACACACACACACACACACACACACACACACACACACACACACACCCATGCCCCAGGGAGGACTCGAACCTCCACGACGAGCAACCGCGGGCTCCGCAGCGAGGTGCTTTAGACAGCTCGGTTACTTCACCGCTGCCTGAGATTCTCTCAGAACTACCAAAGTGCCTTAGAGAGCCAGGCATGAAAGAACTGTTTCAATTAGTGTGTAAGATGTATGAGTCAGGCAAAATGTCCTCAGAATTTTAGAAAAACGTAATAATCCCCATTCCAATGAAATCAAGCGCAGACAGGTGTGAAAATTACAGAACCATCAGTTTGATAAGTTATGGTTGCAAACTTTTAACACGAATTATCTACTGGAGAATGGAAAAGCTGGTAAAAGCTGACCTCTGGGAAGATCAGTTTGAATTGAGGAGGAACGTAGGAACACGGGACGCAATACTCACTTTACGACTTATCTTAGAAGGCAGAAAAGGAAAGGGAAAACCTACATTCTTAGCTTTTGTAGATTTGGAGAAAGCTTTTGACAAAGTTGATTGGAATACACTCTTTCAAATTCTGATGTCATCAGGGGTAAAATACAGGGAAAGCCGAACTGCAGTTATTAGTCTAGAAGGGCATGAAAAGGAAGCATTAGTAGTTGTTTAGAGGGGCTAGACTGCGTGGTCATTAGTCGAAGCATTAGTTGGGAAGGGAGTAAGACAGGGATGTAGCCCTTCTCCGATGTTACTCAATTTGTACATCGAGTAGGTGGTGAAGGAAATCAAGCAAAAATTTGGAATAGGGATTAAAGTTCAGGGCGAAGAAATAAAAACATTGCGTTTTGCTGATGACATTGTATTTCTGTCAGGGACAGCAAAGGACTTGGAAGAGCAGTTGAATGGAATGGATAGTGTGTTGAAGAGAGCGTATAGAATGAAATTAACAAGAGCAAAACAATGATAGCCGACGCGTTGGCCGAGCGGTCTGCGGCGAGCCAGTCACGGTCTGCACGGCCACTACGGTCGGGGGTTCAAATCTCTCCCTCGGGCATGGATATTTTAGCTAGTTCATTAGTAGTGTAATTTTAGGGACTGGTGACCCCGTACTTAAGTCCCATAAGCACTAAAACATTTGAACATTGTTTTGAAAACAAAGATAGGCATTTGTGTGGAGTGTTGCCTTGTACGGGAGTGAATCGTGGACGATAAACAGTGCGGACAGGAATAGAGGCCTTTCAAATGTGGTGCTACAGAAGAATGCTGATAATTAGGTGGATATGTCGCGTAAATAATGAAGACGTACTGAACACGGAAATGGTGAGAAAATGAATTTTTGGCATGCCTTGGTAGGACACATTCTGAGACATAGAGGAATCGTAAATATAGCAAATATAGCACTTTTGGGAAGTGTGTGAGGTAAACATCTTAAAGGGAGACCAAGAGACGCATATAGTTAGCAGATTCAAATGGATGTGGGTTTCCGTTATTATGAGATGAAAAGGCTTGGAGTAGGGTGGAGAACTGCACCAAACCAGTCTCCGGACTGAAGACCATAACAACAAGACATGGAAAATTATAAAGGGAAACAGGATTGACTGAATGTGATTTCTCATGAAACAGTGTTACGGAATTCTTATCTGGGACACTACAAATGGACTGATGTTTATTGGGAAGAGGATGCTTGGCAAACAACTGCTAAATTAACAACCTGTCCAGAAGAAAACAGGAAATCCTGTACCAGTGAATGATATACGATATTACGAGATATGACAATTCTTCTTAGTTGCTAGATTATGGGCCGAAATTAATATGCAGGTTTTGTCAACACTTCACTGGTGCTACAAGTAGAAACTGAGTGTTCTGGACTTTTGTACCAAAAAGGACTTCATATCATATTTTTCACATTTCTACAGCCATAAGAAGAAAAGCGTAGTATTTACATTGAATCACACACGCGCTTTTTTGGGCAATGTTACACGCAGGTAACTGTTTTTGAAAAAAAAAAAAATCGTGTAGAATTGTTCAAATCTTCCGATGTCTAATTTAAGTAACTTAATATTTTTCTTTGCGTAATTTCTGTGTATGCCAAATAAAGAGTTAAGCACGAACACGCGAAGTTATATGGAGTTGTGAAATATAAAAGAACATGGACGATAAACAGTGCGGACAGGAAGAGGATAGAGGCTTTTGAAATGTGGTGCTACAGAAGAATGCTGAAGATTATGTGGGTGGATCGCGTAACTAATGAGGTACTTAACATAACTGGGGAGAAAGGGAATTTCTGACACACCTTGACTAAAAGAAGGGATCGATTGGTAGGACACATTCTTAGACATCAAGGAATTGTGAATTTAGCGTTGGAGGGAAGTGTGTGGGGGTAAAAACCGCACAGGAAGACCAAAAAAATGTTCAAATGTTTGTATAGTCTATGGGACTTAACTACGGGGTCATCAGTCCCTAAAGTTACAAACTACTTATGAACTAACTAAGACTAAGGACGGCACAAATATCCATGCCCGAGGGGGGATTCGAACCCCCGACCGTAGTGGCCGTGCAGACCGTGACTGAAGCGCCTCAGTCTCCTCGGCCACCAAGAGATGGATACAGTAAGCAGATTCAGACAGATGTAGGTTGTCGTTCTTATATCAAGTTGAAGAGGCTTGCACAGGATAGCGTATTGTGGAGAGCTGCATCAAACCAGTCTCCGGACTGAAGAGCACAACAACAACAACAACAAAAGAACAATAGAAACAACTGATGGTGGAAATGCTAGATATGAAACATCGAACTTAGAGCTGGTGCTAGGGCCGTGGCGTCGTGGTTCTGCGGCGACTGTGTCGGTCTGTGATGCTGGAGGGCCATGTTCAAAACTCCTTTATGTATTTTGAAACTTGGTTTTTCACAAAATTTTCCGTTCGGTCATTGACATCTCCGTTCTCTTTTTATTGTCTTAGAAATTGTGATATTATATTTAAGTCGTGTGGTAAGTATATATTAAAGCAAATGTGATGATAGTGAGAGCAGACGAGACCTCTCGCAGAAATGAAAACAGTTAATAATAAACAATGCCGGTCGCGGTGGCCGTGGGGATTGCGGCGCGCCAGTCAGTCTGCACGGTCACTACGGTCGGGGATTCGAATCCCCCCTCGGGCATGGATATTTGTGCCTTCCTTAGTAGTAGCTAGTTCATAAGTAATAAGTTTAGGGACTGATGAACCCGTAGTTAAGTCCCATAAGCTCTACAAACATTTGAATAAACAATAATAATCAACTTCCGTCTCCGAAATTCCGGGACATGATCTCGTTAACTTGGATATGTGCAGAATCCGATGGTGTGTGTACTTGTCAAAGGCTTCAAAAAAGTTAAAATACCACTAACAGTAATCCGTTAAACTTCAGTTACACGATAAATTAGCCAGACCTACAGGCCGTCTGTTCTACTAAATACCTCGGAGTAACAATTACGAACATCTTAAATGGGAAAGAAGCGTATAAAATATTGCAGGGAAGCTGAACCAAACGTTTCATTGGCATAACTGAGGATGCTATAGTTCTACTACAGAAAATGCCTACACTGCAGCTGTGCGTCTTATTTGGCGGTATTGCTGCGCATTGTGAGATCCACACAAGGTGGAACTGACGGTGAACTTACATAAAAATCAGAGAAGGGCAGCTAGTTTTGTATTATCGCAATATAGGGGAGAGTGTCACGGAAATGATGCACGAGTTGGGGAGGAAATAATTAAAAGAAAGGCGTTATTTGTTGCGGTGAGATCAATTTGCGAAATTTCTTTCTCCAACTGCCTCTTCAGAATGCGAACATCCACCCACCTACCTCGGGAGAAGTGATCATCTTCATAAAATAAAAGAAATCAGACAAAAACAGCTATTAGAGAATCAAATTATAGAGATATGTCATAAAAGTGGTTCGATGAACCCTCTACCATGCACTTCAACATGACTTGCAGCGTATCAGAGTAGATGTAGATGTACCCAGCTATCATATGCAACCGCTCGCTCAGCTAAAGTTCCGTACCCAAAGACTGGAAAGTTGCACAGGTCACTCCAACATTCGAGAAGACTAATAGGATTCGTCCGCGTAATTACAGGCCCGTGATTACGGTGACGTGATTCCCCGAGCGTGAATTCTACCATTTTTCTATTACTCCGTAAATAATTGGTACTAGAATTTTCAAAAATATTAAATTCGTATTTCTGTGATTTTCACATTTGTCAACACTTGAAGTATCACATTTTTCTTGAAGTGTGGGGTATTTCATCGGTATCACGCTATTTGTAGACTAGGCGAAATAATTTCGTCATGGCCCGCTCTCACAAGCATATAAAAAAGTGGTTCATAGGCAAATCATCTACACAAGGTGTCTTGTTTCGACCCAAATCTTTCAGTGTTCTATCGAATTCTTCTCGCAGTTCCCTCTCTTATTCTTGAATAGAAGTGTCGAGGAAAACCGAGGATCTTTTTATTTAGCCTAACACTTGTTTTGACGGCAGCATACTTACCTTGAAGTTGCCCATGCAACAGTCTGGGCTCAGTGGCGTAGCTATGACACTAAGGGCCCCGGGGCAAAGATGACATTGGGGCCCTCTTTACACTAATACTGTACAGATGCAAAACTACTTCATCATCAGCTTTTTACCTCCCACTGCAAGACATAATAAGGCAAACCTAAAGACTACTAAGTAAATATTATGTGCCAGGCAGCAGATAATATTTAATCATACCCTCTAATATAATTGTGAATGTTTGTTTGTTATGTTTCCACGCAAAAGTTACTGGGCGGATTTGAATGAAATTTTGTAGAGGGATAGGTTTGGACCTGGGTAGGACGAAAGATAAACGACCTCTTGGGATAGTTTCCGAAGTTGCTCCATACTAGGTGAATGAAGTCGCAGGCATAATCTAGTAAAAATAAACAATGAAGAAGTATTACTTAACCATGAAAACATGGCCCCCTGACGCGAAGCAAACCGGGAACAGCCGAGTCAGCGTCGACAACTCACTCTCATTGCAGACTGTTGTCAGTACCGACATCTGACTGTCGCTAAACTCCTCGCTGTTAGCTCACTGCTCCGTACCGATCACCCTAATTTCGTTGATAGGCCAAACAAAGAAGGAAAACAGGGGAAATATTCGTGTAGGATGGTTTCAGAAAAGAAAGTTGGCGGATTTTGTTTGATGGACTACTTTGGTTTGAACCGTGCACCTACCAGGTATCATGAAGTATATATTAATGTCTGCCCAGGAAAACGTAATAAGTAAAATAACTAAGTTGACATCTTCGCTTATTATAGTGGCAGTGGGGGTACAGGGTAGTGTCTTGAATGCACAAAGTAACCATATTTTCTTCTTGCACGAATTTCATAGTGCACTTAGTTACAGCACTTCATTGGGATCTATGATTATGGAGCACACCCTTGGGGAATTCACTACACAAACTGCTGAGTTACCATAATAATACATTGTAGAGACTTCATATTCAAATGTGGTCACACTGTGCTAGAAATTCAGCATCATTCACTGTTATTTCGCAAAGATTCAGCCGACTTCAACCGACAATACGCTGACGATGGCAGTGTCCACGTCTTAGCGGACAAGCAAAGGACCTTATTATGTTTATATTCTGGGGTGTGAATAAAATTTTGGATTTCACTTCGTGCGTTTGAGGTTTGTTAGTCAGGATTCAAAAAGTTCAAAGTCGGAAAAACCTTCATGCAACTAAATTATTATATACAGTAGAACTTCGATTATCCGAAGTAATTGGGGGACATGAAAGTGTTCAAGGATCTACGGTAACTTTTTTTGGTCGTCGGTCACGTAGGCCGAGGGGCCCCTGGAGCTCGGGGGCCCCGGGGCATTGCCCCGCCTAGCCCTATGATAGCGACGCCACTGTCTGGGCTCCGTTTATTTCAGTCGCATGAAATGCGCTGATATGCGAAGCATCTAGTTAGGAGCTACATTGCCTCGGCCCATCTGTTACTAAATGTATTTGCATTTTTCAGGCACTATTCTCTGCCATACCACGATGTACCACACACACAACCAGATTACATACTGCACTTACCTCTTAGCTGAATTAGTATGCAGGGTAGAGTTCGAAGCAAAGTACCGCACCGATGTGCGTGCTCTGGTGGAAAAATCAGCGATACACGTTCCCAGCTTTAGGAATGGCGTTTTGTATACAGTGTGCCGTACCTGCTAAGCCTATGGACTCGTTCTGCATACGGAGCAGCAACTGTTGAGGAATGGTGCGCGGCGGCTGACAAAGGGATGTGCTTGTTACGCTAAAGCACCCGCTGGCTTTTCTCCAGCTGTAGTATCTCGACGCTACTCTTGCGTTTACGGCAGAGCTCTTGAGCTATTATGTTTCCGTCGGAAATTTACAGGTGCCCTGACACTATGGCACTCAGAAGAAATTCTGAGCAGAGCCTAAATGCCATAACAGCTTTGATTTACAGAGATGATATCATCGTCTCAGGAACTTCTGTTTGGATTTTTTTTTTTCTTTTTTACTTTCTTGATCTAACAGTCACGTGTATCACTGTCAAACTGACCGGTTAGTTTTTCAGACCTGAGGATTCGAGGAATAGCAGATGTTGCTCGGACACCTGTTCAGGAATAGCGCTTTCTATAGAGTATAAATAATAATAATAATAATAATAATAATAATAATAATAATAAAACCCCGTCTAGACTGAAAAATTTGTTTTGATTTATAACGCCGTTTCGGCATCTGCTATCATCAGATCTTAAAAGCCTGTGAACTTGCAAAGCACAGATTTTGTGATTAACACTGTAATTTGCCTTGTAAATTTACAGATTTTTAAGATCTGGTGATGGAGATACCGAAACGAAGTTATAAATACAATGTAGAGGCGGTTTTTTATTCTATAACTGTGTTCCCTTCGCAATTACTAATGTGTATGTACTCTTGCTCTGAACTTCAAATGTGCAAAATTTTATCGCGATCGTACGAATGATATTGACATCCCAAAGAAAAGAGCTCTTCCAGTTTCCCACAAATTTTACTATATTCTGGCCAACTATTACAAACATTTACTTCACTCAAACCTTCCTCTCGCTTTGAACGTGGAATGTGCAAAATTTTATCGCAATAAGATGAATGGTATTGAAATTTCTTAGAAAAAACTCTTATTCTGAATTTTCCAATTTTTCGGGAAACTTTTCCAAATTTTTATTTCATGAGAACGTTACTGTTTCTTTGAACGTCAAATATGCAAAATTTTATCGCAATCAGACGAATTATATTGACATCCCATTGAAAAAAGTTCTTTCAGTTTCTCGCGAATTTTCAAAATTTCTGGGTAACTTTCCTAAATTTTTACTTCATAAGAACGTTCATCTTTCGATGAACGTAAATTATCAAAATTTTATCGCAATCGGATGAACTGTTCTCAACTTAAAGTGTTGAGTACTATGAGAAACACATTGAAAAAAGAACTTGGTTCGAATTATGCGACTTTTGTTTTTAACTGCCCCTATTTTTTTCACTGAAAACTTTTTCAAGACCATAATGACAAAAGAAAAAAAAAGAATTACCCCTCTCCGTCTTGGGAATAGTCATTTATAGTGATGAATTCAATCAAAAACACATTCAAAAACGCACTTTCAGTTTTTCTCAAAATTTCCAATTTTCCGGTAGATTTTCCAAAAAATTTATTTCGTACAAATTTTGTCCTGTCAAGCCGTACTCACGTGACGCTCTTAGAACCATGTAACAATTGATTTTTATTTATAGAAAAAAATCGCTTTTGGGCTTTCCTAAATTTTCCTACTTTCCGGGAAACTTTTCTAAATTTTGGTTGATCCGAACCTTCCTCTTACTTTCAAAATGAAATGTACCAAATTTTATTGCAAAGGACGAACGGTATTGATAGCTCACTGGAAAAAGCTGTTTCAGTTTTTTCCCGATTTTCCTCTTTTCCGGACAACTTTTCCATATTTTATCACTGTTTAAACCTTCGCTGGACTTATATTTGGAGACTAAAATTAGCCAAATCGGTTCAGCCGTTCTCGAGTTTTAGCGAGACTAACGAACAGCAATTCATTTATATATACAGTAAAACTTCTGAATAACGGACACCAATGGGGAAAATAAAATTGTCCGCTTTTAAGAAGTGTCCGCTGTTAAGAAAAGGATAAAATACAAAATAGTGAACTGCCGTTTACCCGAAATGATCGGTATGGCGGCCGGTTCGATTAATGAAAGTCTCGGATAAAACCAAAGTCGCCTGTTTTCACGCGTGAAACACACCGAATCGCACGCACGGCGCGGCGTTCTTACGACGTCAGCCACGAGCGCCCTCTGCTGCAACTCCGCTCGCGGCCACCACTGAACGACGTCGTTCACCTGGGAATCAGATAGGCACCAGTTAAGACTTGGCTATAGGATAGGTTCTAGGAATCATCAGTAGTTGGGCCTCTATCTAAACTATGTATCAGCATTCTGCAGTCAAGAACTATGTCAAAGTTAAGTATTACCAAGATTCCACGAAATATATATCTTGTTCTAATTTAGCCTAGTGATCTAGTTTCTGCTGTCCCACTGGCTGGTCACCTCCGTACCTACACACGCGTGCATCCTTAATTCCTGTGTCGGTCTCTTTCTACTCGGCCACCGATACCTACGACAACCGGCGGAAACGAGACACAAAAGTGGCGACGAGGACCTTCACTAGCACGCCTTTGGCTCTTATTTGTTCATGCCACAAAAATAAAACCTCTTCTAACTGAGAATGTGAAAGTTTTCTCATTCTTCTTCGAGATTTCATTGCGCTGCTTGACGCTTGAATGCAACAGATTGTTTAAATATCTGATCAATTTGTTTTTCAATCAGTAATCACACTCATACCGAAGTTCAAATCCGCAGCAACTTTCGCGGGTGGCTTACCAGAATCAGTTTTCTGCAAAGTGGAAAGCTTTTGTTACAACGAGATCGTACTCTTTTTTTCATTTCGCGCTCGTAAACACACGAACGACAAGAAAACACTCCAGACGCATTAGACAAAGCATTGACTTTTGAAACCAGGCTGTGGCAGCCATCGAACGAAAACATTGGATACACCTATCGCCTCTTCCCCTGTCCTACCCAAGCCCACGCTGTAACACAACAGTGAGTCTACTACTGAACGCTTGGCTTCGTTTGATGTACGGACAACAGGCGGAAAGTGTTTGGCGCCGCACTCTAATCGCCTGTTTCTGCGCGGCTTGGACCAATACTGTACGTCCTGTACTTCCAAGATGGCAGTGCCATGACACCACGAAATACGAACATGAAACACGCTAAATCTTCAATCAACACACGTTGGAATTGACGACACTTAGACTTTTGATACGCAAGAATGCACTGATTCTTTCACGCTGTCCGTTATTTGGAAGTTTTGAACAAACGTTCGAACGTTTGTTAAGCTTATGGGACTTAACTACGGAGTCATCAGTCCTTAAACTTACAAACTACTTACGAACTACCTTATACTAAGGACGGCACAAATATCCATGCCCGAGGTGGGATTCCAACCCCCGACCGTAGTGGCCGTGCAGACCGTGGCTGGAGTGTCTCAGTTCCCGCGGCCGGCTGGAAGTTTTGACTGTTGTTGGTGGACATATTACGGTGTCCGTGTCCGTTATTGAGAATGTCCGCTTTTCGGAATAATTGTAGCATAAGGGCTACTGTTGTTTTGCAGGGGAATTTTAAAATGTCCGCTATTGAGAGGAGTCCGCTATTGGGAAGTGTCCGTTAAGGTTTTACGATATATATATATAATTTTGCACTGTCTGGAAAATTATTGTGATAATCCACAACTAGGAAGGGTAGTTGTTTGTGTCTTCTATTAAACGAAAAAAAAAAAAAAATGACAGTCCTTTGCCGTGACCAGGATTCGAACCTGGGTTCTTGCGGCCACAACGCAATGTCCTAACCACTAGACTATCACGGCTGGCGGCGCTAGTCCCTCAGTGAGAGGCAGTCGTTATGCAGTGGAAAGCTCGCATGCCGGAGCGCTGACGTGGTATTGACGTAGCGGCCTCTGGCGACAGTGCAGCCGCTCACCGCCGCGCGTTCAGTCGCGCCGAGTCCACTCAGCTGTGAGGACGCGGCCCTGCTAACCGCGAGTGCCGCAACTTAGGTCGACTGCTGTCGAGTTTTGTGGTCGAACTGTGTGACTCGACACCATGATCGCAACACATTCGTAAATAAACAGACGGTGATTTGTGACATGTGCGAACTGAAATCCGCGATACGATCCGTCGGCTTTGACCGGTGACCTCATATCTGAGTTAAAGACGATAGTTTGTTTACAAGCAGAACATCTGTATACGAGACGCGTCCAGAAAGTAAGTTCCGTTTGATAATAAAAGCTGGCCGCGGTGGCCGAGGGGACTGCGGCGCTTCAGACACGGTCACGGTCACGGTCACGGGGTTCGAATTCCCCCTCGAGCGTAGATATTTGTGCCGTCCTTAGTGTTAGCTAGTTCATAAGTAGTTTGTAAGTTTACGGACTGATGACCCCGTAAGTCCCATAAGCTCTACAAACATTTGAACATTTCATAATAAAATGAAATTGTACACAGATACAGAAGAAATTTTTATTGCACAATACTCTACAACTCTTAAACTACTTTTCCACATAACTGCCGTAATTTTGTTGGCACTTGTCATAGCGTGCCGCAAGTTTTTGCATACATCCTTCACAGAAGGTTGCCGCTTGTGTATTCAACCATGTGGTAACAGCTCTTTATCATCGTTCAAGTGTTGACCTGCAAGGACAGATTTTAGGTGTAAGAAGAGATGAAAGTCGCTAGGAGAGAGGTCCGAGCTGTATAGAGGTTAACCAAACAGGTACCATTGAAATTTCCGTAAGAATTGTTTGGTCAAATTCGGTGTGTGAGGTCAGGCATTATCGTGAAAAAAAAATCTTTTGACAGTAATCCTCTTCTTACACCTAAAATTTGTCCTTGGTGGACACTTCAGCTATGATGACGAGCTGAAAGAACATGTTACTACATGGTTGAATACACAGGCGGAAACATTCTATGAAAAAGGCACACAAAAACTTGTGCCATGCTATGACAATTGCCTACAAAATTTCGTAAGCTATGTAGAAAAGTAGTTTAACAGTTGTAGATTTTTGTACAATCACTATCTTTTCTGTATCTGTACCCGTTCGTTTTATATAACCAAACGGAACTTACTTTCTGGACGCGCCTCGTATGTAAAAATGATTTGCTGTTCGTTAGTCTCGGTAAAACTCAAGAACGGGTGGACCGCTTTGACTAATTTTAATCTTGAAATATTCGTGTAAGTCCAGGGATGGTTTAAACGGTGATAAAATATGGAGAAGTTGTCCGGAAAAGAGGAAAATCGGGAACCACTGAAACAGCTTTTTCCAGCGAGCTATCAGTACCGTTCGTCTAATTGCGATAAAATTTTGTACATTTTATGTTGAAAGCAAGATGAAGGTTTGCATCAAATAAAAATTTGGAATCGTCATCCGAAAAGTAGGGAAATTTAGGAAAAACAGAAAACAACTTTTTTAAACGAATAAAAATAAATTGCCACATGGTTGTAAGAGCATCACTTGAGTACGACCTGACAGGATGAGGTTTATATGAAATATTTTTTTTTTTTTTTTTTTTTTTTTTTGGGAAGTCTACCGAAAAATTGGAAACTGAGACAAACTGAAAGTACGTTTTTCAGTGTGTTTTTTATAATTCACCACTATAACTTACTATTCGCACGACGGAGTGGGGTAATTCTATTGTTGTTTTGTTCATTATGGTCTTGGAAAAGTTTTCACTAAAAAATAGATACAGTTAAAAAGGAAAGTCGCAAAAATCGAACCAAGTTTCTCTTTAAATGTGTTTCTAAATGTACTCAATACTGTAATTTGATAACCGTTCATCCGCTTGCGGTAAAATTTTGATCACTTGACGTTCAACGAAAAATAAACGTTCTTATTAACTAAAAATTCGGGAAAGTTGCCCGGAAAATTTGGAAATTCGCAAGAAACTGAAAGAGCTTTTTTCAGTGGGATATCAATATCATTCGTACGATTGCGATAAAATTTTGTATATTTCACGTTCAACGCAAATGCCTTTATAAAGCTACTGTGTCTAAAATACATATGATTTAAATTAGTATGATATGTATTAAGAGGTAAGTGATACGAAGCTCACCGGGTCATCTTGTAGATTATAGAATATGATTTTATCTTTACAATAGCGCCTCTCTGATAGATGTAGGTTAACTGAGGGTTTATTTTTTTTTTCCTTCCCCAGCAGGTTAGGCACTCAATTTTGGGCCGAGACCTGCCATCGATGGTACAGTCTATTGTGGTAATCTGTAGTTTACTAGGATAATCACAAGCTATTTATTATCTATAATGCATAAGTATTACGATATCGACCCGCTCGGTTAGCCGTGCAGTCTAACGCACCGCTTTCCGAGACGGGGAAGCGTACCGGCCCCGGTTCGAATTCACCCGGCGAATTAACGAAGGAGGTCGGAAAGCCGGCCAGCCTGGATGTGATTTATAGGCGGTTTGCCACATCCCCCTAGGTGAATACCGGGGTGGTCCCCAAGTCCCGCCTCAGTTACGTGGTTCGCAAACATGTCGTAACACTTTTACACTTTCGCACACTTATAACACACTAAACGCAGACATTTGGGGTACACATTTCCTCCTGGGGGGCATGGAGTGGCGGCAGGAAGGGCATCCGACCACCCTGTAAATATTAACCCTTGCCAAATCCGCGTTTAACACAGTGCCGATCCTGCATGTGCGGGAAAAGGGCCAAAAAGAAAGATAAACTAAGATATTATCCCGTACGTATTTATTCGTTGATAGTGGTTGTTTTGCTAGTTTGTGTATCTACGTAGCGTATCTTGTGAGAGATATATTGGTCAAACCTGACGGCTTTCAAATACGCCGAATTTTGTTGCAACTCGTTTTACTGACAGTTGATCTGTTAGGTTCATGCCTAATGACAGACTCAAAATCGCTTCTTATTCGGAAATAAACTCCCAACTTTTTCTTTTATGGGAATGCCATGTATTCGGGTGCCGTCAGTTATCTTTAAATTCACATTTACGTTTCCGGCCTTTATGGTAACGCTACATGATGTGTTACCGAAAACGAAAGTAAAGCAGGATCATACTGGTATATTGATCGCGAAATAGATTTTACTTTTCCGCGAGGTATCGATTCCGTGCATTGATACAGTACATTTTCGATTTGTGCTCAATTATGGTACTTGGCAACCTGTTTTATGAAACTTTTGTGTGGTGACGTGAAAATGAATTGTTACTCAGATATGTGAGAATTTAAAATTTTTATGTGGTACATGAAAATGGATTTTTCGACTGAAATCATAATTATGAATCACAAATAGTTGACATTCTAACGTCCTTAAAAATTGTATTTGTTTGTTATTCTCTACAGATGAAAATCACGGAGCAGACACGTATTAGCTACAAGGAAGGATAATCTAGACCGGCAGTACACCGGTGGATATTTTAAGAATATAAATGTCTATGGTACTCGTTTCAGTCAGTAATTCAAGCTGTTTCCTCATGTTTCTGGCCAATTACACACTCGCAAATCGCCAAGTGTTCATTTTATTCTTTGTGACCAGGCAGGCAAGTCATCTGCAGTATGTTAAGCTTCCTTCTTAGGTTCTTACCGAAATACAAACTCGGAAGTCGCTACATAATCTAAAATAGGCGGCCAGCAACGTCTTTGCCAGAAGGAAGAATGTAAATATCATACGTACTGGTTTCAGCAGCACGAAAACGAAATTTAAGTTATGCTGATAGGTTTGTGCAAAACGACACTTTCGGATATCGCAAAGTATTCGGAAAAAATACGGAATAATGTATAACAGACTTGTAATACATCAAGATTATCGTCCCAGATTCTGTTAGAAAGTTAAAAGAAAAAGGGGAGGGGGAATTGTTCTCACAGTACTCAAACCAAAAATTTTCGGTTGCGTACAGTGGGATCGAACACCTCTAACAACTGTTTTTTTATTATTATTGTTTTTAGGTAGATCTATTCATTGCGGTCGTTTGTTCGTTCTGGGTTGTTCAATGTGTTTTTGGCTCAGTTTTCCTATTTTTATTTACTTTTTTTTTAATTATAGAAAGTGTTGAGCTCCCTCAACGAGCGAAATTCTAGAGCAGAGTGGGCAAATAGCATCTGCTGCCCGAGTTCTAATTCATATACATCATGCTTTGGGTTTCATCGTTATTGCATCGTCAATTGATATTCCTTTTAACTGACATTTAATATCATAAATCTTCAATGTACGGTCGCCTTTCAATGATATATTGTCGTGAATTGCATTTCAGTTTGCCGTCTTCAAAGCAGAGACCATCGAAGTTCAATAAGAAAATCATCAAATACACAACGCAACATGGCGTATGCCACATAGTTCTGGGCGAGGAATGTCACGTGACATCTGCGAACGGCTGGTTTTCGTTAATTCAATGGAGGGTGTCCAAACTCCGTTATTTTTGCAAATATCTCTCAAACGATACGAGATATGAAAAAAACATAAGGGAACAAAGTTGTAGAGAATTTTCTCCTCTACAAATTCGTTTATTCAATTTTAGTGTCAGATGACCGGTTTATTTGTAATTAAAATTACATTACAAACGGCTTTTCTTGGTATTACTAACGTATTTCTTGTCCGAAATATTTGAAAAAGCGGGGTTCTGGTCTCTAGTAGCCAAAAATTGTCGTAAAAGTTTTTGCCGATCGGTTGAACGGTTCGACCTAAAAGGTGGGAACACATTACAGCCAGACAGACATTGCCAAATCACCTTTATTTTTGCACATATCTCTGCAACGATGCAAGATATGAAAAAAACATAATAGAGCGAAGTTGTAGAGAATTTTACCCTCTACCAATTAGGCTATTTAATTTTCGTGTCAGATGAACGGTTCGTTTGCAATTACAATTATATCACAAACGGCTTTTTTGGGCGTAACTAACGTATTTATTTATTTTTTTTTTTTTTCGAAAAATTTGATAAAGGGAGGCTCTAGTCTCTGGCGGTCCATAATTGTCTGTAAAATTTGGTGCTGATCGGTTGAACGGTTCGTCTTAAAAACAGGGAACACGTTACGGACAGACAGACATCCCAAAATCGCCCACTTTTAGTGTTACTACCGTAACCTATAGTGGACCAATATCTAGACTCTGATGGCGCAGCTATTACAGCGTTAACCTTGACCTGGCTCATTATGGTGCCAAGCGTCAGATAAATACGAGTGTTGTTAGGAGATAAGTACTGCATAAGTACTGCGGTGTATATAAGCAGTTGGTAATCACGTCCCTACTGTTTAACCATTGCAGTATACCACGGTGAATAGCTGCACAAATCGCAAGATAGGGGAAAAATTCATTTACTTGTGATGTAAAATAACTATTGGGGACACGAGATCAATTGACTCACTGCACTTCGAATTTTTGTCTATATTGTCAATTTGTAATAAAAGATTTAAAGGTCATCTGCCTTACATACAGGTGCAATAACTGACTGGGTTTGCAGAGCTGTGTATATTTCCATATATAAATGACTAATAGCCACACAGGATTGGAAGTTGAACCTAATGTCGATAGTTACGGACTTTTGAGCAGATCACAATATTGTAAGGTACTTGTCTTACAGCAATTAAAAAAATACTTATATTCGTGCTAGGTACCCTTCTGGTGACAAACAGACCAGAACTATTCGAAACAGTTAACGCAGAACGGGGACTCAGCGATCATAAAGCGGTTACAGCATCGATAATTTCAGCCTTAAATAGAAATATTAAAAAATGTAGGAAGA
The DNA here is from genome assembly GCA_026315105.1 of Locusta migratoria. Lineage (NCBI taxonomy): Eukaryota > Metazoa > Arthropoda > Insecta > Orthoptera > Acrididae > Locusta > Locusta migratoria. The sequence continues at coordinate 109,053,876 of CM048745.1, forward strand.
TTTTTGTGTTCGGAAAAAGTGACAAAAAGCGGATTTCAGAATACTTGACGCCTCAACACAGAAGTTTTATCTCGAGTACTGATAGTGTTGAGGAACAGTGGTCAAAGTTCAAAGCCATCGTACTGTATGCATTAGATGAGTATGTACCAAGCAAGATCGTAAGAGATGGAAAGGACCCACCGTGGTACAACAACCGAATTAGAAAACTGCTACGGAAACAAAGGGAACTTCACTGCAAACATAAACATAGCCAAAGCCTTGTAGACAAACATAAATTAAACGAAGCGAAATGTAGTGTGAGGAGGGCTATGCGAGAGGCATACAACGAGTTCGATAGTAAAGGTCTATGTACTGACTTGGCTGAAAATCCTAAGAAATTTTGGTCTTACGTCAAAGCGGTAGGTGGATCAAAACAAAATCTCCAGACACTCTGTGACGAAAATGGCACTGAAACAGAGGAAGGTAATCTAAAGGCTGAATAACTAAATGACTTTTTGCAAAGCTATTTCACAGAGGAAGATTGCATGTAGTTCCTTCTCTATATTGCCGCACAAATTGCAAAATGGCAGATATCGAAATAACTGACGGAGGGATGGAAAAACAATTAAAATCGCTCAAAAGAGGAAAGGCCGCAGGACCAGATGGGATACCAGTTCGTTTTTATACAGAGTACGCGAAGGAACGTTCCCCCCTTCTTGCAGTGGTGTACCGTAGGTCTATAGAAGAGTGTACTATTCCGTAAGATTGGAAAATGGCGCAGGTCATCCCCGTTTTTAAGAAGGGATGTCGAAGAGATGTGCAGAACTATAGGCCTATATATCTAACGTCGGTCAGTTGTAGAATTTTGGAACATGTATTATGTTCAAGAATAATGACATTTCTGGAGAGTAGTAATCTGATCTGTAGGAATCAGCATGAGTTTCGAAAAAGGCGATCGTGTGAAACTCAGCTCGCGCTCTTCGTCCACGAGACTCAGAGAGCCATAGACACGGGTCCTCAGGTAGATGCTGTGTTTCTTGACTTCCGCAAGGCGTTTCATACAGTTCCCCAGAGACGTTTAATGAACAAAGTAAGAGCATATGGCCTTTCAGCGCATTTGTGTGATTGAACTGAGGACTTCTTAGATAACAGAATGCAGCATGTTATACTCAACGGAGAGAAGTCTTCCGAAGTAAGAGTGATGTCAGGGGTGCCGCAGGAGAGTGTCGTGGGTCCGTTGCTGTTCACGATATACAGGGTATTACAAAAGGGTACGGTCAAACTTTCAGGAAACATTCCTCAGACACAAAGAAAGAAAATATGTTTAGACATGTGTCCGGAAACGCTTAATGTCGTGTTAGAGCTCATTTTATTACTTCTCGTCAAATCACATTAATCATGGAATGGAAACACACAGCAACAGAACGTACCAGCGAGACTTCAAACGCTTTGTTACAGGACATGTTCAAAATGTTCTCCGTTAGCGAGGATACATGCATCCACCCTCCGTCGCATGGAATCCCTGACGCGCTGATGCAGCCCTGGAGAATGGCATATTGTATCACAGCTGTTCACAATAGCAGCACGAAGAGTCTGTACATTTGGTACCGGATTTCTGTAGACAAGAGCTTTCAAATGAAAGTCAAGAGGGTTGAGGTCAGGAGAGCGTGGAGGCCATGGAATTGGTCCGCCTCTACCAATACATCGGTCACCGAATCTGTTGTTGAGAAGCGTACGGACACGTCCACTGAAATTTGCAGGAGCTCCATCTTGCATGAACCACATGTTGTGTCGTACTTATAAAGGCACATGTTCTAGCAGCACAGGTAGAGTATCCCGTATGAAATATGATAACGTGCTCCAGTGAGCGTAGGTGGAAGAACATGAGGCCCAATCAAGACATCACCAACAATTCCTGCCCAAACGTTCACAGAAAATCTGTATTGATGAGGTGATTGCACAATTGCGTGCGGATTCGTCAGCCCGCACATGTTGATTGTGACAATTTACAATTTGATCACGTTGGAATGAAGCCTCATCCGTAAATAGAACATTTGCACTGAAATGAGGAGTTACACATTGTTGGAAGAACCATTCGCAGAAGTGTACCCGTCGAGGCCAATCAGCTGCTGATAGTCCCTGCACACGCTGCACATGGTACGGTACAACTGGTTCTCCCGTAGCACTCTCCATACAGTAACATGGTCAACCTTGTACAGTAGCAACTTTTCTGACGCTGACATTAGGGTTATCGTCAACTGCACTAAGAATTTCCTCGTCCATTGCAGGTGTCCTCGTCGTTCTAGGTCTTCCCCAGTCGCGAGTCATAGGCTGGAATGTTCCGTGCTCCCTAAGACGCCGATCAATTGCCTCGAACGTCTTCCTGTCGGGACACCTTCGTTCTGGAAATCTGTCTCGATACAAACGTACCGCGCCACGGCTATTGCCCCGTGCTAATCCATACACCAAATGGGCATCTGCCAACTTCGCATTTGTAAACATTGCACTGACTTCTAACCCACGTTCGTGATGAACACTAACCAGTTGATGCTAATTACTGATATGCTTGATGCTAGTACTGTAGAGCAATGAGTCGCATGTCAACATAAGCACTGAAGTCAACATTACCTTCCTTCAATGGGGCCAACTGGCGGTGAATCGAGGAAGTACAGTACATACTAACGAAACAATTGGGTATTTTGACAATTGTCTGCACGAATTATTTCAATTTACATTTAAAGAGAAATACTGAAATGAGCTCTAACATGGAAATTAAGCGTTTCTGGACACATGTCCACATAACATATTTTCTTTCTTTGTGTGTGAGGAATGTTTCCTGAAAGTGATTCATTGGAAGAATCCTAAGGAAATGTAGTCCGAAAACAAAGTAGGTTACAGTACACGTGTTCGCCCACAGCTTGAATACTGCTCACCGGTGTGGGATCCGTACCAGATGGGGTTGATAGAGGAAGTAGAAAAGATCCAACGGAGAACAGCGCGCTTCGTTACAGGATCATTTGGTAATCTAGAAAGCGTTAAGGAGATGATCGATGAACTCCAGTGGAAGACTCTGCAGGAGAGACGGTCTGTCGCTCGGTACGGGCTTTTGTCGAAGTTTCGAGAACATACCTTTACCGAGGAGTCTAGCAGTATATTGCTCCCTCCTACGTATATCTCGCGAAGAGATCATGAAGATAAAATCAGAGAGATTAGAGCCCACACAGAGGCATACCGAAATCTTTCTTTCCGCGAACAATACGAGACTGGAATAGGAGGGAAAATCGATAGTGGTACTCAAGGTACCCTACGCCACACACCGTCGGGTGGCTTGCGGAGTATGGATGTAGATGTAGATTGCTAACGTTACATACACTTACTTAATAATAAAACGCCGGCCGCGGTGGCCGAGGAGACTGAGGCGCTCCAGTCACGGTCTGCACGGTCACTACGGTCGGGGGTTCGAATCCCCCCTCGGGCATGGATATTTGTGCCGTCCTAGTTCGTAAGTAGTTCATAAGTAGTTTGTAAGTTTAGGGACTGATAACCCCGTAGTTAAGTCCCATAAGCTTTACAAACATTTGAACATTTGAATAATAAAACAATTGGCAGTGGCTGATTGCTATATTTACAAGTTAAAAAACTGTTTTACGTTTATGTATCTGATGGGGTATTTGATTAGCTGTTCTAGGCAGTCATTTTGTGCTGCTATAAAATATCTAGATATTGGAGAATACAGCAGGCACTCAAGCAAATACGTCAAGTGTTGTGAAACTCTTCCGAAATTAATGTTTGTACTAAAGTTTCACCATCATACAATACACTGGGAAAGTGCCAAAGAATCGTGTCTGACGGTAAATTACTTTCATTTTTTGCACTTAGAGTACTAAAAAACTAAATGATGTAATTCGGTTTGTGACGAAACGCTGTTGGTCGATTTCCACACTGTATGTGAAATAAATTTGCACTCAGCTGATAGTTGTTATATATTCAAAGAGTCTGAAGCTGTTTTGTAGTTGTATATTTAAATGAGAGAGAGCTTTGAAGACGTAACTCGAATGAATACACATTCTAATCAAAATCGTCTTAAACACGTTTGAAGTTGGCAAGTAAGTTTGCCACCAGAATGGCTGCCGAACGCTCTTCAGTTTGCCCGCAGTTCGCAGTCGGCAACTTACGGTACTGTAGGGATTGGATCAGCACCCCTGATGGACAGCAATAAATTCTCAGTTTTCTCTAAAGTAAGAAAAATACGAGCAGCATACAATGGGCCAACCGACGAGAAAGAGACTAATAGTCAAATTAACTTTTTATTAAAATTTAAATCAAGGAAGCAGCACGAGTATCAAATATTTATTCTCATCTTCAGATGCATTTTGTTACATATTTATTGTGATCTCTCTATTTGTGTTGAGCCCTCTTGCAGTGTGATCATATTTATGCGCTATTGCAATCGGAAAATATTGGTATATTATTTCAATACTAATCTTATTAATTTTATTTTTGTCTTCTACTTACAAGTGCCTCTTCATTACACAGAATTCCACTCCCATGGAAAACGCCGCTTACACTGAATTTGTAAACAAAACATGTGCACAGGTGGTATTATAACATTGATTTACAAATAAATTGTATACAGTGAAAGATTATAGTCAAAAGGCATTTTACGTCACTGGAGAGCGATCAACAGTTTATATAAGTGGAAATTGCACCTGCCACCTAGTGGCAACCTGTAGCAACTCTGTTGTGCAATGTTTTCCTGTTCAGTCTCTTGTTTGCTTGGGCCAAGACAACGTTTTATTCATTATGACGAACCATCCTGTGATGAAAAACCTTAACAACATGTTTACGTGTGTTAGAAGGTTATGTTTCTATTTTTACATAGGACGCTAAGGTAATGAACATGTTTTGTTAACTGTCATTTTATTTGTATACCACAATAACTTTGCAGTTTGTAGACATTGTATAACTTTTTGCAGTGATTGTACTGGACTTTCTGAAGATGGTGACTGAGCTCACCGAAACCGGTTAAGGGACGAAAATAAATTTTTAGCGATCTTGGCTGAATGAACAGTGAAAGATGTTACACATTTTGTGCTTACTAGTCAAATAAGGTTTCAGTTATAACAGGAACAAAAATATTGGAATTCGTTTATTATGAGAGATAAGAGAGACCTTTGAAGAAGGTACCTGATTCTTCATTAGTTCTTTATTAAGGTTTTTCACCTTTGTACTTTGTAATGTACAAAAATTTCCAGTTTCTCCAATAAATCGCCGCGCTGGAGTAGCCGAGCGGTCTAAAGCGTATCGCTGCGGAGTGCGCGGTTGCTCGCCGTGGAGGTTCGAGTCCTCCCTGGGGTACGGGTGTGTGTGTGTGTGTGTGTGTGTGTGTGTGTGTGTGTGTGTTATCCTTAGGTTAGTTTACCTAGGTTTAAGTAGTTTGTAAGCTACGGACTGATGACCACGCAGTTTGGTCCGATAGATTTACAAACATTTGAACAATTTTTTCTCCAATAAATCTTTTGCGTATGACTTTTGGAATTAGTGGTGTATCTTAAGATCTTCCTCTATGTTTTTAAATAAGGGACTAGTGTTCTTTATGTGTTCTTATTGTTGATTTCACGAATTGGTTATGTGTGTGTAACAGCAGATGTGTTCGTTTAATGTAGTTAGAAAGTGCCGTTTAATCTGTCCTATGTAGTACCTTGAGAAAGTCTTGCATGTAGTTTTGTACATTCCTGAGTCTTTTTCACTGTTTAAAGTATGTACTAATCTCTTTTGTTTGTGAAGAAGGCTACATTCACTTTTTGTGATATTTATACTACTTTAAGGGGAAATGTTACTTAAAAATGGTAACCGTGTACTTAATTGTTCATCAGGTATGTAACCATATAACATTTATTTTGTTCACTAGTAAGTTAATAGTAACTTCATTTTTAATATTATTAACAGCCATAGTATGTGTCCCAATTATCCACAGATTATGACAAAAAATTCAGTTATTCACTACTAGCCACATTGCATGCATCAACCATGTACACTGTCTTCCTCTCTTGTACTCAGCCAGTTTGGCACCTGATCTTTTAGCAATCATAGGGCCTACTTGCAGAATATGTGAATAGGTAACAACACTCATAGTCCATGTGCACACTCTAAACCTTATTTAAAATTTTCATGTAACTCTTAATATTTTACAATTAAATCGTAACTTCCTGCATTTCGAATTGTATATCTTAGTAATTTGTACAACTGTCGTCTAAAGATGAAATTTCGATCCGCGTGGCAACTATTAAAAGAATTTCATAAACTTTCGTGGTGAATCTTTGTCATTTCTTAGCATCACGTCCACTGCCGGTGGCCCACGTCTTCTCAACACGGTATTTCGACTTCGTAACACGGCGTCTTCATCAGGTGACTCCTGAGTTTGGTTCATTTAAGTGCTCCCAGTAAGAAAGTTCTAAGAGTAAGACAGGATTACCGACCTTCACCTACCACTGTTCAGTTTGTACGTCGAAGAAGTGATCGTGGAAACAGAATATATATCAAGAAATGGGATTAACATTTAGTGTTCAAATGTTTGTAGAGCTTATGGGACGCTTATGGGGAGCTACGGGGTCATCAGTCCCTAAATTTACAAACTACTTATGAACTACTTACGAACTAGGACGGCACAAATATCTAAGCCCGAGGGGGGATTCGAACCCCCGACCATAGTGGCCGTGCAGACCGTGACTGGCGCGCTACAGTCCCCTCGGCCACCAGGGCCGGCAAATTTTAGTGTGAAAGAATTTTAGTGTGGAAGAATTACAATAAGCAGAATACGATACAATAGACAGACTAAAGAGAGAACTAATGAACAGAAGCAGAAATGAGGGACTACAAAGTAGAGAAACTGAAGGAATTTAGATAGCTTGGAGGAAACAAAAGTAACACACAACCGTCCAGGCAAGGAGAACTTCAGTAGACAAAGAGGGCATTAGTCGTCTTAATTTGAAGATCAACGTTTCCAGAATTTTCATTTGTGTACAGAATTGTGCAGTAATGAATGACGTACATTGGGAAATGTAAAAAAGGTCGGACATGAAACATCCTGGCTTGCCAGGGTTTCGAACTAGGAAACGGAATTAAGTATTTGAGTGTGGGGGGGGGGGGGGCTCTAGATGTATACTGAAAATTAGGTGTAGTAGTAAGATATAGGGGGTTCTCGGCTGAATAGACGAGTATGTGGAACAAGTTGTCATGAAGAAAGGAGCGCAAGATAGGGCATCCGTCGTAGTAGAACGTGCACTAGAGGGTTAACTCTACAAGAAGAGACAGAGTCTGTATAAACCAGACAAATGTTTGGAGATTTTACGAATAAATGCTATGCTCCGATGAAGAGGTTGGCACAGGAGACGAAATCGTGACGGGCTGTATCGAACCAGTTGGAAGACAATCAGGGTTGAGAAAAACCCGGGTTAAAAATCCAACCCAGTGGGTTAAATTCGATTTTTATGGGTTTCTTTTGGGTTCTTTTCGCACTGTTATATTCTTGTGATGGAGCCCGGGTAACTTTATTGAGGATACGTGGACGTGTAGATTGGATAGTTAGTCTGATCCTTAAAGTGTGATTTATTGTCATTTTATGTTCAGTTGCTACATTCATATCAGTTCTGAAAGTGATTGAGGTCTTTTCTCTTTGAATGTGAGAAGCTGCCAACTTTATACTCATTGTTTTTGTCTATTAAGAAAAGTAACGAATTTTCGAAACAATCTTATTATGTTAAAGCAAGTTATTTGTCATTGAGTCATAACTCAATATCATGAAACATAAATCTGGACGTTTTGAGTCTAAACCCATTCACATCTTTATTTCCATTTTTTTCCTCCACAGGTGCAAAAAGGCAGTTTGCATCGTGATATACTTTAGTTCTAAAATCGGAAGAAGGAGGCAAAGCACTCTTAACTGGTGAAGAGTAGATTCCGCAGCCCAATATTACACTAAAATGTTTTCTTTGACAAAGATCTTTGATGTGGCGCAAAATGGGGCATTACTATGTCATCAAATATTACGTCAAGGTCCCTACAAACCTTCTGACGACGATGAATTACTGCTGTCCTCTGCAGTTGCATGTACCGTACTGAACATTTGCATTTGACAGCAAAAAAAAGGGGGGGGAGGGAAATGTACTTCGGTGAAGCCGTGGGTTTCAGGGTGAGCCAATGGAAGCATAATACACCATTTGTTACAGGAGCTTCAAATTGGGGAAGTAAAAAAGTCTTAGTTGTCAATGGAGGAGAGTACATTTCAATATTTAATCAGAAGAATTTAGAAGAATGTTAATAAAACAAATTGTGCCTACTTTCTGCCTACATATGATTCCTCAAATGTTTCAATTTTGTCACTAAATTTTCACATGTGTGTATAGTTGGGTTTTATTGGATTTATTGGTGTTTTTTTGTGTGTTTTACTTTAAAAAAAACTTTTTGGTCAGATTAAATTACAACAATCCTGAAGGCAATACACTATTGTGATTACAGAGAACATGGGTAGAAAGATACATCAAAGATTAAAAAAAAGTTGTTTAAAGTAAACACGAAAAGATAAATGTCAACTGAAATTTTATATACTTTAATCTTTTCAGTTCGTTGTAGTTAACAGTCATTTAGAGGAACTGTTCGTTACTTAGAAAATTTGCAAAAAAATATTGACCAGTTGCCGTGACCATGATTCGAACCTGGGTTCTTGCGGCCACAACGCAATGTCCTAACCACTAGACTATCACGGCTGGCACTTCAGAGACACTTAAGAGTGCCTCAGAACCGTTGATCGTCGCTGTGACGTCAGCAACGGATCTCTGGCGGGCTGCAGCGCTTTCTCCAGGCCGGACATCACAAGAAACCCTCAGAGCGTCACGTCACAGACTGCCGCCGATGAGAGTGGCTAATTTCTGTTTGCGCATTCCGACCTCATTTGTACCTTTCCGTCCTGAGAGTTAATTTGGAGCTGCAACGGCAGCTTGGATCAGGTGCATGCTCACACAGTGGCGTGCTTCATGTTGATTCACTTAGTAGGTGGGGTTACACTAGGCGTCAGGGCCGGCGCAAGGCACGTCCGAAACGTGCGGCCGCACGGGGCGGCAGTTTCCTAGGGGCGGCAAATCTTCCACCCACCCTTATTTTTTTATTTATTATTTTTTTTATTTTTTTTTAGGACAAACTCAACATTCATGCCTAAGAGGGGATTCGAAACCAAACCTCGGAGGGAGCGACTTCTGGAACTTGGCATGGCGCCTCGACTACCTGCCGGCCGCCCCTGTTGAACAAGGGGAGGGAGGAGGACTAATTTCTTCCTCGCCACTGTGGCAGCGCCGTCGTGTTTACGTCGGAAGGGAAGCAGTCTGGCGCACACGCCAGTACTCGTATGAGTGGAGCGCTGCCAGCCTGTTACGCGCCGTGCGTTTACTCACAAGTAATTTTGCAGACGACTAAATCTAATTTGTAAATTCGAATGCAATGTTTGATACTGCAGTTACATGTTAAGTCTGAAGCAATTTTGCTAAGCCCTTCAATGACAGTTTCCGAGTGCTTCATTCTCCCGCATTTTGGAAAAAACAAGGTTGAACATTACTACACTAAAACATGTCCAACACCTACAATGGCTAGAAGTATTCCAAATGGGTAAATACGCTGTGAGTAATTACACGGGATAAAGACATTAGTAGTAAACTTGGCATAAGTTGGGTTTCGATGTATTTTTGAACATTTTTGCTATCCGTTTCTGAGTGATAGTCGGACTTTTGGTTTTTGAGCCATGAAACACCTGTCTCCGCCTGCATGAACAACAAACTCTGACCGGCCGTTTTATCTGACAATACTACTCGCACACTATCACTTTGCCAACATTTATTTATTGTATAATGCGTGTGAATCCGCGTTTCATCTAAGTAAACTACTGGTCGCTTTGATTCTGACGAAAACCTGAGAAAGTATGGTCTTTTAGCAACAATGCCCTCTCGTCCGCACAAAACAAAACGTTAATTTTTACACCTTGTAAAACGAAAATCCATAGACAGAAAATTGCTTCTAAGGGTTTCCTTGCTAGCTTTAAAGCTCATTCCTGTTTTACAAAATTGGTGCAGTTTTCGCAAAGTTCGTATTTCTTTCTATTGTTCGTAATACCATAGACATTGCTGCCTGATAATACATTTATCCATATCATCAGTCACATACTTATTGTGAGCTTCTTCTTCTTCTTCTTCTTCTTCTTCTTCTTCTTGGGCGTTAGTTTAACTGTAGTCTCGCTGTACCTCGTCACGTGACCTAGTTCCTGGCACTGCCGCGTCATCAGTTCGCCTTTCCAGGTGATAGGTATTGTTCATTGCTGCGTCCTCTACAACGAAAACAACACAATTCGTTTCGGTAGATGGCCGAGAGAGTCAAGATCGATCAGAAGCACTTTCATTGCATTTCGTAATAAAAGAAGAAATGGTGCGTCCGAATTTGTTGCAACTTGAGATGTAATAGGTAAGAGCTTTTCATATAACGTACAATTAGTATTGCGCATGCATGTTATTCATAGATTAGAATTTATCTCCTTCCAGATTGCAGAATACGAAAATTTATTTTTCTTATGATCTGTTACTTCAAAAATTGGCAAGTCGGCAAATTAGCACGCGTTGTATCAACAGCTAGAATGAAAATAAAGCGCAGAAAAGTGACGTCATACGGCGATGTCTAATATGTTGCTCCTTATTCCATAATTAGAAACGAAAGAACTGACACCTGGAAATTACGACAGATGTCGTACAACCGCAGTGCAGTGAGTTAATATATTTCGACTATCATTAGTATTTAGTACCCGTCGATGCCCGGGTGTGTATTAATTACATTATATGTTACTCCATATCCTTATTCTTCCTCTCTCCATTGTCTTCCGCCCCAATCTTTGACCGTTTCACCTGCGCCGTAGTGAAATTCGGTCTGAAATGCAATTTCACGTGGATCAATTCTAATGACTTCAATTCCTGTACAGTGTATCCTACAGTAATTTTGTTCGAATATTATGATCTACCTCGAAGAGAACGACCTATTAACCAGTAGTCAACACGGATTCAGAAAGTATCACTCTTGCGAAACACAGCTTGCCCTTTATTCACATAAAGTGTTAAGTGCTATCGACAAGGGATCTCAAATCTATTCCATATTTCTGGATTTCAGGAAGGCTTTTGACACTGTACTCCACAAGCGGCTTCTTATGAAATTGCGTGCTTATGGAATATCTCCCCAATTGTGCAGTTGGATTCACGATTTCCTATCAGAAAGAACACAGTTCGTTGTAATTGACGAGTAAAACAGAAGTGATATCTGGCGTTCTACAGGGAAGCGTTATAGGTCCCCTACTCTTCCTCGTGTTTATAAACGATTTAGGAGACAATCTGAATAGCTCCCTTTGATTGTTCGCGGATGATGCTGTCGTTTATTGGTTAGTGAAGTCAACAGAGGATCAAAAGCAACTGCAAAGCGATTTAGACAAAATTTCTGCATGGTGCGAAAATTGGCAATTGACACTAAATAAAGAGAAGTGTGAAGAAATAAACATGGCCACTAAAAGAAATGCGCTGAACTTCAATTACGCGATAAATCAGTCAAACCTTAAGGTCGTAGATTCTACCAAATACCTAGGAGTTACAATTACGAACAACTTTGACTGGAGAGAACACACTAAAAATATTGTCGGGAAGGCGAACCATAGGTTACGTTTCATCGGCAGAACGCTTCGAAGATGCACCAGCTCCACCAAAGAGACTGGCTACATCACACTTGTGCGTCCTCTCCTGGAGTACTGTTGCCCCTTGTGGGACCCTCACCAGGTGGGATTGACGGAAGACATTGAGAAGGTTCAGAGAAGGGCAGCTCGTTTTGTTTTATCACGTTACGGGGGGGAAAGCGTCAAGGAAAAGTTGCACGAATTGGGGTGGAAATCATTAAAAGAAAGACATTATTCATTGCGACGTGATCTGTTTGCGAAGTTTCAATCGATGACTTTTAGTTCTGAATGTGAAAATATTTTGCTAGCACCCACCTACTTCGGGAGACATCACCATCTCAATAAAATAAGAGAAATCAGATCGAAAACGGAATGATTTAGGTGTTCTTTCTTCCCGCGCGCTATTAGAGAATGGAACGGTAGAGAAAAGTTATGAAAGTGGTTAATAAACCCTCTGCCAGGCACTTGAATGTGATTTGCAGAGTATCTATGTAGATGTAGATGTAATATAAGATTTCCCACACATTTGAATATTTTTGTAAATTCACAAGTCTTATTAAAATTAGCTAGATTTCTTCAGTCAGGTTTGACTCCATTTTTGAGCTGGTGCCCAGCGAGTGTTTTGTACAAATCTAAAGAGAATGTTACCAATCAGTCGTATTTTTTGTTTTTATTTTCCAGATCTACATAGATTTCGGGCACAGTGTGGTTCTTCTCGACGCTTTGAGTTATGTTTACATCTATACCGTCATGCTGAACGTAACTAAAATGTTCAAATGTTTGTAGAGCTTATGGGACTTAACTACGGGGTCATCAGTCCCTAAACTTAAAAACTGCCTACGATATAGCTTATACTAAAGATGGCACAAACATCCATGCCCGAGGAGGGATTCGAACCCCGACCACAGCGGCCGTGCAGACCGTGACTGACACGCCGCAGACCGCTCGGCCACCGCAGCCGGCGAACGTAACTGTAAACATGACGGTTAGATGGAAGCACATTTTAAAAATTTTGAGACTGACCACTCCACTCATTGGCAGAAACCTAGGTAGATCGTAAAAGTAAAAACAAAAATTTCGATTGATTGCTGGTATTCCCTACAGGTTTGTTAAAATAATATTTGACATTCGGTTTAAGTAACAAAAAAAAAAAAAAACAAAAAAAAATCGGTGCAGGTGGGGGGGGGGGCGGCAATTTAGCAGCTCGCACGGGGCGGCATTTGGGCTTGCGCCGGCCCTGCTAGGCGTGATCTACACCTCAACGGGATCGGGACGGGTAAAGTGGCTGGACTAATAGCAGGGTACTCGAAATTTCCTGGCAGATTAAAATTGTGTGCCGGAACCGGGACTCGAACCTGGGACCTTTGCCTTTCGCGGGCAAGCGCTCTACCACTGAGCTACCCCGACACGACTCAGGACACCGCCCCACAACTTTACTTCCGCCAGTACCTCACCTCCTACTTTCCAAACTTCTCAGAAGCTCTCCTGCGAAACTTGCAAGACTAGCACTCCTGGAAGAAAGGATATGGTGGAGACATGGCTTAGCCACAGCCTAAGGGATGTTTCCAGAATGAAACTTTCACTCTGCAGCGGAGTGTGCGCTGATATGAAACTTCCTGGCTTCTGAGAAGTTTGGAAAATAGGAGGCGAGGTACTGGCGGAAGTAGAGTTGTGGGGCGGTGTCGTGACTCGTGTCGGGGTAGTTCAGTGGTAGAGCGCTTGCCCGCGAAAGGCAAAGGTCCCAGGTTCGAGTCCCGGCTCCGGCACACAATTTTAATCTGCCAGGAAGTTTCATATATTCCCTCGGCGGCAGCCGTGCGGCTCGGATGTCCGGAGCGGCCGCGCCGCTGTTTACGTCGTCGCTGGCGGCCGTTGGCGGTGTTTACTGGTGAGTGCACGCTTTCGCGTTTGCTGTAGCGCTGAGAATGACAACATGAACGACTCAACGGAGCGACTTGAACGAAAAGATACTTTGAAGTTGACTTTTGATCCGACATTACCACGACGTAAACCTTTCGAAGTTGAATTATTCATTAGAGATTTCATGAAGGTAACTTTAGATGACTTGATCGGTATTCATTTGTCGATCGTTAGTAGCACTGTCTACCTTAAATTGGTCAGCCCTGAAAAATGCGTACAAATAGTCGAATCTTGTGGTGGACTATTAAAATTTAAACACTCAAACGGCCATGTCGGTGAAGTGAAAGTTACACAAGCCGGTCTTGGTCTGAGAACCGCCCGAATTTTCGAATTACCTTTCGAGATTACCGCCGAGCAGATTAATGACAAACTGAAGGATTATGGGACAGTGATCAATAACGTAGCTGAAAAGTGGTCTGGGCAACACATCTTTCCCGTCCTGAACGGAGTCAGGCAGGTAAAAATCGAACTGATAAAGCACATCCCGTCCTACATCGTTGTCTGCGGATTTAGAGCCATAGTTATATACGATGGGCAACAGAGGACTTGTTCGGCATGTGGCTCCACAGAACATGTACGTGCGCAGTGCATTCAACGGCGTGTCGCGCAGATACCGATAGGCGAGCGAGAGAGGCAGGGCCCAACGTCTACGTTGCCACTGACTTACGTAGCCGCCGCCCGTGTGAACACCACTCCCGAGCCTAGTTTAGATGTTGCACTGGCTGCTGTACATGACCAGACGGAACAATCAGCACAGATGGAGACTGATTCTGTACCAGAAAACCCCGCAATCACCCCCACGGAAGTAGGGGAGGGCACTACGAAGGCGCGAGACAAACAACCGAATGATGAATCAGCACCAAGGAATGCGCAAGCCGACGATGGCACTTACAGAGAGGACCCACCCGGGACAAACGGAAATCAGGAACAGAATGCCAAGAGCCCGTCACCGAAAAAACAACATAAGCGACGGAGAGCACACCAAGGGTCGGCAGAAAACGCGCAGATACTGCGCGAGAAAGCCATCCAGATCCTCCAGAAAATTACAGAGGAGACAGGCGGGAATTCTCCTGGCAATTCTCAAACTTCCAAAAAGTCCAGGACTGACGTATCCGAGTCTGGGCAAGGGAAGAACAACTTAGAGACGCCCACAATGGACCAGGATGCTGAAATTGAGCAACGCGACACAACAGGGAAAGACAGAAGTGACAGTAGTCGTCCACTGAACTGGGCAGATGATACCGACGAGTGCTCTCCTGATGAAGATATGTCCGATGTACGGAAAGATAATGGAGGAACGTCTGCCGGAGTCCGGACAACAGACTCAAACCAGCTACAGAAGTCTGCTGCTGCTGCTGCTGCTGCTGCCGCTGCCGCAGTTGAGGACGACCCTGACTTCTTCTAAATGGTGCTCGTTTACAAAAAAGCAATACTATAAAGCATTCCTCTAGCAAATGACACCCTTGCGGGCCTATCGTATTGCGACAATAAACATCAACAAGATTAGCAGCACTTTCAATTTACGGAATCTTCAAGATTTCTTGTACGCGGCCGAAATCGACATTGCCATGTTGCAGGAAGTAGTAGCGGGAATTAGTCTCGACCACATAACGGGCTATAATGCTTTGATTACTCCCGGACTTGGCAATGATCTCGGGACTGCCATAATGACGAGAGAAGGCATAGTCGTCACCCATGTGGAACGACTCATCAACAGCAGAGGTATTGCTGGCACTAATAATAACTCACGACTGATTAACGTGTACGCACCATCTGGGACAGGGAAAAGGCAACAGAGAGCACAGTTTTTTAAAGAAGACATTGTGCCACTCTTCACAACCAGTGCCGACAAAATCATCTTCGCAGGCGACTTCAATTGTGTAATCAGTCCAAAAGATCAGACTCCTAATTTCAACACTTCCACGGAGCTTCAAACCATAATTCGAGACTTAAAACTAGTAGATACGTGGGAACTAAAACACGGCGATGCGCCAGGATTCACTCATGTGACCAATCATTCCGCCAGTCGCATCGACAGAATTTACACAACGTCGAACCTGGGTACAAATGTCCTGCAAGCAGAGAGATGGCCGACAGTGATTTCCGATCATTCGGCGTACATATGTACTATCAACCTAGACAAACAAGGTACCTTCAGAGCACGAGGATCATGGAAACTGAACGCTTCACATCTAGCGGACCCAGGCTGCCACGCAGTTTTCCGAAACACGTGGGCAGAATGCGAAAGGAAGTTTGCGAGGTTCGATTCAGCCATTAAATGGTGGCTCAGATGTGCCAAACCCGCACTTATAGCGGCTATGAAACAATATTCCCGCGAAAAACGCTCCTGGCAGAAAGACACAATGGAGTTCTATTTTCACTGCCTGCGAGATTTATACAACCAAGATTCTAAGGTAATGTAAAATTTCGCTCACATTAAAAGAATAAAGGCCACAATACTATCACTAAAGCGTAAACAATTAGAAGGCTGCAAAGTTCGGACACGTCTTCATAATGCGGTACACGATGAGACAACGTCAATGTACCATGTAATACAAGAGCAGAAAAAGAGCAAACGAAAAATACTGACTGATTTGAAAACTGCGGATGGACGACTTCTGAAAACACAACCGGAAATACGGGACGAAATTTATAAACATTTTACTGTCTTACTAGCCGATAAACCAACGGATGAATCGGCGCAACAAGCCATTTTGGCGAAGATGTCGAGGAGATTAACTCCAGAAGAAGTTGCAACACTTGAGCTAGACATCACAGAAGACGAAGTAACTGACGCCATACGACGCAGCCCGAAAAATAAATCGCCCGGTCCCGACGGACTGCCGGCGGAATTCTACCAAACTTTCCGACAACAGCTCGCCGGTAAGATGACTCTCATTTGTAATGAAATCATTAATAACAGGGCTGTCGCCTTGACAGAATTCTGTGCAGGAGTCGTTGTATTAGTTCCCAAAACGTCAGCAGGCAAGTCAGTCGACAATCTTAGACCTATTACTTTACTTAACACTGACTATAAAATTTTCGCACGCATCCTCATGCAGAGATTAAATTCGGTGATTAACACTGTTACAGGCGCATACCAAACAAGCATTGGTAAAGACCGAACAATCTTCCAAACATTAGCCGAATACAGGGACATAATAGCAACAGCAGAAGCCTGCGACATAAAAAGCGCCATAGTGTCGCTTGACTTTGAAAAAGCATTCGACAGAGTTAACCACTCATATCTATTCCGTACCATGGAAACGATGGACTTTCCACAAAAATTCGTCGACGCAGTAAAAATCCTTCTGACAAACAGCGTATCGAGAATTTGTGTCAATGGGCAACTCAGCAGACCAATCAAAGTTATGAGCTCTGTCCGACAGGGCTGCCCCATGTCGATGTGTTTGTTCGCCATAGCTCTTGAACCGTTCCTGCTCTCCCTGACTCACGACCTACCTGGATTAAGAATACACGGCCAGAAGATCCTCTGTCAAGCATATGCTGACGACGGTAGTTTCCTGGTAACAGACGGCGAGCACCTAGAAAGAGCGTTGCAGATTATTTCGACATATGAGGCCGCATCAGGGGCTAAATTGAACCGGCACAAATCTGGAATTATGACCATTGGCAGTGGAATACCTCTTAGAGCTGATACGCCGTTAAAGGGCATGGCCACACTAAAATGCCTCGGAATTGAATACACGAAAAACATCCGCCGCACGGCTGCCCTAAATTATAAAAAAGTATTGACGAAAATACGGGCCGGGATCCAACAACACAGTATGAGGAACCTAAACGCCATACAAAAAGTGACGCTAGCCAACGTCTATATCACAGCTAAAGTAAATTATGTTGCCCAGGTACTGCCATTACCAAAGATCAGCGCTAGGCCACTTTGTGACTAGAGGTCACATCTTCAACGTACAATACGAAACCTTAACACTACCAACTGCGAGGGGAGGTCTCAACCTTACAGATGTTTACCTGAAAGCGAAAACGCTCTTTATTACCAACATGTACAAACAATGGCGACGCTCGCCCAACACTCTAACGGCCCACCTCCTAAGTGAAATAGCACCGGACAATATGGAGCCGCCCATAGACGTCCACCACATTTCAAATGCGCTTTGTCACCTAAGATACTTCCTGCTGGAGCTCAGCTATCTCCAGAGAAGTACTCCCGAGAAGAACCGCTACACGGTAAAGTTAGTCTGTAACAGCCTTACGAAAAATAAACGGGGAAACATAGTCGAACAGAAGTATAAAGGACATGACTGGCAAAAAATCTGGGAGAATATCCAGGACCCAGACTTACCATCAAATGTGAGGTATAAGTGGTACCTAGCGGTAAACAGGAAGATCCCGACAAACGCAAAATTACATAAAATTCACTTGTCTGACAACCCATACTGCAGTAGCTGTCAGTTAGCCGACACGGAAGAACACAGATTGACGTGTATCTCCGTTAAAGATATCTGGGAACTCTGTACTCAGAAACTCGCGACCATACTACGCACGTCACCTAGGTCGATCACACCAAATCGATTGCTGTACCCGGACGAAGTCCCTTATCCCAATGCGAAGAGAAAAGCTGTCAACTGGCTAAAGGGACAGACAGTGAATTATATTTTATCTGAAAAAGAAAAAAGTTAAGAAGATTATTGGCTAACATTATTGACAGAACACCAGAAACTTCAACGAACAGAAAAGTATAGAGAAAAATATGGATTTTTCTTAATTAGGATATTAACTTGAACTGAACAATTATCTTCGAAGAAAGATTTATTTGCGTTTCCATTTTATTTTTAACAGTTTCAAAACATACATTATTTTACTGTTTTTTTATTTATCCCTGTACTTGCAGTGGAGTACTCCGCCTTTAGTTTTAGCTATGGCACCTCGTCAGATTTTGGAGACCAGCGCTTCGAGGTTAATGAGAAGACGATTTCAGAATTAAGACACAATAAGATGACACAAGAACGAAAAAATCACGGCAACTTTGCGATGGCAAACATTTTCGAGAAGACAAACTTCGAAGCTGCCAGACGCCGAAATCGATTCAACGTGCACATGTGAGACTGACAAAAAATAGAAAAAAAAGCATGTCCTGTTATTATTATTTCTCATCGAAGAAGGATATCATTTATTTATAATTACCAAAAGAAGAAGTACTGTTATTTTTATTTCTTTATGAAGAAGGATATTCTGTTTATTATTCTCCGCAAAGCACAAAAAAAAAAAAAAAAAAAAAAAAAAAAAAAAAAAAAAAAAAGTGGTAGAGCGCTTGCCCGCGAAAGGCAAAGGTCCCAGGTTCGAGTCCCGGTTCCGGCACACAATTTTAATCTGCCAGGAAGTTTCATATCAGCGCACACTCCGCTGCAGAGTGAAAGTTTCATTCTGGAGCAGGGTACTTAATAGTGGGAGGCACTGATATGAGTGGTAAAATACCAGTTGTTACAGGCGTTAGAGCAGTAGCTTTTATTAAGGATTAGTTGAAAACCCGGCGTTGCTCGGGTATTTATTTATTCCTGCCTTGAGTTAGTAGTTCTCCTCTCCGTCCATCTCCTTTTTTTCTGAAAACATATTTATCGGAAAATATATACGAAATAAGGCAGTCTCGAATAATATAGAAAATTATAAGCGCAGTAACCAAACAAATAAAGATAGCAGTCAAACTGTAAATGGCATATAAATTCGCACGATCCCATATTTATTGAGTTACTAGCTGAAAACCGGGCGTTGCCCGGGTATTTATTTATTAATTCAAGCTTTGAGTTACTACTTCTCATATCTCTTCTATCTCTGTCCATGTCCTTTTTTCAATAAGATCGTTTAAACTGAACATTACTCTTTCAAAGTCTATTTCTGAACGTACCCCACACAACAACCAAGTAATTATTTAAATGTTTTAAATCTAAATTTTCCTCGCAATTTTTCTCTATTTTATCACCGTTTAAACCTTCAACGAACTTCCACGAATGTGACATGAACATTATCCTGGACATGTGTGCGTGATTTGCCCACTCTTTCCGCCCACTATCGAGCCGATACTTAGTCTGTCTGATGGTTTTATAAAGCTAGTGGGTCTAAAATACATATGATTTAAATTAATATGGTTTATATTAAGAGGTAAGTGATACGAAGTTTACAAAAAATTTATTTCATACAAACCTTGTCCTGTCAAGCCGTACTCAAGTGATGCTTTTACAACCATCTGGCGATTGATTTTTATTAATAGAAAAAAAGAAATCGCTTTTGGTTTTTTCTTAAATTTTCCTACTTTTTGGGTGACTTGTTCAAATTTTTATTTGATGCGAACCTTCTTATTGCTTTCAACATGAAATGTACAAGCTTTTCTCGAAATTGGACGAACGGTATTGATAGCACACCGGAAAAAACTGTTTCAGCTTTCCCCGATTTTCCACTTTTACAGATCACTTTTCCATATTTTATCACCGTTTAAACCTTCCCTGGCCTTACACGAATAACACAAATATTTAAAATTAGCCAATCGGTTCAGCCGTTCTCGAGTTTTAGCGAGACTAACAAACAGCAATTCATTTACATATATATAAAAATATGTTGTACAACTGTATAATTTTTCTGGTCTATATTCATTTGTATAAGTGCCGTATGCCTGTAAAATCTATTGCGAATACAGTGATTATTAGCAGTAAAGAAGTAATAGATTAAAACTTGGTACGTGATAGAGCGGTTTTCCATACGTGCTCATCTCATGAAGTACGTCTCGTATTGTGATGCAATTTCGAAGGTACCTTCAGCAATATGTGTGTATACTGTCTGTAAAGTTTCCTGCGGCTGCAATTTGTAGTGTAGGAATTATAAATTGTAACGTCATACCAAATGCCGTAGTTTTAGTCCATGAACAGCGGAAAACTAGTAAGCGAGAAACCTTTTTCCTTTCATCATTTTGCTATACACGTCAGCGAGAAATAGTTCAATAAAGGTATGAAATTATATTTAAAGTTTGTTGCAAGTTGCTACGTAATTTCTTTTTCATATACTGCATTCATAAAATGTTGTCGCATTATGTTAGTTTCTTGCAACTACTATTGTTTATTGCGTTATATCTCATGAACAATGTGTCGCATGTGGTTCTTACCATTATAAAATTGGAACCTCTCTAAAGAATATATGTACCAAATTTCGTTGAAATCGGTCCCGTGATTTAGGATAAAATGTGCAACATTGTCGTATAATGCAGCATTTTCTCTCTCATCTCATTGTTTATGAGATATGATCCTTACACTTAACGGCATATGTGTGCAAAACTTCATAAAGACTGGAACAAAACTATACGTGTGCAATACGTACCCACAAACACATGGACACTCTACATAAAGATAGGAAGGACAGAAAGAAGTCAAATTTTTGGAGAGGTGATTATTGAAAGACACCTTCAGTTTAATAAAGAAACTGAACAGTATAATTCTGACACATGTACAATTTCATTTACTTTATTTGCACTCTTTAACAATAAATCCTGAATATTTGGAAAACTGTAATATTTATAGTAATTTTTATTTGTGACAGTGTATCTTCTCCTGCTAATGCTGACATTTGCTGTCTGTGAACGGTTATTGCACGTTGACGTCGAACAAATAAACTGATCATTTGAATGTGAGTGTTCTATGGAGCAATATCCTTCAGATTAAACTGTCTTTATTTTCTGCACCAGACTGTTGTAAAGGCTGTATTGTTAAAAAAAGTAAATCAACATCATCATTAGAGATTGATTATGCCTTTAGGCGTTCAGTCTGGAGCATAGTACCTCTAATAAAATTCCTCCATGATCCCCTATTCAATGCTAACATTGATGCCTCGTCTGATGTTATGCCTTTTACTTCAAAATCATTCTGCACCGAATCTAAGTACTTTCTTTTTGGTCTACCTCGACTCCTCTTACCCTCAGCTGCCGAGCTCATGAGTCTCTTAGGTAACCTTGCTTCTTCCATGCGTGTAACATGACCCCACCATCTCAGTCTGTTCGCTCTAACTGTTTCATCTATGGTGTTCATTCCCTGTTTTTCTTTTATTTCCTCATTATGGACACCCTCCTGCCATTGTTCCCATCTATTAGTACCTGTAATCATTCTTGCTACTTTCGTACCTGTAACCTCTACCTTATGAATAAGGTAACCTGTATCCACCCAACTTTCAGTCCCATACAACAAAGTTGGTCGAAAGATAGAGCGGTGCACTGCTAACTTAGTCTTGGTACTGACTTCCTTCTTGCAGAAGAGAGTAGCTGAGCACTCACTGCATTAGCTTTGCTGCACCTCGATTCCAGTTCTTTCACTATGTTGCCATCCTGTGACAAAATACATCCCAGGTACTTGAAACTATCTACCTGTTCTAACTTTGTTCCTCCTGTTTGGCACTCAATCTGTTTGAATCTCTTTCCCACAGACATTACTTTCGTTTTGGAGATGCTGATCTCCATATTATAATCCTTGCACCTTTTATCGAGCTCTGAAATATTGGTTCGCAACCTTTCAATCGAATCGGCCATTACAACTAAGTCATCAGCATATGCGAGACTGCTTATTTTGTTTTCACCTATTTTAGTCCCGCCCCGCCAGTCTACTGTTTTCAACATATGATCCATGAATAGTATGAACAACAGTGGTGACAGGTTACAGCCTTGTCTTACCCCTGAAACTACCTTGAACCATGAGCTTAATTTGCCATCTACTCTAACTGCTGCCTGACAGTCTACATAAAGACCTTTGATTGCCTGCAGTACTTTGCCTCCTATACAATAATCTTGAAGAACTGACAGTAGCTTCCTCCTAGGAACACGGTCATAAGCCTTTTCCAGATCTATGAAACATAGATACAATTCCCTGTTCCACTAATAGCACTTTTCCATTACCTGCCGTAGGCTAAAGATCTGGTCCTGACAGCCTCTAAGAGGCCTAAACCCACACTGATTTTCATCTAATTTGTCCTCAATTAATACTCGCACTCTCCTTTCAACAACACATGAGAATACTTTGCCTACAAAGCTAATTAAAGAGATTCCTCGATAGTTGTTGCAATCTTTTCTCTTTCCATGTTTGAAAGTTGGCGTGATTAACGCTTTCCTCCTGATTCCCACGCCTTTTCAATTATCCTGTGTAACCATTCGAGACCTGATATTCCACTGTATTTGACGAGTTCCGGCTTAATTTCATCCACCACAGCCGCTTTATTGCACTGCAATCTACTGACCATTTTCAAAACTTCCTCAAATGATATCCTGTTTCCATCGTCGTTCCTATCCCTTTCAACCTGAAAATCTTGTTAATTCCTTCTTCCCTCCCTTTCGAAGATTGCTAATTACGCTTCAAAATGGTTTTCCCGCGGCTTGACCCAGTGTTTCTAGCTTGTTTCCAAAGTCTTCCCACGATTTCTGCTTGGAGTCTGCAATTATCCGTTTGGCTTTATTTCTTTCTTCAATATAGTTTTCTCTATCTGCCTGATTTCTAGTACGGAGCCGGCCATGGTGGCCGAGGAGACTGAGGCGCACCAGTCACGGTCTGCACGGCCACTACGGTCGGGGGTTCGAATCCCCCCTCGGGCATGGATATTTGTGCCGTCCTAGTTCGTAAGTAGTTCATAAGTAGTTTGGGACTGATGACCCCGTAGTTAAGTCCCATAAACAATACAAATTTAAATTAAATCTAGTACGGAGCCATTTTTGAAATGCCTTCTTTTTGTTTTTACAGGTTTCCTTGACTGTGTCATTCCACCAAGCTGTCTGCTTCTTCCTGCCTTTACACACTACAGTTCCAAGACATTCTCTAGCTGCTTCCAGCAGTGTGTCCATGTACCTTGACCATTCCTCTTCCAGTGGCTGTAAATCATTACATTCAACTAACTGGTACCTTTCTGAGATCATTGCTATGTATTTGTGCCTAATTTCCTTGTCTTGAAGCTTCTCCACTCTTATCCTTCTACACGTGGACCTGACTTTCTGCTCTTTTGGCCTCACAAAACCACGACTCAGAGACTATGTGCTTTCACATTGTTTCGCTCCTGTACGTAATAATTGGTAATATTCCCAAAAAAATTATCACAATTTTTTAGGCGTCAGCAACATTGAAGCCACGAGTGATGAATAGGATGGCGCTTCGGATTTAGTTCAATAAGAGAAACGAAGAACTATTATTTTTCACTAGTCATTACCAAAAAATAATGCATATAACATGGCGTTTAGAAAATTTAACCTATAAATCATGTTACTTTTTAAGATGTTTGTGCGAAGGCAACCACGCTACAAACTCCCCGTTTTCATATGAGGATTGTTATGATTTTGCTTGTTCTCGAACGGACCTAGTTTGAAAGAGCTTATATTGTAGACTGGATACTTCTTATTTTCAAAACGGAAAAAATATGTTTCCGTTTCAGGAATCAATATAAAGAACACGATCTACTGACACGAATTGTGGACTAAGAGCTATTCGCAATTTTCAATCGTTGCACGGTTACTGGACATTTGTGGGATGCCGGAACACAGTACTAACCATTGCCTCTTACACTCTTTCGAATCGTATCGATTCGTTTATTTAGTCTCTGTACATAAATACCTTACGTTTGTCATGTAACGTAGTGTTACTAACAACGAACATGATGATAAACAAGAACATTAATAATAATAATAATAAGTAAAGCGAGAAAGGGTCAACGCATGGAGGTCTATGGTGCGTGTCGCATTAAAACTCCGTTTCCCTCAGAAACTGGGCGGAGGAACATCAGGATTGGAGTCGTAACGAATGGCGCCGTAAAGTATAAGGATCATATCTCATAAACAATGAGATGAGAGAAAAGCTGCTGCATTATGCGACAATGTTGCACATTTTTTCCTAAACTACAGGACCGATTTCAACAAAATTTGGTGCACATGTTCCTTACAGAGAGGTGCCAATTTTATAATGGTAAGAGCCACATACGACACATGGTTCAGGAGATATAACGCAATAAACAATAGTAGTTGCAAGAGTTGGTGTTCAGCCGGACAGTGGTCGTTTCCTCATCTGGAGAGAACGCGGAACAATCCTTATTATGTGCAGGAAACACCACTGTATCGTGGTGATGGACGAATTGGGGTAGGAGTCAGTTTTGGTGGACGTTAGGACCTCTGTGTCGTTTCGAATGGCGCTTTCACTGCTCAGAACTATAGACACGAGATCCTTTCACCTTTTGTAATGCCCTAAGCTGGTGTCATAGGAGATGGGCTACTTCTGGAGGAAGATAACGTCATTCCCCACAGAGCTGCACCGGCGGACAACATGCTTGAAGCTGAGGGAATTGAACGAATACAATGACCAGCTTGCTTTCCGGTCTTAAACAAGTTTTAGCTTGTCTGGAGTGCACTTGGCAGACGCGTTGCAGCCAGACATCTCCAACAACGGTTGCAGAGCTGGATTTTGCACTCATGGAAGAATGGCCAGATTCAAGAGGTGATTGATAACCTCATAATGTTCTTGCCACGCCAGTGTGCAACTGTTCCGGCCGTCCGCGATGATTATACACGGTATTAGAGGGCAACGAGAATGTCTTTTCCACTATTATGATATCCCCATGGTGCCTCGCTCTAGTTAACGCCATGTAAATCTCAAGTAAAGAGACAGAAAAATACTGTACTGTATCTCACACAAATTACAATTGTAACCAACATCTGAATAAAATTCGTTACCAGATATATTTAGTGTATGATACCTCACCTGAACCCCGCATTGTTTCGAGCAGTGTACAATGCGTCGTAGGGACCATCAGTCCTTAAATTTACAAACTACTCATGAACTAACTTATACTAAAGACAGCTCAATCATCCATGCCCGAGGGGGGATTCGAACCCTCGACGGGGAACGGCTTACCGCGTCGGAGCACAGCGCTTCAATGCACTCGGCAACTCTCCGCGGCACAGATTCATTTAGTTCACGGTAACAGCCACATCCCACGTGGATTATCTGATGAACGCTACGATTCAGCATTTTGGTTGGCAAATCCTGCCACATCTTCTGTATAGTCGGTATATTCCATGGTATGATTTAAGCTTTGGCAACCTGAAGAAGAACATGCGTTGACAGCTGATTCGTGCGAGAAGATTCACTATGAAAGACAGGAAATGATAGTCTCATCTCCCCTTGAGATAAATTTTAACGTGTGTGGTGATTAATTCACAATTATGGATGTTCGCTATAAATCACCCGGAATTTAGGAGAAATGTAGGAGTATGTGACACAGACTCAGGAGACAGGCTAAGGAAAGGCGAATCGACCTTTATAGCATTTGTAGATTTTGCAACTTTCACTGTATCACACTCTGTAATTCTGAAGTCAATAAGGGTGAATATAAGGAACAGAATGTTGTATACTCATCATCATCATCATCATCATTAGAGACTGATTTATGCCTTTCAGCGTTCAGTCTGGAGCATAGTACCTCTAATAAAATTTCTCCATGATCCCCTATTCATTGCTAACATTGATGCCTCGTCTGATGTTATGCCTTTCACTTGAAAATCATTCTGCACCGAATCTAAGTACCTTCTTCTTGGTCTACCTCGACTCATCTTACCCTCCACTGACGAGCTCATGAGTCTCTTAGGTAACCTTGCTTCTCCCATGCGTGTAACATGTCCCCACCATCTCAGCCTGTTCACTCTAACTGCTTCATCTATGGTGTTCATCCCCATCTTTTCTTTGATTTCTTCATTATGGACACCCTCCTGCCATTGTTCCCATCTATTGGTACCTGAAATCATTCTTGCTACTTTAATACTACGTGCAAGAATTAACACAGCAGTCGAAGGGCATGAAAGAGAAGCACTGGCTTGGAGGGAAGTAAAAATGGGTTGCATGTAGCGTTTCTCCAACGTTATTCAGTCTGTACTTGAACAAGCTGTGAAGAAAAGCAAGCGAAAATTTGTAAATGGAAGTAGAAATAGAACTTTGTGGTTCTACGATGACATATTGATTCTGTCAACTAAAGACGTTGTCTTGAAAGGAAAGATGAATATTAACCAGTCCAAAATAAAGGTTATGGAATGTAGTCCAATAAAGAAATTAGATTGGTAAATGAGACATTAAAGGTGGTATTCGGGCAGTAAAATAGCTTACAATGTACAGAAGACATAAAATGGCAAGGAAAAGAAAAGCATTTCTGAAAGGAACGCAGTTTGTTACCACTGTTTAATGTCGATATAGTTTAAATTTCAGTACTTACTGTACGCATTTCCGAGAGACACGAATTTCCTTCATTTAGATGCTTTTATCCACAGAAGCAATAGTCTGAAGCGGAAACTTTTCGATCACCCTTTACACTGTTGGGTGGGAAATGGCAACTGAAAGAACGACTTCTCTCCGTTTCGGGGTTTCAGACGACGCTCATGCAATTATGCCGCATTGGGAGAGTCTGTTAATGTACGTGCGCACAGACGTCATCAAGTGTTATCTATGCGCCCCCTCCTACATTTAGAAGTATGATTAATCGTATTTACACACTGCAGTATACATCTGCAGTCGGTCTCCCTTTCTTCAAAATTTTCAAATGTTTGTAGAGCTTATGGGACTTAACTACGGGGTTATCAGTCTATAGTTTCTTTCTTCCCATATTACAAATGTCATTCTGCAGAAGTTACATCAACTCTAGTGAGAGGAACTCGTAGACATGACCGAAAGTACAGACGCCTTATCTGTAAACGTAGGTTAGTAGTCTATATGCAAGTATCCAATTCCTGCACGAATATCCTAACCAGCCCGACCCCTTGCGTAACACAGAAAGCTGCGAGCAAGATCAAGTAATGGGCAGTGGGTTCTACGTCCGTAGTGTGAGATATTTTGAGAACTGACGCAGGACGGGAAGCGTGCGTGGATAGCATAACACGACCCGTGGCCCGAAATGGGAAATCTGGGTTCGAATCCCAGGCCACCATAACTATTCAACTTTAGTGAACTTATTTTAGTCCCCTGTAACAGTCGACATGTCTCATTATTACTTAAGTAGCGAGATGACATCGGTTAAATCAATCCATTGTTCACGTCCTTTTTGAATTTTCGGTTCTTAAAGGCGTATGGTATTAAGCTAGTGCTGTGTGTGCTGTGTTACAATGCTATAGATGGTGTTAAGCAGTAATTGTAGTCTCTTGACACTTTAAATTGTGACCTAAACTGTAATGCAATGGTAGTAGAAAGGGCAAACTCTCTTCAAGATTGTGGTGCTAGGAAGTTTGGAGGGATATTTCGTGTGTGGAAAGAAACAGTGACGTGGTTTACTGGTCTGAAATAGCTCTATTTCGTCGAGGAACAGACTTTCGATTACTTTAAAGTCATAAACGTTTCCCGTCTGTTCAGAGTGTAGTGTAACAGTTAATATAAGCGTCAATCGACATGTTAACGGCATGTTGTAGTTATTTTTTCTTTTAAAAAAAGGGAGATATATTGCTAACGCTATGGTCCTGGGTTCGACCGTATGTTGTTTTAACTCCTAAGTAACATGACTGGTCTACGACCCTTATTCTGTGCTAACCTAATTCTTTCAGCATCAACTGATGGTTTGGTAATGTATATTTATTTACTTAATTTTACTTCAGACAATGTTAAACCAATAATTTTAGAATTTTTAATCTATTTCTTATATTTAAATGTTGTTGTTGTTGTTGTGGACTTCAGTCCTCAGACTGATTTGATGCAGCTCTCCACGCTACCCTGTCCTGTGCTAGTCTCTTCATGTGAGAATACGTTCGGCAACCTACATCCTTTTGAATCTGCTTTCTGTATTCGTCCATCGGTCTCCCTCTACGATTTCTACCCCACACGCTTCCTTCTAATGCTAAGTTGACAATTCCTTGATGCGTCAAAATGTGTCCAACCAATCTATCCCTTCTCTTAGTCAGGATATACCAGAAACTCCTTTTCTTCCCGATTTGGTCAAGCACCTCCTCATTAGTTACGTGGTCTACCCATCTAATTTTCATCATTCGTCTGTAGCAGCACATTTCAAAAGCTTCTATCATCTTTCTATCTGAATTCCTAATCGTCCACGTTTCACTCCCATACAATGCTACACTCCAGACAAATGCTTTCAGAAAGGACTTCCTAACATTTAAATTAATATTGGATGTTAACAAGTTTCGCTTCTTTAGAAACGCTTTCTTCCCATAGCCATCCTGCATTTTATATCTTCTTTACTTCGACCGTCAGAAGTTATCTTGCTACCCAAATTA
Source organism: Locusta migratoria (assembly GCA_026315105.1). Lineage (NCBI taxonomy): Eukaryota > Metazoa > Arthropoda > Insecta > Orthoptera > Acrididae > Locusta > Locusta migratoria. The sequence goes on from CM048745.1 coordinate 109,082,759, forward strand.
CAAAATTCATCTACTACTTTTATTGTCTCATTACCTAATCTAATTCCTTCAGCATCGCCTGATTTTCTCACATTGCATCCCATTACCTTCGATTTACTCTCGTTAATGTTCATCTTATATCTTCCTGTCCATCCCATTAAATTGCTCTTCCAGATCTTTTACGGTCTCTGACAGATTTAAATAAGAATTTGTAAGTGCTAAATTATGACGTGTGACTCAGTTGTCTTTAATACGCTGGTAAAACAATTAGGGTATCAGTTGAGATATCTAAGTTTTGAAGTATTACCATTGGCAGTATGAACTAAAATGGTTCGACGTTTTTATGTCGCTTGTGCGAAGACAACAACATTATGTCAACCAAGATAGTGGTAATATCAGAAATGTGTTGCAGAGAGTGTTGGTGTTGCGTTTACCATACGAATTACGCAAGCACCTGGGTTCACACATAGTGCAGTGTATTGCAACAACAACCTGACTTACCCGAAACTATGGCATGGAGAGGCATAGAAAGATTGGAAGTGCAACAGACACAGGTTGCTGCAGCTATTTGAGTGTCTCAATGTAATTTACAGGGCCTGGTCACGATTTCAGACGGTAAGAACCGTTAAAAGAATGCGGGTTCAAGGTCGTCCACGGGTAACATCAGCAGGAAGTGACCGTTATCACCGTTAACAGCCTGTCGAGACATGAGGCTGAAAGCAACGCAGCTGTAGCGCACGCTCCAGGTAGCAAGAGGACGCGCAATATCAACACAAACATTCAGAAATAGTCTTCGGGAATATTGACTCAACGCGCTGGAGTCTATGGTGCGTGTCCCATTAAAACCACGTCAAAGTTTCCCTCCGAAACTGGGCGGAGGAACATCAGGATTGGAGTCCTAACGAAAGGCGCCAGGTTACGTTCGTAGATGAATCAAGATTTAGTGTTCAATCGGACAGTTCAAAAATGTTCAAATGTTTGTATAGCTTATGGGACTTAACAACTACGGGGTCATCAGTCCCTAAACTTACAAACTACTTATGAACTAGCTAACACTACGGACGGCACAAATATCCATGCCCGAGGGGGGATACGAACCCCTGACCGTAGTGGCCGTGCAGACCGTGACTGGCCCGCCTCAGTCCCCTCGGCCACCGCGGCCAGCCAACCAGACAGTCGTTATTCCCTATCTGGAGAGAACGTGGAAGTCGGAACAATAATGTTTATATGCAAAAAAATCACCATATCATGGTGGTGGACGCATCGTTTGTAGGAGTCAGTATTCGTGTATGTATGACCTCTACGTCGTTCAGACTGGCGCTTGGACTGCTCAGATACGAGATCGTTAGACATTTTATTGTGCCCTATGCTGGTGCCATCAGAGGTGGGTTCCTTCTGGTGGACGATAACGCTCGTCCTCGCAGAGCTGCACTAGTAGACAACATGCTTGATGCTGATGGAACTTAACGAATGGAGTGGCAAGCTTGTTTTCCGAACTTCTACCCGATTCCGCATGTCTGGGATGAATTTGCCAGACGCAGCCAGACAGCACACAACGGTTGAAGAGCTGGCATAATGGCCAAATATCCCTCAAGAGCTGGTTGCTAACCTCATAGTGTCCATGCCACGCCAGTGTGCAACAATACTGGTCGTCCGCGGTTATCACAAACCCTGACGAACTGGAGAGATTGAAATCCGAGGCAGCAATCTGCCAGCAAAGGCGCTTTACCATTGCACCAATCCACTCACACGACCACTTTTTCGCAAATCAACCATTTTTACTGGAAAATATTTAGGTAATATTTCCAGAGAATATTTACAGATAATATACCTAGACGACCGTGTGTAAAATCACGTCTTTGGATTTGCAGGGCTCTTTTAATTGTAGTGTATGGAGCTAACCACTGTCAGATGCTACAGTTTGCTAATCAGCGATTTATGTTGGTGATTCGCAGACGCATTTGAAACGCGGTTCACTTTTAACCGTGATTACGGTACCTTGGTTACCTTCCTACTTCATAGAGGTTGCTGTGTACATTTTTTTTTTTTTTTTTTTTTTTTTTTTTTTGTGAATTTTGCATTTGATTTTCGTAAATAAAAGTTACAGGTTTTTGATTGGATAGTCATTTGCATGAGTTGTTTAGTTAGACCATTATGTTGGATATATTAGACCTACATAATATCAGCAATGACAAGCTTTTATACCTTGTATTCTGCAAACAAAAAACGCTTTAATTAAAAAAAAAAAAAAAAAAAAAAAAAAAAAAAAAAAAAAAAAAAAAAAAAAAAAAGATTTGATTTATTCCACTTTTGCCTGGATGCCATGTTGAAATAAAGTCCTATGTGGCTGTTTAGTGGCTTACTGTGGTGTTCTTCCTTCTTGCTTGTGACGTGGAATCTTGTTTAGTGCACTTTTTGTTGGGAACTTGTTTACACAATTTGTCCAAGAAATATACCCTAAGGAATATGACGTTACGAGTATGTGAAACATTAAAGAAGCCTGAAATAATACTTAAATCATATTTTGTATCATTTGAAAAACATCTGTATCATAAGATCGTAATTGTTGTTCTTAATGACGAGCCAGTTGCTGGATAGATGTTAAGGGCAGTTAAATCTTTTTTGTATGAGAGTTATAAAATAAGAGATTTAGTTTGTTTGTTTGTAGCATTCTGGAAGTTTTAAATGGCGTTTCCTTCCACCTTGGAAGACATCTATTAAAAGTAGAAAGCCCTGTAATTGCCTGTGAACACTCATACTTGTTTAACATTGTATTCAAATTTTAATAGGTACTGATTACAGCTAAAGTAGAAAGTTCAAGTTACTCTAAGAGACAATTGTAGGCTGTTTTACAGATGTATAATAATTTTGTAAAGTTTGAACCTGTACAATGAGCAAATGATAAACCAGGAGAAAACTAGTGTAGTTAGCAGCATTTGAAATATTAACTTCATCAACTTACGATGATGCAACATATTAATTGTAACTACATATGGTGAACAAAATAAAGTTCTGCGACGGTCAATACAAATGATCGAAGAGATGCGTCATCTCTCAAAGAGGTAAACTCAATGGTTTGTAATTAATGGGAGCAGTTTTGACGAAAACGTTTGCACTGGCCACAGTCTTCTCGGTGATAACAGCGAACACAAAACAAGATAAGCAAGGACGAATGGTGGACTAACCCGATGAAAACTGACAAAGACAGATGAGTGTCATAACAGATTGGAGCCAGACAGCACGGCAAAAGCTACAGCAAAACTCAACGCTTACTTTGGGAATACTATTTCGATAACAACAGTACTGGTGGAGCTTAAACCTTTCAGCCCTAATTTTTGTTTTTCATACAAAAAATGTGAAACCTAGTATTCCTCATTACAATGATTTTATTGAAATGTACAAAAATATTTTTTTCGCATTTAGTTAGAAGTTATGGTGCGTGATATAAATAGCAAAACAGGTGTTAAATGGAGTAAATCGTTACACATAAGCACCTTTTCTGTATTGTCATAACTTTAGATCACTCTTTAATTTGTATTTATGAAAAAAAAATGTTGCCAATGAAACGTACATATACGATAGAAATAATACGCTTACCAGGGGCAGTGGCCGAGGGGACTGAGGCGCTCCAGTCACGGTCTGCACGGCCACTACAGTCAGGGGTTCGAATCCCCCCTCGGGCATGGATATTTGTGCCGTCCTTAGTGTTAGCTAGTTCGTAAGTAGTTTGTAAGTTTAGGGACTGATGACCCCGTAGTCAAGTCCCATAAGCTGTACAAACATTTGAAACCAGGGGCAGCTACATGTATGACCACCATCTTGACTTCTACCAGAGTAGTGTCTAGCTACTACACTCGAAATGTCAGCGGCTGTTACTCTCAGAATGTCAAGTGGAAATAATTTTATATTTAAAACTGTTTCATGAAGAAATAAGGATGTGTAAAAGTGATGTACTTTATTTAGTACGCCAGGGCTGAAAGGGTTAACATAGAAGGGCTGCAGTGCGTAAAGCCTAAATAACGGAAGCAAATGCAATAATGCGAAGGAAGTGTTAGACAGTTGATGACTGGAATTATGTGGGTATGATCCGATGAATCATAGTTTACATTGCTTCCAATAGTCAAGCACGGGAGAGGAACCATCATGATTTTCGCACATCATCGGGGTATTCAAATATTTCCCCTTACTGATTGGATAGTTCTGAATGTATATATAACCATCCTCTACAACAAACTGATTACTATGACAAATATATTGCTAACAATCACTGCCATAGTCCCAGATGATAATGCGCCGACTCAGCCGTAAATGTTCAGATGTGCTTCAAAATGTTCAAATGTTTGTAATTCTATGGGACCAAACTACGTTGGTCATCAGTCCCTAGTTTTAGAAACTACTTAAACTAAGTTAAACTAACCTAAGGACAACACATACATCCATTCCCGAGGGAGGATTCGAACCTCCGACACGGGAGACCGAGCGGTCAGTAACGTGACGCTCCAGACCACACGGCTACTCCGCGCGGCTCAGATGTGCTCAGTGCAGCACCAGAAAATTATAAAATATCTCCCCTGGACAAGACAGTCGTCATATCTCAATGTAGGTGAACCGCTGTGAAGAGCTGAAACATCGTTGAAGCAATTAGCGAATATACATGTGTCGTCTGTTCCGAAAGACCAGACGTCACTTCTGATCCTGCAGTTGGTCTTCTTTCATATTCACAGAATATATGACATCAACTGCCCATGGATGAAGCTGGAAATGTGTACTCAGCCGGGATCCAATGCGGGCCTCCCGCTTCCTAGGCAGTTGCGCTGACCGCTACACCACTGGGGACTGAGTAATCACCACACCTGCAAGGACTACCAAAGCACGCCTCCCGTCAAATTTCCAGCTCTACCCTGCCCATATTTTCAGCTTTGCCCATGTGCAGTTGAAGTCATATATTCTGTGAATATGAAACAATAACAACTGCTGGATCAGAAGTGACGTCTGTTCTTTTTGAACAGACGAGACACACACACACACACACACACACACACACACACACACACACGCGCGCCACTAACCGGAAATGATCCTTTCGTTAGTGTGGAGGGGCGGGCAAGTTTGGAGCCCTTACTCTTACGGGAATTAGAACATAGTGACTACGAGTTTGAGTATTGTGGGCAGGGTAGAGATGGACATTTGTGTCTGACGGGAGGCGTGTTTAGGTAGTCCTTGCAGGTGCGGTGATCACTATGTCCCCAGTGCTGTAGTGGTCAGCGCAACGGCCTAAAAATGGGGGGCTCGGTTTCGAATCCCGGCTGGGCACACATTTTCAGCTTTGCCCATGCGCAGTTGATGTCATACATTCTGTGGATATGAAATAATTGGCGCATGTTTTGATACAAGAATGGATAACATTCTGTTGGTAACATAGAGACAGCTTACTAATCTTTTCCTCGAAACTTGCGGCTGCTCTCAAAGACACTAGTGGTAAAATCAGCATTAAATGAATACTGAGCTGTTCATATGAGTTTCTTCACCCCCTGCATATTCGACTGGCATTGGGGTTGTGTCATACCGTACTTGAACCTTGACGTAAACGTTTTCGGGGCGTTGGACAGCGACATAATGTAAGATGGCTATTACTTTAATAACCAATCAACATCTACACAAATACTTTGCAAGACCCAGTGAAGTGCATGGGCAACGGTTCATGGAATCGCTTTTGATATTTCTCTGCAGTTTCATTTTCTAATAGCTCGCGGGAAAAAAGGAACACCTACATCTTTTATTTTGACCTGTGAAACATTCTAGTCTTTGGGTGCGGCCAACGTTACGATGGCCTTCTGATGTGACATTAGTATATTCAAAAGAAGACCAATGTAACTTTGGCAGAAATGTTGGTTTTTAAAGTAATAGTCATCTTACATTATGAAGCGGTAGGAAACCCAGAAAACATTTGTCAACTTACTCTTGGCCTGAAGGCCAACGCATTTATACTTGACCCTTGTCTGCAAACTTTCTTTATCCGTATAAAATACAGACATCTTACGTATTTCAGACACAAATTTAACAATTTGCTACGTACAATTCTTTCGAATCAAACTTGTTAACTTTTCTCTCTTAACTATGAACTTATGTTCTCCTGAACTCGTGGTTCAAGCGTGGGGTACATAGAAAAATTGTTGATATTTTTCTATATGGAATAACGTGCAGTAATGGGTGCATTAAACCGTAAGAAGAATTATCCTAAACTGTGTGTTCTTATTCTGTTTGCACGCAATAAATCGCCTGTGTGTACAGTATTTGCATGGTTGCGTTACAGTAAATGCTGAAAGGTGATAATATGTATCAAGTGTACGTTACAGTCAAGGGTAATTTCACTTCTGGCTGTTATCTGGAATATCTGCCTGTACCCTTATCGAAGCCCTTTGTTTAGACTTGGCAGACAGGACTGCAGTTTGCTTACCCTGGTCGCAGTGTTGCCTCTTTGTGGGTATCTCTCTCTATTGTGTAAACCGCGCGGAAAGTGACAGTAGAAACCCTCACTGTTTGTTCAACAAAAGTTCAGAACGAGTCCAGTCAATGAGCTGAGGTTGGGAGGCACTTAGAGAACAGGTAGTCGGATTACTGGCACCCTAATGACCACGTAGCAAGCTGCAGGCACTGTAGCGGACGGCAGAGCGTCAACCGGACTACAAATCTTTGAATCTCTTATCCAGGCGGTTATCGCCAGGAATACGACTCCGAGAGCTAGTTTAACGTTTCGAGTTTCTCACACAGACCCCGCATACTGGATCCATTCCTGTTGGGAGAGGGTTATGTTCTTCTATTTTCGTACCATATGTGATATTTCAGTTTAAGTACCGTGTGCATGGACTTTGACTGAAACCATTTAGTAGATAAAATAGAACACTCGTGTTATGTACTTCCTAGGATATAAATAATTTGCCTCAAGGGAGCAATAGCGGACTAATGAGTGTAGAAAATTCGACTGTGATAGGATATCATAGTGTTCCAGGATTGAGGGCATTAGTAGCATAGCTGGCAGCGTCATGGCCGGTTGCGAATGAGTGAAATGAAGAAACATATTTCATAAGCAACTTTAACTCACGAAAGCAAAGTATAACATTTCTAAATCTTTTCTTTATATTATTCGTTTTTAGAACACCATTTTAAGATTGTTTTATCGATTTTACGAGAAATAAAGAGTAAAGGATACCGCAGAATATCTGACCATAAATTAAAAATATCCGATATTGTTGACGTTGCACAGATGCTATTGAGACATTGTTACCAACACAACAATATACTAGCCCGACACATTAATACAAAACGAAGAACTACCACTTACAGTTACTTTTTGAACGTATTCATATTGTTATCATCACATTTCACAGCTAACTTTTACAGAAAAAATACTATGAAACACTAAAATTGACAGAAAGTACCAGCAGCTGTTTTAAGATTGTTTTAATTAATTAAGGGACCGGTTTCGGTGCTGTACTCACGGACGAAGAAATATAGGGTTACCGATGTCAACGACCACTTCTTTTAAATGCGCTATTACTGACTGTTACGCAACGGGGTCCTGAAGAGGGTGTGAATATAGCACCGAAACAGCGTTATAGCATTAATTTACAAAATTTTAACACAGCTGCCGGTACTTTTTTTCAATCTTCACAATTATCAGCTGTAGTCCCAGCCCATTTATTATTGAGAGGATGAAAAAATATCTCTCGAAAATGAGTCCATAGTTGGAACTAGCAAACAAAATAAAGTTGAATGTAGAAAGTCAGGAAGAGAAACACCCTCGGCAAAAAGAATATGAACCGCCTTCGCAAAAGTTGGAGAAACGGCTGAAACGAATATTATTTCCAGAAATTTAAGTAGTGGGCATAGTTCACAGAGACAACAGTCGTCATTTTTCATTGTGTGTGTTAAGACGTAATAGCAGTCACATTACCGCTATTATAATTCTTGAACAAGTTTGATTCCATTACTTGGAGGTGCTCCACGACCACACAATGATGAACTCACCAGATGTAATTAGCAGCATTGGCCGTTAATGTTTTATTTTAAAAACTTTCAATTTGCCTTTAATAGATTGTTTAATTTATGTTTGTCCAAAGCAGATCATGACGCTGAGCTCAGCACTATACGGTACATTGCCAAGAATAACAATTATCCTTCAGACTATGTAACTAATATTTACAAAAAGATTGCTAAAAAATATGAAGAAAACAACACCCATCACCAAATAGTGCAGTCAGTTTCCCCCAAGAAATATGTTGTTTTACCTTATTATGGAACCATCAGCTCCAGAATTGCTGCCATTTTTAGAAAGCAAAATTCAATTGTTTCTTTTACCACAGAAAATAGTTTAGGACGGCTTTTGATTAATAATATTCACAAAACAAATTTCCTACATGAATCAGGGGTATATAAAATTTTATGTGCTGAATGCAATGCTTTTTATGTCGGACAAACAGGTAGACGATTGGAAACTAGGTTTCGCGAGCATGTGGCGCTGGACAGGAAAGACATTGCAGATAAGTCAAATTTCGCCGCACATCTGGTGACAACAGGACACGCACCCCCTGACTTAACTTCACAACTAAAACTCTTACATCGGGGGTCAAAAGGCCGATTTCTTGATATCCTGGAAGAGATTGAAATATTTGCCCACCAAAAGGTGCACGGCAGCATTATGCTCAATGAACAGACCCTGACAAAAAGTGCACACTTTTGGGAATTCTTTGCAGCCTGGCTGAACGCCAAATAAAAGGATGCCGTTTATTATGTTCGATCTAAACATACGCAATGTCTGGTCCTTTTATATGCACACGCCATATGCTTACAAGACGAGCACATTCCCCACACTTCATCTACATTGAGTGATATCAGCTTTCTTTTGTCATGCTATTTTAGTTTACAACTTTTAACATTAAATCGCACCACCTGTTACGACTCTAACCTTAAATATTATGTTTTATACTGCTTTGTGTATACTAATGTATTGCTGGTTACGAACTTATGTAACGTGCTTCAGGCGCGGACGATGGGTGTTTTCCTGTGTGACATCCGTGTTGAGTGGTCTCTTTCGTTGTGACATTTCGTTGTTTTGGCGTTGGATCGCGCCATAATGTTCTGCTTTGTACTTTTGTTGTGCCTTTTGCATGCTTGGCTAACTGATGTATTGTTATACTATGATTTTGTCAATTACATGTAACGTGCTTCAGCACGAAACAAGTGCATTCCCTAGACGTCATCTATAATGAATGATATCTACGTTCTTTTACGCGATTGTTTATTTTATATGTTTTAACTTTTAATCATACTACTCTGTACAACTTAAGCCTTTACGTTAGGTACTCTGTATCTTTTATTTATACTTTGCTTCTGACTGATGTAATATTTATACTGTACTGTATCTTTCTTAAAGCTATGTAACGTGCTTCAAGCACGGAAAACGAGATGGCGCTGCAATTAACCTTCGCTACTTTGTCATAAAACATTAAAAAGTATATCCCCTTACTCTTCTTCGTCCTTTTCAAGAATTTGCAGCGTAGTTACAATCAATGTATAAAGAGTACTGTCCTTCATGGTACTGCTCATTTAAAAAAAAATTTTAAATGTTTTTATATTTTCCTGTTTAAATAACTTACTACGCTAGTGGTATCTATAATTAGCATAAGACGCTTAACATCATACTCTTGTTTGTTACCTGATATTTTATTTATTTCTGTATGCTGTTTTTCATTTTTTATTGATTATTCAGCCTATATATCTATGTATAAAAATACATTTGAATTTTTATTTGGTTTGTATAAAAATTAGTGGAACATCTAAGTAATAGAGGGCGTTAATAACGCCCATCCCTACAGCGCCGCTGCATGACGTTTGTAAGCAGCGCGCTTATTTCAAACTTTGACATTGCAAATTACCGTTGCAGTTGCATTCAGGGCATGCATATGCTCGGTATGTATGGTGTCTGTATATTATATTTAATGTGGTATTCCAGTTCAATTTGTATTTGTGTGTATTCCATACTGATCTTTGATATTGTTCTATAGTTGGAAGGACACTGAAGATGATCATTATGTGATCGAAATCGATCTGTGGTTTTTTTTAAATAAAACATTAACGGCCCATGCTGCTAATTACATCTGGTGAGTTCATAATTCTTGAAGTAATTGTATGACATACGCCCTATGAAGTTGACTATTCAAATTCTGTTAATACATTAGTCCTACAGTGAAACGGTGGAATGCGAATAAGACAAGCGGCCAGTGCTGTCTTTCATTACATCTCCAAAGATACGGAAATACCATGGACAGAGATTGATGCTGTACGGAGGATATGTAAGAGCTTTCCAGCAAAATTTTTTACAGCATAGTCGAAATACTTTTGCCGAAGTGTATTTGATTATACTGCAACAGAATGATTCCGTTTTGACTACGCTGTAGAACTTCCACTGGGAAGACGAAAGCCGCCCGGGAGTGGCCGTGAGCTGTGAGGCGCCTTGTTGCGGAGTGTGGGTCTCCCGCCTCCCGTCAGAGGTTCCAGTCCTCCCTTGATCATAGGTGTGTGTGTGTGTGTGTGTGTGTGTGTGTGTGTGTGTGTGTGTGTGTGTGTGTGTGGTGTGTGTGTGTGTGTGTGTGTGTGTGTGTGCCTGTTGTCCTTAGCATAAGTTAGTTCAAATAGTATGTAACTGTCGGGACTGATGACTACTGCAGTTTGGTCCTGGGGCTTTAGAAACATAGAACACTGGGAAGACATTAGGCATCGCTCATATAGGCCCCATCTCTCATCAAGCGATTTCTGTTTCTGTGCAGCCCTAAAGAAAGAGACTCTCAGCTGTAGATTTGACTCAGAGAAAGAAACGCACACCTTAGTTAAGACACAGTTCCGTAGGCTCTTGCAGACATTTTTCTTTGAAGACATTAGTCATCAATTCTCGTAGTGGGACAAAATACGAGGGTCATTTTGAAAGTAAAAACTGATGATAATGGAATAAGAAAAGCTTAATTTATGAACGACAATTGTATCTCGAACTACAGGATGTACTTTATTTCACTTTGCAAAATTATTTACTTATTTATTTAATGCTCAGACATTCGATACATAGTCATTAGTCTTCTAACTTCCCAATATAATTGACCACTGACATCCCGTCACAATATTGCAGTCTTTCACAGTTTCTGAGATGCTCCCGATTCATAATGGTGTCTTCTCTTTCACATATAACACACTTCGGCGAGGGTAAGATTCCAGTCCTGTGCAGGAGTTCCGCAAGGCAGTCGTGGCCTGTAATTCTTCGAAATGCGGCTACAGTTTCCCTTCGTGGGTGTTTGGGAAGTGCGTTCATCTTTTCTAACAGTAGAAGCCATGTTTTTCCTTGTCCTTGTGTTGTCAAGTGGTCATAAAACTACTTCTTGAAACTGTTGTTGATGAGTCGTTTAATGGAGATGTATGATAATTTTGGGCAATTTGTTTGAGAAATCTTGGTTCCTTTTTGGCTAGAAAGTCTGCCATTTCATTTTAATGTATACCTGTATGTGCTGGTATCCATTGAAAAACTATTTCAGTTCCAGCTTTGATGATGGAGGCATAGAGAATTTCATTTATGCAAGCACTTAGAGGTGTTTGGAAGGATGTAACTGCCTTTATTGCAGAAGTTGAATCACAAAATATAACAAACTTTTTGTGACCTTTGGATACGGACAAAAATTATTTTAATGCCAGGTTTATTGCCTCCAACTCTCCATCAAAATGGGGGTAATACTGTCCTAAAGCTTTGTCAAAACAAAATATTTCACCGTAAACTCCAGCACCAGCGAAACCATTTGCTTCAGTCAAGGATCCATCTGTATATTTATGTAGCCATCCTGTTTGTGTGTAGTTACCATTTATCATTTCTAGAGCCATATTTTTAAGAAGTTTTTTATTCGTTTCTGTCTTAACAACCTTTTCATTCAGTTGAAGTCTGAATATGATTGGGCATAGTTTAAGTGGACTGATAGGGGTGCAACATAGTCACCATGAACATTTAAACATTTTAAGAATACTGGCGTCAGGCGCCGCTGCTCGTAAAATTGTTATCCATGTCGTCGATCGATGGCTGTTTCAGTGGTGATGCACCCGAGGACAGAAATCCTGACGGGAACAGAGGGCCAGGTGCGAGCCATGGAGTGCAATGGCTAAAGTAAGAGAAAATGTGACTTTTCAAGGGACGGATTGCGTGCTTGAGTAGTACGTGCAGTGCATGATGACCGCGTGCCTTTCTGATGCAAGGATCAGCACAACTGCCTGTTAAGCAGAAGGCACATATTCGAATTCCGGATCCGCTACACATTTTCATATGCACATGTTATTTGATTACAAAACTTACCAGCAGCCGAGACAAAAATACCCCCACTAAATCCATATGTAAACATTTGTGGCACCGGATTTTGGATTCCAGCATCAAAGAACTCTGCCGCCTGACTGTCACGTTATTGGCATTATTTTGTTGTGAAGTTCGTCAGTACAACGTGATAGACCACTGATCTCGACAGTAGTGAAGCGCCTGTTCTGATCTGGACGGCCTATTGTCACGAATGAAGAGTATACACAGTTCGCCAAAACAGGTGCTTCAGTATTGATTAGTTTCATTCGAAATTTCAACAACTGACAAGATCAATATTCAGCATAATGTTACCAACAAACATAACTAAAAATAATTTTAAGAAAGTGACTGTCACAGTTCTTTGATGCTGAGATCCAAAAACTGCTGCCGTAATTGAACAAATGTTTGAAGATTGATGGAGACTGTCGATAAGTGACAAAAATGTGCATTCAGTATTGTGTAATAAAATGTACGTTATAAATAACTTACTCTATTACAAATCGGTTCTTACTTTAAAAACCACCCTCTTAAATTTTGAAACAATAAACAGTTGATTTATTTATTTGCATCTCTTCCGTTTTCATTCGATTGTGCATGATAATATTTATAATGAAACTTTCACTCTGCAGCGGAGTGTACGCTGATATGAAACTTCCTGGCAGATTAAAATTGTGTGCCGGAACCGGGACTCGAACCTGGGACCTTTGCCTTTCGCGGGCAAGTGCTCTACCGACTGAGCTATCCCGACACGACTCACGATACCGCCACACGACTTTACTTCCGCCAGTAAGTTTGGAAAGTAGGAGGCAAGGTACTGGCAGAAGTAAAGTTGTGAAGCGGCATAGTGAGTCGTGTCGGGATAGCTCAGATGGTAGAGCGTTTGCCCGCGAAAGGCAAAGGTCCCAGGTTCGAGTCCCGGTTCCGGCACAATTTTAATCTGCCAGGAAGTTTCATTAATATTTGTTTACATAAAAAGTTTCACTATCAAATAATTTCACGTACTTTATGGTAACTAAAAAAAATCATGAGTTCTATGTTAAATGTTTCACATATATTTTTTTTTTATTAAAGACGTAACCGGATAGCAGAGAAGGCTACCACAGAGGCTTCTTTGACACGAGTAGATCAGCCTCTCAAAAAATGTTCAAATGTTTGTACAACTTATGGGACTTAAACTTACAAACTTACAAACTACTTATGAACTACCTAAGACTAAAGACGGCACAAATAGCCATGCCCGAGGGGGGATTCGAATCCCCGACCGTAGTGGCCGTGCTGACTGACTGGAGCGCCTCAGTCACCTCGGCCACCGCGGCCGGCAGAGCAGCCTCTCCTCTACCAAATCTGCTTTCAAAAAGAGGTCTGGTAATCCAGTTTCCACATACAGCAAGGTAAACACAAGGCTGTTATCGACTCAGCAGGTCAGATAAACTGTACACAAAAAGTGAACTTTGTCATACTTAAGAAAAACAAGAAAGACTGCACTTACAAATAAACCAACACACGCCTTTAGACGTTACAGTTGTAAATCCATTGTTTACTAGTTGCGGCAACTCCTTGTAACTTATGTTTAGTAGACTATTATCGTGTAATTAGGGCCCATGTATATGTCCATGTATGTAAACCCGTCTAAAAGACGTTGTAGCAAATAGCTGGTTTGTTGTCATAGAGCAGCACCTCTTACCGCTTGTGTTATCTTTAGTCATGTGGAAATACGCGTGTTTAGTAACACAGGAAGATCCCATACTTCATAATTTAGGGAGACGCAAAGAGACCGGACAAATACGTTTGGCGGATAGTGCGAGGTACCCGTAGCCTCGGCACTGTGCGAAATCTGACGAGGTGGAAGAGAAAGCAAGTTTGCTGCTCAGATTCCACATCACAATCATCTCACATATGTCTGAGAAACATGTCATCAACACATCACCATACATTTACTTTCATAAAACTGTTTGTCAAGTTACATAACTGAGCACATATCGAAAATGTGCTGCATCAGTGCACGAAAACGAGACAGCACAGAAAAGTGATCAACGTACCAATATGGTCTTGCTTTACTTTCGTTTTCGTTAACACATCTTGTAGCATTACATAAAGGCCGGAACTATCAATGTGAATTTAAAATACCTGACATTCCCTTTATAGAAAAAGTTGGCAGCTTATTGTCGAATAAGAAGCGATTTTAGAGTTTGTGATTAGGTCTGTACCTAACAGATCAACTGCCAGTTGAAAGGACTATGCAAAATAATTTTCACTTAATATTTTCCTGTCATACAGCCTTGAGCATGTTTTGTTACAAAAACCTAAGCTATAATTCTATAGAAAACAAATTTATGAAATATTTTGTACCATTTCACTAATCGATATAACACACTGTACTTATTTTCATATCTTTACTGTAAACCAAAGACGTTGTTTTATCTTTGGAGTATGTCTTACTCTCGCAGTTGTTGCGTTTAAGGAGTCGGTGTGTGACCTTCGGGGAGAGTTGAGGTGTGACTCGTGGAGAGCAGTCGTTGTGTGATTATGGTAGAGTCGATGAGTGGTAGTCGTGGAACTGTCGGGTTAGTCTGTGTGTTAGACTCGAAGAGTAAAAACAACTTCAGACAGTTTTGAAGAGTCGCAACTAAGTCTGCATATTGTAATTTTTGTATGGCAATTAATCTGTCTCAAATAAGGTAATGTGTAGTTTTCTATAGTTTGCTAGCCTATATTTGAACTGTTGTAGTTGGTGTTTGTCTTTTGCTAATGAATATTGTTTAGTGCAGCTCGCATTTATTATTTAACCCTGAGTCATTTTCCAGTTTCTCGTTCCTTTCACCAATTTGAATTGCTATTCGTTCTGATCATTGTTTCTTATGTCAGTGTTGCATAATTATTGTGTTTGTAAATTTATGTGTTAATTAGAACATTTCAGTGTAGGTAGTTTGTCATGAAAAATTGGTCTATTAATGAGAGCAGAAAGTAGTTTGTTCATAAATCCAGTAAGGTTCATAGTTAGAGATTTTCTGAGTCTTAATGAAAGTTCAAATTATTAAGTCTGTCAACGTTAGTAAGAGACAAAGTGATATGTCTGATCTGAAATGAAAAAGATCACGTAAAGAGATAGAAATATTTTCAGTGAGATACTTGATATCTTTACCAGATTTGTAGGACATTTTTATTACGTTGAATCAGTATGGCAATCGTTGTTCAGACAGACACATTATCAAGTGCAGTGATTTTGGTATCCAATTATTCAAGTGACAAAATTATAATAGTAATAGCATGCTCTTTTTTGTCGGCTCTCGGAGTCGAATTGTGCTTGTGTAGTCAGCCAAAAGGCCTAGAAGTTAATGGTACAGTGTAAGGTGCACGCTATTAGATCTGCACTTTTCATTTGCTCATATTGTTCCTCACGCACGAGATTAATGTGTAAACCAATTACGAATTTAATTACTGTTAACTTATTCACTACTGTACAATTTAAGATGTTATCCGTTGCGCATCAAACTAAACCACATTTACGTAAGATCATTGCATCCCATGTCAATTGCAATTTATTCTAACAGGGCAAAGGAAGGTACTAAGTCTCATTGCTTAGTCAAATTATTTTGTAACCAAAACTCAAACAGAACACATTATTTGAGTATTTTAGCGGGGACGGTCTCTTAACACAAACAGTGACACGCTCGCCCCACACACATACTACCTTTAGCTTTCATTTAAAAACACACACACTACTTTTACAGTGAAACGAGTTGCAAGAAAATCCATATAACCACATATCACAAATGGCCTGTTTATTTACGAATGTGTTGTGATCATGGCGTACAATGACACGATTCTATCACGAAACTCGATCACAGTCTATAATAGTACTGTTCTACTTGTAATTTTGTGTAATGTGTTGTCGTAATGTACACAGACACATTAATGGAACCAGTTAGTTTTTTGCCAGCAGTCTGCACTTCTTTTAAAGGCTGAAAGAAGAAAGAAAATTTATAGGATGACTTGTAAACAATTTTTGAAAGATATTCGTCGCCCTTTTTAACACAGGTTCGTGGATCTCTTCGTTCAGCGCCACACGTACACACTGCTGACGAGGTCTTCTGTAACTTGCTTCAATCTGATTAGTAAATAAGAGTATCCAGAACACTGGATTATACTTCAACTTCATCAAAGTCTTGAAGTGGTTCTTTGAAGTTGTTTGTATACTTTATTTAAAAAATGACTTCGCAGACTCATTAATTTCAGGTTAATATTATTTTATTGTTGCTTCGTAAATAATAATAATAGTTTTTGCTTAACCAAATGTACATTCAGTTTTAGAACATACCACAACATATCTTCATAAACCACAACCAGAGAACAAACATAAAAATCTTTGACAAAGAGTCTTAAGCTCCACAGTTCACAGCACTACACGAAATATATTAAGGAATATCTCTGCCACTATATATTCGAAATCACTGTCACATGAATTACTAAATTTACTAAATGTACTACTACAAGTCGACTAAAAGTCACCTTTTAACTTCCGGTCCCTCCTCGTTGCTCAGTGGACTAGCCCCGACTGAACGCGCGGGCGGCTAGCGGCCTGCAGCCTCGCCAGCGACCGCTACGTCAATACCACGTCAGCGCTCCGGCATGCGAGCACTGCACTGCATGATTGCCTCTCTGAGAGCACCAGCCGTGATAGTCTAGTGGTTAGGACATTACGTTGTGGCCGCAAGAACCCAGGTTCCAATCCTGGTCACGGCAACAGGATAATTTTTTTGTCGCCGTCCAGAAGCTTCATACACTGGGGAGCCGAAAGTTATGGGATACCTTCTGAAATCGTGCCGATATGGAGAAGTCTATTTACACCTACACTGTCAATGTACTTTATTCGTTAGATAATAAATTAACGCAGCAGGTATTTTCTATGATTTCTCAAAGGCATATGGTTGTTTGAACCACAACACACTTTTAACTAAATTGGAATTCATTGATGCCACAGACAGTGATGCAAACTGGTTCAAGTCATACCTCGCTAATAGGAAACAAGTATCTTGCCACTGCGCCACATCGCTCGGCGAAAATACAGTACGGATCTAAGGAAAGAATACCTAATCTAATACAATCTAATCAGTACTGCCTTTATAGCCGTACATAAATGTGAAAGGATTTTGGACAAACATTAATCTCTCGATTATGTCACATACATGTTCGATGGGATTCGTGTTGTGCTATCTGGGTGAAAAAATCACACACTAGTACTGTTCAAAATGTTCTGCAGTCCATTCGCAAATATACTAGTTGAAACAAGTAGATCATTGAGATATCTTTGTACTGAAGTACTATCATGAGCAGAATGAACTGAAATGGTTCGAAGTCTTTCTGTTGGTTCTACGGAGAGGAGACAACAACATTACGGCCAGCGAGATAGTGCTAATAGCTGAAAGTTGCTGCATTTCTACCAAATGAATTACACAATCAGTTGGGTTCAGATGCCCGAAGCTATGACTTGGAGAGCTGTAGGAAGGTTGGAACCGGGACGTGGTGGCTGCAGCTATTGCAGTACCCCAAAGTGTAATTTCCCGGACATGGACGCCATTTTAGAAAACAAAAATAGTTAAAACAAAGCACGGCTAGGGTCATCAATTGGTAAAATTAGCAAAAGATGACCGTTATCTCCAATTAACGGGTCGTCAACTCAGTTGCAACGCATCCCCCAAGCAGCAACGGCACGTGCAATATCAACAATCCGAAGCCGCCTTCGGAAATGTGGCCTCTACACCCGGAGGCCTATGGTGTTCTTCCCATTAAAGACCACGACACCGTTTACCCCGCAGAAACTGGGCAGAGGGACATCAGAACTGGAGCTGTGACGAAAGGCGCCAAGTTCTGTTCACTGGTGTCAAGATTTTGTGTTCAGTCGGACAATCGCCGTTCGCTCATCTGGAGATAAATCGTGTAATTCTTAACAATCCTGCTTATGTGAAGGAAGCATCACAATATCAATATGGTGGACGCATGGTATAGGCAGAAGTCAGCACTGGCGGACGTACAGACCTTTATGTCGTTCAGAATGCCGCTTTGACTGCTGAGACGTATAGAGACGAGATCGTACGACCTTTTGTTGCGCCTTACGCTGGTGACATAGAAGATCGTGAACGACAACGCCCGTTCCCACAGAGATAAACTGCTGGACAACATTCTTGGAGCTGACGGAATTGAATGGATGGAGTGGCCAGATTTTTCACCGAATTTAAACTGGTAAGCATGTCTGGAATGCATTTGGCAGCGGATTGCAGGCGGATCAGGACCTCCCACGATGGTTGCAGAGCTGGATATTGCACTTACGGTAGAAGGGCAAAATATCCCTGAAGAGCTGATTGATAACCTTATACTGTCCATACCACGCAAGTGTGCAACTGTACTGGCCGTCCGACGTCCGAAGTGATCACACACTATATTACAGGGCAACCAGACTGACTTTTTTCGCCGTTATGGTATGCCCATGGTGCATCGCTCTAAGTAAATGCCTTGTAACTCTCGAAATTAGAGTTGACACAGCAAAATATCGTACTGCATCATACACAAATTACAATTATAACCAATATTTGAATAACATACGCTACAATATGTATACTTGTGTCCTGACCAATGCACCCAGTGAAATTTGCATCCAGAGCTATCAGTACCCAGTTATGGTCGAGGGCCGGTCCGTTACTCTGCCCGTCCGATTTCTGGCCGGCAGGTGGAAGAGCCGAGGACTGTGAGGTCCCAGTGACACAGGCCGTAATTTACGGCAATGCGTGGCCGCAATAGCATTGCTGCAATTTATAACGGAAGCAAGCCTAAAGAAGAACCAAGACATTCATGAGATTTGTGACCAGGAAAAAGCCTTCGATAATGTAAGGTGCTGCATGATGTTAGTAATTCTGAAAAAATAAGAGTAAGCTGTAGGGAAAGGCTGGTAATGCACAGTATGTATAAGAACCAAGTGGATACAATAAGCGTCGAATATGAAGAACGAAGTGTTCAGATTAAAAAAGGGGGGGGGCTAAGAAAGGGTTGACTGTTGCCATCACCGTTCAACTTGCGCAATGAAGTGTTGGAAATAAAGAAGAGTTTTTAGATAAAAGGATATCAATGATAAGATTTGCTGATGACATTGCTATCGTTTGTGGAAATGAAGGAAGATTACAGGATCTGTTCAATAGAATGATAGGACTAATCAGCACAGACCATGGATTGATGGTGGGTGGTGGTGGACATGAGGGACCAAACAACGAGGTCATCAGTCCCTTCAACCTCAAATTGAATACGCCATGGAACTCGACAAAAAATAGGTGAAAGCCAAAAGACCATTACACTAGGAAGTAAAATCGACTCGTCAACAAGACTAAGACCAACCCAGGGCAGAAAATGCTACAGTGTCCGAACCCACAGCTCTGGAAGCGACCTCTAGCCTAAACCACAAGGTACTAATGGCACAGTGGTCAACGTATCATAGCTCCAGAGCAGGGAGAAATAAAACTACATTAAAATGTAAAAGAGTGGGGGGGGGGCTGATGGGGATAAGGCTCTAAACCCCACAATCAGCCAAGAATCACAAACCCACTCACCCCGAACAAGCGAGTCCTAGAGCTGACAAAATCTACTTTCACGGAGGAAGGCAAGGACGCGATCAACCATCCGTGGGTCATCCGCCAAAACTGAAGGCAATGCAGGCGGTAGGCCATAGTCGCCACGGAGTGTGGAATGGAGAGGACATTCAGTCAGAATATGAGACACGGATTGTACGGCTCCACAATCACAATGTGGTGGATTGTCATTTCGTAAAAGAAATCCATGGGTCAGCCTGCAGTGTCCAAGACGGAGGCGACAGAGGACAATTGATTCTCTCCGGGAAGGGCGTAAAGATGAACTCCAAACTGCAGTCGTATCCTTGATGGTGCGGAGTTTATTGGAAGGGGCAGTAGCTTTCCAACTGCTATCCCATGAGGAGTGAAGCAAAGATCTGATCTGCACCCGCAGATCCGCACCCGGAATTTGAAAGGGAGACGGGCAGCGAGTAATTGCCGATCTAGCCAACTGGTCAGCTACTTCATTCCCTGTAATACCAACATGGCTTGGCACCCAGAGAAAGGTAACTGAGCAGGCAGCACGATGAAGGTCAGCAAGGAGTTCATGGATGGAAATAACTAAAGGATGGGAGGGGAAACAACGATCAATGGCCTGCAGACTGCTCATGGAGTCAGCACAGATTAAACCACGTTCCACGGCAGAACGTTTAATAAAACAGAGGGTTCTATAAATCGCCATCAGCTCTGCCGTAAACACACTGCATGCCTCTGGCAGAGAATGGCATTCCGCCCCAACAGGAGACGTAAAAGCATATCCGGAGTGGCCCGCTGTTTTCGAGCCATCAGTGTAGAAGATAGAGGCTCCCTGAAACTCTTCTAGTACTGGGCGCACCAAACGCCGAAAGACCATGGGGGAAATTAAAGCTTTTGGGCCCTGGAAGAGATCCGTCCGAATTAGTGGTCGCGGCACCATCCACGGAGGTGTGCGTGCAGTAAAATGGGGGGCGCAATCTAGCGAAGGGAAATGGAAATCCCGGCAAAGAGAGGCAAGCCGCAGTCCGACGGGAAGGCCCGCCCGCGGCCGGGTATCAGGGGGTCGAAGCCCTTCATATGCAAAAAGAACCTGGTAAGCGGGATGAGCAGGATATTGCCGGATGGCGATGGCATAAGACGCCAGAAGCTGATGCCGCCTGACCTGAAGAGGGCAGATTCCCGCCTCAACAAGGAGACTGTCGACCGGGCTAGTCGGGAATGCACCTGTAGCCAAGCTGACACCATAATGGTGAACCGGGTCTAATAATTTCAGGGCAGAAGGAGCTGCCGAGCCATAAACTTGACACCCATAGTCCAATCGGGACAAGATTAGAGCCCGATAGATACGGAGGATAGTTGTTCGGTCTGCACCCCAAGATGAATGAGCAAGGAAACGTAGGGCATTGAGTTTCCTCATACAACTAATCTTTAGGTGGCGAATATGGGGCACCCAAGTCAATTTTTTGTCAAAGAGAAGACCCAGGAAACGATGCTGTGCTACAACTTCCAGGCGCTGATTACCCAAGAACAGTTCTGGATCAGGGTGAACTGTAGTACGACGACAAAAGTGCACCACCCTCGTTTTTGATGAGGAAAACTGGAAACCATGGGACGTAGCCCACACTGAAGCCCGCCGAATGGCGCTCTGGAGCTGACGTTCAGTAGAGGCTAATGAGTAGGAGCTGTACCATATGCAAAAGTCGTCGACATACAATGCCGGGGTTACCAGTGACCCAACAGAGCTCACCAACCCATTGATGGCGATTAGAAAAAGTGTAACACTCAACACTGAGCCCTGGGGGACACCGTTCTCCTGTATCCGAGGGGAGCTAAAGGAAGAGCCAACTCTGACACGGAACAGACGGTGGGATAAAAACTGACGGATAAAAATTGGTAAGGAGCCTCTGAGGCCCCAGTCATGAAGAGAACGTAAAATATGATGACGCCAAGCAGTGTCGTACGCCTTATGCAGATCGAAGAAGACTGCTACCAGATGATGTCTTTTAGAGAAGGCCTGTCTGATCGCAGTCTCCAGTCGAAGTAAATGGTCAATAGGGGATCGTCCCTCCCGGAACCCACACTGGTAAGGTGAGAGAAGTCCCCGGGATTCAAGAACCCAGCATAATCTGCGGGCTACCATCCGCTCAAGTAGTTTACAGGGGACACTTGTCAGGCTTATTGGTCGATAACTGTCCAGCGCCGACGGGTCCTTGCCAGGCTTGAGGGCAGGGACCACAATACTCTCCCTCCACTGGGAGGGGAACACCCCTTGAAGCCAAATACGGTTAAAAACTTTTAGGAGAAATTGTCGTTGTGAGGGGTTAAGGTGTTTCAGCAATTGATTATGGATATCATCAGGGCCAGGTGCTGAATCACGAGAAGAGGAGAGGGCCAGCGACAGCTCCCAGTCAGTAAAAGGTTCGTTATATGGTTCCACCTGGTGAGAAGTAAAGCCTAATTTGAAGGTTTCGGCCTGGTGTTTCTGAAGGAGAAAGGTCGCCGGATATGAAGTTGTCGCCGAGACATTGGCGAAGTGAGTTGCAAGATGTTCTGCAACAACAGATGGCTCCGTGCAGACCCCATCAGGCAGGGCAAGACCAGGGACGGAAGACGGCCGCCAGCTACCTTGGATAGATCGGAGCATAGCCCACACTCTTGTCAAAGGGACAGAAGAACCCAACGATGAGACAAAATGCTCCCAGCATGTCCGCTTACTTTGTTTGATTAAGTAACGAGCTCTGGCACGCAGACGTTTGAAATTTATTAGACCAGCGAGCGATGGGTGGCGCTTAAGATGTTGCAAGGCCCTTCGGCGCTCGCGAATGGCTGCTGCAACAGTTGCATTCCACCAAGGGACAGGCCGGCGAGAAGGAGGGCCTGTCGACCGGGGAACAGCGGCGTTGGCAGCTTGGGTAATCATGTTGGTTATTTGGCTTATAATATCATCTATACAGCCTGAGGGGGAAGATGGGAACACAACCTGGGCTGTATATAGCGGCCAATTAGCACGACGGAATACCCAGCGGGGTACCCTGGCTCATGGTAGGCGTGAGGGAAGTGAAAGGATCAACGGAAAGTGGTCGCTATCGCAGAGGTCGTCATACGCCGACCAGTGAAATAAAGGAAGGAGAGAAGGAGAAGTGAGAGAGAGGTCTATGGCAGAAAAGGTGCCGTGAGCGGCACTAAAATGAGTTGGGGAACCATCGTTGAGAAGGCTCAGATTGTGGTCAGCAAGAAACTGGTCTATGAGGCGGCCCCGGCTAGATGTATAAGCACTGCCCCACAAAGGATGGTGGGCATTGAAGTCCCCAAGGATGAGGTAAGGAGGGGGGAGTTGCTGAAGGAGGGCCACTAGGGACGTGAGAGTAGGTGGCCTGTCAGGTGGAAGGTAGAGGTTGCAAATGGTCAATGGAGTGTCCAAGTGAACCCGGACAGCAACCACTTCCAATGGAGTTTGGAGAGGAATCCAGGTACTGACAATATCTGTCCGGATCAAAGTACAAACCCCACCAGACGCCTGGAGGGGACCAACCCGGTTCCGACAAAAAGCACGGAACCCACGGAGGGTCGGTGAATGTGCATCCATAAACCTCGATTCCTGCAGGACGACACAGGCCGCAGAAGAGAGAGAGATTAGCTGTTTAATCTCCAAGAGGTGACGGTAGTAACCATTACAGTTCCATTGGATGATCACATCACGAGGATCTAGGCGGGAAGCGAATGGCATAACGTCTGTCACGCTGCTTTGTCAGCGTCCGTCACCAAAGAAGAAGGGACAACATCCATAAATAGCTGATCAGCCTCGGGCTCAATGGGATGAGCGAGTTGCGAAAGCACAGTCGGCACCTCCGGTGGTACCGGAGGGGCTTTATCTTTTAACTTTGGTTTCTTCTTCTTCTTCTTCTCCTTCTCCTCTTTCTCTTTCTCCTTCTTCTCTCGTGTGGGACGGGCAGGACCCACCCCAGAGAGAGGACTTTTGTCAGTTAGGTCTGGTACTGACGAGGATCGGGCGACCTTTGAACTCACTGACTGGGAGTCCGATGGCCGGCTGGAGGTCGAAGATCTCCGATCTGGGGAACGCCGGGACGGAAGGCCCTGAGATAGGGCACTGTCACCGGCAGGCGACGGAGAAGGGGTGCACTTCTCCGGCTGGGAAGGGGTGGGACACAAAGGGAGGGCTACAGGAGCTACAGGAGAGGGAGATGTGAGGGAGGGGTGTGGACGGGGTGTAGGGGGGAGATGGGAGTGGGAAGGGGAGGATGAAAGGCTAGACGATAACGTCGTAGCGAAGGTCGTCGCCATTTGCACGGGATGCAGACGTTCATATTTGCTGCGGGCCTCAGGGTACGTCAAACGCTCCAGGGATTTGTACTCTTGTATCTTCTTTTCTTTTTTGAACATAGGGCAATCTGGCGACCGTGAAGAGTGGTGTTGTTGACAGTTGACGCACACCGGTGGAGGAACACAGGGGCTCCCCTCATGTAGTGGGCGTCCACAATCACCGCATACTGGGACTGCTGTACAGCGAGAGGACATATGACCAAACCTCATACATCGAAAACACCGCATGGGAGGTGGAATGTAGGGCTTCACTTCACATCGATATATCATGATCTTGACCTTCTCTGGGAGTGTGTCCCCCTCGAAGGCCAAGATAAAGGCCCCAGTATCGACGCGGTTATCTTTAGGTCCCCTCTGAACGCGGCGAACAAAATGTACACCACGCCGCTCGAGATAGGCCCTAAGCTCCTCATCAGTTTGAAGGAGGAGGTCCCGGTGGAATATCACACCCTGTACCATATTCAAGGATTTGTGCGGGACAATTATGACTGGAATGTCGCCAAGGGTGTTGCAGGCGAGCAAAGCTTCAGACTGGGCTTCCGAGACTGTTTTAATGAGTAATGAACCAGATCTAAGCTTACCCATAGATTCCACTTCACCAAACTTGTCCTCTATGGTCTCGACAAAGAACAGAGGTTTGGTGGAAGTGAAAGTCCCTCCATCAGTCCTTGAGCAAACGAGATAGCGAGGAAAGGGTTTTGCTCCTAACCGGCGAGCCTGGCCTTCCTCCCAAGGGGTAGCAAGGGAGGGAAACATCCTCTTATCCGCAGTAACAGCATTAAACGATCTCTTCCTGTCTTGAGAGACGGCCGATGCACGACCATTTTGGTGTCTAACTCTGTTCATAGTGCTAGACGTCCGCCCTGGTGTCACCCACTCCGAAACCGGGGCTCTCTCCATGGGCGCCACCCAGCCTCAGCAAAGGCCACCTGGCACGATGGCCATTGCCGGGAGTTCTGATACCCCCGAGGACAGGCATCAACTCCTTGGCTTGCATGGAGAGGTCACAGCTCAGACACCAGTAGTGTGATCCCTGTGGTGTCAGGGGGCTCAGCCAAAGGGTACATAACAGCCCCCCCCCCCCCCCCACACGGACTGGCTACACGTGCTGGGGACCTAGCGGGGGATGGGGGCTACAGCGAGGAAAGGAAGTGGAAAGGAAAGGATAGGACCCGCGCTGTAGGGGCTAGGTCGGGAGTTCTTCCCCAATTGGCTCATACATTATCGGACAATTTTGGTATGGAAGGTCAAACCCCGAGGGGGACCAAACTGGGCCAAAAACCGGTGTACACAGCAGACAAAACCAAAGTGCAGGACAATCGGTACCATGGGATAGCCAAGCCGTCATCCAGAGTACCACCGAGAGACGGGGTTGGAGAGGGTGGGAAGGAGGAATTGGGATGGGAAGGAGGGGGAACTAGGAGGGGTAATGCAGCCTGGGGAAAGCAGGAAAAAAGGCTGCAATGGCTCGGGGACCCGTGCGCGCCACACACGTACCCACAAAAGAGCTGTGGGCCCCCTGGGGGGGACCATGGATTGACGATAAACCAAAGAAAGAGGAAAGACATGAGAAGTAACCGAAATAAAAGTAGCGAGAAAATAAAATCCGAATTGATGATCACAATGTACACGAAGACAAGGAATTCTGCTACTTTCGCAGTAAACTAGCCCACGACGGAAGAAGCAAGGGAAACATAAAAAGGAAACTAGCACAAGCAAAGAGGGCATTCACGGAAAAGAGAAATATACTGCTGTCAAACATTGCCCTGTACTTGAGGCAGAAATTTCTCAGAACATTGCCTGGGTATTTATAAATTTTGCGCATAAGCTCAGGCATTTATTCTGGGCATTTGCCCCAACTTACAAATGTCGAGGCATTTTACATCACTAAGGGAAACACAGATTAGAATACATTCAGCAATTAACTGCGGATGTTAAGTTGCAATGCTACTCTGAAATGAAACGGTGGGCAAAGGAGAGGAGTTGGTGGCAGGTCGCATCAAACCAGTCAGAAGAATGATGACTAGAGACGCAAACGATACATCGATGTGAAAACATCTATGAGTTGAACAGCGATATATCGGAGATGTAAAACTATCGACAGCCGGCCGCGGTGGCCGAGGGGACTGAGACGCTCCAGTCACGGTCTGCACGGCCAATACGGTCGGGGGTTCGAATCCCCCCTCGGGCATGGATATTTGTGCCGTCCTAGTTAGTAAGTAGTTCATAAGTAGTTTGTAAGTTTAGGGACTGATGAACCCGTAGTTAAGTCCCATAAGCTTAACAAACATTTGTACATTTGAACTATCGACACCGTTAAATCCTGGTTCTACGCATTTTTACTGTGTATTAAAAGGACGTTCTACAATATTGTATGTTAATTACATTTCCGTCTGATTAGAAAACTAAGGACGAAACAAATAATTGGGTATTTATTTCCGAATAACAAAAATAATAGCTAATAATAAATTACTGTCCTCAAAACGAACTACCAATTATCTTTTCAGATGGGTAGAGTCGGTGAAACAAGTACATTCACACTGATAAGTATTCTTAAAATGTTTAAACGTTCATGGAATACAGTGGTCAAAGTAAGAGAACATTTGGAAATTAGTGCTTGAGTAATAGCGATGACCGTGTGCTTGTCTGGTGCAAGGATCAGCACAACTGCCTGTTAAGCATAAGACTCATGTTGGAGTTCCGGATCCGGTACACATTTTCATATGCATATGCTGTTTGATTACAAAACTTACCAGTAGCCGAGACAAATATACCCTCACTAAATCTATATTTAAACATTTTCCAAGTCGTGGCACCAGATTTTGGCTCTCAGCCGCTTGACCGTCATGTTAGTCACATTATTTTGTTGTGAAGTTTGTCAGTACAACGTGATAAACTACTGATCTCGACAATAGTGAAGCTCCAGGTTTGATCTGGCCGCACTACTGTCACGAATGATGAGTATAAACACTTCGCCAAAATAGGTGCTTCACTACCTGCAGTAGAAATTTCAACATTTGCGAGATCAATATTTCAGCTTAACGTTACAAACGTAACCAAAAAACAAATAATAATAAATTAAAAAACGTGACTGTCAGAGTTCTTTGATGCTGAGATACAAAAACAGGAATCATGACTGAACAATTGTTTAATTATTCATGGAGACTATGTCGATAAGCGAAAAAAATGTGCATTCAGTATTGTGAAATAAAATCTACGTTTATAAATAACGTTGCTCTTACTCTATTAAAAATTGGTTCTCACTTTAAACACCACCGTCAAATTTTGAAATAATAAATAATTGATTTATTTAATTATTTATTTGCATCTCTTCCGTTTTCATTCGTTTGTACATCATATTTGTTTACGTAACCACTCATTATCAAAGTATTTTACGTACTTTATGGTATCTAAAAAAAACAATGTTATATGTTAAATGTTTCGTATTTTTTATTAAAAACGTAACCGGATAACAGCGAAGACTAGCACAAACACTTTTGGGGCACGAGTAGGTCAGCCCCTTCTCTACCAAATCTGCTTTCACGACGAGGACTGGTGAGCCCGTCATCTTTGATGTGAGTTTTAGGTGGTTTCCGACATACAGCAAGGTAAACACAATGCTGCTACCGACTCAGCATGTCAGTTAAACTGTACGCAAACAGAAAAATTTGTCACACTTAAGAAAAACAAGAAAGACTGCACCTATAAATAAACCAACAAATACCTTCATATCTTACTGTTGTAAATGCATTATTTACTAGTTTCAGTAACACCTTATCACCATCTTCAAACTCCTGTTTAGTAGACTATAATCGTATAATTAGAGATCATGTATATGTTCATGTATGTAGACCCGTCTAACCCACCTCTGTTGATCTTCGCCGCGGCAGAGCGGCCGAGCACATTGAGGCGCTATGCTACGATGCGATGCGCGAGGCCGTTCCCCGTAGGGGGTTCGAATCCCCTCCTCGGGCATGGATGTTTGTGCTGTCTTTAGTATAAGGTAGTTCATAAGTAGTTTGTAAGTTTAGGGATACGACCCCGCAAGCTTTGCAAACATTTGAACATTTGATCTTCGTTAGATATAAAAGATGGGTCTACATACATGAACATATACATGGACCCTGATTATATGAGAACAGCCTACTAAACGGGAGTCTCAAGATGGTAACAATGAGCTACCGAAACTAGTAAATAATGGATTTACAGCATTAACGACTAAAGTGGTGCGTTGCTTTATTTATATGTCCGAGTCATCTGCAACAAGGACATACAAAGAATTCACTAGCCGTAAACAGATGGGACATACAGTTCACTCATAAGTGACGGGCAGGTGTCGCTGGAGAGGGAGGGAATGAGGGTGAGTGGTGACATTAAGAGAGGCACCCAGTAAAAAACATTAACATTGCCCCTAAATCTATTGTACAAAAATAAGGACAAGTAGTCTTAGGGAAGCAGATAAGGGGGAAGGGAAGAGAGATTGAATTATTAAAACCGTACACATCCATAGTATATTAAAGGTGGGGTATTATGTCATAATTCAGGGACGGGTAGGAGGCAGAAACAGTAGTTCAAGTATCTGTAGATCTAACTCTCCCCAGAATCGAACTCAGGACCTTCCCCTAAACCAGTGAAAATTCAGCAAACTGCACGCACCTTAACCTGGCTCTTCCGCGCGAAGGTTCCTCGCATCGAATGTTGTTACTCAAGTCGCCTTTGGGTATTTACTTTTTCCACCTAAATTAAGCGAATGTGCTGTGATATTTTACAATAACTCGAAAAATTAGCTACGAAGGGTATTCTGGTGAAAAGGTACGAAACGACACTGTGTGTATAATAATGGAAGTATTTGTTCAAAAGTAATCACCAGAAGCCTGAGCACAACTATTCCACTGTTTAACGAGCCGAAGGATTCGCTGTTCCCAGAATTCCTGTACTGTGTCCATCAGTTCATCGTCCGACTTTGAGCATTGCTCTTCGAAATGTAGTTTTAGAAGTCACAGGGCGACATAACCGTGCGGATGCTCAAGCCGCTCCTACTTGAATTTTGCCAGTACACTATATGTGACCCTGGAGACGTGTGCATGCGAGTTATCATGGCGCAAAATCACTCCCTCTGTGAGTAGCCCAGGACGTTTGCTGTTGATGGACTTGCGTAAGTTACGGAGTATCTCACAATACACGTCACTGTTGAACTTTGAAGTGGAGGTGACGACCCATGCTTCGTGTCCCTGGATGTCGCACTATGTTATCCTAAAGTAGCATATTCAAATTTCAATCGGTTTGGCTTTTAAGACATTTCGTACCTTTTCATTTTAACACCCCTTGTGCACTTTGTCCAATATCGTAAATTTTCTTACAACGTTGTAACAAATAGCTGGTTTGTTATCATAGAGCAGTAACTCCGGCCGCATGTGTGATCTGCAGACATATGGAAATACGTGCTTTTAGTAATACAGGACGATCCCATACTTCATATTTCAGAGAGAGGCAAAAAGATCGCACAAATACGTTTGGCCGACAGCGCGAGATACCCGTTGCCTCGGCACTGTGCGAAAGCTGACGAGGTGGAAGAGAAAGCATGTTTGCTGCTCAGGAAGCGCTCGTCATCAGCCGTGATAGTCTAGTGGTTAGGACATTGCGTTGTGGCCGCAAGAACCCAGGTTCGAATCCTGGTCACGGCAAGAGGATATCTTTTTTCTGGCTCTGTCCAGGAGCTTTATACACTGGCGTACCAAAAGTCATGGGATACCCTTTGAAATCATGCCGATATAGAGAAGACTATTAACACCTGCAGTGAGAATGTACTTAATTCATTAGAAAATAAATTAACGTATAAGGTATTTTCTATGATTTATCGAAGGTATATGATTGTGTGAACCTTAACACATTTTTAGCTAAATTGGAATTCAATGATGTCACGGGTAGTGATTCAAAATGGTTCAAGTCATACAGGAAACAAAGGTTGTCAGTATAAGGGACTAGTGAATTCAGACATCAGTTATCATCAGGTGGAAAGAAATTCCATTGGTTGCCCACAAGGATCCATCTTAGGGTAAATGCTTTTTCTCGTGTACATTAATGATCTCTGATCAGTTACACTGCCAGAAGGAGAGTTCGTTTTGTTTGCAGATGACACAAATATTGCAATAGATAGCATATCGAGCATATTTATAGAAAGGTCTACTAATGATATTTTCGTGGTCATTAATAAATAGTTTCAAAGGCGACGCACTGACCTTAAACTTTGAAAAGACATGTAAGAAGTTCCCATCCAGCATATGCAGAAGAGAATATAAAAGAAGCTGACAGTATTAAATTTCTGGAATTACAACTTGATAATACATTGAGTTGGGGAAAGCACACTACAAAACCGCAGAAACGCTGTACTAGGAACAGAAACGATCTATACAAGGACTTAAAAGCGTTTACTTTAGTTCAAAAAGGTGTCGACTGCTCAGGAACACATATTTTAAATAATTTGTTCAAACGTTTGTTAAGCTTGAGGAACTTAACTGCGTGGTCATAAGTCCCTAAACTTACTAACTACTTATGAACTACCTTATACTAAACACGAACGAATGGCGCCAGGTTATGTTCACCGATAAGTCAAGATTTTGTAAAATACTCTTCACTCCATTAGTGCCGGCTATAACAGCAGATAGTCGTGGTTGCAACCAAGACTCTCTTTTATTATTTATCAAGATTTTGTGTTCAGCTGGACAATCGGCGACCCTTCACCTGGAATTCTTAACAATCCTGCTTACTTGAAGGAAGCATCTCGATATCATGATGGTGGGCCGCGGCAGAATAGCCGTGCGCACTGAGGCCCCCTCCTGTGGTGCACGCGGCCATTCGCCGTCGGAGATTCGAGTCCTCCCTCGGGAATGGGTGTGTTTCTGAAGTGGGGGAATAGAGGAGGGGTAGGACTTTCTTTGTTTTCTTTATAAAATGTTATCTATTAGTTGAGGTCTATAACCATTGTTGCATGCAATATATTTAATGGTATTTAATTCTGCTTGGAAATCTTGTTTTGATAGTGGTATGGATGTCAGGCGATGTACCATGGAGTGGAAGGCAGCATGTTTGTGTGCTATTGGATGTTGTGAACTTCAGAAACAGTAATTACTAAGACTAACTGGTGTACTATACCATATTTAGGAAAATTATCTACCAAAATTGCCAGAATTCTCAAATCATGTAAATACAGAACATTTTATGTAAGAGGCACTGCAGCTAACATCCTATTTAACAGCAAAGGCACAAGGGATCCATTAAGTAACAGTGGGGTTTATAAAATAACATGCAATGACTGCAGCAAACTGTATATAGGTCAGACAGGCAGGGCAATTCAAATTAGACTGAGTGAACATGAACGTAGCTGGAGATTACAGAAAACAGACTCCACCTTTGCTGACCACGTTCTGAAAGAAGGACACAACTACCAGGTCCACACAGAAGTGCTTCACGTAGCCAACAAAGGCAGAAAACTAAACCTATTAGAAGCGCTGGAAATAAACATTTAGCCAAAAATCCCCAGCTAGTGCTTAATGACCAGGTACAGTTGAACACATCCCCACTGTTAAGCTTCACATGATGTAAACAAAACAGCTACCAACTTAATGTCACAAGTAGAGTACCCTTTCCTACCATGTTTACTTTTAGACTTTAAAATACAACAATATATAATAAACTGCACATTAATATGTAATGTACGGTAATTTAAATATGTGAATCTTGCCAAATGCTGTCATGTAAGTAAAAAGTAAAATCAGTGTAGAAAACGAATTTAAAGTACACCTTAAGTGATGATCCCAACATATGCTACAGTATCAATAATGTTAATATATTTTTTCATTCAATAATATTTGAAATGTAATGTGTTTCACCCTGTTCACTCGCAAATTAAAATGTAAAAATGTTAAGGAGGCCACTGATTATATGAACATAATTCTGCATGGCAACAGATACTGTTTGTAATTCCAACAAATGCCATATCCAAAGACGAAGTAATCTGTGTATTGTATCTTTGTCTTACCATCTTTGAGAGCCAAGCAATAGCGTCTTTGTCGACGCATGTCAACAGTTTACCTGACGATGGCCTAATAAGCCGAAAACTAGTTAGTAAATAAACAAAATTTAGTAGAACAAAAACAGTTTGTTTTGTTTTCAACCTTAAATATGGAAGCGTTCTACCAAGAAGCGACGGAATAATCCATTTATATGTTCAATGATGTGTTAGATTTTCAGGTAGAATGGGATAGGCACGACGATGGAAACAAAATCTCATTTGAGGAAGTGGAGAAAATGGTCAGTAGATTACAGTGCAATAATGTGGCTGGGGTGGATGAAATTAAGCCGGAACTCGTCAAATACAGTTGAATATCAGGCCTCAAATGGTTACACAGTATAATTGAAAAGGCAATGGAATCGGGACAGGTTCCGTTTGACTGGACGAAAGCCGTAATCACGCTAATTTTCAAACATGGAAACAGAAAAGATTGCAACAACTATCGAGGTAGCTCTTTAATTAGCGTTGTAGGCAAAATATTCCCAGGTATTGTTGAAAGGAGAGTGCGAGTATTAATTGAGGGCAAGTTAGATGAAAATCAGTGTGGGTTTAGGCCTCTTAGAGGCTGCCAGGACCAGATCTTTAGCCTACGGCAGGTAATGGAAAAGTGATATGAGTGGAACAGGAAATTGTATCTATGTTTCATAGATCTGGAAAAGGCTTATGACCGTGTTCCTAGGAGGAAGCTACTGTCAGTTCTTCAAGATTATGGTATAGGAGGCAAACTTCTGGAGACAAAGGGCTTTACGTAGACTGTCAGGCGGCAGTTAGAGTAGATGGCAAATTAGGCTCATGGTTCAGGGTAGTTTCAGGGGTAAGACAATGCTGTAACCTGTCACCACTGTTGTTCATACTATTCATGGATCATATGTTTAAAACAGTAGACTGACAGGGCGGGATTAAAATAGGTGAAAACAAAATAAGCAGTCTCGCATATGCGGATGACTTAGTTGTAATGGCCGATTCGATTGAAAGGTTGCGAACCAATATTTCAGAGCTCGATAAGAGGCGCAAGTAAAATGATATGAAGATTAGCATCTCCAAAACGAAAGTAATGTCTGTGGGAAAGAGATTCAAACAGATTAAGTGCCAAATACGAGGAACAAAGTTAGTACAGGTAGACAGTTTCAAGTACCTGGGATGTATTTTCTCACAGGATGGCTACATCTACATAGATACTCTGCAAATCAAATTTAAGTGCCTGGCAGAGAGTTCATTAACCACTTTCATCACTTTTCTCTGCCGTTCTATTCTCTAATAGCGCGCGGGAAGAAAGAACACCTAAATCGTTCCGTTTTCGATCTGATTTCTCTTATTTTATTGGGATGGTCATGTCTCCCTAAATAGGTGGGTGCTAGCAAAATATTTTCACATTCAGAAGTAAAAGTCGTTTATTGAAACTTCGCAAACAGATCACGCCGCAATGACTAACGTCTTTCTTTTAATGATTTCCTCCCCAATTCGTGCAACACTTCCGTGACGCTCCCCCCCCCCCCCCTAACGTGATAAAACAAAACGAGATGCCCTTCTCTGAACCTTCTCAATGTCTTCCGTCAGTCCCACCTGGTGAGGGTCCCACAAGGGGCAACAGTACTCCAGGAGAGGACGCACAAGTGTGATGTAGGCAGTCTCTTTGGTGGAGCTGGCGCATCTTCGAAGCGTACTGCCAATGAAACGTAATCTTTGGTTCGCCTTCCCCACAATATTTTCTATGTGTTCTGGAATCGAGGTGCAGGAAAGCTAATGCAGTGAGTGCTCAGCTAAGATCTACTCTCTTCTGCAAGAAATAAGTAAGTGCCAAGACTAAGCCAGCAGTGCCCCGCTCTATCTTTCGACCAACTTTGTTTTTATGGGAGTGAAAGTTGGGTGGATACAGATTACCTTATTCATAAGGTAGAGGTTACAGATATGAAAGTAGCAAGAATGATTGCAGGTATTAATAGATGGTAACAATGGTACGAGTGTGTCCATAATGAGGAAATCAAAGAAAAACTGGAAATGAACACCATAGATGAAGCAGTTAGAGCGAACAGACTGAGATGGTGGGGTCATATTACACGCATGGGAGAAGCAAGGTTACGTAAGAGACTCATGAGCTCGGCAGCGGAGGGGAAGAGGAGTCGAAGAAGACCAAGAAGAAAGTACTTACCTTCTGTGCAGAATGATTTTGAAGTAAAAGGCATAACATCAGACGAGGCATCAATGTTAGCATTGAATAGGGTATAATGGAGGAATTTTATTAGAGGTACTATGCTCCAGACTGAACTCTGAAAGACATGATCAGTCTCTAATGATGATGATAATTCACAATGCACCGCCCTTATATACTTTGAGTAAGAGAAACTGCCGCCAACGACATATTTATATATGCTTATCACTGTCCCATCACTTTTACCACCGCACTAAATTTTCCGATGGAATTTGCGACCCTGTTACAGCTTTCAACAACTTCATTCAGTTACTAACAAAGGCGTTACTTAAAACGAGATCGTGAGTGTACATACATTATTACTGAAAGTCCGTCAGTGTCTGTTTTTCGAGTTTTAGTTCACCTACGTGTGTTTCAGAGAGATATAGGTATTATGATTTACAAGTTTTTCACTGTGACCTGTTGAAGCAGTTACGCCTGAAGTTAACGAACATCAAGAGTACCACCTTGCCCATCGTAAAGGAAGGATAGGGTTTAACATCTTATCGAGGTCGTCAGATACACGGACTGGAAGGTGAAATCGAAAAGAACGTGGAAGGAAATCTGTGTTTATGTCAAAATTTTTTATTTTAAATGTTTGTAGAGCTTATGGGACTTATCTACGAGGTCATCAGACCCTAAAATTACCCCGAGGGGGGGGGGATTCGAACCCCCGCCCGTAGTGGTCTTGCAGACCATGACTGGCGCGCCGCAGTCCCCTCGGCCACCGCGGCCGGCTGTTCATGTCAAATGGTCTGTGGAACTGAAGAAAAGCCACGACGGAGTGGCCGACCGCATTGAAGAGCTTTGCTCCGATGCGCGAGGTCGGTCCCCCTCGGGGGTTCGAATCCTCCCTCGAGCAAGGATGTTTGTATTGCCTTTGCTATAAGTTAGTTTATAAGTAGTTTGTGAGTTTAAGGACTGATAATAATGTCGTGTGGCTCATTGGCCTGGTGCAAGTCTTTCAACTGGACGCCACTTCGGCGACTTGCGTGTCCCTAGCCTACCCCAGTTATCCAACCGGGGAAAGGGGACCTACAGCTTAACGTGGAATCCGAACCACGTGTCATTTCTGGCGACTCCTCACATCGTTGAGAGGTGAATGATGCATTAAAGTGCGGACTGAGAAATCCGAGGTCCGACCAGGTTTTTAACCCGCGTCCCTTCGGTTTCCAATCGAGCACTTTATCCGAAGACCACCGGGCCCGACCAGGGACCGATGACCCCCGCAGTTAAGTTCGATAAGCTTAACAAACATATGAACATTTTGAACTATGGACAACATGCTTCTACAGATACTAGCTGATGGTGAAATTTCGCCATGTTGTTTAAACTCCACTACATAGGTCTACTTCTCAAAATTCAAATGTTTGTTAAGATTATGGGACTGAACTACGGGGTCATG
Organism: Locusta migratoria; assembly: GCA_026315105.1. Taxonomy (NCBI): domain Eukaryota; kingdom Metazoa; phylum Arthropoda; class Insecta; order Orthoptera; family Acrididae; genus Locusta; species Locusta migratoria. The sequence goes on from CM048745.1 coordinate 109,118,711, forward strand.
AGTCCCTAAGCTTACAAACTACTTATGAACTAGCTAAGACTAAGGACGGCACAAATATCCATGACCGAGGGGGGATTCGAACCCCCGACCGTAGTGGCCGTGCAGACCGTGACTGGAGCGCCTGATTTTCCTCGGCCACCGCGGCCGGCGGTCTACTAATGCAACTAATCTTTATGATGAACAGACCAAGTGTATTTTGGAGACTAAATGGAACGCAGGATACATTTTTACTATTTGTCTGTATAAATTCTTTCTGTACGAATTAGAGTAACAATTGTTCCATGCGCACTTATGAAATATTATTTCTTATTACATGGAGGTTACATAAAATAATACACCTGAACAGATTTACAAAATACAGATCCCTAAACGATACATATTTCCAAAATCTATTACTGCCCGATCTTCAATTTATTCAGCGTATGACAAAACGAGTATCTGAAAACATGAAACGGAAAATAAGAGTTATTAGGTAAGAATACTGCGTAATCAGCTGTCAAGAAAAAAAATTACAAAATAACGCCGCGCGGGAACAGCCGTGTGGTCTGGGAAGCCACTTTGCGGGTGTTTCTGCCTCCCGTGTCGGAGGTTCGAGTCGTCCCGGGCAGGGGGTTGCCGTTAGCTTTGTTGAAGTTACTTCAAGTAGTTTGTAAGTCTAGGGAATGATGACCACAGTAATTTGGTCACACAGAATTACAAACCTTTGAACATCTGATAAAATAACCATGAAGCCCGATTTGCAGCACCGACCGGCGTCACAGAGTTGGCCTTGCGTTATGTAAAGTTAGCCGGGGCAGCGGACGTTGTAGCGATACATTATTTTTTTTTTAAATGAAAATTATATCTGCGACGCTTGTCGCTAGCATCCGTTCTCTCTGCCAATAAATCTCTGATTATCATTGTTTCAAGTTATACCTTCAACTATTTCAAACGATCTGGAGAGAAAACGGAATCGCTTGTTGTCTTTCGTTTTTCTACCTTTGTACTGAGCGGACGTATTTTACTCGACCTCCATAATCATGTAAGTGTGAGCTCTGGTTAGCACCCTTTTACTTAATAAACTTCAACTTTCATTTGGAATTCTTATTTCATTTAAATAATTACTATCTCTCTCCATCTTTCATTTAACTGTTACCTATTTTCAGCAATATTAGTAAATTGATACTTGGTTATTGTTGCCTATTGCCTCATGATGACAAAAGAATGCAAAATTTATTTACTCTCATTTTGTGTTAAACATTGAATTCAATGCCTGCAGGAAATCTTCATTCTGTTAAAAGCGAAGTCCGATAATTTCTTTAACTTTCGATAACCATAGTGATCAAAATTACACACGGTCTTAAAACTTTAATAATTAATAGTCATGAAACCAAGCATCAGTATACGAGAACGAAGATATTAATCAATTCATACAGGTTCAACTGCAGTGTCACAGCTTCCACCAATGAATGCATACCAGGTAACTTATTCCACTATTTTCTTATGTAATGGTGCTTTCTGGTGTTGTAATTTTTAACTTACATTGCTACTGAGAACTGATAACCATTTCAAAAATTAATATTCATTGCAGATCTTACAGTTAGTTAAATTTCAATTCCGTTTTTCAACTTTCATCTTGTGACAACACCAGCGATAAAAAAAAAGTAACATTACATAAGAATTGGCGCCCACTGTGACAGGACCTCGAATGGTTGTAAAAAAAATGTAATTTTATGTGAATTAATTATACCATTGTTTGACATTTATTTAATTTTTGTAATCATTCACTAATGTATGATATCTAATCTGGATAATGTGTGTATTTTTCATGAACAACTGCTGACCGTTTGTGACGTGAAAATCATAATTACTACCCCGGAGAATAATAAAATAAAAATTTGGAGCCACACCCGATCACGAGAAATTCAACAGCAGCCAACAATGAAAATTGCAACACAGGTAAGGACAGACTGATTATTTCGCTTATTTGATGCTTTCTACTTTCTCTTAGGCTTTCGCAAGTACGCAATCTCCGATCCAGTACCTCATTCTATTAGCAAAAATCTGTTTTCAAAATTTCTTTTGTAGTCAGATATTTATTTTAAATCACAAGTTGGAAAAATGGCCAACATGGCTACTAAATCGATATAACTAAGCGATCCTCGCTTGTCTCTCACTCGAAGAGTTTCGCATGCGTGTGACGAATATTAATAGTGATTTGTTTCTCAACAGTGCTGATAAAAGAAATTTTTTGCGTGTGTAGTGTGTAGGTTCCCCACACTATTCCAAATTTTTGATAATTTATTAGTATGGTTAAAACCCGTAGACAAATTACTACAATGGAGTCAGAACAAAACACTAATGTTTCACAGCCCGCGCAAAATGTTGAAAATAATGTGGCTGCGAGATCAATTGAAATGATTCCACACATAGTGGAGGAAAATCTTGCAACCACATCATACGTAACAGATTTTCCCACACAGACAGTACACCAATCTGAAAATCCGCAAGAAGATTGGTTAAAACGATTTGAGATATTTGCTAACATGTCGCAACAAATTAACAATTTACAAACATCTACACATGCTACAAACAATCAGATTTCAGGCTTGACCGATCAAATTAATCATTTGCAGGCCAACACGAAACATGATTTAGAGCTGTTGCAAAATTCCACCAAGCAACAATTAGAGTAGAGGAACAGCAAAATCAAATCGCGGCTCAAATGATAACTCGGGATGAATTTGAGTCGAGATTTAAAAATCTAGAATCAGTACAACAAAATTTACCCTCAATTATTTCTGAGGAAGTAAACAAACAGATAGACGCACAGATACTCAAAGTCGAACAGGCTATCAATGGTAAGTTTTCTGAAGTACGAAACAAAGTAGTGGATCAAATCATGGACACAGTAGATGCAAAAATCTCTTCTGTAGTCGATGATGTAACTAATTGTAAAGAAACCGTTAAAACATTACCAACAGCTATAGACAGTCTCACACAGAATCTTACACAGCTTAAAATTCAACAAGAAAACTTGGAAACAACTGTTACGAGAATTACGAGTCAAGCAGAAAACATAGTCAAAGAAAATCATGATAGGGTACAACAATTCTTATCTAATACAGAAGCGAAGTTGAATGAAATGATAGACGCAGAATTAACCACTGTAATTCAAGACGTAGCTACTCAAGTGTATGAAAAACATGGAAATACTGTTAAAGCTTTACAAAAAGATCTTACAGACGTGAAATCAATTTTAAATACGCAGATGACACAATCTAGGTCAAATGAACCCGTGACAAATGTGTTCCATGATTGGAAATCTCCCAGAATTGCAACAAATATTCCACGCTCTCCATATAGTCCGGGTACATCTAACAATTTGACGTCAGACAGGACGCAGACTGACTTTTGCTTGACGACCTCTAATGACCTTGATCGACTAGGTAGGGAAATGAAATCAAACATACCCCCCTCTTATTCACCACGAAATCATGCTACTGCCGAAGAACTTGACGAAAGTATGATAAAGCACCACCAATTTCAAATCTTTATTAATGAGAACCGTACTGTGCACCCAGTTATTTTCCTGCAATCTTTTAGAGGTTTATTACCTGAATCGTGGTCTGAAAGAAGATAAGATTTGTTGTCGGATACATTCAAGGTGAAGCGGGAATCTGGGCCGCAGAAGCCCTACAGAGTTGTGAAACTTATGGTGAGTTCGAACGGGCATTTTTAGCCACCTTTTGGTCGCCTGCTGTGCAAGAAAGGTTTCGAAATGAAGTTTATAATCCGCAACCTTTCAATGAACGAAACGGGAGTCTGCGGAGATATTTCGAGAAGTACGTAAACAAAGCTAAATTCTTTGATGACCCCCTCCCGCACAGGGAAGTACTACGCGTATTAATAAACAAATTGCCTACACGGTTGCGGTTGCAACTAGCACGCGTTTCAACACAAAACTTAGAAACTTTTCTCACTGAGGTGGACACACTAGATTCAATCTTTGAAGATGACCGAGCAAGAAATAATAGTTACAGGTACGGTAACGCAAATAATTACTTCAACTATCCTAGTAATCAGCTGATTCATGTCAGCCAGCTGCAGCCTAATAATCAAAACATGTCACGCCCTCCACAGATGTTACCTCAACAGTCATTTATTAGCAATACCGGACAGCCGCAAATGCAACAAGTGACTAGTGGAATAAACAGTGGAAACGCAGTACGAAACGTACTTAACGGCGGTCAGTATTACCGACGCCGTCGTGACAACAGATATAATCCGGGCTACTACAATCACAATAATAATAATAATAATAATTTCAATAACAATGCAGCTACTTTCCCTAACCAATATAATGGTAACACACAACCGCTCTGGCGTAATGGAAACTACTACAATAATAATAACAGAAACAAATTTTTTTCCAAACAATAACGGTAATCAACAAATTCCCAACTTTTCTACTACTCCTGCACAACAACCAAATGTCAATCAAATACCAGTAGCAACGATGACGACTGACAGTACAGATCAAACAAACTGGACACAAAATGAATCGACCGTGACTATAACTGACGTGACTGAAACTTTAAATCGACCTCAAAGACATTCTAACGGGACGCAGACGTCAAACTAAATCGGCTCGTGTCTGGCCCTCCGACATTGAGCGACCGAGGCAGTGAGGGCACAATTCTCACAGTAAATATGCTGCGTTACAATAAAGGAATCGATATCAGGGAAGAGCTACTCCAGGAACAAACAACAAAACAAAGTACCTATAGTTGCCTATCAAGCACACATCTTAATAACAGTAGGAGACATACCTACATCGATTTTAGTTGACACTGGAGCAGCTGTTAATGTATTGTCTTACAGTCTATTTAAACGCATAAACAACATTCAGAGGTTACCTACCTTTCCTGTACAGAACTGCAAAATCATTGGTGCAGTAGGTGCAAAATCTAAGCCAGTTAAGTTACAAACACTTGTTCAACTACAAATCTGTGATGAAATTGATACTTGCTCATTCCTTGTAGTAGATGCTGTCATAGAAGACTGTATACTTGGTTTAGAATATCTTCAAAGTCGAGAAGCAAAATTAGATTTTAAGGAAGGTAAATGTTATTTGACAGTAAATCACTGTGTCTGTATTTTGAATCTGACTAAGAAGGAAGTGATACCAAGAAAATCTTGTAACTCTGTTAGGTTGAAGCAAGTCACTGTTAATCAAATGCAATTTGAAAATTATACTGAAATTCAGGAATCTGAAAATGAATCTCTTGAATCTATAGTTCAAAAAGTTAACGAATCCACTAATGCCACAGATAGTCAGAGACAACAACTTCTCCACTTGCTACACAAGTACATACGAGTATTTGACAAAAGGCCAGGTGTAATTAGGACATATCAGTATAACATGCAAGTTAAGCCTCATGAAGCATTCTGTAGGCAAACATATTCTATGCCTTGGGCAAAACAACCAGCTGTCAAAGCAGAAATTAACCGTATGCTTAGATGGAACATAATAGAACCTTCAATGTCACAGTATTCCAGTCCTCTTCTTGCAATTTTTAAATCAGATGGATCTGTTCGTCTTGTGCTTAATGCACGTCAAATCAATAAGATTATCATTCCAGTTAGAACTAGGCCAGAAAACCTAGAACAGCTTCAGAAGTTCTATGGAGTCAAATACCTATCAAGTTTTGATCTTAGAGCATCGTATTGGCAGGTTCCTATAACAGAAGAGTCTCGTAAATATACTGCTTTCATTTTCTCAGGACGATCGTACCAATTTAAGGTACTGCCTTTTGGTCTAAATGTGAGTTCTGGTGTCTTTATCACAGCACTTGATACAGTACTTGGTCCGGAATTACTAGATAATATTACAGTTTACGTTGATGACATACTTGTTGCTACTTCTACATGGGAAGAACATGTCATCCTACTTGAAAGAGTGTTAGATAAATTTCTGTCATCGGGAGTAACTGTCAACTTGAAAAAGTCTAAGTTTGTTAAAACTGAAATCAAATTTCTTGGGCACATTATCTCACCCACGGGCATTGTTCCTGACCCTGAAAAAATTAAAGCAATTCAAAATTTTCCTGCACCTCACAATAGGAAGCAATTAAAAGCCTTATACGGTTTATGTTCATTTTTTCGGCGCTTTGTGCCACAACAACTACTCAATAGTACTGCTCTTCTTTCACTTCTTCGAAAAAACATCCCTTGGAATTGGACAGAACAGTGTCAGCAAGACTGACAAAATTAAACAAGCCCTTGTTAACTCAGACATATTAAACCACCCTGACATGTCACAGGATTTCTGTATTGTTACGGACTCGTCAAATTTTGGGGTTGGGGCGTGTCTCTTCCAAATTTCAAATAATCTGGATCCACAGTCCCTAAAAGTCATCAGTTTTGCTAGTCGCACGCTCACTGAGTGCGAACGTCGATATTCAACCACAGAGTTAGAACTTCTTGCAATTGTTTGGGCATTCAAAAAGTTTCATAATTATATCTTTGGTAAACATACAAGAGTCTTCTGTGATCATCAGGCACTTAGCTTTTTGATGTCATGCAGGCTATTACACAATAGATTAGCCAGATGGGCCATGATACTACAAGAATACGATTTTGAAATTGAACACATCAAAGGATCAGATAATGTCATAGCTGATGCACTTTCCAGACTTCCCCAGGGTTTAACAGAATATGAAGACTACCTTGAGTCAAACACAGAGTTTAAGATAATGCTCATGAAGGACATGGAATTTAGAACATATTATTTAGATATGTGCAAAAACATGCAGGTATTACAGCAAGCAGATGACAGGTGGAGGAAAATTATTACACAAATTACAGACAAGTCAGATGCACATCTAAATCAACACTACAAAGTCTACAAAGGAGTACTTTTCTTTCGTAGACATGTACAATCGCAACTCTGGTGTGTTTGCATACCTGCTACATATGAGAGATCTCTAATTTGGCACACTCATAGAGTTTGGGGACACTTTGGCGCACTAAAGTGTCTCCGTAAGCTTAAGCAATACTGTTATTTTCCGAATATGTCACGAAAAATCCATTACACATTGAAATCCTGTTTAATCTGTCAGAAATGCAAGCCTAACAATCAGTCAAACAAGATGCCGCTTCATTCTATCTTGCCATATAAACCTGTTCAATTAGTTTCAATTGATACTGCAGGACCTCTTCCGATTGGACGCGGAGGCGTCAAACACATTCTTGGTATCTATGATGTGTTTTCAAAATTTGTGAAGTTATACGCATTAAAAACTACTACCGCAAAAGCAGTGATTCGGCGCCTGGAGCGCGATTATTTCCCTTTTGTCGGGAAGCCGACGACAATTCTGTCCGACAATGCAAAAACTTTCACATGTCACGCGTGGAAAGATTTCATTCATAAAAATTACCTGAATCACATTCTCATTTCACGTTACAATCCTTCTGCCAATCCAATGGAACGCATGTTCCGTGAATTAAATCGCTTCATCAGAACATATGCTTCCAACAAACAAACATCCTGGGTTGAATATATTGGACTATTTGAGCAAGTGGTTAACAACCTACCTTTGTATTCTACACCCTATACACCCACCGATTTAGTTTTACAAACCAAAGAGGCAAACGAATGGGTAAAACCGATACCAAAATTTCCCCGAGGTGATGTAACACTGGAAGAAAAGGTAAGACAAATATTAGTAGCCCTAACTGATGCAGCTATAAAAAGGAAAGCCTACTATGATAAGCAGCTGAAAAGAACACAAACATTTAATATCGGAGACCTAGTACTTCTGCGAAATCATCCTAAACCATCAGCTATCTTAAAACGTAATAAAAAGTGGCAACATCTATTTTCTGGACCTTTTAGAATTGTTCAAATTCCGCACGAGGGAAGTTATTTATTATCTACAGTACACTCGGGAAGAGTGAGAGGTTTATATCCACACAAGCATTTGAAAAAGTTCTATGCTTAGTTTTTAAGCTGATCACTGAAGCAAGAGAAACAAAAATGATAAATATGACACCTAGTTCCTAGTGAATAAGTAAAACATTCACAGATCCAAGGAGAACAAGCTGAACAAAATATTTTTTTTCTTACAATGTTACGTAATGGACAACAAATATTAACAGACGGTGTAACTGTTCTCATGTCAAACACTTAGCAAATTTTTGTGTCCCTACTTCGTCGCCGCTTTTGTGTCCCAGCCTCGTCGTAGGTGTCGGTGGCCGAGTGGAACGAGACCGACACAGGAGCAAAGACAGCACGCTGGTGCAGGTACGGAGGGGAGCAGCCAGAAACTATAAACACTCGAGTAAATTAGAAAGAGATATATATATTGCACAGAATGTAACAATACTTAACTTTTACATAGTACTGCAGAATGTTGATACATAGTTGTTAGAGGCCTGCCTAGTGCCTGTACAATAGCAAAGTCTTCACTGGTGCCTATCTGATTACGAAGGTCCTAACTCGTTGCTAACTCAGTCCGAAGTGACCGATGTCTTTCCGTGGTGGCCACGAGCGGGGTTGCAGCAGAGGGCGCTCGTGGCTGTCGTGAGAACGCCGCGCCGTGTGTGCATGGCGGCGCGCGGCGAAAGTAGGTGGCGCGCACTTTGTACTTGTGCGACACCACACAAATAACACAGATTTATCGAATCACTGTTATGTTTAATACAACAAAACACTATGGGCATTAATTATTATCATTATTAGTATAAGTATAAGAGAATATTTATGATGATGAAAATGAATATATGGAGCAAATGATTTATTTTAGTACGATGGATCTGAAGTAGGAGGATTTTTTTTTATGAAAGAAATGTAGTGATAAGGATATATTAATGTTTTGTTTGCCCAACGGCTCCTAATACGAGCCACACACACACACACACACACACACACACACTCTCAAATCCAAACAATGTTGCTATACGAGACATGATAACGTAACGTATTTGCAGTCAGCTATCTTTTCAAAGACAGTAAAAATGATATGAAGTTTCATAAGCCACTAGGAACCTATAGATTAATGGTGATCAGCTGACAGGTAACACACATGTCAACAACTGTGCAATTTATTTAAGAGGGAACATATGACCTTTAAAGACATATAAGTTTATTGAACAATTCTAGTTACGTATTGTGGGACACAAATTTCTTAAAAAATTACATACGACTTTATGCTGATGCTTATGAGCTTGGCAGTAATTAAGATGACAGTGTCATTACGATGTTGCGTCAATACTACTATTTACGGTACGTATCAAAACATTTGCAACAGATATGAAATATTTTGAACAACATTACAAGCTGATGTGTCAGAAGCGTTCACTAATTGAAAAAATCAATCTTTAGACTAGACAACCTTTAGTATAAGCAGTAGTTTAAGACTTCTTTTTCAGCTGACGACGTGCACGAGAATTGTGTTCCTGCCAACGGTAAGAAGATCGACAACTCAACATCAAAATGACGGAGGAGACACACACATTATATATATATATATATATATATATATATATTATATGACTATTATTTTGTTTTAAGACACTTTAAACACACACGTACAATTCGACGATTGAAAATATTAGACACTTAGCATGATGTTTCTGGACTACAGACACGTTGTATTTAAAACAGAAAATCTAAACTACACATTTCATTTCTGATAAGGAAAGAACAAGCAATAGCAGGTCAGAACGCATGCAAAACGTAAAGCAATGTGAGAGAGAAGCGTGGAGTGCTTTGCTATGAGAGACGTTAGAATATTGTAGTTTGACGTAATATTTTATAATAATAATATAAATGGTAATTTTTGCAAATGATGGATTGATGTGCTGAATTTATGTTGTGTACTATTTTAGAGAGACTTCTCTAACTATAATGCTGTTTTTCTCTCTCTCACTCGATCTTTATTTTGAATGCTATTTAGCCCGAATCTATGCACCAAATTAGCTGATGAGTCTGACCTTGCCTGCGTCAGTAAAATTTATTTGTATTACCTGTTAAAAAAAAAATTTAAAGAACCATCCCAATTTATACGCTAACTGCTAATGTTGTACGACAGACGTCACCTCCCATGTTATTACTGACAAAATCCGATATAAAAAAAGATTCTAAAGATCCATATCTCATTCCTTAAAAAAAAAAAAATTCTGACATATTCAATATAGTGATATGAATGCTTAATGATGAACCTTTAAGCTCAAAAGTAAAAAGATTATGAGGAATAATATTGCTGAAAAACAAGGACCCCCTCCAACCGACCTCTGACATGAACATAGGCCGCGACTTATTGTACAATGCACTATATTGTCTAAAAAAAACTATAATGATGACTGAATAATAACCAAAAAACGATAAAATATGGCTTGTATGTCAGTTGAAGATTTATGAACTCTGTTAATGACTAGTATTTCAGAATAATTTGTCACTGTATATAACCTTTGTAAATAGTAAAGTAACGATAGGTTAATATGAACTGAATAAAATCCAGAAGATATGTGTAGAACGTGATAAAACGAACTGAAAGGACAGTGATACTACTGTGAGTTATTAGTGACAGAAAACTTTTAGTGATAAAACTATCCACACAAACAGTGTTTGTATTCACAAAACTAGGACGCATTTATAGTCAAAGTGCGCGACAGAAGTCTATGCCTTCATGAACATATTAATTAACTAGTGAAGTGATTTTGTCATTGACAATAGTGAGGTCGGACTACAAAAGGTAGCACTCGCATAATAAATTAAAGTGATAAGTGAACGTGTAGACTGACAAGTACTTGATTATATGTATATCAGCATTACGGTGATGGACACTTAAATAGTGTGATCTGAAATAAACCGCAAAAAACTTGTTACGTGCGGCATACCGACATAAACAGTCATGATAAAAAAAAAAAAAAAATCGTGCAGTGAAGTGACTTTCGAAGTGCATATACGAAGTGATGGCTATTCGTATATATTTACATACGAAGTCGTAGGTCTTGTCTCAGCTAATGGACTTTAAGGCAGCTGAGATGACAGCCTAAAAATAAATGAAGAAAGCGCAGCTAGTAAGAGGACCTAACCACCTTAATATAAATAATTAGGTACTCCCCGCGCTGCGACGATCTTCACTATGAACTATTATGGATGAATCTTCTAATCTGGAAGAAAGATGAAAAACACGCGCGAAAACACAAAGTCGGCCAGTTATGTGCTGTACGCAATGCTCGCGAGGTTGCCGCTGCCACGTTTGAACGAACACTGCTGAAGCTGCCCAGCGGTAGCAATTTATTCATTGTTGACGCTTGACTGTTACGTCACGCACCCAATGGCGATCCCGCCGTGTGAAAATTCAAACTATCACTGTGAATGGTTTCAAAATAAATGTAACTAATATTTGTATAATGAACACGACGAAAACCGCCTCTACGGCATTTCCCAATCAAAGAACTGTGCTATGATACGTACAAAGAATACCCTATGTCAAAAAAAAACTTAAATTCGCTAAAATGTAGCATCCAGTTACCAATGCCTGTACATATTTTTTAAATGTCTATATGTATATATGTGAATTAGTACGTAAGTCTTAGTATATAATTTCATGAACGATTAAAGCTCCCACAGTGAGCCAAAGAAAATTTTTTATTTACGTAATATGTTAATTATAAGTCTTGGTAAAGTCCTAAACTGAACATATGCCTTGTATATAATTTAGTTTCCATTAATGAATTTATGTCAAGAATGGGCATATGTTCATGTCAGTTGGTTGCGATATTTGCTATTAAAATCAAAGCTCACACTTACATCCGTTCTCAAAAAAAAAAAAAAAAAAAAAAAAAAAAAAAAAAAAAAAATAGTACTGAAAAACTCAACTAAATAAAACGAAAATAAACTCATTCAGTAATCAAACCTGTAACTGTTACTTAAGGGATAAATTTTAATGGCATATGTACAACTTTCATTTCATGTAAAACCACACCGAGGCGATGCGGGAAAAGCAGTCCGTGCTCTATCAAAGGGCACCTCATCCTGGCATCTCACCCCACCGCTACGCTGGGGCCGAGTCTGCGGCGCATTCCTCCGTCATCAATCGGCCTGCCGCCTTGCACCGCGTCGCCGCCGCACCGCCACGCCCACGGGTCAACAATCCGGGCGCGCTGGGGACCGCTCGCTGCACCGTTGGTCCGACCATCGACGCTTCGCATTGTATAATTTGAATATGAAAAAAAAAAAAAAAAAAAAAAAAAAATTGTATAACAAGAAATTATATAACAAGAAATTTATGATGTCTTTGAGTAGGAAATGTACATTTGCCAACTCAAAGCTAGATTTACAAAATACAGATCCCTAAACGATACATATTTCCAAAATCGATTACTGCCCGATCTTCAATTTATTCAGCGTATGACAAAACGAGTATCTCAAAACATGAAACGGAAAATAGGAGTTATTAGGTAAGAATACTGCGTAATCAGCTGTCAAGAAAAAAAAATGACAAAATAACGCCGCGCGGGAACAGCCGTGTGGTCTGGGAAGCCACTTTGCGGGTGTTTCTGCCTCCCGTGTCGGAGGTTCGAGTCGTCCCGGGCAGGGGGTTGCCGTTAGCTTTGTTGAAGTTACTTCAAGTAGTTTGTAAGTCTAGGGAATGATGACCACAGTAATTTGGTCACACAGAATTACAAACCTTTGAACATCTGATAAAATAACCATGAAGCCCGATTTGCAGCACCGACCGGCGTCACAGAGTTGGCCTTGCGTTATGTAAAGTTAGCCGGGGCAGCGGACGCCTCTGCGCCTTCTTTATTGCGGGACATCGATCGTCCTCTAAGAAGTTTATTTAACATCATTATTGCTATGGATGTTCGTCAGTTCAGATTATGTCCTTGTTAATGTATGGTTAGATCAGAAGCAAATAGTATATGCTTGTATTGTAAGAAGACCAATGAACATGTGATGTTTGAATGAAGAAGAGTTTTAAATATTACATCATCTATATGGAATGATTTATTATTTAATGTGAAATTATATGATCTTCTACATCTAGGAAGAAAACTTTTGTATCCCATCCTCGTCGCCACTTTTGTGTCCCTGCCTCGTCGCCGCTTTTGTGTCCCGTTCCGTTGTAGGTGTCGGTGGCCGAGTAGAATGAGACCGACACAGGAATAAAGATAGCACGCTGGTGCCGGTACGGAGGGGAGCAGCCAGAAACTATAAACACTAGAGTAAATTAGAACGAGATATATATTGAACAGAATTCATACATTACTTAACTTTTACATAGTACTGCAGAATGTTGATACATAGTTGTTAGAGTCCTGCCTAGTGCCTGTACGATAGCCAAGTCTCCACTGGTGCCTATCGGATTCCGAAGTCTTCACTGGTTCCTAACTCAGTCCCAAGTGAACGATGTCGTTCAGTGGTGGCCACGAGCGGAGTTGTCACAGAGGGCGCTCGTGCCTGTCGTCGTAAGAACGCCGCGCCGTGCGTGCATGGCGGCGCGCGGCGAAAGTAGGTGGCGCGCACTTTGGACTTGTGCGACACCACAAAAACACCGTTTGAAAAGTTTATAACAGGCTATTGAATTTCAAGATGCATTCAAATGAAACAGTATTTTAAATGTAAAAATATAGTAGGCTGTGGATTTTCGCTCTAACGCGGTATATATATATATATATATATATATATATATATATATATATATATATATATATGGCGGTGGACTTCTGAGGGAAGTTCGGTGCCACGGTTCACGAGAGGTGTTAAGTTGCTAGGTGGCATTAGAAAACTTATCAATATTTACTTAGCAACAAGAGCTATAAACAGGTTTTCTTAATAAGACTGAACCAAATTTAGGACGAGTTTGGTATGGTATGAGATGAGATTATTTTGACAATTCAAAGTTCTTCATCACATTTTCCCTTTGTCCCACCGCATGTTTGTTAAGATCGGTATCCAAAATACCTGACCTGCAGCTGAACTGGCAAGCCGTTTTGACGACTAAACAAAGAAATACAATGGCTAAGAGTCTTGGGGAGAGGAGGTCGTCAAACTCTACTCCTCTCAAACCCGTTATTTACAGACACACTCCAACTCGGCAACTTTTAACGAGCAAAAGAAAGGGCTGGAAAAGGGTCAGTTAATCCCTCGCTCGAATTCGGCAACTGGCCTCAGGTAGCAGGGCGGCCGGGTCCTTTCAGTGAGCCACCGGTGGTGGAACTCCTGCGTCACCTTCTCAAGAGGTCAACAACTCTGCAGACTTGTCTAGGTTCGCGCTGTGTCCTTCAAGTTGTAGAATAGAAAAAATATACCAAATAAACATATTTTGCGTCCTATTTATAGTAATCGTGGTACTCAGAGCTGGACATTGTTAATCAAAAAGTTACTCCGTTAATCATTAATCCGTTACTAAAAATGTTAACTTCGTTAAACGTTAAAACGTTACTTTGCTGACAATTTAATGGAAGTTAACGTTAATCGTTAACTCGTAACAGTATTGTCCAGCTATGAAAAATCGCCTCCAGTCTCCGAATTTATATATTTATGTTCTTATATTATTGAAATCAGCAATTAAACAAACGAACTACCCTACCTGATATTTAAGAAAAATGTTTTGGATACTCAAGTTTAAACAGGGCTTGGAGTATAAATAAAAACTAGTATTACTTGGTCACTCTATCGTGGCAGTCGGCGTTGAGCGTAAACAAATCTAATTACATACGACAGTGTAAAATAGTCTCTGTAAGAGTCATTTGCTTTGGAGGAAGAGCCTTTTGTTCTTTGAAATGATTAGTCTTCTTGTATAAAAAGAAGAATGTTTGTCATTTGTTTACGCTCGCGGCCGGCTGTCGCGATATAGTGTCCCAGTAATATGTAAATCTCAAGTTTTAGTAATAATTATTTGGCAATAAAATACAATTTACAGCAGACTCAAAACATATATTTTCACTGAATGTCATTTTCCATAAGGTGCATATTTCCTTTAATAAACATTAGCATATTAAAATTCTTGTCTGACACTGAAGCACGTTTAGGTGTTAAAATATCTGCTTCCACGAAAAAAAGACTTTCGACTGCGGCACTTGATGGTATAGCAATATTATATTTAATAAGAGGATTTACTAAAATATTTCCCCCCAGAAATACCGCATCGTTAAATGAATCGTTGGATTTCACGTCCAGTCACATCTTCACTAGACTTTCGGCTTTCCTTCTTAAACGTCTGTGGCCTGCAGGATTAACTGACAGAAAAAAAAAAAAAAAAAATCTTGCTCTTCGTCCTCGCTGTTGCTGCTTCCGTCACCGCCAGTTAAATTGTCTTTGTCCTTTGAAGTTTCGGTGCGTTCTTGCGTTAATACAACTTATACGTATTCCTAGACTCACTTAGCGCAGGTATACGCAGAATCGTGGTTTTCACTCACTTGGAACACGATTACTCTAAGTTATAGGTTCCCCCTTGGCCTCTATTTCCGCTGTTCGCGTCTTGGCGCCATTCATATCAACCGCGCTCTTCCAGGGAGTGATTCAACCCATAGCTCAGGCGCAGCCGCATACAGAAGGGATCTACGCTAAAATAAGCATACGCGCAACACTTTTGTCATAAGAACTGGGTACAAAAGTAACGGATTAACGAACTTACGGCTTATTAACGGAAGTTAAAGTGTTCGTTAATGTTTTTTAAAATTAACTCAAAAGTTAATCCGTTACTCAAAAAGTTAACTTCGTTAATTAACGGTTAACGGGTTAACGGACTTGCGCCCAGCTTTGGTGGTGCTGCACATTGTGATGGCTACAAATTCAAACCCTATAGAAGCAATTCAGGATCTGAATAAAACAGACGGCGATGCTGCGGTAATAATTCACGGTGTTCTGTATAATTTTTCACTACAGGCAAAAACGTATTATTTCTATTTCGAAGGCCAATATTACAACACACCAGTTCACAACACTCAATTGTACGAAACTTTCATCCCGATTTTTATGCAGAATTTATAACACATATTGGGCAGTATGACGTTTAAAGAACTGTGCAGATATTCTACAGTTCCATTGTGCATATCTAAGGCGATCTGACGGTCACTTGCTGCCGTCTAGTTCGCTAATGCCACATGCTCATCGTCTCCGCACCAACCTGAGACAAATCGTTCTGAGGATAATATAAAACCGCAACCGGTCAACTTGAAATAAAATAAAGTGGGAAATAGATTGACATGTTCATATTGATGTATCAGTTCGCTGCCTTCCAATTGGAAAGACTGTTTTACAAACTCATATTGAGTAATAGTTCAAAGGGTAAAACAATCGTCTTCGTTGATGGTATACCAAGTTGTTTCCACACCTCCAAACTCATCGCCCCTTCATCACAAGAACCTCAAATTTTGCAAGTGTTCTTATGATTCTCTGTAATAATTTGCTTGTTATTGTAACGTCAATATTTTAATGTGTTAGCTGGCCTCAAATGGTTTTGCTGACATACATTTAATGAACTAAGGATTTCTTTAAAGAGCCTGATTGACTATTAAGTTGATCTGTCCATCTTTAGAGTGTTGAAATGACATTACAAAGGCTATTTATTTCTGCTTGGATAAGCAAATGCATTTTAAGACAATGTAAAAGCTTTTTGAGTTTGTTATGAGCTCCACGTTACACATTTTGTTATTGGGGAAACGCCGTTTTGTCCTCATCTGAAACAATCAGTCGTAACGTCCTTACTGATTCTTTTATTTTACAGGTATTTTTAAAGCTATGCCCCGTTTTCTTTCTTCCTAGCTGCAATATTTTGTTCTAGTAAAGCGCTTGTATTTCTTCACAGAAGTATTTAAGTCATTGTATTGAATTTTGTTAATTACGCCTTGTTTCATAAAGAAACTCTGACTTAATTGACTTTTCCAATTCGGTTTTCATGGCATATAAAAATTTCAGTCTTTAGGAGTCCTGTTCTTGATTTCTCTGTTGTTGACTGCGGCATTCTTTTTCTGTTACGCAGTTTTTTCGCTGTATGAATCTGCAACACCAGGATTTTTTCCATTAGAAGGTCGGTATTTTCAAAGATTGCATTGCATTTTTCAGCAACTTTTGGCACTCATATTCTAGACCCTATTTTGCATGTTCTATTTGTAATTGAATGGACAAAAAGATTTGCAACATATCCTTGCATTTTTAATATTGATCTAGTCCTCTCGTTTATAGCTAGATAACTTTTAACGTTGGGTTTCTAAGTCTATAAGGAAACGATGGTAAAGAACGCTGCCCTTGGTTTTATGTCCAGCATAGCAACAACACAGTAGCATGTGCATTTTGTTTGCTTCCAGCAAAATAATGTAAACTACTCACGAGATTACAAAGAAGTATTGGAAGAAGCCCCACGTCGCTAACTACGGACAATGTGCGAGCGCACGTCTGAAACAACAGCACGCGTCCTATAGAAAGTGCTCCTATCTGCCCAATAACCGTGTTTCGGCAGACCGGGACAAGGGCAAACGCGTAGAAAACCGGAATAAAGCTCATTCTGCAGCAGGTTGGTAGCTCAGTGTATAAAACGACAAATTCCAGTTTCGGTCCCCGCTAGGTCTTCGGATTTTTATCTGGCACTTTCCACTTCTTTGACCTCTGGCAACGTTGCTGACAGTAAAAATATCGAGTAGCACCTTGGTTCGGAACCCTCGTTAAACTGTAGGTCAGCACAGTCAGTTTGAAGGCCGGAGGAAGGCAACTACATACCACTTCCAAACACAACCATGGCTAGTAAAGCACTGTGGTGTTGAACCTAATCTTAGAATTGTTGACTGCTTTACCCTTACCGGCAGCAGGTAGTTCAAATCTGCAAATGTTTGTAAAGGTATGGGACCAAACTGCAATGGCCATCAGTCCCTAGACTTAATACTTTAACTTCGCTGAAGATTACACACACACACACACACACACACAAACACACACACACACACACACACACACACACAAACACACACACACACACACACAAACACACACACACACAAACAAACACACACACACACACAAACAAACACACACACACACACACAAACACACACACACACAAACAAACACACACACAAACAAACACACACACAAACAAACACACACACAAACAAACACACACACAAACAAACACACACACAAACACACACACACACAAACACACACACACAAACACACACACACACAAACACACACACACACAAACACACACACAAACACACACACACAAACACACAAACACACACACACACACACACACAAACACACACACACAAACACACACACACAAACAAACACACAAACACACACACACAAACACACACACACAAACACACACAAACACACACAAACACACACACACACACACACACACAAACACACACACACACACACACACACACAAACACACACACACACACACACACACAAACACACACACACACACACACACACAAACACACACACACACACACACACACAAACACAAACACAAACACACACAAACACAAACACAAACACACACAAACACAAACACAAACACACACAAACACAAACACAAACACACACAAACACAAACACAAACACACACAAACACAAACACAAACACAAACACACACACACACAAACAAACACAAACACAAACACACACACACACACACACACACACACACACACACACACATACACACACGCGCGCGCCCCAGGGAGGACTTAAACCTCCGACGGGGAGACCCGCGGGCAGCAGGTACAAAGTTGCCCAATTCGTATGTTTTGTTCGGGGACTGATTTAGGAGAGTTGCCGAGGTCCAGTGTTTGATTTTCAAAAAACAGTGTTAAAATATTTAAGCTTATGGACCTTAACTGCGGGGTCATCAGTCCCTAAACTTACAAACTGCTTATGAACTTACTTATACTAAAGAAAACACAAACATCCATGCCCGAGGGAGGATTCGAATCTCCGACGCGGGAGGCCGCGCTATCCGCAACGTGACGCTCCAGACCGCTAGGATGCATGATTTTCAAGCATCTGGTAGACGTTGATGAATTCCTGTGAGCCGTTATTTACGCCCCTGACAAACAAAATGAAAAATGCTACAGCACAACGACGGAAGAACGTGTCCTGGCAAAATGTATAAAAGAGAAGAACTAGCTACTCGAGTTATCCAGGAGCTTCAATAACAAACAACCTTGACAAATCCCAGCATGCCGGCCGCAGTGGCCGAGCGGTCTGCGGCGCACCAGTCACAGTCTGCACGGCCGCTATGGTCGGGGATTGGAACCCCCCCCCCCAGGGCATGGATTTTTGTGTAGTCTTTAGTGTAAGGTAGTTCATAAATAATTTGTAAGTTTAGGGACTGATGACCCCGCAGTTAAGTCCCTTAAGCTTAACAAACATTTAAATATTTAATCCCCAGCATAGTGAGGTTCCGCTTCATACGACATGAGTGGTTCTGAGGCTGCAAGATAAGTCGATGAGGTTTTCTTCTCTTTTACATCTTTGCCAGGCTATATTCGCTTTCTTTTGTGTTATCATAGGATCATTTTTCTTTCTTGCTTAGCTTTACATGTTTGTGTATACACACAAGCAGAGAAGAAACATTTACATGAAACTTAGTCATTATTCTGAATTATAATTTTATAAACAATGCGTTTCGACTTCGAGTGCCATCTTCAGATTATCTTCGAAAATCTTTCTGTGCTAAACCGAAGCACGTGTGGGGCTACCAGCAGAGGACCTCAAGTAGTGGCTTATCAGCAGACCATAGTTGTGCATTGGTAGGGCCAAAGTCACAAACTTGTGTACACAATTCAGCTGTGTAAACAAACGTTGTCGTCGAAGGCGTACTGCAGGAGTGTCGAACTTATCTATTTGTCGTATCCAAGACGTGACTTATCTTACAATAGTACAGTACAATAAGTATAATTATTTTATGATAATTATCTTACAGTGGGGGAGAAGCATATAAGCACAGTATAACACATAGTAGCAGGGAAGGGAAAGTTAAATGCAATAATATCGAAAATATGTGAAAAACAAATCAGAACACAAGAAAACATTTAACGAGCTGATTTCATACTTTCAGGGATTTCAAAATACATATCCACGTTAAGCCAAATAAGTTGCAGCATGGATGGCTTTGTTATTTGCTTCGAGTAAATCCTCCGTCGTACAAGGTTCGTCCAGCTTCCAAAGACGAGCAGGTGTTGTGGGTCTTGCAGCTCTCCACACTCAGGGCTAGTCAGCGTCGAGCTGGCATTCGGCCGAGCCATGAGTCTGTTGCACTGATGCGTTTCCGCTTTCTTCCTGCGCTGCTACTGGCTGCTAGAAGCAAAGCTAATACATCGGATACGGTAGTACGAGATATGTCCACAAAGTAAGTGCCGTTTGGTTATATAAAACAAACGTGTACAGATACAGAAAAAATATTTATTGTACAAAAATATGCAACTATTAAACTACTTTCCTACATAGCTTCCGAAATTTTGTAGGCATTTTTCATAGCGTATGCCTTCTTCGTAGAAGGTTACCGCCTGTGTATTCAACCATGTGGTAACATGTTCTTTCAGCTCGTCATCATCGGTGAAGTGTTGACCACCATGGACAGGTTTTAGGTGTAAGAAGAAAGTCGCTAGGAGCGAGACTGTACGGAGGATGATCAACACGTCCCAGTGAAATTCCCGTAAGTCACATTCGCCTTGTGAGGTCGGGCGGCAACGTGAAGGGAAGAAGAAGACTTCTTTCATCTCTTCTTACACCTAAAGTCTGTCCTTGGTGGTCAATAGTTCAACGATGATGATCTGAAAGAACATGTTTGCCACATGGTTGAATACACAGGCGGCAACCTTCTATAAAGGAGGCACACAAAAACTTGTCCCACGCTATGACAAGTGCCTAAAAAATTTCGGAAGTTATGTAGAAAAGTAATTGAACAGTTGCAGATTTTTATACAATAAATATTTTTTCTGTATCTGTTCACGTTTGGTTTATATAACCAAACGGAACTTACTTTGTGGACATACCTCGTATTACACAAATAGTTTTTATGACACGCGTCACGTTAATGGTTTCCCCAAAATGCGTCGTTCCTGGAACCTTTTTTGTTGTGAAAAATGTCGAGAAATGTGACGTCGACGCATGTACATCGTTCCGAGTGTATAAAACATCACGGTTTTCGGCTATAGCTCTTGTGTAAGCCAGAGTGTTCAGTGCGAATCACTTAACTGACATTTGGGCGTTCGGGGCTTGACCTTGTGCCGTATCGGTGAACTGCGTGCTGTAATCTCCTAGCGACGTCCCTCGCTAAACTGGTGTCGTCGTCACACTTTTTTTCCGAGTAACTAAGGTGATATATACAAATAACGTACTGTTTACCGACATCACGAAAAACGTCACTTTTCATTATTCTTTCCTTAGCTCGTGGTCTTATCATTCATACCAAAAGGTAAAACAATAAGACGCCGTTTATTCTACAGTCTGCATGAATGCGTACCAATTGAGATGAGACTGGCATATAGTAAACAGCACACAACAAATCTAATATTTCAAACCACCACTCGTTTCACGAAGGAAAATAAAAACTGCAAACGTCTTTTAATTCATTTTATGTGCAGTTGTGCGTGTAATATTAAGCAGTAGTCTAATATATAAAGCAGAGTGTACGTGTTGCATACAAATCTACAGTTTTCTTTCAATCTTTATGAAATTTTTTACACGTAAGCTTCAGTCCATGAGGACGGTCGCCGTAAGTGTAAGAATCACGTACGATACGTAGTTCACGAGATATAACGTCATAAACAATGAGATGCGCGAAAAACTGCTGCATTTTGCGACAATGCTTCTCATTTTCTCCTGAACCATTGGAGATTTCAACCAAATTTGGTACACATATTCCTTACCGTGAGGTAACAATTGCTGCATGGTTAAGAATCACATACGGCACATAGTTCAAAATATATTACATCATAACCAATAGAAATCGCAAAAAATGTCATATAATGTGGCGAGACTTTCGAAACACACTGTATGAAAATGACCGTACTTAGCGACTTGCAAAAAACTTTAAACATAGTTTCAAACCTTTATTAAACTTTTTCTCGCCGGCAACCATAGTAAAATGATGAAAGGAAGAAAGTTTCTCGCTTACTACTTTTCGGCTGTTAATGGAGTAAAATTACGGCTCTCGGTATGACGTTACAGTTTATAATTTGAACACTACGAATTGTAGCGACAGGAAATTTTACAGACAGTATACACATATATAGTTGAATGTAGCTTCTAAATTGTATCACATTCCGACACGTAGTTCATGAGATATGAGCACATAAAAAGTAACGTTCATAGAAAACCGCCCCATCACGCACCAGGTTTTAATGTATTCCTTCTTTACTACTGATTGTATTCCCAAGAGATTTTACAGATATACAGCCATTGTACAAATGAATATATACCTGAAAATGTCATGAATAAATAAATAAATACCCGGGTAACGCCGGGTTTTCAGCTAGTAACCAATACACAAAGCATGTGAAAACGTACGAAATACACTGCACTGTACTGCAGGAAGTAGTTTACGTAAGATACGTAATTAATTCACAGTGGCACCTGACATACCCATTGAAAAGCAAGCAGCAGTGGCATTAAATGTTCAAATGTTTGTCAAGCCTAAGGGACTCACAAACTACTTATGAACTACCTTATACTAAAGATGACACAAACATCCATGCCCGAGGGGGGGATTCGAACCCCAGACGGGGAGCGACCTCTCGCATCGTAGCATAGCGCCTCAATACGCTTGGCCACTCCACCGCGGCTCAGTGGCATCAACACCACAAGACGACAATTTGTTTTTAAGAGTCTTTCAAAATATACGATTTGAATTGTAGGTCCTCACAACGTTATATTTTTGGGATATTATGAGTATTACGACGTACCAAACATTTATCATGTTCTCCGATTTGCACAAAAAACCAGTGCTCTTTCCATTGGTATCCCTGCGGTATGCTGTTTGCTCATGAACGTGGCCTTCTCTTAACTGAATCTTTATACATAGCATCAGCAGTCAATGCCGTGATGCAGTAGGTTTGTTTAGGCAGCAAGACTGATAACACACAACCACTCGCTACCCGAGTACTGTGCTGTAAGGACGTTACTGGGCGAAATACTCGGTTCCGGAAAGCCTGGCTCGCTCCGTCTAATCATTGCTTCGCGATCCGCAAGGAATTGATGAAGTATGTCTGGTCTTCATTCTTACACACACAACTTAAAGCTGGTGGCTTAAATTTTGTTACTTTGTCGGTTTATATGTTGTCTGTTATCAAATATATCAGAAGGACTTTGAACATCTCCGCGATGCTTTCCCGTGACTACATTTTTTAGAAAAGGGTCCTAAATACTTGAGAAATATTGTAGGCTGTGTTGAAAGAATGGTTTATATCTAATTTGTTGGATGGGAATCTATCGAACTCAACTGCATGGTCATCAGTCCGTAGCTTACAAACTACTTAAACTAAGGTAAAGTAACATAAGGACGACACAAACACCTATGCCCCAGGGGCGACTCGAACCCCCGACGGCGAACGTCCGCGCGCACCGCAGCACGACGTCCCAGTGCGCACGGTTAATCCGCCACGGCTGTTTCTAGTTGCTTGCAAACTCGAGAAATCTGGTATAGAATAGGCAATTAAAATCTCTACAGGTAGCACCTCCCTTGACACTGTGACCAAGACTTTGTTTAGCTCACCATATCTTCTACATCTATATCTACATTGATACTTCGCAAGTCACATTGAAGTGCAGGGCAGAGGGTTCATCGTAGCACGTTTATGATATTTCTCTATAGTTTTTTATTTTTTTCATTTATGATTATTGTTTAACATAATTACTACCCACCTATCATTTCTGAAAATTTTTATGCTGAAATCAATCAAGTTGTGAACCTGCATGCTGCGAGCTGCTTGCTGTTTCCTGTTTCCAATTCTGTAATAAGAATATATAGGGTAAGTCAATTTTTTTTATTTATTTGCGTCGCAGTCAGATTGTTTCTCCCCCTTTCATTATTCAGGTTAATCAGTTTCGTTGTACCCTTTGGGAGTATTTGTGATAGGGCCATAAATTTTGTTTGTGTCTTCCTCTATTTCCCGGGCGTGTGCGCTGCGCATATTAATGTTTTCTAAGACTTACCTCGGTGGTCGTAGTCACCACATCATTAGGTTTTTAAAAGTTCAGTTTTCCACGTACGTAGTACGCACTATTGGTCAATTTCCATTAAACTAATCTTAATTTATTCGGGATACCTGGCAAATTTTCCATTAAACTTTATTTATTTGGGATACCTTGCAACCTTTCCTGTACGACACCGCAGACTCCATTTTTCAGCAAGACAATGCACGACCACATGCGTCCTTCGTGCCACAAGATGTGAGCCTTTTGCCTTGACCTGTAATATCGGCTGTCTAAAGTGAATGGGTTATCGTGAATAAACGGGCGTGGCACTGTCCGTACATCAGCACGGCTTCAGGAAGTATCGATCGCGCGAAACCCAGCTTGCTCTTTTTTATCGTGACATCTTGCGCGCTATGGGTGAAGCGCAACAGGCAGACGGCATGTTTATCGATTTTCGAAAGGCGTTTTGCACCGTACCCTACTACAGACTGCTAACGAAGGTAAGAGAATATGGAATAGGTAGCAAAAAATAAAACTCACAAATTTTTGTACCTATATCGTATGAATAAAATCCAGTACGCTGTACTCGATGGCGAGTGTTCATAAGAGACTAGGGCATCGTTAGCAGTGCCTCAAGGAAGTGTGGTAGGATCGCCATTATTTTCTATCTATATAAATGGTCTGACGGACAGAGTGAGTTTGCAATCTGAGGCTGTTTGCAGATGATGCTGTAGTGTACAAAAGGGTGCCATCATTGAATGACTGTAGTAGGATGCAGGATGACTTGGACCAAATTAATAGGTGGTGTGAGGAATGGCAACTAACGCAAAAAAGTAGAAAAATGTAAGTTGATGCAAATGAGTAAGAGAAACAATCCCGCAATGTTGGAATACAACATTAGTAGCGTTCTGCTTGGCTGCATAGCGATATGGAATGGAACGAGCATATGACAGTCGCGGGGAGAATTTTGGGAAGGTGTGATTCGTCTGTGAAGGAGACCGCTTATAAAACGTTTGTACGACCCCAATATTGCTCAAGTGTTTGGGATAACCACTAGATCGGTTTAAGGGAGGACGTAGATGCAGTTCAGAGGCGAGCGGCGCGGTTTGTAACTGGAAGATTCAATCAATGCGCAAGTGTTACCGAAATGCTTCGGGAACTTAACTGGGAGTCGTTGGAGAGGAGGCGACGTTCGCTTCGAGAAGCACTGTTGAAGAAATTTAGAGGGCCGGAATTTGAGGCGGACTGCAGGACGATTCTAATTCCACCAACCTACATTTCGCGCAAAGACCACAAGGATAGGATTAGAGAGATTAGGGTTCATACGGATGCATACAAGTATTCGTTTTTTCCTATATGGAACGGGAAAGCGAGAAATTAGAAGTGGCACTGAGTACCGTCCACCACACACCTTTGAGTGGATTGCGGAGTATGTATTGAGCTGCATAACCACCACAGATGAACTTTGTAGCCAGAGGAGCGCAGAATGCATTTCCCCCGCTCCCTAATGAGTGTATTTCCTATTCAGATACTATGAGTGTTTATCAAGACTGAGACCACACAATATGTTGAAATTAATTTCGATGCAGATTACAGTCACGTCAGATATCCCTTTAGACTTTTTATGCTTGCCAATAACTCACTAGCACAGGTTGGGACTCATTATTTCCTTATTTTGTAGACTGTGGGAAGGACTCTTGATCCAGACCAATAAAAATGGAGTGGACAGTATAAGAAAGAGGCCTTAGAAATACTAGTTCCATTAACTGCGAGGTTTTTTCGATGGTATATTTTAAGCCCTTTCAGGTCCGCAGGATGTTGAATTTGAATAGCATGACAGTTTTTCGTTAATACATTTTATATTTTAACTCTTAGCCACCTGTTGCTTATCTAACGAGAGATACAGTGTTTTCTGACGTTTCAATATTTTAGGGGTTAATTTAGTTCTAAAGTTTCCGTATATTTAAGGCAATTTTTTAAGACCATTGTTTCTCCTCCCACTCGATAGGAACATTACCGAAACTTGTAAACCTTCACTGCAGGTAGGTTGAGCTCTGCTGTGTACCGTAACGCTTGCGACCTACCCATCTCCGCTATTGAGTGTGACCACACTCTGTTTACTTTACTTGAACCAGAACGCCCAAATACGCCAACCCTTTATGGAGGCGGCCGTGCAGCCTGTACACCTCATTAGGGTTTTCCAAGAACATTAGCACTGTAGCGTGAGGATAAAGGCTGAGAGGAAATACGTAGCGACTCTAAGAACGCTGTTGAACGCTGCCTAAGGGAAAACCACAAGTACATAACAGATGTAGAAAGGTTACACATATAAGGCAAATAGCTCAGCCAGTTGGAAATTTCGCACATGTTTTGTTAAACTATCGAACTCCGATCAATTAGTCCTTTATTTTAGATAATTTTACAACCCCCACAAGCCAGGAAACCTTTAATCAATGATAGAAAATATATTTCCATTCTTGTACTTCATTCCGTTCATATGTATTTTCGTTTTTCTTACTGAAATGGTGAATTCTGTTATCCATATAACACGTAATCCATATATAATACCTCTATATTCAAACTAAAAATGAACAAGTTGATAGTCTTAGTTTGCAAAAACATCTTTGGAGTATGTGATGTACTTGAAAATGGGCTTATATCCTGAAACCTAGGTGGTGCAGTACAACCAAACAGATTTGTGATACAACGCTAAAACGTGACTGTTCGGTTAATTCTAGTCCAAATATTTCGTTTCGCAAGAAACCTGGAGTAAATTCGGAAAAAATTCTGCCAATTACTCAGGAACATCTAGCCCTCCATAAACAGTTTTACTCTTGGACGTCATGCTGCGAGATATTCCGCAATATTAAAGACAACTGATATTTCAATCTTTTTTTAGAAAATCTTTATTCTCTCTAACCTTTCTCGTCAAACACAAAATTTCAAACCCGATATCAAATAAAAAAAAGTAATGTTTATTTGTTTGTCTTTTTGTTAGTATTTTATACATGGTCATACCGTACATCTAATTGCGATAAAACTTTGTCAACTCATTGCTTGAACTCGCCCACAGGTTATAGGCATATTAAAACTGATTTCGTATGTTGTATGGCTGAGAGTGATTTACAATTAGTTAATTCGTTTCTTACGCCTTCGTGCTGAATTGGCCTGACGAATATGAATGAAATTTCGAACAGAGGTAGCTTATACCTTGATCAATACATGGGTTACCTTTCTTAAGCCAACTTACTGTGCATGGCGGAGGGTATCTTACACTGGATAAACACGTTTCTCTTCATGCTAAAATAGCTGGCCGGCCGCGGTGGCCGAGAGGACTGCGGCGCGTCAGTCACGGTCTGCAAGCTGCACGGCCATTACGATCGGGGGTTCGAAGCCCCCCCCCCTCCCACGGACATGGATACTTGTGCCGTCCTTAGTATTAGCTAGTTCATAAGTAGTTTGTAAGCTTAGGGACTGATGACCCCGTAGTTAAGTCCCATAAGCTATACAAACATTTTAACATTTGATTCGAAATAGCTGGATAGATATGAATGAAATTTGGAATGCAGATAGCTTATATCCTAATCTAGCTTAAACCCGCGGCTCCGCTCACGTGTTGGTTGATTAAGATAGATAATGCGCGAAACGTCGAATCGATTTTTTTAAAGAGATGTATTAAAAGAAATTTCTTTTTACTGCTTTGTTTAGTTATTCTTATATTTCCTTAATCGTATAATTATTCTAACAGAGAACAACTGAAGACATTGTAGCACGCATAGACGAAAGATATGGTCTGTGGCATCACGTTTCGCTGTATGTAACCTCATTGCTATAGAGTTGCAAACGTCATCGCTGGCCTTAAGTCCGAATTTTTTTTTATAAATTGACGACTTTCAACCACCATATCTTCCACCCCCTTATAGCTATCGGCATGGAACTGCTATGGTGTTCAACGGGAGACTTCGGACAACAATTACACACAGACCATTCGTTTGCGTTCTGTAGTTTTCGCTACAGAGCGAAATATTAAAACACACAGACGTAGAATTTTATATACACCGATAACTTTCCATCCCAATATACTCCACGCTTTTATCATTAACAACCCTCAAGCAACAATGCAACCAATAAATCCATTTTCAAAGAGTAAATATAATTGTCAAAGAGTAATTATTGTTCCGCATTTCGTGTTATATTCTTCAGATTACTAAATATCTATGAGATCGCTATAAAACCGTGCCTAAAACCTACCACAGGTATAAATTAGTAACGGTAGAAATGTTTAAGTCTCTGCGTCATGTCGTTCGGATGTGATAAGCGTACACCGAACAGACATTCACATTAATATATATAGATAAATAGCTATCCGATCGCCATAAAACCGCGCCTAAAGCCTTCCCCGGGTAGACATTAGCAATTTTTTAGCTCATTATGTCTTGTGGTTCAGACGTGAGAAACGTACACCGACTAGACATTCACATTTATAGATATAGATATAGATTAATGTGTGTCCACATGAGCTACCCTTAGGAAGCCACCGTACGGTGCATGGTGGAGGGTATGTTACAACAAGCATCCAAATAGTTTGACTGGTCACCATAAAAGGCAGCACATTAATTTTTGTTTTCATGAAGGAGATTTTTTTATAATCTGCAAGCTAGTGAATTTAGCATGGCGGAGGGTACTTTCCGACTATGATACCGTTTGACCAGTCCCCAACTTGGCGCATATGTTTTCCTTTACAGGAGGGAGAGGAGTTGGAGGAGGAGACAGACAGAAAGGGGAGGGAGGAGACAGACAGAGAAAGGGACAGGAGGAGACGGGAGGAGGAGCAGGTGAACAGGGAGAGAGAAGAAAAGGAAAGATAGAAAGAGAGGGGAAAGTGGAGGAGAGAAGGGCTAACTTTAGAATGGAATAAATAAGTACCCGGTCGAAGCCGGGTTTCAGCTCTCTATACATTTCTCTGTAATATACCGTTCATCCAGAAATACGTAAATTTCTCTTTCCACATCTACATAATTACTCTGCAAATCACATTTAAGTGCATGGCATAGGGTTCATGGAACCAATTTTATGATATTTCTCTTCCGTGTCATTCTCTAAAAGGAATACCAGAATATTTTCGGTTTCGTCACGATTTGTCTTATTTTATTGTGATGATAATGTCTCCCAATTAGTTGAGTGCTAACTAAATCGCATTCAGAGGAGAAACTTCGCGAAATAAATTTCGCAACTTGATCTCGCCGCTACGAATAACACCTTTATTTTAATGATTTCCACCGCAACTCGTGCATCAATGCCGTGACTCTCCCCTGTATAGCGATCATACAAAACGAGCTGCCCTTCTCTTAACTTTTTCTATATCATACGTCAGTACCACTTGGTGGGGATCCCTCAATGGGCAGCAATTCTCCCAAACCGGACGCACAAGTGTTGATTAGACAGTTTTATTATTATTATTATTATTATTATTATTATTATTATTATTATTATTATTATTATTATTATTATTATTATTATTATTATAATGCCAATGAAAAGTAGCATTTCGTTCGCCTTTTAATATTTTCTAGGTGTTCTGTCCAGTAAAAGTTGTTCGTAATTGTAATTCCTAGGTATATAGTTGGATTTAAGGCCTTTACATTTGACTGATTTATCGTGTAAATGAAATTTAACGGATTTCTTTAGCGCTCATGTGGATCATTTCACATTTATCACTACGTAGGATCAACTTAAAATTTTTGCACCATACAGATACCTTCTCTAAATCGCTTTGCAGCTAATTTTGATCTTAGGGTGACGTTACTAACCGATGAACGACAGCATCATCCGCGAACATTCTAAAGTGCTGCTTAAAATCGAATGACGAAATATCTCCAACTTCGATTTTGGCCTCAGTATCTGGTTACCGTCCTAAATAACGAAATAGTCTTTTTTGATTTTCCATGTGCGTACATATACAAGTAACGGAGCTCATACCCCAAACATAGCGTACTGCAGCGGATCAAGTTCACAGCTATTAAGCTGCGGTTTCCGTGTTCAGTTCCCCCAAGTGAACTTTTTTTCATTTTTATTTTACACGATGTTTACAGACATATTCCGTTTCATGCAATATTGTTCGAAAATATGGTTTTCGTTACGATATTTTTATTTCGTAAGAAAAGAATATACGATATAATCTTCATCAGTATTGATGTGTAATCAAGTATCAGTACAGTTTTAATCGGCATCACACGCTGTCAGACAGCAGCCCATACCATGATAGAGAACGTCGCTCTTTCTGCGCCTGCAACTGAACTTGGTTAATCTTCTCTGTGATGTTTTCACGGTTGCTAAATATAGCGTGCTTGTCTTCTCTTTCCGTCAGTCTAAATTGGTATAGATCCAACACTGGAGGACAACATTTCTGTATTGGTCGAACAAGTGTTTGGTAAGCTACTTAATTTATAAATAGGCTACACTTACTGAGGATTTTTCCAGTGCTTCTCAGTCTGACATCTGAGACGCAGCGGCTTAGCCGTGCGCACTGGGGCGCCGTGCTGCTTTGTGCACAGATTGCGCCGTAGCGGATTCGAGTCCCCCCCCCCTCCTCTTTCGGGCATTGGTGTGTGTGTGTGTGTGTGTTGTCCTTAGGTTAGTTTACCTTAGTTTAAGTAGTTTGTAAGCTACGGACTAATAACCACGCAGTTGATTCCGATAGTTTACAAACATTTGAACATTTTTGACACCTCACTTACGATAAATTTTATTTGGTCATCCAACTACTAGAAGGAACGTCGCATAGTGTAACACAGACAGTCGCAGAACTCTGTAGGCAAAGAAGTGCCGCTGAAGCACTGCTTCCGGTCCAAGCGGCCAGTTGGTAGTAACAGAAGACTGACAGGGTACGGTTGGAGAACTCGCAATTTTAATGTTGTTACTTAATTTCCTAGTCACGAAACGTGGTGCTGAAATTTCATATCACTTCTTCTGTTAATAGCTACCGTGCCGCAATTTTTCCACTAGATCACCGAAGTTTAGCACTGCTGGGCTTCCTTAGCACTTAGATGGGTCACCGTCCCGGTCTGCCGAGCGCTGTTGGCAAGCGGGTTATACTCAGCCTTTACGAGGCCAACTGAAGTGCTACTCCTGTTATGAAAACCGTCACAACGGCCTGTAACGTGTCGCTAACTACGCCCTCCTCCATACGGCATCCGTAACACCTTCAGGCGGAGGAATACATGGCGGCGGGTCGTACCCGGGCCTCTAGAGGCCTGTAGGACGGTGTTTACAGTTCTTCTGTTAATGTCAGTCTATGGTAACAACCTGTCAGTGCATTGAAATACAATAGCAGAGTCGTAATAGCATCGTTCAAACACGTTTTAAGAGTAGAAATGAATTGTAGTCAGAAGGAATTGATTATGATTATATACGCTTGCTGGGTGCGTCCTTTTATGTTTCACTAGGTTTTACTAGCGAACTTTGGACTTTTTTTATATATTCAAAACTAGACATGCGTTTTATATTTTCAGAAAATGTGTGCTACTTCTCCTTATAACACTTGTCCTTGCTTCTATGCTTTTTTAGCTGCTTGGAAGGTTGCATACTGTATAAACAAGGGGTCCATAAAGTCCGTTAGTCCCTTTACAACTTCAAAATTTTATTACCACGGCAGTTGTTGAAATTTTTCAACAAATTTCTTTTATTGTAATCACTGTTCACTAAATTTTTTATATCTACTAGAATTTTGTGTTTCAGATACCCTGTTGATGGAAGGAAGTGGACAACTTCTCATGAAAAGGCACAATGTATGTCCTGGATTATCGATACAAAATCGGATGTTCAGACTCAACGAAACTTCGCAACGAATTACGGAAGAGATCCACCATTGCGCCCTTCAATCCGTGCATGGCACAAAAAGTTAATGGAGACAGGGACAGTGTTGGATAAAGGGAAGAGCGAGTGACCAAGAACATCCGAGAAAAACATCTATTGCGCTTTAAACGTCTTTACTCGTTCACCTACGAAGTGCATATGCACTGTTGCTTGACAGTTACAACTAAATACCACGTTCAAATGTGCATAAGGTCCTCCATAAGAACCTACAGTTGTACTCTTACAAAGTGCAACAGTTAAAGACACTTGAGCCAAATGACAAGCCAAGACGGACATAGTTTGCACTCAATATGCTGGAACGCATTTCGGAAGCGAGTTTGTTTCAGTGATGAGGCAACGTTTCATGTTTATGGGTCATTTAAATAGACACAAAGTCAGAATCTGAACACCCCCATGTGAGTAGAGGCCTTCACTGGGATAAACCGAAGGCGAATGTGTGTGTGAAATCCTGTGCAACCCGAATAATTGGTCCATTTTTCTTTAAAGAGTCAACAATTACTGGGGATGTTTAACTCGACTTTCTGAGCGAATATTTGGCACCAGAATTGACTTACAACCATCTATTATTTTCTAGCAAGATGGCGCTCCACCACATTGGGGACTGCATGTTCGCCGGTTTCTCAGTGAAACATTTCCAGGCAGATAGATTAGTAGGGATGTACCAAATCCTTGGCCACCGCGTTCGCCGCATATCACTCCCTTGGACCTTTCTTGTGGTGGTATGTAAAAGATATCGTATATCAATACAGGACATTGCTAACTCGAAGCAAATGTCATAATGTCATTGCCTCCATTGATGACGCTATGCTACAGCGTATAAAGCAAGAAATCGAGTACCGTACTGATGTGCTTCATGCAACTAAAGGGGCCCCCATAGAGAGGTCTATTAAACACTGTCAAAAAACTTTTATAAACACTGATTACATTGTTAAAATATTTCAACAACTGCCCTTGCAATAAACAATTTGGAGAGAGCATTTTTACATATGCACAACTCTAAATATTGAATAACCTCACTTATTCCGTTTGTGATTTTAGTTGTAAAAGAAAACGTAATCACGGTATATTTAATTAATAAGGATGCCCGAAAGCCTTTTAGGAAAAAAGGAGAAAAAACCACCGACCAGGAACACTACACTCCAAAACGCTGTCCACTACACCACAGGTAACAACTGGTGCATGCGACCGTCCTTCTCTTACTATTAATGGTAGTTGTTAATTGATACTAATATGGCATTTTAGACACTAGATTATTTATCGTACGAAGAACGACGCGTTTTTGTTAATTCTTCAGTGTGACATTGTTTAGAAATGACAACGTACAAGTTACAATAAGAAAATCATCAAATACGCAACGTAAGATGGCGTATGCCAGAGAAAGTTCTGGAGAAGGAATGTCACGTGACATCTCTGAACGGCTTGTTTTCATTAATTCAATAGAGGGTGTCAAATCTCCGTTATTTTTGCAAATATCTCTCAATTGATACATGAAAAAACATAAGAGAGCGAAGCTGTAGAAAATTTCCCCCACTACAAATTAGGTTATTCAATTTCCGTGTCAGGTGAACGGTTCGTTTGGAATCACCATTACATTACAAACGGCTTTTTTGGGTGTTACTAACGTATTTTTTGTCCGAAAAATTTGAAACAGACATCCCAAAATCGCTGATATATTTGCAAATATCTCTGAAACGATAAGAGATATGAAAAAAAAAGTAACAGAGAAAGGTTGTAGAGAACTTCTCCTCTACAAATTCGGTTATTCATTTTCGTGTTAGATGAATTTAAACTTCGAGCTGTCAAAAGACGATCGCAAAGGCCCACATTTAGTGTTACTACCGTAACCTAAAGTAGGCCAAAATGTTTGTGTTTAGTTTGCTTTGTATGTTTCACGGTCGACCGACGTGCCGCAATGAACAGGAGCAGCGTCACTGCAACCCCGACTGGCAACAAATGTCAGCCACACCAGCATCCGTA
Source organism: Locusta migratoria (assembly GCA_026315105.1). NCBI lineage: Eukaryota > Metazoa > Arthropoda > Insecta > Orthoptera > Acrididae > Locusta > Locusta migratoria. The sequence goes on from CM048745.1 coordinate 109,152,721, forward strand.
GTTATAACAGCCGACAGCCACGAGGCGGCGGGCGTCTCTGCGCTTTCTCTATTGCGGGACATCGATCGTCTTTTTCAGAAGATTTACGAATTAGTATTAAGAGATATCTGTATTGTTAAGATCGAGTACGAGATAAGGTGTAAGCTCACATGGTGTATGAAAATAATATGAAGAAGTGTATTTTGGGAACAGTGTGTATAAATCGTATTGATGGAGAAGTATTATGTCTGACTTAAGAATTTCAGGAAAGAAGATTACAAAATTTATTTCGAGATTGAACCTATTCATGTCTTTGTGAAGACGAATGAGACTGTGGAGCCGGCCGAGGTGGCCGAGGGGAAGCCGGCCACGGTGGCCGAGGAGACAAAGGCGCTCCAGTCACGGTCTGCACGGCCACTACGCCAGAATGTCCCAACATACGGAACGTGCGTAGAACCACCCACCCTGTACAACTACCGACTACCCCTGCAGTATCGGGTGGTGAGACGTACGCAACCGTGCTCGCCAATACCTCGCCACGTCGAAAAGAGCAGTTACGGCCTCTTCCTGGACTACAACCAGCTGTGCCTGTTCCCGTTATAAATACGATTGAGAACCCAAAGCCCCCAGTCAGCAGCGTTACTGAAGCGGGTAGACAAGAGGAAACGGCCGCCGTAACGGCTATGTCCACAACGGTGGCCGAAGAGACGCGGCCCTGTCAACAACGGCAGACAGCACCGCCAACAGGTGGCGCCGCCTGTAGCGGCACAGGCCTCCGCCCAAGTACGGGAACCAGAAAACGAAATGGATACTTCAGACCCAAAGTCCACTGTTGAAAAATCCTCACAGTCTGCCAACCATTGCCACACTGGCAAGGAAACGGCAAATACCCAACGAATGGAGGTCAACTCTTCACAACAGAGGAATACTAAAGCTAAGAAGTTGCGAACGCAAACGGAAGAAGAAATTCAAGACTTAGATCGAAAACGGCAAAGAACCAAGAAGATCCTTAAAAATGGACACGCCGATCCCACGAACACCACGGAAGAAGAAAAGGAAAAGCACCGAGCGCAGACTCCCGCGCCCTCCCGACCTGAAACAACACAGGAAAAATGTTCAAATGTTTGTAGAGTCTATGGGACTTAACTACGGGGTCATCAGTCCCTAAACTTACAAACTACTTATGAACTACTCACAACTAAGGACGGCACAAACATCCATGCCCGAGGGGGGATTCGAACCCCCGACCGTAGTGGCCGTGCGGACCGTGACTGGAGCGCCTCAATCCCCTCGGCCACCGCGGCCGGCAAACAACACAGGAAGAACCGACAGATGACACACGACACCACCCACCGGATAAACCAACTCCATGGGCTGAAGACATGGAGGATTAAATCCACACAGACCCATGCAAGATTATAAAGTCGCAACCTTAAACATCAATAGGTTAGAATCCGCACGAAAAGTACAAGCTTTAAAAGATTACATTTATGCTGCGGATATCGACATACTCATGCTCCAGGAAGTTTGTACTACAAATTTAGGCAATATATATGGCTACGACGTGAATTTTAATATTGGACAAGAAAGTGGAACTGCTATATTGGTACGGCATGGCATACATTACGAAATGACAGCACTGCTTGAAAACGGCCGGGGCACCTCGTTTCAAATACAAGATATCCTTCTAATTAACATCTACGCCCCGTCAGGCACTGGAAATAGACGTATTCGAAGCCAGTTTTATCGGGACGACTTGGCCCGTCTCATTCCGAGAGCGAATTCGAACATAATTTTAGGAGGAGACTAACTGCGTCCTCCGCCGAGAGGACGAAATTCCTAACTTTAACTATTTTGACGAGCTTCATGTTTTAACGGAGAGCCTCCATATGGTAGACAGCTGGATAAACCTGAGACCGAACTCCCAAGGGTTCAACTTTGTCACAAACACATCCGCTAGCAGATTAGATCGTATCTACTGCACAACAGACCTCTCCAGATCCGTGAGAAACTGCGAAATACGGCCGGTTAGTTTTTAAGACCACTGTGCGTATCACGTATGGGTGAGACTCATGCTGCAAAAAACCTTTCTTGGACGTGGAGTCTGGCAGTTAAATCTTTCACTTCTCCAAGACGACTGTTTAAGACAGGATGTAATTGAAACATGGAACAGATGCGTTAGACTTCAAGCCAGGTACCGAGAACGCTTGGCTTGGTGGATAAACTGTGCCAAACCGCAGATCCGGAAAACCATCACACAGTACGCCAGACAAAAAACCTATTGGAGGAAGAGAACAATGGAAGTATTTTGCTCGAATTAAACGTACCAAGGCCAAACTTATATCCTTGATTAGCCCATCTGGTCAGGGCAAGATAGTATGCGCACGCAACGTAAGTGACCTCTACAATGAAGAAGCGTCAATTTACCACATCATTCGTGAATCCAAGAGTGCGAAGCAAAAAATAATAACCCACATAAAAGACGAGCAGGGCAATGTCTACTGTGACCAACGGGCGATAAAACTGTGCATTCTGAATTACTATCAACAACTCTACTCCGAATCACTGTACCAAGACACCGAAGAAGAGGATCTGTTATCCGAGGTTACAACTCAACTTACCCAAGAAGATAACGTATCTATTTTAGAAGAATTCACTGACGAAGAGTTGAAAGCACTTTTAAAGCACGCGCCACGTAACAAAGCCGCTGGAACAGATGTCTTGCCTATTGAATTTTACTTGAGCTTCTGGGACGTCATCGGTACTGAGCTTACTAAAATGTACAACGAACTCCTGTCTATTAGCGAATCACCACCAACCTTCACTCTGTTGAATTCGGATTTTAAAATATTTACACGCCTGGTCAACGACAGAACGAAGCCCACTTTTTTTAAAGTTTTAGGATCATGTAAACCCGGCCACCGGAAGAACAATGGCACACGTTTTGGCGGAATACAGGGACCTCTCCCAGTTAACATGGATTACTCGCAGTCGTCTTTTTGGATTTCAAAAAAGCTTATGACAGAATCAGCCACACGTACTTACTACATACGATGCGCAACATGGGGTACAGCGAACAGGTCGTTAGTATTATACGGAAGTCTATTGGACACACACAGTCCAAATTCAAAATAAACGGTCAGTTAACAGAAGCTGTGAAGATTAAGCGAGGGGTGCGGCAAGGATGCCCTCTCTCCTCAACACTGTACGCACTCGGCATCAAACCGCTCCTCAAGGGGTTCCACGCCAAACTACAAGATCTCCGTACTTTAAATAGCAGAACAGTATGTCATGCGTACGCGGATGATGTGAGTGTGGTCGTCAACAACCCACAAGAACTCGATATAGCACGGCAGGTTGAAGAAAGATATACTAGTGCTACTGGTTCAAAACTCAACATGGAAAAGTCTAGAATATTGATGTTAGGCCCTCAGACAAACACGGAACAACTAAGGTGGCTGCAGGAAACCAAGGAGAGGACACAACTCGGGCTGAAAATCACAGCCAATCCACTGCATATGAGCAACCTAAATTGGACGCAGAGGTTGAATAATTTGCGATTCACGATTAAGGAACACAATGTCCGATCGTTCGATCGTTTCCAGAGAGCGGACTTTGTCAACACCTACGTATTTAGTAAAGTATACCATATAGCTGCAGTGTTACCAATACCCCCTAAAATAGCGGACCGAATTTTAGCGACTGCTTGTTGGTTTATTTGGAGGGGAAACATTTTTAAATCTCCCTTTGCGACCACAACGTTATCACGCCTACAAGGAGGGCTCGGTGTGAAAAACATTCACGCCCAGTGCACGGCCATCTTCATACATGCAACAATGAAGATGTTGCAAAGCAACCTGAACACGATCACGAACCGACTTTTCGCATGTCTAGTTCCTGGCGACAAAAGGCCTCCGGTGAATGTAGGTGGAATAAATAGCAGTCTGGCCTACGTTCGCAATTATTATTTAGAATTAAGTTACATCTACGCAGACTGTAAGAGACTAACAACAAAAAACCTGTATACTGAACTTACAAAAATGGAGTCACCGCATCCAATCCAGTCGAAACACCAGGGGCTTCAGTGGAAGAACATATGGAAAAATGTTAAGAATCCCGTGCTTCCGTCTCACGTTCGAGCTGTCTGGTACGAGGTTGTCAACAACGCCATCGCTACAGCAGAAAAACATCAAACTCCGCCCGACTCCATATTGCAATGCATGTCTTCTCGTTGACTCCCTCGCGCATAAGTTCACTTGCAGGGATCAAACGGAGATATGGACCTGGACAAGGAAAAAGTTGTCTCTCATAACACGAACTAGTACCATGAATATCACGACTGCGCACATTTTGCACCCAGACTGGAAATTCTTTCTTAACTCCAAAAATAGCAGTTACGCCTGGCTCATAGGATATTATGTGTACTACAGCATCAACTATAAAAAGAAATCCTTACCTGACTTTTTACAATTGTTATCAACGGAACATCACAAGTTACTGAGGCGACTAGATACAAAGATTTGTTTCAAAGAATCCTCATTCCACTGTTATCGGCTTGAAGTGACAATACGTTAAACTACGACATGCTACGAAATGCGAAAAAAATATTAACTCATTATTTTCATACTTATTTAATATGTTTCTGTTCTACTGGAACTTATAACTGGTATCAAATAAAGCAGTGACGATAAAAAAAGTGTCACAAGTTTCACAAAAACAAGAAGGAAGATAAAAATAATTGCTTTCCGTTTACCTTAATTTAAAATCATAACGCACATGAGGGCGTTTTTCGAAAACAATCAAAGGAGAAATATTATTCAATGAAAGCCTCACAGAAGAAGGCGAAGAAAAAAACGGTCGGGGTTTCGAATCCCCCCTCGGGCATGGATATTTGTGCCGTCCTAGTTCGTAAGTAGTTCATAAGTAGTTTGTAGGTTTAGGGACTGATGACCCCGTAGTTAAGTCCCATAGACTATTGAAACATTTGATAGTGTGGAGAGTGGAGAGTGGAGCGGGCCGTTTGAGATCCGGCCCATAGGGAGTCGCGGTTTTATTCAGCCAATTATCAGACAAGCTGATAGTGGGGCAAAGGGGGATCCCAATTGGGAATAAGTGGGAGAGGCTTACCAGTTCCGGTATATGCCTTACAATCAAGGAACCTCCCGAAAAACTTGATCGGAACCGGGGGAATGGGACCAATTTAATTTACCTCCGGCAAGTTGACCGGACTTTAAATGGATTATCGGGAGAGCACGAGCGCACTCACGACAATCAAGGAACGGACGCCCGAGTTACCTTCGCAAACTCTAAGAGTTTCGTAGGCTTAACTTCAAAATATCATACGCGTATTATTTCCAAGATAGAAAGGAACCCGATAAATTATTTATTTCTTAAAATTTCGTGTCATGATCATACGCTAATGCGTCCAATATCTTTGGACTTTTTTCGGGATAGGCTAGGAAGGAAGAATTAGAAACTTCTGCCTCCTGTTAAATAAGTGATTAATATTTGTGATATTAGAATTCGAACTTATTTGGAAGTTTTAAGAAAATAACTCTTAAAGAAACTTATCTGGAAGAATTAAAGTTCATAGTCAATGTCCGAGTTACCTTCGCAAACTCGTAAAGGGGGAGCCGCACCCGTGGTCACGGTATTCTCAGCGTCGATCCTGGCTTTGATTCAGCAAGCGGTAAACTATATCGATTGTGACTTATGTATCGACCGCGAGCTACGTTGGTGTACGTAATATTTAAAATTATACTTAAGTGCTGCGAAACACTTCCCCCTGTCCCGCGAGTATACGAACTTTAGTTGTGCTTGTGAATTAAATTTGAAAACTAAATTTTGTGTTATGTGACGGGTTTGGGACTTCGTAAACTAGGTCAACGGCACGGTCCAGGTTCGTTGATAAAGTTGCCTAGCAACCTACAGTATTAACTAACTGTGAAATGATCTTAGATAGACTTTTGAAGGGAACATGAGAGTTGTGATTTTTTGAATGATCTAATGGGAAATTTCCCCGTCCCATCGCACCAGCCGCTTGGCAGCGCTGCAGAAATTCCCTGGAGGTTTGGTGTATCTCATGCCAGTCTCTTTTCTGCCGTCCTCCGCCGCGCTGCAGCCGTCTGTTGCCTGTTTTGCGGAGGCGGCGCCATCTACTCGCAGGCAAAGTTGCTCTGACAACTGGAGCGGAAACGAGACATCTCTGCTGCCGAAGAAGCTCTCGCCGAAGAGCCAGAGTAGCCGTGATAGTCTAGTGGTTAGGACATTGCGTTGTGGCCGCAAGAACCCAGGTTCGAATCCTGGTCACGGCAAAATACAGCTCTCTTTCATTTTAATTTAATTTTCGTACTGAGTTTTCCTATTCATTTAAGATTGTTGAAACAGTTCACGTAAAGGACATGAAATTATTACATTTAAGCCCTTTCTACACGGGATGTGAGAGCTTACGAGATTACCCATGATGCACCGGTCACGCTAGCCGCCTACAATGTAGACGCGTCCACTCGCACAAGATGCACGCATACGATCGCTAGTAGACGGAATAGGATGGATCCTATTCTCACGCGTATGGAAGTGGTTCGCGCATGCGCAGACGACCGATTGGGGAACCCAGCTGACAAACGAAGCCAAGCCGGGAATTTGTTTGAGAATGTGTACTTGTCTCCTGCTCGGAGGAACGTAGTTTTTCCACTCAGTCGTAAGTATTTTAGGAGGTGATACTATAGAGGAATTGCATTAAAAATTTAATATAACCTGTGTACAACTTTTATTAAATACAGGGATATAGCTGTTAATATGAAATCCAAACAAACGTAGAGCAAATGTAAATCAAGAAATTTTCACTGATTTATCCGTCGGTTCTTGGTAGTACAACATCACAGTTACTTAAAAGTAGAATTTTGTGTATGTTCTACACGTTCATTTCCACTTAGTTACCCGGTTTTTGGCTTACTAGAACATATTCAGACTTTAAACTACGTCGAACACCGGTTATTTAAATAAAAGTCAATATGGCGATCTACCAAGAACCGACGAAAGAATCAGTCAAAATATCCAAATCAGTTTTGTTGTACATACCAAGAGCTGTATCTCTATACCCAATAAAAATTGGACACACGTTATACGAAATTTTAACTGCAAATCGTCTTTATTACCATCTTCTGAAATATTTGCTATTTTTCCTGAAACATGCTGTAGTTAACAGATGTAATATTTGATTTTGGTGAGCATTAATTGAAGCTTAATCAAAGAGAAAGGTCTATGTATAGATACCTGTGCTTGTTCATCATATACATAGGCGCCTCAAACCGCAGGGGCTGGAAGTATGAAATCGCATTTTATAATGAGGACGTTAACACATGTGAGCGACGTAGTTACGCATGAACTGCACGAAAACAATTGAATACAGTTTCACAGTGGCAGTCTAAAACACAAATGTTTTAATTATCACAATATATCATACAGTTTCGAAACGTGATGTTAACGCGGCGATTCATTTGCATGACTCACCAAATGCGTACCGTTTGAACGCTTCTTTTGCAGTTCGACGGTCTATCGCAAGGGGCGCTGCAGATGACAAAGACAACCTTGTGCGTGTTGCACGTCTCGTATAGAAAGGGCTTTACACGTCAACAGCTAAAGTGCTTCTGAGGTACAAGGGCCGATTCTTTCTTAAACACCCATATTATTACGCGGTGTAGCCTCTAAGGGTGGTAGTCGTGGCGCTGATTCTTCCCTAGAGACGGCAAATACTGTCTTGGGATGAATTATTCGAGTCCTGATCAACCTGTTCACGTGGTTCTGTTACATAGGTGAATATTATAAACTTTAGCTACGCTTCTTGAATATGTCTACTTAGATTACCTGTCAAGATAGGTGTTCTGCTCAGGTAGAAGTCTGCACTGTAGTAACTTCGTTTGTTATCAGCAAATTTACGTACTGCATGCCTTTAGCTATAATATACGATTTTGGTGCCGCATACACTTTTAAGACCTTTCGACATACGCAAGATGAGGTTGTATACTTCTGACTTTGTATCTGCTTCCTAATTTGTTTTATCTCTCATGGCACATTAGTTGTTCTTTGCTATGCGACTTTTTATTTTCTTTATTTTTTATTTTATGATACAGTAGTTCCACATTTGCTAAGTAACCACTAACAGTACTAACAATTACGTTGCATGTTTCCTTCCTTAGATTATATGATTCATGTGGTATACTTTGAGCTTCCTAGCTTATTGGATTTAAGTACCTCTCCCAACAAGCATTATTGTCTTAATAATAAAATACGACTATAATTCACTTCGTCAGCTTAGGAAATCAAAATATCACTAGTGTAAATTAAAAAATATTAAATAAAAAACTGCATGTTAAAGTTGACTATGCTTCTACATATTTTTTGTGTTTTTAAATAGCGCTTTCATACCTGTATTGTATTTTCGGTGTGTTACTGTACATTACTTTTATATTTTTTTAAAAGTATTTTTGCCTTAGTTACTAAAGTAAGTTTATATTTCATTCACAAGGGCCTGAAGATGGCATAATGGAATGTCGAAACTGGTAGCTAAGGAATAAATGTTTCCTTAAAAAATGCGGCTGTTGCTAAATTATTTCCTTTGTAAACTTGACCAGACGCAGTTCAAAAATGTTCAAATGTTTGTTAAGCTTAAGGGACTTAACTACGGGGTCATCAGTCCCTAAACTTACGAACTACTTATGAACTAGCTAACACTAAAGACGGCACAAATATCCATGCCCGAGGGGGGGGGGGGGATTCGAACCCCCGACCGTAATGGCCGTGCAGACCGTGACTGACGCGCCTCAGTCTTTTTTTTTTTTCGTTAAAAAAACTTGAAAAAATCTAGGAATAAACAGCAATATCCATTGCAAAACCGAAACAAAAGGTTCTTCTTTAAAATGTAAGTGAAACTGTTGCTTCTTTAAATGGCGACAGTAGCAGTAATTACAGTTCCAAGACAAAAAAGTTTATCCTATTCCAGCCTTTTCAAAAGCTATATTTAGCATGTTGCTAAACTGTTTTTTCTCATCAATAGTGCGTATGATTCTCCATCTCGCAGTGTTCATGTACGATTGAAAACTTATGGGATTGTCTTCTGCAGGTTCGTGGAATATATAGTTTACATAATTACCGAGAAGTCACAATTGTATTGTTCTTTGTTTTCGGGTAATAACTTCTTTCCGGCCACATCATAATTTCTGAAGTGTAACTAGTTTCGGAGGTTCTTGATAGTAATGCTATTCGTTTCCTCACCCACTTCCAGTTATCGATATGTCCGCTACAAGCGAATCTATGGATTATGATGTCCAGTAGTCCACATTTTCTGCACTTGTCTGTATCACTTTTTCCGATGCGATGTAGCTTTTCATTCGTTGCTATCGTCTGGTTGACGACTTTGTACCAGGAGGACGCAACCTCTGACGTGTGGATTTTAAGGCTGATGTTTTTCCACACTGTCAACCAGTTTCTATGTGGAAACTTTAGCATAATACTGTTTGGCATATCTTTCTGCTGCCATATCTGTAGGATTTAGGTTGTAGTTAAAGTCGTGGATGGTACATGACTTTCTTTTAAGTAACTATTCTCCAGGTAAAACAGACTGGTATGTTTCAGACAGAAGTTATGATTGCTGATATCTATCGGCGGATTCATGCTCTTTGGCTGCAGTATTTTAAAGAGTTTTTTGTAATATTACTGTGGTTGCCATGTATTAATCTTTCTGTTCGTCTAAGGTATAAAGCAGTTGCCTTCCTATGAATATCAGTGAGTGCGAGTCCTCCAGTCAATCTTGGTTTTGTTAATGTTCCGGGTGTGAGCTTAGAAATGTTTCCTCTCCACACGAACCTGGCTGCTAACTGCGTTACTTTATTTGCCAGTACTTTTGGAATCGGGAAAATCTGAGCCACATAGTATGCCTTGTACAATAGATAGGTGTTGACAATCCTCACGGCTCCAATAAGGTTTAGGTTGCTTCTAAAGTAGTCCCTTGCATTTTGTTAACTGTCGGTCTCCAGTTCAGGGCCGCCATTTTTATTGGACATTTATCAACGATCACTAAAGTTTTGTGTTGTTCGACTGTTTGTGCCCATGGCACGGCTACGTCGACGAACCCTCTGATATTTACTAATTTACACTTTCCCGTGTTAATTTTTGCACCTGAAACTGCACAGTAGGTTTCAAAATCTTCTTTTAGGCTTGTGACCTCATCTACTGTTCTTAGCAGCACTCCCACGTCATCAGCATACGCCCCTGTAGTGAATTTAACACCCGAAAGTTGTAACCCAGGGAGTTTCGTGGTAACCCTTTTGAGTATTGGCTCCAAGGAGAGCACATACAGCAGCATAGAGAGGACTGCCCTGTGGGACCCCCCGTTCAATGTTTATAGCCCCAGTTAATTGCCCATTGACAGCTATTTTAGTCGTTATCCCTGTAATCAAATTTCGTACTACTTTTAAAACTCTTTCTTCCAGGCCTACTTCCTTCATTACTTTTTTCAGGCATTGGTGATTTACTCGATCAAACGCTTTATTAAAATCTATAAAAAATAGTGTACACTTTATATTTGTAACGGGGGCTATGGATATGACATCTCTGTAGGCAGAAATTGTGTTCATGACAGTTCGTGCAGGGAAACAGAATTGGTGTTTTCCAATAAATTTACTTATGGGAAGACTAATTTTACTGGTAACTGCTCGGGCGATGGTTTTATAATCAAAATTCAGCAAAGTAATAGGCCTGAAGTTGTCGATGCATTTTCGTCCCTTTTTTTTTTGGAATTAAAACAATTTTCCATTCCTTAAACTCTTTAGGAACTACGTCACCTTTTAGTATTTCGTTTAGAATATCCGTAAAAGTTGGTCCTATAAGGTGCCAAAATTTACAATAAAATTCTTTTGGCAACCCATCAGGTCCAGGGGATTTGTTGGGCAGCGACCTTGAAATGAGATATAAAACTTCACGTTCTGTAAACGCAGTTAATATGTCACTGTTATCATCAGAATTAATTTCCGGAGTAAGTACTTGAAAAAATTCAACTACATCTCTCCTCGGCCACCGCGGCCGGCCAGACGCAGTCCCAGTTGCGCTATCAATGATGGAGGCAATACGGTTCTGTGTTGTGGACTGACGAGTCGTACGTGTCAGTTTCCGTCCCATCGCATTCCACACATGGTCGACTGGTGATAAGACCGCAGATGGTGCTGGTCAAGGAACTGGCTGCCCGCCTTGGATAGCACATTGAGTTACACTCGCAGTGTGTGCACGATCACTATCCTGTTCGAACCAAGCCCTCACAATCCCGTAAGCGCCGACTGCGAATAGCGGACAAATTGAAGAGCGCCTCGGCGACCATTGTGGTGGCAAACTTCCGCGACAACTTTAAATCTGCGTAAGACTCTTGATTAGAGAGAGTATTCATTTGAATTAAGTCGCGAAAACTATGTCTTATTGAAATATATAACTATAAAACAGCTTCCGATTCTTTGAATGTGCAGCGACTATCGGTTGTGTGTAAATTTATTACGCATACGGTGTAGAAATTGGCCAACAGCGTTTCCTCTTCCTAACGAAACCGAACTATATCATTTAGTTGTTTAGCGTTGTAAGTGCATCATATGTTCTGAATTTATCGTCAGGCACGATTTTTGCCACTTTCTCAGTATATTACAAACTTGTGAAACTTTTGTGCAAACATTAAACTTTACGTGTTTGCTTTAGCGCTGTAGCCGGTCGCAGTGGCCGAGGGGACTGCGGCGCGCCAGTCACGGCCTGCACGGCCACTACGGTCGGGGGTTCGAATGCCCCCTCGGGCATGGATATTTGCGGCGTCCTTAGTGTTAGCTAGTTCGTAAGTAGTTTGTAAGTTTAGGGACTGATGACACCGTAGTTAAGTCCCATAAGCTATACAAACATTTGAATTTTTTTAGTGCTGTATTCTCTAATATTTAGATATTTCATAGCATCGAAAAATGAAACAGGGCTGCCTGAAACAGCTAATGTTAAAAATTGACTGTGAACGTGAAATATGCCATCAGATACATAAATGAAAAATACCGTCTTTACCTTGTGAATGCAGCAACCAGTCACTACCAATTTTTTTTCAGAACACGAACTATGCCATAACTTTTCTTTTCTTATCTAATGCATCTAACATTACCATTAGGGTTGTCGTTGTGGTCTTCGGAGACTGGTTTGATGCAGCTCTCCACAATACCCTATCCTGAGCAAGCCTCTTCATCTCCACATAAGAACGGCAACCTACATCTGTCTGAATCTGCGTACTGTATCCATCTCTTGTTCTTCCTCTGTTGGTTTTGCCCCACACACTTCCCTCCAAAGCGAAATTCACTATTCCTTGATGTCTAAGAATGTGTCTTACCAATCTATCCCTTCTTTTAGTCAAGGTATGCCAGAAATTTCTTTTCTCCCCAATTCTGTTCAGTACCTCATTAGTTACTCGATCCACCCACCTAATCTTCAGCATACTTCTGTAGCACCATATTTCAAAAGCCTCAATCCTCTTCCTGTCCGCACTGTTTATCGTCCATGTCTCACTCCCATACAAGGCAACACACCATATCTAGCAAAAATATTAGCATTTTTAATTCTGAAAGCCAAATACCTTACAGTAGCGTGCACTACTCAAAAGTTAACAACTACTGTCAAAATTCTACTACACAAAGCGCATCCATTGTGGCTATGTGTCATTCATATACATTCCAGTTGTTATAACTATATGTAAAGCAGATTACCGTTAAATTCGGTGTCATAAGTTGCTAATATTAATTTCATAAACAGAAATTCGAATTGCAGTGAGGCAACTAATCTCCTGACCCCAGTAGTTATTTTAAACAATCATAAAATGAAACTATTTGTTTTCTTGTCCACCAGTACTGCCTAAAGTAGCTCGTTTAGAAGAGCTGCCAGTATTGTAAAAAAACTTATAGATTTCATTCAATCCTATATTGTCTTGAATAACAACCTGTTAAGCAAGACTATCTCCGAACACAAGTAGTAGGGCTACTTGTATTCCGAGAAATATAAATGGGAAGACAGTATTCGTTCTTTTTATTCCTTTCTTAAATTTATTTATGCGTGTAATCGCTGAGCAGCTCTTCACCATCGTGCTTCATGTACACTGCAATAGTCAAACAATACAGACGTGACTATCAACTGTATATATATACACCGCAGTAGCTATTTAATATAGATTTATCTGCTAACAACACTCGTACTTATCTGACGCTTGCCACTACCATGGCGGCTGGCCGAATGTTCAAATTATCCCGCGACAGCAGCGCCGTTAGGAAGTCTAGTTATTTTTACAAGGTCTTTGGTTCGAACATCACCGTCCTGTTGCAAGAGTGGCTCTCACAAAAACCTGACGTACTGAGCGCAACTCAGTCGAAAAACACCAAAAGTGAATTTTGTGTCCCTGCTTCGTCGCCGCTTGTGTGTCTCCTTTCCGTCGTAGGTGTCTGTGGCCGAGTGGAATGAGACCGACACAGGAATAAAGATAGCACGCTGGTGCAGGTACGGAAGGGAGCAGCCAGAAACTAGAAACACTAGAGTAAATTAGAACGATATATATATATTGAACAGAATTTATACAATACTTAACTTTTACAGAGATCAGTACTGCAGAATGCTGATACATAGTTGAGCTAGAGGCCTGCCTAGTGCCTAACTGATAGCCAAGTCTTCACTGGTGCCTATCGGATTCCGAAGTCTTCACTGGTCCCTATCTCAGTTCCAAGTGAACGATGTCGTTCAGTGGTGGCCACGAGCGGAGTTGCAGCAGAGGGCGCTCGTGTTTGACGTCGTAAGAACGCCGCGCCGTGCGTGCATGGCGGCGCGCGGCGAAAGTAGGTGGCGCGCACTTTGGACTTGTGCGACACCACAGTGAAAGACAGTTATAGCTTGTCAACCCAGACCACGAGGTCATAGGTGGAGCCAGGGAGGCTTTGATGAAAGCGCTGTACGAGACAGCTCTCGCCGAGTACACGCGGTACCCGAGAATGACCACCACTGGCGCTGCTTCCATCGATGAAGAGCACGTTCCTAGTGCTCCGCTGACAGCACCAAGCGCACGGCACTGCTGTGGCGGCAGTGGGTGACGGGCTAGAGGTGAGCTAGTCGCACTCCTAGAGGCCGGATGGAAACAGTTGACATGGGCTCACAAACCCTCTTGTCTGTGTTGTACCCTACGATCTTCACTTACTACACGAAAATCGTGGTTGACGTCTGTTCTGCGTGGACGTCCAGAAAGCCGTGTGCGCGTGTAAGAATGTTCACGTGATTATTTGCATATTTGCACAACTGACGGAGCACGCCCAACTATTGTGGCAGTTCTCCGAGCAAGGCTATCCGCCTCTTAGAAGTAGTCTTGTGTAGTTCGCGAACGAAATAGTGTGCAGATCGATAGTGGTTGAACTTCAATTGCTCTATGTCAATTTCAAGGTTCCGTGAACACCTAAAGCCAATGTACTAAATCCGGGTTGGTAGCACTGGTGTTTGTGATTAGTATTCTCCTTTAGTTGTCTTCCCAACCTTCGTCTCACTCATACGAATTCTCTTTCTTTAAACTGGAAAATATCCTCCGCTATAACGTGCGTATCTTAACCCAACCAAGAACTGACAAGTGTCGTTCGTCAGAGTAGTTCAACGTGAAGAAAGATTGTGCTGTTTGCAAAAATTTCAAAGTGATGTATTTCTCTCTTAGAATTGTATTAATGACAGACAAGGATAGCTCTCATATACGAAACTCTAAAGAAAGCTTTTCAGATGGAAACGTTGTTTCAAGAAATTCTTCTATATCTTCTAAGTAAACTTGCTGCAACTGTTTAGTAGTGTTGCAGACTTCATTAGGATAACCTTTGTGAAATTAGTTGACACAAAGGTGCTTATTTAACTCTTCTGATAATTTGTGCAATATAATTAAATACTTAGTTCAGTAAGCGCCACATAAAGTCTGAGCACCACAATGTCAGAATCTGAGTCAAAGAACTTCTTTCGTCTCTTCACATGTTTTTATTTAGTTTCCTTGATTCATACAAGTTGTGTAGTCTCCAGTTCTTTTTCCTACTTTTTATGCGCTTCAAAAGATGTTTTCTATGAAAGTTCATAAGGAAGTAAAAAGTTTTATTATAGAAAATTCTCCTGACTGCAATGTCGTATTCACAGGAACATTCCTAAATACTCTCCCTCCTCCACATGTAGACCTGAAAGTGAATTTTCAGAGTTAAGCTTCTGCAATATTCTGTTGCACCTTACTGAATCACACCTTTTTCGGTTTTGTCTTCAGAATTGCCCTTAATAATTTTACTGATGTATCACAATTAATCACCTAAGATGACGGTCTTTTAATGCAAGACAATTTAAATTCAAGTTTCCATCATCAAAAAGTGACTATAGAATTCTCCAGGTACTGTAGATGCAGGAAAAAGAAGTGAATTGTTCGTTGCAGTCCAATATATGTTGTAGCTATTTTATAGCATGTAACAACTTCGTCTAGCCATATTAAGGGAATCAGTGGAACAAAAGATGAAATGTGCCAAGTGACTGGTTCGATTCGGGACTGTAGGGCACATCAAATTCAACAAATTCTTTTTAAACAAATCCTCGCTAACTTTAGAAAGTCGCAGTTCTATCATGAGTAATTCCATTTTCTGTAATGCAATCTCATGTTTATTTATTATTATTTCTTTCATCGATTTCCCCAAAGAATTGATCTTCGTCAACGTCCCCCTACGCCCAACTTTCGTTGACTTGTTGCGGAATTGTTCAGATGTTGGGCACCAAGCTTTACACCATAGTTTTCGTTACACTGTGAATCATTCAAGTTCTCAGGAGATGCAGAACTTGCAGCTACAGTTTCTAGTCCTTCATTATCGAGGAAATCTAATATATAAAGCAGAGTGTCCGTATATTTGTACGTGTTGCATACAAACCTACAGTTTTGTTTCAATCTTTATGAAATTTTGTACACGTAAGCATAAATCCATGAGGACGGTCGCCGTAAGTGTAAGAATTACATACAATATATAGTTCACAAGATATGACGTCATAATGAGATGCGCGAAAAACTGCTGCATTTTGCGACAATGCTGCTTATTTTCTTCTAAACCATTGGACCGATTTCGACCAAATTTGGTACACATTCCTTACCGCGAGGTAACAATTGCTGCATGGTTAAGAATCACATACGGCACATGGTTCAAACGTCACTACGTCATAACCAATAGAAATCGCAAAAAATGCCATATAATGCGGAGAGACTTTCGAAATACACTGTATGAGAATGACAGTACTTAGCGACTTGCAAGAAACTTTAAACATAATTTCAAACCTTTATTAAACTTTTACTCGCTGGCAACCATAGTAAAATGAAAGGAAGAAAGTTTCTCGCTTACTACTTTTCCGCTGTTTATGGAGTAAAACTACGGCTCTCGGTATGACGTTACAATTTATAATTTGAACACTACAAATTGTAGCGACAGGAAATTTTGCAGACAGTATACACATATATAGTTGAATGTAGCTTATAAATAGTATCACAGTACGACCCGTAATTCATGAGATATGAGCACTTAAACAGTAACGTTCATGGAAAACTGTCCCATCATGCAGCAAGTTTTAATCTATTACTTCTTTACTCCTAATTGTATTCCTACATCAGCCCTTATACAAATGAATACATACCTGAAAAATGGCAGGAATAGATAAATAAATAAATAAATAAATACCCGGGCAACGCCGGGTTTTCAACTAGTATATATTAAAAAGAAAGGTTACTGCGAAGAAATCTTGAATAAATGACTACACACTTCCACTGGTCAAAAGAAAGATGTGACTGTTCAGGGATTGACAGGAATACAGCAAAACAGAACCTCTTAGAACTGAAATTAATAAGAAATGCAGAGAAGCCAAGGGAAATGGGCGAGCAGAAAAATGTGAACAAATGTAAACGTAAATAAGGCCGCTATCGATGGGGTAAGACTACAAGTAACGGCCAGATAGTGCTATTTTACATGCTAAGGTATCGTGGCGCCAATTTCCTACACTCGTCCATCGATGACTTGTTTACGACATCTGTTCTCGGCGGAGCTTGCGAGAAATCAACCAGGACGTCACCTCGCTCCAGGTGACAGCATCCAAGATACCGAGGAGGAGCTGCAGCAGATGGCCGCTAAACCGAACACAATACCTTTTTATCAGACAACTACACGACCCGGTGAACTTCGTATCACTTACCTCTTAATATAAACCATATTAATTTAAATCATATGTATTTTAGACCCAGTAGCTTTATAAAGGCATCAGATAGTCTACGTATCGGCTCGATAATGGGCGGAAAAAGTCGGCAAATCGCGCACACATATACAGGATAATGTTCATGTCACATTTGCGGAAGTTGAGGGAAGGTTAAAGCGGTGATAAACGCACAGCAATTCATTTTCATCTTTGACAGTTCATATACGGGTTCAAATCGTGTAAAGCAAAGTTTACTCTTTCAAAGTATGTTTCTGAACGCACCCAACACAACAACCAAGTCATTATTTTACATGTTTTAAATATAAATTTTCCTCGCAAATTTTCCGTATTTTATCACCGTTTAAACCTACCCTGAACTTCCGCGAATGTGACACGAACATTATCCTGGACATGTGTGCGTGATTTGCCCACTCTTTCCGCCCACTATCGAGCCGATACGAAAACTATCTGATGATGCCTTTACAAAGCTACTGGGTCTAAAATACACATGATTTAAATTAATGTTTATATTAAGAGGTAAGTGATACGAAGTTCACCGGGCCATCTAGTCTACCCGGCAATGCTTCGCAATTGCTAATATGTATGTACTCTTGTTTGAACGTCAAATGTGCAAAGTTTTATCACAATCGTACGAATGATATTGATATCCCAACGAAAACAGCTCTTTCAGTTTTCCACAAATTTTCCTATTTTCTGGCCAACTATTCCAAGCTTTTACTTCATTCAAACCTTCCTCTCGTTTGAACTTCGAATGTGCAAAATTTTATTGCAATTAGATGAAGGGTATTGATATTTCATCGAAAAATCTCTATTTTTTCTAAATTTTCCAATTTCCCGAGAAGTTTTTTCTAATTTTTATTTCATAAGAACGTTACTCTTGCTTTGAACGACAAATACGTAAAACCTTATCGCAATCAGAAGAATGATATTGATATCCCATTGCGGAAAGAACTTTCAGTTTCTCGCGAAATTTCAAATTTTCCGGGTAACTTTCCCAAATTTTTTGTTCATCAGTACATTCATCTTTCGCTGAACGTCAAATGATCAAAATTAACGGTTCTCAACTTATAGCGTTGAGTATATTTAGAAACACATTGAAAAAGGAACTTTGTTCGAATTTTGTGAATTTTCCTTCTAAGTGTTCCTATTATTATTTTTTTTTTTTACTGAAAACTTTTCCAAGACCTTAATGAACAAAAAAAAATTACTCCTCTCCGTACAAACCTTGTCCTGTCAAGCCGTACTCAAGTGATGCTCTTACAACCATGTGGCAATTGATTTTTATTCAAAGAAAAAACCGCTTTCGGTTTTTCCAAAATTTTCCTACTTTCCGTGCGACTTTTCCGAATTTTTATTTCATGCTATCCATGAACATTAAATGTACAAAATTTTATCGGGATTGGACGAACGGTATTGATAGCTCACTGGAACAAGCTATTTCAGTATTTCCCGATTTTCCTCTTTTCCGGACGACTTTTCCATATTTTATCAACGTTTAAATCTTCCCTGGACCTACACGAATATTTCAAGAGTAAAATTAGCCAAATCGGTTCAGCTGTTCTCGAGTTTCGAGTTTTAGCGAGAATAACGAACAGCAATTTATTTTTTATACATATTGATTACTCACTACTTCACGGCACGTTTTCAGGCCAGAGGAGGTCAACCGAAATGCTGGCAGGTAGGCTATGAATAACATAGTTTTGGAACGCATTCTTTTACTGCTGAGTTTATTCCACTTTTGTTGACAGTAAGACAAAATCCTGCCTGTAAGTGACAACATTTTGAGAGGACACAAGACGCTGCCGTGATAGTCTGGCGACGTGCCCGGTTGCTATGCTATCGAGACGCCACCTACCCGCAAGCGAAGTTTCTGCGCCAACTGGAGCGGAAAGCAGCCTTTTTCTGCTTCCAAAGGAGCCTCTGCAGAAGAGCTGCAGTAGCCGTGATAGTCTAATGGTCAGGACATTGCGTTGTGACCGCAAGAACCCAGGTTCGAATCCTGGTCACAGCAAACAAGTGCTCATTTTCATTTTTTTAAAATTGTTTACAATAAAACGCTCACATTTATCAACACAACAGACATGCGATTAACAGTTTGTCATACTACTCACGTATGTAATTTTACTTCGGTTCCCCAAATCGTTTTAGGCGAATGCAAGGCAGCGCTCATGGCGAATCCTCATTCACTCTTGTACAGCTGATCTATCACAAAAGCTACATCATATTGTCGGGGAGATACAAAACTAGTAGGAAAGGAGATTTTTGAAGTAAGGCCATAAATACTGACAATTTTGTGGTGCAGCACAAAACGTTCAGAAATTGAAAATAATTTATTTCAGTAACGAAATAATTACAACTGAACGATTTGTGTCACACTGATGCCAGATTCATGACCGAACAGAAACATCCTAAAATCACTTAACAAAAGTAAGTCTCCTGGTCCCGATTGTATACCAATTAGGTTCCTTTCAGAGTATACTGATGCAATAGCCCCATTCCTAGCTGTCATATACAACCGCTCGTTCAGCAAACATTCCGTACCCAAAGACTGGAAAGCTCCAATATTCAAGAAAGGCAATATGAGTGATCCACAGAATTACATGCCTATATTATTCACATCGGTTTGTGCAGAATTTTAGAACATATACTTTCCTCAAATATTATGAACTACCTCGAAGAGAACGACCTATTGTCCCATAGACAACACGGATTCAGAAGTATCGTTCCTGTGAAACACAGCTAGATCTTTACCCACATGATGTGATGAGCGCTAGCGACAAGGGATGTCAAATAGATTCCGTATTTCTTCATATACGAAAGGCTTATCTCAAGCGTTTTGTAAACAAATTGTGTGCTTATGGAATATAGTCCTAGTTGTGCAACTGGATTCGTTATTTCCTGTCAAAATGTCGATTCAGCTTCATCTCTCAGCTATTCGACTACTGATCGAAATATATAACTGTCCTTTGTAAGATGTTAAATAAGTTCTCTTTTTTCAGAAAACCTTTCCTACCCATTGCCATTCTGAATTGTATATCGTTCGGACTGCTACCATTTTAGGTTATTTTACTGCCCAAGTAACAAAACTCATGTATCACCTTTATTATTTAGTTACCTAATCTAATTCCTTCAGCATCGCCTAAATTTCTTATGCTACGTTCCAAATTTTTTTATCAGTGTGTGTACCCTGTGAAGTGTAAATTGGGGCAAACAATGCGTGACAGGTGTTACACAATATTGAATTAGCGTCATTATCACGTGAAATACATGAAGATGAAAGAGGCATTTTAAACGATATCTTAGCTTTGACTTGAAGATGTCCTGTTTTCTAAGCGATTGCCCTGACTCCAACACCACTTCTTTTTTTCAGGTAGATCGGTGCTTTGCGGTCGTTTGTTCATGTTCGTTCAGTATTTGGCTCAGCTTTCTTATTACAGAACGCATTCAGCCCGCCGACCGGGCGCGCTTAGCCGGCATTATTTAGTATCGTCCCCAGTAGTTAGTTGGCTAGTTAGGAAAGTATGTCCTTCAGCAATCAAACACTTTACTAAGCCACTGTGACTACGCACGACTGTGGACACAGCGATCACCACAGCTGCACGGATTACTCAAGTATGCCAATCGTCAGATACAAGTTCTCAACTTTACCCTGCCCACTATTAGTATTGTAAACTGATACCTGTTAGAGTAAGGGTCTCCGCACTGATAAAAGGCCGTCATCGGCATATTGTGTAAGTTTATATATATATATATATATATATATATATATATATATATATATATATATATATATATATGAGTGCCTGTTTTTCGGACATTATTTCTCAAATAGGACAAAGAAGCTGCTGGAGTTTGAATTCATCCTCTTGCCCTTCGGTAGGGAAATGGAACTATAGAGCGGGAGACTCAGGAATGGTCAATGGCATGAGGATGCAGAAGGCAGTCGAAACCACTGCATTAAAGACACACAATGTGCACCCAGAAGACATATCGCCTGTAAATGAAAAGATGTATATCAATGTCTCCACTAGCAATTTCTTATTAGTCTTCCATTCGGATCTCTGGGAACGGAATACCAAGTGGAAGTGACTATGGGAAGAAAATTGAAACACTATCGAATTACATTTTATAAAGGTAACATTTTACAAGTAGGACAATGAAATGCCTCGCGGGAATAGTGAAGAGGGTCAGGTGCTTTGTCAGGGACAGCGAGGCTGCTCCTGCCTGAAGTTAGAGTCCTCCCTGGTTAGGTGTGTTTTACTTAGGTTAGTTTAAGATAGTGTAAGTAGTTTGTAAGCATAAGGATTGATGACCACAGTAGTTTGGTCCTATAGATTAAAAAATGTGTATGAAATGACAGAAGTTTGAACGAACTAGGGAATTTATAAAATCTCGAAGGAATAATGCGAAGACCTAAGTTAAATATAGTGACCATCAGTGCAGTCAAACAGAAAATAAAGTAGAAAATGGCATAAAAGAGGGATTCCGCGCGGCAAAGTAGGGGTAGAGTCAGCTACGGTGAACTGTTCATTTGGTTATTGTCATCCATGTCGCCAGCAAACCATGGACGGAAACGACAGTTCTAGTGAAAATATGGTTGTCACACAATATATAAGGAGAATGTTGGTGAGTAAAGAGAAACGGCTCTCCATTATGTGAAGGGGGAGCCGATTGGGATTATTTGCATATGTAAAATTTTGCAGGTGGTAATAGTGAATCTCTGATGAATCATGACGTGATGTTATACTTGAAAAAACCTGAGGACACGCATAGGGTCCAGTTGGGTACACAGGTCTCTATATCCGATCTGTTGCAGTGAAATTGAGGAGCTGGTATACTCTGAACACAATTTAGTAATAATGAGCAGTAGGTGAACTTCACAGTTTATCCCTGAAGATCAGTGTGCAAGGAATTGGGATAGGAAGGTAGTCATAAATTGACGGTGTTATGTATAACTAGACCAAGCGCCAAAATGTCATAAGCGAGAGCCGGCCGCGGTGGCCGAGGGGACTGAGGCGCTCCACTCACGGTCTGCACGGCCACTACGGTCGGGGGTTCGAATCCCCCCCTCGGGCATGGATATTTGTGCCGTCCTAGTTCGTAAGTAGTTTGTAAGTTTAGGGACTGATGACTCCGTAGTTAAGTCCCATAAGCTTAACAAACATTTCAACATTTTTTCATAAGCGGGATAGTGGCGTCCAAAGTTATCGTTCCCTTAAAAATGTATGTATTGGTGAAGTTTCCAATTTTTTTGTACAGACGAAGGGTTATTATTGTTTTACTTATTAGTGGAAGATCGTCGTAATTAAAAGCTAAACAACACGAAAAAATAACAAATTATACTACTAATGCTTAATTGCTGCTTCTGCAGTTCTGTTACGCATCAGTGGACTAAAAGACTTGAACGTCCTTTGCTCTCATTAAGCGTAACTGAACTGTGCATTAGGCCTGTTATAAAAATAAAGCCTTAGAAAGCCATATTCGTTTCAGATCTTGGAACAACGTAATGAGGTCATGTTACTGAAAACGAAGCTTAAATAAAGAACAAATTATATTTTGTAAGCTAAGCGTTGTGAAAAACATGCAGAATGTATTAATACTGAAGTTCCTGTATCGTTTTGTATCACTGACATTAGTTATGAAGTTGTACCAATGAAAACAACATTACAGACACTTCATGGATCCTCTATGAATGTCTATGACAGCACTACATACATTTTAAATGGAAGTAAGTGTAACCATATGTACATCAAAATGGGCCTACTGTACAAACTCAGTAAAATGAAGCATATTTAAACTTAAACAAAACAAAATTATAGGTAGTTGTCATTATTCGCCTTCAATTTCGAAGTCAAAGTGTCAATTGAAACTATCGATGTCGTCTTCCACACTCGGATCACTTAGAAACGACCGGTACATTAGTCTCGCATTTTTCGGCCTAGGCGGCAGAAGAGATTTCAAGTCTGCCAGTCTCTCTTTAGAAATCAGTTTTCCTCCTGGCCACAGTGGTATTAAGTGTTCACTCAGTTTCAACGGGTTAGAAGAAGGTCACTCTCTTCTTTCCTTTTTCTGAATGTATATTTCAGCTGTAGCCTCCTGGTCAAAGTCGCTTTTCATAAAAATACTTAGAGGTTTGTTCTTTCTCATTCCAATTTCTCTAGTCTTCAGCCAATTTATTTTGTGGTCTTTGGTGTCACATTTGCGGTTTGTTATTTGTTTTCCCAGCATTTGCGTTGCAACGAAGTTTCTCTTTTCGTCTCTGAACCACCAAAGCGTTCCGTTCACGACATACTTTCATTATATTCGTAATATCATCGACGGTGTACAACCTTTGTTGTAGCTGCAGTGCACACTATCTCCAAAATCACTGTCACTGGAAAAAGCTGTGCCCTGGGAGAACATTGCGCAAAGTAATCTTTTCCAACGTTAGATGACTTTCCAAAACCGTTTCAAGTAACAACACTATTTTTATGTTACGAATTTGGCCTCTCGTCGTTGTGTACGCGGCTACTTCCAGATCTGCAGTACTCGCCTTCATTACAAGTTACATCATCGATTTGCTTACCCACTACTGTATTACAGAATTGTTACGGTTATTTGCATTCAGTGAAGAATTCCTGGTTGGAATGTCCGTGCTGGAAGATGCATATTCACTCTAAAAAGAAAAGACCGGAATGTTTACGACATTGTGTTTATGTCCTTATGAAGTAGTTTTGCAGTTAACCTCGAAAGATAACTGACGACTTCCTACCTTTGGAGCACCAGATCCATTCGACATACTTGTTGCACTTGTAGCAGTACGTTGTCTACTTAATTTGAACGTGTCAGTTATCGCGCCTGTTAACCATAAGCTTCACGGCATTTCAACACAAACCCTAGTATTACGTCCGTAAACACTACACAGTTCACAGAGCAAGGTAACAAGGTGTTTTGCTATATCGGTGCACACAGCCGGTGTTTTGAACCAACGCTGCCGCAAGTTCCGTTTAACATCACTGCACTAAAGACCGGCAGGCGGCGCTTGGTCTCCTGTTGCACAACTACAGTTTGGTTTTGTGGCATATGGACTTGTGACGCAAAATTGAAAATCAACGATAGGCGAAGTGGCACTTAGTATTTTTTAATATCTCATGGCAACCGTTGCTACGACAAGGACGGTGATTTTTATCCAAATAGATTATGATGTTTCTCAATAGAATTCGCACAAATCAGAAGATATCAATAAATGGCACTAGGTCTAGTGATGCAGAACACCGTCCAAATAATCACACACGGTTGAAGTTCGCTAAAGGATGTGGATATTGGAATGAAGAATGTAGAATATGGAGTTCAGTTGAAGACGATTGGAAAGCTCCAAATAGAGTACACGTGGGCCAAAAGGAAAGTATCCGGGAAGAAATGTTGGGTAACAAAATATTTTAAAGGATTGACGAGAGTTGGTAGTACTAAAATGTTCAGGAAGCGACAGGAATACATATCCATTAGGAATGAAATTGATAGAGTGTGCATGTAAGGCAGGCTAAATAAACGCAGGAAAAATGCGAAAAAATCTAAACGTAAATAATGCCGGGAGCGATAGCGTATTGGCAACAAAATATTGACAGTGTTAGTTTCTACAGTAGTTCACAGATGACGTATATATTTACAGATTGTGTGGTGTTCAGCAAAGCCTTCTGGGTATTCTAGAAGCTGTTTTGCTGAGGTGGGCAGCAAGATTCCGCTATTTGGCCCCGGTAGAGCATGTGAGGCAAAAGCTTGGAGGTCAACTCGGTTCATTTGATAGAATCCAAGATATTAAGAACCAGTTGCAGAATATGTAGCCTAGGCTGCAGTAGCTGAATGACACTCATCGAAATCACGACATATTATCAGGGCAATGGAGGCAAACTGTCATACTGGTAAGTGGAGTTTGTAAACCCTGAAATAATATCACAAACACTCCTCTAGCCGCGGTGGAGTGGCCAAGCGCATTGAGGCGTTATGCTCCGATGCGCGAGGCCGTTCCCCGTCTGGGTTCGAATCTCCCTCGCGAGTGGATGTTTGTGTCGTTTTTAGTATAAGGTAGTTCATAAGTAATTTGTAAGTTTAGGGACTGATGAACCCGCAGTTAAGTCCTTTAAGCTCTACGATCATTTGGACATTTTTGAACGTATAAATCTACTGCTGAATCCATTCTAAGTTATTTGACAGTAAGACGAATTACTGGCCGTAAGAGTGGTGACCATTTGAGAAGAGCACTCTCAAGGAAAGTACATGGGCTCGAAGAAACATATGTATGAACGTTTAGTTACAGGATCTCTACGTACACCTCAATGTGCTGGTGGGTGTCGTTTTTCTGCAAAGCTGTGCAACCATGCTCTAGATACTAGATGTAATTGTAGACGCCATACGTAATGCAGATATCTTAACTATAACATATGTAATAATCATCGTACATGTTATCCAGCTTATTGTCATCAAAAGCCGTGATGATAGTTGCATCTTTAACCTTGTTCCCGAAAGACTGTTGGTATTCACTACCACTGCTTCCCTCGCCTCTTCCTGCACTTACCGTAGCACTACCGCTTGCAATGAGTTGTTCGTCATTATCATCCCTATTATCATTATTATGAGTTTGTAACAACAGTATCTAACTTATGCTCATATTTCTGTACCATAACAGATACAAGAAAGCATGCAAATGATTCATCTTCTACACTAATACCATCTTCACGAAGAAGGGTTCTTCGTAACTTCATCTCAACTAATCGCAGGATTGATTACCAATCGCCGCCCCGTATGACGCTTCACCAGACAAAACGCAACTTCGGAGACACACTGCACCGTCCCTACTGGCGAACCGACAGGTCAAAGTGCAATGCGGCATGGCACACGCAGAGGCCTCTAACGGACGACTGCAGAGTTTTGCAGACGCGGGAGTATCACTAGTGCAATAAAGGATCTTTACATTATCTCTCATGTGTGTTTGTTCGAGCCTAAGTACTTTCCTCGACAGTCTGGCGTCCCGAGTCCGCTGCTCCTGTCCGCTCCTTTGCGTTCGCGACGCCACCTGTCAGCCGATGGCGTTTCTGTGCCAACTGGAGCGGAAAGCAGCGTCTTCTGCCGCCGAAAGCAGCCTCTGTAGAGGAGCGAAAGTAGCCGTGATAGTCTAGTGGTTAGGACATTGCGTTGTGGCCGCAAGAACCCAGGTTCGAATCCTGGTCACGGCAAACCAGTGCTCTCTAGTTTTATTTTTTATTGGTTTTTTCAAAAGGACTCTTACCATTGCAATTACTGGAAAGTCTTTTATTCAGTTATCAGTATTATTCATTTTGGAATTCATTTTGAGAACTTGTAATATGGTGAAACAAGGCCTACTAGATATGTGGTAGCTGATGGGGAATAATGAACAGAATAGTTCTAAATACAGATGAATCTCGAGTATGAGATACTCAGCTCTAGCTTGCAGATTTGATAATAAAAGTGGCTCAGTTGGAATCGCCTAGATGTTTTTTGTTGCTTTTGATATGGAAAATGAGTGCCTTGTATGAATTGCAGCAACGGGTTAATTTTCAGCGCTTTTAAACTTGTTTCTCTTTATTCTTTAGATCTGATATATCTATCCCAAATCGTTTTAAATGTCCTTGTACGACTAAGCTGTCGCAAAGGCTGTAACTAGTTATCTGAGTGATATTAAACTTTACCTCCTCTTGAACGAATAAGGAAGGTCGGAGCTTTCCTACGGAATATGTTCTCTGCGAATCGGTATATAAAAAATGAAATCTATATTCAGAAAGTGTCTCTAAAGATTTTTCAACGTACCCTAATCGAAATAAAGTGAGAGATAATTGAAGAACAGAATTCACTAAATTTTTCACAGTGTCGAAGTCTTTGGTTGTTACGGATGCAGATGATACAAAGACAGTGATGAATAACAGTCAAATTAAGTTTTTTAAAGAGCTGTTAAATGTGGATAGAAAGGAGGACTTTTAAGATACGTAGTGTTTCCCAAGGACGTCTCATAGGCCCTCTGCTGTTCTTAATGTACATAAATGATCTAGAATAGGGGTTTACGAACTGTGGGTCGTCGTCTACTAGTGTATCACGCGATCTCCTCAAGTGGGTCGCCAGACGACTTTAAAATACGAGTATCAAAGTGGACTATCGAATAGAAAAGTGTAAGTAATATGTCCTATTATTTTCATTGTGTTATTTTTCACTCCATAAAGTGAAGTAACGATATTAAGTTCTATCGCTTCATTAGTTAAAATGATAATGATTACAAAGTAATGTTTCAACATTCAGGCTTCGATGAACTGAAGATTTTAGGTCAAGCAAACTGAAAGTTCTTTTTTATGCAAGGTATTACTTATAATTGATCCTTGTTTTAGGAGTTACTTTCAAGAAGCCCGGATTAACTGTTAAAACTATTTTGTTTATAAAGATCGACCGTAAACGTTGAAAGCTTCGACATCCAAGCAAAAGTGCGACGAAAGGACCATGTGATTTTATGAAAAAACTTTCTTTAGAGACAAGCTTCTTCCCCTTTTTGGGTCACAGAAAAGGAAATTATCGAGTATGGCTTTGAATCAATCAGTATGAGTCACAGTTACTTGCTTAAGCTAGAATGCGTTTTTAGCTTTAAGAAAAAAAAAAAAAAAAAATTTGAAACACACACTGGTGGAAAACGCTTTACATACACAACTAATAAGCTCTGACCCAAATATAGACGCCATCATTAACACCAATACTAAACAATACCAGAAGTCTTATTGAATTTTCCATTTGAAGTATGTAAAATAAAATTAGTTGACTAAATTTTTTTCCTTACTTTTACCATATTTCCTTTGCCATTTCCAAACTTTTAGACAACGAATGTTAAATACGATTTTTATATCTAATGGCTGGGTATAGCTACAGTTACACTGGGCCATAACAATTTTTCTAGAAAGTTATGGGTCCCATTACGAAAAATATTGGGAACCACTGATCTAGGTCGCACCATCAAAAGCTCTCGTAGGTTTACCGAGCGACGTGGCGCAGTGCTAACACACTGCACTCGCATTCGGGCGGACGACGTTTCAAACATACCTCCAGCCATCCTCATTTAGGTATTCTGTGATTTTCCTAAATAATTCCAGGAAAATGTCGGGATGGGTCCTCTCAAAGGACACGGCCGATTTTCTTTCACATCCTTCCGGGCTTGAGCTCCAGTGACTACACTGTCTACCGTGCGTTAAACGCTAAGCTATCTTCTTTCCTAGTTCCTTTCCTCGTAGGTTTTTTGCAAACGATTCTTTTAATTACCGTGAATTGATCAGAAGATCGGCAACAACTGAAAAATAATCAGTATGCTGTGATAAGTGGCAGTTGGCAATAAATGTGTTACTGGTTGCAACATTGTAACACGAATTATTCACAGAAGAATGGAAGTTCTGGTAGAAGCTGACCTTTCGGAAGAATAGTTTGGATTTAAGACAAAATGCAGGAAATACTCACGACTTATCTTGGAAGTAGATTAAGGAAAGAAAAACCTACATTTCCAGCTTTTGAAAATATTGATTAGAATACACTCTTTCGAAATGTGAAGTCAGAAGGAGAAAAGTGTAGGGAACGGAGGGTTATTTACAACTTGTTTAAAAACCAGACAGCAGTAACTAGAATCCAAGGGCGTGAAATGAAAGCATTGGTTGGTAAGGAAGTGAGACCGGGTTGTAACCTTTCTCGAATGTTATTCAATTTGTAATTGATCAAGCTATGAAGGAAAGTAAGAGAGATTTGGAGAAGGAATTTAATTTCAGGGAGAAGAAATAAAAACTTGGCATTTTCCTCAAGAAATTTCAGTTCTGTCACAGACAACAAAGGACCTGGAAGAGCAACTGAACGGAATGAACAGTGTGTTCAAATGAGCGCATAAGATGAACATTAACAAGAACAAAACAATGGTAACGGAATGCTGTCTAAGAAAATCAAGCGAAGCTGAAGGAACTGCATTAGGTGGCGAAATAATAATGGAGGTAGGTCAGTGTTTTACTTGGGCAGTAAAATAACAACGTATGATCGTCGCAATACACAGAAAATTCAGAATGGCAATGGGAACAAAAGCGTTTTTCAAAACAGGAAATTTGTTAACATCGAATATTAATTGAAGTATAAGGAAGTCTTTTCTGAATGGGTTTGTGTGGAGTGTTGCCTTGAAATTGTAGGAGGAGGAGGGGAGGCGGGAGGTTGTGTTATAATAGTTGCGCTTAGATACCACAAGGGTAACGGGATGTTGGCTGCTAGGCTGGTTTACCAAAGATAGTCATCACTTGCTGGAGAATTACATTTATTACCTTATTATTCAATAATAATAGCATTCAAACAACATACCGTAAAATGAGTTAATTAGAAAGACGAAGGAATAATGGCCCCAAACACAGATTTAAAAGTTCTTTAACCGGCAGGTTCTCTAATAACAACAAATACTAAATAAAGTTCACAAAATAAATATCTCAAAATAGTGGAGTAACTTAATCAGGTACACAATCTCAATAAATTAACCCTGCGTAAAATCTCAGAATTGAGACAACTTAGTCACAGAATCTAAAATGAGACGGGTTTGTATAAGATTCACAAATGACCAAAATAGTAAGTGTGGTTGCATAAGGTTCACAGTAGCATGAAATGAATTAATTAAAGAACGCTAAGAACAAAGGCGCTTATCACAGAATTGAGGCAGCTGTACCAACCGGTTCTTAAATGGGGCAGATAAACAAGATTCTGTAAGTTGCATTAAATCTGACAATGTTTATCCCTTCCCCCCTTTTTTATTTTTAAATGATACAGAGTAACATCGTATGACAATTACTCATCTATAAAGAAAGCTTTGTTCTCTTGACCTTTTCCAATTTCACAATATTTAACACATTAAGCTGATGGTAAAAGTGCAGTTTGAGTCCGCGAGTTGTGGTTCATGCGTAGACGTTGGTAACGGCGCGATGTATGACGCAGGTGAAGGCGGCCAACCAAATTCCGAGTTTCATGTGTTGTGAATTTGGCCTTTCTTCACATGTTTTTTCGTTAAGATTTAATAATTTCCTGCAGTGTAAACTCAAGTGTTTCTCTCTCTAGTAATAGGACTGACAATGTTTTCAGTGAATTACAATACATGACTAATGAACATTATTAAAATTAGTGTTCACTTCCCTAAGAAAAAACCAGAGCCGCCGCGGATTAGCCGCGCGTACTTGAGTGCCGTGTTGCGGTGGGCGCGGCCGTCCGCCGTCGGGGATTCGAATCCCCCTCGGGCATGGATGTTTGTGCCGTCTTTAGTATAAGGTAGTTCATAAGTAGTTTGTAAGTTTAGGGACTGATAACCCCGCAGTTAAGTCCCTTAAGCTTTACAAACATTTGAAAAAACTCACATGTTGGTTAATTTGGAAGAATTCTTGTATCTCGAAGTTCAGGTTCTCATCCGGAGATTCGGGCACTACGCGCCCTCACTTACTGAAAAAAAAAATTTTTTTTAACCTATACCTAACCATCTGAAGGCTACACTACAGATCACTTTTTTTTAAATGAAATGATGCTTCCAACAAACTTTCAGACTACTGTTTAACACACTATTGATAACTTCAAAAACAACAGGCCAGCGCAGCCTAAAGGTTATGTACGTAGGTTACACAAGAAGTTTCGTCTTGTAGTAGCGCCTGAATATCCGGCTCAGAACGGCTCAGTATAAGTAAAGGCTGCTATAGTCATGCAATCACCAAAACTAAAATCACTGGAGAAAATAATTTTGACTACATAGTAGAGCCAGTACGCTCAAACTCCATTACAGAACGTAAATATAAATATCACATTTATTGCAATGCAATATGTTGCTCTAAAGATCTTTACATGCTCTACGCCGATTTGTTTACAAAGCGTAAAGAGAAAGCTATTTGTTATTGGCCGCGCGAACGCGACTGCTGAATGGCTCCGGCGCCGTTGCCAACGTCCAAACATGAAACGCCACTCGCGGACTCAAACTGCTCTTTAGCCAAGCTGATTTCAATAATACATGTTTTTAAAAACAACTTGGCAAATGAAGGAATAATTCATCGAAAGAGAGACTCCCATCTCTTGATAAAGATCAGAACTTCAGACACCACGCCCCATGTTACTTGCAGCAGAAATGGCTCAAATAAGCACTTTAACTGAAATATTAAAGGCTCGGCAGCGACGACCTGACTGAAAGGATAAGAAAGGATCACCGAAGGAAAGTGGACAGATCAAAAAAGACGTAAGTCAAAAGGAAAAGGTAACTGACTGACAACCGCTAAAATACTATTACCAGTGGGCAGAAACAGCACGCAGAGGGAACGCCTGTCCCCCGGGCAGGCACACACCGATAAATTCAAAGACGCTCACCGAGCGTTGATGTTAAATGAATTCAACATCAGATTTAAACAGCGGCAAGTGAGGCAAACAGAAACTCGACAACAATGGGGATGACGAAGAGAACCAGAAAAGAGCTAGGTAACAAGAAAACATTCAGATCTAAAGGCGGCAGTTTACGAAACGCATAGATGCGAAAACAAGCACAACGAAGCCACCACCAAGCGATACTTACCTCTGAAAGTGACGATGTCATGCAGTCACTTCACACGTGCCGTCAGAGTCATTCCACTCAGTAATGGGCGTTCAATACGACTTGTGATACGGTACTCCCAAAACATGACAAGTACAGAAGACGAATATTTACTACATCTGAGAGTAATTCCAACTAGGATCTTCACATCAGATGTGCACATACAAGGCCTCAGCTGATAGTCACTTCTGAAGGTACGCAGGGCCCACCCCCGGCACGCAGGAAGCTAGAACAACAACAACAGAACAACAACATACTAGCTTGGCGGCTCATTACCCATAGGACAGCCAGCCGTCTACTTCCTCGATCAGACCCGTAGTCCCCGCGCCTGGTGCACGCGCCGCCAGATATAGCCGCCGATCGCGGCAAAGAGCGCCGGCTGCGAGACAAGTGACGAACGAAAACTAGATGCGCCACCCGCTGTGAAGTAACGAAGAGATATCGATAAGGGAGTACGAGCGACTGGAAACTGGCGTCAGTGCATAGCAGAGGGAAAACAACGAAAATCTACATCTACATACATACTCCGCAATCCACCTTAAGGTTCGTGGCGGAGGGTACACTGTACCACTACAAGGCCTTTTCCTATTACACTCCCAAATAGAACGAGGAAAAAAAGAATGCCTATATGCCTCCGTATGAGCCCTAATTTCTCTGATCTTGTCACTGTGATCACTACGCGAAATGTAAGTGGGTGGCAGCAAGATCGTACTACACT
Organism: Locusta migratoria; assembly: GCA_026315105.1. Lineage (NCBI taxonomy): Eukaryota > Metazoa > Arthropoda > Insecta > Orthoptera > Acrididae > Locusta > Locusta migratoria. The sequence goes on from CM048745.1 coordinate 109,185,303, forward strand.
CAGCTTCAAATTCCGGCCCTCTAAATTTCCTCAACAGAAATTCACGTCGTCTTTCCTCCAGCGATCCCCAAGCATTTCCGTGACACTCGCGCATTGATCGAACCTATCAGTAACAAACCTAGCGGCTCGCCTCTTAACTGCCTCTATGCCTTCCTTTAAACTGGTCTGCTGCGGGTCCCAAACACTTGAGCAATACTCAAGCGTTTTATACACGGTCTCCTTACTCACAACTGTCCTTACATGTTCGTTCCATTTCATATCGCTCTGCAATGTTACGCCTAGATATTTGAACGACGCGACAGCATCGAGAAGCTCACTACTAATACTGTATTCCAACGTTATGGGATTGTTTTTCCTACTTATGCGCATCGCCTTACATTTTTCTACATTTAGAGCTAGCTGCCATTCTTCGCACCAACTAGAAATTTTGTCTAAGTCATCCTGTATGCTATTACAGTCAATTAAAGACGACAGCCTCCCATACACCACAGCATCATCAGCAAACAGCCGCAAATTACAACTTACTCTGTCCATCAGATCATTTATATAGATAGAAAATAATAGCGGTCCTATTACCCCTGGGGCACGCCTGACGACACACTCGTCTCTGATGAACACTCGCCGTCGAGAACAACGTACTGCGTTCTATTACTTAGGAAGTCTTCCAGCCAGTCACAAATCTGTGAACCTATTCCATAAGCTCATATCTTCGTTAGCAGTCTGCAGTGTGGCACCACGTCGAACGCCTTTTTGAAGTCGAGAAAAACACAATCCGCCTGTTGCCCTTCATCCATGGCTCGCAAGATGTGACGTGAGAAAGGAGCAAGCTGAGTTTCACATGAACTATGTTTTCTGAAACCCTGTTGATTCACAGAAAGAAGCTTTTCAGTTTCAAGGAAATTTACTATATTCTAACTGAAGATATGCTCCAAAATTCTACATGAAACCGATTTCAATGTTATAGGCCTGTAATTGTCTGGGTCAGTTCTCTTTCATTTCTTATACACGGGAGTCACCTGCGCTTTTTTCCAATCACTAGGAACTTTGCGCTGAATTAAAGATTCGCGATAAATGCAAGCTAAATAGGGGGCCAATGCCGCAGTCTACTCTTTGTAAAACCGAACTGGTATTCCATCCGGACCAGCAGACTTTTTCGTGTATAGCTCTCTCAGCTGCTTCTGTATACCGGAAATACCTATTACTATGTCCTCCATTTCGGAATTAGTACGTTGATCAAATGATGGTACATTCGTGCGGTCCTGCGTGAAAGATTTCTTAAAGGTTAAATTTAGAACTTCAGCCTTCCGTTCGCTTTCTTCTGTTACTGCCCCGGAATGATCAACGAGTGACTGGACAGTGGGCTTTGACCCGCTTATCGATTTTACATACTACCAGAATTTTTTCGGGTTCTCAGAAAGATCTTTTGCTAAGGTGGTAATTATTGTATGCTTAGCGCATCGATCTTTTTATAGACGCCCGAATCTCTACTAACTTTTGCCTGTCATCATTTACGTGTTCTTTTTTGAATCGAGAGTGCAAGAGTCTTTGCTTTCTCAGCAGCTTTCAGACATTATTATTATACCACGGTGGATCTTTTCAATCCTTAATCGTCTTACTGGCACATATTACTCTAACCCTTTATTTACAATGCACTTACAATGCACTTAAATTTAGTCCACAATTCCTCTACATTCATACACCCGGAATGAAACGATCCCCATTCATTTTTTAAGTGCGATCGTAACATTTGCTTATCGGCTCTTCCCAACAAAAACACGCTCCTAGCCTCCTTGACTGGTTTACGAAATTTGGTCAGCCAGCACGGCTCACATGGGCGGTAAATAGTTCACAAAAGAAGAGGGTAGAGGCTTATGAAATGTAGTGCTACAGAGGAATGATGAAGACTGGGTGCGAAGATCGCGTAACTAATGAAGACTGAATAGAATTGTGGAGAAAAGAAATTTCTAGTATGACTAAGAGAAGGGTCGATTGTTTGGACATAATTTGAGCCTTGAGGGTAGCTTGGGTATCTCATTGAAGGAAAGTATGTGGGATATAAATCGCAAAGGCAAACGAACAGAGGAATACACTAAACAGATTCCAGTGGACATGGGTTGCCGCTCTTACGAAGAAGAGCCTTGCTCAGCATATAGTAGTTGAAGATTTGCATCAAATCAAACTCAAGCGTACTGAAAGAAATCCTTTAAATTTTGGATACAAGGCTAATCGCACAAATTTCAAGGCTGAAAATTCAACTTCATACGTAGGAATTATAATTACTTGAATTGACAAGACCTGATAGCTTATACTGAGGGGAAGATCGATTGTTGGCAGAACACTTAGAAGATGCCATGACAGAAACCAGAGCTTGAACGGAAAGATTTTTAAGTGTTCGTTTTCCCCGCGCGTCCTACGAGAGTGCAACGGTAGAGAAATATTCAACAACTCAAATCAAATGTTCAAATGTTTGTTAAGCTTATGGGACTTAACTACGGGGTCATCAGTCCCTAAACTTACAAACTACTTATCTACTACCTTATACTAAGGACGGCACAAATATCCATGCCCGAGGGGGGATTCGAACCCCCGACCGTAGTGGCAGTGCAGACCGTGACCGGAGCGCCTCAGTCCCCTCGGCCACCGCAGCCGGCTATTCAACAACTATTCGATGAACAGACTTTTAAAGTAATTAGCAGAATAGTAATGTAGATGTGAATATAATGATAGCGCTATTATTCAACGTAGTAACACTTGGGAAAATAAATTCATTTTGGCAGATGAAACACCAATAAATAAATTAAAATAAAATAAATATTTCTTTGTAGTGCTATGTAGTGCTTCTCCGTATATTCAAATATTCATCTAACAGCGAAAATGATATGTGCGGTATGATTTGTTGCCAAAAATATATCATGAATGTAATGTAATACCTCATTTCGGTACTGCTTCATTCCAATAAGAATAAGTTATGCACTCCATATGTCGATGATTCGGTACAGTAGCTTTTGTGTCCCATCCTCGTCGCCACTTTTGTATCCCGTCCCGGTCGCCGCTTTTGTGTCTCGTCTCCGTCGTAGGTGTCGGTGGCCGAGTAGAAAGAGACCGACACAGGAATAAAGGATGCACGTGTGTGCAGGTACAGAGATGACCAGCCAGTGGGACAGCAGAAACTAGAAACACTAGAGTAAATTAGAACGAGAACTATGTTTCATAGAGTCTTGGTAATACTTAACTTGTACATAGTTCTGACTGCAGAATGCTGATACATAGTTTAGATAGAGGCCTGCCTACTGAAGATTCCTAGTGCCTATCCGATAGCCAAGTCTTCAATGGTGCATATCTGATTCCGAAGTGTTTACTGGTTCCTATCTCAGTCTCAAGTGAACGATGCAGTCCAGTGGTGGCTACGAGCGGAGTTGTAGCAGAGGGCGCTCGTGGCTGACGTCGCAAGAACGCCGCGCCGTGCGTACATGGCGGCGTGCGGCGTAAGTACGTGGCGCGACACCACAATAGCTAACGTATGTTTTGCAACATTGTACTTTCTGCTAAAAAGTTTCTGGAGAGCTCTATAATTGACCCCTAAGTGTGAAGAACTATACTTCTTCCGTCTCTGAATCCTCGAGGACTATTTCGCTTACGATTTTGGACGAATAGTTAGCATACTATTTTCGAAAATACGTAATGTACTTTCGTGTTTATTATTTTGATGTAGTCTCCTGATTATTCTGACTGTAGCTGTAGCCTATAAGTTCCAGTAAAGAGGAAGTACAACCGTTACTTTTACCAAGGACAAACCTATACATTCCTGCTGTACTTGTTAATGATGATTATATTTTTGTAGGTGAAGTGGGGACTGCACTGAAAATATTGTCAAAGTAATTTCAGTACCTCACAACGATGTTTGAATGGGAGATGGGATTAAATACAAAAATAAATGGAAGATGCAACTAAACGACGAATAATGTTCTGTCTAAAAAAAGAAAAACTAATTTGTTAATGTGTCATACCTTAAAAATGTAAATAACACAAAATAATAGAAATTATATTTGCTAACAATAATGATTTTTACATTTCTTCTTAGTCATTTCCTTCACAGTCGACGAATTCTAATTTTTCTCAAGTTCACCACTTCAAAATTTTATTTTTTATAGTTCCAATGCAGTATTACAAATTGGTAGTTTTTTCCTAGTTCGTGAGTCGCTTTGCAATATTTCACTTATTTTTTGCAACACACAACAGAGGAAGTTAATAGAAATGCACAGACACTCCGTCTGGTCACAACGGTAACACGGGCTATCGTGCACGTTTATCTTTAGAACGACATGTTACCGTGCCTGAAATGCTATTTCTCGAGATATACTATATAGCCACCATAGCTACAAGTAATAATAATGTATTTTTCTGTATAGCCGTCTATTATGGTGTAGCATTATGGGCAACCTGTACGGGGCAGAAGAAATCTGCCTAGGATAAGAGGATTTATTACACATTGTATTTTTGGGATACGTAACTAACCTTTATGCATTTGTTTCTTTACTGGACTCACAATACATAATACCATGATTTGTAGAAGCTCAGGAGTCGTATATCACACGGCGTACGCTCGTTTTCTATAGATACTTCACTGTTGGAGATCGTCTGTGAAACCTTCCTGACAGTTGTGTTTATTTTCCCGTGAGCTGTAATAGATTGGAACGGTAGAGAAATACTCTGTAACTGGTTCGATGAATCATCTGTTAGGTACTTAAGTGTGGGTCGTGGCGTAGTCGTGTAGATCTTTATTTACCTTGGAGATGTGGAGAAAGCTGAATCAGCATTCTAGCAGTACCGAATGACGTCAGCAACTCTGCAGCCGCTGGAAAGAGATCAATGTACTCCCACGGTTTAGACACCAGCCGTGATAGTCTAGTGGCGCCGTGGCTCAGCGTGCCCGGTCAGAGGGCTCAACGCCCTCTGCAATAAAAAAAGCTGAGCCAAGAACACGACGAACAAAAACGAACAAACATGATCAGCGTCCGCAATGAACAGAACTACCCATAGAGCAAAAAAAAAAAAAAAAAAAAAAAAAAAAAAAAAAAAAAAAAAAAAAAAAAAAAAAAAGTGGTTAGGACATTGCGTTGTGGCCGCAAGAACCCAGGTTCGAATCCTGGTCACGGCAGAAGGTTATTATTTTAATGAGGAGTGACACACTTGTATCTAAATAATTATTCGTTACATTATTGCTATAGTACTATAGCACAGTCGGTAGTGCGCTTGCCCGCGAAGGCAAAGGTCCCAGGTTCGAGTCCCGGTTCCGGCACACAATTTGAATATATTCCACACAGTGATGACGTTTGAAATCATGCGTCACGCTAGAGGGGCAAATATTTTCTTTATTTACTTTGCTGAAGGAAGCTGAGAATGGCAAATGTCATATAAACTATATCAATAAATAATAAAACAAAAAATCCCAATTCCTCACAATAAAAGAACAAAGAACTAAAAAAATTAAAAAAAAAATAAAAACAAAAAAAGTGGTTAGGACATTGAGTTGTAGCCGCAAGAACCCAGGTTCGAATCCTGGTCACGGCAGAAGGTTATTATTTTAATGAGGAGTGACACACTTGTATCTAAATAATTATTCGTGACATTACTTTTATTATAAAACACTTCTTATTTTTCTTAAAATTATTTTGACACCTTTTATCAAGACCGATTTCCAATAATATTCAGTGATAATGAAACATGTATCGTCTAACAAGGAAGCCTTTGAATGCGAGATCATAAGTTCAGTCACCAATAAGGCTCATTTGAAAGGTAGAGAGAGAAGAAGTGTTACCTGCTATCGACTTATCATGTGAATTAAGAGGGCGACAGAAGCCGATGAGTCGAGATATCAGTCTTTTAAGGGAATGTGTATTATATTTCACAAAATAGACGTCTTCTATATTCAAGAAATATGCAGAAGAAACCATTAACTTGAATCATGAACAAACATTGAAAATGGTGTGCCACAGTAATGACAAAGCTTAGCATTATCAACAACGAAAGTGATCTTGACGAATAACTTTTGCATTCGGCCGCGTGTCATCACCTTCCATTAATTCTCATCAAACCATCAACCATTCCTTACCACCCCATTACACCAATATGATTCTATATGCTCCTGAACGAAGGAGTTCACATATGATCTTGATGGTGCGAACTTCTATCACTGCGGCGCTGTTTCTCATTCGTTGCCAACAAATATCTTTCCTGTAGTTGTTAACACTGAGACTTACTAGAGACTGAAATTTGGTTATTGCACTCGAGGGGTTCATTGTAACCTCTGTGACTTTCTGCCAGGAAGGTTCCAGTGCGTATTAGCCAGCGGAAACCGATTTTATAATTGGCTTTCCACAACGAATAGTGACTGGTATCTTCCTGTTCTTGACCTGTATACTATAATGAGACACTTAGGGAAGGTCTCTTAGATCGAGCGAAATTAACACTAACAGAAGACTAAACTAATGTAGGAGGTACAGTAAAGTACAAAAATAAAGAAGCATGCAGGACTATGAGGAATATTCTAGTAATAATAAAATAAGAGAAACCAGTTCAGAAAAGAGGTACAACTCTATGAATGTAAAGAGCTTAGATGGCAAGTCAGTACTGAGCAAGAAGGGAATGCTCAGTGTTTAGAGGGAGGCTCAAACTTGAAGGCAAAGTTTTGGGAAGGAATCAGTTGGTGAAGCTGAGTTTCGGGACATGATACTGTGGGAAGAATTTGACAGACGCTAAAACTCTTGGGAGGAAGTCATCATCATGACAAGGGTAAAGCGATCTATGGTAAGTAGGATACTTTGTCAGTTTACTTTTTTACTTTCATTGAAATATGTACATTTCCTTTAGTCGAAAGAGTTCGACTTTATTCTTCTTATCAGAAAAAAAGTTAGCAGATGGTCCATTCCAATGAGAGCCATCCAGAAGATCAAAATGGAGGAGCTGTTCGAGGCAAAAAATGAAGAGCGTCAAAATGAACACGATTACGTGAAACGTCCCTATTTGCTACCGAAGGACATAGTGGGTGACCAGGTACGGTCAGTAAGTGTTCCCGTCATCACAGCACCAACTATATAGAAGACGGTGGATTTGTGGTACCAGTTGTGCAAACAGGTGTTTCAGCAGTTACCAACCATCAGAGAGAGGAGAGAAAAAGGAGCATTGCATACTTCATCGTGAACGTTGCACTCTCCACGTTTAGTTCCGTTTCGTTGTACCTTCTCTAATCCACGAGTTGTTGATATCTAGATCGAAGGCTGCATTTAATTAATTACAAATCGCCAATTTTCCATGCAAGTGTTAAAGAATGCCTCCTGTATGAGCAGTTAGTAATGATGCGTAATTCTCTAAACTGTAAGACTGGTAGTATTTGTATTTGTATTAATGTTATTTGAGAAATAAAGAAAGGTATATTCAGACCAGGCTCACACTATGGTTAACATTGGTTTATACAAACTGTAACGTGTGAAAATAAGTCAGAATTTTGATCTGGCCTTCCTCAACATTATCACTCATGTACAGAACCATAGGAGGCATTAAATTCCGGCTTCAACGTGTACACCTGCGCCGCGAACAACGCATATTTATGCGTGTGGGGTATTTTGTGCTTTATTTGATAACAAACAAAACGGCCACAAGAGTAAATGTCTTAAGACTGCAGAAGAGCATTTTAACTTCGAAAGACATAATATTCGTAAGATTTGGTTCCTGAAGTGTCCAGCTATTGTGCTGAGTGAGGAAGTGGCGTAAATATTAATTTACCTGAAATTATTTTTTTTTACAAGTAGTACGAAATTTGTAATTAAGCGAAACTACTATCAGAGACAGGGGTGATTGTGTAAGCATTTAAAATATCCTTTAAATCTATGGGACATATATTGGGGGAACACATTTAAATTTAACATGAATATATAATTATGTACTAAAACCTGCATAAAGTAGAAAATTATAAATAAAATTACATACCTTCCAAAATAGGTTAATTGCTCTACTAATATTTTTCTAGTATGCTCTATATAGAGAAAAGATGTATAAGTTTTATACAATGTAGGACATCTTCACAGTTATTGCAGCCATTGTAAAAATATACGCAAGATTCATGTCCTCTACCTTAAAACGGGAAAAAATTTCTACAGGCGATATGTTAACCGGTCCTATATCATTTTCTTACCTCCTCCATGTTGCTATGGATGACGCACAACAGTTTTCTTTTGTACCGCAATGAGAGTGTACGCGAGGGTTGTAGTAACTCCCCATTGCACTATGAAAACTAGAAATCTGAAAGTTCACCAACCTGACGTCTTCTATAGATGTCCCCCACGCAGATGATAGCACGCAGGTCGGAGCTCTTGAATGAGGCTGAAATTGCTAAACTATTGGCAGGAATTGATCTAATTACGGAATAAAACTGAGGTAGTTCGGATGGGGGTTGGAACATTTGCGCGGAGTGACACTTGCGCGGAGTGACACTTGCGCGGAACCCGGGGCCCTTGGGGCGGCTAATCGCTTTTCCTGGGTACAGGCCCACCAAGAAGTCTAGCACTGCTGTTGTCAAGTTTCCACACTGTCAACATAACACGAAACTCAGTGAAATTGCACAACCCTTTCAAAGCTGAAGAGCAGTATAGTAACTTGTTCTAACTACATATTAAACCGTTGAGTGTTCCTCCTCTAAACAATAAGGTATTTTAATAGTGATAATGTTTGGAGAGTTATTAAGACAGTCTCTGCTACTACAAGACTATGACTTTCCACAGTCATACCTCCTAAAAGCATATTGTTCAGAACACTAAGCATATCAAGACACCTGCGCAAGCAATAAATATATTAGGCATCCTGCACAGATACGTTGATGTAATTGACCGCTATATAGTTAACCCCACTATCACGCAACTTCCATCTCTTTAAAAATAGCTACTATGCTTTTTAATAGGAGACGCAACCTTAAACCTTCAATTAAAAAACGTTAATAATAAGTCAATGAGTATTTTACATACTTGAAGCGTTTATTCGTAGACCCCAAAACGATTTGGCTGTATTCGAATTAGAAATACATCTAAGAAATGTATGAAATACGGAATGTGTAAGGGAATGTCACACACCGAAAAATGCTAAAGATAAATTCTATTTTCCATCACCGTCATATAGAACCATTTTTACTCCGAACTTGGCATAAACCAACAGGGAGAAACAAGTTGCAAGACTTCCAGGAAAAATGAAGCGAAATTAACAGCTAATAGTTGGTTATAAACTACATTGCCTGTTAACTGTATAAATTACGGAATACGCGGAACTCCTGTTCAGTACAGTCAAAAAGGTCTAAGGTAATAGGCAGTGGTTTACAATCAAATATCCGTATCACTCTCCTCCTCAAGAAGTCTGTGTGAAGATTTATATTCAGAACATTCAAGAAAAAGGTGTTGAATCTATAAGAAGCAGCTCATTTACTCAGGAAGGGAAAACGTTACGGTGCCCATAAATTTGAATGGCTGTATCTCTTGTAGTAACATTTAATTTTTGATAAAATGTTAAAATCCAATAAACCAGAATTTTGTTTTTCTAATCTCAGTGCCAACTTTTGTTTGACGAAATTTTTGCAGGAAGTAGTCTTGACGTGATTTCATACTTCTATGCATTAATATTATCAAACATGTAATTTGTGTCACAAATTGCGCGACCGGTCCGGTCGGAGGTTCGAGTCCTTCCTCGGACATAGGTATGTTTGTTCGTACTTTGCCTAATTTATTTCAAGTAAGATTAAGTAGTGTGTAAGTCTAGCGACCAATGATCTAAGTAGTTTGGCCGCATAAGACTACACATATACACGTAATTTATTTATTTCATAACCACATTTAAGTACTAATAATTAAAGAAACTTAAAAAAGAGAAATTTGAAGTAAACACTGAAAACAAATGATTGATATTTTTCATGAGATGAATGCACACAACCGTTGTCTTATGTCATGTGAATGTACCTACAAATTCTGCCATATGAAAATTGTAGTGTGAGTCCCAAATATGTTTTTTCTCTAATAACATTAAAAACATATTAAAAATTCAGAACTCGAAAATCAGTGAAGTTTTGGACTTGAAGCGTTTTGTGTTGCTACATCATTACATAGTAGACACGATTTTAAAATTTGGTTGCTATCGCCAAAGTAGACGAAACGTTAAATTTTTTGGTGTAATCTTCGCCGTGTAGACTGTATGTTGTAGAAGTCTACGTCGAACCTAATTAGAATCATACCTCTGAGGAGAGAACGTTGTTTGCACTTCTACTGCGTTTCCAGTCGCCGTGCTGTGCTACGTAACGACATCGTACCGTTCCACTTTACCGAGAGCTATATATGTATTGGTGTGATGTTTGTTCTTTCGAAATAAGACATCACACCAATATATGTATCATTTAGACGCAAATATTCTGGGTGCTGTTTTCATCGCTAACGCGACTAACAACGTTAGACCTCGTGTGTAAACAGTTAAAGGTTATGAGTGCCACTGGAAAAATGCATAAGTAACACCTGTTGTTTGAGACTTGAAGATGACCTGAAATTAGCCGAAATCGGTATCTCATAATAAACATAAGGTGTAGCTGTCTATATTTCATAATGCTATTCCTAACATATTTAAAGCTGCTCAAAACCACCTACAAAAACCTTTATAATGAGATTGTATATAATTCCACGATCAAATTGTGTTTTAGTTATTTGTAGTAATACACCCAAAGATCTGCCCTTGCTTTCAGTGCCTTGATCAGCTGTTTATTTTTAGAGGTATTACTAGGGACAGGAAAAATTCGCATTTGCGATAAATGCGAATATAGATGCGAATTCTGACTCAAAATGCAGTAAATCCGAAATTGTAGTTAGCAACAGTTGCGCTCAATTCCGATTTCATCACATTCCTCTTCACATGGTGCTGTATTGTAAATCGAGCGATATTTGTATGACGTGTTATCTCCCTGTTGAATGAGGCTGTGATATCTCCGGGCCGTTACTACTGCTCCACCTCGCTCGGTGGGCCTTTCCCTGAATACGGCACAGGTAGCGGCTGGAGGGCGAGGAGTAGGGGTGGTGTATCCCTACTTCTGGAACACCCTGTTCACTACCTGCAGCGTCCGGGTCTCCGCGCAAGTGTCTACAAATTCCCTTTCCGCGCAAGTGTCACTCCGCGCAAGTGTCACAAACTCGTTCGGATGCCAGCTGATTTAAGTAAGGAAAGTAAAAAACCAGCAAACCGCATAGTAACATCCACTTGACACACATTGTTTTAAATGAAAGTAAATATAAAGTCATTTCACTTGCTCTAAGATGATTAAACAATTTATTATGACCACCTATGAACGCGACATGTTACTCCTCCGAGTGCGAGTACTGAACTCAAGTTACTCCTCGAGTACGTGTTCTGAAGCTTGGCGGCTCGATGCAAGGCTGCCTTCACTCTACAATTTGGCGCGAAAACATGGCCGCTGTGCATCGTCCGTCTTATATTAATTGTTTTGTTTATGTTTTTAGCGATAGTTAATATGTTTTACATACTCAGGGCATAGCTTAGCTTTGAGGGGTTTCCTGAACTGAGTTTGACATTGAATAAAGAATTAGTTTTATTAAATATAAATAAGAATATTCTGGCTTTTTGGCTCGTGACTGCCAGTACTACGGCCAATCGATGTTCAGCGCCTGCCTCTCGGGGACTTCCCTGGAGTTCGAGGAGTCTTGCCAGTGCTCTTTCCCATGAGAACCCGACCTATTGTACCACCGGTCGTGCTTCTCACCAGCTTTTACCATCTGTCGCCTACTGGTCCTAACCGGCTGCACTGAAGCAATACTTCGATCTTAATATGATGGCTTTAAGCCAGAAATACTACAACCTATATGATAAATTGTATTGTTCTTGAGCAATACGTTGGCTTACAATTAAAAAAAAAAAGTCGTTTCATGTTATTTGGGCCTTGCCCTCGAATATGGTTAACAACTGCCTACTTAGACTTGACTTGTGGTTTCAGTTCGCTAGTATACATTCTGAGGCACTTGTGCCGTGATCGGCACATGTCCGAAAATTAAGGATACGCTAGCGGTTGGCAGTGCCAATTGTGGACCAGAGGTAACCTCACTGGTGGAGTGGAGAACAAGGTCTTTGGCGAGCGCACGGGCAGGGGAGAGAGCACGTGGAGTCTGACGGTGGACACCGGGGTAGCGGTGGTGTTGGTATCACGTGGCTACGACTAACGTGCGGCCGAGGTTGCGACGGTTCCAGTGGTGCTGCACCGGAGGAGAGCCGACGAGTTCGGCCAAAGGGATCCTGTGGTGGTGGCCGAGGAAGACTGGACATACACAAGGGGAAGGAAGGATCCTAACGTGGTTGCTACAGCCGAAGGTGTGGCGTATGATTACGCATTGTGACGGTATAGGGGCGAACATGTGTATTATTGCTCGATCGTCTACCTAGATTATTTGGTGCTATTACATATATACAGGTGTTACGAAAGGGTACGGCCAAACTTTCAGGAAACATTCCTCACACACAAAGAAAGAAAATATGTTATGTGGACATGTGCCCGGAAACGCTTAATTTCCATGTTATAGCTCATCTTAGTATTTCTCTTTAAATGTAAATTGAAATAATTCGTGCAGACAATTGTCAAAATACCCAATTGTTTTGTTAGTATGTACTGTACTTCCTCGATTCACCGCCGGTTGGCGCAATTGAAGGAAGGTAATGTTGACTTCAGTGCTTGTGTTGACATGCGACTCATTGCTCTAGAGTACTAGCATCAAGCACATGAGTACGTAGCATCATCTGGTTAGTGTTCAAGAACGTGGTTTTGCTATCAGTGCAATGTTTACAAATGCGAAGTTGGCAGATACCCACTTGATGTATGGATTAGCACGGGGAAATAGCCGTGGCGCGGTACGTTTGCATCGAGACATATTTCCAGAACGGAGGTGTCCCGACAAGAAGAGGTTCGAAGCAATTGATCGGCGTCTTAGGGAGCACGGAACATTCCAGCCTATGATTTGCGACTGGGGAAGACCTGGAACGACGAGAACACCTGCAATGGACGAGGAAATTCTTCGTGCAGTCAGCGTCAGAGAAGTTGCTGCTGTACAAGGTAACGTTGACCACGTCACTGTATGGATAGTGCTACGGGAGAAAAAGTTGTTTCCGTACCATGTACAGCGTGTGCAGGCACTATCAGCAGTTGATCGGCCTCCACGGGTACACTTTTGCGAATGGTTCATCCAACAGTGTGTCACTCCTCATTTCAGTGCAGATGTTCTATTTATGGATGAGGCTTCATTCCAACGTGATCAAATTGTAATTTTTCACAATGTGGGCTGACGTGAATCCGCACGCAATTGTGCAATCACGTCATCAACACAGATTTTATGAGAAATTTTGGACAAGAATTGTTGGTGATGTCTTGATTGGGCATCATGTTCTTCCACCTACGCTCACTGGAGCACGTTATCTTGATTTCATACGGGATACTCTACCTGTGCTGCTAGAACATGTGCCTCTTGCACATTTCAGTCGACGTCTTCGTACGCTTCTCAACAACAGATTCGGCGACCGACGGATTGGTAGAGGCGGACCAATTCCATAGCCTCCACGCTCTCCTGATCTCAACCCAGTTGACTTTCATTTATGGGGGCATTTGAAAGCTATTGTCTACGCAACCCCAGTACCAAATATAGAGACTCTTCGTGCTCGTATTGTGGACGACTGTGATACAATACGCCATTTTCCAGGCTGCATCAGCGCATCAGGGATTCCATGCGACGAAGGGTGGATGCATGTATCCTCGCTCACGGAGGACATTTTGAACATTTCCTGTAACAAAGTATTTGAAGTCACGCTGGTACGTTCTGTTGCTGCGTGTTTCCATTCCATGATTAACGTGATTTGAAGAGAAGTAATAAAATGAGCTCTAACATGGAAATTAACCGTTTCCGGACACATGTCCACATAACATATTTTCTTTCTTTGTGTGTGAGGAATGTTTCCTGAAAGTTTGGCCGTATCTTTTTGTAACACCCTATATAATAAATAGTACTAAACTGAACTCAGTCAATCGTTTCCACCGTTTTTAATTTAAAAGCACACAATTGAGCATACAGTGAGTGTGTTTAAAGTACTGTTTCTTAGCTTTATTTTGCGGTACAAGAACGTGCTGTACTTCCGAACGCTGAGGGACAATTTAAAAGATATTTTATGAGTGTTATGTGAAACAGTACGGGGAGGGACCGAGCGAGGTGGCGCATTGGTAACACACTGGACTCAGTCGGGAGGACTGTGGTTCTAACCTATTTGCCAACAATAATTGTGTTTTGCGTCATCTTCTTAGACCAAAAATGTTCAAATGTTTGTATAGCTTATGGAACTTAACTACGGGGTCATCAGTCCCTAAACGTACAAACTACTTATGAACTAGCTAACACTAAGAACGGCACAAATATCCATGCCCGAGGGGGGATTCGAACCCCCGACCGTATGATTCTCAGAAAATGCACGGCTGAACTCATACCTCAACCTTAACCGAAGAAATTCTAGCGTGAACCCCGTCTCTAATGACCGCGCTGTTGACGGTACGCTAAACGCTAATCTTCCTTCTTTTCATAGAGGGAATCAGGCCTAGGAAGAAAGTCATAAAATTGTGGATCGCATCAAACAATGTACGAGCCATAACATCCAAGAAGAAGGTCAAAGTTACTCTGAAACCAGACCACTTCATACTCTTACTTTCGTAGTAAAAAAATACTGTTTACAACCTTCAAATATTCCCACCTGCCTGGGTTACAGTTAGCAAGATTACTTAAATTAACAAAAATGTAAATGTTCGTTGGTAGAAACCATAAATCTCTAAAAGTTGTTGACCGATTTCATTGAAATTTTGACACAACGCTGCATTTTAATACAGGAAGCTTTTTATGTAACATTTCACTTAATATATATGTATATATAATTCCACGTATTTATATGTAGACATCTGGGATTACTTGTAACAAAGTTTTCTCATTTTAATGCATTTGTGACACGCATGAATAATTAGGTATGTGAGAAACATTGTCGTTTTCGAGAAATTTTACAGATCTATTAATATGGAATAGATTTGAGGAAATGCAATAATTATTTACTTATAAAAGTTATGTAACAAAGAACTAGTTGTGTGTAGGTTCGCGATTCCCCATTAAAAATATTAGCCTCTGCCGTGACCAGGATTCGAACCTGGGTTCTTGCGGCCACAACGCAATGTCCTAACCACTAGACTATCACGGCTGGTGACTGAGGCGTGGGAGTGTTTTGTTCCCTTGTCAGCGGCTGCAGAGTTGCTTACGTCATTCGGAACAGCTAGAACTCCGATACAGCTTTCTCCACGTCTGCATCGTAAAGGAAACTTGGATCACTGTACAGCTCACAGTAAAGTATTTGGCAAACGGTTCATCGGACCTGGTACAGAATATTTCTGTACCACTGCACTCTGACAGCTTGCTAGCAATGAAATTACAAATGCCGACTGGAATGTATATACTCGCAAAGATAGGCAGATAATGAAGGTGGAAACGATAAATAGCGAAACAAATTTTGGTAATATGTAGTGATATTATTACTTATTCTTAATGTTTGGATGAAAATCAGATTGAAAGTGGACAGTAGGTGCTCATCGGATCTTTTTGTAGACCAACTGCTTATGGGATTATTTTATCTTATTGAATAAGACTGACATTTTTAAGCTGGGTGGCACCCTTCGTCCGAAAATTACGTTTCTCTGACAAACAGAAATGTATCGTGCAGCTAACGGCTTAGATCTGGTGGTGACGAACACACAAGTTGTTTCCAACTTAGCGTAAAACGGAACAAGGGATTCAAAAATGTTCAAATGTTTGTAATTCTGTTGGACCAAACTACTCAAATTCCTAGACTTACAAACTTATTAAACTAATTTAAACTAACCCAAGGAAAACACACACAATCATGCCCGAAGGAGGATTAGAACCCCCTGACGCTAATATAAGACCGTTACAGCATAACTGAAAAAGCTGTAAACAGAGTGCGCAGAACGATAGCAAGACATTTTTGTTTTTGTTTTTTAAGAGCTACAAGATACAAATTTCCGAGTATTTGATAAATCAACAAGGAAGTTTTATCTTCAGGACTGACAGTAGTGAACATGACTTGGCGAAAGAAGAACTTCGTATAATACGCTTTATAGAATTATGCCTCAGCAGCTTCAGCAGCAATCTTCATATTTCGTCAATTTTCTTCTAAACAAGTCCGTTGCGTCCTGTCACGTTATAGCCGAGTTGTAGTGGTACTAGTTTTAATGAACTCTGATTTCAATAACAAACAATTTCAATGACCTTGACTACGAACCCGAAGTTAACTAGCACTAACTCACAATATTTATCATTGACTATAGTATTAGCTTCCAAATTTAATTATTCATATTAAATCTCTTGACTTGAATATTTAATTTATTTCAGGATTGATTTCTAGTCAGATCCTATAAGTTCAAATTTTAGTTGACTCTACGAGAGTTTTTTTTTTATTTCACAGTACTCGTATATATTCAATCAATAAAACAATGTCAACTTTCGTGCAACTTAGGTGACACACACTTTCATCATAAGTCGTGCTGATCACACTCAAAATTCACTTCAAATTAATTCATCATTTAAGAAATAACATTTGTAGATGTTGATTTGATATTTAGTAATCTTGTATACACATCAGTAACTTCATTTATAAACTTTTTATTCATATAAATGTGACGTAATTAGTCACAAAACTTAATATCACTAGTCACAATTGCAGTCTGACATCCTGTCAATACTCCTTACAATAACAGACTAATCATTTTCTATTACAGTTCTTTAACAATAATTGTTGTTGTTTAAAATAATTGACTATCGTGGTCCGCAACAGCAGGCAGTGTCTTCAGGTTCAGCGCGCCGACCTTCGGCTAATCAGCGCTTCCTCGCTGACGTCGGCGTACTGTTGCAGCACCATCTTAATACATGAAACAAAGACAAATAAAATTCACACAAGTATGTGTTCTCAAATATATTCATTAATTATCTAATAAATAACTGCAAAATTGAGCTTTATGAGGAGAATAGTGGACGGCTCAAAACACAGTCCCACTACATCCCCCACCCACAAGTTAAATTTAGCAGTGACTAAACATAAACATACATATATTTAAAACATTGGTAAGTTAATCCACAACTATTATATCTCTTTTGTATCGTATAATAATATTATAGGCATGTATCTTCAATAGAAACAAACATGCTCAATTTTTTTTCAATATCACTTAATTGACTTTTCATCGTGAGAGTATTAACAGTAATGCTTCTCCTATAATAATAGCATCTCATTTCCAGTCATGATTAGTATCTACAAACTATATGTTTTCTTTGAAAAGGGTAATCTTTACCCATAAAATATTTATCTATGGTTTAACATCATACATCTGACATCATACAATCTGACAAAAAGGTTTTCTACATCTACATACATACTCCGCAATTCACCGTAAGGTTGCGTGGCGGAGGGTACACCGTACCACTACTAGGAATTTCCTTTCCTATTCCACTCCCAAATTGAACGAGGAAAAAAAGAATGCCTATATGCCTCCGTACGAGCCCTAATTTCTCTTATCTTGTCTTTGTGATCTTTACGCGAAATGTAAGTAGGCGGCAGCAAGATCGTACTATACTCAACTTCAAATTCCGGCCCTCTAAATTTACTTAACAAAAATTCACGAAAAGAACGTCGTCTTTCTTCCAGCGATCCCCAATTGAGTTGCCGGAGCATTTCCGAGACACTCGCGCATTGGTCGAACCTACCGGTAACAAATCTAGCTGCTCGCCTCTGAACCGCCTCTATGTCTTCCTTCAAACCGATCTGCTGCGGGTCCCAAATACTTGAGCAATACTCAAGACGTGGTCGTACAAGCGTTTTATACGCGGTCTCCTTTACAGATGAAGTACATCTTCCCAAAATTCTCCCAAGAAACCGAAGTCGGCTGTCTGCCTTACTCACAACTGTCCTTACATGCTCGTTCCATTTCATATCGCTCTGCAATGTTACGCCTAGATATTTGAACGACGCGACCGCATCAAGAAGCTCACTACTGATGCTGTATTCGAACATTATAGGATTGTTTTTTCTACTCATGCGCATCACCTTACATTTTTCTACATTGAGAGCTAGCTGCCATTCTTCGCACCAACTAGAATTTTGTCTAAGTCAACCTGTATGCTATTACAGTCAGTTACAGACGACACCCTCCCATACACCACAGCATCATCAGCAAACAGCCGCAAATTACAACTTACTCTGTCCATCAGATCATTTATATAGATAGAAAATAATAGCGGTCCTATCACACTCCCCTGGGGCACGCCTGACGATACACTCGTCTCTGGTGAGCACTCGCCGTCGAGAACAACGTACTGCGTTCTATTACTTAGGAAGTCTTCCAGCCAGTCACAAATCTGTGAACCTATTCCATAAGCTCGTATCTTCGTTAGCAGTCTGCAGTGTGGCACCGTGTCGAACGCCTTTTTGAAGTCGAGAAAAACACCTTTCATGTATTATACACCAACACATATTTATTGCCTATCTGTGACAAAGGTAAATTTTTGTACTTTTGTATAACAATACAGAACAATCACACTGCTACTCTTCAAGCAAAGTTTACTCACAATTATTATGGTACTATACATGACCAAACAAATTAAATAATTTAAAATAATTTCCGACTACGAAACTTCGCTCAGAATCGCATAATTTCTTTCCCAGGACCTCCCTATTTCAAAATTATTTAATCTCATTAATATTTTATTAACTTATACTTCATACACCAGTGCTTTTATTTAAGGTGATAAGGAGACCAATCATAAAGACTTTAGAAACATCCGCACGGCCCTCTTTTGCCTCCGTACGTCTCGTTGGACATAAATGTAGCCTACCTTATCTATGAGAAGTATGTTAAGATGTCAGGTTTGGTGTGTTCTCTATGTTCTCTATAAAACCCTACACAAACCCTTATAAGACATCCCACTATTTTCTCGCGAGCTAATGCCACGGACGCCATGTGGACCCAATTTATTTTAATAGTAAAAGCTACCAGTTATTCCTGTAGGCCTACAATCCGAGTTTGTCATAGTAAACACAAGTCTCCATTTTACCTCCAATGCACCTAACGTCATTTATCCATCAAGAAAAAAAGAAATCCATATTATAAGGAGATGGAGTTCTGTATAAAAAATCTATTTACATACTCTTTAGTTTTATTCATTCTGCTTTTTCCAAATTACACTGTACCTTTACTTTTGTCTAAATTAAAAGTAGATTTATACTCTGTTAAATAAATGTTATTATTACTAAGTCATCGTCGTAAGGCAGGTCCTGAGTTGTTACAACTGGGCTAATCTGTAAGAACAGACTTTGTAATAACGGAATAAAATTGGGTAGGGTTCTCCGATTGAACTATTGAATATGGAAAGAGGTTCAGATAGCCTGATACGCCTTAGATGAGATGTAGGAAAGGAAATGAAGATAGATTTTGTTGAGGTCGAAGAAGGATAAAAGATAGATACCCTTCCCTCCCCCCACCCCAGGACACCCTTGTCCTTTGATAAACAAACTACGCCATCAGAGGGCACATAATGTCACACTAGATGGTCGTGGACCCTCTACAGAACGGACGATGTAGCGTTATCTCCAGAACCCCCGAAAAGTTACCTCAAAAAACCCCTATGGAAACCTTAAGATTAAGAGTACAACTCTAGGTCATTCGTTATGGGTCATTCGTAAAAGTCTTTCTTACGTCAGTCAATTTCCCTAACATGATGGTATAATAAACATTTGATCCGAGGTATAAAGAGCTTAACTTGATCCACGTTGTATAACCCTTTAATAATTACAGAAGATGGTTCTTGAAGTATTAAATCCTTTGGATGTGGAATCTTACGGACCACATAAGGACCTTCAAATAATAAGAAATCTATTTGCATTCTTTGTCTTATTTAGAACTCTTTCGATGGACTAATGCTAAAACCAAGTCCCCCACTCGGAAACAAAAATCCACCACCTGATTATTGAACTTTTTTTTCTAAGTTCAGCACTCTTAACCAACTGTTATTTGACATTACTCTGTACAAAAGGTTCGGATTTATTTAAAGAAGGCCTAGATAGAGCGGTTAACAAAGGCTCCCCTATTATTCGTTTCCTAAAACTCCTATAGGAGCTAAACCAGTACACATATGAGGAAGATCATTTAACACCTTTTCAAATTCAGGTATCAATCTAGCCCAACGTGTGTTTAGTAGCGCACTAAGTTCTACAAAATCTACCCAACTCTTTCAAGACTCTTTCTACAGGGTTTCCTTGAGGATGGTATTTGAATATTAATATATGCTTCACGTTATAAATCCCTAACCTTTCTTCAAAGTTATTGCTTAAAAAAGCACTGCCATTATCCAATACCACACCCTTTGGTATTCCACAATTAACAAAATAGTCTTTGGTCAAACATCGAATCCCACTTTGTTTGTTGGCTCTTTTTTAGATGTAAAGTTTTACATATTTTGACCAACACAACGAACACATAATTAAAACCACCAAAAATTCGCGGTAAAGGTCCGAAGAAATCGATCGAAAGAATATCCCATAAAACTTGAGGAATTATAGAATGTAGTCTATAGTGCGGTATATTATTTTCTAGCGTTACTTTTTGACTCAATTCACAAGTTCTAACTATGCTTCTTACAATACCTGTCATATTCTTAAAATAATACAACTTCGTGAGATGTTTGATACACTTATCTATTGCCGGCCGCGGTGGCCGCGGGGACTGAGGCGCTCCAGTCACGGTCTGCACGGCCACTACGGTCGGGGGTGCGAATCCCCCCTCGGGCATGGATATTTGTGCCGTCCTTAGTATAAGGTAGTTCGTAAGTAGTTTATAAGTTTAGGGACTGATGACCCCGTAGTTAAGTCCCATAAGCTTAACAAACATTTAAACATTTGAACTTATCTATTCCAAAATGACCGTACCCTTAATAAATACAAACCACTAGAACATAAACGATCGTTTCAGGTAAACAAATTTTCCAACTAGTGTTTTCTGGTTCTGCTTTCCAGTACAATAGTCCATCGTAGTATAACCAGTTACCATTATATATTAAATTTACGTTATTACTATTATTCTTAAGATTTTGTATAAAATTACTAGTCGCGAGGGAGTATCCGAGCGGTCTGGAGCGCCACGTTGCGGATCGCACGGCCTCCCGCGTCGGAGATTCGAATCCTCCCTCGGGCATGGGTGTTGTCATCTTTAGTATAAGTTCGTTCATAATTACTTTTGTAAGTTTAGGGACTGATGACCCTGCAGTTAAGTCCCATAAGCTTTACAAACATTTGAACATTTAATATTACTGAACCTAGGATTATTCTGTTGGGCAGTTTTTATAGATCTTTCTATATGCTTAACCTTTGCATCATTAGTCTTACTCGAGAGAAAAAAATAATGACACTGGTTCTTCAATTATCATAATTTCCTCCATACCTAGGGAGATTCTGGGTAACGCGTCTGATATTATGGTCTGCAATCCCTTCTTATATCGTATTTGATAATGAAACTCTTGTAAACACTTTACCCATCTTAATAACCTTCGGTGCATTAACCTACAATTAGACAGAAAGACTGAAGCCTGATGGTAGGAAAATACAATAGTTTTTCTCCCAGCAAGTAGGCCTCTAAATCGTTGAAAACCCCACACGAACGCCAGAGCTACCTTTCCCGTTACGTAATAATTTCTCTCATGTTTATTAAGTATTAGACTGGTAAAAGCAGTAGGACAATGTTGTCGTTTATCAGTTAAGTCCGCTTATCCGTTTAAATGCAAAACTCCTGATTAAAATCTGAGTGGTATAATAACTTAGCATTATCTAAAACACTCTTAATATTGTTAAAAATCTGTTCTTCATTTCCCCAAATCAATACACTTTTCTGTTCAAGTAAATCTAACAACTTGGGGTTTGCAATATTTGTACCTATAATAAATCTTTTCAGAAACCTTACCTTTCCTGAAAACTTTTTATTCATATAAGTGTGACGTAATTACAGTCACAAAATTCAATATTACTAGTCGCAATTGCAATCTGACATTCTGTCAATACTCCTTACAAAAACAGACTAATCATTTTTAAATATCTTTCTATTACATTTGTTTAATAATAATTGTTGTTGTTTTAAAAAAAAGTGCACAGCACAGCTGGACGGTCGCATGCACAGAGCGAAGTTAGCGTTTGACTTACTCCAATTTTCTTCTATCCCAGCCGGGGTTCAAAGCCGATTGACACAAGCACCAGGGATCATCGTATTTCGGATCGATTGCTTAACTTATCGTTCCTTGTAAACTAACTGCTCGTTAAATGTCATTCGAAATTATCAAGCAGTTTGACCCACACATGATAGGTCACAGACCAAACACTAAATCCGATGGACACTGTAGTCAGCATATCATTGATAATTAGGTAAGTTCATTATGAATGTTCCGGCAGACTGAATCCGATAAACCAGGACCGGCAAAACGATGCACACTGTGCACAGGTGCGCACATGTTAGGCAACGAGCAACAACGACATCTGTTATGACACACGTGTACACAATGAACGGCGACAACTCCACTTCCTGGTTTATGCGGTACAAGGAAGTGCACACACACAAGGTCTCGTTTACCTTGAAGACCCTGTGGATAGAAACATGCACTACATGAACGGAGATGACTACGTAGTGCACGCCGTGACTCGGAAATTGCACATGTGCAGCTGCAACGTGCGTGTGCATAATGCCATGCCAGCCCTGCGGATGAACACTGAAGTCAGCATGTCAGTAATGATTACGTGGTTTGAAACACGTCTGTAGATATGTCTTTGGTAGAAAAATTGTTGAGTTGGTAGTATATTAGCACTACATGCTAAAGATATAAAGCTGTGTAATAATATGTCTCGTGGAGGTCATTGTTTGGCCAGAGACATGCCTACTCCCGGTTGAACTATCGAAGAGAGAGATTGTCTGTTCCGCATGGGCACAGACACAGATAGAGAATACTGGAGTCAGAATTGACAGTGTGAATTTCATTTATGTATAAATAAACTGTCTACATTACACTTGTGCGTCCTATTTTGGACTATTTCTGCGCATTATTGGATCCTCATCATGTGGGACTGACAAACAATATATAGAAAGTTCAGAGAAGTTAACAGCTCGTTTTGCATTATCGCGATATAGGGGAGAGAGTGTCACGGAAATGATGCACAAATTGGGAAGGAAATTATTAAAAGAAAGGTGTTATTCGTTGCTACATAGGGAGACACGATCATTATAATAAAGTATGAGAAATCAGATCGAGGGACACATGATCATCAAATAAAGTACGAGAAATCACACCGAAAATGGAAATATTTTGGTGTTTCTTTTTCCCGCGAACAGTTAGAGACTGGAACTGAAGATAAATATTATAAAAGCAGTTCGCTGAACCCTGAGCCATGCTCTTCAATGTGACTTGCAGCTGAACATAAGCTATTTCATTTATAAGCTAAAAGAGCAGTTTTGTAATTTAGTAGCTTTTTTGGTAGTGAAATGATCACTTACCTAACACGTATTTTATGATATTCCGACGTATTCTCGAATAATCTAATTTCAATTGACTGTGAAGTAGTTTTAAAAGGATTGCCATTAGTGTAAAATTTTTTACAATAATGCTATGATTTTTAAATACCTACTGAAGCAGTTAAATAGTCTTAGTATTATTGTTTTAGTTAGAAAGTATCATCTTTCCCTACTTTGATTTACAAGTTTCAAATGTTTGTTAAGCTTATGGGACTTAACTACGGGGTCATCAGTCCCTAAACTTACAAACTACTTATGAACTACTTACGAACTAGGACGGCACAAATATCCATGCCCGAGGTGGGATTCGAACCCCCGACCGTAGTGGCCGTGCAGACCGTGACTGGAGCGCCTCAGTTCCCTCGGCCACCACGGCCGGCGATTTACAAGTGTTGAGCTCTATGAATACTGCATGTGTAAATGATTTAACTGAATAACAGAGCGTCGTTTCCGTTTGTGAAGAGTCTTAGAATTTGATTGATGTCAAATCAGGAGTTTAATTTTCGCAAAGATTTCCATTATTGACAACAGTGTTGAAAAAGGTATTATTTAACCTTCTGAATGAGTTTAAGTTTTAAGTTTGTCAGATTCATTAATTAGTAATAAACTGGTAAATGTCGAAATTTCGAAAAACAGGAAATTTTTGTTAGTAATATTTCTTATTAAGTCGTCGTCATATAAGCGCAGTGATAACATTCACACCACAAAGAGATTTTAATATCAAAATATCTCAATAATAGCTAGAGAGGTATAGAGACCTGTATGTATTGTTTAACTGCTTCTGTCGCTGCAAATATCGGAGTCTAGCTGGAAGTGGCCGAGGAGACTACGGCGCTCCAGTCACGGTCTGCACGGCCACTACGGTCGGGAGTTCGAATCCCCCCTCGGGTATGGATATTTGTGCCGTCCTAGTTCGTAAGTAGTTTATAAGTAGTTTGTAAGTTTAGGGACTGATGACCCCATAGTTAAGTCCCATAGACTATACAAACATCAAACATCTAGCTGGAAGCATAATTTTATGGCGAGCTGCTGACCTCACTTAACCTTGACCAGCTACGAGAGGACACGAGGTTAGTAATATTTTTAGTTTTAATTAAACATTTCTATCAGGGCTAAAATTATGAAATAACAATACACTACATACATAGCGACGGACAACAGTTCACACCACTGTTTACAATAGGTTTCAGTGCGACGCATCAATATATTTAAAAGCTAAGGTCCGCGGAATTTCGAGTTTCATCCGTTCATGAATGTCGAGTTCCATCTGGCAAATGTCACAGATACGTTTTAAGTTCATTATGAATGTACTGGTACTGAATTTTGATCATAGACGAAAACGCGAATTCCACACCGTATTTTTCGTAAAAAATGTATCTAGGCAATGCCTACAAACGTGATTTTATGAAATCTGTTTCTGGTAGGTAACAGAGCTAGAGGGTTTTTAGGTACTCCGGGAGTGGTATTTTGCTTATGAAGATCATCTATTATATAATGGTTATATTCAATTAGTCTAATGTTCGCTAATTTGTTTCTAAATGTATGATTACTTTAGGACAAATTTTGTGAATCATTGATTTAGAGAAACTAATTTTGTGACCGTATGAAAGACAGGACGAAGAGTAACTGAACAGTCACTTGTTATAGGTTTGCATAAGATATCAAACTGAATACTGCTAATGCAGGTATTATTTACTTATTTATTATTTTTTGTCTTCCATTACCTCGTTTGGAGGCAGTCTACTGTGTGGCCTGACTGCATTATTTAAGCAATACAGCGTGTACGTTCCCCTTTTCGTCTATGATCAAAGTTCAACACTGGAACATTCATAATGAACTACCTAATTATGACTGATATGCCGACTCCGTTGTCCATCGGATGTAGTGTTTGATCTGTGACATATCATGTGCAGGTGAAACTGGTAGAAAATTTCGAACAAGATTTACGAGCACTAATTAACAACAAAGAACAAGTTAAGCAGCGCGTAGCTGTTGAGAAGCACCTTAAATGTAATGGTCATCAGCCCCCACCAATAAGTAACTTACATGTACTGAATAATTTCCGCAAAGAGAGAGAGAGAGAGAGAGAGAGAGAGAGAGAGAGAGAGAGAGAGAGAGAGAGCTCGATCCTTCGAAAGATATCGAAATAGAAAAATATTGCGCTGTAGGAAAATGTAATGGTTTAATACCCACCATCTATCCCACTGATAGTATGTTTTATCTTAGAAGTGTGATATCACCCAATCTGTATCATGCATGAGGGTAACCCGTTTCCTTTCTTCTTCATTAACTGCATCTAGTTGCATTATTAAAAAAAAAGTTCAAATGTGTGTAAATCTATCGGATTCAACTACGGCTCATCCACCGCGACTGTTTCATTATCATTTTTAGTTTTTCAACTAGACAATTTATAACAATATTGAAAAGTGAATAAGACCTAGTGTATTACAATATTAAGTCTATTACCAACGCTGGTTAACAACACAATTTACCCGCCATATAGAGCGTGCTACAAAAAGGTACGGCCAAACCTTCGGGAAACATTCCTCACACACAAATAAAGAAAATATGTTAAGTGGACATGTGTCCGGAAACGCTTAATTTCCATGTTAGAGCTCATTTTAGTGTTACGGATGAGGCTTCATTCCAACGTGATCAAATTGTAAATTTTCGCACTACACATGTGTGAGCTGACGAGAATCCGCACGCAATTGTGCAATCACGTCATCAACACATTTTCTGTAAACGTTTGGGCTGGAATTGTTGGTGAGGTCTTGATTGGGCCTCATGTTCTTCCACCTACGCTCACGGAGCACGTTATCATGATTTCATACGAGATACTCTACCTGTGTACCCACGCAATTGTGCAATCACGTCATCAACACACATTTTCTGTGAACGTTTTGGCAGGAATTGTTGGTGATGTCTTGATTGGGTCTCATGTTCTTTCACCTACGCTCAAGGAGCACGTTATCATGATTTCATATGAGATACTCTACCTGTGCTGCTAGAACATGTGCCTTTACAAGTACGACACAACATGTGGTTCATGCACGATGGAGCTCCTGCACATTTCAGTCGACGTGTTCGTACGCTTCTCAACAACAGATTCGGTGACCGATGGATTGGTAGAGGCGCACCAAATTCCATGGCCTCTACGCTCTCCTGACCTCAACCCTGTTGACTTTCATTTATGAGGGCATTTGAAAGCTCTTGTCTGCGCAACCCCGGTACCGAATGTAGAGACTCTTCGTGTTCGTATTGTGGACGGCTGTAATACAATACGCCATTCTCCACGGCTGCATCAGCGCATCAGGGAGGGTGGATGCAAGTATCCTCGCCAACTGAGGACATTTTGAACATTTCCTGTAACAAAGTGTTTGAAGTCACGCTGGTACGTTCTGCTGCTGTGTGTTTCCATTCCATGATTAATGTGATTTGAAGAGAAGTAATAAAATGAGCTCTAACACGGAAATTAAGCTTTTACGGACACATGTCCACATAACGTATTTTCTTTCTTTGTGTGTGAGGAATGTTTCCTGAAACTTTGGCCGTACATTTTTGTAACAACCTGTATATTAGTATTACGCTAGAATCTTAGCATTACGGCTTAATGTGTGTGTTGGTCAACGGTCTACGGTCTAGTACTAAGCGAGTTCCTAGTCGCATGTTATCTGCGTATTGGCTGCTCTCTGCTGTGGCGTCAGAGACCTTGACGTCACCAACTGTAAGCTTACACACACACACACACACACAGAGAGAGAGAGAGAGAGAGAGAGAGAGAGAGAGAGAGAGACGTCCGGAGGAGGACTGAAGCTTCGACGGGCAGCTTTCGAATTCCGTGGCAAGGCGCCGTAGACCGTGCGACCATCCCTACGCACCTCTTTACTAGTTATTATACTTAGGCGATGATAAAGCGATGATTGTTTTGTGTAAGTCTACATTCTTATCCTTTCGTCGATACGTAAGCATAGCCAAGAATTATGCTACATATTTCTGGCACAACCCCTCTTCACCGTGGGAAACATTTTTTGTAACATATCTTTATATAATTTTCTAACGTGTACCTCCTGAAGTTTCTTTCTCCTAGATAATCTGATTATGTCCTAAAAGGGAAAAACACGTCATAAGTAATAATAATAATTTCGTGTGGCTCATTGGCCTGGAAGAAGCATTTTCGGAACCGTATCTGCATTCTTTCATCTTTCATTCGTGTGTATTTTTGGTTTACGCAACATAAAGTCTTACAGATAGTACGATAGTGAAAGCAAACACCTAAATACCATGATCTCATGTTAGCTCGGTAATCAAACTGTACGCCACGGTTGAAGCGTCAAGTGTGAAACTTTCTTAATCGTTTGTAATGATCTCATTGTAACATACAAACAAATTGTGATGCAAGTTTTCTTGACGGTGGAGAGACGTAGAAAGCTGAGTCAGTGTTCTAGCGCCACGGATGACGTCAGCAACTCTGCTACAGCTGACAAGACAAGCAAGTACACCCACGCTTCAGCCACCAGCCGTGATAGTCTAGTTGTTAGGACATTGCGTTGTGGCCGCAAGAACCCAGGTTCGAATCCTGGTCACGGCAAACATTTCTTTTTACCCTTACCTACTTTATTGTCACTTTGGTAGCGATAATTGTTGTTTTTGTTTATATGGATCCCACATTATTCGATTTCCAAAATAATTTTGGACACCATCTGTACAAGCAAAATTTTACATTTAAATATCGTCTTTGCTGGACGGTAAGATATGGTTTCCTACCAGGAGCCGATGGTGACAAACAGAAATGTTATCTGGCGCTCCACATGAAACAGTGATTGATTATTTACTGTTTCTGATCCGTACAAAATACTCTGAGCAGCTTTCCTGGATTGTTCAAAACTGAGACTGACAAGAAATGCAAAATAACTAGAGAGGGAACTTCAAACACGATTACGGAAAAGATGATGCCTTTGGAAAAATTAAAGAGATCTTTGGAAAACAGTAAACGAGTGTACGAATATTAAGACCTCATATGGCGAGTTCATACAAATCAATGATGGGAAAGCTGAAAGTGAAACGAAATAAATCGATTAATACTAACATAACCTGGACGAAGGGAAATGAAACAGGCGAGAGACTTTCAGCAAAATGTAATAATTCTAATTCCTAAAAAACTATGACCGAGTGGTTTAATTATTACTAGTTTAATATATTGTGGATGAAAACTCTATCTCGAATGGATTACATATAATGGATCTACTAACTGAAGCTGTTCTTGGCGATAATCAATGTTGCTTTCGGAGGGAAGTACAAATTGACGATCGATTAATGACATTATGACTTACAATACGGTAGGATAGTAGATCATAAGTCTCTCTTTGTATCCAATATGTACGTTTCAATGCATAAAATATTGACAGATGGAAGGTAATCCTCCATTGATACCGTTTATAGACATGAAACAGGTACGTTACTTGACAATGGACTTTAAAAGTAGGCCACTGTACGAAATAAAAGCTTAATTCTGGTAGGAGGTACC
Source organism: Locusta migratoria (assembly GCA_026315105.1). Lineage (NCBI taxonomy): Eukaryota > Metazoa > Arthropoda > Insecta > Orthoptera > Acrididae > Locusta > Locusta migratoria. The sequence continues at coordinate 109,214,540 of CM048745.1, forward strand.
CAGATAAGAGTTTACTGTTGTAAAAAATAAATAAATAAATAAATAAAACTTAATTTTAGTAGTAAAATTAGCAAAAGATCCGTGTGAACTACCGGCTACTCCCTGCTGAAAAACCTTGTTCCCTGGCCCAAATTGAGAACTGACTTGGTTCAAATTGCTCTAATAACAGGACGTTAACGATACAGTGGCCAATATACGTCAATATACGTAGCAGCTCACACGAAATTACACACAGGAATTAATAAACAAACCACCACAATAAAAGTTATTTCATAAAGGTGGCTAAGAAAACATTTATGGCGCAACAGAACTTAAACATAAAAAATTGCATCCGAGCTTGTTCTCATCACTGGTCAAAAACAATATTAAATAAAAAGGGGGAAGGTGCTCGAAAACTACTATTTATAGGCAAGTCGAAATTATACTGAGCTTAACTTGTTCATTCAGGTCGAAAACAAGCAAAATGGGAAACCAATTATGTTAATACTATAAAAGTGCATCTCCTTACATAAGTTAACACTGATGATGCCCAGCATTGAATTTAACATACCTTACACAAAACTTAACGCCACTGTGGGGGAGAAGTTACAAACAACACTCACTCGCTCACACACACGCAATGCAACAGGAAACTCACCAAAATCAGCGTGCTGAAACGAGACAGAAACAGCCGCCGCTATCGTAGGCGAAATTCAGCAAACCCGGAGGTTTAGCAAACCACACGACACAACATACAATAAAACTGCGAAGATGGCTCTGGTCTGTCGTGCCCGATTTGAGATGGTGCGTGAGTATAGCAAGGTTAAGTTGCATCTAGATTGGATCGCGAGCAAACACACGGATGCATTACATGATCGCACACCACTGAAGGTGAAGTGGTTAAAAATCTGATTCATTACACAAAATCGCGGCGGATTCTTAAGTTGCAACCTGAGAGTAAACTAACTAGGCACTGATTTTATGAGAAGTGGCGTGAATTCATGTGACTAGCTACAGACCACTGGAGTCTGAGTTCGGACACACATGGTTCCGAAAACCGATAAAAATGTATAAATTCAATTTCCAATAAATAAATAAATAAATAAAAACTACGGCATGCAACCCATAAAAATGTTTAGAACTTCATAAGCAATCTATTGAAGGAGGTTGTACAAGACTCGGAGAGAATTACTGACAAAGAATAATTGCATACTACAAGTTCGGGGAAGAAACATCAAAATTAAAATAAGCGGGGAGAGAAGATCGCGAAATGTTTGTGGAAATCAGAAGGATACACGCATAGTTGCTTGCCTGATGGGCATGGAACATATGAATGCATTGTTCTATGAACCAACCACGTGGAACACATATCACTCATGGAAGGAAACGATAAGAAAGTTTTACATGCACTGTACAAAAATAGACATATCGTCTGTTAGAAACCGGGCCCCACAAAGCAAGAACGATTCACACAGAGTTCGTACACCGCCACATAATAACAAAACGTTTGAATATACCAGGCCGTTATCAAACTGCATCTAGTAACACATACACTGCGTTTATCTGTTGGAAATCACAGGATTGAAAAAATAGAACACATTTCCGCGCACGTTCGGAAGGAATATTCCAAAAAAATAAAGCTAATTTCAAGAGTCTAAGTCAAACATGCTAGCCAACGAATCCCCACCATCTCCACAAGCACAAGAGAAGAACTAAGCTTACCTCAGCACGATACCTGCACAAAGTGAAGTCCGAGCGGCCACCAGGCGGGAAAGCTACCGGAAACTGGGAAAACTACGAGTACAGCGGTGGTGGGGAGAGAAGATCGCGTGACTCGCCCTGGAGAAGGCTCGTCGTCTAGCTTGTAACCAAAGGGTGTAGAAACCTCTTTGGTCGCATCAGCAGCAGGGGTTGGTAACGACTAACTATCGACTCTGAGCCAGAGAGAACCATGCAAAGTGAGCTATCACTAACCACATTCAACCAGCCATTAGATTCTCGCACATCCACTTAAAAGTAAAAGAAGTACACATTCTCACAGGGACAATAATAAATTATTAAAATATCAAAATACTAGCAATAGTAACTAATATTTTAAAACGTGAAATAACATGCTATTCCTCGTGCCTTGAAAAGAGGGGTTCTAGTTTTAACAAAATGCTAATCTAGCGACATCAAATAAATTACAACTTTATAAAAAATATATGGAAGACGACAGACAGTCGTGTTTCGAATTGCATATTGCAAACGTTAGTCAATCTGTACTTTGGGGAAAACACGAGGATTTTTGGAAAGCTGATTAAATTGAAATTGAAGTTATAAGGGAATAAAAAGGAATGACGACAGGTAACAGGATATTGTCGAGTTAATCGAACCGATATCATGATATTTCTTTACTGTTCTACTAATTTTTTGTTTATTTACAAACTAGTTTTCAGGCCATCATTAGATAAACTGTTGACAGGCGTCTACAGGCGCTATTGATCATGTTCTCAAAGATTGTAAACAATGGTACAGAATACTTGGTCTGGAATAGCAAAAAAAGAAATCATCTATTGCCATGTATACATATGTTTACGTAATCTGTGGCCTCCTTAACATTTTACAGTGTAATTTTCAAGTGTACAAGGTGAAACATTACATTTCAAATATTACTGATTTAAGAACTACGTTAACAATATTGAGACTGTAGCATTGCTGAGATCGTCACTTAAGGTGTACATTAAATACATTTTCTACACTGATTTTACAAGTCACTTCTTTGACAGAATCTGATAAGGTTCACATATTTAAATTACATTTCATATTACTGTGCAATTTATTATAGATATTGTTTTGATCTTAAAGTCTATAAGCAAATACGGTAGGAATGGGGACTCTATGTGTGATATTAAGATGGTCTGTGGTAGGTAACTGCTTTGATTACGTTATGTAAAGCTTAACAGTGTGAATGTGCTCAACTGTACTTGGTCATTTAGCACTAGTTCGGGAATTTTGCCTAAGTGTTTTTTTTATTTCCAGTGTTTCAAACAGGTTTAGTTTTCTGCCTTTGTTGGCTACGTGAAGCACTTCTGTGTGGACCTGGTAGCTGTGTTCTTCTTTCTGAACGTGATCAGCAAAGATGGATTCTGTCTTCTGTAATCTCCAGCTACGTTCATGTTCAGTCAGTCTAATTTTAATTGCCCTGCCTGTTTGACCTATATACAGTTTTCTGCAATCATTGCATGAGATTTTATAACTTCCACTGTTACTTATTTTGTGTCCCAACTTCGTCGCCGCTTTTGTGTCCCAGCCTCGTCGTCGGTGTCGGTGGCCGAGTGGAATGAGACCGACACAGGAATATAGACAGCACGCTGGTGCAGGTACGGAGGGGAGCAGCCAGAAACTATAAACACTAGAGTAAATTAGAAAGAGATATATATTGCACAGAATGTAACAATACTTAACTTTTACATAGTACTGCAGAATGTTGATACATAGTTGTTAGAGGCCTGCCTAGTGCCCGTACGATAGCAAAGTCTTCACTGGTGCCTATCTGATTACGAAGGTCCTAACTCGTTGCTATCTCCGTCCGAAGTGACCGATGTCTTTCCGTGGTGGCCACGAGCGGCGTTGCAGCAGAGGGCGCTCGTGGCTGTCGTCGTCAGAACGCCGCGCCGTGCGTGCATGACGGCGCGCGGCGAAAGTAGGTGATGCGCACTTTGTACTTGTGCGACACCACAACTTAATGCGTCCCTCGTGCCTTTGATGTTTAGTAGGATGTGAGCTGCAGTGCCTCTTACATAGAATGAAGTTCTGTATTTACAGGATTTGAGAATTCTGGTTATTTTGGTAGATAATTTTCCTAAATATGGTATAGTGCACCATTTGGTCTTAATGACGACTGTTTCTGAAGTGGGGGGGAATAGAAGAGGGGTAGGACTTTTGTTCTTTGTTTTGATAGTGGTATGGATGTAAAGCGATGAACAATGGAGTGGAAGGCAGCATTTTTGAATACGATCTCACAGACTGTTGCCGGGAAGAAAAGTTGGGTAACTGAGTATTTCAAACTATCGAAGAAAGTAGCAAGTACTCACAAGTACAGGGAGTGACCGGAATACAGAAATACGAATCCATTGGGAATGAAGTAAATACGGCGAGCAGGTAAGTCACGCAAAATGAGCACAGGAAAAACGCGAAGAAATCGGAACGTAAATCATGCCGGGAGCGATAGGGTATAACAGATATCGAGAGACAGTGTTATCTCACATGCTACTGTATCGTGACGCCAGTTCTCTACACCAGTTCATAGATAAACGTATATGTCTACAAATTGTGTGGTCTTGGGATGGGGAGAAAGATTACGCCATTCGGCCCCGGTAGAGCATGAGAGGCTAAACTGGACTTCAGCATGGTTATGCTGACAGAATCAGATACCAAGTACCAGTTGCAGCATATGCGGCCAGGTTATCCGTCTAAAGGACGCAAAAGTTGTATAACACACATATTCATCGAATCAGAATATATTTTCAGGCCACTAGGCGGTAAGTACAGTTTTGTATCCCCTGAAATAACACCACATTCACTCTCATACCACGAATCTGTCTGTCACCCCCCCCCCCCCTCCCCCGCCCACACACAAACACAACCTTTTTTTACGGCTTCATCCATTTTTAATGATTAGGAATGAGGAATGGGAGATTGAGAAATTGATAGGAATCTTGAAATTGAGACGTATAGCATGGATTTAAATGACAGAATGTTAATGCCGTACTGTAGGTTATGAATAACATAACTTTAGACGTATACATCTACAGGTGAATCCATTCCACTATTTTTGACAGTAAGACGTATTCCTGGCCGTATGTGGTGCCGCTTTGAGCTGAAGAGCACATGGGCGTGGTGACTCACAAGGGAAGTACTTGGGCTCGGACAAAAACATATACAACAAAATCGTATGAGAGATAATGTAAAGGTCGCTTATTGCACTAGTGATCTGCAAAACTCTGCAGTCGTCCGTTAGAGGCCTCTGCGTGTGGCATGCCGCATTGCACTTTGACCTGTCGGTTCGCCAGTAGGGACGGTGCAGTGTGCCTCCGAAGTTGCGTTTTGTGACGTTATTTGTGTTTTGAAGCGCCAGATGGGGCGGCGATTGGTAATCAGTCCTGACAATGTATTGTGATTGGTTGAGATGAAGTCACGAAGAATCCTTCTTCGTGAAGATGGTGTTAGTGTAGAAGAATCATTCGCATGCTTTCTCGTATCTGTTATGGTACAGAAATATGAGCATAAGTTAGATACGGTTGTAACACTAACACATAATTATGATAATAGGGGTGATAATACCGAACAACTCACTGCAAGCAGTAGTGCTACGGTAAGTGCGGGAAGAGGCGATGGAAGCAGTGGCAGTGAATACCAACAGTCTTCCGAGAAGAAGGTTAAAGCTGCAACTATCACCACAGCTTTTGATGACAATTCGCTAGATAACATGGACGATGATTATTACATAAGTTATAGGTAAGATATCTGCATTACGTATGGCGTCTACGGTTACATCTACAGTGCTATCTAGAGCATCATTGCAGAGTTTTGCATAAAATCGACACCCACCAGTACATTGAGGTGTACGTAGAGATCCTGTAACCAAACGTTAATACAGATATGTTTGTTCGAGCCCAAGTACTTTCCTTGTCAGTCTGGCGTCCCGTGTCCGCTGGTGCTGTCCGCTCCTTTGCGTTCGCGACGCCACCTGTCCGCCGACGGAGTTCCTGTGACAACTGGAGCGGAAAGCAGCGTCTTCTGCTGCCGATAGGAGCTTCTGCAGAGGAGCGACAGTAGCCGTGATAGTCTAGTGGTTAGGACATTGCGTTGTGGCCGCAAGAACCCAGGTTCGAATCCTGGTCACGGCAGTACAGTGCTCTAGCATCTTTTTTAATTTTTTTTTAATGTAGTTTTCTCAAATGCCTCTTATCATTGCGATTACTGCAAATTGTTTCATTCTGTTATCAGTATTATTCAGTTGTGCTACCTTTTAAGAACTTGGCCTTCTAGATATGAGGTAACTGATGGGGAATAACGAACGGAATTGTCCTAAATAAAGAATCTTGTGTATGATATGATCTGTTGTAGCCTGCAGATTTGATGTAAAAAGTGGCGCAGTTGGATTCGCCCAGAGGTTTTTTTTTTTTTTTGTCGTTTCTGATACGGAAAATGAGTACCGTAACGGAATTATAGCAGTCGGTTAATTTTCCGTGCCTTTAATCTTGTTTCTCCTTATCGTGCTGTAGGTGTCGTATTCAAATGTTCATATGTTTGTAAATTTAACTGCTGCGATTATCAGTCCCTAGGTTTACAAATTAATAAAACTAACTTCAACTCATTTATGCTAAGGACAACAAACACATCAATCTCTGAGGAACGACTCGAACCTCCTACGACGAGCAACAGCACGTTCCGCTGCAAGGCGCCTTAGAGCGCACGGCCAGTCCACCGCGGTATTTTATATTCCTGCCCCAAGTCGTTTTAGCTAAATATAAGGCGTTGATTAAGCTGATTCGCTCATTCACCCTTGTACAAATAATCTGTCGCAAAGGCTACACCTCAAAACCTAAGAGGTATTAACCTTCGCTTGAATGGAAGAGCTCCACCACGAAATAAGGTCTCTGCGAATCAATAACTACTGAAAAAATGAAATCTGCAGCTATGCAGTGTTTTCGTGTTTCCTTGACCGTACTGTAATCGAGATAACGTGAGACAATGTCTAAGAACAAAATTGTATTCACTAACATTTCTACAGTGACGAAATCTTTGGATGTTGCAGATGCAGATGATCCAAAGATAGTGATGAATAGCAGTCAAATTAAGTTTTAGAAAGATCTGTTAAATATGGTTAGAAAGATGACTTGTAGATGTAAGATATCTAGTGTTTCCCAAGGAAGTCTCATATGCCCCCGCTGTTTTTAATGTATATAAATGATCTAGGAGGTAATCGCAGAAAGGCTCGTAGGTCTACCGAACCAGATGGCGCAGTGATTAGCACACTGGACTTACATTCGAGAGGAAGGCGATTAAAATCCACCGCCGATCATCCAGACACGTTTACCGTGATTTTCCTAGATCGTACAGTAAGTGGCCGGGATGGCGCCTTTCAAAGGACACGGCCGAATTTCTTCCCCATCCTTAACGAAAATTCGGGGCATGAGCTCCGACTCTAAAGAACACACTATCTCCGGTAAATTCAATAAGAAGCTTCCCAGTCACGGTCTTCACGGCCACTACGGTCGGGGGTTCGAATCCCCCCTCGGACATGGATATTTGTGCCGTCCTAGTTCGTAAGTAGTTCATAAGTAGTTTGTAAGTTTAGGGACTGATGACCCCGTAGTTAAGTCCCATAGACTATACAAACATTTGAACATTTGATAAGCTTCATTTTTTCCTCCTTCCTTTCCCCTTAGGTGTTGGCAGATGATTCCGTCATTTGCCGCGAAGAAAAGTTATCAGAAGATCAACAACAACTGAAAAATGATTTATACAAACTATCTGTATGCTGTGAAAAGTGGCTATTGGCTCTAGATAATGTGTTAATGGTTGCAAAATATTAACACGAATTACTTACTCATGGTTGCAAAATATTAACACGAATTCTTTCCAGAAGAAATTGAAATATGACAGTCTAGATCGCAAGTTGCCAACCGGTTTCGTTCCTGCATGGCCAACATCAGGCCTTTGGCACTGTAACATAAGAGAGAGAGGCTTACGTGATACCAATAATTACATTCTACATTTAATGGTAAAATAGGTAATAAAATATCAAACGTTTTTACCCTTGTCGGTGGACGGTGCCAATGGCCGAAGCAGGCGTCAAATGCTGGTGAGGGCAGCTAAGGCTCTCAGTTAAATACAGGATTCTCCGCCCACCGCTCATCAGTTAAGGCAATTAGTAGTATAGTAAGGAACATGAGTTAATATAATAAAATAAAATAGTTAAAATTATTTGCACAGTGTTCGTAAAATCTTCTACTTTGAATCTCTATAAAATGGTATGTTCATAACAATAAAAATATACGAATCATTGAATAAAACTGACGATTAGAAACAGCTGTATGTGCAGCCATTGCCCTCTATGCGCATTTACTGAAATACGTCGGGTCAACACTCGTTAGACGGTGCCAGGTTTCCATGGTGATGAAGTATCGATACATACTGCAGAAGGCGGGTAGCAGCCGACGTCAACGATGTGCCGATAAATAGGGGTTGCACTGCGTCAATAAACCATATGGGAGCTGTAGTTGTACCTAGTGACTTCTATAGATGTATGTTTAGCCGTCTTGTTGACTTGACAGCAGAATTAAACAATATTGATTGCACAGTAATAGACTTATGGCAGTATAATAATTACTGGCACCGTATACATTCAAATCTGACGAAACAATAAAGATGGTAGATGAATTTTCTTACTTGGACAGGAAATAAACATACGACGGTCACGTTACAGAGGTACAAAGTTCAGAATGGCAAAGCGAAGCAAAACCTTTTTTAAAAAGAGACATTTACTGACATCGGATATTAATTTTTAGTATAATGAAAACTTTTCTGAAGGAATTTGTGTGGATTGTTGCCTTGTACAAGGGCGGTAAATACATCATACAGGAAGGAAGTAGAGGCTTTTTTTTAAAAGTGGTGCTACAGAAGAATGCTGAAGATTAGGTGGGTGGATCACGTAACTAATGAGGAGGTACTGATGTGAATTGGCGAGAACAGAAATTTCTGGCATACTTTGACTAAAAGAAGGGATCGACTAATAGGACAAATTCTTAGACATTAAGGAATCGTTAATTTAGCGTTAGAAGGAAGTGTGTGGGATAAAAATCGCAGAGGGAGACCGAGACATGAAAACAGTAAGCAGATTCAAATGGATGTAGGTTGCAGCTGTTATGAGGAGATGAAGAGGCTTGCTCAGCATGGAGTAGGGTGGAGAGCTGCATCAAATAAGTCTCTAGACTTAATACCAACACAACACGCTATCCACACGCGTACTAGAAGAAATCCGTTGAATTTGTGATACACGGATAATCGCACAAATCTCAAAGTTGAAAATTCAACTTAATACGTAGGATTTACAATTACTTGAACTGATAGATAATACAGCGAAGAAGATAATTTTTGGCAGAACGCTTAGAAGATGCAGCGAGAGAAACCAGAGCTCGAACGGAAAGATTTAGGTGTTCGTTTTTTCCGCACGCCCTACGAGAGTGGAACGGTGGAGAAATAGTCAACTATTGTTCGCTGAACAGGCCTTTACACTAATTACGGAATAGTCTTATAGATATGAATGTAATGACAGTGTTATATTCGACTTCGTATACCTTGGGAAAAAACCCTCAGTTTGGCAGCCGAAACCCCAATACATATATTTGTTTGTAGTACAATGTACTGCTTCTCTGTATATTGATATATGTATCTCATGGTGAAAATTAACTGTCCAGAATGTATTTGTTACTAAACCCAATTGCTGTAAACATGGAAATATATCAAGAGTAACGAATGGATTATAATACCTCAATTCGGTATTGCTCAATTCCAGTAAGAGTAATTTATACACTCCTTTGGATGACGCTTCGGTATAATGTTGTATTCTTCTGTGCGTAGAAGGGTTTGTTGTAACTCTCGAGGCTACTCTGTTCTGTGCAATCATCTTCTTCTGGGAATAAGAACGCAACCGACATGCTTTTGAATTTTATTTGAAACCAAATCCGCTTCGATTGCAATTAAATTTATTTAAAAAAGCGTCCTGTAGACGCATCATCAGGGGCTCTGCAATGTACATAAATGTAAGAGACAAGAGTGTCTTTTGAAGTTAAGAGAAAATATACAATAAAATTGCTAACTGTAAAATAAAATTAAATAAACCGTAGAAAAGTACTCACTAACATTCCTTATAAAAACATGTCGGCCATTTAGCCTTCCCCAGCGTTCCCGTAAAATTTAAAACAATTGAAAGCATCCTAACTTTACGTCCTCTTTACAAAATATAAAAGTTGAACGCTGTTGCGTTACTCATAGTTTTAAAAATATACTGGGGGTGGAGGGCAGGTGAAACCTATAAGAAAATGCAATATTTTTAAAAAGCGTCTGGGATTTACACCGTACTCGATATGAAAACCGATTGTACTTTTATTCACTACGGTGAATTCCCCCTCGGGCATGGATATTTGTGCCGTCCTTAGTGTTAGCTAGTTCATAAGTAGCTTTTAAGTTTAGGGACTGAGACCCCGTAGTTAAGTCCCATAAGCTATACAAACATTTGAAACAGTTGTACTTTTAGTAAAGAGATAAGGTTCCTTACCGTGCCATGTGGAAGCGGTGTTGGCCAAGGCAGTACTGGCCATTGAATCATGCGGCCGCTGACACCAGGAAGCGTTAGCGTCGCTGGAAATCTAACTGTTTCTGAACAAGACTTGAACAGTGGGGATGACTGTACACTGGACAAATCCTATGTTTATAATTTCCTAACAGGGCCCAGACAAAAGTCCATCTTATACTCTCTTTTCAAGATACTGTCCCATTCAATTGCTCCTCTAGGCCCATTGCCGCCTCTGACAGAATTACAATGTCATCTGAAACCGCATATTATTTATTTCTTCTTCCTGAACAATTAATATCTCACAGGATGCTGAGCCGTCCCGGCTCGCGCTTTTTGTTTCTCTCTATCCCCCCCTCCCGTCACCACTATTTCATTTGTGTCACTTTACTGGCGTAAGTGCGGATCGATCTTGCTCTGGTATCACCGTTCATGGCGCTGTACTGTCTCGCGTGCGTGCGCATCATCGTTGCGAGTGGCGCTATTAGTACTGGCGCGCGCAGTTACGTCAGTTGGGGCAGTAAGGCTGCTATAACATGAGAGAGAGACTGTCAGTTGGGCTGTTGGAGGGGCCACGGGAGGGGCGGTCTGGCCATCGGCTCGGCTTTTGTTTAGGCCGGTATTACACTATCAAATTTTCTTTGACAAAGAATCGTTGTCCAATATTCTTTGACAAAGAATCTTTGACGTAGTGAAATGGTGACATTACACTATCAAATTTTCTTTGACAAAAAGAATCTGTCACAGTGCATTGAAAATGGCGGATGAATATTTGTTATTAACCTTAGTTGTTGATTACATAGATTACAAATATCTACTTATACACTTAGTTTGCATGTACGCGTACAACAATTGCAACGACTAGACATCTGGAAGCGTGCCTTTATTCACAGAACCCGTTTTTATTTGTACCGCGGCTCTCGCCTCAGGTGTATCGTATAATAAGGCCTAACATCTGATGTTTGTAGAAAAGAGCGAAGTACGTTTTCTAATATGTAATATTAGGCTGCATTACCCGATACACCTGAGGCGAGAGCCGCTGTACCACTCGAAAACGGTTCTTCTCGTCGTTTGGAAGACTGACTGGCAATGGTGACGCTTGACTTGCTTCTGCAGTGGTGTTCTGCTCTAAATATTGCAGTAAACAAAACTTTTGAAACATTTATATTTTGCGTATTATATATCGTGTAAATAGCATTTGTCTGGCTAAATATATGTAGGGAATTAGTGTCATTATGTACTTTTGCTTTCTCCGCTGCAAAACTGGAGCAGAGACAATTTTCATTTTTACGTCGTCTGCCGTGCAAACAGTACTCATTTGATCGCTAATGAATACCGCAATTATCTAGCTTTCGGCTCGACGCAGCCGGTTTTTATAATAAACCTTATACAACTGCATAAATTTAGTTGTTGCGACGACTCGCAATACGAATTACGCGGTTATGTTTTCAAACAGTACGTCAAAAACTGCTACAGCGATGCTAGCGCTTAAAGCGGTCATATTTCTCACCACAGTTAACATAAGACGAACGCTTTCTTTGATCAAATCTACGGTGAGCTGCTAGATTTGATCAAAGAATTTTTGACGAAAGGCAACTTTGACCAAAGTTCCATATTACACTATCCAATTTTCTTTGACAAAAAATCTTTGTCAAAGAAAATTTGATAGTGTAATACCGGCCTTACGTCGTGCTTCCACTTGTGGTGCGGCCGCGGGCCTCGTGTCCATTGAATCCGACAGGAGTTCCCTGCTTGGTGCCTCCGTAGGCAACACGTCCTACCTGCTCAGGCCAGGCTTATGGCCTGTGCGCTTTTCCGCAGTGTGAGTCGTATCTCCCTATATTCGCTCCATGGACCTCACCTACATGATTTGCTAACTGTGTTGGCGATGGGGGAGGAGGACTTCGTCATTTCCGTCGTTACTGGGACAAGGTAAAGAGACGGGGAAATTGTTTATGCGTGTTTGTTTTGAGCTGAAGTCAGGTTGGTTGGCCGTTACCTCTCTATGTCCTTGTTAGTCCGTGTTTCTTACCGTTGCTTGAAGGTTTAGGTTTCTTATTTCAACTCTTTCTCATTACCTTTGCCTTGTGTTAAGTGATCTTTACCTTCAAACTGAATTTGTTTAGCACCACCGGGGGAAAGTGAGTAGCCGAGCGGCCTGAAGCGCCACGTTATGGATCTCGTGGGCTCCTGCGTCGGAGGTTTGAATCCTCCCTCGGTCATGGATGTGTTTTTTGTCTTTATAGTTTAAGTACATTGTAAGACTAGGGACGAATGACCATCGTGGCTTGGTCCCATAGGATTACAAACATTTGAACACTTGATTTGAATTTATCTGGTTTTTGCCCCTCCACTGACTCGTATCTGCACGGGCAGTGGTTGTACCAGCTTGCAGATGATTATCCCCTCCGTGTGGTATCGCCGGCCCCGTCGGTTGTTACTCGGCGTTTATTCTTTGCATGAAGTCCCAGCTCGGCAGGGTACGAGTACCCGTTAGGCGGTGGGTCACCCTTCCTCTCCTTCCTGTATGGATTCATCTCACCTGTTAATAATTTTGGCGGTATTCAGTGCTCCTTATAAGGAGTAACTTGTTTGGACTGTTGCTGCTAATTAAATTTATTTTGCACCTGTGATAAGTTATAGGGTGCTGTTTGTTTTAAGCTCATTTACATTTTTTATATTTTCTTATTCTTTATCTTGTTGAGGCTTCGTCCCTCTTATGATTGAATTGGGTTATTGATAACCGATGCCATCTCCTCTCTGTTTGTATTGTGGAGCGGCAGTTCACTGCTTGCAGCATATCTTGGTTGCACTTTGGGCTTCGAGAGGCGTTGGCACCTGGTTATTGTTTTTTGTTTCTTGGAGCAACATGTTTGGAGTTGTTTGCTGCAGCTGATTTCCTGCTTTGGTTTTTAATTATTCTGGTGCTGGAAGTAAGTGTATTTCCCTTGTTTTAGTTATTTCCTTAAAAACTATTGCCAGCACATTTCTGTGATTTATTGTGGAATTTTTTTTACGGTATTGCCAGCACATTTGTGTAACGTGGTTTTCCGTAATTTCATTTAGAATTTTTCCAACGCGTCAGTACTATTTATTGTGGCCTTCAGCCTTTCTCCTTTTACCAGCACGCCAGTGCTTTTAACTGATGCTTTCAGCCATTTCCTTTAAAATAGTGTGCGATGTTCATTTTAATTCCTTTTACATTGTTCTTAGTTTAATAAATAATTTTGAGGAATTTTAATTGAATCCTTGGACCCATCCTTCCTTCCATGGCTTGCATTTTTGTGAGAAGCAGTCTGCCACACTGTTGCATGTACAGGTTGAACAACAACCACCCTTTCAAGTCCTTCGTCTCTAATAACCGCTGTCTGTACAAGTTGAATATAAATCTTCGCTCCCTATATTTTACCCCTTCTACCTTCAAAATCGGAATAAGTGAATTCCAGTCAGCATTGTCAAATGTTTTTAACATATCCATAAATGTTAAAAACGTTTCCCTTTCCTTAGCCCATTTTCTAAGAGAAGTCGTAATGTGAGTATTGCCTCACCTGTTCCTACATTTCTCCTAAATCCAAATTGATCTACCGCAAGGTCTGATTCCACCAGTTTTTTTCCTTTCTTTCGTGTTAGTATTTTTCCACCATGACTCTTTAAACGGATAGTTCTGTAATTTTCACATTTGTCTGCACTTGCTTTCTATAGAATTGGAATTACTATATTCTTCTTGAAGTCACAGGGTATATGCCCTGTCTCATCGGTATTGCATACCGGTGGAACAATTTCTTAAAGACTGGCCCTCCTAACGATATCAGCAGTTAAGACGGAATATCATCTACTCCAGGGGCTTTATTTCTACTCAAATTATTCAGTGCTGTCAAATTCTTATCTCAGTATCGTATCTTCTAATTCACCTTTCTCTACTTCGTTTTACATTTCTAGAATACTGCCTTCAAGTTGATTTCCTTTGTATAGGCCCTCTATATATTCCTTTCAGCTTTTCCTTCTTTGCTTAGTACTGGTTTCAGTTATTGACATTCATACAACTGATTTCCATTTCTCTAAATGTCTCTTTATTTTCGTGATGGCAGTATCTAACTTTTCCCAAGTTATACAATCTTCTAATGTCTTGCTGCGGCGAAGTGGCGGAGTGCGTTGAGGCTCTATGCTCAGATGCGTGAGACTGTTCCCTGTCGATGGTTCGAATCCTTCCTCGGGTCCTGATGTTTGTGTTGTCTTTAGTAGAAGTTAGTTTACGAGTAGTTTGTAAGTTTAGGGACTGATGTCACCGCAGTTTATTCCCTTAAGCTTAACAAACATTTGAATAGTTTTTTTCTACGGTATTGCATTTTCTTTCTAGCCACTCCTGCTCAGCCAGTCTGCACTTCCTATCAAACATATTTTTCAGACATCTGTCCCCTCTCATTAGCCTGCTTCACTTGCCGCGTTTTTACATTTTCTCTTTCATCATTTAAGTTCAGTATCTCCTGTGTTATCCAAGGATTTCTATTAGGCCTTGTCCTTCTCCGACGTTCACTAGTCTTTCAAATGTTTAAATGTTTGTTAAGCTTAACTACGGGGCTATCAGTCCCTAAACTTACAAACTACTTATCAACTAGCTTATCCTAAGGACGGCACAAATATATATGCCCGAGGGGGGATTCGAACCCCCGACCGCAGTGGCCGTGCAGACGGTGACTGGAGCGCCTCAGTCCCCTCGGCCATCACTACTCTTTCAGCTAACCATCTTCATCTACTGTTATACTTTCCCACGTTTCAGACAGTCCTTGTCTAACATTCCTTCTGAAACTCCCGGTTACCAGGCGATCTCGTCTTACATTCGTTTTCTCCAGTCCATATTCACCTCTACATTTCCTAGCTTTTCCTAGCCGATTTCTAGTCCCCCTTCACAATTAAATTTTACTCTCTCTTAACTGTCTTCCTTTACTTCTTGTACTACTATGGTCGGTGTTTGCTTCGTGTTTATCTTTGCTACGATAATGGGTTCACTATGATGTTCGTGGTAACTTATCCGCATTCTTATTTTTTATTCATTATCAGAACTTGTGGGTTACCACCAACTGATTTTTTATTTACGACCTTGTAGTCACCTGACCAGAAATTCCGTTCATCCTGTCACCGAACTTCACTAATACCCACCACTTCTAACCATAACATATGCATTTCTGTTTTCAAATGTTCTAACTTACCTGCCCGATAGATCATTCCACTCTCCGATCTGTAGAATGACTTCTTTTTCCCTCATGATCACCACCTAAAAATTTTATTTTTACACAGTTCTGATGTAGTATTACAAATTGCTAGTTTTTTCCCAGTTCGTGTATCACTTTGATTTGTTTCACTTATTTTTTGCAACACAAAACAAAGGAAATTAACAGAAAAGTACAACGGTAACGCGGGGGAATGTACACTGCTTACAACGATGCGTCACCTTGCGTATAGAGGCTCTTGTTTGTGACATGCTCTGACATTCTACTTAGACAGCATAGCAGCAATTAATAATACACTCTTTCAAATTCTGAAATCAGCAGGAGTAATATATAGGGAACGGAAGGTTATTTACAATTTGTACAAAAACCAGACAGCGGTTATTAGAGTTGAAGGACATAGAAGGGATGCAGAGATTGGGAAGGGGGTAAGACAGGGTTGTACCTTTCACCAATGTTATTCAATTTGTACACTGAGCAAGCTATAAAAGAAAGCAAGGAGAAATTTGGAAGGGGAATTAAAGTTCAGAGTGAAGAAATAAAACCTTGCGTTTTGCTGACGACATTGTAATTATATCAGAGACAGAAAAGTATCAGGAGAAGGAATTGAACGAAAGGAACATATAAGATGAGCCTTACCAAGAGCAAACCAAAGGTAATGGAATACAGCCTCTGAAAATAAGGGAATGCTGAAGGAATTAAATAAGGTAGCAAATCAATAAAGGTGAAAAATGAGTTTTGTTACTTGGGCAGTAAAATAACGTATGATGGTCGCAGTACAGAGGATATAAAATGCAGAATGGCAATAGGAAGAAAATATTTTGAAAAAGAGAAATTTGTTAACATCGAATGTTAATTTAAGCATAATGAGGTCCTTCCTGAAGGCATTTGTGTGGAGTGTTACCTTGTATGGATGTGAAACGGACTAGTAACTACCTTGATGCAGTCGTTTCTTTACTGGACTGACAGTATATAATACCATGGTCTGTAGAAGCAAAGGTATGATATGTTACACAGTGCACGTTCTTTTCTACTGATATATCACTGTCGGAGCATCAGATGAGAAACGTTGATAACAGCTGTTTGTTTATTCTGCGCGCTGTCAGTAAGTGGAACTGTAGAGCAATACTCGGTAACCAGTAGGATGGATAATTTGTCAAGTACTTAAGTGTGGATCGTAGTGCGATGTAGCTGTTTGTAAGAAACTGCGATTACTTTGGAGATGGGGAGAACGCTGAATCAGCGTTGTAGCAGTACCGAATGACGTCAGCAACTCTGCAGCCGCTGGAGAGAGATCAATGTACTCCCACGCTTCAGTCACCAGCCGTGATAGTCTACTCATTCCGCCGGCGGCGGTCGTGCTGTGCGGAAGTGTGGAGCGACCGTGTGTTTACATCGTCGCTGCGGGCGGCCGAGCACTGTGAGGTGAGTGCGCGCTTCAGCGTTGCTATTGTCGAGGAATGCTAACCGAAAGAAATGGATAATCAACCAGAACGAATAGATACTTTGAAACTGAGTTTCGACCCGAATTTACCGAGACCGAAATCCTTCGAAGTTGAATTATTTCTGCGAGATGTTATGAAAATTACCATAGATGACATCATTGGCATCCATTTGTCAATTGTCAGTAGCACGGTGTACCTCAAGTTAGTCAGCCCGACGAAATGCGAGCAGATAATAGAATCTTGTAATGGTACATTAAAGTTTAAACATTCGAATGGTCATGTTGGTGAAGTACGAGTGTCATATGCTGGTTTTGGAGTACGAACAGTCAGACTATTCGAACTTCCTTTTGAAGTAACTGCCGAGCAAATTAATGCGAAGCTGAAAGATTACGGGAACGTCATAAGTAACGTCGCCGAAAAATGGTCCGGGCAGCACATATTCCCTGTACTCAATGGTGTACGCCAGGTGAGAATTGAAATGATAAAACACATTCCATCTTACGTTACGGTATGCGGTTATAGAGCTATTGTGATCTACGATGGCCAACCGCGAACTTGCTCGGCTTGCGGTTCCACAACGCACGTCCGCGCCCAGTGTGTACAGCGGCGCGTGGCGCAAATACCGACAGGCGAGCGAGAGAGGCAGGGCCCTATGTCTACGCTGCCGATAACCTTCGCAGCTGCCGCCCGAGTAAACACCGAACCGGAGCCCAATATAGATGTCACACTAGAGTCTTACATGGAGCTAAAAGAACAACACACACCCATGGAGGCGGAAACTTCACCAATCACTCCGCAAACTGCCCCGCAGGAAGTGGAGGAGAGTAGACAAGTGAGTCCAGAACAAGGGGACGGACTTTCCGAGGCAGTGCACGTTGCTAACTGCACGCACATGAACGAACAATCTGGGTTCGAAGACGACAACGAACGGCAGGCCGAGACCACCTCTCCGAAGAAACATAACAAAAGACGGATGGCACACGACGGAGCAGACGTAAACGCGCAAATACTGCGCGAAAAGGCAAAACAGATAAGCCAAAAACTGACGGATACAACAACTCGGAATCATTCCGGCAATTCTCAGGCCCTAAAAAAGTCTCGGACTGAGAACCCCGAGTCTCTCCAGGGAAAACAGACCTCAACAGTACAAACGAAGATGGACATTGTGGGCCAAGATGACAAAAGTAAACACCCAACAGAAAGAAAACCAGCATCAAGGAACCGCAACCCTACAGGCAATTGGGCAGACGAAATGGAAGACAGTACTCCAGATGAAGTGATGTCTGATCTACAGGAACATATAAGAGGGACCTCACCAGGAGTCCGGAAGGCAGACGGCATCCGGCAACGGGAGTCCACGACCCTTGCTCCTGAAGCAGAGGACGACTCGGACTTTTTCTAAATGCTCCACTACGTATTCACCCGGAAGGAGCATAGCACCTAACACACTTCTGGCAACATGACACCTCTGCAGGCGTACCGCATTGCCACGATAAATCTCAACAAGATCAGTAGCACATTTAACTTGAGAAATCTTCAAGATTTTCTATACGCGGCTGAGATAGACATCGCATTGTTGCAAGAAGTTGCAGAACTTAGCCTAGAACATATAGCAGGCTACAATGCGCTAATTAATCCCGGTAATGGCAGTGAACACGGGACTGCCATCATGACCAGGGAAGGAATTATTGTCAGTAACGTGGAGAAACTAGCAAATAGCAGAGGTCTTGCCGTTACATTCAATAACACGAGGATTATTAATGTTTATGCACCTTCCGGAACAGGAAAAAAGCGGCAGCGGGCGGAGTTCTTTAAAGGCGACATAGTGCCTCTCTTCGCATCGCAGACTGAACACATAATTTTTGGAGGCGATTTTAACTGCGTCCTTAGCCGAAAAGACCAGACCCCCAATTTCAATACGTCCATGGAACTTCAGAACATAATCAGGGAACTCAATCTGGTAGACACATGGGAGCTGCAACATGGAGATGCGCCCGGTTTCACCTATGTAACCAATCATTCAGCCAGTCGCCTCGATAGGATGTACACAACATCGAACCTGCAACAACACATTCTGCAAGCAGAGAGATGGCCGACGGTGTTTTCAGACCACTCCGCGTACATCTGCACCATAAATTTAGAAAAACAGGGAACATATAGAGCAAGAGGATTGTGGAAACTGAACACATCACACCTGTCAGATGCAGGGTGTCATGCCATATTTCGCAATACATGGGCGGAGTGTGAAAGAAAGTTTCCGAGGTACGATTCGGCACTTAAATGGTGGATAAAATGTGCAAAACCTTCATTAATAAAAGCTATGAAACAGCACTCCCGCGAGAAATACTCATGGCAGAAAAGAACCGTAGAATTTTACTTCCAGTGCTTGAGAGATTTATATAAAGAGGATGCAGCAGTTACGGACAACTTCGCACAGATCAAAAGAATCAAGGCCACGATTTTAACAATTAAACGGAAACAACTGGCAGGTTGCCAAGTTAGAACTCGCCTACAAAATGCCACACACGAAGAGACGACGTCAATGTATCACGTGATACAAGAACAAAAGAAACGAAACAGGAAAATATTGACCGCGCTAAAAACTTCGGACGGAAGGTGTGTGACCACCCAATCTGATATACGAGAGGAAATTTACAACCATTTTTCTCTACTGCTAGCAGACAAACCAGTAGACGAAACGGCACAACTTGCTCTTCTGGCTCGTTCGTCGACGAGATTAACTACTGCAGAAGCTGAAGAGCTGGCGACAGAGATCACCGAGGAAGACGTAACAGATGCCATTCGAAACAGCCCAAAAAACAAATCGCCCGGCCCCGACGGACTGCCAGCTGAGTTCTACGACACCTTCAGACAACAGCTGGTTAGCAAGTTGACTCTCGTATGCAACGACATCATGACTCACAAGAATGACTCCTTCAAGGAATTCTGCGAGGGAATCGTGGTGTTAGTGCCCAAAACACCAGGAGGGAAGACTGTAGACAATCTCAGGCCAATAACCTTACTAAATAGTGACTATAAAATCTTCGCACGCATCCTCATGCAACGGTTTAATTCGGTGATTGACAAGGTTACAGGTGCCTATCAGACGAGTGTCGGCAAGAACAGGACAATAACCCAGACATTAAATGCATACCGCGACATCATAGCGACGGCTGAAGCATGCGACATCCAAAGCGCCATAGTGTCGCTTGATTTCGAAAAGGCTTTTGATAGAGTGAGCCACTGCTATCTCTTGCGGACCATGGAGACAATGCACTTCCCGAAGAAAATAATTGACACAGTGCATACACTTCTGACGAATGGCACATCAAGAATCAGTGTGAATGGGCAATTAAGTAGACCGATCACCATCATGAGCTCAGTTCGGCAGGGCTGCCCTCTGTCGATGATTTTCTTCGCAATAGCCCTCGAACCTCTCTTGATCTCCCTGACTCAAACCTTGCCAGGATTGCAAATACACGGTCACAAAATCATATGCCAGGCATATGCGGATGACGTGAGCTTCCTGGTCACGGACGCCGAGCAGATAACAACAGCTTTCCAGATTATATCAACATACGAAGCCGCGTCTGGAGCGAAATTAAACCGAAATAAATCTGGGATTATGAACGTTGGTCGAGGAGTAGACCTTCCAACTGCCGCACCAATCAAAAGCATAGCAACACTTAAATGTCTTGGCATAGAATTCACGTGTAACATCCGCCGCACGGTGGCCACTAATTATAGGAAACTATTGGCAAAAATACGGGCTGCAATACAGCAACATAGTTTGAGGAACTTAAACATCATTCAGAAAGTGGAGCTAGCAAACATCTATATCACAGCGAAAGTAAACTACGTCGCTCAGGTCCTCCCACTGCCGAAGGTTATAGCTCAAAAAATATTAGCAGCTCTCGGTCACTTTGTCACTAGAGGCCAAATATTCAAAGTAAAATATGACACACTGACGTTACCAACAGAAAAAGGAGGCCTTCATCTCACAGACATCTGCCTCAAAGCGAAAGCTCTTTTCGTCAGAAATATGTACAAACAATGGCGACGATCACCGGATACTCTCACAGCTCACCTCCTGAATGAAATAACACCGGCCACTATGGAACCACCTGTTGACGTCCATCACATACCGAACGCGCTCTGGCATCTCAGATATTTCTTTTTAGAACTCAGTTATATTATAATGAATACTCCTGAGAAAGATCGATACAGGGTAAAAACAATCTATAACAATATGATGGAATGCAAACAGGGTAACGTCGTAGAAAACAAATATAAAGGATATAACTGGCGTAACATCTGGCAGAATATACATGACCCACACTTACCATCCAATGTGCGGTCCACGTGGTATATGGCGGTAAATAGAAAAATACCGACCAATGTAAAGTTACAGGCGATTCATCTGGCAGACACACCAAATTGCAACAACTGCAATCAAGTTGATACGGAGGAACACCGATTTACATGTGAGCTCGTCAAAGACATATGGCAACTCTGCACGGACAAACTCGCGTGTATATTACGCACGTCGCCCAGAACAATCACACCAACACGACTACTCAACCCAGAGGAAGTTCCCTATCCTAACGCCAAGAGAAAGGCAGTCAACTGGATAAAGGGACAGACAGTACACTATGTTTTCTCAGAAAGCGAAAAAAAGTAAAAACGACTATTGGTTAACACTGCAGACCGAACATCAGAAGTTACAACGATTTGAAAATTACCGAGAAAACTATGCATGTTTTTTACATAGAACATTAATTTAAACGAAAAAACAACCTTTGCAGAATGTTTTGTTTGCTTCTCTTATTGCTTCAAAAACCAAATTATAATAACGTTTTACACAAATTCCTGGTGTCGGTAAGAACGGAGGAAACGGTGACAAGCACTTCGAAGTTAAATGAGAAGACGACTCAGTACCACCCTAACAACAACGAAGATATAGAAACGATAAATCACGGTAACTCTGCGTTAGTAAATCTTTTTAAGAAGACGAACTTTGAAGCAGCTAGAACACCGAGCCGTGCAGCTGAACACCAAGGAAAAAACCGAGGAGGTACATTTACTTTCGTTTTCTAGAATGGAGTTCCTTTTGTTTTATTTTCTTTTCAAACAACAATTATGGAAGCTAACCGCTGATGACATAATTGGGAAGGAAACAAAGGTGGTCACATCACACTGCAGCGGGCAGCTACCGCAGAAGAAGCAGTTTAATTTCACCTCTTAGGAAAAAAAAAAAAAAAAAAAAAAAAAAAAAAAAAAAAAAAAAAAAAAAAAAAAAAAAAAGTGGTTAGGACATTGCGTTGTGGCCGCAAGAACCCAGGTTCGAATCCTGGTCACGGCAGAAGGTTAATATTTTAATATGGAGTGGCGGCTGTGTATGTAAATAATTTTTTGTAACATTACTTTTATTAGAACTCACTTATTGTTTTTATTAGTCGTTGCATACTACTAGGTCTCTGAAATTATTTTGACACCGTTTCTCAACAAGGATTTCCAATCAAATTCCATGATGTGTGTCGTCTAATAAGGAAGCCTTTGACAGCGAGATCATAAATTCAGTCTCAAATTTGAACGTATTATGCTAACAATTAGGACGAGGAAAAATATTAGTTGGTATGAATTACGATGTGCATTAAGTGGGCGGCAGAAAATGATAGCTCCAGAGATCAACCTTCAAAAAATTTTCTAATGTTTGTAAATAGGAGCAAACTGCGTGGTCATCAGTCCGTAGCTTACAAACTACTTGAACTAAGGTAAACTAACCTAAGAACACACATACCCATGCCCCAGGGAGGACTTGAACCTCCGACGGCGAGCAATCGCGCGCTCCTCAGCGAGGCGTCTTACCCTGTATGGGCTCTTGTGTTATATTTTACAGAATAGAAATGTCTCTATTCAACAAATTTTCAAAGAAAATTATGAACTCACAATGATAAAGGTGCGCCACAATGATCATAAATGTTAGCATCATCAACACCGAAATTGAACTGCACTATAGTTTCGCAAAATGGAACTAGCAAAGCAGTTGTAGCTGGAGGGGCTAAATAAAACTACAGAAATATGCAAAACTATGGGGGATATTCTAGCAATAAGAAAATTAAAGAGACCAGTGGAGAAAAGAGAAACAACTGAATGAATATAAAGGGCATACATGGAAAGCCAGTACTAAAAAGGGAATACAGTGGTTGAAGGCGTATATAAATGGGCTATACAGAGTTCAAACTGGAAGACAACGTTTTGAGAAGGAAACAGTATGTGAAGGTGAGATGGAGGACATAATACTACTATGGGAAGAATTTGATAGACCATAGAACCTGGATAAAGCTAAACTCCTTGGGAGAAACAGACACAGATAAATCGACCTATGGGAAGGATATTTTACCAGTTTTCTTTTATACTTTCATTGATATGTGGTTATTTATTTTATCAGAAAGAGTCTGATTTAGTACTTCGTCTAAGGAAAACAAAATGAGAAGCTCCATCACGTTGATAGCGAACGAGACGTCAAACCGGAAGAGCTGGCGGTAAAAAGTGGTGTTAGAGATAAAACATGAAGAGCGCCTACAGGAGCATGAAGCCAAAGGACACACTCGGTGACCAGGTGTGGTCTCAGCTTTCATCAGATGTCCTCGCCATCACAGCACCAAAGAGACAGAAGGCGGTGGGTGTGTGGCACATGTTGTGTAAACAGGCGTTCCACCAGTTACAAACTAGCTGCAGCGGGGAGGGGAGAAAATGCAGCAGTACATACTTCGTCGAGGATACTGCAAAGTGACTTCTTGTTTAATTTTGTTTCATTCTACCTTCTGTAATACACGAGTTGTTGACATTTAGAACGAATACTGCATTTAATTAATTAGAAATCTATCATTTTGTAAAGTGTAAAATGTTCCATGCAAGTGTCGAAAGTGCCTTCTGTGTGCGAAATTAATAATGATACATAATTCTCTAAACTGTAAGACTGATAGTATTTTATTTGTATTGGTGTTATTGACAAATAAAAATGGTATGATTCACACCAGCTTCACACTGCGGTTATTATCAGCTATTAGAAACTCTAGCGAGCAAGATTATGTGTGATAATAAATCAGAATTTAGATGTGGACATCCTCGACATTGGCACTCATGTACAGAGCCACAGGAAGTAATACACAAATAAATAAGGGATTAAATTCTGATAACAACGGATATATGTGTTTTTCTCGATAAGGAACAAAATGGCAGTATTACAGGAGAAAAAGTCTGATACAGACGATAGCATGTTTGCTTAAAGAACCATAATAAATGTGAGATTTGGCTCCTGAAGAACTATTGCGTTATATGAGATATCATTGGAAAGGTAAGACCCCATCCTACCTGGAAGTGGCGTAGTTAATATCTTATCTGAAATTATTTCTTTCTTCGTTCTACGAAGTTTGTAATTAAGCGAAATTACTTTTAGTAAGAGGCGTACCACGAGAAACAAAATGTTTGCATTAGAGGAAACGTTTGGTATCAAGCGTAAAACATTTTTTACTCCGAGAACATTTTAAAATGAACAGTTAGTGCAAATTTTTATTCGTTAGGTTTTTGAGTTAATTGTCCCACCCTCTAATATTTAGCAAAAAATAATCTATTTTGGCTTACCTTGTGGTATCAATTTGATATCATACATTCTAAGGCACTGAAATAGACAGATAAGTGAATGTGTCTGAAATATTATTCCTTAGTTTTCTTTTGCGGCACAAGAATCAACTGCACTTCAGAGAGCTGAGAGGCAATTTCAATGATTATGATTGTACTGCTGAACGGTAAGGAAAGAGACCGAGCTAGGTGGCGTAATACTCGACTCTCAGTCGGCGAGACGGTGGTTCAAATCCATTTCCGCCCATCCAGGTTTATATTTTCGGAGATCTCCTTAAAATATTCCAGTGAAATTCCGGGATGGTTGTTTGAAATAGCACACCTGCAATCCTTACACATTATTAACCAAAGAAGTTCGAGGCGTTAGCTCAGTCTCGATGACCACCCTGTCGACGGGACGTTAAACCATAATCTTCCTTCAATAAGTAGGCCTCGGATGAAAGTCACGAAATATTAGACCACATCTAACCAGGTATAAACCACTGCATCGACGATAGAGGCAGAGTTACTCTCAAACTACAAAATTTCATACTTCCTTAGTAAAAACCGAGCGAGGTGGCGCAGTGGTAACACACTGGACTCGCATTGGGGATGATGATGGTTCGAATCCACCTTCGGCCATCCAGATTTAGGTTTCCCGTGATTTCCCTAATTCCCTCCAGGGACATGCTGGGATGGATCCTTTCAAACGGTGCGGCCGATTTCCTTCCCCATCATTACCCAAACAACCCGAGCGTAAGCTCCGCCTTAAATGACCACGCTGTCGACAGGGCGTTAAACACTAATCTGCCTTCCTCCTTTTTAGTAATAATACTCTTTTTAAGTCTTACATAACGCGAACTCTTTGACTTTAATATTATCCTGAATACTCTCATCAACAAAAATGTAAATGTTCGTCGGTGTTGTTGCGGTCTTCAGTCCGGAGACTCTCCAACCTACTCTATCCTGAGAAAGCCTCTTCATCTCCTCATAAGTCTTGCAACTTACATCCATTAGCACCTGCTTACTGTATTCATCTCTTGGTCTCACTCTGCAGTTTTTCCGCACACTGTTCCCTCCAACGCTAAATTCACGATTCCTTGATCTCTAAGAACGTCTCCTATCAGCCGATCCCTTATTTTAGTCAAGGTATGCCAGAAATTATTTTTCTCACCAATTCTGTTCAGTACCTCTTCATTAGTTACGCGATCCACGCACATACTTTTCAGCATTCTTCTGTAGCACCACATGTCTACATTGTTTATCATCCATGTTTCACTCCCATACAAGGAAACACTCCCAAATGCCTTCAGAGAGGACTTCCTTAGACTGAAAATAATATTCGATGTTAACAAATTTCTCTTTTTAAAAAACGCTTTTCTTCTCATTGCCATTCTGCACTTTATATCCTCTGTAATGCGACCATCGCATGTTATTTTACTGCCCAAATAACAAAACTCATTTACCACATTCTTACTATATAATTCTTATTTGAGCAGTTCTTTCAAGCTGTTTGCTGATAATGCTATTATTTATCTTGCAGTAGTCATTAAAAAATCAATATGTATTACAAAATTATCTCGACAATATTTATGTTTTGTATGAAAAAGTTGGCCCTAAATGGAGGACAATTTGAAATTATCCGTATGACTACTAGTCTGTTAAAGCGAAATTTTCGATTACAGATTAAAATAGTATAGGTCTCAAAATAATAGGAAATTTCTAGCTTAGTGATATCAAATAAAATAGTTATGTACAAATATCTCACATCGATTTATGTGAGCGATTGATCATGATCAGTGCAGTATCGAGACCTAAAGGCCACTTGTTGGTTCCAGTTTTGTTGCCTATTACAGTAAGTATGCCTTGGGGATTGTGATTACGTATTTTATTTTCCTGCATACCAAAATTCTTTTCCAAGTTTTGCATTTTTTTACGCAACTGGTGTTAGGAGATTAAAGTGTAGGTTACAAAAAAAATGCAGCAATGGGTTTAGTACAGTTTATTTGGATGGAATTAGAAGTGAACACAATATATAAGTTTCAATTCTACACAGAAACACACACTTTACATCAGCATTTAGACCTATTTGTGAGTTACTTTACGTAACTAAAGAGTAGTCTTTTTGATATGATACAATGAATAATTATTTATCTTATATACAAAACCTTTAATTAGAACAGAAAAAAATTTGTCAACAACAAACAACTCTTCTTACACACCTCGTAATTAGGCACATTCATGCACAAATAAGTAAATCATGTTCTGTCTCACTATGTAAGTGCTTTCAGTAACACACTTATCGAAATTATGTTAAATATTTCTGACATTTTATGTGGCATACCCTGAGCATGAGTGTGGGAAACCATTTTGATGTCTCTTTATTTAGGTATATGGAAGTTGGAAATTTCATGCTCATTGTCATATGATGGCAAGTCATTTTATATTATTCTTGTTCTAGTCCACTACATGCCGAGTTCATAATACAATTCTTCGCATTTGTTTCAATAAGCTTCCTTTCATCGATAGGGATATGAACACACAGAGTAAATTAATAATGTCTTTAGCCCACGTTTTACTCACAGGTGCATTGAAAAGCAACTTTTCAGTTCATTTAATTTTTCTAGTAATATTGCTGAATCTATTTCACAGTTAATGTCTTGAGAATATCCAATAAATTATTGATCAGAACTGTCCTAACTGCACTGCAAAATTTTACAAGTATTTGGAGTTAAAGTGTTACTTCTTCCCGTCTTAGAAAAGGCATTTTCTGCTGAATAGAACAGTTCTTTCCACAGCAACATAAGGGTTTTGATATTACGAATCCTATGCAGTTTGTAGATTTTACAGCCGTATATAGTATAAATACTCCCTCTTCCAACCATTACCTAGTTCTATGATGTAATCCGACGTATCACGCAAGTCTTACTGATTTCATAACGTCAATCGGCTGTTCACTGCCAGCTGTAGTTTACAACTCACGCCGCTAGGAGGTGCTCGGGAATGCTGTCCAAGTTTGAGGAAAGAGTTTCCGCTATTATATTCATCGTACCATCTTAGTGTGCGATATATTGAGAATTTGAGAAGGACGGAAAGCTTACCTGGATAACATAATTGGATTAGGCGACCGCTTTTTCCGAAACGGGAAATCTGAGTATGTTTATGATTTTCCATTGTAGAATCACGATGATGGGAAACTACCACTTTTTCGCTGATGATACAACTTTGGTAATGACACCCGAAATACATGAGTTAACTTATGAAATTGTAAATAATGGCTCTTAATAAATTTATTAAGTGGTTCTCTGCAAATGGATAAATCGCAATATACAGTTCCAGGCGGTAATTGGGATGACACTATTAAGAAATGTATGTTTGTAAATATATAGGATGTAAGTATTGAGGTAATCACACGCATATACACTTACCAGATGGAGGACTCTACCTCTCACTGGGATGAACCGCGCGCTCCACAGCAAGGCTCCTTAGAGCGCTAGGCCTTTCTACCGCGGCGAACCATTAACAAATATAGTCTGAACATAAGTCTGTATTGAAGGTAGAATATTCAAAGTTTTTAGGTGTGTGCACTGATGAGAAATTGAATTGCAAGTATCACATTTCTTATCTACTGAAATGTTAGATTTAAGCAAAGTACGCTATTTTGGTTATTGCTAATTTTTGTGACAAGCAACTCAGTAAATTACCTTACGATGCCTATTCCATTCACTCTTTTCATATGGCATCAGGGTTTGTGGTAATTCATCTTTCAGCAAAAATATTAATAACACGAAATCCTGTTAGAATAATTTCTGGAACCCACCAAAGCTCATCTTGCATACACTTACTTAAGGATCTTGACAGTAGCTTCACATATCTATATATTCACTTATCATATGTGTTATTAATAATCGAACTCAGTTCAAAAGCTACTGCAGGGAGAATAGCTGCGATACTAGGGGAAGGATGATATACACTATTTAAGGTTAAATGTAACTGAGGCACAATTCGAAGAATTATGTTGCTACAAAAGACTCTGGTCACTTACCATATAACATCAATTGTCTGGCAGATAGCCAACCTGCATTTAAAACCAAATTGAATGAATTTCTTAACGACAACTTCTCCTGCTCAGTTTTACATTGAAATAAGTAATTTTAACAAGAAATAAAAATTACACGTCATTTAATGTTATCTTTTACTAAACGGACACGTTACACATCATTACGAAATCTCGTATTCATGGTCTATGGAACAACTTAATTTAATCCTCTTTTAATCCCAGTTCTGCAGAAATGTTCAACTTCGCCATTGAATTTATTTCAATGCTCTGCAACGGTCGAGGTAGATGCATGTTTAAAATTAGTAAAATTACGGCTGTTAATTTCAACCATTGATGTCTGTTCTTTCCGAAATGTGTGAATAGGTCTTTTATTCCTTCATGGCGTTCACAGAATAACTACAGTGCCGATAGGCGCGCACTCTGTATGTGTCTGCCGAAACTACGAGCGGCGCACAATCTAAATTGGTATCTCGTCGTGTAAAGTGACCTTTACTAACATTTCCAGGTGCTTCTCTAACAGTCTGATCAATCCGCGCAGTCTGATCTCCCGTCGGAGGCTCAAGTCCTCCTTCAGGCATGAATGTGTGCTTGTCCTTCGTATAAGTTAGATCAATGTAGTTTAAAAAATTTGTACGTCTAGGGACCGATGACCTCAGCAGTTCTGTTCCTTCGGAGTACAATACAAACACATGGACATTGAGTTACTCTGCCTCCCGATCATCTTTTTTATTTCATGTTTGCCATTTCGACGTTCGTGCGACGATTCAAAGAAGAAATTACAGTGCGATTTCGCCATGTTGAACAGCTCGGGAATGTAGTTAATTAGGATTTCACCTTTTGTGTGTCATCTTCTATTTCAGCGTTATTAATGTTACTGAATCTCTGGAAACCTGGTTTAAATTCTTTTACTAAGATCAAAATTACTTCTATCTCCTATCACGTCAGTGCACATAACTTCCGTTTCTAAATCGATGAATACGCTTTGCCCCTTTTTGGCATCTTTTAGATTTTGCTTACCTGCTTGGCTACGTTTAAACCTACAGCAAAGCTCTGTTTACTGTCGTAGAAGTTTTAGCTAGGTTGTCGAAGTACGGTGGAACTTCATTTCACAGTTTTAATCGTCACATACTTCTCGAAAGCGTAATATACGACGTTCTTCGGCTTCGTCCACTCATGTTCACTACTATAAGTCCTGAAGATGAAACTTTCTTCTTGATCTATCAAATACTGGGTAATCTGTATCCTGCTGCTCTTGGAAAAAAAAATTCTTCCCATCTTTTTGCTCACTCGTTTTACAGTTTTCTCAGTTATACTGTAACAAACATCAGAAATCCCCAGTTCTGCGCTGATTCCAGAAGTTCTTGTATGTTCGTCATCAGCAGACCTAAGTTAGCTGCATGACTGCTCTGTTTATCTGCTCATCGTCATTTTCGGCCGAAGCACTGCAACCATCTTAAAAATGTGTTAGTATGCAGTACGTTAAAGTAATATAATTAACTATAAGGTATTGGAAAATTTACACGAAATATTTTCCCAATTTCCCCTCGCGTTCTTCACCACTGATTATGCTGCTGGAGTAGTTGGTCTATAAATGCATCCGATGTCCACCTACTATCCACTTTAAACCTCACCGTCTCCCACGTTACCCACGTAAGTAATGACACCACTACATGTTATCACAGTTTGGTCGCTATTCTTCGTGTCCACCTTCATGATCACCCTGCTTAGCAATATACATTCCAGTCGGCATTTAGAATTTAACTGCTAGCAAGCTGTCACAGAGTGGAACGATACAGAAATACTCTGTAACTGGTTCGATGAATCGTCTGCCAAGTACTTGAGTGTGGACTGCCGAGTGATCCAAGTTTGCTTTACAATGCAGATGCGGAGAAAGCTGAATCGGAGTTCTGGCGTTGCCGAATGACGTCAGCAACTCTGCAGCCGCTGGCAAGGAAACAGAGTACACCCACGCCTGAGTCACCAGCCGTGATAGTCTAGTGGTTAGGACATTGCGTTGTGGCCGCAAGAACCCAGGTTCGAATCCTGGTCACGGCAGAAGACTAATATTTTAAAAAGTAATGGCGAGATTTTACACAACTACTTCTTTGGTGCAGAACTTTTATTAGGAAATAATTACTGCCTTTGCTCAAATCAATTCCATATTAATAGAGCTCTAAATTTGCTTTGTCGTTGTATATGTTATAAATTTATAAATGCATTTGCGTATTAATTTGAGGAATGTTTGTTACAAGAGCTCACAAAGGGTTATATATATATATATATATATATGATCTCCCTATATTATAATGATTATAATGTGACATTGTGTGAAATTTTCAAAGAAATATGTCAAGAACTTTCAAAGAATAATGGTTTCGTACCGACATACGCAGGGGCAGAAATAGACTCTGATCATACTTATTGGTCAAGAACTGTAGGTTGTAACTGAAAAAAAAATAAAAATAAAAATGCAGAAAAGTAGGAAAATAAGGAGATGGGAAGTGGATAAATGTAGGGAACCTGAAGTTATTAAGGAATATCAGAGATAGTTTTAGGCAACAATTGGCAGAAACGGGTGCAAATAAAACAATAGAAGAGGAATGGGTAGTATTGAGAGATGAAATAGTGAAGGCAGCAGAGGGCAAAATTGCTAGAAAGGCAAGACCTACAAAACTTGGATATCACAGGAAATACTAAATTTAATTGATGAAATTAGAAAATATAAAAATGCAGTAATAAATAGACAAAATGGAGTACAGACTACTATGAAATGAGATTGACAGGAAGTGCAAAATAGATAAGGCGGAGTGGCTAGAAGGCAAATGCAGGACTGTAGAAGAATGCATAAATAAGGTAAAAATAGATACCGCCTACAGGAACTAAAAAAATATTTGGAGACAAGAAAAGCAGCTGTATGAATATAAAGAACTTGGATGGAAAACCAGTTCTCAGCAAAGAAGGCAAAGCTAAAAGGTGGGAAGAGTATATAGAGGCGCTGTACAAAGTGAATGAACTTGGAGACAATATCGTAGGAAGGGAAGAGGAATTAGATGAAGTAAGAGATACTATACTGAGAGAATAATTTGGCAGATCACTGAAAGACCTAATTCGAAACAAGCCCCCTGGAGTAAATGACATTCCCTCAGAACTACTAAAGTCTCTGGTGGGATAACCAGTCACCAAAGATGTACGAGATGGGCGGCGTACCCTCGGACTTTAAGAGAAAAATGGTTCCCATTCCAAAGAAAGCAGCGACAGACAGGTGTGAAAATCAGTTTAATAAGTCATGGTTGCAAAATTTTAACAAGAATTCTTTACAGGAGAATGGAATAGGTAGTAGAAGCTAACCTCTGGGAAGATCGGTTTGGATTCAGGAGAAATATAGGAACGCGGGAGGCAATCCTCACTTTACGGCTTATCATAGAAGATAGATTACGGAAGGGGAAGCCTACATTTCTAGCTTTTGTAGATTTGGAGAAAGCTTTTGACAATGTTGGTTGGAATACACTCTTTCAAATTCTGAAATCAGCAGGAGTAAAATATAGGGAACGGAAGGTTATTTACAACTTGTACAAAAACCAAACAGCGGTTTTTAGAGTTGAAGAGCATGAAAGGGATGCTGTGGTTGGGCAGGGAATAAGGGTTGTAGCCTTTCTCCAATGCTATTCAATTTGTACATTGAGCAAGCTATAAAGGAAAGCAAGGGGAAATTGGAAGAAGGAATGAAAGTTCAGGGTTAAGAAATAAAAACGTTGCGTTTTGCCTCGACAGAGACAGCAAAATATCTGGAAGAGCAGATAAAAGGAATGGACAATGCGTTGAAAGGAGCAATGGACCAAGTAGCGATGACCTTTTTTAAGAGAAATATCCATGGAATTCAGGCAGGTCCTCTTATGCATTATTTTATTAATAAAACTGGCCAGGAAGGAAATCAAACACCAAAAATTCACAACAAAACATATAGTTCTGTGCTATGGCCAACTTTAGGACAAGAAAAGAAAACCTAACCATTGGTTTTGTTAATGCCAATGGCCACCGCTCCAAGCAACCCATTTTGGAATATATAGTTGACAAAGAGAGGGCTAGAATCTTCGGAGTTACAGAGACACGGGCAGATGAACTACCAATAGCCTTAAAAAATTATATGTCATCGCAAAAATGGGACTAATCATAGCTGGGGAGTGGCAATTTTCCACGATATTGATATACCAGCAGTAAGAATTATGCCACCTGAAGAGTTCAATGATGTCCAAACAATAGTTTTAAAATTATGTGAGAATATTTTAAATTTTATATATGTGGCACTGATATATAATTCTCCAAATGCGATTTTAAATACCAGTTTTATTGATTATTTGGCTAATCTTGGACCAGTTATCATAATGGGAGACTTTAACGCCCGATCAACGAATCTTGGAGATTTAAACACAAATAGAAATGGCCTAATTTTAGAAGAACTTTTAGTTAAAAACGACCTGGTCAGATTTGAAAATGATAAACCAACTTATATAGGAGAAACAGGGACTTCCATACCAGATCATGTGATTTGCTCTAGTTTTATTCAACAAGATTTTAGTGAAATGTGGATCGGTGATGCTATTGGCAGTGACCATTTGCCCATATTTTTTAAAACTACACTTTTATCATTTGACAGCCAAAGTCAATCTAATATTGAGGCAGATAAGAAAATTATTTTTAATTTAAATAAAATTAATGTACATAAATTTCAAGTACTTGTGAAGTTGGCCCTACAGGATAATCAAGGAACTATTGATACAGAGAACATTGACGAATATAATGACAAATTAGTTCAAATTATTAATAATGCTACACAAGAAAGTGCACCTAAAGTCACAATAATACCAGGGAAACCAAGAATTCCACGATATATATTAAACAATATTAAATTAAAAAAGAAAATGTATAAACTCTACACACAAACTAGACAACCAATTTACAAAATCGAATGGAACAGGCTGAATCGCCTAGTAAGAAATCCACTAAAGGAGCTTAAACTCAAAAGTGGGTCCAAACAATTCGTAACCTGGATCATAAAAATTCATCCCTATTTTGGAGAACATTTAAAAACATTACCGGTGACAATAATAAAGGAACTCCACCTTTAATTCAACATGGTCAAATAATAGCCGATAACCAACAAAAGGCCGAGATTTTCAGAAAGGTTTTGAACGAGATCTACCAACATCCAACAGATGAAAAATTCAACTTAGAGCACGAGCAATTGGTTAATCAAGAGATAGAATCCCTGATT
The DNA here is from genome assembly GCA_026315105.1 of Locusta migratoria. Classification (NCBI taxonomy): domain Eukaryota; kingdom Metazoa; phylum Arthropoda; class Insecta; order Orthoptera; family Acrididae; genus Locusta; species Locusta migratoria. Next base: position 109,248,486 of record CM048745.1, read on the forward strand.
GATAGACAAACAGACATGGATCTAGATCAATCTCAAATACTACAGCAAATTACCCAACAAGAGATAATTGCAGCTATAAAGAATGGCAAAAATAATGCACCAGGTATTAACGGAGTAACACGAAAAATTTTACGTTTAGCGCCAAAAGAATTTATTACATCTCTAAAAAAGCTATTTAACCAAGCATTACACCAAAGGAATATACCCATACAATGGAAGACTACTAAAGTCATAATGATACTGAAACCGGGAAAACCGTCAAATGATCCTAAATCTTATAGGCCTATCACATTATTATCAGTCATCGGAAAAACATTTGACACAATAATAAGAAAGAGAATGCAGCATTTTATAGACAAGGAAAAACTTATACCGCCTATACAGGCAGGTTTTCGTAAGGGTCACTCCACCTTAGACCCAATACTGAGATTGGCCACAAGTGTCACCGAAGCTCTAAATTTAGGAGACTGCGCTATGGCACTATTATTAGATATAGAACGTGCCTTTGACAAGGTTTGGCACAGAGGATTCTATTATAAGCTGATTAAAATGGGCTTCCCAAATCAATTAGTAAAGCTGTTACAAAATTGTCTTGATAACAGACCAACTAGAATATACATAAATGGAATGTTCTCAACACCTTTCTTTCCGATAGCTGGTGTGCCGCAAGGAGCAATTCTCTCGCCTCTACTCTATTCATTGTATACAGCTGATATACCAACACCTACCAGATGGAATGAAGATATAGCCATGTACGCAGATGATACTGCATATTGGTGCCATGCATCTACGTCCGAGGTACTCTACCGAAATGCAACACAATATATCCAAATATTAGAACCATGGTTTGCAAAGTGGCGTACACGCCCGAATCCTGAAAAAAGTCAGTTGATAGCTTTCCATCACAAAAATTTAATGCAATATAAGCCACAGAACACGGATAAGCTCAAACTCCATTTATGGGGAAAAGAAATCCAGACCCAGAATACTGCCAAATATTTGGGTATTAACTTTGATACTACCTTAACTTATAAATTTACAATCATTGATCTGATAAATGAAGCTAGAAAAAGAATTGGCTTACTAAAAATGATAAAAGGTAAAATTAATGGAGCATCAACATCAGCCCTCATTTATACCTACTGCTGTTATATTAGACCCAACCTCGAGTATGCGGCACCTATTTGGCTAACGTCAGGAGCTCATGTACATAAAATATTCAGTACTGAGAGGAGAATTCTTCGAATCGCTGCCAGAGTTAGCCCTAGCACCAGTAGGGAAGATTTATACCAAATAGCTAATATTCAGCCACTAGAACAAAGGCTTATAAAGATGACAGCAAAATATGGAATTGACAGAATCTCAACAAGCACAAAAGCAACCGAGTTGTTGCAAAGAAATCCAATCACTATTAATTATCCTAGTGCCATAGCGCAAGCCATTGAAAAACTATATCCAGGTAAATACGATTTACAATCAATTATAGGAGAAGAGGATTTATATAACCATTTATTACTCCAAGAAGAGGAATCAGATATATAGTTAACACAATATTATCCCCGCGCTGAGGTTTTTTGAGGGAGGTTTTTCCTCAGCAGATTAACAATAGCGGGTAACTTCCCAAGAGAAAATCATTAAGTAATAAGATTCAGCAAGAGCCCAAATTTTCCCTTGTATTAAAATAAAATGTCACCACAGTACTAACAGTAGATAGTTTCCCTGGCTTGAAACGAACTTAATGTTCGAATATGGGCCCGCCATCCCCATATGGGGTGGAATGAAAAAAAAAAAATATAAAATGAACATTAACAAGAGCAAAACAATGGCAATGGAGAGTAGTCTAAAACGATCAGGCGATGCTGAAGGAATTCGATTAGTTAACAAAACAATAAATGTGGTAAATGAGTTTTGTTACTTGGGAGCGGCCGAGCGCATTGAGACGCTATGCTACGATGCGCGAAGCCGTTCCCCGTCTTATTCGGAGACTGTTGAGGATCGGGAAGAGCTGCACCAAAGCAATCTCAGGACTTTCAGATTACACCACCACCAACGACAACAACTGTCATTTTCATAAGAAATGACACACAGCGATGATAACTGAGTGGGACGTTCTGTGTCTGCCGGTCTTGTCCGTTCCTCGGCATGGAGACGCCACCTACCTGCGGGCGGAGTTTCTGCGCCAACTGGAGCGGAAAACAGCCTTTTCTGCTTCCAAAGGAGCTTCTGCACAAGAGCGAGAGTAGCCGTGATAGTCTAGTGGTTAGGACATTGCGTTGTGGCCGCAAGAACCCAGGTTCGAATCCTGGTCACGGCAAAATACCGCTCGATTTTTTATTTTTACATTATTAAAAATACGGTGAAAATATTATTCACCGTTACCGTGTTTATTGACTGAGTGTTTTACTTTAATAAAATGAAAATAAGTTTCCTACAGACACAATCGTGATGTATTAACGACACGATGCATTTTGTCCTCTGATGGGCCCATATTCAGATGCAAATTGAGCATTTTATATTTGTTTACAAGAAATTGTGCGCCTGGCATCACCCAACAAGAAAGATAAATTTGGAATGTACGTTTTTATTTTTCGTATTTGTTCTTGACTGACCCAAAATTGCTTATAAACAAATATAAATTGCTGAAGAGACACGTGAGGATGTCTCGAGGCCTTGAAATGTATACATTTTAAGACAGTCAAAAGGAGTCTGCCCAATGCAATAATTGAAAACTGATGATTCAGTTTATCAACTTGAGCCTCTACAGCTGTGGTACAGACACACACAAAAAGAAAAAGGAAAAAAGAAACTCAATAATTTTAGGTCCATTCCGGCTGCCCTCAATCCTATTTCGTAGGTCATCTTTACACAATTGACCTGTTGCTGTTTAATTATCCCTGAAATATTAAACATGGCTGAAACAAACAAGTGCCTAGTGGTCAAAGAAGTTTCGGGCGTGCAGCCGCATAAAGTTTTCTTCTTCTAATATTTCGGCTGAGAAATGTTCAGCCATCTTCAGAGACGAATCGAATACTGATACTCCTGCACACGCTTCGTGCTTATAGATACAACAAGGCACCAAAGACGTTACTCGGCGGCAAGGAAGTACACGTATGTGTAAATTATGTCTGTGGCTGCATGGTCGATTACTGCGGAGAAATCGATGTATTATGATCTGTGCTGTGGCGGCGTCTTTGTAAAATTATTAAAGAAAGTGCCGGATTCCATGATTTATCTAAACTGAAGCCACTGTCCCTGTTAATTAAATTCGTCCCCAAGCGAATTTCTATTGCTTCTTTCACGACTGAGTCCCAGAAAGATAAAGTGGAAGCTAAAATTTTGACGTTTTCGTACGTCATGGAGTGTCCAGTATCAAGACAGTGCTCTGCCACTGCCGATTTATTTGGTTGTAAAAGACGGGTATATCTCTTGTGTTCCATGCATCTTTCTTGCACTGTACGTGTCGTCTGTCCTATGTACGAAAGGCCACATTCACATGTGATCTTGTAAACCCCAGCTTTCCGGAGCTCCAAATCATCCTTGTTAGAACCCAAAAGTGCTGCTGTCTTTGGTGGGGGTCGAAAACTTACTTTAACATCGTGTCTGTTCATAATCCGTCCGATTTTCGACGACAAGCTCCCAACATATGGCAGAAAAGCCATAGATTTAAAACTTTTTGCATCATCTTCCGTATTATTTGCACGTACCGTTGGCTTCGTTTGTAGTGCCTTATGTATCTGTTGTGGAGAGTACCCGTTTGCTTCAAAGACACTCTTCAGATGTAGAAGCTCGTCCTGCAGACTGCTCTCATCAGCAATGACATGTGCTCTATGGACCAGTGTTCTAAGAACACTCATCCTCTGGGATGGATGATGGCAGCTATTTGCATGTAAGTGTAAATCGGTATGCGTCGGTTTTCTATTAACTGAATGTCCTAAGGTTCGATCGTCTTTACGTCGTACCATCACATCCAGAAATGGAAGGCATCCATCTTTTTCGACTTCCATTGTAAACTGGATTTGGTTATGGATGGAATTCAGGTGGTTTAAAAATTCTTGTAACTTGTCTTCACCGTGAGGCCACACAACAAATGTATCATCAACATACCTCCAGAACACTTTGGGCTTCAATCCGGCAGATTCCAGCACCTTTTCCTCGAAGTCCTCCATAAACATATTGGCCACCAAGGGGGACAAGGGACTACCCGTGGCGACACGGTCAATTTGTTCAAAGAACTCGTTATTGAATAAAAAATATGCCGAGGTCATGACATGTTTAAACAAAGCTGAAATCTCTTTGTCAAAGTTCTTGCCAATAAGAGATAATGAGTCTGACAGAGGAACCTTGGTAAATAAGGACACTACATCAAAACTGACTAACAAGTCAGAGCTGTCCAATTTCAAAGATTTTAGTTTGGCAATGAAGTCAGCGGAGTTACGTATGTGATGAGAACATTTTTCCACCAATGGCCTTAATAACGAAGCTAAATGTTTGGCACAATCATAGTTAGGAGAGCCAATGTTGCTCACTATAGGACGCAATGGGACATCCTTTTTTTGGATCTTTGGAAGCCCTTAGAGTCTTGGAGGAATCGCACCACTTGGTTTTAATCTTCTCACAACTTCTGGAGGCAAGGTGGAGGCGTTCAGAAGTGATAGTCTTCCTCACTACCTGATTTGTGGAGTCTTTGGTAAGCTTTCGGTATGTACTGTCAGTCAGTAAACTATACATTTTATCATGGTAGTCTTCACGAGTCATTAAAACAGTGGCATTTCCTTTGTCAGCTGGAAGAACTACTGTCACGGTATACTGGCGGAGTTTACGTAGTGCATCCCTCTCTGCCACAGAAATATTACTTCTTTGAGGGCGAGCCTTCATTACAGCACGGCAGGTTTCACGTCTTATTTCATCTGCTGAATCCGTGGAGAGTGGTCGAACAGCTTCTTCAATGGCACTGATAAACGAAGGTATTGGTAAAACCTTTGGCGTGGGTGCAAAGTTCAGTCCTTTGCCTAAGACCAACATCGTAGCATCGTCCAAATCTCTACCCGTCATATTAACAACGAGCGTCGAATAACAGTATCTTGTTGCGAAGGGGTCTGAAGCCGGTCAAACTTTGCAGTCTGTCTTGATGTAGAAACCTCGTGAATCGAATCGGCAGTGGCAGAGCACTGTCTTGATACTGGACACTCCATTACGTACGAAAACGTCAAAATTTTAGCTTCCACTTCATCTTTCTGGGACTCAGTAGTGAAACAAGCAATAGAAATTCGCTTGGGGACGAATTTAACAGGGACAGTGGCTTCAGTTTAGATAAATCATGGAATCCGGCACTTTCTTTAATAAATTTACAAAGACGCCGCCACAGCACAGATCATAATACATCGATTTCTCCGCAGTAATCGACCATGCAGCCACAGACATAATTTACATATACGTGTACTTCCTTGCCGCCGAGTAACGTCTTTGGCGCCTTGTTGTATCTGTGGCCGCATGCGCAGTAGCGCGGCCCACGCGTTTATAAGCACGAAGCGTGTGCTGGAGCGTCAGTCTTCGACTCGTCTCTGAAGATGGCTGAACGTTTCTCAGCCGAAATATTAGAAGAAGAAAACTTTATGCGGCTGCACGCCCGAAACTTCTTTGAACAGTCATTGCGCCGCGAAAACATGAAGATGCACAAGTGCGTAGTGCTCTGCAGATCAGTATCTACAGTACGAAAACGGACCCTACAGTTCGGTACTGTTTTCGCAGCTCCTAGAACATACCATATGTAAGTGGTGTCTGCTCCGTCGAAGTGTCCGGGAAAGCGAGCATTACATACATAGTTATGGTGATGACAGTCCAATGTTTCATTCACTGCTGATTCATACGTTGCTCGAAGAGTTAATGGGAATCGCATAATGCCTCGAGTGGTGTGGACAATGTGCAAAGACATTACTTTGGTAGTATGTGGCTAAATGGAGATCTTCTCCGTCTGGGGTTAGAATCCCCCCCCCCTCGGGCATGGATGTTTGTGTCGTCTTTAGTATAATGTAGTTCATAAGTAGTACGTAAGTTTAGGGACTGATGATCCTACAGTTAAGTCCCTTAAGCTTGATAAACATTTGAACATTTTTGAATTGTGGCGTCTTTCGCAGTTGCCAGATACGACAGAACACACACACTGCATTCCTCACTTATAACCCACCAAGTTGAGGTATGACGCTTGGTTCACTGCGGACGGGCACGGGGCCGGTCCCCTGTTTGGAATACTATAAACAGTCAAACGATTTCGACAGTGTAGAATATTTGTTGAATGTAATTCTAACGTCCACTATTACACGTCGTAATTTCCATTGCGGTACATACTAAAAGCGATAATTATACATATATTCCGTGGTGGAGTTCTGGAGCTATTTATTTCATTCAAGAGGTGGTTCACCTACATCTACATACATACTCCCAAATCCACCCAAAGATGCGTGGCGGAGGGTACTCAGAAACACTACTACTTACTTGCTGTCCTGTTCAACTTCCGTGGAGAACGAGAGAAAAACGAGGACTTGTATGTATCCGTACAAGCTCTAATCTCTCTCATCTTATCCTTGTGGTCTTTACGCGAAATGTAGCTCGGCGACAGTAGAATCGTTCCGCAGTCCCCCGCAGATTTCGGCCCTCTAAATGTCCTCAAAAGTGCTTCTCGAAAAGATCGTCGCCTTCCCTTCAGCGACTCAGTTCCCGAAGCGTTTCAATAACACTCGCGCATTGTTGGACTCTGCCAGTTACAAAGCCAGCTGCCCGCTTCTGAACTGCCTGGTGGGGATCCCTAGCATTTGAGCAATACTCGGGACAGGGTCGTACAAGCGTTTTATATGCTGTCCCATTCACAGATGAATCACACCTCAAAATTCTCCCAATAAAGCGAAACTGATCATTTGTCTTCCCCACGACTGTCCATTTCATATCACCGTACAGCGTGCTGCAAAGTGATTTAGACAAAATTTCTACACGGTGCGAAAATTGGCAATTGACACTAAATAAAGAAAAGTGTGAAGTAATACACATGACCACTAAAAGAAATCCGCTGAACTGCAATTACGCGATAAATCAGTCAAACCTTAAGGTCGTAAATTCTACCAAATACCTAGGAGTTACAATTATGAACAACTTAGACTGGAGAGAACACGCAGAATATTGTGGGGAAGGCGAACCACATTACGTTTCATTGGCAGAACGCTTCGAAGATGCACCAGCTCCACCAAAGAGACTGACTACATTACACTTGTGCGTCCTCTCGTGGAGTACTGTTGCCCATTGTGGGACCCTCACCAGGTGGCATTGACGGAAGATACTGAGAAGGTTCAGAGGAGGGCAGCTCGTTTTATCTCGTTACCGAGGGGAAAGCGTCACGGAAATTTTGCACGAATTGGGATGGAAATCATTAAAAGAAAGACGTTATTCGTCGTGGCGAGATCTATTTACTAAATTTCAATCACCGACTTTTCTTTCTGAATATGAAAATATTTGGCTAGCATCCACCTACTTACGGAGACATAACCATAACATAAAATAAGAGAAGTCAGATCGAAAACGGAACGATTTAGGTGTTCTTTCTTTTTTGCGCGCTATTAAAGAATGTAACGGTAGAGAAAAGTTATGAAAGTGGTTAATGAACCCTCTGTCAGGCACGTAAATGTGATTTGCAGAGTATCTATGTAGATGTAGATGTTACACCTAGATATTTAATTGACGCGACTCTGACAAGCAGCACACTACGAATGCTGTTTCCAACATTACGGGATTGTTTCTCCTACCTACCCGCATTACTTAAATATTTTCTATATTTGTTGCGGTTTGTGATTCCCCACACCATCTAGAAATTTGGTCCAGTCACCAGTCATCCTGCATCCTACTACAGTCATTCAATGACGATACCCTCTTGTAATGCACAGCATCATCAGCAATCAGCCGCAGATTCCATCTGTGTGTTAGATCATTTATCTAGATAACAAATAATAGCGGTCCTATCAGACTTCTGTGGGGCACCCTTACGATAGCAGAGTCCATGATGAACACACGCCATCCAGGACAACGTGTATTTGGGGACATATTCCACAAGCTCGTTCCTTTGTTAGAATTCTGTAGTGTGGTATCGTGTCAAACGCATGTCAAAAGTCGATATATATGCAGTTTGCCTCTTGCCCTACATCCATAGCATGCAAGTTGTTATGAGAGAAAAGGGCAAGCTTGATTTCCCACGATCTATGCTTCCTAAAGCCGTGCTGATGCATGGACAGGAACTTTTCCCTCTCAAGGAAATTTACTGTTTCAGAAATGAGAATATGTTCAATAATTCTACAGCAGTATGGTTAATACGAAAATATGGTTAAATGACAGGCTTTTCGATAGCTCAGTTGTACAAGGTAAATCGCTGTAAGCACTGCTTTGCAGTTTTTTTATTTTTTATTATTTTATTATGGTTTTCTGTTCCATAGGACCAAATTGAGGAGTGAGACTCCATGGTAATGGAACAAATCAATACATGAATTTTTACACAAGAATGGTAATAGAAAATTTTTAAGTAGTCCTATGCACACGACAATCTTAAGACAAAGGGAAAAGAATCAGTAAAGAAAAAAAATGAATTAGCTTAATTGTTTCACTTTTGTAGGAGTTCCTCAACAATAAAAGGAGTGAACCATAAGGTAATTCTTCAATTTAGATTTGAAAGCGTGTGGGTTAGTGCTAAGATTTAGTTCTTGTGGCAGCTTATTGAAAATGTATGCTGCAGAATACTGTACACCTTTCTGCACAAGTGTCAAGGAGGTGTGATGTAAATGTAGATTTGACTTCTGTATAGTATTCACCAAGTGAAAGCTACTAACTCGCGGACATAAGCTAATATTAACAACAAATGAAATTGAAGAGAAAACGTATTGTGACGCCAGTGTCAAAATTCTCAGACTACTGAAAAGGGGTCGACACGATGTTCCTGAACTTACACCCCATTTTGCTCGAACCGTCCGTTTTTTAGCCAGAAATATCGTTTTTGCTTCAGGCGAGTTACCCCAAAAAATAATGCCGTACGTCATAAGTGATTGAAAGTAAGCGTAATAGACTACTTTTCGTGTTGAAAAATCACTTATCTCAGATATTGTTCTAATGGTAAATATAGCAAAATTTAGTTTTGGAACATGGGCTTTCCATGACAGCTTACTATCAGAATACCTAAAATTTGAACTGTTCAGTCTCACTTATCACATGCCCATTATGTGTAATCAGAATGTCATCTTTCGTCAAATTATGTGTTAGAAATTGTAAAAACTGAGTTTTACTGTGATTTAACATCAACTTGTTTTCTACAAGCCATGAACTTATCTCTTGAACTGCATTATTTGATACTTAGTCAATATTAGGAGCAACATGCTTCACTACCAAGCTGGCTGGTATCATCAGCAAACAAAAATATTTTACAATCACCTTTTATATTCGAAGACATGTCATTTATATAAATAAGAAACAGGAACGGTCCCAAAAGAGACCCCTGGGGCACCTCACACTTAATTGGGCCCCATTGCGATTATACGTCATAGCCATTTTCTCCAGTGCGGAGAATTACCTTCTGCTATTATTAAAGTAAGAGGTGAACCACTTGTGACCTACTCCTCGTATTCCATAATGTTCCAACTTCTGCAACAATATTTTGTGATCAACACAATCAAACGGTTTTGTTAAATCAAAGGAGACGCCTAGTCCGTAGCCTCTTATTTAACCCATCAACTGCCTCACATAATCTGCAGAAGGAGTCTGATAGCCGGCCGCGGTGGCCGAGGAGACTGAGGCGCTCCAGTCACGGTATGCACGGCCACTACAATCGGGGGTACGAATCCCTCCTCGGGCATGGGTATTTGTGCCGTCCTAGTTCGTAAATAGTTCATAAGTAGTTCATAAGTAGTTTGTAAGTTTAGGGGCTGATGACCCCGTAGTTAAGCCCCATAAGCTTAACAAACATTTGAACATTTTGGAGTCATATATAAAATATGTAGGGAAGGGTTATTTAAACTGAACCCTGTGCTTAAATTCAGACACGTCACTCTTTTTACAGCTTTAAAGCTGGATGAAGCCAAATTATTCACTGTTGCCTTCATGTCATACTGAAGATTTTCCTTTATTTCGGAGAAGACTGTTCATTCTGTATGTTACTATCCGCGGTAACCTTGCAGCATCAGACCTTCCACATTTTAAGTTATCACCTAGTGTGACTCACTGCTGTACAATATGAAGAATTTTCGGTTTTGCAATGGTAAGCGACCTTTTGTCTTTTTTCGGAACTGTGTGAAACAAATAATTAAAAAGAAAAAAAAAATAGAGCACCTTTTGCCGTGACCAGGATTCGAACCTGGGTTCTTGCGGCCACAACGCAATGTCCTAACCACTAGACTATCACGGCTACTGTGGCTCCTCTGCGGGACTCTCTTTTCGAGGTAGAAAACGTTGCTTTCCGCTCCAGTTGACACGTGACGTCCGCTGGCGGGTAGGAGGCGTTCCCGATGCAGAGGAACGGCGGAGACCAGCAAGATGGAGCACGTCAGACCGAGCTATCACGTCTGTGTGTCCTTTGTCCTCAACATGTTACCAGAAAAAAGATTGATGCGTGAAGCATACAATAATTACCACAGCCATACCTTACCAAAAGATCTTTCCGAGAAACCGAAAAAAATTCTAATCCTATGTAAAATCGATTAGCGGGTCAAAGACCACTATCCAGTCACTATCATTCCGGGGCAGAAATAGAAGAAAGCAAACGGAAAGCTGAAGTTCTAAATTTAACCTTTAAGAAATCTTTCACGGAGGAGGGAAGTTGAAAATTCAACTTAATACGTAGAATTACAATTACTTGAACTGATAGATAATACTGCGGAGGAGACCAATTTTGGCAGGACGCTTAGAAGATGCAGTAAGAGAAAACACAACTCGAACGGAAAGATTTGTGTGTTTGTTTTTTCCGCACGCTATACGAGAGTGGAACGGTAGAGAAATAGTCAACAATTGTTCGCTGAACAGGCCTTTATACTAATTCTCTCTGTATATTGAAATACGCATCTCACGGAGAAAATTATGTGTCCTGAAGTATTTATTCCCAAACCCCTGTGCTGTAACGTAAAAAATATATCACATATCACGAATTTCGGTATGGCTGAATTCCAATAAGAGAAATTTATACACTCCATTGGACGACGGTTCGGTACAATGTTGTTGTTTTCTTCAGTCCGTAGACTGGATTGATGCAATTCTCGAGGCTACTCTGTCCTGTGCAGGCTTCTTCGTCTGGGAATAAGAACGCAACTTACATCCTTTTGAGCCGCGGTGGAGTAGCCGAGCTGTCTAAAGCAAGTCGCTGCGGAGTGCGCGGTTGCTCGCCGTGGAGGTTCGAGTCCTCCCTGGAGCATGGGTGTATGTATTTGTCCGTAGGTTAGTTTACCTAGGTTTAAGTAGTTTGTAAGCTACGGACTGATGACCACGCAGTTTGATCCGATAGATTTGTACATCCTTTTGAATCTGCTTACTGTATTTGTCCCCCGGTCTCCCTCTACGATTTGTACCCCACACGCTTCCTTCTAATGCTAAGTAACGAGTCCTTGATGTCGCAGAATGTGTCCCACTAACCTATCCCTTTTCTCAGCCAGGCTATCTCAGAAACTCCTTTTTTCTCCAGTTCTGTTGAGTATTTCCTCATTAGTTACGTGATCTACCCATCTAATTTTCATCATTCGTCTGTAGCAGCACATTTCGAAGACTTCTATCATATTTTTCTCCGAACCGCTTATCGTCCACGTTTCAGTGCCATACAATGCTACACCGAGACAAATGCTTTCAGAAAGGACTTCCTAACATTTAAACGAATATTGGATGTCAACAAGTTTAGCTTCTTTAGAGACGCTTTTCTTCCCATAGAAATTCTTCATTTTATATCTTCTTTAGCTCGGCCATCAGAAGTTATTTTGCTATCCAAATAACAAAAGTCATCTAGTACTTTTATTGTCTCATTACCTAATATGCTTCATTGAGCATCGGCTGATTTTCTGACCCCACATTCCATTACCTTTGCTATACACTCTTTTCAATTGCTCTTACAGGCCATTGCCGCCTCTCACAGAATTACTACGTCATCGGCAAATTGCATTTTTTTTTTTTTTATTTCTGTTTCCTGAACAATTAATACGTTCTCCAAATTTCTCCTTTCATTCCTTCACAAGATGCTGAGCCGTCCTGGCTCGTGTTCCTCTACCCCCCCCCCCTTCCCACCCCCCTGCCCCACCGTGGTCGCCAGTTTCCCTTGTTTCACTTTACTGGCGTAAGTGCGGACTGATGTTGATCTGGTTTCGCCGGCCGCGGTGGCCGAGGAGACTGAGGCGCGTCAGTCACGGTCTGCACGGCCACTACGGTCGGGGGTTCGAATCCCCGTCGGGCATGGATATTTGTGCCGTCCTTAGTATTAGCTAGTTCATAAGTAGTTTGTAATTTTAGGGACTAATGACCCTGTAGGTAAGTCCCATAAGCTCTACAAACATTTGAACATTTTTTGATCTGGTTTTGCATCGCAGTTTGTGGCGCTGAACTGACTCACGTCTCACTTGATTTCTAGTGCGCATCAACGTTGCCGCGAGTGGATTTTTTTTTACAGTGGCGCGTGTAGTAATGGGTTGTCAGTTGGGGCAGTACGGCAATGACGTGAGACAGTTAGTTGGGCTCTCGGAGGCGATACGGGAAGGGCAGGCTGTGCAGCGGCTCGGCGCGAGGCGTGTTTACGACGTGCTTCCACTTGTGGTGCGTCCACGGGCAGCACCACCTAAAAGACAAGGCCACATAACTGGCTGTGCCTGCGTCACACTTACAGGCCGCGGCTGCCATCTGACTGGCCGACCGCTACGCGGCGGTGGGCGTGCCACGTCGGGTAGCAAGTGAGCTGGCGGCAGCAACCTGTAACTGTCACGTAGGCACGGCCAGTTGCCTCTTGTTAGCGAACACATCACGCCACGTAAGCAAGGTAGTTCCGAGCCGGCGCGATCGCCAGCCGATTGGCCGGCCGCTGGGGTACAGCCCACTGCGTCATAGCGTGAAGCCATTCCGATAGCGATCACTCCGACTCGGAACTGCCTTGCTTACGTGGTATGACGTCTGCGCAGGGACCTGTCTTTCCCGTTGGCTGGGGGCCAGTTGTGAGGCCTCGTCTTCTAGGTGGTGTTGTCGCGGGCCTGGTGTCCGTTGAATCTGGAGTTCCTAGCCCGGTGCCTCAGTAGTCAACACTTCCTACCTGCTCATGCCGGACTTATGGTCCGTGCGCTTTTCCGCTGTGTGAAACGTATCTCCATGTATTCGCTACATGGACCTCACCTATATGGTTTGGGACTCTGTTGGCGATGTGGGAGGAGCACTTCGTCATTTCTGTCGTTACTGGGACAATCTAAGTACTTGGAAATTCTGTCTCTCGAAAAGACATGGGAAGTTTGTGGATGTTTGTTTTGAGCTGAAGATAGGGTCGGTGACGGTTACCCCCAGGTACCGCCCTCTCCTATGCCCCCTGTTAGTCTTTTTCACTAATCCTGCCTTGTGAAAAGTGATCTCTACCTTTAAATTGAATTTGTTTAGCGCCACTGGGGGAATTTACCTGGTATGTTCCCCTCGTATCTTCACGGGCAGTGGTTGTACTAACTTGCAGATTACTTTCCCTCTGTGTGGTATCGCAGGCCCCACGGTTGTAATTCGGCGTTTATTCTTTGCATGAAGTCCCAGCTCGGCAGGGCTGTAGTTCCGTTAGGCGGTGGGGCACCCTCTTTCCCTTCCTATATGGAGTCATCTCACCTGTTAATAATTTTGGCGGTATTCAGTGCTGCTTATAGTAACTTGTTCGGACTGTTGCTGCTGATTAAATTTAGTTTGCACCTGTGTTAAGTTATAGGGAGCTGTTTGTTTTAAGCTAATTTACATTTTATGATATTTATTTATTCTGTATCTTGTTGGGACTTCATCCTTGTTATGATTGAATACCCGGTGTTATCTCCTCTTTGTATATATTGTGGGGCGGTAGTTCAGTGCTTCAGCATATCTTGGTGACACTTTGGGCTTTGAGATGCGTTGGCACCTGGTTATTGTTTTTTAATGTTTCTTGGAGCAACATGTGTTTGGAGTTTGTTTGCTGCAGTTGATTGCCTGCTTTGGTTTTTAATTATTTCCCTGGTTTTAGTCATTTCTTTAAAAACTATTGCCAGTACATTTCTGTGATTTATTGTGGAATTTTTATAAAAACTGTTGCTAGCACATTTGTGTAACTTATTGTGGTTTTTCGTCATTTCATTTAGAATTTTTCCAAACGCGTTAGTACTATTTATTGTGGTCTTAACCTTTTTCTTCTTTTACCAGCAAGCCAGTGCTTTTAATTGATGCCTTCCGAAATTTCCTTTAAAATTGTGTGCGGCGTTAAGTTTAATTCCTTTTACATTATTCTTAGTTAAATAAATAATTTTGAGGTATTTGAATTGAATCCTTGGCCCATCCTTCCTTCCATGGCTTGCATTTCTGTGAGAAGCAGTCTGCCACGCTGTTGCATGTACAGGTTAAACAACAACCACCCTTTTAAGTCCTTCGTCTCTAATAACTGCTGTCTGGTTTTTGTACAAGTTGAATATAACTCTTCGCCTCCTATTTTTCCCCTTCTACCTACAAAATCGGAATACGTGAATTCCAGTCAACATTGTCAAAAGCTTTCTCCATATCCAGAAATGTCAAAACGTATGTTTTCCTATCCGTACCCTAAGATAAATCGTATTGTGCGTGTTGCCTCGCCTATTCCTACAATTGTCCTAAATCCAAATTGATCTTCCGCAAGGTTGGATTCCAGCAGTTTTTTCCTTTCTTTCGTGTTAGTATTACGTAACCATGACTTATTAAACGGATAGTTCTGTAATTTTCATATTTGTCTGCATTTGCTTTCTATAGAATTGGAATTACTATATTCTTCTTGAAGTCAAAGGGTATTTCCCCTGTCTCATCGGTATTGCATACCAGGTGGAACAATTTGTTCAAGACTGGCCCTCCTAACGATACCATCAGTTCAGGCGGAAAATCATCTACTACAGGGGGTTTATTTCTACTCAAATTTTTCAGTGCTGCGAAATTCTTCTATCATTATCGTATCTCCTAATCCACCTTTCTCTACTTCGTTTTACATTTCTAGAATACTGCCTTCAAGCTTATTTCCTTTGTATAGGCCCTCTATATATTCCTTTCAGCTTTCCCTTCTTTGCTTATTACTGGTTTAAGTTATTGACATTCATACAACTGCTTTCCATGTCTCTAAATGTCTCTCTTTACTTTCGTGAAGGCAGTGTCTCACTATCCCCAAGGTATACATTCTTCTAAGGTCTTGCTGCGGCGAAGTGGCCGAGTGCATTGAGGCTCTATGCTCAGATGCGCGAGACTGTTTCCCGTCGATGGTTCGAAGCCTCCCTCGGGTCCTGATGTTTTTGTTGTCTTTAGCAGAAGTTAGTTTATGAGTAAAGCCGCGGTGGAGTAGCCGAGCGGTCTAAGGCGCCTCGCTGCGGAGCGCGCGGTTGCTCGTCGTCGGAGGTTCGAGTCCTCCGTAGGGTGTGTGTGTGTGTGTGTGTGTGTGTGTGTGTGTGTGTGTGTGTGTGTTGTTCTTAGGTTAGTTTATTTTAGTTTAAGTAGTTAGTAAGCTATGGACTGATGACCACGCAGTTCAAAATGTTCAAATGTTTGTAGAACTTATGGGACTTAACTACGAGGTCATCAGTCCCTAAGCTTACAAACTACTTATGAACTAGCTAAGGACGGTACAAATATCCATGCCTGACGGGGGATTCGAACCCCCGACCGTAGTGGCCGTGGAGACTGTGACTGGAGCGCCTCAGTCCCCTCGGCCACGCAGTTTGGTCCGAAAGATTTACAAACATTTGAACACTTTTTGTAGTTTGTAAGTTTAAGGACTGATGACACCGCAGTTTAGTCCCTTAAGCTAAACTTGATTTTTTTTCTACAATATTGCATTTTCTTTCTAGACACTCCTGCTCAGATAGTCTGGACTTACTATCAAACTCATTTTTCAGACATCTGTCCTCTCATTACATTTTCTCTTTCATCATTTAAGTTCAGTATCTCCTGTGTTATCCAAGTATTTCTATTAGGCCATGTCCTTCTCCGACCTTCACTACTCTTTCAGCTACCCATCATCTACTGTTAAACTTTCCCACGTTTGCTCTGAAACTCCCAACTACCAGGCGACCTCGTCTTTCATTCGTTTTCCCCAGTCCATATTCACCTATACATTTCCCTCCCTTCCTTTTCCTCCTGCCGAATTCCAGTTACCCTTCACAATTAAGTTTTCTGCTCCCTTAACTGTTTTCATAATTTCCTTTACCTCTTGTACTACTATGGTCGGTGTTTGCTTCGTGTTTATCTTTGTTACGTTAATGGGTTCACTATGATGTTCGTGGTAACTTATCCGCATTCTTATTTTTTTATTAATTTTCCGAACAACTCCTGAGTTACCACCAACCGATTCTGTATTTACGACCTTGTACTCACCTGACCAGAAATCCTGTGAATCCTGTCACCGAACTTCACTAATACCCACAATTTCAAACCCTAACATATGCATTTCTGTTTTCAAATATTCTAACCCACCTGCCCAATTAAGGGATAGATCATTCCACGCTCCGATCTGTATAATGCCTGTCTTAATTATTTTTTTTCCATCAAGTACACCACCTCAAAATTTTATTTTTACACAGTTCTGCTGCAGTATTACAAATTGCTAGTTTTTTCCAATTCGGTATCCCTTTTATTTGTTTCACTTATTTTTCGCAACACAAAACAAAGAAAATTAACAGAAAAGCACAGATAATGTGTCAAGCTGCAATTAAAAAATCAGCAGGAGTAAAATATAAGGAACGGAAGGTTATTTGCAACTTGTACAAAAACCAGACAGCAGTTATTAGAGTTTGCGAGGGTGAAGAACGAAGTGAGAGTTAAAATAGGAAAAGTTTAATTTTTAAAACTCACAACCACGAACTGCGAACCAAATTCCTAAACATGCAAAAACATGTTTGACTCGTTTTCTAGGGGATGATATCACACGTTCGCAGATTTCCTTCCCTGCATATGATTAACAAAAAAATTCATAATAAAGTAATTTCATGTGAGAAAAGGATGTACTAACTACTATTTTTGAAAACACGTGAAAGTTCGCTTTATGTTGTTTATTACACCATATTAAAACTCTGTGGCTGATACGTCTGTACGTCGACACATTTATCAAATAAAGATATAGCTCGTGAGCCCCCAGACAAAATGAATATTTGTCGCAAATTGATTTCACACCATGTGCCTGTCTCAAACACCGTTTATGTTCATGCCTATGCGACGACACGTGTTACATTAACAAAACACAGTCACTTTAATTCAGTGCGATGCACACCTTGTTCCACCGGCTAAATATTCACAACACACAGTAGCACTCGATTCAACTTGGTGCAGTCTACGACGAGCGACCACACCTGGCAATTGCCACACAAAAATCTATAGTCTCCACCTGGAGATCCACATGCCGACTGTGCAGAGCGACGCCGCGCCCGGCCAGCTACACCACTCGCTCCCCACTCCTCACTACTTGGGTCGCGCGCGCGCCAAAAGCCCAACTGCCGGGTTTTTTCCCTACGTCATCAACTTCCCCATGTGAGCTGTTCTAACCGACTTGCCAACGTACAGCGTTCAGCCAATAAATTTCTAAAACTTTACTTAAAATCAAAATAATTACACTACACATTAAACAAATGTCTTCTTAGGTTTTTATATTGGTATAAACATCCTTTGTACTATTTATTATAATCGTGCAATTTCTTATATCACAGATAAATGATTTGACTGAATATTTCAAGATAAAATACACAAGATTAATTGAAAATAAAATCAGAAATAGTTAATATATTACTTTTATAAACAAACATTACCATGCTAGTTGTGTAACTGTCTTGTATTCATTGGTAATTTATTACTTTTCATTGTCAATTAAACATATTACGCCAGATGTGGCTATATCAGCTAATGTATTGTTTATTTGTCAACAGGTTATTTTGTAATGAGGGCCTTAGAGGTTCCTAACTGCATCGTATTACTTCAAATGAAAGTAGTATTAGAATATTTTATTTCACGTTGTGCACTTCACTGTGCCTGGCACTCGCCATTGTCCCTCTCTCCCCTCACCTGGAAAATCCTAAGCTGGAACAAGCCACCAACGTTGGCCTGCTCGCTGGCCTCCCGTCAACTACAAGCACACAGCAAATCTTGTGGAGAATTTCTACCTATGGCCTAACTATAAATGTTGTCACCCAACTGCGTACATACATTGCTACCATAATTACTAAGATTAAAATTGTGTAACATTTAGTGCACTGGCATGGTCAATGTTTGCAGTGAACTTCATACTGTTTAATTATCAAATGCTATTAATTACCAATATTTCTATTGGGCAGTAATCTCACAAGTTGAAGGACAGGAAAGGGATGCAGAGGTTGGGAAGGGTGTAAGACAGGGTTGTAGGCTTTCCCCAATGCTATTCAATTTGTACACTGAGCAAGCTATAAAAGAAAGCAAGGAAAAATTTGGGAGGAGAATTAAAGTTAAGAAAGAAGAAATAAAACCTTGCGTTTTTCTGATGACATTGTAATTCTATCAGAGACAGAAAAAGATCTGGAGGAGCAATTGAACGAAATGGACAGTGTGTTGAAAGGAGGATATAAAATGAGCCTTACCAAGAGCAAAACGAAGATAATGGAATACAGTCTCAGAAAATCAGGGAATGCTGAAGGAATTAAATCAGGTAGCGAATCGATAAAGATGGTAAATGAGTTGTTACTTGGACAGTAAAATAACATATGATGGTCGCTGTACAGAGGATATAAAATGCAGAATGGCAATGGGAAGAAAATCTTTTGAAAAAGAGAAATTTGTTTTCTAGTTAATTTAAGCATGAGAAAGTCCTTCCTGAAGGCATTCGTGTGGAGTGTTACCTTGTATGGATGTGAAACATGGACTAGTAACTACCTACATGCAGTCGTTTCTTTACTGGACTGACAATATATAATACCAAGGTCTGTAAAAGCAAAGGTATGATATGTTACACAGTGCACGTTCTTTTCTACGCATATGTCACTGTCCGAGCATCAGATGAGAAACATCACTAACAGCTGATTGTTTATTCTGCGCGCTGTCAGTGAGTGGAAATGTAGAGAAATACTCTAACCAGTCAGATGGATAATTTGTCAAGTACTTAAGCGTGGGTCGTAGAGTGTGATGTAGATGTTTGTAGTAATAGACTGCGATTACGTTGGAGATGGGGAGAACGCTGAATCAGCGTTGTAGCAGTACCGAATGACGTCAGCAACTCGGCAGCCGCTGGAGAGAGATCAATGTACTCCCACGCTTCAGTCACCAGCCATGATAGTCTAGTGGTTAGGACATTGCGTTGTGGCCGCAAGAACCCAGGTTCGAATCCTGGTCACGGCAAAATTAATATTTTAATATGGAGTGGCCGATGTGTATGTAAATAATTTTTGGAAATATAACTTTTATTATAACTCACTTATTGTTTTTGTTAGTCGTTGCGTACTACTAGGTCCCTGAAATTATTTTGAAACCGTTTCTCAACAACGATTTCCAATCAAATTCTGTGATAATATGTATCGTCTAATAAGGAAGCCTTTGACAGCGAGATCATAAACTCAGTCTCCAGTAAGGCACATTTGAAAGTATTAAGCTAACAATTAGGACGAGAAATTGTAACTGCTATGAATCATGATGTGCATTAAGAGGGCGACAGAAAAGAGGACGATCAAACTTCTATAGGATCGTGTATTATATTTTACAAAATGTTCAAATGTTTGTATAGCTTATGGGACTTAACTACGGGGTCATCAGTCCTTAAACTTACAAACTACTTATGAAGTAACTAATACTAAGGACTGCACAAATATCCATGCGGGGGATTCGAACTCCCGACCGTAGTGGCCATGCAGACCGTGACTGGAGCGCCTCAGTCCCCTCGGCCACCGCGGCCGGCAATATTTTACAGAATAGACATTCTCTATTCAAGAAATTTTCAAAGAAAATCATTAACCTACAATGATAAAGTTGCGCCACAATGATCACAAATTTTAGCATCATCAACACCGAAATTTAACTGCACGATAGACTGTTTCGCAAAATCGAACTAGCAAAGCACGTGTAGCTAGAGGGGCTAAATAAAACTATAGAAA
Organism: Locusta migratoria; assembly: GCA_026315105.1. Classification (NCBI taxonomy): domain Eukaryota; kingdom Metazoa; phylum Arthropoda; class Insecta; order Orthoptera; family Acrididae; genus Locusta; species Locusta migratoria. The sequence goes on from CM048745.1 coordinate 109,268,792, forward strand.
TATGCAGGAGTATGGGGCATATTCTAGCAATAAGAAAATTAGAGACTAGTGGAGAACAGAGAAACAACTGAATGAATGTAAAGGGCATACATGGAAAGCCAGTACTGTGCAAAAAAGGGAATACAGAGTGTTTGAAGGCGTATATAAATGGGCTATACAGAGAGTTCAAACTGGAAGACAACGTTTTGAGAAGGTATGTGAATGTGAGTTGGAGGACAAGAATTTGATAGACCATAGAACATAGATAAAGCTAAACTCCTTGGGAGAAACAGTCATGGCAAAGATAAATCAACGTATGGCAAGAAGGATACTTTTCAGTTTCCTTTTTTACTTTATTGAAATATGTATATTTACTTTATCGGAAAGAGTTTGATTTTGTTCTTCGCTTAAGAAAAAAAATGAGAAGCTCTATTACGGTTAGAGCCAACCAGATGTTCAAACCTTAAGAGCTGACGGTAAAAAGTGGTGTTCGTAGATAATCATGACCATGAAGCGTTTGTTTGCTGCCGACCACTGGTGACCAGGTGTGGTCATAGCATTCATCAGATGATATCCTCGCCATCACAGCACCAAAGATTCAAAAGGCGGTGGATGTGTGGCACCAGTTGTGCAAACAGGCATTCCCCCAGTTACAAACTAAACTAGCTGCAGCAGGAAGGGGAGAAAATGCAGCAGTACATACTTCATCGAGGATACTGCAAAGTGACTCCATGTTTAATTTTGTTTCATTGTACCTTCTGTAATCCACGAGTTGTTGACATGTAGAACGAATACTGCATTTAATTAATTACAAATCGACCTGTTTGTAAAGTGTAAAATGTTCCATGCAAGTGTCGAAAATGCCTCCTGTGTGCGAAATTAGTAATGATACATAATTCACTAAACTGTAAGACTGGTAGTATTTTATTTGTATTGATGTTATTGACAAATAAAAATGGTATCATATACACCAGTTTCACACTGCGGTTGTTATCAGGTATTAGAAACTCTAGCGAGCAAGGTTATGTGTGATAATAAATCAGATTTTAGATGTGAATATCCTCGACATTGGCGCTCATGTACAGGTCCACAGAAAGTAATTCACAAATACATAAGGGATTAAATTCTGAGAACGGATATTTGTGTTTTTCTTGATCAGGAAAAAATGGCCGTATTACAGGAGTAAAAGTCTGATACAGCACAATAGCATGTTTACTTGAAGAACCATAATGTATGTGAGATTTGGCTTCAGAAGAACTATTGCGTTATGTGAGTTATCATTGGAAAGGTAAGACCCCATCCTATCTGGAAGTGGCGTAGTTAATATCTTATCTGAAATTATTTCTTTCTTCGTTCTAAGATGTTTGTAATTAAGCGAAACTACTTTTAGTAAGAGGAATACCATGAGAAACAAAATGTTTGGATTAAAGGAAACGTTTCGTATCAAGCGTAAAACTTTTTTTACTCAGAGAACATTTTAAAATGAATAGTTGGTGCAAATTTTTATTCGTTAGATTTTTGAATTAATTGTGTCCCACCCTCTAATATTTAGAAAAAATAATCTATTTTGGCTTACCTTGTGGTATCAATTTGATGTCATACATTCTAAGGCACTGAAGTAGACAGATAAGTGAATGTGTCTGAAATATTATTCCTTAGTTTTCTTTTGCGGCACAAGAATCAACTGCACTTCAGAGAGCTGAGAGGCAATTTCAATGATTATGATTGTACTGCTGAATGGTAAGGAAAGAGACCGAGCTAGGTGGCGTAATACTCGACTCTCAGTCGGCGAGACGGTGGTTCAAATCCATTTCCGTCCATCCAGGTTTATATTTTCGGAGAACTCTTTAAAATACTCCAGTGAAATGCCGGGGTGGTTGTTTGAAAGGGCACACCTGAATTCCTTGCACATTCTTAACTAAAGAAATTCGAGGAGTCAGCTCCGTCTCTGATGACCACTCTGTCGACGGGACGTTAAACCATAATCTCCCTTCAATTTGTAAGGGGAATCAGCAGGCCTCGGATGAAAGTCACTAGATATTAGACCACATCAAACCAGGTAGAAACCACAGCATCCACGATAGAGGCAGAGTTACTCTGAAACTAGAAAACCGAGCGAGGTGGCGCAGTGGTAACACACTGGACTCACATTTGGGATGACGATGGTTCGAATCCACCTCCGGCCATCCAGATTTAGTTTTTCAGTGATTTCCCTCAATAGTCCAGGGAAATTGCTTGGATGGTTCCTTTCAAAGGGTGCGGCCGATTTCCTTCCCCTTCCTTACCCAAACAACCCGAGCGTAAGCTCCGAATCTAAATGTTCAAATGTTCCATGTTTGTTAAGCTTATGGGACTTAACTACGGGGTCATCCGTCTCTAATCTTACAAACTACTTATCAACTTCCTTACACTAGGTAAGGACAGCACAAATATCCATGCCCGAGGGGGGGATTCGAACCCCCGACCGTAGTGGGCGTGCAGACCGTGACTGGAGCGCCTCAGTCCTCTCGGCCACCGCGGCCGGCGCTCCGAATCTAATGACCACACTGTCGACGGGGTGTTAAACACTAATCTGCCTTCCTCCTTTTTAGTAAAATTGCTCTTTTTAAGTCTTACATAACGTAAACTCTTTGAAATTAATATTATCCTGAATACCCTCATCAACAAAAATGTAAATGTTCGTCGGTGTTGTTGCGGTCTTCAGTCCGGAGATTGGTTTGATGCAGCTCTCCAACCTACTCTATTCTGAGCAAGCCTCTTCATCTCCTCTTAAGTCTTGCAACTTACAGTCATCTGCATCTGGGCCGCGGTGGAGTAGCCGAGCGGTCTAAGCCGCCCCGCTGCGGAGTGCGCAGTTGCTCGCCGTCGGAGGTTAGAGTCCTCCCTGGGGCATGGGTGTGTGTGTTGTCCTTAGGTTAGTTTACCTTAGTTTAAGTAGTTCGTAAGCTACGGACTGATGAACACGCAATTTTGTCCCATAGATTTACAAACATTATTACAACATTTGCATCTGCTCACTGTATTCATCTCTTGGTCTCACTATGCAATTTTTACCGCACATACTTCCCTCCAACGTTGAATTCACGATTCATTGATCTTTAAGAACGTGTCCTATCAGCCGATCCCTTCTTTTAGTCAAGGTATGCCAAAAATTCCTTTAGTTACGCGATCCACGCACCTACTTTTCAGCATTCTTCTGTAGCACCACATGTCTACACTGTTTATCGTCCATGTTTCACTCCGATACAAATCAACACTCCACACAAATGCCTTTAGAAAGGACTTCCTTAGACTGAAATTAATATTCGGTGTTAATAAATTTCTCTTTTTCAAAAACGCTTTTCTTTCCATTGTCATTCTGTTTTTTATATCTTCTGTAATGCGACCGTCGCATGTTATTTTACTGCCCAGGTAACAAAACGCATGTATCACATTTATTGATTCGTTAACTAATCTGATTCCTTCCGCATCACCTTTTTTTTCATAGACTACACACACTCCAGTACCCTTGCTTTGCTCTTGTTAATGTTCATTTTTATCTGCTCCTTTCAACACATTGTTCATTCCGTTAATCTGCTCTTCCAGATATTTTGCTGCCTCCGACAATTTATAATGTCATCGGAAAAACGCAATGTTTTTATTTCTTCACCCTGAACTTTCATTCCTCCTTCCAATTTATCCTTGCTTTCCTTTATAGCATGATCAACGTATAAATTGAATAGCACTGGAGAAAGGCTACAACCCTTATTCCCTTCCCACCCACAGCATCCCTTTCATGCTCTTCAACTCTAACAACTGCAGTTTGGTTTTTGTACAAGTTGTAAACAATCTTCCGTTCCCTGTATTTTACTCCTGCTGATTTCAGAGTTTGAAAGAGTGTATTCCAACCAACATTGTCAAAAGCTTTCTCCAAATCTACAAAAGCTAGAAATGTAGGCTTCCCCTTCCGTAATCTATCTTCTATGATAAGCCGTAAAGTGAGGATTGCCTCCCGCGTTCCTATATTTCTCCTGAATCCAAACCGATCTTCCCCGAGGTTAGCTTTTACTACCTATTCCATTCTCCTGTAAAGAATTCGTGTTAAAATTTTGCAGCCGGCCGCGGTGGCCGAGGGGATTGAGTCGCTCCAGTCACGGTCTGCACGGCCACTACGGTCGGGGGTTCGAATCCCCCCTCGGGCATGGATATTTGTGCCGTCCTTAGTTGTAAGTAGTTCATAAGTAGTTTGTAAGTTTAGGGACTGATGACCCCGTAGTTAAGTCCCATAGAAAAAAAAAAAAAAAAAAAAAAAATTTTTGCAACCATGACTTATTAAACTGATTTTCACGTCTGTCTGTTCCTGCTTTCTTTGGAATAGGAATCATTATTTTTCTCTTAAAGTCCGAGGGTACGCCGCCCATCTCGTACATCTTTGGTGACTGGTTATCCCACCAGAGACTTTAGTAGTTCTGAGGGAATGTCATTTACTCCAGGGGGCTTGTTTCGAATTAGGTCTTTCAGTGATCTGCCAAGTTATTCTCTCAGTATAGTATCTCTTACTTCATCTAATTCCTCTTCCCTTCCTACGATATTGTCTCCAAGTTCATTCACTTTGTAGAGCGCCTCTATATACTCTTCCCACCTTTCAGCTTTGCCTTCTTTGCTGAGAGCTGGTATTCCATCCAAGTTCTTTATATTCATACAGCTGCTTTTCTTCTCTCCAAATATTTTTTTAGTTCCTGTAGGCGGTATCCTATTTTTACCTTATTTATGCATTCTTCTACAGTCCTGCATTTGCCTTCTAGCCACTCCGCCTTATCTATTTTGCACTTCCTGTCAATCTCATTTCATAGTAGTCTGTACTCCATTTTGTCTATTTATTACTGCATTTTTATATTTTCTAATTTCATCAATTAAATTTAGCATTTCCTGTGATATCCAAGTTTTGTAGGTCTTGCCTTTCTAGCAATTTTGCCCTCTGCTGCCTTCACTATTTCATCTCTCAATACTACCCATTCCTCTTCTATTGTTTTATTTGCCCCCGTTTCTGCCAATTGTTGCCTAAAACTATCTCTGATATTCCTTAATAACTTCAGGTTCCCTACATTTATCCACTTCCCATCTCCTTATTTTCCTACTTTTCTGCATTTTTTTTTTTTTTTTTTTTTTTTTTTTTTTTTTTTTTTCAGTTACAACCTACAGTTATTGACCAATAAGTATGATCAGAGTCTCTTTCTGCCCCTGCGTATGTCGCTACGAAACCATTATTCTTTGAAAGTTCTTGACATATTTCTTTGAAAATTTAACACGATGTTACATTATAATCATTCTAATATAGGGAGACCATATATATATATATATATATATATATATATATATATATATATATATATACCCTTTGTGAGCTCTTGTAACAAACCTTCCTGAAATTAATACACAAATACATTTATAAATTTATAACATATACGAAAAATTTGGTACGTAAAAAGATTCTCTTTTTTGAGATTCAACGCCAATGCACATTTAGAGCTCTATTAATATGGAATTGATTTGAGCAAAGGCAATAATTATTTCCTAATAAATGTTATGCGCCAAAGAAGTAGTTGTGTAAAATCTCGCCATCACTTTTTAAAATATTAGCCTTCTGCCGTGACCAGGATTCGAACCTGGGTTCTTGCGGCCACAACGCAATGTCCTAACCACTTTTTTTTTTTTTTTTTTTTTTTTTTTTTTTTTTTTTTTTTTTGTTAGTACTACAACATAATATTTTCCGTTGATTTCACAAAGAATACATCGAATAGTGTGCTTTGGAAGTCACCGATTCCGCACCTACTCTTTCGATCATATGTCCTCAAATGTTTATCTTTCCTGCCCTACTCGAATAACCTTCGACAAAAATTATTTCCAAACGAAAATACACGTCGAACATCGATCGGCGTCAAAATTAGCCTGGAATCAGTTCGATTCTAAAGGGACAGATATGGTAAACTACCAGAAAGTTGTCAGACTTTCGCATAATCTGATTTTTTTTTTTTGCAGATAATAAGCGATTTTATTTATTTATTTATTTATTTTTATTTTTTTTTTTTTTTTTTTGCAGACGTCTTAACCGGTTTTTTTTAAATTTTTATAATAAGGAAAACATAGATTAGGGCCTCCATTACCCTTCTGCACGCCTTGTCCATGCGTAAATCGCTCATGAGCTGTCGTTCAGTACCGCGTATAATAAGCAAAAGAAATTTCATCCGTTTCGAATACGATGTCTCCAGCGATGAGTGCACGCTTATCAGCTGACAGTGCGCGAGTCCGTAGTTGATGGCAGCAACGAACGGTGAAACGTTTAGAGTGAGAAGCGCCGGAGTGGGTAAGAAGAATAAAGAAATAGTATTCCTCCTTATCGGCCATAGTCCTCCAAGAGTTATGGTTTGGGGGAACGTTCTGTGTAGCGCTACAGAATGAGAAGAATAAAGGCAAATAAACAATATACCGCGACAAAAGAGGTGATGAACGACTCGGAGCGAACTTCTTAGAGGCGGAGCGCTGTCCACTAAAAATGAAGAAGCTCTTCTTGGTATGGTTACTTTTGCTTCGAATCAGTACTTTGAGAACGAAAATAACGACGCTGAAACTGATCATGGTGGTTGTAGGACAATGTTTAACATATTTCCGTATAGTTGTGCATAGGTTCTGGTGTGTTTAATTTTATAGTGTTCACATTCAATATATGCGAAGTATTCTACAAAACTAGTTTGACGGTGTTGGATGACGTAAGTAGCCGTGTGGCCAACAAACCAGATCACCGCGTTATTTTTAGTCCTGGGATACCTGAGCTTGTAAGGCCACAACAGCTCCTGCTTGTCTATGCATCTTTCGGTGGTTCGATCGAGGATAGCAAGTTTCTTGCAAAGGAAATCGGTAATTGTCTTAGCTGGGCCGCAGGTCAGTCGGTGTTGCAAAGAGTCCACAAATCCGCATAGGTCGCATCTCGGGGTGTGGCTACGGTTAATTTTATGCAGCTTCTCGTTCGTGGGAATCTTGTCATTGGCCATCATGTACCACACTGATTGGACATGCGATGGTAAGACGTCGTTAAAGATGTTTCGCCATATGATGTTCCACTTGTGGTGGGGATACTTCAATTCGATAGGGTTCCGCCTGGCAGTATCGGTTAAATGGCCGTATATCGTCTTGTTATTCAAGACTGCTGTTGTTCTCGCTCGGGTGTTGGCATCCTTGAATATGTAACTAAATTCCAGGGCATAAAGCTGCACGTGCAGAAATGTCCTGGGTATGGTTGTTATATTGACCGGAGGTTCCATGTCACGTGGACCCCACTGATGGAACAGGGCTTGAGCGACATTGGGTTCAGGATTGTCTATCATTTTCCGAAAACGATATATGAGAAGTGCCTTACTTTGTGCTTTGATGTCTATTAAGTTGAGGCCACCTCTCGTATGTGGAAGCACCAACGAGTCAAAACTAACCTTAAAAAAACTGCCTCTCATTATAAACCAGCAACATGCCCTCTGGATGCTCGCTGCAATGGGCGCTGGGGCTGGAAGAATTTGTGCAAGGTAGCTGAATTTACTGGCAACAGTTAGCCTCACCGTCTGTACCTTTTGGACAATATTGAGGTGTCTATCGCCGAACTAGTAAAGTACAGCCCGAACCTGGTTGAGCATATCAGCCCAATTACGCGTGTTCATCTTGTCGGGGCTACTATTAAGATATATTCCAAGAGACCGATGATCACTGCTAGTAGAGCACCAGTCAATGTTGCCAACGTTGGTAATGCCGCTCCCAATGTGCAGCAAAACTGACTTCCTGGTGTTCAATGTTGCACCTGTTGCCGCTGAAAACTCTTGAATGATCTGCCCAGCTTTCATCATATCCTGTGTCGATGATATGCCAATGCACAGGTCGTCCGCATAAGCTATACAGCATCGCCTTGCGCCCCCAATGTTGAGTCCGGAAATTTCTTCAGTGATCGTGATCAGTAAGGGTTCCATGACCAGGGCATAGAGTGCCATAGACAGAGGGCATCCCTGTCTGATTGATCGTTCAATGTTGACCGGTTTACCTAAATGTCCATTGATCATGGGACGAGATGTTGCATCGGCAATAATTCCTTTGATGACGTTCATAAACCTCATGCCGAAGCCTAGTTTCTGCATTGTTGCATATAAAAAATCGTGGCTGATACGATCGTAGGCCTTTTCAAAGTCAACAAAAAGCAACGCCGCGGATTCTTTACTCTGGGCATAGGTGGCGACGACATCGCGCAACGTGCAGGCGGCGGTGATGACGCTTCTTCCGGGAACAGCACTGAACTGGTGCCCTCCTAAGATCTTATGGAGAACGGACTGCAAGCGCGACTTAGCGGCTCGTGACATGATTTTCAGGTCAGCATTCAGTAATGTGATTGGTCGCATTTTATCCAGCCTTTTGCTGCCTCCTTTCTTGGGAAGGAGAACTAAAATGCCCTCTTTAAAAGCAGGTGGAACATGGTCCACGACCAGGAGGTCATTGGCTATTGCTATCAGAGTATCTCCAAGTATGTGCCAAAAATGTCGGTAAAATTCCGCTGCCAGTCCGTCAGGCAGGCCCTGGAGATTTGTTGCGAGCTGCACCGTAGACCGCATCCTTGATATCATCCTCAGTAAAAGGCCCCTCTAGCGCGTCAACGTCGTCGGCCGTCAGGCGCGTGCGTATCTTCCCAGACAGAGTGTCGCAGGCTTGTGGATCCACTGGAGCTTTTCGATAGAGTTCAGTGAGATATGCGTGCGCATGCTGGAGGACGCCGCGTGTGGTTGAAACGGCAGTGCCCTCGTTGTCCGTGATGGTATCGATGAACGTAGCGTTGCGGCGGCGGAAGGTGCGCAGTAAATGATATAGTGAGGCGGACTCTTCAGAGGCAATGTTCTTTGGTTGAGATCGTACGATGTGTCCCTCTAGTTGTTTCCGCTGGATCGCTGTTATCTTGGCTTTATATTGACTGATTCGCCGGGCCTTGTCCGGAGAGGGTGAGCCAGTGGATTGTTCGTGCAAATCCCGTAAGCACTGGTAATAGCTCTCTATTGTTCGCTTACGCCAATAAGCCGTCTGTCGAGCGTAACGCATGATAGTTGTCCGAAGTTTGGGCTTAGCCACTGTAACCCACCACTCCAGAGTTGTATGAAAACGAGATTTAGTTCGCAAAGCCTGACTCCAAACATGCGCAATTTCCTCGTCGAGTTCTTCATCCCCTAATAAACCGACGTTGAGCTTCCAATATCCTCTACCTCTGGTGAATTGAGTAGGTTGGTAGTTTAGGTATACCTGGTAAGCACAGTGATTAGAAAGGCTTACCGGAGCGATATCATTATTTACCACATGGTGCCATAGCCCTTGGGAGACGTAAACTCTGTCAATCCGGCTGGCTGAGCAATGGGTGACATGAGTAAAGCCTTGACGATCACCGTGGAGTTTGTCCCAAGTGTCGCAAAGGTGGAGCCCCTGGATTAAAGTTTTACGTTCTGGACAGATATTGCTGTTCGGTATCTGATCCTTTGCATTAATAATGCAATTGAAATCTCCGCCAATAAGAATGTTATTCGCACGAGGGCCGATTAGTTTCAGCACTTCATTTTTAAAGAAGTGAGACCGCTCATGCCGCCGACTACTGCCAGATGGGGCGTAGATGTTGACTAGTAACATGTCATTGAACATACAGGAAATGCCACGTCCATCAAGTAAAAACCTCGTATTTGAAATGGGAATACCTTCGCGAAATAGAATGGCAGTACCAGTGGCGTCTTCTTTGCTGATATTGCTAATTGTTACGAATCCCGGAACTGAAATGTCGGCGACGACCTCCTGAAGCAGAGCAATGTCCACAGAGGTTCCGTATAGGAAGTCCTGCAGGGCCCGGATTTTGGTGGGACTCGAAATTCGGTTGACATTGAGGGTCGTAATATTGTAAGTCCGCAACGCCATTGCGCCTACAACCTCTCCGGTCGCCCGCCGGGGTCCTCGTCGGCCCAGCAATGGCTGACTTTGTCGAGAGCCGTGAACGTCGGTACTCGGCTTTCTGTCGTGTCCATCGCCTCCGTTCTTCCACTGCCATTCTCCACTGCAGGTGACTTAGAACCAGTTTCCTCCTCTCTAATCCTCTCTATAACCTTTGCAGTCTTCAGTTTTAGTTGCTGTCGTAGTTCCGGGTCCAGAGGCTTTGCCACTCGGATCTTTTTCGTATTCTGCGGGGACTGTGCGTCCTCGGCCTTAACCTTCTCCTTCTGCGCCTTTTTTGGCTTATTCGAAGAGGAGGTGGAACTTATAGACGGCACGGGAGGCTGGGAGGAACAACCTTGTTGCAAAGTAACAGTGTCCGTGTAGGAAGTCGAAAGTGGCTCAGGATTACCGATGTCCAAGTGTGTGGCCGGGCGAATGTTTTCATCCTTGGTTGCGGAGGAACTGTCCGTCTCGTGGCTAGTAAACGCGGTCTGCTCTGCAGTATCGTGCGCATCCTCATCGTGTTGGTCCCCGACGGTAGCGGAGAGGGTCTCTTCGTGCGCCCCAGGCTGCAGTGCGGCCTGTGCGTCGACAGTCACAGATTCAGTGCGAACGGGTGCGGGTGCGTCCTCTAGTTCACGCATCACCTGGTCCTGCATTTCCTCGTCGGCGCGGTGCGGCACTGGCGCGCGACCATCAGAGCGAGACTCTGGCACGGTGTTTATTTTTCCCTGTACGAGCGCGCCGCTCATAACAGCTGCATACGTCACGGGGCCGGCGACAACCTCGCCCGCCGCGGTACGGCCAGAGTAAACAAGACGCGACGGCCGCTTGCGCGGACAGTCTGCACGCAGGTGGGCTGCCGAATTACAGATCGAACACGTCCGGGGCTGTCCATCGTATGTTACTAGTGCTTTAAATCCTCTTACGTTGATGAAGGAAGGCACATGACTCGTAAGATCTATTCTTACCACTCTCACTCCGTTGTCCACATTAAAGAACCTGTTATTTTTCCAGCATTCCGATGTTACTGTATAAACCGTACCAAAAGCAGCTAGTGAGTGTCTGATACTTTGTTCGTCCATCTCAAAAGGCAGGTTATAAATCCTAACATTCCGCAATCCCAGACCAGTGTAGGAGATCGATGCGGTACACACCACACTGCCTTCCACGGTGTAGACGGCAGACCCGTTCGTGTTGCTCATAACTCGGCGGCAGACTTCGTCATTTCGCAGTTTTACGCAGTACTCGTTACTCAGAAAATCGTAACCGATACCGAGAACTTCACCTTCACGAAGACCAAGGGATTCATGCATCCAATAATCAAAGTCGTAAATCCTAGGACGGGGACAGTCGAACGGGAAACGGAACTTCAAAGTAAATTTACGAAACATCGGATCCATACTCAACAAATCACACACAAGCGCGCACGAAGTTAGCGAGAGCCTGCAGCAAGCGGCGAGCACTGCAGACGTCCGCACGGCCCGCCGGCCGATCCGCAACTGAACCACTAGACTATCACGGCTGGTGACTCAGGCGTGGGTATGCTCTGTTCCCTTGCCAGCGGCTGCAGAGTTGCTGACGTCATTCGGCTCCGCTAGAACTCCGATTCAGCTTTCTCCACATCTGCATTGTAAAAGAATCTTGGATCACTCGGCAGTCCACACTCAAGTACTTGGCAGACGATTCATCGAACCAGTTACAGAGTATTTCTGTATCGTTCCACTCTGTGACAGGTTGCTAGCAATTAAATTCTAAATGCCGACTGGAATGTATATTGCTGAGCAGGGTGATCATGAAGGTGGACACGAAAAATAGCGACAAAAACTGTGATAATGTATAGTGATGTCATGACTTATCCATAATTTTAAATAACGTGGGTGAGGGAGAGGTTTAATGTGGATAGGAGGTGGTCATCGGTTGCATTTATTGGCCAACTACTCCAGCAGCATAATCAGTGGTGAAGAACGCGAGGGGAAACTTAGAAAATATTTCGTGTAAATTTTATAGTACCTTGTAGTTCACTTTGTAGTTTATGATATTACTTTAACGTACTGCATACAAACACATTTTTAAGATGGTTGCAGTGCTTCGGTCGAAAATGACGATGAGCAGATAAACAGAGCAGTCATATAGTTAACTTAGGTCTGCTGATGACGAACATAAAAGAACTTCTGGAATCAGCGCAGAACTGGGGATTTCTGATGTTTGTTACAGCATAACTGAGAAAACTGTAAAACGAGTGAGCAAAAAGATAGGAAGAATTTTTTTTCCAAGAGCAGCAGGATACAGATTACCCAGTATTTGATAGATCAAGAAGAAAGTTTCGTCTCCAGGACTTACAGTAGTGAACATGAGTGGACGAAGCCGAAGAACGTCGTATATTACAATTTAGACAAGTATGTGACGATCAAAACTGTGAAATAAAGTTCCACCGTACTTTGACAACCTAGCCAAAACTGCTACGATAGTAAAGAGAGCTTTGCTGTAGGTTTAAACTAGCCAAGCAGATAAGCAAAATCTAAACGATGCCAAAAAGGGGCAAAGCGTATTCATCGATTTAGAAACGGAAAGTTATGTGCACTGACGTGATAGGAGATAGAAGAAATTTTGATCTTAGTAAAAGAATATAAACCAGGTGTCCAGACATTCAGTAACATTAATAACGCTGAAATAGAGGATGACACACAAAAGGGGAAATCCTAATTATCTTTATTTCAGAGCTTTTCAACATGGTGAGATCGCACTGTAGTTTCTTCTTTGAATCGTCGCACGTACGTCGAAATCGCAAACATGGAAAAAAAAAAAAACCTTGATCGAACTACAGAGCAGCTCAATATCCATGTGTTTGTATTGTAAACCTAAGGAACAGAACTGCTGAGTTCATTTTTTTAACTACATGATCTAACTTATATGGAGAACAAAATCACATCCATGTCTGAAGGACTCGAACCTCCGACGGGAGATCAGACTGCGCGGACGTTTCAGCGTGGCAATTAGAGAAGCACCTGGGAATGTTAGTAAAGGTCACTTTACACGACGAGATACCAAATTACTTTGTGCGCCGCTCGTAGTTTCGGCAGACACATACAGAGTGCGCGCCTATCGACACTGTAGTTATTCTGTGAACGCCAGGCCGGAATAAGTCTTACTCAGACATTTCCCAAAGAACAGACATCATTGGTTGACATTAACAGCCGTAAATTTACTAATTCTAAACATGCATCTACATCGACCGTTGCAGAGCATTGAAATAAATTGAATGGCGAAGTTGAACATTTCTTCTGGACTGGGATTAAATGAGGATTAAATTTACAGTTGTTCCATAGACCATGAATACAAGATTTCGTAATAAATAACATCACATGACGTGTAATTTTTATTTATTGTTAAAATTACTTATTTCAATGTAAAACTGAGTAGGAGGAGTTGTCATTAAGAAATTCATTAAATTTGGTTTTAAATGCTGGTTGGCTATCTGCCAGACAATTTATGTTACATGGTAAGTGATCAAAGTACATTTAACCTTGAATAGTGTAGATCAGGATTGACAGACTGGTTGGAGGACTTGGACATTGCAGATGACCTGTGTTTGCTAGCCAGCAGTTACAAGCATGCTGAATGATTTAAAAACGAAGCATAGTAGGTGGGGCTGAAGATAAATGGAAAGAAAACTAAGGAGATGCGCTGTAATAACAGAAATGAAGCACTTTATTTATTGATATTATTATTATATTATTATTATTATCATCATTATTATTTTCTTTTCTTAGAAAACCAAGAAATCGAGCAAGTCAAGCAGTTTTGCTACCTGGGAAGTTTAGTCACCCCTGAGGGGGAAACTATCGAAGATATAGGAAACAGGATAAATAAGGCTAAAGGGGCATTGGCAATGCTGAGACAAATCTGGAAATCAAGGGAACTTAACAGCTATACAAAATTACGCATATTCAATACAAATGTCAAGTCGGTACTGCTCTATGGGTGTGAATCATGGAAAACCAACAAACAGTTGATTAGCAGACTTCAAATATTTGTGAATAGAAGCTTGAGGAATATCTTGAGTATATGGTGGCCATAAGTCATCTCAAAGAACTATGGAGAAGAACTCGTGAAACACCCATTGATATTGAGATACGCCGTAGGAAATGGAAGTGGTTTGGGCAAATATTAAGGCGTGGCAAAGACAATGTGGCAAGACAAGCCCTAGAATGGAATCCACAAGGAAGCAGGAGAAGAGGCAGACCAATGAATACACGGAGAGGGAGTGTAGTGGCAGAAGGGACCGAGAAAGGAGGGAAGGCCTGGACTGAAATCAAGACACTGGCGCAGAACAGAGTCCGGTGGTGGAAGTTCGTTGATGCCCTATACTCCACTTAGGAGTGTAGATCATCCTTTCTCCTAGTATCGCAGCTATTCGCCCTGCTGTAGCTATTGAACTCAGTTGGATTCTTAATAACACATATGATAAGTGAATATATAGTTATTAAGCTACTGTGAAGATCCTTAAATAAGTGTCTGCAAGATGATCTTTTTGGGTTCCAGAAATTATTCTAACACGATTTCGTGTTGTCATTAATTTTTTGCTGAATGATGAATTACCGCAAACCCTGATGCCATATAAAAACAGTGAATGAAATAGGCATCGTAAGCTAATTTACTGAGATGCTTGTCACAAAAATTAGCAGTAACCAAAATAGCGTACTTTGCTTAAATCTAACGTTTCAGTAGATGAGCAATGTGTTATTTCCAATTCAATTTCTCATCAGTGGACACACCAAAAAACTCTGAATATTATACCTTAAGTACAGACTTGTTCAGACTATATTTATTAATGGTGAGTAGCGGTAGAACAGCCGAGCGCTAAGGAACCTTGCTGCGGAGCGGGCGGTTGCTCCCCGTCGGAGGTACAGTCCTCCCTCTGGTAAGTGTGTGTGTGTGTGTGTGTGTGTGTGTGTGTGTCCTTAGGTTAGTTTACCAAGGTTTAAGTAGTTTGTAAGCTACGGACTGATGACCACGTAGTTTCGTCCGATAGATTTACAAACATTTGAACATATTGCGATTTACCAAAACGTAATAAGAATCCGTTTGCAGAGAACCAGTTAAAATTTTTCTGAGACACATTATTTATAATTTCGTCAGTTAATTCATGTTTTTCGGGTATCATTACCAAAGTTGTATCATCAGCAAAAACGTAGTAGTTTTGCACCATCGTGATTGTAGAATGGAAAATCATAAACATACTCAGAAATCCCGTTTCGCGGCAGGGGTCGCCTTATCCAATAATGTTATCCAGGCAAGCTTTCTGTCCTGCTCAAATTCTCGACGTATCGCACATGAATATAAAAGCGGAAACTCTTCCCTGAAACTTAGACAGCATTCCCGAGCACCTCCTAGTGGCGTGAGTTGTAAACTACAGCTGGGAGTGATCAGCCGATGGACGTTATGAAGTCCGTAAGATTTGCGTGATACTTCGGATTACATCATAGAACGAGGTAATGGTTGGAAGAGGGAGTATTTATAAAAAATGTTCAAATGTTTGTAAAGCTTATGGGACTTAACTACGGGGTCATCAGTCCCTAAACTTACAAACTACATATGAACTACTTACTAACTAGGACGGCACAAATATCCATGCCCGAGGGGGGATTAGACCCCCCGACCGTAGTGGCCGTGCTGACCGTGACTGCAGCGCCTCAGTCATCTCGGCCACCGCGGCCGGCAGTATTTATAAATGTTCAAATGTTTGTTAAGCTTATGGGACTTAACTACGGGGTCATCAGTCCCTAAACTTACAAACTACTTATGAACTACTTACGAACTAGGACGGCACAAATATCCATGCCCGAGGGGGGATTCGAACCCCCGACCGTAGTGGCCGTGCTGACCGTGACTGGAGCGCCTCAGTCACCTCGGCCACCGCGGCCGGCAGTATTTATACTATATACGGCTGTAAAATCTACAAACTGCATAGGATACGTAATATCGAAATCCTTATGTTGCTGTGGAAGGAATTGTCCTGTTCAGCAGAAAGTTGACTTGAAAATGCATTTTCTAAGACGGAAAGGAAGTAACACTGAACTCCAAATACTTGTAAAATTTCGCAGTGCAATAAGGACAGTTCTGCTCAATAATTTATTGGATCACTCTGAAGACGCTAACTGTGAAATAGATTCAGCAGCATTCCTAGAAAAATTAAATGAACTGAAAAGTTGTTTTTCAACACACCTGTAAAACGTGGGCTAAAGACATTAATTCACACTGTATGTTCATAGCACTATCGATGAAAGGAAGCATATTGAAACAAATGCGAGGAATTGTATTATGAGCTCGGCATACAGTGGACTGGAACAAGAATAACATAAAATGGCTCTGCCATCGACAATCAGCATGAATTTTCCAACTTCCATATACCTAGATAAAGACACATCACTGAAACAAAATGGTTTCCTACACTCGTGCTGAGAATATGCCACATAAAGTGTCAGAAGTGTTTAACATAATTTCGATAAGTGTGTTATTGATAGCACTTACGTAGTGAGACAGAACATGATTTACTTATTCATGCATGAATGTGCCTAATTCGGAGATGTGTGTAAGAGGAGTTGTTTTGTTGACAAATGTTTTTCTGTTCTAATTAAAAGATGATAAATAAGAAAGATAATTACTCATTGTATCATATCAAAAAGACTCCTCTTTAGCTACGTAAAGTAATTCACAAATAGGCCTAATGCTGCTGTAGTGTGTGTTTGTGTGTAGACTTGATACTTATGTATTGTGTTCACTTCTAATTTCATCCAAATAAACTGTACTAACACTATTGCTTCAGTTTTTTTTTTAACCTACACTTTAATCATCTAACACAAGTTGCGTAAAAAATGTAAAACTCGGAAAGGAATTTTGATATGCAGGGAAATAAAATCCGGAATCACAATCCCCAAGGCATACTTACCGTAATAGGCTACAAAAGTGGCATTTAGGACTCGATACTGCATTGATCATGATCAATCACTCAATTAAATCGAAGTGGGATATTTTTAAATAAATATTTTATTTGATTTCACTAAGCTAAAAATTTGCTATTATTTTGAGAACTATGCTATTTAATCTGTAATCGAAAATTTCGTTTTAACGGACTCTTGTAGTCAAACGGATGACTTCAAATTGTCCTCAATTTAGTGCCAACTGATACTTTTCGTACAAAACACAAATATTGTCGAGATAGTTTTGTTATACATATTGATTTTTAATGAATACTACAAGGTAAAGAATAGCATCATCAGCAAACAGCCTGAGAGAACTGCTCAAATAAACTCAATAATTTCAAATATATAGTAAGAATTGAGGCGTGCCGCGACGGATCGGCCGAGCACATTAAGGTGCTATGCTACGATGTGCGAGGCCGTTCCTCGTCTTATTCAGAGACTGTTGAGGATCGGGAAGAGCTGCACCAAATCAATCTCAGGACTTTCAGATTACACAGTGGGACGACCTGTCTCTGGCGGTCTGGTCCGCTCTTCGGCATGGAGACGCCACCTACCTGCGGGCGGAGTTTCTGCGCCAACTGGAGCGGAAAGCAGAGTTTTCTGCTTCCAAAGGAGCGTCTGCAGCTGAGTGAGAGTAGCCGTGATAGTCTAGTGGTTAGGACATTGCGTTGTGGCCGCAAGAACCCAGGTTCGAATCCTGGTCACGGCAAAATACCGCTCATTTTTTTATTTTTACATTATATATTATTCACCGTTTACTGTGTTTATTCAGTGAGTGTTTTACTTTAATAAAATGAAAGTAAGTCTCCTTCAGACACAATCGTGATGTATTAACGCCACTATGCATTTCGTCCTCTGATGGGCCCATATTCAGATGCAAATTGAGCAATTTATATTTGTTTACAAGCAATTGTGCACCTTTCATCACTCAACAAAACAGGTAAATTTGGAATGTACGTTTTTATTTTTCGTATTTGTTCTTGACTGACCCAAAATTGCTTATAAACAAATATAAATTGCTGAAGTGACACCTGAGGATGAGTCTCGAGGCCTCGAAATGTATACATTTTAAGACAGTCAAAAGTAGTCTACCCAATGCAATAATTCAAAACCGATTATTCAGTTTATCAACTTGAGCCTCTACAGCTGTGGTTCACACTCATTAATACTCATTAAGTTTTAAAAAATCGAAGTATATCTTAGAACTGTACTCGATGGAAATCGCTGGTGAAAAAGGTACAGAACACTCCACAATCGATGTTGGCCAATTTTAAAGCTCCCTTCGCCTTTCCACAGATTGTATGTAGCTCTCCCCCCCCCCCCTCCACACACACACTCACAAACAAAAAGAAGAAAAGAAAAAGAAACTACATAATTTTAGGTCCATTCCGGCATTCCTCAAACCTATTTCGTCGATCATCATTACACAATTGACCTTTTGCTGTTTAATTATCCCTGAAATATTACACATGGCTGAAACAAGTGCGTAGTGCTCTGTAGATCAGTATGTACAGTACCAGAACAGAACCCTACAGTTGGACACTGTTTTCGCAGCTCCTAGAACACACCATATGTACGTGGTGTCTGCTTCGCCGAAATGTCCAGGAAAGCGAGCATTACATACATAATCATGGTGATGACAGTCCAATGGTTCATTCACTGCTGATGCATACGTTGCTCGAATCGCATAACGCCTCGAGGGGTGTGGACAATGTACAAAGACATTACTTTGGTAGTATGTGGCAAAATGGAGAGCTTCAAATATCTAGGCGTAACATTTCAGAGCGATATGAAATTGACCGAACATGGTAAGGACAGTTGTGAGTAAAGCGGTAGTCGACTTCGCTTTATTGGGAGAATTTTGAGAAGATGTACATCTGTAAAGGAGACCGTGTATAAGCTTGTACGACCACGTCTTGAGTATTGCTCAAGTGTTTGGGACCCGCAGCAGATCAGTTTAAAGGAAGACATAGAAGCAGTTCAGAGGCGAGCAGCTAGGTTTGTTACTGGTAGATTCGACCAATGCGTGTCACGGAAATGCTCTGGCAACTCAATTGGGGATCGCTGGAGGAAAGACGACTTTCTTTTCGTGAATTTCTGGTGAGGAAATTTAGAGAGCCGGAATTTGAAGCTGAGTGTAGTACGATCTTGCTGCCGCCTACTTACATTTCGCGTAGTTTTCGCAAAGACAATATAAGAGAAATTAGGGCTCGTGCAGAGGCATATAGGCATTCTTTTTTTCCTCGTTCTATTTGGGAGTGGAATAGGAAAGGAAATGCCTAGTAGTGGTACAGTGTACCCTCCGCCACGCACCTTACGGTGGATTGCGGAGTATGTATGTAGATGTAGATGTAGATATTCTCTGTACTGTGCCGCCAAAGTTAATGTATAGAAAATGTTTTCAATATTACGGTGGGGTCGGAGATATTAGGTATATAGAGAGTTTGATAAGTGATTGGAATGTTATATAATCTGTCTAACACTTTCCCTCGGAGGTGTTGCCACCACACTCAGCCAGTGTCAGCCAGGGTTTAATTACGTAGCACTGCACGTGAGGGCTGTAGAACTATATGGATCATCAATGCTTGCGGTTAAGGTTTCTGTTCACTAACCTGGCTTCTTCTTTTCCGTTGTTGTCCCAACGCAGAAGCAGCGCACAGGTCGTTGATACTTGTATCTTGAAGTGAAGTGCTGTTGAACTTTTCAAGTACTAAGGGATGCTAGTTGTTTCATAATATTTACTTATATTTCGTTTAAACAACAAGCAACATAAGCTGTTCATGATTCTGCTACACTTGAATTGTAAATACAGTTGTTGAATAATATTGTTTGAAATGCCTAACAGACTATTTTCAGAGCGCGAGTGTCACAGTTGTTAACGTCTGTGCTGGACTGCCTGAAACTGGGCAGTGCTGGTTCCGCGTAACACCAATTTTGAAGCGAAGCGCACTTTCTAGGACATCTACATTCAATTGTTTTTGTTAACTACAGCATAATTACATAAACGAAAACTAGTATAACAAAGCATCACGTAAACACATTAATTACACAGAATCATGCTAAGTTCTATTCAATGGTTTAACATGTATAATTAAAACAATCATAGATCGGATATCATATAGAGTTGGGGGCAGCCAATCAGAATACGTCTACGCAGTATTGGCACAATTTCTCACGGGAATGTGATATGCTACACCATGTGTCATCTTTTCGCACCCATTCCACCTATGACGTGATCTAAAAGCTATGAAATTTCGTAGCAACTCGATACCTATGGCCATGAGCAAGCCATCCGACAATCTTCGTCAACTCATACGTATTCATGTAACCTTTGACACACGAGCTTTAAAATCGACGCAGTGACAACGCTCAATCATTGCTTGTAAATCTAGAAATTGCAGTGTGAAATGCCCGCGCGGTCTAAGGCTCCATGTCTCGCGCCGTCTAAGGCGCCATGTCTCGGATTGCGCGGCTGCTCCCATCGGAGGTTCGAGTACTCTGTCGGGCATGTCTGTGTGTGTGTGTGTGTGTGTTAAAAAAACTTAATTTTAGAAGTGAAATTAGCAAAAGATCCGTGTGAACTACCGGCTACTCCCTGCTGCAAAACCTTGTTCTCTGGCCCAAATTGAGAACTGACTTAGTTCAAATTACTCTAATAACAGGAAGTTAACGATACAGTGGCCAATATACGTAGCAGCTCACACGAAATTACACACAGGCATTAGTAAACAAGCCACCAGAATTAAAGTTATTTTATAAAGGTGTCTAAAGAAAAACATTTATAGCGCAACGTAACATAACCATAAAAAAAGTGCATGTGATCTTGTTATCAGCATTGATGAAACACAATATTAAATAAAAGGGGGAAGGTTCTAGAAAACTGCAATTTATAGGCAAGTCAAAACTTAACTTGCTTATTCGGGTCGAACGCAAGCAAACTGGGAAACCAATTTTGTCAATACAATAAAAATGCATCTCACTTACATGAGCTAATACTGACGACGCCCAGCATTGAATTTAACATAAATTACACAGAACTTAACGCTGCTGGGGGGAAGATTTACAAAAAAAAAACTCACTCACACACTCGCAATGCAACAGCGAGACTCAATAAAATCAGCGTGCTGAAACGAGGTAGAAGCAGGAGCCGCTATCGTAGGCGAAATTCAGCAAACCCGGAGGTACCACACAACGCAATATACAATAAAACTACGAAGATGGCTCTGGTCTGTCGTGCCTGATTACAGATGGTGCGTGAGTATAGCAAAGTTAAGTTACATCTGGATTAGACCGCGAGTAAACAGACTAAGGTGACACACGGCTGTTACATGATCGCACTCTACTGAAGGTGAAGTGGTTAAAAATCGGATTCATTTCACAAAACCACGGCGGACTCTTAAATTCCAATCCGAGAGTAAACTATCTAGGCTCTAGTTTTATGAGAAGCTGACTAGCTGACTAGCTACAAACCCCTGAAGTCGGAGTTCGGACCCACGTGGTTCCGATAAAAATGTATAAATTCAATTTCCGAAAAATAAAGATAATAACTACGGCATGCAACCCCTATATCTGCGTAGGATATCGTAAGGAAGATACTTAAATGCAGCAAGATGCGATTGGGAGCGTTCACAGAGACGGAAGAAGTCCAATCTCAAAACCCGGAAAAGTGAAATAATTACAAAGTCGGAAAAATAAAAATGCAACCCATAGAAATGTTTAGAATTACGAATAAAGCGAATGAAATGCAGCAACACGCGATAGGGAGCGATTACAGAGACGGATGAAGTCCAGTCTCAAAAAACCAGAAAAGTGAAATAATTACAAACACGGAAAAGTGAGAATAAAATCCTTAGAAGTACATAGAATTTCATGTGCAAGCTGTTGAAGGAGGTTGTACAAGGTTCGGAGAGAGTTACTGATAGACTGAGTGCATACTAAAAGTTCGGACAAGAAACAGCAAAATTAAAATAGGTGGGGAGAGAAGATTGTGAAATGTTAGTGGATGTCAGAAGGATACATGCATAGTTACTTGCCTGATGGGCATAGAACAAACAAAAGTGGAAGCTGAAGGCTTTGTTCTAAGAACCAACCACGTAGGAAACATATCACTCACGGAAGGAAACGATAAGAAATGTTTTTCATGCACTGTGCAAAAATGAACATATTGTCAGTGAGAAATCGGGCCCCCACAAAGCTAGAAGGAATTGACACAGAGTTCGTACACCACCACATAATCACAAAAGGTTTGAATATAAAAGGCCGTTATCAAACTGCTACTAGTAACACATACACCACGTTTATCTGTTGGAAATCACTGGATTGAAAAACTAGAACACATTTCCGTGCACGATCGGAAAAAATATTCCGAAAAATGAATCTAAGTTCAAGAGTCTAAGTTAAACATGCTAAGCAACGAATCGCTACCATGGACACAAGAGCAGAACAAACCTTACCTCACCAGCACCATTGAGCGGCCACGAGGCGCGAAAGCTATCAGAAACTGGGCAAAACCCACGAGAACAGCGGTGATGGGGAGAGAAGATCGCGAGACTCGGGCTGGAGAGGGCTCGCCGACTGGCTTGTAACCAAAGGTTGTAGAAACCTCTTTGGTCGCATCAGCAGCAGGGGTTGGTAACAACTAGCTATCGACTCTGAGCCAGATAGAACCATGCAAACCGAGCTATTACCACCCACATTCAGACAGCCATTAGATGCTCGCACACCACTTAAAAGTAAAACAAGTACACATTCTCACAGGACCAGTGACGTAGCGGAGAAGTCTTATGGCCACAATCATAACCAAAAATAATAAATTATTGAAATAACAAAATCCTAGCAATATTAACTAACATTTCAGAAACTAATATTTCAAAACATGAAATAAAAATGATAATCATGCCTTGAAAAGAGTGGGGTTCTAGTTTTAACAAAACAATCTAGCGACATCAAATAAACTACAATTTTATATAAAATATATGGAAGACGACAAATAAATTACAATTTTATATAAAATATATGGAAGATGACAGACGGTCGTTTTTCAGTGTCTGTGTCTGTGTGTGTGTGTGGGGGGGGGGGGGTGGCTGGGTGGTTGAATGTGTGTGTTGTGTTTAGCATAAGTTAGTATACGTAAATAGTTTTCAAGTTTCGGGTATGATGACCTTAGCTATTCAAAAAAGTTCAAATGATTGTAAGGCTTATGGGACAACTGCGGGGGCATCATTGACTAAACTTACAAACCATTTATAAACTTATAATAAAGACAACACAAACATCCGTGGCCGAGGGAGGATCCGACGCGGGAGACCTCCCGATCAGCAACGAGGCGCTCCAGACCTCTCGGCTACTCCCGCGAGGCGAGATTAGCTGAATACTCTGCACACAGGATAGCCAAATAAACAGAAATGGCCTGGGTTAAGATCAAGTGAATGAGCAGGCCATGCAACTGCACCTAGCTACTCGATTCATCGAGCAAGTCGGGCGTGACTGAAACCTGTCCTGACGTTAACGGCGGAGTTGGATGGATACTACCACGTGGCCAAACTACCCTTCGAATCATCAGTGGCACAGTGTGAGCAAAAAGTACCACCCACTATCAGGAAATCATGCATACTGTAACTATGGCTGCATAATTCAACTCGTATTAGACCGCAGTCTCTGTAATTATGATTGCACGAAGGTCTCTAGTGTGGAAACCATGCATTTACAGACGTAAGTTCGTTACACCGTCTTCGTTCCGTATCCCTTTCTCGGTATATCCCCTGAGCTTGTGGATAAAAATCACCCGCTATAATGATTTCCATCAAACAATACAGCATGAAATTCTCTTTCTAAAACAACGACTTTTTTACAGCTCTTTCTAGAGTGCCTCACAGTCCTCGTCCTCGTCTGATAGTGCATATTTCAGATGTTACAAACACCACGTATCATTATGTCGGTTTACCTCTTCTGGCCTGAAAGCATGCCGTGATTTAGTTGGGAAGTGGGTTCATGACATTGGATCCTCTCGAGGGCTACCTGCACCACCTCTGTTGCATTTCGTCCTTGATATCTTTGACACACTAACTAGCACCGAGTGGACATCCACGTTACATTCTCATATTCTCTACCAAAGACGAATTACGGGATATTGCTGGCCACTTCGACATCAGCCATCAAATTGATAGAAATTTTAAATTTTGTTGTGCCATTGCAACGCTGTTAGTTAATTTTCAGGTGAAATAACGGCCAACCAATTATATGATTAAGTTTAGTAACAATTTATCTTCTGAAGGACTTGTCGGACTCACCAGAGCCGAAAGCTCTTGTCAGTCTGCAGCTTATTTTGTGCATCACTGTCGACGATAAAATATAAAATACAAGTACAAAATACCAGAACTGACATTTTACAAAAACTAGGTGCACAAATAACCATACGTCTTTTTTTTTCGAATGAGTCCAAGTTCTAATTTACAGTATCATGATGGTCGCATCCGTGTTGGCGACATCGCGGTGAACGCACATTAGAAGCGTGTATTTGTCTTCGCCATACTGGCGTATCACCCGGCGTGATAGTACGGGGTGCCATTGGTTACACGTCTCAGTCACCTCTTGTTGGCATCGACGGCACTTTGAACAGTGGCCGTCACATTTCAGATGAGTTATGACCCGTGGCTCTACCCTTCATTCGATACCTGCGAAACCCCACATTTCAGCAGGGTAATACATGACCTATGTTGCAGGTCATGTACGGGCCTTTCTTAATACGGAAAATGTTTGACTGCTGACCCGGCCAGCACATTCTCCAGATATCTCGCCAACTAAAAACGTCTGGTCAATGGTGGCCGAGCAACTGGATCGTCACAATGAGCCAGTCACTACTCTTGATGAACTGTGGCACCGTGTTGAAGCTGCATGGGCATCTGTACCTGTATACGCCATCCAAGCTTTGTTTGACTCAATCCCAAGCGTATCAAGACCGTTATGACGGCCAGAGGTGGTTGTTCTGGGTACTGATTTCTCAGGATATAGGCACCCAAATTGCGTTAAAATGTAATCACATGTTCTAGTATAATATATTTATCCAATGAATACCCGTTTGTCATCTGCATTTCTTCTTGGTGTAGCAACTTTAATAGCCATATTGTGATAAAAGTTTTCTTGACTGTGGAGGGACGTAGAAAGCTGAGCAAGTCTTCTAGCATTACGGAGTGACGTCAGCAATTATGCGGTAGCTGACAAGACAGGAAAGTACACTTACGCTTAAGGCGCTAGCCGTAGTCTAGTGGTTAGGACATTGCTTTGTGGCCGCAAAAACGAGGATAGAATCCTGGTCACGTGAAACATAATTTAATGAGGACTGATACACTAGCCCTTACTTATTTTATTGTTAGCTAAAACTATCTGGACACCGTCTATTTAAGTAAAATGTGGCAATTAAGTATTGACTTTCTAGGCAGTAAGACATAGCTTCGTACTAGGAGCCGATGGTGACTAATTTAGAGAAACAGAAATTGTATCTGACCTGTATAAAATACTCTGAGCAGCTTTCCTGGATTGACCAGAACCTGTAAACTTAGCGGCCTACGCTACCGACAATCGCGAGTAATTAGACCTTAGAATGATCGGTGTGCCTAATGAATTAATTGCCCGTATAAAGCTATCAAAGGCGAAACGAGTAACGTAGTGGAGGTTACATACAAACGATACTTAGCGATTTAAATCACAATTACGATCGTTTGGTGAGAGAATTTCTTAACAATTGTCTTACAGGACAAAACGGTACCAAGAGAGTAGTTTTGAATAGGTAAATATATAAGATCGCCAGTTCAATGTACGAGCAATAAATTTAATTAATAAAATGTACTCTCTAATAACAATAATCACCGGTTGATTAATTTGGAACAACGCGATTACAGAATGCAGATTGAGCGCACACGACACAGCAACAGGAAACACAGAGCGATATAAAACCAATAAATTCAGGTTACTTATGCAGTGCAAACAATTAGCACAAATTCCTTTAATGAACAACTTTATTTTAAA
This sequence comes from Locusta migratoria, assembly GCA_026315105.1. Lineage (NCBI taxonomy): Eukaryota > Metazoa > Arthropoda > Insecta > Orthoptera > Acrididae > Locusta > Locusta migratoria. The sequence continues at coordinate 109,294,750 of CM048745.1, forward strand.
AATAAGCATGCACGAAACAATTCTACGTAAAATAAAACCATCGCCATAATATTTGCTAAGCCACTTTACTATATCTTGATTAGCAATAGAATTTGTTGTAATTGACTTGAGTCTACAGCTACCAGCTGATTGATCAAATGAATCGTTTACTGAGACTTAAGCAATTAGCTTTCTTTAACAAATTGGATCAAATGCTAATTTTGAGAAGTAATATTAAGGCATGGATTATTGTTCCATATAATATCAACAACTAAATCTGCCATCAAATATTTTTATCAGTTTATCACTTGGTTCATGAAACCTTCCATTATGTGGACAAGCGACCATACGTTGAAATTTTGAAAAGTCTCGGTCTCAATTAGCTTTATTTCACATCATATCTGATGATGATGATCTCGAAACGCGTCATGTGAAATAAAGCTAATTACGAGCGAGACTTTTCAAAAAAATTTTCATGCATTTTTATCAGTATAATGGAATTGTTCAGTTTAAGTCATTAACCAATTGTTGCAGTGCATCTTTTAGTACATGTGCATTGAATACTTAACACAAAATTAATATTTGCTGCTTGGTAATATAGAATGATTACACCACAAGTTCATAGTCAATGACCTGCAATTATTATTAACTGTACTTTGAAATTTTGTAACAGTACTCTCTTCGAGAACTGAAATCTTTTGATGTACAACTGATTTTAGTTAGATTTACGTAATGTCTGTTATTGTTCAGTTTGAGCCTCGGAATATTTAAGGTAACCAGAATTCGAACCTGTTTGGATAGTGTCGCGGGTGAATAATTTTATCGACACTAATTAATTTCACACACGTTCGCTATTGACTCCTTGTTAAACTAAACGTTGGTTTAGCATTACAGATCTAATGACGGCTAATTGCTTAGATCTTACTTTGCAGCGGTGGTGTGGTGTAGTTGGCGATTGTTGCTGGCACTTCATAATGACTGGCAAAACTGATATCTTCTTGGCGGCGAAATACTGTTAAACATTGGGCCCACAGCATTTCTCTTGCCGGCCGTGGTGGCCGAGGGGACTAAGCCGCTCCAGTCACGGTCTGCACGGCCACTAAGGTCAGGAATTCGAATCCCCCCTCGGGCATGGATATTTGTGCCGTCCTAGTTCGTAAGTAGTTCATAAGTAGTTTGTAAGTTTAGGGACTGATGACCCCGTCGTTTAGTCCCATATACGACACAAACATTGTTTGCATTTCTCTTGACTTTGTTCCTTTTGAAATTTTAACGTTGTTCCCACGTTAATTATTTGCCAGTGCCCATTTGTCAAAACTGCTGCTTGTACCAATACGTCGTAAAACCACACTACTACACTTTGCTGCTGTAGTCCAACTTTTCTACGGTTCACCTCGAGAGCTCAACACCAATCTTACTCTCTCGCGCACTCTCTCTGCACTCAGCGAAAATATCTTCTCCACGCAAAGATGCTACGAATATTGCCGTCACTAAGCCAAAGTGTCTACTATAATGCTTTACATTTGTTTCTCAGTATAACATGAAATCATTTAAACAGTTGTCATTTACGTAATTTACTTACACAAGAAAATTAACCAATTTACACACGATATATATATATATATATATATATATATATATATATATATATATATATATATATGCTATACGTGTTCCTCATACTATCCGTTGTCATTTATAATGACCGTGTTTACACACGCAGACAATGGCGTTGGTCACTGAGTTGTTGCGTTACAAATTGATGGTAACATGAAGTGCAAAACAGCAAAGAGCTATAGAGGGAAATGCAGAACTGTAGCTTCAGACATGGCTATAGAAAAGATGGTGTCTCCAAGAAAATTGAAGAGATCTTTGGAGAAAAAGTAAACAAGTGTACGAATATTAAGAGGTCAATGGCAAGCCAATACAAAGCAATGATGGGAAAGCTAAAGGTGAAACGAAATCAATAGACTAATACAAACATCGCCAGGACGAAGGAAAATGAAACAGGCTTTCAGCAGCATGTAATAATTGCAGTACCAAAGAAACTATTCAAATGTTCAAATGTTTGTATAGCTTATGGGACTTAACTACGGGGTCATCAGTCCCTAAACTTACAAACTACTTGTGAACTAGCTAATACTTAGGACGCCACAAATATCCATGCCAAAGGTGGGATTCGAACAGCCCACCGTAGAAAGAAACTATGGCCGAGTGATTTTATTATTATGTCGTGGATGAAAATACTATCTTGAATAATTTACATGTAATGTATCTACAAATGGAAGCTGTTTTGGCAATAATCAAGGTTCCTATTCCAGGAAAGTACAAATTGACTAGGTATTATCGCTACTACGACTTACATAAAGATATACGTAGGATAGTAGATCATAAGTCTCTCTTTGTATCCAGTATGTACGTTTCAATATGACAGTGACGAGGGCAATAAATTCTTCGAATACAGCTTTTACGAATACCAGACTGTAGTTACAACCGTCGACATGAAACAGGAACGTTACTCGACAATGTGACTCAATCTGTACTTTGAGAAAAAAACATGGGGATTTTTTGAAAAGCTAATTAAATTGAAGTTATAAGTGAACGACAAAGGAATTACGAAAGATTACTGGATTTTGTCGAATTAATCGAACCGCTTTTAAGATATTTCTTTACTGTTACAAACTATTCTTTTATTATGATGATCATGTCTCCTTAGCCGGCCGCGGTGGCCGAGGGGACTGAGGCGCTTCTGTCACGGTCTGCACGGCCACTACGGTCGGAGGTTCGAATCCCCCCTCGGGCATGGATATTTGTGCCGTCCTTAGTTGTAGGTAGTTCATTAGTAGTTTGTAAGTTTAGGAACTGATGACCCCGTAGTTAAGTCCCTTAAGCTTAACAAACATTTGATTTCAGGTCTCCTTAAGTAAGTGGTTGCTAACACTCTAATCAAACTACGCATAACTTAGCCCAGTACCTATTCTATTTAGTCTTGCGAAATAGTTTATGTCGACATAGATGAAACTTTTGTTTCAGAAAACTTTATTTCTTCATTTCCTGACGAGAGCATGCTCTGCCACAGGTGAGTTGTCTGGTTTCCCAAGTTAGCAAAAACTTTTGTGTTCCTTTATACGTATATTCACATGTCTATTACAAGGTCCATTCGAGAGGTGTCTCACGGGCACGAAAATAGTTTTCATACTCGTAAGCCATATAAAACAACGGCCAGTCTCAAGAAAATAATAATAATAATAATAATTGGACGAAGTAAGTTGTCACAAAAAATGTGAGCATGTGAGCCAAAAACTGGGATGTCAACTCGTTTCAGATGATAGGATCCAAGTTACCGAGAACCAGTTGCAGCTATGTACTCCAGGTTGCCGTGCTAGATGTAATAGCTGAGTACCACAATCACCGAGATCACGACGTATTTCCACAGCAGTGGACGCCAACTGTCATACTCCTAAGTGGAGTTTTGTAATACCTGAAATATCACACACACACTTCATACCGTCAATTTGAGTCTGTTTCCATTCTTCTTAGGGTTTAAATTGTTTTAATGATTAGCAATGAGGAATGGGAGCATGATAAATTGATGATAGGTTTTGAAAACGAGACGTTTAGCTTGGATTTAAATGGCAGAATGTTAATGCTGTACTGTAGGCTTTGAATAACACAGCTTTGAACGTATACACGTACAGCTGAATCTACATCTACATGGGAAAGTCTACAAATCACATTTAAGTGCCTGGCAGAGGTTTCATAGAACCACTATTTAGCTCCCATTCCATTCTAAAATAGCGCGTGGGAAGAAAGAACACCTGAATCGCTCCGTTCGAGCTCTGATTTCTCGTGTTTTATTCTGATGATCATTTCTACCTATGTAAGTGGGAGTCAACAATATATTTCGCATTCGGAGGAGAATGTTGGCGAATGGAGTTTCGTAAGTAGCCCACGCCGCAGCGATAAGCACCGTTGTTGTAATGATTCTCATCCCAGATCCTGTATCATTTCTGTAACACTGTTGCCCCTGTATAGTGACAATACGAAACGAGCTGCCCTTCTTTGGACTCATTCCATGTCCTCCGTCAAACCCACCTGATAAGGATCCCACACTGGGCAGCAATACTCCAAAAATGGACGGACAAGCGTAATGTATGCAGTTTCTTTTGTAGTTCTGTTGCATCTTTTAAGGGTTCTGCCAATAAAACGCAGTCTCTGGTTCGCCTTTCCACGACATTATCTACGTGTTCTTTCCAATTTAAGTCAGAATTAATTGTAATTCCTAGGTATTTTGTGGAGTTTACGGTCTTCAGTTTTCATTGATTTATCTTGTAAACAAAGTTTAACGGATTTCTTTTCGTACTCATGAGAACGACTTCACACTTCTCATTATTTAGAGTCAATTGCCAATTTTTACACCATAGTGATATCTTACTCAGATCGTTCTGCAGTTGGTTTTGATCTTCAGATGATTTTACTAGACGGTAAATGACGGCGTCAACTGCAAACAACCTAAGAGAGCTATTTAGATATTTATGTAAATAAGGAACAGCAGAAGACCAATAACACTACCCTATGGAACGCCCGATATCACCTCTGTTTTAGTCGATGCTTTACCATCGATTACTACGAACTATGTCCTCTCTGACAGGAAATTCCCTATCCAATCGCAAATTTGGGGTGAGATACCATAACCACGCAATTTGATTAAAAGCCGTTTGTGAGCTACGGTGTCAAAATTCTTCTGGAAATCAAGAAATCGCCGCGGTGGAGTAGCCGAGGTGTCTAAAGCGTCTCGCTGCGGAGCGCGCGGTTGCTTGCCGTGGAGGTTCGAGTCCTCCCTGGGGCATGGGTGTGTGTGATGTCCTTCGGTTAGTTTACCTAGGTTTAAGTAGTTTGTAAGCTAGTGACTGATGACCACGCAGTTTGGTCCGATAGATTTACAAACATTTGAACATTTTTGAAATCAAGAAATACGGAATCGATTTGCGAACCCTTGTCGAAAGCTCTCATCACTTCGTGTGAATAAAGAGCTAGTTGTGTTTCGCATGAACGATCTTTTCTAAATCCATTCCACGTTAGTTGACAGTCACGTATTCCTGGCTGTAAGTGGTGCCGCTTTGAGCAGAAGAGCAGCAAGCATAGTGACTCAGTCTGGCGTCCCGTGTCTGCTGGTCCTGTTGGCTCCTTTGCGTTCGCGACGCCACCTGTCCACCGATGGCGTTTCTGTGCCAACTGGAGCGGAAAGCAGCGTCTTCTGCTGCCCGAAGGAGCCTCTGTACAGGAGCGAAAGTAGCCGTGATAGTCTAGTGGTTAGGACATTGCGTTGTGGCCGCAAGAACCCAGGTTCGAATCCTGGTCACGGCAAAACTGTGCTCTATCGTTTTATTTTTTATAGAGTTTTTCAAAAGGAGTCTTACCATTGCGATTACTGAAAAGTTTTATTCAGTCACCAATAGTATTCAGCTGTGATTCCTTTTGAGAATATGTAATATGGTGAAACAAGGCCTACTAAATATGTGGTAGCTGGTGGGTAATAATGAACAGAATTGTTCTAAATACTGGTGAATATCAAGTATGATATGCTCTACTGTAGGCTGCTGATTTGACGGTAAAAATGACGCATTAGGAATGTACCAGATATTTATGTCGCTTTTCATAATGAAAATGACTACTGTGTCGGAATTATAGCATTCGGTCAATTTTCCCTGCTTTCTATCTTATTTCTCTGTATCCTGGTGTAGGTCTCGTATTCAAATGTTTAAATGTTTGTAAATCTAAAGCACTTAACTGCTGCGGTTATCAGTCACTAGGCTTACAAATTAATTCATCTAACTGCAACTCACTTAAGCTAAGGACAACAAACACATCAATGTTTGAGGTACGACTCGAACCTCTTACGGCGAACTACCACGCGTTCCGTGCAAGGCGCTTTAGGGCGCTCGTCCACTCCACCGTGTTATATATTCCTTCTTCAAGTCGTTTTAGGTAAACTTGATTTGCTCAATCACTCTTGTACAAATAAGCTGTCGCAAAGGCTGAAACTCATTATACCAGAGACATTGAATGAAATAAATAGAAAAAAACCTTCATCACGGATTAAGTTCTCTGCGAATCAATAACTATTGAAAGAAAATGAAATTTGTAGCTACGCAGTGTTTTCGAGCTTCCTCGACCGTACCGTATTCGAGATAACATGAGACATTTTCGAAGAACAAAATTATATTCACTAATATTTTTTACGGATGCAGATGATACGAATAGCAGTCAAATTAAGTTTTAGAAAGGGCTGTTAAATACGGATAGAAATATGACTTGTAGATGTAAGATATCTAGAGTTTCCCAAGGAAGTCTCATATGCCCCCGCTCTTTTTAATATGCATAAATGATCTAGGATGTAATCGCAGAATCCCTCGTAGGTCTACCGAACCAGATAGCACAGTGATTAGCACACTGGACTTGCATTCGGGAGGATGGCTATTCTAATCCATCACCGGGCATCCGGACTTACGTTTACCGCGATTTTCCTAAATAACTCCAGACAATTGTTGAGATCACTCCTTTCAAAGGGCACGGCCGATTTTCTTCCCCATTCTTACCGAAAAATTCCGAGCATGAGCCCTGTCTCTAATTAACACACTGTCGACGGTACGTTACACGATGAGCTTCATTCAACACATACTCACACGTACTAAAAGAAATCCGTAAATTTGCGATATAGGTTTTATATAGGTTTAACTACGGAAATCTCAAGGCTGAAAATTCAACCTAATACGTGGAAATTACAATTACTTGAATTGGAAAGACCTGGTAGATAACACTACGTAGAGGACCAATTGTTGGCAGAACGCTTAGGCGATGCAGTGAGAGAAACCGGAGTTCGAACGGAAAGATTTAAGTGTTCTTTTTCCCGTACACCTTACGAGAGTAGAAAGCTAGAGAAATTTTCAACGATTGTCCGATGAACAGACCCTCTGAGTAAAACTTGCGAAAATAACTGTTTTTCAGCCGAAACACCGAAACAAAAACTTGTTTGTGATGCAATGTACTGCTTCTCTGAATATTGATATATTCATCTAAAAGACTGATATGTCCTGAATGTATTTGTTACCAAAACAATATGGTCTAAACATATAAAACATATCATGTATCAAACGTATTACTTCATTCCAATAAGAGTATTTTATACACTCAATTTGACAACGCTTCGATAGAATATTGTTCTTCAGTCCGCATACTGGTTTGATGCAGCTCTCCACGCTACCCTTTCCTGTGAAAGCCTCTTCATCTGAGAATAAGAACACCAACATACATCCTTTTGAGTCTGCTTACTGTATTCGTCCATTTTTACACCCCTGCCCCCCCCCCCCCCCCCCCACACACACACACTTATTTCTAATGGTAAATTGACGATTCCTTGATGTCTCAGTATGTGTCCCACCAACCTATCCCTTTTCTTAGTCAGCATATACCACATTTCAGAAGCTTCTATCATCTTTTTGTTTGAATTCCTTATCGTCCATGTTTCACTCCAATACAATGCTACATTGCACATAATGCTTTCAGATAGGACTTACTGACATTTAAACTAATACTGGATGTCAACAAATCTAGCTTCTTCAGAAACGCTTTTCTTCCCATAGACATTCTGTATTTATTATCTTCTTTACTTCGGCCATCCGAAGTTGATACCCAAATAACAAACTCTACTGCTTTTACTGTCTCATTACCTAATCTAATTCTTACAGTATCGCCTGATTTTCTGAAAATACATTCACTTATTCTTGTTTTCCTCTTGTTTATATTCATCTTATACCTTCCTTTCAATTTCGTTTAATTGTTCCTCCAGGTCCGTCGTTGTCTCCGACTGAATTACTATATCATCAGCAAACCGCAAAGTTTTTTCTTCTTCGCCCTGAACATTAATGCCTTCTCCAAATATCTCCTTGCATTCTTTCACAGCTTGCTCAATATAGAAATGGAATAACATTGGATAAAGGCTTAAACCCTGTTTTACTCCCCTCCCAAACAATGCTTACCTTTCAAGTCCTTCGACTGTTGGGTACTCTATCGTTTTAAATACGTAAATAAGTAATGTAATTTTGTTTTTATTAGTTTAATGTATTCTCCTGATAAAGCTCACTGTAGCTGTAGACAATAAGTTCCTATAATGAGGAACTACAGCCGTACTTTTACCAAGGATAGAAGTATACAGTTCCAATTACAGTACCTGATAACGACGCATTTAAGTAATAAAATACCTTACAAGTATAATTGGACGATGCACCTAACCGGCGAATAATGTTCTTTCTCAATTAAGAAGCACTTTGTAAATCTGTGTTGTCTTGAGAATGCAGATAACATAAAGTAAACTATATTTCTTAACAATAACGATTTTATCGATTTTTCCATTTCTGCTTAGTAACTTCCCTCAAAGTCGAGTAATACTACTTTTTCTAAAGTTTTCCACTTCAAAATTTTATTTTTACACAGTTCCGATGCAGTATTGCAGGTTCCTAGTTTTTCCCCAGTACGTGATTCACTTTTGGTTGTATCACTAAATTTTCACAACTCACAACTAAGGAAAATAACAGAAATACAGAGATAATACGTCTGCTCACGACAGTAACGCGAGGGAACGTGCACTTTTTATCACGCCTACAAAGGCTCTTTCTTATAACATACTATTTAGGCACCATAACTGCGATTAATAATAGTCTGTTTTTCTGTATAGTCTTAAGTTATAAGTTAGAATTACGAGGTACTCTACCGGGACTGAAGAGACTCTACTGAATTTTTCGGTTAAGCAACTTACCTTCATGCAATCGTTTCTTTACTGGACTGACAATACATAATACATTGGTATGTAGAAGCACAGGAATCATATGTTGCACAGTATACGCTATCAGACATGTCACTGTTGGAGCATCACATGAGAAACATTTCTTCCAAGTGTTTGTTTATCCTGCGAGCTGTCAATATAGAGAAATACTCTGTAGCCAGTGCGATGAATAATTTGTCAAGTACTTTAGTATATATCGTAGAGTAGTGGTGTACATGTTTGTAATAAACTGCGAATACATTGGAGATGGGGAAAAAGCTGAATCAACGTTGTAGCAGTACCGAATGACGTCAGCAAGTCTGAAGCCGCTGGAGAGAGATCAATGTACTCCCACGCTTCAGTCACCAGCCCTGATAGTCTAGTGGTTAGGACATTGCGTTGTGGCCGCAAGAACCCAGGTTCGAATCCTGGTCACGGCAAGTTTGCGCTCCATTTTTTAACTTTATCAGAATTACGCATATAGTAAAAAAGCCCCACCCAACTACAATAAATGAAATTCTTCGGTCAATTTATTAACGTTTACAACTATGATTCAATCATCTGCGATACTTTTTACGCATTCCAGATGTGATAAAACTGCATTTTCCCGTTATGTCTGCCGACAGCCGCCGACACTAAACGATCAGAATTCTCGTAAATATTGGTAAGTCGTGAGTGTCACATGATCAGCTACACTGTAAAGATCTTGCAGGCAATATTGGATTCTATTCAACAACCAAATTCCCCATTTCCTCCCCCCCAAATCAATTTTCATGAATGAAATGTACTAACTGATTTCCTTGGTCATCTTTATACAATGAGCTATTTCTCAGGCTCTAACTCATTGTCCACGAGATATTAAACTGGGATGAAGTGCAGAGACCTGGAATCCTCAGTATACGTCCTCTACCGTTTAGTATCTACAGTCAAACTTAGAAGTTAAACTTCGGAAATAAATTTTTATTCGTTATGATGTGATAAATTTTTTAAACAGAACCAAATTTAGTGAAACGGAAAGGTAATGATTTGTCAGTTATGAATTGTTATAGCCGGCTGCGGTGGCCGAGGAGACTGAGGCGCTCCAGTCACGGTCTGCACGGCCACTACGGTCGGGGATTCGAATCCCCCCTCGGGCATGGATATTTGCGCCGTCCTAGTTCGTAAGTAGTTCATAAGTAGTTTGTAAGTTTAGGGACTGATGACCCCGTAGTTAAGTCCCATAAATTATACAAACATTTGAACATTTGAATTGTTATAGATGACAAAAACATAGTGATAAACAACAACAAAAACTTAGTATTAGAAAGTGTTGTTCTGATCAGATCAATTCCCCATCACTCAATTTTTAAAATTATATTAATATCGTTTGTCATAAATGACTGCTAATCAAAATGTGTGCCAATTAAAAAGTCATCTAAGGTATCCGATAAGACGTGGATTCTCGTCAGACGATTTCAGTATTTAATAATGGAAAGTCCAGTTTGAAATTAACTATATAGTAAATAAGGACAGTTTTCAACTCACCGCAAGGACGTAAAAAAGACACACGCATACAACACTTCAGCTGTCGGCAATGGCCTTCTTCAGAAAATTGAACATTCACGCAATCGCAAAGGCACAAAACAGCAACACAACCGTCATCTCTCGAGCCTGATAGCTGAAGTGTTGTATATGTGTGTGTCTTTTTTTATGTGCCTGTCGCAGCTCATCGTCACGTCTTTGGATGAATTGTAAACTGTCCTTATTACTATACAGTTAATTTCAACTTGGACTTTCCATTATAAAATACTTAAATCGTCTGACGAGAATCCTCATCTTATCGGATACCTCAGATGACTTATTGATCTCAGTATTTACTAAACGATGACTGCGAATCTGTTTAACCCTTTCAGACCTGGCGTCCAATATAATGGAAACCAATTTTTTATTTATTTTAGAACACTATACGATTTCTCTTTATTTTGAGAACCAGTGGTCTGCTTACTGGACGTTTGTCGCTTTTAGTTTCGTGCTTCTTGCTGCCATCTGTCACCAGAATAGTACGCTACAATGAAAAACAGTGAAGATGGCGGAGCCATCGCGAAGTGCTTCAGACAGTATATCAGTAGTTGAAATTACTTTAGGTATTAATTTCTGAATTTTGCACAAATTCTTACGTTTTAAGTTAGAATTACGAGGAAACTCTGCTGGGGCTGAAGAAATTTTCCTCATCTGAAATTTTCGATTAAGCAACTTACCTTCATTCAGTCGTTTCTTTACTGGATTGACTACACACAATACACTGATCTGTAGAAGCATAGGAATCATATGTTACACAGTGTATGCTATCAGATATGTCACTGTTGGAGCATCAGATGAGAAACATTCTTTCCAAGTGTTTGTTTATCCTGCGAGCTGTCAGTATAGAGAAATACTCTGTAGACAGTGCGATGAATAATTTGTCAAGTACTTTAGTGTAGATCGTAGAGTAGTGGTGTACATGTTTGTAATAAACTGCGATTGCGTTGGAGATGGGGAGAACGCTGAATCGGTGTTGTAGCAGTACCGAATGACGTCAGCAACTCTGCAGCAGCTGGAGAGAGAGATCAATGTACTCCCACGCTTCAGTCACCAGCCGTGATAGTCTAGTGGTTAGGACATTGCGTTGTGGCCGCAAGAACCCAGGTTCGAATCCTGGTCACGGCAGAAGGTTAACATTTTAGTGAAGAGTGACGCACTTTAAATAATTCTTTGTTACATTGCTTTTATTGGAAGACACATTGTTTTTGCTGTGATTGATTGCATTTCACTAGATCTCGGACATTATTTTGAAAGTTTCTTATTTAAATTGTCTAATTGAAAGATTCTAAATCAAGCAAGTGGGACTGAATCTAAAACTGGTGAAAGTTTCTCGTTTGAAGGTTGCTATTTAAAAGCTCTAATTAAATCTGCCTGAAAGAAGCTAACTCTCTACAAAATCACCGGTCTTTCTAAACATATAAGCGCAACGCACTATCTTAATTAGGTCATATAGTACTATTTTCAACACACAAAAGGAAATGAAACAATGGGAACTGCAACTCTGCTTCAGTCCACCTGTAAATTTATACTTATAAAATAATCTCTGCTTCTGTGAGCATTACTTTTGGAAATAAGATTTCAGTGTCTGGAACTGATTACTTTAATGGCTCGTGAACATTTACATTTAAAGAAAATCTCAAACTCGACACGTACCATCCAACAAAAATAGAAAAATGGCACAATCAGGAAAATGAGGGGCTAGGTTGAGCTGAAATAAGAAAATTAGTAATCATTAAATTATCTATTTTTATAAAGAAACATACCGTTGCTGTTGACTCGACAATAATGGTGATTACACTGTTTGTACAATATCGTTCCATACAAATATCCTCGTCCTCTTAGTACACAATTTCTCTTCAAATATCAAATGAAATTTCATCACCCTCTGGCGGGATACATTCATACGTACATAATCCGATCAATCAAACTCGGCACGTGAATCGTAGCCGGTCAACCGAACTGTAAAACACAGTGACTACTATACGACTTAACTCTAGCCTAGCTTCCACTCCACTCTTTGCTAGCTTACACTGCCCGCCTCAGCGGTCAAAGATGCTGCTGTATGACAGATGCTACATCGCAGTTACAAAGAGATTATGCAATGCTTACAAATATCAACTGAGATTATCGAAGCATATAATAGATGAATTTTACATACAACATAAAGCCGTAAGGCAAATACATGTCCAGATTCACAAAAATATCACAGAAAAATTCATAAGTAATGATCTTCAGCCTATAGTTGCCTATTTTCAATTTTGACGCCCTTTTTTTCAACAGCGATTTCCAATAAAAATTGTTGGGAATGAAATATCTATCTATCGTCTAATAAGGAAACCGATGTTTATGTGAGGTCGTTAAGTTCAGCCTCTAACAAGGCTCATTTCAAAGTATTGCGCTAACAGTTAGAACGAGAAAAAATATTAGCTGCTAATGAAACAGCATGTGCATTAAGAGAGCTATAGAAAATGATATCTCCAGGGATCAGCCTTGTGTTTGATCATGTACTAATTTCACGAAATATACATCGTCTACATTCAAGATACATTAATTTGAGTCATGAAGAAATAATGAAAAAGGTTCGTCACAAAGTTTCACATCACCAACGTCGAAAGTGAATTTCACGCCAGACTGTTTCACATTGCATGTCATCACATTCTACCAGTTCTCATCACCCCATTACACCAATATGATACTACATGCATTGTTGTAGCGTCGATAGTTAGCTCATCGTCGTGAAGAAACTGCTAAGGAGTTCAGGTTGATCTTGATGCTGTCAACATGTATCACTACGGTGCCTCATTTGTCATTCTATGCAGTTGATGAGTCCTTGCCAACTAATATCGTTCCTGTTGTCATTGTTTACAGTGAGCGTTACTAGAGATTGAAATTCGGAAATGGCACGCAAGAGGTTCCTTGTGAGCTCTGTGAGATGGTTCGTGACTTCCTGTCAGGAAGATTCCAGTGCGTACTAACCGGTGGAAAGACTTGAAGTGCACCCAGTATTATATCTAGCGTTCCACAAGGAACAAAGATAGGAATCTTCCCGTTGCTGTCCTGTGTACCGTAATGAGACAATTTGAGAAAGTCTCTTACTTTGAGCAAAATTAATACTAACAAAGGACCAAACTAGCAAAGTAGGTGCAACTAGAGAGGAAATATAAAACTATAGAAACATGCATGACTGTAAAGATTATTTTAGTACTCAGAAAATTGAAGATATAAGTGAAGAAAAGAGAGACAACTGTAAGAATTTATTTACCAAACCAGTATTGATGAAACGAAGTAATTAATGAGTTTGAAATACGTATTTCTCCTTTGGGAAAACAGCTAACTGGTGAAATTATATTGTGAAACATCTACAAAGTGCAATAGGTACCGAACATGCAGCCCGTTCATGGTCTCGGTACAATGTTCTCTATATAATCTGAATGTATAAGTATGGTCTATGAGCATAGAAACGCAGCGTGGACTTTGATATGTTATGAGAAATATTTGACATTGCCACCATGTTGTAATTAGTCAAATGAATAAACGTCAGTTAGTATGTGACAGAGAATTGCTCGATTACATCCAGGTTTGAAATACACCGGTACGTCAACATGTGATGTAACAGTCCGGTGACGGAGAGGGGTCTAAACGTATTTTCTTTTCGTTGCCTTGTAATGTTGTAATTAGGCAAGAAACAGCATATGAACATCTTTACCTGACACGCTAAGACATCCTTAGTTCATCATTCAGGTATTATAGAGATCAATGTCATGTCACCAACATGAGGAAAAGGGTCTGATGATGATCTGTAGAAAGATAGAAACCGTTGACCTTAACAAATTAAATGTAAAATTTATGCGATCTTGAAGGAGTAAATGCTGACTGGTTAAATGAGTATATGAATGGGCTGTACTGAGGGAACAAACTAGAAGAAAATGTTTTGAGAAGGAAAATTAGATGAATCTTAGATGCGGGGGCATGATACTATGGGAAGAATTTGAAAGAGCATGGACCCTAATAAAACGCCACTCCCTTGAAAGAACCAACCATCGCAAAGCGACTGGCGTTAAGAGGTCTAGTTTATCATTTACTTGTTACTTTCATTGAATTATGAATGTTTGGCAAAAAGAGAGAGCTTTTGTTCTTCTTCTAAGGAAAAAAGAGTTAGCAGTAGCTCTTTGGCATTGACAGCCAGCCATCCAAAAGTTCAGATAGGGAAAGCTGACGGTTGAAAGTAGTGTTCGAGGCAAAATGTGGAGAGCGTCAAGATGAGTACGGTTACATTAAGCGTCCCTGTTTGCTGCCGCAGAGACTTTTTGTTTAATAGTTATTACCGTCTGTAATTCCTGAGTTGTTGATCGAAGACTGCATGTAATTATTACAAATCGCCTATTTGTTAAACCTTTATTTGGCACACACAGAAATCACAAGAAGAAAAAGTATTATTTTACTTAAGTTAAATGTGTAGGGCCATGGACAGATTTATACGATTTTTTTCGAAATATAGCTTCTGGTTTGTAACTAACATTGCCTAAAAACTGTGCATGGTGGAACAGTAACACTACTACAGTGTTGTTCTTATGACTGCAGAAACTATTGTATTTTGACTACTTCATATGAAAAGTGTGAAACAAGTGGTTTTTGGTGCAAATTTCAGAGCAGTCTCATGATTTCCTCATTTTAGTCAAGTATCCCTGAAGACAAAACTTGCAAATTCCTTTTGGCCTGTAATCTGTCAAATTACAATATATTGTCGTATCTGTCATACCGTACATCATTGACTGGTACAGGAGGTGCTGTTTCGTTCTTCTTTCGGACTTACTGTTCATTTTTTGTGGTCTACTAGACCTCCTCTTCCCAATAAATGTAAGTCAATTTTCAATCTCCCATATAAGAACTCGTCATCTATTTTCCATAATAATCGAACTTCAAGGCTTCCTCTTTCTCTTTTCTAAGCAGTTTTCCATGTATCACGAAATATATCGTCACAAAATTGAAACAAACATCTATCTCGGTAACGTATGCTCGGAGTGTCCGCTAAAGATTCAGTTTATTGCTAAGCTTTTCGCAAAAGACAACGAAACATCACTTTATTGGAGAGCTTAAATGTTAGTTTCAAGCAGTGTTGCCCATCAAAGGATGAAACTTAAAACATATTTCAGAAAATCACGCGTAATTTTGAAGTTGCTTGAGAGCAACATTGCCAAATACAGGGTTAAAGTGTAAATTGTTCCTTGCAAGAGTTAAAGACTGCCCCCTGTGTGCCAAATTAGTAATGATGTATAATTCTCTAACCTCTAAGAGTGATAGTATTTGAATTTGTATTGATGTCATTTGTCAAATAAAAACTAGTGTGATTATGTAAACAATCCAATTCCCATGTTACACAAAATACAGACCAGCCTCACATTATGGTTAATATTATTATTATTATTATTTTACAAGAATTACAGCTGGCGTCATATTACAAGAAAGCGCTTCCATGCATAGAGGCGGTGCTATAGGGGAAGCATAGAGGGGAGGAACTACGCCCGAGCTCCGACAGTGGAGCCTGTGAGATAAAAGTTGCGAAACTCACGGCCACCCACGCGCCTACAAAATGAACATTATTGGCTGTCATTGCGGTACGGGACAAGGGGTAAGCAGAATTGCTGAAAACTGGGCCGCCTTCGTAGGTGACGCCGACTTTAAGAAGTTTGTAATTAAGCGAAAGAACTTTTTGTAAGAGGCACACAGCGAAAAACAAAATGTTTGCATTGATGGAAACGTTTCGCATTAAGTATCAAACGTTTATTTACTCTGAGAACATTTTGAAATGAAATCATATATCGTGTTATTTGGTCCTAGCCCTCGATTATCATCAACATTTACCTATTTGGGCTTAACTTGTGGTTTCATTTCAGTGGTGTACATTCTAAGACACTAAAGGTGACAAATAATTGAATGTATTTAAAGTACTATTCCTTAGTTTTATCTCGCGACGCAAGAATCTACTGTATTTCTGAGCGCTGAGTAGCAATTTCAAAGATAATTTTGTGAGTGTTATGTGAAACGGTAAGAGATGGGACCGAGTGCGGTGGCGCATTGGTAATACACCCGACTCGCAGTCCGGAGGACGGTGGTTAAAATCTATTTGCCAACCATATTCGTGTATTCTGTGATGTCCTTAGATCACTCCAGTCAAATGTCTGGATGATGATCGTGGGCTCTCTCCAAGGGCCGTAGTTTCGATGGAACATTAAACCCTAATCTTGTTCCATTTTGTAAGGGCGCCTAAAACTACAGTGCGCGCGTCCGGGATAACGACCGTTTTTCGAAGTTTGGATTTTTGAAAATTTTTTGATGGTAATATAATCAATGAAGAGCCTTGATTACTCTGGTATAGTTTTTGTTGTCATAATGTTAGGTATAGTGGGTAAAATTGGTGTCTAAAATTTCCAGAGTTAAAGTTCTAACATAGGCCTTACGGGAGAAAACTTTAACTTTCGTGCCTTAATCTCGAAGCCTTATGCCGTACGGGGTCCGCCATCTTGATGACGTCACTTCACCATAAAATGGATTATTGAAAAGAAATTTGCACAATTGTGAACCATATGAAACCAAGAAGAAGCCACATCATACAAGAAAAAGGAAAGAGTTACTCTGAACATGAACACTTAATACTTTCGTAATAACAAATATTGTTTATAATTCTGAAATAACGCAAGTTCCCGACTATATGGCTAACTCTTAGCCAGAACACTGCTATTAACAAAAATATAATGTTCGTCGGTACGAAACCGTTAATCTTTGGAAGTTCTTGACCGATTTCTTTGAAATTTTGATACGACGCTGCATTTTAATACAGGAAGGTTTTGTGCAACTTTTCATTTAATATATAGGTCTATTATTTAACCTATTTATATGTAGCTTTTTGTGATTTCTTGTAACAAATTTTCTTATTTTAATATATAAATGAATATACCCCACAAATAAAAAAATTAGGTAAATAAAACTGCCGCTTTTTTTATATGTAATGCAACACTAATTTTAGACTTCTATTAATATGGAATGGATCTGACCAAAATCCCAATAAAAGTTGTGAAACATAGTATCAGTTGTGTAAGGGTTCGGCATTTCTCGTCAAAATGTTAACCTTCTGCCGTGACCAGGATTCAAACCTGGGTTCTTGCGGCCACAACGCAATGTCCTAACCACTTTTTTTTTTCCTATGGCTAGTTCTTTTCTTCGCGGACGCTGATCGTTTTTGTTCGTTCTTGTTCGGTGTGTTGTTGGCTCAGCTTTTTTATTACAGAGGACGTTAAGCCTTCTGACCGGGCGCGCTGAAACCACTAGACTATCACGGCTGGTGAGAGAAACGTGCGTGCACTTTGTTCTGTTGCCAGCGCCTGCAAAGTTGCTGACGTCATTCGGAACCGCTAGAACTCCGATTCAGCTTTCTCCACATCTGCATCGTAAAGCAAACTTGGATTACTGTACCATTCGCACTGAAGTACTTGACACACGATTCATCAGACCAGTTATAGAGTACTACAGCACCGTACCACCCTGTGAGAGCTCGCTGGGAATGGAATTCTAAATGCCAAAGCGAATGTACAGGGTGAATCACCTAACAATTGCACCGCAAATATTGCGGAAACGAAAATTGCGATTTATGTGCGGTTTTCACAGAATGGATAGGTAGTCAAGGACTCGTATTGTTAGCCAATAAACAGATTGTAAAAATATCTAGAAAGTGCACTTTTTATGCACACATACAATTTTTTAAATGGAACAATGATTGTTTCTATCATGCACTGGAATTTTTGACACCCGCTGTGTACAAAGAGTTTTGAATGACATTTTTATCACGTTCGAGTTTGGCAGCTACAAACTTTGGGGGCGGAGGATACAACAGCGTAGTTTCATGGCTGGTGGTCGTGAGACAGTGGGCCGTGCCCCACGGGCTATCCTCTCGACCAATCAGCTCCGCTATCGCAGTCTCCGCCCCAGAAACTTTGAAAGGTTGTAGCTGCCAAACTAAACGTGATGAAAATATAATTCAAAATTCTTTGTTTCGGAGCTGGGTCAAAAATTTCAGTGCGTGATAGAAACATTTTAAAAAACTGTATGTTTGCATAAAATTACACTTTCTAAGTAATATTACAATCTGTTTGTTGGCGAAACATACGAGGCCCTGTCTACAATCCATTCTGTGAAAACCCTACATCAATCCCACTTTCCGTTTCGGCAATATTTGCAGTGCAAGTGTTAGGTGATTAACCCTGTATATTGCAAATATAAGATGAAGTTTGGTAGTATTTAAAGAGATAAAAATATATTACTTATTCATAATGTTACACAAATTGGATGAAAATATGTTTGAATGTGGAGGTAAGATGGCTATCGGATGCTTTTATCGACCAACTACCAAGCAGCAGCAGCAAAAACAACAACAGTGTGCTTGAATCTGAGGGGGAATTTGGAAAATATACTGTGTAAATTTTCTAGTCAGGTTATATTTTATGTGGAGACTTTATCTTACTGAGTGGCAGTGCTTTATATAAAAAGTACGGTACTTTGTGCAGTTAAAGAGGGAACTAAATCGTGCAGATAACGTCTTAGAGTTGCTGGTGAGAGACAAGAACTTTTCGACTAACGTAACTAAAGCAG
Source organism: Locusta migratoria (assembly GCA_026315105.1). NCBI lineage: Eukaryota > Metazoa > Arthropoda > Insecta > Orthoptera > Acrididae > Locusta > Locusta migratoria. The sequence goes on from CM048745.1 coordinate 109,313,753, forward strand.
TAAGGATTGCCAAGTAAGGTAGGAAGACTTATGTATGACTTATTTATGTCTGTAGGACTGACAGTAGAGAACATCGGTGGACCAAGTTTAAGAGTTTCATATAAGACCTATTAAACAAGTATGTGCTGACTAAAATTGTGAGAGATGATAAAGTTCCACCGTACTTTGACAAGCGAACTAGAAAATGCTACGAAAGTTATGAGAGCTTCATCGCAAATGAAAACTCAGGCTAAGAGATAAGCTAAACCTAAAAACAGCGAAAAAAGGGACATATCGTGACGCGATCATTGATTTAGAAACTAAAGCCCTATGCATTGACTTGACAAAGAAAATAAAACCAGAAGGAATTTCAGTGTCTCGTTAAATCAGTAAAAGGATCTAAACGAGATGTCCAGACATTCAGTAACCTTAATGGCGTTGAGGCACAGGCTGCCACTCGAGAGCCTGAAATACTAAACAACTTTTTTCCAGAGGTGTTTAACATGTTAAGATCGCATTGTGTTTCCTTCTATGCATTGTCGCACGAATAGCAGAACTGCAGACAGATTAATAAATAAGAACAATGTAGAGAAGCTCAAATCTTCAAATGTTTCTAAACCTGCTGAGTCATCTGTACCTTGAGCTACAAACTAATTAAACTGACAATTCAATTGACGCCCTTACTAGGTAGAGAACTTATTACTGGCACGGAACTTTGCTTTGGAAGTTAAAGGAAAGAAGGAAGCGTAGGGTTTAACGTCTCGTCGACAGCTTTGTCATTAGGGACGGAGCTTACTCTCGGATTTTTGGATAAGGATGGGGGAAGGAAATCAGCTATGCCCTTTCAAGGGAACCGTCCCGGCATTTGTCTTGAGTGATTTAGGAAAATCAGGGAAAACCTGAATCTGGATGACTGGAGGTGGATTTGAAACACCGTCGTTCCGATTGCGATTCCTTCTGAATGCGCCACCTCGCATCTTGTAATGGTAGGTGCCGAAACGACGTAAAAAAATAAAGAAAAATTTAGCGGTCTACTAGGTATTATTCTTATTGAAGAAAAATAAAGATAGAGTACTCGTAGGAAGTTCGTTCCCTTTATAAAGGAACCATATAATTTAAACTAACTTATGCTACGGACGACACACACACACACACACACACACACACACACACACACACACACAAACGTCCGAGGGAGATTCCGAACCTCTGACGAGAGCGGTCGCGCATTCCACGAGGTCTGAGACCTCGCGGCCATTCCCCGCTGGAGATAGAGAAGCACCTGGAACCATTCAACAAAGGCCACTTAACATGACAGAATACAACTCCATTTTCATAGAATATGCGAAGGAAATAGCCCTTCTGGCAGCAGTGAACAGTAAGTTTGTAGGGGAACTAAACCTTCCCAACATCGAAAAAAGCTTGTACGTCCACGTCTTGAGTATTGCTCAAGTGTATGGAACCCGCAGCAAATCACTTTAAAGGAAGACATAGAAGCAGTTCAGAGGCGAGCAGCTAGGTTTGTTACCGGTAGGTTCGACCAATGCGCGAGTGTCACGGAAATGCTCCGGCAACTGAATTGGGGATCGCTGGAGGAAAGACGACGTTCTTTTCGTGAATTTCTGTTGAGCAAAATTTAGAGGGCCGGAATTTGAAGCTAAGTGTAGTACGATCTTGCTGCGACCTACTTACATTTCGCGTAGTGATCACAAAGACAAAAAATTAGGGCTCATACGGAGGCATATCGGCATTCTGTTTTTCCTCGTTCTATTTGGCAGTGGAATAAAAAAGGAAATGCCTAGTAGTGGTACAGTGTACCCCCCGCCACACACCTTGTAGTGGATTGCGGAGTATGTATATAGATGTATATGTAGAAGCAACTTCTGTTTGTCAAAAGGGCCATCGAAAAGATTTGCAAAACTAATGTAGAGTTTTGAATAATACTTTTTGCTCAAGTATTTTAGGAGATCGGATGTCTCTGGGAATCAACACGCGTTCTGAAAGCTTTGATTGTGAGTAATCTAGCTCGCTATATTCCTCTAAGAGACCAAGGAGGCTCCCAGATTGAAGCTGTGTTTCTTGATTTAAGGAAGACGTTCTACAATGTTCCACTCTGATGACTAATGGGCAAGATACGAGCGCACGCAATATTAGACCAACTGTGAGTTTTTAGCGATCAGAATCCAACATTAAAAAATGCATGGTCAATCATCAGCTGTTTATTGTATTTAAAATCTTACCGGTTTCGGATATTATCCATCATCAGTAGAGTCTGTTGAAAATTTTACAACCATGAATTAGAGAGAAGTTACAATGAAATATGACATAACATATTAGTGTCATTCAGAAGATACTTACAAAATTAAACAGGCTGGTTGATAAGTAGATAGTTGATCTGATAAATTAAGCAGAGATCGAAGTATTCATGGTGTTAAAATAGTATATCTTTTATCTTTGATAAGGCGTAATGGCGACTGATACAGAGTGTTATGTAAACATTATGTAAACCGGACCATAAAAACAATAAATAAATATGTCCCATAAGAACCATTTTTTGTCGAAGTATAAAGTAAAACAAATGAAATATGCATACAAACGTAATTTTAGGGAATATTGCAGAATGTTATCCTGTGTTAGACTAGTACAATTATAATGAACATATGCAGAGGTACTCTAATGGATGGTATTGATCATAGTATTATAACATAGCATGCTTAATAATATGCACCGATAATGCAGTAAATGACCTACAATTAACCTATTATAATCGTCTAAAAGACTTGTCTATTTCATGCAATGTTCTTTTAGACTTGAACATGTTATATTCAGTTTATTTAAAGTTGTAGCTCACGTGCATGACAAAACTGTATTACAGTACATTGTAATACACTGACAAACAATGGTTCTTATGGGACATATTTATTTATTGTTTTCATGGTTCAAGTTGTCATTTTACGTAATGCTTACATAACACTCGCTGTATCAGTCGCCATGACACATCAAAAATATATCCTATGATGGCTGTCAAAGATATACTATTTTCACACATGAATACTTCGATCTCTGCTAAGTTTATCAGATCAACTATGTAGTTATCAATCAGCCTGTTTAATTTTGTAATTATTTTTTGGATGACACTGTTATGTTATGTATGTTATCCCATATTTCATTGTAACTTGTCTGTAATTCATTATTGTAAAATTTTTAACAGACTCTTCTGATGATGAATAATATCCGAAACCGGTATGGTTTTAAATACAATAAACAGCTGAGGGTTGACTACGCATTTTTTTAAAAGCATATTACGGCTATTGACGGACACCTAAGCAAAAATTTGCACCCAACATGGCAGTTTCAGTGGATAAATGTATTCCGATGTAACATTAAATTTCCGACTTACCCCAAGGGAGTACTGTAAGACCGTTACATTTCACAATATTTACAACAGACGTACTACTATGAGGTTTCTCGTGGATGAATCTGCAGTATATCGAAAATTCTAAACACTGGAAAATTGTAGCGAAATACAGGACGTTTTCCGGCATATTGACGCTTGATGCAGGGAGTGGCAATGGACCGTTAGTGTAAACAGAAGTAACGTATTGCGATTGTATGTAGAAAGTTTTGCCGTAGAACGGAGCTAGGTTATAGTTGATTGTATAAACTGGTCTGAACTCATCAAAACTTTATTATTGATTATTTTAGCTTGTGGACTTGGTATCTTGCTTGGTTCTTGGTTGTCCTTGAGTTCTTGCCTGATTTATTTATTTATTATTAGCGATAGCGTTCAAGCCCTCTTATCGTACATGTTGTGCCACCGTGGCGACGTTTGCAAATTAAACGTGTATAAACGTGGTGGGTCTTTGTTACAGGTTTCAAAAAATGCAACAGAAGGTGAGAACACTCACATTTAACAAGTAATTGACGATGTAGAAAAAACTTAACCTATTTGTAATATTGCGTCGGTACCGCACAAAAATAAAATGTTGAGGTGCTGAGCGAAGTGGTTTTGCTATTTTATATTTTTGTAAACACGTAATGTACTTTTCTTTTTCTCACTTTACTGTACTCTACAGAAGTTCACACTACTGCTATAGACTCTAGATCGCTTTAATTAAAGGGAGAACTCCAATCGTCACTTTTAACTAGGACATGCAGCTCTATTGATATGTCGCTATATATATATTAGTTCTGTTTTTGTTGTTGTTTCTCTCTTAGAATACCAAAATTACTTAGCTCCTTTATACTATACATGTATAGACACGCATTTGCTCAACTATACAAGACTGAGTCCTTAAAGGCATAGCCATTGTACAACAATAATAACACGTACCACAGACTTTATTAGCAATTTTAGGTAGCAGAGGGTTCATCGATCATTTCATATTTTTCAACCTCTCCTGTCTCGAATACGTCGTCGAAAGAACGAAATCCTAGATCATTCCATTCGAGGTCTGATTTCGCAATGTAAGTAGGATCAAAAAATATTTTCGCATTCAGAGAAGAAATTTAGTGATTGAAAATTAGCAAATAGACCACTTCGGTGTGAAAAAGCTTCCATTTTAATGATTGTCACCCTAGGTAGTGTACGTGTGTACCATATCCGTGGCAGAGTTTCCCAAATTGCATGATAACATGATAAGACAAAACGAGCTGCATTCTTTGTACTCATCGACTCATGTTTCAATCCTACCTAATAAGGATTCCATACCATGTAGTAGTATTTCAGCAGAGGACGGACAGGTGTAGTGTAGTCAGTCTCTTTAATGATTAAATATTTTGTTATGTTGAGCCACAGTCATACAGTACTGATTAAATTATTTGACCGGTATTTGAGTGTAAGGTTTTGTTATTTGTTATCACAATCCGGATTTAAGCTTTTTGGCCATTATCACGTGCACACTGTAATTATAATCGTCATTATAAGCATTAGAACACTGGGACAAAATTCAAGCATTGAAATTATCTAATTTGAAAGACAATATAAGTTCTTTTGCTTACAATAGTCCATTTACTCGGTATATGTAGATGACCCTAATGTAATTTTTTCGATATCGGTTTGCGTATATGTTAAGATGCAATTTGTCATGAAGTAAAATGTCAAAGTAACAGAACTTATATATATTGAAAGAAAATGAATCATTGTTCAAGTGATCTTGTAACTTTACTAATTAGTGGTATTTTCTAAGTGTCCTACCTGCAAAGCGCTCTCATTCGCTCGTTTTACCACATTTTATCTGTAAAGTCACACTAATTACAGTTGTTCGTAAATACGAAGTCTTCAGCTGAGTGACGGCTTTAAGAATTGAGCTATTTATTCTGTTACAAAAATTTTTTCACATATTTCTTTTATTGCTCATGTCGATGATCTCATACTTTCCTTTATTTAGGGGAAACTGTCACTTTTCCCACAATAGAGATATCTTGTCTGTATCATATTGCAATTGGTATTGATAATAACTAAATGATAACATCGGCAAAGGCTGCATGTGTGTGTGTGTGTGTGTGTGTGTGTGTGTGTGTGTGTGTGTGTGTGTGTGGATATGTGGATATGAATTTGTGTTCCATATCTCCTCCTCCTAAACTACTGGGCCGATGACAACCAAACGTGGTACAGATGTTCCTTACTTTCAGGCAACATCGCTGTCGGGGTAACGATACATACGACAAATACGTAAGGAGATATGACGTCATAAACAAGACAATCGTAAAACACGGCCGCAACATACGATAATATTCTACAACAATTGCTCCTAAACTAATGGTCAGATTTCAACCAAATTTGGTAGCAATATTCTTTACGGTCAAGAATAATTTGCTACGATTGCAAAAACCAGCTACGATACATTGTTCATACGATAACATGTCATAAACAATGAAAACTGTCCCATCTTGCGACGCGTGATAGCGTGATTTTATTAGTCTACTATTTGACAACGAGAGCACTTAGTGACCTGCAATAAACTTTGAACATAATTTCAAATCTTTACGAAACTTTTTCTTGCTGAAACAGCCCCTCTCCCAAAAGATGAAAGGAAAAACGTTTATCGCTTACTACTTTTCCGATGTTCATGTAGTATATCTACGCCATTTGGCATGACGTTAAAAGTTATTACTTCTACGCTGTAAAGTGTATTCGCCAGACATTGCACAAACAGTACACATACATACCACTTAATGTTCCTGCGATATTATATCACGATTAGACATGTAGTTCATGAGATATGAAGTCATAAACAATTTGGTTCATGAAAAACCGCATCATCACGCATGAAGTTTCGATTTCTTACGTCTTTACTACTAACACCATTCACGATACATTTTGCAGACATTAGACATTAGACACGTACCTTTAAATTTACATCATAGTACGACACATATTTCAGGCGATATGACTTCAATAAGAATGGAACTTAAGAATATCTTTTACATCATGCGCTCTTTTTCCACATCTCCTCCTAAAATAATGGACCGATTTCAACTAAAATTGGTACAGATATTGCTTAACATTGGAAAACAATCGCTGTGGGGTTAAAAACTACTTACAACACATAGTGCAGGAGATGCGATGTCGTAAACAATGAGTCACAAAAACTTTCTCATCACGCGACGGGTGATTTATGAGACTTCGTTCTTCCCCTATATATTCACCGCAGACAATTACACTCTACAACTGTGAAAAATTATATTATTGTAGGATACATAGTCAAGGATATATGAGATCCTGCATGAAAATGGAACTCAAGTGGACAGTTAGTATGGCAGAAGCCGATGGACCGAAAGGGAAGATAAGAAAGGAATAAATACATGTGGTTCATGAGATATTGCGACACAAACAATTCGGTTCATGCAAAACCATTACATCCACATGAGTTTTAGATTCATTACAAATTTACTACTAACTCTATTCGCGACTTATTTTGGAGACAGTATGCAGATATGCCTCTAAATACACACTCGAAATTTCATCACAATAGACATATAATTCAGAAAATGGACTAAATTTTGTTGATAGTCAAGGTTTGAATTAATGTTATATATCATTTATATTGTATTACTATTTTTCTTTCTTTTGATACTGCACTTATAATTTTGTACAATATGCATACTTTTTGTTTTACTGTTTCATAATCTCTAAGCTATTCTCGTGAATACATGAAGATGAAATCTTTTTCGAATTTTTACTTTCGTTTCTAGTATAAGACTGGAACAATGCAGATACACCCGGGCAATACCGGGTATAGCAGCTAGTCATTTGTGTAAATAACTTCCCGTCCTCAGCGTAGTGCAGACGGTACAAGAACACTGTCGAATTGTGGTATCGTTTTCCGACTCTAGAAAAGATCTGTAGGAATGCATATCATGGCGGTGCTCTAGTGCTATTTATTTATTGGTTGCAGGGGAGGTTGGTATCGCGCGGATAGTCTTGCGATAAGTGAGTTGCACAAGGTGAATCGGTTTAATAGCTACCTTACTTTTGCAAAATGTTCAAATGTTTGTATAGTCTATGGGACTTAACTACGGGGTCATCAGGCCCTAAACTTATAAACTACTTATGAACTACTTACGAGCTAGGACGGCACAAATATCCTTGCCCGAGGGGGAATCGAACCCCCGACCGTAGTGGCCGTGCAGACCGTGACTGGAGCGCCTTAGTCCCCTCGGCCACCGTGGCCGGCCCTTACTTTTGCCAAAAATGATTTGATGAAGTAATGTGACATGTAAAACAGATTGCTTGTTTTCTTCTTTCGTCATGAATTAGGCTTTCCCTCAGCCTGTTTCAGCTACATCTGTTTCTTCCACCGTTTTACGTTTTGCAGGTCATCCAACACATCTTTTTACTTGTGGAGTATATCGTCAAAATGTAAGTGGTAATCTTGATTAATCCATTCGTAGCCGATGATATATCCATTTTGGTCGGTATTCGTCAACCTTACTGTTTATATCGAAAATATTTACTTAGTTCCTGATATCTGTATTACTTTGGTATGTAGCTTTGTGTATCCTGCTATGTAATTGAGGTATTTCATTTCATTGGCTAGTAATCTTTTCTAATTTTCCTTTTTCATTACCCAAGATTACTTCCATATAGTAAGTTGCTACTGACATAACTTTAAAATTTTTTTAAATGTGTTGCTGTTCTTACTTTACGTTGAAGGGCTCTTCTGACAGTGCCATTTAAGTAATTAAATGTCTCAATTTCTTCGTTTTGATCTAAATCTCCCCGGTACGCTAACATGGTTCCTAGAAATTTGAATCTATCTACTTGCTCTCTAATACTGTTATCTACAATTATTTTTGTTCTTGCCGGATTTTGTCAACAGAAAGCCATGACATGTTTTTTGTATTGATATTGACATATATGTCTGGCATGTTTGATATAGTTCGTAGGCATCCATCTTCATTATTGAAATTAACTCTTATTGAAATTAACTCATCTGCGAATAACAAAGTCAGTATGTAATCTTTTTGTTTAAAGTTCTATGTTCAGTTCTTCAGTTCCATTTTCCATTGTCGTACAATGTCGTCAATGTATATATTAAAAAGGAGTGGAGAGAAACTGCAACCTTGTCGAACTCATAATTTAATAACCTCTGTTGCTTCCTCGTTATTCCCAGTTATTTTGATTCCTGTATTTGCATAGTTCTTTTGAATTACCTGTACAATGTGTATTGGTATACTACTTATAGTTGTCTATTTACTTTATCAAAGCCTTTACATAATCGACGAAAAGGATTTGTGTTACTTTAGTGAATTCCTTATGTTTTTCTATAATTTGCTGCAGCATAAACATTTTCTGTACAGCTTCTCCTCTTTGTGAATTCATTTTGTTCTTCTGGTAACAGGCACTCTATTATGAATTTTGCTTTGAAGGAATATTAAAACTGACTTCCATCAAAAGTGAATCCAGTGCCTTAATTTCGACACGTCACTCTTTTTCCATCTGAAAAGCGTGAGAAAGACTTTGGGCGGATCGAATCAAAGCACTTTTGCCAACAAAATTTCCTGAATACAACTTAGGCTATCACACTTGCGAATCACCTTTATTTTTAAGAATTCTGTGGTTATTCTTGGTGTTTGCCTTGCTGAGCCAACCCACAGCTGTCACAAAATGTCAATGTATGTTATTGGTAAATTTTATGATCAGTTTCCAGGTACTGAAATGTTAAGAGGTAATTTGAATAATTTTATAACTGTGTAAAAAATGAAAAGAGAGCCTCATGTTGCCGTGACCAGGATTCGAACCTGGGTTCTTGCGGCCACAACGCAATGTCCTGACCACTAGACTATCACGGCTACTGTGGCTCCTCCGCAGATCTCTCCTTTGGAAGAGGAAAACGTTGCTTTCCGCTCCAGTTGGTGTGGAAACTCCGCTGGCGGATAGGTGGCGTCTCGGACGCGGAGCGACAAACAGAGGACGCCAGTCTGAGTTATGACGTTTGGGTGTCATTTGTTCTCAAAATGTTACCAGTAGTTAGTCAATTACAAGAAATTCGTCTTTACGCCAACAAATGTGTCGTGCATTTATATACAAGGTGATTCTTTTCCACCATGTATAAACTCTTGGGATTGGCCGAGGAGATGATACCAAACAAAAAATGTCTAGTAACATTAATAGTTCTTTTCTGTCCTTTCTTCCCTTACAAGTAACTCATTGGTCATACCGGACTTGAAAGTCCATCACCGCAGCAACATGTTTTCGCCATCTGTCCCTATTTCCTTCCAGGCGCCTTCAATAACTAGGCTTCTCAAATCGGCCTTCACAATGCTCGCCCATGTACGAACAGGTCCAGTTTCAAGGCCTGATCGTTCAGCGGATCTCAACCCGTGCGGTTTCTGGTTGTGGGGCTATCTCAAAGGAATTCCTTAAGCATAGCCCTTTGACGTGGAGAAACTGGAGAATCGTATTCGTGCGGCAATATCAGCACTGCCATTTTATGAAAGGCAGCATGAATGCGCATGAGTTGAGTCACATGGTTACCATTTTCCGCACATACTGTGACTACGGCTGCATGTTACAGCGCGTATTAAACCGAAGTCTCTGAAACAAAGTATGATTGTTTAAATGGTTTGTAGCATGGAAACCATGCATTTCCGGGCATAAATTCGTCCGACGTTATAATCCAGACTTTAATTTACTACGTAAACCGTCTATGTAACTGAAATAAGACAAGTTATTTTGCCATAGGCATTTAACCTTTATTTGCAAGGTATCTTCAGTGACCTCGAATATATATATGATTGTTTTAGACGGTATCGTTTTTAGTATTTTACTTTATAAACATATGAAGGGGAATGGGTGCATATGTTTTACCGTCTAGGTAGTAGAAAGTCTTGGTAGTTTTGAAAGAAAATGTTATGTTTCAACTCTGTCCATTGAGGGTTTAGTGAGATATTGTTCAAGGATATCAATATGTACCCTTTGTCGGCAATATTTAGTACCGTAATTGATACAGGTCAAGTTAATTATGGCAACAACCACCTACGACATTATTTATCAGACATGGGATCGATCGGGCCGTTTCAAACTTGTGGAGTGGGTGAGGTGCTGGGACCAAGCATACTACCTTTATAACAAACTTATTATCTTAAACCACAAAGGACAATTTAACTCTGACAGATAATTAATTAGTATTCATTAAGGCATTTATGATTTCACTTCAATATGAAATTTATCTCTGACAATAATTAAACATTCGTTAATACGTATTAAAACATTTATGACTTTCACTTAAAGACGAAAATTTTTTTATTTGTCATAAACTTTACGCGACGCATTTATTCATCATCAGATGCAATTTTTCAATTAACTGTTCGAACAGAACTTTCCACAGAAATTTCTGTAATCCTTACTTCTGGTGCAAATTACTCAGTCTTTACAGTGAAACTTCAAAACACAAAATTTACCAATATCATACAGCACGCCAAAACAACTTAAATTCAATCAGGCATTAATAGAGCCTTGGACGTTAATTCAAACAAATCCTTACACTGATAACAGGTCCCACATCAGTACACGTAAGCAATTTTCATTTGAACATCAGAACACTGGATCCGTGACAAGCTACAATATGGGGTTTATTGAAATTATAGCAACATTATATGCCACTAATGGTGCTGCCCACTAAATGTCATCGCATTGTAACAGTGCTGCTGTACAAAATTTTCATTACACATACCCTGCAATATACGTCTAATTGACTTCAGTCTCGACATCACTGACCAAGTTAATGTCTAAGCTCCGTTAGGTTCGCGTAACTGCCCCACACCAGTGAAATCTAGTTCCACATAGTCAACATATATACAAGCTCTAGCAATAGTTTCTCATAACACAAGTCTCGACGATCAGAACTTTAAGTACTCAAAGGGGAACCTGAGTAACGGTACTAAGCGTCCCTGTCTTGTTAATAAACAACTCGTAAACGCCGCTAGCAACCAGAATGACAACGTCACACAGGAGACTACGGTAGTTCGGATATTTAAATGTTCCGAGCGCTTATCCACGCCAGATTCTGCAGCACTTATTTTCCACCAAATATCCGTCCACCTGGTTCTCTTAAATCCGCCCAGTTTATGTTATTGCACTACTCTTCCAGAAACGAAGACAGCAAATACTACATTTTGTCGGAGGCCAAGCCTAAATCCACCAAATTCCACTTCCGAGCGCCGACACTGCTATCTGTGTTCTCCCGTATTGCTCGTCGTCCAGCCAGAACTAGTGCCGGACACCTATCATCGCAGTCAAGCAACAACAACAACACACAAGCTGTCGACACAGCCTTGTCGCATTGTTAGTGTTACCACAACACGCACTCCTCGGCAGCCCCTTCCACGGTCCCGCCGCCCGACTTAATACCACTCCTCTCTTCCCGGCAGTCCACTCCAGAGACACCACTCGCGATACATCGAAGCGGTTGAGCCAAAGATTAGACGTCTGGAGATCGACGCCGCTGCTCAATTTGTATGTTTATGAACAATTATGCCTGAAAAAAGGCATATGCAGTTTACTCACAACAGAACACCTAATAGATTATGTGAGCAAAGATCTCACATCGTGTTAGACTATACTTTTCTCCATAGATAATTATTTTGTGTTACTCTTCTTTGGGGAATTTGGGCTGCAGAAAAGGTAGTTTTCCCCTAGCTGAAGAAAGTCTGGTATCCCGGAACGGTATGTTCGAGAGCCCGCCAGACCACATGGACTATGACAGCAGCCGTTAGGCGGCGCGCACAACCTACAAGCGCTGCCATCGCCACTAGAGCGCTGCACGCCGTGGCGCGCCTACCGCGCCGGTCATCTGCGCAGAGAGCCGCACTATATAGGGCCGGAGCCACAGCTCGCTCCTGTCTTGTGTTGACTGCGCTCCGTTTACCTTCGATATTCATTGGTTATCTGGCTTCGTACTCTGCTCTGTCAGGGTTCCGATTTGGCTTTCGTTTGGATCTTTGTTTTCGATTAGTTGTTATTGTCGTCTCTGTGGTTTCGTGGAGTGTTTATCGTTAGCGGCGACGCTTGATCGGTCGGTCGTCGCTAGTCGCTCCCGACCAGTCCGGTCTTCGGTCACTATAGAAAGCCTGCAGACGAAATTGTTTGTCACTCACTTCGCTCCACTTGAATCTCGTGAAGACCGAACGCCAAACACCACAATACACATTGGTGACAACCCGAGCTCTCCTGCTTGCCGGATTCTGCAAGGTAGAGAAGAGAGGTGGAGGTATATATGAGTTGTCTGGTAAATATGAGACAAAATTATACATATTCAATAATAATGACGATGCTGTTACATTGAAATATTGTAAATGTTATGTTGAAGTTTGTTGCTGTAATTTTTTGTTTTATTTTATTTTATTTACTTTTTTTTCTTTGCAGGGTGAAAAATATATCTATTTATGCCTTGAGTACTGAAATAACGTTTGGAGTACGAAGTCGAACACTTCGATAACTATTCCGTAATCACTGAGCCGAACTGATCGTGCAGATGTCTGATACACTTTAAAGTGTGATGTTACCCACATAAGTACCAAATCTGATCCCAATAAAAATTTAATACTGTCCATCGTCGTGATATATTTCTTTTTGGATGTTGACTATCTTTCCACTAATAAATTAAATAGTTCTTTACAGTTTGTATGGTTACTCCAAGACTGAGAATTATATTAAGGATGAGAAATATATTATCAGTTCTTTGAGTATTGTTGTGTACTCAAATTGGACGAGCTGCTATAAGATTTCTTAGTGCTATAGGCCTAAAAGTGATCGGTATTCATCGTGCGATCTGTGCGGTTTACGGAGAAAACATTGTGAGTGATGGAATGGGCAGAAAGTTGGTGAAAGCATTTAAAGAAGGCCGCACAAATGTGCATGACGATCAACGGAGTGGGCGTTCTTTGGTCGTTACTGTAAGTTTGGTGCAGGAAGTGAACAACAACGTGAGAGAAAACAGACGCTTTACGATTTTCTCTTTGCGGGGTTACTTTCCTAATGTTTCTCGTTGTGTTTTGTATGGCATTGTAACCGAGTACTTGAATTACCGAAAACAGTTGTGATGCAGTGGTTAAGTCAGGCGTCACACATCTAGAAGGAGGATATTCAAAACTGGTACAACGTTATGACAAGTGCCTCAATATTGACGGAACTTATGTAGAAAAGTAGTTTAAGGTACAGGCTTTCATGTAAAAATAAAAATATTGAGATATCGTAGCAGGTCTTTTTTTAAGGTGACTCTACTTCAATAAGGCATATGTCTCGAAATTTCACCAGGGAATGTTACAGGACATACGTTAAATAATTTGGAAATATGCTCATATTGTCATTCTGTAGTTATATAAATGCCGATATTTACACCGTATAAAACCTCCAGAGACTGATTGAGGGGAGTTTAGGAAATAATAATGAACTAATATCCAGAAATGCATGTTTTCCATGCTAGAGACCATTTACCCAATCACAGAGGTTGCAGATTAATACGCGCTGTACCATGCAACCAAATTTTAGAATGTGTTGAAAATGGTTTTCAGACACCTCAGCGCTTGCATATTCATGCTGTCTTTCGCACATGAACGCTGAAGTCATAGTGTTGACAGCGCTACATGAATACGCTTCCCCATAACCAGAACTCGCCCTAGTTGAGATCTGGCAAACGTGCACGATAGGAGAGACATACCTGACATGCGTCCGACGGGGTGAAGCACGATGACCCATCAGCCACGTAACCTTTCGAATCGTCAGTACTAGGAGCAGTACCATCCCCTAGGAGAAACTCGTGTGTAGACCGCATCTCTGTAACAGAGTATGGTTGAACAGATGGTCTCTATCAACGAAACTATGCATTACCGAAACTATATTAGATCTTCTGTTCCTCTATCAGTTGCTATAGTTTGTACACAGTGGAAAGAATCACTGTGTATATAACTGCAGAGTATCAGTATGAGAATATAGCAAATATATTGAAAGTATTTGTTCATCAGGTCGTATTACTATTCTTCGCGTGGAATAACATGTGACCTCCAAAAAGATTTCAAAATTCTTTGGGCAAATGTGTACGCCTCCACCTCTTCTCTATATTGCTTGACTCCGGGGAATAGAGAGCTGTGGTTGTCGCTCACCTGGACAGGTTTTGACGCTCGGGCATCAAATGATTAAAAGGAGATGAGCGAACTACAAACAATTACATATAATAGCTTTGTACAGCTGATGGAAAACTGCTATTGTGGCAGCACCGTTTTCCGAAAGAAGTATTCTATAAAGTAATGGAAAAAGTATACGACAAAGATGAGCTATTTGCTCACGTAATCTGTAAGTTTTCTTAGGATGTTGAAGGAAACTGAGTAAAATGCCAATGCCTTTCTTCATGCATAATTACGTTTGTAAAACTTCTTTGGGTAAAAACTTCCGAGGCCAAAGACTTGTTACTCTCTCATTGGGAAGCTATTGCCTGTAATTCCTTTTTAACGACGTATATTGCAATGGACATACAAGGCGCCGAAGTGGCGTTAAGTAAAAAGACTTGCACTTGGCTGCCGAACAATCCCACGCGGAATCTTTCGCCTAAAATGGCATACCATCACTTCAATATATTGCAACAAACAGTTTTCAGAAAACTCGCAATAAAAGAAAATTGTTTCTGTGACATCTGGGATCAAACAGAGCTGTAGTGGAGTGGTCGAGCGCTCTAAGGCGCCTTCCTATGATGCGCAGTGTTGCTCGCCGTTGGAGGTTACAGTCCTCCCTTCGGGATGTGCGTGTGTGTGTCTGTGAGTGTGTGTTTGTGTGTTTAGCTTAAGCAGCAGTTAAGTCAGATATAGAAATATTTGAATTAAACATATGAGCGTACGTTATATAACTGTAGCTGTAATTTTGCAGCATAAAACGTCAAAGTTAGCAAAATGTCTGTTACTAACTTAGATGACACTGCAGAAATTGTGATCCAACTTTTCTGGATTGTGGAGGGATGGAGAAAGCTGAATCGGCGTTCTGGCAGTAGCGAGTGACGTCAGCAACTCTGTGGCAGCTGACAGGAGAAGCAAGTACACCCACGCTTCACTCACCAGCCGTGATAGTCTAGTGGTTAGTTGCGCTCGAGACGCCGAGCTGTAAGCACGTCCTGTCTAACCGCTCCGCCGTAGCATTCGCAGCGCTTGTTTACTACTTGTTTCACGTGGTTCTCCGAGTTATTCTTAGCGTCTACACGCATCATACTTTTGTGAGTGTTCTTTGTTTTTCGTGACTAGCGGCTTGGCCGCTTCAATCACGAAAATGTCTGCTTCAGTTAGTGCAGCTGCAGTTTCAGTTCCAACAGTTCCGCGCAAGCATACAGTTTGTTTCGAATTTGAAAAAGATTCCCGGAAGGTTCAACCCAGCTCCTTTGAAATCCACGATTGGCTTGACAGTGAGTTTGGAATAACGTCGGACCAGTGCTATTACGCGTACTACGACCTGACTTTGTACTGCTTTTTTTGTAAAGTTTTTCAACCCGTTAAATGTGGACAAAGTCCTGCACAAAACCGGAGGAACAGCACAATTTCGTCATCGTGACGGATCAGTGAGTAAAGTTATCGTCAGTCATGCTAGTGTCGAATACAAGCAAGTTCGGGTGTTCAATTTGCCTCCCGAAGTTGATGACTTATCTAAAAGCCGTGCTCGCCACATACGGTGACATTAAGCAAATTTGACATGAGAAGTGGTCGGCGCAACACAAGCTTCAGTGTTATAACGGCGTTCGATCGGTCGACATGCATATCAAGGTTAATATTCCGTCATATATTAAGGTATGCGGCTATAAAGCTCATGTGATGTACAAGGATCAAGTAGGGACATGTTTCATTTGCAATGAGAGTGGGCACCAACGTGGTGATTGCCCTAGGCGTGTCACCGTGTTGAAATCGACTCTCCAACAAAGAAGAAAGTTAACAATGGCAGATCTTTTCAAGACTCCGGAAAGAGTTGTCGACGAACAACAACAGCCGGGTACGTCAGCGAGTGAACAACCCGATGGTAACAAGGATCATTTCCCTCCCTTGCCACAGAAACAGGTGGAAGTGAGTGAAACACAGAGCCTCTTCGCAGTGTCATCGGTTGGCACTAAAAGACGCCGAGCTTTTGCCGACAGCAGCGAAGAGGAGGAACACGAGGAGCAATCTCCTGCAACAGGAGACGTTTCTGAGGCAGAACATCAAGTGGAAGACACTGCCGCCGGGACTCAAACCCCGACCACTCCAGCAGTGACAGCAGCGGAAGCGGGCGCGGACTTGTGTTTACAGCACGCGGCTGAGGAGCCGCAGCCGCGCACGCCATGGCAGGAGTTGGACACAGCGGCGCGCGCGGAAGTACAGCAGGGGCCGCCGGGCCACCACCTCGCCGAGGAAGCCGATGCCAGCCGTAACGTAAACACTGCCGAGCCCCACGAGGAAAACAGGCCGCTTGTGCTGTCAGCAAGCAGTGTACAAACATGCAGCGCAGAAACAAATAGCCGTGACGAGGAAGACAATTATGACAACAACGTAACCACTGCCAAACTCCAACAGGAAACCAAACACCATACAGAGCCGGCGAGTTTACAAATGTGTGTTACGGAGCCGCACAGCAACACTTCGGCTCCGGGACTTGGGGATCCGAATACGCAGCCGTCAGTACGAGAACAGTTACTGATGTCCGACGACTCCCTGGAACCACCCACTCCGCCATCTGTTATGGCCGTCAAGACCAACAGGCGACGCCAAACCAAGGTGAAACAGAATCTCTCAGCGCCTCGTAAGAAAACTAAAAATACGGGAGATCCTGTCTCAGGAGCCGCCGCTGCAGCGGCACAGTCTGTCGGTGCGATGGATACGTCTCCACCACCTGTGACCTCCAATGACGCAGACTCAAGCTTATAAGTTTCTAACGTTGAATATAAATAAAATCAGGCCTGATTTAAAAGTAGCTCTGTTAAAACAGTTTATATATGCGTCCGAGGCCGACATAGTTCTATTGCAAGAAGTGTATCTGTTCAACCTATACATCGCTGGTTTTAAGACTATTGCAAACACAGCCAACACGGAAGGCACAGGCACTGCCATTCTCTCCCGTGAGGGAATTCCTGTCCACAGCGTCGAGACTCTGACGTTGGGCAGAGGCATAGATTGTCAAATTTTTGACGTTGTTCTTATCAATATTTATGCCCCATCCGGTACATCCAACAGGACTGAAAGAGCCAAGTTTTTTAAGGAGGAAATAATTTATTTGCTACGACGTAACCCATCTCAGTTAATCGTTAGTGGTGATTTTAACTGTGTACTCAATAAAGAAGATCAATCCCCGAATTTTAATTTTTGCAAGGAACTGTATGACTTGATCCACAATATGAAGATGAAGGATGCGTGGGAATTGAAGTATCCCACCTTGGTAAAATTCACCTACTTCACTTCAACTTCCTGTAGCCGCCTGGACCGAATGTACGTAACCGACAATATTTGCCATCGCTTTCTTGACGTCGACGTGATTCCGGCCAGCTTTTCGGATCACTGTGCCCTCTCGGTTACAATTAATCTCGACAAACAGCCGTGCCACCGTTTCAAAAATCCATGGAGCCTCAATGTTTCCCTACTTATGGATGATGAATTGGAAGACCTCATCCGAGCGACGTGGACAGTCTGTCTGCAACAGTGCAGTAGATATCCCAGCAAGATAGCATGGTGGGCTTCTGTAGTGAAAAGGAAGATGCAACGAACTCTGAAAAACTATGGATGGCAAAAAGCCCAGGACACCAGGCGGACGATTGACTTTTACGAGACAGTATTGCGTGAGTTGTACTCGAAAGTGTCTTCTAGTAACAAGTACCTACAGGACATCGAAAAATTAAAGGCCAAACTAATAAGCATCAAGCGTCAACAACTTGACGGCTTGAAGGTCAAAGCGAAAACCACTTCGATTAAGGCCGACGAAGTCACATCGTTGTACCACCTGCTTAAACACCGTCAAAATCGCAAGCGGGTTTTTATAAGCGAACTTAAAACGGCTGATGGGACTTTTCTTTGCCAGCAGAGAGACATACTGCACACCACTCACCGATACTTCAGTGACATCTACTCGCGACCAGATAACCGTGACAGTTTCGCCGATGAGATCGTCCAGACGATAACTACTGTCATCACGCACATTGAAAACTGTGCGATCGTGGAAGATTTTGAGGCGGATGACATCCTGGACCTGATTAAGCGTTCACCATCTCACAAATCTCCCGGGCCCGACGGGCTCCCGAAGGAGTTTTATGTGCGCTTCTGGCCGATCATAGGACAAACCTTTACGGAAGTTGTGAATGAAGTGATGCGGGGTTATGAATTCCGTCACAACTAAAGGAAGGCAGGACAGTTTTGATACCAAAGTCGCACAACCGACAAAGTCTGGACAATTATCGTCCTATAGCTTTATTAAACTTTGACTACAAAACGTTCGCTAGGGCCCTCAACAGCCGATTAACACCTGTGATAAAAAGTCATCAAGAAGCATCAGTCCTGTGTGCCTGGCCGGTCAATCATGACACCCGTCTCCGAATACAGAGATATTATATCTATCGTGTCGGTGACCAACTTGAAACTGGCACTCCTGTTTCTTGACTTTTGTAAAGCCTTCGACCGGGTAAGACGACTATTTGATAGCTGTCTTATCACAATGTGGGCTGGACAACACAGTAATAAATGTTGTGAAAAACCTGATAATAGGAATCACAACGACGATCAGTGTGAATGGACAGCTGACGCAGCCCATTGAGATTCAACGAGGGATTCCGCAGGGGAGCCCCCTCTCCATGATGTTATTCGTCCTGTCGCTGGAGCCGTTATTACGCTCAATTGACGACCGACTGACTGGACTGACGTTAGCAGGAACATCCATCGCAGTTCGTGCTTACGCCGATGATGTCGGGGTCTTAATACAAAATGAAGATGAGATTACGACTCTCAAGGGAATAATTGACGACTACTGTAGTGCTTCAGGTGCAAAAATCAACGAAAATAAATGCACCCTAGTAAACATCCAAGGATTCGATTCAGTCAGTGTCTCGTGGACGAAAGTAGAAGACAATCACAAGACCCTCGGGTTAATTATTGATAAATGCCCACTTGCGATGTGTGCCAAAAACTGGCATCAGGTCATAGATGCCATGCAAGGAGCAGTTTCTGAAAACGGTTGGAGATCCTTAGATCTTATCCAACGCATTCGTCTCCTCGACACTTTCGTCTTCAGCAGAGCCTATTATATGGCACAAATATTTCCAGTCCCGAGGCTACAGGCGCTGCACGTAGCGAATGTCTCCAGAAAATTCATCTGGAAGGGTCACTTGTTTACAGTGAAATACAGTGTGATGACCTCTCCCAGACAGGCAGGAGGGCTTCAAGTACCCGACTTCGAGAAGAAGTGCACCGCCTTGTACATGAAGAGGACCGCCACTATGTTGAAGCAGGAACCTCACAGTGTCACGAGTTGGCTCTACAAAATTCTGCGACCAGTCGACACTCGACCTCCGATTGATGTGGGGAAACTTAATTCAAATTTGGAACATATCCGGCGATTTTATCTCGAAATGAGCTACGTGGGAGACCACATTTTAAACCGCACATTTCTACCGACGAAATATCTCCTCGAAAAAATGAGTCAGACACCAACTCGTAATCCAGTGGAACTCAAGTACCCAGGAGTAGAATGGAAAACGGTGTGGAATAACATCAGCCTCCCGATTCATACATCCGAAGTGGCATCGACGTGGTTTAAGGTAGTGAACAACGTCCTGGCCACAAATGAAAGGTTACACCGCATTGGTTTAAGTGTGACTGATAAATGCACCCGCTGTAGCCTGATCGACAGCTTACGCCACAGGTTCACGTGCGGCGGCCATCTCACTAACTGGAGATGGGTGCAGCAACGGCTGGGACTGTTAACACGCAGTGCGGCTGCAAGTTATTCCCCTGACATACTCCTCTGGCCGGACAGAAAATTTTTTCCAGCAACCAAAAACAACACCATTATGTGGATGTTAGCTTACAACGTCAGCTACACCAGCGAGGACAATCTGATTAGCTTTGAAGCCTATATGATGACAGCGCAGTGGCACACTAAAAAATACCCTAATGTGAAAAAGTTCTTCGGCAACATGTTAGACATCATATTTGAGAAACAAGGAGTAGGTTAAAGTTCAACCACGGAGAATGCACTCCCCAGTATCAAGGAATTTACTTAAGTTTTTTGTTCAACACAGAAGATGATAAGACAAATTGTAAAACTTACCTTTTATTTTTTTTTTCTGTGTGTGTGAGTATTCTACAGTTGAATAAACAAATAAAAAATTTAAGAAAAAGTAAAATGAAAAAAAAAATCAAAACAAAAGTAAATAAAAAATTAAATAAAATTGAAATAAAGATACCTAAATGTTAAAAAAAGAAAAGAAAAGAAAAGTGAGATGCTTACAAGAAGTCGTATATAAATAGGTTTAAGGATGTTAGTGAGGTTTTGTTTTTCAAAGGTTGAAAGTTTTAAGGGATTTAATTGTAAATGTGTGTTATAGATAATAATTATAGCACTAAAATAATCTTAAGTTTATATGAAAATATGTTGATATTGCATGTTACAGGGCAGTTGTATTTGTTATAAAAGTATATACTTTTTTGTTAAAAAAAAAGTGGTTAGGACATTGCGTTGTGGCCGCAAGAACCCAGGTTCGAATCCTGGTCACGGCATGAGGTATTATTTTAATGAGGAACGGTGTGCCTTCCCTCAACTAATTAACTGTTACATTGTCTTTGTCGCCGAATACGCGTACATTAGATCTCATTATTGCCGACTTCAGCGTTATGAAATCTCACGCGTCCACAATAGTTGAAGATAACGTACTCAGAAGCGCTTGCCATCGACATTTACTAACAGTCGTTAAAACAAAATCTCTGAGAGAAAACAACAAAGTCCGTAGCTGAGGAAAAAGGATAACCTACAAACAAGAAATTAGATCCTACCAAAATAATAAACTATACATACATGTAAATGTAGTTCTTGTGAAACATTCTTTTCGTCGCAAAAAAGTGTTGAAATCTTTTTAAAACCAAATTCTTAATTTAATTAATATTCAAGGAAACACTCGGGGGAGTTGCTTGTCTCCTAACGAGCGCCTCCCCAGGTGGCGGATAGGGGGATGCTCACCAGATATGATGGGTACCGGGGAAATAAAATACCCGGGGTGGACCAAAACTAGCACAAGGGCACGACGGATCCATATGTCAGTGGCGGTACCCCAACAGCGTCTGTTCCACATGTCAGTGGCGGCTGATCGGTATCCTCTGTGGCTAACTACCATGTTGTAACACCGAGCTCGCTCCACTCGAGGTCGATAGCATCTGACAATCATGAAAAGGTCTTTTAGAGAAAAATTTCCACCATCTCACCCAATAGGGAAGGAGAGGGCTACGTCGGATTCGGTGGGTAGCCAACTAGAAGACTCAAATGAATCGGAGCATTTGAAATCACCCAACTATCATCACGTAATGCAAAAATAAAACACAAACACATCAACTACATTGCAACACATAACATAAACTCTTTACTGCAAACTGGAAAGCTCAAGAACTTCACAGATGAATTGAACATATAGAACATCATAATAGCTGGGCTCCAAGAAATGAGAAATACAATAGAAGATCCATTTGAATCTCAAGAATTTACAATGAAAAAAAAATGCAAATGTTTGTATAGCTTATGGGACTTAATTACGGGGTCATCAGTCCCTAAACGTAGAAACTACTTACGAACTAGCTAACACTAAGAACGGCACAAATATCCAAGCCCGAGGGGGGGATTCGAACCCCCGACCGTAGTGGCCGTGCAGACCGTGACTGGAGCGCCTCAGTCCCCTCGGCCACCGCGGCCGGCTACGATGGAAAACCAGGACAAAGAGTTATGAAAAAGTGGCCGCAATTTGGAACAGGGTTTATAGTAAATTTGAAAGTAATAGACTCAACTGATTTTAAAGCTATTCCTCCATGAATCGCGACCTTAACTCTGAAAGCCACAAACAAGATCTATACTATCATAAATGCCAATGCTCCTACAAATCAGGAAAAATTTCTGACCAGATGGTAGAAGTAGAAAAATTCTGGGACCTTTTGGATCAGACCATAAATCAAGTCAATAAAAACCACGTAAAGATTTTAGTAGGGTATTTTAATACCCAACTGGGAAAGGACAGGAAATACAGAGATATAATTGGAAAATGGGCTCCGCATAAACACACCAATAGAAACGGACAAAGGCTTGTTGAAATCTGCAGAACATATGGACTCATCTCCAAATCTACATATTTTAAAAGAAAACCAAGCAAGCTTATGACATGGAAACATCCTGACTGGACAAAAGGAGAGTGGCAGCTGGACCATGTCTGCATGGACAAATTCTTTCAAAAAGAAATTCAAAATGTTAAGGTACTAAGAGGAACGGACACAGGTTCAGATCATTATATGGTCAACATTAAAATCAAATTCACCCCATTAAGTAAAAAAAGACAGAGAGCAATTGGAGTTAAAAGAAAGTATGATCCACGTAAATTAATAAAAATGACAAGTATCAGAAAAACACACAGAATACAGTAATAACAGAAAATCTTCAGGAACTAATACCAATCTTAAAGCAACATGCCGAAGAATCGGCCCCAGTACACCAACGTAAAAAACATGCATGGTGGACTACGAAGTGTGATGAAATTAACGACGAAAGGCATCAAGATTCGATAAAATTTCAGACTCACAGAACAGAGGAAAATGCATATAACCTCAATAACATCAGAAAAAATTTCGATCAAATTATCAGAAAAACAAAGCGGCTATATCAAAAGGATGTACTGAGTTCCATTGAAGAAAACTACCACAAAACCAATCCCAGAGATTATGTCAAAGCCTTTGATAAACAATTGCGTAAATTCAACCCTCCCACTTAACTGCTGCGAAATAAAGATGGAAGAATAGCTCATAATAACAAGGAAAATGCAGAAATCATGGCAAAAGCATTCAAAAAGCTCTTGAACTGTGACGAACCTGAAAAGCTTTTAACAATAGACACAAGCACCCCTGTAACAACCAAACTAGAAAATATAAGCCCACCTACAGTACAAGAAATAGAAACTGCACTTAAAGAAATGAGAAACTACAAAGCATGTGGTGAAAATAAAGTGTTTGCGGAAATGTGGAAGTGTGCTGGCACAACAACTCGGACGTCTCTACAAACAATTGTACACAAAAATTGGACAACAGAAAAATTCCCAGAAGAATGGACCACAGCTATAATTACCCCACTTCATAAGAAATGAGACAAAAGTGAGCCAGGTAACTATAGAGGAATCTCGCTCTTGGATTGCAGCTACAAGTTTTTTCCAAGATTTTACACAACAGGATCTGAGAACAACTGGATATGGAACTGGGGGAACACCAAGGAGGCTTCAGACCTTGGAGGAGCTGTGCCGAGCAAATAATTACTCAAAAATTAATCATGGCTTATTACCGCAAAAGAAACAAGCCTCTCTCAATTAAATTTATAGATTTTAAGAAAGCCTATGATTCTATCCATAGACCCTCATTGTTAAAAATTTTGAGACATTTCTGACTCCACCTAAAATCAATCAGACTGGTAGAACTTACCTTGACAAATACAAATTCAAAAATTAAGTTCAGAGGTGAACTTTCTGGATCATTCATGATAAAAACTGGTCTAAGGCAGGGAGACGGCCTGTCACCCCTTCTTTTTAATTGTGCCCTTGAATACGTAATTTGGAAATGGTATAAGGCCAATACAAAGAATATCAAAGTTGGAACACAAAAAGATAACAGAGTTAAACTGTTTAGGATTTGCTGACGACTTCGCTCTTCTTGCAAACAACATTCACGAAACCAAACAACAAATACGATCATTACAGGAAATAGCCCAGTGTATTGGCCTTAAAATATCTTTTAAAAAACTGAAATAATAACAGAACCACCACTGGGAAACAAAATTAGAATTGGTGTACATAACATAAAAATTGTCGAAAAGTTTAAGTACTTGGGAGAAATAACCCATAACTTGAACGAGAAACCATCATGGCAGAGTAGAATAAATAAACTTATTAAAATGCATCATGTTTTCCAAGAACACATAATAAAAAATGCCTCTCAATAGCCACAAAACTGAAACATTACAAAACAGTCACAAATAACATATTCTAGCGAAACTATATTTAAAACAACCAACACTGTAGCAATAGACAGGCTACTCAAAATAGAAAGGAGGATAGTTAGAACTTGCATAAATAAGAAATACCAAAAAGACGGGATTTGGAGAATAGCTTCAAATGAAACTGTTTATAAAGAAGTAGAACCAGTGACAAGTACAATGAAAAAGAAACGGATCTCTTTCCTAGGACATTTGATGAGAACACCAGAAAATAGAATCAGCAGGAAGACAATTGAAAAGTTATAGAACAGCAAGAGCAACATAAGATGGATCACAGAAATCAAGGAAGACATAATGAAACTACAGATAACAATGGAAGATTTGAAAGACAAGACAGACACACTCAAGATACTTCAGGACAAACACGTTACACTACCAATAAAAATTAAAAAAAAAAGACTGGGAAGGGTGATTTCGGATGAGGAGAGAAGAGCACGATCTGAAAGAATGAAAAAGTATTGGGCCAACAAAAAAAATTAAAAAAATAACAGAAGAACCTAATTCATAATATTTATGTTGGTCATAAAAGTAATAAATAAAGTAATAAATAAATAACTTCTTTATTATTAAACTGTTATGTTTAATTATTTTTGAACTAAATTGTGTTAATGCATAACAAATAGTAATAACCTTTGTAATATTGACTAAAGTGGTCCAATGAAGGCCATAAAATAAATAAATATAAGGAAACAACTATTGAATAATTTTTCCATAAATTGTTATCTAATTAGTTACCTAACAACATTTATAGCGACCAGATTAATATTAGACATATTTATATATTCAATAAATAAAATGATTTGCCAATCGTAAGGCAACATAATTGATCACTATAGTGCCCCGATCAATTTTAGACGTATTTATATCTGTAATAAATATGATTTGGCAATAGGAAGGCACTGTAAGCTATTACTAGAAAAACGGGCTACTTTATTCTTATGTGACTATATGAAATAATCGAATTTAGATTATTGTTATGGCATTACGTTGATGTCAGGTAAGGAGATATTATTATATTTAATGTTGAGCCATTTTGTTGGAGTGCGAATGCCTTATAGAATTAAGATGTCTAATCTTGTTATGGTCGCTATAAATATTGTTATGTAACTTATTACATAAGAATTTATGACAAAATTATGGAACAAATGCTGTCATACATTCTAACTCAAAGAAGCAACTTAGTTTTACACCAGATTTCAGAAGATTTGGTGCGAAAGAATACGTTCTGCACTTGCATTTTTGTACGTTTTGTTTTTGATGGGATATTTTATTTTGACTGGTTTCTGGCACTTAGTTCAGAAGTGTATTGGTGACCACATATATTCCATCCAAGCAGGGTGTGCAAGTATGTCTTTCCACCGTGCCCGGATGGAACATATTAGATCACCATTATATCTCTAAAGAACGTCAATATGTGCACGAGGCCAATTCACATAAAATATTTCATTTGCGCAACTGGTCGCTTCTTTCTTTTTTCTTAGCAACAAATACTGCCATACATATCTGCAACAGACTATCAGTCTGCTATATCATTCCTTTTCCGTCTGAGGAGGCGGGCTGATAAAGCACCTCGGAAGCGTCCGTTATTAATATTCTACTACCTTCTTGATCTGCAGGCTACATCTGACCCGGCAGCAAAGCGAGATTTGGGAGAGGGGGGGGGGGGGGGGGGGTAAGAGAGGACCTACTTCAAAGGGGTGCCAAATGGTATTAAAGACAAACAAGAGTTTCCGGAGAACAATTTTAAGTGGATCATGTGAGTCAAACTAAAAGACTAACCTCGCCCAATGTTTATGTTTATCCTGAACTGTAAAGTGTTATTTTGACAGTAAGTACGAATTATAAATATTGTAAGGTGTGCTATTACTTGCATTATATTCTCGGAGAGATTTTTCAGAAATGTTGAATGAAATACACTCTGTGAAATTCTGAAGGTACCATGAGTAAAATATTGGTAATAAAACATACAGAATCTGTAGACAAACTAGGGAGCATTGATAAGAATCGAAGGGCATGGATGGTTCGCAGTGTTGGGAAGGACGTAAGACAGGATTGTAGCTTTACCTTAATATTCTTCAAATTGTAGACTAAAAAACATATGAAGGACAGCAAGAAGAAATTTAGATTGGGAATTAAAGTTCAGGGAGAAGAAATAAAAACTTGCTGTTTCACGATGGCATCTTAATTCTGTCGGAGGCGGTAAAGGAACTGAGAGAGTTACTGAACTTAATGGACAGTGCACTGAAGGGAAGGTATAACGAAAATTGACAAGAGCAAAACAGGGCAATGGAATGTATTCTTACAAATCTAGCGATAGTGCGGGTATATTAGTAAACCAGACAATTAAGGTAGTACAGGAGTCTTGATATTTTGCGAGTAAAATAACTTCTGATGACAGGAATAGGAAAGATATAAAATTCGGAATGGCAATGAGAAGAAACGCATTTCTGAAAAGTGGTAATTTATTAATTTAACTTAATAAAATATAAATCAAATTAAAAAAAATTGAGCTATATTTTGCCGTGACCAGGATTCGAACCTGGGTTCTTGCGGCCACAACGCAATGTCCTAACCACTAGACTATCACGGCTACTGCAGCTCTTCTGCAGACGCTTCTCTGGAAGCAGAAAACGTTGCTTTCCGCTCCAGTTGTCACGGCAACTCCGCTGGCAGGTAGATGGCGTCTCGAACGAAGAGAATGAGAGAGAGAGAGAGAGAGAGAGAGAGAGAGAGAGAGAGAGAGAGAGACAGGACCATCAAGATAGAGCACGCCAGTCTGAGTAACACGTGTGTGTGGTCTTCCTTTTCAAAACATCAACAGCAGTAACCGGGCTGCAAAGGATCCATCTTAATGTCAACTGTTCTGCCAACTATTCGATATAATGGAATACATTCAAATGTATGTTACTCATAGACTACAATGTGAAATTTATATCTGTCTACTGAAATCCATGCTTAACCTTTCTTTTTTGAACACCTAATACGAATTTCGTAATTTCCTCATCCACAATCAATTAATCTGCTAGTTTTATTGACCATCACATTACTTGAAGAAGTAAGGAGATCATCTGTGATGAAACTAAACAATAACACACATCCGCAAAACCTTAGGCAGTACCGAACAGTATCTAAAGTAATATACGAAGTGAAAAACCCACTAGGAGAGGAAGAAAAGCTGAAAATACATAGATTAATAGCGCGTGTGACGTTATTCCAGTGATTGCCTTGCAACAAGAAATTGTAGAGAAACATGAAGAATGAAATAAAGAAACACTTTTTTTCATTCACTACGTCCACGCTTGCGATAAGGTAAACAGACGGTAATTGTGGGAATTTTTAAGGGAGGTATTCCAAAATACATTGTACAGGTAGTGCAGAGATCTATACTAATATAAAATAAAAAATAATTGTGGATCATGAGAAAAGAACGAAGGATATTAATGAAGGACTTGAGCAAGGTGGCAGACGTTCACCACTGATTTTTTTGTATATACACTGATGATACTGTACAACATTGGAAGATGAAACTGAAGAATTAAGCATATGACTAACCAAGAAGATTACATTATAATGTTATTCGCAGATGATAAAGTTCTAATTTCGAAAAATGAAGATAGACTACCGAAGGCTACATGTGAGCTACACGAAACATTGCAGTAGGAAAAATCCAGTAAGAAAAAAAAAATGATAGACAAGATAGATTCAAATTTATAAGAATCATACTGTACTATATGCCAGAACTGTATCCAGAATAATAATAATAATAATAATAATTTGAAGTTTAACTACTTAAATGCACTATCAGAAGTTCCATCAAAAGTAAAGGTAAAGCAGAAACAACTTAAATCCTAATGTTACACTGCTAGAAACATTACTGCAAGGAATTTAATCTTGGGTAATGAAAAGGAACGTAATCAAAGACTAAGCATAATGAAAATAAACTCCTTACGAACATAATAGAACACACAAAGTTATATTACAAAATACATATACATATTAGGAATAAATTTCTATTTTTCAGCAATAGTAAGGTTGAAGAATAGACAATAGTGAATATTCAGTCTGTTACGAATGAAATATTCAAGATTAACAGTACGTTTTTGGTGATATATTCCGCAATGTAAAAGATACGGTGGAAGACCTTCAACAGGCTTGGGAAAAGCCTAATGCATGGCTGCAACAGCACCAACAGAGGTCGAAGAAGAGGACCAGTGACAGAGAAATTTACAGCTATCTTGATATTATGATCCCACTTACGAGTATGAAGTTTGATCCCTCTCTATCTTGTGGTTGGGAATAGTGTGTCAAGCTGCCGAATCATTCCCCGAGGCGAACTGAACCACATGTTACATCTGCTCTTTAATATCCTGTGTAGTGGGCTTTCTTGAGTGTTGACGACCGATATGGTTGTGCCCGTGTCCTATCACGGACAGATATCTGTCTCATGTTAGCCACAGAAGTACCACAACACCATATAGATAAAATAAAATAATTGAAAACACACAGTAGGAAGTTATTAGTCAAGATTGAAAATTTGCCCTAAATTTATTTATTTTTCTGAACGCTATTTTTATGAACGTATTCATCATAATCAGATCAGTTTATATACAACAATACAAAGTGGTTAAGCACTGAACGTAATATAAAAACATCCGTGTTCCATAAAAGTGCGATATTTCCGTAATGCAATATAAAGAAGGTATTATAGGGTAATTTTCTGTTGGTTAAAAACCAGTAAAACATACCTTGTACGACATTGTAACATATGAGAGTGTTTCTTGTAGAAACAATGCACGATGTCGATCTACAATCTAACATATATGGTCACGACCACCCACTGACATTTGTCATACTCTCTGCCCCTATATACGATGGTACTTTGAATGTGCTGAACTCCCAATACACAATCCTTTCGTGGCGTGTTTTTACTACCCAGCCGCTTGAAGGCGCTGCAGTTGCGAAGTCGCAGAAAATCACTGGAAGTTTCACTACTATTGTGTTACACTCTGGTCAAGACGTCTGGAAATCGACGCCACGGCTCATACATAGTCTAGGGTTGCTAGGAGAGTTGTTGTTGTTAATTTGGTGACAGTAAAAGAGAAAGCTGTGCTGTATTCTAATAATACACCGTTTTTAATAACAAAAGAAATAAATTAAAACATAACTGGAATTATCGAAGCAATGTGAGACGAAGACACGGGGGTTACAAACTAAACACAAAAAAGGCAAACCAAAAACGACGGGAACGCTCACAATGCCCTGATTTAATTTGGAACTGTCTCATGAGGCTACTGTGTCCTCTTGAGGAGAAATCTAGCCCACATCTTTTGCAGCTGCTTCTTGATATCTAGGATGCTGTCACTTGAATCGATTAGACATTTGTGTTAGTTTCTCACCGCTCCGCTGGAGACGAATGTTCAAATGTTTGTAAAACTACTGGACCAATCTTCTGTTGCCATCAGTTCCTAGACTCACAAACTACTTAAACTAGCTTACACTAAGGACAACACCCCTGCCCGAGGGAGGACCCGCCTAGTCCCTAGCATGGCGCCTAAAACCACACGGACATACCACATGGCTACCGAGGACGGTTTACGGAATATTTTGCTCGCCACTTCAATATCCTACATACACTTGGTAGACATATTCCTTATATGTCTGCGTTGTGTGGTCGAGTTTTGGGCGTTGGGTGTTGAGCGTGGCAACACGGTGGCGTCACATGAGAGGTAACACTATAGTAAAGCGAAAGATCCGATCCGTACCCAAAGACTGCAAAGTTGCCCAAGTTACTCCAATATTCGAGAAAGGCAATAGGAGTCATCCCCAAAATTACAGGCCAATCTCATTGACGTCGATTTGCAGTAGGATTTTGGAACATGTACTTTGTTCGAATATTATGATATACCTCGAAGGGAACGACCTATTAATCAATAGTCAACACGGATTCAGAAAGTATCGCTCTTGCGAAACACAGCTTGCCCTTTATTCACCTGAAGTGTTAAGTGCCATCGACAAGGGATCTGAAATCGATTCCATATTTCTGGATTTCCGGAAGGCTTTTGACGCTGTATGTCACAAGCGGCTTCTAATGAAATTGTGCTTATGGAATATCTCCCCAATTATGCGATTGGATTCACGATTTCCTATCAGAAAGGTCAATCGAGTAAAACAGAAGTGATATCTGGCGTTCAACAGGGGAGCGTTATAGGTCCCCTACTCTTCCTCGTGTTTATAAACGATTTAGGAGACAATCTGAATAGCTCCCTTAGACTGTTTGCGGATGATGCTGTCGTTTATCGGTTAGTGAAGTCAACAGAGGATCAAAAGCATCTGCAAAGCGATTTAGACAAAATTTCTACATGGAGCGAAAATTGGCAATTGACACTAAATAAAGGAAAGTGTGAAGTAATACACATGGCCACTAAAAGAAATCCGCTGAACTTCAATTACGTGATAAATCAGTCAAACTTTAAGGTCGTAAATTCTACCAAATACCTAGGAGTTACAATTACGAACAACTTTGACCGGAGAGAACACATAAAAAATATTGTGGGGAAGGCGAACGACAGGTTACGTTTCATTGGCAGAACGCTTCGAAGATGCACCAAAGAGACTGCCTACATCACACTTGTGCGTCCTCTCCTGGAGTACTGTTGCCCCTTGTGGGACCCTCACCAGGTGGGACTGACGGAAGATATTGAGAAGGTTGAGAGAAGGGCATATCGTTTTGTTTTATCACGTTACGTGGGGGAAAGCGTCACGGATATGTTGCACGAATTGGGGTGGAAATCATTAAAAGAAAGACGTTATTCATTGCGTCGTGATCTGTTTGCGAAGTTTCAATCACCGACTTTTACTTCTGAATGTGAAAATATTTTGCTAGCACCCACCTACTTAGGGAGACATGACATCCCAATAAAATAAGAGAAATCAGATCGAAAACGGAACGATTTAGGAGTTCTTTCTACCCGCGCGCTATTAGAGAATGGAACGGTAGAGAAAAGTTGAAAGTGGTTAATGAACCCTCTGCCAGGCACTTAAATGTGATTTGCAGAGTATCTATGTAGATGTAGTATCTGCCGTTATCTGTCGTATAACATACTTCTCATACACTCTGTACTTTCAATTTCTTCTTATTTTTTTTTTTTTTGGAAATTATTCTCCTTGGCTTCCTTTTACTTCCTATTTTTTCATTCTTAATAGATTGCTTCTTGTGTATTTCTGTCAGTCCATGAAGATTTTTTGTATTTCCTTCTTCCATCGGTCATTTGAAATATTTATTTATTTACCCAAGACTTGTCCTTGGTTAATTTCCCTTTACACTATTCAAAAGTGTTTGGGGACCACTTGAGATATCTAGGTTCTTAACTAATGTCATAGGCAGAATGAAATCAATTGTTTCGATGTCATTCTGTGGGTTCTATGGAGTGGGACATTACAGCAACCGAGATAGTGGTAATGACAGAGAGTTGCTGCAGAGGGGCTTGGTGTTGACACGTGTGTACCAAACGAATTATACAAGCAAATAGGTTCATATAATGTAATGAGTAGGCAGTTCAATACAGCAACAATGTGACTTACGCGAAGTTATGGCATGGAGAGCCACTGGAAGGGTGGAAGCGGGACAGACACGGATGGAGTTGGCGGAGTGTCACAAAGTGTACTTCCCAGGATCTGGATGCGATTTCAGGCAACAGGAACCGTTAAAAGAAGGCGAGGCGAAAGATCGTCTACAGGTAACATTACAAAGAGGTTAATGATGTCTCTGGTTAACAGCCCATCGAGACACGTGGCTGATTGCAACAGATGTAACGTTAGAAATCGTCTTCTCGAATATGGTCTCTAAGCACGGAGGGCAACGAGAATGACTTTTAAATGACTTTTTAACTATTATGGTAGCCTCATGGTATGTGTCCCATTAAAACCACGACGCCGTTTAGACTGTAGAAACTGGGCCGAGGAACATCACAATTGGAGTCATGTCGAATTGCTCTGGTTTCTGTGCACCGTGTAACACTACATCGCAGTCATAGCGTTAGGATCGCCATTTTCCGTCATTTTTAAATATTTCATTATTTTTACGAGGCAGAAATTACGTATTTGTCTAAAATTTAAAGAAATCATTTACCATCTATGTAAATCAGAGTAACAAAAGCCATAGATTCAGATAGTTGAAACACCTTAAATTACGGTAATCTTTTGTGAGAATATTAGTATAAAAATACCGGCAGTTGGGTAACTCTCTCTGTAGCTGTAGCTCTAAGTTTTTACGCAAGTGTATTTATTGTAAACTATGTTATTTTGAAGAATATAGAAACGAGTGAGATTTTAAATTCTTTTAAAATCAGTTAGTAATTAGAACCCTTTATCGCATAGATAATATCTTTGATTTTCAATAGATCCCTAAATGAATGAAGAAGCTACGTAGTGAAGATCAAATGTTCTAATGTTTGTAATCCTATCGGACCAAACTGCGTGGTCATCAGTCCGTAGCTTACAAACTACTTAAACTAAGGTAAACTAACCTAAGGACAACACACACACCCATGCCCCAGGGAGGACTCGAACCTCCACGGCGAGCAACCGCGCGCTCCGCAGCGAGACGCTTTAGACCGCTCGGCTACTCCACCGCAGCGTAGTGAAAGGAAATTTACCTAAAATGTAATCTGCAAGGTCAATCCCATGATAAAATCAGGCATAAACTATTTCTTTTGTAACTGGCTTCGACATAAATGAAGTATCGGGATTTATAGAAAATATTTCAAATATTATCGTATGAAATTAGAAACTCCTGAGCAAAAGAATCTTCATGTTCAATCATTAGAAAAGTCTTAAATTAACAAGTAGTCTCAAAAAAGATAAATACGACGCAGTGTATCAAGTTAAACAAGAGACAGTTTTTTTTATTACGAAAGATGATCAGTCATACCAATCTACATTTCATTCAGGCAAGCAAAGTATAATATAGAGCCTTTTCATCGACGACGAATTACCACAAAACGAAAATCAATATAAATAAGTCGAGTTACAACAGATGTGGGGGCAAAGTGGAACTTGGAACAATACTGGTTATGTGCAGGGAACATCACCATGTCATGGTGGTGGACGAATGGTGTGGGAAGTAGTCAGTATTGGCGGACGTACGGAGCTCAGTGTCCTTCAGAATGGCGCTTTCACTGCTCAGAGATCCTTCGACATTTTGTTGTGCCCCACGCTGGTTCCATAAGAGCTGGGTTCCTTCCGGTGGACGATAACGTTCGTCCCCACAGAGCTGCACTGATGGACAATATGCTCGAAGTTGAGAGAATTGAAGAAATGGAGTGACAAGCTTTTTCACCATACTTAAACCCTGTCTGGGATGCAATTGGTAGATACCAAGAGCACCAGACGGGCACCTCCCACAATGGTTGCCAAGGTGGATACTGCACTCATGGAATATTGGTCAAATATCCCTCAAGAGCTCATTGCTAACCTCATACTATCCACGCTTCGCAGTTGTGCAACTGTACTGACCGTCCGAGGTGATCACACAACATATTAGAGGGCAATGAGAATGACTTTTTTCACTATTATGGTAGACCCATGGTGCTTCAGTCTAAACGCCATGTAGCTCAATTGATGAGTTAAGGCAGCAAAATGTTGTACTGAATGACATACAAAAATTGCAATTGTAACCAATATCTGAATAAACCACGTGTATTATCTGTATCTCACCTGATCCCCTAATTGTTCTGAGCAGATCCCCTAATTGTTCGGAGCAGTTTAGTTTATCTCAGTTTGTGATCTTCCTTCCACTTGACTGGTAGTAACGCTATACAGTTATTTTACCTGAACATTTGGAATGGTAGTAATCATTTACAAGATATTTATGTGTTTAGAGGAATGTTTTACCGTGTGCATTCTGAAGTTACATTTTTGTTATTTACATTTTTAATTGCAGAAGTTTTGTATTTTGGATCCGTCACTTGTCTTCCACAGCCTGTTCTGCGTTGTATTTTGATGTGCAGTATTTTTAAATCATACAGTTGAGATAGCTCGTATGTAGAAGAAACTTGTAATCAAAGAAGAAAATTACTTGCAGTTTTATTTACAGGATTTTTGATCCTCAGTATAAACGGTACGACAAATCGTTCGCCTCGAACGATGACAATGTCAACGAACATGGAGTCTCGAACTGTTTATACATTCAGGATTGCGTTGCAACATGATTAATACTTCTTTTACTCCATCTAACGCCAATTATCAGACAAATGGTAGCTCTTAGAGTGACTTGTCACAGTATAGTACCTCCTCAAACTCTGCCGCAATGTCTCTTAACCAAAATCAAGCCTACTGATTTCGAGCTAAAGCATACGCCACATATTGCCTAGAAAAAACTTGTGCGAATTTAGATAAACTAATTCGTCAGCTAGGAAATGTACAAAGAAGCGGGTTTAATGCGAGAAAACTTTCTTGTTGGTTAATGGATATTACAACATCTAGTCCGTTAATGGATAAGAGAAATATACCCACTACTCCTGCGGAATGTGGTACATGAAACTGATTCATTTACCTGTAAACAACTGAGGTGTTGTATAGGCATCGTAAGCACATACATAATTATAATTTTTTTTGTTTATGTATTTCTTATATTGTAGGAATGCGAGGTCATACATGCTGATGACACGGCTGTGCCCGCCTAGGGAGCGTCTTTGAGGAATTGGAGGAGCAGTAACACAATGAGTAAAAATACTTCACAGAAACTACCTAAAAACAAACTTTGCCAAGGCGCAAGTCTGCAGTTTTCATGAGAGAAATGAGGTTCCGAAAAGGGAACTCAATGTGAGCTGGGAAGGCCAAGAACTAGAGCTGGATATGTCATTCAAACAGCAATTCTAAAAAGAGATCAGCATTAGAATTAATATTATTCTTACACTGACCAATACAGACTACGGTTCTAACCCAAAAGTGCTTCGTAGACAGACGTTTCATAAATACTTGCAGCTGTTAATTTAATGAAAATTTTAATTACTAGTTTCTGTAATATGTTATTACCATCCTTAAATTCCCCTCTCAGCACATATATTTTTCGTTTGGGCTATGTTATATAAGTACGGCCTATGCTAGTGAATTAGTATGTAGATCCATCATTTTTACGGCCTCCCTAAGAACGTTAAACTTCCAGACATTAAACTCATCTGCTGATGCCTGGAAGTTTAATGTCATTAAGCAGGTCGTAAAAAGAACAATAGTTAACCAGTGTAGACCCTGCTTACATAGCCACGCGGGAGTAGCCGAGCGGTTTGAAGCGCCACGTTACGGATCGCGCGGCTTCCCGCGTCGAAAGTTCTAATCCTCCCTTGGGCATGGATGTGTATGCTATCCTTAGGTTAGTTTAAGTAGCTTGTAAGACTAGAGACAGATGACCAACGTAGATTAGGATTACAAACATTTGAACATTTTGAACCTTCTTACACAACATTAATTAGGCGTGGGTCTGAAGATCGTAATATCGTTTTGCCGAAACTACTACATAAGTTTCATTATATGAACGGCTGAAGTTGTTTATTTGTAAAGTTAATACGACAGCCGTAGTCCCAATTAATCTTTTATCAAGATACAAGGAAACTCACTCGTTACCCTCTCCGAGGACACCAACGATATAAACCATATGGCTTCGCTCAAGAAATAGCTTCCTTGAGAGCCAATCACCATTGCATAGAGATGGCTTCAGATACGGAAAGAGAAACTGTCCTAACGGAACTGATTGAAGAAACTGCGGCCAGAGTTTATAAATCACTCACTATCCAGACTGTGGGAATATCCAAACGTAATGACGTATCCAATCTTCAGCACAAGTAATACCTACGTCGATTTACAACAAGCTAATAACAAGACTTCTGTCTGGCCGATAAGTAGGCAGAAATATTTAAAATATAAATGTTATTACAGTTGAATCAAACTACATTTTAAAGGATAGTTTTCTGTTCATGGAAAAATTTCTTGGAGGGTAAGTATCCCTAATTCTGTGATATTTTTTAGACTTCGTTGTACAATGCCCGTAAATAAAAATAGGTTACATAAATAACAAGTCGTGTAGACCATTTCAAAGTTCTAGATTGTTTTTGTTATTTTACTGACTATTGATAATTTTTACACATACAATGAAAAAGTGTAGAAAAGAATTATATGACAGGCTCCTAAATACTTCACAAGATTTCTAAATCAGTGTTAGTGGTATCCTGATTTTGTGAATGGTACCCTAATTCCTTTAAACCAAAAAGAACTAAGAATGTATACAAAACTACTGGCGGTCTATTGCGATCCACTACGATGTCATAAATTATCAGCATACGTCTGATACAAAAGGTCTAAATCTACAACCCAATTACGCCAAATCACACAGATAAAAAAATGAAAGACAGAAAAAAGTAAAAGAGTATAGAAGATAAGTTTCAATACATAAAAGAAATCAAATGTGTTATTAATCAAACAAGAAAACACTCTGCACTCACCGAACACACATAAACGTCTTCGCCGTAATAAGCCTCTAGTCTCTCACTTTTGTATTGATAGCACTGAAAACAAAAAGAGCACTACATCCACTCGGTTGCAAATTTATTCTGTTCATCATTTTCATATTCGGAGATGCACGCTGAACTTGAAGTTCCGGCATGATATTTGACTATTTTCCTCCCATTTCGTCCCTGAGGCTACGTTCATCCACAGCACTCCCTGCATAATATGAACCTGTGCACACTGATTTTCCGCGAGTGTATCGCTGGAGAAGGTTCCAGTGCAGGAATGAACAATGTTTATTGTTGCTCTGATGTCTCATTAACTTCGAGAATCTGATGAATTATATTTCTGTTGAGAGATTGTATCCCTCCATTCTTGAAACCAGATTGAACTATTCGATGAAAATGATTTATTGTAGCTTGCATTGAAGAGTGCAGGGAAATAATATCTTAGTGAATGAAAACTATTTACTTACTTGTTTTGCACATCACAAGTTACATATGTCCGCATGCCATCACTTTCAGAAACTATGTTTTATCGCTTTATTTGTCGTAATTTCTTATGGTTCAGTAAGTTGTCTTGTTGCAGAAAATGCGAAAATATGGCATGAAACTGGAAAAGTATTCCATGACTGTATAAGCACGAGATTATCACAATGTTGACAAGCAATAATTCCCTTTAAGTTACTGATACGAAACTTTTTAACGTTTTCTCATTGATATTTACTTGTCAAATCGGTATTTATTCAGTAGCGGTCACAAAGCATAGCAAATCTGGGGCGTATGGCCTCGTACACTGCACAGAACGTATAGGAGTTGAATTCTTTGTCACAGAGCGCTGGGCTGTATAGAAATGGAAAACAGGCGACCTGCGCTAAATGGTCGAAATGTAACACACGGTTGGTAACACTGTGACACGATTCTGAAGCATCAACAATTATCACGGTGTTAGGAGTATAACGGAATGAGGCATATTAGCCCCATTTAGCAGATAATTATTCTGTTGCGCAGAACAGAAATATTCAAATGTTTGTTAAGCTTAAGTGACTTAACTGCGGGGTTATCAGCCCCTAAACTTACAAACTACTTATGAACTACCTTATACTAAAGACGACACAAACATCCATGCCCGAGGGGGATTCGAACCCCCGACCGTAGCGGCTGTGCAGACTGACTGGCTCGCCGCAGACCGCTCGGCCACTGCGGCCGGCGTTGCGCAGTCACATACATGTGATACAGTAATTTGCTTGCCATAACATACATTTTATAATAAAAGATGCTGGATTGCACATACAGAATGTTGATGGAAATGACAGGAACAATTATTCGAAGTACATTGTGTGATAAATAGTGGCTCTAAAGTAAATACCTTAGAGCTATAAGAATTTGTCCAATAAAAAGAATATCTGTCGGGGTAGTGCAGACGAACCGTATGCGTAATTCTCAAGGTACTTCAGAGGCATATGTACTAGACTGTTGAACAAGTTACTGTTCCTCCTAGGACATACTACCTATGACTCTCCTTCGCTCGCAGCTTTGCGTGCGTTCCCTCAAGGCATCGGACATGTGTGTATATCTGCACAGAAATTATCATTTGCCAGTTGGAGGCATACGTAAAATTATAGTTATGGAGTATGTTCTTTGAGACATGTTCGAGAAAACAGACAGCACTTCTTTAATCGAATGACTAATCAGTCGCTGTCTCTGCTTCGATATATGTGCATCTCCTTTAGCTCATGTGGACTTTTTGTTTCGGGTACTTGATTACTTTCACTACTTTAGAATATTATGTCCAAAACTCATCCTCTGAAACAAGATCATTCACTAAATCCAAAAATATACAGCTATAGGTGAAATAATTTATTCCCACCACAGTTGTACTGCCGCCAGTCGCTCCGCCCCAACTCGCACATCGATATTTCTTAGTTACTTCAACGCGGTTGGCGTCGCATTTGTCCCGTGACCGGCGCTAGTTGTAGCGATCAGAGGGTATATCGCGTGGCGTGTTTCGCAAGGAAGCCAGTTCGGCCGCAGGGAGGGAGTCTGCAGTTTGGCGTGTTCCGGCAGTTTGTCTGTCGGGCGCTGGTCTCGCTGGGCCGATGACAAGACAGGAAATTTGTGGTGAGACCCCCCAGTGATGTCTGGCGTGCGCTGTCAACTTCGAGGGGCGCTGAGCGCGTCACTTTCCGGCCCGGCTGTTTACGTACCTCGGCAGTTAGTCCGGCCGCAGCAACCTCGCCTAGAAGACAAGGCCTCACAACTTGGCGTGCCTACGTCACACCAAGAGGCGGCGGCTGGCAGTTGACTGGCTGCCCGCTGGGGCACGCCCACCGCCGCGTACCGGCCGGCCAAATTGCGTTCACCACCTCTCGGTGTGGTAGACACGGCCAGTTGCGTGGCCGGCGAGAAAGACGGGCCTCAGCGCACACATCATGCCATGTAAGCAAGGTAGATCCGAGTCGGCGCGATCGCTATCCGATTGGCCGGCCGCTGGGACACACCCCACTGCGTCATAGCGGGCAGCCACTGAGCTAGCGATCGCGCCGGCTTGGAACTACCTTGCTTACGTGGCATGACGTCTGCGCTGGGGCCTGTATTTGCCGTTGGCCGCGGGCCAGTTGTAAGGTCTTGTCTTCTAGGTGGTGTTGGCCGCAGCCCTGTGACCCGAAGCATGTGAATTGCAAGTTTAAAGTGATCATCGGTATGGCTCACGAGCAGTTATTCTGGTGAAGTTTTCATCTGATCTCTCCGAACTTCTGGATACTATTGGCATACACTAGAGCTTTCCAACTTAGTGGTTGATCTGTCACTAGATCTTCTTGTGGTGCGTTGGGCAATAGGGAAGCCAGCACAATTACGAGTGGTTTTTCTTTGTGTTTATTTTGGTTGCGTCTTGCGTCTATGTCCTGGTTTCTGCTTGTTGTTGTCAGCGGTTGCAACTGGAACTGGTCGTATGTTATTTGGCAGAATACTTTTCTCCTGAGGAATTTTTTTCTTTTCTATGCATGTAGTTCAGTGTATTAGTGCTGAAGTTTCCTTCTATCACTGGTTCTCCTGTAAGCTTTCATTCCCACATCCTAAATTTCCTTGTGGAGTCACCTCATTGTTTGTGGGCCTTCCTCGTCGTCGCGCTGAGCTCGTGCAGTTTAATTACTAAATGTGATATCAAGATCTCAAGAGTGACATTTGTTTCATTTAGTGTAACTGACGTTTGACAAAAAGCGTCAAGGGACTTGTACTCTCAGTTGTTGTGTATTAGAAAATTAGGCCAGCTTCTCTGGTGGCATGATACATTGTAACTGATTTGTAAAACCAACTAGTCAAAGGACAAGTGTTGCTTTCAGAGTTTTAGTGAGGCATACCTAACCTGCTTTAAATCTGTTTACTTCATTGTAACTTGTCAAAGTTTTGGGCAGGTATTGTATATTTAAATGTGTGGGCAGGTGCCCGTGTGTATTTAACAATTGTTATTGCGATTGTATCTGCTTTAAATTTGTTTACATCATTTTAATTTGTACAACTGTGGGCAGGTGCTCTTGTGTATTTAATTTGTGGAATGTTAGTTAAAAAATTACGTAATATTTTTCTTTGCCTCCCAAGTTGGTGAGTAACCTGATACGTAAGGAGACCTGTTTCATCTATTGTAACTGTTTTTTGACAACAGCTTCAAGGTACTTGTACTCTCAGTTGTGTCGTAGAAAATTAGGCCAGTTTCTCTGGGGACATGATACATTGTGAATAACTGATTTGTGAAACAAACTAGTCAAAAGGCACGTGTTGCTATTTTCAAAGACACGGTGCATTTTGTTGATTAAATAACTTTTTTCCTGTTAATGTGCAGAGTTTTATGAAAGCATACCTAATCTGCTTTAAATCTGTTTATTATAATTTTGGAAATTTGTGGGGAGGTGTCCTCGTGTATTGTAAGAGACTTATTGCTATTGTCTCGGGCTTGCGCCTGCGTATATCTTACACAATATTTACATTTGAGAAATTAATTTATCTATTAAAATGCTGATATTAATTTTTTGGGGGTGGGGGTATTAATGGACGGTCTTACTGAATTGTTGAAAGCATCTTATTACTTCAATTGTGACATTTCTTAAGCTGAATAATGTAATATTATTTCACATTTGAAATGAAAGTCTTGGCCCAGTCCTTCCTTCCATATCTGGTCATTAGTGGTATCTTTTCCCTCGCCACACTCTGTAAGCTATCAGTTATATGCTGGGGCCCAAGAATTTTTCCACTGCATATGTTTTTCATTTACGTTACTTAACGTAACGTCTAGCATACTTCTGAGCAGCAAATGCAATGGTCTATATTAGCTTAGAAATAATACTGTAGGTCACTTTTGCAGCGCCAATAGTTTTGGATAACTCATAAAAACATATGCAGAAATTGTGACGCAAGTTTTCCTGACGCTGGCGGGTCGTAGATAGTTGAATCAGTCTTCTAGCGCCGCGGAGTGACGTCAGCAACTCCGCGACAGCTGACAAGACAAGCACGTTCTCCCACGCTTC
This sequence comes from Locusta migratoria, assembly GCA_026315105.1. NCBI lineage: Eukaryota > Metazoa > Arthropoda > Insecta > Orthoptera > Acrididae > Locusta > Locusta migratoria. The sequence goes on from CM048745.1 coordinate 109,355,473, forward strand.
AGCCACCAGCCGTGATAGTCTAGTGGTTAGGACATTGCGTTGTGGCCGCAAGAACCCAGGTTCGAATCCTGGTCACGGCAATGGATCTTATTTTAATGACACACAGTGCACTTGCCCTTGAGTGATATATTATTAATTTACTTTAGTAACGTATTACTGATGTTTCTGTTCAAATCGGTATCACATGTCTTGATTTCTAAAATGATTTGGACACCTTTTGTCGCCAGCAAAATGTGCCAAATGAAATACCATCTAAGCTATGCAGTTGGACGTGACTTCCTGCAACTAACCTTGTGAAACAAATATTGAATCTGTCCTTCCACAATGAAAGCGATGGATTCTTTACTGTTTGTGATCTGTAAGAAATTGTCTGAGCACCTTTCCTGGACTGGAAAAAATGCAAAATAGCCAAAATAGCAAAGCAGAAATATGTAGTGGGAAATGCAAATTGTAGATACATATATGACTGTGGGATGTATGAAGGCTATGGAGAAATTAAAGGGATCTCTGGTGGAAAGAGAAACAAGTAAACGAAGAGCTCAGATGGCAAGCTCGTACTAAGCAAAGATGGGAAATTTGAAGGTGAAACGAAAATATGAATCGATTAATACTAACATATCTACGAGAAAAACAAATGCATCAGGCGTGAGACCCTCAGACTTTCAACAGCATGTCATAATTCCAATTCCAAAGATACGATATACCGAGAAGCCTGTATATTAGTGTTCTGTACGTTTAAAAGACCGTGTATGAAAAATACTTGCACAAATAGTTTACAGAATAATGAAACCACTAAAGGAGGCCGTTCTTGTGGTAAACAAATGTTGCTTTCTGAGGAATGTACAGTTTGACGAGCCATTATCGCCACTGTCTTAGTCTGTGTACAGTATGTGTGCTTCAATATATAGAAACAGGCATTTGCAGATTTGAAAAAAAAGTTTAGAAAATGTCTACGGATACTAAACTAGATATGTACATTGACATGAAATAGAAACGTTAGTGGTGTAGTGGTGAATGGAATGTTATATCCCCAATGTTGAAAACGAATTTAATAGAAGGGGAAGAATTAAATCTTTAGGGTTTGTCGATAAGACAGTAATTCTATCAGAAGCGGTATGGAAACTTCAGGTGTATTTAAATGAGGTAATTGGTGAATAACAGCAGAATTAAGACAGGTAATAGCTTGTAGTGGAATTAAATGAGCGAATGTTGAGGGAGTTAGGTTAAGAAATGGTACACTAAACGCGATAGATAAATATTGCTTTATTGGCAGTGAAATAAAAGACGATAACGGAGGTAGAAAGCAGCAATTTGAGACTAAAAAGAGTATTAACAGTGAGTCTGCCAGCGGCAGCGACAGCGTTCAGACCTCGTGTGTGCAGCGCGCTGCGGCCGGCTTTGTTTACATCGGTGCGGTAAGTCGCGAGCTTACAGCGTCACTCGGCGGTGTTCGTCACTCTCCTGTATACGTGAACATGAAGTAATGGCTGAAGTTAACCGACAAGACACCTTGAAGTTTACCTATGAACGATCTTTTGCGAAACCGAAATCATATGAATTTGAAGACTGGTTGGAAACCGTGGTGAAGATACCAATGGATCATGTTATAGGAATTTCTTTTTCGATGGTCAGCGCGGTCGTGTTTCTGAAATTAAAATCACCCGATCTCTGTGAAAAAATCATTGCATCTACTGGAGGGTCACTCAAGTTCAACCACAACGATGGTAACGTAGGTGATGTTACCATAACTCACGCTGGTTTCGGGATTCGCACTATTCGAATTTTCGAACTGTCATTCGAAGTTCCATCAGACCGAATAGACGCAGCCTTGGCCCCATATGGGAAAGTCTTAAGCAACTTCGCGGAGAAATGGTCCAGTGCCCGGAAGTATCCTGTACTAAACGGTATTAGGCAAGTCAAAATTGATCTGCACAGGCACATACCGTCCTACATTACTGTATGCGGACACAGAGCTATAGTGATTTACGATGATCAACCTAAGACGTGCGCAAACTGTAACTCTACAGGTCACGTCCGTGCCCAGTGCATTCAGAGACGTGTGGCACAGATACCACGAAGCGAACCTGAAAAGACATCTGCGGTGACAATCCTGCCTCTACCGTATGCCGCAGTAACCCGTGATCGTGGTAGCGACAATTTGCTGCCAAAAATGACAAGTGCAAGTTGACAACCCGATAGCTGAAGATTCTCCAATGGAAATAAATGAAGAGACAATCCCACCCCTTGGTGCTAGTCACGAAACAGAAAAACGCAATCTTCCTCTCGCCACACCGGCGGAGGTATTTGACACCCAGAGATCTGTTGATGAGGTACATCATCGTGAACTACAACATATCAGTGACGAAAGTGAATGCAGTTCACATCCCTCATCACCAAAGAGTAGGAACAAGAAGCGGAGGATTGTACATCAAAAAGCAGCGGAAGCAACGCCGCCACCACCTGAGGCATCCAAGCACATTGATGAAACTTTACGCACCAATCTGTCGGGTCAGCCACTGAGTCAAAACAGGACGTCGACCACAGAGACTGGCGACAAAGAAGCGCCCAGGAAGGCATCGGAGACAGTTGTAATTGATGAAAAGAGAGGACCTCAGGAACGGGCTACCGATAGTCAAGTATCGAACGTGATTCCGTTAGCAACGGACTGGACAGTAGAATCGCAAGAAGACATGGACACACATGACGGATATCTCAACGGACAACAGGACCACGACACAAAATTCACAGAACATTCGGGTTGCGGCTGTAAATACGACCAAGACTAACCGGAATACGAAGAAGAACGAAGTGACGGAATGTTTTCCTACTAATGACTTCTATTAAAGATGACCGATTTACAATCATATAGAATCGCCACAGTAAACATGAATAAGATACGCAGTGCTATGAAATTAAAATTCGTCCAAGATTTCTTATACGCCGCAGACATAGATATCGCGATGCTACAAGAGGTGACTGACATTAATTTGGAGGGAATACCAGGCTATAATGCTACAAATAATCCAGGAAATGGCCCGGATTTGGGAACTGCTATCCTAGCTAAAGAAGGCGTCATCCTTCAAGATGTGGTCAGACTCCCCGATAGTAGAGGTCTCGCAGCCACTGTTAACGGCACGCGGCTGATAAACGTATATGCACCGTCTGGAACAAGTAACAGGGGCCGGAGAGCTGAATTTTTTTAAAACTGAAATTGTTCCTCTTTTTAATGCACGGTTTGATGACATTATATTGGCAGGAGATTTTAATTGCGTTATCCACCCCAAAGACCAAACTCCTAATTGCAATAAGTCGGTGGAATTAGAGCAGATGATCAAGGAATTATTTTTAGTCGATACTTGGGAGCATATTCATGGCCTCCTTCCTGGTTTTACATATGTCACAAACCATTCAGCAAGCAGGATTGACAGGATTTATGTGTCGAACAACCTCCAAAACAAATATTGAAACAAATATTGAATCTGTCCTTCCACAATGAAAGCGATGGATTCTTTACTGTTTGTGATCTGTAAGAAATTGTCTGAGCACCTTTCCTGGACTGGAAAAAATGCAAAATAGCCAAAATAGCAAAGCAGAAATATGTAGTGGGAAATGCAAATTGTAGATACATATATGACTGTGGGATGTATGCAGGCTATGGAGAAATTAAAGGGATCTCTGGTGAATAGAGAAACAAGTAAACGAAGAGCTCAGATGGCAAGCTCGTACTAAGCAAAGATGGGAAATTTGAAGGTGAAACGAAAATATGAATCGATTAATACTAACATATCAACGAGAAAAACAAATGCATCAGGCGTGAGACCCTCAGACTTTCAACAGCATGTCATAATTCCAATTCCAAAGATACGATATACCGAGAAGCCTGTATGTTAGTATTCTGTGCGTTTAAAAGACCGTGTATGAAAAATACTTGCACAAATAGTTTACAGAATAATGAAACCACTAAAGGAGGCCGTTCTTGTGGTAAACAAATGTTGCTTTCTGAGGAATGTACAGTTTGACGAGCCATTACCGCCACTGTCTTAGTCTGTGTACAGTATGTGTGCTTCAATATATAGAAACAGACATTTGCAGATTTGAAAAAAAAAAAGTTTAGAAAATGTCTACGGATACTAAACTAGATATGTACATTGACATGAAATAGAAACGTTAGTGGTGTAGTGGTGAATGGAATGTTATATTTCCAATGTTGAAAACGAATTTAATAGAAGGGGAAGAATTAAATCTTTAGGGTTTGTCGATAAGACAGTAATTCTATCAGAAGCGGTATGGAAACTTCAGGTGTATTTAAATGAGGTAATTGGTGAATAACAGCAGAATTAAGACAGGTAATAGCTTGTAGTGGAATTAAATGAGCGAATGTTGAGGGAGTTAGGTTAAGAAATGGTACACTAAACGCGATAGATAAATATTGCTTTATTGGCAGTGAAATAAAAGACGATAACGGAGGTAGAAAGCAGCAATTTGAGACTAAAAAGAGTATTAACAGTGAATACAAGTCTTGGACTGTATTTCATGATGTTATTTACAGTGCGGAAGTGAAACATGGAGAAAAATCAGTTCAGACAATAAGAGAAGTTTCTGAAATGGGGCTCTCTAGAACAAATGGTATCTGATAGATGTGTTGGTGATATGAAGATGTTCTTAACAGAATCGGGGGAAAAGGATGCATTACTTGAGTGACAGAAGGGATCGATTGGCAGGTCAAATCCAACACATGAATATGCAGAAATGTGTGGTGTGAAAATTGTTGAGGTTGAATAGTAATTGACTACAAAACCATAATGATGGACTAATTTTATAAAGAAGAAAATAACAGTTTGCCCACAAACTTTGATTACTTGTGTAGTTTTTCATTCAGTGTTGCTGAGAGACCGTCAGCAGTAGTAACAGACATGGAATGACCACTTTAAACAAAAAGGAACTGATTCTCAATCTTTTTCGTAACTAACATAGAAAATTGTGTGGCTGTGGCTAAAATCCAGAGTCCTTACCACCAGCCAATAAGGCTGGTGGATGGAGTTACCCAATCATTGCGTTCCATCCGTCTGCAGGAGTAATATTTGTTTGCTGTATCCTACCCCTTTTTCCATCTCAGGTTTTCCCATCCATTTGAATCAGTGTACTGTGTCGACAATACTGCCTTCTTTTCCGTCAGTCCGTTAAAGGTATTCAGCAAACCTTCCATATAAAGAACATCTACAAATTAAAATTCTTTTTTAATCTTAAAATATTTGTGTTTTCCGGCACTATTTTTATTATTCAAATTGTGATAAATTTTCTTAGGGCATACATCAGCAGAATCCTCTTCGTTCTTTTTTATTCGATCAACCTGTACTTTCTAGGTGTAAAATAATACCAGAAAATATACCAACAGAATGAAGACTACAAATTTACGAAATGGTTTGTCTGCTTTTGAAACTACCAGTTACATCAAGAGAAAAATGTTTGGACTTAGGTGTTCAACAAACTTGGACTGTTCCATCCAGCTAATATTCTGTGAATGTTTGTATCCAAAAATTTCGGAAATTCTTCCACTTTCTTCATCTCCGACATGTGTTGAGTAATGAATATATATTCAAAATTAAATCTTCATTTTCTAAGAACCACATAAACTTTCATAGAAACATTGTCTCAAAATTTCTACTGCCAACGCTGTCTCTCCGCAACAGTTCATTTTAACATATGTTTTTATACATTTTATGTGATATAAAGCCATTATCTTGTACGAGGATTAAGAGCGAACTCAAAATTCATTGTCACGCGATTCTATTCCTTATTATTTTTTCTCAGTCGCTGTGATTATGTCGCCTTTTTAAAGTTCAGAATGTTCAAACTTTTGTTAAGCTTATGGGACCTAACTGCGGGATCTTCAGACCCTAAACTTACAAACTACTTATAAACTACCTTATACTAAAGACAACACAAACATCCATGCCCGCTTCTCAAAGGAAACTATTGACCATTCTAAACACAGGTCCAAGAAGGAGACAATAATATAGTCCAATTTGTTTGGGAGACAGCGGGATGTAAAAATAACACATGATTAAAATTACAGTCCTGAGTGAAGTAAGGATGACGAAATGAAAGCTGAGTGTTAGGACAATCCTGGTTAGCTATACGACTTAAATTGAAACAAAGAGGCACCTGAGTTGTTATTGGCGTTGAGCAACCCATGCTATACTATACATTGCCAAATCTGATCTGATGTGGTAGCTGATGATGTATCCTGGGGCAGACGTTTCTTGATCATCGACCATGCGCTTTCGATAGGTGACAGATCGGAAGAACAGGAAGGCCAAGGCTGCAATGCAATGCAGTGAGTGACACAACGACTTGAGCACTGCATGTCACATGTGGCCGAACATACAATACGACCGCCTTTTTTTGCGAAAACGCAGTCATTAATACAGTGTTATCCTGAGGTGTCGGACACACAACACGTCTGTTTTAAGAATAGAATCAATCACAAAACAGGACGCATTTGAAAAAATTTACGGGGGAAGGGGGTTAATTTGAAATTTCTGAAGCGGAAATTCTTTTAAAAAAATTACACTGTTTGCGTATGCGATACGACAAGAAATGAATAAAGAGGAAAAATGTAAAAGTCAACTAAGACCTCATGATGAAAGCGAAAGAGAGGTATTTGAATCAGTGTAATTTGAATCCTACACAGCAAAAGAAACATGATAATATGGCAATGAAATGAACTAAATATTCTCCAAATAGAACTTATTGCTTTTATTGAACAAGTATTTAATTTTTTCACTCACTTTTGAAATTTAAAGGTCTAAATTGCCATTCGACTTCCCATTCTGAGGAAACAAAGTAACCCGTAAATTCACTTCGCACAACCTTGGCTGCTTACAGCCAGTTACGTATGTTTACGATTACATATATCATGGCGTCGTTCTCCTTGAGTTCGTAAATCTTGAGAATCAAATGTCCCAAGAGGGGCGAAAATAGAATTCCTGATCTCCTCTTTTAGTGAAGCGTTGTGGAGGACACAAATCGTTTTAATAATTTGTCTCCATTTCTCTGGATTTAGAAGAATTTTTATTTGAAATACTCGCAAACGTATGCATGCAATGATACTGGAAACATATTGGGTAACCAGCGCTATTCTTGATGAGGTTTTATTAAAAAAAAAAAAAAAAAAAAATGTCGAGAGCGCAATCTTTAAAAATTGTTTTGCAACGAATTTCAATACCTGGCGGGAGAATTTTCATGCTATTCTGTAATGTATTTACATTTGGAAGAATGTCTAAATAAATTACATATATAATTATGGAAAGTCCAGGTTGTAATTAACAATGTACTATTGGGACAGTTTACAACTCACATACAACACTTTCAGCTATTGACCATAGCCTTATGCGATTGGATTCACGATTTCCTGTCAGAAATGACACAGTTCGTTGTAATTGACGGTAAGTCATCGAGTAAAACAGAAGTGATATCTGGCGTTCCCCAGGGAAACGTTTTAGGTCCCCTACTCTTCCTTGTGTTTATAAACGATTTAAGAAACAATCTGAATAGCTCCCTTAGACTGTTCGCGGATGATGCTCTCGTTTCTCGGTTAGTGAAGTCAACAGAGGATCAAAAGCAACTGCAAAGCGATTTAGACAAAATTTCTACGTAGTGCGAAAATTGGCAATTGACACTAGATAAAGAAAAGTGTGAAGTAATGCACATGGCCTCTAAAAGAAATCCGCTGAACTTCAATTACGCGATAAATCAGTCAAACCTAAAGGTCGTAAATTCTATTAAATACCTAGAAGTTACAATTACGAACAACTTTGACTGGAGAGAACACACAGAAAATATTGTGGGGAAGGCGAACCAAAGGTTACGTTTCATTGGCAGAACGCTTCGAAGATGCACCAGCTCCACCAAAGAGACTTCATTCATCACACTTGTGCGTCCTCTCCTGGAGTACTGTTGCCCCTTGTGGGACCCTTACCAGGTGGGACTGACGGAAGACATTGATAAGGTTCAGAGAAGGGCAGCTCGTTTTGTTTTATCACGTAACCGGTTGTAAAACGTCACGGAAATGTTGCACGAATTGAGGTGGAAATCATTAAAAGAAAGACGTTACTCATTGCGGCGTGATCTGTTTGCGAAGTTTCAATCACCGACTTTTACTTCTGAATGTGAAAATATTTTGCTAGCACCCACCTACTTAGGGAGACATGACCATCCCAATCAAATACAAGAAATCAGATCGAAAACGGAACGATTTAGGTGTTTTTTCTTCCCGCGCGGTATTAGAAAATGGAACGGTAGAGAAAAGTTATGAAAGTGGTTAATGAACCCTCGGCCAGGCACTTAAATGTGATTTGCAGAGTAGATGTAGATGAAATAAGAACATTCACGCAATCAAAAAAGCACACAACCGTCATCTCCGGCTGCCGCACTCCGGATCGTTCTGAAGAAGGTCACGGCCGATAGTTGAAAGTATTGTATGTGCGTGTCACGTCTTTGCTTTGAGTTGCAAACTGTCCTATTACTACATTACAAACATAATTATATTATATTAAAAATAAAATGAAACGAAGTTGTACCCACAGTTGGCGTGGTGCAGAGCAGTTGCTAAGGATGCTTCCAGGTGCTGTCGCTGCTATTGGGAGCAATGTGTGGTGCACTGAAATAGCAGAAGCACTGCCATAGTTTTCAATACAAAGAAATAAAGCATTAAATATTAAAACAAAAATTGCTGTAAATTTCAAAGCCAAATAGAATTCCCACAGCACTGCCCTCTACAGGAGGATGTGCAGATCCATGACGCTACTTGTTACTTAGCAACATGCTCCTATCATATTTCTAAACATGAGTTCTAAAACTTGTGTAGTGTACTTAAATTGACGTAAAGTAAAGAATCGAGTCAGGGCGCTGATGACCTAGATGTTTAGCACTTAAATGACCAATCATTATCATCATCAAAGTAAAATAATAACTAATTGTATACCCATTAGATTTCTATCTGATTATGCTGAAGCGATAGCTCCTTACTTAACAGTCATATACAACCGCTCCCTCATAGAAGGATCTGTACCAAAAGATTGGAAAGTTGCACAGGTCACACCTATATTCAAGAAAGGCAGTAGGAGTAACCCCTAAACTACCGGCCTATTTCATTGACGTCAATTTGCAGCAGGGTTTTGGAACATATCCTGTATTCAAATATTATGAATTATCTCGAACAGAACGATCTATTGACCCAAGGTCAGCACGGATTTAGAAAATGTCGTCCATGCGAAACACAACTAACTCTTTATTCACACGAGGTGATGGGTGCTATCGACAAAGGTTCGCAAATCGATTCCGTATTTCTTGTTTTCCAGAAAGCTTTTGACACCGTACCTCACAAACGGCTTTTAATCAAATTGCGTGGTTATGGTACATCGCCTCAAATTTGTGATTGGATAGGGGACTTCTTGTCAGAGAGGACACAGTTCGTAGTAATCGATGGTAAGGCATCGACTAAAACACAGGTGATATCGGGCGTTCCACAGGGTAGTGTTATTGGTCCTCTGCTGTTCCTTATTTAAATAAACGATTTAGGGGAAAATCTAAGTAGCTCTCTTAGGTTGTTTGCAGATGACGCCGTCAATTACCGTCTAGTAAAATCATCTGAAGATCAAAACCAACTGCAGAACAATTTGAATGAGATATCAGTATGGTGTAAAAATTGGCAATTGACTCTAAATAATGAGAAGTGTGAAGTCGTCCACATGAGTACGAAAAGAAATCCGTTAAACATTGTTTACAACATAAATCAATCAAATGTGAAGGCCGTAAACTCCACAAAATACCAGGGAATTACTATTACTTCAGACCTAAACTGGAAAGAACACATAGATAATATCGTGGGAAAGGCGAACCAGAGACTGCGTTTTATTGGCAGAACCCTTAAAAGATGCAACAGAACTACTAAAGAAACTGCATACACTGCGCTTGTCCGTCCATTTTTGGAGTATTGCAGCCCAGTGTGGGATCCTTATCAGGTGGGTTTGACGGAGGACATCGAAAGAGTCCAAAGAAGGGCAGCTCGTTTCGTATTGTCACGATACAGGGGAGACAGCGTTACGGAAATGATACAGGATCTGGGATGGGAATCATTACAACAACGGCGCTTGTCGTTGCGGTGTGGGCTACTTGCGAACCTACAATCGCCAACATTCTCCTCCGAATGCGAAAATATATTGTTGACTCCCACTTACATAGGTAGAAATGATCATCAGAATAAAATACGAGAAATCAGAGTTCGAACAGAGATTCAGGTGTTCTTTCTTCCCGCGCGCTATTCGAGAATGGAATGGGAGATAAATAGTATAATTGTGGTTCGATGAATCCTCTGTCAGGCACTTAAATGTGATTTGCAGAGTATCCCATGTAGATGTAGATGAATAAGTTAGCTTGCGAGGCCTTCTAAAAGATTGTTTTTCTGTAACTGATATATACACAAGGCTGCTAGTTTCCTATTAACTTGGCATAGTTAACTGTATCATATCGACAGATATTTATAGGTACCTTTTCCTGTAAGTACTACTAACAAGGTAATGGAGAACAAAACCAGTTATGAAAGTCTTCGAACTATTTTACAGTATTATTAGGGTGTCTATTTCAAATTAAGTGTGTAAATAGTTTACTAAAACGATAATAAAAATCTTATTTATAAGCTAACTGATTGAAAATTGGTTGTCTGGAGTAAGTCGGTGCTGGTTCAAAAGCCACTTGCTGCATTATTAGTGCTGGTTAAAATAGCTTCTGCAACGACTCAGACAAATGTTGGACTGTTGCCTGCTTTCATGCGGTACGATCAACCCCAATTGAACCGCTCCGTCAGGAGAGTCAATATGGAGATTGATCAACTGCTTAGGGCGGACACTCTGTCGGACATCGGTTTGGTTCCTGTGGATGCTATTGATAGGTGGGATTTCACTAGACATGGCCTACATCTCAATAGGAAAGGGAAGGGGAAACTAGCTGGGTTGATAGCAAAGTCCTTAAGGGGGGACACTGCAATTCATGAAGGTACTTCTTTTTTAGGCTAAGATCAGTGTCCAGTGAGAAGCTCAGGCAGGCAGGTGCTAAAAATGTTGAAAAATCAAATATTTCTCAGAGAAGTAAAGTAAAAAATAATGTTAGCATTTTTCACCAGAATATTGGGGGACTAAAGAATAAAATAGATGAGCTTTTAGTTTGTTTAGATGCTATAGAAACTGATAATGTAATAGATATACTATGCCTGTCTGAGCATCACATTGTCACCGGTATGGAAAATGTGAATGTCAGTGGATATAAATTAGTCTCAAATGTAAGTAGAGATAATAAGAAAAGAGGAGGAGTTGCCATATATGCCAAAAGCTATCACAGTGTAAAAAATTTAGAAACATAAAAGTTTTGTGTAGAGCAGCATATTGAAGCATGTGCCTGCCAGCTTAAACTTAATGATGATTATCTTATAATTGTAACAGTATATAGGTCCCCTTCAGGGAACTTTCAGTTATTTCTGGAAAACTTGGATGCCTTGTTGTGCTATCTGTCAGATAGGGGGAAGCAAATTATTATTTGTGGTGATTTCAATGTAGATTCACTGAAAGAGTGTAATAGGAAGAAAGACTTGGAAGTCTTACTTGGCTCATTCAATCTGACATCCGTTATTGATTTTCCTACTCGGGTAGTAAAGGACAGCAGTACATTGATAGATAACTTTTTTATAGACCAAGATAAGTTTAACAACATAAATGCTTGTCCCATTGAGAATGGTCTTTCGGATCATGGTGCACAGCTAGTAACAGTATATGAAATAGCTCCGTTCAGTAATTCGAAACTGTCCACCAGAATAGTGCGCTCGATTAATGACTTAACAACTAAAAATTTCAAAGAAAGTCTACAGCAGTTAGACTGGGATGAGGTTTACAAGGAACCTGATGTTAATTTAAAATATAATTTATTTCACGATACATTTGTAAGGGTATTTGATAACTGTTTCCCCAAGAAATTAGTAAAATTTAATTCTAAGAAACCATGCAAAAAACCATGGCTTACTAAAGGTATAAAAATATCGTGTAACCGAAAAAGGGAACTATATCTGTCCGCAAGAAAGAGTAATAACCCAGAAACAATAAAATATTATAAAAGCTACTGTGCTACATTAAGAAAAGTTATTAAAAAATCAAGAAGCATGTGCATCATGTCTGAGATTAGCTCCTCTGATAATAAAATTAAAACAATTTGGAATATTATTAAAAGGGAGACAGGGCAACCAAGAGCAGAGGAAGAGGGTATTACCATCAAAACAAATGAAAACTTTATCAACAAAAAGTCAGAAGTTGAAAACATTTTTAATGATTACTTTTTAAATGTTGTGGAGAAAATAGGATCTAAATGTTCATTAGAACGAGCAAGGCAATTAATGGAAGAGGCCATACCCACAGAATTTGATACAATTGAAATTCCACCCACCTCACCTTCAGAAATTAGGAAAATAATAAACTCTCTCAAGAGTAAACGGTCATATGGAATTGATGGCATTTCCAGCAGGGTATTAAAAACTTGTTCCCAGGAGATAAGTAGAATTCTCAGTCATATTTGTAATAGCTCATTAAAGCAGGGTATTTTCCCAGATAGACTGAAATATGCTATCGTTAAACCTTTGCATAAAAAAGGGGATACATACGATGTCAACAACTACCGGCCCATCTCACTTCTGACAGCTTTATCAAAGATTTTTGAAAAAGTTATGTATTCTCGAATTGCTTCACATATTAGTATAAATAAAGTTCTAACAAAATGTCAGTTTGGTTTTCAAAAAAGCTTTTCAACTGAAAATGCTATATACACCTTCACTGATGAAATATTAAATGCTTTGAATAACCGGACATCACCAGTAGGGATTTTTTGTGATCTTTCAAAGGCGTTTGATTGTGTAAATCATGGGATTCTTCTAGATAAGCTTAAGTATTGTGGTATGAGTGGGACAGTGCACAAATGGTTTAAATCATACTTAACTGGAAGAGTGCAGAAAGTTGAAATAAGCAGTTCACATGATGTAGATGACACAATTAATTCTTCTAACTGGGGAGTTATTAAAAATGGGGTCCCACAAGGTTCGGTCTTGGGTCCTTTGCTGTTCTTAATATATATTAATGACTTGCCATTCTACATACATGAAGATGCTAAGCTAGTACTTTTTGCTGATGATACAAGTATAGCTATCACACCTGACAAACAGGAATTAACTGATGAAATTGTAAATGATATCTTCCAGAAAGTCATTAAGTGGTTCTCTACAAATGGACTCTCATTAAACTTTGATAAAACCCAGTATATACAGTTTCATACAGTAAATGGCATGACACCATTAATAAATTTAGACTTTGAACATAAATCTGTAGCTAAGGTAGAATATTCAAAATTTTTAGGTGTTTGCATTGACGAGGGACTGAATTGGAAGAAACATATTGAAGATCTCCTGAAACGTCTGAGTTCAACTACTTATGCTATCAGAGTCATTGCAAAATTTGGTGATATAAATCTCAGTAAATTAGCTTACTACGCCTATTTTCATTCACTGCTTTCATATGGGGTCATATTCTGGGGCAATTCAACATTGAGTAAAAAAGTATTCATTGCACAAAAGCGTGTAATCAGAATAATTGCTGGAGCCCACCCAAGAGCATCCTGAAGAGATTTATTTAGGGATCTAGAGATCTTCACTGTAGCTTCACAATATAAATATTCACCATGAAATTTGTTATTAACAATCCGACCCAATTCAAAAGTAATAGCAGTGTGCATAGCTACGACACTAGGAGAAAGGATGATATTCACTATTCAAGGTTAAATCTAACTTTGGCTCAAAAAGGGGTGAATTATGCTGCCACAAAAGTCTTTGGTCACTTACCAAGTAGCATAAAAAGTCTGACAGATAGCCAACTAGTATTTAAAAAGAAATTAAAGGAATTTCTGAATGGCAACTCCTTCTACAATGTAGATGAATTTTTAGATAAAACATAAAAAAATATACAAAAAAAAAAAAAATTTACAAAAAAAATTCTTAAAATATAGATTGTCAAGTATAGACATAATTTACTAAACTGACAACGTTCCACATCATTACGAAATGTCGTATACATGATCTAAGGAACAAGTATTAATCTAATCTAATCTAATGTCTAGGACTTATCTTAAAAGATGTGATAAGGAAAGACGATCGTACGTTTATAGCTGTTGTAGCTTTACACGGCACTTTTGACAATGTTAAATTCTGAAGTAAACAGAAGCAATATATAGAGTACGGAAAGTTATATAAAACATGTACAGAAACCAGACAACGGTTATAAGGGACGAAGGGTATGAAAGAAAACATTGGTTGCGAAGGGCGTAAGCCTTTTCCGCCATGCTGTTAAGTACTGAATAAAGTTTGCAACTTAGAAAAACCGAAGCCAAAACAAAACAAAACCAAAATGGGCAAAATTTGTCGAGTAAAAACAAAAAAAAAAAAAAAAAAAACAACATGCGGCAAAAACTTGCTAACCCTGGCCAACAAGACAGACAAAAAAGAAAAAAACAGCTGAAGGATGAGAGGCTTTAACACCTTAAGAAAAATTGCCAGTGTAGCCTTGTAGGGTAGTGGCAGGTGGACTATAAGTATTTCAAACAAGATAACATTTGAAGTTTCAGAACTGTAGCGCTACAGATGAAATGGGATGTAAAGTGACATATCTGGACTATAAGAAGGGACTGATTGGTACGACACATTATGAGGCATCTAGGAAGCGACAGTTTAGTACTGGAGGGAAGCGTGGTCTAAAAATCGCAGTGGGAGACCGAGAGAAGAATTTAGTGAGACGGTTTAAATTGACATGCGTCTCCGTCTTATTCCGAGACGATTGAGGAGCGGGGAGAGCTGCACCGAAGCAATCTCAGGACTATAGTTTACGACAACAACAACAACAACAATATCATCATTATAGTAAGAAATGACACACAGCGGTGGTAACTCAGTGCGACGTTATGCGTCACCGGCTTGGTCCGTTCCTCTGCATGGAGACGCCACCTACCTGCGGGCGGAGTTTCTATGCCAAGTAGAGCGGAGAGCAGCCTTTTTCTGCTTCCAAAGAAGCTTCTGCAGAAGAGCTGCTGTAGCCGTGATAGTCTAGTGGTTAGGACATTGCGTTGTGGCCGCAAGAACCCAGGTTCGAATCCTGGTCACGGCAAAATACCGCTCAATATTTTATTTTTTTTTTTTTTTTTACTTTAAATTTACATTTGTAAAAATGCGGTGAAAATATTAATTTTATTCAACGTTGACAGTGTTTATTCAGTGAGTGTTTTACTTCAATAAAATACAAGCCAGTCACCTCCAGACTCAATCGTGATGTATTAACGACACGATGCATTTCGTGCTCTGATGGGCCCAAGTCCAGATGCCAATTGTGCAATTTACATTTGTTTACAAGCAATTGTGCGCCTGGCATCACCCAAAAACAAAGGCAAATTTAGAATGAACGTTGCTATCTATCGTATTTGTTCTATATAGACTCAAAATTGCTTATAAACAAATGTAAATTGCTGAAGGGACACCTGAGGATGAGTCCCAAGGCTTCTAAATGTATTCATTTTACGACAGTCAAAAGGAGTCTCCCCAAATGGAATAATTGAAACCTGATGATTCAGCTTATCAACTTGAGCCTATACAGGTGTGATTCATACCCATTAGTACTCATTACGTTGTTAAAAATCAAAGTATATATTAGAGCTGTACTCGACGGAAATCGCTGATGAAAACGGTACAGAATACTCCAAAATCAATGTTTGCCAATTTTAAAGCTCCCTTCTCTTCGTCCTTCCACAGATTGTATGTAGTCCCCCCCCCCCCCCACACACACACACACAAACAAAGAAAAAATAAAATAAAATAATTTTAGGTGAATGCCGAGCCGTTCTCAAATTAATTTCGTCGGTCATCCTTACACAATTGACCTGTTGCTGTTTAACTAATTATCCATGAGATACTAAACATAGATGAACCAAACTAGTGCTAGTGCTCTGCAGATCAGTATCTACAGTACGGAAAAAGGACCCTACAGTTCGACACAGTTTTCGCAGCTCCTAGAAGAAACCATATGTACGTGAAGTCTGCTTCGCAGAAATGTCCGCAGGAGTGAGCACCACACACATAATTATGGTGATGACAGTCCAAAGTTTCATTCTCTGCTGATGCATTCGTTGCTCGAACACTTAATGGTAATCGCATAATGCCTCGATGGGTGTTGACAAAGGGCAGAGACATTACTTTGATAATTTGTGGCTAAATGGAATACTCCTCGTCGGGGGTTCCAATCCTCCCTCGGGCATGGATGTTTGTGTTGTCCTTAGTATAAGGTAGTTCAGAAGTAGTTTGTAAGTTTAGGGACTGATGATCCCGCATTTAAGTCCCATAATCTTAACACACATTTGAACTTTCTTTTTAATGAAGGTTGTTAAGATACCATATAGTACTGAACATATTTGTGTATGAGGATCAAATATAACTAGGCATGGCTGAAATTGTATGAAATAAATACGAACTCTTTGATCATATAATCTATCACTTTATGTAGCATATTGAAGGTTTTCCTAGAGAGCCTACGGCTTACACCATGCACACTTAAATTACGGAATACTGGGAGACATTTCGCTGGGAAAAACGAAATTTCTCTGACAGGAGGAAGCTATTTCACGTATTTTTGGTTTAATCGACTTACGACATTCCTATATTAAACTCAGAAAAAATTGTATTAGCTTATAAATTTAACATTATGCAATGTACACTGTGCACTCGCAGCGGAGTGGTGTTTATGGAGAAGCCTGAAAAACATGTGAAGAGGAGCAGCAGCGTTTCCAATAGTTGCAAAGGAAAAATATCTGGATGATTGACTGAGCTGGCCTCATAACATCGGTAACGTGGCTTTGCCATATAGTTACTGCTAACGGCTGAAAGCAAAGAGAAACTACATTCGTTACTTTTCTCGATGACAAGCAGCTCAAATGGTGGCGTCTTCTTCGATCAAATAATCCGGAGCTTAAAAGTATCTTTATCAAATCTCCGGACGGGGACTACGCAGGAAGAGGACGTCATCAAGAAAACTGAACGGGTATTCTACAGAACGTAACATGCAATGTTCTATCCCTTAATCGGGTTGGTAACACAGAAAATTTGAAAAGAGAAATGGGAGCGTTAAAGATAGACATGGTGGGAATTAGTGAAGTACGATGGGAGGGTTAGAAGTACAAAATCCGTTGAAGGTAATCAGGAATAAATATAATAATGAATCAGAAATTAGGGATGCAAGTAATTACTGTGTACAGCATACATAATTAATGCATTGTCGTAGGCAATATAGACACTAAGAAAACACCGACCACGACAGTACAGGGTTATATGCCAACTACGTCAATCGATCATGAGAAGTTTGAAAAAACGTATTATGAAATTAAAGAAGTTGTTCAGACATTTTAGGAGAGAAATATCTGAAAATCTGACTACGATGGGATACTGGAAATCGGTAGGAGAAAAATAAAGAGAAGGAAAAGTAGGCGATGAATAATTGTATACTGGGTATAAGGAATGAAAGAGAATGTCGTCAGGTAGAATTTTGCACAGAGCTTTATTTCACCATAACAAATAACCGAAATTGAGAATCGTGAAGGAAAATTTTATACACGAATGAGGCCAGGAGGCACTGGAAGGTTTCAGCTTGATTTAATAACGGTATGAGGAAATAGGTTTTAAACTGTAATATCGTTGGTAGGAATACACTCTGACTATAACTTATTGAAGTATAGATTAAAGTTAAGAAACTGAAAAATGGCAGAAATGTAAGGATGATTGACTGAAAAACAGGGAAAGTAATAAAGTAAAAGAAAAAGAATAAATAGTTTTGAGAAATTAAGTGGTGAAGGCTGCAGAGGATCATATAGGTGAAATGACAATGCCTAATCGAAATACTTGGGTAACACAGAAGGGACCAACAGACTACAGCAAGGACGTCACCATAAGAAATATACAGAAGGAAATCGCGTAAGAGTATAGAAAAAGGAAGGCGATAATTATGTAAATTATGATACTTTGTGACGAATCTGTGGATGAATACCTTTCGTTTAAAACAAAAATGAAGTAAATCGACCGGGTAGTTTTGTCTGGCCGACTGACTGAAGTTTTCTTTTAATATATAAGATTGGAGAAAAGAAGAAGAATCTAATACTTTCAATTCCAAAGAAAGTGCTGACAGATGAAAAAATTACAGAACTATCAGAGTAATAAGTCATAGCCACAAGATAATAAACCGAATTAATTACAAACAAAAGAAAAACTGGTAGAAGGCGACTTCGGGGAATATCATTTTGGATTTCGGACAAATGTAGGAACACTTGAGGCAATACTCACGATTTATCTTAGAAGACAGGTTAAAGAAAGGCAAACCTACATTTGTATGCTTTGGAGAAGTGGAGAAAGTTTTTGATAATTTTGATTGGATTACACTAAAAGTAATGAACTTACTTAGGATGAAATAAATGGAGCGAAAAGTTATATACATCCTGTACAAATACCAGATAGCAGTTGTAAAGAGTGGAAGGGCATCAACCGAAGGCAGTGGATGACAGTCAGCATGGTGTAACTAGCAAGGCGCTCGACTGTCACGGAGATGACCCGAGTTTAAATCCCACTTGGAATTTTTTTTAACCGGGCGTCGTTAGGACAATGCGTTGGTTAGGCCATTGCGTTGTGGCCGCAAGAACCCAGGTTCGAATCCTGGTCACAGCAATGGATATTATTTTAATGACACAGTTCACTTGCCCTTACATACTTAATTATTAATTTACATTGATAACGTATTACTATTGTTTTTGTTCAAACAGGTATTGCATTACTTGATTTCTAAAACGATTTGGACACCTTTTGTCACAAACAAAATGTGGCAATGAAATACCGTCTAAGCTATGCGAGAGGACGTGACTTCCCACCAAGAACCTTTGTCACTAACCTTGTGAAACAGATATTGTATTTACCCTTCCACGATAAAAGCGATGTATTCTGTACTGTTTCTGATCTGTACAAAATAGTCTGAGCAGATTTTCTGGACTGGAAAGCAGAAGTATATGGAGTGGTAAATTCAAACTGTAGATACATGTATGACTGTGGGAAATATACTGGCTATGGAGAAATTAAAGGGACCTGTGGTGAAAAGAGAAACAAGTAAACGAAGAGCTCAGATGGCAAGCCCTTGCTAAGCAAAGATGGGAAAGCTGACGGTGAAGTGAAAATATGAATCGATTGATACTAACATATCCAGGAGAAAAACAAATGCTACAGGCGTGAGACCATCAGACTTTCAACAGCATGTCATAATTCCAATTCCAAAGATACGGTGTACCGAGAAGCCTGTATATTAGTATTCTGTACGTTTAAAAGACCGTGGATGAAAAATACTAGCACGAATGGTTTACAGAATAATGAAACCACTAAAGGAGGCCGTTCTTGTGGAAAATAAATGTTGCTTTTGGAGGAATGTACAATTTGACGGGACCATTATCACGTCGCTAACTTAGCTTCTCTGCCCAATATGTGTTCTTCAATATACAGAAACAAACATTTGTAGATTTGAAAAAAATTAGAAAATGTCTACGGATACCAAACTAGATATGTACATTGCCATGAAAGAGAAACGTTAGTGCAGATTGGACTGTTATATCTCCAAAGTTGAAAACGAATTTGATAGAAGGGGAAGAATTCAATCTTTATGTCTTGTCGATAACACAGTAATTCTATCAGAAGCGGTAAGGAACCTTCAAGTGTATTTAAATGAAGTAATTGGTGAATAACAGCAGAATTAAGACAGGTAATAGGATGTAGTGTAATTAAACGAGCTAATGTTGAGGGAGTTAGATCAAGAAATGGTACACTAAAATCGATAGATAAATGTTGCTTTATTGGCAGTGAAATGAAAGGCAATAACAGAGGGAGAAAGGAGAAATTTGAAAAGAGTATTAACAGTGAATACAAGTCTTAGGTTGTGTTTCCTGATGGTATTTACAGTGCGGAAGTGAAACAAATGGACGGCACAAATATCCATGCCCGAGGGGAGATTCGAACCCCCGACCTAGTGGCCGTGCAGACCGTGACTGGAGCGCCTCAGTCCCCTCGGCCACCGCGGCCGGCGAAGTGAAACAAAGAAAAATCAATTCAGACAATAAGACAAGCTTCTGAAACGGGTCTCTCTAGAACAAATGCTATCTGATAGATGTGTTTGATATGAAGACGTACTTAATAGAATCGGGGGAAAAGGATGCATTACTTGAGTGATAGAAGGGATCGATTGGCAGGTCAAATCCAACACATGAATATGCAGAAGTGTGTGGTGTGAAATTTGTTGAGGTTGAATAGTAATTGACTACAAAACCATAATGATGGACTAATTTTATAAAGAAGAAAATAACAGTTTGCCCACAAACTTTGATTACTTGTGTAGTTTTTCATTCAGTGTTGCTGAGAGACCGTCAGCAATAGTAACAGACATGGAATGACCACTTTAAACAAAAAGGAACTGATTATCAATCTTTTTCGTAACTAACATAGAAAACTGTGTGGCTGTGGCTAAAATCCAGTCTCCTTACCACCAGCCAATAAGGCTGGTGGATGGAGTTACCCAATCATGGCGTTCCATCCGTCTGTATGAGTGATATTTGCTTTCTGTATCCTACCTCATTTTCCAACTCTGGTTTTCCCATCCATTTGAATCAGTGTACTGTGTCGACAATACTGCCTTCTTTGCCGTCAGCCCGTTAAAGGTATTCAGCAAACCTTCCATATAAAGAACATCTACAAATTAAAATTCTTTTTTAATCTTAAGATATTTGTGTTTTGCGGCACTATTTTTATTATTCGAATTGTGATCATTTCTCTTAGGGCAGACATCAGCATAAACCACTTCGTTCATTTTCATTCAATCAACCTGTACTTTCTAGGTGAAAAATCACACCAGGAAATATACCAAGAGAATGAAGACTACAAATTTACGAAGTTGGTTGTCTCCTTTTGAAACTACTAGTTACATCAAGAGCAAAACGTTTGGAACTTAGGTGTTCAAGAAACTTGGACTGTTCCATCCAGCTCATATTCTGTGAATGTTTGTATCGAAAAATTTCGGGACTTCTTCCACTTTCTTCAACTCCGATATGTGTGTGTTTTTTTTTTTTTTTTTTTTTTTTCCCCTTAGAAATATTGTCTCATTACCTAGTGCTAACGCTGTCTCTCCACAACAGTGCATTTTAACATATAATGTTTTATACATTGTATGTGATGTAAAGTCATTAACTTAAACGAGGATTAAGAGCGAACTCAAAATTCAACGTTACGCGATTCTATTCCTCATTATTTTTTCCCCCAGTTGCTGTGATTATATCGCCTTCTCAAAGTTCAAATGTTTGTTAAGCTAATGGGACTTAACTGCGGTATCATCAGTCCCTAAACTTACAAACTACCTTATACTAAAGACAACACAAAAATCCATGCCCGCTTCTCAAAGGAAACTACTGACCATTATAAACACAGGTCTAAAACGGACCGAAAATAATGTAGTCCAATTTGGTTTGGAGACAGCGGGATGAAAAAATAATAAAAGATTGAAATTACAGTCCCGAGTGAAGTGAGGATGGTGAAATGAAAACTGAGTGTTGTAACATTCCTGGCTATAACCGCTGCTATACGACATAAATTGAAACAAAGAGGCTCTGGAGTTGTTATTGGTGTTTTAAAACCCATGCAACACTATACACTGCCAAATCTGATCTGGTGTAGCAGCTGATGATGTATCCTGGGGTAGTCGTTTCCTGATCATTGACCATGCGCTTTCGATAGGTGACAGATCCGAAGAACAGGGAGGCCAAGGCTGCAATGCAATGCAAAGAGTGACATAATGTCTTGAGCGCTGCATGTGTCGTGTGGCCGAACAGTAGTATCCTGTTACATTACGAACGTCGCTTTTTTAAATTTATTATTATTATTATTTAATTCGCTTCAGAAAACCCAGTTATTAATACAATATTATCATGAGGTGTTGGACACACAACACGTGGGTTTTAAGAATAGAATAAAGAAACAGGAAGCATTTGAGAAAGTTTAGAGAGGGCGGGATAATTTCTGAAGCGGAAATTCTTTTAAATAATTAGAGTGTTTGCGAATGCGATACGACAAGAAATGAATAAAGAGGAAAAATGTAAAAGTCAGCTAAGTCCTGATGATGAAAGCGAAACAGGGGTATTTGAATCAGTGTAATATGAATCCTACACAGCAAAAGAAATAGGATAATATGGCAATGAAATAAACTAAATATTCTCCAAATAGAACTTATTGCTTTTATTGTACACGTATTTAATTTTTTCACTCACTTTTGAAATTTAAAGGTGTCTGAATTGCCATTCTACTTCCCATTCTGAGGAAACAAAGTAACCCGTAAATTCACTTCGCACAGCCTTGGCTGCTTACAACCAGTTACGTATGTTTACGGACTACATGTGTCATGGCACCGTTCTCATTGAGTTTGTAAATCTTCAGAATCAAATGTGCCAAGAGGGCCTCTCTTGTAGTGAAATTTGTCTCCATTTTTCTGGATTTACTGGATTTAGAAGAATTTTCGTTTGAAATAGTTGCAAACGTGTGCACGCAATGTTATTGGAAACATATTGGGTATTGTTGATGGAGTTATTAAAAAAATGTCGAGAGCGCAATTAAAACATTTTTTTTGCAATCTGGAGGGAGACTCTTCATGCTATTCGGCAATGTATTTACATTTGGAAGAATAATAAACATCCATGTCCGCTTCTCAAAGTAAACTACCTACCATTCTAAATGCAAGTCCAAGAAGAACCGAAAATAATATAGTCTAATTTGTTTGGGAGACATTGGGATATAAAAATACCAACAACACGTACAGAAATTACTTTACAGAGGGCAACTTCAAAGCTAAAGAAACCAATATACATCAGTACACCATACCCAGGTAAAATATCCAATATAGTGCAACAAATTTTGAGAAAGACTAACACTACTTTTGCGTTTCAGAACAGACTCGTGCTTAAATACAAACTCGTCACACATACCACAAAACCTTCAAAATTTCTTAAATCTGGAATTTATAAAATATCTTGTAATTAATGTAATAAGTATTATATAGGACAGACTGGCAGAACTTTCACTATAAGATACAAAGAACACACAAGAGAAAGTAAAAAGAACCCACATTTTATCAACATTTACAGTCCGAAAATCACACAGTAGACACCTTGGACAATACACTAGAAATTTTGCATACTATACAGAAGGGATACGAGATGAATATTCTTGCAGAAATGGAAGTATGCCTACATGCAATTAAGAACACAACTAATTTGTCAAACGATCAAACGGATTTCAGGAACAAAATTATTTCGATAATTTTACTCATTCTAGTGCATGACAACGGATAAACAATCCCACTGCCAATCATAGATAATAGTGCAATAACAAAATTACCATCAATGATTGTCCATAGAGACAATCTCATCGTTGATCTGACAAAAATATGCCAACAAAATTATCAAATATGAAAAAAACCCAATATATTTCGTCCAATTTCAAATAAAAGCTTTCCCTCAAATGCACAAAATCGACACCACACTCACAAAACGATCATATTATCTATCTCTTAACACTCATTGATATATATTCTCTGTGCAAATAATGTCAACATACTACATCTCTGTAGTGTAGTGCTGTCAAATAAATGTCAAAATCCGTAACTTGATAAAGATCTCGCATGACAACACAATATTATAAGTTACGTGAGATTATATATATGAGAGAGAGAGAGAGAGAGAGAGAGAGAGAGAGAAGAGAGAGAGAGAGAGAGAGAAATCACGTCACAATAATATCAAAATGTACAGCATAACAGAATGAGGTATGTATCATTTCTTTTCCCACTGTATAAAACAAATAGGCAGCATAGTACTAAATGTTATAACTTATGTATTGCAGGCCTAACACCTGAATATGACTTTTAAGTCGAAATAAGCTTACAGTGTAATACGAATTAAGAATACACAATGTTGAAATTATATAATTCTTATTATTAAAATTCGGAAGAATGTCTAAATAAATTATAAATATAATTATGGTAAGTCCAGATTGGAATTAACAATGTAGTAATAGGACAGTTTACAACTCCCCGCAAAGACGTGACGACGAGCTGCGAGAGGCATATACAACACTTTCAGCTATCGGCCGTGGCCTTCGTCAGAAATAGGAACCCACGCAATCACAACCGTCATCTCCGGCTGCCACACACCGAATCTTTCTAAAGAAGGTCATAGCCGATAGCTGAAAGTATTGTATGTGTGTGTCTTCTTTATATGCCTATTGCAGGTCGTCGTCACGTCTTTGCGGTCCTATTACTACATTACAAATATAATTACATTAAATTAAAAATAAAATGAAGTTGTACCCACAGTTGGCGTGGAGCGAAGCAGTTGGTACGGATGCCTCCAGGTTCTGTCTCTGCTATAGGAAGTAATGTGTAGTGCATTGAAATAGCAGAAGCACTGCCATAGTTTTTAATACAAAGAAATAAAGCATGGCATATTAGAACAAAAATTGCTGTAAATTTCAAAGCCAAATCGAATTCCCACAGCACTGCCCTCTACAAGAGGATCTGCAGATCCGTGACGCTACTGGTTACTTAGCAACAAGCTCATATCATATTTCTAAACTTGTTATATTAGTTATTTAGGAATATTATTTGCTACTTTACTGGATCCAAAGAGTAGTTCTAAGATTTATTTAGTCTACTTAAATTCGAGTCAAGGCGGTGATGACCTAGATGCTTACCGCCCCAAATGACTAATCATCATCAAAGTAAAAAACAACCAAACTTGCAGGCTTTCTAAAGGATTTTAGCTGTAACTGATATATACACAAGGCTTCTAGTTCCCTAGTAATTGTGACAATTGACAGATATTTCTGGGTGCCTTTTACTGAAAGTACTACTAACAAGGTAATGGAAAACAAAACCAGTTATGAAAGTCTTCGAACTATTTTACAGTATTATCAGGGTGTATTTCAAATTAAATGTGTAAATAGCTTACTAAAATGATGATAAAAATCTTATTTATAAGCCAACTGACTGAATATTGGTTGTCTGCAGTAAGTCAATGTTGGTTCAAAAGCCACATGCTGCATTATTAGTGAACGTCTGGGACGTATCTTAGAAGATGTCTAAAAGAAAGGTGAACGTACGTTTATAGCTGTTGTAGATTTACACAACGCTTTTGACCATGTTAAATTCTGAAGTAAGCAGAAGCAATATACAGAGTTCGGAAAGTTATATAAAACATGTACAGAAACCAGACAGCGGATCTAAGGGTCAATGGTATGAAAAGAAAGTATTGGTTGCGAAGGGCGTAACATTTTTCCACAATACTGTTCAGTACTGAATAAAGTTGGCAACTTTGAAAAAGCGAAGCCAAAACAAATGAATCGAAACAAAAATGGCAAAATTTGTCGAGTAAAAAACAAACACGTGCGCCAAAAACCAGCTAACCCTGGCCAACAATACAGAAAAAAAAACAGCTGAGAGATGAGAGGCATTAACACCGTAAGTAAAATATGCGAGTGTAGCCTTGTAGGGTAGTGCCACGTGGAATATAATTATTTCAAACAAGAATAGCATTTGAAGTGCCAGAACTGTAGCGCTACAGATGAATTGGGATGTAAAGTGACATATCTGGACTATAAGAAGGGACTGATTGGTACGACACATTATGAGGCATCTAGGAAGCGACAGTTTAGTACTGGAGGGAAGCGTAGCCTAAAAGTCGCAGAGGGAGACCGATAGAATAATTTAGTAAGAAGGTTTAAATTGACATGCGTTTCCGTCTTATTCCGAGAGGATTGAGGAGCGGGGAGAGCTGCACCGAAGCAATCTCAGGACTATAGATTACGACAACAACAACTGTCATCATTATAGTAAGAAATGTCACACAGTGGTGGTAGCTCAGTGCGACGTTCTGTCTGCCGGCCAGGTCCGTTCCTCTGCATGGAGACGCCACCTACCTGCAGGCGGAGTTTCTGTGCCAACTGGAGCGGAAAGCAAGGTTTTCTGCTTACAAAGGAGCATCTGCAGAAGAGCGAGAGTAGCCGTGATAGTCTAGTGGTTAGGACATTGCGTTGTGGCCGCAAGAACCCAGGTTCGAATCCTGGTCACGGCAAAATACCGCTGAATATTTTATTTTTATATTATTCAAAATGCGGTGAAAATATTAATTTTATTCATCGTTTACAGTGTTTATTCAGTGAGTGTTTTACTTTAGTAAAATACAAGCAAGTCACCTTCAGACAGAATCGTGATGAATTAACGACACGATGCATTTCGTGCTCTGATGGGCCCATATCCAGATGCAAATTGAGCACTTTACATTTGTTTACAAGCAATTGTGCGCCTGTCATCACCCAACAAGAAAGGTAAATTTGGAATGTACGTTTTTATCTTATGTATTTGTTCTTGACATACCCAAAATTGCTCATAAACAAATGTAAATTGCTGAAGAGACACCTGAGGATGAGTCCCGAGGCCTCGAAATGTATACATTTTACGACAGTCAAAAGGAGTCTGCCCAATGCAATAATTGAGAACTAATGATTCAGTTAATCAACTTGAGCCTCTACAGCTATGGTTCACACTCATTAATACTCATTAAGTTTTAAAAAATCGAAGTATATCTTACAGCTGTACTCGACGGAAATCGCTGGTGAAAACGGTACAGAATACTTCACAATCAATGTTGGCCAATTTTAATGCTCCCTTGTCTACGTCTTTCCCAGGTTGTATGTAGATCCCTCCAACAAAATAAATAAATAATAAATAAATAAAAGGAAACTAATTTTAGGTCCGTTCCGGCCGTCCTCAAACCTCGTCGATCATCATTACACAATTGACCTGTTGCTGTTTAATTATCCCTGAAATATTAAACATGGCTGATACAAATAAGTGCGTAGTGCTCTGCAGATTAGTATCTACAGTACGAAAACAGAACCTCAGAGTTCGACACTGTTTTCGCAGCTCCTAAAACATACATCATGTATGTCCGGGGGAGCGAGCACTACATACATAATTAAGGTGATGACAGTCCAATGTTCCATCCCATGAAGGCTTTCACGGCCGGCGTCTTCATCAGTAAACACTTCCGGGCTGAGTTACCGTGGTCGATCTATAAAACTTCCTCTCCCTGACGTTTCGTTCTCAACTACGGAGAAGATCTTCCGACGTTGACTCGACGACTGGCTGTTGGGGGCTGAGGCCACTCCTTATATAAGATCGTAGAGGGCGCCACCTTACGTCACGTGACGTCGATATGTGGCTATCTCCGGCTATCGCCGGTTATCTCGATTGCGAGCAATCGATTGTCACGTGATTGATGCACCGTCGATCGCCATATCTTGTCTAATTTCAATCTTTCTTCTTTACGATTAAAATTGTATTGATGTTTGTGGATTTCAATTGCCTCCCTGTACATACGTGTATAATAGTGTGACGTCCTCGCCAGCACACTTGTCTCACCAAATTTTAGTTCGTGATCTCCTTCCGTGAAAACATGATCCGCCACTGATGATGTGTCGATCTGTCCCAAGCGACAATTTCTTTTATGCTCAGTCAAACGTGTATTAATGCTTCTTTTTGTGGTTCCTATGTCAACTTTGCCACAACTACACAGAATTATATATACCCCTGGTGTGGCCAGGGGATAACGAGCATCTTTTGTTGATCTAAGGCATTCACTAATTTTCTTAGTAGGACTGAAAATAGTCTCCACCCGAAACTTGGCCAGTACTTTTCCAATGCGATCCGTGATGTTATGAATGAACAGAAGAAATACTTTTCCAGCTGATGGTTGTTGCTGTCTTCTGTTTTTGTGCATTTTACTACTTGGGTGAAGTACTCGGTTAATCTCGTTGCCGGCCGTAGTGGCCGAGGGGACTGAAGCGCTCCAGTCACGGTCTGCACGGCCACTACGGTCGGGGGTTTGAATCCCCCCTCGGGCATGGATATTTGTGCCGTCCTTAGTGTTAGCTAGTTCATAAGCAGTTTGTAAGTTTAGGGACTGATGACCCTGTAGTTAAGTCCCATAAGCTATACAAACATTTGAACATTTAATCTCGTTATTTGTATAACCATTTTTCGCTAAGGCCTATCGCAAGTGGTTTAGTTCTTTCTGTAAGTAGCCTGGTTCACAAATGTTATTGGCCCTATCCACTAGTGTTTTTATGACCCCCCTCATAAAAACACTAGTGGATAGGGCCAATTACATTTGTGATCCAGGCTACTTACAGGACGAACTAAACCACTTGCGATAGGCCTTTGCGAAAAATCGTTATACAAATAACGAGATTACCCGAGTATTTCACCCAAGTAGTAAAACTCACAAAAACAACAACAATCATCAGCTAGAAAAGTATTTCTTCCGTTCATTCATAACATCACGGATCGGATTGGAAAAGTACTGGCCAAGTTTCGGGTGGAGACTATTTTCAGACCTACTAAGAAAATTAGTGAAAGCTTTAGATCAACAAAAGATGCTCGTTATCCCCTGGCCACACCAGGGGTATACAAAATTCCGTGTAGTTGTGGCAAAGTTGACATAGGAACCACAAAAAGAAGCATTAATACACGTTTGACTGAGCATAAAAGAAATTGTCGCTTGGGACAGGTCGACACATCAGCAGTGGCGGAACACGTTTTCACGGAAGGAGATCACGAGATAAAATTTGGTGAGACAAGTGTGCTGGCGAGGACGTCACACTATTATACACGTATGTACAGGGAGGCAATTGAAATCCACAAACATCAATACAATTTTAATCGTAAAGAAGAAAGATTGAAATTAGACAAGATATGGCGATCGACGGTGCATCAATCACGTGACAATCGATTGCTCGCAATCGAGATAACCGGCGATAGCCAGAGATAGCCAAACATCGACGTCACGTGACGTAAGGTGGCGCCCTCTACGTAGGGTTGCCAGATTGAACTCGAGGCAGGCCCGGAGACCAGACGTACCCCCTTCCCCCTTGGCCAATGACTCACCCCGCCCCCCCCCCCCCACCCCACCCCAACCCAACCAGGATTGTCGTCTTCTGCAGAAAATTGTTTCGGCAAGAAATTAAGAAGCGACTGATTCTTCTTTTGTGTGGTAATATTCGCTTTGTGTCTCTCTGATTGTAAATGTTTATTCATAGCTTTCACTCCGTCGTACTTAACAGTAAATGAGATATTGCATATTCTGCTCTTACACATACACTCATCAGTATCGACTTTTTGTAGCCACTCTTTATAATTTTCTTCCTGCAACCATTCTTCACGGAACGAACTTAGATATCGTCTCTTCATTTCACTGTTATTACTCACTAATCTGAGTTAATGTAAGCTTGTCTGATCACACACAATCCGAGTATTCCAAAAATTTCCAGTAAACTGATAAACAATGAACGAACGAACACAAATAATAGACGTCACCAGTTGACACGTTGCCGCAACAGTGTTTGCTTAATAATGCGCTAGCCGATTACTACCGACGCAACAATGAAAAGTTTTCAAGGGAAGAATAGAAAAGTAGCGTTTTGTTGCAATAAGAAATTGACATTTATATAAAGTTATTCATAATTACTAGAGAGGAGCCGGCCGAGAATGACCTATCGCACTGAGGCGTCTTGCGACAGTGCGCGAGGCTGCTCCCGCCAGAGGTTCGAATCCCTTCATAGGGCATGGATGTTGTGTTCGTCCTTAGTTTAAGTTACGTTAAGTTCGATATAGATCGTCGCTACATGAGCATACTACTTAAAAAGCATCGTAAAAAAAATAAAAAATAAAAAATAAAAAGAAAGAAAAAAAGCTAAGAAGAAGGTTACATTCAAGCCCGGAGATGAGAGTCATTGGCCCGTAGACCCGGAGAATTAATTCCAAACCTGGGCACTCCGGGCGGCGCCCGGAGATCTCGCAACCCTACCTCTACTATCTTATATAAGGAGTGGCCTCAGGCCCCAACAGCCAGTCATCGACTCAACCTCGGAAGATCTTCTCCGTAGTTGTGAACGAAACGTCAGGGAGAGGAAGTTTTATAGATCGAACCCGGTAACTCAGCCCGGAAGTGTTTACTGATGGAGTCCAATGTTTCATTCACCGCTGATGCATACGTTGCTCGAGCACTTAATGGGAATCGCATAATGCCTCGAAGGGTGTGGACAATGGGCACATACTTTGGTAGTATGTGGCTAAATGGAGATCTTCTCCGTCGGGGGTTCGAATCCTCCCTCGGGCATGGATGTATTGTCTTTTGTATAAGGTAGTTTATAAGTTTAGGGACTGATAGCCCCGCCGTTGAGTCCCATAAGCTTAACAAACATTTGAACAATTTTTTAAATGGTAATTGTGAATGCGACAATATTGTTAAAATACCATATAGTACTGAACATATTTGTCCACGAGAATCAAATATTACTGTGCATGTATGAAACTTTATGCAGTAAATATGGACTCTTTGATCACATAATCTATCAGTTTATGTAGCATATTGAAGGTTTTTCTAGAGAGCCTACGCCTTACACTATGCACACTTACATTACGGAATACTTCATGCTGCAGTGGAGTGGCCGAGCGTTCTAAAGCGTCTAGCTGCGTAGCGCGCGGTTGCTCGCCGTGGAGGTTCGAGTCCTCCCTGGGGCATGGCTGTGTGTATTGTTTAGGTTAGTTTACCTAGGTTTAAGTAGTTTGTAAGCTACGGACTGATGACCACGCAGTTTGGTCCGATATATCTACAAATATTTGAACAATACCTTCAATTGAGAAATTCCGCTCGGGAAAAAAAGAAATTTCTCTGACAGGAGGAAGCTATTTCATATATTTTTCGTTTAACTGACTACAGACATTACCTTATTAAGCTCAGAAAAAATTATATTAACTTATAAATTTATCATTATGCAGTGCACACTGTATTACTGAACATGTAACACTACCATGAACCACAGAAACGGCCGAGTTGGTTTTGTAAGTCAACAATACAGATACGTGCACTCGCAGAGGAGTGGTGTTTGTGGAGAAGCCTCAAAAACGTGTGGTTACTGAAGAGGGGCAGTAGTGTTTTCAATAGTTACAGGGAAGACTGTCTGGCCTGTAACATCGGCTAACGTGGCTTTGCCATATAGTTACTACTAACGACTGAAAGCAAATGGAATTTACAGTAGTTACGTTTCTCGATGACAGGCAGTTCAAATGTATGAATATATGGTGGCGTCTTCTTGGATAAAATAATCCGGAGGTTAAAAGTATCCTAATCAGATCTCCGGACGGGGACTACGCAGGAGGATGACGTCATCAAGAAAACAGAACAGGAATTCTACAGATCGTAGCGTGATGTTCTGTCCATTAATCGGGTTGGTAAGATAGAAAATTTGAAAAGAGAAATGGGAGCGTTAAAGATAGACATTAGCGAAGTAGGATGGGAGGATTAACAGGATTTCTGGTCATGTGAGTACGGGGTTAGAAGTAGAAAATCCGTTGGAGGTAATCAGGAACAGATCTCATAATGAATCATAAATTAGGTATGCGAGTAATTACTATGTACAGCATACATAATGAATGCATTATCGTAGCCAATAAAGACACTAAGAAAACACCAACTACGTCAGTCGATGATGAGAAGTATGAAAAACGTATTATGAAATGAAAGATGTTGTTCAGACATTTTAGGAGAGGAAAATATGGCTAAGATGGGGTACTGCAAATCGGTAGTAGAAAAATAAAGAGAAGGAAAAGTTGGAGGTGAAGAATTATATATTGGAGATAAGGAATGAAAGAGAAAGTTGCCAGGTAGAATTTTACACAGAGCATTATTTCACCATAACAAATAACCCAAATTAAGAATCGTGAGCCGGCCGCGGGGACTGAGGCGCTCCAGTCACGGTCTGCGCGGCTACTACGGTCGGGGTTTCGAATCCCCCCCTCGGGCATGGATATTTGTGCCGTCCTTAGTATAAGGTAGTTGATAAGTAGTTTGTAAGTTTAGGGACTGATAACCCCGTAGTTAAGTCCCATAAACTTAACAAACATTTGAACATTTTGAAGAATCGTGAAAGAAAATCGTATACATGAATGAGGACAGGAGGCACTGGAAGGTTTGAGTTTGATTTAATAAAGGTTTTCAACTGTAATATCGTTGGTAGAAATACCCTCTAACTTATTGAATATGAACTATAGATTAAAGAATCTGCAAAATGGTAGAAATGTAAGGATGATTGGCTGAAAAACAGCGAAAGTAATAAAGTAAAAGAAAAAGAATGGATATTTTTGAGAAATTAAGTAATGAAGGCTGCAGAGGATCATATAGGTGAATGCAATGCCTAATCGAAATACTTGGGTAACATAGAACATACTGAACTTAATTGATGAAAGGAAAGAATATAAAAATACAGCTAGTAAACCAGGCAAAAGGAAGTATATATAACTAAAAATGAGGTTGAGATGTAGATTGGCTAAGCAGGAGTGCCTAGTGGAAAAATACTAGTGTGTAGATGAATGTATAACTAGAGGGAAAATAGGTTGGGATCATGTACAGGAAAATAAGAGATGACTAGAGGACCCGAGCGAATACTTCGCACCGTTAGTGGAGAGACCAAAAAGTTGGGAAAAATGGAAGTAAAGCTGTTTGTTCACGGTTAGCTTTCTTCAGAATCAATCTTTTTAAAAGCGCAAAGGAAAGAGTTTGATCCACTGACTGATGTTAGGTCAAAAAGAACTGAGTACCTTAATTAGAACCGAAGATATCGAAAAACAAATCCATTAAAATATTCAATGCAAGGAAGGAAGGATACCGCGTTTGAATAATTATAAAAGATAGAGAGATTTATGTTAATTTTGATACTTGATGACAAATCCGCGAAAGAATACCTTGCGTTGAAAGCAAAAATGAAGGAAATCGGTAGGATAGAACGGCCTGAACAACTGATAACAGTAAGGACATCCCCATGAGAAATATACAGAAGGAAATCGCATTGGAGTATAAAAAAAGGAAGGCGAGAGTTATAAAAATTATGATACTGCATGAAAAATCTGTGGATGAATACCTTCGATTAAAAGAAAAATGAAGGAAATCGGCCGGGTAGTTTGGTCTGGCCGACTGACTTTAGTTTTCGTATATTGTTTTAATATATATTGTTTTACATATAAAATTGGAGAAAAAATAGCAGCTGCATTATATCAAGAGTTAAGATGGGAAATGGTAACAGGCAAGGGTGGAAAAGCTGAAAGGGGGAAAGCATACATCGAAGTTTTATACAGGGGAAATGAAGGCAGTCCTAGAAAGGGAAGAGGAAATAGATGAAGATAAGATAGGAAATACGATACTGAGACAATGATCTGAGAGTTCTCAGAAAGATTTGAGTCTAAAGAATGCCTCTAGAGTAGACGGTATTGCCTCTAAACTTCCGATAGCTTTGGGAAAGACAGAAATGACGTAACTCTTCTATCTGGTGTGCACGATGTAACTTATGAGACAAGGCAAATGCCATCAGACTTGAAGAAGAACCTAATAATTTCAATTCCAAAGAAAGTGTTGACAGGTGAGAAAATTACAGAACTATCAGAGTAATGAGTCAGCCACAAAATATAAACCGAATTAATTACAGACGAATGAAAAACTGGTAGAAGGCGACTTCGAAGAATATCAGTTTGGAGTTTGGAGATATGTAGGAACACTTAAGGCAATACTCACGACTTGTTTTGGAAGACAGGTTAACGAAAGGCCAAACTACGTTTGTATCCTTTGGAGATGTGGAGAAAGTTTTTGATAATTTTAATTGGAATACACTAAAAATACTGAAAGTACCTAGGATAAAATAAACGGAGCGAAAAGTTATATACATCCTGTACAAATACCAGATAACATATTGGAAGGGCATGAAACGGAGGCAGTGGTTGAGAGACAGTAAAACAAGATTGTAGTCATTGCCCAATGTTGTTCAATCTGTACAGTGAACAAGCTGTGAAGAAAGGACTTCGGAAATGGATTTAAAACATGAGGATGAAGAAATAAAAATTTTGCTGTTCGCCGATGACATTTTAATTCTATCAGCAACGGACCTAGAAGAGCCGACTAACGCAATAGACAGAGTCTTGAGAGGTGGGTATAATATGACCATCAACAAGAGCAAAACAGGTGCAATGGATTTTAGTTTAAGAAAATCAAACAGCGCTGGAGGAATTGGATTGCCGCGCGGGTATGGCCGAGCTGTTCTTTACAAACATTTGAACATTTCTTAGGTTAGTTTAACTTAGTTTAAGTAGTTTCTAGGCCTAGGCAAGGATGACCACAAAAGTTTGGTCCCATATATTAACAGATATTTGAACATTGATTCTGGAATTGGATTAGGAAAAGAGGCGGCAATATATGATGTAGATGGTTTTGGCATCTGGAAAAGGCAAATGAAGGAAGGATAGTGTTTAACGCCCTGTCGACAGCGTAGTTATTCGAATCGGATAGCATTTGGGTAAGAAAATGTCTCTGAAAACCTAAGTAGAGAAGATATAAAATGCAGAACGGCAATGGGAAGAAAAGTATTTCTGAAGACGCTAAATTTGCTGATATCAAATATTGTGTGTCGGGATGTCTTTCTGAAGGCATTCGCCCGGAGTGTAGTTTTGTACGGTGTTGAAACATGGAATGAAAATTAGTTCAGACAAAAACGGTAGATGCTTCCGAAATTTGGGGCTGCTGGTGAATGCTGAAGTTTGGATAGGTTTATAGCGTAACTAATGAGGAGGTACTGTAAAAAACGGGTAGGAGAGAAATTTCTGCCATATCGTAACTAAAAGACGGGATCGATTGGTACGACACGTTCTGAGACATCAAGAAAGAACGTGGGTAAAAATCACAGAAGGAAACCGAGAGATGAATACAGTAAGCAGGCTGAAAGTGAGAAATCTCTTACGCAGTGATGAGGATGCTTGAGCAGCATAGGTTAGGGTGTAGAGCAACATTAGATTAATGTTTTGAACGGAGGCCACAACGACGACAACATAACACTGTTTTAACAGCAAATGTTAAAATTTTGCAACGTTTTGTGATTAACATTGATCAAAATTGCAGAAAATGTGATTCAAATTTTCTTGTCACTGGAGGAAGAGAAAGCTGAATCGGCGTGCCGGCGTTAGCGAATGACGTCAGCAATCTGCGGCAGCTGAGAGGACAAGGAAGTACACCCACGCCGCAGACACCAGCCGTGATAGTCTAGTGGTTAGGACATTGCGTTGTGGCCGTAGGTTCGAATCCTGGTCACGGCAAAAGTAATTATTTTAATGAACATGGCGCGCGTCGTTAACTAATTTACTGTTACACTATATTTGTTATCGAATATTTATTGATTTCGTTCAAATTACTCAATTTCTAAAATGATTTTGAACCGATTCTCACAACCGGTTTCTAATCGAAATGAAAAATCGTCTAATCTGGGCGATATTGCGTGACTTGGTCAGGAAGGCCCCAGACCCTACTAACCGAAGTATCTGACGTTTCACAATGAATAGTCACAGTTTTTTGTTACTATTATTGACCTATATATAGTAATCAGGAAACAGTCTGAGCAGCTTTCCGCGATTATCCACAACAAAGCTGCCAGAAATGCAAAATTGCTAAGGACGAATAGCTAGGACGAGGCGTCATGCATAACACTTTCAACTGGCACGGGAGACCTGATTGGTTGTTGGTAGGGGCCAATTAGATGCTGCATATTTCTTAAGAGGAGATACGTGTGCTACGCGCCCTCACGTACTAAAAAAAGATCTTGTTTAACTTAAAAAAAGTGATCTGTAGCGTAGCCTTAAGAAGGTTAGGTATAGGTCAAACAAGACTTTTTTTTCCAGTACGTGAGGGCCAGTAGCGTCCGAATCTCCTACCAACAGCTAATCAGGTATCCTAGTGCCAGTTGAAACTGCTATGCATAACGCCTCGTACAGCTCTATGCAGAACCGTAAAAACAGACATGAATATGGGGAAATATCGGCTAGAGTAAAATTAGAGAGAGCTCTGGAGAAGTGAGAAACAGCTGTACGAATATTAAGAACCCAGATGACAAGCAATTACTAAGGAAAGAATGGAAGGTTGTTCGGCACTATAAGATATAAACTGGCTACACGGACAAAGCCACGATAGACACAGAAGAGATAGGAGAAAGACACTCAGACTTTAAGAAGCATGCAGTAATTCCAGAGACAAAGTAACCACGTACACGCAGATTAGAGTGTTGCCCATCCATCAGCTTAAAAATCCTTCAATGGACAATAGTTTACGATGTTAGATCCAATGAGAAAAGCCTTTCGGTGAGAAAATCAGTTTCGATTTTGCAGGAATGTACGAATTCACGTATAACAGCCACTATGGCACATTAGAATCTGGGATGGTTAATCGACGTTTATGGTCTCTATATCGCATTTTAGATCAAAAATTACTAACGTATTTCTTGTCCCAAATACTTGAAAAAGCGAGGTTCTGGTCTCCAACAATTATGTCTAAAATTTTGTGCCGTTCGGTTGAACGGTTCGACCTAAAAAATGGGAACACGTTACAGCGAGACAGACAAATCGCCGTTATTTTTGCAAATATCTCTGCACCGATGCAAGATATGAAAAAAAAAAAAAAAAAAAAAAAAAAAAAAAAAAAAAAAAAAAAAAAAAAACCATAATAGAGGGAAGAGGGAAGTTGAATAGAATTGTTCGCTCTACTAATTAGGTTATTCAATTTTCGTGTCAGATGAACGGTTCGTCTGCAATTACAATTATATTACAAACTGCTTGTAAGCAGGGTATTTTCTCTGATAAACTGAAATATGCTATCTTTAAACCATCGCATAAAAAAGGGAATACATCTGATGCTAATAACTATCGCTCCATCTCACTTCTGACAGTTTTAATCAAAATCTTTGAAAAAGTAGTGTATTCTCAAAGTAGTTTCACATATAAGTAAAAATAAAGTTCTAACAAAATGCCAGTTTGTTTTTCAGAAAGGCTTTTCAACAGAAAATGCTATATATACTCTCACTGATGAAATACTAAATACTCTGAATAACTGGACATCACCTGTTAAGATTTTTTGTGATCTCTCAAAGGCTATTGACTGTGTAAATAATGGAATTCTTCTACGTAAGCTTAAATATATATTATGGTATGAGAGGGACAGTGTACAAATGGTTTAAATCATACTTATCTGGAAGAGTGCAGGAAGTTTAATTAAGCAGTTCACATAATATACAAAAAAATCTAATTCTCTAACTGGGGACCTATCAAAAATGGGACCCACAAGGTTCGACATTGGGTCCTTTGCTATTCTTAATATATTAATGATTTGCCATTCTGTATTCACGAAGATGCTAAGCTAGTTCTTTTCTGATGTTACAAGTGTAGCTATCACGCCTGACAAACAGGAATTGACTGATGAAAATTACTAAGTGTTTCTCTACAAATGGATTTCAGTAACTTTTATAAAACTCAGTATTTACAGTTTCAGAGAGTAAATTACATGACACCATTAATAAATATAGATTTTTAACAGCTGAGGTAGAATATTCAAAATTTTTAGGTGTTTGCATTGATGAGGGATTGAACTGGAAGAACAATATTGAAGATCTGATGAAGCGTTTGATTTCAGCTACTTATGCTATCAGAGTCATTGGAAAATTTGGTGATATACATCTCAGTAAATTAGCTTACTATGCCTATTTTCATTTACTGTATTCATATGGGATCATATTCTGTGGCAATTCAACATTGAGTAAAAAAGTATCCAATGCAAAAAAGCGTGTACTCAGTGTAATTGCTGGAGCCGACCTAAGATCATTCTGTAGACATTTATTTAAGGATGTAGGGATCTTCACTGTAGCTTCACACTATATATATTCACTTGTGAAATTTGTTATTAACAATCCGGCCCAATTAAAAACTGACAATGTGCATAGTTACAACACTAGGAGAAGGGGTGATATTCACTATTCAAGATTAAATCTAACTCGGGCACAGAAGGGGTGAATTATAGTGCCACAGAAGTCTTCGCTCACTTACCAAGTAGCGTCAAAAGTCTGACCGATTGCCAACTGCTATATAAAAAGATACTAAATTTCTGAATGGGAACTCCTTCTACAAACTTCGTGAATTCTTAGATAAAACTCAGAAATTTCTCTAAAACAATACATAGAAAAGAAAAAGATAAAAAATCTGCAAAATATTGAATGTCATACATAGACAACATTTTTTAAACGAAACGTTCAATATCACTGCGAAATTTCATATTTAAGATCTATGGAACAGGTATTAATCTAATATAATCTAGAATCGAAAACTAGTTGTGGCAGTACTTGACTAAAACAATGGATTGGCTGGAATGACAAATAAGCTTGCATTAATTTACTGGAGAGAAGAGTGTGGGAGTAAAATTTGACGAGAGTGAACAAGAACTGAATACAGGATGCCAGCTCAAGTGGTTGTAGGTTGGCAAAGATATCGATTAACACCACACACATATTAAGAAATACAAAATAAAAAGATTGAAAGTAGAAAATTACGGCATTGTAGCAAAAATGCATCTTTATACTTCTAATTTATTCAGACTTGTGTGAAACTAAGCACTGAAAGACTATGAAAATGAAAAGAGCGACTGAAAAAGGGAGCTCCTCCTTAAAATATTAATGTTCTTCTGTGACGCAGATTCGAACTTGCTTCGTTGTGGTTACAACACAGTGTCCTAACCGTTGGACAGTAGCGGATGGTGCTGGGACCTAGCCAGTCCAGTTCCTTCCACCCATTTGCAAGAGTTCCCAAAATCTGTCCCCACAGCCATGCACAGCAGGTGTTTTCCAGCTATCTGCTGCAGTATATCTACAATACTGCCTTCATTGACATCTAAACAAACTATGAAACTACGCAACACTACACACTACTTGTTGAGTGAATGTCTAAATAGGTTTCTGAGCCAAGAAAACATTCTAGAAAGCAAGTCGTGGTCCAGTAAATGGTAATGCACAAGAACTTGAAGGAAATTTCATCACATAGGAAAAAAATAGACAACAAAGATTGTGAGCAACATTGATCAGAAGAAGATGTATAAAAAAATAATTTCTCAGAATGTATAGTCGCTGTTTACTTCATGCGAGAATTTGCTTTTGTATTGTTCACAGATATGAAGTTTTCTTCTCGACTAAGTAGCAATTATGATTATTATGGCAGGACATGGCAATTGTGGTTTGAGCAGGACATTGTCATAATTAACCAGACCACATCGTTCCCATGTACAAGTAAAAGATACCTTTTCATACCTCCTAGTGCTGGTTAAATTTTACCAAATATTCCAGCGGCTTCCTATGATAATGTTGGCAACAGATGCTGAATAGTAAGATTGCGATGAGTCTTCGTTTTAGTCAATCGCTTGACAACGCTGATGTTTTCTCATGGAATCTTCGCTTACGAGGGCAATTATTTTTACTGAGCGGATGAGAGTACATACAAGAACCTGTCAACCATAAAGCAGGAACAGCATTATTTGTTTACTTCATTGTCTGTACGATTCACTAACCGAGTTGTTTTATGTGGTTCGAACAAATGGGAAAAGATTTTCTGTGGTGTTGTTGATGTTGCCAACATAATCACGCGAGGCCGCCATGATACGTAAAATTTTACCCCCAGTGACCATTGTAAACACAATTGGTCCATTTTCGACCACAGGCAATACTAGTATTAATAATTATTGTATTTGTCCATCTATTGCAACTAAAAGAAACCAATAATTTTGTTTGCCATACGTGTGTCGCCTTTATTATATGCAACTCATCATCAGTGGCAATATTTGTAGTCATCACGATTTGCAAATTTTCAGACACTGAACGTTCCTTTGTTAAATA
This sequence comes from Locusta migratoria, assembly GCA_026315105.1. Classification (NCBI taxonomy): domain Eukaryota; kingdom Metazoa; phylum Arthropoda; class Insecta; order Orthoptera; family Acrididae; genus Locusta; species Locusta migratoria. The sequence goes on from CM048745.1 coordinate 109,395,503, forward strand.
AGGATTAAAATGAAAGGCTTGTTTTTATTTCAGGACGACTCCTTTGCATTCATTCCTTGCAGTACCTGGTAACATTTTGAGACCACACAGATGTGATAATTCAGTCTGGTGTCCCTTGCCTGGTCCGTTCCTCTGGGTTCAGGGCGCCACTTACGTGACCGGCGTTTCTGCGCCAACTGGAGCGGAAAGCAACGTCTACTGCTTCCAGAGGAACTTCAGTGGCAGAGCGTCAGTAGCCATGATAGTCTCGTGGTTTGGACATTGCGTTGTGGCCGCAAGAACCCAGGTTCGAATCCTGGTCACGACAAGTTTGTGCTCCATTTTTTTTTTTTTTAACTTTAGCAGAATTACGCATATAGTCAAAAAGTCCCAGCCAACTACAATACATGAAATCCTTAGGTCAATTTATTAACGTTTACAACTATGATTCAATCATCTGCGATACTTTTTACGCATTCCAGATGTGATAAAACTGCATTTCCCCGTTATGTCGGCCGACAGCCGCTGACACAAAGGAACAGAATTCTCGTAAATAATGGTACGCCGTGAGTGTGACACGATCAGCTACACTGTAAAGACTTTGATGGCAATATTGGATTATTTACAACCGCCCAAATTCCCCATTTCGCTCTCCATGCGAAAAAACCTCCATTTTGCAATTACGACTTTGCAATCAGTTTTGCAACAGGTGAATTTTAAATCTTTCTCTGCGTTTTGCTTCAGATTTCAGGTCCATCCCCTCAAATCAGTACCCATGAATGAAATATACTAACTGATTTCCTCGGTCATCATTATACAAATGAGCTATTTCTCAGGCTCTGACTCATTGTCCACGAGATATTAAACTGGGATGAAGTACAGAGATCTGGAATCCTCAGAATACGTCCTCTACCGTTTAGTATCTACAGTCAAACACAGGAGTTAATGTTCGGAAATAATTTTGTATTCGTTATGATGTGGTAAATTTTTTAAACAGAACCAAATTTAGTGAACCGGAAAGGTAATGATTTGTCAGTTGTGAATTTTTATAGATGACAAAAACATAGTGATAAACATCAACAAAAACTTAGTATTAGAAAGTGTTGTTCTGATCAGGTCAATTTCCCGTCAGTCAATTTCTAAAATTATTTGAATATCGTTTGTCATAAATGACTGCTAATCAAAATGTATGCCAATTAAAAAGTCATCTTAGGTATCCGATAAGACGTGGATTTTCGTCAGACGTTTTCAGTATTTAATAATGAAAAGTCCAGGTTGAAATTAACTATATAGTAAAAAGGACAGTTCTTAAACTCCCCACAAAGACGTGACGACGAGCTTGCGACAATGGCGTAAAAAAGACACACGCATACAACACTTCAGCTATCGGCAATGGCCTTCATCAGAAAATTGAATATTCACACAATCGCAAAGGCACAAAACAGCAACAAAACCGTCATCTCTAGTTGCCGCAGTCGTGCGTGATAGCTGAAGTGTTGTATGTGTGTGTCTTTTTTATGTGCCTGTCGCAGCTCATGGTTACGTCTTTGGATGAATTGTAAACTGTCCTTATTACTATATAGCTAATTTCAACCTGGACTTTCCATTATTAAATACTGAAATCGTCTCACGAGAATCGTCGTCTTATTGCATACCTTAGATGAATAATTGATCTCAGTATTTACTAATCTGTTTAACTCTTTCAGACCTAGCGTCCAATATTTTGGAAACCAAATTTTTACTAATTTTTGGACACTATACGACTTCTCTTTGTTTTGAGAACCAGTAACCTGCTTACTGGACATTTGTCGCTTTTAGTTTCGTGTTTCTTGCTGCCATCTTTCACCAGAGTAGTATACTACAATGAAAAACGTTGAAGATGGCGGAGCCATCGCGAAGTGCTTCAGACAGTATATCAGTAGTTGAAATTACTTTATGCATTAATTTCTGAATTTTTCACAAATTCCACTTTGACATATAAGTTCCATAATACATTCGGAGTGACATATGTATCTGCTGGCCTCTTATTTCACATCCTTAACTGCCTTCCAGACCAGTAGTCCAATTTATTGGATATTTTTATTTTTATTTTTGAAACCAAGTATGAGAAATTTTATTTTGTGCAAATATACAATAGATAGTGTCTTACAGACATGAAAACGTGCAATAATATGTTTTATTCTTTTTCATGATAATTCGGGACTAAAGGGGTTAACGTAATTCTCTCTTGCGTTCGACAATGAACAGTAGGGTTCCTTGCTATCCTATGGAATGATTGGGAGTCAATATAAGCAGATTTCTCAGACTTCACGGGTTAAGTCTGATTGAAAGTGCAAAATAGAAAATCATAAATAGCTAGAAGGGAGATGCCAAACTGTAGAAACATGATCACTAGAAACACACGACCCTGGTGTAATATTTTTTAATATTTATTGATTTTCACAAATTAGTTTTCGCCTGTTAGGCAATCTTCAGTTACAATGAAGATGCTGCAACAGTCGAAAACTAGTTTGTGAAAATCAATGAAGTTGTAGAAAATTACAGCAGTGTCGTGTGTTTTTTATTGATGACGCATGAAATATTGTACCAAGCACCAAAGGAATATTCAATTAATGTAGAAACATGCTTTACTATGGGGGAGATGGAGGCTATAGGAGAGTTAGAGAGAGACTTCTGGAGGAAAGAGAACAACTGTATAAATATTCATAACTGAAATGAGAATTCAGTACTAAACAAATAAGGGGAAGCTGAAATATAAAATGAATACATATCTCAGCTATAAAGATACGCTGAAGATGACTGAAATAATAAAAAAGTAATGGATGTTATTCCAAAGAAACAATCTACCTACTGGGTTGAATTTTAACCATACGGAATCTCATCATCATTTCATCATCAACGACCTGCCTCACCTAAAGGCAGGCCGAAAACGATAGCAGCTGTGGTCGAACGGCCGTACATGACACACCAAATCATCATGAATATAAAAATGCAAATGCGATATTTCATTAAAGTAATATAATTTTAAAGAGAATTTTTCTATTGGTTCAAAAACAGTGAAAGATACCTTCTACAACGTTGTAACATATCGGTATCATTAAAACTATTTCACTGCAGACAGCGCAAGATGTCATCTGGACTGTATTAACTCATAAATTTTCTATATCATTATATAAATACGCTAACATGAAAATTGTGGTACAGATTACTAATTTAATCGTACAAGAAGGCCAATGAAAGTTACATAATTCGAAAGGTTGCTGTCGTAAATTTCACGAATATAAATATTGTGTGTGCATTTAGCCATTAAAAGTGGTAAAAGGAAGTAGAAATTTTCCTATCTACAGCTGGCTCAAGTTCTACATTCTCCAACAATCAGCTCACTGATTGGCTATTCGCCTCGACCAAAGACGCTGTAATGCAGCGCATCTGCAGTATTAAAATAAGTGAATATCTAAACATGGAGTGCTCTCAACTCACTTTCTTGTGCCGTTCAAATGCTTAATTTTCGCAGTGATTAAGAGTGGTTAAAGGTAATGCATGTTTTCATATGAATGGCCATGTAAAGGATGATGCGCCGGGAGAGGCATCTAACGGTGCTCAGGTGGAACTACAAAGTCCAGAATGCCGATATAAATGATTATGAGCCGGGAGAGGCATGTAATGGTGCACGGGTGGAACTACGAAGTTGACATGTTGTCAGTTCTGGAATTCTGAATATCGCAGTATCGAAATAACATTATTTCTTGGCGTTGTATAAATATACGAACACCGAAATTGTAGTTTCATTTCAAATATTAGGCAAATTAAAGTTATATAATTCGAAAATTGCATGACAAGTATATACTTCTGTCTTTATTTGTTGTTATTGTGTCAGGCATTTTCATTAACACGTAAAAGATACCGTTTCATACCTCCCAGTGCCGGTTAAATTTTACCAAATATCCCAGCGGCATCCTGTGATTAATGGTTGTAAACAGATGCTGAATAGAAAGAATCCTGTGAGTCTTGATTTTAGCCAATCACTTGACAACGCTGATTTTTCTCATGGTTTCAAATGTTCAAATGTTTGTATAGTCTATGGGACTTAACTACTGGGTCATCAGTCCCTAAACTTACACTTATGAACTACTTACGAACTAGGACGGCACAAATATCCATGCCCGAGGGGGGATTCGAACCCCCGACCGTAGTGGCCATGCAGACCGTGACTGAAGCGCCTCAGTCCCCGCGGCCACCGCGGCCGGCTCTCATGGAATCTTCGCTTTATGATGGCAATTATTTTTACTGATCGGACGGGGTACATACAAGAACTTGTCAACCATAAAGCACGAAAAGCATTATTTGTTTACTTCATGGTCTGTACGATACACTAATCGAGTCATTCTATGTGGTTCGAACAAATGGGAAAAGATTTTCTATCGTGTTGTTGATGTTGCTAACATAATCACGCGAGGCCGCCGACAAGATACGTAAAATTTTACCCCCAGTGACCATTGTAAGCACAATTGGTCGATTTTCGACCACAGGCAACACTAGTACTGATAATTATGCTGCTACCTCAACAACATAATACAGTCTTTTAGTAAATTATTATTCAATTTCGTTCCTGGTTTGCTTTTCCCAAGATAATAGTTTAACAGATATAGTTAAAAGTGGTGTTATTCAATGGAAACAATGCAGCCTACTTTTTCTCTTATGGATTTAATAGCCACAACGCTTTTAATAATATTAAAGAGTACTATTTTGTCGAAAAGTGACTTTTCAAGGTCTTTACTGCCTACAAAACATAGGTTTGTCCTTAATAGAATGAAACGGCAACAGAGCACTGTGAATGATGCTATTTTATGTACTAATAGCGCTGTTATAGGTTGCATCTTCAGACGGCTATTCGCGTTCAACTTTTGGAAAGGTCTCTTTGCTCTCCTTTTATGTTTGCTCACAGACTGAACAACGTTCAGGACGTGCATCATCCTCATCCCAGAAAACGTTCTCTGCCTCCGACGGCGTCAAGTGGTAAATTGGGAATTTTAAGCACTTGACGGAGTCATAGACTCGAGAACGGACTATTCAAAGTTATCGAGGCGAGAATCTATATTCTTCCGTAGCGACATAAGTTTATAGAATTTAAGAATTGGTTTTATTCCTAATTTATTTTGGAGAGAGCTTCTGATCGTGTAATTTAAATAGTTAAACTTTTCAAATTTTTATCTAGGTCACTCATATACTATAGTATGATCCCTGGAAGTTTGAATCTATCTGCTTGTATTCTACTCTTCTTGTCTATCACTGTATTTGTTCTAACTGGATGTCTCGAACAGAAAGCCATGTCATTTGTATTGTTGTCAATATATTTTATATCGGGCAAGTTTTGTATAGCTCATAAGTAGCTCCATATATCACCTACATTATTCAATGTTAGGACTTGATCATCTGATAATAATAACGTCATTATATAATCTGGTTGTTTAATGTCATGTGTTACAGCTCTTCAGTTTCGTTTTCCAATGCTGTAAAATGTTGTCAATGTATATAATAAAAAGCAGTAGTGAAAGGCTGCTACCTAGTCAAAACCCCAAATAAGTATCCATTGTCAATTTCTCATGATACCCAGTTATTTGGATTCTTGTATCAGAACTGATCTTCTGAATTACCTGAGCAGTATGTTTTGATAAAACTCATCTACTTAAAAATTCCCATAATCAGGTCTACAGTCTTGTTTTCTTTATCGAAAGTTTTTACCTAATGATGATTTCTGCATTGAATTCCTTATATTCGTCTGTGATTTGTTGTAGCATAAAAGTGTTGCTTGGTAATCACTGAATTAACACCACATGACAAATGAAGCTAAGTAGTATGTTTTCCTCTTCTTCTAGGATCTTCGCTTTCTCTTCCAAGTAGTGTATTAATCTCAGTGCTGCTCAACTGCATAATCTGTCTTCATGCTGTTCAGATATTTGTGGTTGATCATTTTCATTGCAGGGTATCTCTGAGTGCTGAGTATCTCAGAGTGCTTTTTCAAGGAATGTATAGAACGGTATTATGTATTGGATGAAATGATTAGGGACGAGGAAAATATTATTAGGTATTCAAAGGGAGACGTTAGCAGGGATCTTCGTAGTCGTCTATGAACAGCATTGAATTGTAAATACTCAATTACATTCGAATCCCTGGCACAACTGTTGACATTAAGATGAATCCTTTTCAGCCCTGTAACTGCTGTTGATGTTTTGAAAAGAAAATGCTTGTATAGCTTAAGGGACTAAACTGCGGGGTCATCAGTCCCCAAACTTACAAATGACTTATGAACTACCTTATACTAAAGACACATCCATGCCCGAGGGGGCATTAGAACCCCCAACGGCGAACGGCCGCGCGCACCGCAACACGGCGCTCCAGTACGCGCGGCTAATCCGCCGCGGCCTTGAGAAGAAAGAACACACACAAGTGTAGCTCAGCCTGGCGTGCTCTATCTTGCGGATCCTGTCAGTCTCTCTCTTCGTTCGAGACGCCATCTACCTGACAGCGGAGATGGTGTGACAAATGGAGCGGAAAGCAACGTTTTCTGCTGCCAGAGAAGCGCCTGCAGATGAGCTGCAGTAGCCGTGATAGTCTAGTGGTTAGGACATTGCGTTGTGCCCGCAAGAACCCAGGTTCGAATCCTGGTCACGGCAAAAGGGAGCTCAGTATTTTTTTTTTTCATTCTCTATGTATTTTTATTTTTTGCAGAGTTAAAAATTTAGACAGACGTTCTCTCACCATTACAATAACTGAAAATCTTCATTCCATTTATTAACATAATAAAGTTGTGGCAGTTAATTTCACACTTTGTGATACCCTTTTCCTATTTAAAATGTGAATCTGCCAATAATGGGGAGTATAATTGCTAGCGGATAATGAACAAAATTTTCCTAAATGAATGTAAGCATTGAGTGTCACGTGTTCAAAATGTTCAAATGTTCAAATGTTTGTTAAGCTTATGGGACTTAACTACGGGGTCATCAGTCCCTAAACTTACAAACTACTTATCAACTACCTTATACTAAGGACGGCACAAATATCCATGCCCGAGGGGGATTCGAAACCCCGAACGTAGAGGCCGTGCAGACCGTGACTGGAGCGCCTCAGTCCCCTCGGCCACCGCTGCCGGCGTCACATGTTCAGAGCAGTTACATAGCGACCATATGCCTGAGGTACGAGACTCTAATGCCCCTCCCACCACATACACATTTATTAATACAATATCTACAATTGACTTACCCGATGCGGAGCGGCCATGCGTATTGAGACGCTATGCTACGATGCGCGAGGTCGTTCCCCGTCTGCGGTTCCAATCCCCCCTCGGGCATGGATGTTTGTGCCGTCCTTAGTATAAGGTAGTCGATAAGTATTTTGTAAGTTTAGGGGCTGATGACCCCGTAGTTAAGTTCCATAAGCTTAACAAACATTTGAACATTTTGAACACGTGACACTCAATGCTTACATTCACTCATGCAAATTGTGCGAATTGATAAATTTCTTTTACAAAAGAGGTATTGTGGGCTGAAATTATTGCTCCACTAACGGCATCAATTGTAAGTCCTCTGTTTGATTTTTTCTGGCTGAAATTACAAGTTTTATGGTATGTTATTGAAACGTGTCACTTCTGCACTTTTGACTCTTAGGATTCGGATCAAAGTTTTCACGTAGATAGATTAACATTTAAGATTATAACGATTTTATATCCATTACATCTTGATGATATATGATAATTTAATTTCGAGCTACGTTCAGCACGTGCCAAGATTTGTTAACCTTCCAATTAAAAAAGGAACTTGTGTAATTCTTCACTTTATCATCATTATATTGTTGATATGTTAATTGCAGCAAGCGTTTAATACGCACATCAGCCTTAAAGACGGTGTTTATTTATTAATCACTGAAAAAATTTAAACATCTTCCAATTTCCAACCACTGACGACTACGACAATTCCTAGCCATGGTAGAATAAAAGTTGGGAAGCAGAATGGAAATGATTAATTTTATTTTTTGAAAATAAAAAATAAATGGTACTTCATCAGAGCTATAATATCTACCTTCAGATAGTTTCTTAGGTTTCGCGCCGTTATAATTTCATCTTCAGGTGGGTATTTTTTATTTCATAAAGCGACAAGAAATTTACGCAATCCCAGATTTCTAGCAGTACACCCTACGTGATTAAATATATTTGTTAAACCGTTGTAGCGAGTCATAAACATCGTCCACCAAAAAATGTGAACTGATAAAATCATTAGGGCCACGATAAAATGTTTTGTAAACGGAGTTACGATAACTTAAAATGCATCCCAGTGTTAGGTTCTCACAGCAAGCTGTTGCAATAACGTATTGCAATGATATGTTGGCCTTCACCTGTTCTGGCACTAAGACATGCTAATGCGCTGATGCGGCACAAATGAATTCTCATTCACTATAGAAAAGAATTTAAAAGTATTTTAAGAAAACGATTTTGAAAATTTCTGATAAATGTATTATTTAAGCTGTGGTTACCCTAATTCCATAATAATATATAGAATGAAAAATGCTCCCATCACTGCACATTGTACTATCACAGCACGTTATGTTGTTTATTACGTACCATGTTACGTGTGACACGGTGCCGTGCCACAGAAGAGGCCCATGAAAGTCTTGTCACATCATGTTGTGGCACGTAACGTATCACATCAAGCATATATATTGCATGAATATCACATGGCAAGTTAAATGTAAAATCGTTACTACGTTTTGTTGTGACATGAGATACATCATCTGTATCATGTGACACAAGCCATGTCATGTTGTGGATGAGATTGCACTTTGTACTGTGATGCGAGATTTGTCATATTCTGCCAGATGACATGTCCTAATGTGACACAATGTGTCCTTTCACATACATCATGTTCTCTCACACATATCACGCCAAGCAATGTTTCCAGTACACTAGTATGATGTTTGATCTCATATCCTATAATTTACACGTGACAGAATACCATCTAACACAGCAATCCTAATGTCATGCAGTCTCAAAATATCTCAATCTAAATGTTTATTAATTTAGTGTGTAAGTCAAGAAGCTAATTGGAATCTTTTAAATAATTATCTACATTTACATAGATACTCTGCAAATCACATTGAAGTGCCTGTCAGAGGGTTCATTAACCACTTTCATAACTTTTCTCTACCGTTCCATTGTCTAGTAGCGCGCGGGAAGAAAGAACACCAAAGTCGTTCCATTTTCTATCTGAATTCTCTTATTTTATTGGGATGATCATTTCTCCCTAAGTAGGTGGGTGCTAGCAAAATATTTTCACATTCAGAAGTAAAAGTCGGTCATTGAAACTTCGCAAACAGATCACGCCGCAATGAGGAACGTCTTTCTTTTAATGATTTCCAGCTCAATTCGTGCAACATTTCCGTGACGCTTTCCCCCATGTAACGTGATAAAACAAAACGAGCTGCCATTCTCTGAACCTTCTCAATGTCTTCCATCAGTCCCACCTGGTGAATATGTTTAAATATTCTGCACAGGACATATTGGCCTTTTGTTGTGCTGCAGTAATTCTTCAGAATTATATTCAACAAATATTCTACAGTGTAAAAGTAGTTTTCTCTGCTTAATAGGTAACATTGAATTATATGAAGTGATTGACAAGAATCAAATTTAGTTTTAGAAATAGATATTACAGATAAGTTAGAATGTGAGGATATGCAGGAACACAGATAACTTTAAATTGTTGAGAGTAACGACAAGATGTCCTCTGGGCGGAGTAGCATACACAACAGCTGAACACTTCAGGAAAGAGATATTTGCAATGCGATATTTGAAAATGAGAATTCATGAATGTTTGGCTGTAGTTCCTGCAAAGAACTAATCACACCAGAAACTGTATTTCAGTACGTCCATTCTTTAATGAAATATCTTTGAGTTCAACTTCTTAGTATATGCTAACAATAGCAAGAATAAGAATAGTTTACATAAAATTTTAAAGTTACTACCTCTGGTATCAATAATACATGAACAGTACTTTGTTCAGAGGAACTTTTTTTTTTTTTTTAAGACATGGTGGGAAGACTCTATGCTTAGACACTATGCTTGGGCAGGATATATAAGGTCATTAGTCTAGATACAGGTCGAATTAAAATATTTCACTTGTGAATTTGATTGTTCCTCTTTTTAACAACAAATGCAGGCACACACATTTTAACAGCTTTTCGGTTAGCATAAAATGCTTAGCTATTTATCGTGTGTGATTTAAGAGGCTGTTAGCACCCAGGTCCTTCGACATCACTAGTAAATTTAGAAAGAAAATCAGTTGATCTTTGTATGTGAAGTCCTAATTTTTGTACAGCTTTACTAAGAAACATCAGCACATGTCAAAGAGAAATTCTTCAGCCACTTTAGTATAATCATTTTAAGCGCATGTATATATCTGTAGATTGTCAATATGAAAATACTGTAAAAGTATTGATTTCATATTGTAAGGTAACCCTTACAGTAAGCCTTACTTTACAACGATATATGAGCCTCATTTTGAGAGATTTTGTTTGTTTGAAACTGTAGGTAGTGTATTCATAGTAATTATGATCTTCTGATGACAATTAATTACAGATTGTGATGCGTAATGTATATATGCAATGCAATTGTATACATTTCATGTCATTTGTTTATTGTCTGTGCTGTATTTGTTTATGTCTATTTTATTTTATTTATTTTCTGTACTTCGAATGCTTTTCTATTCACTGTAATTACGTGTTTGGTATAATTTGTGTATGTTAAATATTTCACTGTGAACAAGATCAAAAATCGATATAAAAATGGTAGTCGAAATGGCTTCTCTGGTCAGAGACTTTATTGAACAGCAACGCTCGCCGGTGGCAGAGCAGGCAAGCAGCAGTATCTGCCGCCCCGTGACGTCCGCGGTCCGCGGAGTTCTCAAACAATATTTGTAACTAAGTGCTATCATATGTGGAGGTTATAATATGTTTTAAGTGGTACGAAATTAAATCTGTGTTTAAGAGCATCCAAGTGAAGTAAAATCAGACATTTATGAAATATTCATTCGTTCGTTCTGCTGAGGCAGAAATTCGTTACGTGTTCGGTATCCGTCCAGACGTCTGAAACGCGGTACCGTCATCGTGGACGCTAACGGTCGCGATTAATTACGCGATTCGCGAATTATACTGCCAGCAAGCCGCCAAAGGAGGAGCCACTACCATAACAATTTCTATATGAATTCTTGTAACCACTATATTGCAGTGGAACCATTGACGAACTACAGAGAAGCACAATGCTGGACTGAGGAATAAGATAAGTTGAATACTCTTTGTGGTAATTTACTGTGAATGCGTGGTTGAATTTTGTTAATATATGAAAATTAGATTGTACATTTACCTGCTTATTTGAAACAAATACTTAACCAATCTTGTCCAGTATGACAATCCTCAATAATGCATGAATAACCTTTTAATTAGATCATCTTGACAAAGAGAGAGATCACCTAGAATAGAGACAGTGATAGTTATTAGAATGAGACTTGATCATAGACAGTTGCATGCCAGTGTTACCATAGTGAATCAAACAAAAAAAACAAAAAACAAAAACAAAAATAAGGGTCTTGTGAAACTTAGGATAAAATTAAGAATAGCAATTGAACTTCATTATAGTAATTATTGCAAATTAATTAATAACTCTTCTATTTTTTATAACTGAGTTTAACGATAATTACCACCGCCACATCTATCCTATAAAGACCCAAACTCATACGATAATCGATTGCATTTTATCAGCCAAGTCTGATTTCAGTAAATTTACTGTTTGCTTAAAAGCATTACTTTTTATCAAATACTGACTTCAGTGGTTGGACTGCACCCACTTGCCAACCGCACTGAATTTATTGCTGTTACTATTTCAAAATTATTACTACCACTGGCGTACTAATTAAGTCGTACGCATTGCACATACGCGGTAGTTTATCTTCAGCTATCAGTGTGTGCACAGTCTCCGTTGGAGATTTTGTAAAGAAAGGAAAGGTGTGAGTGAGCTTTTGAAAAGTGTGTCAGATAATAACATTGTGTTACTAATTGTTTCAAAATTTAATCACACCTCTTGTTATTAGAAACCCCTTTTCTTCTATTTTTTTCTTTCCTTACAATATTACTACAACTATTATTTTTAATACAATATTATTTTTACTATTTTAACAGAAATTATTTACAGAGGAATGGGAAGTGTAGTAGAAACCGACCTCAGGGAAGAGCAGTGTGTATTTAGGAGAAATCAGGAATACGGGAGCCAAAACAAACCTTAGAAGAACGATTAAGGAAAGGCAAACCTATATTTATAGCCTTTGTAGAGAAAGCTTTTATTAGTGTTGACTGGAATTCACTCTTTCAGTTTCTGAAATCAGCAGGGTTGAAATAAGGGGAACGGAAAGTTATTATCTACGACTTGTACAAAAGCTGTACAGTACTTATTAGATTCAAACGGGGTGAAAGGGGAAGGGAATAAGAAAGCGTTTTAATATTCCCACTGTTATTCAACTCCTGGATTTAGCAAGGTGTGAAGGAAACCAAGGAGAAATTTGGAGAAGGAAGTAAAGTTCAGGATGAAGAAAGAAAAACATTGCGTTTTCTTTATGACACTATAGTTCTGTCAGAGACAGCAAAGGCCCTAGAAGAGCAATTGCACGTAATGAAAAGTATGTTGAAAGTAGCGTAAGAGATGAACATTAACAAGAACAAAACAAGAACAATGAAATGCAGCCTACGATAATCAGACGATATTAAAGGAATTATATTAGGTAACGAGACGAAAGTGGTAGGTGAGTTTTGTTACTTGGGCAGTAAAATAACATTAGACGGTCGCAGTACACAGGATATAAAATGTAATAAGGAAATGGGAAGAAAAACGTTTGTGAAAAAGAGAAATTCGTTAATATCGAATATTAATTTAAGTGTAAGGAAGTCTTTTCTGAAGGCTGTTGTGTGGAGTTTTTTTGGCGATAAATAGTTCAGGCAGGCAGAGGACAGGCACATTTGAAATATGATGCTACAGACGAATTCCGAAAATTTGATGGTAGATTACGTAACTAACGAGGAGGTACTTGTCAGAACGGGGAGAAAATGAGCTTTTGGCATATCTTGACTAAAATAAGGAATCGATTGGTAGGACAAATTCTTCGACGCCAAGGAATCGTGAATTTAGTTCAAATGTTGTATAAGGTTATGGAACTGAACTCCGACGCGGGAGGCCGCGCGATCCTTAACATGGCACTCCAGACCGCTCGGCTACTTCCGCGCGGCGTCTATTTAGTATTGCAGGAAGTGTGTGGGGTAAAAATGGCAGAAAGAGAGGCCAAGAGACGAATACAGTATGCAATTTCAAATTGATGTGGGTTGCCGCTTTTATGAGATGAATTGGCTTGCTCAGGATGGAGTAGGGTAGAGAGCTACATCAAACCAAACTGGAGGCTACAACAACAATATTACTACATTTCACGTGAAATAAGATATCTCTTTTGTGCCTCCCTTGTACAGGTCGTGGCGCTTGAGCATCTAGTGGTTGAAAATGAAAGCGAATGACTAACATATATGGTGGCTTCCTTCCGCTAGGGAAAACGTCTTTTGTTGCAACACAATTTCTCGAAAGAAGTATTGCATAAAGTAATATATATAGAGAAAGGCTCATTATGCAATAAAGATGAGCACTTTGCTCACAAAATATGTTCTTTTAGGACATCTAAAGATTCTCAGATGAAAGGTCTTATGACTCTGTTCTTGCATACTTTATGGATAATGTGCCGTGGCGTAAGAATGAAAGTGTTACAGGTTCTTTTGATTTAATTACTTTATTGCAGACACTTCGTTATTGATCTCGGAATATAGTTTTTTATCAATGTACTTAGTAAATAAATACTCTGAGTGTACTTTGTAGATCTGTAGATATACCAATGTAGCAGAATCAAACGTGAAACGTTTTTAACCGTTTTTAATTAAACTGCTGCAGAAACTGTGATTCAAGTTTTCTAATGGTGGAGGGATGGAGAGGGCTAAATCGCCTTTCTTGACTTACCGAAAAAGTCAGGAATTCGGCGAAAGCTCACAATAAGTTCACCCACGATTCAGTCACCAGCTGTGATAGTCTACTGGGCCAGTCTGCGTCAAGGCAGTGCCTCGAATGAATATGTACGATCGAAGGCACTTGAAGTAGAATAATTTATTAGAGAAGAAGTGAAGATTGATTGTAACGAACGTGTTGGCATACACTTCTGTATAGTTAGCATAGGAGTGTACATGAAGCTAACAAGCAACGCCGTCTGTGAGAAAATTCTAAACGGGTCTAGAAATCGCCTCAAATTCCGTCATTCGGTTAGATATATCGAACACGTAGGTCTTGGACTACGTACAATAATAGTGTTTGAACTTCCGTTTGAAGTACCTGCAGACGTTGTTGTGGGTGTCGTGCCATCATTATATATGATGGCCAGCCGAAGACGTGTTCCTGTTGTGGCCAAGATGGACACGTTCGTTCTGACTGCATGCATCCCAGAATAACGCACCACCTGGCGATGAGCAGATCCCATCAGCATCGACGACTCTCTCATTGACGTATATCCAGACTCTTCATACTGAACCCAGCCAGCAGCCGGGCCGACACCAGTTGAGGAAACCTTGTTCAAATGTTTGTAAATCTTATGGGACTTAACTGCGGGGTCATCAATCCCTAAACTTACAAAATACTTATGAAATAATTTATGCTATAGACAACACAAACATCAAGGCCCGAGGGAGGATTTGAACCTCGAGGCAGGAGGCCGTGCGATCCGCAAGGTGGCGCTCCAAAGCGCTCAGCCGAGCGGTGAAACCTTGTTGAACATGGTATTACATAAGGGCAGCGAGTACAGAATGGAGGCTACACCAGTGCAGGTCCTTGAGTTCCCCACGGAGAAGGATAATTAAGTACCTCCAATTCAGGGAACAGATACCGCCTCTATGGTCGTGCCTACTGCCGCTTTCGTGCCTGACGGTCAGAACACCCAGACTTCACCAGATACTGAAGTACACCTGCGAAAACAACGGTCACCGAAGAGAAGCAAGAAACGTCGGCTTGCTCCGTCCGATACCTGCAGATCACCATCCAATGATGAATCCTCTCTCCAAGACTTTCCACAATCGGGAGACCTATCAGTGGAACTTCATGTTCGTCCCCTTCCGCCCCCCCCCCCCCCCCTCGGATGCGGAATCCACAGTGCATATACCTAGAACCGCCTCTATGGATGATGACCTGCAGGTAGCCATTCGTCAGTCGTATACTGACGACGCATCAATGCATACTGATTCGCCGGCCGCGGTGGCCGAGGTGACTGAGGCGCTCCAGTCACGGTCAGCACGGCCACTAGGGTCGGGGGTTCGAATCCCCCCTCGGGCATGGATATTTGTGCCGTCCTAGTTCGTAAGTAGTTCATAAGTAGTTTGTAAGTTTAGGGACTGATGACCCCGTAGTTAAGTCCCATAAGCTTTACAAACATTTGAACATTTGAACATACTGACTCACAAGGGGCTTTGACTAACGACCAGCATCCAGGCAAAGTTGCATGGCACGAAGATGTTGAAGATAAAACATCCACCGCTCTAGTACCAACGAATGTTGCTACTAAAACTAACGTCTGCTAATCTATTGTTTGGAGGAGAATGTGCTATCAGCTTATGCGACATTTATGCATACTAATACTGTGTGTTTCAATGTGCATCTCTGTAACTCTGTGTCCAACGGCAAGCTTTCAGAATTGGATCTATCAATATTATAAATATACAAACGCAGGTCAAGTTACAGTTATTCCGTGAAATGCTGCGGGCGTCAGATCTCGAGCCGCGGCAGTGTGGCAGAGCGCGTTGAGGCGCTATGCTCCGATGCGCGAGGCCGGTTTCCGTTGGGGGTTCGAATCCCCCCTCGGCCATAGATGTTTGTATTGTCTTTAATATAAGTTAGTTTATAAGTAGTCTGTGAGTTAACGGACTGCTGACCCCTCTATTAAGTCTCATAAGCTTAACAAACATTTGAACATTTCATATTTTGATATTGTACGCCCGCAGAAAGTTCGCCTGGAGTCATTTCCAGGTATTTACAGTTATATAACTCATCTAACGCCATCTGCATGCAAACGGTAGTGGGACGGCCATACTTATCAGAGAAGGTATCGTGGCTGAAGTCGTCGCTTACCTACTATCGACAAGGGGCCTTGCTGTGACGATCCATGGTATCCGGGTCATACACGTTTATGCTGCCTCCGCCACGGACAAAGGAAGGGAACGCTATCAATTCAACTCAGAAGAGATAGCCCCTTTGCTTGACGGTCACTAACATTATTCTTGGAGGAAACTCTGTGTACTCGCCAGAAGAACCAAACTTCCTCGTTTTACTACGTGCCAAGAACTTAAATTGCTAATTCAAGAACTGGAACTGATAGACACATGAGAACATACGCATAGTGATCGACCCTGATCGACATATTTCACCAGCCATTCAGTAAGCCGTCTTGAACTCGTCTATGTCTTTTACGGACTCCCAACAGCAACACTTGATGCCGAGCTGTGTCCTTCAGCCTTATCTGACGACATCGTCTACATTCATACCGTTTCTCTTTAACGACAGAAGGTGTCGCGTAGTTGACGTACTTGGGAAGTTGAATGTTGCACATCTTAAGAATCCACAGTACGGACAGCACACAAAAGTGTCATGGAACAACTGCCAGAGAAGCTTTACAACTTATCCATCAATACTTCGTTGATGGCTCGAATGTGCTAAGCCCGGTTTCCATCGCACGGTGATAAAATATGAGCGTGACAAAATGAGTTGGTATCGACGTACCATGGAACTTTATGGTACTCAAGCCTGAACAACAGATTGAAATTAAGTGGATTAAGACAAAGGCTACATCACTTCTTGAGGGTATAGTGATACTTGCAAGATGTCAGGATCGCGTTTCTGGCGAACCTCCTTCCAAGCATCACATTATTCGAGAGAAGCAACGGTGTAGTAGAGCGCTGGTCCACGCCATTGATTTTCCAGAATGTCGCCGACTGACATCTCAGAATGACCTCGCCACTGCTGTAGTTGACTACTATCTATGCAGAAGTGGATCAGGATGCTGTGGCAATAGATGAAATGGTGCACTCTACGCCTCTTACTCTTGATGGGAAGGCTGCGCAGACCCTTTGAGATACGTTTACGTCTGACGTTCTAGCTGACGCTCTCCACAGGGCATCAACAAATAAGTCCCCAGGGACAGGTTGACACACGCTGGAGTTCTACTGCATCTTTCAAGATATAATAACTCCTCTCTGGATAGAAATGTCTCAATAAGTAATGACACCTGCGTCCCATTCCCATTTGCATTTGTCGAAGGAATGATAATTCCCGTCCCGAAGAAGTCTGGGGGACAAAGAGTAGATCAACTTTGTTACAAGGACCGACACTGCCCGACTCCGGCGTGTCTTGCTTGTCATCTGAAGAGGAAGACAATCGCGCGGGATAGCGTAGCGTTGAAACCTGCAACAAATCACACTTTGGGCTGAAAGCCACAATAACAGCAGCACAAAAGACGACATTTTCAATCCGTTTCTATTTAACTTAGATCAGCACTGCAGAAACTTTGATCGGAGTATCCTTGACGGTGGATGGATGGAGAAAGCGGTGAGTTCCATTGTTACCGAATGACGTCAGCAATTCTGCGGCAGCCGACAGGTCAAGCAAGTACACCAACGCTTCAGTCACCGGCCGTGATAGTCTAGTGGTTAGGACATTGCGTTGTGGCCGCAAGAACCCAGGTTCGAATCCTGGTCACGGCAAAAGGGATTATTTTGTTGATGAGCGCTGCACCCTCCCTTAATTTATTCAGTGTTACATTACTTTTGTCATCGAGTTTTTTCTTTTTTTTTCGGATCTACTACACTTCACTCAAGTTTTAAAATGATTATCGCACCAGTTCTCACATGTGCTTCTAAAGGTGTGCAAATAAAATATCGTCTAATCTATGTGTTAAGGCCCAAGAACCCTGGTAACCGATGTTGTTATCTAGTAGAATAGAAATTGTATCTAGTGTCCACAATGAATTGTGGGTTGTTCAAAAGTGATAGTTGCAAAAACTGCAAAATAGCAAAGTAGTTAGAGGCAAAAGTGGAGAACTGTAGCAGCATGCCCGGCTAAGAGAAAGATGCTGACTAAAGGACAATTAGCGATTGTGAAGAAAAGAGAACAGAGGAAGACAACGATCAGTCGCGATAAAGTATTCACAACAGCTCCATTTCTGATAGATTCCTAGTAATATCTACAATAGCAAAGCATAAGTCATATAAGTAGCTAACACACCACATCAGTTACAAATGAATTATGTAGAGTAATATTTCAGAACTTTGTGCACAAAATTATAGTTTGTTCTTACTGGCAAACACACACAAAAATACATAAAGAAACACTTACATCCTTTAAAGAGAAACACACAGTATTAATAATAGTGTAACTCCTGCGAAAAAAAAAGAAAGAAATCTACGAAAGGGTTAAAAGTAAAAGCAACGCCAGATTAACAAACAGAGAGCTAGAATTACTTGAGAAACGTCTTAATCAAAATACCAAACCAATGTTTAATCACCATAATTTAAAACCTTGATAGTTGACACAAAGAAAGCTGCCGATATGGCCAACCTAAACCGCATTGAACAGATTATCCTAACACACAAAATAATGAAATTATCCAAAAAGAACAAGAGAGAATAAAACAACGCCCCAACACAGCTTTTAGAGAAAAGAAACTCTTACAACAGATGAAACAAAAACTTAACGAAAATAAAAAATAATAATAAAAAGGAAAAAAGCAAATTCCACTGTAATAAATTACAAAATGGTTACATTATTAAACTCTTAATTTCTTCTCAGAAAACAATATTACTGAATTGGATTATGATCCAACTAGTAAATTCCAGAAGGAATTAAGAAGCTGCTTAACCAAAGTGACTTCCTCCAATATGAAAATCAAATAAATAATTGCACTATAAAGAAACCAACCGCCCCCATTCTCAGAGCACAACCTAAGATCCACGAAAATAATGTTCCAATTAGACCAATTGTTAATTGCAAGAATACACCTGCATATAAACGTTCATAATTGCTGAATAATATCCTCAGATGAGTTTACACTTTTGAAACCACCTACACAGTAGAAAATACGCAAGAGTTAACAACATTCATCAAAAATGTAAAAGTCACCAGAGAAGCCAGATTTGCATCATTTGACATTCTCACTCTATTCAAAAATATACCCATTACAGACACAATTGAATTTATTAAAGAAAAAGTTATAAATCACAAAAAACTAACCATACCAGACATTTTAGTGTTGATAGATGTACTTGAACTAGTACTATCCCACAACTGCTTCTCAGTTAATAATAAAATCTACCAACAGAAAGAAGATTTAGTTATGGGTAACTGCATGTCAAGCTTTCTAGCTGATGTATTCAACAAAAATAAATTATTTAGGGGAAATATAAAGTTACAGAAAATTTTTATATTACAGAAGGTTAATAAAATCTACCAACAGAAAGAAGGCTTAGTTATGGGTAACTGCATGTCAAGCTTTCTAGCTGATGTATTCAACAAAAATAAATTATTTAGGGAATAATTAAACTTACAGAAAAATTTTATATTACAGGAGGTACGTGAATGTCACTCTACTCCTATTTGATGGCACTAATATGAACTCAGTGAACTTCTTACTTTATTCAATTCAGTTCACACAAAAAATTCACAATAGATCATAAAACAAAAAGAAAAATAAATTTTTTAGACTTAACAATTACAAATGAGCAACAAGAACATAATTTTTACATTTACAGGAAACCAACTTACACAGATGTCACACTCATCATGCCATGCAAATACACACAATTATGCTGCATTTAGATCCATGTTACGCAGAGCACACATAGAACCTTTGAAACCTGAAGCACTAAAAGAAGAAAATGTTACAATCAAAACAATTACTCAGAAAAATCAATCAACAAACTATCAAGAAGAATAAAAGCTAATGTCACTATCAAAAACACAATGAATAAAACCACTGACAAAACAGAAATCTTTAAAAGTATTCTCTATTTATGCGCGACATCACAAAAAATAGCTAACATATTCAATCTCTTCACTAACAACAACATTTAACAAAAGCACTTCATTTACAGAAAACAGTGGGATGTATAATTTATAATGGAACAGCTGCCCTGCATTATACGTAGGCAAAGCTGGAAGAACTTTCCACACATGTTTCAAAGAACACACCGATGACTTAGATTTAATCATTTCGACCAGTCCACAATAGCCAACCATCTGTACCTCAATAAACACAAACTACTTGACACCCACAGTAGCCTAAAAGTACTCCACACACAAATAACTAACAAAAAACTTTACTTGAACAGTTAGAAATAATGTTACATAAAGAAACATATACTGAACAAAATATTAAATGACCAAACAGAATTTAGCAAACAGGTTTTTTTCGGTAATTTCAAAAGTATATTTTTCCTGGTAACCCAGAAACTTAGCATTACAACCCATTGCCAACCTACAACCATAATTAATGTTTCTACAAACCTCTTATGAATAATACCAATTGATAAATTTATAATGTACATAAAAGGATGTAGCTTTTTTTAAATAAACATTTGTATGTTTATAAAATGAAACATCTTTATTAATATATAACATCTTGGTAATATAGAAATGAAACGTCTTCATGGCTGTAAGTTTTTGAGTTGTTGTTATTCCACAATGTGCTTCAAGATGTGAAGTGTTAGAGTTGATGGATAATGATACCTGCAAATGTGCTCCAGAGCACACAATTGTCATACTGCACCGCACTTGTTTGTACGTCACTGTTTAGTAAATAAGTCAGTAGTTAAGTCTCTTTAATTATATGAAGCTGTTTAAATTTACCATATTGTTACCGCCCATGTTTCGATCTTGACAGGCCTTGACCTATAAATTTGTGTAAAGATTCACAGAGGCACCTGATGAGCTAGAAATTCATTGTGTACAAATAAAATAAATTTTTGCGACTGAAGGCGAGTTAGTTTTATTTTACAAAAGTAAAACAGTCACAGAAGAATCACTGACGATAATGAACATAATTAAGTGAATTAATTTCAGTGCTCCTTCGTAGATTCTCCTGGTTGTTTAATTACTTTGTCCGATAAAAATCAGATATTTACGTTATTTACTGGCATGATGAGACTAGTAATGTAAACGAATTAAAAAAATCTATATAACAATCTGTACACTGAAGGTAGCATTAAAAAAAAAACTGATAACTACTTTCGGTTTAAAAGAAAGCAATCCCCATACTATATCATTAAAGAAAACCCATGCTATGTCTAATAACGCTGCGGCGAAGCGGACGAGCCCATTGAGGCACTATGCTCGGATACACGAGGCCGTTACCCGTCGGCGGTTCGAATCCTCCCTCGGGCATAGATGTTTGTGTCGTCTTTAGTATAAGTTAGTTTATAAGTAGTTTGTAAGTTTACGGACTGATGACCCCGACGTTATTATTTTTTTTTAAATGAGAGTTTTTATTATATTTTTTATAAATGAGAATTTTTATATTTTTTATAAATGAGAGTTTTTATTATATTTTTTTAAATAGTGGCAACACTGATGTCAAGACACTATGCAATGGAATCTACTCTTGTCGCTAACAGCACACATTGTTACATACCTCCCTTACCTCCGAGCAAATGGACTCGCCCATACTAAATCAACGGCGTGCGCACAACCGAGGGAAACAATCACTTGGGAGCGAACAGTCTGACAATACGGTGTCACCATGTTTTCGAAACAGGAACAACGGAGACTGTCAATTCCCAGTATTACTTATATACATGTGGCGTCTGTTCGGAAAGAACAGACGTCACATTCTGATCCTGCAGCTGTTATTATTTAATATTCATAGAATATATGACTTCAACTGCTATTGGGCAAAGCTGAAAATGTGTACCCAGCCGGGATTCGAACCCGGGTCTTCTGCTTTCTAGGCAGTTGCGCTGACCCCTACACCACTGGGGACACAGTGATCACCGCACCTGCAAGGACTACCCATGCACGCCTCCCGTCAGATACAAATTCCCAGCTTCGCCCTGCCCATAGTACTCAAACTCGTAGTTTAACTAATTCCCGTAAGAGTAAGGGCTTCAAACTTGCCCACCCCTCCCCACTAACGATAGGATCATTGCCCGTCACCGGCATATTATATATATACATGTGGCGTCTGTTCGGAAAGAACAGACGTCACATTCTGATCCTGCAGCTGTTATTATTTAATATTCATAGAATATATGACTTCAACTGCTATTGGGCAAAGCTGAAAATGTGTACCCAGCCGGGATTCGAACCCGGGTCTCCTGCTTTCTAGGCAGTTGCGCTGACCCCTACACCACTGGGGACACAGTGATCACCGCACCTGCAAGGACTACCCATGCACGCCTCCCGTCAGATACAAATTCCCAGCATCGCCCTGCCCATAGTACTCAAACTCGTAGTTTAACTAATTCCCGTAAGAGTAAGGGCTTCAAACTTGCCCACCCCTCCCCAGTCCTTGCAGGTGCGGTGATCACTGTGTCCCCAGTGGTGTAGGGGTCAGCGCAACTGCCTAGAAAGCAGGAGACCCGGATTCGAATCCCGGCTGGGCACACATTTTCAGCTTTGCCCAATAGCAGTTGAAGTCATATATTCTATGAATACCCAGTATTACTGTTCGTTTTTGGAGCATCACCTGCGACCAGCTTTGCGAAACAACAGCAACACTTTCTGCGCAACCTACCCATCATTTTGCAGTACAGCGCGCAAGCTGTGGCTGCTGCGCTCGCTCGATGGGACTGGGAAGTACTGTACCATCCACCATATTCCCCAGACTTACGTCCTTGTGACTTTGATTTGATTCCGAAGATGAAGGAACCACTTCGTGGCATTCGCTTCAGAACTGTTCCAGAGATTGCTCCTGTAGTAGAACTCTCCATCCGCACCATCATTAAAACAGGCTCTGCTAAAGATATACTATGCCTACCAAATCGTTGTCAACGGGTGCTACACAACGTTGGTGACTACTTTGAAGGACAGTGAGATGTACAACAAAACAGTTGCTCAGTGACCGCCGGACAGCACAGGTCGCACAGCACCAGCTCTACACTGTAAGTCAGTGCTTGCCACACTTTCCCCCATGGCGACACCCTTTCGTAGCTTACACCTTTGCGCGACACCCTTTCACTAATATAAATATATCTGGTAGAATTTAGATGGTTCTAGCATGTAAACGAAACGGAAATCCTCGTACGCATTGACATGTCTAATGTTGATCCTGACTACAGCAATTACGTACAATCATCGCAAGAAAAGGAAACATTAGGAACTACGGAGGTGTAGAATAGAGTAACACCGCAGACAACAATGCATAACTCACACAGTAATATTTGCTTCTTCTACATGCGACCCAACTTCCGAAACACAAAACTGAATTTTGGAAACCGATTTTCGCTATCGTGTGTACATGTCAGAGCCAGATACGGTTTTGCTGGATTGACTGAAAACGGCATCTGGAAATTAGCTGGTCGAATTTCTGATTTAGACAGCACAGTGGCTGTTCCCTTTCAGTTCAATATTATCACATTATTTTCAGTAATAAAGAGGATGCATTTATGACAAGTGATGAATTATTATTTAAGTTCTATTTTTAGGTTCTTGCTTCACCACGATCGCGGAACACCCGACATATTCGGAAAAATGGATAAATATTTGTGACAAGTAAGAATATGAATGTCATTTATGGTCCCAGAAAAGTTACATACAGGTAACTGAGAGAAAAAAGTATTAACGCATAGCCAGCCGTGGTGGCCGAGGAGACTGAGGCGCTTCAGTCACGGTCTGCACGGCCACTGCGGTCGGGGGTTCGAATCCTCCCTAGGGCATGGATATTAGTGCCGTCCTAGTTCGTAAGTAGTTCATAAGTAGTTTGTAAGTTTAGGGACTGATAACCCCGTAGTTAAGTCCCATAAGCTTTACAAACATTTGAACATTTTTATTAACGCATACCAGGGTGCGAACCAACGATCACTGCATTTAAAATACTACTCTCAGTTAATCACCGGGCCATACTCCATACTAAACATCGCTACTGAATAGCTTTAGTCAGTGGACAATTGTGGCTGCTTTTACAATCTGTGACAGCTTTTACAGCCACTGTGTCATTGATTGACATTTAATTGTAAGATACGCTACCAAGGGTGACGTGGCTTTGATAAATCCATTAAAAACGCTCAGGTGCAGATTTCTTAGAAGGAAAGATATTTACTCGTGGTTGATAATCCGGATAATCGCTAATCTCTATAACTGAGGTCCGGGTAATAGAGTGACCGATCATTCCTTTAATACGTGACCTGTGGTGCACTGAATGAAGGATGATTAGCTGCAGGGTAGTATGAAGAGAAGGATATTTTGTGTTATTTTATGACAAGTTTTTTTGTTTAGTCTAAATTCGTTAGTATCGCGACATCCTTGATACTACTACGCGACACCCCAGGGTGTCGGGCCACCCAGTTTGCAAAACTCTGCTGTAAGTTAACGGGCTTCTTAATGGAAGCGACTTATTTTCATTTCGTGCGTGCTTTCCCTTACAGTTCATCAAACATTCGTTTAGTCGCGTGTTTATTTATTCAGAATCGCGTTTAGTTGACAGATCAGTGTTGATATTTTGATTTATTAGCACGCATATATTAATTTTCAGATTCGCCGTTAATAAACGGTTTTTTGTTTGGTATATTTTTCGCAGCTCAGTATTTATCAAACTTTTGTGTCCTCGATCGTATATTTAGTCAGATTCGCATCAAAGGAACAGTTTAGTGTCCACGTCCGTATATTTAGATTCGCGCCAACGTCACAGTCTGGTGTACTCTCCCACAGAATGGCTAGGCACTGTGACTGCTGCGAACGGATGCAGGCCGAGTTGGTGACTCTTCGCTCGCAACTTGAGGCGGCGTTGGCTTCGCTGGCAAAGCTTGAGACTGCGGTGGGTGGGCGCCGCTGTTGTGGGCCGCTCGCGGGGGTACAGCAGACGCCCTGTGCGTCTGTTGTGCCCTCCGATCGGCCTGCGGCTGTGGCCAGCCCGCTCGCTGCCCGCGAGAGGGTCGCCCCCAAATCAATTATAGGGAACGGATGAAAGGATTACAGTGGGAGGGATAGACAGGAGAAAGTGCCAATGTGAGGAATAAAAGGCAGTGGGAGAGAAACATGTGGGCAGTGGCAGCGAAAGGCGGACCCTGTGAATATAAACTACATTTCAGTGAGAGTCCGGATAAAAGCATTTATCCAGTTACAAGACCCCGAACATGTCCGCTTGCCAAAAATCTTAGAGTGGAGGACGGAATAAAAACTGACGCGGAAGATTCTGCACTTTTCTGCCTGACTCTTTTAAAGAGGGACGTATTGGCTTTTTCGTGCTCCGACAGGAGCTAAGCATGCAACTGCAGGAGATAATAATGTTCTAGACAATGAATACTATAATTCTGAATGTTATATTTTATGGGTGAATCCATTCCAAATTCGCAGTAAGACGAATTTGTTGGAGTAACTCATAGCATTTTGAGAAGACATACCATACGGGCGTGACAACTCAGAGAGGCGTTCGTCCCTCTGCAGGCAGACGCCAGTGATGTCACTGCGGCGTGTCTCCACCAGCTGGAGCGGAAAACAACGTTCTCTGCTTCCAAAGGAAACTCGGCAGCAGAGCGACAGTAGCCGTGATAGTCTAGTGGTGCCGGGCGCCGTGGCTCAGCGCGCCCGGTCAGAGGGCTCAACGCTCTCTGTAATAAAAAAGCTGAGCCAACAACACATCGAACAAGAACGAACAAAAACGATCAGCGTCCGCAACAACGAGAACTACCCATAGAACAAAAAAAAAAAAGAAAAAAAAAAAAAAAAAAAAAAAAGTGGTCAGGACATTGCGTTGTGGCCGCAAGAACCCAGGTTCGAATCCTGGTCCTGCCAACATTGGGCTCTATTTTATTTATTTTTTATTTTTACAGTATTACTAATATAGTAAAGCGTCTTTGTCCGAAGTAATAACTGAAAATCCTTCATTCAATTTATTAACATTATACAGCGGTGATTCATACTCTACGATACTGTTTATATTGAAACTTTATTTAGTAAGTGGAGTAGTAACGTCTTTGGCTACGAAAATAAATCGAATAGTCACATCTGTAACTAGGTTGGCAGTACATGCCAAAGATACACAGAAACTGATTAATATCGTTGTCTCAAGACATGACAGACGATGCTACACTGTTCACTTTAAACATCGTCTGGTCTGCAGAGAGGGCGGCAAGAAAAAATATATATATTACATTAGCACCATTAAGATTAAAGAATTATGTAAATTATTTTGTATCGCCATCCTTTAGTTAAGTTTGTGAATAACTAATTTTGGAAAAGAATTATTATTGTTGTGCGCAAGTGGTTGTAACAATTTTGATTTACTGAACAATTTAAACTGACATTATTTTGCATCATTTGGTAATTAGTAATACCCATCACTTCATATTTAACTGACCAGTTTGACTGTAATTGTTAAGGGGCAAGAAATTTGTGTGAAGTCGTCTTCTGTAGTAAAATTCTGGTACAGCATATTTCAAGTATTAATTTCACAATGACAAAAACTGGTAAATCAATCAGGGTTGCATAATAAGGGTCGCCTATCAGTCTCTGTAGTTAAAATTTAATAGAATCTTATTAATCCGATCTAAATTTCGTTGCAGCAGGGACAGTTTCATGTTAGCTATATTGACAGCGTTCAGATTCGACTCAAATAAATTCACAGAATATATTTCATTTCACTCAGATTCATAGTTATAGATTTGTGAGATTTTCAGTAACATAAAATAGTACTCTTTCAGAGCCATTATTTTTGATAGTCGGAATAACACAACAATATAACAATCCCTATAATACCAAGTCGTTTAAAGTCAAATATCTTTATGTTGAGAATAATTTATAGAAAAACAATGCTAGCTTCAGAGGCAGACTGCATTTATTTAACAATATTTTTTAGAGAAACTCCACTGGTATTTCGTATCGGACAATTCGGCTGATGACCTAAATGACACGGCTGTGGCCATTATCTGTAGCTCGCATTATTTACGAGTTAAAAGCGCCGTTGTGAAACTCTTACCGAGAACAGATAAACTTTTTCTATCGAGCCACATTCGGAGTAATTTTGGATAATTACGACATTCATTCTGATTAACTTAAATTCAATTAAACATAGTGATATTAATAGTTTCAACATTAAATAAATTGTCGGGGCTTGTCATGCGTAAATTTCATTGTGATAGCAGAGCTTGAAATTGACATTGCTAGACAGCAATACATGCACCACACCTTTGCAGCTAAATTCAAAGGTAAGTCGATAAACCACAAGATTCATCTTTAAAGCTGCTTACTGAATTCCAGTTAAAGCATAGAAAGAAAGGGTTTCGCTCACACTTTAATAGCAAGCACATTGCTTTATCATTGAAACAGTTTTCACTGATAAAATTTAAGCTGGTCAGTTTCTTTAAAATTACTTCCAAAACAATTTAAACAGATTCATTTCATCTGACTTGTTAACCAGGATAATTTCAAAACATATTAGTTTCAATGTATTTAAAAATTTCATAAATGTTGAACATCCAGTTACTCAGGACGGTTGCCACTGGCCTATAAGGTACAGAATTATTATAAGTGAAGGTAAACCACGAGTGTCACGTGCTCAGCTACAATCTAAAGGTCTGTAATGCAACAGTGGATGAATGCAACCGCCCAAATGCACTAATTCCCTCTTCAGACGGAAAATATCGCCGGGTTAGACCCAGATCCTGGGTTAGTTTTGCAATAAATCAGATTTTCATCTCCGTTTTGATTTAGATTTCACGTACCTTTCACCAATTCAGATTAACAAAATACTCCCAAAGAAAGACAAAATCCTGTACGGGTTCAGATGTATGCCTTACAGATGAACCAAGCTGTAAAATACACCAGTCATATATTCCCATAAATTCTGTTCATGAAAAGATCCGATTGACAATTGAAAAAGAATAAAACAGGCAGTTGAAATGTCTTAGATGACTTACCCCTATAACTGATGAAAAACAGAAGAGAAAGAAAAAGAGGAAGATCAGTGTTTAACTTCCAGTCGACAGCGTCGTTATTAGAGGCAGAGCTTACGATTGGGTTGTTTAGAAAAGGATGGGGAAGGAAACCGGGCATGCTCTTTAAAAGGAACCATCCCAGCATTTGCCTGGAATTAAGGAAATCAAGGAAAACCTAAATCTGGATGGCCGAAGGTGGAGTTGAACCACCATCCTTCCGAATGCGCGTACAATGTGTTATACTACTCCGTCTAGCTCGGTAAATTGAGACAATAGGTCTGATTAGTCTTTCGATTTGAGTCACAAAAAAACACACACACACACACACACACACACACACACACACACACACACACACACACACACACATTGTTCAAAAAGTGTCGCTGAACAGCCAAACGTCTGTGCCTGCTACCGAGACGGGTGAGAGGTACGCCGATATGTTACAGAATCGCATCATTCCCAGCCTGGCTGATAAACAACTGCTGGAACGTACGATATTTACGTAGGATGGCGCTCCACCCCATATTGCTAGACGCGTGAAAGATCTGTTGCGCGCGTCGTTTGGTGATGATCGTGTGCTCAGCCGCCACATTCGTCATGCTTGGCCTCCCAGGTCCCCAGACCTCAGTCCGTGCGATTATTGGCTTTGGGGTTACCTGAAGTCGCAAGTGTATCCTGATTGGCCGACTGAAAGACAATATCCGACGCCAATGCCTCACCATAACTCCGGACATGCTTTATAATGCTGTTCACTATTCCTCGACTACAGCTATTGTTGGGGAATGATGGTGAACTTATTGAGCATTTCCTGTAAAAAACATCATCTTTGCTTTTTTTAATTTGTTATGCTAATTATTGCTTTTCTGATCAGATGAAGCGCCATCTGTCAGACATTTTTTGAACTTTTTTTTTCTATTAAACCCCATGTCATTCCAAGCATGTGTGTCATTTTTTACCTCTCTATCTACATTATTCGAGTGATTTATTAAGTTTTCAAATTTATACTGACTCTTTGATCACTCGGTATTTGAACATTTTTTTCGAAACGTGTCTGGGTGTGAAATAATTGTCTTAATTCCATTCAGCATACGACGGAAAAATTCTTACAGTTACAATACAAATGTAAGTGGTCGGAAGTACTTCCTGGCGGTATTCACCTGATGCTTAATATTTTGCGGGAGAGAAGAACGTAGACATAAAGCAATTCAGACAATTACAGAATAGAAGTTCTTAAAATGTGATTTAGCAGGCGAATGCTGACGATGAGATGTACGCGTCAGAGAATGCGTACTGAAGAGAATCGTAGCAAACTATTTATATCGTAAAGCGAGTGATGGAAGGGATAGTTTCATAGGACGCCTCGTACTAATGTAAAGAAGGGTGTGTGGTAGAAGAGGGATTCATTATAGTGTGCATGTCCAGCTGGTTGAGGTTCGCCGTATGTATGGACTAAAAATCCAATAAAATGAAGAAAATTTCAGTGTTGCAGCACAAGTGTTTCTTATAAGTGTTGGAGTCTAGGTACTGAAAGACCATATAAATAAAAAAGAATATCGACTTTTAGAAACATAATTCTTTTTACACGTCCAACATTTGAAACTTGGTAGTTGTTGCTACAAGGCAGTGCGCTAATCACCAGCGATTAACAACTAATGGATGGAGTTTACACAAGCAGTACCTCTCATCCGTGTGTAGCAGGAACCTCCATTTGCCCTGCACAGTTCTGTACATCCAATATTTCCCTTACGTCGTTATACGGACAATACTTCCTATATAGGCGTCCGTATCTCCAAGCTATTCAAGAGCCTGTCTAGATCGGAGACATATATTATAAAAAATGAAATTAAATTTATTCTTAAAATCTTTGTTTTAGGACAATTTTCAATGTTTTTGAGCCACTGACTGCTATAGTGATGAATACAGAAGTTGTAGCTAGGAACATTACTATTGTCTTTTACTAATTATTATTCATTCTATTAAGGCATACATGAATATACGTCTCCCTATTCGCTTTCATTCATTTAACATAAACATATTTGACTTTAAACGACTTGGTAAAATAGGTTTTATAAATATTGTTCTGTTATTCCGACAATCAACAATAATGGCTCTGCAAAATTGCTGTTTTGTGTTACTGAAAATCTCAAATTAAATCTGTAACTATGCAGATGACTAAAATAATATATAAGACTGATACTGTGAATTTATTTGAGGCTGAACACTGTTAATATAACTAACATGAAACTGCAATGAAATTTAGGTAACTTCAGATTAATCAGATTCTGTTAAATTTTAACTACAGAGACCCGATAGGCTACCCTTATTATGCAACACTGTTTGAGAGCAACACTTGAAATAGGCTGTACTAGAATTTTACTACAGAAGACGACTTCACACAAATTTCTTGCCCCGTACAATTATAATCAAACTAGTTAGTTAAATAGGAAGTGACGGGTATTACTAATTCCCAAGTGATACAAAATAATGTCACTTTAAATGGTTCATTAAGTCAAAGTTGTTTCAACCACTTGCGCGCAACAATAATAATTCTTTTCCAAAATTAGTTATTCACAATCTTAACTAAAGGATGGCAATACAAAATAATTCACATAACTCTATAATCTTAATGGTGTTAATATAATATATATTTTTTCTTGACGCCGTCTCTGCGGACCAGACGATCTTTGAAGTGAACAGTGTAGCATCGTCTGTCATGTCTTGAGATAACGATATTAATCAGTTTCTGTGTATCTTTGGCATGTACTGCCAACCTAGTTATTCGATTTGTTTCCGTAGCCAAAGACGTTACTGCTTCACTAACTAACTAAAGTTTCAATATAAACAGTATCGTAATGTGTGAATCTCAGCAGTATAATGTAAATAAAATGAATAGAGGTTTTTCTTTCATTTATTACTTCGGACAAAGACTGTTTACTATATTTATAATACTGTAAAAATAATAAAATAGAGCCCAATGCTGCCGTGACCAGGATTCGAACCTGGGTTCTTGCGGCCACAACGCAATGTCCTGACCACTAGACTATCACGGCTACTGTCGCTCTGCTGGCGAGCTTCCTATGGAAGCAGAGAACGTTGTTTTCCGCTCCAGCTTGCGAAGACACGCCGCAGTGACGTCACTGGCGTCTGCTTGCAGAGGGACGGACAGACGCCGCTCTGAGTGTTCACGCCCGTGTGGTATTTCTTCTCAAAATGCTATGAGTCACGCCAACAAATTCGCCTTACTGCGAACTTGGAATGGATTCACCCATACAGTATAACATTCAAAATTATGGTTTTCATTGTCTACAAATTAAATAACTGAGCACTTGTTATTGCCTTTTTTGTGTCCCAGCCTCGTCGCCACTTTTGTGTCCCAGCCTCGTCTCCGTCGTAGGTGTCGGTGGCCGAGTAGAAAGACCGACACAGGAATAAAGGATGCACGCTTGTGCAGTTAGGAGGTAACCAGCCAGTGGGACAGCAGAAACTAGAAACATTAGAGTAAATTAGAACAAGATATATATTTCTTAGAGACTTAGTAATACTTAACTTTTACATTGCTCAGTACTGCAGAATGCTGATACATAGTTGAGCTAGAGGTCTGCCTAGTACATGTCCGATAGCCAAGTCTTCACTGGTGCCTATCTGATTCCGAAGTGTTAACTGGTTCCTATCTCAGTCCCAAGTGCACGATGTCGTTCAGTGGTGGCCACGAGCGGAGTTGTAGCAGAGGGCGCTCGTGGCTGACGTCGTAAGAACGCCGCGCCGTGCGTGCATGGCGGCGCGCGGCGAAAGTAGGTGGCGTGCACTTTGGACTTGTGCGACACCACAGCCTTGTTTCACAAAACTTTATTTTTACGTTCTATGTTTCGGGTTATGAGCCCATTTGTAAGTACTTTAGTGGTTCCAAAGTTGTTACACCAGTGAAGACGAACCATTATGATACTACATGTCTCTGTTTATCGATTTTAACATTAGAAGAAAATAGTTTTACCTTGCAATTTGGGAACTATTACACTTGCATTACCTTATTAGAATAACCTTAATTATCTATTGTACTAATATAGTGTTTTTTAATCTCCAAAATTTCTAGTTGGGTGCAAAACTGACTCAACTAGAAATTTTGGAGATTAAAAAACAGATGCGCACAACCGCAAATTTGATACCGAATGAACAGACAGATTTCAATTATTCACCTCTTTTAGAGTATGAGTGTCGTCTACATAATAGATAATAAAAATATCACTAACAATAGGCAAGAATCAAGGTCTTGTACTAAAAACTGTTCATTTTTTTTCGAGATACAATAATGATCAGTAATTTCATTAATAGATAACATCATTAAACACAATATTAGTACAATAGATAATTAAGTTTATTATAATATGGTATTGAAAATGTAATAGTTCCTAAATTGCAAGGTAAAAGCATTTTCTTCTAATGTTAAAATCTATAAACAGAGACATGTACTATCATAATGGTTCATCTTCACTGTTCACCGGTATAACAACTTTGTTATCACTAAAGTACTTGAAAATGGGCTCATAACCCGAAAACTAGGTTGTAAAAATAAAGTTTTGTGAAACAAGGCAATAACAAGTGCTCAGTATTTAATTTGAAATGTTTCCCTGCTTAGCTGCTGTCGGAGCACGAAAAAGCACCTTCACCTTCCACCTGTAAGACTTCTACACCTATGGCGTAATTGTGCCCTTGCTCTAAGCAGTGTTGGGCAAAGGCAGAATCTGACTTTCTTAATCTCCAACTCCTGTGATGTTCCCTGAGCCAAGTACAAATCCACCGACCTGTCTGTCCTCTATAACAGGACTGGTAACCTTTACAATTGATTTTATACACACCACTTTTCATACTGGCTGGCTGTTGAAGTTGAGGTTTTGCTTGACGGTGGTGTTGATTATTCTGGCAATATTGTGCACTGGTGCTTGTATTGCAGACACGACTGCACTGATCGGCACCACTTGCACAACACACAGTATACTGGTGTAGATATATTGATGATATTCTTTGTATTTGAAAATCCTTCACTAGACGACTCCAGAAATTCTTGAAAAATATAAACCAGTGGCATTCAAATATTGAGGGTAGCATGGAGTTAGGATATCCACCATTAATGTTCTTGACATAGAAGCCATAAATTTAAGACCTATAGGAAAGACACCTTTACTGACACTTTCATCCCGCCTTCCTCTCAACACCCAACAGCTTACAAACATGCAGCATTCCACAATATAATAAACCGAATCCTGTACATGTCCATGACCCAAGAAGACCATGGCCAAGAACTAGACAATAAAAACCATAGCAACAAATAATGACATTCATTCCTCCATAACTGACAAGTTATGACGAGAAAGAGAAGAAACAAGCAATATCTCCACTGTATCCAAACAATTACACTAAAAAATCAAAAATAAAATGGTGTAGGTTGCTTTTCAAGGGTACAATTTCCAACAGGGTATGTAAAATTTTGAGTATTTTTCTATGTCGCACATACTTAAGGTAAACGTCTCTTCAATTCAAAGAACAAACAATCAGCCTTTATGAACAGTGGTGTATATAAAATCAGTTGTAAAGAGTACCAGTCCTGTTATAAAGGACAATTTGTACTTGGCTAAGGGAACAGCACAGGAACTGCAAATTAAGAAAGCCAGATTCTGCCTTTTCCCAACACTGCTCAGAGCCAGAGCACAAATACGCCATAGATGTAGATGTCCTACATGTAAAGATGGAAAACTGACCGAACTAGAAAATTTGGAAATTAAAAAACAGATGCGCACAGCCCAAAATTTGTTACTGAATGAACAGACAGAATTCAATTATTCACCTTTTTTTTAGATTATGAGTAAGTTCCACGTAGTGAATAATAACAATATTAATAACCTGAGGCGGTCATCTGCAAGAGCAAGGTCATGCACAATAAACTGTTCCATTTTTTAGACAATAATGATTAGTAATTTCAGTAAGAGATATCATTAAATAATATTAGTACAAAAGATATTTACATAAGGTTATTCTAACAATGTAATTCAAGTATAATAGTTCCTAAATTTCAATGTAAATAGTATTTTCTTCCAATGTTAACGTCGATATACAGAGACCTGTAGTAACGTAATGGTTTGTCTTCACAGGTGTAACAACTTTGGAATCAGTAAAGTACTTGAAAATGCCCTTATAATCCGAAATATAGGTCGTACAAATAAAGTTTTGTGTAACAAGGCAATAACAAATGTTCAGTTATTTAATTTGAAATATTTTTACCAAGAACCGGCAGTAGAATCAATCAATACACTATAAAGCCCTATTTATGTTGCTTTAAGGAAATATCACACTTTTATGGGATACGGATGTTTTTATATTACGTTCCATGTTTGACCACTTTATATTTTAATACTTAAACTGATCTGATGATGATGAATAATTTCATAAAACTAGTGACCAGACATATAAATAAATTTTGAGAAAAATTTGCAATCTCTGCTGACAACTTCATACTGGTTGTTCTTACTATTTTTATGTTTTATTTATGTATTGTTTAGGCACTCCTGTGACTAACATGAGACCGATATCTGTCGATGATATGACACGCGCGCAATCTTCTCGGTCGTCAGCTCTTAACAAGAGCCACTATACAGGATATCAAAGAGCAGATGTAACATGTGATTTAGTTTGCCTCTGGACAGGATTCGGCGATTCACATACTACTCCCAATTACAACAGTCTTTGCACACAAGACTAAGAGGGGTCAAACTTCATCATCTTAAGTGGGATCATAATAGCAAGATATCTGTATATCTGTCGATCACTCGTCTTCTTCGCCTTCTGCTGCTGTTGCAGCCATGTGTTAGGCTTTCCCTAAGCTGTGGCAGGTCTTCCACCGTATCTTTTACCTTGTGGAATATATCGCTAAAAACAAACTGGTATTCTTCAATCTTTCATTCGCAACACCCTGAATATTCGTTTTTGTCTATTCTTCAACCTTAGTATTGCTGTCAAAAATACTAATTTATTCCTAATAAGTGTATGTATTTTGTAATCTAACTTTGTATGTCCTGCTATGTTCGTAAGGAGTTTTCTTATTGTTCCGTAGTCTCGCACCATGTTTCTCTACATAAGCCAAGATTACCTGCCAGACAGTAATGTTGGTAGCAGTATATTTTTGTGCAATTTAAGATGTTACTGCTTTCCCTTTACTCTGGGGAGAGCTGATAGTGCCATTCAAGTAGTTAAACTTCTAAATTTCGTCTTTTGAATATAGGTCATCCATATAATATAGTTTGGTTCTTAAAAATTTGAATCGATATACTTGTTCTATAATCTCGTAGTGTATCACTTTTTGTTTTTATTACTGGATGTTTGCTTCTTTGTATTTATATTTACATAATTTATCTCTGATATTTTTCGTACAGCTCACAAGTAACTCTCTGTAGTCCATCTTGATGATTCGAAATTAGAACTTGATCATCTGCGGTTAACAGTGTCATTATATAATCTTCCTGATTAGTCGTATGCGTAATTCTTGTTTCATTTTTCAGTGCCGTACGATATCAATATTTCAAATGTTTGTAAATCTATGGGACTTAACT
The DNA here is from genome assembly GCA_026315105.1 of Locusta migratoria. Taxonomy (NCBI): domain Eukaryota; kingdom Metazoa; phylum Arthropoda; class Insecta; order Orthoptera; family Acrididae; genus Locusta; species Locusta migratoria. Next base: position 109,431,322 of record CM048745.1, read on the forward strand.
GCTTGGTTATTAGTACCTAGGCTTACAAACTACTTAAACTAAGTTAAACTAACCTAAGGACAACACACACACACACACACACACACACACTCACACACATGCTGCAGGGAGGATTCGAACCTCCGACGGCGAGCAACCGCGCGCTCCGCAGCGTGGCGCCTTCGACCGCTCGGCTACTGTACCGTGGCCACCCGTACAATATCCTCAATGTATATATATATATAAAATCAGTGGGGAAAGGCTGCGACCTTGCCCTACTCCTTAATTATTATCCTTTGTTCTTTCCTCGTAGACCCCCAATTATTTGGATTTTATATTAGCATAGACCTTCTGCATTACCTGTATAATGTGTTTTGGTATACTTATTATTATTAAAATGTGCCACAATTGTCTGTTTATTTTATCGCAAGCCTTGGCGTAATGAATGAAAAGGAAGTGTGCTTCTTAATTCCATTCTTTATATTTCCCTATAATTTGTTGTTGTCACACGCGCTATCAATCTATATAGTTTCACATTTTCTCCTTCTCCTAGTGCGTTCTTCACTTCGTGTATTAATTTAGAACTTGCTCAATCCTGTCCAGGTTTTTCAGATTTGTGTTGTTTATTTTCATTACTTCTTAGCGGAATGGGAGGGCAAAAAAATATAAATAAAAAAAAGGCTGATGAAATGGTTATAGATGAGAAAATTACGAAATTCATGTTAGGTATTCAAAGAGAGATGTGAATCATGGATTTCAACAAACAAATATAAATTTCTTATTGTAGTCTATGAATAGCACAGGTTTGATTGTGTCAGATTATATCGAATGGCTGGCACAACTGTTGACATTAAGATGGATCCTTTGCAGCCCTGTAACTGCTGTTGATGTTTCGAAAAGGGACGAACACACAAGTGTTACTCAGCCTGGCGTGCTCTATCTCGCTGCTCCTGTCAGTCTCTCTTCGTTCGAGACGCCATCTATCTGCCAGCGGAGTTGCCGTGCCAAATGGAGCGGAAAGCAACGTTTTCTGCTTCCGGAGAAGCGTCTACAGAAGAGTTGCAGTAGCCGTGATAGTCTAGTGGTTAGGACATTGCGTTGTGGCCGCAAGAACCCAGGTTCGAATCCTGGTCACGGCAAAATACAGCTCAATATTTTTAATTTCATCTATATTTTATTTTTATTTATTTACTATCTGAAAATCTGGAGTTGCCTGGGTATTTATTTATTCTATTCTATTCTCCTGTTCTCTCTCCCCATCTTTCTCCAACTCTTTCACGCTCTCCTACTTCTCAGTTCACCTTCCCCTCTCTCGGTCCATTTCTTCTACTCTCTCTACACCCTTCGGCTTCCTTGGCTCATTCCTCTTCCCGCCCCTATCCAGTAAATCTCACATATGTCAACATTAATAGTGATTAGTAAACAGAGTCAACGTGGTTTGCAAGGTACCCTCCGCTTTGCACCATACAAAATATTAGTTGGAGAGTGAGCACATACTTGTTTTGAAGGTCAAGTGTGAAAAATTTCATGAAAACCTAAACAAATTTATAAATCTGTACGTTATAGAAACGCAAGACTCACTGAAAAACGCACTTTTAGTTTTTCTCAATTTTTCATATTTTACAGAGGATTTCCGAAAAAATTAATTACATAAAAACCTTGTCCAGAGAAAACGAAGGAAAGTAGGCAGTCATTATTATACATAAAGATTGAATTACACGCATTGTCTGTAGCATTAAGAGGAATAGTGATGTAAAAGTTTTGAATGCAGGTAATTTCGATTGCCAGACCTGGCATCTCCAGGGAATATATTGTACAGCAATTCAACAGACGCTATCGACCTGTCTGACCTCGATAGATTTCTGTTAAATTCCGCAAGTAAAGTAACCGTCACCATGCACCATACGACGTTTTATGGTATACATTGGGTTCCTCCCGCTTTGAGGATGAAGTTTGCCAAATTTCATTAAATCGAAACAATGCTATACCTCTGTAAACAATAGAAACACACGAACACATTGAAAAAGCCACTTTGTTTTCCTCAATATTTCCAATTTTCCGGTGGATTTCCCAAAAATTTAAATTCATACAAACCTTTCCCTGATGATTGCGAATACATCACAAAATAAGGAAAGATGAGCCAGACTGGACTAGTTCTCAAGTTAAACAGTGACCAAGGAAACAGGAATTTATTTTTAAGATGTATAGTTTTTTATTTTCTTACAGAGTTAAAAATCCACACAGAACATCAGGTTCTAGTAAAATTGCTGGTAAATAATGAACAGAATTCCCAAAAATGAAGGTTTTCTGGATTAGATCAATTGTGAAGGGAACATATTCGTCGTCCGGGAAAGAATTTATTGTGCCCCCGCCTGCCCTACACATAATTCTTAAAATAATGTCTAAAATTTGTTACGAATAAGGATACTATTGTTCTGTCCTCCACTATGATTACTGGTTTGAAACAGCTCTGCAGGATACTCTATCCTGTGCAAGGTTTTATCCACGAATATCGATGAATCTGCGTAATACATCGTCTCTTGGTCTTCGTCTGAGAATTTTAACCCCCACACTTCCCCCCAAAATTAAATTGACGTGTACCTCCAATGGATTTTTTTTTTCCAAAATATTCCAGTAATTTCTTTTCTCACAATTCTCTCCAGTACCTCCGTAGTAGATACGCTCTCAACTCACCTAATCAACCTTCTTCTGTAGCACGTTACTTGAAAAGCGTCAATCCTCTACTTGCCTTAACTTTTATGTCCTTGTTTCACTTTCCTAAAATTCTACATTCAGATACCTAAATTAATGTTTTATATCAATGAGTTCTCTTTTTCAGAAAAGCAATTCTTCTCATTGCCGTTCTGAATTTTTTTATCTTTCCTACTCCGTTCAACGTAAGCTATTTTACTGCCCAGGTAACAAAACTCTTGTACTACTGTATTATCTGGTTTACTAATACAATACCCTCACCATCGCCGGAATTGTTCGAATATATTCCATTACCCTGTTTTGCTCTTGTCAATGTTCATCTTATACCCTTCTTTCAGGACAAAGTCCATTTAATTCAGTAACTCTCTCAATTCCTTGCTGCTTCCGGCAGAATTCCTATGTCATCGTGGAACAGAAAGTTTTTATTTCTTCTCCCTGAACTTTAATTTCCATTCTAAATTACTCCTTGCTATCTTTCGTATGTTCTTCAGTCTACAGTTTGAGTAACATTTATGACAGGCTACATTCCAGTCTTACGCCCTTCCCAACCACTGCGACCCATTCATGCCCATAGATTCTTAAAAGTGCTCCCTGGTTTGTCCACAAATTGTGTATGACTTTTTATTCCCAATATTTTACACCTGCTACCTACATAATTTGACAGAGTATATCCTAGTCAACATGGGGTGACTGGAGCTTGAAATACGTCCTCTCATCCCCCTCCGTCCCAATTCTCGTTCTCTGCTGGTTCAGATGTAGCCTGCAGATCATTAAGACACTACAACATTAATGACGGTTGCTTCCAAGATGATTTATCAGCCTCCGTCCTCAGACAGAAAATGAATGATGTAGTGGACTGATAGGCCGTTGGAGATATATAAGGCTGTACTTGTTGTTAAAAAAATAAAAGACAAAAGAAACTAAGAGTTCTAATGTTTGTGAAGCTTAAGGGACTTAACTGCGGGTCATCAGTCCCTAAACTTACAAACTACTTATGAACTACCTTATTCGAAAGACAGCACAAACATCCATGCCCGAGGGGTTGGGGGGATTCGAACCCCCGATTGGGAACGGCCTCGCGTATCGCAACAAAGCGCCTCAATGCGCCCGGTCACTCCGCCACGGCAAAAAAAGAAAGCACCGACCAGTTGCGCATATGAAATATTTTATTTCGATTGATTTCGGGCACTTAGTGACCTCATTTAGAAGTATATTGTTGATTTAATATGTTCCATTCCGTCACGTTGGAAAGGCAATATAAAATACTATAAAAACAGATAAAATGTATAACATTGCAGGTCTAGAACGTATTCTTTCAGTGCCAAATCTTGTGAGGTGTCGTGTAAAACGAAGTTGCTTTTTTTAGTTAGAATCTATGGCAGCATCTCTTCAGTAATTTTCTCATAAATTGTTATCTAATTACTTACCTAACAACATTCATAGCGACCATATCGAGATCAAACATACTGGCTAGGGAATCGCACTCCAACAAAATGATTTAAGATTAAATATAACAATACCTTTTCACATAAAATTGAAAGATGGAAACCAGTTCTCAGCCAAGAAGGAAAGCTGAGAGGTGGAAATAGGAAATTAACTTACAGACAATTTTGTAGTAAGGGAAGAGGATATAGATGAAGATGAAATAGGAGAAACTATACTGAGAGAAGAGTTTGACAGAGCCCTGAAAGACCTAAGTCGAAACAAGGCCCCTAGATGACCTTCGCTGAGAACTACTGCATCTCTGGAAGAACCAGCCACGACAAACCTATTTCACCTGGTGAGTAAGATCTAGGAGACAGACGACATACCCTCGGAGTTTAAGAAAAATGTAATAAGCCCCATTCCAAAGTAAGCAGGTGCAGACAAGTGTGAAAATTACAGAACGATCAGTTTAAAAAGTCATGGTAGCAAAATTTTAACACGAGTTATTTAAAGGATGGAAAAGCTGGTAGAAGCTGACTTCGGGGAAGATGAGTTTGGATTCTAGAGAAATGTAGGAACACAGGGAAGCAATATTCACTAAACGGCTTATCTTAGATTAAGGAAAGGGAAACCTGCATTTCTAACTTTCGTAGACTTGAAGAAAGCTTTTGGCAATGTTGATTGGAATACAATATTTAAATTCTGAAATAAGCAGTAGTAAAATACAGGGAACGGAATGTTATGTACAATTTGTACAAAAATCAGACAGCAGTTCAAAAAATGTCCAAATGACAAACTACTTAAACCTAGTTAAACTAACCTAAGGACAAAGACACACACCCATGCCCCAGGGAGGACTCGAACCTCGACAGCGAGCAACCGCGGGCTCTGCAGACCGCTCGGCTACTCCACCACGGCCAGACAGCAGTTATCAGAGTTGAAGGTCATGAAAGGGATGCAGAGGTTGGAATGCTATTCAGTTTCTACATTGAGAAAGCTATAAAGGAAAGCAAGGAGAATTTTGGAGAATGAATTAAATTTCAGGGTGAAGAAATAAAAACATTGCGCTTTTCCGATGACATTGAATTACGGTCAGAGACAGCAAAAGACCTGGAAGAGCAGTTGAACGGAATGGACAGTGTGTTGAAAGGTGTGTATAATATTAACATTAACAAGAGCATAACAAGGGTAATGGAATGCAGTCTAAGAAAATCAGGCGATGCTGAGGGAATTAGATTAGGGAACGAAATAAGAAAGAATGGCAATTGGCAGAAAAGCATTTTTGCGAAAGAGAAATTTGTAAACATCTAATATTAATTTAAGTGTACGTAAGTCGTCTCTGAAGGCATTTGTGTGGAGTGTTGTCTTGTATGGGAGTGAAACGTGGACGATAAGGAGTTCAAACGAAAAGATGATAAACGCTTTTGAAATGTAGTGCTATAGAAGAATGCTGAAGAATAGGTGGGTGTATCGCGTAACTAATGAAGAGGTACAGAACAGAATTGGGGAGAAAAGGAATTTCTGGCAAACCTCGACTAAAAGAAGGGATCGACTGATAGGACACATTCTTAGACAACAATTAAGAGTTGGAGGGGAATGTTGGGTTAAAAATCGCAGAGGGAGACCAAGAGATGAATCCAGTAAATATATACTTATGATTGTAGGTTGCAGGTCTTATGAGGAAATGAAAAGGCTTGCTCCGGATAGAGTAGTGTGGAGAGCTGTATTAAACCACTCTCAGGCCGTAAAACCAGAACAACAACATTAGTTCCTAGCTTACAAACCTACCTAAGGACAACACATACACCCATGCCCGAGGGGGGAGCACGGCAGCACAGCGCACCAGTGCGCACGGCTATTCCGCTGTGGCGCTTTCTCGTGGCGCGGGACGATTACCTCCAGGAACCTCCCAAAACCTGACCAGCAAGAGATTCCTTGAAAACGGCCAAATTCCTTTCTATTGTAAGAAGCGGCGCTCGGCTTCCTGACCCCTGAGACGCAATATGCCCTACAATGTGTCAAATTCGGCAAAACTTCCTCGTCCCAGGGGGCTGGTCTCCATAAATTTGCCCAGCTTTCCCGCGTAAAACAGCGCATGCAGCCCTTGAAAGCACATTGTAATCATCCAGACGCAGTTGCCCAGACCTCGCCACCATCGTCAGCGCCAGGCAGATGGCGAAAATACTTGGAAGGCATTCGCGCCCTGGCACACCTGCCACAGCGGACGCCGGCCGCAGGCCGCCTTCTGGGAAGTTGGGGCCCCTCAGAACATCAATGGGCTGCCCTTGTGGGGTGTTTTCGGGCTCGTCCCCTTAGGACGGAATCTGAATCTCTCCCTCTACCACTCTGGCTTCACACAAAATCAACTGTCAGAATATTTCCACTCAGCCACAAATTATTTAAAGTAAATCGATAACCCACGATTTAATCAAACAAAGTTTCAAGGGCACATTTCTATTTACAGTTGGAAAGCATCGTGGCACTACTGTAACATCAACTTAAGGACATAACAATAATCTAAACAAGTATTGCCTGTGGTCGAAAATCCTCCAATTGTGTTTACGTTGGTCACTGGGGATAAAAGTTTAAGTATCACGTCGGCAGTCTCGCGTGATTATGTTGGCAAAATCAATAACACGATAGAAAATCTTTGCCCATTTGTTCGAACCACATAGAATGAGTCAATTAGTGTATCTTACTGACCATGAAATAAACAAATAATGTTGTTCGTGCTTTATGGTTGACAGGTTCTTGTATGTACCCTCGTCCGCTCAGTAAAAATAATTGCTCCCGTGAAGCGAAGATTCCTTGAGAAAACATCAGCGTTGTCAAGCGATTGGCTAAAATGAAGACTCAGAGGATTCTCACTATTCAGCATCTGTTGCCAACATTATCATAGGTGGCCGCTGGGATATTTGGTAGAATTTCACCGGCACTGGGAGGTATGAAACGGTATCTTTTATGTGTTAAGGAAAATGCCTGACACAATAACAACAAATAAAAACGGAAGAATATACTTCTCATGCTATTTTCGAATAATATAACTTTAGCCTAATATTTGAAATGGAACTACAATTTTGGTGTACGTATATTTATACAACGCCAAGAAATAATGTTATTTCGATACTGCGATATTCAGAATTCCAGAGTTGACAACATGTCGACTTCGTAGTTCCACCCGTGCACCGCTGGCTGCCTCTCCCGGCGGATCATCCTTTATATCGGCATTCATATGAAAACATCCATATCCTTTGACCACTCTTAATCACTGCGAAAATGAAGGATTTGAACGACACAAGAAAGTGAGTTGGGAGCACTCCATGTTTCGATATTCACTTATTTTAATACGTTATTTTAATAATGCAGATGCACTGCATTACAGCTTCTTTGGTCGAGGCGAATAGCCAATCAGTGAGCTGATTGTTGGAGAATATAGAACTTGATCCAAGCTGTAGATAAGAAAATTTCTACTTCCTTTTATCACTTTTAATGGCTAAATGCACACATAAAATTTATATTCGTGAAATCTACGACAAACAATCTCACGAATTATGTAACTTTTATTGGCCTTCTTGTACAAATAAATTAGTAATCTGTACCACAATTTTCGTGTTAGCGTATTTATATAGTGATTACAGTATTTAATATCTTTGAGGTGTTTGTGCCTATATTTCACTCTGTAGCCAAACCTACACATCGCAAACGATGTTTGTATGTGGTAGTGGGTATCAGTCTCCCATTGTCCACTATGGTGCTAGAGGGTTGATAACGATAAGGGGTGGAAGGTATAGTAGTTGAAAGTTATCAACTTATATAAAATTCTACGCGTGGGTGACAATATTTTGCTCTCCAGCAAAAAGTACACATTGGGGACATTACTGATAATGCAGAATTACTAAACACAACTTTCCGAAATTCGTTCGCCAAAGAAGACGAAGTGAACACTCCAGAATTCAATCCAAGAACAGCTGCCAGCATGTGAAACTTAGAAGTAGATGTTCCTGGAGTAGTAGAACAACTTAACGAAAACAAATCTTCTGGACCAGATTGTATACCAAGTACAACCCTCTCAGTGTATGCTGATGCTATAGCTCCGTACTTAGCTACCATTTACGACCGATCACTCAACGAAAGATCCGTACCAAAAGACTGGAAAGTTGCCGAAGTTACTCCAATATTCAAGAAATGCAATAGGAGTGATCCCAAAATTACAGGCCCATATCACTGATGTAGATTTGCAGTAGGATATTGGAACATATACTTTGTTCGAACATTACGAACTATCTCGAAGGAACCACCTATTAACCAATAGTCAACACGGATTCAGAAAGTATCGCTCTTGTGAAACACAGCTTGCCCTTTATTCACATGAAGTGCTAAGTAACATCGACAAGGGATCTCAAATCGATTCTATATTTCTGGATTTCGGGCTCTGTACCCCACAAGTGAAATTGCGTGCTTATGGAATATCGCTCCAACTGTGCCATTGGATTCACGATTTCCTGTCAGAAAGGACACGGTTCGTTGTAGCTGACGGTAAGTCATCGAGTGAAACAGAAATATCTGGCATTTCCCGGGGATGAGTTATAGGTCCCCTACTCTTTCTTGTGTTTATAAACGATTTACGAGACAATATGAACAGCTCCCTTAGACTGTTCGCGGATGATGCTATCGTTTATCGGTCGGTGAAGTCAACGGAAAATAAAACGCAACTGCAAAGCGATTTAGACAAAATTTCTACATGGTGCGAATATTGGCAATTGACACTAAATAAAGAAAAATGTGACCACATGACTACTAAAAGAAATCCGCTGAACTTAAATTACACGATAAATCAGTCAAACCTTAAGGTCGTAAATTCTACCAAGTACCTAGGAGTTACAATTACGAACAACTTAGACTGGAAAGAACACAAAGAAAATATTGGCAGAACGCTTCGAAGTTGAACGAGCTCCACCAAAGAGACTGCCTACATCACACTTGTGCGTCGTCTCCAGGAGTACTATTGCCCATTGTGGGACCCTCAGCAGGTGGGACTGACGGAAGATATTGGGAAGGTTCAGAGAAGGGCAGCTCGTTTTGTTTTATCACCTTACGGAAGGGGAAAGCGTCACGGAAATGTTGCATGAATTGGGGTGGAAATCATTAAAAGAAAGACGTTACTCATTGCGGCGTGATCTGTTTGCGAAGTTTCAATCACCGACTTTTACTTATGAATGTGAAAATATTTTGCTAGCACCCACCTACTTAGGGAGACGTGTCCATCCCAATAAAATAAGAGAAATCAGATCGAAAACGTAACGATTTAAGTGTTCTTTCTTCCCGCGCGCTATTAGAGAATGGAACGGTAGAGAAATGTTATGAAAGTGGTTACTGAACACACTGTCAGGTACTTAAAAGTGATTTGCAGAGTATCTTTGTATATGTAGATGTAGACGAGACGAACGATCTATCTGTGTTGTTGTAGTTCAAAGTCTTCCGTTGTTCATCATAGCACTTCCGAGTCGGTAGCTATAAGAGGGTTGAAGTTATAGTGGTTGAAAGTTGTCAGGTTATATAACTCGAAGACCAGCGATGACTTTTGGCACTATAATGGCAAAGAGGCTATACACAGCGAAACGTGATGCACATTCTTCAGTTGTTTTTCTGCAACAAGCGGACCAATAAAGAAAAATAAGCACATATTGTAGTTTGAAAAGTAAAACTACCAAGAAAGATGCCAAAGTTTAAGAAAGAAATTTCGCGTTGTCGATGCGTTTCTAAAAGACAAAAAACAGCGCTGAAAAGTTTATCTACAGTCGATAGAAACTTTAAATTTGTAGACACTGTAGGCATCAGAGATTTTTCGATATTCCCATTTCTAAGGGGGGGGGGGGGGGGGGTGAAACAGGAGATGAACGGTTTTGTGAAAATACGTTGTATTAAGGCAATTTTGAAGCAAAAAATAAAAACCGTGGATCTAGATTTCTGATTGGAATTTTAAATACATTTGTTTCGATATTTTTTGAAATTCAATCATCAAGGGAAAGTTTTTTAAGGGTGCTAAGAAGACTATTTTGATACTAGAAATACGAAAATTTGGATTTGGAACCATGGCTATAATTTAAAAAAAAAGTGGGTTTCGGGATATATTGAATTCTGCCATCAATGGTGGAATAGGGGATGGCAATTTGTAACAAAAAACTTGATTACGAAAGCATTTTAAAGCTAAATCTATGAAAATTTGTATTTAGAAGTAGGAACAACCAATGCAGACCGTCCAGTCTACGCGTGCGAAGGAGCGTGAATTAAGCTAATAATCACACAAGAATAAAGTAGCTTATTTTTAGTAATACTTTACTTATTCTTACGATTGTGTACTCATTATATCTGTTACAGATATAAATACGTCTAATATTGATCTGGTCGTTATAAATGTTGTTAGGTAACTCATTCGATAACAATTTAAGAAAAAAAATTATTCAATATTTGCTTACTTATACATTAATTGAATAAAAGATTGGGTTTAAAAAGATATCATTTTTTTTTTTTTTTTTTTTTTTTTTTTTTTTTTTTTTTTTTTTTTTGCAATGAAAAGAATGTATCACAAGACTTTTTTTGGTGGAATCTGATTTCTTGTTTGTAGGTTGTTTTTTTTTTTTTTCTCCTCGGGTAATATTTACTGTACGTCAGCTAGGGATTTTTTTTTCTTTCCCCTCAGAGGCTTTGATTTAACAACTATTAGCAGATCTCGATGGGAAGCGCTTCTGAGTCGGTTATTTTCAGCGATTGTAGAGACTTGAGATTTGATAACGCTGGAGTCGACATTAATTAGATGTAATGCACGCATATTCGATGACAAAGATAATGTAACAGTTAATTAGTAAAGAGAATGCGCTCCGTTCCTCATTAAAATAATATCTCTTGCCGTGACCAGGATTCGAACCTGGGTTCTTGCGGCCACAACGCAATGTCCTAACCACTTTTTTTTCCCTTCAAGCATAAACAAAAGATTATCTGTGACTTCTTTGTAATGAAATTAATGACTCCGTCGGACCTGCACATCCTCACAAGACTGGCGATCGCTGTGATTAGCCGCACGAGAATAAAAACCGCACGGCTGCGATACATCATTAGATCATCCATACACGTCTTCTCGATATTATTTGAGGATTACCGGTGTAATGATCCATCATAAACTGGTAATAGGGAACGTAACTCAGCTTCTCCCTGCATTGATGATCCAGCTGCGAGGGGGGTCGCGGAATGCACTCTGGAGGAAGTTCGAAAAGTGTTGCTGGTACTTCGGGTTCTTGACAACTGCGCAGTGTCGTTCATTGATGTATTGCCAGAAATCGAGAACTGTTTTATCACCATTTCCAAACAGGTAGTGGACAGCGAGACCGCTAATCCATGTCACTGTGTGGGTCTTCGCTCGTGGGAAATAGTCCTTATCGGGGAAGAGAAGCATTTCGGCAGTGATATTGTCAGGGGTTGTTCGTGTAAAGAAGGCCAACATCTGGCGGACCAAAAGCCAAACATTGCCTGCCTCGCCACAGACAAGTCGATGGCCGTCGTCGTCTTGCACGCCACACGTGGCACATAATGGCGATGCTGCTAGGTGGATCCTGTGGAGGCGCGTCTGGCAGATCTGCTACCCATTGACCGTGATATACCAGCTGGACTGGACATCTGGTGTAAGCGTAGGATCATGCACTGCTCGCCACACTGCTGTCCAGCGAACATGCGGATGTTTGTGTTCAATCGCATTCGGCGGAAGTCTCGATTGCATCGCTGAGTACACCAGCCGAGCCGTCGACATACGTGGACGTGTAAGTGTGGTTCGAAGATAACTGTACTCGAGGAAGAGGTATCTCAAGTAGAAAAAGGGCGCTGGGACGGCGGTCACCTGCACTGGTGCGATTAGCGAGCTTGGAGCAAGGGCCCTCATTAGTAGGCTGGAAAGGCAAGTCGGAGTACGTCGCCACATCTTGATATGAGTGCTTACAAAGAGGGCCGTCGCTCGATGCGGTACATGACAGAGGTGAAGGCCTCCTTTGCTCCTTGGGAGGGTTAGGGATTCATAGCTGACCTTGAATAACATACCGTGGCTCACAAACGAGCCCAATGCCGCCAACATGCGCTTGGCCATCGTCGAAGGTATGGGGAACGTCTGTGCCACGTGTGGGATACGGGATGCGACATAAACATTAGCGTACTGGGTGCGCTGCAGCATGTTCAGGGCTCGAAGGCGGTGATCCACAAGTTCCACCCGGATCCGTCGTAGAAGACGCCTACTGTTGAGAGCCACAGATCGCCGCAAGTCGGCTGTGAAATCAATGCCCAAACATCTTATTGTGTCGTGGACCGGCAGGGGAGCGACGTCAGGCTGTCCGCATCCTATTGGCAGTGCGCGTGATTTGCGAATGTTAAGGATGCTGCCTGATGCAGCGCCGTAGGACTCCCCCCACGCCAGCGCGTCTTGGACGTCGTTGTGGTTTCTCAAGAAGAGGACCAGATCGTCCGCATAGGTTGTGCAACAGAAGGTGTGGCCCTCAAAGGTTATCCCCATGAGGCGTTGGCGGAGGCCACATAGGAGCGGTTCCATGGCAATAGCGTAGAGGATTGTTGACAGAGGGCATCCCTGTCGTACTGACCGTTGTACCGTGATCGGTGGTGTTAGTCGGCCGTTGTATAGAATCCGTGATGTCGCACCTCGAAGCAGGCGCATCGTTATCTCCACGATGTTGTCTGGGAATCTCATATTCCGCATCACCGTCGCCAGAAAGGTGTGATCGACCCTGTCGAAGGCCTGACTGAAATCGAGGGAGGCTAAGACCCCTTCCATGCGCCGTGTCCGCGCTAGTGCGATCATGTCTCGGTATCGATTTAACGCAGTCCGTATGTTGTGATCGCCTCCTAAGGACACTTGATCGTGGGATATCACGTAGCAGGTGACCTTCCGGAGACGTGCTGCCAAGAGCCGCGTAAATATCTTCATGTCGCAATTCAGGAGTGATAGGGGACGGTAGTCTGTGAGGCGTGTTCCACCGTTCGGTTTGTGGACGGGAACAAGCAGTCCTTCAAGGTATTCATCAGGAATTTGTACTGTCGGCGTCATTAATTCGCGACATATGTCTATCCAGGCCGGTGTTAGCAGCTGGCGATAGGTCTTGTAAAACTCTAACGGGAGGCCGTCAGGTCCTGGTGACTTGTGTGGTGCGCCAGCCAATATTGCTGCAGTGACCTCTTCCTCAGTGACATCCTCAAGTAGACCCAATTGTTCATCCTGGGGTAGTACTCCGTATGTTAGGCGAGAGATTTCCTCTATCACTTCTGTTGAATGATACTGAGCTGCGTATAGTTGACGATAGTGAGCGTGGAGAGCAAGACCTATTTCACGTTGCGTTTCGATACAGCGACCATCATCTAAAGTTATACTCTGAATCAGGGCCCGCCTCCGTCGTCGGCGTTCAGCGAGGATATGGTACATTGACGGCCCTTCGTGGTCCATTCTGTCTGTGGTGCGTGCACGAACAATTGTTCCCTCAAGGTGACGCTTCGTAAGTAATGTGATCTGCGCTTTCGCGTGATTCATTGCTTGCTGGCGGGCAGGCGAGTGCATCATTGTCGAACAATCACGTAGGATGCGGTAATAAAAGTCCGTTGTGTGTCGTCGCCATGCGGCTGCCTCCCTTGCATGTCCAATCAACGCTTTCCTCAAAGCAGGCTTGGCACATTTTACCCACCAAGAGATTGTTGTTGGGTAAGCTCTTTTCCGGCGTGTGCATTGTGTCCACGTGGTCTCCACGATCTCTCGGCATTCTGGCGAATGTAAGTGTGCAATGTTCAGCTTCCAGGGGCCCCGCCCATGCCACGTCTTCTGTCGGCGCATGGTAAGAGTGCATATATATGCTGCATGATTGGAGAAACTTACAGGCCATATTTCGGCGGCCTGGGTGCCCTGAACGAAGGGTCGCGAGAGATAGATGCGATCTATACGGCTGGATGAGTGGCTGGTGTAGTGTGTAAAACCCGGCCGATCGCCATGTATGTACTCCCACGTGTCCACTAGACGTAGGTTGGTGATGATGGCAGCGAGCGCCGCACATGGAACATGGTGTGGTAGTTGGTCCTTGGGCGCCTGGGTGGAATTGAAGTCTCCACCGATGATTAAGGCATCCTGACGACCCAAAAATAGGGGCGTGACGGTTTCAGCGAAGAAAGCAGTCCGTTCACGGCGACGACCAGATCCAGATGGTGCGTAGATGTTAATGATTCTGACGTCATGTTGGGTGAGTGCCATGCCTCTTGCATCAGGTGTGAAAGTGATGTCTTCTGAAATTAAGCCGTCACGGAGAAGGATTGCCACGCCGCTGCCTGTGTCAGACGCGTGAGAGACATGAGTGGTATATCCATAAGGGCCGACGAACTCAGCAACATAGACCTCCTGAAGAAGGGCAATATCTATATCCGCCGCATTCAGCATCTCTTGTAACATCCATAGTTTATGGTGCGCGCGAATAGTATTGATATTGATAGTGGCCAGTCTGTATTGTTGGGTCTCCTGGAAGAAGTCTGCTGCTCCAGCGGTGTCCGTTCGGGATGGAACAGACACAGTAGCCATCAAGTTGTCAGTTACTGTGTCGGAACTATGTCCGACAATACCATGGGGACATCCCCTTCATTTTCACCTTCGTCCAACGTTTCGTCGGCCCACGATCGCGGCAGTTCAGATGTAGTGTCCATCAAAGTATCGTCCGCTGTGCCCGCAGGTGGAGGTGGCACGGCAGGTGGGACACCTTGTGGGACTCTCCTGGGAGTGGGCGTCGTCGTCGCATCACGATTGTTGGAAGCGGTCGGGGGGTGAGATGTCGGCGCAGTGACGTCTGACATCTGCGTGTCAGAAGACCTGCCGTCATCGGACAGGGAATCGTCTTCTTGTAGCCCCATTCGTTGTAAACAATCATCAGAGGGCAGACGATGTTTCTTCCGGCGCTTCCGAGGGTTCTTTTGTTTGCGGTTATGTTGTTCAGAGTTGGAAAGAGCGTGGGTGTCTGCCTCGTTCTTGTTTGTTGGAATGAAGGCAGAAGTTGGCACGACGTCAAGTGTCGGTTCCTTTGCATCTTCTTGCTCAGCGGAAAGGGGTTGCTGCATTTCTTCTTGCACTGCGTCTGGTTGGCATGGCGTCGAAGGTGTGAGAGTCATGTCTATGTTTGCGGTCGTTGTCGGTGGTTGGTTAGATTGACCTTGTAGATGATCGGCCGGTGGTGCGGCGGCTGCAGCATAAGTAACAGGGAGAACTGTGGACGGCGCAGAGAGGGCGTCGTCGTTGACAGGCGTTTGTACAGGTCGACGTAGGGGACATTGTTGGCGGACGTGTCCTTCCTGGCCGCAACCGGCACAGGTACGTGGCTGACCGTCGTACATGATGATGGCCCTGCATCCTCCTATATTCAGGTATGACGGTACGTGCTTCTTTAGTTCTATTTGTATTTGCCGTACACCGTTGAGGACCGGGTAAGTCTCAAACGTTTTCCATTTTTCGGCCGCGTGACCGATGACGTTTCCGTACGGGCGGAAGGCTGTCTTGACGATATCTTCTGGGACCTCAAACGGGAGTTCGAAGACCCTGATTGTACGCAGGCCGTAACCCACATGCTCGATCACGACGGCACCGATGTGGCCGTCAGGGTGTTTGAACTTGCGTCGTTCCGCGTGGCGGTTCACAATGTCGGTACACAGTTCTTCAGTGCGCATCTTGACATAGACAACATTTCCGGTAATGGAAAAGTGTATGCCGATTACATCTCGAGGATCGAGGTGCAGATCGTCTCTTATAAAGTTCTCAATTTCAAAAGGTCGTGGTCGTGCGTATTCTGCTTGGAAAGAGATCTTGATAGTCGTTCGGCGGTATGAGTGCGCCATGGCTCACTAGTACAGGGGACTCAATACACAATAGCGCGACGCGAAGTAAACAAGGAAAACGCGAACGCGTACCTCGCCAGGCGGGACGCTAGCGGACGTCCTCGCCTCACGGCTGCCCGAGCCACACTGTGAAGGAGCGTGAATTAAGCTAATAATCACACAAGAATAAAGTAGCTTATTTTTAGTAATACTTTACTTATTCTTACGATTGTGTACTCATTATATCTGTTACAGATATAAATACGTCTAATATTGATCTGGTCGTTATAAATGTTGTTAGGTAACTCATTCGATAACAATTTAAGAAAAAAAATTATTCAATATTTGCTTACTTATACATTAATTGAATAAAAGATTGGGTTTAAAAAGATCATTATTATTTTTTTTTTTTTTTTTTTTTTTTTTTTTGTTCTCAGGTAGATCTATGCTCTGCGGTCGTTGTTTCGGTTAGTTCGTTATTGTTCGTTGAATCTTTGGCTCAGCTTTTTTTATTACAGAGGGCGTTTAGCCCCCTGACCGGGCGCGCTGAGCCACGGCGCCCGGCGTACCACTAGACTATCACGGCTGGTGAGTGAAGCGTGCATGTACTTGTTTCTCCCGTCAGCTGGCGCAGAGTTGCTGACGTTACTCGCTACTGCTGGAACGCCGATTCAGATTTCTCCGTCCCTCCACAATCTAGAAAACTTGGATCACGATTTCTGCACTGTCATCTAAAATAGTAACAGACATTTAGGAAACTTTGACATTTTATGCTGCAAAATTACAGCTACAGTTATACAACTATCGCTCATATGTTTAATTCAAATATTTGTATGTCTGACTTAACTGTTGCAGTTATCGGTCCTTACTTAAGCTAAACACACACACACACACACACACACACACACATTATGCTAATAATATGCTTTCGTTCGCTAGGAGCACAAAAATGTTTACATGGATATGCCCGACCGCTGAAGTAGAGGTTTCGGAGATTGTCATAGTAGGGAGTTGATTTATAGAATTTCATGATTTATTAAATAAAGTTCCGATGCAGCATTCGTGTGTACATAGCTTTTATGTAGATCACCTGGCAGCTTGTTCCGGTCTACCGCCGCTTGTCAGTGTACTCTCAGGCGTTGCACATCATGATAATTATTTACTTACCTATATTAATCATTAAGGGTTCTAACTATTCAGCAATTAATTGTAAAATTCTAGAAAAATTACATGAGGGTGGTTCTCATATGAACTGCTATCTTCAGAAAAAAGTTTTTATTTTTTTTATTATTATTTTTTTATTATTATTTTTCTTTTTATTTGAATATATAACTTATACTTTTTGGCTGTCCAGTTTTTGGACTTCTGCGGTCCGGACCTGCACCGCGGTCCGTCAGTTGCCGACCGCTGGTCTAGACCCACCACAGTCTAACATACACAGTCTTGACCAGAGTCGAACACAATAGTAGTGAAACTTCCAGTGATTCTCTGCGACTTCGCAACTGCAGTGCCGTCAAGCGGCAGGGTAGTAAAAACACACCACGAAAGGATTGTGTACTGGGAGTTGAGCAGCACATTCAAAATACCATCGTATTTAGGAGCAGAGAGTATGACAAATATAAGTGGGTGGTCGTGACCATATACGTTAGATTGTGGATCGACATCGTGCCTTGTTTCTACAGGAAATACTTTCAATGATTCTCATATGTTACAATGTCGTACAAGGTATGTTTTAAAGAACAGAAAATTGCCCTGTTAAACCTTCTTTACACTGCTTTACGGAAATATCACACTTTTATGGAATACGGATGTTTTTATATTACGTTCAGTGCTTGACCACTTTTTATTGTTGTATGTAAACTAATCTGATTGTTAATGAATATGTTCATAAAACTAGCGTCCAGAAAAATAAATAAATTTAGAGTAAATTTTCAGTCTTGACTTACAACTTCTTACTGGGTGTTTTTAAATTATTTTATTTTATCTGTATGCTGTTGTTGTTCTCCTGTGGCTAACATGAGACCGATATCTGTCCCTGACAGGACACGCGAACAACCATATCGGCGTCAACTCTCTATAAGGCCCACTACACAGGATATTAAAGAGCACATGTGACATGTGGTTCAGTTTGCCTCGGGGGATGATTCAGCGGCTTGAAACACTATTCACAACCACAAGACAGACAGGGATCGAACTTCATACTGGTAGGTGGGATCATAATGTCAAGATAGCTGTAAATTTCTCTGTCACTGGTCCTCTTCTTCGACTTCTGTTGCTACTGCTGCTGCAACCATACATTACGCTTTTCCGAAGCCTGTCGCAGGTCTTCCACCGTATCTTTTACCTTGCGGAATATATCGGCAGAAACGTACTGTTAATCTTGAATCTTTCATTCGCAACAGACTGAATATTCACTTTTGTCTATTCTTCAACCTTACTATTGCTGTGAAAAATACTCATTTATTCCTAATATGAGTATGTATTTTGTAATCGAACTTTGTGTGTCCTGCTATGTTCGTAAGGAGTTTCTTTTCATTGCATTTGCTTTTGGATATAGGTCTCCCATATCGCATAGTATAATTCTTAGAAAATTGAATCCATCTACTTGTTCTTAAATCTTGTTGTCTATCCCTTTTTTTTTTTCTTACTGGATTTTTCCTACAGAAAGCCTTGCCCCTTTTTTGTATTTATATTGACGTAATAATCTGACGTGTTTCTTATAGCTCACAAGAAGCCCTGTGTAGTCCATCTTCATTTTTCGAAATTAGGACGTGATCATCTGCGAATTACGTTATAATGTAATCTTCTTGGTTAGCCATATGCATAATTCCTCAGTTTCATTTTCCAATGTCGTACAGTATCATCAGTGTATATACAAAAATTCTGTGGTGAACGGCTACCAATTTGCTCCAGTCCTTAATTAATATCCTTCGTTTCTTTCCCATGATCCCCAATTATTTGGATTTTATATTATCATAGATCTTCTGCATTGCCTGTACAATGTATCTTCGAATACCTCTCTCAAAATTTCCTACATTTGCTGCCTGTTTACCTTATCGGAAGCGTGGACGTAATGAAGTGGTTTTCTTAATTTCATTCTTCATGTTACTCTATAATTTCTTGTTGCATGGCACTCACTGGAATAACGTCACACACGCCTGCGATCTATGTTGTTTCAGATTTTCTTCCACTCCTAGTGGGTTCTTCACTTCGTGTATTACTTTAGATCCTGTTCAATACCGCCTAAGATTTTTCAGATATGTGTTATCGTCTGTTTTCATTACAGAGGATCTCCTTACTTCTTCAAAGAATGGGATGGTCAGTATAACTGGCAGAAGTTGATTAATTGATTGTGGACGAGGAAGTAACGAAATTCGTATTAGGTAGTCAAACAGAAATGTTAAGCTTACATTTCAATAGACAAATATAAATTCCGCATTGTAGTCCATGAGTAGCAGACATATGAATGTATTCGATTATATCGAATGCTGGCACAACTGTTGACTTTAAGATGAGTACTTTGCATCCGTGTAACTGCTGTTGATGTTTTGAAAAGGAAAAACACACCCACAAGTGTTACTCAGCGTGACGTGCTCTATCTTGCTGGTGCTGTCAGTGTCTCTTCGTTCGAGACGCCATCTATCTGCCAGCGGAGTCGCCGTGCCAAATGGAGCGGAAAGCAACGTTTTCTGCTTCCGGAGAAGCGTCTGCAGGAGAGCTGCAGTAGCCGTGATAGTCTAGTGGTTAGGACATTGCGTTGTGGCCGCAAGAACCCAGGTTCGAATCCTGGTCACGGCAAAATACAGCTCAATATTTTTTTTTTTTTTATATTTTATTAAATTAAATCAATAAGTTACCACTTTTCAGAAATGCGTTTCTTCTCATTGCCATTCTGAATTTTATATCTTTCCTACTCCGGTCATCAGAAGTTATTTTACTCGCAAAATAACAAAACTCCTGTACTACCTTTATTGTATGGTTTACTAATATTATACCCGCACCATCGCCGGATTTGTAAGAATACATTCCATTGCTCTGTTTTGCTCTTGTCAAGTTTCACCTTATACCCTCCTTTCAGGACACTTTCCATTCAGTTCAGTAACTCTCCCGATTACTTTGCCACCTCCGACAGAATTACGATGCCATCGTGAAATAGCAATTTTGTATTTCTTCTCCCTGAACTTTAATTCCCAATCTAGAAATTCTCCTTGCTGTCCTTCATGTGTTTTTCAATCTACAGTTTGAAGACTATTGAGGCAAAGCTACAATCCTGTCTCACGCCCTTATTATTATCAGTGCTCCTGGTTTGTCTAGTGATTCTGTATGAGGTTTATTACCAATATTTTACTCCTGCTATCTTCAGGACTTCACAGAATGTATTCCATTCAACATTTCTAAAAATTTTCTCCGAGAATATAATGCAAATAATAACACAGTGTAGTATGTACCATGTAATATGTATAATACGTACTTACTGATAAAATAACGCTACTACAAAATAACACTTTACAGTTCAGGATAAACAAAACATTGGGCGACGTAAATCTTTTACTTTGCCTCACAAGATCCACTTAAAATTGTCCTCCGGAAACTCTTGTTTGTCTTTCAGACCATTTGACACTGGAACGTAACGTACGTCCTCTCCCTCCCTCCCCCCCCCCCCCCTTTCTCAAATTTCGCTTCGCTGCTGGGTCAGATGTAGCCTGCAGATCAAGAAGGCAGTAGAATATTAGACGCTTCCGAGGAAAAAAAAAGTAAATAAAAAAATTAAAAAATAAAATTAAAAGGAAAAGAAAAGAAAAAAGGAAAAAAATATCAAAAAGTTAAAAAAGTAAAAAAACCGGTCAGTTGGGCATATGAAATATTTTACTTGGATTGCTCCCGTGCATTTAGTGACGTTCTCTAGACGTATAATGATTTCATATGTTCCATCCGTCCACGGTGTAAAGACATTATACTTGTACACCCTGCTTGGATGGAACATATAAGGTCGCCAATATACTTCAGAACTAAGTGCCAGAAGCCAGTCAAAATAAAATATTATTAGTTTCTCCATCACTGGATGCTTGCTGTTGCCGCAACTGTGGTTCAAATTTTAATGAACGTCCAGCTCCAGTTGCATATTTTGGTGCTTTATTTAAGCCCACACTACCGGTTTCGGCCTCTGTTAGGCCATTTTAAAGTGTGACAGACCTGTTTTTGAAACATATACTACTGTTTGTAAACAGTACAATGTAAGCAATCAACGACGCGTCCAAACAGCTCTAGATCCCACACCAGCGTTCCTGGTTCAAATTTCGCTCGCTAGAGGCCGCCCCTAAACTATCGGCTTGGACGCCTCGTTTGTTGCAATTATTTTACATTCTAAGAATTTTTGTACCTTGTTTAAACAATACATCCAACTTTAATGTAAAGTAAATTGAATACAATTGGCCTTAAGCTAAATTATTATACTTCCTGTATCAAAATTTTAAATTGACGACACGCCCACTTTTCACATGACCTCATTGGCCGCTATATGTTCCGTTTTTTATCCTAACTGACATTTACAATATTTTACCACTGACCTTTACATTTTATCAAATAATGTTTAGAATTTTATGCTCTCAATGATATAATGTTTATACCAGAACACGCCGATTATAATGTTTTGGAATGTTAAATATGACACGCCCATTTTTCTCATGTCGCCATTAGGCGCCCAAACTCTTAAATTCTCTGAGTTCTATTGTTTTAATTACTTGACGTTGCTTTCTCTATGGCATAACGTAAGTTTCCTTCTGCTTCTGTACGGTATCTTTTTACATATATATCATTCTGTCTTGTACCATTTGATTTTTGTAAACTTTTTTCTACACATTATATGCAGGTCTGTCACACTTGAAAATGGCCTAACATAGAGGCCGAAACCGGTAGTGTGGGCTTAAATAAAGCACCAATAAATGCAACTGGAGCTGGACTTTCATTAAAATAAAATATCACATCAAAAACATAAAACTTACAAAAATGCAAGTGCAGAACGTATACTTTCGCACCAAATCTTGTGAAATCTGGTGTAAAACTAAGTTAATTCTTAGAGTTGCTGTATAGCAGCATTTGTTCCATAATTTTCTCATACATTCTTATGTAATGATTTATCTAACAACATTTATAGCGACCATAACGAAATTAGACATCTTTATTTCTGTAATAAATATGATGGTTAGGCATCGCACTCCAACAAAATGGCTTAACATTAAATATAATAATATCTTTTCACCTGACATAGACGTAATGACATAATCTAATTTCGATTATTTAATATAATAAAAAATAATCGAATACGAACAAAGTAGCCCTATTTTTTGATAATAGATGACGGTGCATTGCGATTGCCAAATCATTATATTACAGATATAAATACATCTAATATTGATCTGGTCGCTGTAGTTATAAATTATGTTGTGACTACGTAGGCTTTCCCGGCGTAATGATTCATAATATTCTTCTCGGGTTTCCTGCCGGATCAAAACGTCATCTGGACACAATATTTCGGCGGTCCACCTGGCCGCCATCCTCAGGTGACGGTGCTGGTACACCGACTCGCCGAGACTGAGTACAAGCCGCGAGCGGCGGCCCCTACATACGCAGCGGAAGCCCGAGGGCGCGTGCGCAAAAATTGACAGTTCAGCCCTCTACGTTTCAGCGCCGCCAGTGGTAGAAGCCGGCGTAAACGATAGATCGCTATTCAGCAGAGACCGTTGTTTTTTATGTCAAATAATAAAGGGTTCCACATTTTACGCAAAGGAAAACCCGCATAGCGATCGATTCTTTTAAAATGCAGTCCCAATAGCGAGACACAGAAGCAACCATTTGTGTTTCATCATATTTCATTTTATGTCCCTCGGTAAGACAGTGTTCAGCTACTGCAGATTTCTCTGGTTGAAGCACTCTTGTATGTCGATGGTTTTCAGTACATCGATCTCGAATTGTACGGATTGTCAGGCCGATGTAAACTTTTCCACAGTGACAAGGAATTTTGTATACGCCGGGTTTCCTCAATCCTAAGTCATCTTTTACTGAGTCCAGGAGCGCTCTAACCTTGGCAGGTGGACGAAAAATGCATTGGATGTCTTATCTTTTCAAAAATTTTCTTATTTTATATGAAATGCTTCTAGCAAACGGTAGGAAAGCCAGCGACTTGCAAGTTTCTTCTTGTGGTTACCGCGACGGTCCAAACTGGAAAGCACGGCAGATATGTTGGTCAGTGTAACCATTCTTTTTGAAAACCTTTTTCAGGTGGTCCATCTCTTTAGTTACACTTTCCGCGTCTGAAATAGCAAAAGCTTTTTTTTCAGCGTACGCAGGACACCAGTGCGCTGGTAAGGTGGATGACAACTTGTTGCATGCAAGTAGCGGTCCGTGTGCGTGGGCTTTCTGTAAACACTATGTCCCAATGTTGCGTCACCCTTTCTGCACACCATGACATCTAAAAATGGAAGCTTTCCATCTATCTCGACCTCCATAGTGAACTTAATGCTAGGATGGAGGCAATTAAAATGGTCCAGAAAACGGTTCAGAGCATCTCTTCCATGTGGCCATACCATGAAAGTATCGTCAACGTACCTCCAGAAACATGTAGGTTTTAAAAACGACGTTTCCGGCGTGTGTCCTCAAAATCTTCCATAAATAAATTGGCGACTATGGGGGATAATGGGTTCCCCATAGCCACTCCGTCAGATTGTTCAAAATATTTATCGTTGAATAAAAAGTACGTCGACTTCAGCACATGGCGGCAAAGCTCCGTTGTCTCCTCGTCCAGAATTTCACTAATTAATTGCAAGGATTCTTCCAGAGGAACCCGGGTAAAAAGCGACACCGCATCGAAGCTAACCAGAAAATCAGAGGAACTTAGACGCAAAGACTTCAGCCACTGAATAAAACTGTAGAATTGGAAATACGATGTTCACATTTAGTGACGTGAGGGCTGAGAATCGACGTCAGATACTTGGACAGTTGTAAGTGGGAGCGCCCAAATTACTCACAATCATTCTCAGTAGGATTAAAGTCTTGTGTTCCTTAGGCAGACCGTACAATCTAGGTAGAACGGCGGCACCAGGACGAAGATTCTTGAGCTCGTCATCAGGTAAGGAACTCTTCTGCAATAGGACACAGCATACCGTAGGTTGCAGAATGACCCAACCGAGCGAATCAAAAGAAAGACGCTTTCACTGTTGAAGAAGAGTTGCTTCTGCGTCTCGCTATTGGGACTGCATTTTAAAAGAATCGATCGCTATTCGTCTTTCTGACAATATTATCAACAGAGATAAGGGTTTTCCTTTGAGAAAATGTGGAACCCTTTATTATTTGACATCAAAAAACAACGGTCTCTGCTGAATAGCGATCTATCGTTTACGCCGGCTTCCACCACTGGCGGCGCTGAAACGTAGAGGGCAGAACTGTCAATTTTTGCGCACGCGCCCTCGGCCTTCCGCTGCGTATGTAGGGGCCACCGCTCGCGGCTTGTACTCAGTCTCGGCGAGTCGGTGTACCAGCACCGTCACCTGAGGATGGCGGCTAGGTGGACCCCCGAAATATTGTGTCCAGATGACGTTTTGATCCGGCAGGAAACCCGAGAAGAATATTATGAATAAATTATGTTGCCTTACGATTGGCAACTCATTTTATTTATTACAACTATAAATAGGTCTAATATTGATCTGGTCGCTATAAATGTTAGATAACAATTTACGAAAAAAAAAAGAAATTCAATAGTTGCCTCTTATACATTATTTGATTCAAGGATTTGGTTTTACAAAACACTTCAACGCTTTTCTGTGATGAAAAGAATGTTTCACAAGACTTACATTTACATGTACGTACAGTTTATGATTTTGGTAGGATGTGATTTCTTGTTTGTAGGTTAGTCTTTTTCTCCTAGGGTAACATTTACTGTACGTCAGCTACGGATTTTGTTGTTTTCACTCAGAGGCTTTGAATTAACAACTGTTATCAGATCGTGATGGTAAGCGCTTATGAGTCATTTTCTCAAAAGCTTATTACACGAATCAAGTGTTCCCAGCTCCAGTAATGGTAACAAAGAAGTTAATGTAAATTGCAACTAATTTCTTATGGAAACGATAAATTTTCAGGGTTGAGGTAAACACAGCAGTGCTATACCCTCAAAATGGTGGACTCGGCCTCATGGACATTAAAAACAAGGCTTCTTCGTGATTCATAAAGAGAACTGTTAACATACTCAGGACACACCCGTACTGCATCACATCTACCATATTTCAATGTGTGAAACCTCATTGCCTTCTGCCGCCTGTGAACGTACAAGCAATAAATCCACGACTTCAACATATAAGAATTTTTTACGTTAAAGCCAGTTACATTAATGATATTATCACCACCACTAAAAATGGGACCACAAAAGAGAGCATACGCCAAAGGAAGAAAAACGAAGAAATAAACAAAATAGCAAAGAAGTTTCCACATGTCAACTGGACCGCTGTATGGAAAAACATTCATCTGAAGTGTTTGTCATCTGATTCCGTCTCCGCACGGTACAAGGTAGCCAACAACATCTGCAACAAAAATGAGAGGTTACAAGTAGTGGGTATAAGCGCCACCAATCTTTGCTCCAAATGCCTACTTGTGGACACGATCAACACAGGTTCACGTATGCGGGTCACTTGGACAGTTCGAAATGGATCAGGCAAAGCATCGCACTTCTTTCGAGATCGTCTCCTAATTACATTTCTCCTGAGATAATTTACAGACTACAAAACGTGTACTATCCGGCATCACAAAATAACGCCATACACTGGCTGATACGCAAGTATGTCATTTATGTGATAAACAAGTTAGGTACGGACAACTCACAGAATTCCGCGAATTCATGATGTGTGAATTTCATAAAAACAAAATCTTCAGAGATCATAAAAAATCGTACGGAAACATGCTGAAAATTGCTTTCGAAAGGTTGCGTATCGTTAAATATCATGATGTTTTGAATTTTTTGTTTTGTTCAAGGGAAGAATGTTATTTAAATAGACTGCAAAACAAATACGAGCATCATGAAGAATATTATATTTTGTCTGAAATTCTTTTCTATATATATGTTGTGTTTGTTTTGTTTTGTTATGTTTTGAATTTTTTGTTTTGTTCAAGGGAAGATGTTATTTAAATAGACTGCAAAACAAATACGAGCATCATGAAGAATATTATATTTTGTCTGAAATTCTTTTCTGTATATATGTTGTGTTTTAAGGCATAATTGACATTGTATTTGTTGTATGTGCATTGCAACTGTGTTATGTCTTCTTACAGAATGTCACTGTTATATGGGAAAAATAAAAAAGAGCTGGAAAAAGTCGGTTATCTTGAGCGATTGTGGACTCGTGAGATTTCATAACACTGAAGTCGAAGATGTAATGTACGCACTATTCGATGACAAAGATAATAGAACAGTTAATTAGTTAAGGGAAGGCGGACCGTTCCTCATCAAAATAATATCTCGTGCCGTGACCAGGATTCGAACCTGGGTTCTTGCGGCCACAACGCAATGTCCTAACCACTAGACTATCACGGCTGGTGAATGAAACGTGGGTGTACTTGCTTCTCCTGTCAGCTGCCGCAGAGTTGCTGACGTCACTCGCTACTGCTGGAACGCCGATTCAGCTTTCTCCGTCCCTCCACAATCTAGAAAACTTGGACCACGAATTCTGCAGTGTCATCTAAGTTAGTAACAGACATTTAGGAAACTTTGACATTTTATGCTGCAAAATTACAGCTACAGTTGTACAACGAACGCTCATATGTTTAATTCAAATATTTGTATATCTGACGTAACTGTTGCAGTTATCGGTCCTTACTTAAGCTAAACACACACACACACACACACACACACACACACACACACATACACACACAGAGAGAGAGAAAGACACACACATACACACATGCCCAAGGGAGGACTCAAACCACCGACGGCGAGCAACCACGCTCTTCGTAGCAAGGCGCCTTAGAGGGCTCGGCCACTCCACTGCAGCTGTGATTGATCCCAGATGTTACAGAAACAATTTTCTTTTATTCTGAGTTCACTAAAAACTGTTTGTTGCAATATATTGAAGTGATAGTATGGCATTTTTGGTCGAAAGATTCCGCGTGGGATTCTTCTGCCGCCTAGTGCAAGTCTTTTTACTTAACGCCACTTCGGCGCCTTGTACGTCCATTGCAATATATGTCGTTAAAAAGAATTACATGTAATAGCTTCCCTCTGACAGAGTAACAAGTCTTGGGCCTCGGCAGTTTTGCCCAAAGAAGTATTCCAAAACGTAATTACGTTGGAATTTTACTCAGAGTTTCCTTCAACATCCTCAGAAAACTTACAGATTACGTGAGCACATAGCTCATATTTATCGTATACTTTCTCCATTACCTTATGGAATTCTTCTTTGGGGAAACGGTGCTGCCACAATAGCAGTTTTCCATCAGCTGCACAAAGCCATCATACGTAATTGTTTGTAACTCGCTTCTCTCCTTTTAATCATTTGATAACCGAGGGCCAAAACCCGTCCAGGTGAGCGACAACCAGAGCTCTCTATTCCCCGGATTCTGTAATGATGAGAAGAAGAGGGGGAAGCGTACACATTTGCCCAACGAATTTTGAAATCTTTTTGATCACATTAAAAGTAATACCTCCGAATGAACAACTACTTTCAATACTTTTGCTATATTCTCATGCTGATATTTTGCAGTTATATACACGGTGATTCCTTCCACTGTGTACCAGCTATAGGAATTGATCCAGGAAAGGAACAGAAGGTCTAATGAACTTAAGTTCGGTAATGCAGGGTTTCCTTGCTAGAGACCATTTGTTCAATCACACTTACAGAGATGCGGTCTATACACGAGTTTCTCCTAGAGGATGGTACTGCTCCTCTTACTGATGATTCGAAAGGTTACGTGGCTGCTGGGTCATCGTGCTTCATCACACCGGACGCATCGATGTCTCTCCTGGCGTGCTCGTTCGTGGGATCTCATCCCGAGCGATTTCCGGAGGTTCATCAAACCGGTCTACGGACTGAAGACCACAAAAACATCAACACGTAATATACCGTTTGGTACCTTCCCAGTGTCTTAGGAAACCTAGGAAAGAAATATTTCGAGTTATTTTTTATTTATTGCCGTTTTTATGGCACTACATATGTTCGCTTTTGTAAGATCTATGTTACAGATCAATATAAACGGTAATATTCGCATTCATCCGATGTGTTCAGAAATGTAGCTTTCCGGCAGTTTGAAACGCTGCTGTCACAGAGTACAACAAATATAAGTCGGTGGTCGTCACTATTTATGTTAGTTTGTGGATAGACATCGTGCAGTGTTTCTACAGGAAATACTTTCAGTAATACTCATATGTTAAAAGGTCGTACAACTTATGTTTTACTGGTTTTGAAGCAACAGATAATTACCCTATAAAACCTTCTTCATACTGCTTTACGGAAATATCACACTTTTATGGAATACGGATCTTTTTATATTACGTTCAGTGCTTGACTGCTTTGTATTGATATATGTAAACTGATATGATTGTAATGAATAAGTTCATAAAAATAGCGTTCAGAAAAATAAATAAATTTATAGCAAAATTTCAATCTTGACTAACAACTTCCTACTGGGTGTTTTTCAATTATTTTATTTTATCTCTATGGCTGTTCTCCTGTGGCTAACATGAGACCGATCTCTGTCCCTGATAGGACACGCGAACAACCCTATCGGTCGTCAACTCTCAACAAGACCCAGTACACACGATATTAAAGAGCAGATGTAACATGTGGTTCAATTTGCCTCGGGGGATGATTCGGCTGCTTGACACACTATTCCCAACCACAACAGCCTTTGCACATAAGACAGAGAGGGATCAAACTTCATACTTGTAAGTGGGATCATAATATCAAGATAGCTCGTCCTTCCACTTATGTTGCTGCTACTGCAGCCATATTTTAGGCTTTTGCTAAGCCTGTTGCAGGTCTTCCACCGTATCTTGTACCTAGCGGAATATATCAGCAAATACGTACTGGTAATCTTGAATCTTTCATTCGCAACAGACTGAATATTCACTTTTGTCTACTCTTCAACCTGACTATTGCTGTGAAAAATACAAATTTATTCCTAATATGTGTACCGGTATGTATTGTGTAATCTAACTTTGTGTGTCCTGCTATGTTCGTAAGTAGTTTCTTTTCATTATCCTTAGTCTTGCATTATGTTTCTTTCCATCACTCAAGATTAACTTCCATGCAGTAATTTTGCTAGCAGTGTAACTTTGGAGGATTTAAGATATTTCTGCTTTTTCTGTACTTTTGAAGGAGCTTCCGATAGTGCCAGTTAAGTAGTTAAATTCTTAGAAATTTGAATCTATCTACTTGTTCTTAAATTTTGTTGTCTATCACTTTTTTTTCTTACTGGATTTGTTCCTACTGAAGGCCTTGCCCTTTTTTTGTATTTATATTGACGTGATAATCTCTGACATGTTTCGTATAGCTCACAAGTGGCCCTCTTTAGTCCATCTTCATTTTTCGAAATTAGAAAATGATCATCTGCGATTAACACTATAATATAATCTTCTTAGTCATGTGCATAATTCTTCGGTTTTCCAATGTCGTACAGTATCAACAGTGTATATACAAAAAAATCTGTGGTCAACGGCTGCCAACTTGCTCAAGTCCTTAATTAATATTCTTCGTTCTTTTCTCATGATCCCCAATTATTTGGATTTTATATTATCATAGAGCTTCTGCATTACCTGTACAATGTATTTTGGAATACCTCTCTTAAAATTTCCTACAATTACTGTCTGCTTACCTTATCGGAAGCGTGGACGTAATTAATGAAGAGGTTTTTTTATTTCATTCTTCATGTTTCTCTATAATTTCTTGTTGCATGGCAATCACTGGACTAACGTCACACGCGCTATCAATCTCTGTAGTTTCAGATTTTCTTCCTCTCCTAGTGTGTTCTTCACCTCGTACATTACTTTAGACCCTGTTCAATACTGCCTAGCATTTTTCAGATTTGTGTTATTGTTTGTGTGGTGTCGCACAAGTACGAAGTGCGCGCCACGTACTTACGCCGCGCGCCGCCATGCACGCACGGCGCGACGTTCTTACGACGTCAGCCACGAGCGCCCTCTGCTGCAACTCCGGTCGTGGCCACGACTGCTGCATCGGCCACTTGGGACTGAGATAGGAACCAGTTAACACTTCGGAATCAGATAGGCACCAGTTAAGACTTGGCTATCGGATAGGCACTAGGAATCATCAGTAGGCAGGCCTCTATCTAATCTATGTATCAGCATTCTGCAGTCAAGAACTATGTAAAAGTTAAGTATTACTAAGTCTCTATGAAATATATATCTCGTTCTAATTTACTCTAGTGTTTCTAGTTTCTGCTGTCCCACTGGCTGGTCACCTCCGTAACTGCACACGCGTGCATCCTTTATTCCTGTGTCGGTCTCTTTCTACTCGGTCACCGACACCTACGACAATCGGGGGTTACGAGACACAAAAGTGGCAATGAGGCTGGGACACAAAAGTTTGTTTTCATTACACAGGATCTCCTTAATTCTTCAAGGAATGGGCTGGTCAATATAACTAGTAGAAGTTGATTATTTGATTGTGGATGAGGAAATTACGAAATTCGTATTAGGTAGTCAAAAAGAAATGTTAAGCATGGATTTCAATAGATAATTATAAATTTGGCATTGTAGTTTGTGAGTAGCATACATTTGAATGTATCTGATTATATCGAATGGCCGGCACAACTGTTGATATTAAGATGGGTTCTTTGCAGCCCGGTAACTGCTGTTTTGAAAAGGAAGACCACATACAAGTGTAACTCAGCGTGGCGTGCTCTACCTTGCTGGTCCGTTCCTCTGCGTTGGAGTCGCCATCTACGCGCCAGCAGAGTTGATGTGACAAGTGGAGCGGAAAGCAACGTTTTCTGCTTCCAGAGAAGCGTCTGCAGAAGAGCTGCAGTAGCCGTGATAGTCTAGTGGTTAGGACATTGCGTTGTGGCCGCAAGAACCCAGGTTCGAATCCTGGTCACGGCAAAATAGAGCTCAATATTTTTAATTACGTTTATATTTTATTCTTAGTTATTTACTAACTGACATCATGTTTTATGCATTTGGAGAAACAGAAGGTTTTGTGAGAAGCATTATAATCAATTTCACAAGAAATCAATACCACCTTTTTGTATTTTACAAAGCAGGAAGGTGTCATTGTTTCAATGTGTTCATAACTAAAAACGGTTTAATAAAAAATTATATGTCTTTTGAAGGGCCCAAATGACTTACACTATATTGCCTTTAACCAATCGTGTATTTTCAGTTAATCTCTATATATAAAAGGAAGTTTCCCGATTGACTGACTGACTGACTGACTGACTCACTGACTGACTCATCATCGCCCAGCCCAAACCATTGAAGATAGTAACTTTAAATTTGTGGAGGGTGTTTATCTAACTCTGTAGGCGTCATTTAAGAAGCGATTTTTCGATATTCCGTCCGTAAGGGGATGAAATAGGGGATCAAACGTTTTTTGAAAATACGTAGCTATTTAGGCAATTTTGAAGCTAGAACTACAAAATTTCGGATTTTAATTCAGGGTTCGAATTTAAAAGACACGTGTTCTGGTATTTTTGGAAATTCAACAACTAAGGGGGTAAAAGAGGGGATCAAAAATTATTTTCAAAAACACATTGTTGTGAAGACAATTTTGAAGTTAATGCTACAAAAATTGGTAGTTGTATTGTTCGTTAGAATTTAAAAAATACGTGTTTCAGCATTTTTGGAAATTCAGCCATCAAGGGGGTTAAATTGGGGAGGAGATGTTTTTCGAAAATCTTTTGCTAATAAGGCAATTTTAAAGCTACAACCACAAAAATTGGTAGATGTTTTCTTGGTCACAATTAAAAAGACACGTGTTTCGGTATTTTTGGAAATTCAACCAATAAGGGGGTGAAATACGAGATGCAAAAACTGATTTTCAAAAATATGGTGCTGTTAATTCATATTTCAAGCTATAACTACGAAACTTAAGATATGGATTCTTCATCAGGATTAAAAAGAAACGACTGGTGCAGACCAACCAGCCTACGCATGCGAAGCTGCGGGGGTTCAGCTAGTTGAAATAAAAACAAAATGTATTTTTAATGACAAATGATATATTTCAGAAATAACTAAGGGCAGTACAACGAAATATACTTTCTTAGCTATGACAATGTTCATTCACGTTCAGTATCAACAACATCCAGCGGGCCTGCATCATCTACTGTTGATTCAGCTATTGTAAGTCCCTGTAAGTAAGCATGGTTGATAGGTGGAATGTATGGTAGAAGATCTAGCATGTCTCTCTTCTTTTCCTTGGTTACAGGTCTTGGTCCATGATATAGGTTTTCCATAGCAATACGTCCAAGTGAAACTGGCCTTCCCGGTTTGGCTTGCTTTAGACATAGAGCGGAGAATGGAAAATCCTCATTAAGAGTCTCCTTGTAATAGAACATAAAAGGTTCGTTCTTCAGTAAACGAATCCACTGCATATCAAGCCACGACACTGGTTTTTTAGAGACATTTTATTTTCTCTTTGTAATGGCTTGTTCAAGATTCTTCGTAGATTTGAAGTTTTCACGTGACATTTGCGTAACAATAAAAGCTTTATTTCTTCTTGATTTTGCGATTATGGATCACTAATCAGCAGGAACATAAGCATTTTTACCTCTTGCATAGGATACTATAGATCCAAAATCTGAATCATTAGGGAGGTAGGAGTGGCCACTAACCATAATTTTATGGTCCATAATGTCGATGTTAACACTGGTGTGAAGCAATTTTATAAGACACAATGCAAATTTCAAATACCTATTTGGCCCCGTACAAGTGTCACTATACATGACAACATGTTTTGAAGCTGAAGCTCTTGTAGTAATACCTTTTCTAACACAAGAACCTATTTCTTGTGACCCACGTGAGGCCATTGTCTCATCGCATGTGTACATAAAGCCCATATCAGTTGACAGCTCATGACAGCCAAGATTGCATAATACATGTTTCTTTTAAAATAGGCCACAGAAATGGTCAGTTTGGGGAATGGTAGAGCTTTCTGCAAGTCAAAAGTGAAGGCATAATACAATTTATCTTTCTGCGACTTTTATTTATCTAATTTCATGATGTTCTAGCAGCCTCCTCCTTTCGAAAATGTATTTTGTACTTGTCAGACTTCACACAGGTATGTTTACGTGGAGCATGAAAGTGCAAGTTGAAGTTATAACTGAAACATCTGCGATAAATAGGCTCTTTAACAGGTAAGATTTTCTTCTCTTTGCAGTATTCTCTGTATAAGTTATACAAAAGACGTACATTAAGGTCAGGGGATACATATCTTCTGTTTGGATTTTGAGCTCTTGTATAATGAGACTGGTATAAGGGGAACGATGAAATATGCTTCCGGACAATATACATTCTTTAATCAGAGATTTTGTTCACGGGTATCCCACTTCCTCGTTTGTTCGATCCTGGTTGCTCTTCCATTTTCAACTTTCTTAAAGCTCTGGTTATCCGCCCATCTGATATTTATAATGTTTGAGGGAAATATTTTTTGCATACTTTAACACCAGTTCCATCAACTTGTATATAAAATTGATTGCTGGTTGACTTTGGCAATCTTGACCCATCTCTAGGTCGCCTGTGTTGAGGACATATTTGCTTAATTAACCCGCATAGAAAATAATTCTGACAGGAAAAAGAACCTAAATTCCAAAATGTTTCGAATGAACTTCTGCGTGCCACTTCTGTTATCTTATCTATACATTTTAATCTGCAGCTACAATTTATGTCTGAGAACTTCTTTTCAGGAACCTTTTTCCTTTCCTTAGTTTCATATGCCTGACCCGAATTTCTTTTTCTCTCTCTTTCCTGCTTTGTACTCCCTCTTTTTTTCTTCTTTCTACTTCGATTTGGTAATTCATGTTGTGTTATTTCCACGTCTTCCGCTGCAACCAAACAAACACGCATAATTATTTTCCGAATGGTATGCTACGACGTTTTGAGGGTTGTGTATCAAGACTGTGATTATTTTTATGAACTGTTTTGCAGAAATTATCCTACATCGTTTAGCTCGCGCACCACGTTTGCTATTATTTTCAGTGAAATTACGTTAATAGGTCAGTCACTGTTAAACTTCAAAGACATGATAATATGTTACTAACGTAATTGACCAAATGATAGACTACAAGTGTTAAACTTACCTGAAGAACCAAACATTTCATTCTCTGAAGGATCATAATCATCACTAGATCCTGCATTTTGCAATATACTGGGTTCATTACTTATGTCTTCATCAAATTGAGGGTCCATCTTCACCAAAACACGTAAACTACACAGTACGAAAGCACACATTAGAAGCGCTTAGAGGAATAATGGCGTAAGTCAGACTTGTATCGCAATGCCTGTAAACAAAGCGGCCGTTTCATTCACAAGTGAAACTGCTAACGCCATCTATGGGGGTAAGAACAAAACTGTAAGTTACACCATTCTTCCAATTACCAGATCTATATTTCAAAATTGTAATGCATGACTTGAGTCAATAATTTTAAAAACGTGACTTTCACCACTTCGGCTTTAACTCCGTCATATACTACAGCTATACCACAGACGCTGTCAACCTATCTTATCTCTAACTATGGATTTTTGTCAAATTTCGTAAGTAAATTATCCTTCACTATGCGTCATACGAAGTTTTACGCAGACTTTGGGATTCCTCCTGTTTTGAAGATAAAGTTTGGAATATTTCGTCAAAATCGAAACAAAATATGGATCTGTAAGTAAAAGAAACACATGGATACGTTAAAAACCCACTTTTAAATTTCTCAAATTACCAATTTTCCGGTGGATTTCCCAAAAAAATTAAATTAATTTAAACCTTTCCCTGAGAATTAAGAACACGTCACAAAGAAAGGAAAAGATGGGACAGAATGGCCTAGTTGTTGTCGAGTTATGAAGCGACCAAAGGAAACAGGGATCCATTTTTTATATGTAAAGATTTTTACTTTTATTTATTTTTATTTTTTACAGAGTTAAATATCCATACTGAAAGCATCTCGCTGTAGCAAAAATTGCAAAACCTTTTAATTTATCAACATTATACAGCTGAGTTTCACACTTTATGATATGTGATAAAGCTGGATCTATAATCAATTCTAGTAAAATCTAACAGAATCTTAAAAGTGAAGGTACGCACTGAGTATCACGCGATCAGATCAATTGTGAAGGGAACATATTTGTTGTCCGGGGTTAGACTTTATTTTGGTCCCGCTCCCCTTACACATTAATATGTCTAGAATTTGCTCGGAATAAGGATATTTTTCCTGTCCTTCAGTACGATTATTCAGTACTCTATCCTGTGCAAGGTTCTTTATCCATGAATATCGATGAACCTGTGTAATACATTCGTCGCTCGGTCTCCGTCTGAGATTTTTAACCCTCACACTTCCCTCCAATATTAAAGTTACGATTCCGTAATATCTCTGCACGTGTCTTCTTTTACTCGGAATATGACAGAAATTTCTTTTCTCACAATTTTGTTCAGTACGCAATAAACGCACCTAATCAACTTTCTTCTGTAGCACCTAACTTCAAAAGCTTCTATCCTCTGCTTGTCTTAAGTTTTATAGTTCTTCTTTCGCTTCCGTAAAATACTACATTCAGACAAATGCGTCCATAACAGACTTCCTAGCACCTAAATTATTAAATTACTTCTTTTCAGAAATGCTTTTCTCCTCATTGCCATTTAATATCTTTCCTACTCCGGTCATCAGAAGTTATTTTACTCGAAAAATAACAGAACTCCTGGAATACCTTTATTGTCTGGTTTACTAATATTATACCCTCACCATCGCCGGATTTGTAAGAATACATTCCATTACCCTGTTTTGCTAATGTCAATTTTCACCTTATACACTCTTTTCAGAACACTGTTTATTCAGTTCATTGGCCGCCTCCGAAAGAATTACGATGCTATCGTGAAATAGCAAGTTTTAATTTTTTCTCCCTGAACTTTAATTTCCAATCTAAATTTTTCCTTGCTGTCCTTCATGTGTTTTTCAGTCTACAGTTTCAAGAATATTGAAGCAAAGCTACAATCCTGTCTCATGCTCTTCCCAACACTGCGTCACATCCATGCCCTTCGATTCTTATCAGTGCTCCCTAGTTTGTCTACAGATTGTGTATGAGTTTTATTACAATAATTTACTCCTGCTACCTTCTGAATTTCACAGAGTGTATTCCATTCAACATTACTGAAAACTTTTTCCGAGAATACAACGCAAATGATAACACAGTGTAGTACGCACCTCACAATATCTATAATACGTACAAATACGTAAAAATAACACTTTTCAGTTCGGCTAAAACAGAAACACTGGGTGACGTAAATCTTTTAGTTGGACTCACATGATCCACTTAAAATTGTTCTCCAGAAACTCTTGTTTGTCTTTCAGACCACTTGGCACCCCTTTGAAATGAAGTGACTGAAACATAACGTACGTCTTCTCCCCCCCCCCCCCCACCCAAATCTCGCTTTGCTACTGGGTCATATGCAACCTGCAGATCAAGAAGGCAGTAGAATATTAATAACGGACTCTTCCAAGATGCTTTATCAGCCCGCCTCCTCAGACGGAAAAGGAATGATATAGCAGACTGATAGGCTGTTGAATATATGTATGACAGTATTATTGCTAAAAAAATAAAAAATAAAAATAAAAGATGTAAAAATACTGAAAACCAGACCAGTTGCGCATACGAAATATTTTACTTCTATTGGCCCCGTGCACTTAGTGACGTTCTCTAGAACTATAATGATGTCTAATATGTTCCATCGGGGCACGGTGAAAAGACACTATACTTGTACACCTTGCTTGGATGGAACATATATGGTCACCAATATACTTCAGAACTAAGTGCCAGAAACCAGTGAAAATAAAATATCCCATCAAAAACATAAATCGTACAAAAATGCAAGTGCAGAACGTATACTTTCGCACTAAATCTTATGAAATCTGGTGTAAAAGTAAATTGCTTCTTTCAGTTAGAATGTATGGCAGCATTTGTTCCATAATTTTGTCATAAATTACCTAACAACATTTATAGCGACCATAACGAGATTAGACAACTTTATTTCTGTAATAAATATGAGGGCGAGGCATCGCACTCCAACAAAATGGCTCAACAATAAATATGATAATATCTTTTCACGTGACATCAACGTAATCACATAACAATAACCTAATTTTGATTATTTAATATAAACAAAAAATAATCGAATAAGAGTAAAGTAGCCCGTTTTCTTAATAATAGATTACGGTGCCTTGCGATTGCCAAATCGTTATATTTATTAAAGATATAAATACGTCTAAAATTGATCTGGTCGCTGTAGTAATAAATTATTTTGCCTTACGATTGGAAAATCATTTTATTTATTTCATAAATAAATACGTCTAACATTGATCTGGTCGCTATAAATGTTGTTAGGTAACCAATTAGATAACAATTTTTGAAAAAAAAATTCAATAGTTGCTTCCTTATAGATTAATTAAATAAAGGATTTGGTTATACAAAAGATTTCAACACTTTCTTGCGATGAACAGAATGTTTCACAAGACTTACATTTACATGTAGGTACAGTTTATGATTTTGGTAGGGTCTGATTTCTTGTTTGTAGGTTAGTCTTTTTCCTCCTAGGGTAACATTTAAGGTACGTCAGCTACGGATTTTGTTGTTTTCTCTCAGAGATTTTGTTTTAACAACTGTTAGCATATCTCGATGGTAAGCGCTTCTGAGTAGGTTATCTTCAGCGATTGTGGACTCGTGAGATTTCATAACAATGAAGCCGGCAATAATGTGATGTAATGTACGCATATTCGATGACAAAGATAATGTAACAGTTAATTAGTTAAGGGAAGGTGCACCGTTCCTCATTAAAATAATATCTCGTGCCGTGACCAGGATTCGAACCTGGGTTCTTGCGGCCACAACGCAATGTCCTAACCACTAGAATATCACGGCTGGTGGCTGAAGCCTGGGTGTACTTGCTTCTCCTGTCAGCTGTCGCGGAGTTGCTGACGTCACTCGCTACTGCTAGAACGCCGATTCAGCTTTCTCCGTCCCTCCACAATCTAGAAAACTTGGATCACAATTTCTGCAGTGTCATCTAAGTTAGTAACAGACATTTAGAATACTTTTTCTTTTATGCTGCAAAATTACAGCAACGGTTACATAATGTACGCTCATATGTTTAATTCAAATATTTGTATATCTTTTTTGAAAAGCTCTTCAGTCTCCGTGTTTGCTTAAAAAATAAAATTTGTTTTATAGGTAAGGTCCGCCTTGGGCAAACACAAATGGCCGGCCGCGGTGGCTAGGAGACTGAGGCGCTCCAGTCACGGTCTGCTCGCCCACTACGGTCGGGGGTTCGAATCCCCCCTCGGGCATGGATATTTGTGCCGTCCTTAGTTGCAAGTAGTTCATAAGTAGTTTGTAAGTTTAGGGACTGATGACCCCATAGTTAAGTCCCATAGACTCTACAAACATTTGAACATTTGAAACACAAATGTTTTTTGATTTCTCAAATACATGTATCGCTGGCGTTGCAGCATCATCAGTGGGATGATATGAATTAAACATCCCACTGATGATGCTGCAACACCAGCGAAACATGTATGGGATAAATAAAAAAAAAAAAAAAAACATTTGTGTTTGCTCGAGGCGGACCTTACCTATAAAACAAATTTATTTGTATATCTTACTTAACTGTTGCGGTTATCAGTCCTTCCTTAAGCTAAACACACACACACACACGCACGCACGCACGCACGCACGCACGCACGCACACACACACACACACACACACACACACACACACACACACATGCCCAAGGTAGGACTCAAACCACCGACGGCGAGCAACCACGCGCTTCGTTGCAAGGCGCCTTAGAGGGCTCGGCCACTCCACTGCAGCTGTGTTTGATCCCAGATGTCACAGAAACATTTTTTTTATTATGAGTCTACTAAAAATTGTTTGTTGCAGTATATTGAAGTGATGGTCTAGCATTATTTCTCGGGAAATTCCGCGTGGGATTGTTCGACCGCTTTGTGCAAGTCTTTCTACTTCGGCGATTTGCATGTCCATTGCAATATACGTCGTTACAAAGAATTACATGCAATAGCTTCCCTCTGACAGAGTAACAGGCAGTTTTTGCCCAAAGAAGTTTCCTTCAACATCCTAGGAACACTTACAGAATTGGCCATCTGTATCGTAAACTTTCTGCTTTACTTTATAGAATACTTCTTTCGGGAAACGGTGCTGCCACAATAGCGGTTTTCCAACAGCTGCACAAAGCCATCATATGTAATTGTTTGTAACTCACTACTCTCCTTTTAATAATTTGATGCACGAGCGTCAAAACCTGTCCAGGTGAACGACAACCAGAGCTCTCTATTCCCCGGATTCTTGCAATGCAGGGAAGAAGAGGGGGAGGCGTACACATTTGCCCAACGAATTTTGAAATCTTTATGGAGATCACATGTTATTCCACGCGAAGAATAGTAATACGTCTGATGAACAGATACTTTCAATATTTTTGCTATTCTCATACGGATATTCTGCAGTTGTGTACACTTTCCACTGTGTACCAACTATAGCAACTGATCGAGGAGTAGAAAATCTAATATAGTTTCGGTAATGTATGGTTTCCTTGCGAGACACAATTTGTTCAACCATACTCTGTTACAGAGATGCTGTGTATACTCGAGTTTCTCCTAAAGGATGGTACTGCTCCTAGTACTGATGATTCGAAAGGTTACGTGGCTGCTGGGTCATAGTGCTTCTCCCCATCGGACGCATGTCAGGTATGTCTCTGCACGTTTGCCGGATCTCAACTAGAGAGATTTCTGGTTATGGGGCCATCTGAAACGGGTTGTGTGTTGCAAGCCCATTCCGGATCTGGAGACACTGGAGAAGCTTATTCATGTGGTGTTGTCATCTCTACAATTTCAGCGTACATGTGCGCTGAGGCACCTGAAAACCATTTTCAACACATTCTAAAATTTGGTTGGATGGTACATCGCGTATTAATCCGCAGCCTCTGTGATTGAGTAAATGGTCTCTAGCTTGGAAAACATGCATTTCTGGATATTAGTTCATTCGATATCTTTTTATTTGCTAACCTCCCCTCTATGAATCTCTGGAGTTTTTATACGGTGTAAGTATCGGCCTTTATATAACTACGGAATGAAAATATGAGAATATTGTCAAAATATTGAACGTACACCCTGTAACATCCCCTGGTGAAATGTCAAGAGAAACGCCTTATTGAAGTAGAGTAATTTTTTTTAAAAAAATGACGTGCTAAGATATCTCAATAATTTTATTTTTACATGAAAGCCTGTACCTTAAACTACTTTTATACATAATTTCCGACAATATTGAGGCACTTGTCATAACGTTGTACCAGTTCTTGAATACCTTCCTCCTAGATGTCTGACGCCTGACTTGTCAACCACTACATCACAACTGATCTGTCACAATGCCAAACAAAACACTACGAGAAACATTAGGAAGGTAATCCCGCAAAGAGAAAATCGTAAAGTGACTGTTTTCTCTGACGTTTTTGTCCACTTCCTGCACCAAACTTTCATTAACAAACCAAAGGACGCCCACTCCGTTGATCGTCATGCACATTTGTGCGGCCACCTTTAAATGCTTTCACCCACTTACTGACCATTCCATCACTCATAATATTTCCTCCGTAAACCGCACAGATCGCACGACGAATACCAATCGCTTTTAGGCCTTTAGCACTAAGAAATCTTATAGCAGCTCTTACTTCACAGTCGGCGGGACTCACGATTATCGGAGGCATCTTAAACACTCAGTACACGACGTAAACAAGGAAGAATCAGACTGTAATGGCGTAAGTGCGTAGACAACAGATGTAGGTACCTTGTGCGCACGCGCAGAACGCCGACCACTGCGCTGCGACCGTGGTGTGGCAAAACGGTACTTAGTTACAAAACACGCCTCGCAATAATCAATTATAACCAAGACCTTATAACATTATGGTAATTGTTATCTTAGCTCTTTGTTTAATAATTTAAAAAGCGTCGTTTAATATTTATTCGGCATTATCTGATGTAAGACATTGTATTCACAGGACGAAAGGAAGAAAGCATTACAAACTTCTAGAATCGTCGCTAGATGGTTTTTCAAGAATTAGAATTTTCAGAATTGTTACACTGATGTATGTCTCAGTTGAGTTTTCATATATAAGTATTAAGTATATATCGTATTCGTCATAGTGGAGCAGTTCCCAGTTAGGTATTTTACGCCTTTATAAGAAATGCAGCTCAGACAGCAGCATCTCCAACAGAGTCGATGAACTGCAAACGTCATCCAATTCGAAGAACGTATTATATAATAGTTTAGCGACGGGAGTTGCAAAAGGACATTAACCATTTAATTTTCATCGTGGACTACGTATAAGGATGGAATCTGAATTAACTTTCGTAATATTGATTTAAAGGAGATATGCGTAGGTAGGTCCACGGACCAAACTGTATGAAAGTTGCTATCCTGCAGATGATTTTGAGTGAATATTCAGATTCCATATTTACATAATTCTTGTGTGCAGCTGTTAGAAGTGTTTTATATTGTGGCGTCCAATTTATCTTAAGTACACAACAACACTCAAAGAACTGATAATATATTTATCATGCTTATTCTCAGTCTTAGAGTAGCCATACAAACTATAGAGAACTTTTTAATTTCTTAGTGGAAAGTTAGTCACCATTCAACCACGAAATATATCACGACCATGGACAGTATTAAATTTTTATTGGGATCAGATTTTGTACTTATGTTGGTAACATCACACTTTAATATTGTATCAGACATTTGCACGATCAGTTCGGCTCAGTGATTACGGAATATTTATCAAAGTGTTCGACTTCGTACTCCAAAAGTTATTTCAGTACTCAAGGCAAAAAAAGATACATTTTGCACCCTGCAAAGAAAAAAAAAATGAATAAATAAAATAAAATAAAAAATAAAAAAATAACAGCAACAAACTTCAACTTAACATTTACAGTATTGCAATATAAGAGCATCGTCATTATTATTGAATATATTTTGTCTCATATTTACCTGACAACTCGTATATTCCTCCACCTTTCTTCTCTACCTTGCGGCATCCGGCAGGTAGGAGAGCTCGTGTTGTCACTGATGTGTATTTTGGTGTTTGGTGTTCGGGCTTCACGAGATTCAAGTGGAGCGAAGCGAGTGACAAACAATTTCGTTTGCAGGCTTTCTTCAGCTAGGAAAAAATACTTTTTCTGCAGTACAAATTCCCCAAAGAAGTGTGACACAAAGTAATTATCTTTTGAGAAAACTATAATCTAACACGATGTGAGATCTTTGCTCACATAATCTATTAGTTTTTATAGGACACTGAAGGATTCTGTGAGTAAACTGCCTATGCCTTTTTTCAGGCATAATTGCTTAGAAGAAGACGTGCTCTTTATAAACTTATAAACATACAAATTGAGGCGTGGCGTCGATCTCCAGACATCTAATCTTTGACTCGTCCGCTTCGATATATCGCGAGTGGTTTCTCTGGAGTGTAGTGCCAGGGAGAGAGGAGTGGTATTAAGTCGGACGGCGGAACCGTGGAAGGGGGTGTTGTGGTAACACTGCGACAAGGCTGTGTCGACAGCTTGTGTGTTGTTGTTGTTGCTCAATTGTGATGATGGGTGTCCGGCACTAGGTCTGTCTGGACGTTGACCAACACGGAAGAACATAGTTGTCGGTGTCGGCGCTCGCAGGTGGAGTTTGGTGAATTTACTGACTTAAGCTTGGCCTCTGGGAAATGCAATATTAGCTGTTTTCGTTCCTGGAAGAGTATTGCACTAATTAACTGAAAACCTGGACGGATTTAAGAACAAGGTGGATGGATATATGGCGGAAATAAGTGCTGCAGAATGTGACGCGGGTAAGCCTCTGGAACGTATTAATATACGAACTAACGTTGTCCTGTGTGACGTCATTCTGGTTGCTAGGGGCGTTTATGAGTTGTGTATTAACAAGACTGGGGCGCTCAGTACGGCTGCTCAGGTTGCCCTTGGAGTACTTAAAAGTTCTGATCTTCGAGACTTGTTGTGTTATGAGGAACTATTGCTAGAGCTTGTGCTGTTACATTGCGATGATATTTCGTAGGGAGCGCCATTAGTGGCATATAATGTTCCTCTAATTTCAATAAACCCATATTGTCACGGATCCTGTGTTCTGAAGTTTGCTTACGTTTACTGGAGCTGAAG
Organism: Locusta migratoria; assembly: GCA_026315105.1. Classification (NCBI taxonomy): domain Eukaryota; kingdom Metazoa; phylum Arthropoda; class Insecta; order Orthoptera; family Acrididae; genus Locusta; species Locusta migratoria. Next base: position 109,474,736 of record CM048745.1, read on the forward strand.
TGGGACTTGTTATCAGTGTAGGAATTTGTTTGAATTAATGCATCAAGGCTCTATTAATGCGTGATTTGATTTAAATTATTTTGCTGTGCTGTACGTTCTTGGTACATTTTGTGTTTTGAAGTTTCACTGTAAAGACTAATTTGCACCGGAAGTAAGGATTCCAGAAATTGCGATAAAGAGTTCTGTTCGAACAGATTGCATCTGATGTTGAATAAATGATTCGCGTCAAGTTTATGATAATACGTAAAAATTTTCATCTTTCAGTGAAAGTCAAAAGTTTTAATAAGTATTAATGAATGATTGTTTGTCAGTGTTAAAATTCAACTCGAAGTGAAGTCATAAATGCTTTAATGAATATTAATGATTGATTAATTTTCTGTCAGAATTAAATGGTCTCTTGTGGGTCAAGATAATAAATAATATAAAGGTAGTATGTTTTGTCCCAGCACCTCTTCTACTCCAACTGTCCGATTGATCCCATACCTAATAAATGTCGTAGGCCGTTGTTGCCATATTTACCTTGAGGGGATCACAAATATAAAAAATTACCACAAACGAAACTTAAATTTCCATAAGAAAGGCTTTACAGAGTTTCAAGCATAATGACGATACGATTCATGTTCTTAACCTATCCAGTATTAAGGCACTAAGTAATACTTAACTTGAAATAATATAAATTTGCTAATAATAAACACTGAAGAACATAAAATAAGAATTAGATTTAGCCCTTTCCTTGTTGTGTGCGACGTTATGTTTTCTTAGTGTTCTCTTGGGGTCACTATCAACAACTCAGAATTGTAGCTAGTGTTCTCTGTGTTCATTAATAATAAACAAATTTGACCACCATAAAACCCCAGATTAAAAGTAATTCGGGGTATATGCGGGAATTGCATACTTCGTAAAGACGGGACGCTAATGCCGTATAGTTTACTGTAGTTACTTTTGAACTTATTAATTGACAGTTGAATCCATTCCACGTTTCTTGACAGTAGGATGACCTACTGTGGCGTCCCCTGTCTGCTGAGATACGTCCCGTTCCCCTGCGTATGAGACGCCACCTACCCGCGAGCGAAATTTCTGTGCCAACTGGAGCTGAAAGCAACGTTTTCTGCTTCGAAAGAAGCGTCTGCAGTAGAGCGAGAGTAGCCGTGATAGTCTAGTGGTTAGGACATTGCGTTGTGGCCGCAAGAACCCAGGTTCGAATCCTGGTCACGGCAAAACTGTGCTCTATTTTTTTCCTTTTTTTTTTTACACAGTTACAAATAAAGTAAAAAATACCCTTCACATTGCAAAAATTGAAAAATGCTCATTTTGTTTACGAATATAGTAAACCTAAAATTCACACTATATATTACAGGTTATAAAGAAAAATAATGTAGTGGTCTATCCTAAGAGTTTTAGGCTATAGTCCTTTACCCGAAACGGTTCTGTTAAAGGTAGTATGCCGTTATAACACTCAGACGTTTGATCTAACTTAGGCAGACACTTTTCGGAGCCTACAGTTTAAGGATCATTCCTAACAAATGGACCACCCCACACAATCTCTTTTTCTTTCATCAACAAATACTTCCGAAGACGTGCTAAATGATAGGCCGCAGGTGCCAAAAGAACGGAATTCTCCTAAGATACAGTTAAGCCATTAGTGTCAGGTACACACAGATGCAGCTTCTATATCATGAAGACAATAATGAATTAAAATTTGTATATAATGAATTAATTTCTGACTCCAAAACGCTTCCATCCTTCTTCCCTGAAGCGAAACAAGCGGTGTATCGGGTTGAAATTTGGAAGAATTCAGTATTAATTTTCCTTCTGTAGCTCGTGCTTTAGATCTTATTCGAGTTTCATACCTGGCTCCATAGCCGTAGGGTTTCTGAATACGCCATCCGCCGGGAGACATTAAGGAATCACATCTTGGAACATATTGTCTACAGTTTTGTACTTACAGTAAGAAAACAATAACTACAGCTCGGCCCACATTTCTTAGCTTCTAGAAGTTACCACAATCGAAATTACGAAAAAGAAAGAATTAATTGATTTTTCTACAGAGTGGCATTCTTTTGACTATTGTGAATTGTTCACATGTGATAGAAAAAACTGTCAAACTATACTAAGTTTTTGGAAGAGTTGGCGAAGTTAAGGACATGACAATAGGATCTGCAAATATGAAATACAAAAGCATTTAATTTCGTAAATAAATTATGCAGAGTGTCATACACAGCAGCTGATACATCTACAGGACTATTCCTTCGCAGTGGGGCGTAGTTGGATGGATACCATGTGAAGATAAGCCATACTATGTTTATTTTCATGATACACTCTCTTGAAGTGTTAAATTTCAGAGTAACTGATAGAGATATGGTAAATTATTGAGTTCAAAAGCGTTTTGTGAATTTCTAACTTTGTAAATTCATGAACGAATTGAAACGATGTTTTGTGGTCTTCATTCCGGAGAACTGTTTGATGCAGTTCTCCATAATTCTTTCCTGAGGAAGCCTTTTCATCTCATAGTATCGGTAACTCACATTCATTTGATATGCTTAGTGTATTTCTCTGTTCGTCTCCCTCTGCGACGTCCCCCCCCCCCCCATACTTCCTTCAATGCTAAAAAACACGATTCCTTGATATCTCAGAATGTGTCCTACATAGTCTCTTTTTGTCAAGCGATGCAAGAAATTCCTTTTTTTCTCCATTTCTTTTTAGTACCCCTTCATTAGCTGCGTGAACTAACCAGCTAATTTTAAGCATCGTCTGTAGTACTGTAGCAAAACATTCTGAAAGTTTCTCTGCCTGTCTGAACTTTTGATCATCGATGTTACACAACCGTACGAGGCGACTCTCCACACAAAAGCCTAAGACTTAAATTGATGTTGGATATTGATTTCTTTTCTTCAGAAAGGCTTTTCTGCCTATTGTCATTCTGCGTTTCATATCTGTGCTGCGACCATAATATGCTATATTACTGCCCAAGTAACAAAACTCGTCAACCACTTTTATTATGTTATCTAATCAAATTGCCTATAACACTGCTATAAATACAAAATCAAATGCACATAATGCAGTAGTATGTCAAATAATAAATATGAACATAACATAATAATAATACGAATACTGGTAATGCTATACGACAAGTTCAAATGAGAGCTACTTCCAGAGATGAAACTGAAATATTGAATGATATCTTTAAAGAAATATGGAGATAATCAGTGTGAACAACGACTATTGTAAGCCGGTCGTGGTGGCCGAGGAGACTAAGGCGCTCCAGTCACGGTCTGCACGGGCACTACGGTCGGGGGTTCGAATAACCCCTCGGGCATGGATATTTGTGCCGTCCTAGTCCGTAAGTAGTTCATAAGTAGTTTGTAAGTTTAGGGACTGATGACCCCGTAGTTAAGTCCTACAGACTATACAAACATTTGAACATTTTTTGACTATCGTAAATTTAACATGAACAGGACGAATTGTGGAAATAGCGTTTTTCCAGGCTTACTTGCAGTTTCCTTCTCTGAAAGCAGCAGAGAGATTGACTACATAGGCTTGTTTCCGGCAGAATATAAATTTATGATTAGAGTAAAATATACCGAATTTTAAATATTTCCCATTTGCATATCGTAGCAAGGACTACTCATGAGGATGTCGTAATGAGGAATAACAGAGCTGCCATTCTACAGATTGAAGCTGAAACCTGTCCAAAGAAAATGTATATTGCTGAATGGTTACTATTAGGACAAGACTGTGTGATATTCCTGGCCTGTGGCCACTTCATATTTTTGTCCGCTGGCCGTTTCTATGCTAACATCGTGTCTTAAACGCGGAAGAACGACAGCAGTGCAGCATATGTTGAAATGTGGGGTGGGGAGCAGTAGCATATGGCGCAGTAGGTGCTGGTTCCCGTGGGAAAGCCCGCCTATGTTACTGGTGCTCTCCTCGCATTGGCTGCTGCATTTCACGTCACGTGATTTCTTTTGAAATTACTTTTGTTTATTATAAACTAAATATTAATTATTCAGAGCTGAGAATTTATTATAAATATCTCTCAAGGACAGGCTAGATTTGGACAGTTTAAAAAGTTTAAGTTGCCTTCTCTTATTGTAACAAGAGAAGAGCGATTTTGCAGAAGGCGCGCGACGGCCCTGTTTTGGCGCGAAATAAAGCGTCAGGTGCCCTCTCGCAACGCGCCGCAGATTCAGTCTCGAGCTGACCACCATACGCGCCGGACAGCGCCGGTCATGAGTAAAGATTTTTGAGTAAATGTGATATCAGTCGAGGTCTCAACATGAACTATGGGCAGCATAGGCCCTATCATATTAACAATAGTTGCTAATTTTTTTATTATTTATTTAATAAATGGCATCCCTGACAATTAAAAATCTCGCGAGTCGCTTATTATGTTTCCATCATAAAGAACTTTAGCCTCACTTGTATGCTGTAGAAGAAGCAACGACCTGTGTGATGTCTTCTGCTCTGGGGACACAACTATAGAAGACAACAGGTTAGTCAGAACTCTATGCTGTCCATAAAGTCTTGGACAGCAACTACAGCACCTCGTGCGTACTGTAGGGCGGTACAAACGCACACTGCTACGCAACAGCATCCGCAAGGATGTGGAGGTTTTTGGGGACTTGTGGGAGGAAGCAGTATTAACTTCTCCGCCCGCAAATAAAACCCTAGGAAGCTTGTAACTGATTTGGAACCTGAATGTTCCATTAAATAATGGCCTGTATTATGTGTCGATGTTATCAGTGATGTGTGTTTTGGTAAAGTGATTGACATGGAACCTTCCATTCGCCAATTAGCTATTTTAGTGGGTTAATTTATATTGTGTGTTTTAATATAATGTGAATCATATGGACTTGGAACTGAGATGTTCCATTCACTAATTGAGTATTTTATATCAATTTTTTGTGTCTTGCGCTTTAATTTAATTTGAAGCAGAGGGACTTGGAAACTTGATGTTTCATTATGCACTTACCTGTTATGCGACTCAACATTTATTGATGTTGTGTGTTTAAATTTAAGTTGATACTTTAATTTTGGTTTTTATATTAATTTTGGGAGCTTTGTGTAAAGTTCTTCTCCCGTTTAGATTTTGGACACTCCACAATTATGAGTCATTGGAGTTTCTTTAGTATAAGTTTATTGTTTCTTTTAGTAATAGTGTGTACCAAAGTGTTGACAGTCAGTGTGAGTGACTTTGCCCATGACGGAGCAACGCATCAGCCAGACTCTATGAGGCGTCCATACCAAAAAAACATCGCGGACTTCCAAGGGCATCGGCTGGGCTGCGAGACCTGGACGGCTAGTTTCCATTTCCAGGCGACGGTGGGGCGCGGGCCGAACAGGTGACCATGGCTGAAAGGATCGGTCGCTGTGGGTAATTGCCTCCATTAGCAGCAAAATGAGACGGCCGCATGGCCAGGAGCCAATGCACACAATCAATAGCTGCCCCATCATGGCTGGGGGCTGCCCCCTCCTCAGTAGCTCCACGCTAATTCTTCTGCTTAAGAAACGGGGTCCGGAAGGCTTAAAAACAGATCTACTGACCACACCCTTCACCTTAACTCGGGGAAACATTTGATTAGTTGGGGAAGGGAAGAAAACTTGTTGATGTTTGCACACATAATGTGTGCACTAGAACACCCACGTGTGCCGAGTTTAATGGCATGAATGAGACGACGAAAGGATTTCCTTCTCTGACCGTGACGCCCCTGTATGGTCAAGGACCCTTGTTAAACTGCGAACTCAGTAATCCCTCACATTAGAGGTCCCCATCTCAACTAACGTTGCGGCGTAATGTGTTTCATTTTGTGCTCAGCAGACAAATTACCTCTTTGCTGCGTATGCAAGAAATGGGAATAGCAAGGACAGTGTTACGAACTTTCTTCTACAAATTATGTGGTCAACCATGCCCAGTGGTGCTCGCGGATGGTCTAGATGTGCGGTGTTGCAAAATCCGCCCTACTACATTGAAGAAGACGAGACAAGTAGCGTCATTACCAGGGGCAAACCATTCTCTGGAGGAGGAGATGAGGAGCAATCCTGTGGGCCTTGGAACACGAACAGCAGCCCGGGATGAAACAAAAAGCGAAGGTATATTCTTGTATGTGCGGGTGTAGTGTCCTCCAAGTCGCCTATAGAAGATTGTCTCCCTCCCCCTCCCCCCCACTCCCTCAAATGGCCTAGTCTGCGATTCGAGCCGAGAAAACGGTGTTCCTGTCTTAAAAACAGTGTTGAGTGGACGACAATGACAACAAGTGCGTCAATGACTGTTAAAGTGATGTGAGCAGTCAAAACAGTGAACGCTCTAAGAGTGCGAAATATAACTCACCTCTTAATGAACGTATCAATTTTGGTTGCCCTCAGCAATTCCATGCAAACAATTTGAGGTTTCGGTTTTACTTGTTTCTAGAAACATTTCATATATTTTGTTTGTTTGATTGAATTGAAAGACCACCCTTAATTGTAAAATTAACTCTGGCTGAAGGAGACAGCTTAAAACTTACTTGAAACATATAATTCTGGCCGTAAAGCCAGATAATGGATTCGCATAGACTACTGCCTACTGACTACTTCCTGCAACAGAATCTTGTTCCCTGGTCCAGAATTTAGATATGACTAAAACTTTACTTTAGCAGCAGGAAGACAAAGAGACGGTGGCCAACATACGTCATAGATCACGAGAATACACACAATCATTAATATACAAGCCACCCCGAAGTAAACCATTTCATGAAGGTGGCTGTAAGGTCATTTATGGCGCAACGGAATTAAAAATATGATACTATGCATCTAAATTTGTTCTCCGCACTGATGAAAAACAACATTAAATAAAAAGGGGAGGCATTCGTTAACTAATGTTCATAAGTGGGATGACGTTTTACTGACAATAAACTATTTAAGCAAAGCGGAACTCACCCATCTCAGAGTGCTGATATGAAGCAGAAGTAAGCGCCGCTATCGTAGGCGAAATTCAGCGAACCAGGATGCACCACACAATACAAGAAAAGCTAACTTCGTAGGTCGCTCTGGTCTTTCTTTACTTGAGATGGTTCGCGGTAATAGCGAGATTAATTTCCATTCAAATCAAACCATGAGCATGCAGAATGATTGAGACACACGTTACGTGTCTGCTAACTTACATAATCGCACCCCATTGAAGGCGAAGAACTTAATGATTGTATTCATTTCAACGAAAACCAACGGAATCAGATTTCGAAGCAAAAATACAAAATAGGAAGGCAAAGGTGTGTGAGCAGCGGCAAGAACTCAAGTGACTAGCTATAAACCCTAGATGTCGGAGTTCGGAGCCACCTGGTTCCGGATACCAGTAAAAATAAAATATTCGATTTCCGAAAAATAAAGAAAAATACCTACAGCCTGCAACCCTTAGAAATGCGTAGGATATAATAAGGAAGCTAAAGAGATACAGATGGAATAAATTCAAAGTCAGAGTAAATCAACTACGAAATATGGCATGCAGCCCCTAGAAATACGTATTATTTCAGAAGGAAGCTAACAAAGGCGGTGGAACAAGGCTAGAAGAGAATTTACTGAGGGTCTGAATGGAAAGTACCAGTTTGGAAACGAAACTACAATTTAAAAATAGGCGGAGAGGAGATTGCGAGGTACTAATGGAAATCAGAAAGATACAAGCATAGTTTCCTGCCTGAAGGGCATAGAAACAGACACAGGGGTAGCTGAAGGCTTTTTTCTAATAACACACCACATAGAATACATATCAGTCGCAGACGGAGGGAACGGAAAAGAATATTTCACAAGCACAAGACAGAATAAAAATATTCCCACATATTAGTCATGTTTCACAAAGCTAGAAAGAAATTATACATAATTCATACACCGCCAGCTAGTCTCACACAGGCTACCGATTCCCAGCCGTTATCAGACCAAATTAGTTGCATATTCACCGCGTTTACCTATGCAAAATCACCGAAATGAAATTGAATATGTTTCCGTACATGATCGGAGAAACTTACCCAGAAAAATGAACCTAAGATCTGAAGTCTAACAAACCAGACATCGTATCGCTACCATCTCAAGGGAGGAAAGAAAGTCAGAACATCTTACCAGCTCGAAGCGCAGCCACAGAATGTCCTGATTGGCCACACAGTCTCATCCACCAGCACCCCGAAATCGCACCGGAAATAAGCAAAACCCAGGAAAACGTGGTGATGGGGAAGAGCTTAATGTCGTGAATCTTGCCGAGGCTCGCTAACTGGGCATTGCCAACCAAACTTGTAGCCAAATGGTGGAGGAACCCCTTTGGTAGCATCAAAAGCAGATGTTGATATTACTATCTATCGATTTGAAGCCAGAGAAACACTAGTACTGAGCTGCCAGCATCCGACGACGAAAAGTCTCATACATGCACACAGTCATACATGCACGTTCAGAATAAAACAAGTACACATTCTCACAGGGACAGTGGCGTCATGAAGATACCGTTCATATTGCCACATTCATTGACACAATGATATATTATTAGCATAATAAAATCCCAGTAATATTACAGAAACTAACATTTAAAAACATGAAATGAAATGCTATTCCTCATTCCTCCGAACGGAAGGGGTTCTCGTTTAGCAAAGAAGGCCGTCTAGTGAACTTAGACTAAGTTAAAAACCTAGGGAAGACGGCAGATATCCGTCTTTCAAAGTGTCATTCTATGAATTTGTGTTTTTGAGCATTCCTACCTTGTTGAATTTTCACTTTGCCTCCAGAAACTTATCAAGTGATTTTTTTTCTCTCTCACATTTGCTGTCACTGTTACATATGAAGTGTTATGCGTGTTTTCATTTTCAATGTGTGTTATTTTAAATGTCGTGTATGTTCTGTATATGATTTGTCTATGTTTCTTTGTAATTTTGGATTGTTTATGTATGTTGTCCCACCCCCGTTGTCTCACCAGCCACGCATCTCCATTCACATAGTGTTTTAATGTAATATCATTTGTATATAATGTGTAAATTTTGAGTTACATCCCCATGATTTTTTCTCTTGCTCATAAGGACACCAGATGTTAGATTAGAAAATTTTGCTGTCAATGAGTCAATAATATTGCCTCATCCTTCATCAAAATTGTCAATCGACGAGGGGGTGATGAAAGACGGCTGTCTGCCGTCTTCCCTAGGTTTTCAACTTTGTAAATCATCTAAGCTCACTAGACGGCCTTTTTTTTTTTTTGCTAAACGAGAAACCCCTCGTTCGGAGGCTTGAGGAATAGCATTTCATTTCATGTTTTTAAATGTTTCTGAAATATTTCTGGTATTTTATTATGCTAATAATATGCTTTCGTTCGCCAGGAGCACAGACATGTTTACATGGATATGCCCTGACCACTGAAGTAGAAGTTTCGGAGATTGTCAGAGTAGGAAGTTGATATATAGAATTTAATGGTTTATTAAATAAAATTCCGGTGCAGCATTCGCGTGTACATAGCTTATATGTGGATCACCAGCCAGCTTGCTCCGTTCTATCGCCGCTCGTCAGTGTACTCTCGGGCGTTGCACATCATGATAATTATTTATTTACTGTGCCTATAGTAATCATTAAGGGTTCTAACTATGCAACAATTGTAAAATTCTAGAAAAAAAAAATCGCACTGACGTGTTTTACGTCCCACTTTAGATTTGTAGTTTTATAACTTTCTGCAAACATTTTGCACCAAAATAATAATCTAAATTAATTAATAAGAGTGTCTGAAACCCTTTTAGGAAAAAAATTAAGTAGTGGCGAGTTTCGAACCACCGCATCACAGTCCAGCACCTTGCCCACTACGCTACGACTATAAATCGAAACAGATGTTCTTGAATCTCATACTATTTATGGCCGTTGTTAACTGATGTTAATATGGCATTTGTATACATTATATTATCATTTATCGCACGAAGAAAGATGTTTTTTTGTTAATTCCTCAGTGTGCCGTTGCTTTGTTTCAAATGTTTGTAGAGCTTATGGGACTTAAATACAGGGTCATCAGTCCCTAAATTTACAAACTACTTATGGACTAGCTAATACTAAGGACGGCACAAATATCCATGCCCGAGGGGGGATTCGAACCCCCGACCGTAGTGACCGTGCAGACAGACTGGCGCGCCGCAGACCGCTCGGCCACCGCGGCCGGCGCCTTTGCTTTGAAACGACAACTTGTTAGTTACAATAAGAAAATCATCAAATACGTGAGGAATGTCACGTGACATCTCCCAACGGCTGGTTTTCGTTAATTCAATGGAGGGCGTCAAATCTCCGTTATTTTACGAGATACGAAAAAAACATAAGAGAGCAAAGTTTTAGAGAATTTTCTCCTCTACAAATTCGGTTATTTAATTTTCTTGTCAGATGAATAGTTAAGCCGCTATTTTCATTTAAATTTCGAGCTGTCAAAAGACGATCGCAAAGGCCCACTTTTAGTGTTACTACCGTAACCTAAACAGGGCCAATATATGAGGGTGGCTCTCATACAAATTGCTATCTACAGAAAAAAGTTTTTATCCTTTTTTTATTATTTAAAAAAATTGTTATTATTGTTATTTTATTTATTTGAATGTATAACTTATAGTTTTTGGCTGAACAGTTTTTGGCCTTCCGCGGTCCGGACTTGGACCGTGGTCCGCCAGTTGCCGACCGCTGGTCTAGATCGTCCACAGTCTAACATACGCAGTCTTGACCAGAGTCTAACACAATAGTAGTGAAACTTCCAGTGATTCTCTGCGACTTCGCAACTGCAGTGCCGTCAAGCGGCAGGGAAGTAAAAATACACCACGAAAGGATTGTGTATTGGGAGTTAAACAGGATATTCAAAATACCCTCGTATTTAGGAGCAGGGAGTATGACAAATATCAGTGGGTGGTCGTGACCATATATGTTAGATTGAGGATCGACATCGTGCATTGTTTCTAAACGAAATACTTTCAATGTTATGTACAATGTATGTTAAAATGTCGTATAAGGTACGTTTTACTGGTTTTTAACCAACAGAAAATTACCATTATAAAACCTTCTTTATATTGCTTTACGGAAATATCGCACTTTTATGGAATACGGATGTTTTTATATTACGTCCAGTGATTAACCACTTTGTATTGTTGTATATAATCTGATCTGATTATGATCAATACGTTCATAAAAATAGATAAATTTAGAGTAAAGTTTCAATCTTGACTAGCGACTTCCTGCTGGGTGTTTTTCAATTATTTTATTTTATGTGTATGGTGTTGTGGTACTCCTGTGGCTGACATGAGACCGATATCTGTTCCTGATAGGACACGCGAACAACCATATCGGTCGTCAACTCACAACAGCACCCACAACAGGATATTAAAGAGCAGATGTAACATGTTCAAATGTTTGTAGAGTCTATGGGACTTAACTACGGGTCCATCAGTCCCTAAACTTACAAACTGCTTACGAACTAGGACGGCACAAATATCCATGCCCGAGGGGGGATTCGAACCCCGACCATAGTGGCCGTGCAGACCGTGACTGAAGCGCCTCAGTCCCCTCGGCCACAGATGTAACATGTGTTTCACTTTGTGGGGGATGATTCGGCAGCTTGACAACTATTCCCAACCACAAGACAGAGAGAGATCAAACTTCATACTCATAAGTGGGATCATAATATCAAGATAGCTGTAAATTTCTCTGTCACTTGTCCTCTTCAACTACTGTTGCTGCTGCAGCCATACATTAGGCTTTTCCCGTACCTCTTGCAGGTCTTCCACCGTACCTTTTACCTTGCGGAATACATCGGCAATAGCATACTGGTAATCTTCAATCTTTCATTCGCAACAGACTGAATATTCACTTTCGTCTTTTCTTCAAACTTACTATTGTTGAAAAATAGAAATTTATTCCTAATTTACGTATGTATTTTATAATCTAACCTTTTGTGTTCTACTGTGTTCCCAAGGAGTTTCTTTTCATTGTCTTTAGTCTTGCATTATGTTCCTTTTCATCACCCAAGATTAAAATCCATGCAGTAATGTCGCTAACAGTGCAACATTAGGATTTAAGAATGTTTATGCTTTTCCTTTACTTTTGAGGGAGCTTCTGATAGTGCCATTTAAGTAGTTAAACTTCTAAATTTTATTTTTTTGGATATAGGTCTCTTATATAGTATAGTATGATTCTTAGAAATTTGAATCTATTTACTTGTCCTTAAATCTTGTAGTCTATCGCAATTTTTTTTCTTACAGGGTTTTTCCTACTGAAAGCCTTGCCCCTTTTTGTATTTATATTTTCGTAATAATCTGACATGTTTCTTATAGCTTACAAGAAGCACCCTGTAGTCCATCTTCATTTTTCGAAATTAGAACGTGTGAATTACATAATATAATCTTCTTGGTTAGTCATAAGCATAATTCCTCAATTTCATTTTCCAGTGTCGTACAGTATCTTCAGTGTATATTCAAAAAAGCTGTGGTGAACGGCTACCACCTTGCTCAAGTCTTTAATTAATATCATTCGTTCCTTTCTCATGATCCCCAATTATTTGGTTTTTATATTATCATAGATCTTCTGCATTACCTGTACAATGTGTTTTGGAAAACCTCTCTTATAATTTCCCACAATAACTGTCTGTTTACCTTATCGGAAGCCTGGACGTAATGAATGTCAAGGAAAAGTGTTTACTTAATTCTTCATGTTTCTCTATAATTTCTTGTTGCAAGGCAGTCACTGGAATAACGTCACACGCGCTATCAATCTACGTAGTTTCAGATTTTCTTCCTCTCGTAGTCGGTTCTTCACTTCGTGTATTACTTTAGATTCATATAAAATGATTTCCTGGAATGCTTTTTGGTTTTCCTTGTGGCCCTACAAATGTTCGGGTAACAACGAATTACAATTGGAACATACTCGGTAAATATGTGAGAAACATAAAACCGATTTTTAAGATTACCTTAATCGAAGCTGTGGTCTCTGATGCCACAAGATGAGCCCATGTTTACAATTGCGCTCACGGGCGGTGGGCACTTACGGTGTCACACCACGGAGAGCGCATTGTAAGCTTTGTATACCATTTATACTGTCTTCTTAACACAATATAACCCATGTACCATTATAACCGTTTGTAATTCCGCCTTGTAATTTTGTGTAAATTCTGTCACGCAGATAATCTGAAGATGCCCTGCTAAAGGGTGAAACGCATCATTAACTAATAAAAAAAATTGCAATCAAGACGGTTTGAAGGGATACTTTAGATTCTGTTCTATACTGCCTAAGACTTTTCAGATATGTGTTATTGTTTGTTTTCATTACAAAGGGTCTCCTTACTTATTCAAGTAATGGGAGGGTCAATAAAACAATCAGAAGTTGATGAATTGATTGTGGATGAGGAAATTACGAAATTCGTATTGGGCATTCAAAAAGAAATGTTAAGCATCGATTTCAATAGACAATTATAAATTTCGCATTGTAGTCTATGAGTAGAATACATCTGAATGTATTCTATTATATCGAAAGGCTGGCACAACTGTTGACATTCAGATGGATCCTTTGCAGCGCGGTAACTGCTGTTGGTGTTTTGAAAAGGAAGACCACATACAAGTGTTACTCAGCCTGGTGTGCTCTATCTTGCTGGTCTTATTATTTACTAACTGATAATCCGGCGTTGTAGTCCATTTCCTCCTCTCCCCTCCACCCTCCTGCTATTTCTCCATCTCATTCTTCCTCTCCCATCTCACTCTGTTCATCTCCACCTTCCCCCGTCTCGGCCCATTCCTTCTACTCCCTCTCCTACGTCTGGCCTCCTTGCTTATCCTAGCTAGGAAAACTCATGTATTTCAACTATATTATGTGGGAAATGAGCATGACTTGAAGGTCAACTGTGAAAAATTTCATCAAAACCGGAAGAAAGTATAAATCTGTACGCTATAGAAACGCAAGACATATTGAAAAACGGTCTTTTAGTTTTTCTCAATTTTTCATATTTTCCATTGGATTTCCCAAAAATTTTATTACATAAAAACCTTGTCCAGAGAATTATAAACGCGTTAAGAAGGAAAATAGGCATCAGTTTTCTATATAAAGATTAAATTACTCGCATTGGCTTCAGCATTCAGAGGAATGGTGATGTAAAATTTTTAAATGCAGGTAGTTCAGATAGCCAGACATGGCCTCTGCAGGGCATATATACTACAGCTATACCACATACACTGTCGATCTATATTATCTCTATGTATGGCTTTTTGTCAAATTCCGACAGTAAAGTATCCTTCACTATGCGTCATACGAAGTTTTATACAGACAATGGGATTTCTCCTGTTTTGAAGATAAAGTTTGGAAAATTTCGTCATGATCGAAGCAATACAACAGACATGTAAGTAATAGAAGCACATTGATACATTCAAAAACGCACATTGAATTAACTCAACATTCCAATTTGCCGGTGGATTTCCGAAAAAACTTAAGTCAATAGAAATCTTTCCTTGAGAATTAGGAATACATCACAAAGAAAGGAAAAGATGAGCCAGAGTGGTGTAGTTGTTCTCAAGTTATGAAGTGTCCAAAGGAAACAGGGATTCATTTTTTATATGTGAAGATTTTTATTTTTATTTTTTACAGAGTTAAATACCCATACAGAAAGCATCTAACTGCAGCAAAAATTGCAAAACCTTCTTTTAATTGATCAACATTATACAGTTGAGTATATGATATCTAGTAAAATCGAACAGAATCCCAAAACTAAAGGTACGCACTGAGCCTCACGCGATCAGATCAGCTGTGAAGGGAACATATTCGGTCTCCGGGGGACGAGACTTAATTTTAGTTCCGCTCCCCACACACATACTTATTAACATAATGTCTACAATTTGCTCGGAATAAGAATATTTTAAGTCCGACTACTGGTTGAAATACCTCTTCACGTTATTCTATCCTGTGCAAGGTTTTTTTATCCATGAATATATATGAACCTGCGTAATACATTCGCCTCTCGGTCTCCGTCTGAGATTTTTAAGCCTCACACTTCCCTCCAATATTAAAGTGACGATCCCGTAATATCTCTGCCGTGTACCACCAATACATGTCTTCTTTTACTCAGGATATGACAGAAATTTCTTTTTTCACAATGCTGTTCAGTACGCCACCAACGCACCTAATCAACTTTCTTCTGTAGCACATAACTTCAAAAGGTTCTATCCTCTGCTTGTCTTAAGTTTTATCGTCCTTGTTTCGCTTTCTTAAAATCCTACATTCAGACAAATGCCTCCGTAACAGACTTCCTAGCACCTAAATTAATAAATTACATCTTTTCAGAAATGTGTTTCTTCTCATTGCCATTCTGAATTTTATACCTTTGCTACTCCGCTCATAGTGGCAAAATAATAAAACTCCTCTACTACTTTGTCTGGTTTACTAATATTATACCCGCACCATCGCCAGATTTGTAAGAATACATTCCCTTGCCTGTTTTGCTCTTGTCAATTTTCACCTTATACCCTCCTTTCGGGACACTGTCCATTCGGTTCAATAACTCTCTCAATTCCTTTGCCCCCTCCGACAGAATTACGATGCCTTCGTGACATAGGAAGTTTTACTCTCCCTAAACTTTAGTTCCCAATTTAAATTTCTCCTTTGCTGTCCTTCATGTGTTTTTCAGTCTACAGTTAGAAGAATATTGAGGCAAAGCTACAAATCCTGTCTTTCGCCCTTCGCAACACTGCGACCCATCCATGCCCTTCAGTGCTCCCTGATTTGTCTACAGATTGTGCATGAGGTTTATTACCAATATTTTACTACTGCTATCTTCAGGATTTCACAGAGCGTATTCCATTCAACACTGCTGAAAATGCAAATAATAACAGAGTGTAGTACGTACCATACAATATCTACCTACAATATGTATAATACGTACTTACTGTCAAAGTAATTCTTCTACAAAATAACACTTTACAGCACGGGGAAAACCGAAACATTGGGTGACGTTCGTCTTTTAGTTGGACTCACATGATCCACTTAAAATTCTTCTCCGGAAGCTCTTGTTTCTCTTTCAGACCATTGGCACCCCTCTGAAATGGAGTGACACGAGCATAATGTACGTTAACTCCTCCCCCCACCCCCCTCAAAATCTCGCCTTGCTGCTGTGTCAGATGCTTTATCACCAATATACTTCAGAACTAAGTGCCGGTAACCAGTCAAAAAAATATCTCATCAAGAACATAAAACTTACAGAAAAGCAAGTGCAGAGCGTATACTTTCGCACCAAATCTTGTGAAATTTGGTGTAAAATTAAGTTGCTTCTTTGAGATGGAATGTATGGCAGCATTTGTTCCATAATTTTGTCAAATTCTCATGTAATAAGTTACCTATCAACATTTATAACGACCATAGCGAGATTAGATAACTTTATTTCCGCAATACGATCGCTAGGCAATCGCACTCCAACAAAATGGCTCAACATTAATAATAATATCTTTTCACCTGACGTCAACGTAATGACATAACAATAATATAATTTCGATTATTAATTATTTAATATAATCACATAAGAATAAAGTAGCCCGTTTATTTAGTAATAGATTACGGTGCCTTGCGATTGCCAAATCATACTTATTACAAATATAAATACGTCTCAAATTCATCGGGTCGCTATAGTAATGAATTATGTTTGCTTACGATTCGCAAATCATTTTATTTATTGCATATAAAAATACGTCTAATATTGATCTGGTCGCTATAAATGTCGTTAAGTAACTAATTACATAAGAATTTATGAAAAAGTTATTCAATTGTTGTTTCCTTATATTTTAATTAAATAAAGGATTTGGTTATACAAAAGATTTCAACACTTTTTGCGATAAAAATATATTTACATGTAGGTACATTTTATGTTTTGGTAGGATCTGATTTCTTGTTTGTAGGTTAGTCTTTTTCCTCCTAGGGTAACATTTACTGTACGACAGCTACGGAATTTGTTGCTTTCTCTCAGATACTTTGATTTAACAACTGTTAGCAGATCTCGATGGTTAGCGCTTCTGAGTTGGTTATATTCAGCGATTGTGGAATCGTGAGACTTGATAACGCTGAAGTCGGCAATAATGAGATGCAATGTACGCATAGTCGATGACAAAGACAATGTAACAGTTAATTAGTTGAGGGAAGGCACACCGTTCCTCATTAAAATAATACCTCATGCCGTGACCAGGATTCGAACCTGGGTTCTTGCGGCCACAACGCAATGTCCTAACCACTAGACTATCACGGCTGGTGGCTGAAGTGTGGGTGTACTTTCTTGTCGTGTCAGCTGCCACAGAGTTGATGACGTAACTCGCTACTGTTAGAACGCCGATTCAGCTTTCTCCATCCCTCCACAATCTAGAAAACTTGGATCACTATTTCTGCAGTGTGATCTAAGTTAGTAACAGACATTTTGCAAACTTTGACGTTTTATGCTGGAAAATTACAGCTACAGTTATACAACGTACGCTCATATGTGTCATTCAAATATTTGTGTATCTGGCTTAACTGCTGCGGTTATCATTCCTTACTTAAGCTAGACACACTAACACACACGATAAAAGTCGACCACTGTACGAAACAAGAGCTTTGTTGTATCACTAAAATTAGTAAATGAGGTCGCTGGTATAAAGCCTTGTTCCCTGGCCCAAACTGAGAACTGACTCGTTTCAAATTACTTCAATTACAGGAAGTTAATACTATTGTGGTCAATATCCATAGCAGCTCACACGTTGTTACACACAGACATTAAGATATCCACCACAATTCAAGTTATCTTAAAGGTGGCTAAGAAAACATTTATGGCGCAACGGAATTTAGACATAAAAATTGCATCTGAGCTAGTTCTCAGCACTTGTGAAGAACAATATTAAATAAAAGAGGGAAGGTGCTCTAAAACAACAATTTATAGGCAACTTACGGATTATGCTGAACTTAAACTTGTTTATTCAGACAGAAAACCAGCAAAATGGGGAACCAATTTTGTTAATACAATAAAAATGCATCTCTGACATGGATTAAAGCGGACGTTGCCCAGCTTAAATTATACATGGTTTAAAGTTATTGGTGGGAAGGATTCACAAACAACACTCATTCACTCACACAGAGGCAATGCCACAGCGAAACTCACCAACATCAGAGTACTGAAACGAGGCGAGAACAGGCGCCGCTATCGTAGGCGAAATTCAACAAGTCAGAGGTAGAACAGAACACAATATACAAAAATACTTTGAAGCTGGCTCTGGTCTGTCGTGCCTGTTTTGAGATGGTGCATGTGTACAGTCAAGTTAAATTACATCTGAACTGGACCGCGAGCAAACACCCTAACGGCGACACACGGCTACGTTACATGAACGCACTCCACTGAAGGCGAAGTGGTTGAAAATCGGATTCATTATATAAAATCACGGTGGATTATTAAGTTGCAGTCTGTTAGAATCGATCTAGGTACTGGTTTTATATGAGAAGTGGCGTGAATTCAGACGACTAGCTGCAACTCCCGGAAATCTGAACTTGAAAGTAAAACAACTGCACATTCTCACAGGGACAGTGGCGTAACGGAGAAGCCGTACTTATGCCACATTAATTAATATAATAATAAATTAGTAACATAACACCAATAAGAAATAGTAGCAATATTAACTAATATTTTAACTCATGAAATAAAAATGCTATTCCTCAAGCTTTGAAAAGAGTGGGGTTCAAGTTTTAACAAAATAATAATCTAGTGACATTAAATAAATTATAACTTTAAAGAAATATACAAAAAATGTATGAAGACGAAAGACGGTCGTCTTTCAACACACACACACACACACACACACACACACACACACACACACATATATATATATATATATATATATATATATATATATATATATATATATCGAAGGGAGGACTCAAACCTCCGATGGCGAGCAACCGCGCGCTTCGTAGCATGGCGTCTTAGAGCGCTCGGCCACTCCACTGCGCCTGTGTTTGATCCATAATGTCCTGTAAGCAATTTTCTTTTATTCTGAGCTCACTAAAAACTGTTTGTTGCAATATATTGAAGTGATGGTATGGCATTTTTGGTCGAAAGATTCCGCGTGGGAAATAAAATGTTTTGACTGGCTAAGTCACACGAGGGAAGTGGCAAACCCACGAAGTATAAAATTAAATACAAAAATCCAGAAGGAACGTCGTTATTCTTGTAGATCAAAAATAGACTTGATCAGAGTTGGGGTAAATTTTCATTTTTGTATTTAATTTTATACTTAGTCGGTTTCCCACTTCCCTCCTGTGACTTAGCCAGTCAAAACATTTTATTTCGTGTACCCAACTTTAGTTAACTTCTAATTTTCATGTAAAGCCACCCATTTAGATATTAAGTGTGTTTTATTGTCTTTCAAAACTGATCTATTTGTCAAATATATAATATATATATATATATATATATATATATATATATATATATATATATATATATATATATGTATGTATGTATGTATGTATGTATGTATGTATGTGTGTGTGTATGTATGTGTGTGTGTATGTATGTGTGTGTGTGTGTGTGTGTGTGTGTGTGTGTGTGTGTCATATGGTCACTTGTGTTGTTGTATCAGACAGGTTGTAAGGTAGAATTTGTGAACGTAGTTTTTATTGAAATTTGTGCCTACCTCATTTGAACCTCCTTTAACCATAAATATTTTGGAGCGAAAATTTTTCTAAAGATAAGTAGGTCAGGGGGAAATACTTCCATTGCACAGAGTGTGCAATTAAAAAGCTCGCATGTCGCCACTGCATACAGTTAGTAACAGTATACAGAAAATTCATTTTACGGATATATATTTATGTTTTTCTAGTTTTTTTTCTTTTCCTGATAAATAAAAGCTAGTGAAAAAAAAAGATTGCATAAACCAATAAGGAACCTAGTTTCACATATAACATTCTTATATTTTAAGGCCCACGTACTTTCAGTTGTTGTCCACTTCCTGTACCAAACTATCATTAACGACCAAAGGACACCTACTCCGTTGATCGTCATGCACATTTGTTTGGCCATCTTTAAATGCTTTCATCCACTTTCTGACCATTCCATAACTCATAATGTTTCCTCCGTAAACTGCACAGATCGCACGATGAATACCGATCGCTTTTAGGCCTTTAGCACTAAGAAATCTTATAACAGCTCGTACTTCACAGTCGGCGGGACTCACGATTATCGGAGGCATCTTAAGCACATGGTACACAACGTAAACAAGAAAGAATCAGACTGCAATGCCGTCAGTGCGTAGACAACAGATGTAGGTACCTAGTGCGCACGCGCAGAACGCCGACCACAGCGCTGCGGCCGTGGTGTGGCAAAACGGTTCTTACTTAAAAACACGCCTCGTAATAATCAATTATCTCTTAGACCTTATAACATTATGGTAGTTATCTTAGCCCTTTGTTTAATAATTTAAAAAGCATCGTTTAATCTTTATTCGGCATGATCTAATGTAACACATTGTATTCACAGGACGAAACGAGGAAAGCATTACAAACTTTTATAATCGTCGCTAGATGGTTTTCAAGAATTACAATTTTCAGATTTGTTACACTGAAGTATGTGTTGTGTTTTCAAATAGTATTAATTATGATATTGTATTCGTCATAGTGGAACAGTACCCCATTGGGTAATTTACGTCTTTATAAGAAATACAGCTCAGACAGCAGCATCTCCAACAGAGTCGATGAACTGCCAGACGTCAGCCGCCATTTCCCAGTCAATTCGAAGAACTTATTATATAATTAGTTTAGTGACGAGAGTTGCATTAACCATTTAATTTTCATCGTGAACTGCGAATATGGATGGAATATGAATTAACTTTCGTAATATTGTTTTAAATGAGATACGCGTAGATAGGTCCACGGACCAAACTGTATGAAAGTTGTTGTTCTGCCGGTGATTTTGAGTGTATATTCAAATTCCATATTTACATAATTCTTATGTGCAAATGTTAGAAGTGTTTTATATTGTAACGTCCAATTTATCTTAAGTACACATCAACACTCAAAGAACTGATAATATATTTCTCATGCTTATTCTCAGTCTTAGAGTATCCATGTAAACTGTAGAGAACTCTTTAATTTCTTAGTGGAAAGTTAGTCAACATTCAACCACGAAATATATCACGACCATGGACAGTGGCTCAATGGATACGGAATAGTTTTCGAAGTGTTCCACTTCGTACTCCAAACGTTATTTCAATACTCAAGGCATAAATAGATACAATTTTCACCCTTCAAATCAAAAATAAATAAACAAAATAAAAAAAATTACAGCAACGAACTTCAACTTAACATTTACAATATTGCAATATGATAGCATCGTCATTATTATTCAATATGTATAATTTTGTCTCATATTTACCAGACACCTCATATATACCTCCGACAGGTAGGAGAGTTCATGTTGTCACTAATGTGTATTATGGTGTTTGGCGTTCGGCCTTCACGAGATTCAAGTGGAGCGAATAGAGTGACAAACAATTTCGTCTGCAGGCTTTCTTCAGCTAGGGAGAAACTACTTCTTCTGGGGCGCAAATTCCCCAAAGAAGTGTAACACAAAGTAATTACGTATGGAGAAAAGTATAGTCTAACACGATGTGGGATCTTTGCCCACATAATCTATTAGTTTTGTTTTAGGACATTGAAGGATTCTGTGAGTAAACTGCCAATGCCTTACTTCAGGCATAATTGCTTAGAAGAAGACGTGGTCTTTATAAACATACAAATTGAGCCGTGGCGCCGATCTCAAGACGTCTAATCTTTGGCTCGTCCGCTTCGATGTATCACGAGTGGTTTCTCTGGAGTGGAGTGGCGGGGAGAGAGGAGTGGTATTAAGTCGGGCGGCGGGACCGTGGAAGGGATTGCAGAGGGGGTGTTCTGGTAACACTGCGACAAGGCTGTGTCGACAGCTTGTGTGTTGTTGTTGTTGCTCAATTGCGATGATAGGTGTACGGCACTAGGTCTGGCCGGACGACGAGCAACACGGAAAAACACAGTTATCGGCGTCGGTGCTCGCAAGTGGAGTTTGGTGAAATTACTGACTTAAGCTTGGCCTCCGGCAAATGTAATATTAGCTGTTTTCGTTCCTGGAAGAGTATTGCACTAATTAACTGAAAAACTGGACGGATTTAAGAACAAGGTGGATGGATATATATGGCGGAAAATAAGTGCTGCAGAATCTGACGCAGGTAAGCCTCTGGAACGTGTTAATATACGAACTACCGAGGTCCTGTGTGACGTTGTCATTCTGGTTGCTAGGGGCGTTTACGAGTTGTGTACTAACAAGTCTGGGGCGCTTAGTACCGTTGCTCAGGTTGCCCTTTGAGTTCTGATTTTCGAGACTTATGAGCAACTATTGCTAGAGCTTATATACATGTTCACTATGTGGAATTTGATTTCACTGGTATGGGGCAGTTACGCGAACCTACCGCGGTTAGACATTAACTTGTTCAGTGTTATTGAGACTGAAGTCAATAAGACGTGTACAAGAATTGCGTGTCATGATTGATTCCTGACAGTTCTGTGTTGCACTGTAAGTGTACTGAAACTTTTGTGCAGCAGTGGTGCTACATTGCGATGACATTTAGTGGGGAGCACCATTAGTAGCATATAATGTTCCTCTAATTTCAATGAACTCAATATTGTCACTTGTCACGGATCCTGTGTTCTGAATTAACAAATGGAAAATTGCTTTCGTGTACTGGAGCTGAAGTGGGACTTCTTATCAGTGTAAAAATTTGTTTGAATTAATGATCAAGGCTCTATTAATGAGTGATTCGATTTAAATTATCTTGGTGTGTTGTATATTCTTGGTAAATTTTTTGTTTTGAAGTTTCACTGTAAAGACTGAGTAACTTGCACCAGAAGTAAGGATTACAGAAATTTCTAAAGTCCTGTTCGAACAGTTAAGATAACTAACAGATTGCATCTGATCTTGAATAAATGCTTCGCGTCAAGTTTATGATAATATGTAAAAATTTTCCTCTTTCAGTGAAAGTCAAAAGCTGTAATACGTATTAATGAATGATTAATTATTTGTCAGAGTTAAATTTCATCTCGAAGTGAAGTCATAAACGCTTTAGTGAATATTAATGATTGATTAATTCTGTGTCAGAGTTAAATTGTCTCTTGTGGTTGAAGATAATAAATAAGTTTATTATAAAGGTAGAATGTTTTGTCCCAGGACCTTTACTACTCTACAAGCTTGAAACTGCCCGATTGATCCCATATCCTGATAAATAATGTCGTAGGCGGTTGTTGCCTCAATTACCTTGAGGGGGCTCAAAAATATAAGAAATTACCACAAACGAAATTTAAATTTCCATAAGAAAGGCATTACACAGTTTTCAAGCATAATGGCGTACGATTCGCTTTCCTAACCTATCTAGTATTAAGGCACTAAATAATACTTGTAATAAAATAAATTTGCTAATAATAATCACTGAAGAACATAAGATAAGTATTAATTTGATTGGGCTTTTTTCCTTGTTGTGGGCGATCTTATGTTTTGTTAGTTTTTCTTGGGGTAACTATCGACAACTGATAATTGTAGCTAGTGTTTCTGTGTTCATTGACAAATGTAACCACCATAAAACACAGTATTAAAAATAATTCTGGGTATATGCGGGAATTGCATACTTTCTAAAGACGGGATGCTAATGCTGTATTGTTTACTACAGTTATTTTTGAACTTATGAATTGACAGTTGAATCCATTCCACATTTGTTGACAGTAGGACGACCTAGTGTGGCGTTCCCTGTCTGCTGAGGTACGTCCTGTTCCCCTGCGTACGAGACGCCACCTGCCCGCGAGCGAAGTTTCTGTGCCAACTGGAGCTGAAAGCAACGTTTTCAGCTTCGAAAGGAGCGTCTACAGAAGAGCGAGAGTAGCCGTGATAGTCTAGTGGTTTGCCGGGCGCCGTGGCTCAGCGCGCCCGGTCAGATGGCTCAACGCCCTCTGTAATAAAAAAGCTGAGCCAACAACGCATCGAACAAGAACGAACAAAAACGATCAGCGTCCGCAATAAACAGAACCACCCATTGAGCAAAAAAAAAAAAAAAAAAAAAAAAAAAAAAAAAGTGGTTAGGACATTGCGTTGTGGCCGCAAGAACCCAGGTTCGAATCCTGGTCACGGCAAAATTGTGCTCTAATTTTTCATATTTTTACACAGTTACAAGTAAAGTAAAAATTATCTTTCACATTGCAAAAATTTTAAAATGGTCATCTACTTTACGAATAATGTAAACCTAAATTTCACATTATTTATACAGATTATAAAGGAAAATAATGTAGTGGTCTATCCTAAGAGTTTTAGGCCATAGTCCTTTACCCGACACGGTTCTGTTAAAGGTAGTATGCCGTTATTACACTCGGACTTTTGATCTAACTTAGCCAGCAACTTTTCGGGGTTTATAGTTTAAGGATCATTCCTAACAAATGGACCACCATACATAATAATCTCTCTTTTTCTTTCAACAACAAACACGGCAGTGATAAATGACAGGTAGCTGGTGACAAAAAACGGAATTCTCCTAAAATACAGTTAAGCCATTAGTGTGAGGTACACACAGATGCAGATTCTATGTCGTGAAGACAATAATGAATTACAATTTGTATATGAATAATGAATTAATTTCTGTAAATTTAATTTCGGAAGTAAAATATAGAGAAAGGAAGATGATTTATACTTATAAATTAATCAAACTGCAGTTGTTAGAGTTGAAGGGTATGAAACGGACGCAGTAGTTGGGAACCGAATAAGGCATTGATTGGAAAGAGAGGAAGGCAGGGTTGTAGTCTTTCTCCAATGTTATTCAGTTTGTACACTGAGCAAGCTGTGAAGGAAAGCAAAGAGAAATTTCGAGGAGGATTTAGAGTTCAGGGCGAAGAAATAAAAATTTCCCTTTGCTGATGACGCAAGGACCTGGAGAGGATATGAACGGAATGACAGTGTGTTGAAATGAGCGTTTAAGATTAACGTTAACGACAGCAAAACAAGGGTAAAGGAATGCTGTCTCAGAAAATCAGGTGATGCTTAAAGAATTACGTTATGTAACGAAATAATAAAGGTGGTAGGTGAGTTTTGTTCCTAGAGTAGTAAAATGCAGAAATGCAGAATGCCAATGGGATGAAAAGCATTTTTGAAAAAGGGAAATTTGCTAACATCGAATACTTATGTATGTGTAAGGAACTCCTTCCTAAAGGCATTTGTGTAGAGTGTTCGCATGTACTGGAGTGAAACTTGGACGATCAATACTTTAGAGGAAGATGATAGAAGCTATTGAAATGTGATGCTACAGAAGAATACTGAAGATTAGGTGAGTATATCTAGTAACTAATGAAGTACTGAACAGGATTAGGGAGAAAAGGAATTTTTGGCGTACATTGACTGAATGAAGGAATCGATTGGGAGGACACATTCTTTGACATCAAGGAATCGCTAATTTAGCATTGTTGGGAAGTATGTGTGTGTGTGGGGGGGGGGGATTCGCAGAGGGAGAATATAGTAAGCAGAATCAGATGGATGTGGTTTGCCGTTCTTATGAGGAGATGAAGAGGCTTGCTCAGGATGGAATAAAATGGAGAGCTGCATTAAATTCATTTTTAATTACTTTATATGTGTGGTGTTCTCCTGTGGCCACCATGAGACAAAGAACCTTCCCTGATCGGACACGCGATTCTGAACAAGATTCACTACACAGGATATCAAAGCGCAGTTTGATTCGGGAGAGGAGTCGGGATGAGCCACTATTCCCACCCACAACACTGTTTGTATATAAGAGAGACAGGATCAAACTTCGCAATCGTGTGCTCATAATATCAACATATTTGTATCTTCTTGTGATGCTGCTGCCATCCATTAGGCTTTTCCTCAGCCTGTTGCAGGTCTTCCAGCATATTTGTTACCTTGCGGAATATATCGCCAGAAATGAACTAATAATTTTGACTCTTTCATTCGCAACAGATGGCATATTCATTTTAGTCTATATCTTTCAGCCTTACTACTGATGGAAAAAAATTAATTTCTTCTTATTATCTGTATGTACTTTTAATCTAACTTCGTGTGCCATGAGTGTTCATGAGTAATTTGATTTCTTTGTCCTGTAATCATGCAACTGGTTTTTTGTTTTCATCACCCAAGATTAACTTCCATACAGCAGCGTTGGTAGCAGCAGAAATTCATAGAATTTAAGATTTTTCTGTTCTGCCATTCCAGTAGTTACACATCTAAATTTTGGCCTTTTGAACTCCCATGTATATATTATTGCTTTGTAGAAAGTATCTACTTCCTCTATAATCTTGTTGCCTATCATTATTTTTTTCTTATGGATTTTGTCCACAGTAAATGGCTTTTTCTATAGACATTGACATGTTCCATCTCTGAAATGTGCGGTATAATTTACATGTACATTTTTGTAGGCATTGTTTATTATTCGAAATCGGAACATAATCATCTGAAATAGTGATTATATAATTTCTGTCTAGTCATATGTGTAATAGTTTCATTTTATAATCCCGTAGAACATTGTGAATGTATATAATAAAAATCAGTGGTGAACTGCTACTTGTCCAACTCCTTAATTAATATCCTCTGTTCTTTTCGCATTATCACAAATTATTTCGGTTTTATATTAATATACATCTTCTGAATTACTGGTACAATATGTTTTAGTTTACCTCTTATTTTTAAAAATTCCCAAAACTACTGTTTCTTTACTTTATCAAAGGCCTTGACATAATCAATGAAAACGACGTATATTTCTTTATTGAATTCTTTGTTTCTCTATAGTTGTTGCAGAGGAATCACTGCAATAATGACACGCACCGTATCAATCTATGTAGTTTTATATTCTCTCTCTCTCTCCTAGTTCGTTATTCACTGTTTTTCCACATCGTGAAGTAATTAAAGACCCGCTCAACGTTGCCTCAAATTTTTTTCAGTTGTGTGTTTATTTTCATACAGATGATTTCCTTGCTCCTTCAATGCATGGGATGGTTAAAATATCTAGCAGAAGTCGATGATATGATTAGAGATGACGATATCTCGTACTACTATTAAGTGTTCAAATCGAAATGTTAACCATTGATTTCAAATTGCGCGCTGTAGTCTATAAATAGCATAGGTTTGAAAGTATTTGATCCCAGCAACAATGGTTGACATAAAGACTTATCCCTCGCAACTTTATTACTGTTGGTGCTGTTTCTAAAGGAAACAACACACAGAAGTGTAACTCAGACTGTCTTACTCAATCTTGCTGGTCGGGTCCTTTCCTCTGTCGCCATCTACCTGCCAGCGTAGTTGCTGTGCCAAATGGAGCGGAAAGCAACGTTTTCTGCTTCCAGAGAAGCGTCTGCAGAAGAGCTGCAGTAGCCGTGATAGTCTAGTGGTTAGGACATTGCGTTGTGGCCGCAAGAACCCAGGTTCGAATCCTGGTCACGGCAGCATATAGCTCGGTATTTTTATTTAATTTATCGTTATTTTTTACGGAGTTAAAAATCCATACATAAGGCCTCTCGCTATTGCAAAAATGGCAAAGCCTTCGTCCAATTTATAAATATTATATAGTTGAGGTTCACATATGATACCCTTAATCTATTTAAAATGTGATAAAATTCGATCTACGATTAATGTTCTAGTAAAATTGCTGGTGAATAATTAACGGAATTCCCTTAAGAGTGTAGACAATGGGTATCACCTGATCAGATTCAACTTAAGGGAATATAGTTGGCGTCAGCGTACCCATCCTCCACACACATATTTATTAACAAAACATCTGGAATTTACTCGCAATAAGGATATTAGTTTTTGGCCTTCAGAGCGACTCCTGGTATGATCCATCTCTCCACGCTTCTCTTTATTATGCAAATTTCTTTATCCATGAAACTGCCCTAGCCCTCTTACCACCAACATTAAATCGACGATTCCGTGATGTCTCAGTATGTGCTCCACCAATCCTTCTTTTACTAAAGATATGAGAGAAATATCTTTTCTGTCCAATTCTTTTCGGATCCTGCTCATTAATTACGCGATCAACAACCTAATCATCAACAATCTTCTGTAGCACCAAACTTCAAAAGCTTCTATCCCCTGCTTATCTTAACTTTTATCATCCCTATTTCACTTTCGTACTAGCGTACATTCAGACAAATGTTTCCAGAAAAGACTTTCTAGCATCTAAATTAATACGCGAATTCCTTTTTTCTTCTTTTTTCAAAGAAATCTCATTTCTTCTCATTGTCATTCTGAATTTTATATCTTCCGTACTCCGGTCATCAGAAGATATCTCATTGCCCACGTAATAAAACTCTTCTGCTTCCTTTATTGTGTTGATGACCAATACAGTACCCTCAACGTTACCTGATTTCTTCGAATACGTTCAGTTACCACTGATTTGCTTATGTTAATGTTCACCTTATACCTTCCTTTCAGGACACTGTCCAGTCAATTCAATTTCTCTCTCAATTCCTTTGCTATCTCGGACAGAACTGCAATGTCATCGTGAAACCGCAGGTTTTTCTTTCTTATCCCTGAACTTTAATTCTCATTATAAATTCCTCCTTGCTTTGCTTCATATATACTTTCGTGTACAGGTGAGGAAACGATGCAATCCTGTCTTACTCCCTTCCCAACCATTGCGACAAATTCATCCCCTTCGGTTCCTAATCTGTGGTTTGTCTACAAATTGTGTATGACTTTCCATTCGCAATATTTAGCTCCTGCTACCTTCAGAATTACACACTGTATTCCAGTAAACATTGTCGAAAGCTTTCGGCAAGAATTCAATGGTAAGAATAACACAATGTAGCAGGTACCTTAAAATATGTGTAATACGTTAGGTACTTACTGTCAAAATATAACTTCTACAAAATAATACACTGTAATTCGGGATAAATACAAAGCAGATGAAGTTATTCTTTCAGTTTCAGTCACAAAGTCGACTGAAAATTTGTCTGCGAAAAATCTCTTTTGTCTTCGAAAGCGTTTGGTACCCTTTTGCAAATGGTATACCCGGTGCATGATATGCCCTCTCTTTCCCTCCCACCCCACTTTCGCTATGCTAGTGTGAAACACGTCCACTGCATGTGTAGTCGTGTTCCATTTTCAGTTATTCATTAATCTTAAGTGTTAATATTGTCTATTTGTATGTCAATTATTTTATTCCTTTACTAGCTTATATGCCCGTGCTCCGCAACGGTTGTTGGAGGGCCTGTGTGTGCGTATCATGGCTTTTTAGGGTTCCGGGCCTCAGTCAGTAAAAATAGAATCCTTGTTGGATCGCTCTGTCAATAAACTCAGTTGTCCTAGCCAAGATGTCAAATGTAAGTAAGTCATTCTTCGAAACGATGTATCTTTATACAGTTTTTGATAATAAAGATGAAACGTGCTCAAATAAGAAAAGAAATGTCGTTAAGTATTTAATACACATAGCTAAACCAGTAACTCTATCTTCAATGTTTGTTGGTATTTGTAGACGTAAGATTAAGTCTGTCACAGACGTTCGCTTCGTTGTTGTACTACCCCATACTCATCATGCAGCAGAGGTGTGTGTTAGTTCTTTGATACGCTGCAGAGCCTCTATCGCTTGTTTGCCGTATTACACAATCCATACTTCAAGCATAATCTAAAACTAAAACAATTTCCCTGATTCCACTTTTATGAAACGAAGTTGCTGCATGCAAATCCGTAAAGTTGTTTAGGAGGCTACGTAATTCTAATAGATGAAAATACAGTTACTGAAAACGCTTAAGATTTTGATGTATCTTTTTTCCGTGATCTGATTTCGATGAAATCATTCCTATACGTTGCCTCAATCTTAGCTCAAATTTCCTGCCAAAACCGCATGAAAATGTATCGGTTGGTTTTTTTTTTTTTTTTAATGCGTTTGCGAATCGTGTTAGAAATGGGCATATCTTCATGAATATGATGTAGCTAACATCATACATCAGTTATATTCGCCATTTAAAACATTTCATGATGATTCATATTTCTGGACAATGGTATGAGGCATGGAAAGCTGAAATATAATAAATATTTCCTTAATGAAGTAGAAATATCACTGAAAACAATTATTATTCTTACGGTTGGCTCTCCTTCCTTTAGATGAGCTTCCATAGAAGTTGTGCATATACGTTTGAGAGTGAGATCAGTATGTAAATATATGGATTAAACACGGCGAGGATTTTACCAGTTTTATATTCATTGCGTTGAATCATATTTCGTAAAACATAGCAACCAAGAAAACGGTTTTCAGAAGTATGGTAAATTTGAAAAGTCAAAGAGTAAGTAGTATTTTCAAAGGGTAATAACCCGATCGCTGCCCCGAACTTAACACGAACACTCGCAGCGCTATCTATTAGTTCTTTGCTGCATTACGCCGTTCTTTCCAAGCATGAAATACACCTAAAACTTAAAATTAAGTTTTCGTTTAGTTTCATGATCTGATTTTGATAAAATGAAGCCTATATGCTGCCCCAGAATATTCTCTATTCATATGTGTTACCCCTATGAGTGTTCATTTAGTACTTTGGAGATTACTTTCTACAAATACACATGCGATTGCTTTCAGAGAAATGTTTAATTATATCTTACTTTTTCTGATCCAATTTTGTGAAAGGGAGTGTTTCTGTAACCGCAAGATAACCTCACGTTTCCTGTGAAAAAACCCTGAAAATCGTCTATTAGTTCTGGACATGAAAGATAAAGATAATCATGACGGTTGTCGATGAAAAACGTTAAATCGTGATGTTCTTCTTTCCGTGATGCGATTTTTATGAAACTAAGTCTATATGTTGTCCCAAGGTACGCTGAAGTTACCCCATGCGAATTCGTGAAGTAGTTTTGGAGAAGTGGTTTCTAATAGATGAACAGACACGACGGTCTATGAAAACACTTCGTGATTCTATTTTTATTAAATCAGCCTAGATCCTGAACCAATCTTCGCTCATGTTTCCTGTGAAAACCGTATGAAAATTCATCCAGTAGTTTTCAAGATTTAAGCGAACAGCGGCAGCCCAACATTCACAGATTTATTATTAGTATACATATGTTGTACGAGACAGTACTATATTAATTTGTATAAGTGCTGTGTGTCGGTAAAATCTGTTGCGAATACGGTTAGTAGTAAAGAAGTAATAGATTAAAACGTGATGCCTAATGGGGCGGTTTTCCATGAACGTTACTCTTTTCATTCTCATATCTCATGAACTACGTGTCGCACTGCAATACACTTTCGAAGGTACATTCATCTGTATATGTGAATACATCTGTAAAATTTCCTGTGACTGCAATTTGTAGTGTACAAATTTTAAATTGCAACCGAATGCCGTAGTTCATAAACAGCGGAATAGTAGTGAGAGAAACTTTTTTCCTTTCATCATTTTGCTATGGTTGTCTGCGAGTAAAAGTTTAATAAAGGTCTGAAATTATGTTTAAAGTTTGTTGCAAGTCGTCAAGTACTGTCATTCTCATACAGTGTATTTACAAAGTCTCGTCGCATTATGTAACAGTTTTTTTGCGATTTCTATTGTTCATGACGTTATATCTGCTGAACCATGTGCCTTATGTGGTTCTTATTCCTACACCAATTGTTATCTTACGTAAGGAATATTTGTACCAAGTCTGATTGAAATCGGTCTAGTGGTTTAGGAGCAAATGTGCAGCGTTTTCGTTGACGCAGCAGTTTTTCGCGCATCTAATTGTTTATGACATCATATCTCCTTACGTATGTGTCGTAGGTGATTCTTACCCCGACAGCGATTGTAGCCTGATATTAGGGACATGTGTACCATTTTTGGTTGAAATCGGTCCAGTAGTTTAGGAGATGTGGAACATACAAACATATATACATATACACATACAGCCTATTTTATAAGATGTAAGATTAATGATCAATGCCTCATATGTTTCCATATACGTTTATAAATGTTTCCACCCGTGTGATTGAACTTGTGTGCTCGTATGAATGTGGAAGGTTGCTTTTAATATTTACTTACTGCCGCGCAATGGCTTAAAGTCACCGACTCGCGCTTTAGACCTCTTTTAATTTAGTTAAGAACACATGGCTCTGTATGTCGTCTGCACTGCCTTCTGCTTGGTGGTCAGAAACAAGCTTACTTGGTACTACACTAAGAACAGGCCACCTCGCCATGTTGCCAACATAATCTTGGACGAAAGAGGTGCAAAGTGCTTAATTTACAGAACCCGAGTAATTCAGTGTAAATTTAGTAATTGCATTTTCATCCCGGTGATGATTTTGTGTCAGGTGTGTTTTACTTGCTTATTCTATATTTGTTTTTGTAAATTCGATGTAATTCACCGTGGTCGCACACCACGTGGTACTTAAGAATTGTATGTCGCTGCCTCCCTGCACGTAAGTTCGTTTGGTGCATAGTGTGATTTTAATTGTGCTTGAAAACACACACCATCTCTTCAAAATGCCGCCAATACTTCACTCTGTCACTGGTATGAAGTGTCACAAGATTTATGTGGGTGTCTGTGGAGAATGTGCTTTTCTTTATCCACAGTGTATTTGCAAATTTCTTCCCATGTTACCTCCATATTCATAAAGGGCAGAAGCAATTAAGGGCAGTAACTTTAGGATTTAATTCACTTTTGTACAAGGTGTGTGCTTTATTGTGCTTAATTTGGTCTCCCCACATTAATTTGCTTGTTCATTCCAATGAATAGATGATAATTTTCAGTATCAAACCTCTGCTCTACAATTTCATGCTCCCCATCCTATGTTTAATTATTTATCCCTTTTTATACATATTAATTTTGTGTGTGTTAAAATGTTGGCTGCTCTCTTAAGGGATGAACAGTTAGATAAATTTCCGTTGCACAAGTGCTGTGGCCAGCCATGAAGTAATTCAGAGCAGCAGTAAGCGGTTTAACTTGCATTTGCAGATTACTACTGCCCAAGATCTTACATAGAAAACTTAACAAGCTCTCTCAACTGGGTCAGATACAGTCTTCAGGTTACTAAAGCAGTAAAATATTAACTGGCGTTTCCGATATTCTATATCAGAGACCCTCCTAACATGAAGTGATATAGATGACTGAGAGGCTGTTGAAAATATGTATGAATTTCTTTTGCAAAAAGAAAAGAAAGAACGAAACAGTTGTACAGATGAAATATTTTATTTCGAATTGTTTCAGGCCGAAAGTGACCTCAATTAGAAGAATGTTGGTGACCTTATACTTACCATGCTAGCATGGTGGAAAGATATTCGTAAACACCATACTTGTACACAACATATATCACCAATATACCTTAGACTTGACTGCCCATAACACTCGAAATAAAATATTCCACCAAAATATGTCGGTAATGCATTGTTTTTTTTTACCGCAAAATCTTGTGATATTACGTGTAATATTAAGTCGGAGCTTTCCGTTAGTATCTATGGCAGCACCTATTCAATGATACTGTCATTAGTTATCTAATTAGTTACCTAACAACGTTTCCTGCGAACACATCGATATTAAACATCTTTATTTCTGTAACAAATATAATGACTAGGCAATCGCACTGCTACATGATGATTTAAAAATAAATATAATATCTTTGCATTTCACATCAACTAAATGACATAACAATAAATTCGATTACCTAATTAAACATTCACATAAGAATAAAGTATACGTATGTAATAGAAAAGTAGCCTGTTTTAAGACGTTGTTATGTTGCGATGTCAAGTCATTATATTTGATAAAGATACAAATACATCTAACATTAATCTGGCTGCTACAAATATTGCTTGTTAAGTAGTTCGATAGCAATTTAAAAGCATGCGCCGCGAAACATGTATTTATTTACATATTATATTATTGATGGATTCTGATTTCTTTTTTTTTTTTTTTTTTAGGTCGTTATTTTCCCTTCTCGGGTTACATTTATTGTACGTCATCTACAGATGTTGTTAAAGCGCACTCCCTATCTCTTCTTGCTTCTCTAAGAGGGTTTCATATAAAAATTATCAAATCTGGACTGTAAGTGCTTCCAAGTCGATTATATTCAGCGATTGTAGACTCGCACGATTTGATAACACTGTAGTCGACATTAATTACATGCCAAAGCTAATGTAACAGTGAATTAGTTACGGTAAGGCACACCTTTGGTTATTAAAATAATAGCTCTTGCCGTGACCAGGATTCGAACCTGGGTTCTTGCGGCCACAACGCAATGTCCTAACCACTTTTTTTATTTTTTTATTTTTTTTTTATTTTTTTTATTTTTTTTTTAATTTTTATTTTTTTTTATTTTTTTCCCTAAGCTCTTCCTCTTGAGGCGTTGGCGCCTAACTATCATAACCCCCATAAACAAAACATCTCGCCTGCCAAAGAAAAAAAGTCTAGTGCCACCGCCACTTTTACCTTATACTAAATGAAAGATTAAACTAAGGGAAAGGATAAGGGATAACAAAAGGTATAGCGTCTTCTTGGATTGCTTTATTTATTTTATTTTTTTTAATGGAGCGACACTCACGCCCCATTCTGCCCAGATGGCCGTTGCTGCACGAAATAACAGTACACCGACAGATTCAGGGTTTGTCTTCTCGTAGGTCTGCAGTCTCAGGAAGTTCTTGTTCTCTCAATTACTTTGTGTGTCTGGCTTCGGTTGCCCGAGATGCATAGTCTATAGTATACTTCTGTGAACCCTGACGCCGTCAGTTACCATAATCGTGCATCGCCATTGATTTCTTCAGAACACTAAACATATAACAAAAGACTCCCATTCTAAACGGAAAAAAATAAAACTGGAAAAATTCCGCACTACATCCCATTTGCGGACTATTTTCGTTGATTCTGGTCGTATGCAGTTGATCGTTTGTTAAGGTTCGTTACAGCGGTCGTCCCGGCACTCCCCAGCTGCGAGGGGGGTCGGTGAAGACACTACGTAGGTAATTGGCGAAGAGCTGTGGGTATCGAGGGGTGGTCTCGAGTCTGTGATGATGCTCTTGGAGGAATTGCCAGTAATCAAGTACCGACTTCTCACCTTCTTGGAAAAGGTAGTAAATGGAGATGCCTTTTATCCACGTGAGAGCGTGTGTTTTCGCGGCCGGAAAATACGTGTCCTCCGGGCATAGGAGGAGCCTGGGGTCAATCGCGTTAGGCGGGACGCGAAGGTAGCAGGCAATAATCTTCTGTACAAGCGTCCAGACATCGAGAACAGATTCACATGTTAAACGATGTTCATCATTGTCCATAAGCTGGCATTCCGGGCAAAGGGGCGAATCCACCATCCTGATTGCGTGCAGCCGGTGTCTCGTCGTAAATTTCCGATTGACGACGTGGTACCACGTGGCTCTTATTCTTGTAGGGAAGAACGGCTGTTGAACTGCTTTCCACACCGTTGACCATTGTGTGGCCGGTGCTTTACTTTCAATCACATTTCGAGGGACTGCCCTAAGCAACAATTGGTAAATGTCCCTTGCCTTTGGAGCTCGAGTGGTTGGGAGCTGAGTATGTAGGTAGCTATATTCGAGTATGAAAGTCGCAATGTGGCCAAGAGGGGGCGCGACGTGTCCAATCGCAACCGGTGGCAGGATCGACGTAGGCATCAGCTCATCTATCAGAACGCCCGTTAGTGAGGTATGTCGACGTGTCCTCAGTTTCACCATCGTGGACAGGAACAGCGCCATGGCCCGCGTTTTGACATTGATAAGTCCGAGTCCGCCGTCACGCCGTTGAAGGGTAAGAGTGTCATAGCGGACTTTGAAAATGTATCCAGCAGTGACGTAATATCCAAAGGCCGATTGTAGGTTGCGTGCCATCACTGTCGGCAGTGGGAGCACCTGAGCCATGTGTATGATCTTAGTCGCAACATAGATGTTAAGGTATTCGACACGTTGTAGTAGGTCCATTTGTCGTAGTAGGTTTTGGCGTACCTCTGTGCGTACGACTTGCAGTTGTGCGGCGCATGTCCCGTGTAAACGTGATTCCTAGGTACCTGAGGTCATCTGCCCGTGAAAACGGGGCCACACAATCTTCAGGTAAGCCTCTTCCAATGAACATTGCTGCCGATTTATTGACATTCATGACGCTTTTCGCCACCAAACCATATTGTTGGATCCAATCAATCACGAAGCGGATCTCATCTCCAGATTGTACCAACAGGAGAAGATCATCCGCATATGCCCTGCAGCGAAAGGTATGACCCCTTAGGGTAATTCCTGTGAGTTTGCTTTTCAGTCCTCCTATGAGTGGTTCCAGAGCAATTGCGTAAAGGATCATGGAGAGTGGGCATCCTTGTCGAACCGAACGCCGAATTGGTAAAGGATCTGTTACACGGCCATTCACCAGTACACGAGATGTAGCGTCGCGTAGGAGGCGCAGTATGATGTTCTTAAAATCATTTGGAAAGCCCATTCGATCCAACACTGCCATGAGAAATTTGTGGTGTACTCTGTCGAATGCGTGATCGAAATCAATGGCGATCAACGCTGTCGCGAGATGATAGGATGCGGCGAGTCCTATCACATCTCTACATTCACTAGTGGCTGTTTGCATGGTGGTCTCTCCTCCTCGTGTAGTTTGTTCTATGGAAAGGACTACTGGTAGAACTTTCTTGATACGTGCCGCTAGTAGTCGGGTGAAAATTTTATAGTCCGAATTTAACAAAGTTATTGGACGGTAGTCTTCAATCCTCTGTCCTCTTGAAGGCTTGTGTATGGGGATAAGAAGTCCTTCGACGAAAGCCGATGGGATATGAAAGCCAGGTGACATCAGTTCTCGGTACATATCAATCCAACGGGGCATCATCAAGGTACGGAAAGTTCGATAAAATTCGATCGGCAGTCCATCTGGCCCAGGTGCTTTGTTCAGCGCAGCTTTATCGATTGCTTCCTCGATGTCATCCCGCGAAACCTCCTCTAAAAGTGAAGCCGCAGACGTGGCGTCGAGGGTGTGTGAGACGTATTGCAAGACGTCGTTTTCGTCTCCCTCCTCACTGTTGTCTTCCTGGTAAAATCGTCGATAATGAGCTGCAAAGGCTTCCACAATGGCCGCTTGGGTCGCTTCGTTTCGGCCGTCTGGCAAGGACAGTTTCGTTATGAGCTGCCGTTTGCGTTGCCGGTTTTCAAGCACAATATGATGCATTGTAGGAGGTTCTCCACTCGCTCTGTCTCGATGCCGTGATCTCACAACTACCCCTTCTAATCTTCTCCGCGTCAACGACAATATTTTTGCTTTAATGCGGCGACTTTCCATCTGTCTTTCCAGGGACGGGGGTTGGGAGGTAATTTCCCGAAGCATCGTATAGTAAAAGTCCAAAGTGTGACGGGTCCATGCTGCAGCGTCTCTCCCATACTGTGTTAGCACCCGACGGCACGTCGGTTTTGCACACTCTATCCACCATTCTAGAGTTGACCGGTATCTTGGAAGCCGACGCTCGCAGTTCGCCCATGCCGCGGCAATCAGTTCCCGACATTCCGGGTTTTGGAGGTGTGCCACATTCAACTTCCAGAGCCCACGGCTTTGCCATACTTTTTGTCTCGAAAAGGTGACCGTGCATATGAAAGCGCTGTGGTCGGAGAAGGCAAGCGGCCAACGTTCGGCGTCTATCACTCGTGGACCAAGATCTCGTGAGACGTAGATACGGTCAAGACGACTGGCCGAGTGACTAGTGAAATAGGTGTGGCCTGGGCGGTCCCCGTGTATCTGCTCCCAAGTATCGACGAGAAGCAAGTCCCTTACAATTATCCGAAGTTCAGGACACGTCGAGAAATGTGGGACCTGATCCTTCTTGTGTAAAACACAATTGAAGTCACCCCCAAGGATAAAGTGATCGTAACGACCAAGAAAAAGGGGGGTGATTTCCTCGGTGTAGAACTGTGACCTCTCGCGACGTTTATCGGTTCCTGAGGGAGCATAGATGTTGATTATACGCGTTCCCAACGCAGTGACCGCCACCCCTCTGCCCGAAGGGAGGTATGTCACTTCTTCAACAGGGATGCCGTCACGATTAAGTATTGCTGTTCCACTGCCATTCGGTTCACCAGGTGTCTTGTACGTCCTATAACCATAAATTTCTGGGAGAGTCGCTATGGAGACTTCTTGTAACAAAGCAATGTCAACGTCGGACGCTCGGAGCATCTCTCGCAGCAACTGATACTTCACTACTGTCCTTATCGTGTTAAGGTTAATCGTTGAAATCCGATACGCCTGTTGGTGTGCTGCAGTTGCCAAGTTATTCATGAGAAGGAAAATGTCTGTGGAGCGTCATGCAGAATCGACAATGCCACCAACCCCCATCACCTCTACCGGACCGATTCCTAGTGCGCCGCCGTCACCGACGCGGACTCCGTCGGTGTTGTATGGTCGTCTTCAGTGCCGTCTGCCCACGCCGTGGAGCGCGGAGGAGGGTCTTCGTCCATTGCGTCCTCGGGGCACAGATTGTGCGCGCTCTCTCCTGCACCGGTGGAGCCGCGTCCATCCCTTGTCTCGTCGTTCAGGCGTTCTACTGCGGGCATCTGTGAAGCAAGTTGATCCGTATCTTGTATCACCTTGTCAGCGGCGGTCGCCACCGAGGGAGTGTCGTCATTGTGAGTCGAGTCCTCATCCTCCTGCGTCTCGTCCTCCATCTTTTCTACTGAAGACTTACGCCTCCGTTTGTGTCGCTTCGGGGATTGTTGTTTCCGGGTGTGTCCTTCCGCATCCGACGACAGCACCGAGTCGCGACGCTCCGGCACAAAGGCCGAAGTCGGCACAATCAGTGACTCTATCGCCATGCTGGTGTTACGGGGTTGTTCCTCCGTCGTGGAGGGAGGTGTCGTCGGCAGTGAGTCCTCAGTACGTGGAGCATGCGTTGCCGCATCGCTCCGCGTCGGAGGGTCGTGCAATGTAGTGTTCGAAGCTGGCAGATGAGTCGACAAATTTTTATCATTTGTTAGGGCGGCAGCATAAGTCACGGGAAGTATCGTTGGCTGCGACGGAGGCAACATATCCGTCGGAGGCAGTTGCGTGATCCGACGTTGCATACATCCGGATCGGAGGTGTCCCTCTTTTCCACATCCCGAGCAGGTCTTCGGTTGTCCATCATATGACTATAGCGCGACAGCCGCCGATATATATATATGAGGGAACATGGCTTCGAAGTTCGATACGGACCTGCCGCACGCCGTTCAAGACAGGGTACGTTTGGAACTGCACCCACTTCTCAGCAACGTGACTCTGCACCGTGCCGTAGGGGCGGAGCGCCGCCACGACCTCTTCTGCTGGAAGTTCGAAGGGGAGTTCGAAGATCCTGATGGTAAGAAGTCCCAATCCAGCGTGGTCGACTGTCACAGTACCCACATTGCCATCAGAGAGACAGAAACGAAGCTCTCGTTTCGTCTCCCGAAGAATTTTCACATGTTGCTTCATTGATGATCTTTACATAAGCCACACTGCTCACTATTGACAGGTGTATGCCGAGAACGTCGGCCGTCGGAATTTTCACTTCATCTCGTATAAATCGTTCTAGTTCGAGTGCCTTCGGTCTTGAAAATTCGTTTTGGAACGTGAATTTGAGCGTCGATTTGCGGTACTGGTTCGCCATGTTGTTCTATGTAAATACGCCGGCACGCGTGGAAACGGCCGAGTACGGCGTAAACAAACCCGAGCGCTGGCTCCGCGGCAGCGAACACAACAGCGTGTCCTCGCCGCGTCGCAGCGGAAAGTAGACTGTAACACACGGAATGAATAGCACAGGGTTCAACCAAGAGTTTTTATGACATTTCTCTACAGTTCCATTCTCTAATAGCTAGAGGAAAAAAGGAAACACGTATATCTTTCCGTTTTCGATTCGATTTCACTTATTTTATTATGGTAATCATGTCTCCCTGTGCAGATTAGTGGTAATAAAATATGTTCGCATTCGCAAGAGAAATTTGGTGAAAGATATTTTACAAAGCAATTCCACCGCAACGAATCACGCCTTTGTTTTAATTATTTCCAACCCAACTCGTGTATCATTTCCGTGACCCTCCGTCCTCTACATCAGGGTAATACGAGCTGCCCTTCTCTTAACCTTTTCTAAAACTTCCTTCAGTCCCACTTGGTGCAGATCCAAAATGCTCAGCAACACTCCAAAATAGGACGCACAAGTCTAATGTAGGCAGTTTCTTTAATAGAACTGTTGGCTCGTATTAGTGTTCTCCGAATGAAACGTTGCCTTTGGTCCGCCTTTTCTACGATATTTTCTATGTGTTCTTTTCAATTTAAGTTGTTCATAATTCTTTCTAGGTATTCATTTTAATTTATGCTCTGTAGATTTGACTGATTTATAGTGTAAAAGACGTTTAACGGTTTTCTTTTGGAACTCATATGGATGACCTCACACTTATCAGTAACAAGGGTCAATTACCAGTTTTTCGACCTTGCAAATATCTTATGTAAATCAGTTTGTAGTTCATTTTGATCTTCTGGTAAATTTGCTAATTGATAAATATCATCCGCGGAAACTCTAAAAGAGCTGCTAACATTGTCTCAGAAATCATTTATAATAAGGAATAGTAGGGGATGTATAACACTTCCCTAATTATGCCAGATAACATTTTTGTTTTACTCTATAACTTTCTGTCAATTACAACGTATTGCCCTTTCTGACATGACGTAACTTATCCTATAGCATAACTATGGCGATATTCCATAAGCATGCAATTTAATTAGAAGACGCTTGTGAGGTACAGTGCAAAAACCTCCCGGAAACCTAGAAATACAGAAACTATCTGGCATCCCTTGTCCATAGCACGCATCACATGTGAGGAAAGGGTTAGCTGTGTTTCACAAAAACGATACTTTATGAATTCCTATTGGCTATAGGTCAATATGTTCTCTTCCATGTAGTTCAATGTATTTTAGGAAAGTATATGTTCAAAAAATTATGCTGCAAAACTACGTCAACGATATAGATCTGTAATTTCGTGTTCCACTCCTATTGCCTTTCTTCAATATTGGAGAGACCTGATCAACTTTCTAGTGTTTGGGTACGGATATTTCACTATGCGAGTGGTGTATTTGATAAGTAGGTATGCGGCTATTGCATCAGCATACTCTGAAAGGAACCAATTGAGGATACACTTCTGGCCATTAAAATTGCTATACCACGAAGATGACGTGCTACAGACGCGAAATTTAACCGACAGGAAGAAGATGCAAATGATTAGCTTTTCAGAGCATTCACACAAGGTTGGCCCCAGTGGCGAGACCTACAACGTGCTGACATGAGGAAAGTTTCCTACCGATTTCTCACACAGAAACAGCAGTTGACCGGCATTGCCTTGTGGAACGTTGTTGTGATGACTCGTGTAAGGAGAAGAAATGCGTACCATCACGTTTCCGACTTTGATAAAGGTCCGATTGAAGCCTATCGCGATTACAGTTTATCGTATCGCGACATTGCTGCTCGCGTTTGTCATGTCCACAAGAATGGAAGGTTTTATGAACCAAGTGATAAACATGTAGTTACAAGTTTTTACTGTTAATTGAAACTAGATAGATCATCTTTTGAAAAAATGAAAACCTTAACATAAAAGTTTTCTGGGTGTTGTACCGCGTCATGATGTAAGGCTATTGCTTAAATAATTAAGTAATTATTTAAATATTTATTTAAGTAATAGCCTTACATCATGTCGCGGTACAACACCCAGAAAACTTTTATGTCATCTGACTCTGGCCGCGGAAGCCTACGTAATTATATAATGAAAACCTTGTTTAAAAAAAATTAAGTGTTAAATTCTTTAAAGATATATCTTTTCCTGTTCAAAAACTAAATTTTCTAATGTTTGTAAAATATCTAAGGTACTTAACTGCTTTGGTCATCGGTCCCTATTCTTACAAACTACTTAAACTAACGTACGCTAAGGACAAGAGACACACCCATGGCCGAGAGAGGACTGGAACCTCCGACGACGAGCAGCAGCTCGCTACGCTGCATGGTGCCTTAGAACGCTCGGCCACTCCACTGCGGCAATTTTTTCTGTCCCCTATGTTACAGTTACACAATACACCTTATATAATGTAGTATTCTGTCCAAGTTGCACATGAACTTTCTATGCAGCATTTTGGAATTAATTGATGTTAATTTTGAACAGAACTGATAAGAATAATTAACGGCAGGAGCAAGTTACTGTTGCATTGTAATGTTCAATCGAACACTATTTTACACTTACAATTAGAGAGAGCTTCATGTTTTAAAGTGAGTTATGAACCTTTCCTGAGAAAGTTTAGCACTGATCTTTTTCTCATTAATTACATATTTTGTTAATGGACGTAATCTGCATATGCTGACTGACGAGGTAAAGAGATTGGTAATGTTTGTTTACTTATTTGACCTACACAATTTTTGAATAGCTACTTAATCTCGAATTTTGTTTCTTTGTCATTTTAACGAGACCTTCTATCTTGCCAGACAGTTGCCGTTATTTATTTTCAATTATTGCAAAATCCTCCAAATACTAAAATTAATTACACCAATTTCTGACTGCACAATAATTAGTTTGCTAATGAAATTAAGTCTTGGTACCAAGACTCGGAACTCATAACAATAATTTTTAAGGTCGCAACATAATTCTTACTCAGTCTGAATAACATTTGTAATCTAACCTTTGATCTTCTATTTTTCAAATAATTAACGTATTTCATTACTGTCAACTTAAGCGTCCCCCCCCTCTATACTATATCCGTACATGCTATTCTGTCGCTACCAGTCAGAAACTGTCTGTCATTCCACCCATGATCACATTTCTGTTCAGTATCACACTCGTATTAAACATTGTTCTGTACTCTGTTTAATCAATGAACTGCTTGATTGTCGAATTAACGAATTCTACTTTGAACTACAACTGGACTTAGTCATTCAGTGAGAATTTTATCTAGCCAGACTAATGTTCTGCATAATTAAGCGCTCTATCAGGGCCACACATCTTGCTATCAGTCGACGCCATGCTGATTAATCATAATATTTATCCCTACTTCATCACAAACATTCGAAACAGTTTCTGTATTTATAGTGCAGTGCCATTCTACAAGCACTGTTGCATCCACACACAAACAAAAGTTCTCACAAATTCCCCCCCCCCCCCCCCCCCCCCCCCCCACACACACACACTCAGCCATAGTTTCATCAAATTTATTTAATTTTCTTTTATTTCATTTAAATATATATCGTCCTGTCGGAGTGGCCGAGCGCATTGAGGCGCTATGCTCCGATGCTCGAGGCCGTTCCCCATCGGGGGTTCGAATTCTCCCTCGGGCATGGATGCTTGTACTGCCTTTAGTGTAAGTTAGATTATAAGTTGTTTGTAAGGGACTGATGACTCTGCAGTTACGTCCCATAAGCTTAACGAACATTTGATTTGAAACATGTATCTTTCAACAATATGCATGGCTTCTTCTTCAACCATATATTCCCATACCGATGAATCGGACAAGAAGGTCCTGTTTCATGGCCTGCTCGTTTGCCGGATCTCAATCAGTGCAATTTCTGGTTATGGAGGCACAACAAATGCGTTGTGTGCGAAGAGAACAATCCTGATGTGGCGACACTTGAGCAACGTATTCATACAACGTTGTCACCACAGCGATTGCAATGTACGTCTGCGAAAGCCAGCATGAATACAGAAGCATTGAAGCACCTACAAACCATTTTCAACACATCCTACAACTGTGGTTGTGTGGCACAACGCGTATTACAACGCAGTCTCTGTAGGAAAGTGTGATTGAGTAAATGGTCTCTAGAATGGAAAATATCCATTTTCTGACATTAATTCTTTGGACTTAATTTTTCATTTCGTAACCTCCACTCGATCCATCTCTAGAGTTTGTACACGGTGTAAAAATTGCCTTTTATATAACTGCAAAATGGCGATAAGAGAATACTGCCAAAATATTGAATGTATCTGTTCGTTGGGAAGACTACTTTTTTCCTGGAATAACATGTGTACTCGAGTATGATTTCAAAACTCGTTGGGCAGACGTATACATCATGTAACGTCTCCTGATGAACGTCAATACACGCCCCTTATTGAATTATAGTAAATTAAAAGTATTATGTGTAGTAATGTCAGAAATGATAGTTTTAAAGTAAGGATGGTATTAATCAATTATAAATATCAACTTATCACATTAATATAAATGCTTTCTTAGCCCTTTAACAATATAAAAGGCATTGTGTAATATTTTATACGGCCTTGTCTGATGGAAGCCATTGTACTGAGAGGACGAATGGAAGAGAGCATTATAAATTTCTACAATCGTCGCTCAACTGTTTTTCAAGAATTACAGTATTCAAGTCTATTACATTCACGTATGTCTCGTTTTTCTTTTTCAAATACAAATATTAATTCTGATATCGTGTTTTCCATAGTAGAATGGTACCACGGCCGGATCTTTAAAGCAATTTTCAGAAATCCAGATCGACTAGCAGCATTTGCAACAGAGTCGCTGATCTTCAGCCGCCATTTCGCAGCTAATTCTAATTAATTATTATTTAATAGTTCTGTGACGGGAGTTACAAAAGAATACGACATTAACCATTCAATTTTCAGCGTGGACTCCGGACCTGGATGAAGTTTGAATTAATTTTCAGAACATCGATTTAAATGAGATATAGGTAGGTAAGTCCACGAAACAAACTGTGTGAAAGTTATTACGCTACAGGTGATTTTGTGTGAATATTCAAACTCAGTGATTAATTAATTCTTATGGTGGAATATTAAATGTCTCATACTGTGGCGTAGAATTTATCTTATTTACACAACAGTCAAAGAACTTGTAATATATTTCTCATGATTAATATAATTCAGACAGATTACGCGTGCATACTAAAGTGAACTCTTATATTTAACGTCTTAATCCAAAGTTAGTGTACATTCGCCGCGGCGGAGTGGCCAAGCGCATTGAGACGCTATGCTGCGGCGCGTGAGGCCGTTCCCCGTCGGTGGTTCGAATCCCCCCTCGGGTATGAATGTTTGTGCCATCTTTAGAATAAGGTAGTTCATAAGTAGT
Source organism: Locusta migratoria (assembly GCA_026315105.1). Taxonomy (NCBI): domain Eukaryota; kingdom Metazoa; phylum Arthropoda; class Insecta; order Orthoptera; family Acrididae; genus Locusta; species Locusta migratoria. The sequence goes on from CM048745.1 coordinate 109,519,734, forward strand.
TTGTAACTTTAGGGACTGATGACCCCTTAAACTTTACAAACATTTCAACATTTTGAGTCAACATTCAATCAAAAAATATTTCTCGATGAAGTACAGTATTAGATTTTTATTCAGATCAGATTTTTTACGTATGTTAGTAATATCAGAGTTTAAAGTGTATGAGACGTTTGCACGCTCAGTTGGAATCAGTGATTACGGAATAGTTATTGAAATGTTCTACCTCGTACAGCAAAGATTATTTCAGTACTCGAGGCATAAATAGATATATTTTTCACCCTGCTAAAAAAATTCACATTTACAATATAACAGCATCATCATTATCATTGAGTATGTATATATTTTGCCTCATATATACCAGCCACCTCATATATACCTCCACCTCTCTTCTCTAGGTTGCTCCATCCGACGAATAGGAGATTTCTGGTTGCCACTGCTGTGTATGGTATTTGACGCTCGGACTTCATCACGTGGTTAAAGTGAAGCGAAGCGAGTGACAGTTTCATCTGCAGGCTTTTTTCAGCTACAGGAAAACTACTTTTGCTGCAGCACAGTTCCCTAAAAGTAGAACACGAAGTAATTATGTATGGAACAAGGTTTATTATAACCATATCTGTTTATTTTCATAGGACATTGAAGGATTCTGTGAGTAATGTGCCTATGTCTTTCTTCATGCATAATTTGTCAAAAGAAGATGTGCTCTTTATAAAAGTAGAAATGTAAAAATTTACCACAAACGAAACTTAAATTTCCCTAACGAATGCCTTACAGATTTTCTGGCGTAATGACGTTACGATTCGTCTCTATAACCTATATCGTACCAAAGTACTGAATAGTAATTGTAACAATAAAAAATTGCTAATAACTAAATAACGTAAAACAAATATTCGTTTGATTTGACCATTTCCTTATTGTATGTGACCATCTGTTTCCTTAGTGTCTTCTTAGGATCAATGAGAAAAAAAAAATCTTTTACGAGTGACAGCTACAAATTATAGCTACATCATTGTTTCTATTTGCCGCGGTGGGGTAGCCGAGCGGTCTAAGGCGTCTCGCTGCGGAGCCCGCGCTTGCTCGCCGTCGGAGGTTCGAGTTCTCGCTGGGGCATGGGTGTGTGTGTGTGTTCTCCGTAGGTTCGTTTACCTTAGTTTAAGTAGTTTGTAAGCTACGGACTGATGACCACACAGTTTGGTCCGATAGATTTACAAACATTTGAACATTTCATTTTTGAATTGTTTGTATTCATTAGTAAAGGACGAATAACTACACCATATAAACCGTATTAAATATACGCGGGAGATACATGCTTTGTAAAAACAGAATGCTAATGACGTATAGAGTACAATAATTACTTTTGAACATAACAATTCAGTTGAATCCATTCCACATTTGTTGACAGTAAGACGAATTCTCTTATGTAATCGGTAAGGCCTTAATAAGAATGAGCACACAGATGTGATGATTCAGTGTTACGTCCCCTGTCTGCTGAGGTACGTCCCGTTACCCTGCGTGCGAGACGCCACCTACCTGTGAGCGAAGTTTCTGTGCCAACTGCAGCGGAAAGCAGAGTTTTCTGCTTCCAAAGGGAACGTCGGGAGGAGAGCGAGAGTAGCCGTGATAGTCTAGTGGTTAGGACATTGCGTTGTGGCCGCAAGAACCCAGGTTCGAATCCTGGTCACGGCATAACTGTGCTCTATTTTATCATATTTTTACACAGTTACAAATAAAGTAAAAATTACCCTTCACATTGCAAAAATTGAAAAATTCTCATTCAGTTAACCAATAATGTAAACCTAAAATTCACATTAAGTAATACAGATTATAAAGGAAAATAAATGTAGTTGTCTGTGCTTAAATTTTTAGGCCACATTCGTTTACAAGACCAAGGTTATGTTAGAGGTAGTATGTCGTTATCGTACTCAAACTATTGAACTGACTTGGTCATTTATCGGGGATTGTGCCACTCCATGTTACATATCTCTTTTTTCATCAACAAATACAGCCGAAGAACTGCTAAATGACATAAATAATACTGGGACTGATCGGACATCGAAACCTATCCTAGTGTGGTACTTTACCACCCGCTGTACATTTAAAATGAAGATTTGAGATACGTCTGACTCCAAAAATGCCGCCATCCAAATTCGCTGAAGTGAAACAAGCGACGTGTCGGGTTTAATTTTGGAAGATTTCAGTATTAATTTTCCTTCTGTAGGTCTTGCTTCGACTTATTCTTGTCAGTTTAGGTGATTGCAAAGCAGTGATGTAACAGACTTCGTCAGTCACCCTTCTACAACTGAGCTATTGCTGAGGCTGCAACTCGGTCTCCAAGAGATAGTAAACTTAAAGAGATAAAACATCTCTGAATATTCAAAAACTGACGGGTATTCAGATGCCTACTAAACTCGACGCCGGCAGATATTTTGACAGGAGCACACCCCACAACCAAAACAGCGGGGTATGTTCTACCGAAATATCGGCTGGCGTCGAGTTTCGTACCTGGCTACACACCAGTAAATATTTTGAATACCGGTAGAAATTAAGGAATCACATCTCAAAACATGTCCTCTACAATTTTATATTTACAGTAAGAAAACAATAGCTACAGCTCCGCCCACTTCAATCTAGCTTCTAGAACTTACCACAATCGAAATGACGTGAATGAATTTATTGAAAGAATTGTAAATTATTTACGTACGACACAAAATAGTGAAAGACTGCAGTTATTCTAAGCTGTTAGAAGAGAAGCTGAAGTTAAGAATCTGACAATAGGATCTCCAAATATAAGAATTTAAAAGCATTTAATTTCATAAATAAATTCTATATAGTATCACTCACAGCATTTGATACAACTAAAGACTATTCTTTCGCTATGGGGTGTAGTTAGATGGGTACCATGTAAAGATAAGCCATTTTATGTTTATTTTCATGCCACACTATCATAAAGTATTACATTTCAGAGTAATTGATCAAGATATGTTAAATTACTGAGTTCAAAAGTGCTTTTGTGATTTAATTTCTTCGTAGATTCATGAACGAACTAAAATGTTGTTGTTGTGATCCTCAGCTCTCCAGCCTCCTCTATCCTGAGAAATCCTTTTCATCTCATAGGATCGGTAAGCCACTTCCATTTTATTCTGCTTAGAGTATTCCACTCTTGGTCTCCCTCTGCGACGTTTACCCCCCACACTTCCCTTCAATGGTAAAAACACGATTTCTTGATGTCTAAAACTCGAGCCCTTCTTTTGGTCAAGGTATGGCAAAAATTCATTTTCTCTCCAGTTCTTTTCAGTAGCTCCTCATTAGTTGCACGAACTACCCAATACGCAGCATGTGTCTATAGTACTGTAGCACAACACTTCAAAAGCTTCTATCCTCTTCCTTTCTGAACTAATTATCGTCGATGTTTCACTACCGTATGACTACACTCCACATAAAAGCCTTCAGAAAAGACTTCCTAAAACGTTTATTGATATTCGATGTTTACAGATTTCTCTTCCTATTGCCTTTCTGCTTTTATATCATCTTTGCTGCGATCATCAAATATTATTTTACTGTCCAAGTAACAAAACTCGTCTACCACTGTTATTGTGTTATTTATCAAATTCTTCCACCGTCGTCTGATTTTCGTAGATTACATTTCGACACCCTCGTTTTCCCCTTGTTAATCTTATACACTCCTTTAAAGACAATGTCCATTCCGTTCAGTTGCTCTTCTAGTTCATTATCTATCCTTTACAGAATTAAAATGTCATCGACAAACAGCACAAGTTTTACTCCTTCACAGATTGCACAGGGTACAGATCGAATTATTTTTAGGAAAAGACTACAACCCTGATTTATTCCCTCCACAATCAGTGTTTCCCTTTCATGCCATATTCCCTTCAATTCGTACAACTGCTGCATATTTTTAAAGTCCACGAAAGCTATAAATGTAGGTTTCTCTTCCTTTAATCGATTTTCTTACATAATCGTAAGGTGAGTATTGCCTTGAGTGTTCCCACATTTCTCGTAAATCCAAACTGATCTTCTCTGAGGTCAGAATCTACCATTTGTTCATTCTGTTGTAAATAACTTGTCAGAATGAGTCAGAAATCAGTTATTAAACTGATGATTGTACAATTTTCAAACCTGTCTTCGCCTACTTTCTTTGGAATTGGTTTAATCAAATTTTTCTTGAAGTCTGACGGTGTTTGGCATTTCTTATACATCTTGGACATCGATTGAAATAATTTTATCATGGCTGCCCTGCCAGAGACTTCAGCAGCTTTGACAGAATTGCGTCCATTGCAGGAACGAATTCTTGAAATAACTAGGTATATTACTATCACTTCATAGTGTATTTATTATCTAATGGAAAATAACTTTTGATCTGCCTAGAACAGTGCTATAAATACGAAATCAAATGCAGACAGTGCAGTAGTAGATCAAACAATAAATATACTAACAATAGTACGAATACGGATAAAATACTGCGAGCGTGTTATTGAACGCATAACCAGGTAACGCTATAGTACAAGTTCGTGACAGCTAGTTCCACAGATGAGTTTGAAATATGACAGTAAAGAAGATAATGAATGTGAAAAACTACTGACGCAACTTTAAGCTGAACAGGACTCATTGTGGAACTTTTTTTATGAGGTTTACTTGCAGTTTATCTCTTTAAAAGTACCAACTGGTATTGTGTGCAGAGATATTGCCTACACAGGCCTGTTTTCTTCGAAACAGAAATTCATGATTAGAGTATAATATTCCCAAGTTAAAATATTTTGTATTCGAATCTTTTGGCGAGGACTTCTCATGAGGATGTCGTCTTGAGGAATTACAGAGCTGCCATTCTACGGAAAAAAAAGCGTAGATTGTCTTCTTAGATTACTTAATCAGGTAGGAAGGTTAGAAAATTTACAAAAAATGGAAATGTTTAGGTCGAAGTTAGATGTAGTGGGGATTAGTGAAATGGGATGGAAAGATGAGCTGGATTTCTGTCCAGGGAAATGCTAGGTTATCAATATAAAATCATTTGCGGGGTACTACGGAAGTAGGTATAATAATGAATAAGAAAGTCGTAATGTGGGTAATTTACTATAAACTACATAGAAACTGCGTTGTCTTTGGCAAGATACACGCGTCATTGTACTCGTTCATATGACAAAGGACGATGATTAGGATATTGAAAAGAAAAAAAAAAAAAAAGAAAAAGAGGGGACAAAAGATACTTTTCCCACAGGTGAAAGAGTCAAACTTCATTTTGGTGGGTGTTCGGTGGTAGGGAAAGAAAAACGCAAATATAGACTACGGAAAAATAATAGCTAAATGTAGAGGGGAACAGGAATGAGAGGCCGCCGCCTGTTATATTCCCTCCAGTGACCCCCATTTGTATTCCCGAATCGTTTCAGTAAAACTCGCGCTTTGATTGAATCTTCCAGTTAAAAACCTCGCCGGCCGCCTCTGAGCTGCCTATATGTCCGCCTTTAAACCGATGGGGATCCCAAACACTTGAGCAGTACTGAAGACGGGGACCTACAAGAATTTTATATGAGGTCGCCTTTATAGACTTCCACCGACTTCCACCGACTTCTTTTCATGTGGCGATTTGTGTTTGTTCATCCTGTATGTATGTGATCGGAGGCTTTCCCGGCGTATATGTTGTTTAAACGATCCCATCCGGCTGGACACCCGAGAGCCCTGGAAACATCCTATTTGTGTTCGTTTTCCATAAAAGAATAGTTCTTTAGGAAGATTAACAATTTCGACAGTCTCTCTAACAGGATTATGACATAAACTGCATTATATGAAACAGTATTAGCTCCTGCGTACATAGTAAGCAGACAAAGGAGTTTATATAAATAATGTGTCGTAACAGACCACAAATGAAATATCAAGAGGCTGTAATTGTGATTACTTTTCTTTAGTTTCTAAGATTTTTTGGACCTTAAAGAATGATTGTTGTATTCAGCATTTGTTTTCTTAAGTTCAAAATCAATTGGCTATAATAGCATCCCTGTATATATGTCCACTTTGCTCTGCCGATGATGAGCAAATTATTCAGACGGTTAAGGGAGAGGAAAACTTAATTGTGATTGGGGGACAGGAATTAGGTAGTAGGAAAAGGAAGGGAGGAAAAACGATAGGTAAACATGGACTGGGGTAAAGGAATGAAAGAGGAAGCCGTCTGGTAGAATTTTGTAAGAAACATAATTTAATCGTAACAAACAGTTCAAGAATCATAAAAGACGGTTGTATACGTGGAAGAGACAAGAATATAATGGAAGGTACCAGATAGATTTTATTATGATTAGACATAGATTTCGGAACCAGTTTTTAAACTGTAAAATATGTGCAGAGGCAGATATAGACCCTGACCATATCTTATTGGTTATGAACTGTAGACTGGAGAAACTGCAGAAGGGTAGGAATATAAGATGGGACCCGGATAAATTGAAGAAACCTGAAGTTCTTTAGAATTTCAATGGGAGATTTTAGGTAGCTTAAAGAGATGAAATATTCATGGCTGCAGAGGCCCATATAGGTAGAAAAGCAAGAACTACAAAAAATCCTGGCTATCATAGGAAGTACTAAATTTTATTGACGGAAGGAGAGGATATAAAAATGCAGTTAATGAAGCAGATGAAATGGAGTAAACACGACTAAGAAATGATATTGACAGGAAGTGCAAAATGACAAAGCAAAAAATGGCTAGAAGCCAAATGCAAAGCGATAGAAGAATGAATAACTAGGGGAAAAATATATACCGCCTACAGGAAAATAAGACATTTGAAGACGAGAGAAATACCTGAATGAATATCAAGAACTGATATGGGAAACCAGTTCTGAGTAAAGAAAGAAAATCTGAAAGGTGAAAAAAGTATATAAAGGGACTCTACAAAGGAAATGGATACAATATTGTAGGAAGGGAAGAGGAAGTAGACGAGGTTGAATTAGGAGATACTATACTGAGACATGAACTTGACTGAGCACTGAAAGATCTAAGGCGAAATAACGCCCCTGGAGTAGATGACGTTCCATCACAGCTACTGGAGTCTCTGTGAGAATCAGTCATGACAAATCTATTTCACCTGGAGAGTAAGATGTATGAGACAGGAGAAATACCCTCAGACTTTAAGAACAATGTAATAATCCCCATTCCAATGAAAGCAGGCACAGACAAGTGTGAAAATTACAAAACCATAAGATTAATAAGTCGTGGTTGCAAAATTTTAACACGAATTATTTACAGAAGGATGGAAAGGCTGATACATGTTGATATCGGGGAAGATCTGTTCGGATTCAGAAGAAATGTAGAAACACGGGAGTCAATATTCACCAGACGACTAATCTTAGAAGACAGATTAAATAAAGGCATACCTACATTTCTAGCATTTGTAGATTTGGAGAAAGTTTTTGACAATGTTGATTGGAATAAACTCTTTCAAATTCTGAAGTTAGAGGGGGTAAAATATAAAGAACGGAAGGTTAAAATTGTACATTAACCAAACTGCTGTTATTAGAGTTGAAGGTCATGAAAGGGACGCAGTAAGAAAGGATTGTAGCCTCTCTTCAATGATATTCAATCTGAACATTGATGAAATTTGGAGAATGAATTACAGTTCAGGGTAAAGAAATAAAAACATTGCGTTTAGCTGATGGTATTGTAATTCTATCAGAGAGCAAAGGACCTGGAAGAGGAATTGAACGGAATGGAGAGTGTGTTGAAAGGAGCGTTTAAGATGAACATTAACGAGGGTAATGGAATGCAGTCTCAGAAAATCAGGCGATGCTCAAGAAATTAGATTAGGTAACAAAACAATAAAGGTGGCAGATGAGTTTTGTTACTTGGGTAGTAAAATAACATATGTCGGCCGCAGTCCAGATGATATAAAATTCTCGAATGGCAATCGGAAGCGTTTTTGAAAATGAGAAATTTTCTAACATCAAATATTAATTGAAGTGTATGGAAGTGCTTTCTGAAGACAGTCCGCCTCTGTATCTCAGCGGTAGCGTCGCTGACTATCACACAGGAGGCCCGGGTTCGATTCCCGGCAAGGGACTGGGTGTTGTGTGTTGTCCTAATCACCATCATCTCATTATCGTTGGCACGTAAGTCGCCCACGCGGCGTCAAATAGAAAAGATTTACACTAAGGCGGCCGAACAAACCCGCAAGGGTTCTCCCGGCCAAGAAAGCCATACGCTCATTTCCATTTCTGAAGACATTTGTGTGGAATGTTGCCAAGAACGGGATTGAAACTTGGATGATAATTTGTTTACACAGGAAGAGGATGGAGGTTATTTTAATGTGATGGTATGGAAGAATGCTGAAGATTAGGTGGGTAGATCGAGTAACTAATGAAGAAATACTGAACATGATTGGGGAGAAAAAGATTTTTTGGCTTACCTTGATTAAAACACGGGATCGATTGGTAGGAAACATTCTCAGACATCAAGGAATCGTAAATTTAGCATTGGAGGGATAAGTCTGGGGGAAAAACTCGCAGAGGGAGACAACGAGATGAATATAGTAAGTACATTCAAATGGATGTCGGTTGCCATTGTTATGAAGAGATGAAGATGCTTGCTCATGATAGAGTAGGGTGGAGTGTTGTATTAAACCAGTCTCCGGGCTGAAGAGCACTACAAACAACGCAATAACAATAACTTCATAGAGTCAAGGTATTTTTCAGCAGAGTTTACTAGCTGTTCTTGTTTAAGATCAAAGATTTTTCACTGATACTTCAGTTTATTTGTTTTCGACAAATTGGCAATCAATGGCAATTCCGACAAACCTACGTGGGCGTAGATTCAGTAATATATGAAAAAAGTAAGCTGCAGTGTTGCCACCTAATAACACCACTTTTAAATATATCCGTTAAACTGTTGCGATTGAAAATATATCAGTAAAATTTTTGGATGATAATTTCCTAGGTAACTTTTACCGCTATTGAAACCAGTAGAAAAATACTCCGCAAAGACATCTTTACATTTCTTTAAGGAAATATCGCACTTTTATGGAATACTGATGTTTTTATTTTACGTTCAGTGATTGATCACTTCGTGTTTTTATTTGTATGCTGATCTGATCACGACTATGCTAATAAAACTAGTGATCAGAAAAACTAATAAATATATGGGAAATTTCCAATCTTGGCTAACAATTTTCTCTTGGCAGCTTTTTAAAATTATTTTTGATTACTTTTATGTGTGGAGTAGAGGTTCTCCTGTGGCCAACATGAGGCAGAGATCCTTTCCTAATAGGACACGCCTCTCTGAAGAAGCTACACTGTACAGGATATCGAAGACCAGATTTAAGATATGGTTCAGTTTGCCTCGGGAGAGGATTATGGTAGACACACTATTCCCACCCACAACGTCTGCATATAACACACACTGTAAAGCTTCTTAATAATAAGTGGGCTGATAATGTCAGGATGTTTGTAAATTTGTCTGTCACTGGGCTACTACTTCCGCTGCTGCTGCTGCCGCCGCCATGCGTTAAACTTTTCCTCAGTTTGTTGCAGGTCTTCCACCGTATCTTTTACCGTGCGGGATATATCACCAGAAATGTACTAACAATTTGGACTCTTTTAGTCGCAACAGATGGGACATTCATTTTTGTCTATACCTTTCAACCTTACTATTGGCGACATAAAATTAATTTATTCCTATTATATGTGTATTTTTAAATCTTACTTCTTGTGCCCTGCAATATTCCTGAGGAATTTCATTTCGTTGTCCTGTTATCTTGCTTTATTTTTTTTTTTTTTCATCATCCAACATTCACTTCCATACAGCAACGTTGGTACCAGCATAACTTCGTAGAATTTAAAATGTTTCTGTTCTTCCTTTACTTTGGCGAGATCTTCTAATGGTGCTATATCAGTAGTTGAATATTTAAATGTTTTCGTTTTGATCTCATGTCCCCTATAGTATAGCATCGCTTTTTATATATTTGGATCTGTTTCCTGTATAATTTTGTTGTTTATCATAATTTTTGTTCTTATTGGATTTTGCCCACAGAAGGCGATGGATTTTGTCTTGTTGTTGTTTTAAGGGGACTAAGGAGCTAGGTCATCAGTCCCGGATTTTTTTCTATAGCTATTGACGTGTTATAACATGTATTATATAGTTTACAAGTAGCTCTCTATAGTCCATGTTCACTATTTGAATTTAGAACTTGATCATTTGAAAGATAGTGATTATATAACTTTGTTGGCTAGTCATATGCGTAATTCTCTAGTTCATATTTTTGTTGTACAGTATAATGAATGTATGTATTAAAAATCAGCGGTGAAAGGCTGTGAGCTTGTCCAATTCCTTAATTAATATCTTTTGACTTCTCGCATGATCTCCAATTATTTATATTTTATTTTAATATAGATTTTGTACATTAGCTGTACAATGTGTTTTGGTATACTTTTTTTCTAAATAATTCCCACAATTACTGTGTGTTTACTTTATCGAAAGTCTCCAGGTAATTAATGAAAAGGCAATGTGTCTCTTTATTGAATTATTTGTACCTCTATAATTTGTTGTAGCAGGTTTATCACTGGAATAACGTCACACACCAAATCAATCTATGTAGTTTCATATTTTCTTTCTCTACTAGTTCATTCATTATTCACTCTTTTCCCACATCGTATATTAAGCCCTACTCAGCCTTACCTCAGATTTTTCAGCTATGTGTGATTCTATATTTTCCTTATAGATGATCTCCTTGCTTCTTAAAGGAACGAGATGGTTAAAATTCTAGTAGACGTAGATGTAATGATTAGGGGTGAGAATATTTCGTACTTCGCATTAGGTATTAAAAACGAAATATTAAACACGGATTTCAGCTATCACACATTCATTTCGCATTGCGGTCTCTGAATAGCAAAGTTTTGAAAGTATTCGATTACATCGAATCTTGATACTAAGATGAATCCCTTGCAGCCCTATTACTGCTGGTGATGTTTCTAAAGGAAACATCACACAGGAGTGTAACTCAGCGTAGCGTGTTCTACCTTGCTGGTCCGTTCCTCTGTCGCCATCTACCCACCAGCAGAGTTGGTGTGACAACTGGAGCGGAAAGCAACGTTTTCTGCTTCCAGAGAAGCGTCTGCAGAAGAGCTGCAGTAGCCGTGATAGTCTAGTGGTTAGGACATTGCGTTGTGGCCGCAAGAACCCAGGTTCGAATCCTGGTCACGGCAGCATATAGCTCAGTATTTTTATTTTCTTTTTATTTATTTATTTATTGTTATTTGTTTTCACTGAGTAAAAAATCCCTACTTAAGGCCTCTCGCTGTTGAGAAAACGGCAACATTATTCAGTTGACGTTCACACCTTATGATACACGTTACATATTTAGAAGTGATAAAACTGGATCTACGATTAATGTTCTACTAAAATTGCTGATGAATAATGAACAGAATTCCCCTAAAAGAATGTAGTCATTGAGTATCACGTGATCAGATCACTCGTGAAAGGAACATATTCGGCGTCCGCGGTTCGAGGATGCTTTCAGAACCCGCCTTCCACACACACATTTATTACCAAAAATCTAGTATTTACTTGTAATAAGGATATTCCTTTTTGGCCGACTACAGTTTGATAAAGCACCTCTCTATCTCGTGCAATATTCTTTATCTATGAAACTCCTAATATATTCGTCTATTCGTCTCTTGGTCTTCTTCTGGGATTTTTACTCCCCCCTCTTCCCATCAATATTCAATCGACGATTGCGTGATGTCTCAGTGTGTGTCCCACCAATCGACCCCTTCTTTTACGCAAGATATGGCAGAAATTTTTCTCCCCAATTCTGTTCAGATCCTCCCCATTAGTTACGTCTTCTCATTGCCATACTGAATTTTCTCTACTCCGATCATTAGAAGTTAATTGATTGCCCAGGTAACAAAACTCTTCTGCTACCATTATCGTGTGGTTTACTAATACAATACCGTCAACGTTACCTGATTTGTTCCAATACATTCCATTGCTCTGTTTTGCTCTTGTTAATCTTCCCTTATACCCTCCTTTCAGGACACTGTCCAGTCAATTCGGTTCCTATCTCAATTCATTTGCTATCTCTGACAGAATTGCAGTGTCATCATGAAAACACAGGTTTTTGCTTCTGCTCCCTGAACTTTAATTCTCATTCTAAACTTCTCCTTGCTTTCCTTGACATATATTTCCGTGTACATATTGAATAACATTGAGGAAACGATGCAATCCTGTCTTACTCCCTTCCCAACCATTGCGATCCTTTCATGACCTACGGTTTTTATTAACTTCTCTCTGGTTTGTTTACAAATTGTGTATAATACTCATTCCCAAAATTTAACCCCTGCTACCTTTAGAATTTCATGGACTGTATTCAACATTGCCAAAGCTTTCTGCAAGGTTACAATGGAAATAGTAACACTACTTACTAGATACCTTAAAATGTGTAATACGTTACGTGCTTATTGTCAAAATAACACCTACACAAAATAATACACAATAATTCGGAATAAACAGACACTGAGTGTTTTTCTATCAGTTTGAGTCACGAAATACATTTAACATTGTTATGAAGAAAATCTCTTGTCTTAGAGACCATTTAGCACCCCATTGCAAATGGGATGTCCGGTGTATGATATACCTCCTGTTGAAAATATGTATGACTGAATTTATTGTTAAAAATAGAAAAAGAAAGAACGAAACATTTGAACAAATGAAATATTTTATTTCGAATGGTTTTTCGCACTTAGTGACCTCCTTGGACAGAACATATACGATCACTATTATACCTCAGATCTAAGTGCCCAAAACAGCCTAATAAAATATTCCATGAAAACAAAGTATCAAAAATGCAAGTCGATAACGAATTTATTCCATCGACAAATTTTGTGAGATCTCGTGTAATACTAAACTGGTCCTTTTAGCTAGTACTTATGGCAGCGCCTAATGAATAATATTGTCATAAATTGTTATCTAATTTGTTACCTGACAACGTTTCCAGCGACTACATGGATATTAGACATCTTTATTTCTGTAATAATGACTAGGCAAACGCACTAGAACACAATGACTTTAGAATAAATATATTATCTCTGCATTTCACATCAATGAAATTACATAACAATACTAGTCTAAATTCGATTATATGGCTAAACAATCACATACGAATAAAGCATACTTACATAAGATTACGTTGCCTACGTGATTGCGAAGTCATTATATTTATTACAAAGACCTTTAATATAAATCTGGCCGCTACAAGTGTTGTTTGGTAAGTAATTACATATCACTGTATGACGAATAATGGAATGGATGCGTAGATATATGCTAACTACGATAGACGAATTCGTTAGTCACAAGAAATCACCACTTTTTGCAGTGAAAAGAATGCGTCACGTGACTTGAATTTATGTAGATTTTATGTTTTTCTTGCTACGTGATTTCTTTACGTAGGCTGTCCTTTCCCCTTCTTGGGTAACATTTATTGTGAAAGTGTATTCCCTGTCTTACCTGGTTTTGCTACGTGGGTCTGATTTAAAAATTATCAAATCTACACTCTAAGCGATTCAGAGTCAATTGTATTCAGCGATTGTATATTCGTGATAACACTGAAATCGACAATTTATGTAGATTCTATGTTTTTCATGCTATGTGATTTATGTAGACTGTCCTGTTTCCGTCTTGGGTTACATTTATTGTGAAAGTGCATTCCCTGTCTCGTCTGCTTTTTCTAAGTGGGTTTGATTTAAAAATTATAATTAAATCTGGACTGTAAGCGCTTTTGAGTCGATTATATTCAGCGATTGTAGATTCGTGATAACACTGAAATCGACATTAATTAGTTGCAATCCACCCATATTAGTTGACAAAGGGAATGTAACAGTGAATTGGTTACGGGAAGACGCACCTTTGGTCACTAAAATATCTCTTGCCGTGACCAGGATTCAAACCTGGGTTCTTGCGGCCACAACGCAATGTCCTAACCACTAGACTATCACGGCTGGTGACTGAAGCGTGGGTGTACTTGCTTCTCCTGTCAGCCGCCGCAGACTTGCTGACGTATCTCGATACTGCTAGAACGTCGATTCAGCTTTCTCCATCTCTCCACCGTCATGAAAACCTGGATCACAATTTCCGCAGTGTTCATCTACATCTACATAAATACTCGGCACGATAGTGAATTGAATGACCGAGGGTTCATCCAATTGATTTTATGATATTTCTCTACAGTTCTACTCGCTACTAGCTAGCGGAAAAAGGAACACATGAATATTTCCATTATAGATCCGATTTCTTTTATTTTGTGATGATCATGTCTCCCTGTGTAAGTTAGTGTTAGAAAATATGTTCACATTCGGAAGAGGAAGTGTAACAAAGAAATTTCGCATATAGATTCCGCCGCAACGAATAACGCCGTTCTTTTACGATTTACAACCCAAATCGGGTATCAATTTTGTGACACTTCCTCCTCTATATCACGATAATACAAAACCAGCTTCCCTTCTCCGTCACCACTTGGTGGGGATCGCACAATGCTCAGCAATACACCAAAATAAAAAGAAAAAAAATGGAAGCACAGGTGTATGATAGGCGCTTTCTTTAGTAGAACTGTTGCGTCTTATTTCTGTTATGCTAATGAAACGTTGCCTTTGGTTCGCCTTTCCTACGATATTTTCCAATTTAAGTTGCTCACGACTGATATTCCTACGTATTCATTTGAATTTATGGCCTGTAGATTCGATTAAATTATATTGTAAAAAAAAAAAAAAAAACAGGATTTCTTTCGGTGCTCATATGGATGACTTCAAATTGATGGGTGTTAATGGTCAGTTGCAAGTTTTTCCACCTTGCAGATATCTTATGTAAATCGTTTCGTAGTTGATTTTGATCTTATGGTAACATTACTAGCCGATAAATGACGAAAACATCCGCGAACAGTCTAAACCTCTGCTCCAAATCTACGTCGACGATATAGGTCTGTAATTTTAGGGACCACTGTTATTGTCTTTCTTGAATATTGGAGTGACCTGATCAACTTTGTAGTGTTAGGGTACGAATCTTTTACTGAGCGGCGGTTCTTTATATATAAAGCAGAGTGTCCGTATGTTTATGTGTTTGTTTGTGTGTAAGTATTGTATATAAATGTATAGTTTTCTTCCCATGTTTATGACATTTTGTGTATGTCCATGAGGACGGTCGCTGTACAACACTTTGTTCACGAGATAAAAACAATAAGATGCGCGAAAAACTGCTGCAACGCACTAGTGTTGCACATTTCGTCCTAAAGCACTGGACCGATTTCAACCAACTTTGGTGCAAATATTCCTTACCGTGAGGTAACAATGCTGTCGGGGTAATTACCACATACGACACATGGTTCAGGAGATACGTCATAAACAATATAGTTGCAAGAAACTTCCACATAATGCGACGAGAATTTATTCACACACTGTAAGAGAATGACAGTAGCTAGCGACTTTCAACAAACTTTAAATGTAATTTTAAACCTTTATCATACTGTTTCTCGCTGACAACCACAGCAAAATTATGAAAGGAAGAATGTTTCTCCCTTACTACTTTTCCGCTGTTCATGGACTAAACTTCGACATTCGATATAGCGTTGCAATTTATAATTTCTGCACTACAAATTCCAGCCGCAGGAAATTTTACAGACAGTGTACACACATATAGCTGAATGTACCTTCGAAATTGTATCACAGTACGACACGTACTTCATGAAATATGAGCACATAAACAATAACGTTCATAGAAAACCACCCCATCACGCACCAAGTTTTAATCTATTACTTCTTTGCTACTAATTGAATTCGCAACAGATTTTACGGACATACAGCACTTATACAAATGAATGTATACCAGAAAAATTACATAGTTATATAACATGTAAGTCAATAAATATGAGATCATACGAATTTTATATGCCATTTGTATTTTGATTGCTATCTTTGCTTGTTTCGATACTGCAAGTATAATTTTGTACATTTTTCCGAGACAGCCTTATTTCTTACATATTCTCCGATTGATATAACATGCTTTTAGAAAAAAATGAGAGGGACAGAGACAGAAGAAATTGGATAAGTACCAACATAAGGCAGGAATAAATAAATAAATACCCGGGCAACGCCGTGTTTTTAGCTAGTATTAGATAACACTAGGTAAGGGGCAGCTTACCCTGAAAGGAAATTAACTGGTGAATGATTGGAACCATGAGTCAAACTTTTGTTAAGTGATTTAAGTTGCTTTAACATTCTAAGGATATCTGCTTCTAAATTACGCATGCTGGCAGGTAAAGTATACGAATTGTGAAGTTAATAACAGACGGTTAGGAATTTTCGACATTTGATTCTGCTGAATTATAGGTCTGTTATAACACTCATAATATTTATTTAATTGCAGCGGAGGAGTAGCCGAGCGGTCTAAGGCGCCTCGCTGCAGAGTGTGCGGTTGCTCGCCGCCGGAGGTGTGTGTGTGTTGTCCTTAGGTTAGTTTACCTATGTTTAAGTAGTTTGTAAGCTACGGACTGATGACCACGCAGTTTGGTCCGATAGATTTACAAACATTTGAATTTTTTTTTATTTATTTAATTCATAAGCTCACAGGAACACTTACAATTCTATTCTGAGAGCACTAAAAAAGCTGTCTATTTCTTAATGTCAGTAAACAAGAGACATGCAATAGCTTCTTTCTGGCAGAGGAACAGCGTTTTCGGCTCGACATATTTTTCCCCGAAAAAGCGTTTCGAACATTACTATCAACGAAGAAAGGCATTTGACTTTTACTCAGTTTTGCTCAACATCCTAAGAAACCTTACAGATTATGTGTGAAAATAGCTCATCTTTATCGCATACTTTCTCTAGTATAGAATACTTCTTTGGGGAAATATTGTTACCTTCTCCATGTAATACGTCTACATATATGGAGTATTTGTGCTCTTGCTCTTAGCAGTGTTGGCCAAAGGCAAAATCTGGCTTTCTTAATAGCTCCTGTGGTTTTCCCTAAGCCTAGTACAAATTTACCGACCTGTCTGTCCTATATAACAGGACGGGAACTCTGTACAACTGTTTTTATATACACCACTGCTGATAATGGCTGGCTGTTTGTCCTTTGAATTGAACAGACTTTTACCTGAGGTATGTGGGACATAGAAAAATACTGTACATTCCTGCGCTTTCAAAATGTTACGTATCCTACTGGTAATTTTACCTATGATTTTTCAGTGGCAATTACTGGGTGGAGTTGCTTATTTCTCCTTTTTCTTGTCAAGTGTCTAGATCTTGTTCATGGTCTTCTTGGGTCATGGGAATGGACGGGAGTCTGTTTAACATATGGTGGACTGCTGCATGTTTGTACGCTGTTGGGTTTTGAGAGGAAAGAGGGATGAAGGTGTCAGTAAAGATTTCCTTCCTGAATATCTTAAATTTATGGCTTCTATTTTCTAGAAATATTGGAAATTAAAAAAAAAAAAAAAAAATGCACACCGCCCCAATTTTGGTGAATGAGCTGACAGAATTTAGTTTTTCACCTCTTTTCGATCATGAGTAACTTCTACATAGTAGACAATAAATATATTACTAACCTGAGTCAGTCATCGGGAAGAAGCAAGGTGTTGCACAATAGACTGTTCAATTTTGAGGTAAAACAAAGGTTACTAATTTAGTAATAGATAAGATCATTAAATACAATATTAGTACAGTAGATAATTACATAAGGTTATTCTAATAAGGTAATGCGAGGTAATAGTTCCTAAATTTCAAGGTAGCAAGTACTTTCTTCCAATGTTATCGTCGATAAACAGAGACCTGTAGTAACGTAATGGTGTGTCTTCACTGGTGTAACAACTTTGGAATCAGTAAAGTAATTGAAAATGGGCTCATAGCGCGAAACCTAGGTCGTAAAAATGAAGATTTGTGAAACAAGGCAATAACAAGTGTTCAAGTGTTTAATACATAAAGTATTTTAGACATATTCTCAAACTAACATTTTGCAGTTACATACGGCGTAACTTTTTCCACTGTGTCCAATCTCTATGTATTGATCGAGTAGAAGACTCATAGCAAACAAGTTCTAATGAACGTACGTCCGGAAATGCATGGTTTCCATGCTGCAGATCATTTATTGAATCATTTTTGTTACAGAGACTGTCGTTTAATACGTGCTGTACCATGCAGCCACAGTTACAGTGATAGTGGAAACACTTCACTTTGGTGCTGTCACTGACTTTGGGCAGCGGTATTTGTTGTCACAGACTGAGAGTCGGCAGTAGCCGGCGTCTGTTGCAGTAGTCTGTGGCAGTGAGCTCTTGTTACGTTTAAGACTGATAGTCTGGTTTTGTTGGGTGAAATGTGAAATGAGCAAATGTGGAATACATTTTGTACTGAGATGAAGAGGAGTATGTATTATTTGTAATTATTATTGATGGATATTTGTGAACTAGTTGACCCATGCGAATAATTTGCACTCTGTCTTGATCAGTCACAGATAGGTAAGATAGTAATGGAAAAAAGGCAGGTGCAAAGTATATATATGTATAAAAGGTAATAATAATATTGCCTGCACTGTAAAGTAGCGGGGAATTAAATGTTAAATAAATTATTAATATAAGTTATAATAGTGAGCGGTATTTACCTGTGATGATGAACGTTGAGGTAATGCAGTTCATTCGCGAAGTAAACAACGCTTTCTTGAACAAAGAGGAAAATTGCAACAGCTGTTTTGCATCGACGTGTGAAACATAAATGTGATAAACTACGCTTGCGTGAAGAATCTAAACAACTTGAAGAGATGTCCCGCTAAAGTATGTGTGTATTTTTCGTCGTTACATCGATGTGTGTAACCGAAATCGTGTTATAAACTATGGTTGCATCACAGAAGGCCTTTGACATGCTTAAACAAACTAAACAACTATCAGAGTTGTCGTTCATGTTAGTTAAACAGATTGTCAATAGATAGTCCTTGTACACTGCTTTTATGTCGCCCGCGCAAACTTAGTTGACACTCGGTGCGGTGGCTGATGGGAGCAACCGTAAACACACGTCGCATTTACGACGGTTTGCCAAACTTAGATTATATGAACAGTACAAATTTCTCCAAAATAAAGTTCTTTTCTGAAAGCAAAAACTTTAAACCATCTGTGTATTTCTCATCAGTGGTGAACGAAACCGTGACAACGATACCTCAATCATTAATTCTGGAGCAGTAATACGGGATATATGGCGTACCCAAGGAAAACACTGATGAGAAATAATATACATTATGGTGGTGGTTTTTCACAAGAAAAAGGTATGTTATGTTTTTTCTAATTCCTTCTCTGCGCATTCTCAAGTAGGAGCATTCATTCATGTAGCGACTAGTTTTTCGTCATTGTTTATTCAAACTAGATAAGTTATATATGAATTGCTGTTCGTTAGTCTCGCTAAAACTCGAGAACGGGTGAACCGATTTGGCTAATTTTACTCTTGAAATATTCGTATAAGTCCAGGAAAGGTTTAAACGGTGATAAAATATGGAAAACTTGTACGGTAAGGAGAAAAATAGGGAAAAATTGAAACAGTTTTTTACCAGAGAGATATTCAATACCTTCCGTCAAATTGCGATTAAATTTTGCATATTTCATGTTCAAAGCAAGAGGAAGGTTTGCAGCAAATAAAAATTTGGAAAAGTCGCCCAGAAAGTAGGAAACTTTAGGAAAAACCGAAAGTCATGAATAAAAATCAATTGCCACATGGTTGGAAGAGCATCACTTGAGTACGGCTTGAAAAGACAAGGTTTGTATGAAATAAAGTTTTTGGAAAATATAGCGGTATGTGCGTTTTTCAATGTGTTTTTGATTGAATTCGGCACTATATCTGCATATTCGCACGACGGAGAGGTGTAATTCTTTATTTGTTTTGTTCATTATGGTCTTGGAAAAGATTTCAGTAAATAAATTGGGACAGCTAAAAAGGAAAGTCGCAAAATTCCAACCAAGTTCCTTTTTCAATGTGTTTCTAAATGTACTCAACACTATAAGTTGAGAACCGTTCATCCGATTGCGATAAAATTTTGATCATTTGACGTTCATTCGTCTGATTGCGATAAAATATTGCATGTTTTACGTTCACAGCAAGAGTAACGTTGTTATGAAATAAAAATTTGGAAAAGTTTCCCGGCAAATTGGAAAATTTAGAAAAATTGAAATGAGATTTTTCTATAAAATATCAATTTCATTAATCTGACTGCGATAAAATTGGCACATTCTACGTTCAAAGCGAGAGGAAAGTTTGAGTGAAGTAAAAGTTTGGAATAGTTGGCCAGAAAATAGGAAACTTTGTGGAAAACTAAAAGAGCTCTTTTCTTTGGGATATCAATAATATTCCTACGATTGCCATAAACTTTTCCACATTTGACGTTCACAGCAAGAGTACATACATATTAGCAATTGCGAAGCATTGCCGGGTAGACTAGTTTTGAATAAATGAAGCTTTGTTAAAAATTAAGTATTAGAACCTTTAAAGATACATTTTTGTCCCTTGTGTTACTGTAGTATTATTCTGTCCAACTTGCACATGAACTTTAGATGGAGAGTTTTAGAATTCATTTGATATAAATATTGAACGCAACTTATAGCAATAATTAACGCAAGAAACAACTTACTGCTGCATTGTTATGTGCAAACGAACAATATTTCACAATTGCAATTAGACTGAGCTTCATATTCTAAAGTGAGTTCTGTACCTTTCCTGTCAAAGTTTATTACTGATCTTTTAATGGACGTGATTTGCATATGCTGGCTGATGACGCGAAGAGGAGAGTGAAACGTCCTGGCAGATTAAAATTGTTTGCCGGAACCGGGACTCGAACCGGTTCCGGCACACAAATTTAATCTGCCAGGAAGTTTCATATCAGTGCATACTCCGCTGCAGAGTGAAAGTTTCATTCAGGTGAGTGAAATTTGTCTTACGTTTGACATCACGGATAGGAAAGACAGCTTACTTGAGAGCTTACGTATTCGTTGTACATAATTTTTGACTAGTTACGTAATCTCGAAATTTGTTTTCTTTGTCATTATAACGAGATTAACTACCTTGTCACACAGTTGCCATAATTTCTTGTCAATTTGTTGAAATCGCTCCAGACACAAAAATTAATTACACTACTTGCTTACAACACGATAATTACAATGCTAATGGAATTTACTGTTGTTCTCAGCAGGTCCCGGAACACACAATAATCATTGTTAAGATCTGAAAAGAAACCTTACTGAATCCATTTTGCATATGTAATCTAAAATTTGATCTTTACTTAAGATAAGTATCATTATTGTAAATTTAAGCGTTTGCTCTCTTTACTATATCCGTACATGGTTTCCTGTTGCTATTTTTCATTCCACCCATGATAAGATCATATTTATACTCAGTATCACACTCGCATTAAACATTGGTCTGTATGCTGTTTAATTAATGAACTGTTTGATTGTTTTATTAATGAACTCTACTTTGAGCTACAACCGGACTTGGTCATTCAGTGAGAATGTTATTTAGCCAGCCTGATGTTCTCGATAATTAACAGCATTAACAGGGTCATAAATCTTGCAAAAGGGCTAAGCAGGAGTGGATAGAGGGGAAATGCGTGTCTGTAGAAAGATGTTTAACTAGGGGAAAAATAGATTCCGCCTCGAGGAAAATATAAGAGGGATTCGGAGACAAAAAACGTAGCTGTATGAATATAAAGAACTCATATGAGAAACACGTTCTGAGGAAAAAGGGAAAACTGGAAAGAGGAAAGAGCATATAGAGGAGCTCTACAAAGGAAATGAACTTACAGACAGTATTTTAGGAAGGTAAGAGGAAGAAGAAGAAGATGAAATAGTATATTCTATACTGAGAGATGAATTTGGCAGACAACCGAAAGACGCAAATCGAAACAAGGCCCCCCGGAGTAGTTGACATTCCTTCAGAGCTACTAAAGTCTGTGAGAGAGTCAGTAATGACAAAACTATTTCATCTGGTGTGTAAGATGTATGAGACAGGTGAAATACCCTCAGACTTTAAGATAAATTTAATAATCCCGATTCCAAAGAAAGGAGGCTCAGACAAGTCTGAAAATTACAGAACCATGAGTTTAATACGTCATGGATGCAAAATTTTAACTCGAATTATTTACTGGAGAATATAAAATCTGGTAGCAGGTTACCTCGTGGAAGATCAGTTTGAAATTAGAAAAAATGTAGGGACACAGGAGGCTATACCTGTATTACGACTTTTCTTAGGAGACAGTTAAAGGCAAACCTATATTTCTAGCTTTTGTTGATTTCACCGTGTTGATTG
Source organism: Locusta migratoria (assembly GCA_026315105.1). Classification (NCBI taxonomy): domain Eukaryota; kingdom Metazoa; phylum Arthropoda; class Insecta; order Orthoptera; family Acrididae; genus Locusta; species Locusta migratoria. The sequence goes on from CM048745.1 coordinate 109,542,030, forward strand.
GAGAACACTCTTTCAAATTCTGAAGTCAGCAGGGTCAAAAATGAGACAACACCTGTAACAGTCGAAGAGCACGAAACGGAAGTACTGGTTGGGAAGGGAGTAAGACGAGGTTTTCTCCAATGTTAATCAGTCTGTACCTCGAACAAGCTGTGAAGGAAAGCAAGGAGGATTTCGGGGAGGAATTAAAGTTCAGGACGAAAAAATAAAGATGTTTAGTTTTGCTGATGACATTTGTAATTCTGCCAGAGACAGCAAAGGACCTGGAAGAGCAATTGAACCGAACGGACAGCGTGTTGAAAGGAGCGTTAAGATGAACATTAACAAGAGAAAAAAAAGGTGATGTAATGAAGTCTAGGAAGATTAGGTGATGCTGAAGGAAGTCTTCTCTGAAGTCATCTGTGTAGAGTGTTGCCTTATACGGGAGTGAAGCATAGACGATAACTAGTTCAGACAGCAGGAGAATAGACACATTTGAAATGTGGTACTATAGAAGAATGATGATTATGTGGGTAGATCGCATAACTAATGATGAGGTACTGAACAGTATTGGGAAAAGAAGAAATTTCTGGCATAGATCAAATAAAGGATCGATTGATAGGTCACAGTCTTAGACATCCGAGAATCGTGAATTTGGCATTAGAGGAAAGTGTTCAAAAATGTTCAAATGTTTGTAGAGCTTAAGGGACTTAACAACGAGGTCATCAGTTCCCTAAACCTACAAACTACCTACGAACTAGCTTATACTACAAAGACGCGCAAACATCCGTGCACGAGGGGGGTATTCGGACCCCCCCCCCCCCCCCCCACCGCAGCGGCGCCGGCCGCGGTGGCCGAGGGGACTGTTTGTGCCACCACATTTTCTTCTTTCTGAAGTTGCTTTGTATAAAAAAGATAGTTTCATTAATAGGATGAATATTGGCATATTTTGTGTCATTAATGTATGTTGATTCACAGAGTTCATAAAAATAGTTTTTGAATTGATAATTTTATTCTTTTAAAAACTTGTTGTTATTTTAAACAAATATTTACTAGTTTATTAAAATGTTTTTTCCATAATAATAATAAAAAAGGGGACTAAGGCGCTCCAGTTATGGTCTGCTCGGCCACTATGGTCGGAGGTTAGAATCCCCCATCGGGCATGGATATTTGTGACGTCCTAGTTCGTAAGTAGTTCATAAGTAGTTTGTAAGTTTAGGGACTGATGACCCCGTAGTTAAGTCCCATAGACTATACAAACATTTGACATATTTTTGAACAGCAGCGGCCGTGCAGGGCGTGACTGGCACGCCGCAGACCGCTCGGTCACCACGGCCAGCAAGGAAGGTGTGTGGCGTAAAAATCTCAGTGGTATACCAAGCGTCGTTCTTATGAGGAAATGAAGAGGCTTGAACGAGATACAGTAGGGTGGAGATCTGAATCAACCCAGTCTCTGGACTGAAGACCACACCATAAAAATGCGCGTTATGTAGGGTTTGTAAATACAGAATGCTAATGCTTTATTGTACACGACAGCTACTTTTGCACATATTAATTTACAGTTGAATCCATCCACATTTGTTGACAGTAAGACGAATTTCTTTCTCTAGGCGGTAACGCTATGATGACTCTGGCACCCTGCGTCTGCTGAGGTTCGTCCCACTCCACAGCGTTCGAGATGCCACCTATCCGCGGACGGAGTTTCTGCGCCAACTGGAGCGGAAAGCAGCAGCCTCTCCTTCCACGAGGAGCGCCCACTGAAGAGCGAGAGTAGCCGTGATAGTCTAGTGGTTAGGACATTGCGTTGTGGCCGCAAGAACCCAGGTTCGAATCCTGGTCACGGCAAAAACTGCGCTCTATTTTTTATATTTTAACAATTTAATAAGTCATGGTTGCATAATACTGACACGAATAATTTACAGATGATGGAAAAACTGATGTAATCCGACCTTGGGTAAGATCAGTTTGGATTTAGGGAGGCAATACTCACATTACGACTTATCTTAGAAGATAGGCTAAGGAAAGGCAAACCTACGGTTTAGCGTTTGTAGATTTGGAGAAAGCTTTTGACAATGTCGACTGGATACACTGTTTCAAATTCTGAATGTATCAGGGGTAAAATATAGGGAGCGAAGAGTTATACTCAAATAAAAGCTAAACAGCGAGGTTGGGAAGGGAATAAGACAGGGTTGTAGCCTTTCGCCATTGTTGTTCAATCTGTACACTGAGCAAGCAGTGAAGGAATGAAAAGAGAAATTTGGAGAGGGAATTAAAGTTCAGAGAGAAGAAATAAAAACCTTTCGGTTTGCCGATGACATAGTAATACTTTCAGAGACCGCAAAGGATCTGGAAGAGCAATTGAATGGAATGGACAATGTCTTGAAAAGAGGTTATGAGAGGAACATCAACAAGAGTAAAACAAGGATAATGGAATGTAGCGTCAGAAAATCATGCGACGAAAGGAATTGAATTAGGTAATGAGGCAATAAAAGTAGTAGAAAAGTTTTGGTACTTGGGTAGGAAGATAACTTCTGATGGCCGAAGTAAAGAAGATATAAAGTGCAGAATGGCTATGGGAAGAAAAGCGTTTCTGAAGAAGCGAAACTTGTTAACATCCAATATTAGTTTAAATGTTAGGAAGTCCGTTCTGGAGTCATTTGTCTTGAGTGTAGCATTGTATGGAAGTGAAGCGCGGACAATAAGGAATTCAGACAAAAAGCTAATAGAAGCTTTTGAAATGTGGTGCTATAGACGAATGATGAAAATTAGATGGGTAAATCACGTAACTAATGAGGTGCTCAACAGAATTGGGGAGAGAAGGAATTTCTGGCGTATTTTCACTAAGAGAAGGGATAGGTTGGTGGGACACATCCTGAGACATAAAGGAATCGTCAGCATTAGAAGGAAGTGTCTGGGGTAAAAATGAGGGAGACCGAGGGACGAATACATTAAGCAGATTCAAAGGGATGTAGGTTGCCGAAAGTATTCTCAGATGAAGAGACCTGCACAGGACAGGGTAGCGTGGAGAGCTGCATCAAATCAGTCTGAGGACTGAAGACCTCAACAACAACAACAACAACAACTATATTCAAAATGGCAAAAATTGAAAGTTGGTCATTTAGTTCACCAATAGAATACAATCATAATAGTCGTTAATGCCGACTGTCGCAAATTAGCATCATACCTTTGTGACCCTTACATTTGGAAGAATGAGAGTTTACGAGCGCCAGCAGATGATACACGAACGTATCAGTCCCTTTACTGAGCGTTGACTGTACTTCAACCGCGACCTTCTTCTATCATGTGCGTTTTGTGAACAAATACCCGACGTTGTGGTGACTCTTTCGTGAAATACAGCTACATACATAGATAATTATCAATTATATTCTTGATCTTGGAAGTAACCTTCCAATCTATAAAAAATAATAAAGCTGTTGGCTTAGATGACCTGTGTGAGGGAACAGATTAAAATGTTTGGACCAGGAAGAAAGCAATACATCTTAAATCTAATGAACACCTGCATATCAAAATTACAGATCCCTAAAATCTGGCGCAAAGCCAAAGTAGTAGCACTCCTGAAGCCTGGCAAAGAACCAACTGAGGCCAAAAACTTCAGACCAGTTTCTCTTTTTTTGTGTCCCAGCCTCGTCGCCGCTTTTGTGTCTCGTTTCCGCCGGTGGTCCTGGTGTCGGTGGCCGAGTAGAAAGAGACCGACACAGGAATAAAGGATGCACGCGTGTGCAGGTACGGAGGTGACCAGCCAGTGGGACAGCAGAAACTAGAAACACTAGAGTAAATTAGAACGAGATATACATTTCATGGATTTTAGGTAATAAACAAGAAGAGGAAAGAGGAAACTGCAGCGGGTTTTCACCTGCCATACTCGACTTGGTAGACGTTAAACAGACAGGACAGGAGTGTCGCGGTGTAAGGCGAATTTAAGGAAGTGGAGCTTCGCCACAGGAGAGAAATTCTGTGAGTGTGGAGACCCACAGGACCCACAATATCAAACAGCGGAATTCTGGAGCTCGTGATCCGTTTAACAGAATGCCAAATGTATCTGCATTATGTTATTAATTTAATGACTTGTACTGCTGTAATGTAGCTTTACTTACTGAGTTGCACTGTAATCATTTTGTTTATCCAAGTCGTGGACACGTAAAATAAATAAATCAACCAATTATATTGTAATGTGTTTTGCTAATATCTATTGGGTGTGGAAATACAAATTCAGATCTTGTAAAGTAGATTTTTCTTACAGTGAACAAGAAAATTCTGTTTCTCTAAAATATGTATTAGGCATTTAGGCACATTTATGAGCACTTGCAGTTTTATTTATAAGAAGCATCAGTGGATTCGTGTTACAAATGATAAATGTGTTACAATACGATTTTGATTGATTACACTTCACAAGTGGCGTGCTGCGGAAGTTCTAATAAAATTTTTTCACTCTACAGGTTTTTTTTAATAGCAATATTATGTAAGGTAACGGTACCACATGCATTAGGTTTAGATATTATCAAAAATGAAATAAAAACCTGGTAAAACTAACTTTTTTTTAATTAAGAAAGTTTAAGAAAAGAATTTCCCTCGATGAAAGTTGTAACCCGATTATTTCTTTGCTTACTCTTGAAATAATTAAGTATACTACTAGCACTTCTTAATTTGATGTGCCGAGAACATTGGATGGGACCTGGATTACCTGTTGGTTTCAGAAGGAACTTGAGGCAACAACTTACCAAAACGAGGGGCTGTAACAAAGTAAGACTGGATGGGTAGCTATGAGATATCAGAAGAGCAAGACGCAAATAAAAATCCTTGTCTATTACAGGAGAACTGAGTTTAATTGATGAAAGGAGAAATTATAAGAATGCAGTAAATGGAGCGGATAAAAATTAGCACAGACGACTGAAAACGATATTTACAGACAGTTCAAACTGGTTAAACTGGTGTGGCTGGAGGATAATCAAGTCTGTAGAAGAATGTGTAACTAGGGTAAAGACATAATATCTACAGGAATACAAAGAAAAATATTTGGAGAAAAGGAAAGCATTGAGTTGGATCTTGAACGTCATAACCTTTTCTATCGCTGTAGCGCGCCATTTTTCATTCTATGTTCATTGTGCAAGTAAATGGTTTGTTTTGATGTCGACGATGTCCATTTTGTGAAGTGTAATACATGCATCACATACAAGGTTGACTGTGCAAATTCCAGACACTCATTTCTGTAGCCCTTCTGATGCACGGTGAGCGCCATTAGCAGCTAACACAATAACGTATTTGCTACCACTACACTTTCAAAGCAGCATTACTAGAGATTGAACTTCCGTCCTCGCATTCAATGAATCCCTTTTCAGTCCGACGTTTCGTGTCTAGCTGTTGTGGCCCGTTCCTGTGTGTTCGAGTGGTCATCCAACTGCAGGCGGAGTTTCTGGAGCGGAAAGCAGCGTTTTCTGCTTCTAAAGGAGCGTCTGAACAAGAGCGAGAGTAGCCGTGATAGTCTAGTGGTTAGGACATTGCGTTGTGGCCGCAAGAACCCAGGTTCGAATCCTGGTCACGGCAACAAAGTGCTCTATTTTTTATTTTGATTTATTTTTCACGATAGTAATATTAAATTGGTCATTTAAATTCCCAACATTTTACAGCTATGATACACACACTGTTATTCTCTTTGCGAGCTTAAAATTGAATCTTCCAATTATGTTGGAGGGTAACCACAGGTGGAAAAGGGACAGAATTTTCCGAAGAAAGGTAAGTGCCAAGTGTCGCATCCTAAACATCTCGAAGGCAAGTATGAATTAGGCAGAGTGGTCCAGATGCCTTATAGCGCTTCTCAAATTCAGCGACAATAAAATCAAATATTAAAAAGTTTGTATAGGTTATGGGACTTAACTACGGGGTCATCAGTCCCTAAATTTACAAACTACTTATGAACTAGCTAACACTAAGGACGGCACAAATATCCATGCCCGAGGGGGAATTCGAAGCCCCGACCGTAGTAGCCGTGCAGACCGTGACTGGACCACCTCAGTCCCTTCGGCCAACGCGGCCGGCTGCGACCGTAAAACACTGTACTCGTATTTGTAAGAGTTTAAAAACTCTTATTCTGGATATTTCCCGAAGGTTAGGTGAATACTGGACAGTTCTCTAGTCGATTTCGTGATTCGCCCCTATACACTATCTCACTTACGAGATATTAATCTTACATGAAATGAAAGACGCCGGGAATCGTCAAAATATATCTATTATTCGGTATCTGCAGTAAAAAGGAACAATATATACAAGTCGCCAATGTTTCCGTAAATGCTATAACGTATCATAATCGATATCATGAGATAACACGTTGATAAATATGTCTATATTCAAGAATTATACTACCGATTGGGAATCGTTAGATTATTCTCAGTTATTACAGATGATACAGGATGATTCCACCTCCATGAACCAGAGACATTGCCGAGGTAGGGTGGCTTGCGTGCCTCAGCAGCAGCCTTTTCAGTAGCTACACGGACAACAGTCTGGATGACTGACTGAGTTGGCTTTGCCATGCACTTACTGCGAATGACAGAAAGCAAGGAGAAACTAAAGTCGTTCCTTTTCCCGAGGACATGCAGCTTTACTCTACGAATATATGATGATCGCGTCTTCTGGGGTAAAATATTCTGGAGGTAAAATAGTCCCCCACCCGAATCTTCGGGCGGGGATTACTCAAAAACAGGCATTCTACTGGTCGGAGAGTGGAATGTTCTAATCATTAATCGCGTAGGGAAGTTAGAAAATTTGAAAAGAGAAATGGATAGGTTAAAGTTAGATATAGTATGGATTAGTGATGTTCGGTGGTAGGATGAACAAGATTACTGGTCAGATGAGTACAGGGTTATAAATACAAAATAAGTTGGTGGTAACGCAAGAGTAGCTCTGATAATGAATAAGAAAATTGTGTGGTGGAACGGCGACAGGATAACTGTGATGTTTAATATTATTATTCATGTTCTTCTTTAGTCTCTAATGATGAAATTATTCTGACACTAGAAAAAGTTTCATCAGTTGCTAGGACGTTGTTGATTATTTATTTACAGGTCCCTAGCAACACCAACTGTCATAACCTAACCGTGTAAATTCTCTAGGAACCAGGTTTTTAACTGTAAGACATACCCAGGGGCAGATAGAGACTTTGACCATAACTTATTGGTAATGAACTGTAGATTAAAACTTAAGGGACTGGAGAATTGAAGAAAAGTTAGGAGATGGATCTTGAACAAACCGAAGGAACCAGAGGTGGTTGAGAGTTTCAGAGGGAGAATTCGGCAAAGATTGGCTGAAACGGGGGAAAGGAATACAGTAGAACAATGGGTAGGTCTGAGAGATGGAGTAGTGAAGGCCGTAGAAGATCATATAGGCAGAAGGACAAGGCCTAATAGAAATCCCTGGATTACCCAGGATATAATGGACTTTATTGATGAAAAGAGAAAATAAAGAAATGCTGCGTGTGAAGCAGGCAAAAGGGACTACAAACGTCAAAAAAATGAGTTTGACAGGAAGTGCAGAATGGCTAAGCAGAAGAAAAATGTGTAACCTACAGGAAAATGAAAGAGATATTTGTAGACAAGAAAAGCAGCTGTATGAATATCAAGAACTGAGACGGAAAACCAAAGAGGGGAAAGCTGAAATATGGAAGGAATACATAAAGGGCCTGTACAAAGGAAATAAACTTCAAGGTAGTATTCTAGAAATGGAAGACGAAGTGCACGAAGAGGAGATAGGCTATACGATAGTGAGAGAAGAATTTGACAGCGGATCGAAACAAGGCCCCTGGAATAGAGGATATTCCGTCTGAACTGCTGATGTCGTTAGGAGAGCCAGTCATGAACAAATTGTTCCACCTGGTATGCAAAATGTATGAGACAAGGGAAATACCCTCCGACTTCAAGAAGAATATAGTAATTCCAATTCCAAAGAAAGCAAGTGCGGAGAAATATCAAAATTACAGAACTATTAGTTTAATAATTTATAGTTACAAAATACTATCACGAATAATTTACAGACGAATGGAGAAACTTGTAGAATCCAACCCTGGGGAAGATCAGTTTAAATTTAGGAGAAATTTAGAAACACGGGAGGCAACACTTACATTACGACTTATCTTAGAAGATAAGCTAAGGGAAGGCAAACATACTTTATAGCATTTGTGGATTTGCAGATAGCTTTTGACAATGTCGACTTGAATAAACTCTTTCAAATTCTGAAGGGAGCGAATAGCTATATTCAACTTATACAGAAACAAGACAGCAGTTGTTAGAGTCGAAGGGCATAAAAGGGTCGCAGAGGTTGGAAAGGGAGATAGGGTTGTAGCCTTTCCCCAATGTTGTTCAATCTGTACATTGAGCAAGCAGTGAAGGAATGCAAGGAGGAATTTGGAGAGGGAATTAGTTCAGGAAGAAGAACTAAAAACTTCGCGGTTTGCCGATGACATAGTAATTGTCAGATTTCGCAAATGATCTGAAAGAGCAATTAAATGAAATGGGCAGTGTCTTGAAAGGATGATGTAAGATGAACATCAACAACAGTAAAACAAGGATAATGGAATTTAGCGTCAAAAAGTCAGGTGATGCTAAAGGAATTAGATTAGGTACAATAAAAGTAGTAGATGAGTTTTGTTATTTGGGTAGCAAGATAACTTCTGATGACTGAAGGAAAGAAGATATAAAATACAGAACGGCTATGGGAAGAAAAGCGTTTCTGAAGAAGCGAAATTTGTTGACATCCAATATTAATTTAAATGTTAGGAAGTCCTCTCTGAAAGCATTTGTCTGGAGTGTAGGACTGTATGGAAGTAAAGCGTGAACAATGAGTTTAGACAAAAAGATGATAGAAGCTTTTGAAATGTGCTGCTACATACGAATGATGAAAATTAGATTGGTAGATCACGTAACTAATGAGGAGGTGCTTAACTGAATTGGGGAGAAAAGGAGTTTCTGGCACATCCTGACTAAGAGAAGGAATAGATTGGTGGGACACATTCCGACACATCCAGGAATCGTCAACGTAGCATTAGAGGGAAGTGTGTGGGGTAAAAATCGTAGAGGAAGACCGAGGGACAAATACAGTAAGCAGATTCAAAAGGATGTAGGTTGCCGAACTTATTCTGAGATGAAGAGACTTGTAGAGGACAGGGTAGCGTGGAGAGCTGCATCAAACAAGTCTGCAGACTGAAGACCATAACAACAGCATGATTCACGAAGATATGCAAATATTTTAATAAGTTATTCTACAAGTAAAACTAAAGAAAAAATTCCACATCAACACGGGTCTGCGAATGTTTATTTACCGAGGTACGGTTACTAAGAGATTTTACTTGAAACTTTGCAACCTCGCTAAAATGACGCCATCGCATAACTGTACCAGGTTCCAGTAAAGCATGATGTCCATGTATTTTGAAGTTATTGATCTGGTAAATCTAAAAAACATGTCCCAGACGTGTATTTGCAGTTATTTTCCAGAAATTCCAAAGAAGCTAGGATATGATTTGCGTAAATTTGTAATTAATTAATTAATTCAATTTTTTTTAATTTTTCAGATAGTTCCACAAAGTTTTAACAGAAGTTGTAGATAATTTAATTTTGGAAAATAATGTTGATAAAGTTAACCAACACAGTATGAATATTGTTATTACGTTCTTTTACTGAACAATATAGAAAAGTAACTCGTTTAGAGGTTAGGAAACGACTGAAACTATTCACTTAATGACTGCCAACCTGCTTCATGGTCGGTAAACAAATTTACTGGTATAATCTCTGTAAATTACTTGTAAAATCTCTGGAGTAATTGGAAAACTATTGCATATACACGCCTGGAACGTGTATCATTAGTCACCATATCACCAACAGTTGTAGGTTTTTTTTTTTTTTTCTACAACGCCGGGGGTCTGCGAAGTTCGCCGCGCAACTAGAAGACGAGATAACTCGCTCCTCAGTATTTCGGCCGCTGGGAGGAGTTCTTATATCCCAAGCAAAAATTTCCTTCCCTCCAATGATGAAATTCGTTGTTACATTAGCCAATGAACGACGACTTTGGAAAGTGACGTGAAAACTATATTCACTTGTTCCTTCCATGTCACAGACGCCATCTTGATTTGCCGTATATCTCACAGTTTTGTTTTTATAACTCGCAGTAAACCGTTTCAGGGCTACAGCGAATTAAAGATGAATTAAAAGATCATCTCTGGATCAATTTATTATAACTAAATGTAATTAAAACCATATTAACATTGAGAAACAAACATGTAGGAACTGGAATATAAATCATGAAGGGGCAAATTATGTGGAGTTTCTGTAGCGTAATGAGTACAGTTGTGGACTACCAAGCAAGAGGTTCTGTATTCAAACCTCGTCCCAATATAATTATTTCTTTTTTAATCTTATCGTTTGTAACACATTGTATTCACATAACAGTATTATGGTATTCAGTACTCTTATGTGCTGTGTCAGGAGTTAGTAACATCGATTTAGGTATGTGTGACTGAAGAACGGAGAATGAAATTACTGCTACAAGTGGTACGATCAGCAATAACATTTACGTTAATCCTTATCACAAATATTTGATTTTGTTCCAAATACGTTGCAGCTTTCGAGAATATGGTTGGAGACAAAACTGCTGGTACAGTAAGTAAGATGAGTATCAATGACATTTAGGCCTACACTATTCGTTAGTGAGAAAGATTTGGCTATTTACGAGGCGCGTTCAGAAAGTAAGTTCCGTTTGGTAATAAAATGAAATTGTACACAGATACTGAAGAAATTTTTATTGAACAAACTTCTACAACTCTTAAACTACTTTTCCGCATAACCGCCGAAATTTTGCAGGCATTTGTCATAGCATGGCACCAGGTTTTGCATACGTTCTTCATAGAAATCTGCCGCCTGTGTCTTCAACCAGTTGGAAACAGTTTCTTTCAGCTCGTCTTCATTGGTGAAGTGATGACCGCCAAGGAAAGACTTGAGATGTCATGGATCTTGTCATCAATCGCGTGAACCAGTTCTTCTGTAACCAAAGGTGGACGTCCACTTCGTTCTTCGTCGTGCACATCACTACGCCCGTCATTGAACTGTGGGACTCATCTTCTCACCATCGAATCACTCATCGCATTTCGTTCGTAAACATCGCAAATTTGCCGATAAATTTCACTTGGTTTCACTTTCCTGGCATTCAGAAACCGAATCACCGACCTGATTTCACGGGCGGCGGGATTTTCAATCAACGCCGACATTTCAAACAAGCACAACAAAGCGTACGTAACTGACAGCGATCTCCAAATGGCGCACGTTCTTCTCCTTGACACACATCGTCTACAGCGCATGTGCGGAACTGCAATCACAGCGCTGCAGCGGAGATAAATTGAAACGAAACTTGCTTTCTGGACGCGCCTCTTATTTCCTAATATCTCGTGATTTCCGAGGGTATAGAAAGGCTGTTATTTCTTGTTTCTCCCCAATATTTTTCTGCTTAGTTTTGAATATATCGCGATTTCCGAGAGTATGCTTAGACCGTCATTCCTTCCTTGTCACTAATATTTGGTAGTTTGTTTCTGAATATGTCAAGATTACAGTGTGTGTGGTTAACTAAGATCCAAACAGGATAAATTTAATTTCTGTTTCAACTGTATACAAAATACTCAGAACAACATCGTCTGCTAACATCTCTACATCGGTACTTCATGAAGGTTTTAGATCTTTGCCTAAAGCCAGCAGGTAGTATCTCTGGGAAAGATTTTTTCGCTTGGGATACAAGCGCACGTGCCGCCCGGGGCGGCTTCAGCCGCGTTACCATCTTGTCCTGCTCCGCACGCCGGTCAATCGGAAGAAGAGGATTCGGCTAGATAGGCCGGCGCACCACAGCCACAACAATCAGTATAGTGGACGACTACAGTTAGTCTACAAGGCTACAGTTCCAGGAAACCCGCCAACAGCGAGCCAGAAGTCTACACTAGCACACGCCGGAACTCTACTATTGACTGTAGCTAGCAAGAGATCATTGCTGAACTGCGTCCTATGATAGGCAGAAGTGTACCGTCACAAGCACCTCACTTAGAGTTGAGGATTAACTTCAACTGCAATGAAGTACATGTGAAGTAATCACTTCTTTCAGTTGCAGTTGCCACTGCCCACCTTCCGAACCTACCGTTCGCAGTAGCGCATCCTGGGGCCACAGTTTTGCGATGGCTTTGTATTAGCGAGGCTGGTAAGTTTCAAGCAAAATTTTTTATTAGCTGTAACTCCTAACATATTTTCGTTAATCACCCTTTATATTAATGAACATCAATAAAATTTATATTTTAAATGAACTTGTAACCTAACCGACCTAGGCCTAAATGTCATTGATACTCATCTTACTTACTGTACCAGCAATTGAAACGTTCCCGTAGTTTTGTCTCCAACAATATTCTCGAAAGCCGCAACGTATTTGGAACAAAATCAAATATTTGTGAGAAGGAAGAACATAAATGTTATTGCTGATCGTACCACTTGCAGCAGTAATTTCATTCTCCGTTCTTCAGTCACACATACCTAAATCGATGTTAATAATAACACCTCGTTGTTCGACCAACAAATTATGGAAGTTAACGAAAGTTTGGTTCAGTAGCAAATTAATTACTGACTGATTAATTTGGAAACAACACAGACACAGACTGCAGGTTAAGTGAGCGCAGCAACGACACCAGGAGACATAAAATAATGTAGAACCAGCAAATCCAACTTTCTCATGCAACAGCATCAACCAATAAAATTACTGTATTGAACTGGAAATTTGTAGTAATAAAAGTTAGCATGCACAACTTCTACATAATGAAATAGACCTTCACCATAATCCTTGCAATGAGGTTTGACTGTACTTTGACTATCAACACTAATGCAAACTGTCGTAATTGTGTTTCTATCTATTTCGACTGGTTGGATATTTATGCAAAATTATTGACTGCAACGTTAAGCAATTTACTCTTTCTGTAAAAGATTAACGTAATTACTGTTCCTAATAACTAATCTCCTAACCTTGACTATTGTCCATTAAACTAACAACAAAGTAGCATATCAAATGGTATCTAATAACTACTCTGTTAAAACCGCACTTTCTGGTTCTTTGGCTGAACTTTGCAACGTAACTGTTTCTCTCATAAACCGAATATTCAGATCACAATTAACAATTAGTGTTCTTTATCATTCAATTATTATTCAATGCACTCATTCCTATTAACTGCGCACTGTTGTTAATTTGTTTATGTCAACTATTACAAAATATTTTATACTGATTTAATTACTTTAAAGTTTATTTCTACCAGTCTTTATGGTTCATTTTGAGCCTCGGACAATTAAAGGTTGCGGGTAAGGAACCTGGTTGGTAGTGACATAGGTTAATAATTTATTTAACGCTGAATACTTGCACTCTGGTTCGCTATTGACATTCGGCAAAACTAAACGCTGGCTTAGCTATACGGTTCTAAAGACGGTAAGTTGTGCAGATCTTACTTTTGCAGCGACGGTGCGGCGCAGCTGACGATTGTTGATGGTACTTAATAATTGCTGGCAAAGTGGTATCTTCTTGGCGACGGAACATTTTTTGCATTGGGTATACAGCGTTCCTCTTGACATATTCCTCTTGATGCATTGACGCTGTGCCCATGCCAGTTATTTACCGATGACCACTTGCTCTGATTGCTGCTCGTGCCAACACTTAATAAGGTGCCACGCTACTAGGGTCTGCTGCTGCTGCTGTCACTTCGAGAGCTCAATAACGCCTACTTCTCTCGCGCTTCGCGCTACACAACTCTACGCTCAGCGATAATACGGCTGTACACAAAGATACTGCTAACTTTGCCCTCGCTAAGCCAACGTGTCTACTACAATACATTACATCATTCCCTTCTATGCGATATGTAATCATTTTGACAATTGTACGTCACATAAATTATTTGCATAAAATAACAAATCAATTTACATGCAATACACAAATAATAAACAAATCATACACATCTTCCATATTATAAATGTAATTGTGTTTACACACGCAATTAGTGGCGTTGGTCACTGTGTTGTTGCGTTACAAATTGTGAAAGGTATGGATAAAACAGTAGGACATTTATATATATGTTTTACAACCGTTAAATTCTGCATACTAACACTTGATGACCAATGTTTTCACAAGTATATTTAATAATGTGTTAAACTCTTTCAAATGAATTAGAATTTATTCAGAGTACTCGTTTAAATTAACCGGCGAAGTTACTCGATATCAAATGTCCCCGTTTGCAGCCCGCGAACGCCATAACCATTAATTTCTTTTTATTTTTCCTTGTTGTTCGTGTAGTTCGGTTCCTTAACCCTCCGTTATTGTACCGCTTATTACCTGCGTCATTGTAGGACGCCTGTCTCGATACCGCTTTTCTGTGTCCCTCATTTCAGGTGCCGCTTTGGGTAATCTCTGCCACAGTGTAACAGCAGACGATATATACTGTTGTAGCTCAAGGTTTAAAGTTACGCCTGATGGAGATAGAGAAAAGAAGATTAGTATGATTAGCTTTTAACCTCCCGTCGCCATCTTGGCCATTAGAGACGAAATGATGGTACAACGGCTCTGCACAGTCGGAAGAAAAATGCATGTGACCGATTCCACTTGTTTGAATTTTAAAATGCTAACACGTATCAGATGAAAAACATTTGTATCCGCTTACGCCACATTTTCTTAAACACCGGAGGAGCTGCGATCGAAGTTTTTTCGATGGAGAGAGCTGACGCGGCGATTTAACGGCACGGTGTGACGTCAGCTACTCTGCAGCCGAAGAGAAGTGTATAGAAACTCCCACGCTTCAGACACCAGCCGTGATAGTCTAGTGGTTAGGACATTGCGTTGTGGCCGCAAGAACCCAGGTTCGAATCCTGGTCACGGCAAGTGATATTTTTTAATACATGACAGTTGCTAGCTAATAACTTCTGCTCTTGCTCACTGTTATTCCGTTTTCCTAGATTTCGAAAAAGTTTTTCGACGATCCTCACACGTTTCTAATCGATTTTGTTGTCTGAAGAATATATCAGTTATGTCGCAAGAACGTAACGTCCTTTCCGAAAGGTCACAATGCCTCCTTCACGCACGCGAGGAGCCCATAGTGCCTAGCCTGTTGTAGTATTTTTTTTTTTTTTTTTTTTTTTTTTACATTGTGACTTAGGCTTAATCGCTTGCATTTTATTCTGTGACATGCAATTTTAGAATTTTTTCTGATGAAAGCACTCATATTAGTTGCCGAAACTTAGGTCAAACAGACTTTATCTTCGCGACCAAGGGATGTTTTTACTACCAATTACATGTTCGTTTCAAACCACAACATAGAAGGGATACGCACAGCCTATATTATGTTTTGTCTAAGGTTTAGGCGACCGCTGATCCAACGCTGAAAACCCGGTTTCGTTTGCCGGCCTGGCGAAATTTTAAACTTTGTCATTAAAACAGCCGAGAAACAGAAATATTTGTAATTCGATAGAAAGTGTTGTATTGACATTTATGACAGGAACAATATCATCTGCTAATGATTCACGATATGACTTAGGAGGGTGGCAGAAAATGGTGATGTATGTATCACACATAACTTGCTTTTGCTTGCTTCTTTGTGTTCGCATAAAAACCACACTCCATTGGAGCAAGCTATTCTTCCAGAAAAGTGAGTGACTTTGCAGTTCATACCATCTATAAAACATAATATCGCCCCATCTAAAGCTGTGCCGTAAGTATAAAACCAAATGTTTGTAAATCTATCGGACTCAATTGCTTGGTTATTAGTCCGTAGCTTACAAACTACTTAAACTAAGGTAAACTAACCTAAACAAACACCTATGCCCGAAGGGGGACTCGAAGCCCCGACGGCGAACGACCGCGCGCACCTCAGCACGGCGCCCCAGTACGCACGGCCAATCCGCTGCGGCCCGTAGGTATAGCCAGTTTCAGAATAACAATAGTTTAATGGGAAAAAAAAAATCATTTTTTTTCAGTTATAAGAACAAAACATGCTGTTAGCTGTTTCTGGAAGATAATTTATTCCTGAATTCAGATTTAGTTTCACAATTTCTGTACCGCCTTCAGTTCCATTTAGTACTGGTTACTGTAAATGCTTATGTCACCCAATTATGTGTAGTAGCGTTATTCCTGCTAAATTTTTCCTCAGGGACATCTCTTCGTAAGATCCATCAGTAGTCGGACGACATTCATTTTCGTATCAGGAAGTAGAAGACTCCTTTCTATTGATCGTGAAGATAGAACTTTAGCCTGTTCCTTCGACAAATTTAAATCACGACAACCACTTACGAAAAACTATGAAAAAATGGAACTGCAGTTGATCCATAAGAGGTCTGATGTGATGCGTCGACATCAATATCTACTTCTCTACATTTCAGTTGTTTGTTCATTTAATGCCGGCGGCTGTGGCCGAGCGGTCTGCGGTGCGCCAGTCACTGTCTGCACAGTCGCTACGGTCGGGGATTCGAATCCCCCCTCGGGCATGTATGTTTGTGTCGTCTTTAGTATAAGGTAGTTCATAAGTAGTTCGTAAGTTTAGGGACTGATGACCCGCAGTTAAGTCCCTTAAGCTTAACAAACATTTTAACATTTGATTTCATTTATTCATCTTCACTCACTGTCTCATTATCAGGAGGCTCAGGTATAGATAACTCTTCACCTTGCCTCATAGGTCTTAAATCAGGTTTTCCTTGTTTTAAAGGTTATTCCAACTATTTTTGTTCAAATGTTTGTTAAGCTTATGCGACTTAACTGCGGGGTCATCAGTCCCTAAACTTGCAAACTGCTTATAAACTATCTTATACTAAAGACAACACAAACATCAATTCCCGGGGGAAGATTAGAACCCCTATCGGAGAAGAGCGTCTCAATGTGCTCGGCCACTCCGCCACGGCAACTATTTTTGTAACACTGAAATAAATCTGCTCTGTGATCCGTTGCTTCCCTCTAAATCTTGGTGACACCCAAGGATATGTGCCATGATCCTCTCAAACAGCCTGTCAGCAGTGCAACACACGACACACAGCATATATATACGTTGCGGGATGGCATTTTTGGGTTTGGTCGCCATCCTTCAACCCAAAATAAAGTTCATTTATGTGCACGTGAAAGACACATTTCTTCTTCTAAATTAACACCAAATACACACCTTCAGCAACATACAGGAATGAACTGCCGGCCGCGGTGGCCGAGTTGACTGAGGCGCACCAGTCACGGTCTGCACGGTCACTACGGTCGGGGTTCGAATCCCCACTCGGGCATGGATATTTGTGCCGTCCTTAGTATTAGCTAGTATGTAAGTTTAGGGACTGATGACCCCGTAGTTAAGTCCCATAATCTATACAAACATTTGAACATTTTTTTAACAGGAATGAATTTCACAAGGTGAAGGCTCTATCGATACAACCCAAGAAAACTGAGGCAAAATAGTATTTCATTTCCACATTCATTAACCACGAGTTAGCTAAAACACAATTCACACTATATCTAAGAAAAATGCTCTTGACCAGTGAAATATCCATGACAGAGTGTTTCGTATTCGGCTTCGTGTCATGACATTCATTAAGCTCTCATAACCCCGTGACACCAACAGGGATCTATAAGAGTGGATACTTAGCGGAACTTCTTGCATAATTTATAACTCAAGCAGTTCGTCTTCGATGATGATGGTGTGAACCTTTGGGGACACCGTGTGGGGGCATTATTCATTCGATAATAGTGGTGTGAATTAATGACTTTCTTTGTGAAACATCCCATGGAATATTGACCTCTGCTGTTCCCGGACACTAATTTTCGGTCACCCTCCAGATTCAGAAAGTGAGTTATTAGCAGAAAATATTTTTATCCATGTTATTTAGATTTTTTTGAGGTCTGCGACTGTATTATAATCTTTTTTTGAATGATTAATGCTGCAGCAGTCACGGTTTATAAATATTTTTATACACACGACGCGTTTCGGCAGCATGCTGCCATCATCGGGTGCATTCTTACAGTCACTGGTTACATTCTTGATGTATTGTGTTTTGTGTTGTGGATGCCAGTGAGGTTATGTTTGTACAGTTTTAACCTGTTAGGGAGATATAGCTATTTTTACAATTATGTTTCATCATTATGGTTTTTGGATTATTGTAATGTTGTATTTACTCACAGTTTTGCTAATCTTGATAAACTTGTTGTCTGGCACACACAACACAAGCACATAGTCACATACACACTTACAACACATGTGGACATTTTGTCTTTGAAGGTTACTGTACAAAGATCCTTAAAAGCTAAGATAAACTACTTATATCAGTAAATATAGTGAATATGCATGAGTTTAAACAGTTGCTACATTTTGAAGAATTGATCAATCAGTGTTACATTATTAATTTTATATTTTAATTTTATTAATTTTATATTTTAATGAAAAATGCATTCAATACTGGAGAAATTTTTGAAGAAATTAATATTGTTGCTTTCCAGTTTATCATTAAGTAGAAGTTCACCATGTATTTTCTCATGGATGAAGATTTCTAGTTCTTCATAGAGGTCCATTATGTGTCCCTTGTCCATTTTATGCAGTATATGAAGATCACTCTTGATATTCTGGAATGGATGTCCTGTGTTCTTTATATGGGTAGCTACTGCTGATTTATTGAAGTTATTGGTGTGGTAGGCATTTATGTGTTCATTGTATCTTGTTTTGAATTCTCTACCTGTTTGGCCTACATACAGGGCATTACAGGTGTTGCATACTATTTTGTAGATGCCTGAGTGTGTGTGTTTATCTGTTAGTATGTTTACATTGTGTCTAAGTGAGTGTTGTAATTTATTGTTGGTTTTAAAGGCTATGTTGATGTTGTGCGGTCTGAAGATGTTAGCTATTTTGTAGGATAGTTTGCCAATGAAAGGGATACATGCTGTGGCTTTATTTTTTGATTTCTGTGTGGGGATTGGTTTCTTTTTGGTTTTGCTTTTTTGTGTAAGGTTGTCAACCAGTGTGTCATCATAACCGTTTGCTGTGGCTATTTGTTTGATGATATTGAATTCTTCAAGTTTTGTATTGTTCTCCATTGGTGTGTTGTTGGCTCTGTTAACAAATGCTCTATATGCAGCATGTTTGTGTGTTGTCGGATGGCAGGATGAGTTATGTATGGTGGAATCTGCTGTTGTTGGTTTTCTGTAGACTTTGAAGGTGTGTGCATTGTTTACTTTACTACCAAAACCAGTCCCAAAAAATCAACAAACTAAAAAATGAGCAGCTACACCATCAAAACAAAAATAATGTCACCACACCGACACACAAATTTTATAACAGAGTAGTCAACCAGACTGATATCATATTTACTGACAAAGAAAATAGCCTACTAAACAAAGGTCTAAAATATAATATACAACCTGACCTAAGCCCCAAAATCATTAAAGATATTATAATTGCAACAAAAAATGCCACAGATATAGCAAAGTTAGGGAACAATGAAAAGACAGTTATAGCCCAGAAAGCAATGAAAGCCATAAACACTGAAATACTTAAACAACGTACAAACTGTAACACCCAACAAAATGACAGGAAAACACTCAGAGACATAAATAAGAAGCTACAGAACCATGAAGCCATTATCACCAAAGCAGATAAAGGCAGCACCTTATGTATAATGAAAGAGGAAGAATACATTAATAAAACATTAGAGTTCTTCACTGAAAATGGCATTAGTGAAATTCAAAAGGACCCCACAAAAGCATTCCACACAAAGCTTAAACTACAACTAAAAAACACACACTTCCTCCTAACTGAATGGGAAAAGAAATATTGTACAGCCATGAATCCACAAGCACCAAAATTAAGATCACAACCAAAGATACACAAAATAAATTGCCCGATACGCCCTATAGTCGATTCTCGAAACAGCCCAGGGTACAAAATTACTAGTAAACTAAACCACATTTTAACTGAGAAGTACACTTACCCAACAAATTAATAAAAAACAGCAAACAGCTAATAGAAGAAATTAAGAACATTAAAATTCCTCATTCTGCTCAACTAGTATCATTTGACATCACCAACCTATACACAAATATACCTATCCCAGAAACACTACAAATCATCAGGTCAAACCTCATAAAATATAAAAAACTATCAATGGCTGAAATAATTGAATTCATAGATCTTCTACAACTAGTGCTTAACCACAACTACTTCACCTTCAACAATAAAATGTACAAGCAACATAAAGGTCTTGCAATGGGCTCAAGTATAGCTGGTACCATTGCCAACATATATATCAACCACCTAGAGCAAAAAACTCTTGCCATGAAATCCAATTCCATGGATAAAATCATTTATTACAAACGATATGTGGACGATACCTTGCTCTTGATAGATGGTGACCATAATGATATCAATAATATCCTCAATACACTAAACAACCAGGACCAAAATATAAAATTCACAGTGGAACATGAAAACAATGGCAGTATCAACTTTCTAGACCTAACTATTAGTAAAGTAAACAATGCACACACCTTCAAAGTCTACAGAAAACCAACAACAGCAGATTCCACCATACATAACTCATCCTGCCATCCGACAACACACAAACATGCTGCATATAGAGCATTTGTTAACAGAGCCAACAACACACCAATGGAGAACAATACAAAACTTGAAGAATTCAATATCATCAAACAAATAGCCACAGCAAACGGTTATGATGACACACTGGTTGACAACCTTACACAAAAAAGCAAAACCAAAAAGAAACCAATCCCCACACAGAAATCAAAAAATAAAGCCACAGCATGTATCCCTTTCATTGGCAAACTATCCTACAAAATAGCTAACATCTTCAGACCGCACAACATCAACATAGCCTTTAAAACCAACAATAAATTACAACACTCACTTAGACACAATGTAAACATACTAACAGATAAACACACACACTCAGGCATCTACAAAATAGTATGCAACACCTGTAATGCCCTGTATGTAGGCCAAACAGGTAGAGAATTCAAAACAAGATACAATGAACACATAAATGCCTACCACACCAATAACTTCAATAAATCAGCAGTAGCTACCCATATAAAGAACACAGGACATCCATTCCAGAATATCAAGAGTGATCTTCATATACTGCATAAAATGGACAAGGGACACATAATGGACCTCTATGAAGAACTAGAAATCTTCATCCATGAGAAAATACATGGTGAACTTCTACTTAATGATAAACTGGAAAGCAACAATATTAATTTCTTCAAAAATTTCTCCAGTATTGAATGCATTTTTCATTAAAATATAAAATTAATAAAATTAAAATATAAAATTAATAATGTAACACTGATTGATCAATTCTTCAAAATGTAGCAACTGTTTAAACTCATGCATATTCACTATATTTACTGATATAAGTAGTTTATCTTAGCTTTTAAGGATCTTTGTACAGTAACCTTCAAAGACAAAATGTCCACATGTGTTGTAAGTGTGTATGTGACTATGTGCTTGTGTTGTGTGTGCCAGACAACAAGTTTATCAATATTAGCAAAACTGTGAGTAAATACAACATTACAATAATCCAAAAACCATAATGATGAAACATAATTGTAAAAATAGCTATATCTCCCTAACAGGTTAAAACTGTACAAACATAACCTCACTGGCATCCACAACACAAAACACAATACATCAAGAATGTAAACAGTGACTGTAAGAATGCACCCGATGATGGCAGCATGCTGCCGAAACGCGTCGTGCGAATAAAAATATTTATAAACCGTGACTGCTGCAGCATTAATCATTCAAAAAAAAAAAAAAAGAAAATATTTTAACTGTAATTATTATCATAGAATGTTTAAAAGGAGCAAGCAATCCATTGAAGAATCTAATTACACGATGCTTACCCGTTCTTTTGTAGAGCGCCGTGCCGAATTGAATCTTTAACAAAAAGGACTGGTATAAGAAATCAGAAAACGTGCCAACATTAGATGAATGCGTTGGGACAGCAGTCTTTAAACTATGATGTTTTTCATTGTGGCAAAACGTTTCCATGAGGTATTGATCGACGGTAAACTGTAAAGGTCAGGGGAAAATGGCGTTTTCTACTAATTTCTTAACACGTTTTAGGATTTTTGGGTCGCAGTCTCGAAACAAGGGATCGTATCTCGCGTCGACGCAGTAAAATGAATCTGGTTCGAAATATGAAACTCAATTGAACCAAAATGTACATTGGTTTTTAGTCTTAAAAATGAACATTTTCTGCGTAGTGCTTATGAAAGAATCCATTAATGACCCTTCTGTTTAGAATTTACATAGAGAGGGTTGGCCATCAAGAAAATTAAATCCAAAAATGTAAGAAGAATAAAAAAAATTATATTTGCCGTTGATAAAAATTACGAAGAAATAAGCAGATTTGCCTTTATGATACCTGTAAATCGTATGTATTATGCAGAACAAAATTTTTATGCGTCTTAACTTACAAATTTATGAAGTACCTGTCTGTCACATGTTAGTTACTGGCGACGGATGCTGAACAGAATACATGAAGAGGCAATACTTCAAAGTTCAAATGTTCAAATGTTCAAATGCTCGTAGATGTATGGGAGTTACCTACTTTGGTCATCAGTCTATAGGCTTTCAGACAACTGTAACTAATTTATGCAGAGGACAACTTATACATCCATGCCCGAGGGAGGACTCGAATCTCTGACGGCGAGCAGCGGCGCCCTCCGCAGCTAGGTGCCTTGTAATGCTCGGCCACTCCAACGCGGCAGTTTAAATTTCAAACACGGTTGGAAAGACATTGAGAATGGATGAGCGCAGTGAACAACAGGAACACCTCGACACCGAGCAGTGAACAGGAACTGCGCGTTCAGCCTGGAACTGGAACGAGAACGACCATGCGGTAAAACATGGACTTATCTCGTGTCATCAGAGACCAGCGCTTCTATTAAGGTGATCTGAACTATCGGTGTTATTCTTCTCACATCTGTATCGAGTACGTTCCAACTGCAATTCGTTGTTATCCGATCATTTGTAGGACTACAAGGAAATCCAAAATTCAAAAACATAGAAACACCACAAAACAACTTACGGTGTCACACCACGGAGAGCGCATTGCAAGCTTTGTTTACAATTTTTACTGCCTTCTAAACACAAAAGAAGCTTATGTCCCATTATCCCTGTTTTGTAATTACGCCTAGTAATTTTGTGTAAATTTTGTCACGCAGATAATCTGAAAATGCTCTACTAAAGGGCGAAACACGTCATTAAATAAAGAATAAAACAATTTGCAATCAAGACGGTTTTTTACTAGACTTCAAATGTGGAACTCTGCTCTCACGGTTTCCCCTGCGAGACAGCAACGCCGCAAGACACTGTCGCCTAGCCGGTGCCCGCATTTCAGGCGCTGTGGCGCGCGAGAGGCAGCGGCACACGAAGCCAAACACAGGCCGGGAGTCACCTCCAGCAGCAATAAACAGCCCTACACAACTTCAGCACGACAGTTTGTGAAGTCTTTGACACGGCTACAAGAGGAGACACGCGGTTTCCTAAAAGAGGGCAGCACAGCCAGGCGGCTCAGCATTCAGAGATGTGCGCGCATTTGCCGTCGCTGCGTGCTGCTCGAACGCTTCAAACAACACAGCGTTGACAGTTGCGAACAACAAGCCCAGAACTCGGAGAATTTTAAGATGGATTAATAAAAGAGTATGGGCACCAATTTTCTCTTCCTCCTCCTATTCCAGTCGCGTATGGGTCGCGGAAAAACTGATTATTTGCATGCCACCGTATGGGCTCTGACGTCTCTTAATTTTAGCCTTGTGGTCTTTTCGCGAGATATCTGTAGGAGAAAGCAATATATTGGTGTGACTGTCCAAGAAACGGATGTTCTTGACATTTCCATAGAAGTCCATTCACAATGTCTCCCTTGCAGCGTTTGGCACTAGGGTTTCTTGATCATCTCTGTGATACTCGCTCTTACTAAATGAGTTCGTAAAATACCGTGTTGCTCTCCGTTGGACCTCTATTCAGTCAACCGTACCTGATACTGATCCCACAATGATTATTACTCAACCCTAGACCTAATAAGTGTTTTGCATCTACGTAAATCGGAAAGGACACACAGAAAATATTGTAGGGACGTCCAACCAAAGACTACGTATCATTGGCAGAACACTTAGAAGATACAACAGTCCTATTAAATTAACTGCTTACACACAATTTGTCCGTCCCGTTTTCGAGGATTTTTCTTTTTTTTCACATTCCTAGCAAGTGGGCTTGATGGACCGATATACAGAAGGTTCAGAGAAGGGCAGCCCGTTATGTATTATCGCGAAATTAGGAAAATATTGTTACGTTAATGATGCACTATTTGCGGTGGAAAACAATAAAAGGAAGGCGTTGTTGTTTGTGGCGAGATTTATTAACGAAATTTCTTTCACCAGCTTTCTTTTCCGAATGCGAACATATTTTGTTAGGACCCACGCAAATAGTGAGACAAAATCAGCATAATATAATGAGAGAAATCCGATCGGAAACAAAGACATAAATGTTCCTTTTTCCCGCGAGAAATTAGGGAGAGGAACTGTAGAGAAATATAAAAGCAGGTCCATAAACCCTCTGCCATAACTTACATATGATTTATGAAAGTATTTATGTAGATACAGATGCAGATGTACTTCCTTTGTTGACGGACTACACTTTCAAAGGATTCTTGCAGTGAATATGAGTCTGGTATCTGTCTTAAGCTCGATTAATTTTATATGCTCGTTCCACTTTAAAGCGCTCGTTATGCTGACTCCAGGATGTTTTGTGTAAGCAATTGCTTCCACTGTTTGTTCAGCTATTGCGTGTTCAAATGACAGATTATCTAATTTATATCTATGTAAACTGAGAACTTGACTTTTGTTTATTTTGAAAGTCAATTGCTATTCATTGGACCATGGGTCGATACCCTGTACGTTTTCCTGCGTTGAGCTACCCTTTTCCATTCTCGATAAACTACAGCTTCATCCACAGTCAGCTTCATTGGATTTCTGATGTAATTTAAGTGATCATTTATAAAAAATTGTGAAAGGCAACGATATTACAATACCTACTAGGAACATGCCAGGCATCCCTTTCGTACGAATTCTCTCCATTTGAATGCTACTTTCTGTTAGCTAGAAACTCTTCAATTCCTATCATAAGTTGGCCTGATTTCCACTTTATTCTTCATCCTATGGTACGGAACGCCTTGCCGCGGTGGAGTAGCCGAGCGGTCTAAGGCGTCTCGCTGCGGAGCGCGCGGTTACTCGCCGAGGAGGTTCGTATCCTCCCTGGGGCGTGGATGTGTGTGTTTGTCCTTAGGTTAGTTTACCTAGGTGTAAGTCGTTTGTAAGCTACGGACTGATGACCACGCAGTTTGGTCCGACAGATTTACAAACATTTTGAGGGAACGCGTTGCGGAAGTCAAGAAACGCGGCATCTACCTCTGGGTCTCGTGGATGAATTCCGCAAGCTGGATCTCACGATCGACTTCACCACAACGTTTCCTAACGCTATCGTGTACACGCCATACGATGTGAAGGCCGTCACACCCTCTCTTTCCCAAAGTTAGCCCGCTGTTTTGACGCCTCTGGAATTGTAGTCAAAACGGCGATGACTGGGTATGATGATGATGATGATAGGGGGTTTTTGGGCACTCGACATCTAGGTCTTCAGCGCCCTATCAAATTAAAGAATATAAGGACCAACAAGTCTGAACAGTAAGGAGACAAAGGACAGCGATCCAGAAAGTAACACGTGCAGCTGATGTGAAATACACAGGTGAACAGTAGACTTGAAAGTACCCCAATACCAAAGCTGGAGAAAGAGTGAAAATTATTAAGCTGAGGAACATGGCCGGCCGACCACAGCGATATAAAAGGTTGAGCCAGCCACGCAGAAACATATTAAAACCTCCATCCTAAAAGTTTAGGCTATAGTTGGGACAAATCAGAAAATTTTAGTACTTTGCGCACACACGCTTCGTCATTACCTAAAATAGAGGGCAAATCTACGCCAAGATTCGCCGCAACCCTCTGTGTACGATAAAAATCACATTTAATTAAAATGTGAAAATGTGGCGCACAGTAAGCTGCACGCCACAGGCATCACACAGCGGAGGCTCCTCGCGTCGAAAGAGGAAACCATGCGTCAGTGGGCAGTGCCCAATGTGGAGGCGTGTAACGGCGACTTCATCCCGCCTAAGAGGTCGGCAGGAGGAACGCCGCGGACGGACAGTGGGCTTCAGGTAGCGCAGCTTATTGTGAGTCACTGAGGACCAGTCCTCCTCCCACAACTGCAAGGACCGCAGCCGCAACAGGGAAGAAGTATCCCGCGAGGAAACAGGGTACTGTGTCACATCAGGGGCGCTGCAGGCCTCTTCAGCAGCCAGATCTGCATCTTCATTACCCCGAATGCCCACGTGTCCCGTCATCCAGCAAAACAACACCTCCTTCCCGCGACGCTGAAGGACGGTTCGTCATGTATATGCTGCAGCAAGGTCTCAGACGGACAGATCTCGTCCAACGACTGCGGTGCGCTCAGAGAATCGGAGCAGAGAAAAATCGTCTGCCCCGAGCACGACGTAGCTGCTCTAGTGCCTTCCAGATCGCATGGAGCTCTGCAGAGAAAACAGAGTATACTCTGGAAGGCGAATCTTGGTGACTCGGTCGGGGAATACAACCGAACATCCGACTGAGACCCCATGCTTGGATCCATCAGTGTACACAACTGCGAAGTCGTGATGCCTATCTAAAACGTTTGAAAACAAGAAAGAAAAATCCAACGTTTGGTCCTTCCGAAAACCCGCCAGGTCTAAAATAGCCCTCTGCCTCTGGAGAGTCAAGGATCCCGGGACTCTGCACCAACCACTATGTAAAAAATTAAAATCAGCCACCCATTTCTAAAAGGAAAGCCTTCGTGCGAATCCCATATGGTCTTGTCGCTCTATATGATGATGAGTGGGTATGTGTGGCGGACAAGACACCGGCGCTTGTTAATAGACCCGAAAAGCCATCAGGAATAATATAAAGGATAGCAACGACACTACCGCCTTCCTTGGGCAGTTATGATATTCCTTGGTTCTTGCTCGATATATTGACTACATCTGCATGATAATTTAAATACTTAAATGGTCATGATACGGCGTATTGAAATATTTGCTGCAGAAAGTACTGGGCTGTACTCGGCGCCCTTCGTAAGGGTGAAAAAAATATTAAGGTGTGTTTCACAGCACGTCATTTACTCTCTAACAATATCATCTTTACAACATCATACTTATACAGACTCGATCTCTCTGACCAACTGCACTGAACTAAGTGAAACTCTCTGCAAACGAAATCGAACTACTAGTACTCTATTGCTTTACCCACTCGCCTAATGAAACTGCTTAACAATTCTGTGTTGCTGTAGACAATAAACATTTATGTTTACCATTACATTTCAGTGAACAAAACTGAATGAAGCCTAGATAACGGCCGTGAATATTTACCAGAAGCAGACAATGATAATAATTACGTGTTGCTTAGTGGTACGGTGCAAGTCACTTGCACGCCACTTCGACAACTTGTGAGTCCCTAACTACCAAATTATTTATTTTTATTTATTTGGTTATTTAACCTGACCAGATTAGGGCCATGGGGCCCTCTCTTACATCTGATCAGGAACAACATAAACAAAGAATTTCATTACAAAAAACACTGCATTAATAATATTAAATAATAACAATATATGGTAGTACTAATAATAATAATGATAATAATAACACAAAAATGAAAGTAATACTAATAATAACAAGAGATATTCACATTTGAATTAAGTTTAAAATAAACAGAAGAGAGAAAATGGTTAGTTAAAGAGGAGAAGATTGAAAAATGACAGTGCTAATGGATGTGAGGAAGTGGAGACATATATGAATGGAGATCTCTGCTGGCGAAAGGAAAGGGAAACATTTATGGGGAGAGGAGGAATTGACAACAGTGGGCTACAGACTGGTAAGTGGAGAAAAAGATGGCTATTGTGATAGAAGGTGAACCCTTAGTTGCCTTTTCAAGTTTTGAATTGATTTTATTTCTCTTAACTTTTGAGGAAGATATAGTCGTTGAGGATAAGTATGAAGGTTTGCAATGATTGGGAAAGCGATGCAGCAAATATAGTGTACGATAGCTTCGACGCTTATCTGCACGTAGCCAAGATAACTGCTGGTATGCGGGACTGACATGGTCGTAGAAACGTAAGTTGCAAATGTATCGGATGCAAGAATTCATCGCCAGCTCCAGCCTACGTGAGTTTTCGTGTGATAGTCCTTGCAGAATAGCATCACCATAATCTAGATTGGGAAGTATTAATGTCTCAACGAGCTTCTTTTTCAGCTGTAAAGGAAATGCTTTTTTATATTTCTGCAGTGAATGAAGTGATGCATATACCTTCTTACAGACTCTCGTTGTGTGTTCTGTCCAGTCTAAGTGCTGATCAAATATTACTCCTAAGTTCTTTGCTGAATGAGTGAAGCGTATTTGTGGATCATTAGAAGGGGACCTACAGTTTATCGCAGAATCCGAAGCACGTATCGTTTCTGGCGACTAGTTACATCATTGGGAGTTTAAGACTGGCTTCAAACACAGACTCAAAAATCCCGTGATCCGACCAGGTATCAAACCCGCGACTCCTCAGTTTACAGTCGAGCGCTCTTCCCCGAGACTGCCAGTCTCGACTAAATGAATGCAATTGACATACAATATTGTCGGAAGTGTTGGAAACATCTCTTAAATATGCTTCAAACAGTATTAACACTTACTAAACTAATTACACGAAAAATAATTTGATTCTGACATAATTAACATTTACAGAGGTTTGCAATGACATTGAGAATTTTCCCAGATTACAGATACGCTGTATGATTGAGATTTATAATGCGGAACATAATAATCAGACTACATTACAATTGCTACACGACGAAGATGACGTGCTACAGAGGCGAAATTTAACCGACAGGAAGATGCTGTGATATGCATATAATTAGCTTTTCAGAGCATTCACAGAAGGTTGGCGTCGGTGGCGACACCTACAACCTGCTGACATGAGGAAAGTTTCCAACCGATTTCTCATACACAAACACAGTTGACGGCATTGCATGATGAAACGTTATTGTGATGCCTCGTTTATGGAGGACAAATGCGTACCATCACGTTTCCGGATTTGATAAAGGTCGGATTGTAGACTATCGCGATTGCAGTTTATCGTACCGCGACATTGCTGCTTGCGTTGGTCGCGATCGAATGACTGTTAGCAAAATATGGAATCGGTGGGTTCAGGCGGGCAATACGGAACGCCGTGCTCGATCCCCAACGGCATTGTACACTAGTAGTCGAGACGACCGGCATTTTATTCGCATGGCTGTAACGGATCGTGCAGCCACGTCTCGATCCCTGAGTCATCAGATGGAGACGTTTGCAAGACAACGACCATCTGCACGAACAGTTCGACGACGTTCTAGAACCTTAATAACCAAACTAATTAAATGTTCAAATGTTTGTAAATATATGGAACTTAACTAACGAGTTTCTCAGCCCATAGGCTTACAAATTACAATTACAACCGCGCGCTCCGCAGCAAGGGTCCTTCGAGCGGGCTGCCATACACCACGGCAAAAACTAAATAATTACAAGAGTTTATGACTGAATACATATTCTGTTATATTTCTGTAAGTCTAAACAGGTAATTTACATTCATAAATGATCTCCTATACACAAATATGCAGTTCATTACATCAATTAGATACGTCCGTCAATATTCGTAGCCGTATTCACTGATTTCAGGGAAAGTATATGCACTAGTAATCTTTGTACTAGTTCGATTAATAAAAGCCGCGGTGGAGTGGCCAAGCGTTCTAAGATACATTGCTGCGGAGCGCGTGGCTCCTCGCCGTTGGAGGTTCGACTCCTTCCTTGGGCATGAGTGTGTGTTGTCCCCAACATAAGTTACTTTAAGTTAGCGTTAGTAGATTGTAAGCCTAGGAAATGATGACCTCTTCAATTTACAGTCATTTGAACATTTAATTAATGACAATAACAATTTTCCTCGTGTATACAAAGCTGAATCGCTGCAGAGTATCTCTCACACATAATAAGATTCAGAGAAATTATTTTTCTTGATAGGTTAGACTGCAGTTAGTCACTATTGACTTGGAATCACTTCCATAATTAAATGGTGATAGGGAGATAGGGTGCTTCACTATCACGTATCCGGGTATGGTCCCGTTACACAGCTGTATTAAAAGTGCGTCAGTACAAGTATAATTAATTAATAAATACATCGATTTATACGAGACTATCAGTGTATTAATGTGTGTGCTTTGCTTGTGTGACCCGGTGTTGCGAGATATAATTACTGTACTTCTAAAATTACAGAGAGGTCAAATTCTATTTCTGATGCAAATAAATTACGGTGCTGTAATCGAATGGTGCAATTAATTACGATTTAAAGACGGAATATTACACGGAGAAAGTGTAGTGTGTAACTGAACAAAATAATTAATTACGTTTTAGAGACATAGTGTAGCAGTAATAAATTAGGAAAAATTCGTATCTGTCGTCGAATAAACAGAGACGTTAACACTACTGTTTCTTACACACGATCTAACGTAAATAAAATATTTTTCTCTTGCTTTTGCTGCAGGAAAGGAACGGTTTCACTTCCGGATGACAGTTTTTCCGTGTCCAAGCAACATGTCTGTCATTTGGCTGAAAGGTATCGTTTTGTTTTATAATGAAACTAAAAGTGGTGCAGACTTAAATGTCAGTAATCAAATAAATATGACGTTCGGTGGATTACGTTTTTAATCGTCATCTGCCTATGTCGTATTTTTTTTACTGTAAATCGTAAACAGTCAGAGCCCCACTTACTTAATTTGGCCTTTCGCTACAGAGAAGATGTCATTCATGAATACGACGGACCCACAACAGATTAATATATTACCAATAAGCATTCAACACCATATAACGTTAACATACAGAAACACAAGATATAATTATTTAAGAAAAGCCTTTTTTAAACAAATAAACTGACATGAAATCGTTTTTGTCGGATAACGCATGTGCTCTCTGTCTGTCTGTATCTCTCTCTATGATTAATAAAGTAAAACGGCAATGTTCAGTGGTTCTAAAGTAAATACCATTATATAATTAAAATTTATTTTATAAGTAAAACACATTAGCTAATTGGGCATCCTAAATAAGTTTTCCACATTAATCTTAATTGTCGCAGACTGACTAGAGCCCTTCAACAAAGCGAAGAGCGATAATAATGACAAAAACAAGACAAATTTTTCTGTGTAGGCAAAAATATTAGATTGTACACTTTCATCCATATTTCGTAGGTGACAACATTGTTCATGATGCATCAGTCTTCAAGTCCGATCATTCAAACATTTTTATGCCTTTTGCATGCTCACGCCACAACCCGACTCCAAGCAAGCGATACCACAACACTATAACACTATGGCAACTCAACGAGCTAACTGCTCGGTCCCCCCTCCTCCCCCCCCCCCCCCAACCACACCTCTGTCGCAAAATGTTCAAATGTTTGTAGAGTCTATGGGACTTAACTACGGGGTCATCAGTCCCTAAACTTACAAACTACTTATGAACTACTTACAACTAAGGACGGCACAAATATCCATGCCCGAGGGGGATTCGAACCCCCGACCGTAGTGGCCGTGCAGCCTCTGTCGCAACCAGCGATTTCTAGCTAACCCTCTCCAAACCTACCAGAACTTGTTGCTGCATCAACATAAGATTTTAAGCATAGGCCGTTTCGGGTATTCAGATAGTGACTACGATTCATAGTATCAAGATTATAAAGACTGTCAAAATTGTAAAGTCATATGTACGAACATACTGTTATGTGTGAATATTGCCAGAACCCATGCAAACGAATCTACCATGAGTGGATATACAAACAACCAAACAGTGTCTAACTATAATTGGTTTAAAAGATGTTCCTATAAAATATCCACTGGTAGTGAGCCTGTATCTCAAAAAATTCTTTTGAAACAATAAAAAATTCTCATAAAAGTTGCAGGTTGAATATTCATACCAAAATGAAGAAATTAATAAACGATGTATAGTGTCTGGGTAAAATAAATATCTTGCAAGAAGAAAACAGCGTTTTTATTTCCGAAAACGAATAATTCGATACTTGTTGTAAAAGATGGACAAGAAAAAAGCCTTTTAAAGTCTCATTATCTGCCCTACATGGAGCCAGATTACTCATGCTCGAAGTATTCACTACTAAAAGCTAAACAAAGTAGTCAAATACTCACAGAAATTATTGTAACAGTAACTGGCATCACAACACGTGGATCCCAACAGAAATAAAATAAAAATCATTAAAAACTTGCACAATAATTTAAATTCATCCATTAGTGATCGACAGAAACGTGTGTCCCCGCCATTCTCAGCACAACAATAATGTGCTCGCAAACACAAAAGCATTAACCGCTTCTGTTAACTTTGCGGTGAAGCGCCGATAGTTTCAAAAAGTGACAAAAGATGGTGAATAAGGCAGCACAAAATTTCGCGAAGGCACTACTAAATTTGGAAACCAAATATTAAAATGTTTGTAAATCTATCAGTTCCTGGGAATAAAAACTACTGAACGAAATCTAAAGACAACTCACACACACACACACTCAGGCCCAAGGAAGGACTCGAAATTCCGACAGGGAGCAACCACGCGCTCTGCAGAAAAGCGCTCGGCCATTCCACAGCGGCGAATTTAGTAACATCTATAGAATTTAGAAAGTGAAAATAACAAGAATTTTGAAAAACCAATTTCTAGCTTTGCCACAGAGTACTAAATGAAAAAACAAACTGACTTTTGGCAATAACTAACACTAAATATAGCAAAAAATCTGAATTTGAAAAAAAACCTACATTTGGCTAAAAGGCAAATCCAAGTCACAGGATAAAACCTCATTTATCAAATTTGGTGAAAACTGACAATCAAGTTGTCCAATATAATATCAAATTTGGCAAAAAATATAGAATTTTTCAAAAGTAAGACTGAATGTAGCAAAACAAAAGGAATTTTACAAAAATACAAGTAATTTTGGAAAAAACTGCAATGCCATCAAGAATTACAACTAAAATGTCAAAAAT
Organism: Locusta migratoria; assembly: GCA_026315105.1. Lineage (NCBI taxonomy): Eukaryota > Metazoa > Arthropoda > Insecta > Orthoptera > Acrididae > Locusta > Locusta migratoria. Next base: position 109,575,225 of record CM048745.1, read on the forward strand.
AACACCCCATTGATTTTAAGTAAAATTGATTCTAGCGAAAAATAACACCTCCTATGTCATAAAATAAATAGTATTTTTGTTGTCCCTTGTTATTATAGTCGACTTGTATTCGTGAGCAAGATAGTTCAAATCTCCATATGGCGATCCAGATTTAGCTTTTACGTGGTTCCGTTACATCCCCGGAAGTGTTCATGTCAAGGAAAATTGTTGACTCCCTTTCACTCCCTCCCCAGTGCGGTCTGTAATGTTAACCTTAATTCACAATGCTTGAAGTACTTATCTCCATTCTTTTAAATACTAGTCTTCCTTTCTTTGACACGTCAACGTGATATTAAGCCCTGTTCTTCCTTCTTTGGGCCACTGTAGGTTACGGTAGTAACACTAAAAGTGGGCCTCTTCTATCGGCTTCTGACAGCTCGAAATTTAAATAGAAATAACGGCTTAACCATTCAACTGACACGAAAAATGAATAAACAGATTTGTAGAGGAGATAATTCTGTATAACTCTGCTCTGTTATGGTTTTTTCATATCTCGCATTGTTTCAGAGATATTTGCAGAAATAACGGTGATTTTACTATGTATCTCAGTTGTCTGTCCGTAACGTGTTCCCACTTTTTAGGTCAAACCGTACAACTGATCGGTACCAAATTATACGGACATAATTATTAGCCGCCAGAGACCAGAACTTCCTCTTTTCAAATTTTCGAAAAAAAAACGTTAGTAACAATTAAAACAGCCATTTGTAATGTACAATAATAGTAATTGCAAACAAACCGTTCTTCTGACACGAGAATTGAATAACTGACTTTTTAGAGGAGAAAATTCTCTACAACTTTGCCCTCTTATGTTTTTTCGTAACTCGCACCGATACAGAGATATTTGCGAAAATAACGGCGATTTGATACGGTCTCTTGATTTTACGTAAACCAGACGTTAGGAGATGTCACGTGACATTCCTCGCCTAGAATTCTCTCTGGCATTCGTCATCTTGCTTCCTGTATCTTATGATTTTCTTATTGTAACATACAAGTTGCCATTTCAAAGCAGTGGCACACTGAAGAATTAACAAAATCAGGTACGATGAATTATGAACTTGTGTTTAAAACTGTTATTTCAGCTGTTAGCAACTGCCAGCAATAGTACGAGAGTTAATGAAGAAAAGCGAAGTTGTTCGCCGTGATGTAGTGGGTAGCGCATTACCTTGTAATGCATGTGGTCGATAGTTGGAAACCCACCTCTACCATTTTTTCTTCGCCTTGGCTTCTAAAAGGGTATCCGGCACTCTTATTAATGAAACAGAGCTATATTCTGCAATGTTTCGAATTGTACAGATGTAGGAATGCTCCCTCTAACACGTGCGTTTGTTGTATTTCGTGAATATGCCGTGAAATACATAACAACGAACGGTCTTCTGAAGCATTTGCACAACAACGGGAGGATACCGTGATAATGAATATTCTAAACAACGTGCAGATACTGGTAGTTTCATATATAAATCGAATCCTAGATTTCTGTGGCAAGTGTTGTTCCTTAATGAAACGGAAGGGAAGTGTTTACATTGCACGTAAACTGGGAGGATGCTGTAATAATGAATATTCCGAAAAAAGTACTGAAACTGGTAGTTTCATATATAAAGGAAGTCCTAAACTTCTGTGGCAAATGTCGTTCGTTAATGAAACTGAAGGGAAGTGTATACATTGCAACAAATTAACTTGCCACAGCGGATTAGCCGTGCGCGCTGGGGCGCCGTGAAGCGGTGCGCGCGGGCCTTCGCCGTCGGGGGTTCGAGTCCCCCCTCCCCTTCGGGTATCCTCGGGTATGGGTGTGTGCCTTGTCGTTAAGTTACTTTACATTAGTTTAAGTAGTTTGTAAGCTACGGAATAATAACCACTTAGTTGAGTCCGATAGATTTACAAACAACATACAACAGAAATTAACTTGTTTATTTTTTATGCCAGCAATTATTCACTGTTTATGGAATATATTGGAAGTCTTTAATTAGAATCATTGCGTCAACTAAAATGTTTGTCTTTGACATGATTGCTACAGACGCTTTGAACGAAGATTGTATTACTTTTCCTGTAGTTCAGATATGACTATGTTCATGTCACGTTGTTCTGCGCGAAAATAAAGATCAAATGTTTTGTTTCAGACTGTGATTAAGTTTTGTTTTACAGCTAAAATAACAAATGGAATAAGTGTGGTAACACTGAATTCCACATAAATCTAGTAGTTAAGCTATATACAAAATTACTACTACCATTGCGCCATTTACAACAGTCATTGTAACAGTACCATGTACATGTGATAAAGAAGTCTATGTTTACAATTAGTTGGTATGTATTTCATGGCATGTTCTCGACACAGCAAAAATGCACTTTTCAGATCAATCGCTATATCTTTCAACAACTTGTAAACTTGCAGTATGCAGCTGTTATCTTTCGTATTTTATTTATTTAGTTAGGGAGATCGATGTTATGCGGTCGTTTGTTCGTGTTCCTTCTGGGTTGTTCGTTGAGAAGTTTTCTGTGTATGTTTTCTATTTTTCCTCTCTCTATTTTCTTTGTTTCTTCGGTTGATCGGTACTTTATGGACGTTGGTTTATTTTGCTTAATTTTGATCATTTCTTCGTTGACTCAGTTTTTTTCGTTACAGAAGGCGTCGAGCACGGTGAGCAGCCACGCCTGCAACGCTCTGACAAAGAGTGCTGCGCCACCGCGCCCTATCAAGTTTCAGAAGCACCGTCTTGCATGTTCGTACATCACAAGCTAATTCGTACAAAAATGTTCAAATGTTTGTAATCTTATGGGTCTTAACTACGGGGTCATCAGTCTCTAAACTTGGAAACTACTTATGAACTAACTAAGACTAAAGACGGCACAAATCCCGGCCGCTTCGGCCGTGCAGTCCGTGACTGGCACGCCGCAGACCATTCGGCCACCGCGACTGGCAGCTAATTCGTCTTCCATTATTCTTACGAGGAACAGCTGCGAGAATAATCGGTGTTTCTCGTACCATCAGTGGCAGGTGTTAACTGCTGACATAACATTTTAAGACATTAGATTATAATGCATTGCCCTAAGAACGAACTGCTTTTGATTATTTTCAGTGCGCCATTGCCTTGAAAAAACAAAACAAAATAAAAAACATCAAAAGCAGAAAGCAAGATGGTGCATGCAGAAGAGTTTCTGGCGACGGATGTCTCGTTATTAATTTCCGAGCGCCAAATCTACAATGTGTTCCATCCAGGCTATAGTCCTTCGTCCGAACGCCAAAACGCCAAACGTAATGAAAATGTGGAAGAAAATGTTCAAATGTTTGTAAATCTATCGGACCAAACTGCGTGGTCATCAGTCCGTAGCTTACAAACTACTTAAACCTTGGTAAACTAACCTAAGGACAACACACACACCCATGCCCCAGGAAGGACTCGAACCTCCACGGCGAGCAACCACGCGCTCCGCAGCGAGACGCTTTAGACCGCTCGGCGATAATGTGGAAGAGATATTAAAATAATAATTCAAAGAGATAAAACTCCATAAAATAATATTATTGTCAGAACTAAGCTAAAATTTTAAATAATTTTGGCTGTTTGTTAAAATAGGGTCAGAAAATATATTACGTGTTGGATGAATAGTTATTATCACAATAGTAATCGTATCGCCCATAATTTTCTATTATTTACAATATCATTATTTTTGTCCGATATGTTTGCAAAAAGTCATAAAACTACAAGCAAATCTAGAGTGGGCCGAAAAACACGGCAGTGTGATTTTTTTTCCTTCCTTGCAGATAGGTTCGAAACATTAACGTCAAGCAGTATGTCTCGTCCTTGTCATCCTGAATGCGTCGCCGTCTCATCCCCTGACGCTGCTGCAACCCTGACGACTCCGCCGCCTGCCGTGTGGTCCACATTGCAACAGCATGGGACGCACTAACCGCCACAGCATCTCCTTACAAATCTTGGTCATTGTACAGTACCCTAGAACTAACGAGCGTTTTGGGGGAGGTAGGGGGCAGATGGAGCTGAAGAACAATGTAGCTATGTTTCAACTACATTATCATCACGGAAGTGCCTTTCGCACTTCTCATTGTTCATGGATTGAGATTAAAAAATATATATTCGTTTATTACACTTCCGGACATTAAATTTGCTACACCACGAAGATGACGTGCTACAGACGCGAAATTTAACAGACAGGAAGAAGATACTGTGATATGCAAGTGATTAGCTTTTCAGAGGTTGGCGACACCTACAACGTTGTGACATAAGGAAAGTTTCCAACCGATTTCTCATACATAAACAGCAGTTGAGCGGCGTTGCGTGGTGAAACGTTGTTGTGATGCCTCGTGTAAGGAGGAGAAATGCGTACCATCAAGTTTACGACTTTGATAAAGGCCGGATTGTAGCCTATCGCGATTGCAGTTTATCGTATCGCGACATTGCTGTTCGCGTTTGTCGCGAACCACATTTTCATTACGTTTGGCGTTTTGGCGTTCGGACGAAGGACTATAGCCTGGATGGAACACATTGTAGATTTGGCGCTCGGAAATTAATAACGAGACATCCGTCGCCAGAAACTCTTCTGCATGCACCCTCTTGCTTTCTGCTTTTGATGTTTTTTATTTTGTTTTGTTTTTTCAAGGCAATGGCGCACTGAAAATAATCAAAAGCAGTTCGTTCTTAGGGCAATGCATTATAATCTAATGTCTTAAAATGTTATGTCAGCAGTTAACACCTGCCACTGATGGTACGAGAAATACCGATTATTCTCGCAGCTGTTCCTCGTAAGAATAATGGAAGACGAATTAGCTGCCAGTCGCGGTGGCCGAATGGTCTGCGGCGTGCCAGTCACGGACTGCACGGCCGAAGCGGCCGGGATTTGTGCCGTCTTTAGTCTTAGTTAGTTCATAAGTAGTTTCCAAGTTTAGAGACTGATGACCCCGTAGTTAAGACCCATAAGATTACAAACATTTGATCATTTTTGTACGAATTAGCTTGTGATGTACGAACATGCAAGACAGTGCAAGTTAGCGCAATATGGAGTCGGTCGGTTCAACTTCGCCGGAGTATCGTGTCGCAATGGCACAGTGCGTGGTTTTCACTGTACAACAATAAATTGCGAAGTGTCAAACCGATCCCGACCGCTTGGAGGACCTCCTCACGCCCCTCTCGGCGAGAGGAGGTCATCCTGGCCCGATTGCGGATCGGTCACTGCCGTTTCAGCCACCGTCATTTTCTCTCCGCCGACCCTGCACCGCTGTGCTCCTGCGGTGAACAGCTGACAGTGCGACATGTTTTACTGACTTGTGTTAATTTTAATCATCTCCGTGTAGCCCTTCACTTTCCGTCTACTCTGGAGGAAATTTTAGCTGATGACACACGAGCAGCTGCTCGAGTTTTGCGTTTTATCAACTTGGCCAACTTATCCAAGGATATTTAACCCTTTTAATTGTCTTTTATCTTTCGTTTTTAGCCTCTTGTTGATTTTCTGACAGTCACCTTTTTTCTTTGAGATCATAGCGAATCTATGTTCTTGGCTGGGCGCTAATGACCATAGAAGTTGTGCGCCCTAAAACCGTAGTGTTTTACTAGGATTGGTCATCTTTGAAGGAGGTATTTCGCTGCCATCTTCCCACGTTTGAACTGACTTACCTCCGAGTTGTACGGGGATCTACAGTGTAACGTGAATTCCGAACCACAGTGCAACTTTGCAATTTTTAACGGAACATAGTAAAAGGAAAAACCTGAGGTCGTTCTTTTGAATTTAGGGTTCTGATGAACAAGGTAGCTGCTCTGAAGAGTCAAAGAAACTGGTACAACTGCCTAGTAACGTGTATGGCCCCTGCGAGCATGCAGAGGAGCCACAACACGACGTCTCATCAAATCATAATCTCATCAACTAATGTCTATAGTAGCCCTGGAGGGAATTGAGCTGTCCATAAATCCATAAGAGCACGACGAGGTGGAGATCTCTTCTCAACAGCACGTTGAATGGCATCTCAGACATGCTCAATAATATTTATGTGTCGAGAATTTCGTGGCAACTGGAGGCGTTTAAACTCATAAGAGTGTTCCTCTTGCCACTCTGTAGCAATTCTTGGCGTCTGAGGTGTCTCACTGTGCTGCTGAAGTTGCACACGTTCGTAGTGATACACAATGGACATGAATTGATGGAGGTGATCTTCAGGATTCGTACATACCGATCAGAGAAGACACAGTTCGTAGTAATCGATGGTAAGGAATCGACTAAAACAGATGTGATATCGGGGGTTCCACAAGATAGTGTTATTGGTCTTCTGCTGTTCCTTATTTACATAAACGATTTAGGGGAAAATATAAGTAGCTCTCTTAGGTTGTCTGCAGATGACACCGTCATTTACCATCTAGTTAAGTCACCTGAAGATCAAACCCAAATGCAGAACTGTCTAAATAAGATATCAGTATGGTGTAAAAATTGGCAATTGACTCTAAATAATGAGAAGTGTGAAGTCATCCACATGAATACGAAAAGAATCTTTAAACTTTATTTACAAGATAACTCAATCAAATGTGAAGGCCGTAAACTACACAAAATACCTAGGAATTACTATTATTTCACACTTAAACTGGAAAGAACACGTAGATTATGTAGTAGGAAAGGCGAACAATAGACTGCGTTTTATTGACAGAACCTTTAAAAGATGCAACAGAACTACTAAAGAAACGGAGTACACTACGCTTATTCGTCATTTTTTGGAGTATTGCTGCCGTGTGTGGAGACCTTATCAGGTGGGTTTGACGGAGGACATCGAAAGAGTCGAAAGAGGGACAGCTCGTTTCGTATTGTCACTATACACGGGAGACAGCGTTACAGAAATGGTACAGGATGTGGGATGGGAATCATTACAACAACGGCGCTTATCGCTGCGGCGTGGGCTACTTACGAAACTCCAATTGCCAACATTCTCCTCCGAATGCGGAAATCTGTTGTTGACTCCCAATTCCATAGGTAGAAATGATTATCAGAATAAAATATGAGAAATTAGAGCTCGAACGGAGAGATTCAGGTGTTCTTTCTCCCCGCACGCTTTTTGAGAATGGAATGGAAGATAAATAGTTTAACAGTGGTTCGATGATGCCTCTGCCAGGCACTTACATGTGATTTGCAGAGTATTCCATGTAGATGTAGATCGGTCAGTGTGTATATAGATCCCATATCACTCCAAATACACACGCCGCTCCACACAGTTACAGATCCTCCACCAGCTTGAAGTCGCTGGTAAACGTACAGGGTTTAGGGCTTCAAGAGTTTGTCTCCTATCCATACACATTCATCTGCTCGATACAGCTGGAAATTCACAGTAACATTTCCTACATTTGGTTTTTATTCTAATCTTCCATTAGGCCATATACAGCCACCTGTGTCTATGTTCACCTTCTCCTTCAAGCTTTCTCTGTTCATTCCCTTCTGCCTCTGTATTTGTACGTCTCCTCGTCCCCTTCTCTATTTCCTCCTTTCTATCCACGGTGAGAGGTCAACCGTGTGGACATTTATTGCAAGTTACCCTCAGACATGCACCGTACAGCGCTTGCGGACGGTAAAATATTCTCCATGGAAGCATACATACATATACCATGTTTCATGGTCATCTGCGTAATAAACCGTGAAATTAAGGGCTCAGTCAAGTGACTTCAAAATCAATTATAAGGTACGCTCATCAATGGGTCATACGAAGGGTTGCGAAGAATAAAAATATTCTATATGAAAAAAATACAGACACGTGTCAAATTAGGTGTTCGGGCGGAATATGTCGCTCCTAGCGTCAGTAATGATAGAGTGTGCATTCATTTTTTTTATTTTTATTTATTTTTTTCATATTGTTCGAATTGTCCTATTTTTCCTTGTAAATGCCGCGAAAAAATGTTTTGATAATTTTTCTAGGACTCTAATGAACTGAATTCAATCAAATCACATTTAAAACGCACTTTCAGTTTTTCTCAAATTTTCCAATTTCCCGATATATTTCACACAAATCTTGTCCTGTATACACCAACAAAAGAAAAGTTCAGCCAGATCGGTCGAGCCATTCTCAAGTGATGTTACACACATGTGGCAACTGATTCTCATTTATATTTTGATTATGTGCGGCCGGGTCAATAGAATGTGGACACTTGTTCTGTGTATTGAGGTAACAGGTCTAAATTTTGTGGCAGTAGATTTGATTGAACTGGATTCCCGACATCGGCCCAGTTGCTGTTTTAAAAGCTTGAAAAATTAGATAAGCTCAAGATCAGTTGTAAATCTTTAGACTCTATTCTGATGTTAAGTGGACGAGTATCCTGAAACATCAGCCTATGTTTTGTGATTTATATTTTCGTAATTCCACGTTTAATGTAAAGATTTTCCTGACTATCAATTGTCGTGGAATGTCGCAACCTCACTGACTCTCTTGTAAGGCTGAATATCTATTGACATGCTAAAAGATCCGGTGATAGCAGCACAGGTATGTCGAAAGCGATCATAAATAGATTTAGAAGCGAGCTTCGGCTAACCCGTTGTTTCAGATTATTTTAACGAATTTTGTTTTTCCAATGAAGTGGCTATCACACCTCCGAGAAGGGACGTAACGTCCAAAATGGGGTTGGAAGACTATCTACATGTACGACAGATGAGAGCAGCCTGAAAGTATGAAAGTAAACGTGTGGCTTAGTGCAGAACAGCATTGTGGGAGGGGTCCTGGATGAAACCTTGCCTGATAGATAAATGAATAGAAATGTTTCAATATCGTAGTCACTACGTTCATCCGATGTAATTCCTGTTGTCCGTTTTTCGATATTTGATAGGGAGGGGATGGGATAAGAATGATAGGATAACGTAAAAGTGTTCTGAGTCTTACGGGACGAGCACGACATGATACAGAAGCCATGACGGAAGAAGTGACGGACAGCGAGGAAAAGGAGCCCATTTGGGAGACTGCTAACAGTAAATTTTATGAATTACCATCAAGTTGAAGCTCTTGTGATTTCTGTTTGCTTAACCAATATTTCGTTTTTACTACAAGGGTTATCCTTTCATATATCACAGTTCTTTTCTACCCAAACATGTTTCGCTATAGTTGAAGCATCATCAGTGGTTCTTTTATTGTTTTATAGTAAAGAATAGAAAATATTTTAAATTCTACATGAGTTCTATTTTATTTTTTCGGTTAATCTGACTTACTGCATACCCGGCGTCCCACTAAACTTTTTCACTGGAAGTATCTCAGGAACTGCAATATTGAAATAAGACTTTTACGTTTACGAACGTGCGGCATGGGTTTTTGAAAGTATTATGAGACACTCTAAAACCAAAACTAATTTCATTTTCAACACAACACCATATTATTTCTTACACAGGCAATAGCATGAAAAATTGAATAATGAAAGGCGTTGGTTGCGTCGCAATAACTCAACTACATCCAGAGAAAATGCTAAGTTGACTTTGGGATGAAGCGCGCAACTAGCGCGTCCCGAAACTGAATCGAAAAACATATTTGGGTATAAAATAAAAACAGTATTTTACTCAGGGAATACTTTTATAAGTAATCAATTTTTATGAGTTATCATTAGAAAAAAAAAAAAATAAAATTATTAAATTTTGGAATAAGAAAGATTTTGTTCAGCCTGTAGGCTTACACCCACAAAAGTTGTTTGGCGACGATTGTTGATGTGAATGAGGGTGGAGGGAGGCATCCCATTCCCACTGCGTTTCTTGATGACGTTTACGTAGCTCTAGCCGACCGTGGCTCAAATTGTGCAGCCATTGTTGGAGCTCCTGGTCCCCCCAATGTTGTGCAGGATCATCCACTGCACTCAGATTATGCGGCTTTGCGGAGTGGTTTCCCTAGCACTTTCATTCTCGGTCCGTTTTTCTTCGATGACATGACTTTGTGGGCCTGTTAGGTGTACTAGCTCTCTAGATGAAAGATGTGTTTCGAGAAACCTTCACTGACGACCATATTATTTCTAGACACTATCAAGATGTACGGCCTTCTAAATCCAATGCTTTTCGGTTGTGGGAATATTAGAAGGATCGTATCTATCAGGAATGAACCCTCACTCTCCTCGATTTGAAAGACAGCATACGGCGACATATCAGTCACATTACACAGGATATGCCGTGGGCGTCTACTGTGCCGTGTTCGAATGCCACAGATTGCTGATTCGGGAGACAATATCTATAACATGTTGTAACTTCTGATTTTACATTAATAACTGTGCCAGAACCACATTCATCATGTGTATGAGCGTTCCTTTCCTAGTCCTGCCCCCACGCCACATTCTGACTGGTAACCATGACATAGGTTCGCCTGGTGCCAGAAATATGGTTCGCCGCGGTGGAGTAGCCGAGCGGTCTAAAGCGTCTGGCTGCGGAGCGCGCGGTTGCTCGCCGTGGAGGTTCGAGTCCTCCCTGGGGCATGGGTGTGTGTGTTTGTCCGTAGGTTAGTTTACGTAGGTTTAAGTAGTTTGTAAACTACGGACTGATGACCACGCAGTTTGGTCCGATATATTTACAGACATTTGAACATTTTTTGAAATATGGTTCGGGGACTACTTGTGTGCCCGAGCCCTACTCTCAGTAATCGGTTGACAAAAGTTCGTGTTGTGAGGTATTGGCTCACAAACCCTCTTAAATTTTGTGTACGATCAGCCAATGTTGCCATTGGCGGACGTCTGTGCTACCTGGGCGGCCGTGCAGAACTTCGTGAACGGATGTGAGGATGTTCACTACACCACTGCAACCAGCATAGTCACACAACAGACTCAGTACTTTCAACTTGTGAGGCAGTTCTCCGAAAGGTTCATCCCGCCTCTCGGAACACAACAATGTGACCACTTTCAAAGTCGCTAAGTTGACTGCTGGAAGCACGAGAACATCTCCTTGGCAAGGTGTCTGTTTGCTTCCCAGAGATTTGTCGCCGTGGCTACTATGCCACTACGTTATTTGTTGTAGGACGACTCGAAAAGCATTGCTGCTACATCCACCATGCCGCAGGTTTGATCTGCAGTCATCGGATCTAAACGCATCTTGACTCTCCAGCTGCACCAAGTCTTTTTCTGGTTATGTGTTGTAATTTCATTGTATACTCGCTAACCTTGACGACTGAAGAGTGAAACGGCAGAGGCTTTCTGTATCGCCAGTTTTCGCAGTCTAGCACCGTGCTGTGTCGCGAAACCACTGGACTGGCCAACCTATTGTCGGACAATACCTATAAATGAAACTCTTTTTATTAAATTAACTAGACGACCCCGACGGAAGATGAGACGGCCCGTTGGGCCCTCCAGGCCTGTGTGGGACGGAGGGTAGATGACCCGTGCGAATACTTCGCACCGCTAGTGGTCAGTGTAATAAATTCTAAATAAGGAAATGTAAATATTTATCAAACCGTAGTGTTTCATTATAATTTTCAACAGTATATACAACATTATTTTTAAATACATTCTTCCACGCAATGTTAGCTATTTGTCCACCCTAAGGTTTTATTTCTACTCTTACATTTATTAATGTCTTGCCCCGGGATAAGGCAATATACAACTGTCTGTGACTAAAAACTATATCAGCGAAGTATATTCCGAATGGATCAAATGTTTGACCCTGCACTTTGTTGCTCGTAATAGACGGTAATATAATTGGAAATTATCGTCGTTTAAAAGAGAAGGTCCTTGTAATGTCAGATATATACGAGGTAAAAGTATTCGTATTTCAATATTCAGTCCGGTTGCATCTACTATATCTATGATATTGTAACGTTGGTCCGGAATTCGACGGTTGGTCGTAATTAGAGCACCACACTTTGCACTCGTTTATTGCGAACGCAAGCGTACACTCAGTACAGTCTGCCTCTTGCCTGGAGTGCTCCACTATTTACACACAGAAAGAATTTTCTGGGACTTACAAGCACATCAAACACAAGAAACATGTAGAACATTCTAGAAATAGTAATTACAAAGAAAAAATTCTATTCCCTCCCGTGGTAGGATTTGAACTGGGGACCGCAAACACAACGATCTGTGACGTTCACCACTGCACCACAAGTTCCTTCTGAAAACTCCCGGAAATATTGTTATATATTTCTCTATTAGCTTCGTCGCATACAGTCATTCCTTAGCTGCTTTGAAGTTGCTGAGGAGCGTTTCAATAGTATCTTTATTCAAAGTTAGCACCTGGAAAGGCAGAACGCTTATCTCTAGGCTGTTAAAAAATTCCGTAGGAAACTGCAGAAGTTCACTTTCTTCGTCCGTTATCAATGTATTCATCCCGGTATAAGATCTTGAACTTCCTGAAAGTAGATCTGAAACTACCTTCTCAATTTGATTACAATGTTCATGTTGTGGTGGAGTAATTGCAGTCGTTGAAAGATTCAGTCATAAGAGGATGAAGATAAATATTTGCCAAAAATTTCTCTGTATCAACCAATGTTAAGTGTTTAAAAGTCCAAATGAAAAAAAAAAAAAAAAAAAAGAAAACCTCGATCCGTTCTGAGGTTTTAGCCCAAAACGAAATGCGTACTGTAATTAGAACTGAAAATATTGTAAAACAAAATTAAATTATTTACATCAAGGATAGGATATCACATTTGAGTATAAATAAAGGTAGGCGAGATTTAATTGATTTCTGAGGTTTGATGACAAATTTGTGGACGAATACCTTTCGTTTAAATAGATCAGCCGGATAGAACGGCCTGGCCGACTAACTTTAGTTTTCATAATCTATATCTATAAATGTGCATATCTGTTCGGTGTACGTTTATCACGTCTGAACCACAAGACATAAAGAGCTAAAAATTTTGTACAGTTACTAATGTGTACGCGGGGAAGGCTTTAGGCAAGGTTTTATGGCGATAGGATAGCTATATATATATATATATATATATATATATATATATATATATATATATATATATATGAATGTCTGTTCAGTGTACACTTATCAAGTCCTCGATCCGTTCTGAGGTTTTAGCCCAAAACGAAATGCGTACTGTAATTAGAACTGAAAATATTGTAAAACAAAATTAAATTATTTACATCAAGGATAGGATATCACATTTGAGTATAAATAAAGGTAGGCGAGATTTAATTGATTTCTGAGGTTTGATGACAAATTTGTGGACGAATACCTTTCGTTTAAATAGATCAGCCGGATAGAACGGCCTGGCCGACTAACTTTAGTTTTCATAATCTATATCTATAAATGTGCATATCTGTTCGGTGTACGTTTATCACGTCTGAACCACAAGACATAAAGAGCTAAAAATTTGTACAGTAACTAATGTCTACCCAGGGAAGGCTTTAGGTACGGTTACTAATTAATACCTGAGGAAGGTTTTAGGCACGGTTTTATGACGATCTGATAGATATTTAGTAATTTGAAGAATATAAAGTGAAATGCGGAACAGTAATTACTCTTTGAAAATTATATTTACTCTTTGAAAATCGTTTTATTGGTTACATTGTTGCTTGAGGGTTCATAATGATAAAAGGGTGGAGTATATAAGGATGGGAAATTATCGGTGTATATAAAATTCTATGTGTGTGTGTGTGTGTTAATATTTCGCTCTGCGGCGAAAACTACAGAACGAAAACCAATGGTCTGTGTGTAATTGTTGTCCGAAGTCTCCCGTTGCACACTATAGCAGTTTCATGCCGATAGGTATAAGGGGGGTTGAAGATATGGTGGTTCAAATTAACCAAATTATAAAAAAATTCTGACTGAAGGCCAGCGATGAAATTTGCGACTCTATAGCAAGGAGCTTACATACAGCGAAACGTGATTACACAGACCATATCTTTGGCCTACGCGTGATACGATGTCTTCAGCTCCTTCTCTGTAAGGATAAGCATACGAATAAGGAAATATAAGAATACATAAATAAAGCAGTAAAGAAGAAATTTCTTTTAATACAGACATACAGCACTTATATAAATGAATACATACCTGCAAAATTATACAATGGTACAACATATAACTCAATAAATATGAGATCATAAGCATTTTATATGTCATTTGTGTTTTGATTACTATCTTTCTTTGTTTTGGATACTTATAATTTTGTACATTATGCGAGACCTTATTTCTTACTTATTCTCCGATAAATATAGCATGTTCTTAGAAAAAAATGAGATGGATAGAGAGAGAAAGGATAGGGGAAGTAGCAACTCAAAGCAGGAATAAGTAAGTAAATACCCGGGGAAAGCCGGGTTTTCAGATATATAAATAAGGTAAAATGACCCATTTTTCTGGATTCCGTCGTAATATGCGGCGTACCAATGTAACCGGTGCGTCCGCTCCGTACTGAGATGGTAGTTGTCTGTCAACCAGCCGGGCGATCGGCCTTGGGCAGAGCAGAGGTCGAACACCCAGCCTTCAAGTTCAGGAGGCCGGCGGCCAAACCGGTACGCCACCGGCTACTGTCCAGCGCAAGGCTGCGTGCCGCCCAACTCACGCGTGTCCTACCTGTTCCCACGTCACCTGCACGAGGTCAAGGCATTCCTCCGTAGCGATGTCTGGAGCACATGGGTGCTCCCACCGTCCGAAGGATTGAAGAAAAATTTAAAAAAAATAAAAAGGAGGTAAGTGGTGGTGTTGCGCAGGTTGCCGTATAAGGCGCCTGTGAATATATCGTGCGAGGGGAGCGACTGGCAGCTGAGGAAGCCGAGCAATGTAAATAACGCAGAGTGCATAGGGCGTTCCACTTTGCCATTATGGACTACTGGATGTGGTCCTTGGAAGCGACGTGAGAATCGCCGCATTAAAGAGGAGGAAAAAGGAATAGTCCGCCCGTCTGGTGTCGGGTGACTGCCCTCGTAAATAACAGACACGCCGCCAGGGTGGAGGGCAGTGCACCTGGTCAGGCAGGGCACCTGTTGGTCAGCCCTGTCGACTGACAGCCGAGACACGATCGCACGCCAACGTGTGACTTGCTCCATGATGGACTTGCGCATAATAGTTCTCGATCGGGAGCAGAGCCGCGAACTAGTTCGTTATTTTAGTTCGTCCGCTCCCAGTGACGGCTGAGCGGTGTGTGGTCTACGCATGCAGGTGGAGGGAGAAGTTCCCCCACCTAGCTGCTTCATGCGCTTGCTGCTTGAGCCGCTAACGATATCACGGAAACCAAAAGAAACAGTTTGTGGATAATTTCTCGCGTTTAAGTTTAGAGTTATCTCTATATCTTGGCATTATGGGATTTATTAGTCATATTGCAGAGTGCAGAATACTTCAAAGCAGAAATTTTGTAATCTAGCAGGCAGACGCTAACCTCGAAATGGCTCTCATCAGCAGAAGGAAAACACGTGATTTTTAATTCTGTTCGCGACCTATCGCGCATATTATAGTTCGCGACCTATCGCGCATATTTTAGTTCGCGACACATCGCGTACATTTTAGTTCACGACATATCGTGCATATTTTAGTTCGCAACCATCGCGGATATTTTAGTTCGCGACCGATCGCGCATATTTTAGTTCGCGACCGATCGCGCATATTTTAGTTCGCGACCTATCACGCATGCTTTCGTTCGCGACCTATCACGCATATTTTAGTTCGCGACCGGTAACTCCCCTTTTAGTTCGCTCGGTCGTGAAATAGCTCGATCTTTTTTAGTTCGTCCGTTCGTTTTGGCTTTTGATACCGCTACGGAAACTGGCAGAAGGGAATCACGCGATTCTGCGCGCTCTCGCGTCCTCTCGCTGTTACCCGTTAGTCTTCGGAAAAGGAGCGGACGAGCTAAGAGGCGAGGGATCTGCGAACTAGTTCGCGTAATTGGCCTGTGGGAGCGTTCTTCCGAACTAGTTCGTTCGCGAACTACACAAGACTACTACATGATCTTTTGATAGCAGAAACCAGTAGGTACTGATTATGAAGTAAACCAGCGGTCATTCCGAAACAACCTGATTTATTACAAATCGGTTTCCTCTACGCGATAGCTGGCTACGTTTCTGGAGCTAAAATAACAAATAGAAGCACAATTCAAATCAAAACAGCCAGAGCTGCATGAAGTACTTTCGTTATTATTGACCACTACTATCGGGCTGGTATGAGCCCAGTCTCCTCATACCAAGTCAGTGTCATCTTTAACATACAATAGTCCGTAGTCCAGTGAACAGCGTGGTGGGTCGCATTGCAGGTGGCCCAGCTTCGATTCCCAGTGCGGTCGGGGTTTTCTACACTCAGGGATTCAGTGTTGTGTTGTCCTCATCATCGACGCGGAAGTCGCCCAAGTGTCGTCACCTCAGGATTTGCACCGGACAGGCTGAACACAGTCAAAAATGCCACAAGGAATCATCTATATATAAAATATATTTCTTTCAATTTTACACCAAAAAAAGTAATATTGAAAGAAAAACATTTTTTTTTTGTGTGTGAGTGTCCCAGCCTCGTCGCCGCTTCTGTGTCTCGTTTTCGTCGTAGGTGTCGGTGGCCGAGCAGAAAGAGACCGACACAGAAATAAAGGATGCACGCTTGTGCAGATACGAAGGTGAGCAGCCAGTGGGACAGCAGAAACTAGAAACACTAAAGTAAATTAGAATGAGATATATATTTCATAGAAACTTAGAAATACTTAACTTTTACATAGCTCAGTACTGCAGAATGGCCGGCCGCGGTGGCCGAGGGGACTAAGGCGCTCCAGTCACGGTCTGCACGGCCACTACGGTCGGGGGTTCGAATCCCCCCTCGGGCACGGACATTTGTGCCGTCCTAGTTCGTAAGTAGTTCATAAGTAGTTTGTAAGTTTAGGGACTGATGACCCTGTAGTTAAGTCCCATAGACTATACAAACATTTTTACTGCAGAATGCTGATACATAGTTGACTGAGAGGCTTGCCTAGTGCCTGTCCAATAGCCAAGTCTTTACTGGTGCCTATCTGATTCCGAAGTGTTAACTGGTTCCTATCTCAGTCCCAAGTGAACGATGTCGTTCAGTGGTGGCCACGAGCGGAATTGTAGCATTATTATTATTTTTATGAGAAGTTTTTAAGCTCTTTATTTATTTTATTATCCCATATCTGATGATAATAATTTTGTAGATTTTTCGACTGCATCCATAAACGAAAGAGTGCAGTCTATGCCACCTGTTGGACTGTGACGTAAACATTACGACACTAGGGCATAACTGTCCACATGCTAGGCGCTATTGGTCAACGTTTTTGGCGCGTTCACGCGTGCGCTAGTTCCTTTCTTTGCATGTTTTAAATAGGAATTCGTCGGACACAGCCCAGTTGTGTGTCCATCGCACCTGAAGATGTCAGCCAGGTGTGGTGACGAAATATTGTGCAGTTTTGACAATAACATCCGACGTCTCGCCCGAGAACCATAGTTAGAAGAAATCCTTCAGGATAGCCTGAAGCAACACAAAAAACAACGTTTTTGAAACTTTGGCAGTTTTGAAACATTTAACATAAAAGTAACAATGTTGATACAGCAGATGCTGTTACTGAAAACCCAAAATGCTGTAATTTCATAAATCAATATATAATTGACCTTAAAAGAGCAGTATTTTCTGCGTACCCTCTCTGTGTCCATTCTCCGTTCCTTCTCCACCTCCTCTTCTACCCATCCCCTGTCTTTGTCTATCTTCTTTTATCGTACTCGATCGCTTTCCTCTCTTTCCGTCTCCTCGTCTTCCTCTCTCTGTCCATTTTCACTACCGTAGTCTTACTTATTCTAAATACTAAGAATTAAGAACCTACTTCAAATGCCGAAAAAGTACTCTTACAGTAAACTAAGAGAAATTTCGGCGCCGGATTTCGTTTTTACGCAGGGAATATTGACTATTATAAATAATTTATCCAGTCTAGTGCAGCATCCTTTTCCATTTCTTTCATAATTTTTATCACTTTGTTCGGAGTTTGAGGCTAAGTTAGGTTCGAACGAATTTCCATTATACCGCCCTCTCGCTTGGTAAGATACAGGAAGGCGGCAATAATGCGAAATCTCAAAAGCGTATTTTTCGTTCATTATCTTAAATGCTCAGTTTCCTAAGCATACCAACTTTTACAGATAACTCAAAGATGTCAGCGTACTTAAATGAAGAAATGTCCTTATAATTCAAAGTATCTTATTAATCTAATGTAAATTTTTCTGAACAATTCAGCTCTAATTAATTATAATTGACTCATGTAGAGGGAAAAAAAAGCAAAGAGAACACCTTGAGAGACTTTTCTTTTACCGCTTTTTATATTGGCCAACCGGTTGCATAATTTTTAAGTGCTTGACCTAGGTTTCGTTGCCACTAGGGACAACTTCATCAGAAGAATGAAAACAGTTACATGCAACACATGACGTCAAAAATATTACGAGCAGGATTACTCAAGTCGATGGCAATAAGAACAAGCATTTTTGCCCTACAAATAAAACCAGTATGTTCTGCCCTTCACACCATACTGGTTTTATTTGTATGGCAAACATGCTAGTTTTTATTGCAATCCACTTGAGCAATGCTGCTCGTAATATTTTTGACGTCATGTGTTTCATGTAACCGTTTTTATTCTTCTGGTGTAGTTGTCTCTAGTGGCAGCGAAACCTGGGCAAAGCACATAAAAATTACGCAACCGGTTGGCTGATATAAAAATATGTTAAAAATTGGATTACGGTCGCTGTTAATCAGCCATGTTCAAAGTTGGACCTTGAAAGACTATAAATTCATATAGAGAGGATATGTAAATTCATAAGTTCTACAGAAAAACATTTAAACTATGCACGCTCGCGTGTGCAAGATCAAGATCAACATAGCTGTGAAACATATTCTACCGATAAAATATGCCTACGGCTCTGCTTGTCGGTAGAAACCGAAGGTAATGGATTAATGTGTCTCGAGAAGACGTTGAAGATGTCCCGCAGACATAGCGCGAATCATACCGTGAAATGAGTTTGAAACAGTGGCCTTTGACTCTGCAACAGGTGTGTGCAAAATGGGTCATGGAAGACTATCGAAAAGATGAGGTGGGTTAGGTTGCACCACATAGACCAGCCCCCAAGAAGATCAAAATTTAATCCGATTAACATCGTGTGACTGATATGTGTCCACGTTGCCGCTGGCGAAGCAGTCTAATAGTATAGAACATCGTACATTATCAGAGGTCACACGTCATTTTAGTTTTGTAGCAAGACAATTCACGACCACATGTTGCTGCACGAACACTTGCCTTCTTGGCGGCTCAGGATGTCCGCCTTTTGCTTTGGCCCGCCATATAACAGACTTGTCGCAAAGTGTGCGATAGGGTGAAACAACTAGCGCTGTGCTGTGACACAATGCCATCATCACAGATTTCAGTTGCAACCATGTGAATGCACATTTGTCTCCGTGCGTTATGCCAAATGGTCAGGTAGAGCGAGAATGGTGTCCTATAGTAGAGTCATTCATTTTTTCTTTGTACTGAACACTTACTTTTTGACGTTTACAGCTCGATTCACACACACACACTACAATGCGAATTAAATGCAATAAATCTGTCAAAATACGTGTTATACAGTAACTAGCAGTAAACCCGGCGTTGCCTGGCTGTTTATTTATCCTACACTCTCGTAGTACACATACCCCCCCCCTCCCCAAATCTCTCTGCATCCAACTCTTCCTCTTCGTTTTCACCTTTCCCTATCACGGCAAACTTTTCTGCAAGGTACCCTTTGTCCTGTACCATACCAACATTTGTGTATTCAGTGATCTTCCTCTTGGTTTAAAAGTCGTATGTGCAAAAATTCATAAAGACTGGAACAAAACTATGCATTTTGTAAAATTCCGTAAGTACCTCCACCATGCACCGAACGAAATTTTATACAGAGTGTGACATTCCTCCTGTTTTCAAGGTAGAGTGTGCAAAATGTTATCAGTATCGGAACAAAACTATAGATTTCTATGGAATAGAAACGCAGTGTCACATTGAAAAACGCACTTTGTTGTTCTCAAATATTCCAGTTTTATTGCGTACAACCCTTGTTCTGAGAATAACGAAAAAAAAAAAAAAAAAAAAAAAAAAAAGATCTGTGGATCGGTCGAGCCGTTATTGCGCGACCAAGGTATTTAGGGATCCATTTTCAGGTTGCAAAGTACCCTCCCCCATGCACCGTATGAAACTTAAGGTAGACGGTGACCTTACTCTTATTTTGAAGGTCAAGCGTGCGAAATTTCGTGAAGATCGGAAATAAAACTGTAGATTTCGTGAGTCTGTAGGAATAGTATGCTCCGCCATGCACCTATCACGAAATACTTTCTTAGCTGACGTTTTCTACCTATAAACTACATTCCTGCCAAATTTCAACTTCAAAGGTGAAGTATTTTACAAGATTTCGTGTTTAGTCAGTCAGTGAGTGAGTGAGTGTCCTGTCGCTTTTATATAGATTAAGAAAACAGACTGCTTAATTTTGGATACAAGGGAGACTTGCAGACAAAAATAAATAGTAACACGAAAATCTGTAATGCTAACTTTATTTGATACAAGGTTATGCCTGATGCGACAGTTTTAGGGCATCTACAGCCAAACTTTTGTGAGCGGACGACTTCTTTTCATCATTTTCTTTGGGGGGTGGGGGGAGTGTCAGTTACAAAACGTCCGAAATTACTTGTAAACTTTGTCGCAGGTGCATAACTACTTTCATTTTCAATAATTGACGCATAAATCTGGGTATTCTCACGCGGTGGCCTCTCATTATTTATGACGTCATATCTCCTGAGCTGTATGTCGTGTTCTTTTGTTTTTGGGTCAGGAATCTTCGTGGACGTACGGTGAACAGTTCACCAAATTTTCATTGCAATCGAATGAATGGTTTGAGAATACATAGAGGACATACAGACAAACATTCATTTTTATATAGATGGGTGTTGTAGAGAGGAATATTTCGCAATAAACTCAACTCCGGAAATGCGCCGATTGGAAGGAAAACGGCTTTGAAAGATGGAAGGCAATACACATTGGCAAAGAGCAGTGTCTTGTGTCACGTATTGCCTAATATCAGGTCACGTGACCTGTGTTCACAGAACATTCCAGTGAATTGATGCGTACGTAGATCAGTTGCCACTGAAGGATCGAGAAACACTGCATCATAGAATGAAGAGTGGCCGTGATTTTTAGTACACCGACATGTCTGTCGTGTTCGGTGAAAACGTACGAAATGTTCGATCAGCGCAACGCCCATATCGCGAATGAATTCCGAGTCGCCGCCGTACATCACAAGCTTCTTTTTTTCCGATGGGGACAACTGCTCCGGGAAACCGGAACCATCAAGGCTATACGGCCAATTGTCCTCCAGCTGGTCGACCAGAACCCGTCGACGAGTCGTCGAACATCTTCGTCTATACTACGCAAGCAGCCTCACGGTGGGTAATCTCTAACCCACTCTCGCTCTTCTAGACGTAGGAAAAAACGAGTTTAGGTAAGCCTCCGTGTAGGCTCTAATCTCTCTTATTTCATCATCGTATTTTCGTGAGACAGTGGTTGACTTTTGTAGAGAATTGCGCTCTCGGGCATTTGATAGTAGCCTGTCTTGCAGCGTCTGGAAGAAGCCGAATATCCATGAAACTTCCGCGCTCGCTAAATGTAGCTGGAACTAAGCGTGCTGTTCTCCTTAGGATCTCCATCCAATCTCGTATTCAATCCAATCTGGTAAACATCCCACACTGAAGAGCAATATTCAAATACTGCTCCAACGCGTGTTTGGGAGCTACTTCCTTTGTTGTTTTACTTTCTAAGGATTCTTCCAAGGAATCTTTCTTACATCTGCCTTTCCTGCGATTAATTTTACGTGATAGTTCTACTTTAAATCTTCCCTCGTCAACACTTCCGATAGAGTTTATGGAAGTGTGGGCCGCGGTGGAGTAGCCGAGTGGTCTAAGGCGCCTCGCTGCGCAGCGCGCGGTTGCTCGACGTCTGAGCTTCGAGTCCTCCCTGGCGCATGGGTGTTAGTGTTGTCCTTAGGTTAGTTTACCTTAAGATTACCTGCCCTAGTCGGGTTTGGAGGCGATCTGATCGTTTTATAGTTTTCAAAATAACGTAGATATTGGGTTACAATGCACTTAGACCTTGGATGATACCTACGTAAATATAAACATTTCCAATACATTTGCAACCTAGACATTTTGTCAGCTTCATAACTTAGACATTGGCAATTCCAAATAGATAAACCTTTATTATAAGAACAATTTTCTTTATTATAAATGTATATGCTTAATCTATGTTGCCTTAAGCTAATTTTATTGATGGACACAAATTTTAGCAAGATTTACATACATTTTTTAAAGATTATCATCTTAGGAAGTGTTTGTCTCCCATCCAATACCACTCTGTTCTTTCTAGTAGTCTATCAAAACTGAAACTTGTATTGGTTTGCACCATCCATCTTATTACGCTCTTTAAGCGAATTGTAAACTTTAAAAACTGAACTCCTATATAAGGTATACCATATGTATTATTATTATTATAAAAAAATTAAAAATAATTGTAATGTCACCCATACATAGGATATGGGTTTCATCTTAGACTAAAATTATGTGACAATTTGTTTTATGCAATAACTGACATCTGTGAAACCAACTTACAATCCATATTCAGCTATGGTGCTGCCACCTTGCGCCAAAATGTAAACCAGAATCTTCAGAGCTGTCAGTATTTTGTAAGCTGTCATGTTTTTAATTTGTGTATTTTTGTATAGTGACTAAGTGCAATGTTGCACTTGTTATTTTATACCCAATTTTTTTAACAAGGTAGGATATGTGCCTCTTAATCTCAAATGTATGTTATTTTTTATGGTTTTACGTTATTTCTTGCATGTCTTTTATATTTTTGACAGATGACCAGCTTATAACATATATGAGACCAGATGATGGTGACACAGTGCACCGAAACCGGTCGTCATTTAATAAATCATTACTGTGCGATCTTGGATTTTTATTTAGAAAACTATAGTTTACCTTGTTTAAGTAGTTTATAAGCTACGGCCTGATGACCACTTAGTTTGATCCGATAGATTTGCAAACATTTTAACATTTGGAAGTGTGGATGATGAACAGCAATCTGTCGTAAATATATTTTTGCGTCACTGTGGCACCATTATCAGTGCTAAAAACAGAAGAGAACAGAATGTAACTGATTGTCTTTCTTCGCGTTGATAATGATCACGCAGTCACCGCAATCTGTATTTGCGATAGCAAGTAAATGTTTGCAACTGATTGCTGTTCATCATCAACATAACAGTCGCTAAGCGTGTGGAATCAACATGGAATGACGTAAGACTGCATTGTCACGCGGCATTAAGTCTCAGGTTTCCGTCCGCGTCAAGTGGTTAAAACTCCGCGAGCTTTCGGCCAAGCACTTATTGGCCATTGTCAAGTATTATGACTGCCGACTGGCTTCTAATAAGGGCTTATATACCCTAGCTGCCGTCTGTGACGTCACTGGTGCCCCGCGACTTCCCGATATATGGGCACGCGTTGAGTCGTGTCCGATCACCACCACCTAGAGAGAAGTCCGCAGCGCTCTCGTGTGACGACAGACAGAGTAGGTTGCGCGCGAATAGCTGACTGGCTCGCTGCTTCTGCATATTGGGCCGTGCCCCAGCGGCTACCCAGTCAGCTATGCGCGCGCAACTTACTCTGCTTGACGTCACACGAGAGCGCCGCGGCTTTCTCTCTAGGTGGTGCTGGTTCGATGCGCCCGCTTTAAGTCCGCCACGCTGAGGTGTTGTCAGTTGTTTTAATACAATCCAAGAGGCAATTAGTGCGAGTCTCAACGGAGTTTTCATCAAATTTAATGCGATGACGGTTTTCTACAGAATGCTCAGCTAACTCAGATTTCTCTGAATATCGTAAACGAGAAAGCCTGTCATGATCCTTCCTGCGTTGTTCTACATTTCGTACTTTTTGTCCGATATACTCGCTAGTTATTTTGTTGATTCTGAGACCTGCTGCGTCATTAACTGGTCTCAAGAACTGATTGATTTTCGCCGGAGTCCTAAAAATAGATTTGATCTTCTGTCTCTTTAGCAGGTGGCTTATTTTGCCTGACACAGAACCACAAACGGCATAAAAGCAAGTTTCTTGTTCTCTTTCTCGTCAGTGGTCTTATTGTTCTTCTGTCCCGAGATTTCATTACTTATTTCATGACCATTATTCCTGAAGATCTTGCGTAGGTGGTCCAACTCAGGGGCAAGGTATCGACGTACCAGTGGCTGTAATACAGTGCGCTTCTGTGCCGGGTGATGATGGCCAAGGGTGTACAAGTACAAACATGAGTCCTGTCGAACATATCTGTGATGCAATGAAAACGTCTGTTTTTAGATGTGACGATTCACCGACCAATCTGAGTGATATACGCCGAATCGCTGTTGAGGAGTCAGTCAATTAGGACTAACAGTCCCTTGATGATCTAGTGGACACTAGGCCACGATGAATACGGACATGCATCAGTGCAAAAGGATGTCTTACCGGGTATTATATGTTACAAAATGTTCAAGTGTTTGTAAAGATTATGGGACTTAACTGTGGGGTCATAAAGTCCCTAAACCTACAAACCACTTATGAACTACCTTATACTAGACAGCACAAACATCCATGCCCGAGGGAGGAATTCGAACCCCCGAAGGGGAACGACCTCGCGCATCGTAGCATAGCGCCTCAATGCGTTCGGGCGCTCCGCCGCGGCTCATACATTACAACCCGGAAAACAAATTCAGAATGTTTATATTATTGTCTTACACCTTGTCAAGTTCTGAGCAATATATAGAACTAAAATATTGTTTTTCTTTATTCCATTTTTATGTAAAGAATCATGAAGCCCTAGAATCGTGGTGATGCAAAACTCCGATTTGCTATTGATAACAGCAGACTACATATAACTAGATTTCATTTGGCATTAAATCAACGGAGAGAGTTGGAAAGTTGGCCCGAGTCGAGATTCGAACCCGGGTCCTTCTAGTTACTGGGTCAGTCTCACATACAGCTATGCCTTTCGGCCGCAGCGATCATCGCATCATCGCTGGCTTCCCCAAGACGCTTCCCGTCTGACTCAACTTTTCAACTTTCCCTCATTAATATTCACGAAATGTACGACATTAACTGCGAATGGATAAAGTTGAAAATGTGTACGCAGCCGGGACTCGCACCTGGTACTCCTGCTTTCTAGGCAGTTGCGCTGACATCTAGACCACTGGGGCCATAGCGGTCACCACTCCTGCACAGAGTAAGTCAAGTATGCCTCCCGCCAGATACAATTTCTCAACTTTACCCTGTCCATTAGAACTCAAACTCGTAGTTATTGTAAATTACCTCCCATAAGAGTAAGGGCATAAGAGTGCCTCCGCACTGAACAAAGGATCATTGCCGTCATTGGCATTTATATAACTTATAAAATTACCGCTGTAAATACGTTTTTTAACACAAACCTACATTTTTAAGGGAACCCTATTAGTGTTGTTAACACATCTGAACATATAAACAAATACGTAATCAGTGCCGTTTGTTGCATTGTAAAATGTTAATTACATTCGGAGATATTGTAACCTAAAGTTGACGCTTGAAACTTCCAACGTTCAGTTGCGTGTTGTAACAAACACGGGCCACGGTTGGCGAGCAGCATCTGCAGAGGCATGTTTACGATGACGACTGTGTTTACGAGTGTGGCTGTAGTGCACTGTTGTGGTTTGGTCTAGCTGTCGCAGTGTCCGCATGTAGCGCTTGCTGCTACTGTTACTCTGCATTCGGCTTTGCACTCAGAATAACTGTAGTACTCTGTTACCAGACGTCTGTGATTGTGTAGTGTTGTAGGAACTGTGACCATGGTGTATTCGAACTCTGAAAAGGCGGAGATGCCCCTCAGGAGCTAAGCATTAATTTGCTGAGTACGGCCTTGGCGAACCCGGGGTCCTGAGCCGTGGGCTGTTTCACGCCAACAGCCCGCTACACCATAAGCTCTGTGTGTGCTTCAACGACCATCGTTCGGCGCGACGGTGGAACGTTGTACGTTTCAGAGCCCGGGGATCTTGGCTTAATTGCCCGGGTGTCGAGGACAGTATAAACCTCTATAAAAAAAAAAAAAAAAAAAAAAAAACCTCAATCTCAAGGTGTGCTACGTGCCGACGAAATGCATGGCTGTTGAGGTTGAACAGTCGCTAGCAAGCAACCTCTGAGGAATCTGCCGCACGTCAGTTGTATAAGACTTACCCAGGCAAGCGGGGCTCTGCCTGGGTGGACGTCTTTTCCCTAGCTGCTCGTGGGACGAAAATGAAACGAGCTATAATAGTGTGGGCGATCGCAAAAACGCCGTCTCTTAGCGAAGTAAAACTGAGTTCAATGCGTCTACCTATGACCCTAAGACGTTTCCTACCCTGGCCACCCCGTGGTCGGAACGAAGGGCCCTTAATAGATCAGAGCCGAACACGCCACAATATCTTGTATGTGCGCGTTCCGTTGGTGAGTTATTCATGATTACTAAGCCTCAGTTCTTTCTAGAATATCTCGAGGACAAGTTTGGCGAAGTGGAGTCGTTCCCGAAAATTCGAAGTGGGGCTGTGCTAATACAGACGGCGTCCCAACCCAGTTGAAGGCATTACTTGCCTGCGTTAAGCTGGGTGATGTTCCGGTTAGTATCACGCCCCATAACTCGCTAAACATGGTCCAGGATTTAATCTACCATAGAGATCTCCTCTCTCAGTTGTGGGCCAACTTGTGTCGGGGGGTTCACGTCGTCCAGCGTGTGTACAGGGGACCTAAAGACCAGAGGGTTGCCACCGGTGCTTTTATCTTGGCCTTCGAAGGCAATACACTGCCTGAGAAGGTCAAGGTAATGATATACCGGTGTTATGTCCCTCCCCCTATGCGGTGTTTCAGGTGCTGGAGTTCGGGCACATGTCCTCCCGATGTACTGCCAGCCCTAACTGCAGGAAATGTGGGCGACCATCGCACCTTGACGCCCCATGCGTGAACTGTGGGCAACACCATACGCCATGCTCGCCATACTGTGGTATTTTTCATCGTGAGAGAAAAATCATGGAGATCAAGACCCTGGACCGTTTGAAGTATACTGAGGCGCGCAAAAAGTACGAGTGGCTCCACCCGGTACAGATGGTAACGTCCTTTGCTTCTGTTACGTCATCGCTACCTTCCATGGGGGTGACGGCTCTGCACGCGCTCTGTAACCCTGTGGCCCCTAAGGGCCAACAACCTTCCATTGCCCTCTCGATGGGTGGGGGCACCTCTTCATCTGTTGCTCCCAAGACACCACCTGTGGGAGCAATTACCCCCTCTCCATCGGGGACATCAGTCCCCGACTCCCAGCCGGAGAAGGAGCAGCGTGCTCCGGCTCCTTTCGCTCGGATGGGGTCCCTCGGAACACTCCCTTCCGAGGCTTCTCATGGTGCACGTGGGGTTCCCAGCTGATGGCTGAAGGTTCCACGACCTGCTGGTGGAAGGGCTTCTCGCTCTTCTTCCAACCCCAAGGCCGGTACAGAGAAGCCCTCCTAGGCGTCCAAACCGAAGGAAAACGAAGAAGAAAACTTTGGGGGCTAAAAAGCCACAGGCATCCGCATCCTCTACGTTGGAGGATGAGGTTGAGATCCTCGTGTCTCCTGAGGATCTCGCAATACCGGGTTCCCCAGAAAGTAATGCCATTGACAATGGCGATTCTGAAAAGTTAGCTGAATTACAGAAGTAGTTGTGCCGCTTCCCTGTATCCTCTTTGGCATTGCAGGAAACGTGGTTTCCTGCCCAACGGACCACAGCCCTTCGCGGCTATCGGGGATACTAGAAAAACCGGACGGCATACGACAGATCTTCAGGAGGGGTCTGTATCTACGTCCTCGCAACTGTCCTCAGTGCTGGCGTGCCTCTTCACACGACGCTAGAGGCAGTGGCTGTTCCCATCTGGGCGGGGCAAGAATTCACCTTTCCCTTTACCTTCCCTCGGATACAGCTGTCTCTATCACTGACGTCGCTGCAGTGATTGCGCAACTCCCCCCACCATTTCTCCTCTTGGGGGATTTTAATGCCCACAACCAATTGTGGGGCGGGACACAGATGACAGTTCGCGGTAGGGATGTGGAGACATTTCTGTCACAGCAGGACATCTGTCTCTTAAACAATGGGGCTCCCACACATTTCCAATCCTTGTGTCGCACCTGCACTTTCAACCCGCTGGCAGCCCACCTCGATGGTCTCTCCGTCGTGCTAATTGGCAGGTTTACACCCCCACTGCTACTTTTCCTGTGCCGGTGCCTGCCACCATGGACACGGCGGTTTGTCACGCCACTGCTGCCATCATTTCCGCCGCTGAGGCCTCCGTTCCCACCACCTCTGGCTCCCCTTGGCGCAAGTCCGTGCCCTGGTGGACGCCAGAGATCGCCATTCTGGATCGTCGGCGAGCGCTCCAGCGCCATCGGTGTCACCCGACCGTAGACAACTTGATAGCCTTTAAACGGCTTCAGACCCGAGCTCGACAGCTCATATAACAGAGTAAACAGGACAGCTGGGAGAAGTATATTGCCAGCATTGGCTCTCACGATTCGCCATCTAAGGTGTGGACCCAGTTTAGACGCCTCTTTGGATACCGTCCATTAGCAGCAATCCCCAGCTTACAGATCCAGGGTACAGTATGTACCGACGCCACTGCTATTGCTGAGCATATGTCGGAGTATTATGCTCGCAACTCTGCAACTGCAGCAAACAGTGCAGACTTTCGTGCGCTTATAGAGCGGGTTGAGCGGCGCCCACTGTCCTCCCATACTTACAACTCCCCGTTCAGTGAATGGGAATTCCAAACTGCCCTCTCAGCATGCCGCAATACCTCCCTGGGACCAGACAGGATCCGCAGCCAGTACATCTGGCACCTTCCAGCAGAGTTTAAACTCCAGCTTCTTGCCTTGTTCAACCGTCTGTGGACAGAGGGGGCTTTCCCATCACAATGGCGGGAAAGCATCACAATACCAGTGCTTAAACCTGGTGCTGATCCAGAGGTGGCTCCTAGAACGTATGGTGAGTCGGCGGCTTATGTGGATCCTAGAAGAGCGTGGACTCCTTGCTAAACAACAGGGGGGCTTCCGCCAGGGCCATTATACCATTGAAAACCTTGTGTCACTGGAGTCGGCTATTCGCACTGCCTTCGCTAAGCATAAGCATTTGATTGCTGTATTTTTTGACCTTCACAAGGTATACGATACCACCTGGCGCAGCCATATATTGACTACTCTGCATGATTGGGACTTACGTAGCGCCCTTCCTATTTTCATTCGCAATTTCCTCTCCCACCGCTCGTTTCAGGTGAGGATTGGTGCCTCATTTAGCTCCCCCCATATTTAAGAGAACGGTGTGCAACAGGGCTCCGTCCTCAGTTTCTCATTGTATTTAGTGGCAAGAAACGGTCTTGCTGCCGCTGTGGGGTCATCGGTCAGTTGCTCCCTATTTACTGATGACTTCTGATTGTATTTCAGCTCCGTTAGCATCGGCGTAGCTGAATGGCGGCTGCAGGGCGCCAGCCAAAAGGCTCATTCATGGGCCTCTACTCACGGATTTCAGTTCTCCGCACATAAAACACGCGTGATGCACTTCTGTCGCCGTCGGGTAGTTCACCCTGACCCAGAGCTCTACCTGAGTGGTGAGCTACTTCAGGCCGAGGAAACACATTGCTTTCTAGGCATGGTTTCCGATGCCCGGCTGACTTGGGTACCACACCTACGTCAGTTGAGACAGAAGTGTTGGCGGCACTTAAATATTCTCCGATGCCTCAGCCATACTGCTTGGGGAGCAGACCGTTCCACCCTCCTTTAGCTCTACAAGGCTGATTATGGCTTGATTACAGGAGCTTGGTTTATGACTCAGCAGCCCCTTCTGCCTTGCGGGTCTTAGACCCCATTCACCATGCTGGTGTGCGTCAGGCAATGGAGGCTTTTCGCACCAGTTCAGAACCGAGTCTCCTAGCCGAAGCTGGGGTTACCCCTCTGCGGTATCGCTGGCAACGGTTGTTGGTGTGTTACATTCCCCAGGTACATGCTTCACCGCACCATCCAAACCACAGGCTTCTCTTTCCACTTTTGCACTCCCTTCCCCATGACGTCAGCCCAGGTTGGGTCTTCTGATTGCGGTCCATGTCTCTTCTCTCTTCACTTGGTTCCCTTCCTCTCCCTCCTCCTTCCACCCATATACCCCCTGGACAATTCCTTGCCTGGAGCTTCGGTTGGATTTG
The DNA here is from genome assembly GCA_026315105.1 of Locusta migratoria. NCBI lineage: Eukaryota > Metazoa > Arthropoda > Insecta > Orthoptera > Acrididae > Locusta > Locusta migratoria. The sequence goes on from CM048745.1 coordinate 109,605,406, forward strand.
TCCCGGGATTCGAAAGCCTCCATTCCACCACAGATTCTCCATCACCGGTTCCAAGCACTGCTTGACATATTTCACGGTGCAACCATTATTTACACCGCATATGCCTGTGGTGAGCACATCGAACAGCGATCATTGCCTTGTGGAAGCAGCTTCTTCACCGCGCAACTGGTCGGTATTTTGAGAGCTCTTGAACACCTCAGAGCTCTACCCAGGGTGTCGTTTGTCATCTGCAGCGACTCCCTGAGTGGCTTATAGGCCCTCGACCAGTTTCTCCCTAAACACACTGTGGTGCGAGCAATTCAAGATGCTGCCATCGACCTTGGCGAGTCAGGCCGTTCTGTCACTTTAGTCTGGACGCAGGGCCACAGGCAATGAACACGTCGATTCGCTGGCCAAGCAGGCCACCACTTCACGGCCCCTGGATATTGGGCTCCCAGTCTGAGACCTTCGGCCCCAGTTGACCCGCAAGATCCTTGGGGTTTGGAATTCTGAATGGGCAGACTCGACCAAACCCAATAAGCTCCGTGTTGTCATGCTCTCTACCGCTGTGTGGAAGACCTGTCTGAGGGGTTCTCGCAGGGAGTCTGTTATCCTTTGCCGACTCCCTATAGACCATACTTGGCTCACGCATGGTCACCTTTTACGTCATGAGGACCCTCCTCAGTGTAGATAAGGTGCGCCTTTGACAGTCGCCCACATCTTACTTGAATGCCGCAATTTAGCCGAAAAGCGGCGAAATTTTAATATTCCTGACGCTATACAGCTTGCTTTAGCCGACAATGCCTCTGTTTTGAATTTTATCCGTGAGTGTGGATTTTACAAGTCCATTTAAAGTTTGTGTGTGTCTGTCATTACTCTGTCCTCCACCTGCCTAAGTCTTCTAGGTAGGTGATTCAGTGTTTTTAGTGAGTGGCTGGATGTATTACTTATATTTCTATGATCACCCAGCAACAACACTCTTGTACTGTTTCCGCCCTTTTATCTCTTCTTCGTATTAACTTGTATCCCTTCTTCATATTTACCTGTTCATTTAAACTGTGACATGTTAACGCCTTTACCTAGGAAAGCTTAACACAATGTTTTATGCCTCAGTCTGGAACAAGGGACTGATAACCATTGCAGTTTAGTCCCTTCCAAAAACCAACAACAACAACAACAACAACAAAGGCGGAGAAGATACTCATCTATGGCGAGTGTCAACAAAATGCAGCTGAAGCCTACAGGGTGTATACAGAACGATACCCGGACAGAGAGCATTCAACGTGCCGCACATTTCAAAACATCTACCGCCAACTGTATGTAGCACGCAAACGGGTCCGTAACAGGCCCGTCATAGAAGTTGGTGTGTTAGCTGCTGTTGCCGTAAACCCACACAGGAGTACACGGGACATTGCGAAAGCCGGTGGACTGAGTCAAAGTAGTGTCATGCGCATACTGCATCGTCACCGCTTTCACCCGTTTCATGTGTCGCTACATCAGCAATTTCATGGTGATGACTTTAATCATCGAGTGCAATTCTGTCAATGGGCATTAACAGAGAATGCCTTGCAGCTCTACCTGTTTATTGATGAAGCGGGTTTCACAAACCAGCGAATCTACGGAACATGCATTACTGGTCCGTGGACAATCCTCGCTGGCTCCAACAGGTAGAGCGACAGCGACCGTTTACTGTAAATGTATGGTGCGGAATCATTGGCGACCACTTCATTGGTCCTTACTTCATTGCAGGGGCCCAAACAGCTGCAACATACATCGTGTTTCTACAGAATGATCGGCCAACGTTGCTCGAAAATGTCCCACTGGAAACGCGTCGATGTATGTGGAATCAGCATGATGGTGCACCTGCACATACCGCAATTAACACTAGGCTGACCCTTGACAGGATGTTCGACGGGCGTTTCATAGGTCGTGGAGGACGCATAAATTGGCCAGCCCGTTCTCCTGATCTTACACCTCTGGACTTCTTTCAGTGGGGTACATGAAAGGAGAATGTGTACCGTGAAGTGCCTACAGCACAACCCCTGCGACGACATTACACCAGATGTACTGCGGCGTGTACGACATTTATTACTCCATAGATTGCAATTGTGTGCAGCAAATGATGGCCACCACTTTGAACATCTATTGGCTTGACGTGTCGGGACACACTCTATTCCACTCAGTAATTGAAAACGGAAACCACGTGTGTACGTGTACCTCACCCCTCATGGTAATGTACATGTGCGTCAGTGAAAAAGATCAATAAAGGTGTTAGCATGTGGACGTAATGTGCTGTTCTAGTGTCTTCTGTACCTAAGGTACATCACTGTTCCCTTTGGATCCCTACTTATCTCCGGATTTTATTAACATTTTACAATGCAACAAAAAATGTTCAAATGTTTGTAAAGTCTATGGGACTCAACTACGGGGCTATCAGTCCCTAAACTTACAGACTACTTATGAACTAACTAAGACTAAGGACGGCACAAATATCCATGCCCGAGGGGGGATTCGAACCCCCGACCGTAGTGGACGTGCAGACCGTGACTGGAGCGCCTCAGTCTCCTCGGCCACCGCAGCCGGCCTACAATGCAACAAACGGCACTGATTACGTATTTGTTTATATATTTAGATGTGCTCACAAAACTAACGGGTTCCATTTAAAAAAAACCTAGTTTTGTGTTAAAAAACACTTCCGTGCATTTTTTATGGTTTGTATTAACCAATTACACTAGCCCCTCTCCTCACGTTCGGTCTGTAGAATCGGTTCGTCAGTATTTGATGTGATTTACGAAATATATCCAGCGGTAATGTTAGGTGACTCACCCTGTATATATGGGGCGTGTGTACTTTTGGACATGTCCGAAAGAACAGACGCCTCATATATATTTCCCTCATTAATTTAATTCAGTGACCACTGGCACCTAATACAGTCAGTGCCTTAGTAGCTAAAGTTTCAAATGTTTATATAGCTTATTGGACTTAACTATGAGTGTCATCAGTCCCTAAACTTACAAACTACTTATGAATCAGCTAACACTAAGGGCGGCACAAATATCCATGACCCGAGTGGGGATTCGAACCCCCGACCGTATTAGCCGTGCAGACCGTGACTGGCGCGCCGCAGTCCCGTCGGCCACCGCGGCCGGCATCTAAAGTTTCTTTTGTTTCAAATTTGTGAAACGTTTCAGAGCAGCTTTATACCGTAGACGTTTCACTACCATCGTTGTGCCTAGCGTACTTTCTGATGAAGTTCTAAGTAAATCGTTAGTTTCTGCTACAGTGCCATGTTATCTTCGCCTTAAGCGTTGCGGTAATTTTTAAGATGTATTACATAGCATGGCATTGGCGTCAAACGATATTTATCGGATCGGTTCATATCGAAACGGTAGGTATCGAACAAGCGAATGTTAATATTTTTACGAATATGTCATGATTTTAAAGATTGTGATTAGGCAGGAACCTAAACGTAAAGCTTAAATTGATGTGAGAAAAAATTATCGCAGTGCCATCGTTTCTTGTTCATTCACAACAATTTAAGCTATACTCTTAGTGTCCTGCCTAACCATATCCTTTAAAATCATGAAATATTCGTGAAAACCATAATATTCGTTTATTCGATACCCATCGTTTTGATATGAACCGCTTCAATATATATCGTTTAGACGCCACCGCTGTGCTACGTAACACATCAAAATTACCTGCATTGCTTCTCCCCGTCAAATGCCTCTTCTTTTGTGCACGATTAGCACAAAGATCCGTACCCAAAGACTTGAAAGTTGCCCAAGTTACTCCAATACTCAAGAAAGGCAATAGGAGTGACCCCCAAAATTACAGGCCTATCTCATTGACGTCGATTTGCAGTAGGATTTTGGAACATATACTTTGTTCGAATATTATGAACCATCTCGAAGAGAACGACCTATTAACCAGTAGTCAACACGGATTCAGAAAGTATCACTCTTGCGAAACACAGCTTGTCCTTTATTCACATGAAGTATTAAGTGCCATCGACAAGGGATCTCAAATCGATTCCATATTTCTGGACTTCAGGAAGGCTTTTGACACTGTACCCCACAAGTGGCTTCTTATGAAATTGGGTGCTTATGGAATATCTCCCCAATTGTGCGATTGGATTCACGATTTCCTATCAGAAAGAACACAGTTCGTTGTAATTGACGGTAAGTCATCGAGTAAAACAGAAGTGATATCTGGCGTTCCACAGGGAAGCGTTATAGGTCCCCTACTCTTCCTCGTGTTTATAAACGATTTAGGAGACAATCTGAATAGCTCCCTTAGACTGTTCGCGGATGATGCTCTCGTTTCTCGGTTACTGAAGGCAATTGAGGATCAAAAGCAACTGCAAAGCGATTTAGACAAAATTTCTGCATCGTGTGAAAATTGGCAATTGACACTAAATAAAGAAAAGTGTGAAGTAATACACATGACCACTAAAAGAAATCCGCTGAACTTCAATTTCGCGATAAATCAGTCAAACCTTAAGGTCGTAAATTCTACCAAATACCTAGAAGTTACAATTACAAACAACTTTGACTGGAGAGAACACATAGAAAATATTGTGGGTAAGGCGAACCAAAGGTTACGTTTCATCGGCAGAACGCTTCGAAGATGCACCAACTCCACCAAAGAGACTGCCTACATCACACTCGTGCGTCCTCTCCTGGAGTACTGTTGCCCCTTGTGGGTGGGACCCTCACCAGGTGGGACTGACGAAAGACATTGAGAAGGTTCAGAGAAGGGCAGCTCGTTTTGTTTTATCACGTTCAGGGGGGGGTGGGAAGCGTCACGGAAATGTTGCAAGAATTGGGGTGGAAATCATTAAAAGAAAGACGTTATTCATTGCGGCGTGATCTGTTTGCGAAGTTTCAGTCACCGACTTTTAGTTCTGAATGTGATAATATTTTGCTAGCACCCACCTACTTAGGGAGACATGACCATCCCAATAAAATAAGAGAAATCAGATCGAAAACGGAACGATTTAGGTGTTCGTTCTTCCCGCGCGCTATTAGAGAATGGAACGGTAGAGAAAAGTTATGAAAGTGGTTAATGAACCCTCTGCCAGGCACTTGAATGTGATTTGCAGAGTATCTATGTAGATGTAGATGTAGATGTAGATTACCTTTTACGTGATATAACAGATAGCAGTTCAGTTAATGCCACCGTCCTCAAGCAGCGCATACGGTCATTCATGACGGCCAGCTAAAGCAAATTCTCGTTTGTTTCCGAAAAGGCCGACCTGACGTTTGAACGTTATTCACGAATATGAGTGCGGTGGTATCTTAAGAAGTTCACTGTCTCTATTGTCCACTTATAAATTAGTAAATCATTAAAAAGCGCATTAGTCATTTATTCAAAAGACGACTGGTTTCGGCCTGTTTATAGGTCATTTACAGATATTAAAATCGTTACTAAAATATAATAAATTATTGTGTGCACTCAGATAATTATGAGTAAAAGTAGGAGCATTATTAACGTTACGTTAGTCAAGTGGATCTGGCTCAATTACCTGTAGTAGATGTATGGTGGTACAGTTTGGTAACTGTTGCTGGTGGCTGAACTGCCACGGTTTAACTAGCGTAAGAACGCTAGCATGTTGCAGTATGAAGTAAGCCTTAGCCAATGGGGAAATTTCACATGAAAAGACATTCATAATAAGCGAATAAAAGTATAAAACATTATATCAAAATAATTTGTTAAACATGTAAGAAAATGCGTTCAATTAAAGTTTGCTGCGGACACCGCAATTCGAACCCGTGACCTCCTGATGAGTAGGCAAACACTTTAAACCCCTTTTCTATGGTCTGCGAGTTCTTCGATGCGTTGCGGACGTTCGTTCATTTTCCTTCTTGACTCATCGTCGAGTTCTTGACCCGTACTTCATTATTATTGGTAGAGAAATAGCTCAGCCCTCTGACCGAACGCTCTGAGCAACCGCTCCGACGAGTGAAGCGGTTGTACGGACTGTCTTACAACACATCTTCTTCCACAACACAAACTTTGGTTGTTCGTGCAGTAAGACAGGTCATGCAGCCGCATTACCTATAAGGTTCAAATGTTTGTAAATCTATCGGACTCAACTGCGTGGTCATTAATCCATAGCTTACAAACTACATAACTAAGGTAAGCTAACCTAATGACAACACAAACACCCATGCCCCTGAGGCGGGGACTCGAACCCCCAACGGCGAACATTCGCGCGCATCGCAGCACGGCGCCTCCGTTCACAGGGCTAATCCGCCGTAGTTTACTCATAAGGCCCTCGTAAGATAAAACGTAGTAGCATTTAACATACCTGCCAACTCTCCTGATTTAGGCAGTAGTCTCCTGATTTTACCAGTATTTCTCCTGATTTTTAGCTTACATACTGAAACCAAAGATTCGTTTTTTGATCAATGCTCAAAAGTCCTTTGTTCATTTATCACTTTAATCTAAATACACATCGAAATTAATAGATATTAGGAGTTGCGCATGACTTGTATATAGATTACTTCCGTTCTTTCTCCGTGTGGTGTTGCGATGGTGCGCTCTTTTTGAATATGATGTTTTGTCATTGTACGTAAGTGAAATCACTTTAGTGTTTTTTTAATCGATGGAAACCTTTTGAGTTGATAGTTAGGTGCATCAGTTTCATGCTCGAATTGCAGAAAGACAACTTTCGTGTAAACAGTTATTTTATGTGACTATGGGATATCAATTTTGTCGTATGTGTTTCAGTATGGCAAACGATATAATAATTTTCACATCTCGTGGTGGAAGAAGTGATGAACTGGAATATGTACGGAGAAATGAAAAGTGTGTGAGTAACAATTAAAGACGTGATCGTGCAGAGTGCTTGTTTACATTGTTTATTTTAGAGTATGGTTTACCAATTAAATGTGATGACCATGTTTGTCACTTGTTCCATAAAATGTTCCCAGGTAGCAGTATAGTACAAAAATACAGCTATTAACATGTTTATTTCAATGAAAAAATCAATCACTTTACCTGGACTGCAATCAACATTGGGTTAATGGAGTTATCTTGAGGTTTATAATAACGTGCGCCGCAGTTTTTGACAGAACATATCTCCTGATTTTTTGAAGAATCTCTTGATTTTTTACACTGAATCTCTCTTTTTTTTTTTTTTTTTTTTTTTTTTTTTTTTTTTTTTTTTTTCTTTTTTTTTTTTACGTTTCGAAAGGTTGGCAGGTATGATTCAAATTATTTAAATAAAACGTTAGGTAACATTACATCTATCTGAAAAATACCAATTAACAGGTCGAAGCAAATAATCATTTGTATAAATGATTAAATCTATTTTCACAGTTTACTAAGGATAATCGCTATCTTGTTTTCAATAATTTTGTAATGACGAAGTTGTCGACGGGACGTTAAACACTAATCTTCGGTTCTTAGGAAGTGAATTGCGTTGCTGATTATCTTCTTCCACTGTGTTAGTGTTCGGCGAAAACAGCCGCTCCAGAAATTCTTTGTAAACGATTATCGTGACGAGGAGGAGGCTGATGTAATTGGTCTGGCAGCTGGAGGACGCGCTCTCCCGAACTACGGAGCGGTGCGTAAGCGTGCGCGTCGCCTCGGCTGGTATGTGGGGGGCAGGAGGCGTTGTGCGTGTGTGCGTGAGATCACGTGCGTCGGCGTCGCGCGGTCCCAGCCGCAGGCCGCAGGCCTTGTGCTTCCATATCGGCACTGCCGCTCAGCCCAGCCCAGTCCTCTGCCGCCTGAAATGCAGCTGCGGCGCAGTAGTCGACCCCTGGCCTTGTCCGCGCTCTCAGATCCTTCCTTCCCCAGCCCTGGCGGAGGGCATTTGCACCGCAGTCGGCAATAATAATTATAAATTTTATTATTTTTTGTGATGGTATCAGTCCACGGAGAAGACTTCCCGAGGTAGTTGACAAATATAGAGCTGGTTCCACTACAAGGAGACATTTTCAAATTGGCTCCCAGCATACTGGACGTATTAGTGACGTGTATTTTAAAATATAAGATGAAACAAGCAGGTTTTTCGTAAACTGATCACTCTCCATAAACATCAACAAGCTTTTGTTATTTGATGTAAACGAGCAGCTAATGATAGAAGCTAGACTGCTGAAACTGGTTGTGCAAAAATAAAAATAAAAATTTGCAAAAAACTATCTTTGGCATTATTTTTTAAATGAATCATTGTCTTTTGTAGCCCTTAAATATTATGATTTTCGTCAAGCCGCTGTATGTCGAAATTCGACACATTTTTGCCGCGCGTGGTTTTTACTGATCGCCCCCTTTTAAAAAGTTCGCAGATGTACCAATCGTTTCAACTGTACTACGCCATTGCTTCAAAACGTTTCAGAATATATATGTTCCTGACGCCACGCTGGAACTAAGAGACAAAATACAAACTCTGGAAAGAAAAAAAAAAAAAAAAAAAAAAAAAAAAAAAAAAAAAAAAAAAAAAAAAAAAAAAAAAAACAGGAAAGGAAGAAGAGAATACCTCTAATGAGGAACATTGGTTTTGATCCGATGATGGTAGCTGCCGCTTACACGATCATAGATGTCGTGATAAAGGTTTCAACGTCGTCTGCCAACAGAAAGCGTAGTGACATAGCTGCCAGGGCGTACCATTTAACTCCGTCCAGACTAGCATTGAAGGTCCAACAGGTACCGACCGGCTACCGTGTCATCCTTCGCCCGAAGGTGTAACCAAATGCGGTATGGAGGGGGCGTGGTCAGCGCCTCGCACCCCGCCCGTTCCACCTGTTTTCCAGACCGGTGTCACTACTTCTCAATCAAGTAGCTTCTCAATTGCCCTCACAAGGGCTTAGTGCGGATCGCTTGCCAACAGCACTCGGCAGACCAGGACGGTTACTCATCCAAGTGCTATCCAAGGCCGACAGTGCTTAATATCGATGATCCAGCGGGAACTGGTCTATTTAAACACTGTCTCCAGAGAAGGCCTGCGCGCTGCCGTGCCACGTCACACATAATAGGTCGCGATCGCTTAGCTCACTGGCTGGCCAGAGTGAGGCGGTGGGCTGTGCCACATCGGCCAGCCAGTGAGCTAAGCGATCGCGACCTACTCTCCGTGACGCGGCACAGCAGCACGCAGGCCTTCCCTTCAGACGGTGCAGTACCATTGCGGCACGCTCGTTGGCTTTGTGTACCATTTAAAAGGGAAAAATGTTTACAGTCATAAGAATCATTGCCAAGGGGACGCAATAGTGTTTCCTGCAGCCAAATGAGCTAATTCGAAAGGGGTAAGAGGTCGGCCTTCCGATTGGCGGGATGGTCCTTTCAGAGAACTGCTTAAAAATTAGATTGCTGTGTCAGTTGTTAACAAAGCTGGTTGCAACGGTAACGTAGAAATTTCATAACTGTAGACGACATTCTGGATGTCCAAGCAGCACAGATGTCCGTCAAGATCTTGGTAATGTAAGAGCTACCATAGCGAGGGTTTGTGAGCCCAGAAATTTCTACATGTACTGCAATTACTAGCAGTGGGTCAGTGGGTCTTCGGACACACACTTCATTCTCGCCACAGCACCCATGAACACGGTTCGGCTCGTGTCTTTAGAGGATCATTTGGCAGATGGAATGGTGAGCAGTGATCTTCTGCGATGAAAGCGCATTCTGCTTGCACGCAAGTGATGATCGTTTGCGCATACGGCTTAGACGTACGAAATGCCGTCTCGTAAAGAGTATTAGTCCAAGACACACTTTGCCCAGTCAAAACCTTATGGTATGAGGAACGCACGGCTGTTCGCCGACCCGCGGTGGCCGAGGGGACTGAGGCGCTTCAGTCACGGTCTGCACGGCCACTACGGTCTGGGGTTCGAATCCCCCCTCGGGCATGGATATTTGTGCCGTCCTTAGTTGTAAGTAGTTCATAAGTAGTTTGTAAGTTTAGGGACTGATGACCCCGTAATTAAGTCCCATAGACTCTACAAACATTTAAACAATTTTTTTTGTTCGCCGTCGGAGTTTCGAGTCCCCTCCCCCATCCCCCAGTACATGGGTGTATTTGTTGTCCTTAGGTTAGTTTAACTTGGTTTAAGTAGTTGGTAAGCTAGGGACTAATAACCAAGAAGTTAAGTCCCATAGATTTACAAACATCTGATTTGATTTTGATATGGTATGGGATGGGATAAACTACAACTATTGGTCACTTTGGCGTGTTTTCAGGGAGCTTCAGCCGGCGCCCTTTCTTTTGCTATTTTCAAAAGGTTACTCCTCACCCACATAGTGCGCATGAAACTCAATCTTCTCTGCGAAACGTAGAGCAATTTCCTTCACTAGCATGATCTCTGGACTTGTCTCTAATCGAACATGTGAGGGATATGAAGCGACGGCAACTAGCACGTGTGAATCTTCAAGCTGCATCACTTGCATAACTACGCGAAAAGAGTAGCAGGTGTGGAATAATTTATCCCAAGACAGTATTATCGAACGAAAGACGTTTAGTAATGTGAAGGAGCAGGAAGTTGATGAAGAAAATAGTGACGTTCATTATGAAGAGAGCAACGACGACCTGGGTGAGTCTGGTGAATCTTTATACAACTTAGAAAAATTGGATAAATTATCAGAGACAGACTTGAATGTTTAAAGCCGAGGTGGAAAAGCTGTGCGCGCTGTGGCGCCGTGCTGCGGTGCGCGCTGCCGTTCGCCGTCGGAGGTTCGAGTCCTCACCCGAGCATGTGTGTGTGTATGTGTGTGTGTGTGTGTGTGTGTGTGTGTGTGTGTGTGTGTGTTTTGTTCTTAGGATAAGTTAGTTTAAGTAGTTTAGGGACCGATGACTGCTGCTATTAGGTCACATAACTTAAGACACATTTGAACATTTTGAATGATTGTACTGTAGAAACTGAGACACAGCTCTGTAATAAAGTTATTGGATGAGTGACACGGAGAAATAACTTTGTGGTTCAATGTGTCCCACTTTCCCTCGATCGCGCTCGTTACTTGCAGCATGTTGGAAGACTTGTTCTTTAGCTATTTTCAACAGGAAGGTGATGTATTGTTCCAAAAGGTTATTCCTCACTCACATAGTGCACATGGGACTAAATCTTCTCTGCGAAACGTACAACTTCCTTCAGTAGCATGATCTCTGGACTTGTATCTAATCGAGCATGTCCTACACGATTCAGCACTGGCCACATGGGCTGTATATTTATTGTTTCTGAAGAAGACCTATATTAGGTTGCAACTGGTAAAGTAAAACATTTTTACGTCTGCGACCGCCGCGGCGGTAGGGCCAAGCGCATTGAGGCGCCATGCTACGATACCCCGTGAGGGTTTCGAATCCCCCCCCTCGGGCATGTATGTTTGTGCCGTCTTTAGTATAAGGTAGTTCATAAGTAGGTCTAAGTTTAGGGACTGATGACCCCGTAGTTAAGTCACTTAAGCTTAACAAACATTTGAACATACCTTTGCGATCAAGACTATTTTTACAATAGAAGTATCGTCAGGGAAGATCACTATTTTTTTTCTGGGACATTGTTATCCAAATTTATATGACGAAATAAGCCAGAGGTGTTTTTGAATGTGAAGATCAGTTGAAAATGATCTTTTAACTCAGATAGCATAAACACATTTATTGTTCGTGGTTGAAAATATAATATATCATGGTGTCCCTCTCACCTTTGCATCTTAACTCATCTTCAAAGAACGTCAGTATCACAGATATAACAACAATGATCTACGTACTACAGACACACACAAATTACGTGTTATCCAGCCCAGCTAAACTTCACAACTCCGTCTTTTGAACAACTTACATTTACTGTTGTAGAACACACAAAATAACTAATACGAAAAGTATCTGGTGGACTTGCTGAATATCAGTTTGCATATTGTAAACAAAAGAAATTATTAATTTGGTAAAATATTCATTGTGTACAGGTTGTGATATTGAATTTAGTACTGTTTGTTTACGTACTACGTTTAGTGGCATTTACAAAACATGACATCATTTTCATTGAAATAACAGGTGTTTTGTGAATTAGTGTCTTGACACTGATCTAGTTTAGTCTGCTTTTATCAAATGTGGAGTTTGGTGACATGTAAGTATTGACATATTTTTAATTTTGAATTATTAGTTCTTTTTAACTAATATCAGCACTGACAGTTTGGAAATTACTGCTAAACGGCATAAAAAACTACTTCCGACTAGTTTGTGAACTTTGTAATAGATGGTGACCTGAAATAAAATATTGCTAATCGTTATTCATAGACAGATTTTGATGTGTACGACAGCTTTTAAATGCGGTATCGTGTAATTCTGTAATTGTTTCCCATGTTATGTGTTGTTATAGAATCCGGTACCTTGAGGAAGGAAGAAAGAATAACTATTGTCGTCCAGTCGACATCGTAGTCATTAGAGACGGCTGGTACTTCAGTAGCGCTTGAGCTACTGATCTGTAAATGTAACCATATGACTGTTTCACAAAAGATCTTGAATGAATTGGAAAACTAAAAGATTTTATACAAATTTTATTTCTGGCAGTGTAATATCGAGAAACTGTTAAAAGGCAGAACTGTTTACTGGCACATAATAAAAGTACGAATGATAAAGTGTTATCCGAAAATAAAAATCGGAACTTATTTTCCGAATCGCTACTATATAAACGGGGACAGTAAAACACGAAGAATAACAGTAACGTCTACTGCAAGCTGGTAGCAGACAGCACGGTCCGCTCCTTTTGGTGGGATCCTCTATTACTGCACACATTTCAAAAGCCTGTGGGAGAAGTGGCGGAATACAACCTGACACTAATATTGGCGGGAGGGTTCTGATCCAAGCTTCACAACGGAACAAAGTGGCGATGCTAGCGTGACATAAGGACCCGGAACTTAGTTTCCAAATCCCCACGTATATTTTTATAAAACGAATATCACACCAGAATAATTCGGGTTCGGTGTATCAAATGATAGCTTGAAATCCTGTTTTAAAACCATGTTGGTTTCTGGCAACGATGTGCGTCACATGGAAGACTTGATAAACAGTTTAAATCATAGTATACTGTAATCATAGTATACAAAGAAACATAATGTGCGCGGTAACTCGCTGCGGAGCGCGCGGTTGCTCGCCGTCGGAGGTTTGAGCCCTTCCTGGAGCATGGGTGTGATTATTATTTTTTTTTTTTTTTCGCTCGTATAGTTTCGGGATCGTAGACAGATAACGTTGGCCTCGAGGCAGATATTTCGCGATCTCTGCGTATGCAGATCTACAGCCTAGTTGTCCCGACAAAGAGGGGGAACATGTCCACGTCAGATTAGCACAGTATTAAGGAGGAAGAAATATGGCCACACACAGCACAAAGAGAATAAAGAGACTTTTAGGTCCAGGACGTTCCTTCCATACGTCGGCAACTTCTTGTCGAAAATGGTCAGGAGGATCATAAGAAACCATCATTTCAATGTAATATTCCGGCCACCCGCAAATATTATTGCTCTTTTCAGTTCAGTTAAGGTCGATTTTGGATCGCGGAAGTCCTTAATTGGTGCCCGACAGGTGCGTGGAACATAAACGTCACATTCACCTGTGGCAGCCCTATAAGTCAGACATAGCAGATCATTATACTTCCACAGGACACTCTATGAATTATTCTGCCACAGAAATCCTGTCCACGACGAGATGAGGATTAATTGATTAAAGAATCTGTGGAACGACACCTGGCCGGATTTCAAGTGGCAACGTTTGGGACTCATGATACATCTGAGTTTTACTGTGCGTTCCAACAGAAGGCGAACATGTAGTTTCACCTTTACGCATAATATTTAGACCTGCATACGTGGAGGGCGCGAAATTCGACAGAGAGCGCGCGTGTAGCGGATGCTTTTACGCCTGCGTCAATGCGTCGACTCTCGCTAAAAAGGCGTCGCCGTGAATTATAACTCTACAAAAAATCCACCCCTCTTCAACGCCCCCACACCCTACACCAAGTCTCAGGTTTCAATCCAGATTTCAAAGCCACGACATCCCAGAATCATATCCATTGCACCGACCGCCGGCAGACATTAGTTGATTCCCTTTCCTTTCCTTTTCCCTCCCGATGATCCACCGTGACCATATTGTTCGGCCACTTCCTCTCCTTTATATCCCTTACGAACCGTCATGCATACCTTGTTCCTACCTTTCCTTACCATTACCTGTGCCACCATATACGTCCGCTCCAGAACTCCTCTCAGTATGATTTCCTGAGCCATATTCACTCCTCATTTTCGAACTACGTGATTTCTGCACACCTCTATACCCATTCCCGTACTCCCGTCGAACACCACTGGTGGCATTAGTCCCTTACCACCATTAGTGGCGACATCGTCCGCCTCTTTTGCCATACCCACCCCTGCAGTAACACCAATCCCGACATCGTCAACGTAGTCCCCAACCTCTTGGGGCGCATCACTGCCAAAGTCTTTGACCCTATGAGCGATGCCCCAACAATCCCTGCCCAACCCCGCCTTGTCGCCTCGTCCAAGATTATTCATGAGCTGACTGTGATGCCATCCGCTTTTCCCTTATCCAACAGGTCGAAAGCCACCCCCTTCCACACCATACCCTTTCCGACATAGACAACGTTGCCTCCTTCCTCCAACAGACCAATGCAACGTTCCCACCAAAATCATACATCCTTATACTCCATAGGCAGTTCTTCTCCTCTGCGGATCCCTCGACATCTACCACTCCTTTCTCAGCACCCATGACCGGAATACACTACTACGATACTGGCAACCACAGTGACATGTGCGCAGTCTTTTGACTGCCAGAATAATGCGTGGACTTGCGACAGACAGTCACACGGCTTAATGTCCACATACCCATTGGCTCGTCCCGGTATTGAAAGACCTTCCATGGCCTAGGTTCCATACCAATTCCCACCTATCCCCTCCTACACCTTTATCAATCCCTACCCGAAGAAGCCAGTAATGCCAACTATGTCGCCTCCTTCCTATCCAATGTCTTCACCATCCCAGACAAAGCCTACTTTAATTATTCCCGTTTTCCGGAAGTCCACGAAAAAACGGACGTCTCACTCCTACTCCTAGCTTCCAGCTTTACCTGGCACACATTACCCCTCAGACATCAACACACCCATCACTGTACATGGTCTACAGTTGACACTCCATAAAAAATGCAACACTGCCCCCTGCCACGACTGTATCACCAACGCCAGCTCTGTGAATGCCCCCTCTCTTTCCTCGCCACCTTAGCAACCCTATATACCAACATTATCTACACCGGTTACTACACCTCCCTGTGGAAAATCTCCCGACTCCTCATATTTCTTAAACCTACCATGTACCGAGCATTGACTGTCTTTCTATGACAACATTTGTGTATTGTATGCGTGTTGCTAACCAAGACCTGAGTTTGTGTTCATTGTTCCGTGAAATACAGCTAAATACAGAGGTCTGTTTCATTTTGAAAATTATATTTTGTTTTTCTAATATCTTTTAAGTATTATATATCATATTTAGATGTGATAAAGCAGATAAAACTTTCAGTGAACACGTAAATACGGTTTGTGTAAAATATGCATCATCAGGCGCTTGGTCACTTCTATGGGCAAATGCAAGCGATAAAATAAAACGAAGAACGGACGATGGTTTGACAACAGAGGTGTAATTGTTGCCAGTGCATTTGCATCTGCTCATCCGGTGATCACAATAAAAAGATGGGACCGAAAGAAAAAGCACGCACTCAAGTACTATGCCCTAGCATTGTTACAGTTTACTATACATTCATGGGAGGGGTGGATTTAATTGACGCTCTAATTTCCTGTTATAGGATTTTAGTAAAGTCAAGGAAATATTACCATAATTGTTTTTCCACCTAGTTGACCTTGTGATAGTGAATTCGTGGTTGCTGTATCGAAGGGATTGTGATGCTTTGGAAATTCCCCGTCGCAAACAAAACGATCTTCTAGAATTCAAATCCAGAATAGCAGGTACTCTCTGTAAGCAAGGAAAAGACATGACACGAAAAAAGAAAGTTAGGTGCTTACTAAGTATGGAAACGGAAATTCAACGTAAGAAGCGTCGGGGTCCAATGAAACCAGTCCCTGATAAATCTACCCGTACGGATGAAGTAGGTCATTGGCCTTGTGTAACAGGAAGGGAAAGATGCAAAAGACCCAGCTGTAAAAGGCAGACAGTCATATGTGTGCGAAATGCAAACTTCACCTTTGCCTAAACAAAAATTCCAATTGTTTTAGAGTAAAGAAATGTTGATCCTCTGCATTAGATTTATAAGTAATCATAATTGTAATTCAAACGCATGTTCATTTTTTTCGTTAAATCTTATGAGAACAATAAAAAAAAATTACCTCAATGAAGAGTTATAAGCGTTTTATTTCTCAAATGCCTGTTGTCGCAAATTTGACACATACCTAATTATACCAACTACGTATAACATTTCTTATATTTGATGTTATAAATGGTCTAAGACCCCAATGTTGAGCACAATATATAATTTTTGATTTTTTTCTTGCAGTAGAAATTAATTCAGGCATTAAGTGGTATCTTCGAGTGCACTTCTGTCAATGTGCATTAAGAGAGAATGTGTTGCAGTTCTACCTGTTTACCGATGAAGTGGGTTTCACAAACCACGGGGCAGTGAGTCTTCGGAACATGCATTACCGGTCCGTGAAAATCCTCACTGGCTCCGACAGGTAGAGCGACAGCGACCGTGGACTGTAAATGTATGGTGCGGAATCATGGTGACCACCTCATTGGTCCTCACTTCATTGCAGGGGCCCAAACAGCTGCAATATACATTGCGTTTCTACAGAATGATCTGCTAACGTTGCTCGGAAATGTCCCACTGGAAACGCGTCGACGTATGTGGTATCAGTATGATGGTGCACCTGCACATTCCGCAATTAACACTAGGCTGACCCTTGACAGGATGTTCGACGGGCGTTTCAGGACTTGGAGGACGCATAAATCGGCCAGCCCGTTCTCCTGATCTTACACCTCTGGACGTATTTCTGTGGGGTACGTTAAAGGAGAATGTGTACCGTGATGTGCCTTCAACCTCAGAGGATTTGAAACAATGTATTGTGGCAGCCTGCGGCGACATAACACCAGATGTACTGCAGGGTCTACGACATTCATTACGCCATAGATTGCAATTGTGTGCAGCAAATGATGGCCACAACTTTGAACATCTATTGGCCTGACATGTCGGGACACACTCTATTCCACTCAGTAATTGAAAACTTAATCCACGTGTGTACGTATACCTCACCCTCCATGGTAATGTACATGTGCGTCAGTGAAAAATACCAATAAATGTGTTACCATGTGGACGTAATATGCTTTTCTAGTCTCTTCTGTACCTAAGGTACATCACTGTTCCCTATGGATCCCTACTTATTTCGGTGCTCTCCGATACACACTATCGAACAGCGGAGGAGTGGTACTCAAGCGTCAACTTTAGGTTACAATATCTCCGGATATAATTAACATTTTACAAACGGCACTGATTACGTATTTGTTTATATGTTCAGATGTGATAACAAAACTAACGGGGTTCCATTTAAAAAAAAACCTAGGTTTGTGTTAATAAACATACTTCCGTGCATTTTTTATGGTTTGTATTAAGCAATTACACTAGCCCCTCTCCTCACATTCGCTCTTGAGGAATCGGTTCGTTAGTATTTGATGTGGTTGATGAAATATATCCAGCGGTAATGTTAGGTAACTCATCCTGTATATACAGGGAACCGTTAATCATTATCGTTCTCTTAGAAAGCTGCTATGTTATCTCACTTAAGCGCGATTTCCATATCGCAGTCGAAACCGGTTGGATGCTAAATGTAGCTTTCTGTTCAGAACCAGCTATCAGCTATAACTGTAAAACCAGTCGGCAGCACGTATTTTACTTCTCCGCCTCCTGTACTGATCTGACACGGAATTAATACTATCCCGGTTTCAGTGTACGACTCAGCTAGCCGTAACGAGCAAAATAAGAGGAACAGCATGTGTAATGGCAATATTCTTATCTTCGACACACCGCAGCCTGTAATGAAGAAATACAGTCTCTGCTGTGGAATGTCTGTATCCGCCGTTGTCGACTGGTGAACCTCTTTTGCTAGAATGCCTGAGAAACACATAAAAGCTCTTCTTCAATTTTGCTTGCTGTTTAATACCTTCTTGTACTTCGGAATGCCACGCCAGATATGTTATCTATATCGATAAAATCGATGTGCGTTAGTATGTGTCTATGTACGTATCTCTCATATGGACTCGAATTTTGATGAAATCTTCAGATCCTGTGAAGTTTGGCAGCGATCGGATCAAGATATTTATTCATTTTATGAACATAACGCGAAATACGTAACAATAATTACTCTTTGGAAAAGTTATTCACTTTTTGACTTTTCATCTTTACCACATTACAGTAAATTCTTACACAGGATGTTATGTTCTACATAGTATGATTCAACGCAATGAATACCAAACTTATACAATCTTCAGCGTGTTTATATTTTGACGTGTTTAGCACATATTCGCAAATACAACAGACACCAGCTTCAAATACGTTGGTGTTAATTTAGTCCGTCGTTTCTCGCCTCTCATTGGTTACATCAAAGTGGCACGCCGTTCGCTAAGCGAAATGTAATGCGTTGCCAACCTATGAGCACTTCAGCCATCACAGTTAGTATTCGGATTTATCAGTATCTGACATAAGTAACATTTAGAGTTGTGTCTATGCTTTATTTAATATCACATTAACTTTTTATTCAAATTTTCAAATTTACTAATGAAATACCGTTTGTGTTCATAATTTCGTCGTTTCTTTGAATGACCCTCTCCCCCTTCTGTAACAGTTCAGTTACGCAATGTGGCAGCGCTAAGCTACGTTGCCTAGCAACGGCTGCCAGCGCTATTATAAGATTGTGCCAGAAACTACGCAAAGGGATCTCGATAACATGTTAGTAAAGATAATTCACTTCCGTAATATAGTGTATATCGACTATTTTGCAAACTTTGTAGCAAGCAGTTATGTAGTATCTGTTTTTCAAGTAGAAGCTTCGTATCACAAACTGAATGTACCAGATATAACGAGGTTGTAAACGAATGTCGAGCCATATTATTGAATCGTTGTAGCAGATTACTTCATATCGACAGAATATTTGACACATGAAATAATCTTACAGTAAATCGTATTCTGCCGCAATGAATTTTTCCCTGACTAGAAGTCTGGAACGGAATTTTTACTTACCGCTTGAAACTGCAATGACATATGAGAGTTTAACGTATACGTAAATGTTTACGTCTGGCAATTGGAACCAGTGTAGCACCCCTAGCGGCATTATGAACACTCACGGAAGGGGTGCTAGCGCTCCAAGTGGCAACAGTACAGTAACAGAAGAATGGCATGCTTCAAACGAATAACTTAATATTGGCCCACTTTAGGTTATGGTAGTTACACTAAAAGTGGGCCTTTGCAATCATCTTTTGACAGCTCGAAATTTAAATGAAAATAACGGCTTAACCGTTCATCTGACACAAAAATTGAATAATCTGATTTGTAGAGTAGAAATTTCTCTACAACTTTGCTCTTTTTTTTATTCATATCTTGTTTCGTTTCAGAGATATTTGCAAAAATAACGACGATTTTGTGATGTCTGTCCGTAACGTGTTTCCTATTTTTAAAACGAACCGTTCAACCGATCAGCACCAAAGTTGACAGACATAATTGTAGGCCGCCAGAGACCAGAACCTCCATTTTTCAAATTTTTCGGACAAAAAATACGATAGAAAGACACACACAAACACACACACACACACACACACACACACACACACACACAAAACTTTTTAATGTAATTGTAATTGCAAACGAACCGTTCATCTGACACGAAAATTGAATAGCCTAATTGGTAGAGGAAAAAATTCTCTACAATTTTGTTCCCTTATTTTTTTTTCCATACCTCGTATCGTTTTAGAGATATTTGCAAAAATAACGGAGTTTTGACACACTCAATTGAATTAACGAAAACCAGCCGTTCGCACATGTCACGTGACATTCCTCGCCCAGTACTCTGTGTGGCATACGCCATCTTGCGTTGCGTATTTGATTATTTTCTTATTGTAACTTACACGTTGTCATTTCAAAGCAATGGCGCACTGAAAAATTGACAAAAACACGTCGTTCTTCGTACGTTAAATGATAATCTAGTGTCTACAAATGCCATATTAGTCTCAGTTAAAAACGGCCATCATTAGTATGAGATTAAAGAACACACCCCTAACCGTTAGCCGTAGCGTAGTGGGCAATGCGTTGGCCTGTGGTGGTGAATGTCAGTGGTTCAGAACCTACTACCAAAAATTTTTCCTCCAAAAAGTGTTTCAGACACTCTTATTAATTAATTTTTATTACTTAGATTATAATTTTGGTCCAAAATGTTTGCAAAAATTTATAAAACTACAAATCTAAAGTGGGCCGAAAAACACGACAGTGCTTTTTTTTTTTTTTTTTTTAATGCTGTGATCTCCCTGATTCCCACTCGGTCTTCATTTTACTGTCTTCTCTCACCAAC
The DNA here is from genome assembly GCA_026315105.1 of Locusta migratoria. Taxonomy (NCBI): domain Eukaryota; kingdom Metazoa; phylum Arthropoda; class Insecta; order Orthoptera; family Acrididae; genus Locusta; species Locusta migratoria. The sequence goes on from CM048745.1 coordinate 109,625,925, forward strand.
CCAGAATGATCACACGAGTAACTGAATAGAGGCCTTTGATTCGCTTACCGATTTCACATAGGTCCAGTATGTTTTCGAGTTCTTGGAAAAAACGTTTGCTAAGTTATGACGGTGGTAGTTATTGCCTGCACCCCTCGGGGCATTAAAATACAATAAACAGAAAAAGTGGTAGTTATTTTATGCTTCGCGCATCGCTCTTCCTTGCCCTTGCGCGTTTCAAGGCACTGAACCTGCAAACATATCTGTTACCACTTCGTCACGCGATCTTCTCCATCCTTCCACCACAAGTCATCCGTATACAGTAATTACTGCTAGAAGTGGAAAGTTGCGACGGGTCGCTAGTCTGTTACAAACTTCATAATATAAGAGAACGAAAAGTGAATAATTATCTATGTCTTTTACTTCGAAATTGTAGCTCGTAATTACTTGAACTAGTATTGCCAGTGGTCGAAAATAGACCAATTGTGTTTAAAATGGTTACTGGGGGTAAAATTTTACTTATCATGTCAGCGGCCTCGCGTGATTATGTTGGCAATATCAACAACACGATAGAAAATCTTTGCCCATTTGTTCGAACCACATAGTGTATCGTACAGACCATGAAGTAAACAAGTAATGCTGTTTATGCTTTATTATTGACAGGTTCTTGTATTTACCCTCGTCCGCTCAGTAAAAGTAATTGCTCTCGTGAAGCGAAGATTCCATGAGAAAACATCAGCGTCGTCAAGAGATTGGCTAAAATGAAGAGTCACAAGATTCTCACTATTCAGCATTTGTTGCCAACATTATCACGTGAGGCCGCTTGGATATTTGGTAAAATTTACCCGGCACAGGGAGGTATGAAACGATATGTTTTACGTATTAAGGAAAATGCCTGACACAATAACAGCAAATAAAAACGGAAGTACATACTTCTCATGCCATTTTAGAATTATATAACTGTCATAAGCCTAATATTTGAAATGGAACTACAATTTCGGTGTTCGTATATTTACACAACGCCAAGAAATGATGTTATTTCGATACTGCGATATTCAGTGTTCCAGAGCTGCCAACATTTCGAGTTCGTAGTTCCACTCGTGCACCGCTACATGCCTCTCCTGGCGCATCATCATTTATATCGGCATTCTCGACTTCGTAGTTCCACCCGAGCACCGCTAGATGCCTCTCCCGTCGCATCATCCTTTATATCGGCATTCATCTGAAAACATCCATTTCCTTTAACCACCATTAATCACTGCGAAAATGAAGCATTTGAACGGCACAAGAAAGTGATTTGGGAGCACTCCGGGTTTCGATATTCACTTATTTTAATACGTTATGTTAATACTGCAGATGCGCTGCATTACAGCGTCTTTGGTCGAGGCGAATAGCCAGTCAGTGAGCTGATTGTTGGAGAATGTAGAACTTGATCCAAGCTCTAGCTCGGAAAATTTCTACTTCCTTTTACCACTTTTAATGGCTAAATGCACACACAACATTTATATTCGGGAAATCTTCGACAAACAATCTTTCGAATTATGTAACTTTCATTGGCCTTCTTGTGCTAATAAATTATTAATCTGTACCACAATTTTCGTGTTAGCGTATTTATATAATGATTCTTACTAACCGCCCGGTTAGCTGTGCGCTCTAAACGCTGCTTTCCGTGGCGTGGAGCCATCCTTTTCCTTTTGTTACGTTCATCCAGATTCATCTCGTTGCCAAGTTCGCACCATTCCGAACAGGTTAGTACTGAGACGCGACCACATTTCACAATTAACGGACGACGTCTTGGACGTCACCTTTTAGTACATTGTAGGTTTTGTTCTGCGAAGGTGAACACACCTGACCGGTGACAGGCGTGGTCTCTCAGACATGCAAAGAGGCGGACTCGAAGGCGCGTAGTCCGCAGCAATATCTGTAACGGAAACGGCTACGCTGTTCAATTTTTCATTACCGAAAGTATCCTCGATAATGACGACGCACACAAAACAAAGTAAAGCGTCATTTGACGAAGAGAAATGGTGAAGTTAGTTCACAACAGCCGACGAACATTAAGAATGCTTGGAGCCAGGAAAAATAAACGTACCACGAAAAAGGCGACTGAAAAATTCAACTATCACTTAAGTAACACTGTTTAGATAAGAACTGAACGGCTAGAGCTTAATATACGTGGAAGGTCTGCAACTACTGAACTCTGTAACACTACATCGCAGTCATCGCATTGGAATATCCATTTCAGTACATTTGAGTTTTTATTAATCTTTGTAAGAGGCAGAATTTACCTATTTTTTCAAAATTTTAAACAAATCTGTTATATATTTGTGAAGTCAGAATAGTTAAAGTCATAGAGTAACCGGGTGAAAATACTGCAATCACAGTTATCATTTGTCGTAAACATAGTATAAATAGTAATAGCAGTAGCATTGCTCTCTCTCTCTCTCTCTCTCTCTCTCTGTCATTTTTTTACGGTATGTAAGGATCTCGCTGTAATCGTCTCGCGTAATTGCCTTGCAAAATAGTCTCGAATCATGTACGGAAATATATCGGAACGTTTTAATTAGCTTGCAAATTATTCCCACAGAAATTAAAGACTTCGATAGTTAACAAAGAATGATCGAAAGGTTACGCGATTGCGTAGTTACATAATCTATGGATTTTAATTCGGGATTAGGCTACGGAACGTAGAAAAATTCTGCCTCCCGTCGAGATAGTTAATATTCAAGGGGACTTTAAAATAAAAAACTGACAATTAATTTAATTGAGAAAGGATAGAGTGTATTAAGGAACTTCAATTTGGCTTCGGGAGAATATTCAATCTGAAGAAATATATCAATGTGAAGAAATATATTTTTAGAATTGTGTCTCAAATAACGTGTGACTTTATTCAGTAAATGTTGTAACTGTGTGCTTTTAAAGTGAAAAATATAACAGGCATTGTGATTTACAAAAGTTTCTCGAAAACCTTTTTTACGTAGATATTACCCTTTCATCAAATCGATGATATTTGAAAATTAATTTATAATAACATCTTTGACTGTGTTTGAGATAGTAATATGGAGGATAAATTTATTAAAACATTATTCAGTAAAAGAAAAAATATCAAGGTTCAGGCTAATTAACAAAGACTATTTTTCACGAAAGAATTAGTAATTAACTTCTTATGTGACGTACTTCTATAAAATGAACTACCGGGATAAATAAGATTAAAGTTAAAAAAGACTTTGAATTGTAACTAAAAGCCCAGAATGTTCAAACATTCTAAACGTTACCTGAAGACTTTATTAGGTTCAGAAAAAAAAAAAAAAAAAAAAAAAAAGTGTGGTTCAGTTCGTACTTACGTTAAAAACAAAAAGCCGTAACTGGTTATACTAAGAATTGACCGGCTTAGCAACCTAAATTCTGATGAACGACGCAAGTAAACTTTGGAGAGCCTAGTAAACCAATACATCGACGACGACGAAAGCCTTGCACATCATGTAACCTGTCGCTAGCATCCGTTCTCTGTGCCAATAAATCTCTGATTATCCTTGTTTCAAGTAATACATTCAACTATTTCAAACGATCTGGAGAGAAAACGGAATCGCTTGTCGTCTTTCGTTTTTCTACCTTTATACTGAGCGGACGTATTTTACTCGACCTCCCGAATTATGTAAGTATGAGCCCTGGTTAGCATCCTTTAGCGTAAAAAATTTTAAATTTAATTTGAAATTTTTATTTTATTTAAATAATGACTATTTATCCCCATCTTCATTTAATTTATGACTTGATTTTCAGCAATGTTAGTAAATTGATGCTTGCTCATTGTTGCCTATTGTCTCATGATGACAAAAGAACATCTTCGATGCAAAATTTATTTACTCTCATTTTATATTAAAAATTGAATTCAATGCCTGCAGGAAATCTTCATACCGTTAAAAACGAAGTCCGATAATTTCTTTAACTTTCGATAACCATAGTGATCAAAATTGCACACGGTCTTAAAACTTTAATAATTAATAGTCATGATACCAAGCATCATTTTACTAGAACGAAGATATTAATCAATTCATACAGGTTCAACTGCAGTGTCACGGCTTCCACCAATGAATGCATACCAGGTAACTGATTCCACTATTTTCTTATGTAATGGTGCTTTCTGGTGTTGTAATTTTTAACTTACATTGCTACTGAGAACTGACGGCGGAATCTTTTGTGGTCTTTTCAGTGTATTAACCATTTCAAAAATTAATATTCATTGCTGATCTTATGGTTAGTTAAATTTTAATTCCGGTTTTCAACTTTGATCTTGTGAAAACACCAGCGATAAAATCCAGAAAAAAGTATAATTACAAACCGTCGCCTACGATAAAATAAAATAAATATATTAATAAGATTAAAAAAAAAAGAAGTACCCACAGTACGTAACAACTCTTATAGCGGAAGACAACGCAAGGTTGCGAAAGAAGTGCAGCCACGATCAAGAAACCTGGACTGCACCTCAAGCATGTGCTAGATTATTGATCGATGAATCGTCGTTCACAATGCTTCCTACAAACAACCGTGTTCACGTATAGAGAAACGGAAGTCGGCCGCAGTGGCCGAGCGGTCTGCGGCGCGCCAGTGACAGTCTGCACGGCCGCTACGGTCGAATACCCCCTCGGACATGAATGTTTGTGTCGCCTTTAGTATAAGCTAGGTCATAAGTAGTTTGTAAGTTTAGGAACTGATGACCCCACAGTTAAGTCCCTTAAACTTAACAAACATTTGAACATTTTTGAAGAACGTAAAAGGAGTTACGGCAGGATAAACGAGAAAAAGATGGAGGTAATGTCTTTAAAGTTCGAGAAAGTTAATTATTTGAAAGTGAAAGTACCTGTTATGTTATTTAAGCAACATCTCGGGCAGTTGAAACCGGCAAATAAAAGTTTAAACGCTCACTGCTGCTCTAAATTACTTTACGAGTGGCCACTGTACTTGCGTAACGGAAATTTATCTAACTGCTCATTCCTTAAGGGAGCAGCCAACATTTAACAAACACAAAATTAATGTTAAAATAAATGGATAAATAATTAAACATGAAACAGGGAGCATGAAATTATAAAGCAGAGGTTTGATACTTTACATATTCAATAAAATAACAAGCAAATAAACGTGGGAAGACCAAATTAAGCACACACCTTGTACAATAGTGTATTAAATCATAGTTACTACCCATAATAAAGTTGTTTCTGCCCTTTACAAATATGGAGGTAACGTGGGAAGAAAATTGCAAACACACAATGGATAGATGGAAGCACATTCATTCATTCAAACCAAGACATAATGTTTGTGGTACATCATCTACGCGGAATTACTTGATAGCAGCGACAAACGAGCGGCGGCGGCGTTTTTGACGTGATAACGGGTGTCTTGAAGCACAAATTTAGAATGACTATGCACTAAACCAACTCATGTTCGGTGGGCAGCGTCATACCATTCTGAAGTACCATGTGGTGTGCGACCACGGTGAATAGAATTTACAAAAAGAAATTAATTTAGAATAAGCAAGTAAAGCAAATGCGGGAATTCATATAGAAGGAAGCTAGTATTAATACGAGCATGGCTGAAGTCCGAAGTAATGACCGTCACAAAATCGGTCATACAAGACAGGAAAGACGGAATCAAGATAAGGGCACGACTATTGTTCGGCTGAACATAAAATCTTCACTTACCTGTTAAAAGAACCTGGTGCCTTTCATTACAAGTCCAATCTTGGTCTTCCTCTGTCCAATTTCTGCGCACTATATGGTACTCTGGCTTTAAAGTGACCCGCACCACAGGCCTCTATGCATAGCGGCCACATTCCAGAAGACGATTTCGGACCATTCGTATTGATACTGCACGTCTTGCTGGTGCCTGAAGGGTGCGTTGCAGCTGAGTGAATTCAGCCTCATGTTACGATGGGCTGTTATACGGAGATAACGGTCATGTTTTGTTGATGTCAGACTTCAGATCCTGGAAATAACACTTTGATACACTACAGTAGCTGCAGCCACCTGCCTCTTTGTCTGTCGTGCTTCCATCCTTCTTATGGCTCTCCATGCCACAGTTTGGGTAAGTCACGTTGTTGTTGTGTTGCACTACCTGCTCACTACAGTATCTGAACACTGTAATTCTGCCTCTGTAATTCGTTTGATAGAGTAACCAAAAGTCAACATGAATGGCCTCGCCAACTACTATTTCCAGAACCTGGAGGCGATTTCAGACAACAGTAAAAGTAAAACAAGCTAAGGCCAAGGTCGTTCGCGTCGAACATCAGCAAAACATGACCGTTATATCCGCATAACAGTCCATAGTAACAAGAGACTGACTTCAACTCAGCTGCAACGCAACCTCCGGGCAGCAGCAAGATGCGCACTAGCAACACGAACAGTCCGAAATTGTCTTCGGGAAGTGGCCTCTACGCACAGAGGCCTGTGGTGCGTGTCCAATTAAAGCCGGGACACCGTATAGTGCGCAGAAACTGGACGGAGGAAGATCAAGACTGGAGTCGTAACGAATGGCTCTAGGTTCTCAGAAGAATCCTCCTTATGTACAAAAACTTCACCATATCGTCGTGGTGGACGAATGGTGTGGGCAGTAGTCAGTGTTGTCTGACGTCAGGACCACTACGTAGTTCAGAATGGCGCTTTGACTGCTCAGAAAAAGAGATCCTTCGACATTTAGGTGTGCCCTGCGCTGGTACAATAGGAGATGGCTTCCTTCTGGTGGACGATAACGCTCGTCCCTACAGAGTTGCACTGATGGACAACACGCTTGAAACTGAAGGAATTAAGCGAATGGAGTGGCAAGCTTGTCACTGGAGGTAAACCCGATGGGGCATCCCTGGCATGTACTTGCAGACACATTTAAAAAAAATGTTCAAATGTTTGTTAATCTATAGGACCAAACTGCGTGGTCATCAGTCCGTAGCTTACAAACTACTTAAACTAAGGTAAACTAACCTAGGGACAACACACACATCCGTGCCCCAGGGAGGACTCGAACCTCCACGGCGAGCAACCGCGCGGTCCGCAGCGAGACGCTTTAGACCGCTCGGCTACTCCACCGCGGCAGACACATTGCAGCCAGACCAGCACTTCCCATGACGGATGCATGGAACAATGGACAAATATCCCTCCAGAGCTAAATGATAACATCATACCGTCCGTGCCACGCAGGTGTGCAGTCGCACTGGCCGTCCGATGTGATAACACACCATTATACAAAGAGAATAACTTTACACTATTATGACGGCTCCATCATGTTTCTCTCTAAGTAAACGACATTTAAACCTCAAGTTGTGACAGTAAAATATCGTACTGTATTGCGCACAAATTATAATTGTAACGAATATCTTAATAATACCATATGTATATTTTGTATGATATCTCACCTGATCCCACAACTGTTTTGAGTAGTGTTTGTTTCATGATATGTAGATTTAAAAACAAAAAGTCCCTAGCGAATTAACAACTGTTTCAGTAACCTCAGTGTAGCACAGTCCGACGGAAGTTACTGCAGTTGCCCGTCCCCTAGCCGTCGGGTTGGCGAAGCTGCTGTTCGGAAACCCGGAGTATCCGGACTGAGGTGGATAGATTTGTGGACTAAAGCTGGAGAAATATCGGTACTGTTTAGGGTTACGTGGTTGAATTCAATTCAATTCAGTTTAACCGTTCAGTTAATTTTATTTTTCGCACCCGATTAGTCTTAAACCCCACGATACATTTTCCTTCGTAACCACCAGAAGTCAATGCACTTTACCCCTTTGGAAATGAACTGATGGATGTTTCATTTAATGAACACTTGACATTGAATCTGCCACAAACCGCATACATCTACCTCTACGTGAGTTACTCTGCGGCCGCGGCGAAGCGGCCGAGAGCATTGAAGTGCTATGCTCCGATTTCGTGAGACTGTTCCCCGTCGGGAGTTAGAATCCCCCCCAGGCATTGATGTTTGTGCTGTATTTAGTATAAGATAGTTCATAAGTAGTTTGTAAGTTTAGGGACTGATGACCACGCAGTTAAGTCCCATAAGCTTTACAAATATTTGAACCATTTGGTTACTCTGCAAATCAGCCCTGAGTGCTTGCCAGGGAGGTTATTCAACCTCTTTCATAGTGTTTACCTTCCTCTCCATTCTCTATTATCTTTTGGGAAGGAAGATAATCTAAATCGCTCTGTTACAGTTGTGATCCCTCTAATTTTATTGTGTTGACCATGACACCATGTCTCACTACATCTGTTGCAGTTGAAAATATAGTGTAGCATTCGGAGAAGGAGTTCTCCGACCGGAATTTCCTAAGCAGATCTCGCCGAAATGAAAATCGCCGTTGTTGTAATGGTTCAAACTCCCTTAACATTTCCGTAACACTCTTTCAACTGTACAGCGATAGTAGAAAAAGAGCTGTCAGTCCTACCTGATAAGGATCCCACATTGCGCAGCAATACTCCAAAAGATGACACAGAAACATAATGCAGGAAGTCTCTTTAGTAGTTTTTCGCATCTTCTAAGTTTTCTGGCAAGAAAACGTAGTCTTTGGCTTGCCTTCTGACAACATTTTGTATCTGTTCTTTCCAAGAATGTAGTAGTAGTAATTCCTACGTATATAGTTGAAATTATGGCATCTAGTTTTGATTTATTTATTTCGTTAACAAAGTTAATCGGATTCCTTCTATTACTCATATGGACGACAGCAGTGTATTGATTATTTCGGGTCAATTGTCAATTTTCGTAACATCTAAATTATTTTGTTGTTCGTTTTGATGACTTTAGTAGAGGAGTATTTGCAACCAACCAAGAGGGCTGCTCACATTTTGACGCAGGTCTTTTATTAAGGTAAGGAATAATGACATAAAATATGGTCATGGGGAAAGCAAGATATCAACACTGTTTTTAGTCGACGTCTTTTTATCACTTACTACGAATTGTGTCCTCTCTGCCAGTAAGTCACGAATCTAATCACGTACCTGAGATGATATTCTTTAAGCATGCAATTGGAATAAAAAAGCCGTTTGTGGGGAAAGGTGTTAAAAGTCTTCTGGAAATGTAGAAGTACGGAATCACTCTCCAATCCCTTGTCGACGGCACTCAGGTGTTTTAATCCGTGTTGTCTATGGCTTAACAGATCTTTCTCTACAAGGTAATTCATAGTCTTTGAACACGGTATATGTTCCAACATAATGCTACAAATCGACGTCCATGATATAAGCCTTTAATTTAGAGTACTACTTATACAAGTAGATTGAACAGTTATATTCTTCACCGGATTAAAACATAAAAGCCGTTTCGCGTGGTTCGACGACTTGCTGCCGGTGTTCCAATGAGACGCTACGTCGGCGACCTGCGCGTTCCTTACCTACCGCAGTAATCCTATCAGGCGGAAGGACCTTCACCATGTAGAGGTTAAGGCTAGGTTATCGACAGACTGAATAATTCGTGGTTGGACGGTGATTTGATCCTGCGATCTTTCGGTTTCCAAGCCGACGATTACAATTACGAATGTGCTACATCAAATTTTGTTCCGTAACGATAACTACGTGTGACCGAAAACTGCGTTCCTCCTTTTATTCTACACCATTTTATACGTGGGCGAAAAATGAATTAATTATATGCGTACATGTAATTTTAAGGGACCAACATGGAAAGTCGCAACGTCATTTTGAAGGCTCGTTCTTAGGTCCACCATATACTTACGTTTTAATTTTATCCATAGTTCACAGTTGCTAAACGTGACTGTATGCACTACACAAGAAGTGTGAATAAAAATTCCTTCATGCACAAATAATTTCGTACTTTATTAAAATACACGATGTATCATCAGGTACACTTCTCACAAAATATTTTATTAGTGCATTTCAAAGTTTGGTACGTGTATCCTGAATAATCCATGAAAGACAACTTTTTAACTTTTCTTCGTCAGTACACGTTGGTTAGCTCTTTCTAATGTCACCTATCACGTCACTTAAGGTGCACATTGATTATACGTGCACGAGTAATGTCCCACAATACATTACAAATTTTTATATGTATCAGAAAGGTTGACATGTAAGGAATAAATTCAAGTAACCTGAGGTCGTAGAGAATATTGTGAAGGAAAATTACTCAACTACTGACTGAAACGGAGGAAAGCAGTACAGTAGTAGAAGAACAATGGACAGCTTTGAGAGATTAAGTAGTGAGGTCTGCACAGAATAATACAGACAGTAAATTCTTACATACCGCAGGACATATTGAGATTAATTCATAAAATGAGTAAAAATAAAAACGCAGGAAATGAAGCAGGCAAAAGGGAGTACATACGGCTAAAAATGGCTTCGTTGGCAAGTAGAAATTGTCCAGGCGGGAGTGGCTAGAGGTCAGATCCAGATTTTAAAGCAATGTACAACTGGGCGAAAGATAGATACCGCCTCCAAGGAAATGAAAGAGACGTTTGGAGAGAACAACAGCAGCAGTATGAATATCAAGAGGGCACCTGGGAAACCACTGCTAAGCAAGAAGGGAAATCCGAAAGGTGTAAAGAATACATACGGGGGGAAACGAATTTAACTGAAAGGCCGTGTAATAAAAGGGAAAGAGGGACTAGATGGAGATTAGGCGGGAGTTACTAAACTGCAAGAAGAATTTGAAAGAGCTCTGAAATATCTAAGTCGAAACAATGACTCTGGACTGGATTCTATTCCTTGTGATCTGCTGATAACCTTGGGAGAGCCGACCATGACGAAAGGCTATTCCACGTGGTACGTAAGGTGTATGAGACAGGGGAAATACCCAGAGACTTACAGCGAGATGGCGCTGATTTGTCTGTGATTTTCCTTCATCACTTCAGGCGAATGCCTGGATGCTTCCTGCGAAATCCTTCTCTATCTTCTCTATCCTTGCCCAAAAATCTGTGTGTGAGCACTATCTGTAGTGGCCATGGTGACTACGGGACGTTAAACCCTTATCCAGACTCTAAAAAGAATATAATAAATCCAATTCCAATCAAAGCACCTGCTGCCAAGAGTGACAATTACAGAACGCTCAGTTTATTAAGAGACGGTTGCAAAATAATACCACGAATTATTTACAGAAGGATGGTAAGAAGTGGTAGAATCCGATCTTAGAGAACATCAGTTTGAGTTTTAAAAATAGCACGTGAGGCAATACTCACGTATCTTACAAAGAAAGGACGCCTACTCGTCATCGCCGAATTCGTCCAAATTTATGGTAGATGTAGGGCGTGCTGAGACACGAAAGTACCCTAAATAAGGACTTCAGATGGCCACGCATTTAGGAAATAAAAGGATGTTTATTATGGATCTATCACCATAGCATCTTAACAACTGTCCCTATGAGGATGTGTTTAGGGAGCGGTGTCTGGCTCAGCAGTAAAAGATAGGATTCGTATTGAGAAGGTCGTAAGTAAGAGAGTAAGAGAGAGTTGTAGCCTTTCCCCAACGTTATTCAATTTGTACATTGAGAAAGTTGAAGGAAATCAAAGGGAAGTTGTGAAACGGAGTTGAAGTTTAAAAATAGATATAAAAGTTTTGCGAGAAGAGTACCCACAAATGTTGGAAAGAGAAGCATAGGTACACGAAAGGAAAATGGAAACAAACTATGGGTTTCACGTGAACAAGGAAAGAAGAAAAATAGGTGTTAAGGAAAATGTTGGAATACCGAAGTACAATTTAGGAATAAAACGAAGAGCGAGTACAGGGTAGAAGAGGCTAAATGCAACGTACAAATACGTCTCAGGCCATCCAAACTTCATTTCTTCGTGATTTCCCTAATCACTCCACGCAAACGCCAGGATGGTTCATTGGAATTGGCACGAGCGATTCCTTTCCAAAACCCTAACAAGATAATCAGAGTTCCTGCCCTTTCCCTAATTTCCACGCCGCCGACTTCTTAACAGTTAAATTAATATTCTTTGTCAACAAATTCTTCCAAAGTTCTTTTCTTTCCATTGTCTACTATACTGAAACCATCGCAAATTATTTTACTGCCCAAGGAATTAAGTCATATACCACCTTCATTGTCTCGTTATCTAACTCCTATAGCATCCCGTGATTTTCTTAGACCTTGGATTACTTATTTTTCTTTTGTTAATATTCATCTTATACGCTCCTTCAGTGCCGTGCGGGAGTAGCCGAGCGGTCTCGATCGTCACGTTACGGATCGCGCGGCCTCCCGCGTCGGTGGCTCAAATCCCTCCTCGAGCATGGATGTGTGTGTAGTCCTCAGGTTAGTTTAACTTAGTGAAAGTAGTTTGTAGGTCTAGGGACTTATGAGCAAAGTAGTTTGGTCCCATAAGAATTACAAACATTTGAACATTTGCTCCTTCAGTACACTGTACAATCCGTTCAATTCCCCTTCCAGATCCTTTGAAAAGTTACAAAGGTCAATGTTTTTGTTTTCTCTCTGAAATGTAGTTCTTTCTCCAAATTTCCCCCTTAATTCCTTCACATCTTGCTCAGTGTACGGATTGAACAACATTGAAGAACGGGTACAATCCTCATCCCCTCATTCCTTTCCCAACAACTTCGTTCCTTTCATGCCCTTCAAGTCCTATAACAGCTGTCTAGTTTTGAATAACATTCTGTTCCTTATATTTTACCTCTGCTGACTTCACAATTTTAAAGAGAGTATTCCTGTCAACATTGTCAAAAGCTTTCTCAAATCTACAAACGCTAGAAGTTTAGGTTTGGCTTTCCTTCATTTAAGGTAACTCGTAGGCTCAGTATGGCCTCCCATGTTCCTACATTTCTCTTAAACCGAAACTGATCTCCCCAAGTTCGGCATCTACCAGGTTTTTTCCTATGGTCTATAAATAATTGTTGTTTAACTAATGTTGTTATAATTTTCAAACCTGTCTACAGCTGCTTTCTTTGGAATTGGGATTATCATATTTTTCTCAAAGTCTGGAGGTGTATCAACTGTCTATCTTGGACACCATGCGCAATAGTTTTGTCAAAGCAGGCTCTCTCAGAGACTTCAGTAGCTCTGAGGGAATGTTGTCTACTAGGAGGCCTTGTTTCGACTTAGGTCTTTCAGTGGTATGTCTCATCTTCATCATCTAATCTTTCTACAACATCGTCTTGCCCTTCTTTGGTGACTACTGGTTTGCCATCTGATTTCTTGATTTTCATACACTCGCGGTTCTTTCGAGAGTTCTTGCGTGGAAGCACGGGGCCCCGAGATAATGTAGTCTTCCTTCCTTCTTTAATTCCAAGACTGCATTTCCTTCCCCCTCCCATCATTTACAAACCTCACTCCTTCCCCTCTCCACCGGGGGACTGATAACCTTAGCAGTTTAGTCCTCCTATCCCAACCAAACAACCCAACCCAAACCTCCTTCTTCCACGTCTTCTTCTCCTGCTCATTTTGTCGTCCTTCGTCTCTACCCGCTTCCACACTCCTGGCTCGGTAGCACACAGTTGTGTGCAACACTATTAATTAAAGGTCGCAGGTCCGATCCCTGGCAGGTACCAGGATATTTATCTCCAACTTTCCACTTCTTTCACCCCTGACAATGTTGCTGACGTGAAAAATATCGAGTAGCACCATGGTTCGGAACCCACGTTCAACTGTAGGTCCCCCTATAACTGGCTGGGTAAGTCAGTTCGGACGGAGGCAAGGCATACCACCTCCGTGCAGGACCATGCCTAGTAAAGCAGTGTGGTGTTCAAACCAATCTTCGGATTGTTGTCTGCCTCCGTAACTCAGCGGTAGCGTCGCTGACTTCCACGCAGGAGGCCTAGGTTCGATTCCCGGCTGGGGACTGGGTGTTGTGTGTTGTCCTCATTATCTCATCATCATTGACACGTAAGTCGCCCACGCGAAGTCAAATAAAAAGACTTACACTCGAGCGGCCGAACAAACTCGCAAGGGTTTTCCGGGTCAAGAAAGCCATACGCTCATTTCCATTTCGGATTGTTGACTGCTTTACCTTTTTTAAATCAATTTCATATTGTAAACATCTATAATTATCCGTTTCCTTTTAAGCATTGTCCGACCATTATAGTAATCTTCTCATTTTTGTACTTCATTTTAATAATAATTACAGCTAACTTCACCACCAATCCCATCATTACCACCTACCATCACAGTGTAATAGGCGGGCATCTATCCAGACAATCACTCCAAGTACTATGACATTTAGGCGGGAGGTGCACGTTGGACCTCTAATTGTGTACACCTAGTTCATCAGTCGTCGTTGGGTTCCTGAGATGAATGGACTAAGAGATTTACGGCTACTGGTGTTAACAACTGCCCTTTGCAAATGTGCTGGTACTACCTGTCGCACAACGGGGGCCTGAAAATGGTGTGATCATAACACCTTAACCGGTCGCAGAACTAAATAAATAATGTTTACACAGCTGTTGATACTTTCTTCCACCTTCACATTTTTTGAAATGGTGGTATTTGTAGTAATAGGAGTGATTGCATTATGTTACATGGCAACAATGTTATAATTATTACAAAATGTTTATGAACTGTAATTAAGGGAAAATAATTTAACAGAGAATAGTCAAGACGGTAAAGTTGAAGGCGTGATAAAGTATTTTCATAGCACTGTTTGATTACAATATAATTACGCAGTGTCAAAAGACTTTTAGTTCTGAAAAATGCGTTTCTAAGTGCTTTTGCCATTATTATTGTGAAAATTTATCTTGTTAATCACTGTATTGCTATGTACATTTGCGGCAAATTTCGATTGGAACAAAGTAATGGTAGATAAAAGGTTCTCTCAGTAATTATAGTATAGACCTACACAAAATTACAATATCTGATTACCTGTAGCCTATGGATAGAGAAAATAACTATTCTAGTGGACCTTCATAAAGTGTACCGAATACTTCCTTAATCAAGACAAATGTGTACCGAACGGCAAAATCTATTACAACCCTCTGGGGTATTCTGAAGATTTCCTGAAGGTTACATTAAAATTGTTCCAAAAAGTGCTTATGTTTGTAAATCTATCGGACCAAACTGCGTGGTCATCAGTCCATAGCTTACTGACAATTAAACTAAGGTAAACTAACCTAAGGATAACACACACACCCATGCCCCGGGGACGACTCGAACCTCCGACGGCGAGCAACTGCGCGCTCCGCAGCTAGGCGCCTTACACCGCTCGGCTAATCCACCGCGGTTAAAATTGTTCTAGCCCTCGTTATAGAGAACACTTGCTTAAATCCGCGGCTCCCCTCGCGTGTTGGTTATGATAGATAAACTATCTTTCAGTAGTGTTCTATGAGACTGATTATGAAGGATGAAATGAAATACAATACCTTATTTAGAAACATTTTTAATCAACATTACCAGGAAAGGAAGTAGTGCAGATCAAATCACACGTAAAAATGCAATCGCTTCGAAGAATCCAATCACGAAATTCAACAACAATGATTGTAATAATACACAGATCGATCACTTGATGTAATGCCCGATACGTAAAATCGACTTTTTTTTAAAGAGATGTATTAAAAGAAATTTCTTTTTTACTGCTTTATTTATTTATTCTTATATTTCCTTATTCGAATGCTTATCCTTACAGAGAAAGAGCTGAAGACATTGTAGCATGCATAGACCAAAGGTTTGGTCTGTGGCATCACGTTTCGGTGTATGTAACATCCTTGCTATAGAGTCGCAAACATAATCGCTGGCCTTCAGTAAGAATTTTTTTATAATTAGACGAATTTCAACCACCATATCTTCCACCCCCTTATAGCTATCGGCATAGAACTGCTATGGTGTACAATGGGAGACTTCGGACAACAATTACATACAGACCATTCGTTTGCGTTCTGTAGTTTTCACTGCGGAGCGAAATATTAACACACATACACGTAGAATTTTATATACACCGACAACTTTCCATCCAAATATACTCCACCCTTTTATCATTATCAACAATCAAGCAACAATGCAACCAATAAAACCATTTTCAAAGAGTAAATATAATTTTCAAAGAGTAATTATTGTTCCGCATTTCGCGTTATATTCTTCATATTACTAAATATCTATCAGATCCATATAAAATCATGCCTAAAACCTTCCGCAGGTATAAATTAGTAACTGTACAAATATTTAAGTCTCTGCGTCTTGTTGTTCGGACGTGATAAGCGTACACTGAACAGACATCCACATTTATAGATATAGATACACACACACACACACACACACACACAAACACATCGATTTTTATAGATGTAAATGATGAGTAATTTCTACATCTACACAGATACTCTGCAGATTACATTTAAGTGCCTGGCAGAGGGTTCATTAACAACTTTCATAACCTTACTCTACCGTTGCATTCTCCAATAGCGCGCGGGAAGAAAGAACACCTAAATCGTTCCGTTTTCCAACTGATTTCTCTTACTTTATTGGGATGGTCATGTATCCCTATGTAGTTGGGAGCTAGAAAAATATTTTCACATCCAGAAGTAAAAGTCGGTGATTGAAATTTCGCAAATAGAACTCGCCGCAACGAATAAAGTCGTTCTTTTAATGATTTCCACCTCAAATCGTGCAACGAAAGGTCGCGGGTTGATCCCTTGCAGGTCTCAGGATTTTTATCTCTAAATTTCCCTTCTTTCACATCTGACAATGACGCTTTTCTCCCTTAACGGAATAAAACAAACGAGCTGCCCTTCTCTGAACTTTGTCAATGTCTTACGTCAGTCCCACCAGGTGCGGGTCTCACACGGGGCAACAGCACTCCAGGAGAGAACGCACAAGTGTGATGTAGGCAGTCTCTTTAGTGGAGCTGTTACATCTTCGGAAGCGTTCTGCCAATGAAACGTAATCTTTGGTTCGCCTTTCCCACAATATTTTCTGTATGTTGTCTCCAGTCGTAATTGTTCGTAATTGTAACTCATTTCAGTTCAGAGTCGCTGAGTGGGTGATTACGATACCCCTGTTTCTACATCTACATACATACTCCGCAATCCACCGTATGGTGCGTGGCGAAGTGTACACTGTACCACTACCAGGCATTCCTATTCCTATTCCATTCCCAAACAGAACGACTAAAAGAAGAATACCTATATGCCTCCGTACGAGCCCTAATTTCTCTTATCTTGTCTTTGTGATCACTACGCGAAATGTAAGTAGGCGGCAGTAAGATCGTACTACACTCAGATTCAAATTCCAGCCCTCTAAACTTCCTCAACAGAAATTCACGAAGAGAACGTCGCCTTTCCTCCAGCGATCCCCAATTGAGTTGCCGGAGCATTTCCGTGACACTCGCGCATTGGTCGAACCTACCAGTAACATACCTAGCTGCTCGCCTCTGAACTGCTTCTATGTCTTCCTTTAAACAGGTCTGCAACAGGTCCCAAACACTTGAGCAATACTCAAGACGTGGTCGTACAAGCGTTCTCTATGCGGTCTCCTTTACAGATGAAGTACTTGCCGGCCGCGGTAGCCGAGGGGACTGAGGCGCTCCAGTCACGGTCTGCACGGCCACTACGGTCGGGGGTTCGAATCCCCCCTCGGGCATGGATATTTGTGCCGTCCTTAGTATTAGCTAGTTCATAAGTAGTTTGTAAGTTTAGGGACTGATGACCCCGTAGTTAAGACACATAGACATTCAAACCAATCTTCGGATTGTTGACTGTTTTACCTTTTTTAAATCAGTTTCATATTGTAAACATCTATAATTGTCCGTTTCCTTTTCTACATTGTCCAACCATCAGAAGAATGCTGAAGATTAGGTGGGTAGATCGCATTACTAATGCAGAGATACTGAACAGACTTGGTGAGAAAAGGAATTTTTGGCATACCCTGTTTAAAAGAAGGGTTCGCTTGGTAGGACACATTCTTAGACATCGAGGAATCGTAAATTTAGTATTGGAGGGAAGTGTGTGGGGTAAAAATTGCAGAGGTAGACCAAGAGACGCGTTTAGTAAACAGATTCAAGTGGATGTCTGTTGTCGTTCTTATGAGGAGATGAAAAGGCTTGCTCAGGATAGAGTAGGGTGGAGAGATGCATCAACCCAGTCTCCGGACTGAGGACCATAACAACAACAACAACATATAGTAAGCTTCTCATTTTTGTTCTTCATTTTAATAATATTTACAGCTAACTTCACCACCAATCCCATCATTACCACCTTCCATCACAGTGTAATAGGCAGGCATCTATCCAGACAATCACTCCAACTACTATGACATTTAGGCGGGGGGTGCACGTTGGACCTCTCATTGTGTACACCTAGTTCATCAGTCGTCGTTGGGTTTCTGAGATGAATGGACTAAGAGATTTTCGGCTACCGGTCTTAACAACTGCGCGTTTCAAATGTGTTAGTACTACCAGTCGCGGTGACCGAGGGGACTGAGGCGCTCCAGTCACGGTCTGGACGGCCACTACGGTCGAGGGCTCGAATCCCCCCTCGGGCATGGATATTGGTGCCGTCCTTAGTATTAGCTAGTTCATAAGTAGTTTGTAAGTTTAGGGACTGATGACCCCGTAGTTAAGTCCCATAGACATTTGAACATTTGATGAAGTACTTCGTTCCAAAATTCTCCCAATTCGCGTATTGGTGGGTAAGCTGGGGAGGGGACTGAGGCGCTTCAGTCACGGTCTGCACGGCCACTACGGTCGGGGGTTCGAATCCCCCCTCGGGCATGGATATTTGTGCCGTCATTATTTGTAGGTAGTTCATACGTAGTTTGTAAGTTTAGGGACTGATGACCCGTAGTTAAGTCTGTGGTGTCGCACAAGTACAAAGTGCGCGCCACCTACTTTCGCCGCGCGCCGCCATGCACGCACGGCGCGGCGTTGTTACGACGTCAGTCACGAGCGCCCTCTGCTGCTATCCCGCTCGTGGCCACCACTGAACGACATCGTTCACTTGGGACTGATATAGGAACCAGTTAACACTTCGGAATCAGATAGGCACCAGTGAAGACTTGGCTATCGGATAGGCACTAGGCAGGCCTCTAGCTCAACTATGTACCAGCATTCTGCAGTACTGAACTATGTAAAAGTTAAGTATTACTAAGTCTCTACGAAATATATACCTCGTTCTAATTTACTCTAGTGTTTCTAGTTTCTGCTGTCCCACTGGCTGCTTACCTTCGTACCTGCACAAACGTGCATCCTTTAGTCCTGTGTCGGTCGAGACACAAAAGTGGCGACGAGGCCGAGACACAAAAAAGTCCCTTAAGGTTAACAAACATTTGAACATTTGGTAAGCTGGGGTCGGCCGCGGTGGCCGAGGGGACTGAGGCGCTTCAGTCACGGTCTGCAGGATCACTACGGTCGGGGGTTCGAATCCCCCCTCGGGCATGGATATTTGTGCCGTCCTTAGTATTAGCTAGTTCATACGTTGTTTGTAAATTTAGGGACTGATGACCCCGTAGTTAAGGCCCATAGACATTTGAACATTTGATGAAGTACTTCGTTCCAAAATTCTCCCAATTCGCGTATTGGTGGGTAAGCTTGGAGCAGGAAGGATGTAATTGATCATGGAGGACGCTCGTCACCATCGACGAGCAAGGCTAGCTCTGAAATGTCAGCACGCTGGAGCCCCCGCAGCCGTCAGTCAGCACCGGATGACGCAGCGTTGCGGCGGCTGCTGACGGCCTGTTACATTGTACTGTCCGTCACCGCAGCAGGTGCCGGCCACGCAGCAGGAATGCGCGTACTCGAGGGAACAGCCGCGGCATTCCTGAGCGCGGATTCTCACGAACCTTACGTAAGCGCGGGGCACGCAGGAATGGCAGCCAAAAAGCAGGAGAGGAGGAATAAAAAAATGGGAGTAGCCACGAGGTCAGTGCATGCGTCGGGGCGGTCAGCCCTGGTCGCTCTATAAAAGGCTATCACACGGCTGAGAGGTTCGAGGTGTCTTCCCCTCCCCTCCCAGTCAGGTGATACAGTGTAGCAGTGAGGCAGAGAGGGGAGACAGAGATCGAATGTGTATCGCGCGGCGCGGCGCGGCGGCGGACCTGTTCTCGCTGGGGCGGCCGTGACATTTGGCGGATGAGCCGCGCGGTGCGCAGTCGGCGACGCCGCGTCTGCCAGCTCGAGCCAGTTTTTCAGCCGCCTGTCGCACCCAGCAATGCCATCAGGTCGGCAGTGGACGGACGCGCGCAAAAAGGGCGCCGGCCGCCCGCTGCGAACGCGCGACGATTCCACGATTCTCATTGCGATGGCGTTTCAGTTCGCCGGAAGGGCGGGAAAAACTGAGGGGGAGTTGCGCAACTGCGGAAGGTCGCGGGGTTTCCAGAAGCGTGCGACGTTCGTGTGGGATTGTGACCAGCGTTGCCAACCCTTCGACGTTACTGGATCACACAATGACACCGAAATCGTCGTACATTCACGCCGGGACATAGTTACGCCCGGTTTCACCAAACTTCGTCTAAATATGCTAGACAAACGTCAAATTCAACGCCTCGTTTATTTTTGAAATACCGTCAAAAGCTACACCGTTTCATCATCACCAGTCTCAATGAAATGACGAGGCGTTTATTTTAACAGACGCCTCAATCGAAACAGCGTCTAGTATCGTGCATTAAATCGATACTATCGAGTTTTATGGTTTGTTTTCATTGCTGTTCTCTAGTTTTCGATTGATCAACTGAATATCGCTAAGTGAATAGCGGGTTTTTCAGTACGGCCAAAGTTGTGATTCGTACGTTTGGTGAAACCGGGCAATAATAACGTTAACCCGGCGTGAATGAGGTGAAAAATTGTTACACCAGGTATGATGTGGGTATGAGGTACCCGAAACTCTGATGACGAATTTCTGTTACTACAATCGTGTATTGATATTTTTTCTACTTGGGATATTAATAATGCAGTCTATTAAACAAGATGAATAAGTAAAATACTGTGTTTGCGATGTACTACTCTTTATTTTATGGACATTTCCCCTGATATTCCTTATTTCATTATTTGTATGTAGAATTATAGTATTCAACACACTGTTTGTTATAAAAAGACTCCAACATTCAGTCTGTCTTTTGGCTTTGTTTGCAGCATCTTTTACGCCTGGAGAATTGATAATAATATTCTCTGAACGAATATGAACACTTTGTCTACGAGTATCCTTTATCCATTTTGTGCCATCTTTGGAAGTATAAAAAGTCCCACGTACCTCAGATGACTGACTAAGAGCCGCTAACAAAGAATTTTGCTCTTCCAAATGATCCAAAATACACTCCTGTTCCGAATCACTTTCTTCACTTCTTTGAGAAACGTGTCAATTTCTTTTTCGCTCTCGGAGACACAGGAACTACCGTTTGAACATTTTTCTAAAACTTCTTCTAGTAGTTCTTGTGGCCGACGTTCATGTTCTTCGTAAGACACTTTGAGAAATCTAAATTCAAAAAAATAATTCAGGAATACTATAAATAACTATGTATCTCGTAAAATTGCTGTCAGCTCAAAGATGTGACACCAACTACGAGGTCGGGTATGAAGTACCCCAGCCACATTTGAACACGTGTATCTCCCTCTGACACTGGCGGAACAATAATCTCAACACTCCATCTTGCCTCCCTCTCCATTACCTCCAGCTACTGTAACAACAAGATCTGTGTGGCAACAATGACGTCCACTAATCAGCGCCTAGAAACACCTCGGGTATCACATACCCGACCTCACTCACGCCGGGTTAAGAAAATGGACGTGCCGATGAAATAAAGAGAGGTGGTAAATGTTCTGATCGTGAGAAAAGTTTGTTTGTGGGCCTTATTTCGAAAATGAAAGACGTAATTCCTTGCGGGAATTTCACATATAGGGGTCTCAGCGACGCAATTGCTTCTGAAACCTTCTTGATATATCGGCAGACGGTTCATTTCGCAACCCTATTCAAGTCTGTCATTACCATTTGAAGAGATTCAGTAGCATAGAATCGTAGAGTTGAAAGCAGCATTTGTATTGGGGTTAATGGTCTGTTTCTGTTAGTTCGATATTCTAGTCTGTTTTCAATTTGTTCCAGAAGTTTCAATCCTACATTCTTGGACAACCTGTACCTTGTAATTGATTTTATATCATTCAATGTGTAGAAATGATCATTGCGCTCTGAAATTTCGCGTTCAGGCCCTAGATTTTCAAACAAATCTATGTACAATACAAAGTTATCCCTCATCTTCACAGCCAGAAGACGTGAATAGCAATAAAGTATCTATGTTACCTTTACAAGAACTCATAAATATTCAAAATATAGTAAACTTGTCTTGTATAAACGACTCGTCAAATACTTTGTCGACACAAAATCGGCGCGTCAGTTGTGACGGCGAGTTTAACGATCGTTATAGTAAACAGACGTCGATGAAACGCAAAAATGAAAATAAAACGATCGTCAAAGATTAAACAATCGTCAAAGTCATAAACGACGCTTGGTGAAATCGGGAATTAATGTTTCGTTTTAGAGGGAAGAGGAGAGAAGAAACCTTCGAGGCTCTGGTACTTATTCACTAGCTAAGACTAAGGACGGCACAAATATACTTGCCCGAGGGGGGATTCGAACCCCCGACCGTTGTGGCCGTGCAGACCGTGACTGGAGCGCCTCAGTCCCCTCAGCCACCGCGGCCGGCGTAGGGGATTCAACCCCCTCCCTCATTTCCGTCCGTACGTGCACAACGCAAGAATTGATGTTTTCCTATTATTTCACGTCAATGTTTCCACACTCTAATGCTACTAATTTTGTAAAAATTTCTTGTAGGTAGTATATAAAAGTAAAATGTGGCCTATAAAATTATAATATCGAGTGAACGAGCGGTTCTCTGGAATGCTTTTTCTGTTACATACTGGTACATAGTGCTGCTCACAGCGTTTTCAGGGCTAACATATCTTCTGTGCTCCTAAAAACGCGAAATTAATATATATATTAATTCTGGAAAATCGCGTTTTTACGAAAAATGCAACTATGTAATAAACCAGTGAAATACAAAATTTAATCGAAACCGTTAGAGCCGTTTCCGAAATACCTAATATATATATAAAAGAACTGCTCGTTTAAAGGTATAAAGGAGTTACTTCATCATTTTATTACATTTGAGAAAAACTACAAAAAAGGTTGAGTGCATCAACGTCATTATTATATTTCTTACACGACTATCAAATTTAGAATGCTTTCTAACAGGGCCCAATTCAAAAGTTAACATTACTCAGTGTTCGACTGATCAGCGCACAACCAATCCTTATACTGAGGATTAGTTCCCCAAATTTTTTGCAATCTTCTTTTCTACTCTTACATTTAACACGCTTACTGTAGATTTCGTAGGGTAGGACAGCTATCACTATCCTCTGTTTCTATTGTTCACTACTTCACACCTTGTTAACAGTTCACACCTCACTGTCCTTAGCGGAGGCACCACTTTAATGTGTGATTACTGATAAGGGTGCAACGCAACATGTACTGGGTTGGGGAATGCTACTGCTCGATATACTGGCTAGTAGGCTGCCCAAAATCGTATTTGTGAAATAAATTGTTACAAATAAAATACACAATAAAAATCAAAACAACGAAGAAGATGAAACGTTAATAATATTTAGCGTTTCATAAAATCGTACAATAGGCGTACGATCAAAAGGATGGATCGTACGCACGTATACCATCTTAAAATATAGTAACTGTATGCTGAAGATCACACAGCTGGTGTCCCTGACTGACAGACCCGCTTAGATGCAGAAAGTACGCGATCCGATGATACAGTGTGCGTGTCTTTCAAATTGTTCATTTAAACCTTCAGAGTGAGACGTTTATCCTAAGATATACTATTACTACCCTGAACTTTTTACCCTTAGTTCTGAGAAAACCATGGAAAAACTTTTTCTCAAAATTATTGTGCACTACTGACTATTATCCCGAATTTTTTAAATTTGAAATAAGACCCCAGTTTAGTAAATCATGGTTGAAAAATACTAACATGAATTATAAATACGAATGGAAAGATTGGAAGAATCTGACCTTGGAGCAGATCAGGATAAATGTCGGAACAAAGGAGGCAACACAAACATTATCACTTATCTTTAAAGATAAGGAAAAGAAAACCCACATATTTAGGTTTTGTTGATATTGAGATGTTGACTGCAATACACTCTCTATAATTCTGAAGTCAGTAAGGGTAAAATAGGCAATGGAAGGTTATTTACAACATCTACAAAAAGCAGACAGCAGCAGTTATGATATCTGTTGCTAGGGAAGGTAGCGTAAACCTACTGGATCCAACTGTTATGGTGATCAGCTCCTAGGCTCAACAAAATACTTAAACTATCTTACACCGAGGACAACACACACACACCCTTGCCAGAGGGAGGACTCGAACCTCCGACCGAAACGACCGCCCAGTACGTAGTATGACGTATTTTCTGAAAGCATATGTTTGGAGTGTAGCACTGTACGAGAGTGAAACGTGGACGATAAGGAGTTCAGACAGGAAGATGATAGCTTTTGAAATGTAGTGCTACAGCCGAATGCTGAAGATTAGATGGGTAGAATGCGTAATTAGTGAGGATGTACTAAACAGAATTTGGGAGAAGAGGAATTTCTGACATGTCTTACCTAACAGAATGTATCGATTGGTAGGACACATTCTGAGACATCATGAAATCGTCACTTTAGCATTGGAGGGAAGTGAACGTGGTAAAAATCGGAGAGGGAGACCGAGGGAGGAATATAGTAAGCATGTTAAAAACGATGTAAGTTTTTGTTTCATTATTGTCATTTTCAAACCCCATGGCTGGAGCTGACTGTCAGCGGCGTAAAACGCCACTCTTCGGCCGAGTGTGCTTACAATTTGGCAAACAAACATATTGGAGGATGTGGACAGGAGGTTGGGGTTGGGGCATATCTACAGAGTAGGTGAGGTAGACGAAGGATGAAAGGATGGAGCCCTGGGTCCCCTAGGATAGGGGTCAAACAAGTGAGAGTCATAATTATTGACAGTGTGATAGGCTGGGCGACTGTAGAGAAAGGAAACAATAAGCAGATATAATTAATGGGAAGGGCATAGGTTTGGATTTGAAGACCAGATGCAGCATACATTCAATATGAAGGGATGGATCCAAAATGGTGGATCGATGGGAGTTGAGTTGGATGGTGAGGAATGGGGTGAGGTGGAGGATTTGGCCATTTTCAGAGAAGGAAGGTCGGAAGCCAAATTAAAAGAGGGGGAGGAGTTGGTGTTAACAGAGATTCTGGCGGATATGGCGAGACAGGGCCTTCCTGAACACTGAGATGGACGATGTGTCAGAAGGGGGTTAATTGGGCTTGGGGAATATCATGATGTGAGACATTCTGCGCAGGTTGGGAAAGAAACTGATGAAAAGTATGACAGTGTTGAGGGAGGCAAGGGGAGTATGGAAGGAGAGGAGACAGGCACGAAGGTGCCGGTAGGTCAGGCTGTTGTGATCAGAAGTGGTGTTTTTGTATGTAGTGTCAATTGGATGTCAAGGGTGGTGATAGGTGTGGTAAGTTCTGAGGGGGAATGTGGTCCAGGTACTGAAAGTGAGGGGTGAGCTGGAGGGAAGGTGGAGATATTGGTGTGCTCATGGACATCAGGAAGAGGAAACAGTCGAAACGATGACTGTCTGGGATGGAGAAAAGAGGTAAGAGGCGAACTGTTCATCCATACTAGCACTGTTGGAAAAAGGATGGTTATCGTGGAGGAGAATGCAGTTGGAGGTGATGTGACAGCTAGTAAGGCGACAGAAGACCTGCCAGTACCTGGAGGAATTAATGGAGAGTGAGGCATTAAGACAGGTGCATGTCCGGCCCCAGTCCCAGCGTTTTTTCGCTGTAAAGAGATTTCTGACGTGGCATCGGATTTTCCGGTGGCAGAGCTGTGTATCCCGATCGTGAACATGGGGAATGGAATAGTAGAGGCAGTGGGACACGTGAAGGAGAAGGACGGCCTGTGAAGGAAGGGTGGAGCAATGTGGGTGAATGACTTTGGTTGGGATTTGGGCTTGGACAGCATCAGAAATGGTATGGTGCAGGAGAGAAGAGGCATGGTTAGTATCAGCGGAGATGTGGAGGGGGACAGGGTAGCTGGCGACTGAGGTATCTGTGAAACGCCGGTAGGCATCCCAGTCAGCACAGAAGTAACCACGGACAAGTTTAGGAGGACGACAGTATGGGGAGTGTGGTCAGGCTGAGGGCAGGATTTGATGGTAATGAGGACTGGGGGATGGTCATTGCCAATTATGTGCAGGACATCTGTCTGGAGGCGCCCAATGAGATAGGAACACACCAGACGACATTAGGAGTGGTGTTGCTTTCAGGATGGGTAGGTTGTGCGAGGAGAATAAGATCTCCCCAGAACGAGGTGGTGATGACGCCACTGCTGGAGTTCAGCAGCAGGAAGGAGTGATTCACATCAGAAAAGAAATCATAGGGAAGGGGGGCGGTGTTGCATAAGTATATGGCGGCGAGAGTGATGGTAAGGGAAGGACGAAAGAGGTTGAGGATGAGGTGGTTGGTGGGAGAGGTTGGATCTGAATGGGGTGACGGTGGAGAAGGCTAGTCGCCACTCCGCCTCGAGGGGTGGTAACGTGTTATCAGTACGGTGGATGAAGTAAGGAGCTGATGAGATCACAGTGTTGCAGGGAAGTGTTGTTCAGGAGGAAGCCATCCACGCGGTGTTGGAAAAGGGTGTGTATAAAAAGGTGCTTGTTGTTGGGGAGGAAGCGTACGTTGTGACAGAGGAGAGTGTAGGATGGGTGTAGGTTGCCCTCTTCATTGCCGTTCTTATTCAGAGATGAAGAGGCTTGCACAGCACAGGGTAGCGTGGAAGGCTCCATGAAACCAGTCTTTCGACTGAAGATCACAACAACAACAACAACAACAACAACCCTTTATAAGTTTCCAGTTTGAAACAAACTGCCACTCTAGTTTCTGGAACGAAACTTTCACGCTTTCAGTCTAGTGTTAGCTGATATGAAACCAACACAGTGATTAAATCTGTGTGCCAGACCGTGATTCGAACCCAGGATTTTTACCTACGGAATGTCTCCACAATTTTCCCTCTTCCAGGAGTGCTATTACTGCAACATTGCAACATTCGCAGAAGAAGGTTTGAAATGTTTCGAAGGTAGGAGATGCAATGGCGCAACAACAGCTGTGGAAATGGGTCGTAAGGTGTACACAAGTAGCTCCGTTGGTAGAGCACTTGCTACGGATGGCAAAGGTCCTGCGTTCGAATACCGATCTGGAACACAGTTTTAATTTGTGAGAAAATTTCACACTCCAGTTGTCCTTGCAGTTCATATACGGCATGTCGATTACAGCCATGTTTTAGTAAAATAAGAGGGTCGTTTGAAAAGTCCATGCAAATATAAAAAAATTTCTCAGTTGTTTGGGGAAAGCCATTGTTTGACATAGTGTCGTTTTATGCGTATACACTTCGTCCAACGCTGTTCTAATTTGTCGATCCCTTCCGAATAATAGGAATAATAGGAATTGTCCAGGCCCGCTAAATAGCTCTTAGTTTCTGCAATCACCTCCTCGTTTTAATAAACTCTTCGTTCCGCCAGCCATTTCTTCAAATTGAGGAATAAGTAGTAGTGTGAGGGAGTCTGGAGAATAGGGGGGATGTGAAACGAGTTTGAACCCTATTTCCAATAATTTTGCGACCACAGCTGCTGAGGTGTGTGCTGGCGCATTGTCGTGATGGAAAAGGAATTTCTAGTGTGCCAATGGCCGGCGTTTTTCTTGCAGCTCGGTTTTCAAACGATCCAATAACGATGAATAATATGCACTTGTAATAGTTTTACCATGTTCCCAATATTCGGTAAGGATTATCCCTTGCGAATCCCAAAAAACCGTCTCCATAAGCTTTCCGGCAAAAGGACTGGTCTTCGCCTTTTTTGGTGGGGATTCTCCCGTTGTAACCCATTGTTTATATTGTTCTTTGGTCTCAGGAGTATATTAATGTATCCATGTTTCATCCACAGTGACGAAACGACGCTTAATGTCCTGCTAATTCTTCCTGAACAGCTGAAAACCTTCCTTGCAACACTTCACACGATTCCGTTTCTGGTCAAGCGTGAGCAGTCGTGGCACCCATCTTGCGGATAGCTTTCTCATGTGCAAATGTTTGTGCAAAATATTACGTACCCGTTCATTCGAGATGCCCACGGCACTAGCAATCTCACGTACCTTAACTCTTCTGTCATCCATCACCATATCAGGAATTTTATCAATGATTTGTGGAGCAGTGGCGTAGCGTGGGAGTGGGGGAGGAGGCATGGCCCCGGGCGGCACGTATTTAGGGGCGGCAGAGCTGGGTCTTACTCGGCGATATCAAGTATATTCTCAGTAAAGGAGAGTACAGAGAGACCGATTTGTCACGAAATTACGACGTGTGTTTATTATGTTGCATTCAGACACTTTTAAGCTTCCCTAACATTTTTAATTATGCTATGAAAAATACTTACTACTTCTAAATACGTCAATCCAGTTTAAATCAGTTCGCTTTAATATTCATTCCTTGACCAAAATAATCTGTAAAAAGGAATATATTTTCAGGTAGTCTTCACTGAGGTCATATGTTATTTACTCAGTTTGGTTAAAAAACAAGTCAGAGGTTTCCGTAATTTTATTTCGCAAATACAGATTGGAAAAATGTACACGAGAGATTTGATGTCAATTTTAAATGTAAATATATTTTGTAAGGTAGCTTAGTTAGGGATAAAACAAGTAAATTTCTTTCCAGATTTTGCATGTATGAGACAAAATACGGAAATTAGTGCAACCGCTCCTAAACATAGCAGATCATGTCAGAAATTGGTGACACAGGGATGTCCGGAATAATACCTACAATTGCTTTCTAATCACTGGTGTGTGATGTGGAGAAGAGACAGTGACCGATTGCTGGCATGAGACAATACCGGAGACGTGTCTGGGCGGCAGTAACAAATTGTGTATATAAAGCAAAAGGAGTTTACAAACAATGAAGCTTGTTACATACTTATAGACCAAATGTTGTTAAATTTTGTATCAATAGCGCAAGTTGATTTGATTTCTTCCTTTTTATTTGACACGATACCTAGAACATTATATATATGGTCACTGTGGTACACAAATTTCGGTCGCTCCTGGAAACGTACCGAAAATTTCAAGGCGGCCGATATCAAGCCGGTGAGATATCCTGGATCGAGTCGCAGCCACGCAAAAATTTTTGTACGTCTTCTCTAGGTAGACATCTAAAGTATTATGACGTAATGAAGTTGTCAAGCTCCTTCTCATTTATTCTCACATCCGCGAGACCGTCCGATGTCCTAGACCCTGCGCTCCAGGTAAAGTGAGACGCACTCTACTTCGTTACGTAAAGTAATCTTCGCTACACCACTCTCGATAAAGGAACAGTCAATTCAGTTTTCATTGGTGGCTCTATAAATACTTAAAGGTTCGACCTAATTCTGCAGATAAGGATATTTCGTCACAACTACTTCGCCTCTTTGCCCTAGCTACAGACAAATCTGTTTCTCTTAGTGAAAAGCCTTCAAAACGAATAGCTCTATAAACTAATACATGGATACCCGCGAAAGAACTGCTGTCAACCCAGAAAAAAAAAACTATGTGGCCAACAGGTGTATTTCGGAACTTAATTTAGTTTATTTGAAAATGGACTAAAACATCTGAAACTGGTAAGCCTACAAAATGGAGTGTGTCTGTTCACATGCAGACTCATATAATGGGCACTGAAGTCCTACTGACAAGAAATTTTATCCGTCTAACACATGTGAAAGTATTCACCCGAATTTATTCAGAATACCGTAATTATTGCCGTGAAACCTCTGCAGGTTCATAAATTTTATGTTACAAAATGTTTACTTCTCATTGCAAGACTTTTTTTAGGTGAAACTATCTTAAATGCATGAAGCTTTTGTTTGCAGCATAATATAAAAATATATGTAAAAATAATAGAAGAAACAAAACTTATTTAGCGGAAATAAATTGCAGCGCTCCTATTTTATTTAGATTAACACTGAAACGATATTGGTACTTATGGCCAAAGTCTCAAATTTTGTTTTGTTCAGTTTCGAAAATACCGGGGGGGGGGGGGGAGCGGCGGCAAAATGAGTCCCGTTACCGGGTGACAGAAAGACACGCTACGCTACTGTTCTGGAGTCGTAACCTCCAAAGGGAGTCCAGAACGTTCAGCGTCACTTGTGCCCATATGGCAACTCCGAAAATTTTGAAACCACTTATAAACAGTTCTAATCTAAGGCACAGAGTCACCATAACGTTTATCAAGCTTCTCTTTAGTCTCCTGAGGCGTTTTCTCTTTCATAAAGTAATGTTTAATCACCACACTAAATTCTTTTTCGTCAATTCTTTGACAATCGCTCGACTTCCTTGATTCAAACGAATGCCAAAGACAAATAAGTAAATAAATATGGCTGAAACTGGGTGTGTATGTGTGTGTGTGTTCTTTCGAAAGATGCTACTAACTTATCATGACCTCCGCGCCGGTGGTGCCATCTCTGGGACTTTTCCACGGACTTTTCAAACGCCCCTCGTAGTATCTTCACAGCAGTGTTGCCACTATTTAAGTTCCACCCTCGTATAAGCACTCTGTGGTTTCAAAGTGGGCAGTTCCTAGCAATGACTCCCTAAACTGTGTGTCTTACTACAATCTAAAGTGGGAAATTTCTGCTGAATTCGAAACAAAATTTTGGAGAGAGCCTAATGTAGAATAAAATGAGGAAAAATTGGAATAACTTTTTCTGGAATAGACCTATTTGTTCGCTCCTAACAAGGGAATGGTCAGACTTGTCATGTCGAAACCTGTGTTGCTATTTTTACCACTGTGAGTTAACATTGAAGGAAGTCTGTATGCAGACTGTTAGCTGCTGACATGCCCTGGAAGTCTGTAAAAACTTTCATGAAGCATGACATTATTGTCGCGTGTTTCCGCGCTTGTTGTTGTTATGGTCTTCAGTCCAGAGACTGGTTTGATGCAGCTCTCCACCCTACTCTATCCTGAGCAAGCCTTTTCATCTCCTCATAAGAACGACAACCCACATCAATTTGAATCTGCTTACTATACGCGTCTCTTGGTCTCCCTCTGCGATTCTCACCCCACACACTTCCCTCCAATGCTAAATTTACGATTCCCCTATGTCTAAGAATGTGTCCTACCAAGCGATCCCTTCTTTTAGTCAGGGTATGCCAAAAATTCCTTTTCTCACTTATAACTGCCTATTGTACAACCCTGACCTCTCTCGCAACGTTATACCAACGCTATCTAGGGACAAGGTGGCGTTAGCTACGCGCATCTCTCCTGCCACAGCAGTAAGAGAGCTGATTCGCCAAGTGAAAGCGATCGTACGATAATTAATAAATAAGATAATAGAAAATTCGTTAACAAATGTATCTGATATGTTATCTACAACATTCTTTCCAAATAGCTATGAAATACACACAAATATATATACGGTTTAGGACACGTCAAACTTGTAATTACCGGAAAAATGCGAAATATTGATACAATGTTCAAAACATAGGTTATTTGTGCACCAAGAACACACAAGCAAAGACGACATATGGTAGCCCTGCGAATCACAGACGTTGTTAGACGTCCGTAAACAAAACTCTGCCGGTGTTAGGAAGGAATCAGGCCTAATATCAGTATATTTCGAGGCGTGCCACGCATATTTAATCACATTTTGAAACCGTGGGGAGGAAAACTGATAATTTACTTGAGAATATTGTCACGGTGATAGAAGGAAGCTGCAGTGATTTGCACACAATTATTTTCTGTGTAAGTTTTCTGTAAAATGTCTTCCACTGGCGGAAAAATTCTCTGTCTAACGGTTGAATTGCGTTCGTCGTGCAGGGTGGAATCTGAAGTATCTCTACTACTTTGTCAAGGTTATCTCGAAATGAATCAGAACTTTTATGACTTGAACATACACGAATCTAGAAGAAGAAGAAGAGATTTGTTCCCGCAGAACGGAAGAAAATCATGTCGCATGAAAAGTGTAATGTTATCATTTCCCATTTTTCCAGACTTCGATACGTCTACCAAAAGATTGTCTGCATAGACCATTGTTTGTTTGAAACGTGGTCCAAAACGTCCAGTTGGTTCTTGAATACACACATATAGTTTAGGCAGCAATAAATCATCCAGACTAATTATGGGCATTATAATGTATGAATGGGTGAGTGCAGTCGTGGACTGCGCAATTGCCTCAAAATGTTTTCTCTCCTTTGAACGACAGTGTTCTTTTCGCACGAATTTCTTTTTGACAACCGGTCTGATCTGCATTGTAAACGTAAAATTCACTAAAACTGGCGATCTTATGTTTTGCAGTCGTAAGAAAATCTTCTATCATATCCATTTGAGCCACTTCATTTTGCGATCTGTTTCTCGATACAAATTTTGTTATTTTTCGTGCCACAATTTTATGTGATCTTTTGAAGCGACTAATCCAACTTTGAGAAGCTGTATTTAGCGCCTATCGCTTTGGCAATCTCTATCGCCCAATCAGGCAAAGTTGTGTCGCTGACACTCAATGGCTGTCGTCTGGCATCGGTAAATTGCTCAAAAAGTCGTGCATTTATGGCCGCCGCAATTTCCAGTCGACTCTTACGTCGTCCAGCGACTTCCTTTTTCTATTTATACAATTCACGTTCAGATTGGACAAAGCGATACTTATTTTGAACGGAACAACTTTCGTTTCACCAATACTTTGTCTGATAATGTAATTGCAGTTGCTGGTATTGCTTTCGGAAATAATTGATGGTACGTGGCACTATCACTCGAAGAGTCTTCGCCGTCCATAGATTCACAGTCTGCAATGGCGAGTGTTTCTAGACATATGTCTGCCTTATTTACATGCTCATCTAGAAGTTCAACTACCATGTCGCACATCAGATAGTGTTCACTCGTGTTTTCTGTTGATAGCTTCGTTTGGCATATGTGGTATATCTCCATGGCAAGCAGCAAAACATTTACAGGATTTGCCATCACCTGTAAGGGGAGATGGAATGTTCACCGTAAAGTGGCTTGCGGAGTATAGATGTAGATGTACAGAATATTTTTCATATCTCTAACCAGTTTCAGGACGGTATGTTTCGAAATACGTACCAGAAATGATAGGAACTGCATGCCACAGTAACGATTATTCGTTTCCCGTTTCCACCAAAACCATGCAACGATATTCCTCTTTGGTGCACGCCGCGATAAGACGGCCGCACCTCCCGACCATGCGCACAATGCTCATCATAACAACAGCTCGCGACTCGCCATTTTCAGGGGTGGCCAGCCGTCACCGCAAGCGCCAAGCAGGAAAAACAGCCATTTTCGTTATATTTTTAAGGTGACTTCCGGGTCATGTCAGCAGCTAACATTCTGCATACAGATTTCCTTCAATGTTAACTAAGTGCTAAAAAAATTAATACATGTTTCGGCATGACAAGTCTGACCATTCCCTTGTAAGTGAATCATAAAGAGGAGTTTTCCTAATAAGAGGCGCGTCCAGAAAGTGAGTTCTGTTTCAATTTATCTCCGCTGCAGCGCTGCGATTGCAGTTCCGCACATGCGCTGTAGACGATGTGTATCAAGGAGAACAACGTGGGCCATTTGGAGATCGCTGCCAGTTACGTACGGTTTGTTGTGCTTGTTTGAAATGTCGGGGTTGATTGAAAATCCCGTCGCCTGTGAAATCAGGTCGGTGATTCGGTTTCTGAATGCGAGGAAAATGAAACCAAGTGAAAGTTAGAGGCAAATTTGCGATGTTTACGGACCAAATGCGATGAGTGCTTCGATGGTGAGAAGATGGGTCCGACAGTTCAATGGCGTAGTGATGTGCACGTTGAAGAACGAAGTGGGCGTCCATCTTTGGTTACAGAAGAACTGGTTCAGGAAAACCGTAGGTTTACAATTAGTGCTCTCGCTATGGACTTTCCCCAAATTCCACGATCACTGATACATGAAATTGTTACCAAACAACTGAAATTTCGTAAACTTTGCTCACGTTGGGTACCAAAGATTCTCACTGAGCAACACAAAATACAACGGATGGGTGGTGCACTTGCGTTTTTGACCCGTTATGCTGAAAGCGCCGAAGAATTTCTGAGACGGATAGTTACAAGAGATGAAACGTGGGTTTCTTACGAAACCCCTGAGAGAAAGCGGCAATCAATGGAATGGAGGCACACTTCATCCCCACCAAAGTTAAAGCCGAAGCAAATCATGACACCTCGGAAAATGATGTGCACAGTGTTCTGGGACTGGAAAGGCATCCTACTCATTGACTTCTTACCGCGTGTTCAAAAATGTTCAAATGTTTGTAGAACTTATGGGACTTAACTGCGGCCGGCCGCGGTGGCCGAGGAGACTGAGGCGCTTCAGTCACGGTCTGCACGGCCACTACAGTCGGGGGTTCGAATCCCCCCTCGGGCATGGATATTTGTGCCGTCCTAGTTCGTAGGTAGTTCATAAGTAGTTTGTAAGTTTAGGGACTGATGACCCCGTAGTTAAGTCCCATAAGCTTTACAAACATTTGAACTTAACTGCGGGGTCATCAGTCCCTGAGCTTACAAACTACTTATGAACTAGCTAAGACTAAGGACGGCACAAATATCCATGTCCTAGGGGGGATTCGAACCCCCGAAGGTAGTGGCCGTGCAGACTGTGACTGGAGCGCCTCAGTACCCTTGACCACTGCGGCCGGCTCTTACCGCGTGGTCAAACAATCAAAGCAGATGCTTATTGCGAGACACTTCGGAAATTGCGCCGTGCAATTCAGAATAAGCGCCGGGGACTGCTGTCAAAAGGTGTTGTTTTGCTTCGCGACAACGCACGACCACACACTGCAAATGTGATGAAAAACTTCCTACAGGGATTTGGCTGGGACGTGTTTGACCATCCTCCGTACAGCCCTGACCTCGCTCCTAGCGAATTTCATCTATTCTTACATCTCAAGTCTTTCCTTGGCGGTCATAACTTCACCAATGACGACGAGCTGAAAGAAACTGTTTCCAACTGGTTGAAGACACAGGCGGCAGGTTTCTATGAAGAAGGTGTTTCACCATCCTCCATACAGTCCTGACCTCGCTCCTAGCGAATTTCATCTGTTCTTACATCTCAAGTCTTTCCTTGGCGGTCACCACTTCACCAATGACGACGAGCTGAAAGAAACTGTTTCCAACTGGTTGAAGACACAGGCGGCAGATTTCTATGAAGACGGTATACAAAACCTGGTGCCACGCTATGACAAATGCCTGCAAAATTTCGGCAGTTATCTGGAAAAGTAGTTTAAGAGTTGCAGAATTTTGTGCAATAAAAATTTCTTCTGTGTCTGTGTACAATTTCATTTTATTACCAAACGGAACTTACTTTCTGGACGCGTCTCGTAAAATATGCGATGGTGAAACTAGTATTTGTGATCTTTTAGATCGTCCCTGATAGCGTGCGTGACGCGGCGATCTCGACTACTCTTGGAGAGCCACGGCTATGTGGGCGGGCGTCGTTAGCGGGCTGTGGCCGTGTTTACGACTTGCCGCCTCACACAGTCGCGCAGTCCGCCCACGCGGCCCGAGGCCACACGCCTGGCCGGACCGCGCCGCCATGAATCTGTGGGACGGCGCCCTTGCCCCTTGCTCCCGCTGCACAGCGAGTCGGCAGGGCTTTAACGTCTCACTCCCCGCCGAGTTACTTTACTGCCGCGAGTGGAGAACTGTGCATTGTGCGGTCCAGTACGTCACGACGTGACTACTGTGCGCTGGCGGGGGCGGCGGTGGTGCCGAGCGTACACTCACAGCGTAACCTGAAACCCCAGCAAACGGAACACCTCATCCGGTTACCTGTCTTGCGGCAGGGCTGGACTGCACAACATTACGTGCTTCTCTTCCCTCTGTTTTCCTCTCTTGCACTGTTACCGAATGATGCTGATGAATACCGTCAATTTGAAGAAACGGCTGGCGGGACGAAGATTTCATTCAGACGTGGTCGTGATTGCCGAGACCAATTACTATTATGCAGGCTTGGACAATTCCTATTATTCGGAAGGGATCAACAAATTAGAACAGCATTGGACGAAGCGTATAAGCCTGAAAGGAGAGTATTCAAACGGCCCTCTTACGCAATAGAATCTACTATTGTCGATGATAGAACACGTTGCTTATAGTCAGTTTTATTATGGTCACTTTTCTCATCCCGTGTGCAATTTAATGGTGTAGTACTGTGGATGGTATCATTTTGTTCCTTATAAGGTAGGGATTGAGAAAAGTGATGGCGGACATCTCAGAACCGCGAATGAGAGGGAGGAGATGATGGGGAAAGATGAGGAGTTAACGCGCGATTAAACCCTTGTAACGTCGTTCCTAATCATTAAATTTTTATTTTTTTCTTCTTATTATTATTTTTAAATAGAAATGTCTATCTACTTACTACTTGTTGTTGTGGTCTTCAGTCCGCAGACTGTTTTGATGCAGTTCTCCACGCTACCCTGTCCTGTGCAAGTCTCTTCATCTGACAATACGTTCGGCAACCTACATCCTTTTGAGTCTGCTTACTGTATTCGTGCCTCGGTATCCTTCTACGATGTTTACCCCACACGCTTCCTTCTAATGCTAATTTGGCAATTCCTTGGTGTCTCAGAATGTGTCCAACCAATCTATCCCTTCTCTTAGTCAGGATATGCCAGAAACTCCTTTTCTCCCCCATTCGATTGAGCACCTCCTCATTAGTTACATGATCCACCCATTTCATTTTCATCATTCGTCTGTATTCAAAAGCTTCTATAATCTTTTTATGTGAACCCCTTATAGTCCACGTTTCACTCCCATACAATGCTACACTCCAGACAAATGCTTTCAGAAAGAACTTCCTAACATTTAAATTAATATTGGATGTTAACAATTTCGCTTCTTTACAAACGCTTTTCTTCCCATTACGGAATGATGCTGATGAATATCGCTAATTTGAAGAAATGGCTGGCGGAACGAAGATTACATTCAAACGTGGAGGTGATTGCAGAAACCAATAGTATTATGCAACCTTGCACAGTTACTATTATTCGTAAGGGGTCAACATTTAAAACAGCGTTGGACGAAGTGTATAAGTCTGAGAATAAAGTCGAAGAATAAAAATGGTTATCCTCAAAAACGCCAGTAGTTTTTATTTTTGCACGGACTATTCAAACGCCCCTCGTATGCAATGTAATCTACTATTGTCGATGATAGCACACGTTGTTTATAGTCAGTTTTCTTATGGTCACCTTTTTCATCCCGTATCCAATTTAAATCAATCAAAAGTGAAGGCCATAAACTTCACTAAATACCGTGCAATTACTATTTCTTCAGACTTAAATTGGAAAGAGCACGTA
Source organism: Locusta migratoria (assembly GCA_026315105.1). NCBI lineage: Eukaryota > Metazoa > Arthropoda > Insecta > Orthoptera > Acrididae > Locusta > Locusta migratoria. Next base: position 109,663,192 of record CM048745.1, read on the forward strand.
GATAATGTCGTGGGAAAGGCGAACCCGAGACTGTATTTTATTGGCAGAACCCTTAAAACATGCAACAGAACTACAAAAGAAACAACATACACTACGCTTGTCCGTCCATTTTTTGAGTATTGCTGCCCAGTGTGGGATCCGTATCAGGTGGTATCACGGAGGACATCGCAAGAGTCCAAAGAAGGGCAACTCTTTTCGTATTGTCACGATACAGGAGAGACAGCGTTACGGAAATGATACAGGATCTGGGATGGGAATAATTACAACAACGGCGCTTATCGCTGCGTCGTGGGCTACTTACGAAACTACAATCACCACCATTCTCCTCCGAATGCGAAAATATATTGTTGACTCAGGTATGTGTAAGTGTATGTGTATGTGTAAAATACGAGAAATCAGAGATCGAACGTGGAGATTCAGATGTTCTTTCTTCCCGCGCGCTATTCGAGAATGGAATGGGAGATAAATAGCATAATGGTGGTTCGATGAACCAAGTGCCAGGCACTTAAAATGTGATTTGCAGAGTATCCCATGTAGATGTAGATGAATGGTATAGTACTGTGGATGGTATCATTTTTTCCTTAAGAGGTAGGGATTGAGAAAAGTGATGGTGGACATCTCAGAAGCGCCACTGGGAGTGGGGAGGAGGTGGGGAAAGATAGGGAATCATCGCGCGCTTAAACCCTTGTAACATCGCTCCTAAACATTAATTTTTAATTAAGAAAGGTCTAACTGGTTATTAGACATCATGTAATTATCAAATTTTACATAAATGTAGCCGTTTTTGTTGAAATTCCAAAAAACCTCTGTCTGTCTGTGTCTCTGTCAATACATGTGTAGGTTTATTAAATTATAAGCACTGTTTGATTATAGAGACTCATTTCACAGTATATAGTCTTCTCACATTTTGGTATTTTCGTTAAATCAGGTAGCAGAAAAGCGAGAATGAGTGAAAGGTCAATTGCAAAAGCAGATTCTCCAGCCTGAGGAAAACGAAGGAGGAGCAGTGAAAAATGCGTGATTTGTAATACGGCAGGAAGAGAGAAGGTGGTTGAAAATCCTGGAGAAAACACCTACCAGAGATTCTCAGAAACCATACCTAACCAAATGCTCTCAGTGGGGAGATGGTGTGTGTGTCAATTTATACTTGGATCATTTGACGGTGATACTTCTGTTAGAAACCGAAAGGAAAAACAAATCAGATGGCATCTTAGCTGCTACAAGAATTTCACTCATAAAAAAAGGTTGTGACAGTGTGAGAAAACTTTTCTGGCCGAAGAAGGTGAAGAAGTGACTCAGACAGAAGAGCCTGTTATCTCTAAGCCTTTCACACGACGTCAAACACCACAATATGACAATCGAAATTGTTTCTTCTGTGATTCCAAAGCAACCCGGAAACACCGGTTGCGTCATGTTTCGTATGTTGAAGGAGGGGCTAATCTAAAAACGGCTGTTGATTCGAGTGGAAACCAAACTTGGACTGTGAGACTGAATGAGGCAATCTGTCCTATCGATGCGCATGCTGGTCTAAAAATGTAACACAGACACAAGTTCAGAAGAAAACCACATGTCAACGGAAATAGTCGCTTCAAATACTGAATTTGTATGGTGGAAGAGGTTCTTCAGGAAGGATATGTAACATGTATGGCTAATCTACACAACACCTATTTAAATGGACTGGAAGCATCGTCAAAAGTTATGACAAGCAGAGAACTCAAAACATTTCTAGAACTTCGTACGTGAACGAATTGTTAATGGTACTGCTAATATCTGGGAACCTCTTCCACAAAAGAAATTGGAGCTTTCCGGAACAGTGGGCAAGAAAATAAAACTGAAAACAAAACTTGGCGTAGTGCAACTTAAAGAAGAGAAAAATCCGCCTCATAGTTTATGTCAACACGTCAGCAAATCAACCTGAAGGGAAGCATTGGAATGTATATACTATCTTCTGCTCCACGTTCCATGTTCGCAGCTGATGGAACAATGTACTACATACAAGTTAAAAGTTAAAAGACAGATTCTGAATCAGAGCCAGAAAAAATTACAACTATGGGTAGTTCAACTCAAGTTGAAGGGAAAAAAATATTCAGTCGCAGTTGTTGATGGAATGGCAAAGGTCCACAAACTGAAAGTAGAATGGAGACGAAAACAATTTTTGATTTAACAAATCAATTATGCAAAACTATTTTTCAAAGTATGGCAAGTTTTATGAAATTCATGTTGTCTTTGACGCATATGTAGACAATTCTCTGAAATATGCAATAAGAGATCGAAGACAATAAGGTAGTGTTCCTGTCATGTGCAAGAGAGAGTCCAACACAAATATTTAAAATATTCCTTTGAAGGAACTTCATTCTCCTGATAAAAACAAGGATCGACTAACGGAGGTTTCCAGTACTGCTCTAGTGGAAATCAGCAGGGATACTGGAAAAAAAAAACAACACATTGTAGTATCCTGTCAGAATCAGCAGGTTCTTGCTACCAACCGATGTTTCCAAGCTCTAGTAACAACACAAGAAGAGGCCGATACAAAAATTATACTACATACTCTCTACGGAAGTGTGAATGGAGCAAAAACTCTAAAATTATTTCTCCTGATACTGATATCCTAGTGCTAGCGACGAATGTCTACCCTCAACTCCCACTGGGTTCGTGGTTTGTTGTCTCTGTTCGTATGGAATATCAACCGTTCGGTCACAAGCGAGCTGATGCTTTGATGGGATTGCATTCTCTCTGAGGGACTGATACTACCGGATCATTTTTATGGTAAAACGGAAACAAGTTTCTTTAATACATTGATGGAAGCTGATGGGACAGTTCTTGACCCTTTGTCATCACTGGGAAAAGAAGATTTTAATAAGCGATCCGTGTTCTGGAAGCTTTTATACGCTCTGTATACTTAAGAAACCCGAAGATGATATCCCTGAAAGAACCGCTATTGTGGTTTTGTTTTTATTTATTTATTTATTTTATTTAATTATTTTTTATTTTTTACCAAAAAGAAAGTCGATGGATCAGATACTCTGCGTCCGGCCATAAAAAGAGCACATCTTCAAGCCCTAATATGGCGGAAAGCACATATTGCCAATCCTGAACTTTCTGCAACGACTGAGTGGTGTTGGACTGTTAATGAGAAAGGGAAATACGTGCCAGTAATGTTTGATATTCCTTGTGAACCCGAAGAACTTCTATGTTGTAAAATATTCATGTGGTCCACCGAGTGTGTACTAAATAAACTTCCTTGCACAGACATGTGGTCCTGTTCTGCTGATCCACAAAAATTCTGTAATGTGAGCGAAGAAGATGATTATGAATTATCAAATAGAACAGACTTCTGTGATGAATCTATTGTTATTGATGATGCCATGATATGTAAATGATTAGCTTTTTGAGCATTCACACAAGGTTGGCACCTGTGGTGACACCTACAACGTGCTGACATGAGGAAAGTTTCCAACCGATTTCTCATACACAAACAGCAGTTTACCGGTGTTGCCTGGTGATACGTTGTTGTGATGCCTCGTGTAAGGAGGAGATATGCGTACCATCACGTTTCCGACTTGGAAAAAGGTCGGATTGTAGACTACCGCGAATGCGGTTTATCGTATCGAGACGTTGCCTCTCGCGTTGGTCGCGATCCAATGACTGTTAGCAGAATATTGAATCAGTGCGTTCAGGAGGGCAATATGGGACTCCATGCTGGATTCCAACTGCCTCGTATCACTAGCAATCGATATGACAGGCATGTTCTCCGCATGGCAGTAACGGATCGTGCAGCCACGACTCGATCCCTGAGTCAACAGATGGGGACGTTTGCGAGACAACAACCATCTGCACGAACAGTTGGACGACGTTTGCAGCAGCATGGACCATCAGCTCGGTGACCATGTCTGAGGTTACCCTTGACTCTGCATCATAGACAGGAGCGCCTGCGATGGTGTACGCAACGACGAACCTGGGTGCACGAATAGCAAAAAGTCATTTTTTCGGTTGAATTCAGGTTCTGTTTACAGAGTCATGATGGTCTCATCCGTGTTCTTATCGTGCCTACACTAAAATAAATTTTAACTATTTGGGTATCTCAAATTCAAATTCAAATGTTTGTAAATCTATCGGACCAAACTGCGTGGTCATCAGTCCGTAGCTTACAAACTACTTAAACCTAGGTAAACTAACCTAAGGACAACACAAACACCCATGCCCCAGGGAGGACTCGAACCTCCACTGCGGGCAACCGCGTGCCCCGCAGCGAGACGCTTTAAACCGCTCGGCTACTCGACCGCGGCCTATTCGTGTTTGGCGACATCGCGGTGAACGTACATTGGAAGCGTGTATTCGTCATCGCCATACTGGCGTATCACCCGGCGTGATGGTGTGGGGTGCCATTGGTTACATGTCTAGGTCACCTCTTGCTTGCATCGGCAGTATTTTGAACAGTGGCCGTTACATTTCAAATGTGTTACGTCCCGTGGCTCTACCCTTCATTTGATCCCTGCGAAACCCTTTATTTCAGCAGGGTTATGCACGACCACATGTTGCAGGTCCTGTACAGGCCTTTCTGGATACGGAAAAAGTTCGACTGCACATTCTCCAGATTTCACACCAAATGGAAACGTCTGGTCAATGGTGGTTGAGCAACTAGCTCGTTACAATACGCCAGTCAGTACTCTTGATGAACTGTGGTACAGTTTTGAAGTTGCATGGGCATCTATACCTGTACACGCTATCCAAGCTGTGTTTGACTCAATGCCCAGACGTATCAAGGCCGTTATTACTGCCAGAGATGGTTGTTCAGGGTACTGATTTCTTAGGATCTATGCACCCATATTTCGTGAAAATGTAATCACATCTCAGTTCTAGTATAATATATTGGTCCAATGAATACCGGTTTATCATTTGCATTTCTTCTTGGCGTAGTAATTTTAATGGCCAGTAGTGTATTTTCCTGTGTAATCTTGCACACAAAACTGTGAAGTTTTTCTTATCTCGACATTTACAGAAACCGAGTTTTTGCCAATACTGAACATCTACCTACTGCTTGTCACAGTTATTGTTTTACTGTTAAGTTTAGTGCTAAGACATTATTGTTGAAGCCGCCTTTTTTTTAACTTTGCAAGTTGGTTGCAGTGTTTGAAGGTCATTATTGTCGGCATATTCTTACAACAAATTGGAGGTTTTGTTTTCTAGAGATTGTGAGTTGTCCGAGGTCTGGCATGTGTACGAATTTAAGACCACTGCTAACAGATTAAAAAATTACAGGCTACCATTCAAACTGTCTAAAGCCAGAGTTCTTATTTATTAGAAAACAGACAAAGGTAGTGCCATCTTCAAAGTCCAAAAAACATACTTCTCATCGCCAATCATAGTTGAAGTGAAGAAAAAAAAACATAAGTAGTTTCAAGGACGTTGATTTTTCGGGCCGGCCGCGGTGGCCGAGGGGACTGAGGCGCCCCAGTCACGGTCTGCACGGCCACTACGTTCGGGGGTTCGAATCCCCCCTCGGGCATGGATATTTGTGCCGTCCTTAGTCTTAGTTAGTTCGTAAGTAGTTTGTAAGTTTAGGGACTGATTACCCCGTAGTCAAGTCCCATAAACTATACAAACATTTGAATTTTTTTTTTATTTTTTATTTTTTTCGGGTTTAATAACATCTAGAGCGCCAAGAAAGCTGAAGACGTAAAGAAACTATTGAGGTCCTTTGATACATCATCAGAATCAGCCCAAGACTTATATATATCCTAGTAGCCCGCTTCCTGCAGTTCTGTCAGTAAGACATTGGAGTAAAGATAACTCCCATCGGCCCGCTTGAGCTAATCCCAGCCTTCCTGTACCTATTTATCATCTCTGTCTTGTCTGCTCTGTGCCTGCATCGCTATGCTCCTCAGTTTTATTCTCTCTTTCCCTTAAATCCCCACCAGTTTGATGTACTTAGATGTGAAAGTCGTTTTGTCACCCTAGTGGCTCTAGTTTGCACTCGGCTCGTAGTGAGATCCCAGAGGCTAGATGGCGGGAGTTCCCCTTCCAGTTATACCCGCTGTCTCTCTCTCATTTGCACTCTCTCTCCACCAAAGATTTTCCATTATATGCCTTGCATGAGATTATCTCTGACTCCCTCTTAAACCTTTTAGCTTTTTATTGGAGAAGCTACCTGTGACGTGTATAAAGTGTACTTGGGACGGGGCAACTATTAAAATGAATATTTATCTTCCTTATCTTGTTATTGCGCCCAAGTCTGCTGGTAGTTTGGGGTGAACGTAGTAGGAACCGGTAGATATTTCTAAAGTCACAGTGAATCCATAGTTTAGCACTTGTCTTTTTTTTCTATTTATTTTTATTAATTAATTTATTAATCTTTTGTTGTTGTCACGAAACCACCTGAGGGATAGAAAATGTAATAGTAATCCTTTACGCGTCGTCCAGTAACAGGTAGCGTTGATATAGCTGCCAGAGCGCCATGTATGATAACAAAAGCGTGGTAGTCAGTGTGATACTTGACCTCCAGTAACTTTAGCATAACACCATATTGACGATTGTTCTGGGCTATGGTTCCGGCAAGTGGGCATACAGGCTCGGTTATGTTATGCCTGCCATGGTCGCTGGAGGGTGCAGCGTAATATTCTCCCCAGCAATTAGTGGGGAGGGGGGGATATATAACCGCTCCTGGGGGGAGCTCTGTTGATGTAGATGGAGCAGTGACCCCTTGGCGTCAAGATAACAGGCAGCCTGGAAGTGGGCAAAAACGGGGAACATAGATAAAATAGAAGAAATAAGAGGAATCAGAACAGAAGCGAAATCAGCTTATCTGGAGAAGAGAGGAGAAGTTGCGGCAACAGAACAAGGATAGTGAATGAACTGGCAGGACTCACCTCCTGCTCCCAATTGCAAGAGAGGGGTGAGGTATGAAATACATCCAACCAAACAGAGGAATGTTATGCTTCTTAACAGGGCATGTACCGTTCCTGTCATAATTATGTCATTTCGGTTGGAGGGCTTCGCCCGTGAGTGACTGTGGAGTTGAGGAGAGCACACCCGACAGTGTCTTGTTGCTGTGCTCTACATACCATATAGCCGCGGTGGAGTAGCCGAGCTGTCTAAGGCGCCTCGCTGGGGAGCGCGCGGTTGCTCTCCGACGGAGGTTCGAGTTCTCCCTGGGGCATGGGTGCGTGTGTTGTCCTTAGGTTAGTTTGCCTTAGTTTAAGTAGTTTGTAAGCTACGGACTGATGACCACGCAGTTTGGTCCGATAGATTTACAAACATTTGAATATACCATATAGGGTACGTCCCAAATTCCGTTTTCAGCTGCCCCCCCCCCCCCCCCACACACACACACACCTATAGTCAGGAATACAAACGCATTCCTAATCCTAAATCAGTTAACAGACGCCATCTGAAAGACGATTATGGATGACTTCCTACCAATATGAACCCGAATGAATGCACCTACATGCTGATTTTTATGTAGGCCTCCCCACAGAAGCCCAATGCTTGTCTTCGAATCAGCATAACTAGTAAAGTTAGATCACACTCTCATCCTTTAGTGAAAGGGAAAATGAATAATATACATTCACATTGTGTTCTTATGTTTAATGTTTATAATAAAATGGTAATAAAATATACATTTGTCAATTTACTTTTCGTCCTAAAACGGCGACTGTCAGAAGGAATAACACTCGAAAGAAATACTATGTTTCGTACTTCGGTGGCCCCGATTTTTGCATCATTAAAATATTAGATGATATTATTAATTTCCATTGTCAGTTCTCATTATGTTGAACTTCATTGCCAATTATCATTAATAAACAGTTTTAAAATAAGTTTGCAACGAAAATGTTAATGAGCCCATATGAATAGCCAAGGTACGATTTCAGGACGGGTTTTCAATTAATTGATTTCGTAATAACGCGTACTCTTAATAGAATTGTAAGCGGCAGTAATAGTGTTTATGATACATTTCATTACAAAGAGCTGTTTGTTAGACAGTCACCACGGTATAGAAACAATATTAGTAAACTTCTGAAGAAACTAGGTATTCTCCAAAATCGAAATAAGGCTCTTCATATCATGAAAACAGGCAAGTGCGGATCGGGAAACAGTTTGCAATCAGAAAGGCAGTGCGTGAAGTTTTTAGTAACTATTGAATAATTATAAGAGAAGCACTCCCTAGGTCAAATCTTTGGGGCATGTGAAAACTTCAATGGCATAAAATTAGTGCACAGATACTCTTTCACTAGACAGGAACCTTGATTCTTTTACATTGTATCTTCAAGAAATATTACTAACTGACTTTGTAAAATATGACTGACACTGTAATTACTTCTTAATAATTACTAATATTGTGGTGTTGAGAAACCGCTCAAATGTCTAACGCACAATGAAGCTCCAGGGCCCGACAAATCACTGACGGTTTCTACACAGAATATCTGCCGGATTTAAACCCCGTCTGTGCCATGATGTACCGTGGATACCTTTAGCAAGGATTTGTTCGTAGTGGTTGTAAAACAGGCAAGTCTCACTCAACTATAAGGTGCAGGCAAATTAAGATACGACACCTGGGAAAAACTACCTGCTGTGAGACAAGACGCTCAATTCCACCAAGCACAAATGTTTGCAGTTAGCACCTGGACCATGATTTTTACTCACGTGTGCACATATTCTTATGAGTGGTAGTGTTCAAAATGTTTGTATAGTCTATGGGACTTAACTACGGGGTCATCAGTCCCTAAACTTACAAACTACTTATGAACTACTTACGAACTAGGACGGCACAAATATCCATGCCCGAGGGGGGATTCGAACACCCGACCGTAGTGGCCGTGCAAACCGTGACTGGAGCGCCTTAGTCCCCTCGGCCATCGTGGCCGGCTGGTAGTGTTCATCCGTCTATGCAGCTACAAATAAAATACCATTTTTCTCACCAGACGCGCTTCGTTTTGCTCCTTATAATGAGAATAAAATATCTTCAGTGGTCTGTAATAATAGAAATGTACATTTTATTTTGATTTTGGATCGAAATCGGTTCATTTGCGGAACGTGCAAAGTAGGCCTATTGTTTTCTTACTTTCGGAAATTTTAGTCTTGTTTTCACCTCAAAAGACTAAAATTTCCGTACCGTAAGTAACAAAACAGTAAGCGTACTTTAAATGTTCCGCTAATGAATAGTTTCCGATCCAAAAACAAAACAAACTGTACATTTCTATGATTACAGACCACTGAAGATGTTTTATTGTCATTTAAACGAAGCGCATCTGGTGAGAAAAATCGCATTTTATTTGTAGTTGCAGAGACGGACAAACACTGCCATTCATAATTATGAAAGTAACTACGGGCATCGTGGCCACAGAAACGAAGAAAAAAATGTGCACCTATACGTCCGAAACAAACAACATCACAACATCAATGGCTTTCTTCGGGGCTCCAAAAAACAAGAGTAGCTCGATCACGGCAGTCAGTACGCTACAACATAATACATAGAAGTGCCGTAAAGAAGAAACTTCGAGAAGAGTTTAGCAACAAATGGGATATTGAGTGGCAAACAACAAAAAACTGGGGAAGCACTAAACCGTATTTTCCTACGATCCGACAACGTTTAATGATTGAAATTCCAATATCTCCGAATTTTACAGCTATGTTAACAAGCCATGGGAAACTGAAAGCCTATTATCAGCGGTTCAAAATAATTGAAGACGGAAGTGTATATGTAACAGTGCTGCCCAAACTATTAACCACGTGCTTTTTGCTGCAATTTATTGAAAGAGAGAGACCATCTCAGGAAAAAAATAGCTGCCAAAGGAGGAGGATGGCCCGTCAGCAAATATCATTTGGTACATAAATTCACTACAGACTTTTACAATTTTTGTAATTCAATAAGATTTCCTGATGTATAAAATCGTTTGTTGCTTTGTGAATCCTGTCAACTTATGTACTGTACTTGTGCTTGCAAAAATACCTGATGTAACCGCCTGAATCTGACCATCAAACATGTAATATTACTATGTAATGGGACATGTTAAATAATAAATAAATTAAAAAAATGGACATCGAATGGAGAGAAATCGGTAATGTAAGGAGCATGCGTAATGGCTTCCCAGCCGTGGTAAAATGTAGGCGGTCTTTATCCTGATACAGAATGGTGGCATTTTTATGTGCTTTGTCAACATTTCGCGAGGGGTTTGACCACTCCCCTTTCTGACTACGAACATGAATGAGCCACCTGCAAGCGATCCAGGGTTGTTTACTGCTGTTGGGTGAACGCCAGCCAGCTCGCAGGAGCAGCTGTGTCGAAATGCTAGAGTGTGTTTACTGTACCTGTGAAAAGAGTGTTAGGCCGGGACGAGGCCAGGACTTTATGCAAGTGTCACCCCGTGCAGTTGTTCCAACCCGCTGAGTGGAGTCGCAAATGGCTCTTCAATGGGTTAGAGCAGGTTCGGGTGTCGTTTATTGTCCTCAGAGGTAGGCGGCAGGTAAACGGCACAGGGAAATGAGGCCCTGTAGAGTAGAGGGGAGTGTGAAACACGGACAGCACAAAGCTGGCCGCCGGGCGAGACTTTTAGCGGCGGTGTCGGGGCTGCGGGCATTGTCTGCCGTGCACACGAGGTGAGGTGGCTTTTCTCAGAAGCGAGCTGGCGGGAGCGACACGCACCTGCTGCATTCCTTAAACCAGTGGTCCAACTCGTTTTTGTATTGGGACCCAAATCTTTCTGGACGTTTTTTTTTCTTTTTTTTGCGACCTAGCATATCCATTTAAGACCTGGCGTCCAATATACTGAACACCGACTTTTTATTAATTTTAGAATATCATACAATTTCGGTTTACTCTGAGACCAAGTAGCCTGTTTACAGGACGCCTGTCGCTTTTAGTTTCGTGCTTCTTGCTGCCATCTGTCACCAGAATGACGTGCTACAATGAGCACATGTTTTTTTTTAGGCTAGGTGCTAACTCTGATGAGCACTCGCCTGTCAGCATTCAAACAGCGAATTCAGGCCACGTTCGGAACAAAAATTCGAACATCAAAATATTAGCCGCGAACTTACAGAGTATTAGAAACAAAGTTTCCGAATTTGCAGCACAGCATGGAAGTTATTGCGCTCAGATAGTTTTAGGCACCGAAAGCTGGCTAAATGATGATGTGGCAAGTTCAGAAATATTTAGCGAATCGTGGAATGTATATCGGAAAGATAGATAGATCTGATACCACTGGAGGAGGAGTGCTCATCGCTGTGGACAAAGATATTGTTTCTACTGAGATCGATGTAAAGTAACTGTGAAGTTATCTGGGCACGTATAACAGGTCTAAAAGAAGTAAAGTTAATAGTTGGCTCTTTTTACCGCCCCCCCAGTGCTGCTGTAGCAGTTTTAGAATCATTCAAGGAAAGTCTACACCAGGTAGTGCATAGGTATCCGGGCCATGTAATATTAGTCGGAGGAGACTTCAACCTTAAGAGTATAGATTGGGACCTCGCTAGTGACATTTCAGGCGGTACAGACAACCAGTCTTGCGAGCTACTTTTGGACACATTCTCCGAAAATTGTCTTGAGCAGTTAAACCGGCAACCCACGAGCAGTGGAAATATTCTAGACCTATTAGCCACAAACAGGCCTGACCTTATTAACGATGTCTGTGTAGAGACAGGAATTAGTGATCATGATATCGTCATAGCGTCGATGGTGACCAAAGTTCATAAACCAATCAAGAAGGCTAGGAGCGTGTTTTTGTTGGGAAGAGCCAATAAGCAAATGTTACGATCGCACTTAGAAAATGAATGGCCATCGTTTAATTCCGGGACTATGGATGTAGAGGAATTGTGGACTAAATTTAAGTGCATTGTTAATAAAGGGTTAGAGAAATATGTGCCAGTAAAGACGATTAAGGATGGAAAAGATACATCGTGGTATAATAATAATGTTAAAAAGCTGCTGAGAAAGCAAAGGCTGTTGGCAAATGATGACAGGCAAAATTTAGTAGAGATTCGTGCGTCTATAAAAAGTTCGATGCGCGAAGCATACAATAATTATCACAGCCATACCTTAGCAAAAGATCTTTCCGAGAAATCGATAAGCGAGTCAAAGCCCACTGTCCAGACACTCGTTGATCATTCCGGGGCAGTAATAGAAGAAAGCAAACGGAAAGCTGAAGTTCTAAATTTAACCTTTAAGAAATCTTTCACGCAGGAGGACCGCACAAATGTACCATCATTTGATCAACGTACTAATTCCGAAATGGGGGACATAGGTATTTCCGGTGTAGAGAAGCAGCTGAGGGAGTTAAATACGAAAAAGTCTGCTGGTCCGGATGGTATACCAGTTCGGTTTTACAAAGACTATTCTGTGGCATTGGCCCCCTACTTAGCTTAAATTTATCGCGAATATTTAATTCAGCACAAAGTTCCTAGTGATTGGAAAAAAGCGCAGGTGACTCCCGTTTATAAGAAAGGAAAGAGAACTGATCCACACAATTACAGGCCAATATCGTTGACATCAGTTTCATGTAGAATTTTAGAGCATGTTCTCAGTTCTAATATAGTAAATTTCCTTGAAACGGAAAAGCTTCTTTCTATGAATCAGCACGGGTTTAGGAAACATCGTTCATGTGAAACTCAGCTTGCCCTTTTCTCACATGACATCTTGCGAGCCATGGATGAAGGGCAACAGGCGGATTGTGTTTTTCTCGACTTCAAAAAGGAATTCGACGCGGTGCCACACTGCAGACTGCTAACGAAGATACGAGCTTATGGAATAGGTTCACAGATTTGTGACTGGCTGGAAGACTTCCTAAGTAATAGAACGCATTACGTTGTTCTCGACGGCGAGTGTTCATCAGAGACGAGTGTATCGTCAGGCGTGCCCCAAGGGAGTGTGACAGGGCCGCTATTATTATCTATCTATATAAATGATCTGATAGACAGAGTAAGCTGTAATTTGCGGTTGTTTGCTGATGATGCTGTGGTGTATGGGAGGGTGTCGTCTGTAATTGACTGTAATAGCATACAGGATGACTTAGACAAAATTTCTAGTTTGTGCGAAGCATGGCAGCTAGGTCTCAATGTACAAAAATGTAAGGTGATGCGCATGAGTAGAAAAAACAATCCTATAATGTTCGAATACAGCATTAGTAGTGAGCTTCTTGATGCTGTCGCGTCGTTCAAATATCTAGGCGTAACATTGCAGAGCGATATGAAATGGAACGAACATGTAAGGACAGTTGTGAGTAAGGCGGACAGACGACTTCGGTTTATTGGGAGAATTTTGGGAAGATGTACTTCACCTGTAAAGGAGACCGCGTATAAAACGCTTGTACGACCACGTCTTTAGTATTGCTCAAGTGTTTGGGACCCGCAGCAGATCGGTTTGAAGGAAGACATAGAGGCGGTTCAGAGGAGAGCACCTAGATTTGTTACCGGTAGTTTCGACCAATGCGCGAGTGTCACGGAAATGCTCCAGCAACTCAGTTGGGGATCGCTGGAAGATAGACGACGTTCTTTTCGTGAATTTTTTTAAGTAAATTTAGAGGGCCGGAATTTGAATCTGAGTGTAGTACGATCTTACATTTCGCGTAAAGATCACAAAGACAAGATAAGAGAAATTAGGCCTCGTACGGAGGCATATAGGCAATCTTTTTTTCCTCGTTCTACTTGGGAGTGGAATAGGAAAGGAAATGCCTAGTAGTGGTACAGTGTACCCTCCGCCACGCACCTTACGGTGAATTGCTGAGTATGTATGTAGATGTAGATGTAGATGAAACAGTGAACACGACGGACCCATTGCGGAGTACGTCAGACATCATATCAGTACAAATTATTTAATGTACTGATATACTGTAATGTTTCTTCAATCTGTACATTGAGCAGGCAGTGAAGGAATGGAAGGAAAAATTTGGAGAGGGCATTAAAGTGCAGGGAGAAGAAATAAAAACGTTGCGGTTTGCCGATGACATATTAATTCTCTCAGAGACCGCAAAATATCTGGAAGAGCAATTGAATGGAATGGACAGTGTCTTGAAAGGAAGGTATAAGTTGAAGATTAACAAGAATAAAACAATGGTAATGGAAGGCAATGTCAGAAAATCATGCGATGCTGAAGGAATTAGATTAGGTAATGAGACAATAAAAGTAGTAAATGGATATTGTTATTTGGATAGCAAGATAACTTCTAATAGCCGAAGTAAAGAAGATATAAGATGCAGAAGAAAAGCGTTTCTAAAGAAGCGAATCTTGTTAACATCCAATATTAATTTAAATGTTAGGAAGTCTTTTCTGAAAGCATTTGTCTGGAGTGTAGCATTGTATGGGAGTGACACGTGGACAATAAGGAGTTCAGATAAAAATATGATAGAAACTTTTGAAATGTGGTGCTACAGACAAATGATGAAACCTAGATGGGTAGATCTCGTAACTAATGAGGAGGTGCTTAACCGAATTGGGGAGAAAAGGAATTTCTGGCATATCCTGACCAAGATAAGGGACAGACTGGTTGGACACATTCTGAGACATCAAGGAATTTTCAACTTAGCATTAGAAGGAAGCGTGTGGGGTAAAAATCGTAGAGGGAGACCGAGGAATGAATATAGTAAGTAGATTTTAAAAAAAAAAATTAGGTTGCCGAACGTATTCTCAGATGAACAGACTTGCACAGGACAGGGAAGCGTGGAGAGCTGCATCAAACCAGTCTGCGGACAAGACCACGACCACAACAACAACTTATATATGAATTTTGCACAAATTCCACTTTGTGATATCAGTTCCACAATAAATATGGAGTGACACACATAATTGTTCACTTCTTATTTCACATCCTGAACTGTTTCCCAGACCCGGTATCCAGTTTATTTGACATTTTTTTATTTTGGAAATCGTGTATGAAAAAATTTAATAATGCTCAAATAGGCAATAGATAGGGTCTTTTAGACATGAAAAAGAGGAAGAATATGTTTTATTCCATTTTTAAAATAATTCACGACTCAACTGGATGTACACTACAACGATTACACAGAAATTAATACTAATATAATGTTTATACGCTTGTAAAACTAATGTTTTCACCCCTCAAGCGTGACACTGCCTTCTACCTGACAGGACCTGCAGCGTGAAACTCATTGCGTATTTCCCACCAGTGCTCTAAGTGCTATGTCTAATGAGGAAATAGAAAAAAAAAACATTCTGAAAAGAAAGCGTTAACACTTAGAACTATAAGGATTTAGAAGGCTAAATCACTTGAGGCATAAAGAGTTTTCATGAAGCTATAAAAATTGATTGCTTATATTTTATTTATTTATGATGATACTGATCATTATTTAATCTGCAGTGAAATTGGTTTTGTGAGGCCAAAAGATTAGAAAGTCAGGTCCATGTGTAGAAGGATAAGAGTGGAGAAGCTTAAAGACAAGGAAATTAGGCACAAATACGTAACAATGATCTCGGAAACGTAACAGTTAGTTGAATGTAATGATTTACAGTCACTGGAAGAGGAATGGTCAAGGTACAGGGACACATTACTGGAAGCAGCTAGAGAATGTCTTGGAACAGTAGTGTGTAAAGGTAGGAAGAAGCAGACAGCCTGGTGGAATGACACAGTCAAGGCAGCCTGTAAAAAGAAAAAGAAGGCATATAAAATGGCTCCATACTAGAAATCAGGCAGACAGAGAAAGTTCTGTTGAAGAAAGAAACAAAGCCAAACGGATAATTGCAGGATCCAAGCAGAAATCATGGGAAGACTTTGGAAATAAGCTAGAAACTCTGGGTCAAGCCGCGGGATAACCATTTTGGAGCGTAATTAGCAATCTTCGAAAGGGAGGGAAGAAGGAATTAACCAGTGTTTTGGACAGGTCAGGAAAGCTGCTAGTCAATCCTGAGGATGCCTTGAGCAGATGGAGGGAATATTTTGAAGAATTGCTCAATGTAGGTGAAACGTTCAATGATGTATCAGATTTTCAGGTAGAACGGGATAGGAACGACGATAGAAACAGGATCTCATTTGAAGAAGTTGAGAAAATGGTCAGTAGATTACAGTGCAATAAAGCGGCTGGGATGGATGAAATTAAGCCGGAACTCGTCAAATACAGTGAATATCAGGTCTCAAATGGTTACACAGGATAATTGAAAAAGCGTGGGAATCAGCACAGATTCCGTCAGACTGGACGAAAGCGGTAATCACGCCAATTTTCAAACATGGAAACAGAAAAGATTGCAACAACTATCGAGGTATGTCTTTAATTAGCGTTGTAGGCAAAATTTTCTCAGGTATTGTTGAAAGGAGAGTGCGAGTATTAATTGAGGACTAGTTAGATGGAAATCAGTGTGGGTTTAGGCCTCTTAGATGCTGTCAGGACCAGATATTTAGCTTACGGCAGGTATTGGAAAAGTGCAATGAGTGGAACAGGGAATTGTATCTATGTTTCATAGATCTAGAAAAGGCTTATGACCGTGCTCCTGGGAGGAAGCTACTGTCAGTTCTTCAAGATTATGGTATAGGAGGCAAACCTCTGCAGGCAATTAAAGGGCTTCCCGTAGACTGTCAGGCAGCAGTTAGAGTAGATGGCAAATTAGGCTCATGGTTCAGGGTAGTTTCAGGGGTAAGACAAGGCTGTAACCTGTCACCACTGTTGTTCATACTATTCATGGATCATATTTAAAGTAGTTGAAAACAAAATAAGCAGTCTCACATATGCGGATGACTTACTTGTAATGGCCGATTCCATTGAAAGGTTACAAACTAATATTTCAGCGCTCGATCAGAGGTGCAAGGATTAGGATATGAAGATCAGCATCTCCAGAACAAAAGTAATGTCTGTGGGAAAGAGATTCAGACAGATTGAGTGCCAAATAGGAGGAACAAAGTTAGAACAGGCAGACAGTTTCAAGTACCTGGGACGTATTTTCTTACAGGATGGCAACATAGCGAAAGAACTGGAATCGAGGTGCAGCAAAGCTAATGCAGTAAGTGCTCAGCTAAGATCTACTCTCTTCTGCAACAAGGAAGTAAGTACCAAGACTAAGTTAGCAGTGCACCACTCTATCTTTCGACCAACTTTGTTGTATGTGAGTGAAATTTGGGTGGATACAGGTTATCTTATTCATAAGATAGAGGTTACAGATATGAAAGTAGCAAGAATGATTGCAGGTACCAATAGATGGGAACAATGGCAGGAGGGTGTCCATAATAAGGAAATCAAAGAAAAGCTGGGAATGAACACCATAGATGAAGCAATTAGAGCGAACAGACTGAGATGGTGGGGTCATATTACACGCATGGGAGAAGCAAGGTTACCTAAGAGACTTATAAGCTCGTCAGTGGAGGGTAAGAGGAGTCGAGGTAGACCAAGAAGAAAGTACTTAGATTCTGTGCAGAATGATTTTGAAGTAAAAGGCGAGGCATCAATGTAAGCATTGAATAGGGGATCATGGAGGAATTTTATTAGGGGTACTATGCTCCAGACTGAACGCTGAATTGCGTAATCAATCTCTAATGATGATGATGATGATGATGATGATGATGATGATGACGATGATTTATTTATTTATTTGGCACTGAAAATGCTCAAACTATGGCAGAGTAGCCATTGCTTCAGGAAACAATAAAAACTCGTCTTCCTTATCACAACCACTTATCAAATTTCACAGAACTTCATCTTCAATCATCCCAGTTATTGTGCACAAATTTAGTAAATCGACGCACAAAGACAAAAACGTCTATGAAAATAATTTAATGTAAACTATGCCAAAATGAAACTAAGTAATGTATGACACTGACATCTCGCGCCCGTCCTTCAAATTACGTCAGAAGAACTGAAAAATTGATTTAAAAAGGGCGGATGTCGTCGGACACGTTGAGCGGTTAGTCGGCAGTAGAAGGCATATGCCTTCGCACACGCTTGAGGCCAACGCTCCAAAGATTGACAAACTACTTGATCTAACTCATGCTAAGGACAGCACGAAACCACACACTCGTGCACGAGGGAGGACTTGAACATCCGACGAGAGCGGCCGCGCAATCCGTGACATGTTGCCTCAGATCGCGCGGCCATTCCCACGCGATGCCAATCAAATAACTGATGTTTAATATGAAACAGAAGTAATTAGTTAAAGTTTAAATCCTTCTGAGTAGACATCAGGATGCCGCGACAGAATAACCGTGCGCACTAAGGCGCCCAGCTGCAGTGAGCGCGGCCGTTCGCAGTCGGGGTTTTGAGTCCTCCCTCGGGCAGGGCATGGGTGTTTGTTTGTGTTGTCCTTAGCATAAGTTACTTTAAGTAAGTGGAAGTAGTTCCTAGCCTAGGGACTGATCACGAACGTAGTTAAGACCCTTAGATTTACAATCATTTGAACTTTTTACTTATTTATTTATTTTTGAGACATCAGAAAATCCGTTAAGGGAACACTATTGAGGAAATTGAATTATGTTTTCTCCAATAAGAAATTTACTTTGTACAGATTAAATGTTAAGTTCAGTGAGATCTTTATGATACAGGCTAACACATAATAACGGAAATATTTCAAATTAATAGTGATAGGCATGGGCAGGTGGCGACACTGCGGGTTCATGATACCAAGTATACAGTCCGCCATTTCAATAATCACGGATCAGTAGGACGGACAACAGCATGCGTTAGCTATAAAATGTTTTTCACAAGTCTTCAGCAATTCCTTCACTAAAGAAGACGAAGTAAATACTCCAGAATTAATATCAAGAACAGCTGCCAGCATGCGTAATTTAAAAGTTGACACCCCTGGTGTATTAAAGCAAGTTAAATCACTTAACAAAAAGTAAGTCTTCCGGTCCCGATTGTATACCAAATACTTTCCTCTCAGAGTATGCTCATACAATAGCCCCATATCTAAAAATCATATACAACCGCTCGCTCATCAGACGTTCCGTTCCCAAAGACTACAAAGTTGCACAGGTTACGCCAATATTCAAGGAAGACAATAGGAGTGATCTGCAAAATTACAGGCCTGCATCATTGACGTCGGTTTGCAGCAGGATTTTAGAACGTATAATTTCCTCAAATATTATGAACTGCCTCGAAGAGAACGACCAATTGACCCATATTCAACACGTATTCAGAAAGTATCGTTCTTGTGTAACACAGCTATCTCTTTACTCACATGATGTGATGAGTGCTATAGACAAGGAATGTAGAATAGATTCCGCATTTCTAGATATCCGGAAGGTTTTCGACTCTGTGCCTCATAAACGTCTTCTAATCAAACTGTTTGCTTATGAAAAATCACCACAATTGTGCGATTGTATTCGTGATTCCTGTCTGAAAACACACAGTACTTTGAAAGTGACGGAAAGTCATCGAGTAGAACTGAAGTGACATCTGGCGTTCCCCAGGGAAGTGTTATAGGGCCCCTGCTGTTCCTTAGTTTTATAAACGATTTATGAGACAATCTGAGTAGCTCCGTAAGACTGTTCGTGGATTATGCTGCCACTTACCAGTAGATCAAACGCAACTGTAAAATGATTTGGATATCAGCATGGTGCAAAAAATGGCAATTGACTCTTAATAATGAGAAGTGTGCAGTCATTCATATGACCACTAAAAAAAGCCCGTTAAACTTCATTTACACGGTAAATCAGTCTAAACTACATGCCGTCAATTCAACTAAATACCTAGGAGTAACAATTGCAAACAACGTAAATTGGAAAGAATATATATAAAATATTGTAGAGAAAGCGAACCAAATACTACGTTTCGGCGGCAGAACACTTAGAAGATGCAACAGTTCTACTAAAGAAACTGCCTACATCACACCTGTGAGTCCTATTTTTGAGTATTGCGCATTGTGGGATCCCCACCAAGTGGGACTCACAGATGATTTACAGATAGTTCAGAGAAGGGCATCTCGTTTTGTATTATCACGATATAGGGGAGAGATTGTCACGGGAATGATGCACCAGTTGGAGTGGAAATCATTAAAAGAAAGGCGTTACTCGTTGTGACGATATCTATTTTCAAAATTTCTTTCACTAATTTTCTCTTCCGAATGCGAACATATATTTTTTAGCACCCACCTACATAGAAAGACATGACCATCAAAATAAAATAAGAGAAATCAGATGGAAAACGGAAAAATTTAGGTGTTTCCTTTTCCCGCGAGCTATTAGAGAATGGAACTGTAGATAAACATAATAAAAGCGGTTCGATGAACCCTCTGCCATACACTTCAATGTGGCTCGCAGAGTATTTGTGTAGATGTAGAAAAACGAAGATAGCTTGGTACCGGCGGAGAGGAAGTTCCGATGTTTTCATAATTTACGACGTCATGATGCCTTTCCGTCGCAACAATAACTATGAAGAGACTGGATCTGTCCTCAAGAAGAAACGAACAGGATGATCGAGAAGTCTGCGTTCTGCAGCGAACATTGACGTATGCGAGTCTGTCTTACGGACACCACGGCGTTCAGTTCGTAAGCGAACAGCAGAGGTTGGAATATCCCAGGAGAGTAGTCGCAGAATTCTTCACCTTGATTTAAAATTTAAACCGTAAAAATTACAGATGGTGCAACAGTTGAAGGACAACGATCACTGGTTACGATTAGGATTCTGTCAATTAATTGTAGCAAAAATAAATTTCTAAACAAGTTGTGGATGTCAGATGAGGCTTATTTTCATCTCACAGGTTATGTGAATAAACAGATCGACGGTTACTGGCCAAACACAAATCCTAATGTTGTTCATGAGCGCTGTTTACGCGCTAGTAAAGTGACACTATGGTGTGACGTTTCATCACATGGGATTATCGGACGGTATTTTACGCAAATAAACAGGAAGCACATGAACTGTCAATGACAACCGTCAAGTGGAGATGTTACGAAATTTAGTTACACCTACATTAAATAACTTTCCAGACGTTCAAGAAGCCTGGTTTCAACAGGACAGAGTGACATCACACACTGCACCTCAATCAACGGCATGTGTGCGAGGATTGTTTACTAACCGTGTGATCTCACGATTCGGTGACATTCCCTGGCCCCCGAGGTCGCCAGATTTATCCGTCTGTAATTTTTTTAAATTTTATTTTATTTTTATTATTTTTTATTTTCTTTGTGAGTCTACCTCAAGAGCAGGAACCCTGATTGAGTTGAAACAGAAAATTCGAGATGAAATTCAATTCAGAGTATCATAGCTGAGATGTTACGGCGGTTAATGAGGAATCTCCACAGCAGATTTCACGAATGATTCCTACAGGAGGACGTCATCTAAAGGAAGTAATTTCTTAAAACAAATTATAAATGACAATAAGCCGAGGCGGAGTGGCTGACCGCATTGAGGCGCCATGTTCCGATGCGCGAGGCCGTTCCCCGCCGGGGGTTCGAATTTCCCCTGGGGCATGGATGTTTGTGCTGTCTTTGTTATCAGTTCATAAGTAATTTGTAAGATTCTGGCCTGATGACCCTGCAGTTAAGTCCCATAAGCTTAACAAACATTTGAATATTTTGAAATGACAATAATGTTAAAATGTTCAAATGTTTGTTAAGCTTATGGGACTTAACTGCGGGGTCATCAGTCCCTAAACTTACAAATTACCTATGAACTAACTCATACCAAAGACGGCACAACTATCCATGCCCGTGGTGGATTCGAACCCCCGGCGGGGAACGGCCTCGCGCATCAGAGCATAGCGCCTCAATGCACTCGGCCACTCCGCCGCGCTCAATAATGTTTAGTAAATGACAGATTTGTAAGATTTCAGTTAGTATGAATTAAATTTATTTCCTTCATCTCTTCTAGTTTTACTGGATTGTGGATATATTCCCGTTTTTCTGTATCACCCTGTACTTTCCATACCTGGATTGAAGCTTTCCTGGTCTCAGGCTTCAATCGTATACCATACCAAGATTAATGCGTTTGTTTATAACTAAATCTTCTGCTACTAGTCAGGTTTTGTAAGTTATTCAACTCGACGCGTTTCGGGAATTAATTCCTATTTACAAGTGCATTTTTGTAGTATCCCATTTTAGTTGCTGTGTTTATGATGTGTTAGGTTCTGCAGTATCTTGTTGTATTGACTGGAAAAAATGTGAAAATTTTAGTTGTTAGTCGGTCTTTATACACAGTAAATGGCGAAATCTTTTGAAAAACTACTTACCGAAACGCGTCATGCAAAATAAAATAAAATCGTGACTGGTAGTATAAGAATTATTTATAAACAAACCCAATGAAATCACATTCTCAGGCTTTCTAAACCCATTTCTAAGTGGATAAAATCATGTCAAGATAGTTTCTATATTTGAGGTATGAAAAAACTGCGAAAACGAACGCTCGCATAAATAAATAGTTGTAAATCTTGTTAGTCCTCTCCAAGTTGTATTTGGAAATGCTCGATACATTAGCTTTTATATCCAAAATTAGATTCATCATCAATCATAGAAAATTTTCAAAAAAGAATTACGCGACAGTTCCGCCAGACAGCCTTCCTCAGACTCTGAGAGTTTTGGTTTTTTAAGGAACTCCCCTCTACCAACTGCTATCCCGTCCACAACGATTCGTAATGAATTCGTGGAGAGTAACTACAAAGACAAGAACCAATTTTAAGTAGTACTCTTCAATAAACAAATTTGTTTTTAACTCGACCTAACGTAAAAATGTAAGATCGTAAAAACTTGATACTTAATACATTAATCTGTAACCATTATCATATATATAAATAAAAACGAATGTTTGTCTGTATGTCCTGTGTGTGTTCATAAACCATTCATTGGGTTGCAATGAAACTTTAATAGCTCGTTCACAGTACGCCCACGAAGGTTCCTGACCCAGAAACAAAAGAGCACGACACATAGCTCAGGAGATATGACGTCATAAATAATGAGAGGCCATCTCGTAAGATTACCCAGATTTATGCATCAATTATTGGAAAATGGGAGTAGTTAAGGACCTGCAACAATGTTTGCATGTCATTTCGGACGTTTATTTCGCGTTTTGTAACTGAACTCCTTCCCCACAAATTGATGAAACGATGTCTACCGCCGGCCGCGGTGGCCGAGGGGACTGAGACGCTTCAGTCACGGTCTGCACGGCCACTACGGTCGGGGGTTCGACTCCCCCCTCGGGCATGGATATTTGTGCCGTCCTAGTTCGTAAGTAGTTCATAAGTAGTTGTAAGTTTAGGGACTGATGACCCCGTAGTTAAGTCCCATAAGCTGTACAACCATTTGAACATTTGAATTTGAAGTCTACCGCTCACAACACTTTCGCTGTAGATGCCATAAAACTGTCGCATCAGGCATGAACTTGTATCAAATAAAGTTAGCATTACAGATTTGCTTGTTACTATTTATTTTTGTCTGGGAGTCTCCCTTAATTCTCTTGCATCCAAAATTAAGCAATCTGTTTTCTTAATCTCTCTCTATATAAAAGAAAAAGAACTCTCACTCACTGACTGACCAAAGACGAAGTCTTGAAAACTACTTCACGTATGAAGCTGAAATTTGGCAGGAATATAGTTTATAGGTAGAAAGCGTCAGCTAAGGAAGTATTTTGTGATAGGTGCATGGCGGAACATACTTCTCCCACAGACTCACGAAATCCACAGTTTCATTCCGATTTTCAAGAAATTTCGCACGCTTGACCTTCAAAACAAGACTAATATCACCTTATAACTTAAGTTTCATACGGTGTGTGGGGGAGGGTACTTTGCAACACAAAAATGGATCCCTCAATACCTGGGTCGCGCCGTAACTTGCGAAAGGCTCGACCGATTTCACAGAACCTTTTTTTGTTGTTTATGTTATAAATAGCTGGGCAACGCCGGCATTACAGCTAGTTTTAAATAAAGAAGCAGTAGAATTTGTTTCTTTCTTTTCTTTATAGAGAGGAAAACAATTTTATGAAAAGACTTGTAAAACACTTTACTTTTTTCAGTACTACGTAACATATTTTACTTTGATACTTTAAGGTGTTTTGTCGACCCATCCGAAAAGGTAACGCAACCCAACACTGAGTTTCCATGCAGAGTTTGGCGTGCCCCACTGTTTATTTATTTATTTAGTATTTGGGATGCCCCATTACATAGTAATATTATATGTTTGATGGTTAAATTCAGGCGGTTACATCAGGTATTTTCACAAACACAATTACAGTTCATAAGTTGACAGGATTTACAAAAGAAGCGTTTTGACTATATATTATTTGTCACTTTACATAAAGAAGCCAAACGATTTTATACATTGGGAAATCTTATTGAATTACAGAAATTGCAAAAATCTACAGTGAATTTATGCACCAAATCAAATTTACTGACAGGCCATCGTCCTCCTTTGTCAGCTATTTTTTTCCTGAGATAGTCCATCTCTTTGAGTAAGTTGCAGCAGTCGAACAGGAAAGCACCTCTGGGTGCATTGCGGAGTATGCATGTAGATGTAGATGATCGATTACAGGTGCAGTAAAGTTTGTCTTATGCGAAGGGCTATGCTAAGTTTATGTCGCTCTATTTGTCATGGTTCTTTTAAATTCGCTGCCTTTATTGACTGAACATGCAACTTTCTTTTTTGTCTTTAGTCTTATGTTAATTAATATTGAAGTTGTTATGTATGTACTCCACAATAGACAAACATGACTGGCTGCTGCGCGACTTGACTGCGTGGTCTAAGGCGTCATGCTACAGACTGGGCGGTCGTTCCCGTGTTAGGGTCG
This sequence comes from Locusta migratoria, assembly GCA_026315105.1. Taxonomy (NCBI): domain Eukaryota; kingdom Metazoa; phylum Arthropoda; class Insecta; order Orthoptera; family Acrididae; genus Locusta; species Locusta migratoria. The sequence goes on from CM048745.1 coordinate 109,687,827, forward strand.
GGTCCTCCCCCGGGCATATGTGTGTGCTGACTTTAGTCTAAGTTAGTTTCAGTAGTGTCTAAGTGTAGGGACTGATGACCATAGACGTTTGGTCCAATAACTTCACAGACATTTGAACATTACTGGCACAAAAGCGGCAATTTGCGTTTTAACAGAGCTAAAGGAGGAATTTCACTTCGTACATTTCGTAAATAGGGTCATTCCACAACCTGATGGAGCCGACAAGTATCGCTGGAGCGCGTTGGAGCGCGTGTAGCACTTTGAGCGACTCATTTCGTGTGCACAAGTCGCGTCGTCTCCGAGCGCTCAGCCGCACGGTGGACTCGGCATGTTGACCACACATGTTCAGACACTCACCCCGTGTGCCGGTGGTTTAAGTCGGTGGTTGCCAAACTCTATTTTTTATTTCTTTTATTTATTATTTGACATGCCCCATTACATAGTAATATTACATGTTTCATGGTTAAATTCAGGCGATTACATCAGGTATTTTTACAAACACAAATACAGTACATAAATTGACAGGATTTACAAAAGAACCGTGTCGACTACACATTATTTATCGATTTACATAAAGAAACCAAACGATTTTATACATTGGGAAATCTTATTGAATTACAGAAATTGTAAGAGTTTTCCACTCAATGTCCCATTTGTTCCTAAACTACTCTCGAAGTTTCTTCTTTACGGCAACTACAAAAGAACTACAGAACTACAAAAGAAACTGCATACACTACGCTTGTCCGTCCACTTTTGCTGCCCAATGTGGGATCCATATCAGGTGGGTTTGACGGAGGACATCGAAAGAGTCCAAAGAAGGGCAGCACGTTTCGTATTGTCACGATACAGGGGAGACAGCGTCACGGAAATGATACAGGATCTGGGATGGGAATCATTACAACAACGACGCTTATCGCCAACATTCTTCTTCGAATGCTAAAATATATTGTTGACTCCCACTTACATAGATAGAAATGATCATCAGAATAAAATACGAGAAATCAGAGCTCGAACGGAGAGATTCAGGCGTTCTTTCTTCCCGCGCGCTATTCGAGAATGGAATGGAGACAAATAGTATAACGGTGATTCGATGACCCCTCCGCCAGACACTTAATGTGATTTACAGAGTATCCCATGTAGATGTAGATGTTATGCTCTTGTTAATGGTCATCATATATGCACCTTTCAACACATTGTCCATTCCGTTCAGTTGCTCTTCTAAGACCTTTGGTCTTTCTGACAGAATTACAATGCCATCAACAAAACGCAAGGTTTTTATTTCTTCACCCTGGACTGCAATTCCTTCTCCAAATTTCTCCTTTCTTTCCTTTCTAGCTTGCTCAGTGTAAAATTGAATAACATTGGCGAAAGGCTACAACACTGTCTTTCTCCCTTCCCAACCTCTGCATCTATTCATACGTTTCATCTCAGATATCTGGTGTCTGGTTTTTGTACAAGTTGAAAATAACCTTCCGTTCCTTACATTTTACTCCTACTGATTTCAGAATCTGGAAGAGTGTATTACAATCAACGTTGTCACAAGCTTTCTCCAGATCTACAAAAGTTAGGAATGTTGGTTTGTGTTTCCTTAACTATCTTATAAAATAAACCGTAAAGTAAGTACTGCTTCACGTGTTCCCACATTTCTACTGAATTCAAATTAATCTTTCCCGAGGTCGACTTCTACCAGCTTTCCTATCCTTCTGTAAATAATTCGTGTTAAAAATTTTGCGAACATGACTTATTCAACTGATGGTTCTGTAATTTTCAAAGTTGTCTGCGCCTACTTTCTTTGCAGTGTTGATTATTACGTTTTTCTTAAAGTCAGAGGGTATTCCACCTGTCTCACACTTCTTACGTACCAGGTGAAGTAGTTTTGTCATGGCTGGTTCTCTCAGAGCCTTCTACATCTACATCTACACCCGACGGTGTGTGGCGGAGGGTACCTTGAGTACCACTATCGATTTTCCCTCCTATTCCAGTCACGTATTGTTCGCGGAAAGAAGGATTGTCGGTATGCCTCTGTCTGGGCTCTAATCTCTCTGAATTTATCCTCATGATCTCTTCGAGAGGTATACGTAGGAGGGAGCAATATACTGCTAGACTCCTCAGTAAAGGTAAGTTCTCGAAACTTCGACAAAAGCCCGTACCGAGCGACAGAGCGTCTCTCCTGCAGAGTCTTCCACTGGAGATTAGTTATCATCTCCGTAACGCTTTCAGGATTACCAAATGATCCTGTAACGAAGCGCGCTGCTCTCCGTTGGATCTTCTCCACTTCCTCTATCAATCTCACCTGGTACGGATCCCACATCGGTGAGCAGTATTCAAGTTGTGGGCGAACAAGTGTACTGTCACCTACTTCCTTTGTTTTCGGTCTGCATTTCCTTAGAATTCTCCCAATGAATCTAAGTCTGGCATCTGCTTTACCGACGATTGATTTTATATGGTCGTTCCATTTTAAATCCCTCCTAATCCCGACTACTCCCAGATAATTTATGGAATTAACTGCTTCCAGTTGCTGACCTATAGTGTAGCTAAATGATAAAGGATCTTTCTTTCTGTGGATTCGCAGCACATTACACTTGTCTACATTGAGCTTTAATTGCCATTCCCTGCACCATGCGTCAATTCGATGCAGATCCTCCTGCATCTCAATACAATTTTACATTGTTACAAACTCTCTATATACTACCGCATCATCCGCAAAAAGCCTCAGTGAACTTCCGATGTTATCCGCAAGGTCATTTATATATATTGTGAACAGCAACGGACCCACGACACTCCCCTGTGGCACACCAGACATAACTCCTACTTCGGAAGAGTTCTCTCCATTGAGAATGACCTGCTGCTTTCTGTTATCTAGGAATTCCTCAATCCAATCACACGATTGGTCTAATAGACCATATGCTCTTACTTTGTTCATTAAACGTTTGTGGGAACTGTATCAAACGCTTTGCGGAAGTCGAGAAACACAGCATCTACCTGAGAACCCGTGTCTATGGCCCTCTGAGTCTCGTGGACGAAAAGCGCGAGCTGGGATTCACACGAACGCCTTTTTCGAAACCCATGCTGATTCCTACAGAGCAAATTCCTAGTCTCTAGAAATGTCATTATATTCGAACATAATACATGTTCCAAAATTCTACAACTGACCGACGTTAGAGATATAGGCCTATAGTTCTGCACATCTGTTCGAGGACCCTTCTTGAAAACGGGGATGACCTGCGCCATTTTCCAATCTTTCGGAACGCTACGCTCTTCTAGAGACCTACGATACATCACTGCGAGAGGGGGGGGGGGGGCAGTTCCTTCGCGTACTCTGTGTAAAAACGAACTGGTATTCCATCAAGTCCTGCGGCCTTTCCTCTTTTGAGCGATTTTAATCCCTCTGTCAATTATTTCGATATCTGACATTTTGTAATCTGTGCGGCAATCTAGGGAAGAAACTACAGTGCAATCTTCCTCTGTGGAAAAATACATTTAGTAATTCCGCCTTTAGAGTGTCATCCTCTGTTTCAATGCCATTTACGTCACAGAGTGTCTCGACACTTCGTTTTGATCCACCTACCGCTTTGACATAAGACCAAAATTTCTTAGGATTCTCAGCCAAGTCAGTACAAAGAACTCTACTTTCGAATTCGTTGAACGCCTCTCGCATAGCCCTCCTCACGCTACATTTCGCTTCGTGTAATTTTTGTTTGTCTACAAGGCTTTGGCTACGTTTATGTTTGCAGTGAAGTTCCCTTTGCTACCGTAGCAGCTTTCTAATTCGGTTGTTGTACCACGGTGGCTCCTTTCCATCTCTTACGACCTTACTAGGTACATACTCATCTAATGCATATTGTACGATGGCTTTCAACTTAGACCACTGTTCCTCAACACCATCTGTGCTTAAGATAAAATTTCTGTGCTGAGCCGCCAAGTACTATGAAATACCCTTTTTGTCACTTTTCCCGAACAGAAAAATCTTCCCACATTTTTTAATATTTCTATTTACGGCTGAAATTACCGATGATGATTCCCTGTTCTGCATTAACTGTTACGAATAGTTCGGGTCTGTTTCTCACCAGAAGGTCTAATATGTTGTCACCACGAGTTGGTTCTCTGTTTAACTGCTCAATGTAGTTTTCAGATAATGCACTCAAAACAATTTCACTGGATTCTTTGTCCCTGCCACCTGTAATAAACGATTGAGTCTCCCAATCTATATCGGGTAAATTAAAATCTCCTCTCAAAACTATAACATGATCGGGAAATTTGCTCGAAATATTTTCCAAATTATCCTTCAGGTGTTCTGCCACAACAGCTGCTGAGCCAGGAGGCCTATAGAAGCATCCGATTACCATGTTCGAGCCTGCTTTAACCGTGACCTTAAAAGCTGTACGCGTGTTTTGGAATGTTGAACCTTTCGTTAAATCAGACAATAAATTGTTCATTAACACAGCTATTTGGTTTAATTATGGCCCTGATATTAATGTATAAGAAACAGTGCATTAAACTGATTATGTGCGCAACGGATATTTTTAACAAAACAACTGTGACATGTAACCTTTTGAAACAGACACTGACTATACTCAAAAATTTTGACTGCGAGAAAGATATAAGAAAAACCACAAATCACTTTCTCAATGCTTGACTGTGAGAATTTATGTCGATCAGTTATTATTGAAATCCAAATCAACTATTATCTTACTATCGCACCAATAATGAAATATGTTCAATAATGTTATTCAAATCAACACTCCACTAAATCAAGTAATTATCAAATGAAGGAAGTAGGTTAATTTTCTAACTACGTAAATGAAATATGAAACAGGGTTAAGTTACTTATTATTGATAAACAGCATTACATTACCTACATAATACAACTTCTGACTTGCTGGCAAAGCAGCCTCTGCTCTACATCGGAGCCATACACACAACCCAACCGCTCTCTAAGCGAGCTGAACCACTAGTGCTACTCTCTCTCTCAGTGCGAGCTACAATGCTATGCAATACATGATCTTTGCCAGAGATGAAACTTTACACATATCGATACATACAGTAGAAGCGATATTATACATTTTCTTGCAAGCAAGTTACTCGATACAAAACAGGAGGCACAATATTAGACATTTTCTTATAAAAATAATTTTTTATGGACACGTTTCATCACCCCCCTCCTACCTATTAAAATTTTGTAGGGTGGGTGATGCCAATGGCATTGCCTAGCCAGCAAAATTACTGAATTTCAAGTCCAAAAATCCATTAATGACATCCAAAATATAACAAGATCAAAACAACAGATGGAGTACATAGAAAATTAAAAAAAAAAAAAAAAAATGTGACAGTCATAAATACATGCCATTTTACAGAACAGTACCATCAAAAGTCACGCATGGAGAGGTACAGGGTGTGACAGGCATAAGCAAATGTCAAAATTTACAGAACATCAGCAATAAGTGGAATATATGACAATTATACATAATGGTAAACATAAATATATATATATAGAATTTCAGAAAACATAGTTTGACAAATGATATAGTGGAGAAAATGAGATAGCTAGAAGTAATACACAAATGGAAAAAAATATATAATAATAAACATGAACATATACAAAGTTTTACAAAAGATATTTTAACTAATGTCATCATTCTTTAAAGAAAATGTGGTAATTACAAGTAATACACGCAGTAGTGTAAGTTCCATGGGTTTACATTTTGTACAAGAGATCAGTATTTTTGGGAACATAAAATGAACATTTGTATCTTGTGCACAATGTAGTCTATGTAAATTTTTAGTGCACTTAGTATAAGATAAAGTGTCAGTTTTGTATTCTGTGATGCATTTAAAATGCTATACTTTCATGGATGCTAGAACATACATGTAAAATTTTTGACTACATAGGCTTCTGATCATGTACAAAATAATGTTACTGCTTCAGCACAATAGGATTTCAATATAACGTTTGTCAATCGAATAGGCACAATGACATTTCAGACTAAGTATATGTATCTATCAAGAGCACAATTTTATTTTGGTCACTGACTGTGAAAGAACCATGAAATATACCTAAACACTGGTAATGAACCTGTGGACAACGTTTGCAATGGGAGGCACTGAATAGTATATGCACACGAATAGCACATTAGCTCCTAACATTCATTTTAGGTCTGCACACGAACACAAAACACTGTGAGATTACACCACACTGTAGGCGGGCTGGCTGGTTGCATTGAAGTGGAAGTCATGGGGAAAAGGTTCTGATGTATTCCTCCATGCAATTCGACAACCAAGTGTGCTCCAACCAACAGAGCTATTAGCAGACTGCATCAGCATAGCCAAAATTAGAGCAAACTGGTGGTGGGTGGCCAAGGCTGCCATGGACAGTACTGTGTGGCCAAACATCATCCAACAAACATCTTCATTAAAAGGCCCAAAATCAGTGGTGTATAGTAACTCGTCCATTGTTCTGTGTGCATTCTGGAATCTCGTGTGCGAAATCGCCACTTCCCATGCGTGTCCAAAGTACATGAAATAAAGCATTTTACACACAAATTAGTAACATAGTCATGATATTTCAGTTTAGACTGAAAGAAAAGTCATTGATTAGAACATATCTACAGAAATATTTTCCCACAAATTCAAGTGGTACAAATGGGGTCATGGTATTAAACCATATTTTTACATTACAAGTAGTGTCTTGAAGACGGATACATTTGAATACTAATGAGTAATTTAATTCTTATTTTAGAGTATCTACAACATTAGTGTCATTTCATATAAGCACAAGGCTGTACATACTATGTACATATTGCTTTACAAACACATAATCGTATGAAATACATTGAGGGTGCTTGTCATCAATTTGGCATGATATAACTTAAATTGACATTCCAATTACCATTAGTTCATATCTCTTTAAATTAATATATATCACTATGGTGGTGATTACATTACCACAAATTATAACACTTAAATTACATAAGTTGCCATGGCCAGGCTTTTGTCTCAACTGAGCTACATATTTCATTGCCTTAAGGTATAACACATCAGGGTAGTTTCGTGAGAATATCAAAAGAGGTTCAAGTCATCAGGTCATGTCTGTGTCTGTCTGAGTCAACAGTAGGGTCAAACAAAACAATTAGTGCAAATTTTGGCACAGTACTAGATGTACATCACAGTGAATCATCCAATAACATAAACACAGACGTAATATTCGTTAGGCATAGCTGCAGATTTTCATCAACAAGATCATCAATAAAATTTGGAAGATAGTAGTAAGCAAAAGCAAAATATTTCTGTGCATTATCTTTCTAGACTTAACTAGGCGCAATTTATGGCATAGCTGCAAGTTTGCAAGATAGATGGCTGTGTGCAACGTATAAGCATAACCATACATTGTCATTGAGCTTCATTATAAAATTAATTAGCATAGTGGTAGGGCTTAGGTATATAATTAGTGAGCATAGCGGTAAGCTTTGATTACAAGAGCAATACGCATAGCTGCAAGCATAATTAGAAATATTCATTACACATAATTACAAATAATTACAGAGCATCAGAAGGATATGAATCTCACCAATCACACATGCCATTGAAGGCACAATGCATCAACATACAAAATGGTGCACATAAGCACAAAGAGAAAACACAAAAGGGCAGTGCGAGTAAGCACATAAGAAAAGAACAGAACATAGCATCATTAGCAACATAGCGATTCTCCTCATAATTGCTTCATAATCATTGTATAATCTCGTCATCATTAGCAACATAGCGATTCTCCTCATAATTGCTTCATAATCATTGTATAATCTCGTCCACATAATTACATTTATCAAACATCTTTGACTGTTACCAATACCTTCCTTACCATCATTTATCCATAAACAATAATGCATTTTAAAGACCACCATGACATATTGTGTATTGCCTTACTCATCATCCTCCATAATGTTCTTGCCTTACCAAATGCTCATGTCAACTCAAAATCTTCTTCACTCGCTCAGAACTTCGTAAGTTATGCAATTAGTAACACAGAAGAGAAATCTGATATTTTCTGAAACATAGGAACTTGATTAGATTACACAATCAAAAATTTCCATTAATTTTATTTGTCTTGCACAGCCACAGAGTTCGTTATATGCAAATTGCAAGATAATCAAAGTTTCGTATGACAATATCCCAGCGTAGCACAGAGCATAAGTATTCAGAGTTAGAGAAAAGTAACAGTGAGAAAAAGAGGTAGATAGAGCGCACTAAGGAAAAGCGGAAGAATAGTGACACTCAGCTCGAGAACGGGGCACCAATCGCCACTTGGTGTGTCCAAAACAGATTAATGGACTCTCTACCCCAAATTTATGCCTTGAAAATTTTAATATTGGAAATGTGGTGTATGCCTTTCGACTTGTGCGTCTTTAAAGTTTCTACCTCAACGACGTTGTCGTGGATGATACGTTTGATTCGATACGGACCATTGTATAGTAAGAAGAATTTGTGAATCATAGATCTTCCCTTGTGGGATAAGTGGTGGGATCTAATTAATACCTTTTGTCCTACATAGAGTTGTTTAGCATAACAATTACGTTGAGAGCGTTTCCTTTTTTCAGCGGTTTTCTTAATGTTTTTAAGCGCCAATTCAATGATCTCATGATGACGTAGTCTTCTGTGTTTAGGAAAAGGTATCAATTCCTTGATACGGTCGGGAGGTTGCTTGTTTTTCAGAACCAGAATTGGTGAAAGACCTGTAGAATCATTAGGAAGTTCATTTATAATATTTTGAAATGAAAGAAGATATCTATCCCATATGTTATGTCGTCGGTAGCAATATAGCCTACAAAGTTTTCCAAGTTCTTTCATCACTCGTTCACAAGGGTTAGAGGCGGCATGATAAAGTGATATGAACACAGGTTTGATGTTTCTGCGTCGCAACATCCGTGCCCAATCATGAGAACGGAATTGAGGTCCATTATCGGAGATGACTTTATCTATATGGCCAACATCTTTTAGGAAGTTTTTGACAAAGGCGTTAGTTACTGTCTTCGCCGTGGCACGGCGGAGCGGAGTAAAAGATACAAATTATGATGTGAGCTCAATAGCAACGAAAACAAAAGAGAAACCATTGTTAGTTCTCGGAAGAGGTCCAAACAGATCAACGGCTGCTAACTGCTTTAATTTTGAAGGTATAATCGGAAAAAGTGGAGCAGAATGCGATATGGTCGGCGGCTTTGCTTTCTGACACAATTTGCATCGAGATAACACATTGCGTATACGTTTCTCCATGTTGATGAAGTAACAAGAGTCGCGTAATTTCGCGAAGCACTTCTTGGCACCATAGTGTCCGTAACTGAGATGAATATACCAAATCAATTTGTTCACGGACTCCTCCGGAACACACACTAACCAAAATTGACTGTCAGGGGCTTTACGTTTGAAGAGAATGTTATTATGGATAATGTAAAATTGTCTGATGGAAACATTATATTTATCATGCCATTTTATTTTAATATCTCGCCAGATTGGATCTTTGTCTTGTTCTTTAGCAATGTCAGAAAATGTGGCAGATATGTAATTTTCGAAAGCAACTTGCTGCATATAGAGGATAGTAAAGTTATTTTCTAAGTATGCCTCTTCCGTCGCCTTGATGAGCCCAACAGGCGAACGAGATAGCGAGTCTGCAACGATGTTTTGTTTACCAGGAATGTAAATTACAGAGAAATCGAATTCTTGAAGGAACAAAGCCCATCGTCTAAGTCTATCATGGTTAAGTTTTGCCGGCATGAGGAATTGAAGTGCACGGTGATCCGTGTAAACTTTAGTGTGTCTGCCAAACAAGAAATAACGGAATTTTTCGAATGCCCAAACTACTGCCAAAGCTTCAAGCTCAGTGACGGAATAGTTCCGCTCTGACTTGGATAATATGCGACTAGCAAATGCAATAGTTCTCTGTGTGGCAAAGCCATTTTCTTCATCCTCTTGAAACACGTGAACGCCAAGTCCGAATTTTGAACTATCGGTAGAGATGCAAAAGTTCTTAGACAAATCTGGATGGTGCAGAATAGGTGCGTGAAGGAGTGCATCTTTTAAGCAAAGAAATTCTCTTTGGGCAGCTTCATCCCAGAACCAAACAGTATTCTTTCCAGTTAATTCATATAATCTGGGAGTAGTTAGGTCTTTCAAATTTATAAAACGGCGATAGAAATTAATTAAACCCAAGAAAGCTCTTAATTGGCGTTTAGTAGTAGGAACAGGCATTTTCATTATCGCCTCTAACTTTTCGGGGTCGGGCTGGATCCCATCTTTAGAAATAATGTGCCCTAAAAATTTAATCTGAGAACGACCAAACTGTGACTTCTCTAAGTTGACAGTAATCCCGGATTGAGCAAACACTTCAAGTAAAGATGCCAACGTACTGTTATGTTTTTCCCAGGAAGACTCTGCAATTAAAATATCATCAACGTAAATTGTGATTTGTTGTTTTAAGTGCTCAGGGAGTGTGGCATTTATCGCACGGATGAAAGCAGATGAGGAGATATTCAGTCCGAAAGGCAATTTACGGAACTGATAACAGTTTCCGAAGCAGAGAAACGCGGTATACTTCCTACAGTTGGGGTGCAGTTTCACTTGCCAAAAACTAGACCTAAGATCTAATGAGGATAAAACTTTGACACCATAGAATTTTTGTAACAATTCTTCAAGGGTTTGGGGTCGGTCGGTTTCAGGTAAAATGATAGTGTTAATTTGTCTGGAATCGAGCACTAATCGAATTGACTTATCTCTTTTTTCAACAATATGTAGGGGACTGTTATACGAGCTAACTGCAGGTTCAATTATACCTTGACTGAGCATGGACTGAATTTCAGCCTTAACTCTTTCCCTGTATACTATCGGAATGGGATATGGAGGTACAAAAAATTTATTATGTTCTTTGATCTTAAATTCATAGAGAAAATTTTTTATGGTACCAGGACTGTTAGCGAATACATGGGAATAACGCCGCAAGATAAGGAACAATTCTTCCTTATCACGTTCTGAGGCACCTTCAACTTCTACTAATTTTTTCTTAATGATGTCAGAAATCAAGTCAATTCGCTCAGTCTCGAAATGTTTATCTGTTATATCATCATCAGGTTTGACATCCTGCGTCGCATTAGAAATAGATAAAAATTTTAAACAACTGGCACCTTCTTCATATCTGGTAATCCAGTCTTCGAATTTAATTTGAATGGCATTTTCCTGAACAAAAGCAGTGGCACAAGCCGTATTGAAATCTAAAATAACCTTGTACTTGGATAGGAAGTCCACACCTAATATTATCTGTGTAGTTAAACGGGGGACAATCAATAGGTTGGCAGAAAAGAGATGACCTTGACATAAAAATTCTGCGTATGTTTGCTGTCGAATTTCGACAGGTTTGCTAGAAATGACGCCACGAATTTTAGTACAATGCAAAGGCAGAATGGGACCATTAAGTAAGTTCTGATATTTCTTGTCACTTCACTGATTACTGATACTGGGCTACCAGAATCTAAGACAGCAGAAAGATTGATTTTGCCAATTTTCACAGATACAATAGGGTGAATTGGAATATCGAGACATTCTACCTTCTCTTCTAATAGTGCCTCTTTTATGTCATCTAACTGTACAAATTTTACGTCTTGTTCGGTAGAAGGTTCATAAGAAATTTCTTTGTTGAGACAAGTGTTACCAAGATTAATGAGGCTTTCACAAGATAAATGCTTTTCAAATCTTGGTTGTTCATCAACTTCGTATTCGCTATCATCGTCATTAGAAAACATGTAATTGTCTATCCAATCAGCAACAGAGGTGTGCTGCAAATCTAATTGTTCGACATTATTTTTTGCTGTTCCAAGGTTACTGTTAGTTGCATTATTGTGTGGCAGTACTGTGTCGTGCCTTTCAAAGTACATGACCGGTCTGTCATATGCAATTGTTGGTTGATACTGTAAGTATTTTATTTCGTATATAGTGTCTTCCTCAGAGTCTGAAGACGAAGCTTCTGTCTCCCAATCTGAATTGTCGTCATTATATTGCTGATCGACAATTATCTCGTTTAACCGTTGGGCAGTATAACGTTTGTTCGATACCTTTTCATTTGTTTCGTTAAATTTGATAGTACAATTTTTGTTACTGTCATTACTTTCAGGAGTAACGGCTTTAGGTTTTGACACAAGTTGTGTCGGTTTTGCCTTATCACTTACTGAGGTGCTACCAGCATCAGTATTGTGCACTTCCGCACAAACTACTATTCTGTTTTGTTCGGGAGGTTGTTCATCGTAATCCTCCTCTCTGTGAGGTAGTTCACAATGAACAAGTTTCAGCGTATAGTTAGGATCACACAAATTCTGTACGGCCGAATTATTTGCCGTCGAGTCCGCTAGTCATACCTGACGCGGCCCCTTTTTTGACGAATTGTAGCGTGGATTAGCAGGTCTGATTTCAATGTTTTGCTCTTGTCTTTCCGGGGTATGCGATCTGCTTTGGCCCTGATTTGTGTTTTCGTATCGTGGAAGGCGATCACGAGAATTATCGCGTGTGCCCTCCCGACTACGCTTCTCAGCGTTATTGTTGTGATTTTCAGTCTCGCGATCACTATCAGTATTGCGTCTATCACGCCAATTAGTATCATTCGAAGTATTGCTGTTATGATAGTAATTATTGTAGCGTCCTCCGCGACCAAAACCACCACCTCGGTTGCGGCCACGAAAACTTCCACGGTTAATTTCACGATCATGCAAATCACCGTTGTCATTGTCGCGACTTTGTTTGTAAGATTCATTAGTGAAAGAATTATTTTTTGGTTTATCGTCGTGCTCTGAATAACGTTTAGTACGCGGCGGGCTTTGTTGCGACCGGCGATCATATCTGTTTGTTTCAAAATATCGACTGCGCGAGGAATTTTCCTCGTCTTCTTCTTCTAAGTCTTGTAAGAGATTTCTAAAGGCTTCAATATCATTCTTGCATCGTGCCGCAATGGCAATTTGACGCAAGTGTAGAGGCAATTTGTTCAAACAAATTCTGATTAATTCCGCAGGGCAGTAAGGTGCCGATAAAAATTGATTTTTGTATACTAAGTTTTGGAAATATTCCACAGGGCTCGAGAAATTTGATCGCTCAAAAGTTTTGAATGTCGCAATACTGTTTTTAACGCGGTCTTGTGCCGCTTCCGACCAGTATGCGGATAGAAATGAGCGTCGGAAGTGATTCTCGCTATAGCACTCTTGTGCAATAGCTCTCATTCTGGTGGCTGGCTCGCCTTCCAGATAACCACATATAAATTCTAATCTGTGCTCAAGTGGCCAATTCGGGGGAAGACAATAATCGAATTGCTGCAACCACTCTTTAGGGTGCAAGTCATTCGGAGAGTTTTTAAATGTCTTGAATTTACGTACAGTCAGGAAATGCTTGTAGTCAAACGCTTCCTTTCGCCCGTGCGGCGTAAGTGAGCGTAAACTACGCACTGCGTCTTCATTGTTGTTACTATGAGGTACACTTCGTTCACGTACCAAGCGACCTACTTGGCTCGAATCATCATTGTCATTTTCGTTCAAATTTTCTTCTACATCTTTGTATGGATTTCCACAAGTGTGGTCAAATTTCCTCTCTATTCGCGCCACGCGATCATCTAATTTTCTGACCTCAGCCTTGTATTGCTGATTAATGGTCATTTGACCTTGTTTGAAACGGTCAAGGGCGAGATATTCATTAGTTTCATTAAACGGGGTAGGATGCGTTACATCCGAACTTTTGTCAGTGTTATCACTAATTTGGGTAATCTTAACAGTAATATCCTCAAACTGTTTATTAATTTTATTGATCTGTTCCGTCGTGACTGACTGGAAGTTCTGCAACTTTTCAACAACTAGATTACTCTGTTGCTTCAATTGAGCGAGTTCAGTAGTTTCCATATTTTCGACTCGTGACGCAAGGCTTTCCATATTTTCCACTCGTGACGCTAGGCTTTCCACTACCGGGTTAATCTCGTCGCGAATATCTTGTCTTATTTGCTGAGATTCACGTTTGAAAGTATTGAGCAGTTGTTCCCGGAACCGATTGTTGTCCTCGTTTATCTTATTAAAACTACTTTGAATACTCACAAACCTCGAATTGCACGTTTGTTCAATTTTCTCAAGTTTTTCATTTAATTTCTGAGATTGTTCCTCAAGTTTTTCATTTAATTTCTGAGATTGTAATTGACTATTCTCAAGTTTTTCATTTAATTTCTGAAATTCCTGAGATTGTAATTGACTATTCTCATTTAATTTAGAGAGCTGTGACAATAAAATTTGCATGAAATCATTTGGTAATACGTTTTCCATAGCCGTCGCACAAGTATTTTTTGTAGCAGAGCTAGGCGGAACCGATGCATTATTTTCCGCAACCACGTTACAAGAATCGGAATTCTGTATTGTCGAATCCTGTACTTTGTCATTATTCATATTGTCTGTTCCTGAACTAATCTGTTCCGCGTTTTCGGACACGGTATTTAGTGTCGTATTTGTATCAGTGCAGTGAGAAGGCTCTTGTGAAAATTCTTCTTCTCTCCTTGTATCATTCAAGGTCTCATTTTCGGAAGCAGTTTTAGCATCAGCGCGAACTCTCCTATTCTTCGACATTGTTAACAGAATTTTGCAGTAAAGTGACCAATAAAATTTATTTTCACCTACTGCTAATTTTTTGAAAATTACACACGGTAATTATGAGAGAACAATAGGTTGAATCGGGCTAGTGCAACATACAATCACAATCGAGATTACGCAAACCGTTAATTATCACACGAGTTCCGCGGTACTAGAACTTTCATCACAACAAACATCAGACAATATAAAAGAGAGACTTGTTCAGTAGTAATGCAATTATTTGTATATTCAATTCATCTACTATAAACAATACTACACAATCTCAAGAATGGTAAGTAACAGACTACAGAAACAATTACTATGCTACTGTTGCTACAACAGAGGATGGTGCTACAAAAATTAAATTAAGAGCCAAAAGGTAAGTTGGTTAGTGGAAAAGACAAACTAACTGAAATAAGACTACGTATCTAACTACGTCACGATCCTGTTTGTGAACTATCCTGGCAGAAAGGGCGCCAGATAAAAGCTGTACGCGTGTTTTGGAATGTTGAACCTTTCGTTAAATCAGACAATAAATTGTTCATTAACACAGCTATTTGGTTTAATTATGGCCCTGATATTAATGTATAAGAAACAGTGCATTAAACTGATTATGTGCGCAACGGATATTTTTAACAAAACAACTGTGACATGTAACCTTTTGAAACAGACACTGACTATACTCAAAAATTTTGACTGCGAGAAAGATATAAGAAAAACCACAAATCACTTTCTCAATGCTTGACTGTGAGAATTTATGTCGATCAGTTATTATTGAAATCCAAATCAACTATTATCTTACTATCGCACCAATAATGAAATATGTTCAATAATGTTATTCAAATCAACACTCCACTAAATCAAGTAATTATCAAATGAAGGAAGTAGGTTAATTTTCTAACTACGTAAATGAAATATGAAACAGGGTTAAGTTACTTATTATTGATAAACAGCATTACATTACCTACATAATACAACTTCTGACTTGCTGGCAAAGCAGCCTCTGCTCTACATCGGAGCCATACACACAACCCAACCGCTCTCTAAGCGAGCTGAACCACTAGTGCTACTCTCTCTCTCAGTGCGAGCTACAATGCTATGCAATACATGATCTTTGCCAGAGATGAAACTTTACACATATCGATACATACAGTAGAAGCGATATTATACATTTTCTTGCAAGCAAGTTACTCGATACAAAACAGGAGGCACAATATTAGACATTTTCTTATAAAAATAATTTTTTATGGACACGTTTCAACCTTCACCCAAATTATTTCACACTTCGGATCTCCGTCTATTTCATTTGATATTAGTGCACTTTTTATCGCTATAAACACGCCTCTCCCTTCACTGTCCAGCCTATCTCTGCGGTAAACATTCCAGTCTGAGTTTAGAATCTCATTACTGTTTACATCTGGTTTCAGTAGTTGTGAAGGAATGTCGTTCAATCCAGGGGCCATTTTTCGACTTTCAGTATAGTATCTCCTACTTCATCTTCATATACCTCCTGTTCCATTCCTACAATATTGTCTCTAAATTCATTTCCTTTGTAGAGCCCCTTTATATGTCTCTTTAGGCAGTGAAGAGGCTGAAATCCACCCACAGAAACTCACTGGCAGACTTAAGATAATGTGTTCGAATTATTTTTACTCTAAATATGGTACCACACATTGATATTTTAGTTAAAAACAAAATAAGTTACATTCTGTCACATTCTATTCAAATGTTTGCAAACCTATTGGACCAAAGTGTTATGGTCATCAGTCCTTAGACTTAAAATAACGTACAGTAAGAACAGCACACTCATTCATGCCCTAGGGAGGACTCGAACATCCGGAGGGAATGCTGACGGAATATAAATTTGTTCATTAAAATTTCTCCTGAAGCGGCTATCACAAAAACTGCGACAGTCGTAAGAACTACCCTTTTTAGGCTTCTTAGCGTGGCCACAATTGGTTAAACCGACAAAATATCCAGGCTATTGTCACTTCGAGCAAGTGTTCGAACCCCGAAACAGAAGTAAAAGTGGAGGAGGGAGGAGGTCAGAAATAGAAAGTAGAATGATACGAGCAAATACGGTGAGAGGAGCTAATGAGGTGATTTAATCGTGTCAGAATAAATACATACCTGGGCACTGCTAATGTTAAAATAAATGTAACTATTGTTACCTGGATACGCCTCATTCAAAATTATGTTCTTAATAAATCAACAACAATTAATATTTTTTGTACTTTTCTTTACTTTGTACATAGAGCACCTCCTCTCCACAATGCACGTTACCGAATATGCTTTTGTATTATTTGGGTTAGTTAGCAATCCATCTTATATCTGAAAGTCTCTTAAGGGGGGATATCAATGCCCTATCCTGAAAACGTTAAATTTAACATATTTACATCCCGTTTTCTCATGAACTATCCAAGGTAACATAACAAAACTTTTCCACGTTACAGAGTCATATCTTATACATTCACTGATCTACAATCAACGAATCTAATTTTGTCAGAAGTCAAGATACATTTTTTAATGAAGGTCTAATAACAATTATGAAATTTATAAAGAAAATATTTTTATTATCAGTTTAAGAGGGTTATCTCTACTATTGTAGATCCACATGAACATAACACCACTGTCAATAAGAGGTAAACATTTCAGAGCTTTAGCTTAAGTACTTTATGAGATAATGGGTAACATTGGCCAAAAAAAAGCAGTTCTACAGAAATCGCACTTTAGGTAAAGGAAAACTTACTATTGAATGAAGACACAGCCCAAAATTCCCCATCTTCGTAATATTCATCTTCTTGAGGTTGTCAGATTCAGTCTCTTTCTCCTTCTGAGAGATCTTGCAGCTTCTGTTGTAATTTTGACCATAATTTCTGCCTTGGGTACTCGCTGTCTATACTGTTCTTGTATGATTGCTTCCGTATTATGACCAGCCTTATGTACTCCAAGTTGCTTCAGAACCTTTATTCTGCCTGCATTTCCATCATTGAAGGTGATCACAGCATCATTGACCCCATCTTCAGTGTTTTCAAGCCCACAGATACGTTCTTGGGTATCCTGGTCCATACAACATTGTTGAAAGACTCATTTACATTTTGAGTTTTACCTGTGAGGCATTTCTTCAGAAAATCTGTATGTGCAGCAGAATGTTTACTATAACTCAATATAAATCACCGCCTTCTAGAGCAAATAGTTCCCGAGATATCTTGTGGTAACTGAGCAAGTGCTCTTGGAAACCGTAGAAATTACTTCTGAAGTAAGTTATTTAAATTCATTTAAAAATACTTACAGTCATTCAAAATTAATGAAACATATATCAAATTATACAGAAAACTCCAAACTACAAGTTTCCATATAAAAATAAAAATCGATATTTTTACCCCAAACCACCTTTAGTACTCCCCTTAAGTGTAGCTCGAACGATTTTCGGTAGTACGGTTCATATGTGCGTAGAAAACGAGTAAAATATGCGCACTTTTTATAATTGAACTCTTGCAAAAATGTATAAATTGAACATTGAACATATTGAAAGAGCCGTTTGTGCTAGGGCAGAAAGAGGACCTATTGGTTAACATCACAAATTAATTACTGAACTCATTGTAGAAATATTATCATACCCTTGACATCGTAAGATTGTTGTAACTAGACCACAAAATATTTGAAAAGATTTTCCACTTACAAGGAAAGTACATGGGCTCGAACAAACATATCTGTATGAACGTTTGGTTACAGGATCTCTACGTACACCTCAATGTGCTGATGGGTGTCTTTTTTTTTTTTTTCTGCAAAGCTCTGCAACCATGCTCTAGATAGCACCGTAGATGTAATTGTAGACGCCATACGTAATGTAGCTCTCTTAACTATGACTTATGTAATAATCATCCTACATGTTCTCTAGCGAATTGTCATCAAACGCCGTGATGATAGTTGCAACTTTAACCTTCTTCCCGAAAGACTGTTGGTATTCACTGCCACTGCTTCCATCGCCTCTTCCCGCACTTACCGTAGCACTACCGCTTGCAATGAGTTGTTCGTCATTATCAACCCTATTATCATTATTATGAGTTTTTAACAACAGTATCTAACAGTATCTAACACATATTTCTGTACCATAACAGATACGAGAAAGCATGCAAATGATTCATCTTCTACACTAATACCATCTTCAGGAAGAATGGTTGTTCGTAACTTCATCTCAACTAATCGCAATACAGTACTAGGATTGATTAGCAATCGCCGCCCCATCTGATGCTTCACCACACAAATAACATCACAAAACGCAACTTCGGAGGCACACTGCACCGTCCCTACTGGCGAACCGACAGTTCAAAGTGCAATGTGGCAAGGCACACGCAGAGGCCTCTAACGGACGATTGCAGAGTTTTGCAGATGCGGGAGTGTCACTAGTACAATAAGGGATGTTTACATTATCTCTCATACGATTTTGGTGTATATGTGTTTGTTCGAGCCCAAGTACTTTCCTTGTTAGTATTAACGAACGGCCGGCCGCGGTGGCCGAGGAGACTGAGGCGCTCCAGTCACGGTCTGCACGGCCACTACGGTCGGGGGTGCGAATCCCTCCTCGGGCATGGATATTTGTGCCGTCTTTAGTATAAGGTAGTTGATAGTTTGTAGGTTTAGGGACTGATAACCCCGTAGTTAAGTCCCTTAAGCTTAACAAACATTTGATTTGATTAACATTAACGAACGTAGCAAGTTTTGTCACTCCTCCTTAGCGGTACCTGGTGCGAAGTTCATTTCCCTTTACGACCTCGCTGAGGGCAAATAACTGAAAGAAAAAGGCTTATAGAAACGCAAGACACTTATAATGCGTATTTCAATTGTTGGGATCATTTGAAACACTTGTCGAGTGTAGCTGTCGTTTAACTGTTGTTTTGTTCTACCACTTGTAACGACAAAGGATGCTCTTCATGCACAGAGTGCAATTCACTCCCCTGCGAGGGCCAGCCAGCCAGCACGGAGACGCGCCTGCCATCTGGCGGCCATCCCGCGCGTTACTTGATGCGGCAGCTTTCGTGAGTCGGGTCTCGTATAAACGGCGATAGAGGTCACTTCCCTGACTGATCATCATCCATCCCCTAAAGCCTACAATTATCACGTAAAACTGATCGAGATCAGAGGCGCCGACTCCGTGGATTATGTTAATGGATGGCCCTGTTCGAGGTAAACAAATTCTGTTACAACTTTTGTTTTAATCCGATTTCAATTTATCCAAATATTCCGAAAAACAATTTTAAATTTCTCGCCCTATTTTTGCAGAAAATATTCTTGTAGATCATAGAGGGTGTCAACAATTTAAGTTTCACTTTCGAAATCTGTAAATGTTATAAAATATACTGTATGTGGGTATGTGCGGATGTATGTATGTTCCACATCTCCTCCTAAACTACTGGACCAATTTCAACAACACTTGGTACATTTTTTTCTTAATATCAGGCAACAATTGCTGTCGGAGTAAGAACCATTTATGACAAATATGTAAGGATACATGACGTCATAAACAATGACAGTCGTGAAAAACGGCCGTATCATGCGATAATGTTCCTAAACCAATGGACTGATTTCAGTAGGAAAGAGGGAAAAGTTGCTGGGTTAATAGCAAAATCCTGCAATTCATGAATGTTCATTTTTTTTTAGGCTAAGACCAGCTCAGGCAGGCATATACTGAAGATGCTCATTACTCACATGACTCTGACAAAAGTAAAGTAAAAAATAATGTTACCATATTTCACCAAAATATTGGGGGATTAAAGAACAAAGTAGATGAACTACTGGTTTGCTTAGATGACAAAGAATCAGAGAATGTAGTAGATATTCTATGCCTATCTGAGCATCACATTGTGACGGATAAGGAAAAAGTAAACATAAGCAGTTGCAAACTAGCAGCACATGTGAATAGAGAGAATAAGGTGAGAGGAGGAGTTGCCATCTATGTCAAAAGTTATCACTGTGTAAAAAGTTTAGAAACTCAAAAGTTTTGTGTAGAGCAACATATAGAAGCATATGCCTGTCAGCTTAAACTGAACAATGGCTCTTCTTTTATAATTGTAACAGTATATAGATCCCCTTCAGGAAACTTTCCTTTATTCATGGAAAATTTTGATGCCTTGTTGTGCTATCTGTCACATAAGGGAAAACAAATTATTATTTGTGGGAATTTCAATTTTGACTCACTAAAGGAGTGTAATAGGAAGTATGACCTGGAAGTCTTACTCGGTTCTTTCAATTTATCATCTGTAATTGACAGCAGCACACTGATAGATAACTATTTTATAGACCAAGATAAGTTTCAGAACATAAATGCTTGTCCTGTTGAGAATGGTCTTTCGGATCAAGGTGCAGAGCTAGTTACAATAAATGACTTAGTTCCTATCTGTAATTCAAAACAGCCCTCCAAATTTGTAAATTCAGTTAACGATTCAACAATCAGAAATTTCAGGGCAAATCTTCAGCAGTTAGACTGATATGAGGTGTATAAGGAAGCTGATGCTAATTTAAAATACAACTTATTTCATGATACTTTTTAAAGAGTATTTGAAAATTTCTTCCCCAAGAAAATAGTTAAATACAATGATAAGAAACCAAGCTAGAAACCATAGCTTACTGAAGGAATAAGAATATCTTGTAACCGATAAAGGGAACTGTATCTAACAGCAAGAAAGAGTACTGACCCATAAATAGTCAAATATTATAAAAACTACTGTGCTACATTAAGAAAAGTTATTAAAATGTCCAGAAGCGTGTGCATCATGTCTGAGATTAGTGCTTCTGACAACAAAATTAAAACAATTTGGAATATTATTACCAGGGAGACAGGGCAACCAAGACCACAGGCAGACAGCATTACCATCAAACTGAATGAAAAGATTACAACTAACAAGCCAGAAGTTGAAAACATTTTTAATAATTATTTTTTAAGTCTTGTGGAGAACATAGAATTTAAGTGTCCATTAGAAGAAGCTAGGCAGTTAATGGAACAAGCCATTCCCACACAATTTGATGCAATTGAAATTCCACCCACGTCTCCTTCTGAAATTAAGAAAACTATAAACACTCTTAAGAACAAAAGCTCACATGGAATTGATGGTATTCCAGCAGGGCAATAAAACCTTGTTCCCAAGAAATGACTAGGATTCTTAGCCACATATTCAATAGTTCTCGGAGCAGGGTATTATTCCTGATAGACTGAAATATGCTATAGTTAAAACACTACACAAAAAAGGGGATACGTCTGATGTCAACAACTACCGCCCAATCTCACTTCTTACAGCCTTATCCAAAATTCTTTAAAAAAGTAATGTATTCTAGAGCAGTTTCACACATAGGTAAAAATAAAGTTCTAACAAAATGTCAGTTCGATTTTCAGAAAGGCTTTTCAACAGAAAATGCTATATATACTTTTACCAATGAAATATTAAATGCTCTGAATAACTGGTCAACAAACGTTGGAATTTTTGTGATCTCTCCAAGGCTTTTTTGATTGTGTAAATCATGGTATTCTTCTAGATAAACTAAAGTATTGTGTTATGAATGGGACAGTGTACAAATGGTTTAAATCATACCTAACAGGAAGAGTGCAGAAAGTTGTCATTAGTAGTTCTCATAATATGCAAAACACAGCTGATTCCTCAAAGTCGGGTGCAATCAAAAATGGAGTGCCACAAAGTTCGGTCTTGGGCCGTTTGCTGTTCTTAATATATATTAATGACTTGCCACTCTATATTCATGAAGATGCGAAGCTGGTGCTTTTTGCTGATGATACAAGTGTAGTTACCACACCTGACAGACAAGAACTAACTCATGAAATTGTAAACGACGTCTTTCAGAAAATGATTAAGTGGTTCTCAGCAAATGGACTATCGTTAAATTTTGATAAAACACAGTACATACAGTTCCAAATAGTAAATTGAATTACACCGTCAATAAATATTGACTTAGGTCAGAAATCTGTAGCAAAGGTAGAATATTCAAAATTTATTTAGGTGCAAGCATCGATAAGCGGTCGAACTGGAAAAACCACCTTGAAGATCTGTTGAAACGTTTGAGTTCAGCAACTAATGCTATTAGGGTAATTGCAAGTTTTGGTGATATACATTTCAGTAAATTAGCTTACTATGCCTGTTTTCATTGTCTGCTGTCGTATGGCATCATTTTCTGGGGTAATTGATCATTGAGTAAAAAAGTATTCATTGCACAAAATCAGGTGATCAGAATAATTACCGGAGCCCATCCTAGATCATCCTGCAGACTCTTATTTAAAGAGCTACGGATCTTCACAGCAGCTTCTCAGTATATATATATTTACTTATGAAATTCATTATTACCAATCCCACCGAATTCAACAGCAATAGCAGTGTACATAACTACAATACTAGGAGAAAGAATGATCTTCACTATTCAAGGTTAAATCTAGCTTTGGTACAGAAAGGGTGAATTATGCTGCCACAAAAGTCTTTGGTCACTTACCAAACAGCATCAAAAGCTTGATAGATAGCCAACAAGCATTTAAAAATAAATTAAAAGAATTACTGCATGGCAACTCCTTCTACACTATAGATGAATGTTTAGATATAAATTAGTAAATTTGAAATAAACAAAATTAAGAAACAGGATAAAATAGAAATATATAATCTCTGAGACGAATTTTCGTCTCGAATATGTCAAAGATATTAAAGATAATTCTGAAGCATTGAATTAAAATTTGCGATGCGACCGGGAATCAAACTCAGACCTCCATGATAACTAGAAAGACGTCTCACGGCTAGACCACCACATCACTATCGATTAAGGCGGATCGAAATAGTCTAAGCACGATTTTCTTCACGTCACAAACTTTAATTCAGCTCCTGTGTTGCATAGAATATTGCCACTACTGTCAAGGCTCTCCGTGCAGTGAAATAGCTCCTCTGAATGGACATATTGAAACTTTCCTGTCTAAGGTGATATAAATATCAGTGTACATAGAAATGTATAATCCCTGAGACGGATTTTCGTCTCGAATATGTCAAAGACACTAAAGATAATTCTGAAGCATTGAATAAAAATTTGTGATGGGATGCGGTGCTATTACACTGCAGGGAGAGCCTTGGCAGTAATAGCAATATTCTATGCAACACAGGAACTGAATTAAAGTTTGTGACGTGAAGAAAATCGTGCTTAGACTATTCCGAGGCGCCTTAATCACTAGTAACGTGGTGATCTAGCGGTAAGACATCTATCTACTAAGCATGGAGGTCCGGGTTCGATTTCGCATCACAAATATTAATTCAATGTTTTAGAATTATCTTTAATGTCATGACCATTACTTGCATTTAGGAAGGAACAGCTTTCATCGCTGAAAACCACAGCCCGCCATTTCCCCTTCCAAGTGCTCCTCTGATGGCAGCAGTAACGAAGTGCGCGTCTGTGTTGTGGCATGAGTGGATACAGGCAAGAGGTGTGCGAGCATGTCGTCTGGGCTTATAAGCCATCTGATATGTGCCGTGGCAGCTGTACGATCTGCCGCTGCTGCCCTTACAGTTCGACGATCTTGGTGGACCTCTGTGTTAAGTTGGCGTCCAGAACATCGTCTAAGAGACTGACAAATGCTCACGTGACCACTGCAACCAGCATCGTTGCGCAAATGTCGCAGCACGTTCAACGTGTTCGGCAGTTCTCCGAATGGAGCATCCCGCCACTCTAAAAGCCACAATTTGACCTCTTTTCAGACTTGGTTGGCTGTAGGAAGCATGAGTGATTCTCCGTGGCATGGTGCGATTTTGCTTCAGGCGCCAGTATCACTTTGAACCTTATGACTGTAAACATTCCCTGTTACAGGGTTCGTATAGATGGCGCTCTGACAGCTATGTCTCTACGCTGTTGGCGGACGACATAGAAACCATTATCAGTACATCCACCATCTAACAATTGGAAACTGCCGTCGTCGCATCAAAATGGACGTCGTTTATCCAGGCAGAGTATATGCACACCAACACACTCACGGTACACGGCCGTTGCTCAGTTTTCTTGCGAGACATGACTGTCTGTCTCCTTGAAGGGGGTGCGCGTTGCTGCTGAGATTCTAAACATGAATGGTGACACTGTGGCAGCAGCCATGCAGAATTCCGAACACTGAAGGGTTCGAAAACACGATGTGTCCTGACCTGGAGGAAAATTCGAGAAGACAGGCTCTTTTTTGGTGCGAATTGGCAGAGGGAAGAAAGCACTTAATCCGAAGTCGATCGAACGTTTTTTATTAATTTTTTTTCCGCAGCACTGTACGATCCGTCGAGTGCTTGTATGCAAACATGTATCGCGCTGGGAATTACTCGAACAATGGACATGCCTGGGAGCACGGCGAATGAAGTTCTATGAAGCATCTAACACTGCTATCCATCAAACAGTTCGGAAGTTATTTCCTACAGATCTACCGACGTTTGCTGAGGAATTACGGAACCGGACAAGGAATTATTATTGAACTAACAGTGGTGAGAGGGTATTTCCTACGACAAGTCAGTACGCAAAATTGCAGCTAACTGTTAACGGAAAATACGTACGCACAGGAACTGGACATTAACAAGGACCGACTCGTTCTCCAAAGATGAGCGTATGGTGCGGATTGAATGCATCGTTCATCGGCCATATTTCTTCCGTTTTGTGAGTTCATTTACCTGGTACACGTTATGAGAGCATTTTGATCGCCAAGGTCATTCCCACCCTACAACAGCCTGGACATGTGAGTCGGATGATTTTACGTAAGATGGCACTCCTCCACACGTTGTACAGCTAGTGAAACGGCTGATGTGGATAAAGTTTATAATTGCTAAAATCGTCAGCTATCATTTTTCAAAATCTATCTCATCTTAATCCGAGTGTAATCTGGTTGTGGGGTTATGACAAACGTGTTGGTGATCGGTGTTCCAACAACGAACATGGCTGAACAGAAGGCAGGGCATTGCGCAGCGCTATCAGATAGTGTTCTACGGGATTGGGCCGTTACTTGCATTCATAGTTAATCTGTGGTCCAGTGCAAGGTGTTAAGCTATTGTAAAAAGGCATAGGTGTCTCCCCTTTATTAGAAAGGCAAAAGAGCGGACCCACATAATTACAGACAAATATAATTCACAACAGTTCGCTGTCTAATTTGTAACCACTCACTCGTTTCGGCAATTGTATATTTAATCTGTAGGAATTAAATCAGCTCATTTCCTTTCCCATTTCTTGCAGCGAAAATCCAAATAAATGTAATATTTATTGTAAGACGAAAATTAAACACCAAAACACACGTAGGTACTAAGAAGAGCTACATCGCACACTACCTTGTTTCATACAGCATAAAAGCACCCTACAGACTGTAATCTTTCTCATTCAATCAAGCGCAGTTCTCATTCATGCTCAGCTCTCACGATCAGTCGTTACGGATAGCAACAGTGTAATATTGTAATTTGTTTTCTACTGTGTGATTTAAGGTGTCTGTAAAAGAATAATTTCATGAAATCAAATGCTTTACGATCTTTGTCTGGCCAGTTATAGTGGATATTCTAGAGCGCTGGTTCTATGGAACTCCTCTGAAGAGGGAAAAGACCGAGTATAGACTTGAAATAAGCTCTTTTGTGTGAATTAATGTTTTTAATTAAAATGAATATCTACTCAGTGACATTTACAGTTCGTCAGACAGGTTTGACACGAATAGTGATGTTAAAACTCGTGTGTCGTCATATACAAGACTGATAGTAATGAAACTTGTCTCGAGGTTTAGTCAGGTCAGCGCCTCAACATAAAATTCTGCTTATATACATGAGGCGTCTATTCCGAAAGAACAGACGCTACTTCTGATCCTGCAGGGGGCAGCGCAACTGCCTAGAAATCAGGAGACCCGGGTTCCAATCCCGGCTGAGTACACATTTTCAGCTTCGTCCATGCGCAGATGATGTCATATATTCTGTAAATATGGAAAACAATTCTGCTTTCTTCCGGTCAAGAAGAATCGGCAGCGGCCGCTGTTTAAAGATAATACACAAGGTGCTCTTTTACTCTCAAAGACCATGCTGAAGTGATTAATGTCACTGCACATTTATGACGATGCTTATATTAGAAATGTTACTGATCAAATTCATTGATTTTGGAAACTGCTACATTACCAATTTACTTTTGATTAACGCATCTGACCTTTATTTTTTATTATTATTAACGCATCTGACTAACTCGAAATGAAACTCATTCAGAAAATAGAAATGATAACTTTTTTAACACCTCGGCTGTTGACAATAATGAAAATCTTTGCGCCGCGGCAGAATAGCCGTGCGTACTGAGGTGCCCTGCTGCGGTGCGCGCGGCCGTTCACCGACGTGGGTTCGAGTTCCCCTTAGGGCATAGGTGTCCTTCGATTATTTTAACATAGTTTCAGTAGTTAGTAAGCTAGGGACTAATAACTAAGTAGTTAAGTCTCATAGATTTACAAAGATTTGAACATTTTTTTTAATATTTACCAAAAATAATTTCCTGTTTTCTCACTAATCAAATTCTAATATGCTTTCCGCACACTCGTAAATGCACTTCAATATCTGATGACCTTCGTGCTGGCGTCTTCCGGGGTATCATCTTCCGTTGGTTTTTACATTCGTCATCCCTGTCAGGGAACAAATTGCGGGCCATTAAACCTGTGCGTGATATTTGGTCAACGTCATCTCGACCCTCTCGTCGAGAGGAGATTGTCCTGGCCCGGCTTCATATTGGCCACTGCCGTTATAGCCACGAGTATTTACTTCGTGGTGATCCTGCTCCCTTATGTGAGCACTGTGATGAACCTTTTACTGTATACCACCTTTTACTGCAATGTCCGTTTTTAATCGTCTCCGTCATGACCTATGTTTACCATTTGAAAAGTCTGATATTTTAGCTGATGATCCGCATTCTGCTGACAGTGTTTTACTTTTTATACATCGTGAAAATATGGCGAAAGCCATTTAAGTTCTAACCCCGGTTCGATGTTACTATGGGCAGTGTTAGGGGCTAATTATCTGAGCAGTTGTACGCCCTAAAAGCTCAATAAAAAAAACAATTAGAAACAAGTTGCACAGATTTTACACTAGTAAATCAAAGTGGGGTAACATGAAACTTTCTAATTACAATAATAAAGCCGAAAGTTATTTTACTACTTCATTTAGTACTGAGAAATTAAAACATTGTTAAACTAAATTTTACATAAATGACACAATCCTTGTCAAAACTTTTTACATTTTCAATTCAAAATTACTTATACAACGTAACTCACAACAATACGTACTCGGCAAGTGTTTGTTTCACTACCGAAAATCGCTATAAAATTACAAAATTTCTTTACCTTTGTGGCTGAAACAGATAATATCATTCAGTATCTGCCAACCCCTGGATCATTTCACTATTCCCAATCTCAAAATAGGAAAATAGGAGTGTGTGTCTGCCGCCACTGCGCATCAGACGACCTGTCCATACAACGCCAGAAACTGGAGTGTTCGCCACCGGACAAACAATAACGTCTGTGAGACGAGACAATAATATTATTACACATTTGTATATCTTTCGCTCGTAGTAACAATTTACTACTAAATTAATTATTTTTGCGCCAAAGACAAACAGACATGATTCAAGGTAACGAAAGAAGATTCAATTGAAACTTGCTACTAGATTAAAACTGTGTGCCGGTACCGGAATACGAACCTGGACCATTGCCTTTTGCGGACAAACGCTCCACCCACTGAGCTATCCCGGCACGCTTCACGGCCCGTCATCACAACTTTATTTCCGCCAGTACCTCGCCTCCTACTTTGCAAACTTCACAGATCTCCTGCGAACCTTGTAGGACTAGCGCTACTAGAAGAAAGGGCGTGGTGGAGACATGGCTTAGCCACAACCTAGGGGGTGTTTCCAGAATGATATTTTCACTATTCAGCAGAGTGTGTGCTGATATGAAACTTCCTGTCGAAACACAGTTTAATTTGCCAGGAAGTTTCATACCGGCGCGCATTCCGCTGCAGAGTGAAAATATTTTATTGATTCAATTGTCTGTTGCTTGTTTGTAATGCTTATGAGACTTAACTGCGGTGCCATCAGTTCCTAAACTTAGAAACTACTTATGAACTAGCTTATACTAAAGACGGCACAAACATCCATGCCCGAGGGGGAATTCGAACCCCCGACGAGGAACGACATCGCGCAACGTATCCTAGCGCCTCGGCCGCGCTACGGCTCGTATGTCTGTGCTTAAATTTTTCAACTAGGCCTATACGAAAAGTCTCAGGTACTAAACGTAAACATCCCTTATCAGCTAAATCACAGTAGTTTAATGGACGGAGCTATACATTGAAGGACTCAAAACTAATTAAGCAACTATTTAAACTGAATGATCCTTTCATTCTCTCTGTCCGAAAGCAGCATAACGGCAGGTGATATGCAGTTCTTTTTGTTTTCAAATTTGTAACACGTGCGTTTCAACTGAATTAAGTATCAAGTGATGCTTTCAGAAGCAAGAGGTTCTTGGAACGGATCATCTTCAATTCAAAAATTAGTTACCAGGGCGAGACATCCTTGCGAGACAGAAAAATAACGTAAAGAGAAGAGGACACGATGACAAGATGCGCTTCAAATTCTTGGACACTTCGAATATGCGTATAGTGAATTTCTCTTTTTGCTTCTAAAGAAATGGAGCAGGAAGAATAACACTTCAGCATTATACATGCCGAAACAGACGAAAATACGCAGCACTTCTTATGGTACACCAGCGACTATAGGACCAAGATGGCTGAAAGCATCAAGTGATTCGTTTTCAACCAATCGGGAACTGCAGACGGCGAGGAAAACAATGCCCATACTTTCCTTATATACACCTTTAATTACACCACGATGAGCCACGTTTTTCGTATGCACAAACCACATCGGACGTTTCAGATCATGCTCTATGTGGACGCTGCGATGCACTGTCTAGGTGCCGACGACATCCAGTGAAGGAATATGCCTTTGACTCAGACATCATGGCCACAAAGCAAAAATAACTGAAGGCCGAAATTAAAGTAGTAAAAGCATGCCGTATGAGGTCCATATTTGTGTCCAGACTGTTGTTACGGAGCGATACATCAGTAGTGCTGGTGAAAGTTTTCTAAGATTGTTGATGACTCTCTCGACAGCGAAACCCCATAGACAAAAATTAAACAGATGCATTGTCTCTCTCTTATGAATAGACTAAATCCTAAATCACATATCAGTGAAACGTTTTTAACATTACCTGACATTGCAAGTTTTGGAGGCGATCTGATAGTTTTATATTCTTCAAAAATACTCTTCTATGTATTATGTATTTTTATATGACGACTAAGCGCTACGTTGCACTTATTATTTTATCTCCATTTTTACATAAGATGCCCAGCGTATGAAATGTATAAGACCAGATGATGGAGGTACAGTCCTTCGAAACCGGTCGTCATTAAATAAATAATTATTTCGCGATCTTAGCGTTTCATTTTTGATGACTATGGAACACTTTTAGATTCGATGAAATATACTGACGTTACGGCACTAACAACTTGACAAAGAGCATGCATATTTCACTGCCATTTGTAAATGAGGAAGAATTTTCACTCAGAAGCTGACTGTATGCTTATTTGAATTATCTTGTCTAATTATATGTATATTCCGAAAGGACGCTCAAAACTAGAACCTTTGACTTTCGCTGGCAAATGTTCCTGCAACGAACTGTTGAGCAATGACCAACTAAACTTACAACACCTATTAAGAAAATACCTTTTCCAGTGAGAGGCTGTTAGAACTCCTAGTGAATAGCTTAGTTGGTTGATTTCCCCACTATATATATATATATATATATATATATATATATATATATATATATATATATATATATAAATCCAAATGTTTTTAAATCTATCGCAGTTTTGACCGATAGATTTACAAACATTTGAATATTTTTAAAGAGTCTGTTCTTTTGTTAGAGACATTTTATAGTAAACGCACGACAGGATTGGCCAATGATGATAAACAAGTGCCTATTTCTGTCGCGGGAATCACGCTTAATGTGCGCGAGCGATGGTGGCTGTAGGAAAGTGTGACAAATGGAAGTCTGGGTCTGGCCGTAGAGCGTGTTCGGATCGCCGAGTGGTTTACACAACCGCTCGCGATAAGCGGCAATCTCGTTTTAGAGTCTCAATCCGGCACAAATTTTCATTTGTCACCAAATAATAGACCACCTTGTCACGGTCTGCATGGCCACTGCGTTCGGGAGTTTGAATCCCCCCTCGAGCATGGGTGTTTGTGTCATCTTAAATATAAGCTAGTTCACAAGTACGTTTAGGGACTGATGACCCCGCAGTTAAGTCCCATTTGGTTTGAATAGACCACCTTCAGAAATGCAGCTAAGGTCGGTAGAATTCGCAAATTTCGAAGGAGTTTAATTTAGATAACTATCTTAACGCCGCGCTGGTGTGACTGCGCGGTCTGGTGTGCTATATCACGGATAGCGCGGTCGCTTACGTCGAAGGTTCGAGTCCTCCCTCGGACACGTATTTATGTGTTGTTATTAACTTAAGTTAATTTAAGTACTGTGTAAGTGTAGGTAACGATGACCTTAGCAATTTGGTGCCTTAGTTACGAAAAGAGGCCAGTTGCTTGGGAATACAGATTGAAGTTCAACATCCGTAAATGTGAGTTCATGGTAACCAGCAGGCAAAAGGATAGACCAGTGAAGGGAGTAACACTTGGAGGTGAACAGCTGAAGAAGGTAGAAAGCTTCAAGTACTTGGGAAGTGTAATTGAAGAAAATGAGAGAAATGACAAGGAGATTACGGAACGTGTCAGACAAGCAGAAGTATTTCTGAGAAGTGTTTAATGTGTTTAATGTGGAGTAAGGATGTACCACAAAAAAGTAAAGGAGTGCTATACCAAAATTATTATGTCCCGATATTGACATATGCATCGGAAACTTAGGTGACAAAGAAAAGAGATAGGAGCAAAATACAAGCAGAGGAAATGAAATTTCTACGAAGCAGAATAGGAGTAAGAAGAAGAGACAGGATGAGGAATGAGAAGATCAGAGAAATAATGAGAGAGGAGCCCTTACACGATAGGATAGAGAGATCAAGACTGCAGTGGTATGGCCATTTAAAGAGAATGGAGGAGAAGAGGATCCCCAGGAGAACACACGAGATGCAGTTACAGAAGAAACGACCAAGAGGAAGACCAAGGGATAGATGACTGAGAGGAGTGGAAGATCAGCCAACCAGTTGCAACAATAGTCGTTTAATAAACTTTTACCAAGGTTTTGACGGATACAAACCCTTCTTATTCAGAAATACATGTGATTCCTATACCAAGCCTACTGTCTACAACATCGTGGAATACAGTCATGAGACTAAAATTGGTACTTATTAGAGTTGCATATCACAGTAGCTGAAACATACCTATAATCAAAATAATATCAGTTAAATGATTGCAAGAAATGTCAGCGCATTTTGAGGCATTCTCACCTACTGATCTTTACCAGAGTTGGCGGCGCATGCGCTTTGGAACATACAAGTTTAGTGGCTTAAATAGCTGACGGGAGAACTGACATTCAATTTACAACGATGTTAAATGAATAGAACGTTTGGATGCAAAAAAGGGAGGGGGAGTTCAGGAAATCTTTGGAAACAAATATTTCATAGGTCAATTGTGAAATTATGCGGAATAACAGATACCGTAGAAATACAAATGCGTAAACGAAAAATAATGATATAAGAGGGTATCTCTCGGATGAAGGCAGATAAATTGGATTAGTAGATGGCTCGTAGTATGGTGACATAAATGCTGTGAAAATAGATAGGAAATGTCATGCCAATTATAATGGAGAACTACAAATGAAGGTAGGTTTTTTGAGAAAATTTAAAATCCCACATTATGCTTCTAAATTTTGTTAGTGAAAATTCGAGACGCTGTACTCCATCATAGCAAAAAAATGAGGTACCTGACATTGCTTCTTTATCAATTTCCAATTGTGACGAACGACTTAAAGAAATTGTATTGAATGAAGGAATCAGACTTGACAATATGCAAAAATCACATGTTTTCACAGAAAAGTTTTCTGAAAATGGGACCGTAGATATCCGGCAAGGAAGAATCTTTTGAACTGTTCAATCTCCACCACGTATAATATGAAGTTTTCTATAGAAAATTATGTTCCTCTTGCTTGATGGTCAAGTGTGAAGGATTCGAATAAAACTGCAGTTTCTTTTTATGAATTAAACTTCTGTTCATACAGGATTCTTATTTCATTATTTATTTTTAATAATCATTTCATATGGAACCCCTTTCGCTCCGTGTTTCCTGCGCAAATATTCAGTTGCTTCTCTATGAGGTTCTGCCTTGAGTAAAACACTGGTTTTTGTTTTTATATACCCATAGCTGTTTCGCTACAGCTGTAGACTATTTAGTGTTCTGTTTATTTAGTTTTTTTATGATTCGTTTTATATGTTGAAGTAGTTTCCCTAGATTATATGTGTAGGTGTTGTTTGACAGTTTGTGTTGGTGTCTTCAGTGGCGATAATGAAGGCACCAACACATTTGCAGATGACAAACGGTCAACGAAGATCTACACAGATAATATAGGAAACTATAACTATTTCAACATGTAACACGACTAATAATGAATTATACATCTTATAAAATAGGCTTTCTGTGTGTATGTGGGTATGTGTGTAAGTTACACATCTTCTCCTAAACTACTGAACCTATTTCAAACAAATTTGCTACACATGTCCCTTACTATCAGGCAACAATCGCTGTCGGAGTAAGAAGCACCTACAACATATACGTAAGGACATATGGCGTCATAAACAATGACCCTAGAGAAAAGCGCTGCATCATGCGATAATATTCTACATTTGATCTTGAAGTAATGGACCGATATCAACGAAATTTGGAACAAATATTCTTTATGCTCACGAATAATTTGCTACGTTGCAAAAACTACTTACGATACTTAGTTCATTCTATATCTTGTCATAATGACAACTGTCCTCTCTTGCAGCATTTGATGGTGTGATTTTATTTGTTAACTATTTGACAATGAGAGAAGTTAGCGACTTTGAACATAATACCAAATCCATACGAAACTTTTTCTCGCTGACAACCCCAACAAAATGATGAAAGGAAAAAGATTTATCGCTTACTACTTTTCCGATGTTTATGAGGTATATCTACGGTATTTGTCATGACGTTACAAGCTATTACTTCTACATTGTAAATTGTATTCGCGAGACAATTCACAGACAGTACCCATACATACCACTAAATGTTCCTTCGATATTATATCATATTTCCTCATACAGTTCACGTGATATGATGTCATAAAATTCTGGTTCATGAAAAACCGCATCATGAGGTTTCGATTCATTACGTCTTTACTACTAACAGCATTCATTACACAGTTTGCAGACGTTAGGCACATATTCCACTGAATGTACCTTCAAATTTGCATGATAATACTACTTACTATTAGCCAACAACCGTCGTGAGGTTAGAAACTACCTGGAACACACAGTTCATCAGATATAAACAATGTTCATGAGATATACACGATGGGTCACAAAAACTTTCCCATCACGTGACGCGACATTTACGAGACTTCATTCATCCACTGTTTATTCACCGCACACAGTTGCCTAATACTACACTGTACAAATCTGGAAAATTATATTATTGTAGGACATATAATAAAAAAAATGTCCAAATGTTTGTAAATCTATGGGACTTAACAGCTTGGTTATTAGTCCCTGAGTTTACTAACTACTTAAACCAAGTTAAACTAACCTAACGACAAGACACACACCCATGCCCCAGGAAGGACTTGAACCTCCGACGGCGAGCAATGCGCCCTCCTCAGCGAGGCGCTTTAGACACACAGTAAAGCGTATATGATGTCATAAGTATGAAACTGTATGAAAAAATTGTTGAAATGTGTTGGTCGCAGTTAGCGTTATTTCATGACGCGTTTCGAGACATCATCATCAGAAAAAGATACAGTTGAGCATGTAAGTCTGGTTGAACACCTTCACCAGACATCCATGATGGTATTTTAAATTTGTATTCATGAATCTATACCAAGATGGTGTAATTCCCATCGTTTTTTAAAATCTTTTTCTGATGATGATGTCTCGAAACGCGTCATGAAATAACGCTAACTGCGACCAAGACATTTCAACAATATTTTCATACATGCCAACGTAAGGTCGCGTGTCCAACAAAAATGGATGGTTTTATGAACCAAATGATAAAGTATGAAACTGCATGAACATGAAACTTAAATGGACAGAAAGTAAGGCAGAGGCCGTTGGACACAAAGAGAAGAAGGAGATAAACTAAATATTGTTTATATTCAAATTTTGAATTAAATTAATATTACACATCATTTGTATTTCATTAATATTTTTGTTTCTTTGGATGCTGCATTTACAACTTTGTACATTATGCATATTTCCTTGTTTTATTGTTTCATAATTTCTGAGTTGTTTTCATTGATATAGGAAGATGCGGCTCGGTAGCAGAGTTCCGCGGTGGAGTAGCCGAGCGGTCTAAGGCGCATCGCTGCAGAGCGCGTGGTTACTCGCCGTGAAGGTTCGAGTCCTCCCTGGGGCATGGCTGTGTGTGTTTGTCCTTAGGTTAGTTTACCTAGGTTTAAGTAGTTTGTAAGCTACGGACTGATGACCACGCAGTTTGGTCCCATAGATTTACAGACAGATATTTTTTCGGTAGCACAGTGGTTGAGTGCTACGCTACAAATCCAAAGGTCGTGGATTCGATGCCCGCCAGGTTCTAGGATTTTTATTTGAGACTTTCCACTTCTCTCACCTCTGGCAGTGTTGCTGATGTGAAAAATACCGAGTAGCACCGTGGTTCGGAACCCACGTTAAACTATAGTTTCCCCTATAACTGGCTGGGCAAGTCAGTTCTAAAGTCGGAGGAAGGCAACGGTATACCACATCCAAACAGGACCATGCCTAATGAAGCACTGTGGTGTTCAAACCAATCTTCAGATTAGTGAGTGCTTTACCTCCATTTTTTTAATGAAGATGAAATCTGTTTCGAGTTCTTATTGTCGTTTTTAATATAAGACTGGGAAAATGCATATAAACCCGGACACTGCCGATCTTAGCAGCTAGTAATACACAAATAAATAAAAAGAAACGGAATGAGAAAACACTGGAATTGCTAGAACTGTAGCGAAACATGTATGGGTACATAAAATCAGAAAACAGTGTTGTGATCAAGGCACATCCTATATCAGTGAATTTTTATTGTTACTATCCTTAGCAACACGTGTGGTATCAAGTGGTCGTTCACCCCGCTGAGCGAAGACTACTGTGCCTGGAAAATTCTCGCCTCGCCTTCTTGTTATCCATAGGAGAGCTCCTTCTATTCATGTCCACAACTGTTAGTCTTTTTAGGGCAGATAGAAGTGGCAGAGCGTTACTAAAGAATGCAAAGGAACGACCCCGGATCGACAGTGAGTTGCAGCTGCACTGGGAGTAAGTGCATTGCCCCTTCCTATTCGGCAGATCTGAAGCTGGAGGAAGAGCGCGAGAACAAACACAGCGCCGGACGAGGCGGCACCTCGGCTCCAGCAGGTCGTAAAGTAGGCGCGCTATCGCCGTTTATACGGCCGCGACACCAATGTCGACTCCTAAAGCGCCTACGCGAGGCGATCATTTGGCGCCGTGGGGCTTTAGTGCTCCAGTAATCCAGCGGAACACGGCGCTCGCGTTCCGGTCCGCCCACTGCCGGGCGACACTATTTCAACCCCCGGATGTGTGTTCGGAGCGGCCAATTTGCAAATCCCGATGCGGCAGAGGATGAGACTCGCGCCGGTGCCAAGTTACGGTGCGGAGGTGGGCGGGATTACAGCGCCTGCCCGAGATCCCGGCGTTCAAATAAAACGGGCGCGGGTAGCGGTCTGGATTGGCGCCAGCCGGCCACCCAGTGAGTCAGGAGTCAGGAGTCAGCAGTCAGCGGGGAGTGGCCGACACGCCATTGTTCCAGGGGCGATCCATTGCCGCCGCCGCCGACGCCGACGCGCGGTCGTGACCTTTGAGGCCGGCGCTCGGCCCACGGAACTGTGAGGTGGCAGGGCGCGACCGTCGTGCTAGCTGCCAACGCGGCCACTGACTAACCGCTAGCCTCAAAGCCACGCGCAGAGGACGAACCATCTTTGATGGCGTGGCGCAGGAGCTACGACGACAATTACCCAGCAACGTCACATACGACGTAATAGGATCTGAGGGAACTTTCGACATCCTCAATCAACTGACAAACACAATCTCCAATAAAATCAGACAGGACTACATAACATCGAACTAAGACAACAACCATCACGCACAATAAGGCTCATCACACCAAACAAGACACATACATCCAACAAAGACCACAGGAATCACAACAAAACAGACGACGAACAAGTGCCCCATCTTTGACGATGTCGCGAGGGATCTACGGCAGCAACTGCCAAGCGATATCACATATGATCTTATACGATCAGAAAACACTTTCGACATCCTCAATCAACTGACAAACACAATCTCCAATAAAATCAGACAGGACTACATAACACCGAACTAAGACAACAACCATCACGCACAATAAGACTCATCACATCAAACAAGACACATCCAACAAAGATCTCACAAATCACGACAAAACTCACCGATTGCTACAGCCAAGTCTAGTCATGCCGCCTGAGGACGGATAGGACGCCGTCTTTGGCTGTAATCCGCCGTCCTCTGGATGTGGGGACAGACTTGGCAACCACCAATTTTGACCTAGGCGTGAGTTAGAGTGTAGGCTCTAGTATTAGTTTTTTTCCTAAAAACATCTTTGAATATCTAAATGTACTACAGTGTATCCAAAGTTCTGGGCCGCTCACTGGGTTTAGCTCGGTGGGCTGGCCTTCATAATAGTAGGTTTGTAACCCAGCTGGCACAACTGTAACGCTGCAGTTAGTCTCTGTTTTCATATTAAGTTATAGTAAGTTCTTTAGTAAGTATGGCTAGTGGGTTAAGGAGTTAATGTATGATAATTGAATTAAATGTATAATAAAACAACCCAATTTAATCTTTAGGTATTGGGTTTATATGTAGTAAATGAGTATCAGTTCTATGCTTTGCAGCTAGTAGCTGTGCACACCGTGTGATGCTAGCCACCAACTTTACGACAGTAAGGCGGGGACAGAGGAGCGCACTCCTTAGGCTATCGGAAGCTTTACGTACCACGTCAATGGAGTCACGGTGTGTGGTGCTGGGGAACTTCCAGACCCATATAACCGTGAAATATCGGCTGCGATTTACTAGTTAAAGAAGGGCAGACTAGACCCGGTGAATTTAGTAATAGCTGGCCGCGGTGGCCGAGGGGACTGAGGCGCTCCAGTCACGGTCTGTACGGCCACTACGATCGGGGTTTCGAATGCCCCCTCGGGCATGGATATTTGTGCCGTCCTTAGTGTAAGTTAGTTCGTAAGTAGTTTGTAAGTTTAGGGACTGTTGATCCCGTAGTTAAGTCCCTTAAGCTTAATAAAAAAAAATTAGTAATTGGTTTGGCTCTAGAAAATAAAATAAAAACAGCTGAGACGCTGGAGAATTGACCCATGACAGCAGGAACGGGACGCAAGTTATAAGGGTCGGAGGGTCCATTCATTCTTCCCCGACATAGCGGAGGGACTAAGAATGAAACATGTGGATCCCAGCCGCGCCATGGTTCACTTCTTGACAGGGCACGGCCATTATTCTACGCACTTACATCGCGTCAGTCTTAGAGAGACACCATACTGCACATGTGGGGAGAGGGGATCTCCCGGACACGTTGTCTTATTCTGCGGGACCTACAATCACCTCAGAGACAAATTACCAGCACTACATGCTCACACAGAACAACAAATATACGAGGCCATAAGACAAGAGGACCAATGGACAGTACTGAGTATACTGACGGATAAAATCCCGGATGCTGACATATGACGAAAAGAAATACTAAATAGAAGACAACGTACGCAGCTAGCAAACACGGTGTATAGAGTGTACCGGCAAAGGAACCGAAATCGGGAACACGACAGGGACAACAATACGGACCCAAACACAGACACCAACACGGACAGGTACGCGGACAGTGATCAACATTTTATAGACAATAATTACTGTAACTATACTAGTAATAACAAATATGAAAGGGTCAGCGAATTGTCGCTTTTTGTCACCGGCAATTGTTATTTATAGTTTTATTTCATAATTTAGTCAAGCTGTATATTGTTAAATTTAACAGCGATAAATAAATAAAAATACAAACTACATACAATCAAAATAGACTAACGAAACTGTAAACTACTTTATACAAGCCTCAAGGAGCCCAACAGATGCCGACCGACCGCCGTGCCATCCCCCGACTGAAGACGTCAGAGAATGCGGAACGGAGTGGGACGCTGGCAGCGCCACACACTCCCCGCCGATTTTATTTATTTAATAATGAAGCCAGCAATGCTTCTCCGTTGTTAAAAGAGCTGTGCCAAACCGTTTTATTCGGTACTGAGTAAAGAATACTTTGGCTGATACAAAATACTGAATCGTTACTCGAGAATACATTTCGTTACTCGTACCTGCCGTATCGATACGAACTTACTCATGTAGAAATTTCGTTACTTGCAACTTCCGTATCGATATGAAAACTGTAACGAAAACCAATACGGTGAATAGTTATAGTTTGTGATACTATTTGCCGCGGTGGAGTAGCCGAGCGGTCTAAAGCGTCTCGATGCGGAGCGCGCGGTTGCTCGCCGTGGAGGTTCGAGTCCTCCCTGGGGCATGGGTGTGTGTGTTTGTCCTTAGGTTAGTTTTCCTAGACTTAAGTAGTTTGTAAGCTACGGACTGATGACCACGCATTTTGGTCCGATAGATTTACAAACATTTTTTTTTTTTTTTTTTTTTTTTTTTTTTTTTTTTGTGATACTATTTGTTAGCCCAGTGAAAGAAGGAAAATTAGGGGAAAAAATTCGTGTAATCGCAAATTTTTGTGCAGTGGTTGTGGGGAGTGTCTTGAACAACATACTAAAAATCCTCACCTGTAGGGTGTGAACGTTTTTCTTAAATAACTCGAAAACCATGGCTTCTAGTGAAAATATTTCCCAGTACTAAATTAAAGTAGGTTACATTTCTTACAGAAAAGGTTCTTTTCATTTTTCTCTAGGACCAATAGTTTTCTCGTTACAACGGGTGAAAAAATAGCAGTTTATGAAAACAATCTTTTATTGGTACAAAATTAAAGTTTATTGTTAAATGAAGTGGATTAAGACCAAGTATTAAAAGCCTATACCTCATTTAAGTACAGTAGAGCAATACCGAGGGATACATTTTGTTCTGATGATATGCCATGTGGCAACAGGAGAGATTGGGTTTGGGGATTGGAGGGCGGCGGTATAAGATGAGGGAAAGCATGACGCTGGAATAATGTCAAGCACTTCCCTTATTTGTGCTTCTGCAAAACGATGGGCGAGCTAGTGCGTCCCCATTCCATCTAACCCAGTAGGCCGGCCGCGGTGGCCGAGAGGACTGAGGCGCCCTAGTCACGGTCTGCACGGCCCCTACAGTCGGGGGTTCGAATACCCCCTCGGGAATGGATATTTGTGCCGTCCTTAGTCTTAGGTAGTTCGTAAGTAGTTTGTAAGCTTAGGGACTGATGACCCCGTAGTTAAGTCCTATAAGTTCTACAAACATTTGAAATTTTTTTTAACCCAGTAGGTCGCAGAAGCAACTACAGGGTGTTTCACCAAGTTATACTGACCCTTCCACTGCACACCTTGGAAATAACTGCTGAGGCAGTATGCTGAAACATCTGAAGAGTGTTGATATTCCACAAAAGTCACTGTACGATGACAGTTGTTGTAAGTGTTTATTTTCCACAAATACATTAACATACACTAAATGGAATAAAGGTATTAGTTACTAGTAGAACTACACAGTACGTCTCTGCACATCGCCTTGCACCTGTAGGAGGGAAATTGATTGTTGGGCATACTGTACGATTTAAGCTTCTGGACCTTTTCAGATGATGGGAGAGATGAGTGTGGGGTGATGCATTTAATGCTTCCCTCCCCCCGCCCCCATACTGTGGAAAGTATTCCAGCCACGTATAGTAGAGACATTGAAATCGAAATTGTCGAATATATACTGACAAAATGTTCCACTTGGAACAGGCTTTTCAGTGTGCCAGACAGCTGATAGCTGCATCTGTTGTGGTTCATAATATGTTGCACTGAATCCAACCTTCCTCTGAATGAAGAGTGCGACAGCATGTAGTATAGGTGGGCGAATGGCAACAATGGGGGCACGGGATATAGATGCCAGATTTTTTTGAATTTCCTTTCTTACCCTTTTTTTCGCCGATATGCAGTCCTTAAAGACTTAGAGTGTACGATGTACCATTTACTCAGCTGTACTACAGAATTTGTCACAGGGTGAAAAAACAGAACTAAATGTTCAAATGTTTGTATAGCTTATGGGTCTTAACTACAGGGTCACCAGTCCCTAAACTTACAAACTAGCTAATACTAAGGACGGCACAAATATCCATGCTCGAGGGGGGATTCGAACCCCCGACTGTAGTGGCCGTGCCGACCGTGACTGGAGCGCCTCAGTCCCCTCGGCCTCCGCGCCCAACCAAAACGGAACTATCATACACCACTGACTGAACAACTTGTAAAATTATAGTGGCAGCTGCCTTTACAATTCTTTCTCGTTCTGCTTGTTCATTTTTGCACTTTGAAGAATACCAAGCGTCATTTAAATTTTATTTCACATGAACTACAAAAGCAAACAACAGTCTTAGTGGTGCGGATTGTACTAAAAACAAGTTTCCACATATTTTTCTCTCAGTCTCTCCATAACTCTCTTCATTCACACACTGGTTTCTTCAACATCAGGGCGTCCACTCGGTCTAGATTTAGGCCCTGAGCCTATAAAGAATCTTTTATAGCAATCCTCGTGATACCTTTCATCTGCAGCTTGTAGATTACTAACAGAACAGATACATCTTTGGATTATGTATCCCCATTCATCCTTCCTCTCCTATGTATGAACTATAATTATATTATAGAACACTGTAAATCTTTCGCCGCTATTTTTGGGTTTTTCCCCTTCTGTTTATCAAGAAATTCATCATCAGTTGCTTCTGCACAAAACGGGCAGTTGGTTTTAAAATCAAATTTCGCTTTAACTGAACGCAATCGTTTGACTCCAGCTGACGTTGAAAGAGAATCTCTTAAAAATCTTTTTATTGAGTCACCTCTGGTGCACTTTTTCCTACAAGATGCATGAACAACACCACTTGTTTTGTTCCTGAAACCTTCAGCTTTCACATCTTTTCTTAAGTAACTGGCATTTAGCAATCCACATCTTCCTTTCCCACCAATATTGCATAGGTCACTGCCAGTCGCATATAAAACACTTTTCCGCCATTGTTTATAGGGACATATTTCATGTACAGACACTATTAATTACCGAAAATAAGTAATCAATTAATAAAATGAATTCCAAATATAAGAAAGTCTCTGCTGCAATATTTAATTTTCAGTAATGCATTTCATACTTTTAGCACACCATCATGTAAACTGTAACAAGTGATGAAGGAATTATTATATGAAACGTTTGATTCGTTAACCTATCTAAGTCATTAAATGGCAGCATGAACAAAACGTACAAGATACAAACATACCTTACAAAGGCAGCGTAAACTACTAAATTCACTCCACAGTCAAGTTGTTTTCATTATTCACATAAGAGAACTGCACAAAAAATGCTGTCTGCAAATTGACGAGCGAGAAGTTCTCATGGTGGGGGAAGGGGCCTTCCCCAGAAATAAGCCGGAAAAAACGTACAGTATGCCCAACAATAAAATTCCCCCCTACAGGTGCAAGATGTACTGTGTTGTTCTGTTAGTAACTTATACCTTTATTTTATTTAGTGTTAATGTATTTGTGGAAAATAAACACTTCCAACAACTGTCATCGTACAACGCATTTTGTGGAATATCAACACTCTTCAGGTGTGTCAACATATTGCGTCACCAATTCTTTATGAGATCCTTGGCGATCTTTAAATGCATGTTGCGTAGCTCTACGATAGTAGATATTTTTCTTTTCAAAATTTTTGGATTATACTTCTTGGTTCGTGTTTGCAGGTTAATCCTCGATGATCTGACGTCCGCTTTTAAGGAAAACATACGTTTAATCGTATTTTTACCTGTTTTTGATCTTGTCATCTATAAAAAAAGTTTTGTGAAAAGTACTCAAAAGTAGTCATGTACACATTTCCATCCTTGACGTTATTATCTCAGTTGATAATGGCACATAACACAGTACAACAGTCGCGCTGGTCGCTACTACTGTGATCGGTCACACTGGCATTCGTCATGAAATATCCATACTGAATCTGACATTCCAAGCCTCTAAGTAAAGTTCGGAAACAGTACTTAAAATGGAAATCGCGGTTGGGTCTTACTAATTTTGATCAATTAGTATGACAACTGTACTGATACTTTCCTCACTAGTATAAGTGCCTCAAAAAGTAGGCACACAGTATCTACGTGCAAAACTTGAATTTTAAAGTAATATTCATAGTAACAAGTGAATTTTTCCACGGTTTCAAAGACAGTGTACTGGACGTATTTCTGGGTGGCGCTGGTAACAAGAGTAAAAAGTAACGACACGTTTGTAGCGATTGCTGTTTGCTTTAGTAACGGATACATACGGTTACACATCTTTTATCACAGCTCTAATTACTAATATTTGTAGGAACTGGATATACACTTATTCTACTCCTCCTTTCCTCTCTTTATCCCTCCTCTTCACCCTCCCTTTGTCAATATACTCCGCTCCCCTTATCTCTTTCCATCGTTTTCATCCCACTCCCTGTCATCTATAATCCTACACGCTATCCATCTCCTTCATCCCCGTGTTCATACAGTCCTTCCCAATCTTTAAATCCACTTCTTTATTCCTCCTTTCATTCTGTCTGTCCTTCCATACCCCCTCCCTATTTACCTCTGCCACCTCCTCCGCCTTCTCCCAGTTCACATCCATTCAATCATTCCCCCTCACATTACCTTCGCATCCTCTGCCAATCTCCTCTCTCCCCTGTATATGATTAATTGCACATATAACTTTTTTGTGGTTTTAGGGTGCAAAACTACTGAGGTCATAACGTAATTGAGCGCATGACGATCTAAAGGCAAACGGAAATAAAAGAAGAAAGCTCTTTGCAGTCAATGAAATTTGTACAAGGAATAGCTAAAAACAAGGCAATCACTACGTAGATTTTTATTTGCTGTAGGAACATGACTGGATTCCTCAGCTGGGGAATGTTAAGTTTCCTTCGCCATATTGCTAAGGCCGATAAAATGTATTACGCGATCTGCAGACCGCGTGTCATCTCCTAAGATATAAGGCAACTCGAACGGGAAAAACAGACTGTGGCATAGACAGTAAAAAATGGGCATTTAACCAGAAGATGGCGTACAGTCAATTGTCGAGAACAGTGATCTCAAGTAGCAGCACTGGTCGCCACTTAGTAAGTGGCGGTTGTTGGAACTACAGTGTCCTATACATTACCTGGTGGAAATTACCTCTCGCGCCGAAGGGTCCGAGAGGAGGTCAACCAAACAGTTGGAAGAGATTAATGTCTCGGAATTTGTTCCTGTCAACGGAAGACCAATGGGAGCGCCAGAGTTATATATAAAAAAAAGTGCAAGTGTTTATAAATCTATCGGACTAAACTGCGTGGTCATCAGTCCGTAGCTTACAAACTACTTAAAATAAGGTAAACTAACCTAAGGACAACACACATACCCATGCCCTAGGAAGGACTCGAACCTCCGACGGCGAGCAACCGCGCGCTCCGCAGCGAGGCGCCTTAGACCGCTTTTTTATGTATTCTTCTTCTTCACCGGTCCCTTTATCTTTATTTAAACAAATTAGGGACAAAAGGAAAAAGGAGAAAAAATACAATATAATTAAAATGAAAGAGCCCTTCAAGCATAAACAAAAGAATCTCTGACATCTTTATAATAAAATTAATGATTCCGTCGGACCAGCACGTCCTCAGAAGACTGGCGATCGC
The DNA here is from genome assembly GCA_026315105.1 of Locusta migratoria. Lineage (NCBI taxonomy): Eukaryota > Metazoa > Arthropoda > Insecta > Orthoptera > Acrididae > Locusta > Locusta migratoria. The sequence continues at coordinate 109,732,618 of CM048745.1, forward strand.
TTTGATTACCAGCACGAGAATAGAACCCGCGCGGCGGCGATAAATCAATCGATCATCCACACACGTCTTTTCGAAATTATTTGTGGGTTACCGTTGTAATGATCAATCATAATCTGGTAATAGGGAATGTAAGTCAGCTTGTCCCTGCATGGATAATCCAGCTGCGAGCGGGGTCGCGGAATGCACTCTGGATGAAGTTCGAAAAGTATTGCTGATACTTCGGGTTCTTGACAACTGCGCAATGTCGTTCAGTGATATATTGCCAGAAATCGAGAACGGATTTATCACCATTTCCAAACAGGTAGTTGACAGCGAGTCCGCTAATCCATGTCACTGTGTGGGTCTTCGCTTGCGGGAAATAGTCCTCATCGGGAAAGAGGAGCATTTCTGCAGTGATATTGGCAGGGGTTGTGCGTGTAAAGAAGGCCAACATCTGGCGGACCAAAAGCCAAACATTGCCTGCCTCTCCGCAGACAAGTCAATGGCCGTCGCCGTCTTTCACGCCACACGTGGCACATAATGGCAATGCTGCTAGGTTGATCCAATGGAGGCGCGTCTGGCAGATTTGCTTCCCATTGAACGTGATATACCAGCTGGACTGGACATCTGATGTAAGCGTAGGATCATGCACTGCTCGCCACACTGCTGTCCAGCGAACATGAGGATGTTTGTGTTCAATCGCATTCGGCGGAAGTCTCGATTGCATCGCTGAATACGCCAGCCAAGCCATCGACATACGTGGATGGGTAAGTGTGGTTCGAAGATAACTGAATTCGAGGAACCCCTCAGGGGCTCAGCATTAATTTGCTGGGTACGGGCTTGGCGAACCCGGGGTCCTGAGCCGTGGGCTGTGTCGCGCCAACAGTCCGCTACACCGTAAGCTCTGTGCGTGCCTCAACGACCATCGTTCGGCGCGACGGTGGAACGTTGTACGTTTCAGAGCCCGGGGATCTTGGCTTAATCGCCCGGGTCGCGAGGATGGTACAAACCTCTATAAAAAAAAAAAAAAAACTCAATCTCAAGGTGTGCTACGTGCCGAGGAGATGCATGGCTGTTGAGGTTGAACAGCCGCTAGCGAGCAACCTCTGAGGAACCTGCCGCACCTCAGTTGTATAAGGCTTACCCAGGCAAGCGGGGCTCTGTCTGGGTGGACCCTTAGATCCCTAGCTGCTCGTGGGACAGACATGAAACGAGCAAATAAAAGCGTGGCCGGTCGCGAAAACGGCGTCTCTAAGCGTGGGAAGACAGAGTTTAACGTCTCTACCTATGACCCTAAGACGTTTCCGTCCCTTGCCACCCCATGGGAGGAACGAAGGGCACTTAATAGATCTGAGCCGTACTCACCTCAATATCTGGTTTGTGAGCGTACCGATGGCGAATCCTTCACTTCTACTAAGCCTCAGTTTTTTGTCGACACAGTAGAAGACAAGTTTGGTGAAGTAGCATCATTTTCTAAGATGAGGAGTGTGGCCGTTCTGTTACAGGCGGCGGCCTCGGCCCAGTCGCGGGCACTACTTGCCTGCGACAGGCTGGGTGATATCCCGGTGCGTGTCACGCCCCACAAGTCATTAAATATGGTACAAGGTCTTATCTATCATCGCGATCTTTTGTCCCAGACCGATGAAGAGCTGCGAGCATACCTGCCACGACGAGGTGTCCACTTCGTCCGGCGGGTGTACAGGGGTCCTAAAGAAAGAAGGGTTGCCATCGGTGCTTTTATCTTGGCCTTCGAAGGCGATACACTGCCTGAGAAGGTTAAGGTAATGGTCTACCAGTGTGAAGTCAAGCCCTATGTCCCCCCTCCTATGCAGTGTTTCCGGTGCTGGAAGTTCGGGCACATGTCGTCCCGATGTACTTCCAGCCCAACGTGCAGGGAATGTGGGCGACCACCTCACCCGGACGCTCCATGCACCCCACCCCCGCTATGTGTGAACTGTGGGCAACATCACCCGCCATGCTCGCCGAACTGCTCTGTTTTACATCGGGAACGTAAAATTATGGAAATAAAGACCTTGGACCGGCTGACCTTCTATGAGGCACGTAATAAATACGAGCGGCTACACCCTGTCCGTATGGAAACGTCTTTTGCCACAGTTACAGCAGCTTCCTTGATACCAGTGAAACCACCAGTGTTGTCTCCTCCTGTGGGCCCTAAGGGCCGTCAATCTTCCGTGACGGGTGGGGGCCCGTCTCCATCTCTCGCTCCCTCGACACCTGTGGGAGCAACTTCTCCCCCACCATCGGGGACATCTGTTCCCACTCCCCAGCCGGAGAAGAAGCAGTCTTCCCCGTCCCCTCTTGCTCGGAAGGGGTCCCTCGGGACACTCCCTACCGAGGATTCTCAGAGTGCGCCAGGGGATCCTAGCCAATGGCTGAAGGATCCAACAACCGATGACCGAAGGGCTTCCAGCTCTTCGACTATCCCTGATGTCGCTTCTGGGAAGTCCTCCCAGCCCTTACCACCAAAGGGCCAGCGGGAGAGAACTAAGAAAACCAAAAAGAAGAAAGACAAGACTAAGGACCCTTCAGTGGCTCGAAAGGAGCGCTCGCTCACATCTTCAGCCACTGAAGACGAGGTGGAGATCCTTGCGTCCCCTGAGGATCTCGCCTTCCTAGGATCGCCAGAACCCATGGTTCTCGATCCTGCAGATTCTGTGGAATTGGCAGCAGGTGCCCCTGCTGAATGACCATTTCATCTCTTACATTATGGCTATTCAGCAGACTGCAGACGAAATCTTGCAGTGGTATTGCGGCGGTTTTTTCCGCCATCTGGCAGAGCTGTGACAATTACTCTGCCGCTTCCCTGCCATCTGTCTAGCCATGCAGGAAACATGGTTCCCCGTCAACAGGACCCCAGCCCTCCGAGGCTATCGGGGCTATTTTAAAAACCGAACCATCTACGACAGGGTTTCTGGCGGCGTTTGTGTTTTTGTCCACGCCTCTGTCCCCAGTGCTGCTGTGCCTCTTCAAACATCTCTAGAGGCAGTCGCTGTTTGACTCCGGGTAGTACAAGATTTCACCGTCTGCTCTGTCTACCTTCCACCTGATGAGGACATCTCTCTCACAGACGTCGCAGCCTTGGTCGCCCAACTTCCCCCACCCTTTCTTCTTTTGGGGGACTTCAAAGCCCACCACCCTCTGTGGGGTGGCACGCATACCTCGGCCCAGGGTAGGGATGTTGAGTCTCTCCTGTCAGAGCAGAATCTCTGCCTTCTTAACACCGGTGCTCCTACCCACTTTAGCACTGCACATGGTACGTATTCTGCCATAGACCTGTCAGTCTGCAGCCCTAGCCTCCTTCCACGTCTCACCTGGAGGGTCCATGACGACCTGTGTGGCAGCGACCATTTTCCGATCTTCCTGTCGCTCCCACAGTGTTCGTCTGCCGACCATCCGCCTCGCTGGTCCCTCCGTAGGGCTGAGTGGCCAGCTTATTCTTCAGCTGCTGTGATTTCCTCTCCGCTTCCAGCAGATGTTGATGCCGCCGTTCAGCAGGTCACAGAGGCCATTGTTTCTGCAGCCGAAAACTCTGTTCCCACCACATCCGGTTCGCTCCATCGTCCATCGGTGCCCTGGTGGACACCCGAGATTGCTGAGGCCATCCGGGAACGTCGGCGAGCACTACAGCGCCACCGACGTCACCCTTCTGTCGAACATCTTGAAGCCTTCAAGCGCCTCCGGGCACGGGCCCGACGACTGATACAAGATAGTAAGAGAGCCTCGTGGGAGAAGTATGTCGCGTTCATTGGTTCTCGCGCTTCTCCTTCCAAGGTGTGGTCGCAAGTTCGACGCCTCTTCGGGCACCGCCCACCGGCGGGAATTCCATGCCTCAGCGTACAGGGTATGCTGTGTACTGACCCTGTCGCCGTCGCTGAGCACCTGGCAAATCATTTTGCACGTACATCGGAGACTGCTGCCGATAGTGCAGATTTTCGTGCCATTAAAGAGCGAGCAGAGAGCCAGCAGATTTCATTTCGAACACGACGTCGTGAACCATATAACGTTCCATTTACTGAGTGGGAGTTGGAAAGTGCCCTTGCTGCATGCCCGGATACCTCCCCTGGACCCGATCGCATTCACAGCCAGTTCCTCCGACACCTATCAGCGGATGCCAAGAGCCAACTTCTCGCCCTTTTTAATCGCGTATGGCCTGAGGGTGTTTTTCCGTCCTCCTGGCGGGATAGCATTATCATTCCGGTGATTAAGCCTGGGGCAGATCCGCAGGTGGCTGATAGTTACCGCCCGATCAGCCTCACCAACGTTCCATGCAAGCTTCTCGAACGGTTGGTGAGTCGGAGGCTCATGTGGATCCTCGAGGACCGAGGACTGTTGGCGCCTCAACAGGGTGGGTTCCGTCAAGGCCGCTCCGCTATCGACAATCTCGTGTCGCTGGAGTCGGCCATTCGTACAGAATTTTCTCGCCGTGAACACCTGATTGCCGTCTTCTTCGACCTGCGGAAAGCGTACGACACCACCTGGCGCTCTCATATTCTGTCTACGCTGTACGATTGGGGCTTACTGGGTCCACTTCCTACATTCATTAAGAACTTCCTGGTGTTGCGTTATTTTCGTGTTCGTGTTGGTTCTTGTTTCAGCTCACCTCATTGTCAAGAGAACGGAGTCCCACAAGGTTCCGTTCTTAGTGTTCCTTTATTCTTAATCGCCATAAACGGTCTTGCTGCGGCTGCGGGGTCATCGGTTTCTACTTCCTTGTATGCCGATGACTTCTGCATGTATTACAGCTCCTCCAGCATCGACGTAGCTGAACGGCGGTTGCAGATCGCAATTCGGAAGGCACAGTCGTGGGCGTTTGCCCACGGTTTTCAATTTTCGGCATCCAAAACCCGTGTGATGCATTTCTGTCGACGTCGGGCAGTACACCCGGAACCCGAACTTTACTTAGCTGGCGACCTGCTACAAGTCGAAGAGACACACAGATTCTTAGGTATGGTGTTTGATGACCGTCTAACTTGGGTGCCGCACCTACGCCAGTTAAAACAAAAGTGCTGGCGCCACCTCAACATCCTGCGCTGTCTTAGCCACACGGTTTGGGGAGCCTCACGCCCAACGCTGTTACACCTTTACAAGGCCCTCATTCAGTTGCGCCTAGACTATGGCTGCATAATCTACGATTCGGCTGCGCCGTCAGCGCTGCAGGCAATAGACCCAATTCTACACTGTGGTGTTCGTTTGGCGACAGGGGCTTTTCGCACAAGCCCTGTGACAAGCCTCCTAGTCGAAGCTGGAGTCCTCCCGCTGCGGTTCCGCAGGCAACACCTGCTGGTTTCATATGTTGCCCATGTTCAGGCCTCGCCCCTCCATCCAAACCGCCGACTCATTTTTCCAGACGCTGTGGTCCCTATTCCTCCACGACGGCCTAGGTCGGGTTACCCGATCTCAGTCCGTGCTCGTTCCCTTCTTTCGTCCCTCGCATCCTCTCACCTCCCTACCATGTTCCACTATTCCTTTCGAAACCCTCATTGGTCTATTCCAAGATTGCAGCTCCGTCTGGATCTGTCTTGTACGTCAAAGAACTCGGTTTCCGCTAGACATCTTCTTCACGAGTTTCTGCAACTCTTAGACTCGCCGCTAAACCCGTCAACACAGATGGTTCCGTAGTAGATGGCCATGCTGGGTATGCGTTTCTTCATGACGACCATGTGGAACAGCATTCTCTGCCAGGTGAGTGTTCCATTTTCTCTGCCGAACTGGTCGTCATTCTAAGGGCTCTGCAACACTTCAAAGCGTGCCCCAGGGGGTCATTTGTCATCTGTTCTGACTCCCTGAGTGGCTTACAAGCGATCGACCAGTGTTTTTCTCGCCAGCCATTGATAAGGTCGATCCAAGATACTGTCCACTCTCTAAGCCGATCTGGCTGTTCTGTGGTCTTTGTGTGGACCCCGAGCCCCGTCGGCATCCCAGGGAATGAACGAGTAGATCGCTTAGCCAAGCAGGTCACTATGGAGCCACCGCTAAATATTCGCGTCATGGAACCTGATATGAAATTGGTGTTGCACCGGAAGGTGCGCGAGGCTTGGAACGCCGAGTGGGCTATGGCGAATGCGCCAAACAAGCTTCGGGCAGTGAAGCCGTCCACAGCCCTGTGGAAGTCTTCACTGCGTCCGATCCGCCGAGAGGCGGTTGTCCTCTGCCGCCTCCGTATTGGGCACACGTGGTTGACCCATGGGTATCTCCTACGCCGTGAGTCCCCGCCCGTGTGTCGATGTGGTGTCGTAATAACAGTGGCCCATCTTTTGATGGACTGTTCGATTTTATCCAACCTGCGGCACTCTTTTTAATCTTCCAGACGCACTACCCTTAGTTTTAGGTGACGACGCCTCTATGGCTAACAAAGTTTTAAGTTTTATCCGCGCTGCTGGTTTTTACGACTCGATCTAACGATAGGTGCTGTGGCCTGACATCGTAGGCCACCACCAACCCAGCTTTTTAACTTTTCACGTCCTTAGGAGTTCTTAGTGTGTGCAGTATGGCTGGCTCATCCTGCTTTTTTTTTTTCTTTGATCAGCCAGCCAAGGTACTCTGCTATCCAGTTTTATTCGTGACTTTCTTTTACTAATTGTGTGTGTCTTCGTTTTGTATTGTCAGTGGCTTGTCTATTGTTAACCTGCCCTTTTGTGCGGTGTCATTTTCAGGGCATTGTTTCATCTTTATTGACAGTTGACTCTCAGCTAGGAACAGGGGACTGATAACCTAGCTGTTTAGTCCCCTTAAAAATACCAACAACAACAACAATTCGAGGAAGAAGGGCACTGGAACGGCGGTCACCTGCACTGGTGCGATTAGCGAGCTTGGGGCGAGGGTCCTCATTAGTAGACTGAAAAGGCAAGTTCGAGTACGTAGCCACATCTTGATATGCGTGCTTACAAAGAGGGCCGTCGCTCGGTGCAGTACATGACAGAGATTGAGGCCTCCTCTGCTCTTTAGGAGGGTAAGGGATTCATAGCTGACATTGAATAACATACCTTGACACACAAACGAGCCCAATGCCGCCAACATGCGCTTGGCTATCGTCGAAGGTATGTGGAACGTCTGTGCCACATGTGGGATACGTGATGCTACATAAACATTAGCGTACTGGATGCGTTGCAGCATGTTCAGGGCTCGAAGGTGGTGATCTAGAAGTTCCACACGGATTCGTCGTAAAAGAGGCCTACTGTTTAGAGCCACAGATCGCCGCAAGTCAGCTGTGAAATCTATGCCCAAACATCTTATTGCGTCGTGGACCGGCAGGGAGCGACGTCAGGCTGTCCGCGCCCTATGGGCAGTGCGCGTGATTTTCGAATATTAAGGACGCTGCCTGACGCAGCGCCGTAGGACTCCACCCACGCCACAGCGTCTTGGACGTCGTTGTGTTTTCTCAAGAAGAGGACCAGATCGTCCGCATAGGTCGTGCAACAGAAGGTGTGGCCGTCAAAGGTCATCTCCATGAGGCGTTGGTGTAGGCCACAAAGGAGCGGTTCCATGGAGATAGCGTAGAGGATTGTTGACAGAGGGCATCCTTGCCGCACTGACCATTGTAGCGTGATTGTACAGAATTCTCGATGTCGCACCTCGAAGCAAGTTATCTCCACGATTTTGTCTGGGAGTCTCATATTCCGCATCACCGCAGGTGTAGTCGACCCTGTCGAAGGCCTGTCTGAAATCAAGGGAGGCTAAGACCCCTTCCATGCACCGTGTCCGCGCTAGTGCGATCATGTCTCGGTATCGATTTAACGCAGTGGGATATCACGTAGCAGGTGACCTTTCGGAGACGTGCTGCCAAAAGCCGGGTAAAGACCTTCATGTCACATTTCAGGAGTGATAGTGGACGGTAGTCTGTGAGGCGTGTCCCATCGTTCGGTTTGTGGACGGGAACAAGCAGTCCTTCAAGGTATTCACCAGGAATTTGTACTATCGGCGTTATTAATTCGCGATATGTGTCTACCCAGACCGGTGTTAGCAGCTGGCGATAGGTCTTGTAGAACTCTAACGGGAGGACGTCATGTCCTGGTGACTTGTGTGGCGCGCCGGCCAATATTGCTGCAGTGACCTCTCCCTCAGTAACCTCCTCAAGGAGACCCATTTGCGCGTCCTGGGGTAATACTCCATATGTTAGGCGAGAGATTTCCTGTATCACTTCTGGTGTATGATACTGAGCAGCGTATAGTTGACGATAGTGAGCGTGGAGAGCAAGACCTATCTCACGTTGAGTTTCATCTAATGTTATACTCTGCATCAGGGCCCGCCTCCGTCGTCGGCGTTCAGCGAGGATATGGTACATTGATGGCCCTTCGTGGTCCATTGTGTCTATGGTGAGTGCACGAATAATTGTTCCTTCAAGATGACGCTTTCGCGTGATTCATGGCCTGCTGGCGGGCAGGCGAATGCATCATTGTTGAACAATCACGTAGGGTGCGGTAATAAAAGTCCATTGTATGTCGTCGCCATGCGGCTGCCTCTCTTGCGTGTCCAATCAACGCTTTCCTCAAAACAGACTTGGCACATTTTATCCGCCAAGAGATTGCTGTTGGGTAAGCTCTTCTCCGCCATGTACATTGTGCCCACGTGGTCTCCACGATCTCTCGGCATTCTGGCGAATGTTCAGCATATCCACTCGGCCACTCCACCGCGGCAGAGCGATATCACTTGCCCAGAGACGCTGATGCGAAGATCATCTGAGGGGACTGAATAGGAAGCAAACCGAGGGAGAAGGGCTCAACGCCATCTGTAATAAAAATGAGAGCAAAATTCTCAACGAATAAAACAGTACGAACATGAACAAACGACCGTAAAGCATTGATCTACCTGAAGAACAAAATAAATAAATAAATAAATAAATAAGAAATAAATAAATAAAAATAAAAAAATAAAAAAAGATAAAATAAAAAATAAATAATTAAAAATAACAATAACTGGCAATTTCTTTATCTTGCTTCCGAAAAGGTTTTTGCACTCACTTGTTAACTGAATACAACTACGAGTATATTCTGCAAGAGACCGAGTCCTTGAAAGGTAGCCGCGGCGGTATAGCCGAGGGAAAGAGGCGCTTCGCTCCAATGCGCAAGGCTGTTCTCCGTCGGGGGTTCGAATCCTCCGTCGGGCATGGATGTTCGTGCTGTCTTTAGTATAAGTTAGTTTGTAAGTTTAGGGACTGATGACCCCGCAGTTAAGTCCCATAAGCTTAAGAAATCTTTGAACATTTTTTTCTTCAAAGGTAACAGCGCTTATTCTGAAAAATACATTTGTTCTATTTTGTGAACATACCGTGAAATACATACCAACGAATTGCAAACATAGACTTCTTTATGACATGTACACAAACTGTGGAGATACTGTTACAATGATCGTTGTAAATAATATTGATAATAGAAGTAACTTTGTATATAGATTACGAACTAGAGTTATGTAGAATTCAGTATTGCCACTCTTACACTGATTGGAATTTTAGATGTAAAAGAAAAATTAGTCACGGTTTGAAACATAATATTTGCTCTTTATTTTAGCGCAAGACAAAGTAACATGAACAAAGTCATATCTGAACTGCAGAAAAGGTAATACAGTCTGCGTTAAAAGGGTCCATAACAATCATGCCGAAGACGAACATTTTAGTAGATGCATTGATTCTAATTAAGGACTTTTAGCATATTCCATACGTAATAAATGGTTGCTTAGGAAAACAGAAACTTGGTAATTTGTTCCAATTTATAACTTTTCTTCTGTTTTGTTAAGGAACAACAGTTGCCACAGAAATGTAGGAGTTCATTTATATATGAAACTACCAGTATCAGTACGTTGTTTACAATATTCACTATTACAGTATTTTCCCAGTTTATTAGAGCGCAAAGTATCATAATTTAATTTGCGTGAAATTTCCTTCCCAATCAATATCTTAATTTCTGTTAGTGCTTCTGTTTTTTTAGAGGTTTCTTCTCACGTACTTGGCAGATTTCATTTGTGCTGCAAGCTACGTAATTTAAGTATCAACTTCTCACTTTTTTATTTTGTGTTTCACTTTGAGAAAGCTTTTATTCCAGCGTGTTTGATAACAGTGTGTTCCATAGATTTTCTTGTTTATTTTGAAAACAGACAGAGACAGTTTCGTTGTTTTGACAGTACAGTTACCACTAAGCGCAGTTCAGTTAGCTGCCACCCGCCTTTATTAAAGTACTAGACTAGTTAAAAGTTTATTATTTAGTTATCTACTTTCTACAGTTAATTGTATCGATAGGATGGATATAATGTGTGCCTGCTGTGAGCGGACGCAGGAAGAGTTGACCGCAGAGTTCGCGCTGAGCGTGTTGTTGGCTATGATCAGCCGTCTTCAAGCTGCTGTCTCGGAGGGGGGGGGGGGGGATGGCGATGGTGGGTCTGGTATGTCGAGTTGGACACCTCAAGTATCTCGTGCTTCGCCCTCTTTCGCTGCTACCGAGGCACCTTCAGGTGTACCGGACGTCGTCGAGCCGCCCTCTCCACAAGAGGAGTGGTGGGGTGAACGGCGTTCGCGTCGCGTCGGAAGGCCAATGTGGAGGCTGGACGTCCGTCCGCGCCCGTTCGTCCTGTGAGTGGAGGTGTGACCACTCCTTCAGCAGGGTCCGAGCAGGTGCAGGGGGAGGGGTGGGGGGCAGAAGATTATTAATTACTGGGAGCTACAATGTTAGGTGCGTGATGGAGACCCTTAGGGAGATAGCATCGAGATCCAGAAAGAAGTCCAACGTGCACTCGGTGTGTCTGCCGGGGGGCCTCATTCAAGATGTGGAGGCGCCTTGCCGGCGGCTATCGAACGCCCGGGATGCGGCCGACTGCAAGTCGTGGCTCACGTTGGCACCAATGACGCTTGTCGCTTGGGTTCTGAGGACATCCTCCGTTCCTACAGGCGGCTGGCGGCATTGATGAAGGCTGCTGCCCTCGCCCGCGGAGTGCAAGCAGAGCTGTCGATTTGTAGCATTGTTCCCAGGGTTGATCAGGGTCCTTTGGTTTGGAGCCGAGTGGAGGGTCTGAACCAGAGGCTTCGCTGACTCTGTGACAGTTGTGGCTGCAGATTTCTAGATCTGCGTTATCGGGTGGAGGAATTACAGGACGCTCATAGATAGATCAGGGGTACACTACACTAAGGAAGCGATTACTCGGCTAGCACACGGGTGGGGTGCAGATAGATTTTTTTATTTTTATTTTATTTATTTATTTATTATTATTATTTTTTTAGGTTAGACGCTAGATCTGATGAGCACTCACCTGTCATCATTCAGACAGTGAATTCAGGGCGCAATGAGCACGAATATTCGACTATATTAGACGTGAATTCTCAAAGCATTAAGAACAAAGTTCCCGTATTTGCTGCACTGCATGAAAATTATTGTGCTCAGATAGTTTTAGGCACCGAAAGCTGGCAAAATCATGATGTGGCAAGTTCAGAAATGTATGTCGGAAATACAAATCGGACACAACTGGAGGGGGAATGTTCATCGCCATGGACAAAGGTATTGTTTCTACTGAGATCGAGGTTGAGAGTAACTGTGAAGTTATCTGGGCACGTATAACAGATCTAAAAGAAATTAATAGTTGGGTGTTTTTACAGGCCCCCCAGTGCTGCTGTAGCAGTTTTACAATCACTCAAAGAAAGTCTACACCAGGTAGTGCATAGGTATCCGGGGCATGTAATATTAGTCGGGGGAGACTTCAACCTTAAGAGTATAGATTGGGTTCTCGCTAGTTACATTTCAGGCGGTACAGACAAGCAGTCTTGCGAGCTACTTTTGGACACATTCTCCGAAAACTGTCTTGAGCAGTTAAACCGGCAACCCATAAGCAATGGAAATATTTTAGACCTTATAGCTACGAATAGGCCTGACCTTATTAACGATGTCTGTGAAGAGACAGGAGATAGCGATCATGATATCGTTATAGCGTCAAAGGTGACTAAAGTTCATAAAACAATCAGAAAGTCTAGGAGCGTCTTTTTGTTGGGAAGAGCCGCTCAGAAATTGTTAAGATCGCACTTAGAAAATGATTGGTCGTCGCTTAGCTCCGATACAATGGATGTAGAGGAATTATGGACTACATTTAAATGAATTGTAAGTAAATGGTTAGATAAATATGTGCCTGTAAAGTCGATTAAGGATGGAAAAGATCCGCCGTGGTATAATATTAATTTAGAGAGCTACTGTTGCACTCTCGGTTCAAAGAAAAACACGTAAATGATGACAGGTAAAAGTTAGCAGAGATTCGTGCGTCTATATATGCGTGAAGCATACAATAATTACAACAGCGATACCTTAGCAAAAGATCTTTCCCAGAACCCGAAAAAAAATCTGATCCTATGTAAAATCGATAAGCGGGCCAAAGCCCACTATCCAGTCACTCATTGATCATTCTGGGGCAGTAATAGAAGAAATCAAACGGAAAGCTGAAGTTCTAAATTTACCCTTTAATAAATCTTTCACGAAGAAGGACCGCACAAATGTACCATCATTTAATCAACGTATTAACTTTGGAATGGAGGATATAGTAATAGGTATTTCCGGTATAGAGAAGCAGCTGAGAGAGCTCAAAACAAAAAAGTCACCTGGTCCGGATGGAATACCAGTTTGGTTTTACAAAGAGTATTCTGCGGCATAGGCCCTTTACCTAATTTGCATTTATCAAAAAATGTTTGTAAAGCTTATGGTACTTAACTGCGAGGACAAACTACTTGTTACAGACCTACAAACTACTTGTTAACTACCTTATGCTAAAGACAGCACAAACATCCATGCCCGACGGAGGACATTTATCGCAAATCTTTAATTCAGCGCAAAGTTCCTAGTGATTGGAGAAAAGCGCAGGTGAAACCAGTTTATACGAAAGGACAGAGAACTGACCCACATAATTACAGGCTTTTATCGTTGACATCAGTTGCCTGTAGAATTTTGGAGCATATTCTCAGCTCGAATATACTAAATTTCCTTGAGACGGAAAAGCTTCTTTCTATGAATTAACACAGGTTTAGGAAACATCGTTCATGTGATACTCAGTTGTTCTTTTCTCATATGACATCTTGCGATTTTGCGAGCCATGGATAAAGGGCAACAGGCATATTGTGTATTTCTCGATTTCAAAAAGGCGTTTGACGCGCTGCTATACTGAAGACTGTTAACGAAGATACGAGCGTATGGAATAGATTCACAGATTTGTGACTGACCGGAAGACTTCCTAAGTGATGGAACGCAATACATTGTTCTCGACGGGGAGTGTTTATCAGAGACGAGTGTATCGTCAGGCATGCCCCAGGAAAGTGTGATAAGACCGCTGTTATTTTCTATGTATGTGTGTGATCTGATGGACAGAGTGACTTGTCATTTGCGACTGTTTGCTGATGATGCTGTGGTGTATGGGAGGGTGTCGTCTTTAATTGACTGTAATAGCATGCAGGATGAGTTAGACAAAATTTGTAGTTGGTGCGAAGAATGGCAGGTAGCTCTAAATGTAAAAAAGTGTTAGGTGATGCCCATGAGTACATAATGTTCGAATACAGCATTAGTAGTGAGCTTCTTGATGCAGTCGCGTCTTACAAATATCTAGGCGTAGCATTGCAGAGTGATATGAAATGGAAGGACAGTTGTGAGTAAGGCGGACAGCCGACTTCGGTTGATTGGGAAAATATTGGGAATATGCACTTCATCTGTAAAGGAGACCGCGTATAAAACGCTTGTACGACCACGTCCTGAGTATTGCTCAAGTGTTTGGGACTCGCAACAGATCAGTTTAAAGGAAGACGTAGAAGCAATTCACACGCGAGCAGCTAGGTTTGTTACTGATGGGTTCGACCAATGCCCGAATGTCACGGAAATGTTCGAGGATTTTAAATGGGGATCACTGGAGGAAAGACGACGTTCTTTTCGAGAAATTATGTTGAGTAAATTTAGAGGGCCGGAATTTGAAGCCGAGTGTAGTACGATCTTGCTGCCGTCTACTTACATTTCGCGTAAAGATCACAAAGACAAGATAAGATAAATTAGGTCTCGTAGGGAGGCTTAGAGGCATTCTTTTTTCCCTCGTTCTATTTGGGAGTGAAACAGAAGAGGAAATGCCTATTAGTGGTACAGTGTACCCTCCGCAACCCACCTTACGGTGGACTGCGGGTTATGTATGTAGATGTATTTCACGGCATGGTCGTGAACTGAACAAATGCACATTTTAGCGGGAGCACTCTTACATATGCACAACTCTAAACATTGCAGAACATAGCTCCATGAAATCCATAAGAGTGCCCGAAACCCTTTTAGGAACCAATATTTGAAAAAGGGCGGTTCTCGTCGCTGGTGTCTAACAATGATGTCTGTAAAATTCTGTGACCATCGGTTGAACGGTTCTACCTAAAAAGTGGAAAAGCGTTACAGACCGACAGACATCGTCAAATCGCAGTTAGTTTTGCAAATATCTCTGAATCGATGCGAGATATGGAGAGGAAAAAATAAAAAATAAAATTTAAAAAAAGAAGAAGAAGAAAGACGCAAGAGAGTAAAGTTGTAGAGAATTTTCTCTTCTACACATTCGTTTATACAATTTTCGTCTCAGATGAGCCGTTATTTTCATTCAAGTTTCGAGCTGTCAAAAGGCGATCACAAAGGCCCACTTTTAGTGTTACTACCGTATCCTAAAGTGGGCCAAAATAAATAGTGTCAATTAAAAAAAAATTATTTACTTTTAAGACAGTCGTTAAGCGCAAAAGTAATATGCATTAAAAGTACTTCCATAAAAGACGCGCTTAATAGATAATTAAATTAGGTTTGCAACAATGTGATTTTAGAGCTTTCATGTTTTATTTCAATAATCCTAGGACTAATACTACTGCAGTAAGCTACACGCTTACCAACGAATCAAGGATTTGTTTTCAGCAGGAAACTCTTGTGATGGAGAAAGTTATATTCTGCCGCTAGACGATTTCCGGAAAGTTACTGAAATTTTTTGAATATTTACAACTTCTCAAGAAGATCGATTCAAATGCGTGGGATTCAATAAATGTTTACAATACTAGTGGTATCGGTGTTATCTAAATCTGTCAATACCGGAGAAGTTATCGGTTTATCGTACGACTTTCTGAACACGTAACAAGTAATTAATAATTAAAAATGAATATAAATTTGAAATTTAATGTCTTTCCTGGACCAAATACTAGCTCCTGCCGACAACTTATGGTCCTCCGATCACAGTTTGGGAACCACTGCTTCATTGGAAATGTTGCACCTCTAAGTTTTCTTCCGATGAAAAGCTCAAAAATGTTCAAATAGTTGTTAAGCTTAAGAGACTTAACTGCGGGGTCATCAGTCCCTAAACTTACAAACTACTTATGAACTACCTTATACTAAAGACGACACAAACGTCCATGCACGAGCGGGGATTCGAACCCCCGTCCGTAGCGGCCGTGCAGACTGTGACTGGCGCGCTGCAGACCGCTCGGCCACTGCGGTCGGCCGATGAAAAGCAATCTTTGGTTCACCTACCCATGAAATTTTGCATGGTATCTTTCCAATTTAAGTTGTTCGTAATTAAAGTTCCTAGGTATTTAGTTCAATTTACGGCATTTAGATTTATCTTGTTTATTGTGTAAGTGATGGACGATGGATTTCGTAGTGCTGATATATCTATCTTCACACTCTTCCATTATCACAGCATGCAGATATCTTCTTTAAATAGTTTGTAGTTTGTTTTCGTCTTTTGGTAACTTATTTGCTGATAAACAATAGCGCCATTCGCGAACAATCTAAGATATGTGGTCAAAATATCTTCTAAATCGTTAATAAAGACGTGGAATAGTTGGTGCCCCATAACACTTACCTGTGAAACGCCAGATATCTTTTCTGTTGTACTCTATGACTTTCAGTCAGTTACTACGACCTGTGTTCTTTCTGGCAGGAAATCTAGCATCCATTCGCACAATTAAGACTATGTTCCACAAGCACGTACCTCGATTGGAAGCTACTGGTTACATAAATTTGTCAGATGCCTTTTGCTAATCGATGCATTTGGAATCGATTAGTTATCCCTTGTCGATAGCAGTAATGAATTTGTGTGAAAGAACAGCTAACTTTGTTGGACAACAATGATAATTCCTTAAACAGAGTTTAATACGGATCAATTAGTCGATCTCTTTCGACGCTAATGGCATGGGCCAGTAATTTTGCGGATTATTCCTATTACTTTTCTTGAATACTGGACTGACCTATGCAACGTTCCAGTCTTCTGGTGCGTATCCTTCACTCAGCGACCAGTTGTATATGAGAGATAGATATGGCGCTATTACAACAGTTTACTCCGAAAGAAACCTAATTAGTTTACAGTCTGGACTATAAGTCTTGCTTTTTTCAACTGGTAAGTGATTTTAGTTGCTATAGTATTACCAGGTTGTCTTCTTTTATGTTACATATGTTGGCAGCTGTTCTTGATACGAATTCTGGATTATTTACTATGTCTTCCTTAGGGAAGGAATTTCGGAAAGCTTTGTTTAGTAACTCTGCGTTAGATCCACTGCCGTCGGTAGCATTACCATTGTCATCGTGTAGTGGAGGTATTGATTGTGGCTAGCCACTGGCGTACTTTAGATATAATCAGAATTTCCTCGATTTTTTTTTTTACCATATTAACCACAGGCATCAAACCCGCAAGCAGGGGAGTATCAAGGCCGTCTCACACTCAGAGTATTTAGCGTTTATAGTTTGTGACGTTTCATGGGAAATATTAAAGATCCTGAGTTTAAAAAAAACCTCACGATAAAACAGTCACTAAGATTTTTTTTTGAAACGATAATATTGTAAACATGTGAACCTAACAGTTTGTCTAACAATTACATCAGTTTCGAACTATTTACGAAAAACTAGAGTTATCATCTATTAAGTTTTGATAAACCATACAACTATATGAACACTTTTTTTTTCACTTGTAAATCATCGTTACCTTAAAATTTTGGTAAAATCTTGAATTTGAAGATCAACCATAAGACGTCAGGTGAGGACTCGTTTGTTTACATGAACTGACAGCTCAAAGATTGTATCACCTAGCGACAGCGTAGCGAAATACGCACCACTTACCTTTAAATAATTTATTTATTGCATGAATTGTAACCTTATTTTTACCAACTTTTGTAACCAGTTATATTATTTGTTAACCACTAAATTGAACTGTATAAATTTCTTCAAAATTTGTAGTCAATTGCTTTGAAACGGAATTTGTAAACATCACGTCACGTGACAAAATCTATGTATTTAAACATGCCGCTACTGACGGCAAGGGGCAGTTGATGGCAGTTGTAAGCTGTAAGCTTTAGACCAGATGTTTACAGTGCTGTAGTGTGATGTAAGACTCAATGAAAATCCGTTCTCATCTAACAACGACATTATTTTGGTAGAAGAACCTTAGAGAATGTGCTGCTATTAACTTGACCAAGAACTTCTCTTTTTTGAAGTTTGATTCGTTGTGTGGTTTAGAGTGTTTTAGTAACAAGCAACCCTAGCGATGACCTAAACCCCATTCACACAGGCCATGCAACGTCTCAATTGTGATGTAAATTTCCTAGTACTAGTATGTCACTCATTCTTAATTGTGAGTAAACGTAAAATTAAATGAGTATGGAATTTAATGAAAAACAGCATATCGAGTTTCACGTAACTATATAAGGCTACAAATCTTGTTGAACAAAGTAAATGATGAAACATTTCATAGCATTGCTAAATCTGTATTTGCGGAAACATTTCCATGTAGGCCTATTTTTAAAATAGGTCACAAAATGGCAGGTTTGAAGTTATTAGCTTCATTTGTTCCGGTCTGTGTACCACATTTAGTCATACAAGGAAAAACATCGGTGCAACATGGCTTAGTTTGGGCGATTTCGTCACAGGAAAGAACAGACTCAAATATAAGTTTTTTTTTTTTTTTTTTTTTTTTTTAACCCTTGTTTAAAGTAAACAGTTCAGTTGTCTTTTATCTACATAAAGATATGTCGAATGATTTACGCAGGATGAAAGAGGAATATCAAATTAGAGAGATTAGAGCCCACATGCAGGTTGTCATGTAGAGTTTTGTCGTGGAAACCATACGCGACTAACGGTGGTACACTAATTACACCAAATACACACCCTGATATGGCTTGCTAAGAATATAAGTTCAAATGTTTGACAACCTTAAAGGACTTAACTGCAGGGTCATCAGTCCCTAAACTTACAAACTACTTATGAACTACCTTTTACTGATGGTGACACAAACATCCATGCCCCAGTGGGGATTCGAACCCCCGACGGGGAACGATCTTGTGCATCGGAGCAAAGCGCCTCAATGCGCTCGGCCGCTCCGCCGCGACAGAATATAAGTAGGTATAAACTGTTTCTAAACAGAGAGTACAAAGCAATTCCGTAGTTTATGAATTTCCAAGATAGAAGTTATAAAAATAAAAATAAATAAATAAAATGAAGAAAGTAAAGAAAAAATAATAATTCTCTTCCGTGGCTACTGCACTGATCGACTGTGATCAAACTTGTTCCATTGTTTAGGTCGTATTTCGTGTACAACACGTAGTCATATATTGAGAAAGCGAAGAAACCAATTTCCATAGTAGCACAAGCAGATTCGTTTATTCGTCGACGATGTCGTATTATCCAAAATATTCAAAATTGACCTCTATTAGTATGCCCCGTTCAGAATAAAATAAAATAAAAATATAAGTAAATAAATAAATAACGGAATATATGTGTATTACTGTGCATCAAACAATAAACTGATTGCTTTCCCAACAAGAAACTTTCGGTGAAATGACGCTCTCAAGAATCACTCGGATATGCTGCTGCAATTTGAGTGGACCGTGAGGCGATTAAAGCAACGTCCAAATTAACGAACACATCGACAGAACGCTTTTGTGTTTTGATGTAAGCAATCTGTCCAAGGAAAAATAAGGTCCTTCACACGAGTAGGAGATTGGATCTAAATGATAATTTAACTTGTAGCTCATTACAAGCAACGTGCGAGCTAAGCAACGCCTATTGTCGTGTGTGACATAAAGGTACTTGGTATCAGATCATAAACTTGCGAGGGCAGACAGACTGTTAAACAGATGAATTAATGTTCAGACTGTTCCAATATATTCAGCCCACACCCTAGTGTAGGTGGTGACTTGTGTAATGTTCGCATAACGCAACAAGCACGTCCAAGCAGAACGGAGTGTTAGGTTTCAGAACTCAACCAGCGTTAAGTTTCGCAGGAAATTAATTCTTATTGCATCTTGTTACAATCGAAAGTCATCATGTTGTCCAATTCTTTCTAAATAATTTTGCTGAATTTTAAACACATGGTTTTGTTTCCTCTACAACGTGGGCAGATCCATACTTCTGAAACTATATTCCACTGCATCAACCATTTGCTTTATAAACAACAGAAACTTCACATTCTGAGATCAAATTTCGTTTTGTGTGTTCCTTCAGATGTATTTCATCGTTATTCTCAACGACTCGTAATGTCTCTATTTCCAATATTATTTTTCTCCTTTGTAATATTCCCACTTCAGCAAACTTTAGTACTAGGTTTTCACATGCTTATAGACATTATTATTTAACTCTTTAATATTATGAGCTATGCACTTGTGTTATGCACATTTCTTGTGAAAAATCTGTAGTTTTATATATTCTGCAAGTTTTAACAGAGTAGATACATATACCCACCCCCATGAATCACAGACATTACCGAGGTGTGGCTTGCGTGCCTCAGCGATATAGATAGTCAGAATATAGGTATACCTGTGGAGCGGCCAAACAAACATGTTGTCCACCAAGAGGGGGCAGCAGCCTTCTACGTAGTTGCAGGGACAACAATCTTGATGATTGAGTCGGTCTTGTAACATGAGCTAAAGTGTCTTAGCTACAGTTACTGTGAACAGCTGAAAGTATTCTCCTTAGGACACGCAGCTCTACTCTATGAAGATACCATGACGGAATCCTCTTGGATCAAGTCATTTCTCGGGCATGGGTGCATTTGTTGTCCTTAGCATAAGTTATTTTAAGTAGTTCGTAAGCCTAGGGACTGATGACCAATGTAGTCATGTCTCAAAGATTTAAAAACATTTTTGCATTCTCTTGGATAAAAGCTTCCGGAGGACTCCAGGTAGGAGCGACTCAGGAGGACGTCACTACAAAAAACAGAACAGGTGTTGGACATATCAGAAAATCTGAATGTTAAATCCCTCAATTGGATAATGAGGTTAGAAAATTTAAAGACGGAAACGGATTGGTTGTAGTTATAGGGGGAGCAAGTCAGGTTGGATGGAAAGATGGACTTTTGGTAAAGTAAGTACAGGGATATAAATACAAAATCAGTTTAGGGTTTTACAGTACTAAGTGTATTAATGAGTACGAAAATAGGAATGCGGGTAAGCTACATATTTGTTAAACGTAGAATGAGTCATAATGAAATATGGTAGCTTGACAGTGCAAAATTTGTCATGATATACTTAGTATTCAATTTTTCTACGGTGCAATTTTTATAGAACTAATATGTTCTTTCACTTCTGCCTCACGAAACTTTCTTCACTTTTGCATACAACTATTTTCTATTTTAGATGTAAGTTTGATTTATAGGGTTCATAATTTACTGCAAGAGTTAGCATATGATAGTAGTGATGATAGCATGAAAGGAAGGATGATTGTCAGTTTCTTACCCTGATTTGCAGCTACAAATATCTTGGACTTTAGATTATAACTGAAATAGGTATCAAACTGATAGGAAGAGGCATCATGAAGAAGAAACGAACTCCAATGAAAGAAACAGTTTTAGACGAGGCAGAGATCGTTGTAACTGAATACTTTCGACCATAATCCACATAGATGTCGTCACTGGGATGATATGAAACACCATGTATAAAGATATCATGATGGCAGCCTCTTGGCTAAAACATTCAGGCCGGCCGCGGTGGCCGAGGAGACTGAGGCGCTCCAGTCACGGTCTGCACGGCCACTACGGTTGGGGGTTCGAATCCCCCTTCGGGCATGGATATTTGTGCCGTCCTTAGTCTTAGCTTTTTCGTAAGTAGTTTGTAAGTTTAGGGACTTATGACCCTGTAGTTAAGTCCCATAGACTCTACAAACATTTGAACATTTGAACTTTAAATGCATATTGCGTAGATATACGATATTAGATATTTTAGTTTTTAAAAATTTTGGATTATACTTCTTGGTCCGTGTTTGCAGGTTAATCCTCAATGATCTGACGTCCGCTTTTAACGAAAACATACGTTTTATTGTATTTTTTACCTCAGCTTCGAGTCCCGATTCCGGCACACAATTTTAATCTGCCAGAAAGTTTCATATCAGCGCACACTCCGCTCCAGAGTGAAAGTTTCATTGCAGTTCATAAGTAGTTTGTAAGTTTAAGGAACTGATAACCCCGTATTTATGTCCCATAGACTATACAAACATTAGAACCTTTTTTAACATTCAGGAGCCAAATTAATACCCTCTTGAGGACTCTGGGTGGGGATTACTTGTAACTAATAACTGATACCAGAAGCTGAATAGTAAGCTGCTACAAATAAAAGATCAATAGGTATAAACAACTAAATATATAGAAGTTTAAAGATGTGAGGTTGCTTCTGCATGGCGACAAATAAGAATATGTAAGTAATTTTTTTTTGTCAATCTGGTACTTAAATGTTCATGAAATTATTTATTTTTGTCTTATTTACTGTGTAAGTGGGTGAGAGGGTTTATTATTGGAAAATTGTAGAGGTTAAGAGTCGAGTGAGCATAGTATTCTTTTTTCAGGGTACCTAAAAATTTTGAGCGAATTTTGTGGTTATACTTCTGTTGGCTACTGATGCAATTTAATGGGCCGATTTGCCAAACAGTGACTGGAGTGGCAGTTAAGAAATATTGAAGCAATATGAGGCTAAGTAGAAGTTGTGTTTTGGTGAATGTGCAGTTGGGGAAAGGTGTTCAGTCGACAATCTTAAATGACTCAACAGATTTGGATAAGCTTTTGAGTTCCAATGTGTTGCAATGTGGACTAATCAGTTTCTGGTCGCTAACAATGTAATTACTTTACAAGAAATATGGAATCATGTCGCCTTTGTTGAGGAAAGAGATGCGATAGTTCAATAAAATTTGTTTGGTGCCGCAAAAGTATTCTTTGGTGTTTTCTGAAAGCCTTGATTATAATCTATGTTTCATTAAATTAGTTTAAAATTAAGGAACTAAGGAGATATACGACAACTCAGATCCCATAACACTGATTCCAGGATGGGAATGAAAAAAATAGTTTCAGCAATGTGTGATTTTGTTTGTTGTCCAAGAAAATACGGTTGTTGTCAGTTAGAACGGGATATTTTTAAGTTGCTGTTAAATTCTAGGCATTTAAAAAGAATTATAATACCAAAAATTAATAATTTAGATATCCTTAACAAAATTTCCTTGAATTCGTGTCTTGTCTTCCATTCATTTCAGCTATTGGCAAATTGAACTGCATTATTTGTGTCCAATTTTGATAGCGTTTTCGTGTTATGACGTTTGTTATAATGTTTATAACTTACCTATTCGGTTAATGTTACTTCTTCTGCAATTATCAGAGGACTCAGTTGCATTCTTCCTGTGGATTTGAGATGGAGATTAGCTACCAGAGTTGATAATGTATCAACTTTTAAGAACACCTAGGAACAGTGTTTCCTGAGTGGGCAGGTGACAAGATACTCAAACCACTGTCTTAAATTTCTCTCCAGACCTGGGTTACCGTCTGCGTTAAAGCCTGTTGTTACGGTAATGTTTGTGATATTCTGTTACTGGTTGCTAACTGTGGTTGTACTTTACAGAAACATAGAATGAAAAATGTTGAATATAATGCGAGGCATTGAATTAAAATTTGTGCTATGGCCAGGTTTCGAACCTTATCTGCATAGAAGGCAGCCTGACAAAAATTCGGCCTCTGTGGCATTATGGATAATGTATATGCATGGAATATATAAGCACGTCTTCCTTCAAAACACAAACTTCAATTCTGCCGCGATGTTCCCCTATGAGATTCATAGCTGTATTGCTGAGGCTCTCCAGCAGAAGAACAGCCATGCCAGCCAGCATTGATCGTAATGGGTCCAATCCTGCCTGTAACTCATCAATTTTCCAGAGACATGTGTAGCCTCAACATATCAAAGTTATTGTTCTCATTCAAAGCTTGTTACATCACTACATCCCTACTGAACGATCCAAGATGAAAAAATAATTTATTTTTGGGGATAATTTAATAACTGAAAAAATGTGTACTGCCCTGGATATTTTGTTTGTCCAGGTGTAAGTCCGAGTAGTTAAACCATAAGTCTCAGTGATATTTAAAAGCTGCCAGGATCCAGAATAACTGTGAAGCCTAAGAAGAAATATGGTCGTGTTATATGCGATTCATGAATTTAAAATAAGGACTGTCATTTGTTATTGATTATTGGACTGCTATGAGTTATGGACTCAGAACTTATGTCATACATATAGCTGGAAAGAGACCTATTAAGACTGTTTATGACTGATGAAATGTATGAGTTGGGTACAAATAAACCCTGATGTTTACTTCAGTGCACAGTTATTGAAGAGTTTTGATTTAAATGGTGAAATGATTAATATATAATAAAAGTCTCCTTCATTATTGTCAGTTGGATATCTTCTGGGAAGATTGTCCGAGCAAATACAAGAATAAACTGTTTTAGAGGAACAGTGTTACTGGGCCTCTCCCAGAAAAGGAAAAAAAAAAGGTTATATTTCATAGTTTAAGCCAACCTACAAAACGATTGTGTGGTGGTCATCACTAAAATGCTACACGGTCACAACACAAGCTGGAGTCCTAATCCGCTGTTGAAGAACTTTGGCAATATTGATACGAATTACACAAGAAAAAAGCGGGGTAGGATTAAACTTTGTTTTATGGTGGGAGCCTTTCTTAGGTTAATCCGTGCATTTGCTTTATCCATAATGCTACGGTGGATGCGTGGGTAAAGCCAATCCCTAGTAAGCAGGAGATCCTGAGCTGAAATCCTTGCCACGCCACAAATTGCATTCAGTGCCTCACCTTACATTCAATATCTTTATGTTGAGACAACATATGTCTCTGTAAAATGATTTTTTTATTAATATCACCTACACCTAAGGTAGAGGCAAGAATTTTCTCATTTACATTCAATGCTGGGGTGATCTATGACTGGAGAACCGGCAATATTGATACGAATTATAAGGCGAACAGCGGGGTGGAATTAAGGTTTGTGTTGTGGAAGGAAACACGCGTAAGTTATTCCATGCATTCGCATTATCTGTAATGCAATGGTGGTTGATTGGATAAAGTGACTGACTAGTAAGGGGGATATCCCAGATTCTAATCCAGTCTGTGGTTCAAATTTAAATTGAATGCTTTGCTTTACATTCATCAGCTTTCGTATTCAATATCGATACTTGAATGTCAAGATAAATTTAAGGTGACGCATGATTTTTCTGTTCGCAAAAACGAGAAAAAATTGCACATACATGCACAACTAGTACATGCATATTAACTTCAATAATTGGTTTATGAATTTAGCAGTGATTGTGTGTGCTGATGTGTAACAACACATCTTGCGACTAGGACATCCTAAATGAAAGTAATGTTGGAGATAGTGAAGTGAGCCATTTTGGAAGCTGATTGCCTATTGCATCCTGATTTGATTGTAGTTTTTTGTGTAAGCTCGACAGATCCATGAAGTAGCATGGTGCTGAAATTTCGGTACCACAAAATATATATCACTGAGTGTTACGACTTTTTGATGAATACAAGTTTGACTTCAGGTTGTTAAGCAAGATGCATACTGTATACTATGTTCAGGGAAAACAACACATCATTACTGCTGCTCTGACAAGAGTTCCTTCATGATAAATCATGGGATCAAGGACGACAATAATGAAAATAATTATAGTACCACGTATTTAAATGTAGCATTTATTGTAGCTGATCACTTGAAAGTGTTGAAAATGAACGGTGTAAAGTTCCATCATGGATACAGATGAAGGTACAGTATAGAGGTATTTGCCACAGTTAGGCAGTTTTATTTTGATAAATATGAGGTATTATGTAGGTAAAGAAGTGGAAAACGTTCAAATTTGGTTGTTTATATTCCTGACGAATAAATTAAGAATATTATTTGACACTTTCATTTGACTTAGTCTGTCTCTGCAGCAGTGAAGGATTCTCATTGGTGTCATGAAACATGCTACATTCTGAACACGGAAAAATATGTCTTTAACGCCTTGCTTTGAAATGATAAGTATATGCTTGTGAATACATGCCTATTTTGTTGTATGTTTTTAGATTTTGAAATTTTTTTAGGGAATGCGACCACAGTCATTACAACTCCTAAAGGAATGAAATTCTTAATGAAGATAAGGACAAGAAACTCAACAGGGAAATGAGTTTATGAGCAGAAGTAAATAGCGTGGTAAGAAGAAGAAGAAAAATTGTCCACTGGTAGGTATATGATTTGAATTAAGGGTATTGATACGTAAAAAGAGGTTCTAATTAAATGTCAGTAGTAGTTTTGATTATTGAACTTTCTGTCTGTATGTCACTCGTGTGTTTCAGAAAGACGAAGGGAAGTAGTGGAGAAATCATTTAACTTGTGTATCTCTTTATTCTACGTACATAGGGTGCTTCTTTAAAGATGTAGCAGGAAGGAGATATCATGATGCTAAATCACAAATGCACTTTTGCCTCGACTTTGTAATATATTTTCTATGATTAACTAATGGTTTTTTTCAGTAACAGGAGAAATTGTATGTATTGCATTTTTTATAACTATGTTCACATCTTTTAAGTGACATAGTGTTTTTCTTACATGACTGTACATACAAACGGATGAATACTTTTGGCACATATGTAATGATTCTAAATGTAACAGACACAAATCGTACGATAATTATATAGTATTGTGTTTTTATTCATTTATTGCAGTTTACTGAGTAAGCTCCCAACTGCTACCTTTTTAGGACAGACATTGCGAATATTCTATTCCGTATTTGTTGTTCTCACCTGCCGCTCCCTGCATATATTACACAGGCTGAATGAAACTGAAGCTGTATTTGTAAGTCAGAGAGAGCTTTATTATGTTATTAAATTATACACAGATCAGTTATGAGCAGTATACTCTTATTATTGTTACTGTCTGATCTCCCAGCACAAACTTGTATCCAGCGCAATCCTACGCTACATTGTGATAATCCACGGCAGGCTGTAGCGAGTCTTTGCTAAAATACTTTGGGTTCCCTTAATAATGGTCCTTTGGGACGAGTGATAGCTTTACTAATAAGAGTTTCATGAGAATTCAGCTGGGCCACTACTTCAGAAGCCGAATATAAAGGTTCCACTGAATTCAATTTTATTTTTGTATGTGCTGAAGTGTGGTTGTAATGAACAAGTGTGACTGCTTATTGTAAGAGCGATAGATTGCTATCACCTAAGTTTGTATGTGAAGGAAGAAGGAGCCGTAACTGATATTTGTCTGTTTATGAGCAGTGGAAGACAAGGTAATGGTTGCTTGCACTTGTTGCTTGGCAACCTACTTGACGTAAGATCTTGGACTGAGGCATTGTGAGTAATGTTGAGGGACACAGATTCATTTAGTGTTGCTCAGAAATTGTTTTTCCATACGCTACATTTGATTTATAACCGAACTAAACAATACTTGATTTTGAACCACCAATTTATTCTTTGCATTTTTGTGGTTTTCATAAATATTTTGTGGACTAGTTTTGTCTTGCTGTGGTATAACATCACATGTATTTGTGTAACTGATTTAGTGTATTCGCGTACGTTACTGGATTCCAATAACATCCATGTGAAAATGTGCTACGTCTATACATATATTTTAGCATCATTTAACTAAAAGAATATCAGTACACAACAGTTTCTTAAAGGAACTTTGTGGCCATGATCCTGTTAGTTTCTCAGTAAAAGGGATCCAACTAGCGTCATTTGCCTTCAGTACATTTACTTACCCAATAATGATTATTTTTCATGAGAAGCATGAAAAATTTATCTTATCATGAAAAGTTCCAGAAGGTGAGTTTTCGTCGAGATCTTCGGAGACTCGATAAGATGTTTAGAATTATCTCAGCATGCATAATGCACATAATTTGTATGTTAAACATTTACTGGGTCAAATTGAAATTCTTTTGTTCAGAAACCATTACACATGGCAAATTTAACTGACACGTGAATAAGTGTTGCGTGTGTTATGTTAGTCACGGAGTTACATCACACTGAGTTATCATAGTAATTTTATGGGTCAACATACGTACAGCTGAAAGTCAGTACAAATTTCGGTTTCTCAAACATATGAGAGTTTATTCTTCGAACTTCGGTAACAGCAATCTGCCGAAAGACTCTGTGCTGCATTATGGTTTAAGTTCAGAGGTCGACGGCAGTGCTGCAAACGCTGTTGAACTCACACAAGCAACCTAATTTTTAGTTGATCAGCAGATCTCCCCATCTCAATGGCTTTCTGGCCGCTTGGAATACGGGAGTACGCCACTAAGCCCAGTTAACTGTGAACCACCTGTAGATGCTGTTGTAACGTGTGGCCAGAGGCATCTGCTGCAGTGCCGTCGACGTCTGAACTGAATGTAGATGCTAATGTGGAAGATTTCGTGTAACCGTCACTACCGAATTTTCTTCAGGAAACAGAAATAGTGCCCATTCTTAGACATCAAAACCAACTGACGGGACGTGCGTAACAGTACTCCATTTACTAATCCGTTCATTCATTCAGTGTTGGTTTTTGGGTGCTAGATTTCGTTTCAGGATCCTTCTTGCAATTTTTTCTCAGTTTTCGTGCTTTCCCTTTGTAGTCGGAGTTTCCACTGCATACACAATTCTTTACCTGGCCACTATTTCGTGGTGTTCTTTTTTTTTTTTTTGTTTCCGTATAACGACTTTTTGGTGTATATGTTTATCATCACTTGAAAGGTCATTTGCATTTAATGTGCAGTATTTAGTCTCAATTCCGGTATTTTCCTTTATGGTATTTGATACACATTCTGCTAGATATTTATAAGTATGCTTTAGATAGTGTGTTGTCATTTATTACATTGTGTTTTTCTGCTTGAATTAGTTCTGAGATCTGCTCTTCAACACTCTGAGGTTAGTCTGTTGTAAATACCCGTCCTCTGAAATTTCTACACATTCTACATTCCACTTTTTTAAATTTACTTTTAATGTCTTTAGTGAATGAACATTAAAAGTAATGACCGACAACTCTTCTGCTTTAAAAAATTACTGACAGTTCTACCTATAAGTTCTAGTGTTTGTTAAAGTTGCTCTAAATATTTCTGTTGTTCTTTCAGTTAGTTCATAATTTTATAAAATTTCAGTGAAGTTTGTCTACCAGCATGATCTTATGCCGTTTTTAAAATCTATGTTACCACATGGTTTTCCTAATTAGTAATATGTGTTTTAAGCTTATGACTTATACACATGAGCTATGCTTCCTGAATTCCCCTTATTTATGGCCTAATTCTGTCTAAAATATACCTGGAGCTTTACTTAAGAGTGCCTTCAGTATCATGTAATTGTTAGCATCTGTTTAATGTCCTTTGATACATATGGAATATGTTACTATGAATGTTTATCCAACTGGTTAGGTGTTTCTTTTAAGATTTCTTGGTATATTTTTATAATGTAGCTATCGTTAGTTCCATATTTCTTCGATTGCATTGTCTTCAGTGGCTGTATTATTGATTTTATTTAATTTCTGCAAGTGTTGATAGCTGTAGGTGTTCTTTTTGACATTGTAGAGTGCTGACTAGATTACCAAATATCTTTATTGTGAGGCTGTGGATTTTCAGAAGTTTTTAAAGGAATTTAACTTATATGATGTACAGTTTATGCTTATCTGCAGAGTTCAACCCTATTATTCAATATGATATAATGATCTAATGTAGAGTAGAATGTGCATTTTGGAAGATTCCAGCTACATTAAACTACGAAAATGTACATTCACTGTCAGAATAAATGCAACTACATTTAAAGATTCACATGGAAACGATTATTGAGATTGAACATTCCATTATTTATTTTTCTAGTTTCTGTCATACTATGCTCTACCAATGAAGCTAGTTGCTGATTTTCCTGGAGATGTACGCTGAATGTCTTTGCTTTTGTTTTTCTATTTTTCGACTATAGTGTTATTCTATAATTAGAAGAGTGAACTTAATAATCTGTAAATTTACTTAATTCTTAGTTGCTATATGTTGGAGTTCATTGATAAGCTTCCATAATCTGCAAAATTATTACTTTCACTTTTTCACCAGCCGACCTCAGGCCATTTACATATAGAAAGAAAAAGTGTTAATCAAATATGTGGAACTCACTGTCATGCCCATAGGGAATTGTGTCCACACAGAAGGTAGCTCTTTTGATATAGTGATTGATTAGTAAATTACAAGAATTTTTTTCTTTGAGTGAAATATGATTGTAAGAAATTTTTGTACATCCAAGAGGATCTCCTCATGACGGATCAATTTGGGATGGCAAGTACATCTAATACAATCGAATCTTGTTAGTCGTGTATCGGAGATGTAGAGTTCTTGACAAAGAACGATGATTGTGTCTTCAGAGTATTCGTGTCTTTTCGGTGTAATCTATTACACCGCACATTTCAATATTCAAATTATGAGTGTATCTTACTGTATTTGGTGCAGTGATCCAAAGGCCAGATTGTTGGTGGCGTGATCGATTGGAAGTTTATCTATGTCAGTCTCTCGCTAAAGCGAAATTTTCCTAAGATAAATTTTCCTGGTTTTTCTCTTAGATATACCAAAGTTTATTTTACACAGAATAGAGGGAGTATCAGCAGTGTTCTTTAGTAAGACAAAGGAATATTTTTTAGAGCAAGCGCATGTTTAAATTCCATATAGTCATAATCTGTGGGTAGCTTGTTGAACGCACTGTTGTATTGCTATACAAACTTTCATCAACTCGCAGATTTTTCCTTTCAATTGAAATTGAAAGAATATAAGAAAACATTTAAAATTTTAATTCTGTTTCATTACTTTCTTATTATCAGGACAGAAACGCTACAGTACTCACACGTTGCAACAAAATAAAACTGTGAGTTCATCTTTCAGTCTTAGTTTGAATCAGTCCAACTTTATGCTATGTTATAAAAATTTCGTCCAAATTAAAAAAAAAAAAAAAAAAAAAAAAAAAAAAAAAAAAAAAAACTGACTATGTATCCTTACATATAATTTAATTTCGTTTCATTCTGTGTCCAGCACCTTTTTTGTTTTACTTGTATTATATTTTTAGGTTTCTTCTGTATACAGATTCTGTTATTGTATTATAAAGTATTATGCACAGTGCATTTAAGTTTTGAGTATAACAGTGCAGGTATCTATACTGACGAGACCTTGTTTGTTACGAAGAAGACAGGAGAGGTGAGCCTTTGGTAATTTTGCTATCGTTATCAAAAGGAACATCAACTTACACAAATAAAATTACAATGAACAATTATAAAAACAGCGAGACGTTTATTTGCAATATAAATTTTAATGGTACATTTTAATTACATTGGCAAGAAGCTTTGACGGGGTACTGACAAGGGCGATCACAATGCATTAGTCGACGAACAATGATACAAAAAAACAGAACGTATACCAATATCTCCACTTCGTTAACGATCCAGTTTGTTGGTCACTTGAAACAAGTTCCCATGGAGTAAACGCGGAGATATCTGTCCAGAGGGTCTGTAAGCACTGCTATTGGAACTGAAATAAAAGGAAACGGTACCTGAGTACCTAAATTACAAATACAAAAAGACTGAAAAACAACAACAAAACTGAGGAATAGTTATCACTGGTCTCAGACTAGCATTTGGGCACAGTTCTAAGTCCAGTTCGTTTTACTGAGATTATATATCACAGACATCAATGTTTGTTTGCTTATTTTCTTTTATATTGCCTTTAGTGTTACAGGCACACTGCTGAAATATTGTTGAAACATGGGGTGCTGTGTATAACAGTCAAGTCTCTATTTTAAAGACGTCCTTGTGTTAGAATCTGTGATGTTGATTTGACGACATCTACACCACAGAGTCTTGGAATTACTGTGAATCTGAAAGCGACACAGGTTAAATACAAAAGTGGGCTGTTTTGACAGTGTGAGTGTGCAACCTGTCAAAGGGTATTCGAGAGGTGTTAACTGTGTCTGAGACGGAGGAATAACATCTGTCTTTGTAATGTGTTTCGTGTTCCATAGATTAGTGCTGTGTCAGAGTTAAAATAGCTAAGCTGCACCGGCGCACTCTTTGCCGACGCGACGAGTGACTCCAGGCCCGTCAAGGGCCTAGCCGTCCAGGTGCGACCAAGTTCTGGACGGGCAATCATCGCGCTGGCTGTGACCAAGTATCTGGGACGCCACGCCGCCTAGACTCGAACCCACTGCCACCAACTCGAACTCACAGTGTACCACACTAGCCAACCCGAGAAAAGCTGTAGCTAATGTCTGACGCCTATTAGTGTCTAAATAGACACCACTATAAAATAGCGAACGAGAGATGCAAGCTGTTTGTACAACGTAATAAATTATTTTTGTGAAGCAGTAAACAAGAAAGAGGTACATCCATCACCGCGATCTATTAAATAGAATTTCCAGCTGAATAACTGTCAAGATAAGGACGAGACCACGACAAAAATTTCGAAGTTGTATTTCAGGGCGCTCATGTATAGATCCCACGATATTAATAGCTTCAAAGTCGAAACTGGAACATAAGAAATGGTTGACGAATTTAAATATATTGCCATCTTATTAAATGTAGCAGATAACATAAAAAACTTTTAAATTGTAATTCAAAGTACAAATTCAAATTTTCTGTCCTGATTAAAGCATGAGAGAGTAGAAAAAGCTGCAGAGAATACCGGAATACACATATATATAAAAGCTTGTTAACTATCACTTCAAACGAAAAGTGAAGCATGGAACATGACGAATACAGGGGAGAAAAGTACTATCCAAAATTTTTTGCGCCAGTGAACGACCCTTTTGTTAGAAGTTTGAGTTAGAAATTAGTAATGAGAAAACTAAGTACACAGTCGTAAGCAGCGCTCCCAAAGGTGGTAGTCCGATGACAGATGAAGATCTAACACTTTAAATTGTAGACCGCTTTAAATATTTGGGAAGCGTCATGAGTAAACAGAATAAAATGTGTACTGCTGTTAAAGTAAGAATAGCAACAGCAAACAAAGATTATCTTGGCTTACGAAAACTGCTGTACTGTGAGATATTTAGAAAAGCTTCGAAAATATTCTGTAACAAAGTATAATTTTGGGCGCAGCTGTATACTGATCACAAAGCTTTACATTAAGATAATCAAATGAACGAGAACTAATAGTTCTGGAAAGAAAGGTATTACGGAAAATTTTTGGTCCTAAGGGAGACCTAGACGCACAGAAGTGGGGGATACTAAACAAGCACGAACTGAAGGAAGAGGCTCATATTACTCAAACGATGGAGAAAACAAGATTGATGTGCCTGGCCATTTAATTAGGATGGAGAAGGAAAACCTAGGTAAAGGGGCATTCTCCTGATACATTGAAGGCAGAAAGGAGCGAGGCAGGCCACGCATCAGATGGATGGAGCTCATCGACAAAGACGAGGTGACAATGGGCCTCAGAAAGGAGAATGAACCACAAAAGTCATGGACAGAGCGGACTGGAAAAAATTTTTTTTTAAATATTAAAAAATGTTCAAATGTTTGTACAGCTTATGGGACTTAACTACGGGGTCATCAGTCCCTAAACTTACAAAATACTTATGAACTACCTTATACTAAATACGGCACAAATATCCATGCCCGAGGGGGGATTCGAACCCCAGACCGCAGCGGCCGTGCAGACCGTGACTGGCACGCCGCAGACTGCTCGGCCACCGCGGCCGGATTTCAAGGGGCAACCGAGAACGGAAGTAAAAAGATACCCTGTCAATAGAAGATGACAAATCACAAAATTAAAGAAAAAAGCTAATGATGCACAATGTGTAATCTGTTTAAAAGATTTACCACGGTAGCAAAGATAAAGGGTGATAAGGTTGAGTCAATTGCAAGTAGATAATTTGTTGAAGATAGTATTGGAAGGAAAAAAATGAGTATCAGGATTGCCGGCAGTCAGATTCTTGGGTATTTATGAAAATGATCTAAAACTTAGGAAAAACCGCAGATTAGGTTGATTATTCTGAAATCAGACAAGCTTTGTGATCAGCAGCAAAAACGTACAGTCGGTTTACGACCGAAAAAGAGGGTAATAACGACGATAAAATCATTATAGAAGTGATGAACAGTGGAGGAAATTACCGCTGAGACCGTTTAGAGGAGAATCGTTACTTTTTCTTTAATCGTTTTACAAGGTGAAAAGATTCACAGAGAGTTAAGTCGCTAGAAACAATGATCCTAAGTGAAATCAATTAATAAGAGGAAGAGTTGTCCTAGAATGCATTCAGGAAACTACACCGTTGTTTGCCTGGACTACTTAGACAAACAAGTTTGTTACTTGAGCCAACTTTCTCATCGTCAAGCGAGTGTCATATCCGACGTTTTGGTCAACTGCTGTGACTAGACCACTTTGAGCGTTCCTTTAAATCAAAGTGCTTGTTGTAAACGAAAGTGAACAGCATAACCATATTCTCGGCTCGATGGTTAGAAATGAGTTAGAGTCAGGTACTATCTATTAAAACCTCAAGCGTAGAAATCGAAGTATTTCCGATGACACTAGTATATTACGTGATCGTTGATGATTAGAGCAGCACAAAATTGCAAGAAGGGACAGCGTCAGACTAGAGGAACACATGTATGATGGGATGCTGGAATAACGATAGTGAGTAAAGATAGTATCGTACCTCAGATGAACAAGAACGGGGTTAACTGCGTAAGACTGTTATGTATGAAAATGAAGAAAGTGTATGGAAAGGGAGAATGACTGTTGTTAGTATAAATTAATTTCCGTAAAGAAATTCTCAGCACCATCGCTGGCGTCAGACTCTTTAGCCGCCAGGACAAAGAGAGCCAGCGTAGACAACCTCGGGAAACCGTGTGAAGTGAAGACCCAGACCCAACTGCGTCTGCCTCACATGCGGATGAGACGACCACTGGATCTGCGTTTTCTGTCTCTCTACCAGGGGAGGAGGCAAGCGGGGCGCTTTTTACATAAGCAGGGAATACGAGCGTACGCTGGTTAGATCTAGCGCGGCACTACTACCTACTGCGTGAAGAATGTGACTTATCGCATCGTGAGACATATTTATAAAATATGTCCTTCGGAATCACGACTGCAGCACCAGTTTTGTCAAACTGAATAGCTATCTAAACAGCACCGATGCCGTAGAACATGTATGGCACTACCGAGGGAGGAACTACGAACTCGTCTCGTACGTAAACGACACGAAGTCTGATCGACAAGCAAAAACGCAAATCCAGCGTGGTCTCTGCGATCATTCCGGCAGTGAGTCCTCTGAGCAGCGCGGCGTCCCAGCTTTTTAAATTACTTTTCTTTTATCATTGAGCGATATGCACGATAGTCGTCGTGTTCTCATTGTCCCGAAACTACTTCATCTCTCCCTTTTGACTGCTGCGTTTGTCCCTAAGTGTGTGAAACGGAGAGCCTAGAAGCTCTGGTTACATCTTTGTGATAATTCGTTATTAACTGCAGTAGGTGCTTATTTTAACTACGGCTGCTAGGACAGTACACTTTTAAGCAACTGTAAAGGGATCAGTTGCAGTGGGGAAGAAAGTTATGTTTGTGGCATGAGTTGGAATACAGAGGTTGAGTAGTACGACAATAGCCATTCTGCTACAGGCAGATGTCTGTTGTGTCTTGAAGGTGATAACGATATCCGTATCTGTTGTTTACCCCGCTGTTGATCAACACTTGTTGCTGAACTGTGCTAGCATGTTACATGGGACTAGTGGTGGTTATACTCTCAGCACTGAAACTCCTTTGCTTTTTGAACAGCGACATGTATTGACAGGAATTTTACAGAGGTGACACACGGCAGACAGGTCCAGGGAGAGACACAGTGGGCTGGGTCGGCTTGGGCGGTGGGCGAGTCGTCCATCGGGCGGCGCGGTGATGTCACAGCGAGAGGAAGTGGCTGAGCGCCTGCTCGATCAGCTTGGTGGGGGCGGTCCCGTCGGCCGTGTAGCGAACCGCGCGCAGCGGGTCGCCCTCGCTGTTGACCACGCCGTACTCGCCCACGATGAAGCCGTCTGACGTCCGCTCCTCGACGCGGTACTTGCGGAAGCCGTCGCCCTCCACCACGTAGCCAGCCTTGTTGCCTGCGCTGTCCACCTGCAACAACAACAACAACCACATTAAATAATCTTATTTTTATATACTTTTTGCCCACTTTAGGTTATGGTAGTAACACTAAAAGTGGGCCTTTGCGATCGTCTTTTGACAGCACGAAATTTAAAGGAAAATAACGGGTTAACCATTCAACTGACACATAAATGGAATAACCGAATCTGTAGAGCAAAAAATTCTCTACAACTTTGCTCTGTTATGTTTTTTTACATATCTCGTATCGTTTCAGATATATTTGCAAAAATAACAGCTATTTTGGGATGTCTGTCTGTCTGTCTGTCAGTAACATGTTCTCTGTTTTTAAGACGAACCATTCAACCGATCAGCACCAAATCTTACAGACATGATTGTACGCCGCCAGAGACAAAAAATACGGTAGTAATACCAAAAACAGCCGTTTCGATTTGACGATGTCTGTCTGGTTGTAACGTTTTCCCACTTTTTTAGGTCGAATCGTTCAACCGATCGGCACCAAATTTTACAGACATAATTGACGGCTACCAAAGATATGCTCTTGCAAATATTTCGGACACGAAATACGTAAGTAATACCAAAAAATCTGTTTGTAATGTTATTTTAATTGCAAATAAACCGTTTCATCTGACGCGTAAATTGAATAACCGAATTTGTAGAGCAGAAAATTCTCTACAACTTAGTTCCCTTATGGTTCTTTTTTTTCATATTTACAAAAATAACGGAGTTTTGACACCTACACGTTGTCATTTCAAAGCAATGCCGCACTGAAGAATTAACAAAAACAAGTCATTCTTCGTATGATAAATGATAATATAGTGTCTATAAATGCCATATTAGCATCAGTTAACAACAACCATCAATAGTATAAGATTAAAGATCCAAAATTCTAATTGTTAGATGAAGCGTAATGGGCAATGCGTTGGACTGTGATGCTGAAGGTCAGTGGTTCAGAACCCGCCACTAACTATTTTATTTTATTTTTCTTCTAAATGGGTTTCAGACACCCTTATTAATTGATTTTTTTTATTATGATTATTATTTTGATCCAGAATGTTTGCAAAAACTTATAAAACTACAAATCTAAAGTTGGTCGTAAAACACATAAGTGCAATTTTTTTATTTGGATAGAGAAAGCTGTTTTTAACAGTGGAACTCCCACAGCGGCCAAACTGACCCTTTACAGTTTTATGTGATAGTTATGTTTTTAAGAATTACTAGGGCAACATTTCTTTACAATACATTTATTTGGCATATAATTTTATTACTTTCAAAAACAGAGCATGTTGCCCAACTGATCATCACTTTCTTCCAGTTCCACCTTTCATTATATGTTCACGCATAAAACAGCGTGCGAAATTGTACTCAAGCAGAATTGTAAATCGATGTCAAAACACACTTGATCTCATTTCAACAGATAATCCCAAGTTCATAACAAGCATCAAAACAGATACAGGTATTAGAGAACACACAGGTTCGTAGCGAGATTGAATATCGAAAACTTCAAAGTTACCAAAAATAGACGAATAGTATATTTGTTGAGAAAAGCAGATAGAAATACACTAAATTGCTATTTCAAACATGAGTGTATACCGGATGTGGCTCCAATTCAAAGTTGAGAGTTTTATACAAAATGAATTAATAAAAGAAGGTGGTGATCCCCCTTGGCACACAAAACAGTAATTGTAGTTGTGAAAATTCCTGGTTCTGAATCTTTGTTAAACTGTAGGTCCCAGTGTAAATGGCTGTATAAGTCAGTTCAAATGTTGGAAAAAGACAACGGCACACCACTTCCAACGGGACCATGCCTAATAAAGAAATATGGTGTTCAAACCAATCTTCTGATTTATACCGAGCGAGAAGGCACAGTAGTAAAACACTGAACTCTCATTTGGGAGAATGTTTGTTGAAACCCGCCACTGTCCATCCTGGTATACGTTTTCTGTGATTTCCCTGAATCATTGCATGCAAATGTTGGGATGTTTCCTTCTAAAGGCAGTGCCGATTCCGATCCGCATTTGTAATAGAAACTATAAGTTCAAACATCAATCCGACAATGTGCTCCGTCGTTAATAACCACGATGTCGACTGGACGTTAAACTCTATTTTTCGTTCCTTCCTTCTTTGGACTGATGATTGTCTTGCCTTCTTAATGATTGAAGTATCAGTAACATCCTGTTGCAGACCATTTGACATTCGAAACCTGTCTGTAAGTTCCTTGCAGTTGGAGAAAATGTTATTTCTGTAATGTGTAGGAAGAAATTCTATGATTGACTGATATAATTACTGTATTATGAGCCACTAAAATACTTTACTTTTTAGATCAATTAAGCTTCAAACATATATTCTGTACACAGTCTTACATGGCAAGCAAGTCAGTATTTGCGTGTTCGATGGTGTGCATAGTGGACTACCAGGTCGGTTTACTTAAACGTTGTTACAATATAAGTGATACTCGCATTGACAGTCTAATCATCTACTTTTAATTTACGGGAGAAAGTCTTTTGTTTCGATCACTATACGCACTTGGCGGGGGATATGTGATAGCCATCATTAATCGTACCCTTACCAATGCATTGGCCCTCATATCTCGGTTTTCGTCAGTGTTGAGTACAGTTGTATAGACAGTTCTACGTGTGATGCCGTTAGAGATGGGTACTTCATGTCAAACAGTCCTTGTACCTCCATAGCCTCTTGATTTAAGGAATCTGAAGGAAGATTTATGCAGTTTGAAGCTAAGCATCACCTGGCAGAAAATACTCAGAAGCTGACTGTCAGCAGTACTGTGTAACCCCGCATGGTATAAGTGATATTTGCATTGATAGTCGACTCATAGATATTTAATGGCAACTGTAAAGGAGCCGGCACTGATCCCTGTGGGACACCTAAATGTGAGCATTTGTTTTCATCATTATACGCAGTTGGCGGGAAGTAAGAGATGAGTGTTATCGTTACAGGAACTCAAACCTCTGCCTTAGCTTCTCTTCAGTGTGAGAATAGCTGCATATTGTACAGTTCTGCTTGTGATGCTGCTAGTGATCACTACTCCCTGTCAAAGAGACCTTGTACCTCCCTATCCTCTTGATGTATGGAACGTGAAGGAAGATTTATGCAGTGTGCAGCTAAGCACCACCTGGCAGGAAATACTGAGAAAGAAAATGTCAGTGGTACTGTGTAAGATCAGCAATCCTGCATGGTGTAAGTGATAGTTGCATTGATAGTCGACTCAAAGACATTTAATGAGAACGGTAAAGGAGCCTGCACTGATCCCTGTGGGACACCTGATTGTGACCTTTTGTTTTGATCATTATAAACAGTTAGAGTGATGTGAGGGACGAGTGTCATCATTAAAGGGGCTCATACCAATGCCTTGACCCTCACATTTAGTTTTTCGTCAGTGTGAGTACATATGTACCGACAAGTGACGCCGCTAGAGATCGCTACTTTCCGCCAATGAGACCTTGTACCTCCCCAGTCCCTTGACGTACGGAAGATTTATGCGGTGTGCAGCTCAGCATCACCCGGCAGGAAATACGCAGAAGCGAAGTGTCAGCGGTATTGTGTAAGAACAGCATTCCAGTGCTGCGGTCTCGGTTACGGAAGCGCGACAGCGAGAGCGTATTCCATTAGCGAGTCGACGCTGTCCTTAGGGTGTCGATAGCAGCTTTACGGGCGGAGCAGAGAATCCACCTCGTCACGCTTGTTACCGCGCGACCGACCTTCCGAAGGATGGAGTGGCTTCTGGTAATTAGTTTCCGGAAGAGTTAGTCCCTTACTAGCCACGGGCGCGCTGTGTTGATTTAGAAGGCAGCGCGACGCCCGTAAAAACAGGTGTCGCGCATGCAAATGGCAGATTAGCCCGCTAGGGATCATTTACTGCCAGGAGCGGAGGCAAATAAGATTCGGAAGACTGCGTCTTAAGTGTCACAATTTAGAACACTTGTTAGTGAGTATGGGCTTTCCTTCAGCCGTTTATCTTCCGTCAGCGAAGGTTGGTCTGCCGTGGCTTAGTTTAGTATCCAATTGATGTCGAGGTCTCTCTCTGTGTCGGAATTTTTTTTTTCTGTCAACTCGGAGGTCGTTATGGACAGAAGCTGAAATCCCTGCTCGTAACTTTAAAACTATACGAAGCGCTACGTCATTAAAATTGAAGTATATTTCTCCTAGGCTACATTTATCGACATATTTACTGAACTAATTTTAGGAAATTGTAACATATACGTCTTAGGAAACGGAAAGACCAATAGTTTATACAGAATATCAGGACAGAGAATTTTTTTCCGTGGCAGTAATACATAGCTGATTTTTACATAATATCTCGGTTTCATTTACTACATTTTCTTTCTTTTTCGGGTCCTTAAGATTCTGTGATTTGTAGGTAAAGTGTTGTTTCTATTGCATTGTTGATACTACATAATTCATCACGGTAGATACTGTAGAGTACATCTTTTGTATGTCTATAACACTAGGACTAGAAAATAGATTCTAAAATGATTATGAACAACTGTAAAAAAAGAAAATAATAGATTGTAATTAATAAGTGAAAAAGATTAAGACATCACAAACTAAATGAAGTTGCTGAGAGGTACAACTTCGGTGGCAAACTAACTAAAGGAGGCTGATATAGAGATGATTTAAAATGCAGGTAGGTAACACAAAGAAAATCATTTCTGATAGGAAAGGAATGTTACTTTCGAATATGAATTTAAAAGTTAGGAATTCTTTTTTGAATTTATTTATGTCAAATATAGTTTTCTATGAAGTAAAGATCTGCAGTTGTAGAAAAGGTAATGAGAAAATATTTAATTAACGGATAAGGAAATTTGTGAAACAACTAGTTCAGGCAACAAAGATGGGATCGGTTCATAGGACACACTCTGAGACGTACAGGAATCAACGACTGAATTTTCGAGGAAGAACAACGGGAAAAATTGTAGAAGGAGCTGAATACAGTGTGCAGGTTCAAATGGATGTACGTTACAGTTGCTATGCAGTGACGAAGAGGTTGGCGCTGGTGAGCGTGCACAAAGTAGTCCTTCACCTGAAGACAACATCAACACCAACAACAACAAAGGGTGCAGGTTGTATTCATGTAGATGGTGAACTAACCAAGTCGCACAAATAATCGTTGATTGTCCCTAATTTCTAATGATTGTGTCAGTTTCAAATACAACGACTATTTTGATTGATGCCTACAGTTGTTATTGAAATAAAGTATTAATCTTCTTGTGTGTATTTACTTCCGAGTTTATGAACAGGTGCTCAGGTTTTAGAATAAACATGATTAGCAATATATTAGAAGTAAAATTCAGCATGGGAAACTACTCGTTTCTCATGTTTTGATATGTGATATTTTAAAATGTGGGTTATTTAGCAGATAGTATTGAAGTCCTTTTAAGGTAGACTTAAAATTATTTATTGCATGGACAACAAAGAATAACTTTCGGTGGCCTTTATTGTTAATCATACCTCAGTATCATAGTAGAATTAACGCCTCACGTTATAGTTTTATTTTCTGATAAAGAGACCCATAGTGAGGTCAAATCTAGATCGAGTACAATTATATGAAGCAATTTGTGGATGGGCATTTTCATACGTAGTAAATTAGTTGATACAGTTGCTGCTTCAGACAAGCAATGTTCAAAATCATAAGACCAGAAAGATTTAAAAAAAAAAAAAAAAAAAAAAAAAAGTTTAGGCTCGAGTATTTTGCCGAGGCACGAGCAAACCAGTATTGGTACTGTGGAACAGCGATAGAAAGGAGTTGTTATAAAGTGTAGTTATAATGAAAACCTTGGGTGCTTATGACGCTGCCAATAAAGTATATTGTTATTTAATCTGGAGTAAATTCACTTAGAACATGTAACAATTTCTTACATTTTTTGTTTTTGCTGTGCATGTTTAACTATCTGAAAACCCAGCGCTGCCGGGTATTTATGTCTATTCCGGCCTTGAGTTGGTACTTCTCCTATCCCTTCTCTCTGTTCATCTCCTCTTTTCTAAAACATGTTACATTTATGTGAGCATACTGAGCCAAAAATGTAGTTCATTTCAAAGATAAATGCTGGCAGTTCCTTCAACCAATCAGAATGGTGTTGTTATCAAGCATTGAGATCGTTCGGCGCGAATCAGCTGGAAATTAACTTCTAATGTTTACAAATAATTCGTGTATCTATGAATCATTTAAGAAAGAAATAATCGTTGCAAAATGGTTGTGAGTTGAAAACGCCACAAATCATTCCAGTTCGTGAAAC
Organism: Locusta migratoria; assembly: GCA_026315105.1. Classification (NCBI taxonomy): domain Eukaryota; kingdom Metazoa; phylum Arthropoda; class Insecta; order Orthoptera; family Acrididae; genus Locusta; species Locusta migratoria. The sequence goes on from CM048745.1 coordinate 109,774,196, forward strand.
GTGTAACTTTTCGTGTTGGCTCCTTTTATCTCTAAAATCCTACGTTTCTCCAGGATAATGTTAATGTTTTTTGTTTGTTTACTTATGTTATACAGAATAATTTATTAATCCCCCGAAAATGAATGGTTAGTCTTGAGTAGCATCATTGCCATCATGAAGACATTTGCGGAATTTGTACACAGATTTCGCATGAACCTACAGCGAAATTCTCCCTGTAGTTTCGTTTTCAACAGCTCAGTGGTTATGACGTCTTATATGCTGATCAATGTGTCGTTCAGTGATATAATATTGTAGCTCCTTTCAGTGGTATATTTGGATATTGTTTGCGGAGTGTGCTGCGAACAGAGTACTAAAGACAACAAAATGTCAAAAATAATGCAGTAACCATTTACGGATGTAAAGTTTGTGACATATTATCTCCTGAATTATGTGTCCTACAAAAACATTATTTACCAAGTTCGTAGAGTGGAATATTACGAAACTTCATGCGAAATGTGTTGTAAATGGAGTTGGTAGTAAAGACATAGTAAATTATAACCTCGTGCTTATTAGGGGGAATTTTCATACATTTCATTGTCTTTTGTGTCATAGCACCTGAAATATATGTCGGTATACGATATTATTTCGAAGGTACATCCAGTGGTATAAATGTAATATGTCTGCAAAATACGTCGCGAATGGAGTTAGTAGAAAAGAAGAAATAGACCAAATCTTCATGCATGATGAGCTGGTTTTTCATGAGTCTAATTGTTTATGACTCCATATCTCATGAACTGTGTGTCATACTATGATAAAATTTCGAACGTACCTTCACCGGTATGTGTGTAAACTGTCTGTAACATTTCTTCCGAATACAGTTAATAGTGTACGAGTAATAAATTGTAAAGTCATGCCAAATGCCGTAATTTTACTGCATGAACGCCGAAATAGTAGTAACGGACAAACAATTTTCCTTTCATCGTTTCGCTGGGGTTGTGAGCGAAAAAAAGTTTTCCAAAGGTTTGAAATTGTGTTTAAAGTTTGTTGCAAGCCGCTAAGTGCTCTCTTTCCCAAATAATCGACCGATGAAGTCACACTATCAAGTGTCGCAAGACGAGGAAGTTTTCATCGTTTATGACATCACATATCCTGAACCATCGGCCCTATGACAAAAACCTTTTTTTTAGCCGACGTCTTCTACCTATAAACTACATTCCTGCCAAATTTCAGCTTCATTGATAAAGAAATTTTCGAGATTTCGTGTTTAGTCAGTGAGTGAGTAAATGAGTATCCTTTCGCTATTATATAGATAGAGATATTGTCTTTTATTCGACATTAAAATCGAAATTACTTGCATTTATCAAACAAATAAATAAATTCATATTTATAAAATACTGTATGTAAAGAATTGACATCAATATGTACGTTCTGTTTAGCGTTTCAGGATAACAGGTCTAAATTTATGACACTTAATCAATTGTAATTGAATCGACAATGGTAACAGAAACGCTGCTTGCTTTTTCTATTCCGAGAAATATAGCAAACAATGGCTGTTGATCAGGCGGACAACTTGTGGAAATAACCTTCTTACAAGGCGTATCCAGGAAGTAAGTTTCCCCCTCCCCTCTTTTTTTTCTTTTGTAACAAAGACAACAAAACTACATGAAAAATTCAACTGGAAACACGTACAGCAATATTTCATTTATTTTTCTAGATAGTCAGGTAATAAAATGAAACACGGAAGGGAAGGGATGGTGAAGCAAAACGGCCGTGCCCTTTAAGAGAAACAATCCCAGCATTTGCGTAATGTGATTTATAGTTTGCACATCTTCGGGGCGCGATTTCCTTTGATAGAGAAATGATGCCTAAAATAGCTTTGTTGCATTTTTTTTTTTTTTTTTTGTTATTGCACTACTAGTTTCAGCAGTCTAGCTGCCATCTTCAGATGCCTCTACACCTATTCAATGCAGAATGTAACTACTGTATACAAAATTTCACAAAATGTGTTATTTGTTTATAATAAATAAATACCATTTACATAAATTAACTATAAAATTGTGGTTGCTTATGGTGAGTGCTTGTTTCATCTTACAATTTAAATAAATATTACTGATATGTGGAGCACTCGACACAGTAGCGATGTTTATTTAAAATGTAAAATAAACAAGCAATTTTTAAAGACAGGAATCACGATAAGCGACTACCAGCTTATAGTTATTGATCATATTAATATCGATCAAACAACCATAAACCAACTCAGAACTTTTAAATATCTTGTGAGTATGATCACTGGAGTTCTGAAATGCCATCAGGAAGTCAAAACCCGTATTGCTGCAGTGAAGGACAAATTCAAGAAAAACCTAGATTATTATATTCCAGACTGGATAAAGATCTGTGGAATAGGCTAGGCAAGTATTTTGTTTGCAGTGTGGAACTCTATGGGGCAGAAACATGGCCATTGAGATGAGAAGATAAATAATGGCTACAAGCATTTTAGATATGAATGTGGAGGAGAATTGAGAGGATAAGGCGCATGGAAAGAGTGAGAAACGAAAGAGTGTTGTAGAGGGTTGGTATTAGGGCAAGACTTTTGCAGGTTATAGAAGGAAGAAGAACTGGATGGGACATCTGTTGAGACGAGATTGTTTAAGAAAAGATGCTTTGGAAGGAATAATTCATGTGAAAAGATTGGGAGGGAGGGCGAGATAAAAGTTAATAGACGACATAAAGGGAAGGAGAAAATACACAGACCTGAAGAAGATGGTTGAAGACAGGACAGCATGGAGAGTTACCATGTGAAAATCTGTCTCTGGGCAGAACACAAATGATGACACTAGTGATAACACAAAGACCCATGCTGGAAGGAGGACTCGAACATCCGGCGGGAACTGCCGCCCAGTCCGTAGCATGACTCGTGGCAGTTATTTTCCCTCGCTCTGTCGGCGAGTGGGACAGGAAAGGAAATGACTGGTAGTTGAAAGAGTTTCCCCATGCAGGGCTTCTGGAGTATGCATGTAGAATTACACGAATGACTGGTCTTAGTTTCGCAGATAAAGGGCTGTAATGTTAAAAAGAGAATGACTGATTTAAATAAATGCGAATGTTTGTCATACCTGTTGATTGTCTGGCGCAGACGCAGAGGCCGGGGTCGACTGGGTGGTGTGCGACACGTCCTGCGACTGGATGCCGTGCGCGCGACCGTTGGTGACCACGCTCACTTGCTCGTCCACCTCATAGTTTTGCTCAGGCTGCTCATAGTTGTGCTCTGCAGGTTCCGAATGGCTCTGTTGGTGCCGAGCCGGCTGCTGCTGATCTGTCTGCTGCTGCTGTTGCTGCTGCTGCGGTTGCTGCGACTGCTGGACCTGATGTTGGTGCTGTTGGTCTTGCTGTTGGTGCTGCTGCTGCTGTATGCCTTGGTGCCCAAAGCTTTTGCGACCGCGTTGAGGTGTCCAACCGTGGCGTCTGACGGGCTCGGGTTGGCTCGGCGGTGGTCCGCTGTAGAACTGGATACGACTGTTGGACGTTGGCGACGAGACGCGAGACTCGTACTTGACGACAGACGGCGCTGGCACCTCCACCACTGTGGCGATCGTCTGGTCGCTGCCATCGTCACGGTAGCTCTGCTGACTCTGGTGGTGGTCTCGATGAGTGTGCAGGGCCGAGATGTCTGACGGGGAAGACTCCTCGACGCTGAACTGGCTGCGCTGCACCGCCGTCGCTGCCGGCTGATCCTCCGTCACGAGCGACGTGGGAACCACTTGCTGCTGCTCCTCCACCGCTCGTTCTTGCGTCGCTTGCGCGGTATCTGGTAACGAGTAATGTCTCGCTCTGTCACCTTCCGTTTGGCCAGAAAGAACGCTGTTGTGACGGGACGATTCGCTATTGTGATGAAATGGAGGCTCACTCGGTCGAGTTATTGTGAACGTTTTACTTCGCGCAGTGTTGGGCGGCGACGAGGGACCCTGCACTACCGACGAAGAGACCCTCACGGAGATTACTTGTTGTACAGTCGACGTTTCGGGCCGAGGAGTCGGCTGTCCAGGGTGGTTAACAACTATTTGTGTAGCTTGAGTTGGGTGGGACGAGAACCACGAATTGGAGGATGACTGAGGAAAGGCAGTACTGTGCCCCTGGTAACTGTGATCTGGGCGCTGGTCGTGGAGTGTCACCGTGTGGTAGCTGGGGCTCGGACTCACACTGCTGTGGAACAGACTTCCTGTCTCAGCACTGTGACCTGTGGACGCTTGATAGTGAACAGTATGTTCTGGCACAGGACTGTGGGGACTACTGCTCTGATAGCCACCATTCGTCGAGGTTTGGTGAGGATTGTGGTAATCGGTATTGTGGTGTTGAGCGTTACGTGCGCTATCGTCCTGATGTTGCACATAGAAGCTGGTGATCCTCGAAGCAGACAGTACACCGTCACTAGCGCGTTGGTCACCGTCCGTCGGGTCACCAGCAGTGAGTGATATCAGTTCCTGTTTCGAAGTGACGATGTCTGTGACCACGGATATACTGCTGTCGGGAGGAAGTGTGACATCGGAGGGGGTGTTGGTGTTCTCTGCTGGGTAAGTCCTGTAGTGCAGTTCGGATGCGGAGTCCTCGATCCGCTGGGTGGGTTCCGTGGAGGGCCGGAACGTCTCGCTGTCTGACAAAGATTTACTGTACGTACTGCCGTAGTGGGTGGACTGACCGGGTAGTGGGGTTTCGGTGGTGGCACTGAAGGGCGTAGGAGTGGCTCCGGTGGCGGTCACGGTGGTGGTGGTGGTGGTGGTGGAGCTCTTGGGCGCCAGGCGGGCACCGAAGCCGATGTCCTCCGGCGCCGTGGTGGACACCTTCTCCCGCGCCCTGCTGGTCTTGGCCACCTGCGGGGGCGTCCGCGGCAGCGCCGACCCGATGAAGACGGACAGGAAGTCGGTGCCCGCGATCAGGTCGTCTGCCCGGGGGCGGGGCCGCCCCGAGGAAGCGCGGGCGGGAAGCCCTGCGCTCGGCCCCACTAGTGCCACGCTCGCGATCTGCAACACACCACCGCGCCGCGGCCGTCAGCGTCGGACACACCAGCAACGTACAGTAGTACTCGGACACTGTATCGTGGCAGTCAGCCGCGACCGTAAACAAATGACGAAAACCAACTAATGAAAGGAGAAGAAGACCAATAATTTCAAAGACATTCTTCCCCAAAGCAAACGACTCTACATACATGTGGCGTCTGTTCCGAAAGAACATACGTCACTTCTGATCCTGCAGTTGTAATTATTTAATATTCACAGAATATATGACATCAAATGCGATTGGGCAAAGCTGAAAATGTGTACCCAGCCGGGATTCGAACCCGGGTCTCCTGCTTTCTAGGGAGTTGCGCTGACCTCTACACCACTGGGGACACAGTGCTCACCGCACCTGCAAGGACTACCTAAGCACGGCTCCCATCGGATACAAATTCCCAGCTTCGCCCTGCGCACAGTACTCAAACTTGTAGTTATGAAACTAATTCCCGTAAGAGTTAGTGGGGAGGTGTGGGCAAGTTTGACGCCCTTACTCTTACAGGAATTAGTTTCATAACTACGAGTTTGAGTACTGTGGGCACGGCGAAGCTGGGAATTTTGTATCTGACGGGAGACGTGCTTAGGTAGTCCTTGCAGGTGCGGTGATCAATGTGTTCCCAGTGGTGTAGGGGTCAGCGCAACTGCCCAGAAAGCAGGAGACCCGGGTTCGAATCCCGGCTGGGTACACATTTTCAGCTTTGCCCAATCACAGTTGATGACATATATTCTGTGAATATGCAAACGACTCTGTCGGAGGTGGTATTACCTCAGTACATATTCCTTATTTGTTTACGCTCGCGGCTGGCTGCCAAGGTATAGTGTCTGAGTAACAGTACTTATCCAGAGCTTTTATTTATTTACTTATGCATATAGGTAAACCAGTCATCAATGCAAAGATTGGTTTGAACCCCACAGTGCTTTACTAGCCATGGTCCTGTGTGGAGGTGGTATGCCGTTGCCTTCCTCCGACCTTCGAACTGACTTACCCAGCCAGTTATAGGGGGACCTACAGTTTAACGTGGTTCTGAACCAGGGTGTGACTCGGTATTTTTCACAAGAGCAATACTGCCAGGAGAGAAAAAAGTGGAAAGTGACGGATAAAAATCCCAGGACCTGTCGGGGATCGAACCCGCGATCTTTGGATTTGTTGTTTGACACTCTATACTTTCGCAGAGTTATTTTTCAAAATAGATGTTATTTTCTGCTAAAACAGACTTTATTTTTTGTTGAAAGAGATGTTTTTTCCTCCAGAAGACGATTGATTTTTTTTTCTTCCCAAAAGATGTGTTATTTCTTGCCAAAGACAATATTATTTGTTTGCCACTTTCATTGTCATTTTTGCCAAATTAACTGTACTTTCCCGATATTTAATGCTTATCGGCCACATTCGAAGATACGTTTTTGTCAAAGACAATTACCAAAACTGGTCTTCAATTTTTTTTTTTTCAAAATGTTCTTTTTCTCATTATATTCGGTGTTTGTTTGTTTTAAGGTTTTAAGTTGGATGTTCAGTTTTTTGCAGATGTGATGTTTGTTTTCGAAATTTTTTTTTCTAACTTGAGGTTGCTTAAGAATAATTGCTTTCTTGCCGAATTCTGTGTTATTCTTAACAAATTTGGTGTTATTCTTGCGAAATTCGAAGTCTTTCTTTTTTAATTTTAAGGAGCTTTCGCCAAATACCGTTATATTGTGCGTTTCATTATTTAATACAGAATTCATTTTTTTTACTAAATATGGTGTTTTTGCCAGTTGTGGTTATTCATTCTTATTAAAATTTGTGTTTCTTTTTATTCGGTGTTCGGCTTTTTATCAGATTTAGTGTTTGTTTTCGTCAAATTTATTCTTTCCAAACTCTGAGGCTGCTTGAAAATCAATGTATTTTTGCCAAGTTCAGTGTTATTCTTGCAAATTTTGGTGTTACGTTTTAACGAGTTCCGTGTTTTATTAATTGGGTGCACTCTCAATATTCGGTATTTCTTATTTACTAATTCGTTTCGTCCATTGTTTCCAATTTTCGTCGATGCTTTCAATTTAGGCTCTGTTTATGCCAAATTCGGTGTTGCTTTTTGCACAGTTCGCTTTCATTTTTTGCAAATTTTTGCTAGTTTTGTTGATAGATCACCTCTCTTTAGACATGAAATGGACTATCATTTCAGAATTGTACCCGATACTAAGTCCCGGAATATGGAGGTTGAGATGCATTTTCATCATTGGATATCAATCAGTTATCAATATTAAAAAATCTTTAGATTTAAAACGTTTTTGAACGAAAAAATATCGAATACCGCTATATATCGTAAGAATTACAAATTTTGCATTTTTTGATTAAAAATCACTATTTCCACATTTCCTCCTATTTATTTCATAAAATTTTCCTGTCTCTACATAAGCAATTTTAGTGACTTCTCTTACGAGACTTCATCATCAAGAGAACTTCACTTTTTATACAGCATATATGAAATACAATGCAATCTCTAAACGATAACCCTTTCAGGCCTACCACAGTGTTATAGCGGCAATAAAAACAAATTTTTAAGACAATAGTGGACCAGGAAACAGAGTACTTTTATGTGGTTGAGATTGTCATTAAATAACTTTGTCTGTCGACATAAAGAGTGAGTGCAATATGATAAGAGAAAAAAAAATAAACAAAACCTTGAAAATACCTCTTGATGTACATCAGATGATAATAGAATGTCAAATGTGGATAATAATGAGAGTAATAATAATAATATTTTTATTATTAATATTATTGTTATTATTATGTTAGTTGCATCTAAATCAGTGAGACTTGAAGGTATCAACTTAATACTACACTGACAAGTCACTGACTTGTAATGGCATCATTTTTTGCACCAAGAATTTGCTTTAGACTGTAAACAGACAACCAAGGAATAATATTATACGAGAACTATATATAAAATCAAAATTAAGAAATAAAATTCATGAAACTCTAACGAATACGATGTCTGAAGTGAAATTAATGGGATAAATGCATCAACCATCAGAAATAAAACTTGGCATAATGCAAGGGTACTGTTTATCACTTTCAGTGTTTAAATATGTTATCAAAACAAGCTGTAAAGCTCTGCAACTTGAAGTTAACAAAATATAAAACAGACCTAGTCAAGTACCTTCTCCTGCGTTTCAAAGGTACGGTTTATCTTTTCTAGAATCATAGGGAACAGAAACCGACAATAATTTCGATGTGGGAAACGAGGAGTTAAGAACACTGTATTTCATGTCTCCTTGAAAATACGAATCAAATCAATCATCTTGTTACAACTTTCACCCGAGACAGTACAACACTTGTGTTACATGAGGATTTGGTGTTTATTGCAGCCACGTAAGCTAGGTAAGTATCCAGTTGTTCGTTAGACTCGTTGTGAAGTAGCAGTGAACTCGTTAGCATCTGGAATGCGGTTGAATTGTAAACAAGATGCGTCTCGGGCAACGAACAGGTGGAGGCCTGTTTGCAACAGAGGAGTGCCGGTCGGTTTACCGCGCCGGGATGTACAATGAAGCACGTGGCACGAAGGCCAGAGCCACTCACTGGCGAGGCGTCGGGTGTGACACGTGGCTGAGTCAGCTCCCATCTGCGGAGAAGTCCTGCCGACAGCCATACTCCAACTCGCGATGTAAATACTTATTGCTAAACACTAATGACCCAATTACGGTCTCCGCAAAAGGTAACATTCCCAGCCCATTCTGCTTCCAGTCAATCAGTTCCTGGAGCCATTAGTTTAAAGACCTTCTAGTTGCTCTGAAGAATCGATATTGACATTTTCACTCCCATCATAAAAAAAAAAAGAAAAAGATAAAACCAAGTGGGGACGAGGAGCGACTATGGTCTTTCCAGTGCAGTATGGAACCGAATTTTATAAAGAGGGTACACTTCCTCAAAAATGATTTTAAATTAGTTTCCGGTTGTAAGATACCTGTTAGTATTATGTGTCTCATATTTGTTAACGATGTAATTGTCGATAAAAGATTTTGTTATGTTATAAATTAATTTCAATACTAAATAGAATGTTTGCTGTACTTCATATATATCAAAATGTACCGTAAAGTATTTTTCAGAACATATAGAATCTCCATGTAATTGATAGGAAGAGAAAAAGTGGTTGTTCTTTGCTGATAGAGTTTACAGTATTCTGTAGGAGTATGTTATTATTATTATTATTATTGGGATGTTATGGAAAGTGCATCGATGTATTCCGAACGCTCAATATATATAAATATTTCAACTTAAAGTAAGTTCTGCTCTACAATTATTTCATCTCTGCAACATGTAATTTTGGTGTTGTAGAAAGAGTCTACGGGAGCTACGTCACCTGGAATTACGAACCTGCAGACTTTACACACGATACTTTATTTGAAGCTAATTATAAAGCTGACTGTTATATTAAACTCCTGGCAATTCCAGATTGGGTAGTGAATTCTCCATTCGGTACATAGAGACCTTCTGTTATCCAAGAAATTAAATTAAAAAGTTTACAGGTTCACACATCATTGCAGACCACGAAGCAAGAAACTACGAGCTGCATCGACACCACAAAGTCTAGCCTGTGTTGGTAAGAAATAAATAAAATTGTTCCTTTTCAGGAATTTCGCAGCATCTTATCAGAAACTGACCAGAGACTTTTAAAGAGACATTTAAATCAAAATAATTGATTATGTCCGAGGTAATGAATATCAATATTTAATATATAATTATTTTACACGGTCTAGGCTGGTCAAAACAATTAGGGGATCAATTGAAATATCTAGTTTCTGAATTACTGACATCGACAGAATGAAGTAAAATGGTTCGGTGTCTTTCTGTAAATCCTACGGAGTGGAGACAACAACATTACGGCAACCGAGACAGTGGTAATAACAGAAATTACTGCAGATGGGAGTGGTGTTGACTTCTATTTCCTCTACCAAATTCTTCGTAACTTCATCTCAACTAATCGCAATACATTAGCAGGATTGATTAGCATCGCCGCCCCATCTGACGCTTCACCGCACAAATAACATCACAAAACGCAACTTCGGAGGCATACTGCACCGTCCCTACTGGCGAACCGACAGGTCAATGTGACAAGGCATACACAGAGGCCTCTAGCGGACGACTGCAGAGTTTTGCAGATGCGCGAGTATCACTAGTGCAATAAGGGATCTTTGCATTATCTCTCATACGATTTTGGTGTATATGTCTTTGTTCGAGCCCAAGTACTTTCCTTTTGAGTTCAAAACCTTCACTAGTTAAAAGCAGTTATCAATGTAGATTATAGGCTCTAGATAATACTTTACAGAGTTGCAAAGGTTACATTGGTTTTTCTAAAGGTACAGCTCATGAAAGGTACGTGGAACGTGGTATCCACACTTGAGTTTCGCAGCACAATAAATGAGACGTAGTCGAGCACTGTATTTTCGTAGGGCACTCTCCGACATTCCACCTTCAGATCTTAAGCACTATCGGAGATTCAGTTTGGTGGAAGATCTTTATCAATATACTCGGTGACATGCACCAGCAGTCTTTGGAGACGGTTTAATGATTAAAAGTCAAGATATCGTGGCAAGATGTCAAGTCTACAGGATGCAGAATCTATCTCATGGACTACTCATTACGCCGGGAGAAATGCAACAATCACGTTTTATCTCCACAAAGCTTAGAGTGTAAAAACATTGCAAGTCGCATAAATATAGATAGCGTCGTAATACTGGCCAACATCTTGCTTTTTGCGGTAATGAAATAATAATAAAAAAATCGCCTGAACTAGTTATGTGGCTTCTCTGAAGTGAAATCGCTTGACGACGTCGTTCATCTGTACACAATCGATAAAAATATTCATTTTTAAATATGTACTGAAAGCCGTCTGAAGATTAATTGAAAGAGTTACAAACCAGTAATGGTTACTACAAAAGTTAGTTCAGTTTTTTACAAATAAAAAATTACGTGCGATGTGACACAGATCATATTTTATACACGGAAAAGCGAAACAGGTCATTATGCCACTATAGTTGTTTATATGATGCGCTCGAAAGACGAGATATTCTTAACCATACATCACTATATCAGTATTTACATTTCACAGAAACAATGTGCTTCAAATGTATCACTACTCTACGTAATGACAGAAATAAACAGTTCAGCGTACAGGCACTGAAAGGTGATCTTGTCTGTATATAAGAGATTTTGGACTCAATCAGTGCGATTTATTCTTTATTATTATCACCAATGAAACGTTGATAGTAATGAAAGGTTGCAGCTCCAGCCTCTATTACGATTCAAAATTGGCGGAACAGTTCAACTTTTCGAACGATTTTTATCATGACTAGAGATATCTCCGTGCCTCGCAACGGACGTTGAAGAAGGGCCTCTGCATATCATCGCTTTTCAGTACTTCACTGTTCAATGTTAGTTTGTATTTGTACAAATAAAATTGCGGTGCTTAATTATGTCACTGGCGTACGCATACCAGATTATTTCTGTTACCGAGGCAATACACGGAACAGGACCACATATTGTTCCTTTGATGCACAACGAAACCAACAGCGACTTTATTGGTTCGTTGCAGTAGTACGCCGTACTTAGCGGCATGACTTAGCATCCACTTAATATTTCTGATTACGCTATATCTTCTTCTCCTGATCTGATTGTACTGAAATGAAGCTTTTGTCCAACCGCACAATACGCCCAAGCTACCTGTGAAAATCCCATGAATTTTGGAGTTTAACGTGTTAACACAGGCAGACAGACATGACTGTCGTAGACAAAAAAAAAAAGAAAAAAGAAACACTAAATCACAATACCTTTTAACCCTGCTCTGATTTTTATGAAACGAAACCTTAAGACTCCTGTGAAAACCGCATGAAAATTCGTCAGTATTTTTTAAGATTGAAGTTTACAACAACAGATTACACTTACAATTTTATTATTGTTGTTGTTGTGGTCTTCATTCCGCAGACTGTGCCTCTTCATCTGAGAATACGTTCGGCAACCTACATCCTTTTGAATCTACTTACTGTATTCATCCCTCGGGTACCCCACACACTTCCTTTTAATGCTAAGTTGACAATTCCTTGATGTCTCAGACTGTGTCCTACCAATCTATCCCTTCTCTTAGTCAGTATATGCCAGAAACTCCTTTTCTCCCCGATTTGGTTAAGCTCCTCCTCATTAGTCACGTGATCTACGCATCTAATCTTCATCATTCGTCTGTAGCACCACATTTCAAAAGCTTCCGTAGTCTTTTTGTCTAAACTCCTTATCGTCCACGTTTCACTGCTATACAATGCTACATTCCAGACAAATGCTTTCCGAAAGGACTTCCTAACATTTAAATTAATATTGGATATTAACAGGTTTCGCTTCTTTAGAAACACTTTTCTCCCCATAGCCATTCTGCATTTTATACCTTATTTACTTTGGCCATCAGAAGTTATTTTGCTACCCAAATAACAAAATACATCTACTATTTTTATTGTCTTATTCCCTAATCTAATCCATTCAGCATCGCCTGATTTTCTCCACTCCAGGGTCTACTTACATCTTCATGAGGACTTTTCAGTTCGCCAATAAGTGCCTGCAAGAGAATCAGTAACAGTCAACAGTGACTGTAAAGCTTAACTTGTCTAAAATTTTATATCATGATTGAAAAATGCATCATATCTGTCTGCGTATTTCTATAAAAACGCATCGACAAGAAGGAAAGGAAAACAACACAATCAACTCAAACAAGGACTGTAAACTACAATATCACTCTGCGGATTTTTCCTTTTGTAGAAATCCAGATTAACGAGGCAACAACTGCTAAGGTTACGCGGAAGAAGAGAGGGGACGAACGTTTTGAAATGAGTTCGTACGTAGGAGTCTGGCCCGCGACGCCATCCAAGTGGAGCTATTCGATTGCTGATGCAACAGACTCGCTACTGTAAACCTTGTCCTCATGCACGCGTGTAAACAACTGTGATCCTTTCTTAACAGGTCTCTGGAGATAGCGAACAGCGCGTAATGGCGTTCCAATCCTTAAACAGTAGTGTCGTCACCGTTAAACGCCGGTTACGGTATCTCAATTGCCTCGATAAATTTTTTTTCACGGCCTCCGTGGCAACAAAAACGTCTGAGCAGGTCTCGAGAGACAGCAAATTAAATTTCTGAGAAAAACTACAGAATGGAAGCCTCCAAATCCAGTTCATAAAGTGGGCACCGGAACATTTTGCCTCTTCCACGTGTAAACACGTGAAACAAGGACACCACAAAATCGGTAGCACCATGAAGGTCATAAAGATAATCGCAAACTGAAGGAAACTGCCAGTAGGCAATTTTAAACATTGATTTTGCTTCAAAATCTGAATTTTTATTGACGTCCATTTGTTTCACTTCGCTATATTTTGCAATAAAAATAAAAGTTTGATCTCCATTCAGTAAACACAGTTTCAGGATTGATAGAAGCAAGTATTTCAACGGTGACTGTTTCATTTTAAGAGCATTCCAGATTTCTCCTTTAATGATTAGGATGCAGTCACTGCTCCCTATTTGCATTACATCTTTTTCTGTTGCCATTACCTCACTACAGGTATTTCTACAGTATTTCACAAGACAAGTTGTGATGTGGCACGAAGGGAATATGATTTAGACTATAACTTTCTTCTTTTTCTGTTCCAGTCGTGAGAAAGAAGTCACTGGCGAGTCTCAATGCGAGCTTGACTGCAATGTTTTCTTAATCATACTTTCGCGAGAAATAAGTTGAGTTGAACATTATAATGCTTGCCTGTTTAGGTCATGTACGCTATACGCTGTCGTGGTACGAAACTTCTCCTTTGCACTGTCTTGGTCCATTCTACTTCAGTCAAAAATATAGAAAATAAAGAGATATTAAAAAGAGATATTAATCCTAATTTTTAACGTATAGAAATACGCACAGCGCCAGAAAATGGCCATTTCCGTCATTGGTCATTTATCAAGATATTATTTACGCACTTGCCTCTACAAGTACTCGAAGTTTGTAACTGTAATTTCCGAAAACCCATATAGGCAGTAATATGGAACCATGAACAAAGAGAAATATCAGTGAAAACCATAAATTTCAAAGAAACTTTTTTAACTAATTTTAAAATGCGAGATTTCACCTTAAATATATACATATAGCTCACGAAATCGTAAAAGGAAATTCATTGCAGCATTCTAAAAACAGCGAAAGTACTAATTGAGTTTTACAATGATTCAAATATTCAAATGTTTGTTAAGCTTATGGGACTTAACTACGGGGTCATCAGTCCCTAAACTTACAAACTTATGAACTACTTACGAACTAGAACGGCACAAATATCCATGCCCGAGGGGGGATTCGAACCCCCGACCGTAGTAGCCGTGCAGACCGTGACTGGAGCGCCTTAGTCCCCTCGGCCACCGCGGCCGGCTGTTACAATGACCCTACAACACTGAGTTGTCAGCCAGAATTTCAATTTTTTAACTTCTTAAATAACTACGTTAATTTCCTTTTAAAAATAGCTGATGTACCGAATTCCGTATGAGATTGCAAATTTTATATTTGTCTTCCTATTAAACATGGTTCCGTTTTCGAAGGGGTTATATGTTTCAATTAGAAATAGACATTTCAGTGTCTTCAAAAGGTTGGGTATTATTGTTAGTCGAACAAGAACAAAGATTACATTTTTATCAGAATAACTTACTTTTACTTTACAATAGGTTCACTACACTGACTGCTAAAGGAGCACAGACAATGGAAAGGAGATTGTACTTTCTGATAGAGGTGCGAACTCAGGACCATTGCCTTACACAAGCAAGTGTATTACTGACTGAGCTTCTCGCGCAAGACTCACGACCAGTCCCCACAGCTTAACTTCCACCAGTAGCTCGTCTCCTACTTTCCAAATGGCAAAGTAGTTCTCTTCCGGAATTGTACGACTAGTATTCCTGGAAAAATGATATTTAGGTGGCATGGCTTCGTCACAGTTTGGGGCAAGTTTCCAGAATGAGTCTTCAGTGTGCAAAGATCCCGAGTTCGAATTCTGCTATCGACACACCCCTTTTAAATCTTTTAAATGTCAGAACAGTGTCGATAGGGACGCTGTAATCAGCATTTTACGACAGTTTAAATTATGATTTTTCGCTGTGAGTAAAGAACGTCATCCAGAATCCCCACTCGATAACACCCTGTCACTTGTCACTTTCCTCACTATGTTCTTCTATAACTGCCTATGATAATACTTTTATTAGATTCTTATACACTGATTTTTGTCTATTCAGATTTACTTTATAACGCCCAAGTTTTGTTACTTTTAAAAGTAACAGTCGTTAATATGGAGACTGGAGCTACATAGTGACATTTCCGCGTATCTCTTCCATACAACCAGTCACTTGCTTTTACAAAGAGATCTTTCGGGGTTGGAAATTGAGTTTGGGCCTACTATTCGCATGTTACTGGTATACACCAAGGGTATTCCCTTGTATAAATTTTTAAGCGTACTCCCTAGAAAATTCCGAGAGAGAGGGCTCTAAAGTTTAATCAGAAATAACTCAGGTAGTCGCGGGCCTGATGACTAGGATTCTAGCCTACCTGTACGAGCCGATTTTCTATTATTTACTATTTTTAAATACAATTAATTGTATAAAATACTATCAATTATATCATAAACAATTTTATTATATTCATGAAACGACGGTTGCACCTGATTAAATTTTAAAAACAACATTTCCTTTTTTTTAAGTCGAATAATTCATAATACATTTTACAGTTAATGTAGGTAGATTAAACCGTTAAATACTATTTTAATATTTCTTTATTCTATTTTCTAAACAAAATTTGCTGGCATTGCATGTTGTGGGTAGATTGTAAATATTCTTTGTAAATTCGGGGAACCGCTTTCTTCATGAAAAAAAACTGAGTTCATCTTTTGCCCTACTGTACGTACAGAAACATGCAGAGAGCCAGGTGGAGTCAAAACCCGCACGTAACTAATCGTTCAGTGAGCCTTATCTACCAAAAGTGTTTTAAAGAAGAAATTTTTGTTGCAGAGAGGTTCCAATTTTGATCGTCCACATGATACGCTAACACTGTATCACCTGAGCTATTCACTACACTGCAGTACATCATCCATTTCCAAGTGTAGCAGTTATACAGGGTCAATCTAAATTCGCGCACTCGGGCTTCGCAGCGCGATTTCTGACATGCTAGCAATAAAAAAAATGTCTCTCGCAAAATTTCGTCCTGCGCATATTTCCGGCAGTAAATGGACGTCGAAGATTGAGATGGGTATGTGTGTCCCATACGTCAGTGTGTTTCAGAATTACACTATCACACCAACAAACTTCTAGGGGATCTGGGAGGTGTCTTGAGGAACAAAGTGAGCATAGAAACCCGTGCCCGGAAACGTCACCCAATGACCCTACAGAGCGTCGAAGTTGCTGGAGGGGATGTCTAGCGACAGGAGCTGGTGCCTGTAACTTGGACTCTCCGTACCGACGTTGAATGGCGTTTCCGGGCATGGGTTTCCTTCCTCAAGACGCCCAATACATCCTTCACAAGTTTGTCGGTGTAATTATGAAACACACTGACGTATGGAACACACAGTCACTTCAGTCTTTGACGTCCATTTACTGGCGGAAATATCCGCAGGATGAAATTTTGTGGGAGACATTTTTCACTGTTGGCAGGTGAGGAATCGCGCTGCGAAGCCTGAGTGCGCGAATTTAGATTCTGCTTAAAACTTTAGTGTCCTGTTTTTATTTTCTGGATAGTGCGCGTCACGATTTAAATGAGTCGGCCACCTTCAGGTATACGTTTGAACATTTGATACGGAGCATTGTCCTATTTTTTTGGTATGTAATTGATACTTGAAGTGCTTCGACTTTGTCGCGTACTCATTCGAAACATCCTGCTACTTGTTTTGTACCAAATCCAAATTCTGATGATGGTATATTCGAAAACTACCAGTAAACAATTTAATCACATAACCACTAGAGGGTCAATCTAAATTCATGTACTCAGGCTTCGCAGCGCGATTCCTCACCTGTCAACAATAAAAAATGTCTCCCTCAAAATTTCATCATGCGTATATTTCCGCCAGTAAACGGACGTCAAAGACTGAAACGACTGTGCGTTTCATGCGTCAGTGTGTTTCATAATTACATCGACAAACTTGTGAAGGATGTATTAGGCATCTTGATGAAGAAAATGAGCATGGAAACCCATGCACGGAAACGCCATTCAATGTCGCTACAGAGAGTCCAAGTTCCAGGCACCAGCTCCTGCCGCTAGACATCCGCTCCAGCAACTTCGACATAGTAATTCTATCAGAGACCGCAAAAGATCTGGAAGAGCAATTGAATGGGATCGACAGTGTCTTGAAAGAAAGATATAAGATTAACATTAACGAGAGTAAAACGAAGGTAATGGAATGCAATGTAAGAAAATCAGGCAATGCTGAAGGAATTAGATTAGGCAATGAGACAATAAATGTAGTAGATGAATTTTGTTATTTGGGTAGCAAGATAACTCCTGTTGGGCGAAGTAAAGAAGATATAAAATGCAGAATGGCTATGAGGAGAAAAGCGTTTCTAAAGAAGTGAACCTTGTTAACATCCAATATTACTTTAAATGATAGGAAGTCCTTTCTGAAAGCATTTGTCTGGAGTGTAGCATGTATGGGAGTGGAACGTGGACGATAAGGAGTTCAGATAAAAAGATCATAGAAGCTTTTGAAATGTGGTGCTACAGACGAAAATTAGATGGGTAGATCACGTTACTAATGAGGAGGTGCTCAACCGAATCGGGGAGAAAAGGAGTTTCTGGCATATCCTGACTAAGAGAAGGGATAGATTAGTTGGACACATTTCGAGACATCCATGGAATTGTCAACTTAGCATTAGAAGGAAGCGTGTGGGGTAAAAATCGTGGAGTGAGACCGACGGACGTATATAGTAAGCAGATTCAAAAGGATGTAGGTTGCCGAACATATTCTCTGATGAAGAGACTTGCATAGGACAGGGCAGCATGGAGAGCTGCATCAAACCAGTCTGCGGACTGAAGAACACCACAACATACACAACAACCACCTGTGGCAGTTACATTCTTATTACAGCGTCGTTATCAGCAGATTCAAAAGGATGTATGTTGCCGAATATATTCTCAGATGAAGAGACATGCAGAGGACAGGGTAGCGTGGAGAGCTGCATAAAACCAGTCTTGAAGACCACCACAACACACACAACAACCACCTGTGGCAGTTACATTCTTATCACAGCGTCGTTTATCAGCACTGTTTCAATATTTAGAAGTTACCTTATTGGACGCATACCTCTTGCGTGACTTAATGACAGGGACTGGTAACCTAGTAGTTTAGTCCACTTGAACTCCCTACATGAACTGCAACGCAATGACTCAGAGGACGTCCTCGGACCATTCTGCCAGTGGTGTTTCCAGGAGCTTGATACGGGAGTGACGGAGCGGAGCAGAGGGCAGCCTAGCCGGCACCGGCACCGGCTGCAGCTGCGCGGCTCGCTTTCGATCCCCCGCGCGGACATTCCTGGCAAATGCCACGGCCGTCTGACGACGATTACTACACGTCTGAAACACCCCAGCTATCCGCGGGCTGGCGGCCGGCGCTCCGTGTGGGAACTGCTGCAGCGGTTCTTCACATCGAACTACACTGCCTTATGCGATTGGATTCGCGATTTCCTCTCAGAAAGACAGGGTACGCTGTAATTGACGGAAACTCATCGAGTAAAACTTCCCCATGGAAGTGTTACAGGAACCCTACTATTGCTTATCTACTTCTGGTTTAAAAGATAGTTTGTTACATCTGTAATAGTGGCCGAGGAGACTGAGGCGCTACAGTCACGGTCTGCACGGCCACTACGGTCGGGGGTTCGAATCCCCCCTCGGGCATAGATATTTGTGCCGTCTTTAGTATAAGGTAGTTCATACGTAGTTTGTAAGTTTAGGGACTGATAACCCCGTAGTTAAGTCCCATAAGTTCTACAAACATTTGAACATTTGAACATTTCATTTGCAATCCCATGAAGGCTTTCACGGCCGGCGTCTTCATTAGAAAACACTTCCGGGCTGAGTTGCCGTGGTCGATCTATAAAACTTCTTCTCCCTGACGTTTCGTTCTCGACTACGGAGAACATCTTCCGAGGTTTAGTCGAAGCCAGTCGTCGACTCAACCTCGGAAGATGTTCTCCGTAGTCGAGAACGAATCGTCAGGGAGAAGAAGTTTTATAGATCGACCACGGCAACTCAGCCCGGAAGTGTTTACTAATGACTTCATTTGCAACATTGATTTTACACGAATTGTATCCTTAGTCTCGGCATAATAGGCCGTCATTCTGGAACAAGGTAAAAATGAAAACACTAATATTACATGTTAGATATGACGTTTTAATTATGAAGCCATCCCTATGTTTCTGAATAATAAAAATTAAATTGTTGGGTAAGTACTTGTACACCAAAAATCATCAGTTAATTGTTCAAATGCCTGTAAATCTATCGGACTAAATTGCGTGGTCATCAGTCCGCAGCTTACAAACCACTTAAACCTAGGTAAACTAACCTACGGACAAGCACACACACCCATGCCCCAGGGAGGACTCCAAACTCCAAGGCGAGCAACCGCGCGCTCCGCAGCGAGATGCTTTAGACCGCTCGGCTACTCCACCACGGCCATCAGTTAATTCACATGTTGCTTCTTAATTCCTATATTCAAAGATGACTAACATAGAATAACGTGCTAAAACAATGATTGTTAGTATTTGCATGTCAATGGTCGATATCCAGATAATAGTCCGATGTTGGAGAACGTGTTTTGTGTCAAAAGAAACCAATTTACTTTAAATTTTTAAACAAACGAAACACTATCCTTCTGGAAGGACGTCAGGATCATCTGGGTTAAACGATTTAGGAGAAATTGTGAGCAACTCCCTCAGACTGTACGTGGATGAGGCTATCATCTATTGGTTAGTAATGTCACAAGAAAATCAAAGATAACTGCCAAATTATCTATTAAAATATATTAATAGAGTAAAAGTTGGCAATTGACTCTAAATAACGATAAGTGTTAAGTCATCCAAATGGGCAAATGGACACTTCATTTACACGATATATCAGTTAAATCTACAAGCCACAAATTCATCTCAATACCTCGGAATTGCAATTATGAACAACTGAAATTGGAAAGAACGGGTAGAAAGTATTGGAGGGAAGGCAAACCAAAGGTCACATTTCTTTGGCAGATACTTTGAAGATGCAACAGTTCTACTAAAGAAACTGCCTACACTACATTTGTGCGTCCTATTTTGGACTATTGCTGCGCATTGTGGGATCCACAGCAGTTGCATCTGACGGAGGACATGTAAAAGGTTCAGAGAAAGCCTGCTCCTTTTTAAGAGATTATCACCGAAATGATGTTCGAGTTCGGATGGAATCCTTCAAAATAAACGCGTTATTCGTCGCTGCGTGATCTATTTGCAAAATTTCTCTCACCAACTTTACTCTAAGAATGCGAACATATTTTTTAGCAACCACCTACATACACACACACAATCATAATAATAAAATAAGAGAAATCAGATCGAAAGCGGAAAGTTTTAGGTCTTCCTTTTTCCTTCACGCTATGAGAGAATGAAACGGTAGAGAAATATCAGAAATGCGGTTCGATAAACACTATTAGAGGCACTTAAATGTCATTTGCAGAGAATATAATAGATGTAGAGTCATCGATCGCCCGACTAATTTGACGAGACCCGCTACGAATTATTCTGTCACGTCAACTTATTGAACTCAGAGGAGCTTCGGGATCCTTGAAACCTTTTAAGACGTATGTCAATCACTGCACTTCCCATACAGCATTGAATCTCCACAGTTCGCTGTAGTTCCATGGAGGCTACCCTCTGATGTCCTATCGACATCTCCCTCTTCTTGTGTCTTTCATACGTATTCCTTTCTTCTCCCATTCTGCATTCAACCACCTCATTCCTTACTTTTTCATACACTTCATTTTCATTATGTGCATTTAAATATCATTTTTTCCATGTGAGTATGAAGGCAACAATGGAATCCGATGGTTGACGAAGATGTTGAACATCGCGTGACACTTGTAGTCACAGTTAAAACTTTTGCAATGTGACCGTCGACAAGCTCCAGAGGTATGGGAGGACAACAACCCTCAAACACTTCAAAGATGTAACACTGCTTCGTTAGTGTAGCGGCAGTGCTCAGTACGAAATCTAATAAAGCCCAAACACTAATACCGGGTTCACGACCAGTGAGGCGATCCATAATGCTACAGTTCAAGAGGTAGGTTTCTTCGACAATCTTGGTGGTGCTGGCATTATCTGGTTCGCAACGACACCGCGTTTTCCGGCGAATGTCGATTCTGTCTGCCCCGCCACAATGGTCGGATTGGAGTCGAGAGACATCGGGTAACAGGCTGTTGCAATGTAACCTCATGCATCGTTCAAGCGAACGGTATATTCACAGACGTTTGACTGAATTCATTTTAGCCCCTGTACGTTCCAAATATTTGACTTGTTATACATAAGATAATTCGTTCAACCAATTTCTATTGTTTCACTTTATTTTCTTCTAACAAATGTTGTAATTTGTATGTTGTGTCACATGTATGATTAAAGTTCAATTATTATTAAATTGGTCTTCTTTGAAACTGATTGTACACATATGTACAACAAATTAAGTTCATTAAACCTTATAATTTCCAATATGCATTCCTATATCTCGGTATTGTTTACCTGATGGCGTAATAGTCGCGTTGGAGTGGCCGAGCGTCCTAAGGCGCCTTGCTGCGCAGCACGCGGTTACTCGCCGTCGGAGGTTGGACTACACACTCGGGCATGGGAGTGTGTGTGCGTGTGTGTGTGTTGTCCATAGCTAAGATTAAAGTTACTTAGTTTGTAAGACCAGGGACTGATATCCGTAGTCCCTTAGATTTGAACATCGTTTTTGGCAACAACAAAAAAAAGGTTCAAATGTTTGTAAATCTATGGGACTTAACTTCCTTGGTTATTAGCCCCTACGTTTACAAACTACTGAAACTAAGTTAAACTAACCTGAGGACAACTCACACACCCATTCCTGATGGAGGACTCGAATCTCCGACGACGAGCAACCGCGCGCTCCGCAGCTACGCGCCTTACAGCTCTCGGTCACCCTATCGCTGAATGTTTGGTGACATAACAATAGAAAGCCGCTTTGTAAAAACAATAGGTTTGCAGAAAATTATACAATTGTCTCGTGTTTCATTCAAAATATTCAGTATACCGCTATATTTCTTGAAGACAGAATACATAAACAATTATAACCATTTCGTGCCATAACGACTACAAAGTGCGGAATAAGTACAATGCGTTTAGAAAATAGTCATAACTTATATCTTTGCCAACGCAGTATTCCAGTGTTAAAGATGATGTATGATTCTAAAGACTGCAGATTAGAACCTCGATATGTGAGTAATCAGTAGTCTTAGGATCCAGTTTCGTATCACACAATTTAACGACGATGAGAAATTTGGTTAGTCATCAGGAGTAGCTGGTAGGTTGTCGCCTGAGATGACAGCCGCAAATACATCGCTTTGATGGCTTCCGTATTATTCTCTGCGTGAAAATATGGCCCAAAGACGTTTCTTCCATCTAGGCATGCACAAATTTCTTTGTACCAGAGCAGCGGTCTGTGTGGCAGGTTGCAGAGACCGCAGGCGTTCGCTATGAGTGGGAAGTCACCTCCTGGCACTAAAACATACACTCTAGGTCAAAAGCAGTGAGCAGGACCCAAACAATTAGCTTACAAGAATAATATATATATTATTTGAATGTTTACTCATCACAAAAGTGTTTCTCCGACATAACAATTAACCGAAAACTACTACATCTAGTAGATAAGATCTTAGATCATCTCCTCCATTTTTTGGATCTTGTATATCTTCTTCCGCCGGCCGCGGTGGCCGAGGGGACTGCGGCGCGCCAGTCAAGGTCTGCACTGCCACTACGGTCGGGGATTTGAATCCCCCCTCGGGCATGGATATTTTTGCCGTCCTTAGGATTAAGTAGTTCCTAAGTAGTTTGTAAGTTTAGGGACTGATGACGCCGTAGTTAAGTCCCATAAGCTCTACAAACATTTGAACATTTTATCTTCTTCCTCTGCGCTTCATCTTCTCATTTTGAGTCACATAAAACGAAAATGTGACAAGTTCTCATATGTTCAAAGCGTAAGGTCGTTAAATGAAAATGTAGGCCTAATCCGACAAAAGGTGGGTCGAACAGAATGTGCATTGCGTGTTCTAGCTCAGAGCATTACTCTAGAAGGGATAAATCGTATTGGAAGGACGACTGCGGGAAGACATAGTGAGATGGTGAGGTCACAGCAGGCCATATGGCCTGGATTTGCAGAAGAACATCTACAAAGGATACATGCTCTCCTATGTCAGTCTGCAGGGCATATAAGATATCACGGTAACCACCCCCTCCCTCCAGGGGGCTCACGGTTCATTTATAAGTACGCTCGTGTTGAGCACGGGACCCCGAGCTAATGCAGTATTTCTTCCTTCTTTCTTTCCTGGACTGCATTTCCTTTCCCTTCCCAAATAACCAACCGTACTTCTGGTAAGATCTAAATTGTAACTAAAAAGAGAATCTGAAGAAAACTCATAAGGTGCAAAAAATGCCTGGTCGTCTAAGAAAAGCAGAAAAATAAGGCGCAGAAGAGTACATTTTTCAAGTCAGAAGACAATGAAGTCTTACTTAACCAATGTTTTATGCATATGTAATAACGTATATTTAACTACCTTTGAGAAACTGCTAGTTCCTTCGAGGTTATTCGTCAATGTACTGTCTCCAATCTTTTTTTCTGGTGTTTTCAACATTTGTTTCTTTCTTCTCCCATTATGCAGAGAGCCATCTCATATCTTACCTTATGATCCCCCTGATCTTCATTAATAAGGAGAAACTCTTTGGGGAAATGAAGGGCGAAAGATCTATGGTGTACGTCGTGATTATTATAAAAAATATTGGGACATTCCGGAAGAAAAATTAAGCATATCACCTTCAAATAAGTAAAAGCTTGTTATCAGTCTTAAACTGCAATACATGTCCCGCAGCCTCATCAAAATAGTCCACGGACGAATAAAACTACTCTCCTACTATTACTACTAAGACGGGAAACAGCGTTGTCCTAGAACGATTATTATTCGATGATATCCACGCCTATCTGCAGCTTCTCATTCTTTAGATGACTTCCTGACCTTAACAATCACAGTACGAATGCACCCGCTATCACTGAAATATGGCCGGCCGCGGTGGCCGAGGGGACTGAGGCGCTTCAGTCACGGTCTGCACGGCCACTACGGTCGGGGGTTCGAATCCCCCCTCGGGCATGGATATTTGTGCCGTCCTAGTTCGTAAGTAGTTCATAAGTAGTTTGTAAGTTTAGGGACTGATGACCCCGTAGTTAAGTCCCGTAAGATTTACAAATATTTGAACATTTGAACACTGAAATATGCTAGCGTAATCGATTGGGATAAAGAGATGTACAAAAGACAAAGTTGACAGGGTACGTTCGCGAAATGAAATGCACTCAGGGAACTGAAACTAGTGTTTCAAATTTTGAGGCCTTGGAAGTTGCAATTACAATTGAAAAAAGGTAGCAGTAGGTAAGTAACAGTTTCTATATATTTGAAAGGCGATGCATATAATGGCTACCCATGTTAGAGGAATTACGCTGTTATAAGCATTTATTTTTCATTTTTCTTTTACTTTTACTATATGAAGTAGTTGGTTTCTAGCCGATAGTTCAATACCTTTTGGTATATTATTAAAATGTGTACATGCTAAGTGAGCGGTAGATAAGGTTCGTGACTCTTCATCACGCTTTAGTTTAAGCCAGCACGGAAATAATACCAACCTGGAAAAATATGTAGCATCCTGGTTCATAACGAAATTAGTTATATGAACTTCTCCAAATGAGAAACTCGATCCTTCACTGTATGGCGTCAAGAAACGGTTATTGACTACTAATGTCCTGCATTGGAAGTAAAATAAAATTGTCTCGATAAGTCAGCTGCAAGTCCATCAAAGTTTTTGCGATGTTTGCAAGGCACTTGTGACGTGTTGCCAAGGTGTCTCCAGAAAGGCCATTCGAACAAAAGGCGGCGCAGTGCAGTGGACACGTGGACTTGGATCACCTTGTAAGCAGCCTCGTTGCAGGAGTAATGTATGCAAAATTTACCGGTTATGCAAGACCAGCGTCCGACAGATACTGTTATGTGACCGCTTACATTTCGCACGGCTAATGTCGATCTCGCATGACGATGAAACGACCAGTGTTGGCGAAACTGACTGTGATACCTTTGAACGAGGGCATTACATTCTCAGCACGTTATCGTATGGTATCCAGGATAGTAAGTGTCGGAATGAAAAATTTTATGCAGTACTTCTCACTTGGTGTTAGTCTGCTATTCACAGACCACAAAGCGGTTCGCAGACAGTTTATATTTCACATAAACACCTCTCCCTCAAACAAAACAATTCTCCTACGTAATAAGTTGAAGACGAGTAATAACTTGATGGCTGGCGCATTTCATTATCACTCAAAAGTCGTATTTGCGAATTAGTTATTGATACATATTCAGATATATGTGACGTAAGACGCAAATATGTCATCTACTGCAAGGTTCGTACGAACATCGCTGTCACCAATCAATTTGCTTTTATTATATTCCATCGCTATAGAACAAGTTGTCGACGGGAAGTCAAACCCTAATTAACTTCTTTTCTTTTGCGCTTATTATGGGTTATAAAAGGAAGCCCATATGCTATAGAATAATGTATTTGTAGATAAAATTGTTAGGTCTCAGCCACTGGGTAACATTGTTTCATGAAAATCATCATATAATGAGGTTGATACACTGTAAGTTGCTGCACCACAAGTACCTGTCCCGAAGTTTTTTTTTTTTTTTTTTTTTTTTTTTTTTTTTTTTTTTTTTTTTTTTTTTTTACTCTAATCCCATTAATTGTGCCCCACCCATAAATCTCTTTATGCTCCACCTCCTCCTCCTCTGCATCTACTTATCACATCTAACCTCTGACTGCGTTAACAGTAATGAGAAACCCTGCACAGGTGCTGTGAAGTCACTGTATGACAAATTGGACACACCTTGTAATCTTATGCATCCTATTATAATCACTACACAGTTATTGCCCTTTGTATATTACATTACTGTTCTACTTAAAATATAAATTCTTTATTCTAAGAGGCTTAATTTTAATGGCTCTGATCAGTGTCTGTCTTTCTCAAATTTTTTAATCTGATGGTTTATAACAGAGACCTAACATGTGATAAGCTTTTATGGAAGCTGAATTGAGGAGATTTTAACTACTGTCAGATTTTATATCATGGACATTATCCCCACATCACTAATCCTTTAACTGTAATCATACACATTACTTCCTCAACCAGTTCCTCCTACTTACAGTAATCAATTTTATATAAATTTTAAACTACAGTAATACACTGTACTGCAGGTAGTAAGCCAACATTGTAATTTAATGTTCTCATTTTATCCACTGTAAACTGCTCTCTTAATCCCTCTGCCTTCTGCACCCACAAAGAACCTTATGTCTCCTCCCCATCATCTACCCCAATAACTCAACTCTTATCACTTTTCCTTTATGCAGTGTCAATAGTAGTGACAACTCTTATTTATATAATAGAAATCATTGTGACAAATGAAAAACACAGTCCAATCTTGCGTGTTATAGGAACAGCCAACGAGGGTTCTTTGTAGGCTATATAGCTCTTTCTGGTTGCTCTTCCCTCACATCTCTGCATGTATATTTTCCCCCTCCCCTTTTGGTGTTCTCAGCATTGTTTTACTTAATACTGTTAGGCCTGAAAGGTGTAAAACAATTGTATTTTAATAGCACTCATTTAAAATTGTTTAATTTAATAAAAAACATATTTGCACAGCACTCAGTTTTTCAACATTAAATAAAATATTATAAGTTAATAAAAATGGTGGTGGTGGTGGTGGTGGTGGTGGTGGTGTGTGTGTGTGTGTGTGTGTGTGTGTGTGTGTGTGTGTGTATGTGTGTGTGAGAGAGAGAGAGAGAGGAGCAGAAAGACTATCACCATCTGGCAGATTCTCCACATAGTCACTGGACGTTCAAGCTGACGTCAGTATGCAGTTGACCTTTCTATGGAGATATTTTGGGGTGAATATCCATAATTGTCTTATGTATATTATATGTCTATGATTGAAATTGTTTTTAGGGAGAACTTTTTAACACAGCTTTGGTGAGTACAAAGTTATTATTACTTATTTATTATGTCTTAGCAAAATGTTGGATGGAATATTTAACATAAAAGTCTTTTTATAGCCTTTGATAATGACGTACGTCGAAACGCGTAAAACTTCAATAAAGTTCAACTGTGGTGAAGACAGTAAAACTGTTTCCAAGTGCATCGAAATGGCCTCCACATGTCATAAAAGACTCATGCAAAAAGCTAGGAATATGTAGATAATTATCAGAAGCGTGAATATCCAAACAAAATATCACTATTAGTGAATTTTACGGCAGCAGGCATCATGTCATGTGACGTCACTGGCATCACACGACACAAAGGAGCGATATATCCTGCCTTAAAAAAAATTATTTTTCATTTTCATTTACTTCACAAACTGCTGCGATTCAATAAGGAAAAAATATTACGAGATGGCATATTTAAAATGTAAGACGACTTCCAGAAATATGTAAAATACTCTGTTGCGAGGGTTACAATTGGACAAGGTGTGATGGGCTTTGAATTGCAGCTCATGGGCTGCAGCCTGTATGTGTGTGACAGATGGATAACGCCGACTGAGAAGCGGGTAGGTGTGAGAGAAGCCGCGGCAGACAGCCGTGGCCCCCACTTTCGCTGGGCCGCAGGGCGCTGTTGCAGCAAGCTGACTGACCACGCCTCGGGCAAGGCCGCCGCCTGCTGTGAGGCTGGGGTGCACAGCCTCGCTGCACAGTGCTCTGTCCTGGCCGAACCTTGAGCCGCCACTCCGCCGCTAACGGTGCTGCCCTGCTGTGTCTGCCAAGCCGCCACGTCCGCCACCCATGCTGACCGCTCGGTGTGACCGCCCTGAGCAGACATTCTACCTGCCAAAAAGGCGAGACCTCTCAAGCGAGAGACTGCACGTCTACATCAACGAAGTGAGCTTACCGGACGATACCTTAAGCCCTTTGTACACGATAAGTGAGAGCTTACAAGATTACCAATAATGTTCCGGTCACGCCGGCCGCGTAACGTGTAGCCGCGTCCACTTGCACAAGATGCACGCATCCGATCGTTTGTAGACGGAATAGGATGGATCCTGTTCTCAAGCGTATGGAAATGCTTAGCGCATGCGCATGCAACCGAGTGGAGAACCCAGCTGACGAACAGAGAAGAGTCGCGATAATATACAGGGTGTTACAACAAGGTACGGCCAAACTTTCAGGAAACATTCCTCACACACAAAGAAATAAAATATGTTATGTGGACATGTGTCCGGAAACCCTTAATTTCCATGTGAGCTCATTTTATTACATCTCTTCAAATGACATTAATCATGGAATGGAAACACACAGCAACAGAACGTACCAGCATGACTTCAAACACTTTGCTACAGGAAATGTTCAAAATGTCCTCCGTTAGCGAGGGTACATGCATCCACCCTCCGTCGCATGGAATCCCTGACGCGCTGATGCAGCCCTGGAGAATGACGTATTGTATCACAGCCATCCACAATACGAGCAAGAAGAGTCACTACATTTGGTGTCAGGGTTGGGTAGACATGAGCTTTCAAATGCCCCCATAATTAAAAATCTAGAGGGTTGAGACCAGGAGAGCGTGGATGCCATGGAATTGGTCCGCCTCTACCAAACCATCGGTCACCGAATCTGTTGTTGAGAAGCGTTCGAACACGTCGAATGAAATGTGCAGGAGCTCCATCGTTCATGAGCCACATGTTGTGTCGTACTTGTAAAGGCACATGTTCTAGCAGCACAGGTAGAGTATCCCGTATGAAATCATGATAACGTGCTCCAGTGAGCGTAGGTGGAAGAATATGAGGCCCAATCAAGATGTCACCAACAATTCCTACCCAAACGTTCACTGAAGATCTGTGTTGATGACGTGATTGCACAACTGCGTGCGGATTATCGTCAGCTCACACATGTTGATTGTGAAAATTTACAATTTGATCACGTTGGAATGAAGCCTCATCCGTAAATACTAAAATGAGCTCTAACATGGAAATTAAGCGTTTCCGGACACATGTCCACCTAACATATTTTCTTTCTTTCTGTGTGAGGAACGTTTCCTGAATTTTATATATATTAAATTTATACTTGTCTCCTGCTCAGAGGAACATAGTTGTTCGACACGCTGTTTCAAGAGTAATCGTAAATATTTTAGGAGCAGATACTATAGACCTTTCAGTATATCACATGATATACAGAACTTAATTGATGAGAGGAGAAAATAAAAAGAATGCAGCAAGTGAAACAGTAAAAAGGGAGTACAAACGTCTGAAAAATGAGCTTGACAGGACTGACAAATGCAGAACGTGGAAGAATGAATAACTAGGGGAAAGATAGGTACCGCCTACAGGAAAATAAAAGCGATATTTGGAGACAAGGAAAGCAGCTGTACGAATATCAAGAACTCAGACGCAGTTAAGTCCCTTAGGCTTTACAAACATTTGAACATTTTTGAGAGCAGCCAATTAATATATGTTACAGTTTTTATCTGTAGAAACGAACCGTGTGCGTATTTTATAGTATATTATCATAGAACATTGTGCCATATGCTTAGAACTTGGCATCCTTCTCACTTGCATTAAACTAGTAACGGATAACCCATTTTTCCCGGTGTTCCCAAATGAGAACATTAGTCTTAAAGTTTTAGTTTATGTATTATGAGTCATTAAATGGTTATTAAAGCGTGAAATTCATTTTATATCACTGGTTTGGAGTCTGCGTGATTCTAAGTGCTTTGGATTGAACCTCATTGTTATTTGATCATTGTTGTGTGTTGACAAATGTAGCAATCACTTGAGTTCGCAACACGTCTACCAAAATGTAAGTACTGTAAAGTAATATAGTTTCTTCCTAATTTGTTTTCATTGTCTTTCATATCTTACTATTGTTAGGGACTGTTCCATACAAAATTAATTATAATAACATCATTTTTTTATTGATAATCATTGTAAACACTTGCTTGTTCCCAAATGGGAACACCAGGCACGTATGACAATTTGTCAGTCAACCATTCACAAACTTGACTATATATATATATATATATATATATATATATATATATATATATATCTCACTGTTGATGAAATTTTAGCCTTTTTAGAGGAAGATTAGGGCTTTGCAGATGCAGACATGTACATTGATGAGAAGGTAGTGAAGATGAAGAAAAATGTGGTGCAATTGACGATTTGTCAGCTGTAGCTGATGCAAAGGTAATCAGACGGGACAGAACAAAGTATATGGGTAGAAATTCTCCACCTGCATTAGTATTTCATTCTAGTAATCTTGAAAGCAGTAATCAACGATGCTCAGGGGACAACTTAACATTTTATGACTGGGAGAAAGATGACATTACCACTAGTTTCGAACAGTTTACTCCACTGCAACGCAAATATATCTGCTCTAGTCCTGTTGAGTGCTGAACTCCATTTTGACGATGGTGTATTAAATTATCTTCGGGAAATGACTAACCCTTATGCTTTCCAGAAAGGTGACCACAGTTCTGCATTTTCGTGTGATGAACTCAGATGTTTTTTGGCAATTTTGATTATCTCAGGCTACCTAATCATTATTAGATGGAGAATGCTATCGGAAGCCAACAAAGAGACCTACAACGCATTTGTCAATTCAGAATGAGGCTAAAATTATTTGAAACAAAGAAACGGTTTGTTCACTGTACTGATAATGTGAGCGTGTGGTTCTGAAGCTTTTCAAAGACTTGCCACCAATTCCATATAAAATCTACGCAGACTGATTTGGCCAAAACACTGCGAGAAAAAGGGAAGGGGGTCTAAGGTGCAATAATGGACAACAGAATACGGAAGTGCACTATATATGGTGCCAGGCTGAAAAGGGGAAAAAATAGTACTTCAACAGCCAAACATAGTCCAGGCATACAAATGCCACAAAGGTACGAGAAAAATGTAAAATTACTCTACACGAGCATTGTTTCAAGGATTATCATTGTAGAAATTGACTGTTGGTTGGATGTACGTAATCAATATTTGCACTAAACATTTTTTTAATAAGAATATCAGTATTTTTGAGAAAAATTATTTTATCTTTCCTAACTTCCGAAACTTTTACGTACGTTTTAAATTGTTACGCAAAAGAAAACACGGGAAAAAGAACTCGGGCAAATATGGGATGAAAATACTAACGAATATGCTTCAGTAATTCTAAAAATGATGGGCTCTGCTTTACTTATTGATGTTACGTAACTGGACTAGCAACCGAGTGCGTCTCGCACTGCCGCCTGGTGGCCACGCCTGGAACCAGGTGGCCTCTGTGGATCGCAGTGACTGCTTAGTCACCGCACTCCGTCCGACTGTGTCAACAGGCATTTGTTACTCACGTCACTACAAATTACGAGGCGTAAGACGCTGATGCTATTCTTTAAATTGAAATTAGCGCTGAAAAGCCGTCGATCACAGTCGACAGGGGCAATAAACGATAAAATAAATAAATGCTTGTCAGCAGGTATTTACGATGAGCTATGAGACGGCGATTTGATTTCCGCTTCCTAGTGTCCTTGGCGACCAATTACCAGCGACTACTTGCTATTATGAAAGGCCGTGACCCTGCCCATTGTACTCGTGGCAACGTAAATGGTGGTTTTAATGTGCATGACACCCACGGTCACGCTACATGTTGAGAGGACTGATCAGAGACTTACTTAAAATGAGGTTCTTATCCGCATTCCTCCATGTTAATGATTGTGGTATCTTGACAATTTGACTCTTTCGTGTCCTTGTGTGACAAGATCATCAAAAGCACCACACACAACTTGAAATGTATATTTCTCCCAGTGTGATGTGGAATACGGAAGATTCAAGTTGACTAACACCCAACTGCCGAACTGCATTATTTATCCAGAGCGCATAGAGTCTGTCGCATTCCTGTTAAACAAATTTCTATATGAAGACGCCACTTCATAGTGGTACATAAAACTGACTGGAATAAATACACAAATAAATAATAACAATGATTGTTTTATACAGTTACCTGTGTTTTCTATCTATAAGGCTGACCAACATGTATAATTACCTCTGTAGGCAGGTAAAATTGGTGCAGTAATTACTGATCGTAAGTTGCCATTGTAATTAATGTTATTTCGTCAATACACTTTCGGAATGTGTCTCGTTACGCGTAAGAGAAATGTAAGATCACAACATTGACGACGACATAGAATACTGACGATTTCGTTTCGTATAAATATGCAACCAGTTTAATTTCTTATATTTCTCATTCGTCTTCCATAACTTGTTTCCAAGCCACTGCAGGCTCATTATCAGTGGAGATGTTGCAGGACCATTACAGTTCCTTTAACCGACTGTAGTTAGACGCACTGATGGTGATTATGGAAAAATGGCTGAACTTTAATGGCTGGTGATTAAAACAAACGGAACGAAACGTTGGGTTTTTGTGCTTTTTCTACTTCTTGTGTTTTTACTTTTACTGTATTAAATTCGTTTCCTTATCGTATCTTGGGCACGTTTTCACTTAATGTAAATACTGAATGCGAGTGCAAAGAGGCGTATTGTATGCATGATAAATACTTAAGATACACAAATTATACGAGAGCCGTTAAGATAATAGTGCCTTGTATGTTTTGTGCTTACTTTGGTTGTCCGCGCCACATGTCGGTGTGGTGGCTGAATCTTCCTCTTTCATTTTCAGGTGGTTCCCTTGTTCTTAGATTCAAAATGTTCAAATGTTTGTAGAGCTTATGGGACTGAACTACGGGGTCATCAGTCCCTAAACTTACAAACTACTTACGAACTAGCTAACACTAAGGACGGCACAAATATCCATGCCCGACCATAGTGGCCGTGCAGACCGTGACTGGCGCGCCGCAGACCGCTTGGGCACCGCGGCCGGCGTTCTTAGATAGTTGGTACCAGCATAGGAGTGTTCCAATATGGGGTCAGATACTGACGGGCGTGTAGAACAGCAATGTGTGCTTCAATACTTCACTGCTGAAGAAATTGCGCCGATTGAAATCCATCTATGCTTATCAAAGGTGTATAGAGTCGTCCCAATAGATGGGAGTAATTAAGGGGATGGGCACGGCATCTTCAGGGTGGTGAAAAAGATACGCATGACAAGCCACGGAGGAGTCGACTCCGCACATGTCATCACTCGCAATGAAGAGCGTCTTCATCAACTCATCCGTGCTGATCGACGGTTAACGTTCAGAAAACTGTGTGCAAACATGCATGTCGCCTGTAATTCCTTGCAAACAACGTTGAAACATATCCGAGGTAGCAAACTCTGTGCGATATGAGGCCCCCCCTGATGCTTATAGGAAGAACAAAACATTCATCGGAACGAAATTTGTGGACCACTTTTAAGTTGAAGGTGACAATTTTCTAAGTAGCATCATCATCAGAGGTGAGACGTCGTGTGACCACTACGTGACGGAATCCAAAGACACTCCATGGAATGCGACGAGCCTATTCTGCTTCAAAGAAGAATTCAGGACACCGATGCAAAACGATGCACACTTCAGAGATAACCAGGGTACACGAGTGGACCTTCGGCTTCGAAGCCCAGATCGATTACGTTTCGTCGAATGGAGCACACGCTCTTGTTGATGGCCACCACTGAAATCCGCAGCAATTTGCAAGGGTTGCGCTTCTGTCACGTTGAACGATTCTCTTCAGTCATCTATGGTCACGTTCTTGCACGATCTTTTACCGCCTGCAGCGATGTCGGGAATATGATGTTTTAACCTGTTTTCCGATATTTGTGTGCTGTCGCGAAGTGGTCGTACGAGAAGATCGGCATCCCATCGCTACCTCGAAAATGCCGTGTCCCGTCCCTCGTGCGCCGACTAAAACACCACATTCGATTCATTTAAATCGTGCTAATATGCCACTGTAGCAGCAGTAACCGATCCAATGCCGGCGCCAGAAACCTGATTTCGTATATAGGTGTTGCCGACGGCAGCCCCGTCCTCCGAGAGTTTAAATATACCAGTCTATACCAGTTTCTTGGCTCTTCAGTTGTATATGCTACATTTACCTCACAAGTCAACGTATGGAAGTGACACACGCCGATTTTCCTGTAATTTGGGAAAACATGAAAAACTAAGACAACCAATTTTCCAGGGGTCCCCCCTCCCCCCAGCGATTACACATTCTTGGGCGCCTCGGTTACACAGTGGTACAGTGCCAGACTACAAATCCAAAGGTCGCGGGTTCGATCCACGCCAGGTCCTAGGATTTTTATGTGTCACTTTCCACTTCTTTCACCTCTGGCAGTATTGCTCATGTGAAAAATACCGAGTAGCACCGTGGTTCGGAACCCACGTTAAACTGTAGGTCCCCCTATAATTGGCTGGGTAAGGCAGTTCGAAGGTCAGAGGAAGGCAACGGCATACCACCTCCAAACAGGACCATGCCTAGTAAAGCACTGTGGTGTTCAAACCAATCTTCGGATTGTTGACTGCTTTACCTTTTTTACGCATTCTTAAAGCGTGAAACGGTTGCTTCGATATGGGGCTAAATTGGAAAAATTGCCGTAACTTGGAGATTAGTGAAGCGATTTCATGATTTTTGTGATGAAAGTATTTTTTAATAAAAGACCAAAATCGGTCTACGTATATTGGAGAGGGGAGGTGTATTAGGTGTTTCATGTGCAATATCAACCGAGTGTGGTAATATAGGATTTGCTTTCCCATCTTATATATATATACAAATCAGGTGTTTATTAATTAGCCGGCCGCAGTGGCCGAGCGATCTGCGGCGCGCCAGCTACAATCTGCACAGCCGCTACGGTCGGGGGTTGGAATCCCCCATCGATCATGGATTTTTTGTGTCGTCTTTAGTGTAAAGTAGTTCATTAGTAGTTTGTAAGGTTAGGGACTGATGACACCGCAGTTAAGTCCCTTAAGCTTAACAAACATTTGAACATTTATTAATTAGCCTGCCTTTTGATATTTTATTAGATTCTACTTCTATTAAATGGAAACTAATAATTTTAGTACCAAAAAGTTGACGTTTTTCGGGGTTGCTGACCCCGTAGTTATTACTCCCCTTCAGATACACCTAGTCCGATTTCCGTCTATTATCAAAAACTACTTTCGTAAGAAAAAAAATCATTAAAATTGCATCCTAATCTCTAAGTTATCGCAGTTTTTCCATTTCAGCCCCAATTTTCAAGGGACTGTTCCATTCTTTAAATACGTTCGACCGCCGCGAGAAAAGAAAAAAATAAATAAATAAAAATAAAATAAAAATAAAAAATTGAAATGAAAAAGAAGTAAAAATAAATAAATTAATTAAAATAAAATAAAATAAATAAATAAAAAAGTGTTCCTTAATTTTTCATTATTGTGACATATCAAAAATTCAGAATATCGGAGCTTGACAATTCCGTAGGTTTAGTTGTCAGATGCAAAAATTATATGAAAATACATATTGAAGATGGGACAGGATCACCAACTGGATATGTAATGAAAACCATTTATTTTTTTCTATTTTCGTCACAGTTGCACTATTTGGAAGCTGGTAACTAGTTTCGGACTTGTTCGTCCATTTTCAAACCATATGCCTTATTCCAACCGTAACAATACACTACATGAAGCAAATGACATAAAATGTATACGTTGTCCACTGTTAAAACATGATTACATTCAAATTTAAAATAGGTTAAAATTAATGTTGCGTTTACGGGCCTCCAACGTGTACTCTGACGTATACTCAGAATACACTTTGGAGGCCCGTGAACGCAACATCTATTTTAAGCTATTTTAAATTTCAATGTAGTCATGTTTTAACAGTGGACAACGTATAGATTTTATATAATTTGCTTCATGCAGTGTATTGTTATGGTTGGAATAAGGCATATGGTTTGAAAATGGACGAGCTGGAAGAAAGACGACGTTCTTTTCGTGAATTTCTGTTAAGTAAATTTAGAGGGCCGGAATTTGAAGCTGAGTGTAGTACGATCTTGCTGCCGCCTACTTACATTTCGCGTAAAGATCACAAAGGCAAGATAAGAGAAATTAGGGCTCGTACGGAGCATTCTTTTTTTCCTCGTTCAATTTGGGAGTGGAATAGGAAAGGAAATGCCTAGTAGTGGCACAGTGTACCCTCCACCACGCACCTTACGGTGAATTGCGGAGTATGTATGTAGATGTAGATGTAGAAACTAGTTACCAGCTTCCAAATAGTGCAACTGTGACGAAGAAAGAAAAATAAATGAAAAAATAATAGTTAATGCAGCTAATAATGTTTCCACCAGTTGTACTGTCTTTGTCAAATAATAATCGATATGTTTTACGTCATCTTTTCTATGCGAACTGTTGTTCACAAAATACCTGTAAAATCGAGAGGAGACCGCAGTGTTGCGCGGCTGAATCTACATGGGACAAGAAACGAAACGTGCGGCGTGTCAGTCGCTAACGAGGTGTCGTTACTCGCTAACAGGGCGTGCGAGCTGCTGATACGGAGGCGGCAGCGGCCGCGGCCGTGTCCCTCTAGCGGTGACCAACTGCCGGACTCCACGGCTGCCGGCGGCGTTTCCTTGGGCGGAGCGCCGCCAAGGCTAGCCCGGCCGGAGCACGTGGGCCGCTCGAGACCCCACAATCGCGTATAGAAACGAAAGGCGCTTCCTACGCTGTGCTGCAAACTCGGATTTCTACTCAACCGTGGTTTATGAGGACTCAAATGGACCATCCGCGATTGCTGCCATTATTCGTTTTCGCTCCAATCTCGCCTCTTATCCAAAACATCTACATCGGATCAACGTCTACGATTCGGCAGCATGTGAGTGTGATCCTGAAACGGAAGCTGATGTCAACCACATCCTGTTCAGGTGCCCCAAATTTGACCGAGAACGTTTGAACTTCCTGCAGTCATTGGTGAAGATGGGATATCCCCTTCCCCAGTCAGCTTCTTCCCTTTTGTTTACAAAAGACATTCGTGTATGTAAAATCATAATTAAGTTTATTAAGAACACTGTACACAATCTATAAGCATTAAGTGTGTTGGTAATATAAGGTTTTGCTTGTGAATATGTGAATATGTTCCAACAGTATTTAAATTGTAATGTAATGCAGTTTTCGTTTGTTTTTTTTCCACTTTTCATTTTGACAAAAGGTACTTCTGTTTTGTCTGTTTATTTAAATACATGTACATTCCCACTGTGTGTTGTAGATGGCCACATTGAGTTAACACTCAGAAGGCAAAAAATAAATAAATAAATAAATAAAAAATAAATTAAAAAAAGCGGCCGGCTGCGAACAGCAGACAAATTGAAGAGCGCCTCGACGGCCATTGTAGTGGCAAACTTCCGCTCCAACTTTTGATTAGAGAGAGTATTCCGCGAAAACTATGTCTAATTGAAATATATAACTACAAAACAGCTTCACACTCCTTGAATATACAGCAACTATCGGTTGTGTGTAAATTTATTACACTTACGGTGTAGAAATTGACCAACAGCGTTTCCTATTCCTAACGAAACCTAACTTTGTCATGTAGATTTTTTGCGTTCTAAGTGCAGCATATAAACGGAATTTATCGTCAGACACGATATTTTTGCCCTTTCTCAGTGTATTCTACGATTGTGAAAGTTTTGTACAAACATTAATTTCGGAAGAGTTTCACACTTTATATCTTTGCTGTAATGCTGTATTCTCCAATATTTAGATATTTCATAGCATCAAAAAATCACACAGGGCTGACTGAAACACCTAATGTTAAAAATCGATTGTGAATGTCAAATATGGCATCAGGTAGATAACTGAAAAATAGCTTCTTACGTCGTGAATAAAGCAATCAGCCACTACCAAATTCTTCTAAGAACACGAAGTATGCCATATCTTTTTCTTAGCACGAATATTAGCATTTTTAATGCTCTAAGCGAAATACCTTATAGCAGAGTGAACTGCTCAAGAGTCAACAACTATCGTCACACGGTTGTACTTCAGAATATGCATCCACTGTTCATATATAGATTTATACACACTTCTGCAAACCCTTTTCAGTTGTTATACCTATATGTAAAGCAGATTACCTTTAAATTCTGCGTTACAAGTTGCTAATATTAATTTCATAAACAAAAATTCGGACTGCAGTGAGGCAACTAATCTCGTGACCCCAATAGTTACTTTAAACAATCATAAAATGAAACTTTTTGAACTTCCTGTCCACCAGTACTGCCCAAAGTAGTTTTGTTTAAGAGCTGTCTGTATTGTAAAAGCCTGTTATTTATTTCATTAAATTCTATATTGTCTTGAAAAATGTTCAAATGTTTGTAAAGCTTATGGGACTTAACTAAGGGGTCATCAGTCCCTAAATTTACAAACTACTTATGAACTACCTAATCCTAAGGACGGCACAAATATCCATGCCCGAGGGAAGATTCGAACCCCCGACCGTAGTGGCCGTGCAGACCGTGACTGGAGCGCCTCAGTCCCCTCGGCCACCGTGGCCGGCATTTGTCTTGAATAACAACCTGTTATGCAAGAGTAACTATCTCTGAACACAAGTAGTAGGGCTACTTATATTCCTGAGAGCCGCGGTGGAATACCCGAGCGGTCTAAAGCGTCTCGCTGCAGAGCGCGCGGTTGCTCGCCGTGGATGTTCGAGTCCTCCCTAGGGCATGGGTGTGTGTGTTGTCCTTAGGTTAGTTTACCTAGGTTTAAGTAGTTTGTAAGCTACGGACTGATGACCATGCAGTTTGGTCCGATAGATTTACAAATATTATTGTATTCCTGAGAAATATGAATGGTATTACAGTAGTCCATCTTTTTATTCCTTTCTTAAATTGATGTATGTATTTAAACGCTGAGAATCTCTTCAACATCGAGCTTCATGTACACTCCGATACTTAAACAATACAGACGTAACTATCAATTGTGTATATTGTCCCGCAATAGCTATTTAATACACGATTTAAGTGCTAATAATACAAGTATTTCTGTGACGCTTGCCACTGCCATGGCGGCCAGGCGAAGGTTCAAATTATTTTTTGTAAATGTTTGTACAGTCTATGGGACTTAACTACGGCGTCATCAGTCCCTAAACTTACAAACTACTTATGAACTAGCTATAACTAAGGACGGCACAAATATCCATGCCCGAGGGGGGATTTAACCCCCCACCGTAGTGGCCGAGCAGACCGTGACTGAAGCGCCTCAGTCTCCTCGGCCACCGCGGCCGGCTTCAAATTATTCCACGACAGCAGCGCCGTCAGGGAATCTAGTTGTAAAAATAACTAGAGTCCCTGACGACACTGCTGTCGTGGAATAATTTGAACCTTCGCCCGGCCGCCATGGTAGTGGCGAGCGTCATAGAAGGCCTCTTGGGACCGCTGGAGGCTCCAGACAATGGTCGACACGCGTGAGGCGGCATCCGCTCCGCTCCCAGCTGGTCGCCCGTCGGCCGGCATCAGCGTTAATTCCGTCGGTGAGGTGTGCCGCGGCCAGGGGGCGAGGTCTGCCGTATGGAGAAACCCCGTCCATTAGCCGCAGGTCTCGGCTCACTCTCGGAACTGGGAGCGGGGTCAGTCGCTCTCGATCCTGCCGCAAGCGACCTCCAGCGAGCGGTGGGATCCGCCAGTACCTCTGTCACTCACGTGCATTTCTTCTCGCTTGGTCATGTTTGACAGTACACAACGTTATAGAGTGGTTGTTAGTTTTAGAAGACGTACATACAAGTGTTCGTTGAAGTGTACCTGGCCTTCACTCACTGAAAATCGTTGAAAGTCTCCTGTAGGTTTATTCAGCGGCGCTGCGTCCATAATAGCGAAAAAGATGTGATTCTTGAGTTTCTCCCGGCGTATTTGATAATCACGGTACGGGTGTACTGCCGGTCTATAGTGTCCAACGGGCACAATGGGTCGTATGAATAAAAAAGAGCACATGCTCCACAGAAGATTCTCAGAG
Organism: Locusta migratoria; assembly: GCA_026315105.1. Taxonomy (NCBI): domain Eukaryota; kingdom Metazoa; phylum Arthropoda; class Insecta; order Orthoptera; family Acrididae; genus Locusta; species Locusta migratoria. Next base: position 109,814,424 of record CM048745.1, read on the forward strand.
CAAAAGAACGTTCTCTGAGTAAGTTCTCAATTTCGTATGAATAAAAACTTCGAAGCATATGCTCTGAGCAGGTAGTTCATTCTCGCTACCTCCCCTCCTACTTGAGTAAGTTCTCCGCGTGTCATGTCCGCCACAGATCAGCTGTCCAATCGTGTATTTCTTTAAACTAGCCCAATCAGGCAAATTATTAAGTGTACAAATATGGAGTAGGCATCGACGTGTTCAGAAAGAACTGTACTGTGTTTAGATATTAGTTTGTTGTGAAGGAGCATATTATTAAGACTAAATATGCGCTATTTACGAAAATGTATTCTGCTGGCGATACAAAATTTTCGTCACGCGAGAAACTCGTTTATTAATGAAGTAGGGTTAGCACAATTTACGAACGATATAATAAAAATGCATCACATATTCATCTGTTACAACGTGGAATGCTGTCGGAGTGTTCTAACATGAGATAGGCCTTGTTAAATATGACACTCAATTGTTTACTCATAAGCGTTAGGCCATGCGATTTTGAACAAGAAACAGTCTGCTAGGTATGTAATTAATCAGTTATTAATTTTCCTGTCGTGTTTACTTACTTCTAACATGACAGAAGTTACGACTACGAAGTCAAAAAACGCATCATAAATAGGCCAACCGGTTTGGATAGAAAGAGTACTTCAGTAGGCCTACCTGGTATTGCAGCAATATTTATTTTGTGATAGAAACTGTGAAGTCCTGGGATACATTTTATTTGGAACTAACAGCATAAGGTCTTACTAATAGACCCTATTTTAAAACAATATTATTTTGCTATGTGACTGTTTACAACTGTAAATATACACGCCAAACAAATGAGTAAACACGCAGCTGAATCCATTTGTGTTTCATTTTTATGTCGGTAATGAAAACACCTCTTACACCACTCTCGTTACTGTATAAAATGCTGGAAGTGTTACACGATTTTTCCGAAGGAAGATACTCGTCAACAAAATGTTTTTATTTGTATTAACTTTATTGATCCCCTTGTATTACTTAAAGATTACATATAAAGGAACTTGTTTTTGCCTTCTAAGTAACAAAATTGTTGTCATTTTTATTATAAACCTGAGTAAAACGTAACCATAATAGAAGTTACTCAGCACTGAGTATACCATAGAGCTCACTTCAGAAATCTGAGAATGTTCTCCCGTCGTGAGAAACTTCTGTAGTTTTATTCATATGAAATTGGAGAATGTTCTCTGTTGTGAGCAACTTCTCCCACCCCGTACTCACGCCGAGAACATACTCGGCTGAAGTATATTCTCCGACTCCCTTTATTCATGCGAACCTGAGTATGTTCTCTGGAATCCAGAGTATAAAGTAGATACTCCATTTTATTCATACGACCCAATATTTCGGCGATCATAAATGTCGCCATCATCAGATGAACTGACGGACTGAGCTCCTGGAAACGCGCCGGCACGATCCGCACGCTACGGCGGCTCGAAGGGAACTTAGTTGTAGCCCGGTAGCGGGCGATTTAAATACCCTCAGCCCGCGGAGCGACCCCTCCGTGGTCCGCGCCCCGCGCCGCGGTCGCGAAGTGGAACCGATTGCGACGGCGTCTGAGATGACGTCGATGTGAGGGCTCTGTCTCACTACGTTACGTTTGCTAGATTTACTCTTAACCCAATCGCTGGTTCCCAAGCTTTGCTAAGATTATAGCCACAGTCACGGTTTATGAGGTCGTCACTTGTGGGAATTTCAATGGCCTCTCTGACGACGCAGTCCCAGTATCTCGACGTCTGTACCAGAATACTAGTGCGTTCATACTCCATAGCGTGATTCTCCGACAAACAATGTTCAGCCACCGCCGACTTGCTCGGATACATCAATCGTGTGTGCCTCTGGTGTTCAATGCATCGATCCTCGACGGTATGCATTGTCTGTCCAATGTATGACTTGCCACACATCGACGTTATCTCAGACGCCGTCGCAATCGGTCCCTCTGCGCGACCGCGATGAGGGGCACGGACCACGGAGGGCTCCCTCCGCAGGCCGAGGGTATTTAAATCGCCCGCTACCGGGCTAGAACCCAGTTCCCTTCGAGCCGCCTTGCGTGCGGATCTCCGTGTCGGCGTGTTTCCAGGAGCTCAGTCCATCATTTCACCTGATGATGGCCGAAATATTGTGCCCGTTGGACACTACAGACCGGCAGTACACCCGTGGATTTGATTAGCGAAAATGATATTTGCAAGTACATACGCACAAAAAAAAGGTTAGTTGCATCACCACGATTATAGGAGGTCATGGCCATTTACGTAAAAGTGAATACGAGATATTTAGAAACAACATTTCAGTTCCTAGTTCACCAAAACAGAAATTGACACTGTGAAACGTCATCATGCCTGTATTCGTCATCGCATTTTGTCCACTAGATCATCAAGCGACTGTTAGTTCAGATTGTCCCACTCCTCAACTGAGATTCGGCGTAGATCTCTCAGACTGGCTGATTTCTCGTAGCGACTGTTGACCTTAACAGTTTGGTCCTTTACATTTACAAACATTTGATTTGATTACACGTTTTTTCCAGAGGTGCGGGAAGAGGGTTTTTGGAGGGGTGGAGTGGTGACAGGAAGGACACCTGTCTAACCTCTTGAACTAACCATGCCGAAAGCAATAGTAAGTACGCCAACTCCGCAGCGAAGAAAAGATAAAGAAATAGATGATGATAAAAAATCAGGGTGACCAAATTCTTCGCTGTAACTATCCAGAATGTTGTCAATAAAATTCTTCGGGATATGAGACCACGTCATCCTTTTTATAATATCTACCGACGTTTCGGTCATTGTTGCAGGTGACATTCATCAGGGTCTGTGTCTCAGGGTCTGTGTCAGACACAGACCCTGATGAAGGCCGCCTGCAACAGTGACCGAAACGTCGGTAGAGTTTATAAAAATGACGACGCAGTCTCATACCCCGAAGAATTTTATTGACAGTGACAATGGCCACGATAGCCTATGCTAGCTTTTTTTCCCAGAAGACTCTTCAAAACAACTTACAACATTTGTAAGTCGGTGACATTGCGCATTGTCATCAATAAAGATTTCATCTGTGTTTGGGACTGTGAAATCAATGAATGGCTGCAAGTGTCTCCAAATCAATGTCTGTTCAGGTTCATTTGTAACAGAGGACTCAGATCGTTTCAAGCAAAAAAATGTTACGTGCTGTTTTATATGACTTAAGATTTCCAGTTGTAGGATATTACACTGATGGTGGCTAGGACACTAGCCGAAATAGATCTGCAATCAACAGTTTTTCGCGACTGATCGCTGTCTTCCTCTCAGAAGTTTTCTTTGTGATTATTTTACTAATGTAGACACCTTAATCACTTTAAAATGACTTAAGGTTAGATAGAAATTTAGAGGTGGAAATAATTGTAACAATTAGTGCTCCGTTGGTGACGATGTTCCTTGAAATTTCGACGAGAAAAACACAATTTTGTAATTTATTTAGTGATAAAGAACTTGGTTCTGCAGTATAACGTAACAGTTTTTCTTCCAAGGGGAAAAAGCTGAAAGAAAACGTAATTATTGTGTGCTATTGAAACTTGACTAGTTCTTCTGCAACCACAATTTTGTAGAAGCAACTTCAGTTCATTTTAACTGACACTTCGGAGGATATGCAGGCAGAGATAATGTAACATGGTGACGTCTCTTGTTCAAGGAAATGTCTTTTTGGGCAAAATAGGCAGTATTGATAAATCTTAAGCATTGAATTAAAATTTATGGTGCGGCCTGGAATCAAACCGGACCTCCATGCTTACTAGGCAGACGTCTTAACCGTTAGACGACCACAGTACTAATAAACATTTTCTCTAACATCTCTCAATGCAATGACTCAATGTGTGCATAGAGAATTTATGGTTTGTGCTTATTGGCGTACCTACCTACAGAAAATTGAGAGTTTGTTATTTGAGCACATTTGAAAATGCCGATGAACGTGTATTACCCATTGTAATTCAGAATTTTGGTTAGTGAGGCAAAGAGATTACAGTCTGTATGCACGTCCAAACTTCTTAATGGCTTCACTTAATGCGAGCAAATGTTATTCCATTGTCTACGAGCTCTAACCACGGGTTGCGCTTTCTTCTCTGGGTACCCGGGAAAGGTATCCATTAATACAGACCTTGTAGACCGTAATGGATGTGACCTTAGGATGACTTTTCCTGCTGTTTTCCGTGGCATACATACAGAGCAGTGCCAAGCTCAAGGATAAAACTTCACTTCCACCACAGGAAGCAACTTCTCAGCATGAGCCATAGAGCTACAATGAGCTGAGGCAATTGTGGAAGGAGAAATGCACGTCAAATAAGAGAGACTTGAAATCCGTCTTTGCTCAGAAGAGTAGTAAAAACTTATTCTGAGCTGTAGATATTCAACCACTTGACTGACATTCACGAGAAATAGTGTTCTGATCTCCGTCTGATCATTCGTGCTCCGATTTAGCTTCCTATCTTAATCGGCGCTAGCTTATGTCTGAATAGTTGTCTCTAAAAGTAAACCCGATGCTTTTCACTACCTTCTCCAACCAGAGTTTGTAGTAATTCTCAAATGAATATGTTGTGGAAGAGCTGTAAAGGCAGCCCGTAAATTAAGCTCATGTTATGCCCATGTTTGCTTTCAGATACATGTTGTTTCTATTGTTGTTGTGTTCCTTATTCTAAAGACTGGTTTCATGCAGCTCTTCACCCTATTTTATTCTGTACACGTTCATTTCATCTCTTAATAACATTCATGTGAACTTATTTACTATATTCGTCTCTCGTCTTCCTCTGCGCCTTTCAACTCCCACACTTAACTCCAGTACAAAACTGACGATTCCTTAACATTTCAGATTAGATTAAATTAATACTTGTTCCATAGATCATACATACGACATTTCGCAATAATGTGGAACGTTTCAGTTTAATGAATGGTGTCTATACACGACACTCAATACTATAGGGATTTTTTATTTAAATTTTTAATGTATTTTTTTAGCGAAATTTCTAAGTTTGACCTAAAAATTCATCCAGAGTGTAGAAGGATTTGCCATTCAGAAATTATTTTAATTTCTTTTTAAATACTATTTGGTTATTTGTGAGACTTTTGATGGTACTTGGTAAGTGACCGAAGGCTTTTGTGGCAGCATAATTCACCCCTTTCTGTGCCAAAGTTAATTTAACCTAGAATAGTAAATATCCTTTCTCCTACTGTCGTAGCTATGCACACTGCTATTGCTTTTCCACTGGGTTGGATGTACATATATACGGGGTGTTACAAAAGATACGGCCAAACTTTCAGGAAACATTCCTCACACACAAAGAAAGAAAATATGTTATGTGGACGTGTCCGGAAACGCTTAATTTCCATGTTAGAGCTCATTTTAGTATTTCAGTGCAAATGTTCTATTTACGGATGAGGCTTCATTCCAACGTGATCAAATTGTAAATTTTCACAATAAGCATGTCTGGGGTGACGAGAATCCGCACGCAATTGTGCAATCACGATTTTCTGTGAACGTTTGGGCAGGAATTGTTGATGACGTCTTGATTGAGCCTCATGTTCTCCCACCTACGCTCACTGGAGCACGTTATCATGATTACATACGGGATGCTCTACGTGTGCTGCTAGAACATGTGCCTTTACAAGTACGACACAACATGTGGTTCATGCACAATGGAGCTCCTGCACATTTTAGTCGACGTGTTCGTACGCTTCTCAACAACAGATTCGGTGACCGATGGATTGGTAGAGGGGGATCAATTCCATGGACTCCACGCTCTCCTGACCTCAACCCTCTTGACTTTCATTTATGGGGGCATTTGAAAGCTCTTGTCTACGCAACCCCGGTACCAAGTATATAGTTTCATTGTGCTCGTATTGTGGACGGCTGTGGTACAATACGCCATTCTCCAGGGCTGTATCAGCGCATCAGGAATTCCATGCGACGGAGACTGGATGCATGTATCCTCGCTAACGGAGGACATTTTGAACATTTCCTGTAACTATTTCATGAACTAAATCGACTGGGTCATCCTGCCCCTATGGCCAAAGCGCCCCGGTCTCCCCTACTGCTTGTACAGAAATCAGACAACACTTGTAAAAGTACGTGCGGAAGAAAGCGTAGCAGTCATTGGGAAATGAGAGCCGCGCATGGTTAGCCGTGCGGTCTAAGGCGCCATGTCATGGATCGTGTGGGTGCTCCTGTCGGACGTTCGAGTCCTCCCTTTCGCATGGATTTGTGTTGTTTTTAGAATAAGTTAATTTTAAGTAGTGTGCAAGACTAGAAACCGATGACCATAGCAGTTTTGGTCCCATAGTACTTCACACACGTTTGAACAACTGAATGAAACAGTATTGTAGCGTTTCTCCAGTATTATAATGTAAACTCTGTCCGACAGGCCTCAGGGGGGGCCACTGGGTACTGACCGCCCACTGTGTCATCCTCTCCCCGAAGGCGTCACCGGATGCGGTACGGAGGAAGACGTGGTCAGCGCTCCGCGCTCCCGCCAGTTATGTCAGTTTTCATTACCGGAGCCGATACTGCTCTTTCAAGTAGCTCCTCATTTGGCCTCACACGGCTGAGTGCATCCCGCTTGCCAACAACACTCAGCAGACCCGGAGGGTAACCCATCCAAGTACTAGCCAAGCACAACAGTGCTTAACTTCTGTGATTTAACGGAAACCGGTATATCCACGGTGGTTGCACAGCCGTTGGCCCAGTATTATAGAGTCTGCTGACTTTTTCCTGGTGGAGGACAACAATCATATAGTATTCGCGCACTTCATGTTAGTAACAGTAAAGGAGAGCGTTTTCGATGACCTCTTGACTGCTCCAATTTTTATTTCAAATAACGCCATAACCGTTCTTCTGAAATGAAAACTGAATGAACATACTTTTAGAGCAAAAACTTCTCTACATCTGTGCTCTGCTATGTTTTTCCGTGTCTCGTACCGTTTCAGAGATATTTTCAGAATCAAAGGCGATTTGACACTGTGTTTCCGTCTGTAACGTGTCCCCACGTTTTAGGTCGCACCGTTCAAGCGATCGACACCAAATTTTACAGACGTGTTTGTTGGACGCCAGCGACCAGAACCTCCGTCTGGAACCATAAATGGAGGCCGCTAGAGGTTGGCACTATGGCCTGTCTCGGCCATTATGCATCCGATAGGAAAAATATCAAGTAAAAGTTGTACAGAATTAGTAAAGAGTAACTTTTGTTTGAAATTTATTTCAATATTTTGACTCTGAAAGTTGGTACAGACATATGAATATATAAAACTTTACACGGTTTTAGCATCATATTTTTTTACTGTAAGTCATTTGATGCAGGTTCGAAGGACTGTTTGGGGCTGATATTTCATCTAGGGATGAATATATCGCACTATAATATATATTATATAGAAAAATAAAATAAAAACGAAATGGTGTTTTTCACGGTCCGATTTGGCAAATATTTGGAATAAGAAATTGTTAATATATGTATGAAATAAACCAATATAATATGAAATAGTATATATTATATGTTTTATATCTAATTTGATATTCTTTTATGAAATATTGCATATCATACGACTATTTTTTATTTATTTAATTTTATATTATCTATGTTTTTATGCTTTTTCGTCCTAAATACTTGCCATCAGTAAAGACCTATCTAATATTTAACAACAATTTCATAAATTTAAATATGTCAAACAAATTAATATTGACAAAAATTAAAAAAATATTGCGAAAGTGCCCCCATCTCCCCAACAAAACTTTTCGTCCTCCACATTTCACCTCTGGTAGTCCTTCCCTATCTGTGAGTTTTCAGGGAATTTCGAACGCAGTGCGGATTGGATTCGCTGCGCCTTTCAGTGACGGGCAGGAAAATAAGCACGTAAACGAGCAGCGATCCTTGTCCGGATACTGCTTGACTCCCACCGACGTCTCGAAACGGCGGCGGACGGGTAATTCGAGAAATAGGGCGGAAGGAATAATGTGGAGGCTCGTCTGCGCACAAAGGGAACGCAGGGCGCATTGTCGGGTGGCGGCTTGCTGGCGCATTGTGCCTCTGGACGTACCTGCCGCTGGGTGGCGGAGGAGAGCGTGTGAAACAGGACTCCGAGGCGCAGGTTTTGCCACGGCGGACCAGCCAGCTCTCCGCACAGAACTCGCGGTCAGCGCCCTCAGCCATCGATTTTTTTCCTCCACCGGACGCAAAAAAGTTGCAAGACTTTCCCCTCCGTCCGGTGGAAGTGGTGCAGAGCCCACACGATTCCCCATTGTATCAAAATGTTCTACTCCCGGGCTCCCGTGGAATGAGGAACAAAGAAATCCTCGTAGTGTTGCATGACTTGAATAACTCGGACAGAGCACCAAGAGGAGGAATAAGAAACTGGATTCCGGTTACTCCTTACCGACCGGGATCGCGTGCTTAGGGCAAGAAGGGATTCGCCTTTTGCGTTCCACACTCCCATGAACCACAGACATTGCCGATGTGGGGTGGCTTGCGTGCCTCAACGATACAGATAGCCGTACCGTAGGTGCAACCACAGCGGAGGGGTATCTGTGGAGAGGCCAGACAAACGTGTGGTTCCTGAAGAGGGGCAGCAGCCTTTTCAGTAGTTACAGGGGCAGCAGTCTGGATGATTGACTGAGCTGGCCTTGTAACATCAGCTAATGTGGTTTTGCCACACAGCTACTGCGAACGGCTGAAAGCAAGGGGAAACTACAGCCGTTACCTTTCCCGAGGACATGAAGCTCTACTGTATGAACATATGATGATGACATCCTCTCGGGTAAAATATTCCGGAGGTAAAATAGTCCCCCATTCGGATCTCCGGGCGAGGACTACTCAGGAGGATGTGATCATCAGGAAAGACAATACTGGCATTCTACGGGTCGGAGCGTGGAATATTAGATCCCTTAATCGAGTAGGAAAATTAGAGAATTTAAAAAGGGAAATGGATAGGTTGAAGTTAGATATAGTGGGGATTTGTGAAGTTCGGTGGCAGGATGAACAGGATTTCTGGTCAGGTGAGTACAGGATTATAAATACAAAATCAATTGGGGGTATCACAGGAGTAGGATTGATAATGAATAAGAAAATAGGAATGCGGGTAAACTACTATGAGCAGCACAGTGATCGCATTATCATTATCAAGATAGATACGAAGCCAACACCGACAACAGTAGTACCGGTTTATATGCCAACTAGCTCTGCCGATGATGAGGAGATCGAAGAAATATATGAGAAGCTAAAAGAAATTATTCAGACAATTAAGGGAGAGGAAAACTTAATTGTTATGGGAGACTGGAATTCGGTAGTAGTACAAGGAAGGGAAGGGAAGATAGTAGGTGAATATGGTCTGGGCAAAAGGAATGAAAGAGGAAGCCGCCTGGTAGAATTTTGCACAGAACATAATTTAGTTATAACAAACACCTGGTTCAAGAATCACAAAAGAAGGTTGTATACGTGGAAGAGGCCAGGAGACACCGGAAGATAGCAGATAGATTTTATAATGGTAAGACATAGATTTCGGAACCAGGTTCTACAGTGTAAGACATACCCAGGGGCAGATATAGACTCTGAACATAACTTGTTGGTTATGAACTGTAGGCTGAAACTAAAGAAACTACAAAAAGGTAGGAAAATAAGGAGATGGGACCTGGATAAATTGAAGGAACTTGAGGTTCTTAAGAATTTCAGAGGGAGCTTTAGGCAACAATTGACAGAAACAGGGGAAAATAAAACAGTAGAGGAGGAATGGGTAAAATTGAGGGATGAAATAGTGAAGGTAGCAGAGGACAAAATAGGTGGGAAGGAAAGACCTACAAAAAATCCTTGGATATCACAGGAGATACTAAATTTAATCGATGAAAGGAGAAAATATAAAAATGCAGTAAATGAAACAGGCAAAATGGAGTACAGACGACTAAGAAATGAGATCGACAGAAAGTGCAAAATGGCTAAGCAGGAGGGGCTAGAATGCAAATGCAAGGATGTAGAAGAATGTATAAATAGGGGAAAAATAGATACAGCCTACAGGAAAATAAAAGAAACATTTGGAGATAAGAAAAACAGCTCTATGAATATCAAGGACACTGATGGAAAACCAGTTCTCAGCAAAGAAGGGAAAGCTGAAAGGTGGAAAGAGTATATAGAGGGGCTCTACAAAGGAAATCAACTTCGAGACAATATTGTAGGAAGGGAAGAGGATGTAGATGAAGATGAAATAGGAGATACTGTACTGAGAGAAGAATTTGACAGAGCCCTGAAAGACCTAAGTCGAAACAAGGCCCCGGGAGTAGATGATATCCTCTCAGAGCTACTGAAGTCTCTGGGAGAACCAGCCATGACAAAATTGTTTCACCTGGTGTGTAAGATGTATGAGACAGGTGAAGTACCCTCAGACTTTAAGAAAAATGTTATAATCCCCATACCTAAGAAATCAGGTGCAGACAGGTGTGAAAACTACAGAACCATCAGTTTAATAAGTCATGGCTGCAAAATATTAACGCGAATTATATACAGAAGGATGGAAAAGCTGGTAGAAGCCGACCTCGAGGAAGATCAGTTTGGGTTCAGGAGAAATGTAGGAACACGGGAGGCAATACTCACTTTACGGCTTATCCTAGAAGATAGATTCAGAAAAGGCAAACCTACATTTCTAGCTTTTGTAGATTTGGAGAAGGCTTTTGACAATGTTGATTGGAATAAACTCTTTCAAGTTCTGAAGCAAGCAGGAGTAAAATATAGGGAGCGTAAGGTTATTTACAACTTGTACAAAAACCAGACAGCGGTTGGCAGAGTTGAAGGGTATGAAAGGGATGCAATGGTTAGGAAGGGAGTAAGACAGGGTTGTAGTCTTTCTCCATTGTTATTCAATTTGTACATTGAGCAAGCTATAAAGGAAAGCAAGGAAAAATTTGGAGAAGGAATTAAAGTTCAGGGTGAAGAATTAAAAACATTGCGTTTTGCCGACGACATAGTAATTGTATCAGTTACAGCAAAGGACCTGGAAGAGCAATTGAACGGAATGGACAGTGTCCTGAAAGGTGCATATAAGATGAACATTAACAAGAGCAAAACTAGGGTAATGGAGTGCAGTGTAAGAAAGTCAGGTGATGCTGAAGGAATTAGATTGGGAAACGAAGCAATAAAGGAGGTAGATGAGTTTTGTCACTTGGGCAGTAAAATAACAAATGATGGTCGCAGTACAGAGGATATAAAATGCACAATGGCAATGGGTAGAAAAAGAGAAATTTGTTAACATCGAATATTGATTTAAACCTAAGAAAGTCCTTTCTGAAGGCATTTGTATGGAGTGTTGCCTTGTATGGGAGTGAGACATGGACGATAAACAGTGCGGACAGGAAGAGGATTGAGGCTTTTGAAATATGGTGCTACAGAAGAATGCTGAAGATTAGGTGGGTGGATCGCGTAACTAATGAGGAGGAATTTGGGAGAAAGGGAATTTCTGGCATACCTTGACTAAAAGAAGGGATAGATTGGTAGGACACATTCTTAGACATCAAGGAATTGTGAATTTAGCGTTGGAGGGAAGTGTATGGGGAAAATCGCAGGGGAAGACCAAGAGATGGATACAGTAAGCAGATTCAGACAGATGTAGGTTGTCGTTCTTATGTGGAGATGAAGAGGCTTGCTCAGGATAGGGTATTGTGGAGAGCTGCATCAAACCAGTCTCCGGACTGAAGACCACAACACAACACACAGTCTAATGCTGCGTTGACAGTGGCACCGACAAACCCTCGTCAGACGCCGTTGCCCGAGTTTGACTGGAAACGTCGACAGCCTTGTCACAGTGCATCCGATAGACACTCCTTCCCATTCAAATTGCTATACTACGAAGATGACGTGCTACAGACGCGAAATTTAACTGACAGGATGAACATGCACTGATATGCAAATGATTAGCTTTTCAGAGCATTCACACAAGGTTGGCGCCAGTGGCGACACCTACAACGTGCTGACGTGAGGAAACTTTCCAACCGATTTCTCATACCCAAACAGCAGTTGACCGGTGTTGCCTGGTGTAACGTTGTTGTTATGCCTCGTGTAAAGAGGAGAAATGCGTACCATCACGTTTCCGACTTGGATAAAGGTCAGACTATCTATCGCGATTGGGATTTATCGTATCGCGACATTTCTGCTCGTGCTGGTCGCGATCCAATGACTGTTTGAAGGTGGGTTCGGGAGGGAATTCGGAACGCCGTGATTGATCCCGACGGCCTCGTATCACTAGCAGTCGCGGTGACAGGCATCTTATCCGCATACCTGTAACGGATCGTGCAATCACGTATCGATCCCTGAGTCAACAGAGGAGAACGTTTGCAAGGCATCAACCATCTACACGAACAGTTCGACGATGTTTGCAGCAGCATGGACTATCAGCTCGGAGACCATGGCTGCAGTTACCCTTGACGCTGCATCACTGACAGGAGCGCCTTCGATGGTGTACGCAACGATGATCCCGGGTGCACGAATGGCAAAACGTTATGTTTTCGGATGAATCCAGTTTCCCTTGATGAACTGTGGTATCGTGTTGAAGCTGCATGGGCATCTGTACCTGTACACGCCATCCAAGCTTTCTTTCACTCAATGTACAGGCGTATCAAAGCCGTTATTACGGCCAGAGGTGGTTGTTCTGGGTACTGATTTCTCAGGATCTATGCACCCAAATTACGTGAAAATGTAATCACATGTCAGTTCTAGTATAATATATTTGTCCAATGAATACCCGTTAATCATCTGCATTTCTTCTTGGTGTGGCACTTTTAGTGGCCAGTAGTGTACTTTGTCATTTGGTTGGGTTAAGGAGAAGGTTAGGTTGGTTTAGGTAAAAATCTATTCTGTGTCAGAAGTATATTAGATTTCTATTTCCTGGGCTGCGATGGATTCCACCGAAATTCTTACGCTTCGATATTAGTGCTACAATGCGGCTTTTATTATTAATAAAGACATCGAAGGCATTCGAATGAGCTACATTTGTCTCGAAAGAAGAAAGTGTCGAGGATTGTGTACTGTCCTCAGTTATTGCTACTGCCAGCCGCGGCAGAGCCGCCTAGTTCATTGAGGCGCTATGCTACGATGCGCGAGGTTGTTCCCCGTTAGGCGATCGAATCCCCCCTCGAGCTTGGATGTTTGTGCTGCCTTCAACATAAGTTAGTTCATAAGTAGTTTGTAAGTTTAGGGACTGATGACCCCGCAGTTAAGTTTCTTAAGCTTAACAAATATTTTAACACTTTGGTACTGCCAGACAAGCCTTATGAATACGTAAGGTACCAGTAAAAGAAGAAATTTCTATTACATACTCGTGATATTTCGTGGTGTCACTGACAAGCAATATTACAGTTTTCGTGAATTTAAGTTGTGCCGACATTCACCAGTTAACCTCCATGCTTTAAATAGTGGAATCGTACACCAGTTAGGTAAGTTTATTGTTTATCATAATGAGTTTCGATAATTTATTCGCATATTCTTGTGCATTTGTTTTCATAAGTACGGTACGTTTTCGACACTTCAATGTTTGATTTTCTGCCACTCTTGCACTGCAGTTGCCGTTTTTAGGTCACTGAAGGTCGGAAAATCAGACAGAACAAATCTTGAGATTTGTGTTTTATCTTAATGTTAGAAACCATGATTTTCTCTGTCTGCTTAAAGGGATTGTGCCTCTTCCATTACTCAAAATATCAAACATAATAATCATGACGTAGGCCTACCTTTATACAAAAACAAGTGTGTTGTGATATTCAGTGTAACTGAACTGACACAGTTTTTGCAACACAGATATAAGTACTATTAAGTATATGAATAACTTTCCAATACTAATTCTGTACGATTTCCCTCGTTGTATTAACCTCAAAAAGACTGCAGCTATGCAAGAGCTGTATAAAATCACACATGGAAACGTCATGATGTATTTTTGAAAACAAAAGTTCTAAAAGCGAAAAAAATTTCTGAAATGCGTTGTGCTAAGCACAAAAATACATAATGGGTTCAGGTTTTCAGAATTTAACTCCATGAATAACACTGTTATATAGGATATTCAGGAACATGCAAATATGATGAACGAAATGAAATTACATTGAACTTCAATGACTGTCATTCAATATATGTGTGCCAGACAGTTGTGAGCTTAAGAATAAGATAATTTTGAAGACAGAAACCACTGAAAACCGGAAACACGCGTACACCACAATTGCAGGTCACTTCATAGAACAGAATCACCACCATGTTAAAGAACGCCAGAACCAGTAAGTATAATTTGTGGGCAGCTGATACCAGATTATCAGAAAGCAAAACAACGTAAGAGAGCTAATACAATAACATTAAAATACGCCACAATTCCGAATTGAAACACTTTTTGAGGTTATAATTTACGCAAAAAGTTTCTGATAAAGAATTTAACCAACTTGCGGTTTCTATCAAACTCTAATATCAACCATAGATACCGAATTATATTCCAATTGTGATATTTATCGTCTTCTGGATGCCATAATAATTTCTTTCCTTCACTAAGCGAATCAGTTTCTCACTGTCCATATCTACGTGCGGAAATGTTGGTCGATTTGACCGATGAAAACAAAATGATTTGAAATTCACTATCGTCCGATCTCTCTACTTTCGGGCTACACTGTGACCGTGCCCATAGTGAAGTGCTGATTTGAAACAATCGGCCGTCTTCTGCCGATGCCGGTTGTCGGTAAAACCCTCTGATATCGGAGTCACTGTGACTACAGCGTAAGAGTAACAACCACTTTTTCCTGAGCTGCGTCCTGGTGTTTCCCGTACACAGCCAATAGCGTCAAACAGTTCCTGGCAGAATATGTGGTGGTGCAGCTTCAACATCCACCATACTCGCCGGATAACAACCCTCCAGACATCTTCTTATTTCATCGACTCAGACTTGCTTTGAAAGGAAAGATATTTGGCGATATTTCTGACATCCAACGAAACGTGACGAGTTGTTTCAACACGATACCAAAGAATTACTTCGTGCAAAGTTCACAGGACATGTACGACACAGCTCAGCGACGTAGGATTATGGGAGGTGACTATTTCGAAGGACAGTAAGGTCACTGTAGTTAACAGTTCATCTACGTTAATGGGTTGGGTTGTTTTGTTGGGATAGGGGGACCCTCATCCGGTAGGGATGGGGAGGAGTGGGGATAGGAAAGAGGAAAGGGGGAAATGAAATGTAGCACGGGAAGTGAAAAAAAGGAAGGAAGAGACCCCTTGGAGGGCCTCTACTTAATGTTACAGAATTATTCACCGAACTTTGTAGTCAGAGATTGTAGTTCACTTATACGGCGTCGATAGTCAACAACTTCGCAATAGCACAGCCTCCATAATATCCGCGGTTGCAATACCAGATATGCCATGGGATGTAATTTATCAAATATCTTTCCTAAAATGTTTCCGGCACCAAGTTTTCCTTCTTGTTTTTAGATAATTATAATATTTATGTGGAGATAGAAGAGACAAAGCACTCTGCAGGGTATTTACACGGTTTCCAGTTAGAAAATAACAAAAAAAAACCTTTTGTTCATTTTCCATTCCAATAAATAGATAAGTAAGTATAATGAAACAAAATAAATAAATTAGAAATTGTAAAATTTGGAATCCTATGTGCCCTTTCTAAAGGAAGATGCAGAGTATGTTCAGTCAAATGAATGCATTAAAGGCAAAAATATGAGAAACGCAACAATTAACATTACCATTACAAACAGCAACTGCGAACGAACACTGACAATTCCGTTGCACCTACTGAATTCAAAATTATAAGTCAACGTTTACAAACAGTGGAATAAATCGAAAGGCTAATTCGGTATAATTATTACGATGGAGCCGATCTCCACTCCAATTACCAAAAATGCACGTATTAATGCGGTTGTGCCTCTTGTTAGAGGCAATTCCACACACTTTGGTCAGACGCTGGGTTCCGTTATTGCACCTGAGACAAGACTCCCGTTGTTCATTTTGTAGCCATTCACCACCCTCGGTTTTCTTCTGTATCGGACAAGCTGCAAGTCATTCCGAGCGTATTTCTGGACTTGTGTGTTACGTAACTGACGTTTCATTTTGTCTTTTACTTCTCCCTTGCGCAATAAATAGCTGTACTTGCTCCACATTTTTCCGGTACTGTTTAAATCAATAAAGGGACGCATTTTTATGTAATTTAATTTTACACTAGTATTTTCAAAAGCCTGACATTAAGAATTTGTTTTCATAGTGTGCATGGCACAGAAGCTACAACACAGTTAAACAGTAATGGAAAAACCGTACTCAGTTCCTTCTCAATTTTACTTACAACAAGAAGATAATTTTACAAATGTTCAACTCCTTTTATTGATTAATATCTTTACGATGAGTATTTCTTGCAGTAGTGACATCTAAGTCACTAACTTTACCTACTGCTATGTACCACTATATCTTCACGTCTGTCGAAACAACAATCACCGAACTAATAAGTGTGTAACGTGAAATAACAAACAACCTGTATTTACTGATAGTACCACCTCGACAATTCACGAAGAACGTTGAGTTCGTATCATGAAATCACATTTTACTGCATTGAATTTGGTTACAAAGGTGGCTGAAATCTAGATCCGAAATATAAAATTTATTGCGACTGATCTCTGTAATTTACTTGTCGTCGTTCGAACTGTCAAGTTCCGTCACGACTGACGTAATGTGAGTAGAAAACCACACAGCCTGCTACGATTCCCACATCGAAGAATTATCTGTGATTAGACCAGTTCTAATGCAAGCTGCATTTATCTGTTTCACAATTCCGCAGTAATAGGTTTCAGCAGTTTTGTCTTACAATTATTTTACTGATGTTAAGTTCTAAATCTAATTTAAATTTGGTACAGCCACTGTTTATCTACTTTGTGTGTTAATACCAGTCTAGCTCCCCTGTGTATCATACCAGCTTTGTATCTTTCTTTGTTAGTACTAGGCCTAATATGCCAAATTATTCTGTACTCTGTCCCTACCGTAATTCTTTACTTAATTGTGACTACTACAATTGAATACTTTTATTTTCACAGTTTTTTTTCAGTTCGAATGGATACCTCCGATTTGTTAAACTTCACAATTCTCAAATGCACGCCACCTATTCCCTCCTCCTCCGTCCGTATATTTTTGTCTATTGGTTTATTTAATTATAATATTTCCCCGGTTTCTAATATTTATTCTATATTATTAGGTTTTGTGTCACCTTGTGTTTTGAACAATCATCCAAACTTTAGATTCTTGTTTAATTTATTTTAATCACTGTAGTCATTGTAAGTATTTGTTATGTTTGCACTGTTTCTCGATGTGTAATATCTATGTACGCTTTTGTAGTAGTAGTAATTTACACAATTCATTTACACCGTAACTGCTCCATCAAGGAGGATAATTTATTTTTCTGCATGTAACATCTCTTTTGGTTTGTTGACAACGCAAGTTCTTTGACAAAAGTTCACTAAATGTCTGATGATGGCCTAAGAAGCCTAAAATCGATTAACAAAATAAACCAAACTGTTGAACAAACACAAAACTGTGTATTTTAATTTTCATACATGGGAAAATCTTATTATGCTAGTAATATGTCTTTTTTTGGTGAGGACAAGGAATCTCAAAAAAGTTAATGATTTAAAGGATCTGGCTATTGTTACAAAATAAGTGATGTTGGAGATTTTATGTATCATTACAGAAGTTAAATGAAGAGTATATCCTAGAACGTTGTTTCGGCTGCCAATAGTTAAGCCATCTTCAGGTGAGTGTCAGCCACTCGGGCTGCATTCCCAAAACTCTATAGAATACTATCTACAAATAATACAATTCCTTGAGACAACATTGTCTCGTTATACCAAAGGTATTAAACATAAGGAGAGGCACTGTATTAAAATTTATGCTGTGGCCGGGATTTGAACCCGGGACCTCCTACTTACTAGGAAGGTGCTTTAGCCCACTCAGCTTTTTTTCTTTCTTCTTTTTTTTTTTTTAAATAAAATTTTATTTACTCTATTTCTTGTAGATTCTGCTATATATAGTGAACATCAATTATGACATCTTAGGACACATATACACAAGTAACATACTTTACACAGATACTCATAATGATATACTCACACATACACAATCATAAAAACATGTTGATTTACTCATATTTTGCACTTCAATCTTTAAATAAGTTAACCTTAGCATGTAAGGCTTTTTATAACACTTTCAGTTTTTCTTGTAACCTTCAATAAAAGCTTATTTTTAATGAGTCCATGTATGTATTTTAACCTATTCCCATTCGTTCAAATACGATAATGTTTCCATATTTGGATTTTTGGTCCACATACTTGGTAAGTTTTTTATATTCGTTCTGCATGTATAGTTTCAGGTCAATGGTGGTGTCCGGTCCCAGATTGGTAATCACGTAGCTCATGTACTTTCCCAGTATACGGCTTTTTTTTCTGGAAAATATCTTGCATCTGGTCTACATAGTAGCCGGCCGCGGTGGCCGAGGGGACTGAGGCGCTCCAGTCGCGGTCTGCACGGCCACTACGGTCGGGGGATCGAATCCCCCTCGGGCATGGATATTTGTGCCGTCCTTAGGATTAGCTAGTTCATAAGTAGTTTGTAAGTTTAGGGACTGATGACCCCGTAGTTGAGCCCCATAAGCTGTAAAAAAGAAAGAAAAAAAAAGTCTACATAGTATGGACGGAGATACGTATTCAGCTGAAGTTCTTGTGAGGAGTGCTATTTCCGCTCTCACCCATTTCCAGTTATTTAAGTTTCCCCCACAGGTAAATCTGTGTATAACTGTATCAACACAGTATTGTAGGCAAAGCATCTACACAGATTGTCTTAAAGCACGTCTCCCTCCACACCACATACTTTAATTCTGCCTCATGTTCCCTGTGAAATGCGTATCAAATTGCCAGGGCTCTGCTACATTGGAATAGCACCCCGGCAAAGACCGCGTATAGGAACTATCCTGCCTTGTTCCTCAGGTCGTGGTGATATAAATATCAACAAATAATACAATTCCTTGACACACCATTGTCTCGTTATACGAAATGTATTAAACATGAGGAGAGGCATTGAATTAAAATTTATGCTATGGCCGGGATTCGAACCATTTTTTTAATAACGTTTATTAAAATTTGATGTACAAATAACAACATTTACAGTGAGTTTACATGAGTGAGTTTTGTTTTATGTATTACATTTTATCAATTTTAGTGTCCCTGAAAGAGAAGAAAAAAATTTTATGAACTATTTTTTTTAATTGACAGAAATGCATTAATGAGTTCTTTTATTATGTTGTCTTTTTCACTGATTTAGTTTCACTTTATTCTGTCTTATGCGGCAATTTTGCTAGTTTATATATATATATATATATATATATATATATATATATATATATATATATATATTTTTTTTTTGCATTCTTTTCGATATTTATGGCAGAACAAAAACACGAGTAAGTAAATAATTGTAAGATAAAATTGTAATAAATTACTTTGTCACCTCTTTAGGTGATGTTTGTGAATTTGGTGTAACATGTGTCCATATATAATGTTTTGCAGTGAGATGTATAGACAAGGTGCGAATTACAGTGAATGAAAACATCGGAAATAAAAATACATTATGTACAGGTATATGCAGGATGACACATAAAAGAAAAACTTGGGCAACAAACTAATAAAATGTCTTCTTAGCCAGAAAATCTTAGAGCGAGTAATCATCAGTTGCCCCCATACAGTGAAATAGCATGGACATTGACATCAGTCGCGGAGCTACATTTTGAGACTACAAAGTTATTGGGCAAATATGGAACATACTATTACATTGATAAATTATTATAATCTAAAAAAAAAAGTTGGCGTTCATCTAAACAGGATATGTATAGGACAAACATGGACTACCATGGACAACATAAAAAAAAAAAAACACACACACACACACAAGATAAATTCGTAAGGCAAACAAAGAAAAGCTGATAATAAATAACATATGAGCAATAAAGTACAGTGTAAGGCTAATAGTTGCTACAAATGGAACGGATTAGGCAGAAGCCGGGACCTCCTACTTACTAGGTAGGTGCTTTAGACCACTCAGCTAGCACAGCGTTGTAGCCAAACCATCTACAACGCTGTGTTAGCTGAGTGGATGCCGGGCGCCGTGGCTCAGCGCGCCCGGTCAGGGGGCTAAACGCCCTTTGTAATAAAAAAGCTGAGCCAAATAATCAAAGAACAATCAAGAATGAACCAAACGAACAAACCGAAGAGCACAGATCTACCTGAAGAACGAGAAAAAAAGGTGGTCTGAAGCAACTAAGTAGTGAGTAGGAGGTCCCGGGTTCGAATCCCGGCCATAGCATAAATTTTAATTCAGTGCCCCGCCTTGTACGTAGTAAGTAGGAGGTCCCGGGTTCGAATCCCGGCCAAAGCATAAATTTCAATTCAGTGCCTCTCCTTATGTTTAATACATATAGAATACTCATTACGCCAAGATATTTTCATGTTCTTTGGACTGCCGTAATGTGAACAAAGCGTCCGGCACGGCAGCGCGCGGCGTGCAGTCCAGCGCCAGCAGCCAGCAGCCAACAGCCAGCAGTGTCGTGTCCTTAGCGCGCGGCTCCTCCCACGCCTGCGGCGGCGCTCGGCCGCCAGCGCCCGCCCCACGGCCAGCCATTGTGGCCCCACAATTACCACTAGCACACTCCCACACACCCACAGTCTGCCCGCAGACACTTGGCACTGGCACTGGCACATTCAGTCAGACACACGGATCCGGACATTTCTTGATATTATTGTCCTGCTGCTATCCTTTCCTCTACTCTGACTCCAGGGTTTTGGATCTTTCCAAATTCCTTCGGATGTTTCGCAAATCATTGTCTACAAGATCGCCAACCAATACTGAAGAGCAAAACAAACTGGTGTGTAGGTATGCGTATGAAACACAGCAGTGTGTGATCAGTGAGAGGACGATGCTGCGGTTGGCAACGCCTCAGGTGTCTGGCGCAGATGTTCGCTTACTGCTGCTACATCTACATACATAATCCGCAATCCACTGTAAAGTGCGTGGGGGAGGGTACACTGTAGCAAAACTAGACATTTCTTCCCTATTCCACTCCCAAATACAACGTGGGAAAAAAAGTCTATATGTCTCTCAACGAGACCTAATCTTTCTTATCGTGTCTTTGTGATCATTAAGCGAAATGTAAGTAGGCGGCAGGAAGATCGTTCTACACTCAGCTTCAAATTCCGGCCATTCAAATTTCCTCAAAATTCTCGAAAAGAACGTCGTATTTCCTCCAGCGACCCCATTCGAGTTCTCGGAGCATTTCCGTGTGACTCTCATATTGGTCTAACCAACTAGTAACGAACCCAGCTGCTCTCGCCTCTGAACTGCTTCCATGTCTTCCTTTAAACTGATCTGCTGCGGGTCCCAAACAATTGCGCAGTAGTCAAGACGTGATCGTACAAGCATTTCATACTCGGTCTCCTTTACAGGTGAAGTACATCTTCCGGAAATTCTCCCAATGAACCGAAGTCGGCTGTCCGCCTTACTCACAACTGTTCTTACGTGTTCGTTCCATTTCATATCGCTCTGCAAAGTTACGCCCACATATTTCAACGACGCGACTGCACCCAAAAGCTCACTACTAATGCTGTATTCGAACAATATGGGACTTTTTCCCTACTTATGTGCATCTAGTTACATTTTTCTGCATTTAAAGCTACCTGCCATTCTTCACACCAACTAGAAAGTTTGTCCAAGTCATTTTGTATGGTATTACAGTCAATTAAACACGACACCCTCCCATACACAACAGCATCATCAGCAAATAGCCGACAATTACAAGTTACTCTGTCCATCAGATCTATTGGTCCTATCAAACTCCCCTGGGGCAAGCCTGACGATACACTCGTCTCTGATGAACACTCGCCGCCGAGAACAACTTACTGCGTTCTATTACTTACGAAGTCTTCCAGTCACTCACAAATTGTGAACCTATTCTATATGCTCGTACCTGCAGTGTGACACCGCGTCAAATGCCTTTTTGAAATCGAGAAAAACACAATCGGCGTGTTGCCCTTCATTGATGGCTCGAAAGATGTGACAATAGGGCAAGCTAACTTTCACACGAACGGTGTTTCCTAAACCCGTATCCCCGCGTCGGAGGTTGGAGTCCCACCTCAGACATGGATGTTTGTGTCGTCTTTAGTACAAGTTAGTTCAAATGTTTGCAGAGCTTATGAGACTTAACTATGGGGTCATCAGTCCCTAAACTTACAAACTACTTATGAACTAGCTTATACTAAAGACGGCACAAACATTCATTCCCGAAGGGGGATTCGAACCCTCGACAGCAGCGGCCGTGCAGACAGTGGCTGGCACGCCGCCTACCGCTCGGCCACTGCGGCCGACTATAAGTTAGTTCATAAGTAGTTTGTAAGTTTAGGGACTGATGACTCCGCAGTTAAGTCCCATAAGCTTTACAAACATTTGAACATTTTGAACCTAAACCGTGCTGATTCATAGAAATAAGCTCTTTCCGTCTCAAGGAAATTTACTATGTTCGAACTGAGAGTAAGTACCAAAATTCTACAGGAAACTGATGTCATTGATTACAGGGGCAGCTTATCACTCGGAATGAGTTTGAACATACTGTTTCATTTGGCGCACGAGAGATGGGACACAGTGTCTCCGAGGTAGCGATGAGGCGGTAATGTTGCCGTACGACCACTTCATGAGTGCGCCGTCAATATCGGGAGTTCGGTAAAACATCAAATCCCTGACAATGCTGCAAACGGAAATGATCCTCCAAGAACGAGACCAACGATGACTGAAGAGGATGGTTCAGTGTGACGGAAATGCAATCCTTCCGCAAACTGATTCGGATTTCAGTGCTGGGCCAGCAACGTCAACGTGCGAACCATGCACCGAAATATCATCGATATTGATTTTCGGAGCCGAGGGCCCACTCGTATGCCCTTGTTGACTGCTCGGAACTACGTTTTACGCATCGACTGGGCCCGTCAACATCGACACTGGACTGTTGATGACTGGAAGCATTGCGACCTTCCTATCGGTTCTCACCAATAAGAAGGTGTAGTAAAAGTTTATGGCTCGTTGTCTCTGTTCATAGGGCTGAGTTATGTATGTTAGCTTCTATGCCCTAAACAGCTACCCAATCTGCTTCCAAAAGATCAATAATTAATCTGTAGTTCATCCAGTCTCTCAATCTGCATATGATGACGTGAAAATATATTTAACAAACATAAATGAAACCTTTGAATGACCAACAAAATGGATTCTAAGATAAAGAAGTGATTCACTCACGAAGGAATTCTTTATCAATGGAGTTTATTACTCTTATTAGACATAAAACGCGGAGGTGGTCCTACTTTATACATCGGTAAATAACTGAATAATTACCCAAATATTGTTAATGAGCGGCACAATAAGTATCACATGCACTCGAGAGTAAGTGTTCCAAATTATCACTCGTAAATTAGTGAAGTACATCGAACAATGCAGTTCCAAATTAATTACAGTATTTGTCATAAAACACAGTTTGCCATCACACGTGTCCACGATTGCTGATTTATCACAGTTCCACAGCCCTACTACCGAGCATAGTTTATCACTTTTCAAGCAGAAACTAAGTTCTGCAGTCACAGTCCCGTAAATTATCTAAGTCCACACATGCCTCTCTTCAAATCACATGTTCGTAAGGCGGCTTCAGACCGCCCAGCGTCACAACCTTTCACAACCGCGTCCAAGTTACGAGTCCCTTCCCAAGCGTTCGAAAGCGTGCTCTTTCTGTTTACAAATTTGTATCCTTCTGCGCATCCTAACGCCTCGTCTTTAAAATACAATTTCCCTTCCAAAATTTTATACATTTCAATATCACAGAATTAAATGTTTTGACTACCTCCCTACAAATGTTGTTTACATTTAAGAAACATATATATATTTAACAATACTAAAAATCTGTTGAGACTGAAGCTCTTTGCTCAGATAGCCATTAAGTGTGGCATCTCACTGTTCAAATATAATGCCGCCCTCGAAATATAGTTACACAATTAATATATAATTTACCGTGGCTTTTTATGCAAATATATTCAGTTCTTGTCCACAAATACTTATAATTGTTTATATATAAATTATCTGCTGCATATCTATTATTTTTAGTCGGCCATGAAATATTTAAGTGGCAGTATACAACAAAAAAAAGAACGTTCCTAAGAATAATACTAAATATAATAAAATACATATATAAATGTATTGGTGGTGGAATCTATGTTCTGACACAAAAATAACGAAAAGCAGAACAGGAGAGTAAAACAAAGATTATTGAAAGAATATGGAAAAAACGTGGTACGTCTTTTAAGATAGATAGCATTGTTCAATGCCGCCCATTTGCCTCTTAAATTGTTACTGATAAACACTACGTATCAATAATTGTAAATATAAGTCTTATATTATTATTATTATAGTACTTATTTATCGGTTTTTTATCTATAAGGGATATTGAAATTGTAATTACGGCATTTAATTCTCGCAAGTCTCCTGAATCCATTCATATAATTATATTTGCCGTATGATCATTCCCTGATTTTATATGAATTTTTAGAATAATGTTTGTGGCTATATTGTTTTCAGTTGCAATCTGGAATAGCCGACCTCGCTCATCAAAGACAGTCGCTTCCTGTTTCCGAGCACATCAGGGAAACCCTGACTACCTGCTGTATCACATTCATTACGTGCAAACTGGGAGCCAGCGGGCTGGGAAACCCAACATCCTGGCAAAACCTGCCTTTCATATGGAAACAATCAGCTTCCCCCTGTATCTGTAATATCGCAGCATATTGCCTGGTCTGACAAGTCTCGTTTCCAATTGTATCGAGCGGATGGACGTGAACGGGTATGGAGTCAATCTTATGAATTCATGGACCTTGCATGCCAGCAGGAGACTGTTCAAGGCGATGGAGGTATGTGATGAGTACGAGTGTTGTTGGAGTGATATTAGACGTTTGATAATTTTTCATTTGGATTGTTTATCTGAACAAGAATTGTTAACAGTATGTACATTTGTTTTATCTGCTTCAGCTGGCCAACCACGTTACCGGTCCATTGTAATTGAGTGCAGCTATATCGCTCGTGTTTCATTTGAACAACCAATAGCAGAACACGTCTTGTCAATTGTGTATTCCGACGGACTTCGACAATTTCAGAAGTCCAATGATACACCTCACACATCCAGAATTGCTACAGAGTGAAACCATAAACATTATTCTGGCCAGACATGAACATTATTGGGGTGTCTGGTGGAATACCTTGCAACGTGGTAATCAGATATCCACCCCCTACCCCCCTCGCCGTCCTACGGTTTTATGCATGGTACATGGTGGCAGTTCCCTCCAGCAATACTTCAGACAGTCGAGTCCATGCCATGTCTCCTTCTGCTCGCTCGCGGTGGCTCTACACGTTCTTAGGCAGGCGTACCAATTTCTTTGGCTCTTCAGTGATGAAGGGCACTAAACGCCAGAAACCGGTCAATAAAATCGATTTAAGTGCAGTTGGTTCCTGAAGTATAAAAAAGAAATTTACATGTACGCAAGTCACCTGACGGTGAGTGGCGGGGGGTACATTATGTACCGACGTCACTAGCCCCGGCCTCGCATAGTTCCCGGGAAAAATGATGCAGGTAACTTTCCGAGTGGCTATAATTTTACTACTTTACGGCTCGTGATATTTTCGCGAGGTGTATATAGGATGAAGCGACATAAAGGTTGACTCATCTCGAGTCTTATTACCCCTTTATAGGGCATTACTATGAAAAGTCCAAAATTAAACTTGACATATTTTGATTTAATATTCATGACAAGAGGTTAGTCGTATAACATACTTATATTCTTCATTTTCTGAATGCCTGAGGTCCTATGGCGTGGTAACATAATTACCAGAGAACATTTGTGATACTGGATTTTATGTAATGTTCTTTGGTCAGTCATGATAAAGACTACAACAAAACAGAACTCTTAGCTAAGAAATTACACGACCATTAGACACTGGAAATACAAGCAATTTTAGATGGTGTGTAAACTGGTAAAATTACGACAAACTTTCACATTTGTTATTGAAATCGTTTGTAACCTTACTTTGGGTGACCTGTGTATGATTATAACACAGAGAAATAGTAGTTCAGAAATGAACAACTATCGGTTATTCTTCTCGCCTCGCTCAAAGCATCAGCAAATTTTCGTAACAAATAGTTCAGCATACAACGCAAGTATATGCAATACTACAATTTACGTTGAAATGCACTAATCTCAAACGTTTCTGACTTGCACAAAAAGTTATTGTTGGCTGTGTTCTGTACTAAACAATACTACATCCAAAGAGTCTCAACGGTAAGAATGCTTACCACTTTCCCTACTGACTACATTTATAAAAGGCGGTAAGGCGGGAAATAAAAAAGTAACTATTTGCGCCAGAGAGCGTTAAAGGAAGTGATTTCTTATAGCGAAGGCCTGGGTAAACAGATTTTTCTGTATAAAGAAACGGATGGTAAGTGTACTTACCAATACCCTGTAAAGATTTATATGATATTTCTTCAGGAAAATAGGGTTTTAATGCAAAGTAGACGATGATGGGTGTTATTAATCTGTGTTCACTGAAAGATGTGACACACAAAAGTATAAATGTGGACGTAGATATCAGCTTGCTTCCTTCCTTCACTTGGCGGTCAGCAAGTCTTTCACGCCTGAATTCGATCTAGCTAACTTCGGATGAACTCGCAGTATTAGCGAGAACTTGCGGTACAAAGTCGCAGATTAGCTCACCTAAAATAGTTGCTTTATGAGATATTTGATTCGTCTGACACAATACTAGACCAATAAAGAGTTTTGCGCTCGACGTTAGCACATCTTGCTCTAGAACTTTTCTTTTAAAGATCTGAAGAGCGTGTTTATTTTCCGGTTTGACTTTAATATACATGCAAATGGAGTACTCTGAACTGGCTGCACGTTCATTGGCGAGCAGGACGTGGCGTTTAATTTCGCGTGACACTTCTGAAATACGGCGAATGGGAGGAACCCCTCTACGATGGAGAGAAGTGTCTCGTGAGCCGTAATGTGCGGAGTTAAGGTGCAGTGGTAGGAGCATCCAGAGTACTCGGCTCCAACAGCCATCCCAGCGGGGCACACTAAAGCACGCTTAGTTATACGGCGGCATACGATATACAGAGCAATAGTGGGCCGAGAGTCACAGTAGATGAAGCTACACCACTCTCTTAACCCTTTCAGGGGAAGTGGTTCCGTTTGAAACCATCTTCAATTTTCTCATTTCGAGGCATAACAGCAGTGGCTATATTTGTGGACACCCATCTGTACCGACTTGATATTGCTTTCTAGCTGCTGTCACTTAAACCACTTTGAAACCTTGAAATATTAGCAAGTAGTCTCACGAGTTGAGGAGCTCCTATTGTACGCGTAATCCACTTTGTTCTGGCTGTATTAGTATGTAATAAATAACTTTTATGTATTTATTAACTACAGAATACCATCCTCTTTACGGTAAAACTACATTCATTGCAATAATAGCTAAAATAACACATTTCTTTCCGTGATTATTGTAGTGTTTCCGTTTGAAACCACTGCTTCCGTAAGGAGTAGCTTGAGTACAGTAAACAATTCTTTTCCGGATTCACAACACGTAATCTCGCACACTGAATGATGAAGAAATTCTGGTGGTTTCAGCGTGAAAGAGTAAAAAACCCACACACAGACGTATGCATGTATAGCGCATATGTAATTTGCATGATCTTACTTACTGAAAACACCATATCCTGTGAAGTGACTAAGAGAACAAAATATTTGCCGTTTATTTTAACTGTTCATTTTCTGAATGTACCGTAATCTATGATGTCAGCATGACGAAAAGGTGGGAAATGAGAGGAATAAAAAATAACTCTCTGGAGATTTTATCAATGATGGGTATAGTTAAACTTCGTGACTGTTCCCATTATAGCGTTGAGAATAACTACCTGTACCAGTCACATTAAATATTGTATTATTTATTTATTTATAACAGGATTGGCTTGTACCCATCATCAGATTCTTATACACTCAGAACTACGTGCAGTTTGTTGGAGGAATTTACTGTATGAAAATAAATTATATAATATTACCTACAGTGAAAACAACTTCAAGTGGCGAGACGACATACTCAAAAACTGTTTTACTTAAATGTGAATTTACTATTCTTATCTTCATTTCCCATATGTCGCACGATTTGGACATGTATTTCATTTTTTTTACCCACACTTTTTGTTTTCACTCTCGTTATTTTCTTCTTTAATGATATTCTAATAATTCTATTTCCAATGTTTAGTGTGTAATTTACCACTGGCTCGTCAGAACGATCTATGTGCCATTGGTAAAGCCCACACAAAACATGTTAATGCCACATAATTTATTTTCAAACAGTGAACTCACCCAACAAACTGCACACTGATCTAAATGTATAACCACCTAATGACGGGCACAAGCTCTAATCCGGTCGTGTTATAAATAAAAATATACAATCTTTAATGTGAACGGTAACGGTATTTATTCTCAACCCTATAAATCACTTTTTAATCACGAAATAGCTTCACTGTTTCCGTACAGATTTCACCTGACATATGTTACTACCACTTGTAAGTATCTACATTGCCACATTAGTTTTCAATTTCATTTACGTAATCAATTGTAGCTTTTGCGTAATTCCTTTTTCCTTAGCCTAGTTATCTTAATCTACATTTAAAATTCTAATGTGTGCTGCAACTGGCTACTGCAGAAAAATTACGTCATGTTTCCGTGACATTCGTCTGACTCATCACCAACAGAATACCAATGTCTCGATGTTCGCTCTAGGGCAAAAATCTGGTCCTCGTTTGTTACGCAATGCCTGCTCCAGCTGTGCAGACTCATTGTTTATAGTTTTGATATAAAGAAACATATTGTACCGCTGCGTGGGTCGTAGGTAATCTACAAGGGACAAACAACCGTTTAGATCAAAGCTTCTGTTAATACAGAAGCAACAAACGCCGAAGCTCGAGTTGATTCTGATCTCTGTAGGCAAATCTGACTGGTACACACCTCACAATCTCCTTCAGAGATGGAGATATAGCTGCAGTATATCGGCTATTTTTGGCTGCATGATCCTTTGTTTCTCGGAGCTCCACTGGATTTTCACAGTCGATTGAGAATCGAGTGGGCTGTTATAGTTCCCTATATAGAGGTATGAGGTTTCAGGGAAGTGACGCAGGAACCGGTAATGCCTGAAGGACACCGCCACTCGTGGCCGGATTCCTTTCAAGCCCCGTAACAGAGAGCGGATAGGCGAGAACGCCGTTTTGCCACGCTCCGTGTTCGCCCGAGCTGAGTCATCCGTCGTACATTGTCCGGGCAACTCCGGTTGTTATTTGCAGATGGCTGAAGTTGCGTTACCGCTACTTGGATGAACAGTGTTTCGAAGAGAGTTTGTAGACGAGCATTAACAAAAATAAGAGTATGGTACTGTAGTGTTACATAATTAAAGTAGGAGTTGATGAAGAAAGTAAATAAGGAAGGGAGACACAAAAGTAGTAGATGAGTATTCCGATTTGAACAGCAAAATAGATGATAAATGCAGAAGTGAAAATGCACATGAAACACAGATTACTGGTATAAGAAATAAAAATATTATTCTGAAAGAGAACACATGTGTTGACTTGTAATAATTTTAGAGTTTAGAGATTATTACTGGTATAATCAGTTGTTGAAAGTAACGAGAAAGTGCTTTATTTAGGGCAGGGAAGTGAAGTGAACTTTCAATGCTGGAGTAGAATATTGAAAATTTTCACATTTACTTCACTTCAAAAGAATAATTTTCGTTAGTCATGATGTATACTATATCAATTTTTACTACACTGACCACTCACTAATTTAATAGTAATATACTGACCTAAATAAAGCATTTTATCGTTTTTTTAACTACTTATTATACCAGTAATAATCCCATACATCGGTAATTCATATATTTCACCCTCTTATATCATCTTAATATTTTTATACATGTCTACTACTGCCTATGATATCTTAAGACACAAACAGTCTTATTAAATACAGTCAACACCATTACTTTTAGAAGTAATGTATTTCAGATACTTCTTATATTATTTATAATTTACTTTAATACCTCTTTTATTATATCATCCATTATGGCTTCGATACTGATTATTGGGTGATTTGTACTTGTTGTTCTTCATCTACATAGATACTCTGCAAATCAGATTTAAGTGCCTGGCAGAGAGTTCATTAACGGCTTTCATAACTTTTCTCTAACGTTCCATTCTCAAATAGCGCGCGGGAAGAAAGAACACCTAAATCGTTCCGTTTTCGATCTGATTTATCTTATTTTATTTTGATGATCATGTCTCCCTAAGTAGGTGGGTGCTAGCAAAATATTTGCACATTCAGAAGTAAAAGTCGGCGATTGAAACTTCGCAAACAGATCACGCCGCAATGAATAACGTCTTTCTTTTAATGATTCCCACTCCAATTCGGGCAACATTTCCGTGACGATCCCCCCCCCCCCGGTAACGTGATAAAACGAGCTGCCCTTTTTGAACCCTCTCAATAGTTTCCGTCAGTCCCACCTGGTGAGGGTCCCATATAGTATTCCAGGATAGGACGCACAAGTTCAAAATGTTCAAATGTTTGTAATTCTAGCGGACCAAACTGCGTGGTCATCAGTCCGTAGCTTACAAACTACTTAAACTATATTAAACTAACCTAAGGACAAACAAACACACCCATGCCCCAGGGAGGACTCGAACCTCCGACGGCGAATAGGACGCACAACTGTGATGTAGGAGTCTCTTTGGTGGAGCTGGTGCATCTTCGAAGCGTTCTGCCAATGAAACGTGATCTTTGGTACGCCTTCCCCACAATATTTTAAATTACATATGTAGAGTAAGATGTTATAAATACAACACATTTGTAACTTCATTTGTATAGAGCCTGAAGATGATATTATTGTAATATCGAAACCGGTCGTTCAATAAAACAACAAACTTTACGGCTGTTGCTAAATACATCAATTACTGAAATTAAAACTAGACCAGCCGCAGTCCTAGTTCCTAAATAACATGGAAATAGATTGAATATCATAACAGATCCTTCGCTGTGTTCCTTTCACTTCATCAAATGGATGGTAATCACAGGGACTCTTGTCTGGTGCTTACGGTGTGATTTGTAAATGTAATCATTCCATATACTCAATATGCAGTGTCGACAAAATCTCGAGTGAATTTGGAGTACTCTGAGAGGGTGTAGTAATTGTCCCACTTTAGGTTACGGTAGTAACACTAAAAGTGGGCCTTTGCGATCGCCTCTTGAAAGCTCGAAATTTAAATGATAATAACGGCTTAAGTATTCATCTGACACGAAAATTAAATAACCGAATTTGTAGAGGAGAACATTCTCTACAACTTTGCTCTCTTATATTTTTTGCATTTCTCGTAGCGTTTCAAAGGTATTAGCAAAAATAACGGCGATTTTGGGATGTCTGTCTGCCCGTAAAGTGTTCCCTGTTTTCAAGACGAACCGTTCAACCGATCAGCACCAAATTTTACAGTCTTGATTGTAGGTTGCCAGAGACCAGAA
This sequence comes from Locusta migratoria, assembly GCA_026315105.1. NCBI lineage: Eukaryota > Metazoa > Arthropoda > Insecta > Orthoptera > Acrididae > Locusta > Locusta migratoria. The sequence continues at coordinate 109,846,137 of CM048745.1, forward strand.
CCTCTTTTTTCAAATTTTTCGGACGAAGTAAAACAAAAAAGCCGTTTGTAATATAATTGTAATTGCAAACGAACCGTTCATCTGATACGAAAATTGAATAACCTAATTGGGAGAGGAGAAAATTCTCTACAACTTATCTCCCTTGTGTTTTTTTTTTTTTTTTTTTTTTTTTTTTTTTTTTTTTCTTATCTCGTCTCGTTTGAGACATATTTGCAAAAATAACGGAGATTTGACACCCTCCATTGAATTAACGAAAACCAGCCGTTAGGAGATGTCACGTGACGTTACTCGCGTATTTGATGATTTTCTTATTGTAACTTAACTTTGTCATTTCAAAGCAATGGCACACTGAAAAATTAACAAAAATACAACGTTTTTGTACGATAACTGATAATGTAATGTCTACTAATGCCATATTAACATCAGTTAACAACGGCCATCAATAGTATGAGATTAAAGAATTCCTCTTTCGATTTATAGCCGTAGCGTAGTGGGCAAGGTGCTGAACTGTGACGCGAAAGGTCGGTGGTTGGAAACCCGCAACTACCTAATTTTTTTTCTCCCTAAGAGGGTTTCAGACACTTTTATTAATTAATTTATTATTATTTACATTATTATTTTAGTCCAAAATGTTTGCAAAAACTTATAAAACTACTAATCTAAAGTGGGCCGTAAAACACGTCAGTGCGATTTTTTTATTTCTGGCCGCGCATGCCACTTGGGACTGCTGTGAACGTAAATCACCCGCTCTTAGAAGTGCACGCATTGCCCTGAGCCGCTGCGCATGGACCAGTGGAGCAGGTCGGGAGGCGTCTCTGGTCGTCTCGAGGCAGGGAAGGCCGGCTGGTCGGCAGCGTGAGGGCCGCGGGGTCGAGCAACCCTGGCGGCGGCGGCGGCGGCGGCGGCCGGTCTGGTTTTGTTTCCACGTAAGGCGTGGCCGCCGGGTTCAAGGCTGTCCGAGCGACCGCCTCCGCCACCGCCCAGGCGCCTCTGGACCACCGCTGGCTACCGCCGCTCACGTACCGGCCGCGCCAGTCTGATGGGCCTCCTGGCTACTTTAAACAACCTCAAAATCATCTGAACTGGCAATCTTTTACAGAAACTCGAAATTTAGTGCCAACTTCAGAGTGAGAACTTTATAATATGAGGGTTCGAACTTAAATAGTGCAACTATTTATTCTCAAGTTACATGTTTGTACCTGTTACTGTCCAGCGTTGTGTAGAACCCTTTGCCAGCGATGTGATACACGTTGTATACAGTTAACAGAGCCTGTTTTGTTGATGGTGCGAATGGAGTTGTCTACTACCTGTCAAATCTTTAAAACAGTTATGATGCGAAATCACGAAGTGGTACCATCATCTACGGAATCAAATCGAAGTCACAACGACTTGAGTCCGGGGAGTATGGTGGATGGTACAGTACTTCCCAGTCCCATCGACCTAACAGTGCAGCCACAGCTCGCGCTGTATGCGCCCGTGCATTGTCGTGCAAAATGATAGGTGGGTTGCCCAGAAAGTGCTGTCGCTTCTTTCGCAAAGATGATCACAGGTGATGCTCCAGAAACGAACAGTAATACTGTGCACTGACGGTCTAGCATGGAGGAACGTAATGCGTTAGCATAACATCATTATAATCGTACACGATAATCACCGTAACTTTCATCACTTTCATCACTTTCATCACTATCGCCTTTTCGCGGCAACCCATAACGATGCCATTCATTGGATTGGCGTTTCAGTTTTAGCTCATACAATGTGGCCAATATCTCATCCTGTGTTACGATACGGCGGAACCCATCTTGATGCAATTTTTCGCATGCTCAGGCATTCCGTCAGGATGCTAAGCAAGGTCGTATGCGCTAATCCGGTTTCGTGGGCGAGCTCACGAATCGTCTGACGTCGATCACTGTCCACTAACGAGGCAACAGTATGCACTTCTTCTTCTAAGACACTAGGACGACCTGCCCGATGCATGTCTGCCACAGCTTGCCGCTCTTCGTTCAAAGGCTTTTACCCAACGTGTCACTGTTGGGGCGGCCGCAGTGGCTAAGCGGTCTGCGGCGCGACAGTCACGTTCTGCACGGCCACTACTGTCGGGGTTCGAATCCCCCCTCGGGCATGGATATTTGTGCCGTCTTTAGTCTTAGCTGGTTCATAAGTAGTTTGCAAGTTTAGGGACTGATGACCCCGTAGTTAAGTCCCACTGTTGTATACGGCAATGTCGATTGCCCGTAAGCCTCTTGAAAACCTATAGGTTCTATATGAACTGGCAGAAATGCAGAAACGGTTGTGTTACGACGTTCTCAGACGCACTTGGAGCGCTATCAGCGTGAAGGAGACATGGATAAGACAGCGGCCACATCGTACGAACCAAAACTGAAAAGCCAATCCCACGAATGGCGTCATAATGGGTCGCCGCGAAAGTCGAAAGTGCGTCAGTGCCCCAATACGGTGAAAATTATGGTGGTTTTCCTGTAAGACTGTGTTGGCGAATCCTGACGGATTACCTTACTCAACGGTATTACTGTTTTATTTATTTATTTATTTGTTTAGCATCACCTGTGACCAGATTTACCAAACAAGCGCAACCCACCCATCATTTTACATGACAATGTGCAGGCGCATACAGCGCAAGCTGAGGTTGCCCCATTCGGTCGATGGGACTGGAAAATACTGTACCATTCACCATACTGTCCGGACTTTAGTCTTATAGCAAACATGTAACGCTTTTGTATCGGTGGTGAATAAATAGTTCCCACTATTTAAGTTCCAACCTTCGTATAATGTAGGCGTAGACGGTTATCGATTATTTGAAATGTTTGCAAAATTAAGGTACCGAACTGCTAAGGTCTTCGATCTCTAAACTAGTGAAACCAACTTATACTAAGGACAACACACACACACACATTCGTACTCGAGGGAAACCTCGCGGTCCCTTGATTCACAACCTGGTGCACCAGACCGAGTGGCGATTCCCGCGCGGCGTCGAACGTTCCTTCAGTGCGTATGGACACTGGGTCCAAATTCTTACTAGAATCGGCCAGATGCCGCAAGTAATGGTTGGTAATGGGCAGGGGCACTCTGTAAACTGAGAATTAGCTTCTGATGTGAGGCTAGGTAGCCGCACGGCCGTGGTGACCACTGTGTCCCCAGTGGCGTAGCGGTCAACCCGACTGCCTGTAAGCAGGAGTGACCCTGGCTCGAATCCAGACTGGGCACAAGTTCTGAACTTTCCCCGCTGATTTATTTTATTATCCACTGGCACCTGGCGTCGTAAATTTCTCTGTGTGTCTGTCTTTCGCTACCTCGTCCTGTATAAGAAGTGACATAAGTTCAGCAGTGTGAGTTGCTGACAGAGTATGTCACGCCACTCGGTGGAGACCTGTTAATCAGAAAAGTCGCCACGTTTCACGGACGCAGGCCACGGCCGGACCTCGCGCATTCGTGGTGTGGCGGTGTTTCCGCGGCTGGAAGCGTACAGAATGAAACGCATGGGCGGCTCCTTTGATCTGTGCGCAGCCAAGTGTTGCACTGGGCACCATATTGGGAGATAAGTCTGGTCTACACGACGACACCAGGTTGCGACACTCGTTGCATGAAATGAGTTGCACGAAATTGGTTTCGTATATGTCAGTAGTCACGGCGTCAAAACTAAACACTTCAGTTTCCTTGTTTTGTGAGTACCGTAGTCGTCGTAAAATGGGTTTTGCAGCTGTAAGAGTTGCGACAGAGATATTAGTACTCTGTGTGAAGTTACTTCATTAGTCTAAACGTAAAAAGACTAAGAAACAAGTTTCGATTGGTGAACTGATTAAAAAAAAAACACGTCAGCTCGGTTGGTCAGCGAAATTGATGAAAGAGATTGTGGTAGAAAACCCTGTAAATTATTTTATTCACCTTAGAATGTCCCCAGAGCATTTAACGTTTTTTTTAGATCATAGCCGCGATGGAGTAGCTAAGCGGTCTAAAGCACCTCGCTGCGGAGCGCGCGGTTGCTCGCCGTGGAGGTTCGAGTCCTCCCTGGGGCATGGATGTGTGTGTTTGTCCTTAGGTTAGTTTACCTAGGTTTAAGTAGTTTTTAAGCTACGGACTGTTGACCACGCAGTTTGGTCCGATAAATTTACAGACTTTTGAACATTTAGATCATAGTTGGTAATGAAAAAAGGAAACAAGGTGCTCTTATGCGTGAAGCATTGTCACCAGAACTGAAATTGAAAATTATTTTAGGTTTCTCGGTAAGTGGGGATTCATATTCGTTTGCGTCGTGTTCCAAAATCCACAATTGGTTAACCAGGAGAATGTGGGCTGTGGAGCTTACCAACCAGGATCATGGAGAAATACAAATACTGCTGGACTAATTGATGTAATGCTGGATGCCGGCTGCGGTAATTATTCAATTCAGGATGCATGAAGAAGAGAATGGTTAGCTAACCACTTTCCTGCAGAGGGGTCTGTATCGTGGTAATATCAGCATGTTTAAAAGTACCGGAATTTATATATAAAAAAAAAGTGAATGTGAAACCATGTCACGTTTTCAATAAATATTCTAAATAAAAGAATTCAGCTGAACAGATGTGTATAGCCTTTTCTTCTGCGTACATGTTCTCTGAAAAAAAGTCTGTCAGTTCAAATCACGCGATCCTGGTCCTGTAAAGTTGCACTGACCCAGTCCCAGATGTTTCACTAGATTGCATTCTAAAAAGTTCGTTCTTTTAGGTATTTCGAACTGAATGTATTGTAGTCTGCAAATAACTTATCGTTAATCCGTCAATATTGAATTCACAATTGGTTGCTTCAAGAGCAACAATACGCCGCTCCGTATTCCACAAATTTTCATCATTAAAATCCCATAAACACCTATACATCGCATATATTTCCAAAAACCGAACAAATTCTTCCGTTTCCCATTAAATGTTGTATTTTGTTGTGTTTTGGTTTTCACCTAACCTAAAAACTCGCGCAAACAGTTTCGCCAAAGTTGGAAGGTGCCGAAAGTGTTTAGTTTCGCACAAAAAGTTGCGCGAACGCCTGCCGCGCATGCGCACTGGCCAGTAGCGCAGTTTCATGTAACCTAGTGTCGTCGTGTAAACTATCCTATAGTAACGCGTGGAACACAGCAACTTAGTACTATGGTTGGAAACGGACGTTTTCACAAACCAGAGCTAATGTCATCGTCTAAATGAAGACTTCTCTCCGTGTTGAGTCCTGTCTATCTTTAATCTAATTATTAAAAAAAGTAATAGTAACGAAACTAAGATGAAATCAACAAACATTTTCAGACAGCTAATACAAAATGAACATATTTGAGGCAAGCGACCTTTCACTATTGTCATTAATAAATTTGTAGAAACGTCTTTTTATTACGCATGATGCGTTTCGGAATTCCATTGTCAAATGCAAACTGTGGAAACAAAATTTTTTTAACCAACATGTGTGTACATTTACGTTCACAATGGAAAACAGACACAATAAACATAATGTAATTGAAACTTACATCACATGGAGATATCAAGCTCAGCAGTGTGAGCGAGAATAAGAAAGATACAAAATGTACGCTTGTGAAAGGTGTGATCAAACAGAGTCATGCGCCAAACTGATTCTGCCGAGTACAGCTGGTAAACATAACCGTCAGGTGGCGTTAGCGTACTTACAGCTAAGTGTGTCGTTGAAATTTTTACAAAGATGATACATCGAAAGTAAGCTTACTTCCATAAGCAGAGATATAGAAGATAAAATATAAAATAAAATGACATTACAATAAAATTGGGTAGCATTGGGTAGCATTGAGAAATAATAAACAGCTATGGTCAATATGTCGTTCTGCAATTTAGTAGGTTTAGTAAACACAATATAAATGTATACTAGACTTTATAACAGCATTTGTTACAACACATTAACAACAGATGCAAATCCATGGTCATGATTGTTCGCCATAACAAGTGCTACTCACTGTATGTTTCGCAGCTCGTTTAGACCACATACTTGCAATAAAATCTACACCAATATTTTCACAGCGGCACTTTCGTTGTTATTGCAAACCGCATCTAACTGTTATACTTCAAACTGGAATAGTAATACAGACAGGTTCCTGATATTTTATTACCGGATTTTTAGGAAATATACTAGCAGGCTCGTCAATTCGTAGCTCCGAAAAAGTCTGACGAAACTTGATGCACATCCGTATTCAATAGTCAACCTTTATTTAACTCTTTAAGTCACACTTTTACTATAGGAACATAAATACTAATGTCTGTTCACACTTGTACAATACGAACATAATTATCAATGTCTGTTCATTGAAGCAACTGTTACAACTGAAATATCACATTTTGGAGCAATCATAACCGGCATGTTTGCACGTTTATTATTAGACTCTGTAGAATCATGCGTCCGTTGTAACCGGCTAGACAAAGGAAGGTCATCATCGGAGTCATAACTGTCGTCAGGAGCACTTTGAACTCCACTCAAATCACCTAACACCATCGGATTTGGAAGATTTGCTGCCTCTTCTTCGTCATCTTCAGAGCTACAAATGCTCTAGTTACCTGAAGGGATGTCTTCAAACAAGTATCGTCCAATCTCGTTATTTCCTAAGCGGAGCGTGCGGCACGTCATACTGTAGAGAATGTGAAAAAAAAATGACGTTACATCCATAAACTAACCCGCCACCGTCATGGCGGTTTGTAAGCAAAACACCACATTCCCTTTGTAACTACTCAGTGAAGCCGGCCGCGGTGGCCGAGGGGACTAAGGCTCTCCAGTCACGGTCTGCACGGCCACTGAGGTCGGGGGTTCGAATCCCCCCTAGGGCAAGGATATTTGTGCCGTCCTAGTTCGTAAGTAGTTCGTAAGTAGTTCATAAGTAGTTTGTAAGTTTAGGGATTGATGACCCCGTAGTTAAGTCCCATAGACTATACAAACATTTGAACATTTGATTTTTTACTCAGTGAAAACACAAAAGTAACAGTACCTGCATGCCAACACACATAAAATAGGTCTATGAGAATACGTTCAATAAAATACATTACAGAAAACATGTTACGTATCCGTTGTATTGATGTTTTTATCAGAAAGTCGAGACAAGGTACGTTAGCACTATATCCTATGCAACTGGTATGCACTGACATTCATGCAATGTACCCGGAATCTGTCATTTGTTTTGAAGCACAGTACATACGAACATACTAATTCATCCGTTTATCGCTAGAAGGCGTGGAATATAAGTACCGTGATCGAAAAGAGGTGGTTAGTAACACTAACCACCAAGACTGAAAGAGTTAAAACGTGGAACTGTAAATAGGTACATTTCGCGAGTGGCTGTGGCATACCAGCTGTCAGCCGATACCCCAAATAACATAGTGGACGCCAGTTCAATTTGCCTCAAAGGAGGCGGACCTATCGCCACTCTATGAAATTTAAGCTCGTTGTATCTCTCAATATGGCGGTCTTGACGAATACGCACAATATTTTGGCGCACAGATTGCAGCGTAGTTTCCCTTGTGTAAAGTCCCTGCTTTGTGACAGCTCAGTGTCTCCTCCCTGCCGCCCAGCTGGAGAGAGAGCTGGCGACCGAAATGCTCGGTGAACCGCGACGCGGCCGCCGCCTCAGCCGCGTTATGCGGCCTAACCCTCGCGGTTCCGCGCCGCTAGCACCGCGTCTGTCCGGCGCGGCGCCTCGCCCACCACTCATACGTAACGGCTACTTGCTTTCCGCTGTCCCCGCTGACACGTTTCGGCTCCCCACACACGCCGCCTACATCCAACACTCGCTGTATTTATAGACACCTCAGTGAGGTAGTCGAGGTCATGGCCGGAACCTACACAAGTTACTAGCTCTGCTTCTGAGCAAAAGTGTGTCGCTGCGGAAGTTCTGAGGTTTCAAGGTTGGTCGGAGTGTCCCAGTTCCTCAAGGAATGAAGATTAAGTTCATTTCTTACTTTTCACTTTCATTCTCATAAATATCTGAAACTTACAAGGAAAGTACTTGGGCTCGAACAAACACATATACACCAAAATCGTATGAGAGATAATGTAAAGATCCCTTATTGCACTAGTGATACTCCCGCATCTGCAAAACTCTGCAGTCGTCCGTTAGAGGCCTCTCCATGTGCCGCGCCGCATAGCACATTGAGCTGCCGGTACACCAGTCGGGACCAGTAGGGACGTTTCAGTGTGCCTCTGAAGTTCCGTTTTGTGACGTTATTTTTAAGTGTCAGATGGGTCGGCGAATGGTAATCAATCGTGCTAATGTTTTGCGATTGAAAAAAAAAAAAAAATGTTTGTATAACTTATGGGACTTAACTACGGCGTCATCAGTCCCTAAACTTACAAACTACTTATCAACTAGCCTATACTAAGGAAGACACAAATATCCATGCCCGAGGGGGGATTCGAACCCCCGATCGTAGTGGCCGTGCAGACCGTACCGTGACTGGAACGCCTCAGTTCCCACGGCCACCGCGGCCGGCATTGCGATTGGTTGAGATGAAATTCCGAGGAGCCCTTCTTCGTCAATACAGTCTTGGTGTAGAAGATCAACCATTAAAATGTTTTCTAGTATCTATTATAGTGCAGAAATATGAGCATGCATGAGAAACACTATAATAGACACCACGTAACGTGATAATGATTCATCTTCTACACCAACACCATCTTCCCGAAGAAGGTTTCTTCGTAACTGCATCTCAACCATTCACACTATATTAAAAGGATTGATTACCAATCGCCGACCCATCCGACGCTTCACTACACAAATAACGTCACAAAACACAGCTTCAGAGGCACACCGCACCGTCCCTACCGGCAGGTCAAAGTGCAATGCGGCGTGGCACACGCAGAGGCCTGTAAAGTACGACTGCAGAGTTTTGCAAATGCGGGAGTATCCCTCGTGCAATAAGAGTTGTTTACATTATCTATCATACGCTTTTAGTGTATTTCTGTTTGTTCGAGCCTAAGTACTTTCCTTGTTAGTAATAAAAACACTGCCTGACTTATTCACTGTTTCGGACTTGCATCCACAAGCAAACAGAACTGCACATTCGCTGCGGGGCGCGCGGTTGCTCGCCGTCGGAGGTTCGAGTCCTCCCTCGGGCATGGGTGTGTGTGTGTGTGTGTGTGTGTGTGTGTGTTGTCCTTAGCTTAGTTTATCTTACCAGAAAAGTACTTGGGCTCGAACAAACATGTCTGTATGAAAGTTTGGTTACAGGATCTCTATGTACACCTCAATGTGCAGGTTGGGTGTCGTTTTTCTGCAAAACTTTGCAATCATGCTCTAGATAGCACTATAGATGTAATTGTACACGCCATACGTAATGCAGATATCTTAACTATAATTTATGTAATAATCATCGTACATGTTCTCTAGCAAATTGTCATCAAAAGCCGTGATGATAGTTGCAACTTTAACCTTCTTCCCGAAAGACTGTTGGTATTCACTGCCACTGCTTCCATCGCCTCTTCCCGTAACACTACTGCTTGCAATGAGTTGTTCATCATCCCTATTATCATTATTATGAGTTTGTAACAACAGTATCTAACTTATGCTCATATTTCTGTACCATAACATATACGAGAAAGCATGCGAATGATTCATCTTCTACACTAATACCATCTTACCAAAGAAGGGTTCTTCGTAACTTCGTCTCAACCAATCGCAATGCATTAGCAGGATTGATTACCAATCGCCGCCCAATCTGACACTTCACCACACAAATAACGTCACAAAACCCAACTTCGGAGGCACACTACACCGTCCATACTGGCGAACCGACAGGTCAAAGTGCAATGCGGCATGGCATACGCAGAGGCCTCTAACGGACGACTGCAGAGTTTTGCAGATGCGGGAGTATCACTAGTGCAATAAGGGACGTTTACATTATCTATTATACAATATTAGTGTATTTCTGTTTGTTCGAGCCTAAGTACTTTCCCTTGTTAGTAAGACAAACACTGCCTGACTTACTCACTTGGACTTGGACTCACAAGCAAACAGAACTTCACACTCGCTGCGGAGCGCGCGGTTGCTCCCCGTCGGAGGTTAGAGACCTTCCTGGGGCATGCGTGTGTGTGTTGTCTTTAGGTTAGTTTACCATGGTTTAAGTAGTTTGTAAGCTACGGGCTGATGACCACGCAGTTTGGTACGATAGATTTACAAATATTTGATCATTTGAGAACTGCACATAGGAACTAAATACAATAAAAACAATAGCAGTGGAGAATGATTATAGTACTACTGTAACAGACAGACTAAACCAACAAATATGCAGACAAAAAATAATGAAAAGCTTACATACACACGAGAATTCACAGAACACAGTACAATACAACACACAAACGAGGACCACACACACACAATACACATCAGTACAAGATAGGAAGAGAAACAAATGGGCGACGTTAAATTGAAGAAAATCCCAGCAGCTGTGTTCAAATCTTTTTAATTAATAAAGCTACCTGTTTTGGTTCTTCACTAACACCATCTTCAGGCCTCCGTTACATACCTGTTGTCAGTTACAGTGCATTCAAAGAGGTTGACCGTTATCTCCGATTTGATACCTGTAGTGCATGGACACAAGAAACTTACGGATAACGGAGATAACGGCCATCGCTTTTGAATGTACTGTAACTTGCAACAGTGACGTAACGGGACCTGAGGATGGTGCTAGTGAAGCGCCGAAACTGGCCGCTCTATTAATTAAAAAGATTTAAACACAGATAATCTAACTTAACACTATATTAAAACTGTAGTCCCAACCTATTAAATATGGAGAGATTTAAAATAAATGGACGATTATACCACTTTTCTTATCAGGATAATAACTGGAGAAGAAATTGATCGCAAGTGAAACGCCATGTTATCCGGCAGCGTGTGCAACATACAGAGTCTTGTGGGTGCCTATCCACCAGGCGCCAGATCGGAGAACTTACTGAGTTCAAATGTTCAAATGTTTGTTAAGCTTATGAGACTTAACTACGGGATCATCAGTCCCTAAACTTACAAACTACTTATGAACTAGCTAATCCTAAGGACGGCACAAATATCCATGCCCGAGGGGGGATTCTAACCCCGACCGTAGTGGCCGTGCATTCCGTGACTGGAGCGCCTCAGTCCCCTCGGCCACCGCGGCCGGCTCTTACTGAGAGTACCAGGTATATATTATATGTTTGTTTTCCTTCGGACATGTCTGAGCAAAGAAATTCGGTATCTATAATTGTACGTATTCCTCAAAGAGGAAAATGACAATTTCGGTGCTAATGCATGGTTAATACCGATCATTTGCAAGAATACAGGTAAAACGCGCGGAAGTTTTATAAGGGACAGGAGGCACCTCGAAAATTACGGACGATAAGCTGAGAGTTTGGGTAGGGCATGTATCCGGATAGGCTACATGCGCAGGGGCTCAGTGCGTCCTAAGATTGACTGGTCACTGAAATGACGATGATGATGATGATCGTTGTGGCAGTTATGGCTGTTTAACTCCAGCTGGCGTCGTGTTCAGCCAGCATGGTGGAGGTTACTTTAGATGATGCCACTTCGGCGATTTGCATGTCAGTGATGATGAATCGATGATGAGGACGACAAAACTCCCAGTCCCCGAGCGGAGAATATCTTCGACCCGACCGGGAATCGAGCCCGAGACCCCATTGTGGCAACCCACCACGTGGTCCACTTTTTCTTTGAGGGGTGGAGGGGGCCAAGTTCAAGGTAAGACCACTGAAAAATGGAGGCGGAGGGTTATGTAATAAATAAACATAGATCGACATAAAACAAAGACGATCGCACGCCCACAAGGAAACTAGCTAGCCGATGAATGGAGAGAAATGGTTAATTCGAGCTCTGACCCAAAGCGGGAAAATCAGGGTTCGAGTCCCGGTCTGATAGAAAATTCCTCCGTTTAATTTAACGCCCTGAAGCACCCAACATGTTTAAATATTTATCTAAGAGGTTTTGGAAACTTATTAGGAACTTTAAATTTACTGTGTCATCCCGTTTTCATACGGAGCATATGACTCGTTTATAGGAAACACGAAAGTTTTACTTACGCTACAGAGTGCCTAAGAATTGCCGCATCTCAGCATAACCAGTACAAGTGGGCGCTCCGGGTCGATGTAAGCGCAAGTGAAACTTTCGTTTCCAACACAAGCTGTTCGCCATCACATGCTCTGCCAACCACAGCTGTTCAGACAGATACACTTTGGAACTCTCTGTACTGAGCAGCAATAATGGACCTTACTCTCACACACACATAATTTACAAAATCTTCATAACACAAAATTTTAGCCTAACCTTCGCTTTGATATCTTGAAACGATCTCAAAAAAGTACTGTACCTTTCAAGGGTTTTACTGTGTACACTGAAGGTCGACAATCTAATGAGGAACCAATCGGTCTCCCAATCATGCGTCTAAGAATAAAAGAATTCGAAATAACTATTTGAAAACAATAGCGTTATCAGTTACCAACCATATACTACTCCAACGCAAACGCTAACACGTGAGCAAGGGCCATAAATGTGAGTGCTTGTAACCCGCAGAATCACTAACGACAGTGACCCGGCCGTTAAATTTGCGAACACGTGTTGACGCATCGAGCGCGTACTGAAGCCTCTCGCAATACTCACTCCTTGACCTCTGCTCAACAGCGCTGCCTCATATCCGTCACATCTCGACGTGCGAGAAATACTGCGCGTATAACTTCGTTACTGCCCATGTCGTAACTTAAAGCAGTAATATAAGAGCAGCATAAACGGCTGCGAATAACATCTACATCTATAATCTATAGCCGTATTACGGCTACGTCGTGACGCGAACAGAAAGGTAGCACTGTTGTTTCCTACCTTTCACGGAAAGCGTCATCACAAGCTCTGGAAATGTTCTTTTTAATTTGCTCATGCTAGGGATAGGCAATTTTCTTTTAAATAAATATTATGCCAAGATCGTGAAAACTTTGTTCATTTGATTTTGACGACCGGCTTCGACACCTACCATCTCCTGGTCTCATATCTACAGCATTTATGTCTTTACTGAGGCGCTCACTATTTTCCAGAAAGGTTGCTGTAAGATATCAGACCAGAAGATAGTAGGTATCGAAACCGGTCGTCAAAATCGAATAAACAGATTTTTGCTAACTTGGCATAATATCAATTTCGATTCTTTTTTTAAAATTTAAAAATAAAATTGATTGAAATAAAGTGAGGGATGCTTCGAACATCGTGTCCTATGTTTCTGTGTGTGTGTTATGTTTCATTTCAACTGACTCTCCGATTTAATTATAAACTTCGCTAATCTATGAATACGTAACAGTACGTATACTTGAGGAAATCCAATTTTAAAATAAATATTCGTACTTTATTCAGAAAGAGTGAAAGTTTAAAATCTGATCGTTGCTTTATGTCATACTTTCATATATCATATCGCCCCCAAGTCATTATGGTTAACTTCTAGGGAATATCCCGTTACGTTTTCGAGATATTTGTTTCATAATCGGAGGACTAACTGTCGCGACTTGGTGTGCTACCTGTTGCTAAAGTGGAATAGGGGTTGTTGTGCAATATTCCTTATTCCATTTTCTGAAAACCATTCTGTGAAAAAATAATTTTGGAAATCGTACAATCTGGAAACTTCCTTGGTAAATCACTGACTTTCTTTCTGTTATTCGCGATACGCTGTAGCCTACATAAATGTATGGAGCTTGTAAAGAAATCCTCAAATCGTGTGTTAAAAAGCACTCCCTGTTGTAGCAAATGAAAGAAGGAAAACAGTGAAAGTGCTCCTGTTTTAGAACAAAAAGGCATTTTTAGCAGAAAGTATTTTATTTGTATCAGAACGATTTTAATTTAAAACCCGTGTCGGTGTTAAGATCAAAGTTTCACATTATATTCCAGCGATACAAACGTTACTAATCCCGTTGTTTCTCGAACTTTGAGGTGACTGAGGCGCTCCAGTCACGGTCAGCACGGTCACTACGGTCGGGGGTTCGAATCCCCCCTCGGGCATGGATATTTGTGCCGTCCTAGTTCGTAAGTAGTTCATAAGTAGTTTGTAAGTTTAGGGACTGATGACCTCGTAGTTAAGTCCCATAAGCTTTACAAACATTTTTTTCTCGAACTTTACTGTCCTCCATTCATCCACTCTGCGTGAGCGCAACCGAATAAAATACCTATCCCTACCGCTGGAAACGGTTGAGTGTGATGTTCTACATAACATGAAAGCACGTAAGTGTGTCAGATTGGCTCAATGGAGTCCCTATTATTTGGCTCAGTGAACCATTAAGGAAAACACTGTACCCGAGACAGACGCAGTCAAGCGATTTATTTGGAAAGCCGAGTATTAGCGAAAGGTAAACCACGGGCAAACAACCTTGAGTTCCGTTCTAACTATACGTATTAAAGGTCATTCGCCAGGAAACGATTTATTTCACAGCCAAATACGTCAAGTTATCAAAACTACTAAATACTGCGCTACAGCCGTGGCGGAGTGGCCGAGCACATTGAGGCGCTATGCTGCGATGCGTGAGGCCATTCCCCGTCGGGGGTTCGAATCCCCCCTCCACCCCTCGCGCATGAATTTTCGTGCTGTCTTTAGTATAAGCTAGTTTATAAGTAGTTTCTAAGTTTAGGGGCTGATGACCCCGCAGTTAAGTCCCATAAGCTTAACAAACATTTGAACTGCTCTACCAGAAATGGGAAATGGAATGATTCGAGAGAATAGTGAATAGTTACTTCAGATACTCCCTGTATAGTTACGACCTGCAGTACCGGCAACTCAAAGCTATTTTCGGATACTAAGGTTTCGTCGAATCATGGGCTTACCCACCAAAAAGTGGTGTCACATGTGTGAGCAACAATGTTTCTAGCTAGAACAAGAATAGGCGGCACAGGAAAAACTGTAAAAAGACGGGAAAAGAGCACAGAATTGATGTGTATTAGGGAGAAATTAGACAAAAGCTATTAAAATAATTTTCAAATGTTTGTAAATCTATCGACCAAGCTACTTCCGTCATCGCTGTCTCATAAACCTAACATAAGGACAACACACACATCCATGCCTGAAGGAGGACTCGATCCTCCAGCGGGAGCGACCGTCGAATCCATAATGGTCCGCAAGAACCGCAACGGATATTGAGTATCAACGAAATCTATGCCAAAGTGGGACATCATCTGGAACAGATGACCACTTGAAGATGGAGGGTTTACATTTCGTAACATTCTCAGTTTACCTGTGGTGAGAACCATTTCACTTGATCTATGTTATATAATCCTTTTATCTTCCCAGATGAAGAATCATGGGTCAGCAAAGCCTTTGGATGGGGTTAATATTATACTGATATTATAATTAATATTGTACTGATAACCTTCATATTCCATCTCCTCACAATCGAATAATAAATTCACGGAGTCCACATATTTCATCTGCATGACTCGTAGTTGCTGTCTATAGCTCCTTGGTTATCGAATTTGATCTTAACAATATGGTTTTCAACATAAATTGTAAGAGTATAATACTTAAAGTGTAAGATGGCTTCATGTTTATATAACCAATCAGTATCTAAAATCGAGCCTACATTTAATTTATCCACTACAAGAAATGATTGAGAGAAAGATTTTTGGTTAATCCTAGACCTAGAGGACAGATAAACTTCCACTCCGATGATCTGACTTTTCTTGCCAGTAACCCCTACAATTCTCACACCGCTTACTGGTAATGTTGGACAATGTCAGTACTTTCTCTTGGATTTAAATAACTGCTTAGATAGTATACTACCAGAATCAATAATGATAGTCTATGCATCTCCGTATCTTCAATGTAGCCTTTGATAACGGGTTTAGAATTTCGTACTTTCTTTATACTATTTCCTCTAGAAGCAAATCATACTGTACACTGTCTTCGTCCGAGTGATGACAAGAGAAATTACAAATGAGTCGTATATAACATAGATAAATACTTAAGTATACAAATAGGTACTATTAAGGTGATCAGGTGTTTACCGTTGCCTGCTGCTGCAGAAATATTTAAATGTTGTATTATAAGATATAAAAATGAAGAGTTCATAGTACTGATTACTGAGAGCTATGAGAAATAGTTTACATTTTCCCCCTTCATTACGTACAATCCAAGAAAGCGAAGAACAAGAAGACGTCGCCGACAACGGAATGCAGAGAACAACGGAGGTTGTATGTCTGCAGCCAATTAGGAGGTCCTCCGTCCCCTGTTCTCCTGACGTCCTGCGGTATTTTACTTCGCGGAGCTGTTACCACGCCCACATTACTAACGACCTTGAAATAAAAAAAAAAGAGTTGCCGAACAAAGGACTGTTATATCTTATTGATGGCTACGAGATAAAACAAACGGTCAGTCCCTCTCCATTTTTTATTTTTTTATTTTTGCTTCACCAATCTCAAGAAAGGCATGTGTTTTCGCACAGTTGGCCAGACTGAAATTACGGCTTACGCGATCGTTATCATCCGTCCGCAGCCCGCACTGCCTCATTAAAAAGAATTAGGTGTGGACCCGTAAATCCAAGAGTGTCGTTTTGCTTTATTTTGGCCTCAACCTGCGTAAAGTGCTCCGCAGGCGGGTAACAACAGAACTATACCGTCAGTGAAACAGCCGTTCTTCATTTTATATTGCCTATTCGCGCTCTATTGCGCACATAATATCGTGATGAGGTAGTATTAATTCAGACTTATTTCTTTTTGTAAAGATTTATCCATTTCAGTACTACACGTGATTCGCTGCTATATACTTACTCCTGGCTCTGTAAAGGGCATTCGGGTTGTGGCGTCGTCACGTAACCTCATCTACAGCGTATTGTCCATGACATCTTCTTCCCCTATTCCAAATGTCTAAAATTACTTGGTTACAAGGTTACTCCATCTTATTTTCGGTCTGCCTAAAGTACTTCGCCCATCGCGTTTTTTCTCAGACACTTCTCAAAATATAACCCTTTGTCTGCTCTATTGGTGTGGCTGGCCCAACTAACACCGCCTAAAAGAGGGTTGAGTACACGAGCTGCCCACGGAAACTTCATGTGAAGTGCACATTGTGATATTTTACTCGCTAACAACGACGAAATGTACCGATAATACATGATCGACAGCTGACGTGCGAGTTTGCAGTCACGTTACAAGTTTTATTTGCACTGTAATAATTACCACAGTTTGGCAATGCAATGAATACTTACTATGAAATAAAACGTTTGCACGGTATTTGAATAAGTATTGCCTTAAAGAACAGTTTACTGTTTCACAAAGGTGACGGGCAATGAATAAGTAATTTCAGCTTACAACAATTCTATCAGACGGAGGCACAACACAACGTCAAAGAAACTGCAATAGCAGCGCTGCAGCGGAGATAAATTGACACGGAACTTACTTTCTGGACGCGCCTCATATATTGTTCCATTTTTAAGATTCTTGTACAGATTTTTGATGATGAGGACTCGACCCTTGAAACGCGTCATATTTTAGTGTTTTTACGCGTTATCTGTGGTTGAGCCTACTTGTTTGACCAAATAATGAAGTAATACAACTACGACCTCACATTCAGTATGGTTATAATAAAGTACACGTTTCACTGTGTTACTCCCTTCCCAATCACAGCGTCCCTCTCATGCCCTTCGGCTTTAATTAATGCTATCTGGTTTTTGTATATGCTTAAACCCGCGGCTCCGCTAACGTGTTGGTTGATTTTGATAGATAAGCTATCTTTAAGTAGTGTGTTATTTATTTATTCTTATATTTCCTTATTCGTATGATTATCCCTGCAGAGAAAGCGCTGAAGACATTGTTGCACGCATAGACCAAAAATATGATCTTGTAGCATCACGTTTCGCTGTATGTAACCTTCCTTGCTATAGAGTCGCAAACGTCATCGCTGACCTTCAGTCCGATTTATTTATTTTTTTTTTTTTTTAATAATTTGACGACTTTAAACCAACATATCTTCCACCCCCTTATAGCTATCGGCATGGAGCTGCTATGGTATACAACAATTACACACAGACCATTCGTTTGCATTCTGTAGTTTTCGCTGCAGAGAGAAATATTAACCCACACACACACACACACACGTAGAATTTTATATACGCCGATAACTTTCCATCCCATTATACTCCACCCTTTTATCAATATCAACCCTCAAGCAACAATGAAAAAATTAAAACCATTATCAAAGAGTAAATATAATTTTCAAAGCGTAATTTTTGTTCCGCACTTAGCGTTACGTTCTTCAAACTACTAAATATCTATCAGATCGCTATAAAACCGTGCCTAAAACCTTCCTAAGGTATAAATTAGTATCTGTACAAATATTTAAGTATCTGCGTCTTGAGTTGGTTTACATTCCAGGACGCGATCCAATTATGATAATATAGAAAGATATAAAAAAAGCCAAGATCGCTGCTTATCATTTTTTATTTACGACGACCGGTATCGCTGAACTATGTCAGCATCATCTGGTCAAATAAAATATTTTACAAGGCCATGTAAAATATTTTATTTGACCAGATGATGCTGACATAGTTCAGCGAAACCGGTCGTCGTAAATAAAAATTGATAAGCAGCGATCTTGGCTTTTTTTATATCCTTCTACATTATCTGCGTCTTGTCGTTCAGACGTGATAAGCGTACACCAAACAGACATTCACATATAAGTTGCAATCCGAGCGCCATAAAACCGTGCCTAAAAGCCTTCTCCGGGTAGACATTAGTAACTGTACAAATTTTTAACTCTTTATGTCTTGTGGTTCAGACGTGATAAACGTACACTGAACAGAGTGTGTTCCAGTCAACATCATTAAAAGCTTTTTCTAAATCAACCAAAGCTAAAAACGTTTGCCTTTCCTTAACCGATCTTGTAGGATAAGTCGTAAAGTATTGCCTCGCGTGCTCCATTATTAATGGGAATTCCGTCCACCTGGTGCAGTAGCCTCCCCCTGGCAACTCGAGTAGTAGTTTTTTTGCCGTTGTTGTGGCCAGCCTGCGAGCACCTGCAGCGCACGCCGCTCTACCCCGGCGGCTGCAAGAAGTGTGGGACCGGTCAGCGGCGGTTCGCAACCCGATGCCGCGTGGCCTTCCAAGGTCGGCCTCCTTTGTCTGCGGATGGCCGCCGGCTCCAGCTCCGGCGCTCTTTACGTAAGCCGGGGTGCCGCCCAGCCCGGCCCTCGCCGGCAGGGGCGGCGGGCAAAACAAACCGAACGTGCGTTCGCAATCTGCACGCTGGGGACTTTTTGTGCTAATCGGCTGCAAGTAGATACGCCACCTTAGCTGCAGCACCTAAATTGTGGCTTCGAGTTTGCTCTCGGGACTAGCAATCGTGTCGGCGGCGAGCATTTCCACCTCTGCGGTTTCTTCGGCGGGTCGGAATAGACATATAATCGACAGTCTATTGATAGGAACTAATTCGCTTATTACAATATTTTGAGAAATTTATTATTTATTTCATTTACATACTACCTGAAAACCGCCGCGGTGGAGTAGCCGAGCGGTCTAAAGCGTCTCGCTGCGGAGCGCGCGGTTGCTCGCCGTGGAGGTTCGAGTCCTTCCTGGGGCATGGGTGTGTGTGTTTGTCCTTACGTAAGTTTTCCTAGGTTTAAGTAGTTTGAAAGCTACGGACTGATGACCACGCAGTTTGGTCCGATAGATTTACAAACATTTTGAGCTGATAACCCGGCGTTGCCCGGGTATTTATTTATTTATTCCTGCCATTTTAAGGGTATATATTTATTTGTATAAGGGCTGTAAGTTTCTAAATCTCTTGGGAATACAATTAGTAGTAGGGAAGTAATATATTAAAACTAAGTAGGTGATGGGGCGGTTTTCCATGAACGTTACCGTTTATGTGCTCATATCTAATGAACTACGTGTCGCACTGTGATACATTTTAGATGGTACATTCAGCTATATGTGTGTATACTCTATGTAAAATTTCCTGCGGCTAAAATTTGTAGTGTACAAATTATAAATTGTAACGTCATACCAAATGCCTTAGTTTTACCCCATAAAAAGCGGAAAAGTAGAAGGGACAAACTTTTTTCCTTTCATCATTTTACTATGGTTGCCACCGAGAAAAAGTTTAATAAAGGTTTGAAATTATGTTTTAAGTTTGTTGCAAGTCGCTAAGTACTGTCATTCTCATACAGTGTTTTTCGTAAGTCTCGCCGCATTATATGGAATTTTTTGCGATTTCTATTGGTTATGACGTGATATCTTTTGAACCATGTGCTGTATGTGATTGTTAATCATACAGAAATTGTTACCTCACAATAAGGAATGTGTGTACCAAATTTGGTTGAATTCGGTCCAATGGTTTAGGAGAAAATGAGCAGCATTGTCGCAAATTGCAGCAGTTTTTCGCGCATCTTATTGTTTATGACGTCATATCTCGTGAACTGTACATCGTATGTGATTCTTACACTTACGGCGACCGTCTTCATGGATTGAAGCTTACGTGTACAAAATTTCATAAAGATTGGATCAAAACTGTAGATTTGTATGCAACACGTACATACATATGGACACTCTGCTTTATATATTAGGCTAGCTTAATTCCCGCTGCTTCGCACGCATAGAATGGATGTCTGCATTGGTTGTTTCTACTCCTAAATATAGGATTTTGATAGATTTAACTTTAAAAATGCTATCCTAATCAAGTATTTTGATACAACTCGCCACCCCCTATTACACCATTAATGCAGAATTCCGAACATCCCGAAACACCTTTTTCAAAAGTTCTAACCGTGTTCCCAAATCCAAATTTTCTCATTTCTAGCATCAAAATAGTCTTAGAAGCAGATTTAAAAGATTTTCTCTTATTTCACCCGCTTAATAGTTGAATTCCCAAAAACATCGAAACACGTGTTTTAAAAATTCCAATCAAAAATTTAAATCCGAAGTTTTGTACTTCATCCTTCAAAATTGCCGTAATAGCAATGTATTTTGAAAAAGAAAAAAACACCGTTCATCCCCTATTTCACCCCCTTAGGAAGAGGAATATCGGAAAATTGCTGATGCCTACAGAGTAAGATAAACAACGTATAAATTTTTCAAGTTTCTATCGTCTGTAGATTCACTTTTCAGCGCCATTTTCTATCTTTCAGAAACGTGTCGAAAAAGGGAAATTTCTTTCTTACGGTTAGAACTTTCCAAACTGCAATATGCACTTTTTTTTCTTTATTCGTACACTTCTTGCAGAAAAAAAAAAAAAAAAAAAAAAAAAAAAAAAAAAAAAAAAAAAAAAACTGAAAAATGAGCATCACATTTCGCTGTATATAACCTCTCTGCTATTATAGTGTCAAAAGTCATAGCTGGTCTTTAGCCCGAATTTTATATAAGCTGACGAACCTCAACCATTATATCTTCCACCTTCTCATAGCTACCTACACGGAATTGGTATGGTGTACAACGGGCGACTTGGTACTATAACACAGAGAGATCGTTCGTCTCCATTGTGTAGTTTTTGCTGAAAAGCAAAATATTGACACCCACACGTATAATTTTATATAACTTTCAACTCCATTCTTGCACCCCCTTATCGTTATTAACCCTCTACCACCATAGTTCTCAATGGGAGACTGATACCTACTACCATATACAAACATTATTCGTTTGCGATGTGTAGTTTTGGCACATGCACTTCACTTTTTATATGTATTAAGATTTTTAAGCTCACATTGGAGAACCATAATCAATCCATATACATCTAAGTCTTAATATTAGTTGTAGCTTTGGCTTTCCTCGTCTGCTCCCAAAACTTCTTCATTCTTTCCAACCTGGCTGTCCTTTCTTCATCAGTTAAGGCGAACTTTTGCTTGGAAACGCATTTAGTTTAAATCACATGCCACTGGTTTTCAGGACTTTCTCCTCTTTTCTGCCTTCAAAAATTAGGATTGTCAAGCCTAACTCATCTAAATGAAATGTTTTATCCGTTGCAGCAACTGTGTTTTATACGTTAGAAAACAAAGCATCCACCAGTTGCAGCCTTGCAGATTTATTAACAAACGGTTTCCAGCAATTATTGCCTTTCTTCAGGTAACTACAGGAAACCGTTAAGAATAATATACAAATAGAAATTTACATAAAATTCGCAGCAGAATCACATAATTAAAGGGACAGGGAGTGCACTGTCTATATTTTACCCCTGCTACCTTCAGAATTTCAAAGATAGTTTTCCATTGACGTTGTCAAAAGTTTCTCCCCCAAATCTACAAAAAAAAAAAAAAAAAAAAAAAAAAAAAAAAAAAAAAAAAAAAGGAACTTATGTTTGCCTTTTCTAGTGCTAGTACAGCATAAAATGGTACAAAATACGAACATACGAAGGTGAGTCAATAAATAGGTCCCAAACTGAGGCACACACGCCAGTACTGTGCGCTGTGTAGGGGTATTTCTCTACCATTGCGACACAACCGTCTTTTAGATTGCAGCAGTTTAAGGAAGGGAAGGAATCTTGGAGTTTAACGTCCCGTCGACAGCGTGGTCATTAGAGACGGAGCTTACGCTCGGAGTATTTGGGTAAGGATGTGGAAGGAAATCGGCCGTGCCCTTGCAGAGGAACCATCCCGGCATTTGCCTGGAGTGATCTGGGAAAATCACGGAAAATCTAAATCTGAATGGCCGGAGGTGGATTTGAACCACCATCTTTCCGAACGCAAATCCAGTTTGTTGCCACTGCGCCACCTCGCTCGGTGCAGCAGTTTAAGAAACCACATAAAGTTACAGCTCAAGAGCGCCACTTATAGGATGCAAATGCTGCCACTAAAATTCCAAGCTCCAGGCTTTTAAAGCCTTCTCGAACAATGGGACGAGTATTTAAATATACAGGTGGAGTCAGCTGAAAAGTAAAGCAATTTTCAGGCCTGTAAACGCAGTACTCGCGTGTCTACCTCAGTTTGCATTTTATTTACTGACACATCCTCATAAAAAAAACCGTGGTGACAACGAGATGAGGACTAACGTTAGAAATGTATCCACGTTACAGTGGTGAGAGGGTTGCTTTATAACACCGCATGAGTTTCGGTTCTTTCGACTGCAAGTGCAGACACATCTACATCTACATCGGATGCTCTGCAAATCACATTTAAGTTCCTGGCAGAGGGTTCATCGAACCGCCATTACACTATTCATCTACCACTCCACTCTCGAATAGCGCGCGGGAAGAAAGAACACCTGCATTCTCCGTTCGAGCTCTGATTTCTCGTATTTTATTCTGATGATGATTTCTACCTATGTAGGTGGGAGTCAACATTATATTTTCGCATTCGGAGGAGAATGTTGGTGATTGGAGTTTCGTAAGTAGCCCACGCCGCAGCGATAAGCACCGTTGTTGTAATGATTCCCATCCCATGTCCTGTATCATTTCCGTGAAGCTGTCTCCTCTGTATCGTGACAATACAAAGCGAGCAGCCCTTCTCTGAACTCTTTCGATGTCCTCCGTCAAACCCACCTGATAAGGATCCCACACTTGGCAGCAATACTCCAAAAAGGGACGGACAAGCGTAGTGTATGCAGTTTCTTCAGTAGTTCTGTTGCATCTTTTTAGGATTCTGCCAATAAAACGCAGTGTCTCGTTCGCCTATCCCACGACATTATATACGTGTTCTTTCCAGTTTAATTCAGAAGTAATAGTAATTCCTAGGTATTTTGTGAAGTTTACGGCCTTCACGTTTGATTGATTTATCTTGTAAACAAAGTTGAACGGATTTCTTTTCGTACTCGTATGGACGATTTCTCACTTCGCATTTTTTCGAGTCAATTGCCAATTTTTACACCATAGTGATATCTTATTTAGATCATTCTGCAGTTGGTTTTGATCTTTTACCAGACGGTAAATGACGGCGTCAACTACAAACAACCTAAGAGAGCAACTTAGATTTTCTCCCAAATCGTTTCTGTAAATAAGGAACAGCAGAGGACCAATGACACTACCCTGTGGAACGCCCGATATCACCTCTGTTTTAGTTGATGCCTTACCATCGATTACTACGACCTGTGTGTCCTCTCTGAGAGAAAATCCCCTATCCAGTCGCAAATTTGGGGCGATATACGATAACCACGCAATTTGATTAAAAGCCGTTTGTGAGGTACGGTGTCAAAAGCCTTCAGAAAATAAAGAAATATGTAATCAATTTGAGAACCCTTGTCGATAGCGCTGATCACTTCGTGTGAGCAAAGAGCTAGTTGTGTTTCGCATTAACGATATCTTCTAAATCCGTGTTGACCTTGGGTCAATAGATCATTCTGTTCGAGATAATTCATAATATTTGAATACAGAATGTGGTCCAAAATCCTGCTGCAAATTGACGTCAATGAAATAGACCTTTAGTTTAGTGGGTTCCTCCTACTGCCTTTCTTGTAGATAGGTGTGACCTCTGCAACATTCCAATCTTTTGGTACAGATCCTTCTTTGAGAGAGCGGTTGTATATGGCTGTTAAGTAAGGAGCTATCGCTTCAGCATAATCAGATAGTAACCTAATGGGTATACAATCTGGACCAGGAGACTTGTTCTTCTTAAGTTAATGAAGTTGCTTCACTACTCCGAGGATATCTACTTCAACGCTACTCATTCTGGCCTCTGTTTGTAATTCGATATCTGGAATATTGGTTTCGCTTTCTTCTTGGTGAATGAATTTCTAAAAGCTATGTTTAGTAACTCTGCTTTAGTAGCGCTATCATCGGCAGCATCGCCATTACTGTCATGTAGTGAGGGTATTGTTTGTGTTTTGCCCCTAGTATATTTAAGATCTGACCTAATTCAGTCAAATTTCGAGAAAGGGTTTCGTTGTGAAAGTCACTACAAGTGTTTCATTATACTGACATAACGTCCAGTGGGAATTCATTTGTTTTTGGCATTCGTTGCCAGAGGAACTTTTCTCTCGCAAGAGTACATTGATTTGATTTGATTTTTTCAGGGAAGCCGAAACAGTCTTGGTCCAACCCACCACTGCCCGCACCGAAACTAAGTTTATTGTGCGGTATCGCTCCTTGTATATCTAGTAAAGCCAACCAATGCCCATGAACAGTGCAAGGAGTCCCTTTACCAGTTCTTTATTAGACACAATTTCTTCGGGTCTGGTTGTCCCAAATGTTCTGTGGCTTTTACTCTCCAATGCAATGCATTCGAAGATTAGATGTGATGCAGTTTCCTCATCGTCATCACAGATCCTACATTTAGGGTCCTCTTCTGTTATTTCCATTGTATGTAGGTGTTTTTTGAAATTCTCATGGCCTGTCAGCAATCCAACCATGAGTCTAATCTCTCTCTTGTTCAGCCCCAGGATTGCAGAGCTTCTTTTAAAACATGGCTCTGGGATCATTACCTTGCCATGTTTGAGAGTACTTTTCTGGGAAGCAGTTCGCCAGGGCGCTGTACTCGGTGCAGCTCCGTGTCTCGTCTCTCAGTGGCTTGCGACTTCAGTCTGACCAGGACGTCGGTGAAGAGGGGGGAGGGGATGGGGAGGTGATGAAATACAGGCGATGCATCACACCGCCGCACACGGGACCGCTGGCCATTAGAATACAATGCGGCGGGCGAGGGCGGCCAGCTCTCCTGTGTGTGTGTGTGTGTGTGTGTGTGTGTGTGTGTACGTGCTGAGCGACGCCGCGTCTGCTGTCTCGTTAAGCTCTGGGAGAGACAGCACGTGCCCGAAGCCAATTACGACTGTCCAACAGAATACAGGTTCATTACGATACCACCGCACTGCATTTCGGAGT
Source organism: Locusta migratoria (assembly GCA_026315105.1). Classification (NCBI taxonomy): domain Eukaryota; kingdom Metazoa; phylum Arthropoda; class Insecta; order Orthoptera; family Acrididae; genus Locusta; species Locusta migratoria. The sequence goes on from CM048745.1 coordinate 109,871,843, forward strand.
TGAGGAAAAGAACTGATGTCTTCCATGACAGGCGGAGGAAACCTCTTTGGTGTGAGGAACACAGGCGTCTCGTTTGTTAAGAAATCATTCATTCCTGCGTGTCACTGCTCATTTAGTAACAACAACAAAAATTAGAAACACCCTCCCCGCCCCTCCTTGTCAGCAACCACGATTCTTCGAGAAGTGCCGAGTGAGAGCACTGGTTACCACACTTTATTGCATTAGGGAGGACAGCTGTTCAAATCCGCCTCTACTCATCCAGATCTAAGTCTTATGTAACTTCTATAAATCTCTCCAGACAAAGGGCATGGCCTATTTAACCCCTTCAGTCGTGAAATATTTTAAAATTGAATAAAACACATTCTTGCACTTTTTCATGTCTACAAGACCCTATCTATTGTACAGGAATCATCAAAATGCCACACAAATCTGTTTTAGTAATTTTATCTGGTCAACGCAGAAATAAATAGAGTGTTAGGTGCTTGGAGTAATAACGATCGTGGATGATCGAGCAAAATTTAAAACTGAAGACACGAAGTTGGGAAGGACCGCAACAAACACTCCTAAAATATTTCAATGACGTTTCAGCACAACACTCAAAAGACGCCGTTAACATCGCGCTGACCACGCATGATATGTAAAGTGCGACTCGGCTCTGGAACGCACGCAATTAACTTGACCTGTTGCGTCATTTCCAGCGCTCGGGCAGACTTGTTTACGAAGTGCGTGCGTGGGATGGTGAGGCTCCAGCCAAACAGTAATCTCTCCTCATTTCCAGCTTTCTTTTTCTCTTTTTGCCCCAGTAATATGGAGCGGACCTGTCCCAGGAGATTACTTCAACGTTGACACTGATTCCATCGTCTCGTGGACTTAAAAGCTTTTTTCTGACATGCACGATAAAATATTCGCTTTAGTGGGGTATTTATACGAAATTAATTTTTTTTAATACTGCATCTGCTATTTATAGTCATGTTTGCGTACTAGAAATGTTTTCTTCTGATCAACCAAACTTTTTATGAAGATTCTTAAGATCATGTAATGGTTATGAACAGCAAGACTTCCAAAACGGGTCCATCTGCCTGCCTAAATCTACATCTGCGTAAACTGCAAATAACATTTAAGTGCGTGCAGAGTGTTCATGAAACCTGTTTTATGATATTTCTTTGTCTATATATATATTTTTACTGCAATAAATATTCCCTACCTGTAGCGAAATGAGATAATGCTCAATTTCTCAAAGATTATGAAGTACGTCAAGGAGAACGTTGTGTGAGTAGATTCGCGAGTTCCTTTCAGGAAAGACACACTACGTAGTAATTGACGGAAAGACATCGAGTAAAATATATCTATAGTTCCAAATGGAAGTGCGTCCTATTTTTGAGTATTTCTGCGCATTGTGGGATCTCCACCGAGAGGGAATAACGGTCGATGTAGCGAAAGTTCAGGGCAGGGCAGCTCGTTTTGTACTATTCCGACATTCACCTGGTCCGTGCGTCCTTTACGTTCAACAGTTTTGTCTTAGCGGATTTCGGACTTTGTAGAATTTTTCAACACCAGACTCTTTGGAGTCTAGGTTATACATCTCTTTATAAATGCACGTTTTATTTTCTCCTTCCTTTTGTGCCTTGCGTCTATAACGATTTTTTTAGCAACTTGACAGGTATCAAACTGAATATCTTCAAGAATCAGATGTGCTAATATTAATAGTTTACACAAGGAAATATTATTTATTAATAGCTACGCATTCACTTTCTCAAAATAGCAGATCACCGCCAAAATATGTCTTTATATAGGCCTATAATTTTTGTAAATCTGAAGTACGAAACTAAGCAAGCTCTAACGAAATAGTTGATTAACTACAGTCGCAAGTGTTCATACATTAATTTTATATAGAAGTTCTATTATAAAGTAGTGTTTAAGCAATTGCGATTCTCCTGAAACGCAGAAGTTTCGAAGAAAAAAAAGTTCAAATGTTTGCACAGCTTATGGGTCTTAAATGCGGGGTCATCAGTTCTTAAACCTACAAACTACTTATGAACTACGTTATACTAAAGACGGCACAAACACCCATGACCGAGGGGGGATTCGAACCCCCGACCGCAGCGGCCGTTCAGACCGTGAATGGCGCGCCGTAGACCACTCGGCCACTGCGGCCGGCAGTTTCGAAGAGAATGAATTGTTGAAGGTTTCCATGTATGGTTAAAAGTGTAACTAAGCACCGCAAACTTCTTATTCGTAACATTATTCTTTTACTTCCAAGCAAATGAGAGATTTCCTGATTATAGTTTTGACAACTGCTACAAATTTTAGCGGTACAAATGTTTCTAAATACTATGGTAAATAGAATGTACTGCTACACTCCAATTACACACTCTATACATAATCGCCGAGTGTTATGTTTTTACCACCCAGTCGCTGCAGTTTCGATGTAGCGGAAAAACACTGGGAGTTTCGTGAATCTTATGTTGGACTCCGAGATATCGAGTAACAACCGAGGTTCGTGTCTAATATTCTTATGAAGTAATGACGTTTTTCTGTGGCTGGTATAGTTTACGGACTATGTGCCCTACTATTTAGGTTCGATGTGCAGAGAGTTGAACTGAACACTGCAACTATCAGGAGGCTGATCAACGACTATTGATTAAGCGGAGACTTATTGTCCGTTGGTAGCGTTCAAATGTTCGTAAATCTAAGGGTCTTAACTGATGCTGTTATCAGTCCGTAGGTTTAACAAAAGACTTGAACTAACACAGGTTAAGGACAAAATACACACACATACACTTACAACCATACCAGATGGAGGACCCAAACCTCCGACGGCGACCAACTGAGTGCTCCCCAGCAAGGTGCGTTAGAGCGCTCGGCCACTACACCACGGCGTTGGCTGCGTCAGTCAGGCTATTCTAAATGGTGATGGCCACTAGCAGTTAACGATCGCCGTTTAACGCCGGCGCCTCCAGGCCGCTGCTACAGTAATTCGCCTCACCTGCTCGCGTCTGCTATCTTTAGACCCTATCTCCCTCGCCCGCCCTTGAGGTCTTCCTTTTGTAAGAGCTCTCCATTATCGATCTCTGTCTCACTCTCTTTCTTCCTTCCTTTATCTTCTTTTTTTTTTTTTTACTGGCCAGTCTTGCGCCCTGATCCACTAATCATTATTATCTACTCGCGATTTTTTTCTCCTGTTTCAGTACTTTTTTTTACCTTGTGCGAGTTTCATCTTTGATGTAATTCAGTTCTTTTTGGCCCAACTGTAGCGTCTAGACGACCACTACTTTATCAAGAAATTTTGAAACTGCCATATTATCGTCACACCTGAAATTCTCCTTTTTAATAGCGTATATAATGCGGAATAGTGCTTTATTATGAAATCCTTTATACCTCATGTACTCATATGGGATGTGTGCAAATTTCCGTTTTGAACGTCGAGGAATTGTTGAGCGGAGAGAGTTCATGATATTTTGATAAGGAACCCATGTCCGGAAATGTCATCCAGTGAGAATGTGAGCACCTCTTTATTTCTGACACAATGAATTATATGTCTTCTGCTGCAAGCTCTTTGCTTTCCATACTTTGGAATGATTTAGAATGGAACAAAACAAGTGAAAAATGTTTTGTATAGGTAGACTCTACGATACGTACCTTAAGAGCTATGAACACTTTTACAATAGAATGTTTGTAAATCTATCGGACCAAACTGCGTGGTCATCAGTCCGTAGCTTATAAACTACTTAAACCTATGTAAACTAACCTAAGGACAAACACACACACACACAGACATACATGCCCCAGGGAGGACTCGAACCTCCACGGCGAGCAACCGCGCGCTCCGCACCGAGACGCTTTAGACCGCTTGGCTACTCCACCGCGGCGATACGCATTCTAGACTACTTCTTTACTGGACATTTTGTTCTTGTTTTCATCTATAATAGTTCCTCCTAAATTATGGAAAGCAAAGAACTTGCTGTGAAAGAGGTTTGTTTCACTTTGAAAAAGAAAAAGGGTTCTCATATCGTCATTAGATGAGATCAGCCAAAACGCGCCAACACAGAAATTAGGGTACTGGATGCTCCTTTTTCAAGCTTCACAACATGGAACGCGGATCGCACTTTACAAAATACGGGTAACTGTACATATGTTATTATGTTAGAGATGTGGTTTATATACAGCATTTGCGAGGGACCTCAGTGACTACGTTTACCATCGCAGTTTTCAATTATCAAACAGTCGATAAACGGTACATGAAACTGACCGAACTCTGAAATTGTTGAAAGGTTCAGAACATGAGCCAATTGCAGGCGGGAGTGAATCATCTGAAATATCGTAGGAACTGTGGGCTCTCATTCAACGACGGCCATCAGATTCAGGATGTAGCCCTCTTACCTGTGTATCTTTTGCCATGATAAATGAAGCCTGGAAGATATGAGCCTCAGGGATTTATTGATTGCCGCGGCTGATTAGCCGTGCTCACTGGGGCGCCTTGCTTCGGTGCTCGCGGCCGTTCGCCGTCTGGGGTACGAGTCCCCACTCGGGCTTGGGTGTTTGTGTTGTCCTTAGGTTAGTTTACCCTAGTTTAAGTAGTTTGTAAGCTACGGACTAATAACCAAGCAGTTGAGTCCGATAAATTTACAAACCTTTGAAAATTTTTTGAATTATTAATTTAGCAGGGGTATCCTTGTTCGGATATATAGCTGATGTTAATGGAAAGTCATTCTGAGTTTTTAATTACGTCGTCACAGAGAACAATATTTCGAGAAAATAAAAGTAACTGTGTTGTACACTTATTACTGCGGTAAGCACACTTTATGCTTTTGCCATTACCCTGGCCAACCATTAAACAAAGGTTTAAATAATTTTAGCTGTATCTTCAGTATTTTTGCACTCTTAACGTGAAAAATCAACATAAAAGGAGTGCAGAATTAACAGTTTGTTCAGAGGTTTTAATTTGTTGCTCATGGCTTATTAGATATTTGCAAAGAAACAAGTACATTTTTTTCGCAGGAAACTGTACAAAATGCGAGTTGTACGACACGTTATAACTTACAAGGTAATCATTACTTAACGTTTCAGGATGGAGGCCATGCAATTATGTTAATCAACAACTCCCATAACGGAATGTAGCCAAGATAGCTTTCTTCGTAGTGCTTTATTTTGTGACAACCGGTTTCAATGTACTTTGTCATCATCTTCAATTGATCTGAAGATGATGACATAGTACATTCAAACCAGTTGTCAAAAAAAGCTATCTTGGCTGCATTCCGTTATGGGTGTAGTTGCTTTACATACAAGGTGAGTTATTAGAGAAATGTCCAAGAGTACTTTTACCTTGGCCATTGCCATCTTTCGAAAGTTCACGTTTGTTTGGCTGCTGGATACATTAAGAAGAAAAGATCAGTTTCTTAGCAGTGAATAATTGATTTAACAGTTTTCGCCACAATCCACAAGCTACAAGCCACCAAATGTAAAGAGGTACACTCAGCCTTCACTAGTGGATCATCTGGTATACTTCTGCACTTGCTTTAGAACATTTGTGAAGCATTATGTGAAAATGCAACTAGTTTTTTTCAAGGAAAATAATAACTTGAAGTTAGACATTGCGAAAGCCTTTACTTATGACGGCCAGTTTTTGTATAACTGGTGTCTAAATAGTGTACGAAAGAGTAAAAGCAACTTAAATTATGAATATAACGTGTCACTTCAAAAATTTAATATACACGTAGAGAAACTGCTTAGAAACGGTAAGAGAAGGCCTTGTTGATAAGCTATTAAGCGAAAGTGTTAGTGGATTCTTATTGACTGGAAAGAGGAGCCATGGAAGACCTGTATGGAATGGTTAGCAAGTCCAGAGGAAGAAGAAAACAGCATCTCCTGTACCAGCGAAGGATGTACGATATGACAGGTTTACTCACTTGCCAGATTATGGACCAAAAAGAAAAATCTAGATTTTTGTCTTCGCGGGTACTTACTGTAAAACTTGAAAATTGTTAGTGTTCTGGGATTTGTAGGAGAAAGGGCTTGTTTACAGACAATTCACATGAAACACTATACAATACAACAAATTTTACGGCCACAGAACAACACTGTAGTATTTATATTGTAGCAACCACGCGCCTTTTTATGGAAAACGTTACTTATAGGCAAGATATTATATTTTGATAAAATCTGTGTAAAGTTGGTCACATGGCCATACACTTTCAATTTAACTGACTTAATAGATTTTCTTCGCACGATTTCTGTGTGTGTCAAATAAAGGGATAATATCATGATGACTACGCCAAATTCGCAATATATTTTTTACTTATAATTTTTAGGAAAGACGACCAGTTTCGACACTCAAAGGTGTAATTTTCTGGTGTCTGCTACACTAGACATTTAGGTGCGAATTGAAGCGCTCCACGTACTATTTGTAGTAGAGACCAGTAGATGACCACCTCAAATGTCATATTCTTAATTACATTACTCGTTTATCCGTATTATGTGGTATCGAATTGAATCGTATTATCGAAAACTTGGATATCCGGAGAACACTTCATAGAATTTTAATATTTACTGCAATAGTCCTACAAATGTGTATTCTGGCACTAAAAACTCTATATATACTGCAGACAACTCACGATTGTTACTGAAATCGCAAGTTTTTTTATCTTCAAATTTGTGTTGTGATTCAATACGGCACGATCGCGTAGACATTTCATGAATATCATTTCGGCTGGAGTTATCTCTGGTTGACGTTCTGGGTAAGTCCTTAGTTTTACCAGCAGTGCCGTTGCCTCCGCATGAGGCGTCATTATTCTTCTCACTGAAGCGGCACTTTCGTTGTCTACTTTACCATCACTGCTGTTCTCTGCAGTAGAACAGGGGGCAATTCAAATTTCCGGTAACGAACATTACTGTAATTTTGCAACCATGAATTTACGTTACCTTGATCTGTACCTGAACAACCAGGTATGTTTGCTGACGTTTCAAGGAATTCAGATGTGTTGGTAGGTTCACTGACTTAAGCGCCAGTATCACAAACAGCAGGCTACAGTGTTTTCCATGAATTTATTTCGCATCAAAGTCATTTCAGTGCCATACATTCAAAACACGCAAAAGCACAATACTGATAGGAAATTGATAAAAAAGTGACAGTAGTAAATGTAACTATAAATGTATCGGCTATATGTTTGTTGCCAGTGTCAATATAACAACGGTATATACCGAGCACCATGTTACGGTAATAACATCGTAACGCACATTTTCGAGAAATAAGGAGAAAAGCTATCCGGATAAACCGGATAGCGGCCGGATAAACGAGGTAATAAGATCACTCCCGACGGTGAGCAAATAAAATGAAGGTATATCATGTACTGTAAATAATAGGTGTCACTCTTGAATGCTGTTATACAGACAGTTTAGCAGGTGGCCACTCGATAACGGAGATTCAGTCGACAATGCGAAATTAAAATCAATCGGCAGCGTTTGTATAACACAGCTGTGAGTTTATGAAAGATATTAACTTGGTGACTACTTCACATGACACGACAATGAAACCCCACAAAAAATGCTAGACTTCCTGTTGCCCGGTTTGAAATGGAATGACCGATGTTAAACACACACTGCAGTGTAGTATTGTGTAGTTCGCGAACGAACTAGTTAGGAAGAGCGTTCCCACAGGCGAACTACGCGAATTAGTTCGTAGATCCCTTGCCTCTTAGTTCGTCCGCTCCTTTTTCGAAGACTGACGGGGAACAGCGAGAGGACGCGTAGCAGAATTAAAAATCACGTGTTTGCCTTCTGCTGATGAGTCATTTCCAGGTGAGCGTCTGCCTGCTAGATTACATAGGTCACTGCTACAGAATTTCTGTTTTGATATGTTCTGCACTTTGCAATATCTGACTAATAAATTCCATAATGACAAGATATAGAGATAACTCTAAATTTAACGCGAGAAATTATCCACAAAACGTTTATTTTGGTTTGCGTGATATCGTTAGCGGCTGAAGCAGCAAGCGCATGAAGCAGCTAGGTGGGGGAACTTCTCCCTGCACCTGAATGCGCAGACCACGCCGCTCAGTTGTCACTGGGAGCGGACGAACTAAAAGAGTGAACTAGTCTGCCGCGAACTAAAGTAAGAGCTCCCGATCGCGAACTATTATGCGCAAGTCTACAACGAAGGAGTTGGTCGAATACATACCAGGTAGAATTGCATCATACATTGTACCAAAATACTATTAGTAGATGGTGATTAGTAGATGGCTCATCAAAGTAGGCCGTTCTGTGGGTTACAACACTAATGTAATTGGTTTATGAAGGAAATAAAAAAAAATGATAGTACACTTACACTGTTGTAAAGTGAAGTAGGCTCTACCGAACGAAGATGGCAACTTACCTGAAAACAAAGAAAAGAAAATTCTTAAGTTCAGGAAATACTAGGCACACTAATAGTAACATTTCGAGATCCTTATGAAAAGAGAAGTAACATCGCAGTAAAATGCGGCAGCGTGTTCAAAATGGAGCGTCGTGTGGGTGCTCCAGACGTCAAGTCTCACAACTTATTGACTGTACCACCCATAGACTATTCGAAGTGTGGAGTTCTAAGTTTCCGAGTGTGCTACACAATGCAGAGGCGCAGAAATAACGAAATGTTAAACTGTCTGCTGACATCTGAAGTTAAACTATTTCGGTCGCTCTCATCTATAGTATAGGTATGTTTTGACATCTTCTGAAACTTCATTCTGTTGTGGACTTACGATGAATGAGTGAGATATGTCTCCTCCAACGATTTATGCGTTCCTATGGATGTTATCGCTCCCAAAGAAATAATGGAAACATAACATAAAATACTCTCCACTACATTAGGGCCGGCTGCTACAGCAACCAATTACATTGCTTACTAATAAAAGTGATGGTTGCAACATGTTTCCTGATTTCTAACGCGTTTCACCCTTGTGGGACATCCTTAGAAAGTCTTAAAGTATCACATCAGATGAGTTGAACTAAAATCCTTGCTAGCCGCAATCTGGCAGTGTCAAATCATTAAAACTAAAGTACAGTTTTATATACCACATCAGGTGTGTCGAACTAAAACCCTAGCTAGCCACAACCTGGCAGCGTCAAATCATTAAAACTAGGGTACGGTCGACAAAACCCATGTCTTGACGCTGATTTGTGGCTAGCGAGGGTTTTACTTTGAGTCATCAGATGTGGTATTTTAAGACCGTAACCTAGTTTTAATGATTTGACGCTGCCAGATTGTGGGTAGCAAGGGTTTTAGTTCAACCCATCTGATGTGATATTTTAAGACTTTCTGTGGATGCCCCAAAAGGGTGAAACGCATTAGAAATCAATAAAGAAATTGCAACCACGACTGTCTTTTATTACTAAAGGAAACATAAAAGTTTGTCACGTAAGTGCAACAGATGGACGCAACAATTTCACTCTCTCCATAACCGGAGCATTGCGACACAGTTCATAAATTTGAATGTAAAATGATTTCAAATCCATGGTGTACAACAATCAGAATAAATATTCCTTCAAACCGTCTTAATTGCAAATTATTTTATTAATTAATGACGCGTTTCGCCCTTTAGTAGGGCATCTTCAGATTATAATGCGCTCTCCGTGGTGTGACACCGTAAGTTGTTATTGCGGTGTTTCTATTTTTCTGGATTTTTGTGGATTTCCTTGTCGCCCTTAACAGAAGCGGTGGTCTCTGGTGATACAAGATAAGCCCATGCTTATAATTGTGCTCACGGGAGGTGGGCGGGTGTGGTGTGCTGCTCCGCCGACTTGTACAGTTTCTGTAAAAGGGTGAAAAAATACCAGAAAATAGTAACACCGCAATAACAACTTACGGTCTCACACCACGGAGAGCGCATTATAATCTGAAGATGCCCTGCTAAAGAGCAAAACGCGTCATTAATTAATAAAATAATTTGCAATGAAGTCGGTTTGATGGAATATAAATTTGAATGTGGAAGAAACTACCAGCACTGTGTAGAAAATATTTATTCAAATTCACGGGAACGGTTTCGGTGTTAGAATCTCACAATCTTCAAGCCCCCGATGTGCAACTGTCAATAATAGCAGGTTTGAAAAGGGTACCCGTTAACACCGGTTGCCGTAAATTTCTTACTCTGTTCATCTCAAAAGCTCGACGACGTCTGATCTAGTTTTTTACATGAACAAAGAAATTTACGGCAACTGGTGTTAACGGTTACCCTTCTCAAATGTGCTATTATTGACAGTTGCACAACGGGGGCCTGAAGATGGTGTGATTGTAACACCGAAACCGATCCCGTAAAATTGAATAAATATTGGCCCACTTTAGGTTACGGTAGTAACACTAAAAGTGGGCCTTAGCGATCGTCTTTTGACAGCTCGAAATTTAAATGAAATTAACGGCTTAATCATTCATCTGACACTAAAATGGAATAACCGGATTTGTAGAGGAGAAAATTCTGTACAACTTTGTTCCCTTATGTTTTTTTATGGTTTTTTTTTTCATATCTAGTATCGTTTGAGAGATATTTACAAAAATTACGGAGTTTTGAAACCCTCCATTGAACTAACGAAAACCAGCCGTTCGCAGATGTCACGAGACATTTCTCGCCCAGAATTCTTTCGCATACGCCATTTTGCGTTGTGTATTTGATGATTTTCTTATTGTAAATTACACGTTGTCATTTCAAAGCAATGACACTCTGAAGAATTTACAAAACACGTCGTTCTTCGTACGATAAATGATAATCTAGTGCCTACAAATGCCATATTAGCGTCAGTTAACAACGGCCATCAATAGTATGAGATAAAAGAATATCTATATCTATAAATGTGAATGTCTGTTCGCCGGCCGCGGTGGCCGAGGAGACTGAGGCGCTTCAGTCACGGTCAGCACGGTCACTACGGTCGGGGGTTCGAATCCCCCCTCGGGCATGGATATTTGTGCCGTCCTTAGGATAAGCTAGTTGATACGTAGTTTGTGAGTTTAGGGACTGATGACCCCACAGTTAAGTCCCATAAGCTATAGAAACGTTTTTTTTTTTTTTTTTTTTTTTTTTTTTTTTTAATGTCTGTTCGGTGTACGTTTATCACGTCTGTGCCACAAGACATAAAGAGCTAAAAATTTTGTACAGTTACTAATGTGTACCCGGGGGAGGCTTTAGGCAAGGTTTTATGGCGATAGGATAGCTATTCATCTATATATATATATATATATATATATATATATATATATATATATATATATATATTAATATGAATGTCTGTTCAGTGTACACTTATCAAGTCCAAACGACAAGACGCAGAGACTTAAATATTTGTACAGTTACTAATTTATACCTGAGGAAGGTTTTACGCACGGTTTTATAGCGATCTGATAGATATTTAGTAATCTGAAGAAGATAACGGGAAGTGCGGAACAATAATGATTCTTTGAAAATTATATTTACTCTTCGATAATGGCTTTATTGGTTGCATTGTTGCTTGAGGGTTGATAATGATAATAGGGAGGAGTATATTGGGATGGAAAGTTATCGGTGTATACAAAATTCTACGTGTGTGTGTGTTAATATTTCGCTCTGCAGCGAAAACTACAGAACGCAAACGAATGGTGTGTGTGTAATTGTTGTCCGAAGTCTCCCGTTGTACATCATAGCTGTCCTATGCCGATAGCTATAAAGGGGGTGGAAGATATGTTGGTTGAAAGTCGTCAAATTATTAAAAAAAATCGGACTGAATGCCAGCGATGACGTTTGCGACTCTATAGCAAGGAGGTTACGAACAGCGAAACGTGATGCGACAGTCCATATATTTGGTCTATGCGTGCTACAATGTCTTCAGCTCTTTCTTTGTAAGGATAAGCATACTAATAAGGAAATATAAGAATAAATAAATAAAGCAGTAGAAAAGAAATTTCTTTTAATACATTTCTTTAAAAAAATCGATTTGACGTTTCGCGCATTACATCAAGTGATTCATCTGTGATATCATTACAAACATTATTGTTGAATTTCGTGATATGCATTCTTCGGGACGAGAGCATTTTTACCTGTGATTTCTTGCATATTCTCTGATAAATGTAGCATGTTTTTAAAAAAAGGAGATGGACAGAAGAGAGAGAGATGTTCAAATGTTTGTATAGCTTATGGGACTTAACTACGGCTTCATCAGTCCCTAAACTTACAAACTACTTATGAACTAGCTAAGACTAAGGACGCCACAAATATCCATGCCCGAGGGGGGATTCGAACCCCCGACCGTAGTGGCCGTGCAGACCGTGACTGGAGCGCCTCAGTCCCCTCTGCCACCGCAGCCGGCATAAGAGAGAGAGAGAGAGAGAGAGAGAGAGAGAGTGGATAGGAAAAGTACTAACTCAAGGTTCGAATAAATAAATACCCGGGCAACGCCGGGTTTTCAGCTAGTAACTTCTAAATGTTAGCTGTAGCGTAGTGGACAATGCGTTGAACTGTGACGCTGAAGGTCAGTGGTTTTTTTGCGAAAATTCTAAGTTCTGCCTAAAAATTCATCCTGGGTATAGAAGGATTTGCCATTCAAAAATTCTTTTAATTTCTATTTAAAAACTAGTTGGTTATTTGTGAGACTTTTGATGCTGCTTGGTAAGTGACCGAAGGGGTTTCAGACAGTTATTAATTGTTTTTTTTTATTATTTAGATTGTTATTTTCGTACAAATTTTTTTGCAAAAACGTATAAAACTACAAATCTAAAGTGGCAATTCAAAAACGTCAGTACGATTTTTTTTTCTATGCAGCTGCTGGTAGTTTCTTCCACACACAAAAATTTCATAGTGAGATACTTTTCCCTGTGCGCTGTCAAAGCATGCGTCAGCTGGTGTCGCCTGCGCCCGCGGCTGTGCGGCCAGTAGGGGCGGCGCATGCGCAGTTGCGGCAGGCAGCAGGCAGGCAGCAGCAGCGGTCCGCGGAGGTGAAGGCCGCGGCGCCAAGGCTCCGGCCAGGGCGTGGCCAGCCAGCCAGCCGCGCCGGAAACCGCCGGTGCCGACCACCGGCCGGTCACGTGACCCAGCCAAGGACGCCGCGCCGCGCCGCGCCGCGCACGCATGCGCACGCGCGGGCACGCGTGCTCCGGCGCACGCGCGGGACGGCCGGGTGCGGTAGGCGCGCCCCGCGCCGCGCCGCTGTGCGTGGCTCCTCCCCCGGCCATCCCCGGCGCGGCGAGTGAACGCCCTGGGCTGGCCTTCGCGGCCGCTCTTGGGCAACGGCTGCGACGTCTGACGCCGAGCACGTCGCCGCGCTTGCGCAAGCCGACCCGCTCGTCGCTAATGGCCTGACGCAAACCGCAAGTGTCTGCGATCATTGCCGGCAGAAGAGCAGCAATTATGCCGCGACAGCGTGTCCGCCTGTGCTCACCAGGGGATCTCCCCACCGATCTCTCCTAAGATTTAGTGGTTGTATAGCGCACAAAACAACTGGGGTTGGCCAAGAAAAGGGAAAGAAGTTGTAAGGACCTGTCAAAAAATACGGAAAATTTAAACACTGAGTCCTTCAAGTCAATTGTGACCAAAGTTATTAAACCAACCATGAAGGCTGGGAAAGTCGATACAGATGTTTTCTCTTACATTAACCGGCACATGTATTAATTATTTACTAAAAATACGAGATAAATTTTCTGGTTTTTCGTCCGATTTAAAATGCAATAGGAGACTTCAAGTCTCAGAACTTACTCACTGTACCACGTAGATCATTGACGCCGTAGTTGCACTTGCGGGGAGGTTGACTGCTGATTTACACGCAAGGACGAAAGGGGCACACACTTCGAGTAGTCAATTTTCACCACGAAGTCGATCGTATAAAACGAGCTTTACTTTGCATACCTAATTTATACGAGTGATACAAGGGTCATTCAGATAGTAAACTTCGCTATTTTTTTTTCAAGTAAAACAGGGAAATAATAAATACATGAAAAACTAATTTGCGTGGGAAATACTGCGTTTAATTCCCACATCCTACCACACTTTCTCCCAAAAAGGTCTAATGTTTGTTAAGTTTAAGGGACTTAAGTGCTGGGTCATCACTCCCCAAACTTACAAACTACTTACGAACTACCTTATACTAAAGACGACACAAACATTCATGCCCGAGGGGAAATTCGAACCTCCGACGGGGAGCGGCCTCGCGCATCGTAACATTGCACCGCAATGCGCTCGGCCGCTCCGCCGCGGCCCACCTTTCGTCGATGCATCAGCACGCCTTTACAGATGTGTGCGAAACACTCGGCATGTCCTTCACTCACATGATACCCAGCGAGCCACAGATGAATGCCAACACCGTTCGTCCATCTCTGCTTCTATCCTCTCTCTGTTCCATTCCTCATATCCCACGTTTCTGTTCATCTCCTCACCCTTCTCTGTCCATCTCCTGCCTACTTCACTCTATCTCCTCCTCTCCTTGTTTGTGAAAGATATGAAAAATATTGTCCAAGCTGCGATGGAGTGGCCGAGCGTTCTAAGGCGCCGTTTTGCGGAGCGCTCTGCCTTAAAGCGCGCATTTCCTCCCTCGAGAATGGGTGTATGTGTGTTGTCCTTTGGTTAGTTTCAGTTAGTTAAGTAGTTTGTAAGCCTAGATACTGATAACCAAAGTAGTTAAGTATCATATATTTACTCTCATTTGGACATTTGAACTGGAAACATTACATATACCTCCTCCATAAATACTTACATAATATTTAACTTTTATGCTGATCTGTAGAACGCTGTCGTATACTATCGTAACGTAACCTCCGCTATAAACCGTACCAAATAGTAGGTGATTCGTTATCTCCCTCTTGTTTACTGGCACAAGTGTGCAAACGGTTGCAAAGGTCGGAGTAAAACTACAGATTGGTGTCCATAAATGTTGTAAAGTACCCTCCGCCATTTACCGTACGATATTTTATTCAGACATTGCCATTCCTTTCGTTTTTAAAGCCAAGTCTGCAAAATTTCGTAAATATCGGAATAAAAGAATAAATTCGCAGGAAAACAAAATTGTTTATCGACATCGATGATAAATCTCACTCACATGTCCTGACGACGAAAGCGAACATTTCTTCGCGCAAATTGATTTTTTTTATTTTCTCGGTCACAATTGCAGTTAACACAACTGCAAATCCGGCTATAGATTGAATCATCTCACTACTTCAATCCTCTTTGAAATACATTTGCCAGCATATTGTAAGTTAACTGTACTACGCCTATTATCTTCCGCAACTACAAGATGTAACTTAACCAAATTTTATCGCAGTCGGATGAAAAGTAGGACAAAAATATATTCATTTTAAGTATTAGGTATATTAACACCGAAGATACTTCCACTGATGGAGGATCCTTTTCTCCAGTGACTCAAATTCTACTTCACTATTCCTTGCTAATTACACTACTGGCCATTGCCATTGCTCCACTAAGAAGACAAATATATTATACTAGAACTGGTATGTGATTACATTTTTCACCCAATTTGAGTGCATAGATCCTGAGAAATCAGTACCCAGAACAACCACCTCTGGCCAGAATTGTATTTGATAATCTCGATTACGCTTAATAAAATAACTCATATCGGTAGTTAAGATTTAGTTACCAGCAGTATTTAACTGTCCATTCTTCAAACGGCCTTGTTCGAGCTGCGTGAATTCCTCAAGTGCGTTACTCGCATCTGCGATCTCAAGTACGTAGGCTTTCCGCACGTCCGTTCATTCCTCATGTTCTTTCACACTTGCTCCCATAAATTTTCGGTTGCGACAGGTCTTGAAGCAGACTGTGTAGCAGATTTCTGGTACGCGACCTTTGCGCAAACGCGTGAGCACCTGTGTACACAAACACACACACACACACACACACACACACACACACACGCGCGCGCGCGCGCGCGCGCGCGCGCGCGACTCGCGACTTGAGACTGCTAATTAGACGGCAGCTCTCGTTAACTGCGTAGCTTAGTCTATACGAAGTTGGTAATTCTTTTTTAAGATTTATCGTCGTTGTTCCACTCGCCTAGAGAGCGCCGTGGTATTGGCCCCTGGTTTCGTGTCGTATATTTTAGCGTACGTAGGACGTGACGAAAACATCTTTCTGCCCCACTAGAGCCGCGTGGTTTTCGTAATTGCTCTCTGTTTCAACTGCTCCCACGTGTGGCCTTAGAGGCCACGCGCGACTTGACACTTTAGATGCAACAAGGCGGACGGGCTGTGGAAGACAGACAGCTCCTCAGGCTGTTAATTGACCGGGAAATCCGCGATCAGCAGAGAACGCGCACCTGCATACAACGCTCCATAGCATTTCCTTACTGGCCTATTGTGCCGAGCGATCGACGCAACTTGTTTGGAAAATCCACTTGCGTCATGTTCCACGTACATAGTGCACCTGTGACGTGCTGATTTTTCGGATGCTTCAGGTGAACGAGTTTAGCTGTACGGGGTGTACATAAAGTCCGGAAACACTTGCAATTATTTATTACACAAGAACCACTTAGTATACAGATATCATACATATGTCATTTTGAAGAGAAATCCTGAATACGGATGTATTTAATTTTTTTTTTTTATATTTTGATTGTTATACGAGGCGCATCCAGAAAGTAAGTTCCGTTTGGTTATATAAAACGAACGGCCGTACAGATACAGAAAAAATATTGATTGTACAGAAATCTACAACTGTTAAACTAGTTTTCTACATAGCTTCCGAAATTTTGTAGGCGTCATAGCATGGCACAAGGTTTTGTGTGCCTTATTCATAGAATGTTGCCGCCTGTGTATTCAACCATGTGGTAAAATGTTCTTTCAGCTCGTCATCTACGTTGAAGTGTTGTGCCCGAGGACAGATTTTAGGTATAAGAAGAGGATTACTGTCAAAAGATTTTTTTTTTTTTTTTTCACTAAAATGCCTGACCTCACACACCGAATGTGACCAAACAATTCTTACGGAAATTTCAATGGGACCTGTTTGATCATTCTCAATACAGTCGTACCTCTCTCCTAGCGACTTTAATCTCTTCTTACACCTAAAATCTGTCCTCGGTGGTCAACACTTCAACGATGACAAAGAGCTGTTACCACATGTTTGAATACACAGGCGGCAACCTTCTGTGAAGGATGCATACAAAAACTTGTGGCACGCTATGACAAGTGCCTTCAAAATTTCGGCAGTTATGTGGAAAAGTAGATTAAGAGTTGTAGAATTTTGTGCAATAAAAATTTCTTCTGTATCTGTGTACAATTTCATTTTATTACCAAACGTAACTTACTTTCTGCACGCGCCTCGTATTACCTTTGTTATGAGATTTATAGTTGATCATTGTTGACCGAAATTAAAATATTATAGGTCCGTGAATGTAATAATAAATAAATAAAGGTTTTCAGCTACACCAGTTAATCACGGAAAAGCTTCGTCTGTGGCTCAACCTTACATGAAGTGTATGGAAAAGTCAATGAAACAATTCTTACACACATTCAAGCACCGAGAAAGTATATCAATGAAATCAATACCCCCAAGTTGTGTCGCTTTTGAATGAAAGAAAATTTGGAAAAGTACGTTTTGTCAGAACATTATTTATTGTAGACCCTGAGAATTTTCAAAATGTTTTGTTCGTCCTCCTTTTTTCCGTAAACATAATGATCAGATGGTTTACCTATTCTGAAGCAGTCATCTTCTACATACTGTCCATCTACTGTACTTGTCCTCTACCTCCTGCTGCTCCTCCTATTCATCTGCCGCGTCTGTATATCTCCTCTTCGTCGTCTTTACATAATCCTTCTTCTCTTCTTTTACTGACGAACTGCACCTTCTCTCTCCGCCTGTCCATTTCCCACTTCCGTCGTCATACATATAGAAAATTTATAAATTATAAATTGCGAACTTCTTTCAAATGATGTCAAATGACCAGAAAATTACTGTTACAGAAAAGTAAGCTGAAGAACGAAGGCAACATACGTCATTATTTACGGTCTTTGTTATCACTATGTTTTGATTTACCATTCTGATATCATTGACCTAGCAGTTGAGGCATTTTAGCTGTCTTGTATGCGTATTTCCCTAAAAATGAAACACAGAAACAAGAACGTTCTTAGTATGCGACATTACTAAACATTATTACTGCGTGGTCACTTCTACCACAGCTCCTTATTGATCTACAGGTAAATCGAAAGAAAAAGGTCGCCCTTAACGCATTCCTTCCCATGGTATCATGAGGGAAAAGGTTTTTTGTATAAAGGAAACGAATTTCCTACACGAGTCCGTGATCTCATTTTCTCCAGTAAGAATTAAAAACTGTCTAATCGATAAAATTGTATATAAACTACGTTACTCCTTCATTGGCCTGACGCAGCGGCAGTGAATTCATTTTTGTGATAAATAACAGTCTCCGTTGCACCAGAGACGGTTTTTCAGTCAATTGTAAGCCAATATAGAATGGATGTGTGCCTTGAAACAATCCATTTTTAACTTTGCACAATCGTTCTAAATCTGATCATGTCTTTGCTTCCGAAACTTTTCATCTAGTTTCCGTTTAACGTTACGAAATGAATTTAAACCCGTTCTTTCCATTATACTTATCCAAAACACTCCTGCTGAATGTACAGAACTATGACTAAATGTATCCAGTTTATCCGTGACCGCAATACAAATTTTCACGAAACCCCTTGATTTCCATAATATTTCTTAGTCACCTGATTATCCAAAGCTAGTTTCTCTGTTGCATAAGAGACTATATTATTTATCACAAAAAAAAAATGGAAAAATGCATTTAATTTTTACGCCATTTCTGAAATTGCCATCATCAGATCTCTAAGATATAAGGAACAAGTGTTCGTTGTACAATCGAACAGCACAAGAAGTTTTAAATACAATTTAAAAAAAAGGTATAAATTTTTACTAGATATTTAAATTGCGCACTCACCTTAGGACCTCTGAATTGGCCAGGTGAGTTTTTAAAAGGTATTTAAATTGCTCACTCACCTAAAAACCTCTGAACTTGCAAAGTAAATTGACCGTGTGTTATTTTAAAAATAAAATTTTTCTGTTTTTCTTATTAGATATCCAAAAATTGGAAGTCAATGTCTCACACTAGCGCCACCTGTCAGCTGAAAAATTGCATAATATTTATACAAGACTTCAGTTTATGCGCCAACTAAGAGATTTTATTGTTTACCCTGAACTTTACTTTGAAAGTTCGGAAAATTTTATGTGAGTGAACAATTTAAATATCATGTAAAAAACTTTTTATAATTTTTTTAAAATTTGTATTTAAAACGTTTCGTGTAATTCGATTGTTCAACGAACCCTTTGTCGTTTTGTATGACAGATCTTCTGACGATGGCAGATTCCGAGACGACGTAATAAATAAATACAAATGTTAGCGATCTAGACTTTTTAAAAAAAAAATTCTTATTGGAAAGAAAGGAAAGCGTGTGAGAGGAGTGATGCTGGGTTCCGCACAAGGTCTGTAAAGCCGGTAAAGCAGTCAACAATCCGAAGACTGGTTTGAATACCACAGTGCTTTACTAGGCATGGTCCTGTTTGGAGGTGGTATGCCGTTGCCTTCCTCCGACCTTCGAACTGACTTACCCAGCCAGTTATAGGGGGACCTACAGTTTAACGTGGGTTCCGAACCACGGTGCTACTCGGTATTTTTCACATGAGCAATACTGCCAGAGGTGAAAGAAGTGAAAAGTGACAGATAAAAATCCTAGGACTTGGCGGGGCGCAATAACGTTTATTAAAATTTGATGTACAAACAACAACATTTACACTGATTTACATGAGTGAGTTTTGTCTTACGTATTACATTTTATTATTTTTAGTGTCCCTGAAAGAAAAGAAGAACATTATGGACTATTTTTTAAGTGACAGAAATGCATTAATGAGTTCATTTATTACGTTGTCTTTTTTCACTGATTTAGTTTCACTTCATTCTGACTTATGCGGTAATTTTGCTTGATTTTTTTTTCATCCATTTCGATATTTATGGCGGAGCAAAGAACACAAGTAGGTAAATAATTGTAAAATCAAAGTGTAATAAATTACTTTGTCACCTGTTTGTGTGACGTTTGTGAATTTGGTGTGACATGTGTCCATATACAGGGTGTTCCAGCTATCTTGTCCACACAAAGTATCTCTGGAACAATAACAGCTATTGGAAAAGACTTTCATTGGTATCAATGTACGGCTGGGGCCCATGAATGTACGTATTTGGAAACATTGTAAAACGAAAGCAGATGTGTTTTTAACACAAACTTATGTTTTATTAAATGGACACCCTATATTTTTTCTTCAGCAATTCATAGCATGACAAATCACATAATCGTTGATGGCAGCAGACCGTATTATTCGTTTCGGACCTGTTGATAAGTATGGAAGTGGGATTACGCATAACAATCACATACATCGCGATTACGGGCAGCATGGGGTTCACGCCTGAGCCTCAGGACGTGCGCTAGCAGCGTATTTCTGGTTTTTCAAGCGTCAACTTCTCGTCACAATATCTCGGGATGTAATCTGAATATTGCGATGCAATCAACGCCATTGTTTATGTGATTTGACATGTTATGGATTGCTGAAGAAAAAATATAGGGTGTCCATTTAAAGAAACATAAATTTGTGTTAAAAAGCACATTTGCTTTCGTTTTAGAATGTTTCCAAATATGTACATTCATGGGCCCCAGCCGTACATTGATACCGGTGAAAGTTGTTTTCCAATAACTGTTATGGTTCCAGAGATATTTTGGGTGGACAAGATAGCTGGGACACCCTGTATAATGTTTTGCAGTGAGATGTATGGACAAGGTGCGAATCACAGTGAATGAAAAAACAACTGAAATAAAAATACATTACGCACAGGTATACGCAGGATGACAGATAAAGCAAAAACATGGGATAGGGGCTCTGCTGGGTGGGAGATATGGCAAGTAATCTCACCAGAGGAATGTTACTTGAGCGGTGGGGACAGGCTGCCGAGTGTGTGGCTTCCGCGAATCTAGTTGGAACCGGACCGGTGGGTGGGATTCCAGCGTTCCGGTAGTGGTGTGGCGTGGCGACCTCAGGGCGAAAGCCGGCAGCTGGCGGTCAGGTGTGGCGCCCCGTGCCACGCCCACGCCACCCTGAGGCCCCAGCATTTCTCCGCCGTGGGCCGCGGCGAAAGCCCGTCGCGATGCGGATCGCCGTATCGCGCGCTCCATCCGTCACCGGAAGCACGCTCCGCCACGCACCCCGGCGCTCCGATGGCGCCCGGCTGCCCATCCATCATAGAGCCTGCCCCGGTGCGTTTGTTTGGAGAAAACCGGCCCATCGCGACCGCTCTTGCGCGACACTGCGCAGCGGCCGGCGCGACAACTGAGCAGGTGCGCATTCCGAGAGAAACGCTGACAGCTTCCTCGTAGATATGTCACGCGCCAGCGAAAGTGGTCCATTCTCTTTTGAATACGAAATTATTTTACTGCATACCTCCGTGGACGCAGTGGAGTGGTCGAGCGCTGTAAGGCGCCTCGATATGAAGCGCGCGGTTTCTCCTTGTCGGAGGTTTCGGTCCTCCCTCTAGCATGGTTATCTTTAGCATTAGTTTACGTAGTTCGTAAGCCTAGGGACTGGTGTCCAGGGCCGCTAAATGCATGCTATTGTGAAGAAAAGGAGGCCTGGTTATCATCTCCTAGCGCAGGGGTGGGCAAATAGCGGCCCGCGGGCAACATGTGGCCCGCCGAGACATTTACAAAAATCATAGGAAGAACAAATTTTCCCTCCCCGCGCTACTGAAGAAAATCCGCGAGCGTCTGCGCTACTTGTTAGTCGGTACTGCCGACAGATTAGGTACAAGTGACATTTCCCAGAAAAATGAGATTAGTGCAACTATATCATGATAAAGCGTGTGTAATTACTGCAGCAGAGCGATAGAAGTGGACTGTCACTGTGCTGAGGTACCCGAGCTTCCGGAAAGTACTAGTGTCGAAACCTTGTGAACTTTTTTATTCCTATCAAAATTATAAGAAGCATACTTATACCCCTTTACTTCTGACTGATGATTTTTATGATACCTTTTATGAAATTTAAACTAACTAATCAATGCATTTTAACACTTTCACTGGTACAATCGAAATTGCATCTCTGTGTGTTATATGTGATTCGAAATAAAGAAAATTTGAATTTTCATAAATATTTTGGGAATTATATATATGAAAGGTTTATAAGTTGCGGTCCTCCGCTAACCTCTGTGTCTATAATGTGGCCGCCGAGCCGAAAACAATTGCCCACACCTGTCCTAGCGAAATCATCAA
This sequence comes from Locusta migratoria, assembly GCA_026315105.1. NCBI lineage: Eukaryota > Metazoa > Arthropoda > Insecta > Orthoptera > Acrididae > Locusta > Locusta migratoria. The sequence continues at coordinate 109,894,092 of CM048745.1, forward strand.
AGTGGTGTCCTCAGGGCTTCGTCCTGAGGCCTCGTGGATGGCCACCTCTTCATGGTTGGCGGTCGAAGCCGCGACGACGTTGAAGCACAGATAGTGTGCTGCGGTTTCCACCTCGTTCAGGATAACAAAACTAAAAGTTGCACCACAAAAATCAACATATCTACAATTTAAGAGCCAACTGGCCAAAAAAAAAAAAAAAAAAAAAAAAAAAAAAAAAAAAAAAAAAAAAAAAAACACTGTAAGAATTGACGGAGTGCCTGTGATTCAGCGAAAGGAGGCGATCTCTCGATGGCCGCTGACCTTCACGGCCCACACAGACGTGGTGGCTGACACGTCGGTCGTAGCCCTGCACAACTTGGTTGGGAACGGGCACTAACGCTTCCACCTCCTCCAGATCTCATCAGATTGTACCAAAACAACATACTGACTCTATCGTGGGCACACATGTTCACGACGGTGATGCCTGCCATGATCGTGAGAAAAAAGAAGCGAAACATCCTACTGCGTTTGGTTCTATAGGACCACTCTTTGCGGGGGACTCTCGATGGGGCTCTGCCCCCTTGACGTCAAGATGAGGGAGCAGGGATCCTAGTACTGGGCCAAAAGAGGGCGACAGTACAAAGTTGAGGAAAACCTTGAGGAACTAGCAAACACCAAAAGCGAAAGAAAGGGGTTACATTAATGGCAAGAGCTCTCGGAGGGAATAGGTAGGAGAAAACACGGTCTCTTACCGGACATTCAGGAAAGACTGAGAAGTAGGCACTTAAAGGAATACCCAACTCTGCAACCATTATGGAACGTGCTGGTCTGGCTGCAATTCGCCTGCCAAGTGCATTCCAGACATTCTCAATCGGATGTATGTCTGGCGAACAAGCGGACCACTCCAGTCGTTCAGTTCCCTCTGACTCAGTCACGTTGTCCTCCAATGCTGCTCAGTGGGGACGACCGTTATCGTCCACCAGAAGGAAACCATCTCCTATGCCACCAGCGTAAGGCACAACAAAATGTCGAAGGATCTCGCTCCTACACCTATGAGCAGACAAAGCGCCACTCTGAACGACGGATAGTTCTGTACGTCCACTAATACTGACTCCTGCCCTTACCATTCGTCCACCACCAAGACACCGCAATGTTTCCCGTACATCAGCAACATTGACTCGAATTCCACATCCTCTAGATGAAGAAACGATGATTCTCCGGCTGTACACAAAATCTTGACTCACCTGTCAACAGTACCCGGCGCCATTTGTTACGACTACAATCCTAATGTTCCTCCGCCCAGTTTATGCGGGCTGAACGGTGACGTGGTTTTAATGGGACACACACCATAGACCGTGCGTAGAGGCCACATTCCCTTTTGCTTCCTGTGGGTTTGTTGCTGCTGAGTTGCATTCAGTCTCTTGTCTCGACGGGAGATAATGGGCATCTCTCGTTACCTAAGAACGACCTTGAACTTGGGTTCTTCTTTTATTCCTACATTTGACGTCATTCATCCAGTTGTTCGCCGTATGACATGTTGCATTCCATATCTTTAAGTCATCCTCTCATCGTCCATCCTCATGATGTGCCCAACAAATCGTAACCTCCTTTTCCGTATCTCGCTCGATATAAATTCAAAATTTTCGTACAGTTCCTTTTGTGTTCTGTGTATCTAGATATTCCCATTTTTTCTAGTACCCCATATGTCTCTTAATAGTTTCCGCTCCTCCTTTGACCAGTGTATATCATCATCATCATCATCATAATCATCATAATTAGAGACTGATTATGCCTTTCAGCGTTCACTCTGGAGCATAGTACCTCCAATAAAATTCCTCCATGATTCAATGCTAACATTGGTGCCTCGTCTGATGTTATGCCTTTTACATCAAAATCATTCTGCACCGAATCTAAGTACTTTCTTCTTGGTCTACCTCGACTTCTCTTACTCTCCGCTGCCGAGCTCATGAGTCTCTTAGGTAACCTTGGTTCTCTCATGCGTGTAACAAGACCCCACCATCTCAGTCTGTTCGCTCTAACTGCTTCATCTATGGTGTTCATACCCAGTTCTTCCTTGATTTCCTCATTATGGACACACTCCTGCCATTGTTCCCATCTTATTAGTGCCTGTAATCATTCTTGCTACTTTCATATCTGTAACCTCTACCTTGTGAAAAAGGTAACCTGTATCCATCCAACTTTCACTCCCATACAACAAAGTTGTTAGCTTAGTCTTCGTACTTACTTCCTTCTTGCAGAAGAGAGTAGATCTTATCTGAGCACTCACTGCATTAGCTTTGCTGCACCTCGATTCCCGTTCTTTCACTGTGTTGCCATCCTGTGAGAAAATACATCCCAGGAACTTCAAACAGTCTACCTGTTCTAACTTTTTTCCTCCTATTTGGCACTCAATCTATTTAAATCTTTTTCCCACTGACATTACTTTCGTTTTGGAGATGCTGATCTTCGTATCATAATCCTTGCACCTCTGATCGAGCTCTGAAATATTAGTTTGCAACCTTTCAATTGAATCGGCCATTACAACTAAGTCATCCGCATATGCGAGACTGCTTATTTTGTCTTCACCTACTTTAATCTCGCCCTGTCAGTCTACTACCGGTGTATATAAGTGATTAATTTCAGGATAGGACTTTAGTTCATGTTGGGGAGAAGGAGAAAATAAGTGTCGAGGGAAAACAGGAAAATGAGCTGTAGCAAAACTGTCGTAAATATTGTGGCACACGTGCCACTTTTATGTGGTACTGCATTGTGTGCAACTGTCACAGGTGAGAATGCGAGTTCGGTAAGCCCTGGGCAGCATACGCGTTGGTAAGTGTGCACTGCTGACAACACATCGCGGTCATAACTGCCTCGTTAGTGAACGACTTCCCTGCTCCTCCATCTCTCACGCGTGTCCCCTTGTCCAGAGGTGTGGCGAATTTCCTCGGGGAGACGTATTGCGGGAGTACAGCTACCCGCCGGCTTCAATGGGCTTCTCCTCGTAAAGCGTCGCCCGCGCTGCATAGCGATGACGGAAGCAGCCAGGAGGACTTGGCAGCGCACAGAACAGAGAAAGCGGAGGCAGGTGCAGGGCCTGCACTCACGACCCCTGGCCAGTGACGCGTTGCCTACCAAACACTGTAATTGGTGAGTAGCTTAGATGTCCCAGTCTGCAGCAGAGGACTTGCTGTCCAGAAGCTTCCTGGCGATTTAAAGCTGTAAGGTGGACAGAGAGACTCGAACCCAGCACCCGGCATTTTCTGGGAAGCACTCTAACCGGGTAAGATAGAGCCACTGACCACGCCAAAGTATCAGTAATCAGGCGTGCTTCTTCCGTGTCCCGATACACCAATTATACAGGGTGTTAGAAAAAGGTACGGCCAAACTTTCACGAAACATTCCTCACGCACAAAGAGAGAAAATATTTTATGTGGACATGTGTCCGGAAACGCTTAATTTCCATGTTAGAGCTCATTTTTCACGGATGAGGCTTCATTACAACGTGATGAAATTGTAAATTTTCACAATCAACAGGTGTGGACTGACGAGAATCCGCACGCAGTTGTGCAATCACGTCATCGACACAGATTTTCTGTGAACGTTTGGGCAGGAATTGTTAGTGATGTCTTGATTGGGCCTCATGTTCTTCCACCTACGCTCACTGGAGCACGTTATCGTGATTTCATACAGGATACTCTACCTCTGCTGCTAGAACATGTGCCTTTACAAGTACGACACAACATGTGGTTCATGCACGATGGAGCTCCTGTACATTTCAGTCGACGTGTTCGTACGCTTCTCAACAACAGATTCGGTGACCGATGGATTGGTGGAGGCGGACCAATTCCATGGCCTCCACGGTCTCCTGACCTCAACCCTCTTGACTTTCATTATGGGGGCATTTGAAAGCTCCTGTCTAAGCAGCCCCGGTACCAAATGTAGAGACTCTTCGTGCTCGTATTGTGGACGGCTGTGATACAATGTGCCATTCTCCAGGGCTGCACCAGCGCATCAGAGATTCTATGCGACGGAGGGTGGATGCATGTATCCTCGCTAACGGAGTACATTTTGAACATTTCCTGTAACAAAGTGTCTGAAGTCACGCTGGAACGTTCGGTTGCTATGTGTTTCCATTCCATGATTAATTTGATTTGAAGAAATGTTGAAATGTTTGTACAACTTATGGGACTTAACTACGGGGTCATCAGTCCCTAAGCTTACAAACTACTTATGAACTAGCTAAGACTACAGACGGCACAAATATCCATGCCCGAGGGGGGATTCGAACCCCTGACCGTAGTGGCCGTGCTGACCGTGACTGGAGCGCCTCAGTCACCTCTTATTTGAAGAGAAGTAATAAAATGAGCTTTAACATGGAAATTAAGCGTTTCCGGACACATGTCCACATAAAATATTTTCTTTCTTTGTGTGTGAGGAATGTTTCCTGAAAGTTTGGCCTTACCTTCTTGTAACACCCTGTATACCCCCTTTTCAGTAATTAGCAACATCGGTTGCTTTGTCCTTATACAAAAGAATATCTTCCACAGTATATTATCGATATGTTTGGACAAGTCGGTAGATAGACAAAATCCTGTACTTCTCCACATTTACATCAGTCACTATCGCTATTGCCCCATTTCATTGAGCTTGTTATGCCCGTAGTTACTACAGTACGCAACCGGATTAATGCCTTCCAATTTGGAAAGGGAAGCTGATATCTTGCTGTTCACTTCTCAAAGATGTCCATCGTGAAGTTTCCCACGGAGATAGTCGCCTTAATTCTGGCTTGGTAACTAGCTCTTCAGTTGTGTCAATAAAACAGTTGCGGGATCTATTGATAGATGTGAAAATGCATTTGTTGTTGAGGATGGTTCATTTGTTTTGATCCTTCCATCTCGGCGGGGACTTTTCTTTGCATGCGGGTTGTGCTCTACCTATGGTGGGATAAATTTAGCCTGTTGGCTTGAGGGATCCTATGGCGATACGTGCAGATTCAATCAAAGCGGTGTCGAGTACCTCCAAACTGGCGTCGTATATTCCTCTACCACACTGACTTAAAACGGTAAAAACCAAGAAAAAACGTATGGGAATTGCCGCGCGGTATAAGGCGAAAATGTCACGGATTCCGGGGCCCTTTCCGTAGGAGGTTCGAGTCCTTCCTCGGGAATGGGTGTCTGTGCAATTCTTAGCAAAAGCTGAAGTTAGTTTAAGTAGTTTGTATGTCAAGGGTCCAATAACCTAAGCAGTATGGTCCCTAAGGTTTACAAACATTCGAACAATTTACCTTTGCAAGATAAAACCTAAATACTGGCTGAGTTATATTCAGCCTACATAAAAACCAGACAGCAGTTATTTGAGTCGAAGGGCAAGAAAGGGACGCAGAGGTTGGGAAGGGAATAAGGCAGGTTTGTAGCCTTTCCCCAAAGTTGTTCAATCTGTACATTGAACAGGCAGTAAAGGAATGGAAGGAGAAATTTAGAGAGGGCATTAAAGTGCAGAGAGAAGAAATAGTAAGTCTGTCAGAGACGGTAAAAGATCTGGAAGAGCAATTGAATGGAATGGACAGTGTCTTGAAAGAAAGATATAAGATGAACATTAACAAGAGTAAAACGAAGGTAATGGAATGCAATGTCAGAAGATCAGGTGGTGCTGAAGGAATTAGATTAGGTAATGAGACAACAAAAGTAGTAGATATAATTTGTTATTTGGGTAGCAAGATAACTTATGATGGCCGAAGTAAAGAAGATATAAAAGGCAGAATGGCTGTGGGAAGCAAAGCGTTTCTTAAGAAGCGAAATTTGCTGACATCCAATATTGATTTAAATGTTAGGAAATCCTTTCTGAAAGCATTTATCTGGAGTGTAGCATTGTATGGGAGTGAAACGTGGACGTTAAGGAGTTCAGACAAAAAGATGATAGAAGCTTTTGAAATGTGGTGCTACAGACGAATGATGAAAATTAGATGGGCAGATCGGTAACTAATGAGGAGGTGCTTAACCGAATCGGGGAGGAAAGGAGTTTCTGGCATATCTTGACCAAGAGAAGGGATAGATTGATTGGACACATTTTGAGACATCAAGGAATTGTCAACTTAGCATTATAAGGATGCCTGTGGGGTAAAAGTCGTAGAGGGAGACCGAGGGACGAATATAGTAAACAGATTCAAAAGGATGTAGGTTGCCGAACATAATCTCATATGAAGAGACTTGCACAGGGCAGGGTAGCGTGGAGAGCTACATCAAACCAGTCTGTGGACTGAAGACCACAACAAAAACTGGCTACTGAATAAATTCTCTGGAGATGGCACCCTCCTTTTTGTGCGTCTATCTGACTGGTGCGGGCAATGGAATTTGGGCTGATCGAATTATTGCAGATGAGCGGCATTAAGCCGTTTCTTCAAAGTTTGAAACAAAAAGAAGAAAAAAAAAGAATCATGCCAACTCAGACCTTACATAGTTAAAAAATCATCAAATGGAAACATACACACAGTAATAACATTTTGACAACATATATATGACAAGCATATGAAGGTAGTGCCTGTCTAAAATAGCATTGTATACAAGTATCGATGAAACGTGCGTATAATCTAGCGCTCTTCGAAGTCGCTCTGAACGGTTTCCAGACGAAATATCAGTAGATGGAAATATTTGATTACTGCTGCATCGGTAATTTTACTGATCAATAAATACGCCGTCAAAATATGAAGATTCAAATTTTTAAGTAGCCGTAATAAAAGAAGTTATGTATTTGGGAAATGGTTATTATATTGCTTCGTTATTGCCTTCTCTGAAAGTTCCCTAAAATGAATTCACGGCAAACAGGCAGTTTATGGAAAGTGCAAATCGTTTAAGTGACAGATTTTCATAGGCAGTTACATAGTTACAGTTTAGGTCTCAAAGTAGTTTACACGTGCAATATTTCGTAATTTATAAGATTTGATGAGTGTGAATAAAACGTTTTTACCTATCAGACTCATACCTCATCAAACCAAATTAATGTAGCTGGAAATATTAAATGAAGAGAAAAGAATAAGAGGAAACGGCGATTAGGGGAAAAAATGAGAGAAGAATCAATTTCTTTTGCCCCCCAAATACCACAGCTATTTCTTTCATTTGTTAAAATATTATTTTTTATTGTAACGAACCAAAAATGGTTGTCCTCTTTTAACGAGCTGTGTAGGAATGAATAAATATTTATTTCGCTTTTAACGAGCCACTGTGGGTTAAAAAAATACAAAAAACACGAAGGCTTTTGAGTCGCCCATAAATCTCTCCCACACAGCGTTAATTTATTGCCGTTGTCATCTTGCAGTTCTAGATTTTAATTGCCCCTGTGAAAGAACTGGGATGCGTGGCGTTTCAAGATTTTCTGCGACCACTTGCAAAGTCGCGGTTACCGATTGTTCCGAGGTCTCCGCAAGAAGTCGGCTGTCGCGTAGAGGACACCCAGTTGCGGCGAGGTCTTCTCGGAAACTATTACAGAGCATAAACGCAAATGGCCGCTCCAATCTCCGGATGGAGATCACAAGCTATCGGCTAGCCGCCCGATCTGAGGGGTGGTAAACAAATCTCGGTGCCATTTTTCGTTTTCTTTTTAGCCTCGCGTGCTGACCGCGCGTTGTAAAGGCCAAGGCTGCCTGGTTTTAACAGGGCGATATGTTGTGTTGTGTTGTGGTGGGGGTTGGGGGGGCGGTATCCGGCTGCGAGGCTGCCTTAATCGGACCGCCCGACACCAATGCGCAGATTAAAATCGTAATGAAGGGCGAGCGCGGACGAGTTCTCGCTTACGTGCCTATAGATTCGCTTAATGTAACCTTCAATTTCCTAGTGTTCCGACTTACTTTTTGGAACAGGGGGAAAAAGAACAAATTTCGTCGGCGTGCTGCATTTACATTCTGTCTCTTTAAGTCCTCAATAAACATTAATTTTCCACAGGGCAACTACGACATCATCAACGATCTATTAAGCAATTCACAAAATTATACTTTTCAAACAGGTTTAAGTGTGGACTAGTTCTATATATAGCTAACTGATTGGTAATAAGTGATGGATGATTTACAGTCACTATGATATTATTACCTCAAAGAAACTGTATACAGATTGAGTCAGGAGGAAAAGTACATGCTCTGGATGGTGTTACTGCTAGTGATTCTGAACAAAAACTTCTAATAAACATATCCACTTTAATTAACGATTTACGGGCAAACTAATGAAAAAGCTGTTGTGGTCTTTAGTCCGCAGACTGGTTTGATGAAGCTCTCCACGCTACCCTGTCCTGTGCAAGCCTCTTCATCTGAGAATAAGTTCGGCAACCTACATCCTTTTGAATCTGCTTACTGCATTCATCCCTCGATCTCCCTCTACGATTTTTACCCCTCACACTTCCTTCTAGTGCTAAGTTGACAATTCCTTGATGTCTGAAAATGTGTCCAACCAATCTATCTCTTCTCTTAGTCAGGATATGCCAGAAACTTCTTTTCTCCCCAATTCTGTTAAGCACCTCCTCATTAGTTACGTGATCTACCCATCTAATTTCTATCATTCGTCTGTAGCACCACATTTCAAAAGCTTCTATCATCTTTTCATCTGAACTCCTTAGCGTCCACGTTCACTCCCATATAATGCTACATTCCAGACAAATGCTTTCAGACAGGACTTCCTAACATTTAAATTAATATTGGATGTTAACAAGTTTCGCTTCTTAAGAAACGCTTTTCTTCCCATAGCCATTCTGCATTTTATATCTTCTTTACTTCGGCCATCAGAAGTTATCTTACTACCCAAATAACAAAACTCATTTACTACTTTTATTGTCTCATAATCTAATCTAATTCCTTCAGAATCCCCTGATTTTCTGACATTACATTCCATTACCCTCGTTTTACTCTTCATCTTATATTTTACTTTCAAGACATTGTCCATTCCATTCAGTTGCTCTTCCAGATCTTTTGCAATCTCTGACAAAATTACTATGTCATCAGCAAACCGCAAAGTTTTTACTTCTTCTCCCTGAACTTTAATTCCCTCTTCAAATTTCTCCTTGAATTCCTTCATTGCTTGCTCAATATACAGATTAAACAACACTGGGGAAAGGCTACAACCGTGTCTTACTCCGTTTCCCAATCTCTGCGGCCCTTTCTTGTTCTTCGACTCCAATAACTGCTGAAAAAACTACGAACGGGAAAAGTGCAGGTGACAATACGTTAAGAGACAGATATTTTATGGTTTGTTTAATTGTGTAAGTTTCCTCGCAAAAACTCCACAGTCAACTTCAATGCATTTTGCTGCTCTTGTAGTCAAGTTTTGTGTTGCGGATTTGAGTTCTGTTGTGTTGCAGAGCTGAGCTCCGATCGACAACACAGCACCAGTATACAAGAGCAGCAAATGGCATTGAAGTTGACGGTGGACTGTTAGCGCCGAAACTTACACAATTGAACAAACCATAACTTATCTTTATCTTAACTTATTGTCATCTGCACTGTTCCAGTCAGTAGTTTTGTAAGGTTTAACCGGAGATGGTTAAGAAAGGGCATGTGTTTATTAAAAGATTTTGTGCAGAATCACTAGTAGTATCACCCCTCAAAGCATGTACCTTTCTCCTGACTCATCCCATCAAAAGGAATATCACAACTTTGAATATCGAAATCTCAGCAGAGGAGTAAATGAAACCTCTTTCCGTCGTCTATTAAAGCAAACTCTTAAGTTTCAATTCATTGCTTATTTGGTCGCTAGGAGCGCTGTAGAGCCATTTCTGTTGTTAATGCGAAGATGGCAGCTGCTCAACGAAAAGTGTGACAGAGTACGGCAGAAGTCAATCGACAACAGTTGTTAAGCGCGAATTTAGAACCGACTATGGTGTTCGACATCCTGATAGGAGGCTTATCTAACGTTGGTATGAACAGTTAAATAACAAATTCAAGATAATATTATGTCAAGATCGTAATTTTGTTTTTGTTTTTACAACCAGTTTCGGCACGCTGAGGTACCACCTTCTGAACTGGTATCTTCCGGCATTTATAACTTTACGAAAGTGTTGTCAGTGCAATTGGTGAGTCAAACATTAAATCCACTTCTATAATGTTGATCACTTCCGTAAATCCATAAATGCAGGAAGATACCAGACCACCAGATGGTACCTCAGCGTGCTAAAACCGGTCGTCAAAACAAATAGAAAATTTATTGTGATCTTGGTATAACATTGATTTGACTTTCTCAGTTAACTGTTCATATTCATGTTTGATACACCACCTGGAAGGACGCTGAACACCATACTTGATTCGAAATTCACGCGGAACAACTGTCGACGATTGTTTCTGCCGTACTCTGTCACACGGAGGGCTTTTTGTTCAACAGCCAGATCTTCTTTATGCCATCCACCAACGCTAGCTGGTACGGATCCCACACTGATGAGCAATACTTAATCGCTGACAGAACGACTGTTTTGTAGCCTACTTCCTTTGTTGACGGACTACACTTCTACATCTACATCTACATGGGATACTCTGCAAATCACATTTAAGTGTCTGGCAGAACCACTGTTATACTATTTTATCTCGCATTCCATTCTCGAATGGCGCGCGGGAAGGATGAACACCTGAATCTCTCCGTTCGGGCTCTGATTTCTCGTATTTTATTCTGATGATCATTTCTACCTATGTAAGTGGGAGTCAAAAATATATTTTCGCATTCGGAGGAGAATGTTGGCGATTGTAGTTTCGTAAACAGCCCATGCCGCAGCGATAAGCGTCGTTGTTGTAATGATTCCCATCTCAGATCCTGTATCATTTCCGTAACGCTGTCTCCCGTGTATCGCGACAGTACGAAACGAGCTGCCCTTCTTTGGACTCTTTCGATGTCCTCCGTCAAACCCACCTAATAAGGATCCCACACTGGGCAGCAATATTCCATAAAAGGACGGATAATCGTAGTGTACGCAGTTTCTTTTGTAGTTCTGTTGCATATTTTAAGGGTTCTGCCAATAAAACGCAGTCTCTGGTTCGCCTTTCCCACGACACTATCTACGTGTTCTTTCCAATTTAAGTCAGAAGTAATTGTAATTCCTAGGTATTTTGTGGAGTTTACGGCCTTTACATTTGATTGATTTATCGTGTAAACAAAGTTTAACGGATTTCTTTTCGTTCTCATGTGGATGACTTCACACTTCTCGTTATTTAGAGTCAATTGCCAATTCTTACACCATACTGATATCTTATTCAGATCGTTCTGCAGTTGGTTTTGATCTTCAGATGATTTTACAAGACGGTAAATGACGGCGTCATCTCCCGAGGATTCTTTCAATGAATCTCAGTCTGGCATCTGCCTTATTCACGACTGATTTTATATGGCCGTTCCATTTCAAATCGTCTACTCCCAGATATTTAACACATTCGCAGCGGCTGACGCTTGCAAGCGTCTGCGCTCACTGTCGGATTACTCAGTTTAGTTGCAGCGTCTAAGCTAGCATGAAAGCGTGTAAACTTTTGTTTTGTGTGGTCCGTTATCGAACTATATTGTTCGTATTGAGGGCTAATGAACCGCTTCATGGACCCTCCAATGTGAAAAGGAGCATGAAATGTGTAAATTGACAGAGGAACAGTTACTTATTGTACTAGACGACAGTGATTTTTTGTCATACGACGCATACCACGGAGTATGTTACTTAGAGGCTGCAGAAGAATTGTAGAGTGATGATAGCGTGGAAGCACAGCTTTCGAATCTGTTTCGTGACAGTTCCGAATCTGACGATACGGATCACGACGATTGTGTGGAAACCGACGACGAAAAACAGCCCGACCTGCCACGCGGATATAATCCAGGTGAGTCTTGGCATAAAGAACCATATAATATGCAGTATCCACCCATTTTTGCAAATTCATCCTGCTGGCAATTCTCCTGTGGATTTCCTCAGATTATTGGTAACAGACGAATTGTTGCAACTTGTAGTTGACCAAACGAACGATAACGCCGTCAACATATTGCTGAGGGAAAATACAAAAGAGGGATCTAGGATCTGTAAATGGAAACCTCTAGGTATAGGTGAATTATTAGTTTTCCTGGGCGTTTCGCTACATATGGGTAACGTTAAATATCCGCGATTACAAGACTACTGGGAGAAAGAACTGCTGTTTGAGAATATAGGGAGAGCATTACCTGCCCGCTCTCGAACTTTGCCGGGTCGCTCTGGAGAGTTGCGCCCCTGTAGCGATGCCGCAGCGAACGTGATAATGGAAATAACTGTTCCCATTGTTTTTCCTGCTATCGTGAAGTTATGTAATAAACGATATTTCTTTCTATGCAAACGCAGAACGTTACACTCGTTCATATCGAGATTCATTTTGCATTCTCTGTACCTCGCGTCAATACGCTACAAGTCATCCTGCATTACGTTATCCTTTACCAGTGTTGCGACTTCTCAATCGAGTAAAGCATCATTCGCAAAATCCTCACTGAACTTCCGATCTTATCTCCGAGGTCAATTATAAATATTGTAAAAAGAAACAGCGTATAACACTCCACTGAGTCACGCCTGACATCACATTAACGTCTGAAAACTTCTCTCTGTTGAGAATGTCACTGTACGTTCTGTTATCTAGAAACGCCTCAATACAATAACACAGTTGATGAAATAAATCGCAAATTGCGATCAGTTATGGTTTCACTGTACTAGGTGTAAATGGAATACCAAAGTGCAGCGAACGAAAATTTGTGTCCGGTCAGGATTCGAATCGGGAATCTCCTGCTTACTAGGCAGACGCGTTGACCACTCCGTCACCGAGGACACAGTGACCAGCCCGACTGCAGAGGACTCTTCCCTGAACGTCTCCCGCCACACCCAAAACTCCAATCGCCACGCTGTTTCCTTCCTGTTACCACAGCCTATTTGTTCTGTAATGCTCGCAGCCACAATACTGTATTCCCGCATCAGACTATGAGGTATCGAGACAATTAATTGTCGTCAGTAGCCCAGCCTAGCAGACGTCAAGACTAACGGCAACTACGTGGGATCCTGTATCTACTGGCTTTTGTATCTAGATGAATAACGCTAGTTGTATATCACATGATCGTTGCTTTCGGAATCTCTGTTGTTCATTCGTACAAAGGAGATATCCACTCTCCTGAAATGACATAATATTCAAATACAAAATGTGTTCCAAAATTTTGCAACCAGGCCTATAATTTTGCGCATCTGATCGATTACCGTTCTTGTAAACCGGAATGAACTCCGCTTCGCTCCTCTAGAGACCTCCGGTACACTGCTGCTGCTTTGTTCCATCTTTACGAGCAGTTGTAGTAGTTTAAGATTTTACTTATTACTTGGGAAAGTGTACCAACCAAAATATAAAGATAATGTGAGGTGTACCTGAATATACAATAGAAACACTACGTTAGTTTCTTGCAAACAAATGCAATACAGCAAACTGGTGTACCGAAAAAACTCGCTATCAGCACGTAACTTGCTGACAATGCGACAAATTCCATTTACTCGAAACATCGTCAATGGTAGTATTCGCCCTCTAGTAGCGCAACATATATTGTTACTAATGATAGAATTTAGGGACAACATACAAGAAAGAGAGATTAGGTTTAACGTACCATCGACAGCGTGGCCATTTGATACTTAGCAATAGCTCCTATTGTTTTTTGATGAGAATGGGGAAGGAATTTGACCGTGCCCTTTCATAATAAGTATACCGGAATGTGCCTGGAGTGATTTTTGGAACTCACAGAATATCTAAATCTGTACAGCTGGAGGCTGCCTTTGAATCGCTGTCCTCCGAAATATGACACCTACAATATTCTCTCCCGTATAAAACAAGCTTATAAGGAGCGTCATTTCTTTAAGCATTTTTATTCCAGATTTCAGTTTGGCAACGAAGCAAAGAAATGCGTTCCCACGGTTACGTTCGTACTGATCTGCAATCGCAGCAAGCCACATTCCGTCACACACTCCAGGAACAAGACTCTCACTCTCTACTGTTGTCAGCCGTTCTGACAAAGTTTTTTTTATCATTCTTTCCGTTGAGGATCGCACATCTGCTCGGCGGTACAGTGAAGAGCAGATGTCTCGCTCATCAACAGTCCTTAAGTAGAATGGGCGAACCTGTTGAACTGGTTTGCAACGTAGAGCTGACAAGGCCACGCGGAGTTTGTTCGATGTCGAGTAGAATGTCATTTATAATTCGCTGCACAGCGGGCAGATCTCTGGAAGTCATCGCGTTTGGTATATAGGCGGCTGACAGCACCCCTCGCTTCGACATGCTGGCTCCCGACCATGAAAAGGTGCCGCCTGGAGGTAGATGACCAAAAAGGCACGCCAGTCGAGCGGGTTGCATACTTGATGCCGACGACGGCTGAGAGCAGAGCTCGCCAACGTTGGGCTTGCTTCTGGAACACTGTCATGTCCACTTATGACTTGATAACAGCGATGGTCCAAGGAATCGTTCATCCAGCCAGATACGTGTCTGTGTCACTTGTTCACTTCCTGTTGAGTCTTGCTAGCGTAAGGATATAGTATTTCTACTTCTGTTCTACATCTACATATATACTCTGCAAATCACATTTAACTGCCTGGCAGAGGGTTCATTAACCACTTTCATAACTTTTCTCTACCGTTCCATTCTCTAATAGCGCGCGGGAAGAAAGAACACATAAATCGTTCCATTTTCGATCTGATTTCTCTTATTTTATTGGGATGGTCATGTATCTCTAAGTAGGTGGGTCCTAGCAAAATATTTTCGCGTTCAGAAGTAAAAGTCCGAGATTGAAACTTCGCCAACAGATCACGCCGCATTGAATAACGTCATTATTTTGATGAGTTCCACCACAATTCGTGCAACATTTCCGTGACGCTCCTCCCCCCCCCCCCCCGTAACATGATAAAACAAAACGAGTTGCCCTTCTCTGAACCTTCTCATTGTCTTCTGTCAGTCCCACCAGGTGAGGGTCCTACAAGGGGCAACAGTACTCCAGGAGATGACGCACAAGTGTATTGTAGGCAGTCTCTTTGGTGGAGCTGGTGCATCTTCGAAGCGTTCTGACAATGAAACGTAACCTTTGGTTCGCCTTCCCCACAATATTTTCTGTGTGTTCTCTCCGGTCTAAGTTGTTCGTAATTGTAACTCCTAGGTATTTGTTAGAATTTAGTATGACCTTAAGGTTTGACTGATTTATCACGTAATTGAAGTTCAGCGAATTTATTTTAGTGGTCATGTGTATTACTTCACACATTTCTTTATTTAGTGTCAATTGCCAATTTTCGCGCCATGTAGAAATATTGTCTAAATCGCTTTGCAGTTGCTTTTGATCCACTGTTGACTTCACTAACCGATAAGCGACAGCATCATCCGCGAACAGTGTAAGGGAGCTATTCAGATTATCTCCTAAATCGTTTATAAACACGAGGAAGAGTAGGGGACCAATAACGCTTCCCTGTGGAACACCAGATATCACTGCTGTTTTACTCGATGACTTACCGTCAATTACAACGAACTGTGTCCTTTCTGATAGGAAATCGTGAATCCAATCGCACAATTGGGGAGATATTCCATAAGCACGCAATTTCCCTCCACAGCAACAGGATGCGCAGCTGCGATACAAGTCTCAAAACTGAGATCTTATTACCTACAGCTGACACAATTTTAATTATTGAACAATTTTTCATTTTCGGCATTCGACCTAGGATGGAAGAATTAGTCTCGTGTGTGAACTGCAACTCTTATCCTAAGCTACCGTATGTACTATCGATTGTAATTTACCTTGCAGTAGTTTCTTTAATTGTTAGGTATGTTGTGTTCGTCTTTACCAACATGAAAGTGTATAGTCATCTTAAAATAAACTAAAAATATTTTTCGTTATTTTATGAGCGTGTTACTTTTGAGCAGTTGTCACATACTTATGAAGTCACGTTTATACGTACACATACTACAGGGAATATAATTAGGTGACAAATTTCTTAATTGTATATTTGGATTTTCCATTATCATTGTTGTATATATTACAGTAATTTTCCTAAAATAATTTGGAAATATTTGTTCTTTTATGTAAAGGAAACATAATTTGTGAACAGTGGTTACTAAGATCTTCGGTACAATGACGATTGAAGTAGTAGTGAAAAACTTCAAAAGCCATTAAGTACTTCAACGGTTTTATCGACAGTGCAGTATTTCGTATTAGAGCCATATTTATTAATGAGTATAGCTACTTGCTTGTAGTTTTATTGGTCATAACGATTATTGAGACGCGAAAAAGGAATCTTTTTCGTAGTACGTCATTTGCACGAAGAACTGAGAAGAAGGGCGGAAAATGTACATTGGACAAATAGGAAAGAAAGTTATTAAGACATTAAAACATATAAAAATGGCGCACAACTACATAGAGACCAAACACATAATGCATAAAACTGGTGTTATTAGAACACTGCAAACATTACTTACGGTACTGAAAGGTAAAATAATGCATGTGACGGAAGAAATAGAAAAATCCATCTAAAAGATCAGTCCGATGAAGTTTTAATTAAAAAAATAATTACGATGTGGAAAATTTCAGAGAAGATTTCAGCACTTCTACGACGTAGCGATATGAATCCATAGAAACACATGACCAAAACGCATAGTTATTGCTATGCTCGTTAGCATAAGTATCTGAGCTCATATATTTCAGCAGATCATCAATGTGTTTCTTCCAATTCAATCTTCCATCAACGTAAATACCAAATTTTTTTGAATATCGAACTACACATACCCTGTGCCATAATTTTATTTTAACAACATTGTAATTAAGTAAGATCAACCCATCTTCGTACATTACAAGGAAAACATTAGCTTTACATAAATTTCAATGACAAACGAAACATACAGTTTTTGCAAGGTGTTATATCCTTAATTGTTTTTCTGTATATGTTTAATGAATTTTACAGTTAAAATTTTTAATACCAGTAAACTCACATACAATACTGTAGATACTGTAGAAACTCTTATAGAATATCTTTGAAAATATTGAAAAGAATGTGATGCAATTCATGTCAGTATTTTAATGTTTAATCTTTATTATAAATACCAGTAAGACGACTATAATTATTTTATCTCAGACATTGACTAAGAAATGTGTGGCTAATTATAATTTTATATTTTTTGGGTAAATTCATCTATGTAGTCTTTTCATTGGCTACCAAAGATGGGTTGAGTTGGCAAAGGGGCGGAGCCTCAGCTATTTAAGAGCAGTAAGCCTTGTATTGCTCCAGCCAGCAGTGACGCACTGGAAGACTCCCAAACACCTGCCCAGCTCCACAACATACATGGGTATAACATCGTTTATTTTATTTTGTTCTATTTCTCTTTATTAACTTAGGCTAGCTTTGACAGTAATGTATATTGCTCCAAACTCCTCTAAATGTAACTGTGATATATTTAAGAGTCAAAATTCCTGAAGATGGTCTAAATAAGACTGAAACTAGTTGAATGAAATAAATTATTGCATTCTAGACTGTCCTTTATTCATAAAATAAGTAAGAGTGCTGTTGACCCAAACGTAGTGAAACGAAAATGTTTCCAAAAATATGCAATCGCATTGTGTCTTGATTTACTTCGAAAAGATGAGTATATACAGAATTTTACGTTCTTCAAAACAAATAAAACTGGCTACAGTCGTCAGATGCTCTGAGGAGAGCACCCAGCTCACATTCGAGAAATGTTCTGAGCTTGTGCAAACTTTGTTCTGTGTGTTATCGTATGTGTGGCTAATATTTTAACTGGTTATTGCGTGGAATCAACCCTGCATTTACCTGAATAATAGTGAAAAAGTACCTACAATCTGAGGGTGGGCCGCCACCCTGACCTAAGTAGGCAAAATTCCATCACATTTTTGCTCACCTACCTGCCCCGCGTGCTGTGCGAGCAGGTTGGCTTATCGCTTAAATTATACGCCACACTCACGCACACACACGCCGTTTTATAAACAGCACACACTGCCCGCCTTAGGACAGGTTCCGCAGAGCCAAATTACTCCGCGACCGCTATCTGTTCCGCGTGACAAATAGGCACCGGACGAGGCGCGCAGATAGCATCGCCTCCGGCGCTTTCCAGTCCTCCTCCAAGTGGGAGGAGCTGCGCGGTGGAAGCCCTGGAGCCGAGCCAGAAGTGGCGGGATTACATCGCGAAGCAACTGGATGGCACTCGCGAAATTCGCCGCGGCCGCAACCCGTCCTTGCCGGTACGTGTTCAAGGACGTTGTCATGGATACCGGCAGACGTCACGCCCTCGTAACAGCGGATCAGATAGTGCCTGCGTCGCCCTGCACTCCGCACATCGAGAGTGCACTTACTGCTGAGAGCCGAGACGGAATTTTTTGTAGCGCGATAGTCCGTTGTTTTCTTCTAAAATACAGGACGTTTCCTCAATACGTGCTAAAATCAACGGCACATAGAAGGATGCTCCACTGAACAATTCGAGGTAGGGACCCTGCGGTCGAAGAAGGCAGCTTAAGGAGATAATAAGAATGCAATCATATTAGTGTGTATTTATTTACATAAGTTACAATTAACTGCAAATGCCACTACTGACACAATGAACGTACAGTTTACACTGTTTCTTAAAAACTGGCGACCATTAACTTCAGTGCCAACACGCCATCGGCGATCAAGATTCTGACCAAAATACTTATTGTATTCCAATACACATATAAAGCATCTACAGTTCTTGGAAATGATTACATCTCCGTGTTTGCTGGTGTGACAAACACAAGTGACTGTAGATATTCCTATAATCATCTCAGCCTTTTTCCACGTCATGTGGGGTCGGCGTTCCTTTGCCCTTTGCTCGATCCTTCCCTTCCTCAAATATCTCCCCAGTGCTTCTTCTCTGAGCCGTCCTTTTCTCACGTATCTCACCTGCTACCATGTCTTTCCATCTCAGTTTCGGTCTTCTACTTCTCCTTGATCTTCCTATTTCCACGTCTTCAACTCTTCTCACCACATAATACTCCCCTCTTCTCTGCACATGTCCACACCATCTTAGCCTACTTTCTTGGATCTTCTTCGCCATGGGCTCCACTTTTACTGTTCCCCTGGCGTAATTCCTTAGTCTGTCCTTTCGTTTCACCCCACTCATTCAACTTTAACATTCTCATTTTTGCCACTTTCCTCTTGGGCTTTAGTAATTGGCCAAGTTTCTGCACTATACAGCATCGTAGGCCATACCACAGAATTGTAAACTTTTCCTTTCATTTTGCAGCTAATCTTCTTATCACACAGTACTCCACTCAGTTTCCTCCAGTTCATGCATCCACTATTTATCCTGTGCTGTATTTTGGCCTCCATCACTTTGTGTGTAGGAGCCTAGGAATTTAAATTTCCTGACCACCGTCAGTTGTTCTCCTTGCAGGTTAATATATAGATGTTTGGCATCATTTGTACACATAGTCTCAATTTTTACCCTGTAGATACTCCTATAGGAAATAATAAAGCGTATTCAGGTCAGGTGACTTCGTAGGCCAATAAGTGAACGTTAGTGACCACTGCGAAATTGTATCCGTACCTTTTCGTCGTGTTGTATTGTATTTCCCAGAACAGAACCGAGTAACAAATGTGTCAGCACGTTCTGTCGTAAATGTAAATGTAAATACTAAAAAACAGAGCTACCTTATGTCAAAAGACAATGTAAGTACGATGCAAGGCTCTTATCGATAAGTAAAATTAACAAAACCGGCCACATCACTTCCTAGTAAAAATGCTGGTACTCATTGTTTGCTTGCAGGAAATACAGCATCTACAGTACATTTGAATAAAGAGTACAGTTTGTATAAATTTGGACGCATGATAGTTTCAATAAGCTTGAAAATAGTAATGCGAGACAAAGCGGTAGACAAGGTAATGTCCGTATCTCTTAAGCCGGCGTCTCTGACGCCAGGTTCAAAAAACGTTCAAACATCTGTAAATATCAGGGACTTAACTACTGCGATTATCAGTCCCTAGGCTTACAAATTACATAAACTAACTTATGACGAGGACAGCACATACACACACATGCACGAGGGAGGTTTCAAACCTCCGACGGCGAGCAGACGCACACTCGGCAGCAAGATGCCTTAGAGCGCTCGTCCACTCCACCGTGACTGTGCATTGTAAATTTACCGACACAACTTTCACTCCAATACAATAAACTTGATCGAAAGAAAGAGCTTTGCTACACCTATGTTGCCATCCTGTGAAAGAATACATTACGTTCAGTACTTTCCACTACGTTCATTTTGGAGTTGCTGATTTCATACTCTGATCTAGCTCTGAAATATTAGATTTCAAGTCGTACGCATATGTAACACTTCTTATATTGTTTCCAACTATTTTAATCTCATCCTGCCAGGGTATTGTTTTCCACCTATGATATATAAACTGTATGAACAACAGTGGTGACAGGCTACAGCCTTGTCATACCTCTGAAACTGCCGTGAAGCATATAGTCAGTTTGCCTGAGAATGTGCGTAAAGATCTTTAACTGTGTTAATTCGTAATTTTATGAAAAGTTGTTAATAATGATGGTTTCAATCCAAAAAAAACTTAAGTCACGTTTCTTAAAGTATTGGCTTCACTACCAGTTGACGACGGTTATCTTTCATAGTTTCGTTTGTAAAGAGCTACGACGCTGTGTTTGGAAAGCCATGTCCATAGCTACTAATGGCTTTCCAAGCAGCTAATCTACTCATCGTTTTAGGTGACGACTAAGTGCTTAGCTTGTCTACATACGCGTAAACAAAAACTGACGCAACACGTGGAATTAAATATCCCAAAGTATTTTATATAACTGAGTGCCAAAACAACGGAGGAAAAAAAGTATCCGCCACAACGGGATTCTAACCATCGATCCTATGGTTGTGTAGCCGAAACGCTACCACCTGAACTACACCGACGGATGGTGCAGGTGCTTTAGTTATTGGTACTTACAAGTACTTGAAAAACTTCGATGTCGATATTCTCGAGAATTTTTGAGAGCTGCGTCGAATGGGCTTGGATGATTGTTATTTAAGTCCGGAATTCCACGTACCATAAATATAAAGAAAAATTCCAAAATCCCGCACTCATGTGGTCTCTTTGTGAGACCAAAATTTCACTTCACAAAAAGTTATTCCGAGTATTTTGAAGGTCGGAAACTAGCCACGGTTTATCATGAGTTCTGGTTTCTTTTCATCTACTTCAGAATGGCTGTGATGGAGTAGCCGAGAGGTCTAAGGCACTTCGCTGCGGAGCGTCCGATTGCTCGCCGTCGGAGGTTCGAATCCTCCCTGGGGCATGGGTGTGTGTGTTGTCCTTAGCTAAGTTTAAGTAGTTTGTAAGCTACGGACTGATGACCACGCAGTTTGGTCCGATAGATTTACAAATATTTTAACTATGTAATGTTTCCTTCACGTCACCGATCACCCAGCAGAGTTTGCATGGTTTTGGTGATATTAGTCTCTTTTCTTTATATTGTTTATTCTTTCTTGTGTCTCAGGTGTTAGTTTCCATATTAATTTAAAGAACGTCTAGTTTGGGTTTATGACCCTTGGAGATTGCTTCCCTGTCAATGTTGTGTCTCATCGAAGTCACTTCCTTCATTTGTGAAAGTTTCATCGACTTCTTCTCCGTCTGTTTGTTCCCAACTATATCTGTCCTCTCTCCTCTTGACCTTGGGTATTCTTCATAGGTCGCATTGTATATCTTGTCTATTAGTGTGTTGTCTGTTATTATGTCATTTATCGCATCGTTTCTTGTAATGTCAAGCTGCTGTGTGTCTCTGACGTGTGTATCGTCCGTAGAGGAAGACGATGTGTTCAGCGGAGTCTTCGGTGTTTCAGCAGGTACAAGTGTTGGTGTCGCCCAGTCCCATTGGGAACAGGTGAATGGGATATGGACCATGTACTGTGAGGAAGTGAACCATACCGCGGCTGCGGTCGATATGCTCTAACCGTTTTCTTTCTCTAATGTCTGGTATACATCAACATCTACAAATCACATTTAAGTGCCTTTTGCATTCGGAGGAGAATATTGGTGATTGTAGTTTCGTAAGCAGCCCACGCCGCAGTGATAAGCGCCGTTGTTGTAATGATTTCCATCCCGGGTACTGTATCATTTCCGTAACGCTGACTCCCTTGTATCGTGACAATACGAAACGAGCTGCCCTTCTCTGGACTCTTTCGATGTCCTCCGTCAAACCCACCTGATAAGGATCCCACACTGGGCAGCAATACTCCAAAAATGGACGGACAACATAGTGTATGCAGTTTCTTTTATAGTTCTGTTGCATCTTTTAAGGGTTCTGCCAATAAAACACAGTCTCTGGTTCGCCTTTCCCACGACATTATCTACGTGTTCTTTCCAGTTTAAGTCTGATGTAATAGTAATTCCGAGGTATTTTGTGAAGTTTACGACCTTCACTTTCGATTGATTTGTCTTGTAAACAAAGTTTTACGGATTTCTTTTCGTACTCATGTGGACGACTTCACACTTCTCATTATTTAGAGTCAATTGCCAACTTTTACACCATAGTGATATCTTATTCACATCGTTCTGCAGTTGGTTATGATCTTCAGATGATTTCACTAGACGGATTTCTTTTCGTACTCATGTGGACGACTTCACACTTCTCATTATTTAGAGTCAATTGCCAACTTTTACACCATAGTGATATCTTATTCACATCGTTCTGCAGTTGGTTATGATCTTCAGATGATTTCACTAGACGGTAAATGAGGGCGTCATCTACAAACAATCTAAGAGAGCTACTTATATTTCCCCCCAAATCGTTTATGTAAATAAAGAACAGCAAAGGTCCAATAACACTACCCTGTGGAACGCCCGATATCAGTTCTGTTTTGGACGATGCCTTACCATCGATTACTACGAACTTTGTCCTCTCTGACAGGAAATCCCCTATCCAATCGCAAATTTGGGGCGGTGTACCATAACTACGCAATTTGATTAAAAGCCATGTGTGTGTAGTCTACGTCCTATGTCGCAAGCCGTCCATTCCTGTTGCCATGTGCCCGTTCGCCATGTTCTCAGTTGGCGGTTTGTTGCGATATGTGTGCTTTTATCTATATTCCCCATTGTCGGCCAGTAGAACGTCTGTAGACCACTTAATCGGAATCGGTATCCACTTGTCAGTCCTTCTTCCTAGTGTGGCGCATGAATGGCGGTTCGCCTCGCCATCAGACGACAATGAGGTTCGGGTGGCACTGTGCCCAGCCAGGCCAGCGCTTACGCAAATGAGGCAGGCGAGGCGCCCGGATTCCCGGCGGCCGGCCGAGTGCGACGCGGCACTCGCGGTGTCTTGGCTTTCGCCAGGTGCGCGCGAGCTTAGCACTCGACACTGCACAGTCCGCACCGCCTCGGCTCGGCGCTCACAGCGCACTTCCTCGGTGCCCCGCCCGCATGGCAAGCGCTCGCATTCCTCAGGGGTGGCCACCTGCACATTCCGATCCGCGCCGCTTGGCACCTCATCACCGCTCAGCCGCCATTAAACTCGCCTCACGTCACCGGCAGTTAAGTGCGGCCTGCTGCCTGGCGACACTCCAGTCGTGGTTCAGGCGGGGAGGCAGGTGTGTCGTTCGAGGGGCGGGGTTAGACCGTTGTGGGCATTGGCGTAACTATGGGAGGGATGAGGGGGATAGAACCCTCCCAGACCCCCCCCCCCCCCAAAAAAAAAAAGAGAGAAAAAAAGTTCAAATGTTTGTATAGTCTATGGGACTTAACTACGGGGTTATCAGTCCCTAAACTTACAAACTACTTACGAACTAGGACGGCACAAATATCCATTCCCGAGGGGGGATTCGAACCCCCGACCGTAGTGGCCGTGCAGACCGTGACTGGAGCGCCTTAGTCTCCTCGGCCACCGCGGCCGGCAAAAAGAGGGGGAGAGAGAGAGAGAGAGAGAGAGAAAAGAAAAAAGAAATAGTGTAACAGGAATATGGAAAAGGTAATGATTGGAAACTTGGAGGCCGGCCGCGGTGGCCGCGGGGGCTGAGGTGCTCCAGTCACGGTCTGCACGGCCACTACGGTCGGGGGTTCGAATTCCCCCCTCGGTCATGGATATTTGTGCCGTCCTAGTTCGTAAGTAATTCATAAGTAGTTTGTAAGTTTAGGGACTGATGACCTCGTAGTTAAGTCCCATAAGCTTAACAAACATATGAATTTGGAAACTTGTGGTGTTTTACCATAAGCTTTCATTGGATGGGAGTGAATTAGTTTCTTCAACGGGAGTGGTAGATGGTAGTCTGTCTGGAAACTGACTAAAATTTTGCTCGTCAAGCAGATCTATTCCCCCCCCCCCCAAATCACAGTCCTAGTTACGCCACTGGTTGTGAGGGTCTCGCTGCCCTAGTCTCCCCTCTTCCCCATCTAAAACCACGAATTTTAAATCGTCCATAAGATTGCGGGAATTCAGGTTTAACCACATGTTTTCTTCTGTTGGTATTTCGGTTGCAAATCGTCCAGCCGTTCTCGGAGCGAGTATGATGACTTACGGCAATTTTTTTGGCCCATTTAAGGTTACGGTAGAAACACTAAAAGTGGGCCTTTGCGATCGTCTTTTGACATCTCGAAATGTAAAAGAAAATAACGGTTTGACTATTCATCTGAAACGAAAATTGAATAAACGTGTTTGTAGAGGAGAAAATTCTCTACAACTTTGCTCTCGTGGTTTTTTTTTTTTTTCATATCTCGTATCGTTTCAGAGATATTTGCAAAAATAACGGCGATTCTGTCTACCTGTCGCTCTGTCCATAACGTGTTCAAAATATTCAAATGTTTGTATAGCTTATGGGACTTAATTACCGGGTCATCACTCCCTAAACTTACAAACTACTTATGAACTAGCTAATACTAAGGACGGCACAAATATCCATGCCCGAGGGGGGATTCGAACCCCCGACTGTAGTGGCCATGCAGACCGTGACTGGAGCGCCTCAGTCCCCTCGGCCACCGCGGCCGGCCCGTAACTTGTTCCCTGTTTTTAAGTCGAACCGTTCAATCGATCGGCACCAAATTTTATAGACATAATTTTAGGCCGCCAGAGACCAGAACCTCCCTTTTTCAAATTTTTCGGACAAAAAATACGGTAGTAATAACAAAAAGAGCCGTTTGTAATATAATTGTAATTGAAAATGAACCGTTCATCTGACACGAAAATCGAATAACGTAATTGGTATAGGGGAAAATTTACTATAACTTAGCTCTATTATGTTTTTTCATATCTTGCATCGTTGCAGAGATATTTGGAAAAATAAAGGCGATTTGACGATGTCTGTCTGGCTGTAACGTGTTCCCACTTTTTAGGTCGAACCGTTCAACCGATCGGCACCAAATTTTACAGACATAATTATTGGCTATCAGAGACCATAACCTAGCTTTTTCAAATATTTCGGACAAAAAATACGTTAGCAATGTAATTTTAATTTCAAATGAACCGTTCATCTGACGCGAAAATCGAATAAACTAATTTGTAGAGGAGAAAGTTCTCTACAACTTTGTTCCCTTATGTTTTCTTCGTATCTCGTATCGCTTGAGAGATATTTACACAAATAACGGAGTTTTGACACCCTGCATTGAATTAACGAAAACCAGCCGTTCGCAGATGTCACGTTACATTCGTCGCCCAGAACTCTCTCTGGCGTACGCCATCTTGCGTTGCGTATTTGATGATTTTTCTTATTGTAAGTTACACGTTGTCATTTCAAAGCAATGGCGCACTGAGTAATTAACAAAAACACGTCGTTTTTTGTACGATAAATGATAATTTAGTGTCTACAAATGCCATATTAACATCAGTTAACAACGGCCATCAATAGTATGGCATTAAGGAAGGAAACGCCTTGGCGCCGCGGTGGAGTAGCCGAGCGGTCTAAAGCGTCTCGCTTCGGAGCGCGCGGTTGCTCGCCGTGGAGGTTCGAGTCCTCCCTGGGGCATGGGTGTGTGTGTTTGTCCGTAGGTTAGTTTACCTAGGTTTAAGTAGTTTGTAAGCTACGGACTGAGGACTACGCAGTTTGGTCCGATAGATTTACAGACGTTTGAACATTTTTGAGCCTTGTTGGCCGTAGCGTAGTAGGCAACGTGTTGGACTGTGACGCTGAAGATCATTGGTTCGGATCCCACCACTACTTACATTTTTTCCCTAAAAGGATTTCAGAGACTCTTATTAATTAATTTTTCATTATTTAGATTATTATTTTGGTTCAAAATGTTTGCAAAAACTTATAAAACTACAAATCTAAAGAGGGCCGTAAAACACGTCAGTGCGATTTTTTTTCCCTTTGTGGAACGGGGTAGGAGGAAGGGAGAAGGGTATCACGAAGTACTTTCGCCGACAGGCGATCTACACTTCGTAGGATAACAGGATAGAGGTACCAGCATTAACTTTATTTATCAGATAAACTTCCTGATTGTTGGGCCTCCAGCGTCATAAATGACGTTTAATGCCACTGTAAAGAAAGTTCCGGATCACTGCTTATATTTTATACAAAAGCGCTACAGGTCTTTCAACATGTTGTCATTATCAAGCGCCTGCGTATATAAGAATTACATTAATTAATTACAAGTCAAATAATACGATAATAGACGGCCACGGTGGCCTAGGGGACTAAGGCGCGCCAGTCACGGTCTGCACGGCCACTACGGTCGAGGGTTCGAATCCCCCCCTCGGGCATGGATATTTGTGCCGTCCTTAGTGTTCTAGTTCATAAGTAGTTTGTAAGTTTAGTGTCTGATGACCCGTAGTTAAGTCCCATAAGCTATACAAACATTTTTTAAATACGAAAATATACATAAAATTTTGTTATAAATTTTCCTGATAACTTACGTCTACGATGTTTGAACGTTATGTGCTAACATCTGTCATGACTGTTGTATAAATTGTATTGAAATATTCACGTATTTCGCAGTTGTATACGTTTTTTCGCAGTTGGATTAGTTTTTTAGCTGCCAGGTTTTATGCAGCGTGTTACTCTATAACGTTAAATTACAGAAAAATTTCAAAATTAACAACAGTTATGCCAAAGAATTTTATATACATGTAGTAATCGACTAAGTTATCAGAGACTTTTTGCTACTTTGCAAAAGTACTTTGAATGAAGATGCGTCGGTAATAATGGTGCCTTGTGTGACAATTTTCTCATGTGACAGTTCTAAGTTGACTTAAAACCCAGGGAACGTTAACAACGAACAGAGACCGCCACCTCCATATTCCTATTAAAAATGGAACAGAATATTACTTCCTCTCAGTTATGCTTTTTTTTTAAGAACCTCTCATGTAAGATCGCGAAAATGTCAGTAAATGGCTTGGACTTTATTGCAACACTTTCTTCTTCATATTCTTGAGCGATCAAGTATGGTTGAAAAATCTTCGTGCTTACTTAAAATAGATAAGAAACACAAACTAACTTCCAAACGACTTTTTTCTCGTCTCCATGCCGCTGTCGGTTAAATGTAGACAGATACAATTTTCCGTGAAAGGAATAGTCTAGCGTTAATACTTTCACGCCTAAATAAGCCACTCAAACAGCAATGAGAAGAAGTAAACGCGGTACTAATAGCTCTGTGGAAATAATAGGTTATTTACAAGGAAATACAAACAGTCTATAATCAGAAGACGCTAAGTGTAAGTACACCTCAGGTAACAGGTCGCGCTCAGTAATGGCAATCACTCAAAATAACTGTTAATGACGACAGAGTTACATCTTAATAACAGCATATACTCAGCAACCTGTTATTCATTACAGTTAGTTGCTGACACATCCTCCTCTAATGTTGCTCGCTGCTGCATGCGACAGATTACAGGGGACAATACAGCTATTACTCAACCACCAAGTAACGGAACGTGATAACTACATGGCAAAAATTCCATTTTTCAGATGAAAAAATCTATGTAATTAACATTTGCAGAATGAACTTGAGGAAAATGGCTCCAAATATGCAAATGTGTGTACTTTGGGTGCGGATTGGAATTTCTTTGCTAGTGATCTCTCTCCCCGCGTAGGGAAGGTTTTCATCGCTTTGGTATGCGCTCGCACTCAGTCAGAAATTCTACGCCACTTGCTGTAATGTAATCTTCATGGAGTCGGGCCCAGTGGCAGTGGAGTAGTAACAAGCAGTAAGTGATTAGAGAAATGTTTTGACAGCCTAACAGTGTTAGGTTAGCAGTCCAGAGCAGAACGGATTTTTATTTGATATAAATTGAAATACGAGAGATAGAAATAAAAAATGATAACAAGATTATGGGAATGAAGGTTTTTTACATTGTAATTGAAATGACCTATTTTTCTCTGAAGAGGAGGATAAAGTAAAGTTTTTCTTTATTTTGGTATGGTAGACATTCAATACAAGGTTTTTAATTCTTTGTAGTTGAACTATATATCAAAGTTGAAATTATGAGCCGGCCGCGGTGGCCGAAGGGACTGAGGCGCTTCAGTCACGGTCGGCACGGCCACGTCGGGGGTTCGATTCCCCCCTGGGGCATGGATATTTGTGCCGTCCTTAGTTGTAGCTAGTTCATAAATAGTTTGTAAGTTTAGGGACTGATAACCCCGTAGTTAAGTCCCTTAAGCTTAACAAACATTTGAACATTTTTTGAAATTATGAATTAAATTTTTTGTATTTATTAAATAACATTCTTGAAGGTAGACGATATGTTTGCAGGAAAACGAACGTTCAGAAAGATATAGTCTCAATTATACACCAAGAGGTTATCTGTTCACTTAATGCAACCTTTCTTTGAAAATACCGTTGAGTATCTGGTGATTTATTTCAAATCATAGTCACAACACAAGTTTTATTCCACAATCAGTTTCAATTTAATTAATTATTTTGATGAACTATGATCGACATAACATATATTTTCATTGTTATCGGAAAATATTAACTTCACCAAAATACAGTATCAGTAAATAGTAATTTAATTCAAATTTGTTTCTTATACTCAGAACGTATTTTGTTAACGACAACGCACACAAACCAGCTTAGTGTTAATGAAGTTTTGTTTCACGTCATCAGATATTTTTCTGTTCACAGTTAAAGCAAGTCAGATGCTATTTCGGTTTAATTGTTCTATTAGATTGGGCAGCAGAAGTTGATGATATGACTATGGCATAGTTGAAGATTCACACACAGTTTCTTGCTGTGTTCACATAACTGAAATGCGATATAGAAAATAGCGCAACCGAAGAGTATTTATAGTTTCGCCGTCACGCTCACTCTATTCAGACAGAAAACTTAATCAAATATCATTAATTTTTTTTTAATTTATAAGAGAACTTTCCATCTTATCAATAACACTAACTACGTGGTTATAGGCTAGATGCTGTATGGTGCGAACGGAAGCATTCTGTTACGTAGCTATTAATAAAATTTCCCATCACCTTTTGTTCTTAATCATAATAGGAATATTTATATTAAGACTCTCACTTGAATTTATTTTGTAAGAATGCTATGACAAAGTAATAGTACTACCCTGCAAAAGTAGTTCACACTTGGAATCTAGAGCCGTAGCCCTGCTTACAGCAGACTACCATCTCTTCTGGATGAAACGCTTTGCTCTGTATTACGCAAGCGGCCTTGTCTAACTGCCGTAGGTCGTTACCATTGACGAGCTGTTACTTTTTTCCAATGCAATTT
Source organism: Locusta migratoria (assembly GCA_026315105.1). Taxonomy (NCBI): domain Eukaryota; kingdom Metazoa; phylum Arthropoda; class Insecta; order Orthoptera; family Acrididae; genus Locusta; species Locusta migratoria. The sequence continues at coordinate 109,923,699 of CM048745.1, forward strand.
CTTGTACCGCATCAGCGAATTGTCTTAATAGCCTACAGGTAGCGAAGGATGGGCGTTGAGGGGGAGGAGAAGCAATGTAGTTTTACAACAGGAAATTCCGTGGCTAGATTGATACCTTGATGTCGACCATATAATCACGTGCAAGTCAGGTCCTTGACAGCACGATACTTCGACGGACCGGTTCCGAATGAGAATGAGTTTCACTGCCTTGAAGGGTGTGCTCAGTGAGAATATCCATGCTAAAACTATACCGATGAGCGGCGTACTGTATTAAATTAAGCTTACTTTTTGAAGAACTTCGGTTGCTCGTATTTTAAAAATGTAATATTAAATCGTTGGCATTTAAATTGGGTAAAATAAACTCCATTTGAAGTCTTTCCTATCGTATGTTAAATGATCAAATGTTTAAGGAGTTAAGGCTCCAAAGAGTTGAGGTCATCTGTTCCTAGATTTACAAACTTCTGCCGACTTCAGAGTCAGTGGATAGATTTCTGGTTGTTTTGCCGCTTCATAATGTAAGGCCACTGTAACGTTGTCCGAAACGTTGGTTGTTAAAGTAATAGCCATCTTACATTGTGACATGGTACAACACAAAGAAAACATTTATGTCTACTTAAAGTAACATATGCTTATGACGAACAATCCGTGAATTTAAGTCTCAGACCGCACGGACGTTCCCACACGGCCTGTTATGTGATACTGAAAAACATGCTATTATTGTATCCATGGTCACGTAACATTCAATAATAACGAAAGTATTAAAATTTTTATACTCTGAAGTCGGCAGACTTTTAAGTCTAGGAACCGATGACCTCAACTCTTTGGACCCTTAACTCCATAAACATTTGATCGTTTAACATACGACAGGAAAAAAAATTTCTGCTGTGTGTAACTGTTGTGGCATTTCATGCATCTGCAGTTCTGAAATAACGCAATCCAACTGCTTCGTCGAGAAAATGTGATCGCCGTCCTTATTTAGAACGAAATATTTTTTTAGAATAAATCTCTTCTAGCCCTATGTGAAATAACCTGAACTCTTTATGTCAAAATATTTGGAAATTTCCGACTTTCATGACCACCAAATTCTATCTCTTAAATTTTCCTATTGAACAACTTTTGTTCCGCTAAGTAAATCAATGTTTCTTGGCTTATAACGATCTTTGTTTAAGTACAAATTTTTGTGGTATACAGAACGTTTGAAAATTCCCATAACGCCGCGTTTAAGTGGCTGACTGTTGTAAGGCTTCTAGCTGCGGAGCACGCCGCTGCTCGCCGTCGGAGGTTAGAGACCTCCTTCGGGCATGGGTGTATTTGTTGTCCTTAGCATAAGTTTGTTTAAGTAGTTTGTAAGCTTCGGATAGGACAATAGATTTACAAACATTTGAAGATTTGAATTCCCATAACAAATTAAAGAACTTGCAGAGGGGAGAGAGTACATTAGATACTGTTTGGAAACATGCTTAGAATTTTCATTCTACATTGATATCGAAAATATCTCTGAAAATACAGTAGATGTGGAAGAAAGACTTTCGTGATCATGAAGGTACATAGGGACCACTGAATGCCCTATTGTACATTCGGGGAGTATTAGATATTTGAGTATCCAACTGCAGGAACTGTTGACGAGAACTTGTTGGACAGCAGTTGCCAGAGCGCTTTTTAAGTATCTGTGAATTTCTTATTTTATGTTAAGTCCCACTGAGCTGTTGCTATTTCCAAAAAAAAAACAGTGTGGTATAGTGTCATCGATGTGTGTAATCGATTGGACAAAGAGAGAAGGAATAGGAGAAGTGCTAACTCATGGTAGGAATAAATAAATATCCGGGCAACGTGGTACCAGTTTTAATTCGGAGAGACATTCGAAATAAGCAAATAAATTGAATATTGCATTGCACACTTGTTCTCGTTTCACATTTACCCTTTTATTCAGCTTCATAATTTGACTACAAATTAATCCCATATACACCGTTACATCTACTTCACTGTTCTTTTGCAATTGTCGCAACAGGAAGGTGATATCTCGTTCCATCATGATAATGCTCGCGTACAAACCGCACTTGAAACTAAACGTGCTCCGTAACTCGTATAGCAACTACGCAGTCCAGCAAGATCTCTCTCTCTCTCTCTCTCTCTCTCTCTCTCTCTCTATATATATATATATATATATATAGTGTGTTTCACTAAGTGTGTTTGCGTCTGTAACTTATAAAATAATAGGTGACGGGAAATTTTAATGCGGTAGGTCAACACACGAAATGTTACACTTTCTGCGGAGCTATGAACATAGTTTATTGTATCATTTTTCAAAGAGTTGCACCACAAATATATAATTTTTTAAATGGAACAATACTTTTATCTATGGTATTGGATTCGTTTAAACCAGCTGCGTCCAAATCAATTTAAACTACATTCTTATCACTGTTAGTTTGGGAGCTACGACCCTTCAAAGTTCCGGGGGCGGAGGCTGCGATACGTAGCTGACTGGCCGAGTGGCTATCCCCTTGGGCACGGCCCACTGTCTCATGACCACCAGCCAGTTAGCTACGCTGTCGTAGCCTCCGCCCCCTAAACTTTGAAGTATTGTAGCACCCAAACTAACAGTGATAGGAATGTAGTTTAAACTGATTTGGACGCAGCTGGTTTCAACGAATCCAATGTACGATAGAAAAACTATTGTTTCATTTAAAAAATTATATCTTTGTGCTGTAACTTTTTGGAAAATGATACGATAAACTATGTTCATAGCTCCACAGAAAGTGTAACGTTTCTTGTGTTGACCTAACGCATTAAAATTTCCCGTCACCTATTATTTTATAAGTTACAGAGGCAAACACACTTAGTGAAACACCCTGTATATATATATATATATATATATATATATATATATATATATATATATATATATATATTTGAAGAAGCGTTAATAAAAGAGGCATTTGATATAAAGTATGACAAAATGACTGAGAAATTTAATCCATCCTGAACCAACCGAATGTGATATACTTATCAAGTTTCCGCCTATAGTACCCTCCCTAATTTTAGACGTAAAAAATTGGAAAAAAATGCGGGCACTATAGGCGAGTAAATACAGTATGTGTTAATGAAATAAAATTTATACAGCGTTATGTCTGTGGATACAGCAGACACAAACCGCGTGTGTGATAAATCCGCCAACAGCTGAAATACAATGCAGCTTTTTCCACTTAACTCTTTCAGTCTCGGTGGTTAGTGTTACTAACCACCACTTTTCGATCACGGTACTTTTATTCTACGCCATCTAGCGATAAACGGTTGAATTAGTATGTCCGTTTGGACTGTGCTTCAAAACAAATGACAGATTCCGGGTACATTGCATGAATGTCAGTGCATACCAGTTGCATTGAATATAGAGCTAACGTACCTTGTCTCGAGTGTCTGATAAAAACATCAATTCAGCGGGTACGTAACATGTTTTCTGTAATGTATTTTATTGAACGTATTCTAATAGACCTATTTTATATGTGTTGGCATGCAGGTACAGTTGCTTTTGTGTTTTCACTGAGTAGTTACAAAGGGAATGTAAGCAAACTGGAAACTGCAGTCCTCTTCACGCCAAGACCTTGACGAGCCGATTCTGAAAGACGTCCGGAGAGAAGTATATCGAGGCCTACTGGCACCAGCATATGTCAGAGAGAAACACAGGCCGGATTCAGTGAACAGCAGCCGTAATTCCGCGGCCTCATCTCCAGGACCTGCATTTATAAAACGCCACAAACCTACAGTCCCGCAGGAAATTCGTCTAGAATCCAGTCTCCATCAACCTGAAAAAAGCACATCAAGAAGATGCTGCAATTATACCACTAAAATATCTCCCGTGCGTACTGTATGGTAGTGTAGTACATGTAAAGTGCTTCTTTGCTTACGCAATGGTAAAACATGTTTTGCAGATTTTCATAAAAAATAATTTGCTTTTGTTAGTTTTGGTTTGTAATGATGATTCGTCTAATAAATAAAGTTCACAATCATCCTAGTATTATTTATAGCACTAGTCATGGTGGTTAGCGTTAGTGACTACTTCAGTCCTTGAAAGCCTGAATACCTATATTATGTTTCCTCTATTGTCTGTGATATTTAAGTTGTAACAGTTGCTTCAATGAACAGACATTGATAATTATATACAGAAAAACAGTCTTGATCGCGCAGAGTTTTTTTTTTTTTTTTTATTTATTTATTTTTTTTTTTTTTTTTTTTTTTTGGTAATATAATGGACTGTCAATATTGTTCACTACCGGTCGAATCGGCCAATTCTGTTTGTGAAGCTTAACCTGAGCTCTAAGTTTTGGCATCTGTGGATTCATTACTTTTAATTGTTGTTTCTTTTTTGGTGAAAAAAGATTAACGTTTTCTTCAATAAGTTTTCTGATTCTCTTCTGGAATTTCGGAAGTGGGTCCTTATTAATTTGATTGTCATTATTTTCTTGAAAAAATGTTGTAATTTTTGAGATGTAATCGTCTTCAGCAATTACGATAAGGGTGTTTCCTTTATCTGCTTTAGTTACTAATGAGTGGTGGATTATGAGTTTATTATTAATGTTTTTAAGAAGTGACATCTCGTGACTCTTAAAAATCTGCGATCAAGACTGTTTTTCTGTAATTCATATCAAATAGATCGCTGTTTCTTGTCTCCTATGACAATGTGGTCAAAATTAATTGATAATTATGTTCCTACTGTACAAGTGTGAACAGACATTGGTAATTATTTCCCTATTGTAAAAGTGTGACTGAAAGAGTTAATGAAAAGAAGAACTCGTTGCGCCTGACGTCTAGTGGCAGCAGTACGTACTTCCGACTCCATTTGCGACTGTGACTTCCGCGATCAAAGCAAGCTCAGGATTTGCCGGCGTGGCTAGACTCTAGTGTGCCAGCGGCGGTGTTTGCGCGGCGACCGCTGTCCAGCGTGTCCGTGCCTCGGACCTTTCACCCAGGGCGACCTCGGGCCGTGAAATTGGTTCCCTCGGAGCCAGCAGCACCGTGCCGCGCCCTGCACAAGAAGCGTCGCGTCCGCCGCGCTCCGTCGCGTCGCGTCCCATTACCATTAACGTGTGACTGCGACGTCCTCTGGCGTCCTTCCCCGCAACCGATCCCGTTTTTGCTCGTCACGGAACGAGATCCGCTATGCCGCCTACAACCGACGGGCGATTTCACGATCAGTCGCGCGCTTCGGTACGCGAGTGGCCACAAATTGCAGCTGCAGATGGGCGTGCGTCCGGCTTTCGGCCGGGATCGGAAATAGTCGCGTGACGTCCCACCTTTCGGCAGAACTCGGGACTTCGGTCACGTGATGTCCCTGTCGTGATGTGTGGCGACGTCTGTCTACACCGTTGAGTCACGAAATCGTCTACCGCAACTGTGTGGCCGAGGATCACCTTCCGTAGGAACATATTACCTGCGTGCTCGCATGCAGAGGTGTGACGTCAGTTGTTTTGGAAAGGCGCGCGCAGTTCACAGTTTCCGATTGCAAAAATGTTCAAATGTTTGTAACTCTATCTGACCAAACTGCGTGTTCATCAGTCTGTAGCTTATAAAATACTTAAACTAAGGTAAACTAACCTAAGGACAACACACACACCCGTGCCCCAGGGAGGACTCGAACCTCCACGGAAAGCAACCGCGCGCTCCGCAGTGAGACGCCTTAGACCACTAGGCTACTCCACCGCGGCGTTTCCGATTGCCGTTGTCCGTTGTTGATATCGTCTCATGATGGAAGACTGTTACATTTCTCCAACACCGGAATCTATATTTAATTCAGTTTCACGGCCTCCTCTATGCTACTGATATTGTTGGAATGTTTTTCAATTTCTATAGCCTCTCTGTACAGTCTTTCGTGATATCTGTTTCTGGCTGGCAAACAAGTGAGTCTTATCAAACTGAATAAGGTGGTCTCCTCATTGAAAAAAATGTTCAAATGTTTGTTAAGGTTATGGGACTTAACTAAGGGGTCATCAGTCCCTAAACTTACAAACTACTTATCAACTACCTTATACTAAAGACGGCACAAATATCTATGCCCGAGGGGGGATTCGAACCCCCGACCGTAGTGGCCGTGCAGCGCCTCTTCTCCTCGGCGACCGCGGCCGGCTCTCCTCGTTGAAAAACATGTTCAGCAACAGCTGATCTGTCAATCTCCCCCTTCTACAGTTACCCTTGCGCTCTTCTACTCGTTTTTTGACTGTTCTTTTTGTGGTACCCACTTATACGTCTCCACAGCTATAAGGAATCATATAAATTAGTGCTTCTTCCAGCGGTTTGCGAATATCCTCTGCCGATTTCAGCTGATCCTGTACCTTCCTAGTAGGTTTATATATTACTGTGAGGTTCCGATTTGTCAAAATTTTACCGATGGGGTCGGTGGCGTCCTTAATAAAAGGCAGGAAGATTTTAGATTTCACAGGAACCTTTCAATTGTTCTGAATTTTTTGTGGCATTCTCATCGCTCTACATATTTCTATGGACAAATAGCCATTCTTGAGTAAAGCGTTATTAGTTGTTTTAATACCGCGTCAGGTAGTTCTGGTTCGCAGATGTTCCTTGTTCTATTCGCCACGCTTTTGTTGTGGGTGGTGGACTGAATCCCGGTGCAGATAACGGTCTGTGTGTGTGGGCTTTCGATGAATTGTATGGCCCAAGCTGCCACTCCCCTTTTTGAAAACTGACACGTCAAGAAAATTAAGTTTCCCGTGTGGCCTCCTTCGCCATGGTAAACTGAATTCTAGATTTAATACCGTTGAGCTGTTCAAGGAAATGGTCTAGTTCCTCTCTGCTATGCCTCCGTGAACACCTCTGGGCGCGAGCACGCTTAAACGGAATTCGGCTGCAGTCAGTAACGAGCAAGTGTGTGTGTTGGACGTTACAGAGAATGTTTTTGGTCATCAGTACGTAGCTTACAAACTACTTAAACCTAGGTAAACTAACCTAAGAACAAACACACACATCCATGCCTCAGGGAGGACTCGAACCTCCACGGCGAGCAACCGCACGCTCCGCACCGAGGCGCCTTAGACCGCTCAGCTACTCCACCGCGCCGGACGTTACAAAGAACCACGATCCCCCTTGAGAATGTTCTCCGCAGATGGGGAAGAAACGTTTCGTTTTAATAACAAATCCACAAGACCACAGTATAATAACCCGGAAAATTTTAACAATAAGCAGAAATGTTCAAATGTTTGTAGAACTTATGGGACATAACTACGGGGTCATCAGTCCCTAAGCTTACAAACTACTTATGAACTAGCTAAGACTAAGGAAGGCACAAATATCCATGCCCGAGAGGGGATTCGAACCCCGAACGTAGTGGCCGTGTAGACCGTAACTGGAGCGCCTCAGTCCCCTCGGCCACCGCGGCCGGCCAATAAGCAGAATTGCCAACCTCTCTAACGAGTGTCCAATTGCTTACCACTCTACCACCTTGCTTGGCAGTCAAAAACAAAGAGAGAGAGAGTGAATGAACGAGAACGTACGCCCTCTGAAGCAAAATAAAAGGGTAGCGACGACGTAAACATTACATTACATTTCCGGCCGACGAAAGTTTCCAGTTTACAATTGTCAACTATTGTTTTGTAATGAAGTCTTAACCTAAGCAAGCAAGTTTCCAACTGCTTGAGAGCGATCCAGGTCAAAGACGCCATCGTGTAAGTTGAGGTTTCCGCAGTCAGCTGTAGGGTAGCGGGTAGTTCCGGATTTTGTTGGCTCTTTAAACACGCGTGCTCACGTATGAGTTAGACGCCTGGCGCGCGGCAGACGTGCTTTAAGGTAAGGCTCCACGGCTCAGTGGCGGTAATGTTCGGTAATGTCTTCATCCGGCCGGACGCGCGGGCTCCACCCGACCGCGTGGGCGCCCGGCTCCATCGCGATGGCGGGCATCCGCATTGTATGCTAATGGCCGGGATCAGAACCTGCCGCCGCCGCGCGCAGACACGCCGTGCGAGCAGGCCACGCATCGTTCACACCTCGCTGATTCACTGTGTGTCTCGTCATGCGGGGGCTGCGATCAAACATGTTCGATGGCTGCGTTGATGTTTACGTCGCCACTCTCTTTTGTTTTGCTCCAGAGGGCGTATGTTCTCGTTTATTCACTCTCTCTCTCTCTCTCTGTTTGTGACTGCCAAGCAAGGTGGTGGAGTGTTATGTAATTGGGCTCTCGTTAGAGAGTTTGGCAATTCTGCTTTAGATTTTCCGTGAGTTCTCTAAATCCCTCAGATAAATTCCGGGATACTTGTGAATCTCTTATGAGATCATTTTTTTTTTTTTTTTTTTTTTTTTTTTTTTTTTTTTTTTAATCTCTTATGAGATCCTTTTTTTCTGCCATATGTCGCTTATATACGAGGCGCGTCCAGAAAGTAAGTTCCGTTTGGTTATATAAAACGAACGGGTACGCCGCGGTGGAGTAGCCGAGCGGTCTAAGGCGCCTCGCTGCGGACCGCGCGGTTGCTCGCCGTCGGAGGTTCGAGTCCTCCCTGGGGCGTGTGTGGTGTCCGTAGGTTAGTTTACCTTAGTTTAAGTAGTTTGTAAGCTACGGACTGATGACCACGCAGTTTGGTCCGATAGATTTACAAACATTTGAACATTACTAACGGGTACAGATACAGAAAAAATATTGACTGTACATAATCTACAACTGTTAAACTACTATGGCTCCCGAAATTTTGTAGGCAATTGTCATAGCACGGCACAATGTTTTGTGTGCCTTTTTTCATAGAAATTTGCCGGCCGTGATTCCGAGGGGACTGAGGCGCGACCACTACGGTCGGGGGTTCGAATCCTCCCTCGGGCATGGATATTTGTGCGGTCCTTATTGTTAGCTAGTTCATAAGTAGTTTCTAAGCTTAGGGACTGATGACCCCGTAGTTAAGTCCCATAAGTGCTACAAACATTTTTTTAGCTGCGTTAATGTTTACGTCGCTACTCTCTTTTGTTTTGCTCCAGACGGCGTACGTTCTCGTTCATTCACTTGCTCCCTCTCTCTCTCTCTCTCTCTCTCTCTCTCTCTCTCTCTCTCTGTTTGTGTCTGCCAAGGAAGCTGCCTGAGTGGTAACTAATTGAACTCCAGTTACAGGGGTTGGCAATTCTGCTTTAGGTTTCCAGAATAAAACTTTCACTCTGCAGCAGAGTGTGCTCTGATATGAAACTTCCTGGCAGATTAAAATTGTGTGCCGGAACCGGGACTCAAACCTGGGACCTTTGCCTTTCGCGGACAAGCGCACTACCGACTGTGCTATCACGACACGACTCATGATGCCGCCTCACAACTTTACTTCCGTCAGTACCTCGCCTCCTACTTTCCAAACTTCACAGAAGCTCTCCTGCGAACCATGCAAGACTAGCACTTCTGTAAGAACAGATATGGTGAAGACATGGCTTAGCTACAGCCTAAGGGATGTTTCCAGCATGAAACTTTCACTCTGCAGCGGAGTGTGCGCTGATATGAAACTTCCTGGCAGATTAAAATTGTCTTGCAAGGTTCGCAAGAGAGCTTCTGTGAAGTTTGGAAAGTAGTAGGCGAGGTACTGGCAGAAGTAAAGTTGTGAGGCTGCATCGTGAGTCGTGTCGGATAGCACAGTCGGTAGTTCACTTGCACGCGAAAGGCAAAGGTCCCAGGTTCGAGTCCCGGTTCCGGCACACAATTTTAATCTGCTTTAGGTTTTCCGTGAGTTCACTAAATCCCTACAGGTAAATACCGGGATACTTGTGAATCTCTTATTGGATCTGTATTTGCCATAGATGGCAATTATAAATTACTTTGAGCACTTAAATTATAAATTACCTCGAGCACACTCCCATCTCGACAACGATGAAGTGAGGGAATCGGAGGAAACTAGTCATGTATAGAAGTAAAAGATCAAAGGTATAAATCTGAAGGAGAGGCTTTTAATTAAAATTTGTATCACGGAATCCATTCGAACCCTAGCCCTCCTGCTTACTATGCAGGCGTTATACCACTAGGCTACCGTGACTGAATGGATAAACAGTACTAGTATTTTGTAAATCTTTAAATAGGAAGCCGTACTTACATCTGAGAAGAATTGAAGCGAATTGAAAGTCCCAAGTAGAATTTAGATTATTTTTGGCATAAGAAATGAAAGAAAAAATTTTCCTGGCAGAGGTCGAGCTGTTGTGTTGCTTTCACCTGTGCACCACGATTAGAGACTTGAAAAGAAAAAAAATAATTGAAGTGTTAATATATTACAGTGTCTCAAAACTAGGAGCACATACACTGGACAATTGTGCGGTATCGTGGCAACCTGTAGATGGCAATTGTCTGTATTCTATGTCATTTTAAACGTACTAGAGTACAATGCTGCTGTTCAACTTCAGTGCTGCAAAAAAGTAGAGTAAATTGAAGGTATTTATTCATATTTTCATTCATTTTTAATAATTGCTACAGAAAATGTATTTGTAAAACCCAAAGTATAATGTCGACATGTCTGACTCATTTGTAGTGATGCGATGTATGTTGGTGCTAAATTTTATGGTAGACATCTTTCCTCAAAATCTTTGAGTCAGAACCCACGGGGAAAGCGAGATGTTTTGTTAAAGAAATGCAGGTATTGTACCAAAATACCGTGTGAATATTCCTCAAGATATGATTGTCCAGATCACTTATTTTCAGTTTGCCAGAATTATTTGCAATGGTGACTATGATGTGAAAAGATGTTTAAAATATTCCGATATAAAAGTTCAATTTTTAGCTAAAATTCTTTACATTGCAATTTAGGTGAGAAAATACTCGCCTTGACTCTTCATTTGTCACACACAGATATGACACAAAGAAAAATGTAGAGTTACTTAAATTCTGGGTATTTGGCCATGTGAATAAATTTAGATAAATTATTTGCAAATTTAGTTTTCTTCCCGATATTAATATTGCCCAAAAAGTGCATGGATGCTGTAATATAAATAGTACAGTGTTTTACCTGTAGCTGTAAAAATTGTTGTATTCTGCGCTATCTCATGTCGAATGTCTGAAAACAAGTCATCACATGTTTCGTTTGGCCTATAATGTGGCAACTAACCGAAAGTTTCATGCTGTCATTAATCACTGGCACGCGAGGTGCTTGTCGATTCCATAGTAGTTTACCAGGTCTACTCTTTCCAATAAACGTCTCAATTTGCATTGTCCCACACAAGAATTCGCTAATACTTTTGCATAATAACACTCCCGTTTATAAGCAGTTTTGCTTGTACAAGAACAAAACAGTGCCACAAAATCGAAAGAAACTACTACGCTTGTAACCTACGCTTGTAGGCTATTAAAGATTCAGACTACTGCGAAACTTTTCGCCAAAGAAAATGGAACATTACTGTTTAAGAGAGTTTAATTGTTGGTTGTAAGAACCTTTGAAAATTGGAACATGATGCAGAAAATTGTTTTTTTTTTTTTTTTTTTTTTTTTTGTTGATTGTGAACAATGTTTCGAAATAAAGGTTTAATCAACAAAATTAAATTTCATTATTCTTTCAAATGTTCAAATGTTTGTAGAGCTTATGGGACTTAACTACGGGGTCATCAATCCCTAAACTTACAAACTACTTATGAACTAGCTAACACAAAGGACGGCACAAATAACGATGCCCGAGGGGGGATTCGAACCCCCACCCGTAGTGGCCGTGCAGACCGTGACTGGCGCGCCGCAGTCCCCTCGGCCACCGCGGCCGGCCATTATTCTTTCTTATGTTTCAGTACTTTTAGTGGTAACGTCAATTAGATGGTTTTATTCCAATCTTAAAATTATTCTAAAATCATCCCACTAATGATAGCACAAAAAAAAGATGGAAAAAGTGATGAAAGATGTTTGGGAAATATAATTCAAATTAAGTATCTTGCATTAGGCGAAATTTTCTCGTCAATTATTTCTGAGCAAGCATGCGATGAAGAAAAGCAACATAACAAAGGTTATTACTGCTGTTTTGGTTTTTACTTCCTGGTGTTCTCAAGGACCGCGATAGATTGTTAGCGTAAGAGCTTTCCACTTCGCCTAATTACGTATCCGTTTGCAACAAGAACAAGGCAGAGGAAATCCTCCACACACACACACACATGCAGCACCGGTCATTGGCTCTGATAGGAATGCGCGATCCTAAACAGCGGGCGGCACTGACTGCCCCGGCGGAACTGCCTGCGACCTGAGTCATCGTGAGTGCCCTGGGTACTGAGCGCGTCTCCGATGTAAATGAGGGCTGGCAGTGAACGCAGCCGGCACCCGGCAGCCGAGGAGAGCGGACGTGCTGCAGCCGCCGGCGAGCATCTCAATGGGAGGAGGCCGCGCGAGAGCCAACGACCACTGCTATTCTCTTAGAAACGACTTTACAGACAGAGGCACAGTTACACATCTCCAACTCTTTTACTGACATGCAGTGGTCTCATGGACTGGGAGCATGTGCATTTCGCGCAGTCGTTCTCCTTCGGATGTTCGAGTCCTGCCTCGAGTATCCAGAAGTTGGTTTAACCTTATCAGTCCTGATTTCAAAAATGTTCAAATGTTTGCATAGCTTATGGCACTTAACTACGGGGACATCAGTCCCTAAACTTATAAACTAGCTAATACTAAAGACGGCACAAATATCTATCACTGAGAGGGGACTCGAACCCACGACCATAGTGGCCGTGCAGACCGTGACTGGAGCGCCTCAGTCCCCTCGGCCACCGCGGCCGGCAGTCCTGATTTATTTTAAAAATAGAACAAAACATTTTCTTATACTTTTATTTTTGTCCATAACAGATGTAAGGGAGTAAGACAGGGTTGTAGCCTTTCCCCAATGTTGTTCAATCTGTACATTGAGCAGACAGTGAAGGAATTGAAGTAAAAATTTCGAGAGGGCATTAAAGTGCAGGGAAAAAAAAAAAAAAAAAACAAAAAAAAAAAAAAAAAAAAAAAAAAAAAAACCTTGCGATTTGCTGATGACATAGTAATTCTGTCAGAGACTGCAAAAGATCTGGAAGTGCAATTGAATGGAATGGACAGTGCCTTGAAAGGAAGATATAAGATGAACATTAACAAGAGTAAAAAGGAAGGTAATAGAATGCAATGTCAGAAAATCAGGCGATGCTGAAGCAATTAGATTAGGTAGTGAAACAATAAAAGTAGTAGATGAATTTTGTTATTTGGCTAGCAAGATGACTTCTGATGGCCGAAGTAAGTAAGATATAAAATGCAGAATGGCTAAGGGAAGATAAGCGTTTCTAAAGAAGCGAAACTTGTTAACATCCAGTATTAATTTTAATGTTAGGAAGTCCTTTCTGAAATCAATTGTCTGGAGTGTAGCATTGTATGGGAGTGAAACGTGGACGATAAGGAGTTCTGATAAAAAGATGATAGTAGCTTTTGAAATGTGGTGCTACAGACGAATGATGAAAATTAGATGGGTAGATCACGTAACTAATGAGGAGGTGCTTAATCGAATCGGGGGAAAAAGGAGTTTCTGGCATAACCTGACTAAGAGAAGGGATAGATTTGGTTGGAGACCTTCTGAGACATCAAGGAATCGTCAACTTTGCATTAGAAGGAAGCGTGTGAGGTAAAAATCGTAGAGGGAGACCGAGGGACGAATGTAGTAAGCAGATTCAAAAGGATGTAGGTTGCCGAACGTATTCTCAGATTAAGAGACTTGCAAAGGACAGGGTAGCATGGAGAGCTGCATCAAATCAATCTGTGGACTGAAGACCACAACAACAGCAAGAGAAGTATATCTGAGAAAAATTTAAAAAAATTCATACTTGTTTCCAAAAGTAAAAAAATGTCAAATAAATTGGACACTCGGTCTGGAAAGCAGTAGAGGATACGGCATAAATTAACAGTTATATATGTCACTCCATATTTATTGTGGAACTTATATCTACAGGAGCATAGAAAAGCTGGTAGAATCTGGCCTCGGGAAAGATCAGTTTGGATTCAGGAGGAACGTAGGAACCTGGGAACCAATACTCACTTTACGACTTATCTTAGAAGATAGATTAAGGAAAGGCAAACCTACATTTTTAGCGGTTGTAGATTTTGAGAAAGCTTTTCGACACTATTTACTGGAATACACTCTTTCAAATTCTGAAGTCAGCAGGGGTAAAATACAGGGAAAGGAGAGTGGCACGCGAGTCTCAGAATCAACATCACCGTTGCTAGCCAATTACACAAAAACATCTACAAGCGTACGCCTTCCTGTTTTCCACCAATCAGAACCACCGATGCAAACACCAATATTGCGCATCTTCCTCCCGCATTTCCACCTATCAGGCACACCAATGCAAGCCCCAATAAAGTAATTCCTTTCGTTCCTGCTGACTAATTTCAACTAATCAAATCTAGCCCTTGGGGACACAATTGGACTTATAAGACAAGCACAAGAGGAAACAAGTCAGCATTGCCTGAGGCTCCTGTGAGGGGCCGCGGCGGATTAGCCATGCGTACTGGGGCGCCGTGCTGCGGTGCGCGGCCGTTCGCCGTTGGGGGTTCGAGTCCCCCCTCGGATATGGGTGTTCTGTTGTCATTAGGTTACATCTACATGGGATACTCTGCAAATCACATTTAAGTGCCAGGCAGAGGGTTCATAGAACCACCGTTACACTATATTATCTCCCATTCCATTCTCGAATAGCGGGCGGGAAGAATGAACACCTGAATCTCTCCGTTCGGGCTCTGATTTCTCGTATTTTATTCTGATGATCATTTCTACCTATGTACGTGGGAGTCAACAATATGTTTTCGCATTCGGAGGAGAATGTTGGCGATTGGAGATTCGTAAGTATCCCACGCCGCAGCGATAAGCGCCGTTGTTGTAATGATTCCCATCCCAGATCCTGTATCATTTCCGTAACGCTGTGTCCCCTGTATCGTGACAATACTAAACGAGCTGCCCTTCTTTGGACTCTGTCGATGTCCTCCGTCAAACCGACCTGATAAGGATCCCACACTGGGCAGCAATACTCCATAAAAGAACGGACAAGCGTAGTGTATGCAGTTTCTTTAATAGTTCCATTGCATTTTTTAAGGACTCTGCCAATAAAACGCAGTCTCTGGTTTGCCTTCCCCACGACATTATCTACGTGTTCTTTCCAATTTAAGTCAGAAGTAATTGTAATTCCTAGGTACTTTGTGGAGTTTACGGCCTTCACATTTGATTGATTTATCATGTAAACAAAGTTTAATGGAACTTCCTGGCAGATTAAAATTGTGTGCCGGAACCGGGACTCGAACCTTGCCTTTCGCGGGCAAAGGTTCCAGGTTCGAGTCCCGGTTCCGGCACACAATTTTAATCTGCCAGGAAGTTTCATATCAGCGGTAAATGACGGTGTCATCTGCAAACGCCGCGGTTGAGTAGCCGAGCGGTCTAAAGCGTCTCGCTGCGGAGCGCGCGGTTGCTCGCCATGGAGGTTCGAGTCCTGCCTGGGGAATGGGTGTGTGTGTTGTTAGTTTACCTTGGTTTAAGTAGCTTGTAAGCTACGGATACTGATGATCACGCAGTTTGGTCCGATAGATTTACAAACATTTGAACATCTGCAAACAACCTAAGAGTGCTACTTAGATTTTCCCCTAAATCGTTTATGTAAGTAAGGAACAGCAGAGGACCAATAACACGCCCGATATTACCTCTGTTTCAGTCGATGCCTTACCATCGATTACTACCTCTCTGACAGGAAATCCCCTATCCAGTCGCAAATTTTGGGCGATATACCGTAACCACGCAATTTGATTAAAAATTTAGAAATTACCTTAGTTTAAGTAGTTTGTAAGCTACGGACCAATAACCAAATTGTTTTACAAACGGAGTTGGTTTACGTCCTAGGAGGCGATCCACTTATAATATTGTAAAAAGATATAAAAACGCCAAGATCGCTTATCAGGATTTTTTATTTACGACGACCGGTTTCGGTGAACTATGTCAGTCAGCATCATCTGGTCAAATAAAATATTTTACAAGGTCATAATCTTGTAATGTCAATCAGTTGTTATATAACAATTTACAGTGCACAGGTGTACTATGTCATTATAATAAAACGTAATTATCACAGTCACAGACTATGTCATTATAATAAAACATAATTATCACAGTCACAGACTGTGATAATTATGTTTTATTATAATGACATAGTGCACCTATGCACTGTAAATTGTTATATACCAACTGATTGCCATTACAAGATTATGGCCTTGTAAAATATTTTATTTGACCAGATGATGCTGACATAGTTCAGCGAAACCGGTCGTCGTAAATAAAAATTGATGATAAGCAATCTTGGCTTTTTTATATCTTTTTACAAGATTTACAAACATTTGAACATTTTTCCTGTGAAGGACCTGAAACATTGGAAATATTTTATCATAATGACACGGCAAATAGCTCAGAAGAATTCCCGTTTTAACGTGACTGCAATAGTGGCCATTACTGTTTACGCAGGGCAGGTTTAGACGTGCACGTGGAGCCGTGGCACGGCGGGCTGTGAGTCAGCAGACGGTTATCTCGGCAGCGCCTCCTCCCCTCCCTCCTGGCCTTCAAGGCTCGCCTCAGGCGCTCTCTGAGCACTTCTCGACGTCTCGCCCACTGCTCTGCACCAGAGCGGCTGCTGCTGCACCGGCCGCACCGTACACAAGGGACACTTATGAGTCATCACACTGCTAATAATTCTACTGCTGCACCAACACTTTCACCCTCACAGGAGGACTTGCACCCCACATCTTTGATTATTGGCTGGACGTATTCCAGTCTCTGTCCTGCCATTCATTGTTAACTTCCAACTGATATCTCTACTATTGAAGTTTTTTTTTAATTATTTTTTTATGGGTTGCTAAGACCGGTCATGTTGAAATTATTTATTGCATTTCATGACCACTTTCAGCAGAAGCAGCTTAGAAGCTCTCACTGCTTAAAACTGGGCGTTATCGTCGTCATACGGACGGAAATGTATTCATCATCATCATTAGAAACTGATTATGCCTTTCAGCGTTCAGTCTGGAGTATAGTACCTCTAATAAAATGTCTCCATGATCTCCTATTCAATGCTAATATTGATGCCTCGACTGATGTTATGCCTTTTAGTTCAAAATCATTCTTCACCAAATCTAAGTACTTTCTTCTTGTTCTACCTCGACTCCTCTTAGCCTCCGCTGCCGAGCTCATGAGTCTCTTAGGTAATCTTGCTTCTCCCATGCGTGTAACATGACCCACCATCTCAGTCTGTTCGCTCTAACTGCTTCATCTATGGTGTTCCCAGATTTTCTTTGATTTCCTCATTATGGACACCCTCCTGCCATTGTTCCCATCTATTAGTACCTGCAATCATTGTTGCTACTTTCATATCTGTAACCTCTACCTTGTGAATAAGGTAACCTGTATCTACCCAACTTTCACTCCCATACAACAAAGTTGGTCGGAAGTTAGAGCGATACACTGCTGGCTTAGTCTTGGTACTTACGTAATTCTTGCAGAAGAGCGTAGATCTTAGCTGAGCACTCACTGCATTAGCATTGCTGCACCTCGAGTCCAGTTCTTTTACTATGATGCCATCCTGTGAGAAAATACATCCCAGATACTTGAAACTGTCTACCTGTTCTTTGTTCCTCCTATTTGGCACTTAATTTGTTGAAATCTCTTTCCCACAGACATTACTTTTGTTTTGGAGATGCTGATCTTTATATCACAATCCTTGCACCTGCGATGGAGCTCTGAAATATTAGTTTGCAACCGTTCAATCGAATCGACCATTACAACTAAGTGAAGGAAATGTATTTACGTTAAAAAATACGACAGTTCGAACTTAAATAGTGGCAAATATTTATTCAAAACCGATGCAAAAGCGGTACATGTTTGCATCTGTTACTGTCCTTCAAAGTAGTCACCAGCATTGTGTAGAACTCGTTGCCAGCTTTAGCAGCGCCTGTTCTGTTGATGGTGTGAATGGAGCGGTGTACTGCCAGTCGAATCTCTGGAACAATTCGGAGGCGAATGCGACGCAGTGGTTCCTTCATCTTCGGAATCAAATGTCACAAGGACTTACGTTCGGTGAGTCTGGTGGATGCTAGAGCAGTACCCAGTCCCATCTAACGAACACAGCAGCCACAGTTTGCGCTGTATGTGCTCGTGCATTGTCGTGCAAAATGATTAGTGAGTTGCGCAGAAAGTGTTGCCGCTTCTTTCGCAAATCTGGTGGCAGGTGACGCTCCAAAAACGAACAGCAATACCGTGCATTGACGGTCTGCCGTTGAGGAAGGTAATCCGTTACGATAACACCATCACATTCCTACACGAGTATCACCGTAACTTTCACCATATTGGGGCTCTGACGCATTTTCAACTATCGCGGCGACTTATAATGACGCCGTTCGTTGTATTGGCGTTTCACTTTTTTCTCGTACGATGTTGGCCATGTCTCATCTAGTGTTACGATACGGGCCGCGGCGGAGTGGCCAAGCGCATTGAGTAGCTATGCTACGATCCGCGAGGCCGCTCCCCGTCGAGGGTTCGAATCCCCCCTCGAGCATGGATGTTTGTGTCGTCTTTAGTATAAGGTAGTTCATAAGCTGTTTGTAACTTTACTGGACGTTTACTGTCGGCAGACCAAGATTGTGACTCATCCAAGTGCTAGCCAAGCCCGACAGTGCGTAACTTCGATGATTGGAAACTGGTGTATGCACTGCCACCCGTGATTGGCGCATTCGCTGAAATGTTAATCACGTCCATCTCTCGTCGCCTCAGACCCATGCAGCAAATTTCCCCCGATTTGGATGTTTTCGGTGTCTCTGTATTTTTGCGCACTCCATGCCACTGTGCTGCGTGGCACCTTGGAGACGGTTGCCGAATTCTATTAAGAGATTCGCGCCTCGTGGAAGCACAGTCGGCGGACGTCGCATCCGCGTTCCTGCGGACTCCCCAAGGCTGACCTGGTGGAGGGGGCGTGGCAGCCGGGGCGCCGTCGCTGGCGTGTGCACCAGGCAGCGCGCCTCCAGGGGTCACGGACAGCAGCACTTCTGCGAAAGCCTCGCCGTCGCTGCATAGTTTACCCGCCGTGGGACTCCTTACCATAGCGCCTCACACGTCACCGCGCGCAAAGGGCACGTCTCACACCGCTCACTTCCGATAACATTGCCGCAGGCCTGAGGAAGAGAAGGCGGACGTCGAGGTTGAGGACGAAGAATAACCAGGAGGAGAAGCCAAAAATAACATGTATGATGATTTTAACACTATTTAGTTTCCTTAATGGATTACAACCCAAAAGTAATTTGAAAGACAGCAACACATCTCTGAATTTGCAACGTGAACGTCCAGAAACTTGATACTTCCTGGCAGATTAAATAGTATGCCGGAACCGGGGCTCTAACCTGGGATCTTTGCCTTTCGCGGGCAAGCGCTGCCGCGGTAGAGTAGCCGAGCGGTCTAAAGCACCTCGCTGCAGAGCGCGCGGTTGCTCGTCGTGGAGGTTCGAGTCCTCCCTGGGGCATGGGTTTGTGTGTTTGTCCTTAGGTTAGTTTATCTAGGTTTAAATAGTTTGTAAGCTACGGACTGATGACCACGCAGTTTGGTCCGATAGATTTACAAACATTTGAACATTTTTTTATTTGGACAAGCGCTCTACCGACTGAGCTATCCCGACACGACTCAAGATGCCTCCTCACAATTTTACTTCCGTCAGTACCTCGCCTCCTACTTGCCAAACTTCACAGAAGCTCTCCTGCGAACCATGCAAGACTAGCACTCCTGGAAGGAAAGTAATGGTGGAGACATGGTTTAGCCACAGCCTAAGGGATGTTTCCAGCATGAAACTTTTACTCTGAAACTGAGTGTGCGCTGATATGAAACTTCCTGGCAGATTAAAATTGTCTTGCAAGGTTTGGAAGAGAGCTTCTGTGAAGACTAGCACTCCTGGAAGAAAGGATATGGTGGAGTTTGGAAAGTAGGAGGCGAGGTACTGACGGAAGTAAAGTTGTGAGGCTGCATCGTGAGTCGTGTCGGGATAGCTCAGTCGGTAGAGCGCTTGCCCGCGAAAGGCAAAGGTTCCCGGCATACAATTATAATCTGCCAGAAAGTTTCACATCAGTGCACACT
This sequence comes from Locusta migratoria, assembly GCA_026315105.1. NCBI lineage: Eukaryota > Metazoa > Arthropoda > Insecta > Orthoptera > Acrididae > Locusta > Locusta migratoria. Next base: position 109,943,762 of record CM048745.1, read on the forward strand.
CCGCTGCAGTGTGAAAGTTTAATTCTGGTCCAGAAACTTGCACATAAATATTTCGGGCACGCTACATACTACCGGAAAGTGGTTTTTACGGAATTGAATTGTAGGCAAGACCACCTATTTGTAGCTGATACACAGGCTTTGAATCATTATACCAACACCTTGTCACATGGAAACACGACATAAAGCCAATGCAAGAAGCACTTGAAACCTTACACATTACACAACCTCTGTCTGTGTGTTTGTTTGCGTGTATGTATGGCACACAAATCCACAGTATTGTTCCAATCTCTATGAAATTATGCACACGTAAGCTTCAATCCATGAGAACGGTCACTGTAGAGTAAGGATCAGGGTGCAACACACCGCGAAATATGACATCATAAACAATCAGATGCGAGAAAAACTGCTATATCACGAGACGATTATGAACATTTCAAAAAATTTTCAAATGTTTGTAGAACTTACAGGACTTAACTACGGGGTCATCAGTCCCTAAGCTTACAAACTACTTATTAACTAGCTAAGACTAAGGACGGCACGAATATCCATGCCCGAGGGAGGATTCGAACCCCCGAACCTAGGGGCCGTGCAGACCGTGACTGGAGCGCCTCAGTCCCCTACGCCACCGCGGCCGGCATGAACATTTCCTTCTAAACCACTGGACCTATTTCAACCAAATTCGATATACATATTCCATACCGTGAGGTAAAAGTTGCTGTAGGGTTAAGAAATACGACACGTGGTTCAGAAGATATTATGTAATAATCAATAGCAATCGCAAAAAACTGCCACATAATGCGACGAGACTTTATTCATACACTGTATGAAAATGAGAGTACTTGGCGACTTGCAACAAACTTTAAAGATAATTTCAGACCTTTATTATATTTTTCCTCACTTACAACCACAGTAAAATAATGAAACGAAAAAAGTTTCTCGCTTACTTCTTTTCCGCTGTTAATGGAGTAAAACTACGGCATTTGGTATGACGTTACAGTTTATAATTTCTACACTAAAATTGTAGCTAAAGGAAATTTTGTAGACAGTACACACAACAGCCGAATGTACATTCGAAATTGTATCACAGTACGACGCGTTGTTCATGAGTTATGAGGACACAAACAGTAACGTTCATGGAAACCGCCCTATCACGCATCAAGTTTTAATCTATTACTTCTTTACTACTAATTTGTATTATCAAGAGATTTTACAGACATACAGTACATATACAAATGAATATATAGCTGATAAACTATACAAGTGTACAGCATATAACTCAATAAATATGAGATCGTACGAATTTTATATGTCGTTTACATTTTGATTAGTATCTATCTTTGTTTGTATACTGCACTTATAATGTCGTACATTATGCAAGACAGCCTTATTTATTATATATTCTCCGATAAATATAACATGTTTTTCGAAAAAAGAGATGGGTTAGGAGAAGCACTAACTCAAGGCAGGAATAAATAAATAAATATATGGGCAACGCCGGGGTTAAAACTGGTAAATAAATAAATACCCAAGAAACGCCGGATTTTGAGCTAGTTGTCCTACATGAGCTATGAACTACATTTACCTTACTATCCTTCGAAATAGTCACCTCTCATTACTGTGCATCTCTGAGCTCCGTAATACATGTCCTGGAAACTTTTCACGAAGTCTTCCTTTGGGATAATGTTCAAAAGACTCTTTACGTTTCGCTGGATGTCAGGAATATCATCAAAACCTTTCCTTACAAAGCGAGTTGAAGTGAAGGAAATAGCTCGAAATCTGGAGGATTGAGACACAGTGTGTATGGTGGATGTTCATGTTGTACCGCACCCCTTTTTTGCCCGAAATTGTTTGAAGATATTGAGTATCTTGTAAGCTGTCATGTTTTAACTTATGTGTTTTTATTTGATGACTAAGTGCTATGCTGCACTTATTCCTTTTTCACCATTTTTAAACAATGTAAGATGACCAGCTTATAAAATGTGTATGACCAGACGATGGTGGCACAGTCCTCCGCAACCGATCGTCATTAAATAAATTATTAATTCGCGATCTTGGCGTTTCATTTTTGAAGAATGCAGTAATGAAATGGTGACGACGACATAACACCCAGTCGCCGAAGGGAGGAAATCTCCTCTCCGAACGGGAATCGAACCTGAACCCTCTGAGTTGAAAGTCAGCACAACACTAGACTACGGATCAGGAGCCCTGAAATGTGGTGAGGGAGATGGACAAGGGTTAAAATTGGTAAGGTGGATAAATATCGGGACGAATTTCAATGTCTGAAAGGGGAAGTTTGTTGAAGGTGCGTAGTTGCAAAATGTGAAAAGTGTGTTTGTGGAGGGACGATGGGATGAAAAAATGCGGCAACGACAGGTGGCGGTGATCAGATGCTCAGTCGAAGATTCAACTTTCTTCAAATACGGATTTACGAAGTTAGTAAGCAGAGATCTCGCTTTCGCAACACAAATGCTTCTGCGCAAAGTGTAGACACCGCTCCAATAATATTTTGTACATGTACGATAGATTTTCGTCTGCACTGAAGAAAGTAGCGAAAGTTGTATCTCCACCCTGTATTCTCTCCTGTAAACAATTTAGACACATGGCCGTGTATAAATTCGAAAAAAGAACTTCATCCTTTTGAAATGACTCTTCGTATCAATTGAGTCTAAAATAAGAAACTTCCTGGCAGATTAAAATTGTGTGCCGGAACCGGGACTCGAACCTGGGACCTTTGCCTTTCGCCGGCAAGCGCTCTACCGACTGAGCTACTCCGACACGACTCACGATGCCTCCTCACAACTTTACTTCCGCCAGTACCTCGCCTCCTACTTTCCGAACTTCACAGAAGCTCTCTTGCAAACACGCAAGACTAGCACTCCTGGAAGAAAGGATATGGTGGAGACATGGCTTAGCCACAGCCTAAGGGATCATTCCAGAATGAAACTTTCACTCTGCAGCGGAGGGTGCGCTGATATGAAACTTCCTGGCAGATTAAAATTGTGTGCCGGAACCGGGACTCGAACCTGGGACCTTTGCCTTTCGCGGGCAAGCGCTCTACCGACTGAGCTACCCCGACACGACTCACGATGCCGCCTCACAACTTTACTTCCGCCAGTACCTCGCCTCCTACTTTCCGAACTTCACAGAAGCTCTCTTGCAAACACGCAAGACTACCACTCCTGGAAGAAAGGATATGGTGGAAACATGGCTTAGCCACAGACTAAGGGATGTTTCCAGAATGAAACTTTCACTCTGCAGCGGAGTGTGCGCTGATATGAAACTTCCTGGCAGATTAAAATTGTGTGCCGGAACCGGGACTCGAACCTGGGACCTTTGCGTGTTTCCAAGAGAGCTTCTGTGAAGTTCGGAAAGTAGGATGCGAGGTACTGGCGGAAGTAAAGTTGTGAGGCGGCATCGTGAGTCGTGTCGGGGTAGCTCAGTCGGTAGAGCGCTTGCCCGCGAAAGTCAAAGGTCCCAGGTTCGAGTCCCGGTTCCGGCACACAATTTTAATCTGCCAGGAAGTTTCATATCAGCGCACACTCCGCTGCAGAGTGAAAGTTTCATTCTGGAGTCTAAAATACATCGACAAGAAGCTGCGCCGGTCGCAGTGGCCGAGCGGTCTGCGGCGCGAAAGTCACGGTTTGCATGGCCGCTACGGTCGGGGGTTCGAATCCCCCCTCGGGCATGGATGTTTGTGGCGTCTTTAGTATAAGCTGGTTCATAAGTAGTTTGCAAGTTTCAAATGTTTGTATAATTTATGGGACTAAACTACGGGGTCATCAGTCCCTAAACTTACAAACTACTTATGAACTACGTACGAACTAGGACGGCACAAATATCCATGCCCAAGGGGGGATTCGAGCCCCCGACCGTAGTGGCCGTGCAGACCAGTTTGCAAGTTTACGGACTGATGGCCGCGGCGGAGTAGCCGAGCGGTCTAAAGCGTCTTGCTGCGGAGCGCGCGGTTGCTCGCCGTAGAGGTTCGAGTCCTCCCTGGGGCATGGATGTGTGTGTTTGTCCTTAGGTTAATTTACCTAGGTTTAAGTAGTTTGTAAGCTACGGACTGATGACCACGCAGTTTGGTCCGATAGATTTACAAACAAACGGACTGATGACCCGCAGTTAAGTCCCATAAGACTTACAAACATTTGAACAAGAAGCAGCTATATTAGCACCGTACATTTAGGCTTGACCTTTTTGTGATAGTCACTGAAATGTCATTTGCACGTAGCGCAGGGTCTTAATATTAGATGACCTTCATCTTTGTCTTCCGTAAGGGCTGTGAACAACAATTGCCTCCAAGTCATTCCTAAAATAACTGACTACAGTGACGCTACGAGACGACAGGGCTTGAAGTAAACAAATGAGGCAGTGTTTCTCAGGTGTCACGACTGCTGGTGCTTCGTCAGAGGCGGATACTTCTCCCGGCAGAGAACACAGGCCGTTCCTGTCACAAACCGAAGGCCGGCATGCGGAAATTGAGTGTGAAATTTTAGAGATGAATACAAATTGCAGGTACTTTGTAACTCGACCACCCAGAGGTTTAGACTAAGTTAGGGAGGCTATTCGCCTCGTCTGCTAACGCGACAAAGAGGCGGTTCTCCTTGTAAGTAGCGGTTGTTTGTTCTACCGAGTCATGGTCCGTGTGTCCAGCTTTCCGCTTGTTCTGAGTTACGAAACGCGCACCACGCCCTTTTTGCTCGTTTTTGATGCGATTAACACAGAGATTATGATCTGCCGCGCTGTTATGTTGCAGAACAATGCCACCCGTCCGTGACATTCAGCGACAAAAGGATATGCCCTTATTAATGTTGCGAGGCATGAAGCATGAACACTTAACAACACACTACGTGGATTAACGGGGGTCTGTCGCCGGAAGAGAAATAACTGCAAATGTAAGTGCCGACGATATGTAGTAATAATTCAGTGGAATGTTATCTGTTTCACACACAAGAAACCATTTGCGCTCAAGAGTTCTCCGTCCTGGCGTAAAGTTAACATTACCGGAAAAATAAACCGTAGACAGAATATAGCAGTTGTGACTGTAAGATTGAAGTCGAAGAATAAAATGTCAACAGCTAGTACCGAGGTTATATTAAAGTTTGTTTCTGAACTTCTGAACGAGGCACACAACGTACACTGTCGACATCGCACGTTTGTGCCTATTGAGCGTGATGCATTTAAACTGTATTTAGAAATATTTAGGAATTACTGAACTGCGAAACAGGACGAAATGCCGGAATCTCTGCGAGCTCGTCTTTCTAAATCCATGTGTTATTGGTTGCTGTTGGTAATCAGAGCGGACTAAATTGCTAGGTCATGAGTCTCAATCCATGTCTCATTTAATAACGTGATCATAACCTTAGAAATCACGAAATCGGTCAGTACGTCTTCACGATCAGCTGTCAGACTTGGAGTGTCGAACGTTTACTAATGACTACACTCTCAAAATAGCTCACTTACGATATCAATTAGGCCACAAAATGTACTCAACAAAATTTCTTCGCTAAATATTTTCCACTCACGTGATCGATGACGTACATCATTTTCACACCATAAGCAGTCGCAAGCTGAACAAGCGACACCACATTACTTACAATAGAAACACTTAATGTACTCTTCATTGGCACAGATCGCGTGATCAATAACATCAGTTTCGTCTTATTTTTTTGATCGCTCAAAATTTCACTGACCTCCAGAGCATTAAAATGTCGTTACTAGGGCTGCACAAACGATGGCGGTGGAAAGGCCGAGCGCTCTAAGGCGCCTTGCTGCAGAGCGCGCGTTGCTCACCGTCGGTGGTTCGAGTCCTCCGTAGGGCATCGGTGTTTGTGTTGTCCTTAGGTTAGTTTGCCTTAGTTTAAGTAGTTTGTGAGCTACGTACTGATGACCACGCAGTTTGGTCCGATGGTCCGATAGTTTGTAAATCTAGCGACTGATGACCACAGCAGTTTGGTCCAATAGGTTTACACACATTTCAACACGAACGATGCTCGCGTTCGAACGGGCTTGAGCAATGGGCACTGGAATGCGCAAGAAATTAAGTACTAATCACAAGAATGAGCTGTATTCCCTTTAAAAATCTGACAAGTACATATAACACGGGAAAATATCATTAAATACTACTACTACTCTGTAGATGATCTATTGTGTTTGAACAGTATACAGTACCGCCATGTATGTATATACAGACATTTGAACTGATATATAACACGTAACAGGCGAATGCGAAATTATTGTCCTCTAAAAATTATTATTTAACTGAACCAAGTAAAATGACTTTCCAAATGGGATGTAAATGAACAGTTTAATCACTGTTCACTTATTAGTATATTAGCAGATTTTAAGCAGTTGGAAACAAGACAACATCAGACGGAATAAGGAAATAAGTATTAAGAATTAAATAGCTGACAAAAATAAATCGGAGTTATGTGATTGTAATTTTCATCGTGAGCGTAAAATAATTATACCGACAAGGCACGGCTTAGGTTTAGTTATATGAGAGGTGTCAGAACGAGTAGAAGCTTGAGAATTGGGAAGAATCATGACTGCATTCTGTTATTTAATTCTTAGTTTCTGGTTTTACAAATGACATGCACCATAGGAGATACTTCACAGTTACTTTTGTTATTAAAATTCACAGTGTATTCAAAACCCTGCTACAGATAGTTGCAAAAGTATCAACAAAATTCACTAGTTTTACAAATATCGATATGGTGTCTGTTCTTTTCGGGCATGTCAGAGCATATCAATAATTGTAAAATAAATAATTGTAAAATATCTCCGCCCCCCCCCCTCGGGCATGGATATTTAGGTAGTTTGAAACGTGTCCATAAAAAATTATTTTGTAAGAAAATGTCCAATATTGTGCCTCCTGTTTTGTATCGAGTAACTTGCTTGCAAGAAAATGTATAATATCGCTTCTACTGTATGTATCGATGTGTGTCCTTTATGAAGTTTCATCTTTGGCAAAGATCATGTATTGCATAGCATTGTAGCTCGCACTGAGAGAGAGTAGTACTAGTGGTTCAGCTCGCTTAGAGAGCGGTTGGGTTGTGTGTATGGCTCCGATGTAGAGCAGAGGCTGCTTTGCCAGCAAGTCAGAAGTTGTATTATGTAGGTAATGTAATGCTGATTATTAATAATAAGTAGCTTAAACTTTCAAAAAAAAAAAAAAAAAAACAAAAAAAAAAAAAAAAAAAAAAAAAAACACAAATCACTTTCTTAATGCTTGACTGTGAGAATTTTATGCAGATCAGTTTCTAATTATTGAAATTTAGTATCAATTTAGTATCATAGTCAATTAACTATCATTTACTATGGCACCAATAATGAAATCCGTTCAACAATATTATTCACATCAATACTGCACTTTAAATCCAGTAATAATTAATTATCAAATGAAGGAAGTAGGTTAATTTTCTAACTACGTAAATGAAACATGAAAGAAAGTTTAAGCTACTTATTATTAATAATCAGCATTACATTACCTACATAATACAACTTCTGACTTGCTGGCAAAGCAGCCTCTGCTCAACATCGGAGCCATACACACAACCCAACCGCTCTCTAAGCGAGCTGAACCACTAGTACTACTCTCTCTCAGTGCGAGCTACAATGCTATGCAATACATGATCTTTGCCAAAGATGAAACTTCATAAAGGACACACATCGATACATACAGTAGAAGCGATATTATACATTTTCTTGCAAGCAAGTTACTCGATACAAAACAGGAGGCACAATATTGGACATTTTCTTACAAAATAATTTTTTATGGGCACGTTTCAAGTTCGTAAGTAGTTTGTAGGCTTAGGGACTGATGACCCCTTAGGTAAGTCCCATAAGTTCTACAAACATTTGAACATATCCCCCCCCCCCCCCACCGCCAACAGGCAACTGATAATTTCAGTGCTGAGGCATTCATACGTTTGATCCCTTGAGTGACTCTAGTATATGCTGCGAGCAAGACGAAGTAATTGGCAGGTGCACTACCATCGTAGCGAGCTACAAACTGAGAATTTCGGCAGGAAGTAAGCTTGCCTGGATAGCCTAATTGGTTAAGGCGAGCACTGGCCCGAAGCGGGAAATCCGGGTTCGAATCCCGGTGGAGCACAAATACTTCGCTTCATTGGTCTGAATCGGTAAAAATATTTAAATATTTCTAATTCTTGAAATTAATTAGATTGCAGGCCCATCGAAAAATCGATCAAATTTCGAGATTTTCCGAACTGTGACGTCAACTATTCGAACAGTTCGAGTCATGAACAAACCCAGCCAAATTAGTGAACCGTGGGGCTTTGAAATTTCCGTCTGGAACGCTCTCTCACTATATACCGTGCGTTCAAGCGCGTATACCAAACCGGACGGGGTGTCCGTGTAGTGTTTTGGGCGTGGCAGACGGGTGGCCCCTCCCTGGTTAGCATTGAACTCCGCCCCCGCCGGCGGCGCACAGCAGGTTCCACTGTGTGTCTGCGGACCACTTCAACTCCTCGTACTTCCTTTGGAGCACCTCTTTTTCTCTCTTTATTGCCTCCCACAATTCCCTGACTTCGTTACGCAACACCCTTCCCGCATCGGGATTTTTGAACGAATGCTATCGATGCACAACGTCTTCGTGCTGCACAACACGCTACGCTTTTTTATTGCTAGAAGATTTTTGAGCGATTTATTGTAATACTATTTTCCAGTTCTAACTTGTCTCTACCTGACCTTCAGTTAAATCTTTCATGAGTTTTTTTCTTCTTCTTGCTCCACTTATATTCCGGTACCGCTAAGGAGAGAAATTCGGCATCATATTCTTCTCAATATACGAGGCGCGTCCAGAAAGTAAGTTCCGTTTCAATTTATCTCAGCTGCAGCGCTGCGATTGCAGTTCCGCACATGCGCTGTAGACGATGTATATCAAGGAGAAGAACGTGCACCATTTGGAGATCGCTGTCAGTTACGTACGCTTTGTTGTGCTTGTTTGAAATGTCGGCGTTGATTGAAAATCCCGCCGCCTGTGAAATCAGGTCCGTGATTCGGTTTCTGAATGCGAGGAAAGTGAAACCAAGTGAAATTTATCGGCAAATTTGCGATGTTTACGGACCAAATGCGATGGGTGATTCGATGGTGAGAAGATGGGCACGACACTTCAATGGCGGGCGTAGTGATGTGCACGATGAAGAACGAAGTGGGCGTCCACCTTTGGTTACATAAGAACTGGTTCACGCGATTGATGACAAGATCCAGGAAAACCGTAGGTATAAAATTAGTGCTCTCGCTATGGACTTCCCCCAAATTTCACGATCACTGTTGCATGAAGACACAGGCGGCAGATTTCTATGAAGAAGGTATACAACAGTCCCTAAGGTTACTCGAGGTGAAGTGATGAAGTTTTAATATGTTTCAACGATACGTGTCATTCCATTCCACACGTACTCACACGGTACGTCTTCACCGTGAGGTCACAGGTTCATTATCTTCGTAACGCTGATCCGAAAATCTGGTCTTAACTATAATGACTGGAAAAGTATTAACTGCTATTGTCCTACCGAATGCAGCAAGAAGACGACAGAAAAAAAGAGTATGTGGTAGGTGCAGACATAAATTTTTTACAGGACATTTTATCTCTCTGTTGTTTTTTTTTTTTTTTTTTTTTTTTTTTTTTTTTTTTTTTTTTTTTTTTTTTTGTCGTGTTGCTGACGTTGATGTCCTTCCATATGTGTAAAAGGCCACTGAAAGTACAATTATTTCGCAACTTCGTTCTTACGCTATGAGCAGGATCATCCAGAGAAAAGAAACGTATCCAGTTTTCCGGTATAAATAGAAACCGCGCATCGAACGACTATTGTCAAGAATCGAGATGAAAATGAAGATATTATTAAACACGAATGAAACCGCAAACTGAAGAACCTATATGTTATGCATCGTGTAATAATGCAGGATTCAAATGTCATCGAAATCGGTTCGGCGGTTTGGAGATGTAGAATTCTTGTGTAAGCACTGTATTCATTATGTTGAACCGTATTACGAACAATATACCAATTAAAACTATGTTAGTAATTGTGATCAATTTCAAACAATATATAACTTTTCCAAGGAGTCTTCAAGCGACTCAGAAGCTCTAAGAAAAACGTTGATCCTCAGCCGTTTCATATTTCGAGTTGTATACTTAAAATCAATAAATATCTTGCATTACGCACTTTCTAAAATAGCCTATGTTCTTCTTCAGCGTTCAAGCTATCTGTATACCTAACATCATCAAAATCGGTTAAGCGATTTAGTCGTGTAAGCATAACATACAGAGTTTCTTTCGTATTTATAATAGTAGTATGGATTATTGGATTGTATAAAAGAACGGCCAAGGCCCTTAAGTCTTTCTTTATTTATTTACTTAGATTACTGGTTCCGACTAACAACTCTCATCAAATGGAAAACTTAATAAAACCTCATATTATTGAGTTTTTTTATGTGATGAGAGTTGAATGTTAGACAGTATAACTTGTCGAAACCGGTAATCCAAAACAAAAACAAGAAGAAGCGATCTTGGTAGTTGTTTTATGTAATACTTCTATGGGATGCATGTATTACACTTCACAAAATTAACATCATCTATATCCGAGAAATGTTCGAAACGAACATGCAGTTTTTCGATCGTGTCTCCGGCTGCCCCGCCTGCACCATCGCCATGCAATATGGCTCTGAAGATGGTCTCAACAGACCGAAACGCGTAACCATATATAAAACAATAATAATAATAATAATAATTAAAATACTGTCACTGCTCTTGAAAATTATTGATTAACTTGCAGCGTGGGCATGGAAACAAAAATATCATGCAACAATGATAACAGACGTTCGCTCCATCAAGATCGAAGATGAACTGCTTGGGACCTACAGACAATGTAGAAAGCGTAGTATATACATCTTCGGTTGCCTTCCAAATGTACGTGGTGTATCATTAATCTATATCTATAAATGTGAATGTCTGTTCGGTGTACGTTTATCACGTCTGAACCACAAGACACAAAAAGCTAAAAATTTGTACAGTTACTAATGTCTACCCAGGGAAGGCTTTAAGCACGGTTTTATCATGATCGGATAGCTATTCATCTATATATATTAATGTGAATGTCTGTTTGATGTACGCTTACACGTCCGAACGACAAGACGCAGAGACTTAAATATTTGTACGCTTACTAATTTATACCTGAGGAAGATTTTAGGCACGGTCTTATAGCGATCTGATAGATATTTAGTAATTTGAAAAATATAACGCGAAGTGCGGAACAATAATTACTCTTTGAAAATTTTGTTTAATCTTTGAAAATGGTTTTATTGGTTGCATTGTTGCTTGAGGGTTGATAATAAAAGGGTGGAGTATATTGGGATGGAAAGTTATCAGTGTATATAAAATTCTACGTGTGTGTGTGTTAATATTTCGCTCTGCAGCGAAAAAAACAGCACGCAAACGAATGGTCTGTGTGTAATTGTTGTCCGAAGTCTCCCGTTGTACACCATCGCAGTTCCATTCCGATAGCTATAAGGGGGTGGAAGATATGTGGTTGAAAGTCGTCAAATTAGAAAAAAATTCGGACTGAAGGCCAGCGATGACGTTTGCGACTCTATAGCAAGGAGGTTACATGCAGCGAAACGTGATGCCACAGACCATATCTTTGGTCTATGCGTGCTACAATGTCTTCAGCTCTTTCTCTGTAACGATAAGCATACGAATAAGGTAATATAAGAATAAATAAATAGCACACTACTGAAAGGTAGCTTATCTATCATAATCAACCAACCCTCGAGCTGAGCCGCTCTGTCGTAACAGAGGTAGGACACTTCCAAATGAGTCTGACTAGGGACTTAAGACCTCCCCACTCGAAGGGTTGTTAATCAGATAACGGATCGAGTCTTAACAGATTAACATGATGACTATATGTACGCGTGTATGGTATTTGCACACTGTGGAAGTTATGTCAGAGTTTAGGTACAGATCTTAATAACACAATACAGATCTTAATAAGAGACAACGCATAACGACGTGTCAAGTCACGCATTGTGAAATGAACGGCAATAGCTGTGTGACGTTGTCGCTTTATCGTTGAGTAGCTGCCAGACGCGAAGGTCGCATTGATTCAGTCATGACGCTTGATTCGTTGGCGGGGGGCAGCAGTTAACTGCGGATTCCGTTAGGAAAGTAAACGGAACCGTGAACATCGGTACATGAAGGACGGAATTGCACCCGGAAAAAGCCGTCTCAAGGTACTTATTAGGCAACGACCTGACGAGCCACATTTTTTGTTAGGTCTTTTAAGTGTCGTACCGAAATGAGCTATGGCACTGCAAGCTCCGCAGTTACCGAGTAAGATAATTTAGTTGCAGTTTTATTTTTCATTCTGCAGCTACTAATGAAATTGGTAACGAAGGTTTCGACACGTCGCTGCCAACTTCACGTGCCTTATGTTTTTGCCCCTCACGTTAATGCATCGACATTGCATCACAGTATTTCACCTTCCTTTAGTAAGTTTGTATTAGCTGATGACGTCTCAGGTGTGAGAGAGATACACAGAAAATAAACATTTAAAAAAGCGACATATGATCTTCTACTGTGTTAAGTGAAGAAGTCATCGATCATAAGATCGTTTTGATCACTGCAGTGTCTTTCCGGGCGTGGTCATATTGAGGGTGTTGCGCCGTAGTCTTCCTCAGTTAATGAGCTTCTTTACCCAGAAAATTTCTGGGGGACATACTGTTTAACGCACATGCTGAATTACGATTCATCTTACCCTTTTCACATCAACAATCGTTGTCAGAGGATAGCGGTGCTACGTGACTGATACATTTCCCGGGATTGAACGGTCCTGTGAAACAAATACTATCCATCTGAAGATGCTCATATAACGGCACGAAGCCGGTAGAGATTCCTAAAAGTAATCAATTTTATAATAAATGTGGCGATGAAGGAGTTTCATTTATTTTATGAAATCTTTCAAGACATTTCAAGATAACTTTCTTATTATTTTTGTAAATTTCTTAACAGAAATACGAGAGTGAGTCTGTAAATAAATCGCAAACTGAGGCAGACACGCCAGTATTGCGAATTGTGTAGGCGTATTTCTCTACCTCTACGACACATCCGTCTTGTGGGTTGCAGCAGTTTAAGGAACCAAATAAAGTTACAGCTCAAGAGAGAAGATATAGCAACAGCGCGATCCGTAGCGAGGCACCTTAGACCGCTCGGCTACTCCACCGCGGCAAGATTTTCTTTCATTGTATTGTTATTGCACGTACCCGTGCTGCACATATGACAATAATAGAACTGCACGGGTTTTCGTTATCAAAACTGTGTCACTTTTTAAGAAACTATAGGAGCAGTTCGTTACATTTGATACATTTCCTAACTTCATAATAATGCCCTAGGTTACGACCGCGGATTCACTTGTTTTATATACATGTTCAGGCAGTTTCCGTTACCATAAACTGTAATAGTATCAGATTTAAGTAAATCAGACGTCCCTCATGGCATATTTTCAGTAGATTACTTATAAACACGCAGCAGTGCCGTAATATTTAATGTATACATTATGGTGCCAGACTTACTCATCGATGAAGGACAATCTTTCTCGGTATCAACTCACCTGAAACAGAAAGAGATATATGAACTTTATGCCAGAACACCGGATATAACTTAAGTAATTTTAGTAATTCAGAAGAATAACGATAAGAGGAAGATTTATCAAACAAAAACATATATCTAGTATTGTGTATCTACAACACATTTGTTGGTGATTTCAGGACATGATGGGAACCAAAATAAAGACTACAATTTGCCTTAATATATAAATATAAAAGGACGCATGTACCTATAGATAAAAAAAGGGTTTTACGCTCTTTCCGCTTGATAGTATTTTCTTCAATGTTGTACACGAACAGTGAATTTTATTTTGTCATCAAAGATAGTAATTATTTATATCGATCCCAGCAGATGCATTTGATGTAAGCCCCGCGTGTGATTCAAATTTTTGTAATCGTATAGGACCAAACTACTGCGGTCATCGGCCCCTAGACATACATACTATCTAAAATAATTATTATCAAAAAGGAAAAATTCCTGATATTCTGCAAAATGTTTTATTGAGTTACTGACCGGCTTCTTAGGCCATCATCAGGTAACAACTGAATATCGCTAACATTTCTTCACAGTTCCACTTACAAAGATGTTATTAAATTACAGTAAAACAATAAATAACTTTTCAGAACATCTGCAATTTTTCCTTTTTGATAATATTATCATGTTCTGTCAAGCACCGACGGAAAATTCAATTAATGCTATTCAGATCTTAAACCCTCCAAGATTTATGTAATTATTCAAGATAGCTGTGTCAGTGCGCAGGCACTTCTCTGACTAGAGTAGTCAGTAAGGAAACACAGACAGCTCTAGTGCCATTGCTGCGTAGTGCAGGTAACAAGTGAACATCTGAATATATACGAGCGAAAACGCACCCACTAGGCTGCAAATGAAAAAATTCTGTTGTTCCGTTATCTTAAAGAAGTAAACCATAAACTAAAACTACAAGCTAGCTGGCAATGCGCGAAACGTGTTTTGTACCGTCTATATTTAAACGTTCGTCTGTGTCGTATAAAGGTACTGCTTTGTTAGAACATGATTATTCGGTCCAATTCGGTATGTCTACAAACAAAACTTTTGACGAGAAAAATTATTTTAAGCATACCGCTAATCACCATTTTTCTTGAAAAACTCGCCCAGTTGCATTGAAAACCTACACATTTCCACTATTTTTCTTGTTTCTTTTCTAATTTTTAAGCCGAAGGTGAGTCTTCATTCCCTACAATATTTTGTTTAAAAAAGCCATTAATTCATTCGTCATGCGATACAAACATAAGAGCATGGGCTTCAACACCCTTATCACAAGTAGTTTCAGACAGAACCACAAAAGCTGAATTTCTAATAATCTCCCTCGATCTTGAACTTGATAGATGATGCTGTTATTTAAATATCTGCCAGATACAGAGACGTTCATGTTTATGGTCGACTTAATTTTCACCTACATATGTCACGTTAGTACGTCCCTTGCATTGATGGCGAATCCTTCTTGTGTCATGAATATCTTCACATGCCCTTTCCCTACTGTCACGGGTTCACTACGTCCATATTTCCATCGAAATATCGACAAAGTTGTTGCATCTGTGTCTTTCTAGGCTTTACCGGAATTTTTAATTCTTCGTAATGTTTGCGAATTTGCTGCCCGATCCCAAACTCAAAATGATTCAGTTTGAATTTAAGGACCCGGCAACAAACACGCAGAGATTACGAAGTTATTACACCTGTTACCGATCACTGAATAACTTCCCCGTATGCAATGCAATCAATAACACACTTTTTTCTCTGTAGAGTTACTGCAGATGAATAAAGTAACACGAGCGCCACAGAGTGTACTAAAGCTTATCGCAAGTCAGAATCACTGTGTACGTGTTAACACTGAAGTGCAGACTTGGTGTCTCGGTGCGTTGGACTGTATTATAAAGTTCTGTTCCTGCGTCGTCGATACAAATGATTAGTGAAATGTGCGGTGTCTCACACTTCGAAAGAGGCCACGTCGATGATGCGATGTTAGTGGAAGCATCTCTGACGAAATCGTCTGCACTGTTTAATGTTGCACTAGCGAGAATATAATCGATAACAACAACGTACACAAAACAACGTGAACCATTAATGGCGAAGATGAATAGTGGGTGAAACCGAGAGTTAACTGACAACAACCGACAAGCATTAAGAACGATTATGGCTTGACAACATAATACTAGCAGGCAGTAGCAACAACAAAACTCAAAGCCCGCTGGAGTAATACAGTGTCGATGAAGACAAATACGCCTGGTGATTTTCATGGAAGAGCTGAAGTTATTAAGCCATTGTTAATTGAAGTCAATGGATCATTAAACCTGGGCACTTGATGGCTGGAAGCATGTTTAATGTTACGCCGAATTATAGTTTACTTTGGTACTTGCAAACAAGCTTACAAATACGGGATGCATCATTCCTACAGTCTAGAGACCGTCCCGTCATGATATTAGGATCTATATGTTGGTATTCGACTGTTTCAATATTAATCACCACTGGACATAACCGAATTACACTACTGGTCATTAAAATTGCAACACCAAGAAGAAATGCAGATGGCAAACGGGTATTCATTGGACAAATATATTGTACTAGAACTAACATGTGATTACATTTTCACACAATTTGGGTGCATAGATCCTGAGTAATCAGTACCCAGAACAACCATCTCTAGTCGTAATAACGGCCTTGATACGCCTGGGCATTGAGTCAAACAGAGCTTGGGTGGCGTGTAAATGTACAGATGCCCATGAAGCCTCAATACGATACCACAGTTCATCAAGAGTAGTGACTGACTTATTGTGACGAGCCAGTTGCTCGGCCACCGTTGACCAGACGTTTTCAGTTGGTGAGAGATCTGGAGAATGTGCTGGCCAGGGCAGCAGTCGAACATTTTTCGTATCCAGAAAGGTCCGTACAGGACCTTCAACATGCGCTTGTGCATTATCCTGATGAAATGTAGGGTTTTGCAGCGATCGAATGAGGGGTGGAGCCACGGCTCGTAACACATCTGAAATGTAACGGCCACTGTTCAAAGTGCCGTCGATGCGAACAAGAGGTGACTGAGACCTGTAACCAATGGCACCCCATATCATCATGCTGGGTGATATGCCAGTATGGCGATGACGAATACACGCTTCCAATGTGCGTTCAGCGCGATTTCGCCAAACACGGATGCGACCATCATTATACTGTAAACAGAACCTGGATCCATCGGAAAAAAGTGACGTTTTACCATTCGTGCAGCCAGGTTCGTCGTTGCGTACACCGGCGTACACCGGCGCTCCGGCGCTCCTGTCTGTGATGCAGTGTCAAGGGTAACTGTAGCCGTGGTCTCAGAGCTGGTAGTCCATGCTGCTGCAAACGTCGTCGAACTGTTCGTGCAGTTGGTTGTTGTCTTGCAAACGTCCCTATCTGTTGACTCAGGAATCGAGACGTTGCTGCACGATCCGTTACAGCCACGCGGATAAGATGCCTCTCATCTCGACTGCTAGTGATACGAGGCCATTGGGATCCAGCACAGCGTTCCGTATTGCCCTCCTGAACCCACCGATTCCATATTCTGCTAACAGTCATTGGATTGCGACAAACGCGATGGGAATGTCGCGATACGATAAACCGCAATCGTGATAGGCTACAATCCGATCATTATCAAAGTGGGAAACGTGATGGTACGAATTTCTCCTCCTTTCACGAGGCATCGCAACAACGTATCACCAGGCAACGCCGGTCAACTGCTGTTTGTGTATGAGAAATCGGTTGGAAACTTTCCTCATGTTAGCACGTTGTAGGTGTCGCCACCGTCGCCAACCTTGTGTGAATGCTCTGAAAAGCTAATCATTTGCATATCACAGCATCTTCTTCCGGCCCGTTCAATTTCGCGTCTGTAGCACGTCATCTTCGTGGTGTAGCAACTTTTATGGCCAGGAGTATAATATCTGACCATCATCGCCGAGAAACCGCTTACAATAACTAACATATTGTAACAAACACGGTCATATTCCAAAATGATAATGCGGTCACATACTTGCAAAACTGTTTCACACGTTTTCAGGTAAAATTTCCGGGCTGATGGGCCGTGGTCCAAATGTAAAACTTCCTCCCGACGTTCCGTCTCCAACTGCGGGAGACATCTTCAAGTGTCTTCCGGCGGGAGGAAGTTTTACATCTGGACCACGGCTCATCAGCCCGGAAATTTTACCTGAAGACAACGCCGGTCGCGAAAGTTTACATTGTATGTTTCACACGTTGCTAGTGAAACTTTACTGAGAAAGAATAATTGGTGTACATATTATTGTGTACACCCCCTGAAGTCCTTATTAAAATGTAAACATATAAAAATTCATACTCCGCTTCGCAATGGAGATAGACTAAAATCGTTGCAAATCAGTGCGAATTGCTAATGCGCAGCATCAGAAAAACTTAGTCGTATGTCTTCCCATGCGCATTTCATTATTCATACAATGACCTCGCACAGATCAAAACAAAATCGCTTCGTTGTCTTTAACTCCCACTCGATTACGGAAGAAAGACAATAGGTCGGCTGATAATTCGAGGACGCGCGGTCCGTGTGGGAATACGACGCAGTGCATAAGACGCGGAGTCGAAGTCCTTGACTCAACCTGTCGACAGAAGTCCGCCCTGCGCTAGCCGCTTATAGCGCGGCATCGCGGATTTGAATTGCAGAGAGCGAAGCAAAGGACACATGCGGATAGCAGAAATGTCCATAACGACGCACACTCACAAAGTACCTCTGCGAAACACGCGAGTCCGGTGTGTTGCGGATGTGGAAATGTCTCGCACAACTGCCGTGACGCGCCAGTAAAGCGTTTAAAGACACGTAACTCTGATTACCAGTCTGTCTTTCAATGGGACAGTAAAAGCAGTGGCAGCTGTGAAAAGCTAGACCCTACGACAGTCATAACTGGGTTTAAGTATGTCTCGCGAGGTAATTGCAACGACACACTGATTTATGAACTCGTGAGGTAGTCAGGCTGTATTATCTTCCGCGTTGCGGGAATAATAAGATATACGCCTGAAACGTGTTTTTAATATTTTTCGCAATTATTCCGCCTTCTGTCGGTCGAAGCACGTAATCTACATCTACATCCATACTCTGCAAGTCAGCTCACGGATGTGGTGGAGGGTACTAAGCGTATCACTGTATGCTGCTAGAAGAAGGCAAGTTCCTACGAGTATTCCGCGTAAAATTGAATTGGTACACCATCAGGTCCAGCGGCCTTTCCTCTGACGAGCAAATTCTATCGCTCTGGCACTTGTTTCAGTATCTTCTATTTCGTCGTTGGTGCGATGGTTTAGAGATGGAATTACCGAGCTGTCTTCCTCTGTGAAGCAGCTTTCACAAAAACATGTAATATCTGGGTCAATTGTTTGTCATCGTCTGTTTCAACACCATCATGATCACATAACATCTGGATGTTTGATTTCTATCCATTTACCGATTTCACGTAGGGCAAAAATTTCTTAGGATTTTTTGCCAAGTCGGTACCCAAAACATTGCTCTCAGAGTCGTTGAACGACTCTCGCATGACAGCCCTTACTCTACTTTTGGCATCTTTTAACTGATGCTTGTCTGCAAGACTTTGGCTACATTTACTTTTGAGATTAAGTTCTCTCTGCTATCGAAACAGTTTGCTTATTCGGTTGTTGAAACACGGTGGATCTTTCCCACCTCCCATGCTTTTACTTGGCACATGTTAAGGTAATAGCAGTGACGTATTTTCACAAATTTCATAGAGATGATTTGCTGTAGAATATCAGCAGCAAGAAAAAAGAGAAAGTGAGTTAACAACATCTCTTAGCCAAAGTGATCAAATAATTTTGTTATATTTCCATAATGTGTATGGCATGACAATAATATACATAAATAAACATATCATTTCTGTTATTGGTACTATACAGGGAGACTACTTACAAAAGCACTTCTTGACGACTTTGACGGAAGGTAATTAATCAGTGTGACAGTGCATTATAACCTGACGTTTGGAGCAGTAATCGACGTATTTCTAGTGGATATGGACAAGAATGTAAATATACTTGTAATTTGGTTGCTAAGAACTTATTAACTCTCTAACAGCTCACAGAAGTGTATATTTATTTTCTATTGATGAGGTTAGCTGAAAACCCGGCGTTGCCTGGGTATTATTATTGGGTTCTCTGGATGCCCACGCACGAAATGGAAATGCAGTGAAGACGGCTACATCTTTGTACTGAATAACGATAAGACACATACGGCATTTTTATTGCAGTTCTCCTATACAACTCATTCTAAAATATTTACCTTTCCCCCAGAAACATCCATTATAAAGAAGAGTATTCATTTGTTCGTTAGTTTGTTTGTTATTAACTCGTACTAATCTACAGTTATATTCTGTCTTCATGAACGTTTGTGTACTTCTCCTCCAAAACAAGGGTTAGTCAACTGTCTACATAATAAATCGTATGGTGGATGGCGAAAGATTCTTTACTTACAGAAACCGACACCAATCTATAGATTTAATCCAATCTTACAAGGGGAACACCAAGTATGGTACCAACGAATTTTGATGAGTCGCAGGTATATTGTGCGGGAACTCTTCCAGGCCACCAAGCTAAAAGGATTTGTTCCAATGCGCCTTGTTTTCCACGAAAATCGCGATCAAAGTACAGCGCGTAACAGCTATACCTGTACAGAGTCATCAGAAGCACGTGAACCGGCGTGGTGTAATTAGCTAGATGTTCGACTGTGACGCATACGACCTAAGTTCAAATCCTCCTCGGATTATTTTTATATTTTTTTTTTTTTACACTTGTCCGGCGATTGTATAATTATATTCCTTATTTCTTACAGCAAAGATAAAGTTTATGACGTAATTACAGTTACATGTGAACGATGTGCTACGAATGACTACCCGCCTGGCCGCAGCATAATAATCCGCTGGGACGCGTCAAGTGGGCACACACTGCATTCGACGGTGTAACAACACTGGGGCCGGGGACTGTAAACGCAGCTGACAAATGCTGCACAAACGTTACAGCTGATAACTACAGACGGTTTACTTATCTTTCAGTCACCGTAAAAGTATACTTCGAAATAACGAATAAAATAAAATGTCGTGCGCAATACATAACATCACATAACAACAATTGACATAAGCTATTATCATGACCAATTACTCAAACATTAACATAAGAGTGGCTATTAAAGCACATAAATGTGCACAATCAATCGTGGGACAAGTGGAAAAAAATGGGTTCCGAGCAGGATTTGAAATCGGGTGGTATGCGCGACAGGCTAGCGGCTTACTAATCACACCACGCTGCCTCACGTGCTCCTGATGACTCAGTACAGGTATAGCTGTTACGCGCTGGACTTTGATCGCGATTTTCGTGGAAACCAAGGCGCATTGGAACAAATCCGTTTAGCTTCGTTGGTACCATACTTGGTGTTCCCCTTGTTAGTGAAACTTTGCACGCATGATCCTTAAAGAGTCACTGCTTACATAAAATTTCGCGAATTGCATGGCGTAAGGTACTTTATTTACAGACTTCGTCAACAGGCTAAGATTAACCTGACCTTATTGAAAGTTTGCACACTTGACCTTCGCCGCCCGGAAAAGGCCACGTGGCCTGGAAGGTCTTGTCTCGTATTGCGCAGCCGCTCCCGTCGGAGGTTTCAGTCCTCCCTCTGGCGTGTATGTCAGTCCTCCCTCTGGAGTGTGTGTGTGTGTGTGTGTGTGTGTGTGTGTGTGTGCGCGCGCACGTGTGTGTGTGTGTTGTCCTTAGCGTGAAGTAAATTGTGCCGGCCGCGGTGGCCGAGAGGACTGAGGCGCTCCAGTCACGGTCTCCACGTCCACTACGGTCGGGGGTTCGAATCCTCCCTCGGGCATGGATATTTGTGCCGTCCTAGTTCGTAAGTAGTTCATAAGTAGTTTGTAAGTTTAGGGACTGATGACCCCGTAGTTAAGTCCCATAGACTATACAAACATTTGAACATTTGAAGTAAATTGTAATTCTGTGGACTGCGAGACCTATATAGTTTAGCACATGTAAATAAGTTTACACAGAAAAGGTATCTGTTCTCCGAACTCACCGTATGGTGGAAGGCAGAGGGTGCACTGCAGTAAATGTGGATTCCATACACTTAACAAACATGAGAGTTGGCCGATATATCTAACCTTTCAAAAACAGTGGGAGAAGATTATGAACTGCTGAGACAAGGGAAGAAAAGATGTATGGAGAGAGTAGGGCAAGATGAACTGAGAGGGGAGAGATGGTGTAACAGGCTGTAGGAAGAAATAAATAGGCAGGCAACGTCGTGTTTTCACTGCCCCTGTATCTGTACCTCATACAAATCTACAGTTTTGTACCGAATATGATGAAATTTCACATACTTGATCTTCGAAGAAGAGGAAGGTCACGATCTGCTTAATGTTTCAAACGGTGCATGGTGGGTGATAATTCATAACACACTTTGACGCGAATCTACAGTTTTTTTCAATATTCGTGAAATTTTTCACCTTTGCCCTTGGAAACAAGACAAACATCACTGCCTGCATAACATTTCATGCAGTGCATCATCAGAAGTGTCATAAAACAGTCTTTACGACCGTTTGACCGATTACCAGGAAATCTTGCACATGTGGATTTCCATGGAAGAGGCTTTTATAATTCACAGCCGCGCGGAATGACCGCGTGGTTTAAGGCCTCATGCTACGGACTGGGCGGCCGTTCCCCCTGGAAGTTCGAGTCCTCCCTCGGGCATGGTTGTGTGGTTTGTCCTTTGTGTAAGTTAGTTTAAGTAGTTTGTAAATATAGGGACTGATGACCATAGCAGTATGGTCCAGTATGTTTACATTTTATAGATTAAAATGGAGAAGAAGAAGGTTTTTATTCTCCGTAAGCCTACACGTGCATGGCACAAGGTACCGTATAATAATGTTTGACACTGATTAATATGAAAGTGGACAGATATATGTAAGTTTTCATATACCGACGGAAGAAGCGATGGCCTGAAGAAGTGAACGAGAAGTACAGAAAGTGTAAAAGAAGTTGGATAGAGAGGAGGCATGCACAAACATATTGGAGGAGGAGGAGGATGCACAGAAACAAGTGAAAAGGAGGTGGTCTAAGAGAATGTAACATACTGAATTCTGGTAACGCTATAAGACAGAAAAAGCCACAGAATCTGTCAGGCCAGTCCTCAGACAAAGGAAAAGTCGTTTATATATAAAAGAAAAATACGTCAAATTGAATTGCAAATTCTGAATCCAGATGAAATCCTGAGCTTATTGATTATACACTCAGACTAGTTAATTAGTTAATTGATAATCATTAAAATTTAATCGTACGACTGTAGGCATAAAACTAATTTCGGCAGGCCCACACACTACCGATACATTATCTGCAAAGAGAAGCAACGGTTGGAAGGAGCAGCATAATTTTGACAATGCACATTTAATTATCACAGAAAATGGCCAAGATTGCGAAATCGTGTTTAGTCTCCCGTCGGCCCATTCCGTTGCAGTACCTGGAGATATCGGCATCGGGAGATAAGCGTACAGGTGTTACCGTCGTTTAGTGACAGGTGCTTCCATTACGTTAGGAGCAAGCAGCCTCTCCTAGACTTCCGCGCCGGACTCGACATGATCACCGATACAGCATACTTTGCACCTCCCGTGGTCGCTCTCACCATACTCCTGCATTTGCACCGTCTTTTCCGGAACTGCAATTCCGGTATATAGCATGTTCGATATTTAGGTCCGACCCCTGTTGTTGTAATCGAGCGCGAGCTCATGGCTAGTTTCTTGCCTTTCGCATTTAATTCTCTCTGAGGAGTGGTTGTTATTTATATTTTTACACTTGTATTTTGGGACTTGGCCTACGGCTAGTCCATTCCATGCCCAGTGGCTGCATTCAGTGTATGAGGGTTTACGGAAATTTGTGGGAGGGCTACCCCGCCTCTTTGTGCTTTGATTCTAATATATATTTCGACTGTAGCTTCCCTTACTGTCCCTTTTCGTAAACCTTTTATCAGGTGCCGAAACCCCTGCTGAGGCAGAAGATCTGCAGGTGAGTTGCTTCAGGGAACAGTGATGGTCGGAAACTCTTTGAAGGATAATTTTTCTATATTTTCCTTACTCAGCCATAGCTACCGCTTTGCCCACTATGCCCTACGCTACAAGAAGACTGGAATAAATAAGTAGTCGGGTAATACTGTCAGTGAAGCGGAACCCAAACGATAACTCCAAGTTAGGAATGAGGCGTCATTTTAAGAAAATGGCGGACAGTGGAGGATGGAAACTATTCTCTCCAACAGCTCTGCGACGCGCCCATAGCAATGTCTGCTCCCTTGCAGCTCCGCCAGTTTCTCTGCAGAGGAACAATCGATCGAGCTCTGTAATCCCTCCGAGAACACTTGGTCGCTATCGACGCCTGTCCATTGAATGTAAATCTGGGTGATTTCAATACGCAGGCCGGGCACAAGGCCCGTGGCTCCAGCTCCAGCGCATTCCAGAGGCTCAGCACCTTCCAGCGCACGTGCCGCTCCAGCGCCGCGCTCCATGGAGATCAACCACAACAGGCCGAGGAACAGACGTTCGAATTCCAGTCGCTAGGCGTGACGTGGCGATTACGTCCGCCGGATTACACCGCGGGCAAGGTGAAGGTCGCACTGTATTAATATAGAGCAGCTATTTTCCATCAGCTTAGGTTGACAAAGATGTTTTTTTATACTGTTGTGTCTGGCTTAAACGAACCACATAACTGCGAAAATAGCTACGTCACTGGGTTACGAATATTAGTTCGATTGTGATCGTATAAATGCTATAGTTATCTCCCTCGAGATTAAAATCTAACATTCAATGTGTTCACTCGTACCACCTGTACAGTCGCCTCTTTTCACGTTTTTTTTTTTTTTTTTCTTCTAAAACTGTGTTGCCATACATCTACATAGGATACTCTGCATATCACATTTAAGTGCCTGGCAGAGGGTTCATCGAACCACCTTTATACTATTTATCTCCCATTCCATTCTAGAATAGCGCGCGGGAAGAAATAATACGTGAATCTCTCCGTCCGAGCTCTGATTTCCCGTATTTAATTCTGATGGTTATTTCTACCTAAGTGCCTGGCAGAGTGTTCATCGAACCACCTTTTTACTATTTACCTCCCTTTCCATTCTCGAATAGCGCGCGGGAAGAAAGAACACCTGAATCTCATCGAGCTCTGATTTCCCGTATTTAATTCAAATGTTCAAATGTCTGTAAATCTATCGGACCAAACTGCGTGGTCATCAGTCCGTAGCTTACAAACTACTTAAACCTAGGTAAACTAACCTACGGACAAACACACACACACACACGTCCCATGGAGGACTCGAACCACCACGGCGAGCAACCGCGCTTTAGACCGCTCGGATACTCCACCTTGGCCGTATTTAATTCTGATGGTCATTTCTACCTATGTAAGTGGGAGTCAACAATATATTTTCACATTCGGAGGAGAATGTTGGCGATTGGAGTTTCGTAAATAGCCCACGTCGCAGCAATAAGCGTCGTTGTTGTAATGATTGCCATTCCAGATTCTGTATGATTTCCATAACGCTGTTTCCCCTGTATTGTGACAATACGAAACGAGTTGCCCTTCTCTGGACTCTTTCGATGTCCTGCGTCAAACCCACCTGATAAGGGTCCCACACTGGGCAGCAATACTCCAAAAATGGACGGACAAGCGTAGTGTATGCAGTTTCTTTTGTAGTTCTGATGCATCTTTTAAGGGTTCGCCTTTCCCACGACATTATATACGTATTATTTCCCGGTTAAGTCTGAAGTAATAGTAATTCCTAGATATGCGTATCGTTAGGCAGGTCACACAAAGATGGCTCTACACACTGGTCCAACAATTTTAACCTTGTTTATAAATTCATCACATCAAAATTTGTGTGCTGAGCAGAGGTTTGAAGTTGGTAATATTTTGGTACCAAATCTAATCATTAAATGGTTTCATAACGTTAATGGATGAAGGTTTTTATAAATAAAGTTAATGGTACAGACGTAGTCGAAAATTGTCATTGGTGAATACGAACATAAAAAAAGGAAATCGGCAAGTGGTAATACCTATACAAAACATACATGCATATGTGTGTGTATAAAGCAACTAAAACTTTTATCCATTATGGGTAGCAACCTGCGATTGTAACTTGAAATAGGTTTCAGAAATTACTGCGAACAGTCGCTTTTTTCTCCTCAATGAAGTTATTTATTAAACCATGACAGGTTTCGAGCTGCCTAACAGCTCATTATCAGATGGTAAATAAGCATTTCAGTACAATTAGCTGTGTATCTGTGGCAGGGCAGGAAACGAGAAAAAGTAAACATTAAATGTGGTGTATTTAATCTGAAACACCAAACATCTTGTTATTAATCAGCGTAACATACTGCTAGGCAGCTCGAAACCTGTCATGGTCAAATAAATAACTCCATTAAGAAGAAGAAGGAAAAACAAAACGGCTGGTTGCAGTAATTTCTGAAATCTATTTAAAGCAACTACTTTTCTTTCTAACCAAGTTTTCGCGTTGGTGCCTGAATTACCTCTTAGTATAAAGAATGTTTCACTTCCAATTTCCCGATATTATTGTTGGAAAAAGTTTTAATAATGTCAAAGTTATTTAAAACGATAAGACGAAATGATTGCTGTTGAGAATCGACAGCGGGGCGAAAGAAATCATTCATTATAAAAAATGAAACGAAAAATGGTTCTTGTCAAAACGAAATCGCCAATTTTATTCTGTTGAAATTCAAAGGAAAAAAGAGAGAAATTGTATGAAAAACGACAGATTTGATTTGTATAAGTTATTGTCTATCGAAATTTGGAAGAATAACGCAGTTTTTATAATGTTTGTAAACCTATTGAGGCAAACTTCTACCTTCTTCAATCCCTAGATTTACAAACTACTTAAACTAACTCGCACTAAAGGCGATATAAACACACCCTTGCCCGAGGGAGGACTCGAATCTCAGGTGGAGACGGCCCCCTATTCCGTGGCATGGTACCATTCGGCCGTTCTGCGCACGAAGAATAAGTCACATACATGGAATATCCTATTTTATCTTAACATCATAACTGCGAAAGTCATTGTGTTTATTTGTTACGCTTTCATGTCCTAACTACTCTGTCGCTAATCAACTGTTTTCCATAATAGTTGTTACAGGTATGTACGTTTTTGAGGAGAAGGCTGTTATACTCAATTAAAGAGGGTGATGGAAGGAAAGAGAATGAGGTACAAGTGGGCGGATACATACTTGAAACCTAACTGCCACCGCTACAGAGATCGAGCTCACTATCTCTCTCTCTCTCTCTCTCTCTCTCTCTCTCTCTCTCTCTCTCTCTCTCGCGCTCTCTCTCTCTCTCTATCGCTCTCTCTCTCTCTCTCTCTCTGTCGCTCTCTCTGTCTATCGCTCTCTCGCTCGCTAGCTCACAGATTCTTTAAACTATTTTTTTTTTTCTTCTTCGTAACAGTAGGACTCGCTGTGGTATGTGAATTTCCCTCTCTCTATCATTAATTCTCGATTGAGGATATATGTAAATGCTGACTGCTTTCAATCAAATCTGCAATTCATTCGGATTAACAAGAGTTACATTAGCTCAAATTTTTCCTGGTAGGCCCGTGAACTCACAAGCGGCTGAATCTAGAATTGCGTTCCACTGTACATATGGCAATAAATTCCATTTTTTAGTGTGTATTGTGGAACTACCAACAAGAAACACTCGGCGATCTTCGCTAAAGGCGATCCTCTATGTCTGTAAAGAACCCTCATTCCGTATTTCGAAAAAATGTTTGTAAACTATTGGAAATGCAATAGTCATCACTGCCTAGACTTACAAAATACTTGAACCAACCTAAGGACAAAACGCACACCCACGTCCGAGGGAGGATTCGAACCTCCGACGTGGGAGGCTGCGCGATCCGCAACGTGGCGCTCCAGACCGCTCGGCTACTCCCGCGCGGCAATGATCTTTCAATTTTTGTTTCATTCAGGTCTACGTTCAGGCGTCGTCTATTTAGTTCTTGACTTGAATAACTCGCTTCGGGAAACATCGGACTAGCGTCGACAAGATATGTTACAATTCCAAACATAGTTAAGGTCTCAATAAAATATAAAATTGCTTGTAAAACAAGTCAAACATAACTGCCAACCCGACAAACAATTAAACGCATTATTGATAAGTTTGAATTGAGTGGAACGATTCGTTATATTCACAAAGGAAGACAGCATACAGCTGCAAGTCCTGCTACGTCAGCTCTCGTGTTGGAAATGTTTGTTACTTCTCCACAGAAGTCTATTCCACAATGTGTACGTGAAGTGGGGGTTAGAAGTATAAGCCTAAGAACAATTCTGAAATTTGGAAACTGGAAGTTTTCATTCCACGATTACTGCATGTGATAGATGATGACGATCCTGTTCACCGAATGAAGTTTTGCCAGTGGCATCAGCAAATGGTAATTGATGACGAACAATTTGTGATGAAGGTAATGTGGAGTGACGGAGCACAATGTATACTTAATGGAACCGTGAATCGACAACAGTGTGTACTGGGCACTGGAAAATCAGGATGTTTTGTGTGGATAAGGTGGTCAATCTACCAGCGGCTTAGGTGTGCTGTAGACTGTCACGTACGGGCTTAGTAGGACACGTTTTCTATTTATACTACTGTCCCTGGAGAAGTGTACCTGGAATTGTTACGCAATCTCACCAGGTATACATGCGCTTTATCGAGCTAATGAAAAGGTCTTCTACCAAACCTCGCCGTACGAATTTTCCACTGACAAGGAAAGTACATGGGCTCGAACAAACATCTGTATGAACGTTTGGTTACAGGATCTCTACGTACACCTCAATGTGCTGGTGGGTGTCGTTTTTATGTAAAACGCTGCAATCTTGCTGTAGATAGCACTGTAGATGTAATTGTAGACGCCATACACTATGCAAAAATCTTAACTATAACTTATGTAATAATAATCTGACGTGTTATTTAGCGTATTGTCGTCAAAAGCCGTGATGATATTTGCAACTTTAACCTTCTTCTCGGAAGACTGTTGGTATTCACTGCCACTGATTCCATCGCCTCTTCCCGCACTTACCGTAGCACTACCGCTAACAATGAGTTCTTCGTCATTATCATCCCCCCCCCCGCCGCGGTGGAGTAGCCGAGCGGTCTAAAGCATCTCGCCGTGGAGGTTCGAGTCCTCCCTGGGGCATGGCTGTGTGTGTTGTCCTTAGGTTAGTTTACCTAGGTGTAAGTAGTTTGTAAGCTACGGACTGATGACCACGCAGTTTGGTCCGATAGATTTACAAACATGTGAATATTTGAACATTATCATCCCTATTATCATCATTATGTTAGTGTTACAACAGTATCTAACTTATGCTTATATTTCTGTACCATAACAGATACGACAAAGCATGCAATGTGGCAAGGCACACGCAGAGGCCTCTAAAGGACGACTGCAGTGTTTTACAGATGCGAGAGTATCAGTAGTGCAATAAGGGATCTTTGCATTATCTCTCATACGATTTTGGTGTATATGTGTTCGTTAGAGCCCAAGTACTTCCCTTGTGAGTTCCCTCCACGGCCGCTAGATCTAATTCCTACGAACTTTTACTGGGGTAATTGTGAAAGATGACGTCTCTCGACGAAAGCCACGCTCTCCGGAGGAAACTCGTCAGGAGATTACAGCGACATGTGCCACGGTCTCCACTGAAACACTGACTGACATACTTGTGACCGATCATCGTTACGCTATTGGCATAGCATCCAACGGTCAACATTTTGAATATTTAGTAACCATGTTCTAAACTGAAGGTTGCACTACATATGTGGTCAATTATTAAATATAAAATAAACACATAAGTAATACTTTTCGTTCCTTAAAGTGTATATACATTTTTCTGGCACACTCTGTAGTTTTGCAGAGAGAGACATATGATATCTTTTGTTTCACAAATCCAATTTTGATTAAACATAGCATGTAAGTCGACCTCAGACACATTAAACACACCACCTACAAAATCGTCAATTAGTCTCGGAGAATGTTATAATCTGTAAGGTATAAAAAAGGAACAACGTTCTTTATTGCTTTTTGGTGAACTACGACCCTCCATCGTTATTTTGGTGCACTATGTCACACTAGTGAGTAGAAAACACCACTGTAGTTTTAACTATCTGTGATAATGTATCCAGTAGTTCTGCAGATCGACAAGTTCAAGCAGAAATAGACCCAGAGATGACGTTCTACATTAAAAATAATAATAACAATAAACAGATTTTTTCCGTGATTCAATTTTGATGAAATAAGATCTAAAAGTGAACCAACTTGCACTCAAGTTTCTTCTGAAAAACTGAACAGTTTCGTATAGTTGCGGAGATTGTCGCTTTCAAACAGTCAAGTAGACATCTCACAATATCCTACTTGTCAACTATCTGATTTTTATTAAACGACTTCTGTATATTGCCCTAAACGCCGCACAAGTAATGACTCTATGGAAATTCGTAGAATATTTCTTGTGTTTAGTGTGTTCAAACACATCCGGTGGTCTTAAAGTTTTACTACGATATGGGAAACTGCCGGAAAGGGCCCTGCGTTGAATGCCATGTTCGTACAGTGATTTATCGATAATAATGTGTCAGCTGTAAGGCTCAGAAATGTTAGGGGAAACGGTTGTATCTTGGGGCGGTTTTACCTTGGGACACTTTTAATAAAGGCAGTGCACTCGAGTGGCAACTCTAAGAACTACAAAGTAAAGTTGTCAGGCCTATTTTCAGAGGGAATTGAAGGCCATGTTGTATTTGGATGATGTTTGAGATCTGAGGAGGAGTTTTACAAGTTTTCGTGTTTGAAAGTAAAATATAGGCACTCTCCTTACAAGATATGAATAAAATATAAGCATCATTATTGATATTTCTTAAATACAGTGTTGTAGGGCATTGTTTAAGTAAGCTATTGATACCATAAGTTATAAAGATATAAATGTGTACATAGGCTTAGATACTGTTTCCTGTTATTGTGAATTTGGTTGTACCTTGGGACACTTCTCTGGTTGCACCTTGGAACATGCACATTTCGTCTACAGTTTTACTTAAGTTCGTTTATTACTTTAGATGGGTAGAACTAAGGTGGGAACGAAAAGAGAAAAACCAAATGTGGAGTGCATGTAGGCAGCTGCCCATGACGTTATTACACAGAAACTATATACATGAGAATCGGGTGAAGTATATGTAGTGTCGAAAAGCACTCTTGCTAGGCACTTCCAAATACACAAAATTTCTGGTCAAACTAATTTCAAATATGAAGCCAGCAGTGCTACATAAAAAGTCTTCACTACAGAGGAAGAGGGAGAACTTCTTCCTAATATAGTAAGGGCTATGCATTGGAACACTGGCGTGACTGTGAACGATCTGAAAAAGCTAGCCTTCCAGTATACTAAAGCTAACAACATTAAATATCCAATGACATGGGAGGAAGAGGAATTGGCCGGAAGACAATGGTACAGAACCTTTCGGAAGTCTTAAAAGAACAGAATATCCCTTATAAAATCAGGTCAAATGGCATCTTTCAACAAACACAATTTTGAACCTTTTTATAAGAAACTCCAAGAAGTTTATTCTAGGTTTGGTCCTCAACCTCAGAAGTCTGGAATCTTGATAAAACAGGATTTTCTACAGTACGCAATTGAAGGAAAGAACAAAAAAAAAAAAAAAAAAAAAAAAAAAAAAAAAAAAAAAAAAAAAAAAAAAAAGTCTTTCCCAAAGAAATAAGCCACCTAACGGACAAAGGAGTTTTCATCTTCCACTTCTTCTGATGAAGAAATTCTCGAGCTTGGCCGAAGCTCTGGAGGTAGCAGTAATATAGTGAGGAACTACCAGCTCCAGAGGTGTGTCGTGGGTTTCATTCATTTTTATTGCCAACACCTCCTGTTAAAGGTAAAATAACTTTTGTATTTGGACTAACAAAAAAACAAGTACTACCTAATTCCAATACGATTTTTTCATTCGTGAAACTAAGAAACTGAAATACATCACCGTGTCCCAAAGTAAAACCACCAATGTCCCAAGTTGAAAACATAGGTTGTACCTTGGTACAAAAGTCTATAGTAATGAGTAATTGTGTAAATATAGGAGCTGGCCTAAACTGCTGTTCGTTCAACACTAAATGTTCAAATGTTTGAATAGCTTATGGGACTTAACTACGGAGTCATCAGTCCCTAAACTTACAAACTACTTATGAACTAGCTAACGCTAAGGACGGCACAAATATCCATGTCCCAGGGGGGATTCGAACCCCCGACCGTAGTGGCCGTGCAGACCGTGACTGACGCGCCTCAGTCCCCTCGGCCACCGCGGCCGGCCGTTCAACACTACCTAAAATTGGTGACTGTGACAGGGAAAAATTTGCAAATTTCCCGTAAAAAATTTATAGTATAAAAAATTAAAATGTAAAAAATGTCCCAAGGTACAACCCTTTTCCATACTTTCAAACGCATTCACAGCGGTGCTACCCCCAATTAAACTGAACACATATTGTTAAGGCAGATGTGGGGAATTCCTGAAGTAATTAAAAACAGCATCGTCCTCTTTGTCGACATAAGTTCTGACTTCGTGGAGCTTGGGAAGGCGACTCCATTTCGATCGTAAACTTTTCGCGTGCTTGCATATGGGCTGCAAACACGTTCGGCTTAACCGGGTCAGGCGCTTTCGTCACGTGGCCACGGTCGACGGCAGGCTGTTCGCTCTGGCACTGCAGACAGAGAACTCCACTGCTCCACTGACCAATAACTCTAGCGGTAAACACCACGTGCTCCCGACTACTACATTTTTTACGTCCATGCGGCACGTGTGTTGCGTCACTTGTTCACAGAAATTCTTTAGTCCCCTCACGACGGTATAGCGTATCTCACGAGTGTTATGCATGACTGGAACTGGTGTGATACGAAAACTCCTGTTCACTGTGTATATGTTAACGACGTAGCGGATATCTATAGCACCATTAGGCTATTTGAGGTCAAAAAATTTGTTTGTAGTAAGGTGACATCCCTAGAAAGGTGCTTACTCATAACTCACAGAGGGACTTGCTGAAACCTAACGCTACATAAAAACTACGCGATAGTGGCTGTGCGCGCTACGGCGCCTTGCTGCGGAGTGCACGGCTACTCCCAATCGGAGGTTGGAGCCCTCCCTAGGACACTGGTGTGTGTGTGTGTGTGTGTGTGTGTGTGTGTGTGTGTGTGTGTTCTACATCGGTTAGTTCAGGCTTATGACAACCATAGTACGTTGGTGCCATAGTGGTACAAACATTTGTACATTTGAATCTGCACAAAAATAAAGGAGTCAAAATTTTCTGCACAAAAGCATGATTCAGA
This sequence comes from Locusta migratoria, assembly GCA_026315105.1. Lineage (NCBI taxonomy): Eukaryota > Metazoa > Arthropoda > Insecta > Orthoptera > Acrididae > Locusta > Locusta migratoria. Next base: position 109,976,807 of record CM048745.1, read on the forward strand.
CTAGAGATGAGTAATGAGGCCACTGTTCTTATTTACAACACGGAAACAGTCGGATAAAGTGAACAACAATCACTGATTATATATTGATAACGCTTTAGTGAGCGAAAGAATTTCGTACGTTACTGACTGTAGTAGAATACAGGTTAACTTGCACATAATTTAAATTTAGTGTCATGACTGGCACATTGTTCTAACTATGAGGCGAAGTAAGTGAATGCTGAATCAATATTTGAATACTAGTTGATGGTGAGGGACCGCGGATGTACTATTAATTTACAAAATTGAACAGCTTCAGTCGTTAAGTTATGTGAATTTCATTTCGCCACCAGCTTCGACACTTCATTGTGTCATCTTCAGGCTCTTGTGTAAGACAACAGTAAATGATGACACACATCAACAGAAAAAAGGTGTATAGTAAACAGAATAAAGTCACACACCCACATTCAAATCAAATGTTTGTAAAGAGTCATCAGTCCCTAAACTTACAAACTACTTATGAACTACTTACGAACTAGGACGGCACAAATATCCATGTCCGAGGGGTGATTCGAACCCCCGACCGTAGTGGCCGTGGACCGTGACTGAAGCGCCTCAGTCCCCTCGGCCACCGCGACCGGCGTCACACACCCATTACTATATCGTAAATATTTATCAAAAGACAATGATTTTACACAATGTGACATCAAAATCAATGCCACTTTACGAAAGAAGACCAGGGAATAACTACCCAATGAACTTAAGTATGAGAAAACATCTATGCCATACCAGCAAAAGGAATCTATTAATAGTGAAACTTAAATAAATGCCAGTCCCATAAAACTAAGATGTGACATGTTACAAACAACTGGAAATGCCGGTGTCATCCTGTTTGTAATAACGACACTGTTAAGTTGGTTAGTAGTAAGCATGGAAGCTATTATCTGTTATCATCTAAAGATAAGAAGTAAAAACAGTTGTGTGAGTCTACATCCCACGTTTGTCATAGATACTTAGTTTACTAGATAAATACAAGAAAAACGTAAAATCTATGTTAAAATAAATCCATGAAGGACAGTTAGGGTGGCGCATCTTTAACTAAACCTTACTTTGTCTCACCAATTTTACAAGCACTGTTCTTATTGCAACCCATGCACAGAGGATCGCATTAGCATTTAATTCCACTTATTGTAACGCGTGATACCTGAATTGTAGAATAATGACGCACATTTAAGATTTACAATTAGTGGATTCGTATTACTAGCATGGCATACATGTTTATCTCTTGTTTATGCCCATTCGATAGCTATTCAGTGCTCTTACTTTGTAATGCAACATTGATTTTGATGTCACAGGATTTACAATCAATGTCTTTTCACAAGTATTTAGCACATAACATTAAGTATGTAATTTGGTCCTTTATTTTATATACTTTCCTTTTTTCCGGCAATAATGTTGTCTCACAAAGGGGCCTGAAGATAACACAATGGAATTTCGAAATAGTAGCGAAATAAAATTTCCGTAACGTAATGGATGAAGGTGTTCTATTCTTCCCTCAATCAGTATAGTGTAAATGTTGTTTTGCTTGACGACTGCAATTTGTGCAGAGGGTAACTTAGTATTCCAGGTTACGGAACTAATGCAACGGCCAAGGTTAGCGTCTGCAGCAAGAGCTGGTCAAGGTGCGATGTTGAAGCCCTTGACAGACTTCTGTTACCGACTATCTTTCACTGGTCTACGTGTCGTGATAACAAGTGGGCGTGCTTTATCGTGCAGCTCAAGAATGCAGTTTAGACTGCGCTGCAGGGGTTTCTTCCCTACCATCCCCATTTCAATCCCTGTAAAATCCTAATTTTTGACATGGAGATGTTTATAGTCTAGGAGTCAGAAACAATTTGAGCGACCGAAAAATGTGAAGAAAGTGGCGTCATTGATCGCGTGACATGAAGATGAACAGGAATCCTTATCTAACGAGATCTCTGAACCAGTAAACAGCGCAATAATGGCCGCGTGGCCTAAGGTACCATGCTACGGGTAATGCAACTGCTCCCCGTAGAAGGTTCGACATCTTACAACGGACATATTTTGTGTGTGTGTGTGTGTGTGTGTGTGATAGAGAGAGAGAGAGAGAGAGAGAGAGAGAGAGAGAGAGAGAGAGAGAGAGTGTTGTCCTTAGCATAAGTTGCTATTTGTAGTTTGTAAGCTGTATGTGCTTGTCATCATTCAAGTCGGGCGTTCGATCTAATATCTTGTAAGACGCAGAGCAGCCAAAATCGCTTCACCTACATCCACATACATACTCCACAATCCACCGTAAGGTGCATGGCGGAGGGTACACTGTACCACTACTAGGCATTTCCTTTCCTATTCCACTCCCAAATTGAACGAGGAAAAAAGAATGCCTATATGCCTCCGTACGAGCCGTAATTTCTCTTATCTTGTCTTTGTGATCACTACGCGAAATGTAAGTAGGCGGCAGCAAGATCGTACTACACTCAGCATCAAATTCCTGCCCTCTAAATTTCGTCAGCAGCATTTCACGAAAAGAACGGCGTCTTTTCTCCAACGATCCCCAATTGAGTTGCCGGAGCATTTTCGTTACACTTACGCATTGGTCGAACCTACCAGTAACAAACCTAGCTGCTCGCCTCTGAACCGCCTCTATGTCTTCCTTTAAACTGATCTGCTGCGGGTCCCAAACACTTGAGCAATACTCAAGACGTGGTCGAACAACCGTTTTATACGCGGTCTCCTTTTCAGATGAAGTACATCTTTCCAAAATTCTCCCATTCAACCGAAGTCGGCTGTCCGCCTACTGACAACTGTCCTTACATGTTCGTTCCATTTCATATCGCTCTGCAATGTTACGCCTAGATATTTGAACTACGCGACAGCATCAAGAAGCTCACTACTAATGCTGTATTCGATCATTATAGGATTGTTTTTCTTACTGAAGCGCATCACCTTACATTTTTCTACATTGAGAGCTAGCTGCCATTCTTCGCACCAACTAGAAATTTTGTCCAAGTCATCTTGTATGCTATTACAGTCAGTTACAGACGATACCCTCCCATACACCACAGCATCATCAGCAAACAGCCGCAAATTACAAGTTACTCTGTCCATCAGATCATTTATATAGATAGAAAATAATAGCGGTCCTATCACAACCCCCTGGGGTACGCCTGACGATACATTCGTCTCTAAAGAACATTCGCCGTCAACAACGTACTGCGTTCTATTACTTAGGAATTCTTCCAGCCAGTCACAAATCTGTGAACTTATTCCATAAGCTCGTATCTTCGTTATCAGCCTGCAGTGTGACACCGCGTCGAACGCCTGTTTGAAGTCGAGAAAAACACAATCCCCCTGTTGCCCTTTATCCATGGCTCGCAAGATGTCATGTGACAAAAGGGCAAGCTGAGTTTCACATGAACGATGTTCCCTAAACCCGTGCTGATTCACAGAAAGAAGCTTTTCCGTTTCAAGGAAATTTACTCTATGCGAACTGAGAATATGCTTGTTTAAAATTTGTATGTTTTCGACATACCCATGTCCAAGCACAGACAGAAAGTAAATATGAAGAAATGTCGCCGCGTGGGGTGACCGTGTGTTCTGAGGCGCCTTGCTGAGGAGTGCGCGGCTGCTCTCCGTCTGATTTTCGAGTCTTCTCTTGGGCATGATATTGTGTGTGTTGTTTCATTGGCAGAACACTTAAAAGATGCAACAAATCTACTGCCTATCCTTGATTTGTGCGTCCTATTTTGGAGTATTGCTGCCCGTTGTGGAGTTCCCCACCAAGTGGGACTGACGCAGGATAAAGAGAAAGATCAGAGAAGGGCAGCTCGTCTCGTATTATCGCAATATAGGGGAGAGAGTGTCACAGAAATGATGCACGAGTTGGGGTGGATATCATTAAAAGAAAGGTGTTAATCGTTGTGGTGAGATTTATTTTCTAAATTTTTGTCACCAACTCTCTCTTCCGAATGCTGACATAATTTATTAGCACCCTCCTAAATATGTAGGCTTGATCGTTTTATTAAAATAAGAGATATCAATTAGAAAACGGAAAGATTCAGCTAATTCTCTTTCCCGCTCCCTATTAGAGAATGGTATGGTAGAGAAATAACAGAAAAAAGCGATACGATGAACCTCCCGCCATACAATTAAATGTGATTAGCTGAATATTTATGTAGATGTAAATTTAGAGAAATCTATTGTTTTATTCCGATATTGATAATTTTTTTTACACTTAACGTTAAAAAAGAGGAACGTCGTCTTTATCTAAGATTTCATATGGTGCTTGGCATAGGGTGCCTTGCAATACGATTAGACACCGCTTATCACTGTCAAAGTTAACAGAATTATATCATGTTTCACCGATGGAGGTGACAATGGACTGAGGAGATGGAGGAGGAGTTCGACAGAGAAATGGGAAGGTAGGGGGACATAAACAGAGGGATGAGAGATATGGAGATGAAGAGAGAAAGAGGGAAATGGCAGAGAAAAGGAAGTAGAAGTTGGACAAAGACAAAAGGGAAGTTGAGATGGACAAACTAAAGAAAAGGAGTAAATACCCGGGCGACGCCGTGTTTTCAAAAAAAAAAAAAATAAATAAAAAATAAAAAAAAAAAAAAAGTTCAAATGTTTGTAAATCTATCGGACTAAACTGCGTGGTCATCAGTCCGTAGCTTACAAATTACTTAAACTAAGGTAAACGAACCTAAGGACAAACACACACCCATGCCCCAGGGAGGACTCGAACCTCCGACGGCGAGCAACCGCGCGCTCCGCAGCGAGGTGCTTAAGATCGCTCAGCTACTCCACCACGGCGTCTTGTTTTCAACTGGTACTCAATAAACACATGATTTATGGCAGTTTTATTGCTATATGTTTACACCAGCACGCAGTAAAATATTTAATACTAGCTGTAAACCCGGCGTTGCCCGGATATTTGTTTACCCTACACTTTCGTGGTCCACTTCCCCTTCCCCCCCCCCCCCCTTTCTCTCTCTGCATCAACCTCTTTCTCTCCCATCTCACTGTTCGTATCCACCTTTCCATTTCCCGACAAAGTTTTCTACAAGGTACCATCTGTCATGTACCATTCAAACATTTATGTACCCAGTGCTTTTGGTTTAAAGGTCAAGGGTGCAAAAATTCATAAGGATTGGAGCAAAACTATGCTTTTTGTGAACTTCCGTAAGTTAAGTACCCTCCACCGTGCACCGGTAGACTTCCTCTTGTTTTGAAAGTCAAGCGTGCGAAATTTTGTGAAGATCGTAATGAAACTGTAGATTTCGTGAGTCTTTAGGAGATGTATGCTTCGCCTTGCACCTATCAGCAAATATTGCTGACGTTTTCTATCTATAAACTACATTTCTGTCAAATTTAAGCTTCATGGGTGATGTTGTTTTCGATATTTCGTGTTAAGTCAGTGAATGAGTGAGTGTCCTTCGCTTTTATGTAGATAGGGATTAAGAAAACAGATTGCTTAAATTTGGATGCAAGAAAATTAAGGGAGACTTTCAGACAAAAGTAAATACTGAGGTGCAAATCTGTAATGCTAACATTATTTCATACAGGACCATGCCTGATGCGACAGGTTTACGGCATCTACAGCGAAACTTGTGAGCGGTAGACTTCTTTTCGTTTCATAATTTTGTGGAGGAGGGGGGTGTCAGTTATAAAACGCTTCATAAACGTCCGAAATTACATGCAAACTTTGTTGCAGATCCCGAACTACTCCCATTTTGCAGTAATTGACGCATAAATCCGGGTATTCTCACGCGGTGGCCTATCATTATTTATGACGTCATAACTCCTGAGCTATGGGTCGTACTCTTTTGTTTTTGGGTCAGGAACTTTCGTAGGCGTACGGTGAACAGTTCACCAAACTTTCATTCCAGTCGAATGAAATGGAACTGCAATTTCGGTGTTCGTATATTTATACAACGCCAAGAAATAATGTTATTTCGATACTGCGATATTCAGAATTCCAGAGCTGACAACATGTCGACTTCGTAGTTCCACCCGTGCACCGCTACATGCCTCTCCCGGCGCATCATCCTTTATATCGGCATTCATATGAAAACATCCATTTCCTTTAACCACTCTTAATCACTGCGAAAATGAAGCATTTGAATGGCACAAGAAAGAGAATTGAGAGTAATTGCACTACAGCGTCTTTGGTCGAGGCGAATAGCGAGTCCGTGAGCTGATTGTTGGAGAAAGTAGAACTTGATCCAAGCTGTAGATAGGAAAATTTCGACTTCCTTTTACCACTTTTAATGGCTAAATGCAAACATAATATTATATTCGTGAAATCTGCGACAAACAATCTTTCGAATTATGTAACTTTCATTGGCCTTCTTGTACGAATAAATTAATAATCTGTACCACAATTCTCGTGTTAGCGTATTTATGTAACGATACTAGCTTAAACCCGCAGCTCCGCTCGCGTGTTGGTTGATTGTTATAGATAATGCGCGAAAAGTCAAATCGATTTTTTTAAAAGAGATGTATTAAAAGAAATTTCTTTTTACTGCTTTATTGATTTACTCTTATATTTCCTTATTCATATGCTTATTCTTACCGAGAAAGAGCTGGACATTGCAGTACGCATAGACCAAAGATATGATCTGTGGCATCACGTTTCGCTGCATGTAACCTCCTTGCTATAGAGTCACAAACGTCATCGCTGGCCTTCAGTCCGAATTTTTTTTTTTTTATAATTTGACGAGTTTCAACCACCATATCTTCCACCTCCTTATAGCTATCGGCATGGAACTGCTATGGTGTACAACGGGAGACTTCGGACAACAGTTACTCACAGACCATTCGTTTGCGTTCTGTAGTTTTCGCTGCAGAGCGAAATATTAACACAAACACACGTATAATTTTATATACACCGATAACTTTCCATCCGAATATACTGCACCCTTTTTATTATCAACCCTCAAGCAACAATGCAACCAATAAAAAAATTTTCAAAGAGTAAATATAATGTTCGCCGGCCGCGGTGGCCGAGGGGACTGAGGCACTTTAGTCACGGTCTTCACGGCCACTACGGTCGGGGGTTCAAATCCCCCCCCGGGCATGGATATTTGTGCCGTCCTTAGTCTTAATTAGTTCATAAGTAGTTTGTAAGTTTAGGGACTGATGACCCCGTAGTTAAGTCCCATAATCTTTACAAACATTTGAACATTTTGAAATATAATGTTCAAAAAGTAATTACTGTTCCGCATTTCGTATGACATTCTTGAAATCACTGAATGTCTATCAGATCGCTATAAAACAGTGCCTATAACCTTCGTCTGGTATAAATTAGTAACTATACAGATATTTAAGTCTCTGCGTCTTGTCGTTTCTGACGTGATAAGCGTACACCGAACAGACATCCAAATTAATGTATATAGATAAATAGCTACCCGATCGCAATAAAAGCATGCCTAAAGCCTTCACTGGGTTGACATTAGTAACTGTACAAATTTTTAGCGCTTTATGTCTTGTGGTTCAGACTTCATAAACGTACACCGAACAATAGGTGTTTCACTAAGTGTGTTTGCCTCTGTAACTTATAACATAATAGGTGACGGGAAATTTTAATGGGGTAGTTCAACACAAGAAATGTTACACTCTCTGCGGAGCGATGAACATAGTTTTTTGTATCATTTCCAAAGAGTTACACCACAAAGATATAATTTCTTAAATGGAACAATAGTTTTTTCTATCGTGTAATAGATTCGTTTAAACCAGCTGCGTCCAAATCAGTTTAAACTACATTCATATCACTGTTAGTTTGGGAGCTACGTCCCTTTAAAGTTCCGGGGGCGGAGGCTGCGATAGCGTAGCTGACTGGCCGAGTGGCTATCCGCTGGGGCACGGCCCACTGTCTCATGACCACCAGCCAGGGAGCTACGCTGTCGTAGCCTCCGCCCCCGGAACTTTGAAGGGACGTAGCTCCCAAACTAACAGTGATAGGAATGTAGTTTAAATTGATTTGGACGCAGCGGGTTTCAACGAATCCAGTGCACGATAGAAAAAGCTATTGTTCCATTTAAAAAATTATAGCTTTGAGGTGTAACTCTTTGGAAAATGATACAATAAACTATGTTCATAGCTCCGCAGAAAGTGTAACATTTCTTGTGTTGATCTACCGCATTAAAATTTCCCGTCACCTAATATTTTATAAGTTAGAGAGGCATGCACACTTAGTGAAACACCATATATATATATATATATATATATATATATATATATATATATATATATATATATATATTCCTTCTGGACACCCTGGCCGGCCGCGGTGGCCGAGGGGACTGAGGCGCTCCAGTCACGGTCTGCACGGCCCCTACGGTCTGGGGTTCGAATCCCCCCTCGGGCATGGATATTTGTTTCGTCCTTAGTATGAGGTAGTTGATAAGTAATTTGTAAGTTTAGGGACTGATAACCCCTTAGTTACGTCCCATAAGCTTAACAAACATTTGAACATTTTTTTGGACACCGCTTTTCTTTTCTGCGGCCGACGTAATATTACGGCGACTGCGTGCCGATGTGTTACTGCACCTACTAGTACCAAGGTCACGCAATGCTGACTCGGGCACTGTTTGCAGTGGCGGTCTTACAGAAAAAAGAGCGAGAGCGGTGGAACGGGTCGTCAGCAGAGCGCCCTACACCGAGGCTCGAACGGACGGAACAGGTTTCCTCCGCGCGGATCGGGAACGTTGCGCAAGAGCGGTCGCAAAATAAACTGGCTCGAAAATAAATTAGCGGCGAAGAGGTGCGGCGGTAAGTAAGTCGGGCGCGGTTACGTGCAGACCAGCGGGCGTTGGGATATGGGGCAGTCGGGGCGAGGAAGCGGGTCAAAGCCAGCGCCGGCCACTGCTAGCAGCAAGTAGCAGCGCGGTGAGCGGCCGCAGCCACACGCCAGCGGCCTCGCCGGAGAAAGTGGCGCCCGCCCCCCACGTAACGTCTGGCCGGCAATCGTCACGAGCCGCCTGCTACTCTGGCTCTCTGACCGTAGCTGCTAGCCGTCTTCACCATTACCGGCGGCAATGAACATAAAACCTTTGTTGACGGACATCCACAGCTAAGATGATACACCTCTAATAAAAGTGTCCGCTTCAGCTGTTTTACTTTCTTAAGAAAAGACGACCGGTTTCGCGACTTAAAATCGCATCTTCGTATTACTTGTAATGATTGTCCATATAACTATATTGGCCAGATAGGTAGAACAATCGAGGTCAGGTTCAAGGAACATCTGTATTTACCTGCCTCCAATGCAGCCCTTGCCGACCACGTTTCTGCTATTGGTCACTCGGTCACTGGCGTTGCCTCGAATCTATCAGTGCTACACAGGGAACGTAAAGGAAATGTGCTTAATATTTTAGAAGAACGTGAGATATACCGGGCTTTAAAATAATCTCCCTCTCATACTCTGAACACCCAGATTGAATTGAGGCACAAATCCATCCTCGCGAACTTCGACTACCTCAAAGTATAACCGAGCCCACGCATCTGCTCCATAGTTGCTTCTACCTCCATTTGTTATTATTTACCTTTTTTAATAATTCTGAAACCCTTATTAATAGGGATTTTAGCCCTATAATAGATCCCTGTTGAGTAGTTTTGGCTCCTTGCAGCCCAAGGTTTCATTTCACGCTATATCAAGTTTCGTCTGGTGTCATACCAGCTTACGTTCGTACGTCCCGTTAACGTACTTTGTATATCAAGTGTTTTTCCTATAATTACTGTGTCCGACAAACGCACTTTGCGCATGCGCGACCTCCGGTGTATCGCTCCTGCGCCACTTTACGTCCAGCCACGCCGTTGTCCGTGCCGCCTGGCTCTATCAGGTGCTTTGATCCATGAGGGCGGTTGTCGCCCTCATGTTTGTGTGAAGTGTTCTGACAGCCGGGGGTGTTGTTGATTGTATTGGCGAGCTCTGGTTTTATGTTTTAACTGTAAGTATATTTCTATTCCATCTTGTCCAGATAGGCTTATTCTGGTTTGTCACTGGCTTATAGTCTGGCGTTTCTTTTTTATTCAGGTATTTGACCCGAAGATGCGACTTTAAGTCGGGAAACCGGTCGTCTTTTAAAAAAAAGTAAAACAGCTGAAGCGGACCCTTTTATTAGAGACCGGCAGCAATACCTCACTGTACTCAAATGCCAAATATTCATTGCTCTGAATAGGACATCATCCGTGGGAAATATTTTTTTGAGATATCTCAAAGGATTTTGATTGTTTAAGGCTACAGGCCATTTTTCCGGCTCAATATTATGTAAAAAATCGCACTGACGTGTTTTACGGCCCACTTTAGATTTGTAGTTTTATAAGTTTTTGCAAACATTTTGGATAAAAATAATAATCTAAATAATAAAAAAATTAACTAATAAGATTGCCTGAAAACCTTTTAGGAAAAAAATAGGTAGTGGTGGGTTTCGAATCACTGACCTTAAGAGTCTCAGTCAAACGCATTGCCTACTACGCTACTTATAACTACGAGTATTTCGCGCTTCACGCATGAGTCAGTAGCGAATTATGCTCATTAAGGAAGGTCCCACTGTATAGGCACTTGTGAGGAGGTTGATTCTTTTCCGAATTTCGTAGGTTTGGTTATTGCATCTTTTTCATCTACCTATCGATTGGTTGCCGAAAAGTTTCAGGCTTTGAGCTTATATGTCGTTAACACGCGGAATTTACCAGAAATATTGTACATTCTGTTCAATTCAGAATTAATTTTAAACAATAAATGACATACCTTTAACTTAAATTTGACTTAGACCTATGTTTCTCTATTAGAGAATCCATAGTATTCAGACATGAACTGGCGACATGACGGCGACCCGCAGGTTGAAAAGCACTGGTTTACATCATGGAATTCTTTTCGATAACGACAAGCATTGCGGTTTTAATGGGGACAGTGGGGATAGTTTACTTCTCACCTAACTGGAGGGGTGCAGAAAGTTGAAATAAGTCGTTCATGTAATGCCCAAAAATTAGCTATTTGTTCAAACTCGGAAACTGTTAAGGATGACTTCTCGCAGGGATCAGTCTTGGGTCCATTCCTGTTCTTGATACATACTAGGGGGTGTTAAAATGAAAATAAATTTGTGATTAAGTCACTAATAACCCAACCCAATTCAAACGTAATAGCAGCGTTAATAACTACAACCCTTGGAAAAAGGTTATCTTAACTATTCAAAGTTAAAACTAACTGACCCACAATGAGGTGAATTCTACTGCCACAAAAGACTTTGGTCAGTTGCCAAATAGCATGAAAAGTTCAACACATAACCAACTACAATTTAGAGACAGATTAAATGAATTTTTCACTGGCAACTCTTTCTAATCAATAGATATAAATCAGTAATTAAAAAAAAAAGAAAAGGAAAAAAAATCAAAGACTGCATATCTTCAAATATCGTGTAAAATACCTTTCATTAAACGGACACGTTCCACATCATTAAGGAGTGGCGTATTCATCATCTAAGGAATGCATTGTAATGTAATCTGTGAGTCAAAGGCCGCAGTGGAGAAGCCGAGCGGTCCAATACGCCTTGCTGCGGAGGTTCGAGTCTTCCCTGGGGCATGTGTGTGTGTTCTCCTTAGGTTAGTTTACCTTAGTTTAAGTAGTTTGTAAGCTACGGACTGATGACCACGCAGTTTAGTGCGATAGATTTACAAACATTTGAACATTTTGTGAGACAGAGGACCAGTATCCCACCACTAAATAGTGGAGAACTTGAGTGTATCTTTGGATGATTTGAACTGCACATAGTATTTCATCGCGAGAAGTAGAAAAAACGATTGACTCTGTGCACTGCAAACTGTTGCTAAATATAATGTTTCAACTGTTTGTATAGCTTATGGGACTTAACTACGGGGTCATCAGTCCCTAAACTTACTAACTACTTATGAACTAGCTAACACTAAGGACGGCACAAATATCCATGCCCGAGGGGGGATTCGAACCCCCGACCGTAGTGGTCGTGCAGACCGTGACTGACGCTACTCAGTCCCCTCGGCCACCGCGGCCGGCCTAACTATAATAAATTGACTTTTCCTCCGGAGCTTGAAAGAACATATTGAAATATTACATAAGCAAAATCGCCTTATTTGTTTCTACTTCATTCCCTTACGCATATTTTGCTTTTTTTTTAAGTTCATCTTGTACCTTTCTCTCATGACTCTATTCATTCCGTTTAATTGCTCTTCCAAATCCTATGCTGCCCAAGACACAATTACGTCCTTGCTTTCCTTCGCAGTTTTCCGAATGTAGAGATTGAATAATACTGGCGAAACGCTACAAACCTGACTTACTGCCTTCGCGAGCATCGCTGCCCTTTTCTGTCGCTGCTCCTCCCCTCCCAGCTTATAACTAGTGTCTGTTTTCCATACAAATTTTTGTTACTCTCCGTAACCTATATTTTATCCCTGTTACGATTATAATGACTAAAAATTACTTGAAAATGACGCACCATACGAATGTTAGTAATTTATTTCGTACTTACGTTACAAAATATACTACACTTATTGTAAATGAAAAAAAAAGGAACAAAACTTTGATGATATTCGTGCATCTATCTTCGTCTGACAGTTACGTTCATTTTGAACCTTTAGATTTGTGTAGTTGGCTTCGAGTGCTATCAAAATTCGCAGGTATTATGACGACCGAATTGGAAACCACATGATGCTGCTTCTGTTGCGTAATTGCGGTCGGGCGTTCTCTTCATTGCGAACCTGTGACCCTGCACCCCCCCCCCCCCCTCCATGACGGGAGAATATTTCAGTCTCTCTGCAGTAACTATTCGGCTGCGTCATTTCCCGTGTGGCCTTTCTCACAGAAGCTCTAAAATGTCAAAGCTGCAGGTAGCTGAACGTGAACGCAAGAATCTTAAGTGTAGCAGCAATGCGAGTGCTTTCATCTCGGGCAAACTAACGAGTAACCGAGTAGCTAATCCAACAAGCCATCACTGGACGTCCAGTTCGGCATACACGTCCATGAAGTTTTTCGCAAATGACTGCAATCCGTCACCATTCGTGATGTCAGAATTATTTATTTACCTATTAGCGGCTTCAGGTCGTCTAGCGGATCATCATTTGAAGGTAAAGTGTAAACGATTGTTGGGGCCGTTATTTAACTGCCTGCGATTACCGCAGGAAAGTGCATGGCAAACTACATTCAGTGTTATGTCGTTAGCACAGAAGACCAACAGATTGGTTTCCAAAATGATATTTGAATAATGACTGATCTTATGAAATTATATACACAACAATTGTGACTGTACTACGAATCATTACTAATAGCTGTGCCGTCTTATAATTTATCACCACTCAACTTGACACTGTCAATGCTACGACGTCTGCCATCACATTTAATTTATTTTCATTTCCCAAAAAATTATTTCAGGCAACTGGTCGGTTCATTTCATTGAATAGACGATACTGAGGTTAGTCACTTAACGTAAATAAAAGAATACAAATCAATAAGGCTACTGTAGCAATCTTTAGCATGGTCCGTTTGATTTCATTCATTTTAATTGTGTATTGTTAGCAATGGCAAATACTGATATAGCTTCCGTTTACATCCTCGGTTTTCAACTTTTCCATCATTACCATTGCAGTCGAGACCAAACTTTAGATATTCACTAATATGAGAATTTATTGCTGCCACTGATACACTTTTCAAAAATATCCGATAAAATTGTAATTTTCAGTACACGTGTACACAATTACGTCTGTTTTGAAGCAGATATCAGTCATTCTATTTCTGTATTAGATGTTTTTTTTCTTGTCGTAGCTACTCGCAATTACCAGTTTTCTCCCCTAACTCATTATATTTTTCATATTTATCTTCTACTTCTCTTTTTTTATTTTATTATTATTTTTTTTTTTTTTTTTTTTTTTTTTTTTTTTTTTTGCCATGCACTCGGCAAATTGAATACATCCTACTGTCACACCACTCTTTCGCGGAATTTTTTTTAACAAAATCTTTTAAACAGACATCACACGAATAAGCCGAAAGACAACAGCCTGGTCTAAACCCTGCTCTCTCAATTTTAATTTCTTCTGTTGACTGTTATTTCACTCACTGCGTCATATACAGATTACTAATTAGCTACATTTCTTTCCAGGTAATGTGTCACGACCTTACTGTAGCTATAGTGAAAGATGAGAGCAGTGTTGCAGAACCCACACCTGCCACACGTTTGTGCCGTTAGCACAACGCCCAACACCTTAACGCCTACGTGCTCGTTCCCTTTGTTTCTCCTGTGACCTCTCACGTGCCAGGTACGTGATTAACAACTTTGGCAACATAGAAAGGACGGGCCAACCGCGTGACCCTATGGTCCCGCTCATCTCGGCCCTGCAGAGAACCGGAGCACCCACCCACTCGCATAGTTCTCACGGCTTTCCATGCCGCTCATCAGAACGGTACATAAACCCTTGGAAGAGTTTCGCTGCAATGCTATAATATTGAAATTGAAGAAAGCGATACCTATTGATTTTTGCAACTTGTTTATCACAACTTCAAATGTGAGCTTTACGTCCGTTTTGACTGGAAACAATACTATTAGAGTAATTGGAGACCATTTGCAACCATTCATGGACTTCGTATTTCCAAATAGCGACGGAACTTTTGGCGATGAAAATTCACCACGTCACTAGACCAGAGCTTTCCAATCTGGGTGTCGCGACACCCTAGGGTGTCGCGTAGTAGTATCAAGGGTGTCGGGGGACTAAGAAATTTAGACTCTAAACAAAAAAATTTGTAAAATAACCCAATATCCTTCTCTTCATACTACCCTGAAGACTCGTCTGCAGCTAATCATCCTTATCTTCATTCATTGGACCACAGATCGCGTATTAAAGGAATAATTAATTGCGTGCTTAGCTGCTAGGCGGCAGCTCTGCTTCACCAGCAGTAGACACTCAGGGTTCGTTCAAGCAGCTGCCAGTTGCCAGATTCCAGCAAACTGCGCATGCGCAGAGCTGCTGCTGATACTTGAAACAGCTCTTCCCATGCGCAGTTTCCTGGAACTGGCAGCTGATTGAACGAACCTTCACTGTAGTCTTGTTTTCCATCTCAAAAAGCTGAACCGGAGCGTTTGTTAATGGTTTTATCAAAGCCACGTCACCCTCAGTAGCGTTTCTTACAATTAAATGTCAGTCAATGACACAGTGGCTGTAAAAGCAGTAACAATTGTTTGACTAAAGCTATTCAGTGGCGATGTTTAGTATGGACTATGGACGGCTGATTAACGGAGAGTAGTATTTTAAATGCAGTGATCGTTCGTTCGAACCCTGATATGCATTAATGTGTTTTTTTTTTTTTTTTTTTTTTTTTTTTTTTTTTTTTTTTTTTCTCAGTTTCCTGTGTGTGACAGATTCTGGGACAAGAAATGACATTCATATTGTTACTATTTATACATTTTTTCCGAATATGTCGGGACTTTTGAGATCGTGCTGAAGCAATAACTTAAGATCAGACCTTAAATAATAATTCATCACTTGTCATAAATACATCTTCTTTATTTCTGAAAGTAATGTGATAATATTGAACTGAAAGGGAACAGCCACTGTGCTGTCTAAATCAGAAATCCGAGCAGCTAATTTCCAGATGCCATTTCAATTGATTCAGCAAAACCGTTTCTGGCCCTGACATGTACACACGACAGCGTAAAACGCTTTCCGAAATTCAGTTTTCGAGTTTCGGAAGTTGGGTCGCATGTAGAAGAAGCAAGTATTACTGGTGAGTTAGGCATTGTTGTCTGCGGTGTTACTCTGTTGTACATCTCCGTAGTTCCTAATGTTCCCTTTTCTTGCGATGAGTGTGCATAATTGCTGCAGTCAGGATCAACAATGTCAATGCGTACCAGGAATTCAGTTCTGTTTACAAACTGCATTTAAGCCATACTTTATTTCCTTCACCTCTCCCCCCCCCCCGCTAGAACCATCTAAATTCTAGGGTGTCGCGTAAAACTGTAAGCTAAAAAAGGGTGTCGCCATGAGGGAAAATTTGGAAAGCACTGCACTAGACCATAATTGATGGTAACAGGTTTGGAGACCGTTGTCGAAAATTAAAGCGAATGTTTTGGCCACCCAGATTTCCAGCATGAATCTCATCGGACATTTATGGGATATAATCTAAAGGTCACTTCATCCTGAAAATCCTGCATTGGAAGGACTTTCGAATTTACGGACGGCCTTAGAGACTGTAGGGCAGGGGACTTCCAACGACTTGTGGAGTGCATTCCATGTCCAGCTGCTGCACTTCCCTGGCAGAAGCAAGTTCGACACGATTTCAGTATATATCCCATGACCTTTGTCAACTGATTGTATGCCATTACCATTACCTGCTACGATACTTTGATTCACAAAGACTAAGGATCTTCACCTGACACAACTATCTGCTGCAGAACATTCGATTTTATGTCACCCTAAATAATAAGAAGAGTCGATGGAGGACCCAGAAAAATGTGAATACCCAAGGAAGTGTGCTGGCCCCAATGCTATAAAATATGAATACTAGCCAACAGACACTCAGGTACCAAATCATTTATCTATGCAGATGACGCCGCTATAGTTGCTCAAGGGTCAACATTCTAAGAAGTAGAAGTAGAAATAGATGGATGGTCAAAATTAAAACAGTCATATATATGTATATATATAAACAAATAAACACCATAGTACATATGTCTGGTTGAGCACCTACATGTAAAGTTGCGAGCGATTGTCAATGTCAATGACAATCCTCGGGACAATATTCCGAATTGCAAATGCCTCTCATTCCGGCCGGTCACTATTGCAAGTAACTTCGTCAGCGCGGTTTTTATTTATTTATTTTTTTACCATAAAACATCTTGAACAATACCACTTACAAAAGTGGCTAAAAGTCTGGGCCAGATTTTGTAAACTGACTAGCGAACCCTGCAATGTTCGCAATTGCTAATATGTTCATAGCTACTGAGAAGATGAAAACGACAAGTTTAATTACAAAAGTAATTTACCAGTAGGGCTGCGAGAAAATATCTTTGAAGAGACAATGTATTGTTACATTTTATTACGTTCGAAATTATCGTACATTTGTGTACGATAGTAACATTCTTTCGTACATTGTACGCAGGCACGAAATTATCGTACATGTACGATAATTATCGTACGGTCGTGAACACTCACAAGGTCATCGTGAGCTGGCACTTGCGTGATTCAAAGACAAAATCTTCTGTATGTGATCTTGGCTGTCTTCCATGTGAATCATTGTTCTCATAAATGTAATTGGAAAGCACCGTTCGCAACTAGAACAACGGCACCCCTTAAAACGATCCTCTCAGTGCAGGTGCAGATGCAATAGTCAAATGTTCAAATGTTTGTATAGCTTATGGGACTTAACTACGGGGTCATCAGTCCCTAAACTTACGAACTACTTATCAACTACCTTATACTAAGGACGGCACAAATATCCATGCCCAAGGGGGGATTCGAACCCCCAATCGTAGTGGCCGTGCAGACCGTGACTGGAGCGCCTCAGTCACCTCGACCACCGCGGCCGGCAATATATAATTTTATACAAGCCGAGGCTGGGCTACTGACGACAATTAATTGTGTCTCGATACGTCGTGGTCTGTTCTCCCTGATGCGGGAATACAGGTTTCAGGCTGCGAGCATTACAGAACAAATAGGCTGTGGTTATAGGAAAGAGACAGCGTGGCGAATGGAGATTTGGGTGTGGCGGGAGACGTGCAGGGAAGAGTCCTCTGCAGTCGGGATGGTCACTGTGTCCTCGGTGGCCGGCCGCGGTGTCCGAGGGGACTGAGGCGCTCCAGTCACGGTCTGCACGCCCACTACGGTCGGGGGTTCGAATCCCCCCCTCGGGCATGGATATTTGTGCCGACCTTAGTATAAGGTAGTAGATAAGTAGTTTGTAAGTTTAGGGACTGATTACCCCCGTAGTTGAGTCCCTTAAGCTTAACAAACATTTGCACATTTGTCCTCGGTGGCGGAGTGGTCAACGCGGCTGCCTAGTAAGCAGAATATCCCCTGTTCGAATCCCGGCCGCACACAAATTTTCATTCGCCGCACTTTGGTATACCATCTAAACCTAGTAGACCGAAGCCATAACTGATCGCAAATTGCGATTCATTTCCTTTACGAAAGGGATCGGAGTGCCGGCCAGCCTGGATGTGCTTTTTAGACGATTTTCCACAGCCCCCCTAGGTGAATAGCGGGCTGGTCCACAAGTCCCGCCTCAGTTACACGATTCGTCCCTCTCCTGGCGTGTTGCTCATAATGGCCGCGACCTCCCTTTCGCCCGTTCTCCGTCGGCGCGAGTGCCAAATCCCGCGCAGACATTAGCACGCTGTCTGCCCTGCCAGGGAATCGGCTCCGGAAGGCCGCGTTTCCTAACTTTGGACGGACGGCCTTGCGGCGCCGGCCTATGCTGTGGGTACAGCGCGCCCGCTCACGCCCCCGCCCGGCGTCCTCATGCACAAGTGGCGTTGCGAGGCAACCGGTGTGCTGTCAGAATCGCGTCACAGCCTGGCCGTGGGACTGAGCCGCTGATGGACGGCCGCCAATGTCGGCGCTGGCACATCACGCTT
This sequence comes from Locusta migratoria, assembly GCA_026315105.1. Taxonomy (NCBI): domain Eukaryota; kingdom Metazoa; phylum Arthropoda; class Insecta; order Orthoptera; family Acrididae; genus Locusta; species Locusta migratoria. The sequence goes on from CM048745.1 coordinate 109,995,394, forward strand.
GCAACAGAAGACCGTCACACTCCGCAAGCCAGTAGCGGTACCAGCCGTTGTCACTGTCCATGGAAATCCTCGGGGCAATAATCCGCATTGCAAAGGCCTCACATTTCGGCCTGCCACTATTGCTAGTAACTTCGTCAGCGCGGTTTTTCTTTATTCATTATTTACCATAAAACACCCTGAGAAATACCACATACAATAGTGGCTGAAACTTTGGACAAGATTTTATAAATTGACTAGTTGAAAACCCGGCGCTGCCTGGGTATTTATTTATTTATTCCCGTCATTTTTCCGGTGTATGGTCATTTGTACAAATGTTTCAAATTCAAATGTTTGTATAGCTTATGGGACTTAACTACGGGGTCATCAGTCCCTAAACTTACAAACTACTTATGAACTAGCTAATACTAAGGTCGGCACATGCCCGAGGGAGGATTCGAACCCCCGACCGCAGTGGCGGTGCAGCCTCAGTCCCCTCGGCCACCGCGGCCGTGCCTGTAAAATCTCTTGAGAATACAATTAGTAGTAAAGAAGTAATAGATTAAAGCTTGGAGTGTGATTGGGCGATTTTCCATGAACGTTACTGTTTATATGCCCATATCTCATGAACTATGTGTCGTACTGTGATATAATTTAGAAGGTATACTCAACTATATACGTGTATACTGTCTGTAAAATTTCCTACGGCTATAATTTTTAGTGTAAAAATTACAAATTGTACCGTCATACTGAATGCCGTAGCTTTAGTCATTGAACAGCGGAACGTTATCACCGTTTAAACCTTCCCTGCACTTACACGAATATTTCAAGACTAAAATTAGCCAAATCGGTTTAGCCGTACTCGAATTTTATCGAGACTAAAGCGATGAAAACCCGGCGTTGCCCGGGTATTTATTTATTTATTCCTGCCATTTTTCCATGTATATATTCATTTGTATCCGAGCTGTAGTCTGTGAAATCTCTTGGGAATACAATTGGTAGTAAATAAATAATAGATTAAAACTTGCTGCGTGATGCGGCGGTTTTCCATGAACGTAACTGTTCATGTAGTTATATCTCATGAACTACGTGTCGTACTGTGATACAAATTTAGAATGTACACTCAACTATCTGCGTGTATATCGTATATAAAATTTCCTGCGGCTACAATTTGAAGTGTAGAAAGTATAAATTGTAACGTCATACCGAAAGCCGAAGTTTTAGTCCATGAACAGGAACGTTACTGGTTATGTACTAATATCTCATGAACTACGTATCGTAATGTGATACAATTTAGACGGTACATTCAACTATATATGTGTATACTGCCTGTGAAATTTCTTGTCGCCACAATTTGTAGTGTTCAAATTATAATTTGTAACGTCATTCCGAGAGCCGTAGTTTTATTCCATAAATAGCGGAAAAGTAGTAAGCGAGAAACTTGTTTCCTTTCATGATTTTGCTATGGTCGTCAGCGAGAAAAAGTTTAATAAAGGTTTGAAATTATGTTTAAAATTTGTTGCAAGTCGCTAAGTACTCTCATTCTCATATAGCGTATTATAAACTCTCGCCGCATTATATGGCATTTTTTGCGATTTCTATTGGTTACGACGTAATATCTTTTGAACCATGTGCCGTAAGTAATTCTTAACCATGCAGCAATTGTTACGTCACGGTAAGGAATGTGTGTACCAAATTTGGTTGAAATCGGTCCAATGGTTTCGGAGAAAATGAGCAGCATTTTCGCAAAATGCAGCAGTTTTTCGCCCATCTCATTGTTTCTGACGTCATATCTCGTGAACTATATATCGTATGTGATTCTTACACTTACGGCGACAGTCCTCATGAATTGAAGCTTACGTGTACCAAATTTCATAACGATTCGAACAAAACTGTAGATTTGTATGCAACACGTACAAACATACGGCACTCTACTTTATATATTAGATTAGAAGGAGACTAACGAACCCTGCAATGTTCGCAATATTCGCAATTGCTACTATGTATGGAAACTTTATATACTCCGTAATTTCCTTCCCTCCCCCCTCTAAAACTACATACACTCTTCAATATTTCTACAGGGGACTTCCTACGACTTGTTCAGAGTATGCCACGTCCAACTGCTGCACTTCGCTGGGAAAAGCAAGTTCGACACGGTTTCAAAATGTATTTCATGACCTTTGTCAACTAATTGTATGCCATCACCATTACCTGCTACGATACTTTGATTCACAAAGACTAAGGATCCTCGCCTGACACAACTGTCTGCTGCAGAAAATTCGATTTTATGTCACTCTAAATAATAAGAAGAGTCGATGGAGGACCCAGAAAAATGGGATTCCCCAAGGAAGTGTGCTGGCCCCAATGCTATTATATATATATATATATATATATATATATATATATATATATATATATATATATATACTAACTACCAGACACTCAGGTACCAAATCATTTATCCATGCAGATGACGCAGCTATAGTAGCTCAAGGGTCAACATTCTAACAAGTAGAAATAGAAGTAGATGGATGGCCAAAATTAAAACAGTAAAATATACATAAAAATTAATAACCACCATAGTACATATGTCTGGTTGAGCACCTACATGTACGGTTGCGAGCCGTTGTCACTGTCAATGAAAATACTCAAGGCAATAATCCGAATTGAAAATGTATGAAACTGCCTAACATTTCGGCCGGCCACTATTGCAAGTAACTTCGTCAGCGCGTTTTTTATGTATTTATTTATTTTACCATGAAACACCGTGAGCAAGACTTTCGTAAGTGGCTGAAACTTTGGCCAAGATTTTATAAATTTACTAGCGTACGGTGAGCTTTACCTTACCTGCTGAGGGCACAGCCTTGAATTTCTTAGAGGAGGTGATGACGCATACTTAGCGTCCATAGATGTCGCGCTACGTTATCCCACAGCGGCATATTGAATTTTCAACCGGTTTGGATGTTAAGAAATTTTCTACCTTTTCATTTGAACACCCCTTGTAATTTTAGTCAGTGTTAAAATCATCAACTGATCTTGTGATATTCCTGGCCTGTGGCCACTTCATATTTCTGGCCGCTGTCCGTTCTTTGCTAGCATCGTACGCGTCTTAAACGCGGAAGAGAGACAGAAGTGCAGTGTCGCGCTACGTTATCCCACAGCGGCATATTGAATTTTCAACCGGTTTGGATGTTAAGAAATTTTCTACCTTTTCATTTGAACACCCCTTGTAATTTTAGTCAGTGTTAAAATTATCAACTGATCTTGTGATATTCCTGGCCTGTGGCCACTTCATATTTCTGGCCGCTGTCCGTTTCTTTGCTAGCAGCGTATGCGTCTTAAACGCGGAAGAAAGACAGCAGTGCAGCATATGTTGAAATGTGGGGTGGGGAGCAGTAGCATATGGTACAGTAGGTGCTGGTTCCCGTGGGAAAGCCCTCCTATGTTACTGGTGCTCTCCTTGCATTGGCTGCTGAATTTCGCGTCACGTGATTTCTTTTGAAATTATTTTTGTTTATTATATACTAAATATTAATTATCCAGAGCTGAGAATTTCTAATAAATATCTCTCAAGGACAGGTTAAGTTTTTACAGTTTAAAAAGTTTAAGGTGCCTTCTCTTATTGTATCAAGAGAAGAGCGATTTTGCAGAAGGCGCGCGACGGCCCTGTTTTGGCGCGAAATAGAGCGTCAGGTGCCCTCTCGCAACGCGCCACAGTTTCAGTCTCAAGCTGACCGCTATACGCGCCGGTCATGAGTATAGATTTTTGTAATAGCGATAACAGTCGAGGTCTCAACATGAGCTATGGACAGCATAGGCCGTGTCATATTAACAATAGTTGCTCTTATTATATTATTTAATTAATAAATGGCATCCCTGAAAAATAAAAATCTCGCGAGTCGCTTCTTATGCTTCTATCATACAGAACTTATTTTAGCCTCACTTGTATGCTGTAGAAGAACCTACGACCTGTGTGCTGTCTTCTGCGATGGGGACACAACTATAGAAGACAACAGGTCAGTCAGAACTCTATGCTTTCCATAACGTTTTGGATAGCAACTACGGCACCTCGTGCGTACTGTAGGGCGGTACAAACGCACACTGCTACGCAACAGCATCCGCAAGGATGTGGTGGTTTTAGGGGACTTGTGGGAGGAAGCAGTATTAACTTCTCCGTCCGCAAATAAAACCCGAGGAAGCTTCTAATCTGTATCACTCAAATTGCCAATACCAATTACATAAAATCAGCAAAAAATAAAGGATTAATGGTGGTGATTTTCATGAATTACTGCCTGTATAATATGTGGGTACCAAACGCTAAATAACTAACGTGCAACTCTATATCGATCCGCCTCCGTTACATATCCCGCAAATGAGATCCGCCTAATCCTCTAGTCCATCTCCTCCTCTCTGCACCTGGTCCGTTGCCGCGCCTCCACCACTGTATTTCCCCCTGCTCTCCACTTGTCCACTCTCGAGATCCTTTCCTGTGCCAACTTCCGCACCCTCCCCCTCCCGGATGATGCCCTCCGACCTGACATCTACCCTTCATACCAGCTGTGATCCTTCCCCTTGCTTCCTGACCCCCTTCTCTCCCTGAGGGTCCCGACTATCCCTCCCTTCCTGTCCCTTCTCCCCTCCTCATTTCCCCAGCTGTACCTCCGGATCCTCCTCGTACCGCCCTCCCCTTTCCTTTTTCCCCTTGGATTCCTGGGACATCATCCCCCCTCCCCCGTCTCTTCCCCACCGTCCCTGTGGCTCCTCCCCACCGTCTCCCTCTCCTCTCATCCTCTTTTCCCCTTTCCCCCCACACCATATATTCAATGCTGTGAGTGCTCCACCATCTATGGAACCTTCTTTGTGATTCTATGTGAGTGCTTCAACAAGTGTGGTGTGTTTTAGTTACATTGTTTTATTTTACAACAGTGGATGGCCAACCCTCAGCCGACACCGTCAAACTTGTGTGTTACTCCAAGTGTGTGTTGTATTTTGTGTTTTAACTCCAAATAGCGGACGGTCTCACCATAGCCGCCGCCCTACGCTCATTTTAATTGTGTGTGTGCCACTGACCTTCGAGCAGCTGTTTTTATTGACCACTATCGCCGTTCCAACTCTATTATGTTGCCACCGCTTCCCTTCATTTTATGTACTTTGTTTTATCTCTATTGTCTCCGTTTTATGTCTATGTTATCTCCAACATTTTATCTCCTTTATGTTCGTATGTTTCCCCTACGTCAAATTTTATTTCTGTAGACTGAAGACCGCCAGTGAGCGTTGTCGGCCCGCCCCTTTCAGGGGAACAGAAATCACAATAAAGAAAAAAAAAATCTATATCGACTACGCAGCCAGAAGGCCCAAGTCATGTTTACTGGTTTTACTAGGTCAACCACAAAAGATGTGCGTATACTGAGTTACTGTCAATTAGTAATGACAGTAGTAACTGTACATCTTTACTCGTTAGCCATGTGTTCTTCATGCACTGTTCCGATACTCATCGAATTCTTCGAGCACGGAAAAACCATTACCGGTGACGTGTATTGTGAGACACTCCGTAGCCTACACAAATCCATGCCCAGCAAACGGCCTGGGCTGCTCACGAAGGGAGTGATTCTTCCCATGATAACGCGCTTCCACACGTCGCCAGGGTCACACAAGTGTACTCGCCAAGCTCAAGTGGGAGCACCTTGAGCATCCGCCATGCAGCCCCGACATCTCACAAATGGAAGTGCTTCAACTCGGACGACGAACTAAAGGACAGAACACAGGACAGTGGCTCTTGACACAGCCACAGTGGGATAATTGTGCTCAGGCCTCTGGTAATTATTATTCAATAAAGAATTCAATTATACCCCCAGTGTTGTTTCGTACCTTTTCGCCTGAACACCTCTCATAGTTCCATGTAGTCTAATGTTTCTTCAACTTAAAAAGATGTAGATACATCTACATACATACTCCGCAATTCATCGTACCACTACTAGGAATTTCCTTTCCTGTTCCACTCCCAAATTGAACGAGGAAAAAAAGAATGCCTATATGCCTCCGTACGAGCCCTAATTTCTCTTATCTTGTCTTTGTGATCTTTACGCGAAATGTAAGTAGGCGGCAGCAAGATCGTACAACACTCATCTTCAAATTCCGCTCCTCTAAATTTACTTAGCAGAAATTCACGAAAAGAACGTCGTCTTTCTTCCAGCGATCCACAATTGAGTTGTTGGAGCATTTCCGTGACACTCGCGCATTGGTCGAACCTACCGATAACAAATCTAGCTGCTCGCCTCTGAACTGCCTCTATGCCTTCCTTTAAACTGATCTGCTGCGGGTCCCAAACACTTGAGCAATACTCAAGACGTGGTCGTACAAACCTTTTATACGCGGTCTCCTTTACAAGTGAAGTACATCTTCTCAAAATTCTCCCAATAAACCGAAGTCGGCTGTCCGCCTTACTCACAACTGTCCTTACATGTTCGTTCCATTTCATATCGCTCTGAAATGTTACGCCTAGATATTTTAACGACGCGACAGCATCAAGAAGCTCACTACTAATGCTGTATTCCAACATCATAGGATTGTTTTTTTCTACTCATGCGCATCACCTTACATTTTTCTACATTGAGAGCTAGCTGCCATTTTTCGCACCAACTAGAAATTTTGACTAAGTCATCCTGTATGCTATTACAGTCAGTTACAGACGTCACCCCCCCGTACACCACAACATCATCAGCAAACAGCCGCAAATTACAACTTACTCTGTCCATCAGATCATTTATATAGATAGAAAATAATAGCGGTCCTATCACCTGGGGCACGCCTGACGATACACTCGTCTCTGATGAACACTCGCCGTCAAGAACAACGTACTGCGTTCTATTACTTAGGAAGTCTTCCAGCCAGCGAACGCCTTTTTGAAGTCAAGAAAACACAATCCGCCTGTTGCCCTTCATCCATGGCTCGCAAGATGTCATGTGAGAAAAGGGCAAGCTGAGTCTCACATGAACGATGTTTCCTAAACCCGTGCTGATTCATGGAAAGAAGTTTTTCCGTTTCAAGGAAATTTACTATATTCGAACTGAGAATATGCTAGAAAATTCTACATGAAACTGATGTCAACGATATTGGCCTGTAATTGTGTGGGTCAGTTCTCTTTCCTTTCTTATAAACGGGAGTCACCTATTCGCCTATCGGGATATAAGAGAGAGATGTTTCGCTAAAAGTAAAGCAGCTGTATGAATATCAAGATGGGAAACAGGAACAAACAAGAGAAAACTATTAGTTGAATGAAACCTAGGGAGTCAATACCACTGAAAGTGGAACATGGTGAATACGAAAAGAATTCGATATAGTACTGAAAGATATAAGGCGAAACAAGGTCCCTAAAGTGGAGAACATTTCCACAGAACTACTAAAATCTAAACTAAATCGTACCTGCTGCTGTGCAAGACATAGGACACGCAAACATATTCTCAAATTGTCGGAAAGAGCGTTATAATTCTAGTATATTAGCAGGTGCTTACAGTTGTAAAGATTTGGGAGCTATCTGTTTAATATGTCAGATATACTTACATGAATCTGTTTCAAAAGAATGGACAAACTGGATTAAATTAATCTCGGGGAAGACCTTTCTAGGAATTGTGGCTTTCAGCTGTTATTCGGATATGAACAGGCTTGCACAGTTTAGAGAAACGTGGAGAGTTGTATTAAAGCAGACGTCGGACTGAAAACCGCAACAACAAAATGACGTCATCTTCTGTGAGCAGTCGTACACAATGTAAGTGAATCAGAACAAGAAAAAGAGAAAGGAAAGAAAACAAAAGAAAGGAAAGAAAAGACAAGGAAAAAGAAAACAAAGGCCCACAGACAAGGTGGCCAAGACGTTAGTTTCTCCAGTAACAGTTTTTTACCATATCACGCGGTACAGTACCTAGAACACTTTTACTTCAGTTGATTCTGGCTACGGAAGCAATTATGTTAGCTAATTTACAAGGAATGATGAAAAATAATGAAGTTAAAATTAACTTTATTAAAACTTTTACTTTCAACTTACTGAGAGTAACCCAAAAGAATTTTGTGATGTAGTGAGTGTCAATAGCTAATAATATGCTGATTCCGCAATAACTCTAGTAGGAGAGATTAACAGCATTTGAAAGTTAATCACTGTAAAAATCGTGAACACATTCGATTCCTTATCTAATTTCTAATCTACTTTCTAAAGCGTCAAACGTATTATCTATAAGAAATACAAGACATAGTACAGGGATGAATACTGCCACTTGAAATCAATAGCTGTAGAATTGATAAGATCCGAATTTCAAAGAGTGTGAAGCAAATAAGGTAAACAGATTATGTGTAAAATTTTAACATCCTGCTAGGCATGCAAAGAATTACCCGAGGAGTTGAATAGAATGTTTTTTTTCTAAAATGTGCGTAATATTTCAGATTTATTGATTGTCCCTCCACTGTCTCATCTAGAAAATTGTGGGCATTTAATGTATGGTGCCCTGAAATATGATCGAATGCTCAACAACGTGTAAGGCCTTTTACAGCGCATTAGAGGATTCATGCACGGTGCTAAGAATGAAAAATGAGACATCAACATACATAGTCCATTGATGCCATCCGTCTAGGGAATGAATGGCTACATATTTAGCACCATCATAGTTTTCTAGTCCTCGGTTTGTGCCTTATTACTGTTATTTAGCGTTCTTATCTTGCATTATATTAAGTAATTCCACTCGACTAACTCCGCGATTAGTTTTCTTTGCAGTATAGCGGTGACGCCTTGGGGGACATCAAGATTGGCGAATTATCTGTCCTTAAAGTACTTGTTTCTCTGCCTGCCTTTTGCTGAATGAACAGCACTGTCTGTTTCGGAGGCTCCGAGTCCATTTGGCAGAAGCACATCTGCCCACATGAATATTTAGTTAGCAATAAATCAGTTGGACGTCGGCAATTGCACAACCTTCCAACGTAACAGCGTCCATCGCTATTATTTGTCTGTAAGATGTTAGCCCTGTGCCTTGATGTATCACAGGGCGTTACCACCAATCAGTGACAGGAGGCTATCTGATGAAATCGATTCCTGAAAATACGGGAGTGATTAAAGTAGTACCCGTACCTGAGTATCTTAAATATCAATAAATGACTAAGGTGAACGCACAGCAACCTTTTTGAAATGAGAAGACGGTCAATCATCTTTCGGTTAAACGCGATAATATTAGACGCAGGTGTGATATTTAATATTTTGGGCCTTGAAGGTATCATAGTGCTGGAGGCGGAAGTTTCAACCACAAACCTTTTCGCAGCCGAAATTGAGTGCCTGCTCTTCCCATTTTACTTTTATATTCAAATAACTGTATTTTTGCGTCATTCAATTTGCAGCAGTGTGTGTTGTTTTGAAATTTCCTGGCAGCTTAAAATTTTATGCTGGAATTGTACTCTGTTAAAGGACTTTATTTTTTAATGACAAAACTATTACAGACTGAACTATGTACTTGTAATTCAGAGCCTCCCTTACAGCTTTACTTTCACTCTCTACTATCACCTTCCATACTTCAAAGGATTTCTCGTGCATACATTGCTGGTCTATCACTTCTGTAAGACTGGACACAACTTCCATCCTTCACATAAGTGAAAATCATTTAAGTATTTTATCGCACAAAAGCACTGCACTTAAGCTACGTGAAATACGTAACGATAACAATGTCTAAATGTTATACCTGCAACCATTATGCGGTCGACAGAGTGGAGTCCTAGGCGTACTGTGATAGACAAGTATCCATCGCTTTCGCATAATGTACGCGATTATTTGGGTTATAGAGGGAATTGTGACACTGGTCTCATTAAGCAGCGTGCTTGGGTGGCCGAGAGGTTAAGACTACCACTCACGAAAAACGTGTGACCCCATTTAGACTCCCAGTCCGGCTCAAGTTTTCAAGTTTCACGGAATGATAGCCAATCTTGAGAATGTAAAGCTGAGGCTTTCCTCAGAGCAGCACGAAGGTGCCATGAACCGCATGGCCTGGACTTTAGCACAAAGAGAGCGTGTATAATTAATGAATATTAAAATTCTGAGATGGATTCATAACATACGTGAAATTAAAAATCGTTTAATGCATCGGAAAGTCTGGTGCAAACGATATTCATAAAATTGATGAAATTAATTGCCAATTAAAACCCATTGAAATAAATTTCCCCGATAAGGTGATGTCCCTGTTTTCCTGCCTGACCAGAGGACCATCGTCTCATGGGAGCGAATTAATTTTCCGGGAACTAGATCAATTAAATTATTATGTGTTACAAAATGCCGAGTCGCCACAAATACGATATTGGCTAACGTTCCTTCTCCCAAGTCTGTTTGCTGCTTTTGTGAAGCTGCCGACATAACTACAGGATAGACAACTGTCAGGACATGAAACCGACCCAACTCGAGCCGGAACTAACTCCCTCTAGTCCCAGTTCAGGATGGCAGGTATGTTGATACTTTGAACGGTTTCATGCAGTACGCACAACAAGGTTTCTGCTTTTCTATTCACGACAACCCTCGCCCACACACAGCCATAATCGCTGGATCTCAGTCGTCCAGTCCTTCCTATACCCCCGAATAAAAGTCGTCTTGAAACGAAAGTTTTAATGGTATTCCTAGATCTAACGAAACGTGACGAGGCTTTTGAAGACCATCTCACACGAAGTTCTCTGGATAAGTTAAGGGCAAGAGTGGCAGAGTTCAGCGGTGCATAGTTGTACGAGATGACTATTACAAAGAACACTAAGGTAACTGTAGTCTATAGTTCATCTATCTTAATGTTACACAACTATTCACCGGACATTATTGTCAGAGGTGGTACACATACATGAATACTTAACATTGGCTTAAATTAGTTAGTTTATACATTTAAAAACATATGCGCTTATGCACTCCGTCGTGCAAACAATGCTGCGTATTACAATGGAGCTTGATCTATGTGAGTTATTAGTTACAATACAGAATAACGGTTAATAATGACACAGTATTGTACACTTAATTATTGTGGATATTATAACCTACTACTATTGCTCCATTTTATGTAGACCGACTTTACCTGTCCAAGCATTTCTACCAAACACGCCAAGTGACGTAAGTAGACCGCATGGCTATATACTGAGGTACGTTGTTTACACTTCTGTTCACTTGTAGTTGCGTTTGCATAAATGTATAACGCGCCGCGAAAGTAATTGAAAATGGCCCAAAAGTGCCAGATTCCTTATTAATCACGGGTAATGATAATCACTTTGCACCAAGAGGGCAATAGTGTCCGACGAATAACAAAGAAACTGAAGATTTCCATCACCGAAGTTGTCAAAACCATACAGCGGCATCGAGAAACAGGCTTCTTCGAAGATCGTCCTCGCTCAGGAGCACACGGGAAAACAACAGAACGCGAGGAAAAGGATTTGCAGGGACCAGTAAACGTAACAGATTAAAAACTGTACGTGAATTGACTGCTGAACTAAATGTAACAAGGGATACAATGGTGAGTGAGTCAACAGTGAGATGATGCCTGGCAGACAACCTCCGAAGTTATGTAGCTACTAGGAAACCGCTGTTATGCCCTGTTAACAAGAAAGAAATGCTGCACTGGGCTAAGACACACTAACAATGGGAGCGAGGGAATGCGAAAAAGTCTTATTCACTGATGAATCTATGTTCGAAATATTTAGTGGTAAACGCCGTCAATTTGTACGCCGTTTAACCCATGAACGCTTGAATACTCTGTGCATAATTCCAGCTGTAAACCATGGATGGGGATCCTTTGGAAGAGATTTAGTGAAAATAGATGGAAACATGAACCAAAAGGATTATCATGTCATTCTGCAGCGACATGAGTCTAACTGGGAAAGAGATGTCTTGCAGCGAGAGAAGTCTCTAGAGGTTCATGAAATATTGAAACAAAACATGAATAAAAAAACATGGAATGGCCGCCACAATCCCCTGATCGTTACCCAATCGAGCTGCTATGGGATGAACTGGACACGAGGACCTTAAAACGGGAAATCATGAGTGGGACACAATTGTGGGAGGTCCTTCAGCAAGAATGGAGGTTAATTCCAACTGAAACCTTTGCGAAACTGACGCACCGCATGCCGAGAGTGTGCAAGGCAGTGATGAAAGCAAAGAGTGGCTATTTTGAGCCTAATAACATTATTTCCTTTCCATTGTCTATCATTACTGCGTGTTTCCAAAGACTATATTTTACTCTACAGCCAAAACTGCACATCACAGACGAATAGTGTTTGTATGTGGTAGTAGATATCATTGTGCACTATGGTGGTGGAGGGCTGATAACGATAAGGGGGTGGAAGATGTAAGAGTTGAGTGTTACCGACATATATAAAATTCTACCTGTGGTTATCAATATTTTGGTCTTCAACAAAAACTACGTAATGGAGACGATCGATCTATCTGTGTTGTAGTACAAAGTCTCCCGTTGTACACCATACCAGTTCCGTGTCGATAGCTACAAGAGGGTGGAAGATATAGTGGTTGAAAACCGTCAGCTTACATAATACTCGGACTGAAGACCAGCGATGATTTTTGACACTAGAAAAGGAAAGAGGTTATATTCAGCGAAACGTGCTGTACATTCTTCAGTTCATTTTTTGCAACAAACGTACGAATAAAAAAAAGTGAATATTGCAGATTGAAAGTAAAACACCCAGAAAGATGCCAAACCGTAAAAAAGAAATTTCGCGTTCTCGATCCGTCGGTGAAAGACAGAAAACGGCGCTGAAATGTGAATCTACAGACGATAGAAACTCAAAAAATGTAGACGTTGTTCATATTACACTGTAAGCATCAGCGATTTTTCGATATACCCATCCCTAAGGGGGTGAAATAGGGGATACAGTTTTTTGAAAATACGTTGCTATTGAGGCAGTTTTGAAACAAGAAATACAAAACTTTGGATTTAGATTTTTTATTGTAATTTTACAAACAAGTGTTTCGATATATTTGGAAATTCAACCATTAAACGGGTGAAATAAGGAAAAATCTTTTAAGGGTTCTACTAACACTATTTTGATGCTAGAAATGCGAAAATTTGGATTTGGAACGAGGTTACAATTTAAAAAAAAAAAGTGTTGCGGAATTTTTTGAATTCTGTCATCAATGGTGCAGATGGAGGGGGCAGCAAGTTGTATCAAAATACTTGATTAGGAAAGCATTTTTAAAGCTAAATGTATGAAAATTTATGTTTAGAAGTAGAAACAAGCATTGCAGACCTTGCAGACCACGTGTGCGAAGCTAACACAGGGTGAATCACCTAACACTTGCACCGTAAATATTACGGAAGCGGAACGTGCTATTGAGGGGCGGTTCTCACAGAATGGATTGGTAGTCACGGGCTCGTAATTTTAGTCAACAAATAGATTGTAATATTACTTGTAAAGTGTATTTTTTAATGCAAACATACAGTTTTTTTAAATGGAACACTGGTTGTTTCTATCGTCACTGGAATTTTTGACACCACTTGTGTACAAAGAATTTTGAATGACATTTCTATCACGTTAGGTTTGGCAGCTACAACCGTTCAAAGTTTCGGGGCGGAGGCTGCGATAGCGTAGCTGACTGGCCGAGTGGCTAGCCCATGGGGCACGGACCACTGTCTCATGACCACCAGCCAGTCAGCTACGCTGTCGTAGCCTCCGTCCCCAAAATTTCGAATGCTTGTACTGCCAAACTAAATGCGATAAAATTGTAATACAAAATTCTTTGTACACAGCTGGTGTCAAACATCCCAGTGCTTGATACAAACAACCATTGTTCCATTTGAAAAATTGTATGTTTGCATAAAAAACACACTTTTTAAGAATTTTTACAATCTGTCTATTGGCCAACAATACGAGTCCTTCACCAGCAATCCATTCTGTGAAAATCGCACATCAATCGCACTTTCCGTTTCCGCAATATTTGCCGTGTAATTGCTAGATGATTCATCCTGAACCCCCTCTGCTTCGCATGCGTAGGCTGGTTGGTCTGCACCAGTTATTTCCTTTTAATCCTGATGAAGAATCCATATCTTAAGTTCGTAGTTATAGCTTGAAATTTGAGTTAACAGCACCATATTTTTGAAAATCAATTTTTCCATCTCGTATTTCACCCCCTTATTGTTGGAATTTCCAAAAATACCGAAACACGCGTCTTTTAAATTTGAACCCCGAATCCAAATCCGAAAATTTGTAGTTCTAACTTCCAAATTGCCTAAATAGCAACATATTTTCGAAAAACACCCCCTCTCCAATTTAACCCCCTTGAATGTTGAATTTCCAAAAATATCGAAACACGTATTTTTTAACGTCTAACCAACTATACAAATATTATTTTTTGCAGCTCTAGCTTCAATAGCAACGTTTTTTCAAAAAGATTTTTTGATCTTCTATCTAACCCTCTTACTTGTTGAATTTCCAAAAATACTAAAAATGATGGCTTTTTAATCCTACCCAAGATACTTTCCTGATGATGATCATTAAAAACGTTTGTTTCTTAAGAAGGCATTGTATTTCATTTCATCCTTTAAAACCAGTCTCATAGCACACTACTGAAAGGTAGCTTATCATAATCAACCAACACGCGAGCGGACCCGCGATATATATATATATATATATATATATATATATATATATATATATATAATGCGCGGAGGCGTCGAAAAATAAGGGTCAAGTAAGGGGACCAAATCGGAGGGGGAGAAAAGGTAAGAGAGAGTCGTGTGTGGAGTGCAGGTGTAGAATAATTATCGCAGAGCGGCGAGTGCGTGCAGTGGTTGCGAGACCGGCCGCCAATGGCTCCTGCCACGGCTATGGCTAGCAGCGGTGGCTGTGGCTGTGTCGGCCTCGCCCTGGCCGGCGGCTGTTTTGCAGGCGTGGCCGCTCGGCCGCCGCTGTCCGGCGGACGCGGCGTGCAGCCGGTAGCAGCGCCGTGACGCAACGTCCAAGGTCCCGACACAGCCGCTGCCACCGCCACAGCTACAGCCGCCCCCGCGGTGAACGGGGACGGACACCGCGCCGCAGTGGACACCGAAGCAGGCGGCCGCTTCGTTTCGCCAGGTTTGGCGCAACGGCCTGATGCATGGGAGACGCCAGTGGGCCGAGGTTGGCGGAGGCGCCGGCCGGACCTGCCTCCCAAAGGCGCCTGAAGCCGCCCGCGTCCCACAGATAGCGATCGCCTAGCCAGCCGATGCCTTATCTCGCCTCTCGTGTACGAGCCGAACGTGGCGCCGCCCTCGCAATGACGCAGGTGGAGATCTCCAGTTGGGAAACCGAAGATGGGCTGATGAAACCTCTTCTAACGACACAGATGAAGACGAAGGCAGGATTGAACTACTCGATGCAATAGCTCCGTACTTAGCTATAATTTACAACCGATCACTCAGCGAAAGATCCGTTCCCAAAGACTGGAAAGTTGCCCAAGTTACCCCAATATTCAAGAAAGGCAATAGGAGTGATCCCCAAAATTACAGGCCAATCTCATTGACGTCGATTTGCAGTAGGATTTTCGAACATATACTTTGTTCGAATATTATGAACTACCTCGAAGAGAATGACCTATTAACCAACACGGATTCAGAAAGTATCGCTCTTGCGAAACACAGCTTGCCCTTTATTCACATGAAGTGATTAGTGCCATCGACAAGGCATCTCAAATCGATTCCATATTTCTGGATTTCCAGAAGGCTTTTGACACTGTACCGCACAAGAGGCTTCTAATGAAATTGCGTGCTTATGCAATTTCTCCCCAATTGTTCGATTGGATTCAAGATTTCATATCAGAAAGGACACAGTTCGTTGTAATTGACGGTAAGTCATCGAGTAAAACAGAAGTGATATCTGGCGTTCCACGGGAAAGCGTTACAGGTCTCCTACTCTTCCCTGTGTTTATAAACGATTTAGGTGACAATCTGAATAGCTCCCTTAGATTGTTGCGGATGATTCTGTCGTTTATCGGTTAGTGAAGTCAACAGAGGATCAAAAGCAACTGCAGAGCGATTTAGACAAAATTTCTGCATGGTGCGAAAATTGGCAATTGGCACTAAATAAAGAAAAGTGTAATACACATGACCACTAAAAGAAATCCGCTAAACTTCAATTACGTGATAAATCAGTCAAACCTTAAGGTCGTAAATTCTACCAAATACCTAGGAGTTACAATTACGAACAACTTTGACTGGAGAGAACACACAGAAAATATTGCGGGGAAGGCGAACCAAAGGTTACGTTTCATTGGCAGCACGCTTCGAAGATGCACCAGCTAAACCAAAGAGACTGCCTACATTACACTTGTGCGTCCTCTCCTGGAGAACTGTTGCCCCTTGTGGAACCCTCACCAGGTGGGACTGACGGAAGACATTGAGAAGATTCAGAGAAGAGCAGATCGTTTTGTTTTATCACGTTACGGGGGGGGGGGGGGGAAGCGTCACCGAAATGTTGCTCGAATTGGGGTGGAAATCATTAAAAGAAAGACGTTATTCATTGCGGCGTGATCTGTTTGCGAAGTTTCAATCACCGACTTTTATTTCTGAATGTGAAAATAGTTTGCTAGCATCCACCTACTTAGGGATACATGACCATCCCAATAAAATAAGATAAATCAGATCAAAAACGGAACGATTTAGGTGTTCTTTCTTCCCGCGCGCTAGTCGCCTTAGAGCGTTTGGCAACTTCCGCGAGGCGATTCAGGATACACCTATTATTTCGATGTGAATGATGAAATATTTTAGAAATTCTGATAAACGTAGTGTACACACAAATCTACCACATCATGCCGTATAAAATGTTTATTATACTAGTCTACGTCTACATTTACATCTACAGGGGATACTGTGCAAATCACATTTAAGTGCCTTGCACAGGGTTCATCAAGCCACCTTTATACTATTTATCTCCCATTCCATTCCCGAATAGCGCGCGGGAAGAAAGAACACCCGAATCTCTCCGTTAGAGCTCTGATTTCTCGTATTTTGTCCTGATGATCTTTTCTACCTATGTAAGTGGTAGTCAACAATATATTTTCGCATTCGGAGGAGAATGTTGGCGATTGGAGTTTCGTAAGTAGCCCGCGCCGCAGCGATAAGCGCCGTTGTTGTAATGATTCCCATCCCAGATCCTGTATCATTTCCGTATCGTGACAATACCAAACGAGCTGCCCTTCTTTGGACTCTTTCGATGTCCTCCGACAAACCCACCTTTTAAGGAGCCCACACTGGCCAGCGTTGCTCCAAAAATGGACGGACAAGCGCAATGTATGCAGTTTCTTTTGTAGTTCTGTTGCATCTTTTAAGGGTTCAAAACGCAGTCTCTGGTTGGCCTTTTCCACAACATTATCGACGTGTTATTTCCAGTTTAAGTCTGAAGTAACAGTAATTCCTAGGTATTTAGTGGAGTTTCGGTTCTTACCTTTGATTGATTTATCTTGTACTCATGTGGACGACCTCACACTTGTCACTATTTAGAGCCGCGTTAGAGTAGCCTTACGGTCTAAGGCTCCTCGCTGCTGAGCGCGCGGTTGCTCGTTGTTGGAGGTTCGAGTCCTCCCTGAGGCATGGGTGTGTGTGTGTGTTGTCCTTAGTTTAGTTGTCCTTTGTTTAATTAGTTTGTAAGTTACGGACTGATGACCCCGCAGTTTTGTCCGATAGACTTACAAACATTTGAACATTTTTTTTATTATTTAGTTTCTACTGCCAATTTTTACACCATAGAGATATCTTATTTAGATCGTTCTGTAGTTGGTTTTGATCTTCAGATGATTTTACTAGACGGTAAATGATGACGTCATCTGCAAACAACCTAACAGGGCTAGTATAATAATTTCTTTTGTTTACAGTGTGCGCATTGTTATTCAAAGCGTGCTCTACATACTTTGCTTCTGTCTTATCAACGTCTGTTCTTAGACGTGTTGCTTTGAATGTAAGTATTTCAACTTACAGTTCCTGATTGTACTCGTAATTATGTGTGTCCTATACAAGCAAATGTAAAATGCTAGGAGGGGGAGGAGGAACACGAGTTTTTTTTTTTTCTTTTTCTTAGAGAGTACGTCATTCTCGTGTCTCTTCCGTATGTAACTGAGTATTGTTACATCTCTCTTACAAAAGTTCTTCGTACATAAGTACCACTGGGATGGCAAGCTTGATACCGTGTTTTGTGGAATATTGCGTAATTTGCGTACATAAAACAAATGTGTTCACGAGTATTTGAAGTAACTAATTTAAAAACTGAGCACATATTAACAACGTGGGGCGATTTGTCATACAGATAAGACAACGACGCTAGCAACTTCTCCAAGAATTCAAAATATGTAGAAATTAGAGTCTGCTACATCTTCCAATTATCTATATCTGCAAAACATGAATTTCCGTTTTCCAGCGTATTTGTGGGCATGAAATTTGCAAGAGGCGGAGGGGAGCTGTTTCCCTCGGAAAGCGGCCAGAACATCTCAATGCTGTTATACATTCATGGGGCGTAACCTTAACGTTTTTGTTGCGTTAAATATTACTTACTGCCTCGACGCCGCAGTGTGCTAATGTTGGCAACGAAATGTTTGCTTTAGAAGGATAATCAATTTACTGACCGGATGAAGGTACAAACAAGAAAACTGTCGACAGTAGAAACAGCATTAATTATTTATTTCACGACCTTGAAGATTAATTATTCCCTATCATTCTAAGTCATTGCGTTATTAAAGAGTATTCAAAGGTCGTTGCCAACATTGGCACACACTTCCGCCGAGGCCATTAAGTAAAATTTTACATGTTTTTGTAATTTACTAATTCTCAAGTTACGGCTATGCACATTGTATTTTCCATACAAACATTCTCATCCATGCGACAGAGTGGGACACAATTTTTCCAACAGTGGATGACGTACACACCTACATCCGTGCACTGCGTTTCACACTTAAATGCCTGCCAGGAAACTCGTCGAACAACTTCGATTCCAATCTAGCCGATAATAAAGAACACCTAGATTTATCCGTTCGAACACTGATACCTCTTATTTTGTTCTGATCAGAGTCCGACAGTAACGTAATTTTCGGCCGATGCCGAAAGCATAACCGAATTTTCGGCTCCGTTCTAGTTTAGGCCGAAACCCAAACCGAAACGTATGTAACCAAGTTAAAATTTTGCTAAAATTACGTTATACAACAAATAGATAGTTTTCCCACTTTTGAAATATCCCCTGCCTATATTACGACATGTTGAGTGTGTAAGGCTAACGAAGAGTCCGTAAAATATGATACAAGAGGCGTGCAAACTTACTGGTCAACACTTCCATCCGACAGTTACGAAAAGTAAGCCAACCTCTCCATCGGTTGGATTTATAAGCCAATTGGTTGTTTAAAAAAACCTCGCTTTCAAGGAAACATATTAACAAAACTTTTCAGGGTAACATTATGATAACCCGTTCCAAAAACATTCAAATGTTTGTATACCTATTGGAAAATCAAATGTTCAAATGTTTGTAATTCTATCGGACCAAACTGCGTGGTCATCAGTCCGTAGCTTACAAACTACTTAAACCTAGGTAAACTAACCTAAGGACAACACACACACCCATGCCCCAGGGAGGACGCGAACCTCCACGGCGAGCAACTGCGCGGTCCGCAGCGAGATGCTTAAGACCGCTCGGCTACTCCACCGCGGCATACCTATTGGACCAAACTGCTATGGTCATCAGTCCCTAGACATCCAAACTACTAAAACTTCCACTAAGAACAAAACACACACACACACACACACACACACACACATGCCCGAGGGAGGACACGAGGCCGGCCGCGGTGCCCGAGTGTTCTGCGGCGCTCCAGTCACGTTCTGAACGACCACTACGGTGGGGGGTTCGAATCCCCCCTCGGGCATGGATATTTGTGCCGTCCTTAGTAATAGCTAGTTCATAGGTAGTTCGAAAGTTTAGGGACTGATGACCCGTAGTGAAGTCCCATAAGCTCTAGAAACATTTGAAACATTTTGGAGGACACAAAACTCCGCTGCGAACGGCCGCTCAGTCCGTAGCATTACACCGTAAACCAGACGGCCTTTTCGTGCGGCAAACCCGTATTATTAAAAACAATACTGTAGAAGTTAAACCCTAACACAGTATAAGAATATCACTATAAGATACGATTGTGGTATATTGTGATAAACAACAAAATGAAATGGTATAAAAAATAAAAACTCTTACGCACGAGGAAAGATTCCTGAAGTTAGACGGAGCTCCGTTAACTGAGGCCGCAGCGAATTAGCCGTGCGTACTGGAGCGCCGTGCTGCAGTGCGCGCGGCCGTTCGCCGTCGGGGGTTCGAGTCCCCCCTCGGGCATGGGTGTTTGTTTTGTCCTAAAGTTAGTTTAACTTAGTTTAAGTTGTTTGTAAGCTACGGACTAATGATCACGTAGTTGAGTCCGATAGATTTACAAACATTTGAACAAACATTTTCGTTAACTGAGGTGAAGCGTTATTGTTGTAGACTGAATCCATCCCGAACGCGACCCGATTTCAATCCCTAAGTTCACGAAAGCTAGTTTCAGCCAAGCGGAAGATTCCGCTTATTACTGGGCGAAACTGAAACTGCGACCAAAAAAAAATATTTAGGTCAAAATCGAATATACGTTGTTACGTACTTCTGATGTTACTTTCAACTATGTAGGTTGAGTCATAAAGTGTTCTCTTAGTCTGTTTTTAGACGATGACTTCGTGTATTGCCTAGTAAAACCATCAGGAGATGAAAACTAACTGCAGAACGTTTTATATAAGATAGCAGTATGGTGCAAAAATTTGGAATCGACGTTAAACAGTGAAAGTTGTCAGTTAGTCCTGATGAGTATTAAAAGGGTTGCGTTTAACTTCGTTTACAAGATAAACAATGAAATCTGTATATTCAACGGAACACTCAAAATCACTGTTTCGGCAGATTTAAAATGGAAAAATTCCAGACTGAGTTTTAATGGTAAAGATGAAACACAAACACGAGAGTGTGTTTACACTATTTTTGATAAGATCATGGATTAACGGTGGACTTAATTATTGATTCATGTAAAAGTCACTCCAGATAGCATTTTTTAAAATTTATTCGGTTATCAAAGAAATGAATAAAAACGTTTTTCGATCTAGTCTGATGTTTACATGAATGACTACACTCTGCTTGTCTGTTCTCTTCCGGAGCAACGCTGCCCAATGTGGAAAAAAATGTTCAAATGTTTGTATAGTTTATGGGACTTAACTACGGGGTCATCAGTTCCTAACTTACAAACTACTTATGAACTACTTACGAACTAGGACGGCACAAATATCCATGCCGGAGGGGGGGATTCGAACCCCCGACCGTAGTGGCCGTGCAGACCGTGACTGGAGCGCCTCAGTCTCCTCGGCCACCGCGGCCGGCCCCAATGTGGAATCATTATCAGGTGGGGTAGATTGTTTTCTATTATAGCGATTCAGGGAAGAGGGTGTTACAGAAACGGCACACGAGCTGCAAACAAAGATGGACCTGATCAACCGTTCGTACGCTGAACCACTGTCAGCATGTTAGCTGTCTCGCTGCTTGTGTTCCCAGCGATGGTAGGTTCACGTGAAACGTGAAGCGTGCCAGTGAAGGGGGAACAGATGACATTGTGGACGTACTTGAAGTGTTCCTTCGTGCGGTTCTTTTGAATAAGAAGCTTCAGTTTACCTCGTAGAAGACAGCGAGCGTTTTCGGAGCACATCACGGAGTTCAAACGAGGAGGTATAACCGCATATAGCGATAGTGGATTATTCATAAAGGAAATCTGTGATCGATTCGTGTGTAGCAAAGAAACTGTGATGCTGATTTTTTACGGTTGAGTGCAGGAGGAAACAACGGTCTAACGGTACAGACTACATCCATTGCAGCGCTGCACGTGATGACAAGCGTATTGTGCGCGTGACATGGATGGATCACTCTGCTACATTACGAACCAGATGTCAACAGTTTCGATTTGTTGGGAAGGGAGTAAGACAGGCTTGTAATTTTCCTCCAATGTTATTCAATTTTTACATTGAGAAAGCTGTAAAGGAAAGCAACATTGTGCAAGGGGATTAATGTTCAGAGTGAAGAAATAAAAACATCGCGTTTTGCCGATGACATTGTAATTCTGGCACACACAGCAAAGGACCTCGAAAAGCAGTTGAACGGAATGGACGGTGTGTTGAAAGGTGCGTATAAGATCAACATTAACAAGAGCAAAACAGGGAAATGGAGTGCAGTCAGATGCTAAAGTAATTAGAATAGGCAAGGAAACAACAAAGTTGTTAAATGAAATTTGTTACTTGGGCAGTAAATTGACATATGATGTTCGCAGTACAAAGGATATGAAATGCTTGATGGCAATGTGAAGAGAAGTGTTTTTGAAAAAGAGAATTTTTTTAACATCGAATATTAATTTAAGCGTAAGGAAGTCCTTCCTTAAGGCATTTGTGTGCAGTGTTGCCTTGTATGAGAATGAAACATGGACGAAACACGATGCGGACAGGAAGAGGATAGAGGCTTTTCAAACGTGGTGCTACTGAAGAATGCTGAAGATTATGTGGGTGGATAACGTAACTAATGAGGAGGTGCTGAAGAGAATTGGGGAGAAAAGAAATTTCTGGCATACGTTTATGAAAAAAGGAATAGATGGATAGGTCACATTTTTCATGACATCAAGGAATCGTGAATTTACCCTTGGAGAGAAGTGTGGGAAGACGAAGCAGATTCAAATGGACGAAGGTTTCCGTTTCTTATGAGGAGATGAAGAGGCAGGCACAGGATAGAGTAGGGTGGAAAGCTGCATAAAACCAGTCTCAGAACTGAAGACCACAACAACAACCAATATTAGCGCGTATGATATGATGTTTTCAGCAGAGTGAACTACCTGCTGCGTTTACCACTGAGACAACGCCACAGGCATCTGCGCCGGCAGTAGTGCGTTGACAGACGGACATGGACAACCGAGTGGGACGACATTGCTTTTACTGACGAATACTTTCACGATGGTCTGGAGACACCCTGGCGAGGGATTGCAGAACTATTCATCGAGTAACTTTCAGTCGTGCGGTCGGATCCCGTCGTCATTCTGACACGATATTTCGGCCTGCAAACGTCCAGCCTTCTTCAGGTGAGTAGCGAGTACTGAAGAACCCACGTGCAGTCGCGGTATTTATAGTGGTTCTTGTGCATGCCAAAAGTGCTGGTATAGCAGAGTTGTATGTGCTGCCGGCTGTATCGAGCATGACACCATCTAACACATGCGCAAAATGTTACCAGCACTTTTGGCATGCGGAAGAACCACTATAAATACCGCGACTGCACCTGGGCTCTTCAGTACTCGCTACTCACCTGAAGATGGACGGACGTTTCCAGGCAGAAATATCGTGTCAGAATGACGACGGGATCCGGCCGCGCGGTGGCCGAGGTGACTGAGGCGCTCCAGTCACGGTCAGCACGGCCGCTACGGTCGGGGGTTCAAATCCCCCCTCGGGCATGGATATTTGTGCCGTCCTAGTTCGTAAGTAGTTCGTAAGTAGTTTGTAAGTTTAGGGACTGATGACCCCGTAGTTAAGTCCCATAAGCTTAGCAAACATTTGAACATTTGGATCCGGCCGCGCACCCGAAAGTTACTGGATCAAGAAATACGTCGGGAAAGCTTCAGAATTCACTGCAGAACTATTGTTTTACGCTTCGCCGTGCCATGCTGATCTGCACCGATAGCGTAGTTTGGAGTGGGATTGGCTTCCACCCCAGCACTCTCCTAGTACGCTCTCGTTTCATTTCTGAAGTGTGTGACTTTGTTGTCCTGCTATACATCCAAGACATCTTCGTCGCCTATCGAATGACACTACTCTGCTGGCCTCTCAATTCATCTGATCTCCCGTCTACCGATAACGTTTGGTCGATGACTGCGGAACGAATGGCGGGGGATACACTCCCCACTGCAAAACCGTATCATCTTTGACAATGTGTGAAAGCAGCAGGGACTTCTACACGCAACAAGATATCCAAAGCCTATTCGACTCAATGCTGAGGCGTGTAGCAGCGGCTATAGCTAGCATTGGCCGCTATACTCAATGCTGATTTCATCAGCAGCTTCATTTTTTTTTCTTTTTGGTTTTTTTAACTGTGATCTTTGTTCTGTGGTATAGTGGAGTCTAGATTATACGATCTTCGGTTATCCGACTTTCCGTATTATATGACCCTTTCCCAGCGCTAGGACTGTACACAGTAGCCGTGCGCCAGCAAATAGGTCAGTGACTATACGTGTTGTTTGTTTTGGCGCGCGTCACTATCGCGCAGTTCAAAAATGTTTAAATGTTTGTAAATCTATCGGACTCAACGGCTGGGTCATTAGTCCGTAGCTTACAAACTACTTAAACCAAGCCGCGGTGGAGTAGCCGAGCGGTCTAAAGCTTCTCGCTGCGGAGCGCGCTGTTGCTCGCCGTGGAGGTTCGAGTCCTCCCTGGGGCATGGGTGTGTGTGTGTTTGTCCTTAGGTTAGTTTACCTAGTTTAAGTAGTTTGTAAGCTACGGACTGATGACCACGCAGTTTGGTCCGATAGATTTACAGTTATTTGAACATTTTGAACCTAAACCAAGGTAAACTAGCGTATGGACAACACAAACACCCATGCCCGAGGGGGGACTCGAAGCCCCGTCGTCGAACGGCCGGGCGCACCGCATCACGGCGGCCTAGTACGCCCCAATACGCACGGCTAATCCGCCGCGGATCACTCAGTTCATCGTCGCCGTGTGCTATTCCTCACTGCTCAGTGCTAACCTAGATCTGTAGCGGAGTGGACGTGTTGCGCTTTGTTTATAAAAATTTGTGGTGATGGCTTCGAAACGGAAAAAGGCGGTCGTTTCAATGGAAGTAAAACTTAAAGCTTTTAAAAGAATAGACAATCGTGAAACTTTGTTAAAAGTGATGCAGAATTATAAGGTCCGGAAAACAACAGTTGGAGACTGGAAAGGGAACCGCAATGAAATTGAGAAGTGGTGTTCTCAGAGAGCAACATCGATTGATTTGGAAGATCGGAAAACCATTATGAAATTCTATTATAAAAAGTAAGTGAAGCTTTTTCCTGTGGTTACTCAACATAGATATGAAGGTTTACCCATGTGGAGACCTATTTTGTAGGAAAAATCCTTAAAACCTTCGTAAAGAAATAAACGAAGGTGAACGTGATATATTATTACTTTTCTTTGAGTGTCGTCTAATGTATCCGAACGTTATATTCAGGTCTTGGTCACGTATTTAATAAGTTTTCTATGTTCAAATACGAGGCGCGTCCAGAAAGTAAGTTTCGTTTGGTAATAAAATGAAATTGTACACAGATACAGAACAAATTTTTATTACACAAAATTCTACAGCTCTTAAAGTACTTTTCCACATAACTACCGAAATTTTGCAGACATTTGTCATAGCGTGGCACCAGGTTTTGTATACCTTCTTCATAGAAATCTGCCGCCTGTGTCTTCAACCAGTTGCAAACAGTGAAATTTGGGGGAAGTCCATAGCGAGAGCACTAATTGTAAACCTACGGCTTTCCTGGATCTTGTCATAAATTGCCTGAACCAGTTCTTCTGTAACCAAAGGTGGACGCCCACTTCGTTCTTCATCGTGCACATCACTACGCCCACCGTTGAACTGTCGGACCCACTTCTCACCATCGAATCACTCATCGCATTTGGTCCGGAAACATCGCAAATTTGCCGATAAATTTCACTTGGTTTCACTTTCCTCGCATTCAGAAACCAAATCATCGATCTCATTTCACAGGTGGCGGGATTTTCAATCAACACCGACATTTCAAACAAGCACAACAAAGCGTACGTAACTGACAGCGATCTCCAAATGGCGCACGTTCTTCTCCTTGATAGACATCGTCTACAGCGCATGTGCAGAACTGCAATCGCAGCGCTGCAGCGGAGATAAATTGAAACGGAACTTACTTTCTGGACGCGCCTCGTAAATTTTCAATCTTTTTTTTTTTTTTTTTTTTTTTTCGTGTTATCCGATCTTCCCGCTTATCCGACCTTCCCGCGGCCGGTTTAGGTCGGATAATCGAGACTCTACTATATCTGCGGTTCTTCTTGGTGTTTCGTTTTGGACAGCCTGCTTTGACTCCTAGTAAAGTTAAAGTTTTGTTGTATCTAATTCTAAATTACTCAAAGTCAGCTCAAACACGCGGAAATCAGAAGTACCTAAGACTATTTCAAGACGACCGGTAAACTAACGGAGCCTTCAATTTGCGGTCTCTAAGGCAGAACATATTTAGAGGCATTCGTTGCTGCCTCACTAAGTGTTTTAACCTTGGCTGACGAGCAAAACAGTAGTGACAAGCAACGGAACGAATTTTCTCGTCACGCGATGCGTGAAAATTTGAATTGCAGCCAGACACCGAAACATGCAAATGAGACGACCCGTGCGGAATGCGACGGACAGGCATCAGAGAGGCGGTTCGATTCGAGTCCACATTAGCATTCAGAGAGTGGTCCCCACTAAATCCCGATCACACTCGCAGGCGCCAGCCCGTATAATTTGAAGATATGACATTTCGAATTGGCCGTGTTTTTCGTCCCGCGATATTGTAGAACTGATGACCGCACCGCAACCAATCCAAGGTTCCCACACCGAAATTGCTACTATACCAGGGCATTATTTACGTATCATGTACATAATGGTCATGTTTGTATCGTCAGAGAAATATCTACGGACCTTGTTCGGAAGCAACAACACATGCATCTTCTTATAAATGGTCCCCAAGTCACCCTACAGTCTTTGGCGAAGGGTAGTTTGGAAACGTGCATCTTTCCTGTTCCACTCAACGTACGTTTCGCGGATAGAATTATTACTGGAAAAGTGCCTGTATTACCTACAATCTCTCTAATTTTCTCTTCTTGCTGTTTCTGGGAGATAAAAAATGTTCAAATGTTTGTAGAGCTTATGGGACTTAACTACGGGGTCATCAGTCCCTAAACTTACAAACTACTTACGAACTATATATACATGTGGCGTCTGTTCGGAAAGAACAGACGTCACATTTTGATCCAGCAGCTGTTATTATTTAATATTCATAGAATATATGACTTCAACTGCTATTGGGCAAAGCTGAAAATGTGTACCCAGCCGGGATTCGAACCCGGGTCTCCTGCTTTCTAGGCAGTTGCGCTGACCCCTACACCACTGGGGACACAGTGATCACCGCACCTGCAAGGACTACCCATGCACGCCTCCCGTCAGATACAAATTCCCAGCTTCGCCCTGCCCATAGTACTCAAACTCGTAGTTTAACTAATTCCCGTAAGAGTAAGGGCTTCAAACTTGCCCACCCCTCCCCACTAACGATAGGATCATTGCCCGTCACCGGCATATTATATATATACATGTGGCGTCTGTTCGGAAAGAACAGACGTCACATTTTGATCCAGCAGCTGTTATTATTTAATATTCATAGAATATATGACTTCAAATGCTATTGGGCAAAGCTGAAAATGTGTACCCAGCCGGGATTCGAACCCAGGTCTCCTGCTTTCTAGGCAGTTGCGCTGACCCCTACACCACTGGGGACACAGTGACCACCGCACCTGCAAGGACTACCCATGCACGCCTCCCGTCAGAT
The DNA here is from genome assembly GCA_026315105.1 of Locusta migratoria. NCBI lineage: Eukaryota > Metazoa > Arthropoda > Insecta > Orthoptera > Acrididae > Locusta > Locusta migratoria. The sequence continues at coordinate 110,023,004 of CM048745.1, forward strand.
ACAAATTCCCAGCTTCGCCCTGCCCATAGTACTCAAACTCGTAGTTTAACTAATTCCCGTAAGAGTAAGGGCTTCAAACTTGCCCACCCCTCCCCACTAACGATAGGATCATTGCCCGTCACCGGCATATTATATATATACATGTGGCGTCTGTTCGGAAAGAACAGACGTCACATTTTGATCCAGCAGCTGTTATTATTTAATATTCATAGAATATATGACTTCAACTGCTATTGGGCAAAGCTGAAAATGTGTACCCAGCCGGGATTCGAACCCGGGTTCGAATCCCGGCTGGGTACACATTTTCAGCTTTGCCCAATAGCAGTTGAAGTCATATATTCTATGAATATTAAATAATAACAGCTGCTGGATCAAAATGTGACGTCTGTTCTTTCCGAACAGACGCCACATGTATATATATAATATGCCGGTGACGGGCAATGATCCTATCGTTAGTGGGGAGGGGTGGGCAAGTTTGAAGCCCTTACTCTTACGGGAATTAGTTAAACTACGAGTTTGAGTACTATGGGCAGGGCGAAGCTGGGAATTTGTATCTGACGGGAGGCGTGCATGGGTAGTCCTTGCAGGTGCGGTGGTCACTGTGTCCCCAGTGGTGTAGGGGTCAGCGCAACTGCCTAGAAAGCAGGAGACCCGGGTTCGAATCCCGGCTGGGTACACATTTTCAGCTTTGCCCAATAGCAGTTGAAGTCATATATTCTATGAATATTACTTACGAACTAGCTAAGACTAAGGACGTTACAAATATCCATGCCCGTGGGGGGATTCGAACCCCCGACCGTAGTGGCCGTGCAGACCGTGACTGACGCGCCGCAATCCCCTCGGCCACCGCGGCCGCCTCTGGGAGATATATGCAAGAGGAAGCGATAGATACATTGCTCAAAGAACGGTCAGAGGGAGGGAAGTATTCAACATAGAGTAGAAATACACACTGCAGAATTAATGAAACGGCTATAGGCATACACATGCATACACAGAGATTTGTAACCACTCAGAAGACGTGGAACAATTGACGGCATGGTAGAGAGGCATGGTAGTTAGGAACTAGATCGTTTTCTCCAACATCTCAACGGGATTAATTCCAGAATCCAGTTTACCATGGCGAAGGAGGTAGACGGAAAACTGAATTTTCTTGACGTATCAGTTTTCAAAAAGGGGAATGGCAGATTGGGCCATACAGTTTATCGGAAGCCCACCACACACACATACCGTTATCTGCACCGGGATTCAACCCCCCCTCCTCACAGCAAAAGCGGGGCATTATAAAGACATTGGCAGACAGAGCAAGGAACATCTGCGAACCGGAATTACTCGACGCGGAATTGAAACACCTGAGTAATGCTTTACTTAAGAATGGCTATTCGTCTACAGAGGTAAGGAGAGCTTTGAGACCGACACGTAGAGTTGAAAACGATGAAAGGGTTCCTGCGAAATCTAAAGTCTTCCTACCTTTTATTAAGGACGTCACCGACCGCATCGGTAAAATTTTGTCGAAACTGAATGTTGCCGTCAACCTACTCGGAAGATACAGGATCACCTGAAATCGACAAAGGCTGCTCGCAAACCGCTGGAAAAATCAGGAATTTATAGGATTCCGTGTAGCTGTGGGGACGTATACGTGGGTACCACAAAAAGAACAGTCAAAAAACGACTAGATGAGCACAAGGGGAACTGTAGAACGGAAGAGATTGACAGATCAGCTGTTGCTGAACATGTTTTTCAACCAGGGGACCACCTTATTCAATTGATAAGACTCAGGTTTTAGCAGACACAAATGGATACCACGAAAGACTGTACACAGAGGCTATAGAAATTGTAAAACACCCCAATAATTTCAATAGGATGGAGGAGGGCGTTAAACTAAATGATATCTGGATTCCGGTTTTGAAGAATGGGACGACATTAACGGACGGAGGCAATCGGCAACGACGAATTGCGCGCGCATGTCAAAAACATCTGACGTCACACCACTGCGCGCGAGCCCTTGTAAACGAAATTTGGCTTCAGTCAGTAGCGAGCCAGGGTGTGAATCGGACATCCAAAAGTGCCACGATCCCCCTTGAGAATGTCCTCCGCAGTCTGGGACGAAACGTTGGGTTTTAATAATGAATCCACTAGACCACGGCATAACAGCCCGGAAATTTTTAGTAATTTTGACCATTCCGGCCGTGAAAGTTTACATTTTACACATCATATATTCGGCATCGCTGCGTCTGGAGAAAGATCATGCACGAACGGCACGAACGAAGTAACAGATTTCAATGGTGAGCCATCAGCAAGTGTCAGCGTGCGAACCACCGTTACGGGCTTTCGGATCCGAAATTCTATTCGTGTGCCCTTGCTAACTGCTTAACACAAAGCTTTACGCCTCGTCTGGGCCAGTGAAAACCGACAATGGAGTGTTGATGCATGGAAACTGTTGCCTGTCTAACGAGTCCCGTTGCCAACTGCATCGAGTAATTGGACGGGTATGGAAACAACCTCATGAATCCATGGATCCAGAATGTCATCAGTGAACTGTTCAAGCTGGTGAAGGTGCTGAAATTGGAGTGATATGGGGTCCCGTATTACGGGCAGCATTGGGTTCACGGTTGAGTCTCAGGACGTACGCTCACCACACGTGTCGCAACATCTCGGGATGTAAATGCCGTTTTGCGATGAAATCAACACCGTTGTTTAAGTGATTTGTCATGCTATAGATTGCTGATGAAATAATATATAGGGTGTCCATTTAAAAACACATACGTTTGTGTTAAATAAACACATATCCTTTCGTTTTTGATTGTTTTCAAATATTTACATTCACGAGCCCCTGCCTTTCACTGATATCGATAAAAGTCGTTTTACAATATCTGTTGTTGTTCCAGAGATATTTTTAGTTGTCAAGATACAGGGTGTCCAGAAAAGGACTCCCTGATTTCAAAATTAAATATCTCGAAAACAAAGATCGGTAAAGGAATGAAATAAACTATGTTTATTGTGAAAGCTGTAAGAAGTTTATACAGTAGTTTGAAATAATAGTTACAAAAGCTGCTAACAGATGGCGCTGTAATCGCCATACGTAATGCCTAGTATAAATAGTGATCCGAAGCCCAGAGCGATCAGTTCCACTATTGAAACTTGAAAGGAGGTTAGCGTACCGAAGGAAGAGATTAAAATCATGTACTTCATTGAGCAACGCGTTTTTCTGGTGCTAGAGTACCACAGGTTAGAAGAGAGTCCCACGGCAACAAGGTGAAGTTTTCAAGCACTATTTAATGTTCCAAAAGGACCTGAAAATATCGCCACGGTTTCTGGAATTATTCAGCGAAATCCAATGTCATCCGTACGTAGAATTGCATCTGAGACTGGTTTAAAGCGTTCCAGCATGCAGAAAATTCAAACGCACCAGGCCATACGCCTACGAGCTGTGCAACAAAGTGATTTTGGGGTTCCGAAAAGCCATATTGGTGTGTAGTGAAACCCCTGGATTCTCCTAAAGTTACTGTGTGGGCTGCAGTATGCAGCAGAGGCATTATTGGCCCTTTTTTCATACGAGAAACGGTCACTGGTGCACGTTACGTTGTAATTTCGGAACAATTTGTCGCCACACACCAAGCGTTAGAAGATCGACCAGGTATTGAATGGTTTATGCAAGATGGAGCCCGACCACATGGGACCGAACAAGTGTTCGATAGTCGAGTCATTGCTTTGGAAAATACCAAATTTACTGGTGTAGTGGTGTAGGCATGGATTGGCCTCCATATTCGCCGGAGTTGACTCCCTGTGACGTTTTTTTGTGGGGCACAGTGAAAGACGTGGTCTCCCCTAAGCATCGCGCCACGATGAACGAGCTTGAATCGGCGATCTCTGTGGCACGTGAATCCATTTCGGTTGAGACATTACGAAATGTGATGCCGAATTTCACTCTTCGTTTGCGCCACCTCTGTAGTGCCAATGGTGATGTGATTTTTTGCAAAGAGTGTTTTCATATGATTATTTCACATATGAATGCTGATATGAGCTGTACACTGTACAGAGCCATCTGTTAGCAGCTTTTGTAACTATTATTTCAAACTGCTGTATGAACTTCTTACAGCTGTCATAATAAACATACCGTTTACTGCATTCCTCTATCGATCTTTGTTTTCGAGATATTTAATTATGAAATCAGAGAGTCCTTTTCTGGACACCCTGTAAATGGGGCACCTTTTATACACAGGACAACCACGAGTGGTCCACTATCTAGAGGATTCTTCACTGTACAAAGGAGCATGGTTCTTTGTTCGAAGTCAAGTCTGAATTTAGAAGTCCCCGTTGGCTTGCCATTATTTATTGCCCCAAATATGACACTCGGAAGCATGTGTACAGATCTCGAGCCCGCGTAATTCGTGCTTGCACGTTACGACACGCGTCTGGCGAAGATGCTACTCGCGACGTTGCGTAAGGATAACCCGAATCACGAAGCAGCCGACAGCGGACAAGACTAACAAAGGATACGTGGTCGATGCGTGACCATCGCGGCGGAGAGCAGGAGGGGCGGACGTAGAAACTCTGATTTAGAAACTCATGTATTGTAAACGACAGAGCAGCTTTGTCATAACTCCCAGGTGACGTAGACATTTCGTAAGATAAAAATAATCGTATTTTTTTTTTCTTTTACGATACGTTCAGAAGCGACCGATATGATGCAGTTATTAATTACTTGAGCATCCAAACCCAAGTTGGATGATCTGCAACGGTGGGCTGTATCTGTGATCGTTTGTCTACCTTTCAACTTCACACGTTGACTGTACTGAAGCTACCGTCTACTTCTCTCTTCGACTATGTCACACAAGGTGTTGTTGTTTGAGCACACGGGTTACTTACAATATAGTGATTTTTGGCAGCCGGCCGCAGTGACCGAGCGGTCTGCGGCGCACCAGTCACAGTCTGCACGGCCGCTACGGTCGAGGGGTTCGAGTCCCCCCTCGGACATGTCGTCTTTAGTATAAGGGATTTCATACGCCCCTTAAGCTTAACAAAAATTTGATTTTTGATTTATGGCATCATTTTTTTGGGGAAGCTAGCAAGGACAGTATTTTAATCGACAGATGCATATTATAAGAATTCCTGTCACCGGAAAGTTCTGTCTTGAACTGAAGATTATTCACAATACCTCTCATTACTTCAACTACACACTTTAGCAATCACTCAATTCTTATATTAGTGATGTGCTAATTATAGTCCCCATTCTCTCTCTCTCTCTCTCTCTCTCTCTCTCTCTCTCTCTGTCTGTCTCTCAGCCTCTGACTAGTACGGACCAAAATTCGAACTTGGTGGCAGACAAAATGTAAGTGTAATATGACGTATAATGTGCCTCTTCAGCTATTTCCTATTCGATAACAGCCATTTTAATACATTTTATACTTACGATGTCGATGTGGATGCAGGATTTATGTGGAGCTTATTGATTTTCATAATGACATGTCGAGGACAAGAACAACAAAGATGCTTACGAAATCACACCTTGACATCGAACGTTATATGCTTGCATTCTCAATTAACTAGTATTCTTCTGTAATTATGATAATAAAACAGGCAAATCGATGTTCTTGTTAGCCGCAGTCCTTACAATTTGTGGACTGTGTTACATGGTAGAAATGTGATCCATTAACATTCCGCAGCAAGTGAGCTGACTTTTTGTAACATCTCCTGTACCCGCGGGGAACTCATGGAAACTAATTGCGACATGGTCGAAATTTTGTGAAAAATAAGCGACATGTATTAAATCATAGATGTGTGAAACATTTTACGCTACTGCGCGTAGGACACTGATTACATGTGGCAAATTATCACTCTATATGCTACACTTTGTATGCTCTTTAGTGTGACTTTGGGACTTCCTGAAACATCTAGACCGTAGAGGCACACTCGACAACTGAACCAAAGTAACAAACTGAACATAATTTTAGTTATTGCTAGTAATCTGGAATGTAATCAAAATTAAATCACTCAATTTTCTGAATACATACACTTACGTGTAGGTTAACAAAGGTTTTAGAGACACTGAAAAATTTTTATGTTTGTAGAGAGAACAAAAAAGAGGAAAAGTGATAAATGTTACGTCACGATGATCTTCGAAACTTCAGAAATAACATGAAATTAAATACATAAAGAGAAAATCATGATCAACAGAAAAGAAAATTGAAACTTATCTACCTACAAAGAGAGGGACATAAGGGACTGCAAGCAATGACAGGTGAAAAATGCAGGGAGTAAGAGCCCGTTTGTCATCAATCGCTACTTTACAACGCTGTACCAACTGTAATCCTTTCAATCGCAGAGTTTACGTACTTCCTTTCCAAAACCTTGCCCTTTCTCTCGTACACATATCCTCTAATTACTTCTAGTCTAACAGCGACAAACACCCACAGCAACCTTGGAAATCCAATGACATCCCCTCTCCTTACCATAAGTAAAGGTTATTTCAATACACGACGTCCGTTTCTCTCTGTAGCTACCCTATCACTTAGCTCTTATACATTACCTCGTGAAATTATGGAGGAAATTTGTGGTCTGCCACATTTCAGGATAATTTTCCACCTAATAGAAACTTGATATGTAATCTTCACTTTTTGGTTTCTGTTACGTAACTTGGCGAATCTGAACGTTGTCTTGATTGCTGCAGAAGTACAAAATTACCCTGTCATTTCAAAAGTCTACTGAGGTTCTTTTCCGCTCACTATTGGGTGTTAAGTATCAGGTGTGTGGCATGATCCCCTTAATATATAAACACAAGATGTGATTCTTAAGTGGCCCTAAAATTGAAACAATATACCCAACACCAGCACAAGTCGCCTTATGTGTGATAAATTGTGGATTAAAAATAAATAAATTAATTAAAAGAATAAATTAAAATAAATATGTGATTGGAACATAGCAGAAAATTTTTATTGATTACCAGATGAGCTGGAAGACTATATATCTGAAATCTATATAAACTGTAATTAGTTTAAAGCAACTTCGGGGGCTACATATTTTCTTGTGGACAGTAAATTTAAATATCGCTGTTACTGCTATAGTCAAGCGATGTCGAAAATCCATTCAAACTTCAGATGTTTGTTAGGCTTATGGGACTTAACTGTGGGGTCATCAGTCCCTAAACTTACAAACTACTAATGAACTACTTTAAACTAAAAATAAGAAAAACATCCACTGGAACAGCTGACGGGGAACGGCCTCGCGCAATGCAACATAGCGCCTCAAAGCGCTCTGCCACTCCTCCGCGCCGAAGCATCTCAGTCGTGTTTCGCTTCGTCGAAGGATCGGACGAGGAAGTCCAGTTGTATGGCCTGCTCGTTCGCCGGATCTAAATCCGTGCCATTTCTGGTTATGAGCCCACCTGAAAAGCGTTTCGTACACAGAGCCCATTCCACTGGAGCAGCGTATTCATACAGCGTCCTCATCACTACTATTTTAGTGCTCGTGTGTCAAAGTCCACATGAATACATATGCATTAACACTCATCGCTTTCCAGATATGAGTAGATTCATTAGAACTCTCTTGTCCCCTCAATTAATCCCTACACTTTCAACACGGTGGAATAAATCACCGTCGCGGCGGAGTGGCCGAGCGCATTGAGGCGCTATGCTCCGATGCGCGAGGCCGTTCCCCGTCGGGGGTTGAAGTGGATGTTTTTAGTATAAGGTAGTTTCTAAGTAGTTTGTAACTTTAGGGACTGATGACCCCATCGTTAAGTCCCATAAGCTTAACAAACGTTTGAACATTTTTTTAATAAATCACCCTGTTGAAAATGTTTGTAAATCTATGGAACTAACCTTTTGTTTTTATTAGTCCTTAGGCTTACAAACTACTTAAACTAACCTAAGGACAACACAAAAATGTTCAAATGTTTGTAGAGCTTATGGGACTTAACTACGGGGTTCAAATGTTCAAATGTTTCTTAAGCTTAAGGGACTTAACTACGGGGTCATCAGTCCCTAAACTTACAAACTACTTATGAACTACTTACGAACTAGGACGGCACAAATATCCATGCCCCTAGGGGGAATTCGAACCCCCAACCGTAGTGGCCGTGTAGACCGTGACTGGAGCGCCTCAGTCCCCTCGGCCACCGCGGCCGGCAACTACGGGGTCATCAGTCCCTGAACTTACAAACTACTTATGAACCAGCTAACAGTAAGGACGGCACAAATATCCATGCCCGAGGGGGTATTAGAACCCCCGACCGTAGTGGCCGTGCAGACAGTGACTGACGCGCCGCAGTCCCCTTGGCCACCGCGGCCGGCTAAAGATAACACACTCAGCCATTCTCGAGGAAGTACTCGAACCACCTACGGAAAGGAACAGCGAGTTTCACAGCAAGACGCCTTAGAGCCCACGGGTATTCCAGCGCGGCGATCGTCCTATGTATAAGTTTTCACAATATGTGAACATGCTGACTTTTGACACGAACTTCCCAATGTATCCACACCATGAATGGGCTCTGTTTGCACCGTACTTTCGAGATGGTCCAATGAATAGAAAGTGGCCGGCCGCCGTGGCCGAGGGGACTGAGGCGCTCCAGTCACGGTCTGCACGGCCACTACGGTCGGGGGTTCGAATCCCCCCTCGGGCATGGATATTTGTGCCGTCCTTAGTGTTAGCTACTTCATAAGTAGTTTGTAAGTTTAGGGACTGATGACCCTGTAGTCAAGTCCCATAAGCTTTACAAACATTTGAACATGTTGAATAGAAATTGGGATGCGGTGAATGAGCAGGCCATTCAAATGGACTTCCTAGTCAGATCCATCGACCAGGGATGACACAATTGGCGCACGGGAGTCGCGAGTTCTGAGGCACCACGACGCAGATTGTGCGGCCGCTTCCCTTGGTGGTTCGGATCATCCCTCGTACTTGAATGTCCTTAGCGTAAGTTTGTTTTAGCAGTTTGTAAGTTTAGGGACCGATGAACTTCGCAGTTTGTCCCCTTAGATTAACTAACATTTAAACATTTTGGAAACACGATTGAGATGCGTCCGGACGTTAACTGTGAAGCGGGCTTGAGCTCCGTCATATGACAGCCACGTAACCCTTCGAACCATCATTGGCACAGTATGAGTAACAGTACGATCCTAAAGGAGGATACCATGTATACGATAACTGCAGCTGCGTGGTGCCGCGCGCATTATACCGAAAACTCTGTAAAAAGAATAACTGAATACTAGTCTTGTGTAGTTCGCGAACGAACTAGTTCGGAAGAGCGCTCCCACAGGCGAACTACGCGATTTAGTTCGCAGATCCCTCGCCTCTTAATTCACCCGCTCCTTATGCGAAGACTGACGGGGAACAGCGAGAGGACTCGAGAGCGCGCAGAATCGCGTGATTCCTTCTTCCAGTTACCGTCATTTCGAGCTGAGATGCAGCTCAGCTGTAGTTTCATAGTTCACTGCCACAAATTTTCTTTTCTAGGGTACTCAGCAGTGTCTAATTTATTACGAGTAATCTGTATGCAAAGTAATTGAATACCATTGTATCACCCATTCGTGTGAATAACTGGTTCATTTGCTTAAGTATTTGATGTCTAATTGCCCAAAAATACGGGTACTAGCACACGCTTGGGCAACACTGAACATTATATAAAAGCTGTCATAACAAAAGAAAGTAGAGGTAGCAAAAGCCAAAAAAAAAAAAAAAAAAAAAAGCGTACGAACAAAAAAGAGCGGACGAACTAAAAGAGCGGACGAACTATAGAGAGCGACCTACTTCGCGGCCGAGCTGCGAACTAAAACATGCGTTACCGGTCGCGAACTGTTATGCAAAACATATCTCACTTCTTAGTTCGTTGAAGACTGGCGGGAAATAGCAGCAGAATTAAAAATCACGTGTTTGCCTTATGCTGATGAGAGCTATTTCTAGGTGAGCGTCTGCCTGCTAGATTACATAGTTCAGTGATACAAAATTTCTTTTCTGAAGTATTCTGCACTCTGCAATATCTGACTAATAAATTCCTTAATGCCAAGATATAGAGATTAAACTTAAACGCGAGGCATTATCCACAAACTGTTCTTTTGGTTTGCGTGAAATCGTTAGCGGCTCAAGCGGCAAGCGCATGAAGAAGCTAGGTGGGGGAACTTCTCCCTCCATTTGCATACGCAGACCAGCCGCGAACTAAAGTGAGCGCTATGCGCAAATCTACTGAATACATGGTCTGTAGCATGGAAACCATGAATTCTCGAGTATAAGTTGATTTGACCTCTTTTCATCCGTATCTTTTCCTGATCAGTACTTGGAGTTTGTACAGAGTGGAAAATATTACCATCTATAATCAGGTCGGATAGCTTTCCACTGATCCCTGGAGTACCAACGCACCGTCGTTTTTATTACTTGTGTTCGCGAAACGACTCCGTACGTACCTGTTCATATCGCTACCCCGTGGCTTCTATCGCCCCATCGTATAAAGTATGGTATCGCGTTGATCGCGGCTGCCCTGTCAACAGAGCAGGCAATATTATGGCCTCCTACACGAGCAGAGTTGTGCTGCTCTCGCAATGTCGGGTAATGTATTCCGCCCCACCAGCAGACTGTTCCCCCACCCCTCAGCCCCACGCCCGACGTTACGGTAAGAGCGGTCTAAGTGCCAGTGCGGCTGGCTGAGGCGTGACTGGGAGAGGAAGCGGCACGAATTTCCTCTGCGTGGCCGTTTGTTTTGCATCACCGGACGTCCAGATGAGGTACGCCTGGTTGCGTAGCTCTCGGCGTGCTTTGTATTCACGGTTATACAAAAAACGTCTCCGTAGCTGTCGTCTTCACAAAAAGGGATGCTCGTAGAATCACTCCTTGCCGTCTGCCAATATGTGCAGTAAATATTTTAGACCTTAGCTCCATAAAGGATTTGAGGTACCTGGGGTCCGTTGTCACCTCAGACTATGACACAACTCTCGATATTCGGACGATAGTGAATTCAGCTTGGGTCAAGTGGGAACAGGTGACTGTAGTCCTCTGCGATAAAAAGATGCCTCAACGTCTAAAGGCAAAAGATTACAAAACCGTTTTACGTCCAGCAGCAATCTATGGGACTGAGTGTCGCCCTATGACGAAACAGCAGGAGCAAACGAAGATGTTTCGTTGGTCCACGGGGCTGACCCGATGTGACCATGTAAAAAATACAGAAGTCCGGCAAAAGTTTGGTGTAGCGCCCATCACAGACAAACTGAGGGAAGCCCGTCTCCGCTGGTACGGCCACGTCAGCAGAAAGGAGGACTACTTGGTTGCGAAGACAGCACTCCACATCAACCCAGGAGGAACAAGACCACGAGGGAGACCGGCAAAGAAATGGACTGACAACATCAGGGCAGACATGGACGCTGTTGGTTTAAGGCAAGAAGATGTCAACGACCGAAAGAAATTGAGGAGACGCGGCAGAGTAGCAGACTCTGCAAGTCGGGATTAATGCTTGGAAAGAGAGAGCTGCATAAAGGATTCCGTACCATCTTTTTATCCCTTACAGGGATACAATGAGTTACAGAGATATTCTTTCTCCCTATTGGTGCTCCAACTACGCAGTTGTGCGATTGGATTCGCGATTTCGTATCAGAAACGACAGAGAACGTTGTAATTGACGGAAAGTCATCGAGTAAAATAAAAGTGATAACTGACGTTCCCCAGGGAAGTGTTTTGGGTCCTCCACTGTTCCTTAATTTTATAAACTATTTAGGAGACAATCTGAATAGTAGTTCTAGACTGTTTGCGGACGAAGCTGTCATTTATCGGTTAGTAAAGTTAGCAGAAAATCAAAAGCAGTTGCAAAATGATTTAGATGTGAGCATCGTGCAAAAAATGGCAATTGACGCTCAACAGTGACAAGTGTGAAGTCATCCACGTGAGCACTAAAAGGAATCCGTTAAACTTCATTTACACGACAAATCAGTCAAATATAAAGGCCGTAAACTAAATACCTAGGAATTACAATTACGAACAACTTAAATTTGAGAGAACACACGGAAAATACCGTATGGAAGGAGAACCATAAGCTACGTTTCAGTGGCATAACACTTTGAAGATGCAACAGTTTTACTAAAGAAACGGCCTACGCGTCCTATTTTCGACTATTGCTGCCCATTGTGGGATACCAACCTCTTGATATAGAGAAATTTCAGAGAAGGGCAGCTCGTTTCTTATTATCACCAGATAGGGCAGAGAGTTTCATAGGAATGATGTACGAGTTGGGGTGGAAATCATTGTAAGAAAGTCGTTATCCATTGGGTCGCGATTTATTTCCGAAATTCCTGTCACCAATATTCTCTTCCGAATGTGAAATTATTTTTTTTAGCATATAGGGAGACAAGACCATCTTGATAAAAAAAAAAAAAAAAAAAAAAAAAAAAAAAAAAAAAAAAAAAAGAAGAGAAATCAGATCAAAAACGGACAAATTCAGGGATTACTTTTACCCGCGTGCTATAACAGAATGCAAGTGTAGAAAAAAAAATTATCCTTTCCGGTTTGAAATTCAAGTTATGTTTATTCGTTTTTAGATATCAAAACGCCTTAACGCTGCGATATTTTTTAATCAGTTGTATTTCGCCTTCTTTTACTTCAAGATTCTAGAAATTAAAATCTTTTCTTTTGAGATGTAATATTAACATATTATAAACTGTTCACTTCGTTTTCTTTAAAACTAGCTTTTACCCGGAGCTTCGCCCTCGTCGATGTCCTTCAAATGTTCAAATGTTTGTATAGTTTATGGGACTTAACGACGGGGTCATCAGTCCCTAAACTTACAAACTACTTATGAACTACTTACCAACTAGGACGGCACAAATATCCATGCCCGAGGGGGATTCGAACCCCCGACCGTGGTGGCCGTGCAGACCGTGACTGGAGCGCCTCAGTCTCCTCGGCCACCGCGGCCGGCTCGATGTACTTGCATACGTGCCAAAGACCATCGAAAGTACAACAATTTCGTAACTTTGTTCCTACGTTATGGGCAGGATCATCAGGATAAAAAATAGTTTTCAATTTTCTGGTTTATATAAAAACCGTACATACAATGGTTGTAAATAGTGTCCGTCTTTATGGAGAAGAAGGGAAGTATATTATTAAATACGGCGAGAAACGCTGTTTGCTACATCGTGCCTAAACTGCTGACTGAAGAAGTAACACAACGTGTAAAATATGCAGGATTCAAATGTAATCTGAATCACTTCGGCCGCTCGAAGATGTTGACATCTTATGTATGCATTGTATACATTACGTTGAATCGTATTACGTAAAACATATTAACCATTGAAAGTATTTTAAAAATTGTGATAAATTTTAAAAGTCAACGATAAATAGCCTTTTCAAGGACTATTCAGGCGTCTCAGAACCTATGAGAGAAACTTTGATGCTCAGGTGTTCCGTTTTTCGAGCTGTATACTTAAAATCAACAAATAACTTAAATTACACACTTTCTAAAGTAGCCTATATTCTTCTTCAGCGTTCAAGCTATCCCCATATCCAATTTAATTGAAACTGGTTAAGCAGTTTAGTCGTGAAAGCGTAACAGAGAGAGCTTTTTCGCATTTATAATATTATTATTGGTAAGCAAGGGGCTACTTTATCGTCTTACGAGTCTGGGTTTTGCAATTCCTCTCATGTTGTCACAAACGGAAAGCTACATTTACATAGAAAAACTAAACAGAAGAGACAAATTCATCATTATGATTGTGAATAGTGTTGCACATTGAAGTTAATCAGTTGCCGTTATTTAACAGCTTCTGTGTATGGAGTACGTTCTAACAGCTGTGTCACTGCTACCAATAATAATTAATTTTCTTGGATCGTTTTATTCGTGTTAGTCCATGCTGTACTTTAAAAAAAAATATTTAACATTGTTCCTTTAACACACTGTAACTATGCTCCTCAGTCTGCTCTACTGAGTTTGTCGTGGGGAACGAGGGCTCTCAAGTTATTAGTTAGTTTACAGTTTTAATATACTTCGTGCAGGCTGTGTTTTGTATTTTCATAGTAGCCACTGCATCAAACTACGCTCATTGCTGTAGTGGACTTCATATATTTCAGCATATAATGAAGCCCAAAATACTATTAGCTGTAGGAAGAGTTATGTTTGGAAAAGGAATGATAATTACTATGATAACTATGAGCTCATACAAATCGCGGTGTTAGCAACTGCAGCTTTGCACCAACGACAAAATTTTAAGACTTATAATAATGTAGAAAAATATAGAAATCGTACCAGTTGTATTTAGAGACATCATAACTCAACACTTCTGACATTTATACACGATTAGCTACTACCGTACAGCGATATTGGAAAAGGTAAAAACATTGTGATCAGAAGAAAGCGGAGGGCTCCGAAACATGAAATCCTCTGACCATGCTGAAGAATGTTTTGAATAGGTACATCAGAATAAGAAAAAACTCAGTGTTGCGAAATAAAATAAATTCATTACCCCTTAGAATACTGAAACCTGTGGTGAAGAAATTATCTTGTGTCGGCGGATACTACTATCTCTCCGCCATAAAGAAGTCAGAAAAGTCTAAATTTCTCAGAAAAGACCATTGGTAACTTCAGTAAATTAATTTGGTACTATGAATTTCTTCTCACTGACCTGCAACCTGTCTTAATGTAATATGTATCTTGAGGTGAGTACGGACATGTTCACAGTGCCTACTTGAGGACAATTTCTTTGGTTCTCAGATTAATCGACACAGTTTGGTCGAAACCCATTGGTCGGTTTGTATTGAACAAAAAATAAATTACTGTCAGGAATTGTGTGGACATTTTAAATTGCAGTAATACTAACGCGATTCACTTACAAGCAATCGCGGCTTCCAAGATGAGAATGTACACATTTACACTCCTACCTGCTCTCAAGCGTGGTTTGGCGAGTATGCAGATGAGAGCAAACACGTTGGCTGAACCGTACATTTACCACCTTCAGCAATACCGGCAATTCGCCGTCTATTACAATCCAGCGAATCCGATGCAGGGCTTCTACTCTTTCATTACAGACGGAACTTCCATGATGAACGGCTCGTAATTCCCCTCCAAATAATGCACGCTTCTGCGAAGTATCCGAAGTGTATGGAAAGCTGTAGTTGCTTCTATAAAGTATCACTGCTAATGTCCGAATGTATGCAGTTTGCTAAATACCACACTGTAGGAATAAAAAATTAGTACAGCTAGATAGACGAAGTCACTAGATACAGTGTCACCGCGGTGAAATGGCAGAGAGTTCTAAGGCGCCTTGCTGCGGACCGCGCGTTTGCTCCCCGTAGGGGGTTCGAGTCCTCCCTTGTGCATGTGTGTGTGTGTGTGTGTGTGTGTGTGTGTGTGTGTGTGTGTGTGTGTGTGTGTTTGTGTATATGTGTTGTCTTTAGGTTAGTTATTTTAAGTAGTTTGTAAGCCTAGGGACTGATAACCTTATTAGTTAAGGGGAGATGGAACGCCCTATCCCGACAATGTTATATTTTTGACTTCCTTTATATTAGAAGGAGGCGATCCCAGTATGATATGTTCCAAAAATTTTACAGCCAAGATCGCTTGAAATTAATTTTATTTTGGACGTCCGGTTTCACTAGTCTCTGCCAGCATCATCTGGTCCAAAAAAATCTTTTTACTTGGGCCGTCATCTTGTAAAGGCAAATACACTCTAAATTATTTTATATAAAAAACACTCTAAATTATTTTAAATAACAACTGCTTGTCTTTACAAGATGACGGCCTCGTAAAAAGATGTTTTGGACCAGCTGCTGCTGGCGGAGACCAGTGAAACCAGTCGTCCAAATAAACTTAATTTCAAGCGATCTTGGCTGTAACAGTTTTGGAACATAATGTTATATTTAGTGACTTGACTTCCATGTGTTTCAGAACCACTGTAGGAACTGACAAGGAACTTTTACAGGATATTAAACCGTATGTTCTGAATCTACTGAACTACAATAATTGCATTTCAGCCACTACTTTCGGCAATACAATTTTAATTACACGGTTCAAATTTTGTGTACTTTGTTATACGTCATCCTAAATAATTTTAATTGTATATAACATTGTGTTCTTCGTTTTATTTCAGAAGACACAGAATATGAACGTTATTACTACCTGAAAATTTGAATACTTTATTCGAAGTGGTTTGTGAGATTTAGGGAAAAATGCAACATAAAATGTAAATTTTCAGGAACGGCTTCTAAAGTTTCTGAAGACTCAATATATGCTTATTTTTTTAAATTTTAGTCAGATGTATTCTGCACCTTATTGAATATCATCCTCTAGATCTTTTCCCAAATATTTTATTCTTTTCTGGTTTCTGAACTCCTTAGTGCCCAACTGTGCTGCTTTATCAATACGAAACTTGTTAATCTGTTTAAGTTCTCTGATGCAGTTTGCTCCAGGATTATTCCCCATATGCTGTAGCACTTTCACCCTACCAATATTGTAATCATTAAAAGCTATAACAACATCACCCCTACTTTACTGTCTTCATTCTAAGAAAAACATTATTTGGTAAGCGCGTCCATATAACATTGTTTAACGACTCCTTGGAATTTTGAGTCTGACCACGCAGACACTTCTTCAGTAATTCAGGATTTGGCAGGTCTCTGTAAATAGGTTTTATGATATCCATAACTGCTGCTGGGATGGGATGTTTATGGCTGTATGAACTGTTTGAGTACTGGGCATTGCGGTTATTGCACCATGAATTAGATCCAGGAGGGTGTTTGATCAGTTGGGAGTTTGTGAAAGAAGGTAGCCCATACCGCTTTCTTCATTTTCAAGAAATTCTCATTATTATTTTTCATGGCCATACCATAATACTGCTGTAGTTCATAAATCATTTCGTGTGTTAGCTGCCTCTTATCGTTTTACCATCAGAAAGTTTCTTTTTTTATTTACCTGAGCCCGCTACCTCATATATGTCATATAACGACACTGTTAGAAACTTTGCTGTACCAAAGACGCTGCTATATGAAGAAATTATTTATTAATTACGACAGGCCTGTTTCAGCACAGTTGCCATCTTCAGGTTTCTGAGAAGATAATATACATTGCAAATGCTTCTCCTGAAAAATTTCTAAAACGTCGTTGAGCCCTTACTTTTTGTGTACCCTTTATTACCCTGAAGTATTCGTTGGTCCATTGGTTGACTACACTCTTTTCTAGTTACTTTGCCAAGGAAAGCCACGAGGAATACCTCAGTCACCATGAAAGAATAAACAGCTCAATACAAATTGAAATGTGGTTTCATATCTCATAATGCAGATAATCAATCGTTAACTCTAGTAATAAAGAACGAAACACCTGTTCACTCATAATTACGTGTCCTCACAAGAACTACGTGATCAAATTGAGCAGGCGTAGAATAATGTAGCCCAAGATCATGTTCGCCACCTGCATGATGGAACCGATGCCAGGATCATTGCCAACATTGGAAGCTACACCTCGCACCAATACGGATGTTTCAGCATAGATCGATACCAGGTACCGCTTGAACTACAGATTCGTAATTGTAATCATCTTATGTTGTTCTATTTGCATTACAACCATAAATCTTGAGTGAATTCAAAAACTCCAAAGAGGGAAACTAGCTTTTATTTTATGCAGTGTATCTTTACGTCGAATGTTGTGCTAGGAGATGATGAGAAGGAAATCAGTTTCGGTTTCACTTTCATACACCCATGAAATCAAATCTAAGTAACACGGTAAAACTATGACCAAAGTTGGAAGATGTGATAACCGACATTTTAGATAGATGCCTTTCGAGTAAGCTAGTAAATCATGACACGGACACAGCCTGATTTAATGGTGTCATTTGTAGAATGTTACGAAAAGTACTAAACATCCACACCAACATATATATCAGTGATGCTGATAATGGGGTATGCGTGAAGCATATAAAATACTCTACAGTCACAAAATGACGAAAGAGTTATCAGAGCTGGTGCTGGACTTTCTCTCACTTGAGTTGTCGTAACTTCTGCGTTACGACATTTGTGTTACAGCCATGCGCATTAAAATGAAGTACTATCGTGCCATATTTTCCCACACATTTCGCTAGAATTTCACGCAGATTAATATGCTGCTCCTCACACAACCTTCATTATCCGTCGGATGTCTGTCGATGTTGGGCCATGGGCGGCCAAATAGATAACATCAACATTATGGTCCCGTTTAATAATTATTTCGGCGTAGTTCACGTTTCCGCTTTTACCGCACGCAGGTCGGCAGGACATGCTAGACTGATGCCTCGCCTACATGTCGGGGATTATGTACCGACAGACGGCTTGTGATCCCTTCTTCACTGCGGGCGCACTTCTTTCTTCATGCCTTAATTCTCACAGAAAACAGCTACAATCCCAATGTTGCTGTGCCACCAAAGTTGATGCAATCTACTTTATCTACAATTAGTATCCCATTTTTCCTCTTCTCATTAATTATCTTTCACCTCTTAACTCTCAACCCATTTGTGTACTCATCGTAAAATTCATTTCATTCAACACACCCTGTAAGCCATCATCAGTTACAGTGAGGATAGCAACAATATCATCGAACAATATAGTTTTCTTGTTTTCATCCTTTCGCCCTTAACCCTCCTAGTGGCAGTTAGTCGTCAAGATAACAAAAGTCGGGATGGGAATCTTAGGTACCCAGTTCCTCTTTCGTACAAAGGTTATTTCTAATTTTATTTTATTTTATTTTTATTTATTTATTTTGACGAAGGCTCTGCTCCCACTGACGGCTAGAACGGTTCCTCTAAATTCGTATTAGCTGCAGGGTAATTGCTTTCCTGTATTTCCCCATTGTAGCAGCGTCGCTTGGAGTCATACTGCCTTAGCTGGTACCGGAAAGGTTAACCCCGTATTTGAAACTTTTTTGTCCGTTATTGCCTCGCCTATGTATATATTGAAAAAAAAAAGTGTCGAAAGAATGCATCCCTGTCTTAAATTTTAATCCGCGCACTTTGTTCTTGGTCTACCACTCTTAATGCCCCTTCTTCTTCCACACACAAATTTTATACTTCTATGCTCCGCTACCTTCCTTACGCCGTGGTTGAGTGGTCGAGAGATCTAAGGCGCCTTGCTGTGGAGCGCGCGGTTGCTGGCCGTCGGAGATTAAATACTCACTGGGGCATGGGTGTGTGTATTGTCCTTAGGTTAGTTTGAGTTACTTTAAACAGTTTTCAAGTCTGCGGAATGATGACCTTAGCAGTTTGGTCCAAAAGGTGTACAAATATTTGAGTCGCTGATGGTAATTAGTATAACCGAGTCACTTATGATAAAAAGAATGTTATTTTGTAGTGGTGATGGTCATACATTGTGTGATGTTTGTTATGATGAATCTGGAAGTTGTAAGCATGACTATGGGGCCCCGTTTCTGGAAAGGGAAAGAAGACAGAGAAGGTCGGTACCAAATGGAGTGTTATGAGTAGAGTTGCAAAGAATGGGAAGAAGACCAGTGCGAAATGGTTGAAATTCAGGAGGAAGAAGACAGATAAAGCGAGAAGGTACATGGAAGTTGGGATACAGATGATCTGGATCAGCTGGGTACTTTGATTGGCGGTTGGTGTGTGGGAACGTGTGTGCCGGGCTGGAATTTGTGATTGATGTATCGTATACGAAGGTGTTATAGAAAGAAAATGCGAGAGGTCAATAGGTTGGGGCCGCGGCGGATTAGCCGAGCGTACTGGAGCGCCGTGTTGCATTGGGGGCTCGAATCCCCCCTCGGGCATGGATGTTTGTGTTGTCGTTTCGTTATTTTATCCCAGTTTAAGTAGTTTGTAAGCTACGGACTAATGACCACGCAGTTGAGTCCGATAGATTTACAAACATTTGAATAGGTTGGTATAGGGTGCAAGATGGAGAAGGTAGTCGGATGCGGAAGGCGAGACCTATAAACAGCGTGTACCTTTGTCGCGTTTAGTACGCGAGTAGAACAGCAGAGGAAATCGATAACATCGGTACAATGTAGCACACGTCATGCACTGTAGCTGTAGATGTAGATTTCTGCTCTAGGAATAAGAACACGGTATAGTACCAAAGAGATTAGTACTTCAGCTCTCGCGGTACATACTCCATCAGTCACATCAGTAGACGCAGAGCTGATGTAGTACTCCAGCCTCTATCTAGTCACCGGAGGCGTGCTGCGAGATGCGTCTAGCTGACGGTCTGTGTGTCTGGCGCCAGCGCGTTGCACACTGTCGATGTTTATCGCATTTATAAGTTCCGCTTGACTCACCGCCTCAGAATACTCTTTTGTTCCGAACGGTGCTGTAAACAGACGGTCCATGGGGGTCACCAAGTCTTCTCTCGGGACAACTGGGCGTTGCTGCCAGAGAAATACGAGCTGCGCATAAGCAGCCGACACGAGATCCTGTCGCCGCGAATGTTCATGCACTCGGTGCCAACAGACGGTGACAGCGAATCCAGTCACAAAGACATTTATGTCGCTGATTTGTTAAGACAGGCGAGGAATTTCTAATTACTTTTTTACAGCCTCACTTCAAGGGTGGGAGAAACAGCCTGGAATATATTATTAAAATGATGTTTTGTGGTACTTGAATTGCTTACGGTCAGTTACGGCTGTTGTATACAATTGCGCGATATATCACACAGTTGCTGAAAGTTTCACCAAAATACTTCCTGTGCAACAAATAAAAATGTGTCCTTAGCAGATACGGCCGACAACAAATTTTGTGTTATAATTTAAATTCATTTCCACATTCATCTTTCATTGTCGCTTATTTTGATTTATAAGCTATTGCACTCCTCACTGCACTGTTCCAAAATATGTGTCATCGAACAGTATTTTGATATACGTTCATGTCGTATCTATCCGGCTTTAATAAATTAGTTTGAAAGATGCATTTATTAATGCCCTATGCAGTAGTGACGGTAGTGAAGGTGTGGTGGGTTGAATTCATACCGAAATAGGACAAGAATGACAGAAGATTTTCATGTCATACCTAGTGACTGGAATTCACAAGCTACCTTTTACGCTTATGTTTGTAGGAAACAGATACAACTTATAGTAAACACGTCTGCGATTATTTGAGCTGTTTGGGGCTGAACAACTGGCCATTTCACGCTGTGAAACAATAAAATCACGAAATATTAGCTAATGAACTTAGCTAGACCACACAAAGCATACAACACTGTTGTCCGATTGGGATTCAAAATGGGGGACTGTTCAGAACGGTATATCTAGTGCTTTAGCCCAGCCTTCTGCGTCATAGCGACCAGCCAGTCACTGCAGCAGTCACTTTACACTAGTATTTTAACTAACATGACGCGTTTCGGCAGCAAGCTGCCATCATCGGGTGCGTTTCACAGTTACAACAAGTTCATTACTGTTTGGTTATGTTTTGTGTTGTGGGTGCCAGTGAGCTTATGGTTGGCCAATTTAACCTATTCAAGTAGACACAGCTATTTTTATTATGTATGTTTAGTGATTATAGCTTCTGGATTATTATATTGTTGTATTTACTTAGAGTTTTGTTGCCGCGGCGGAGCAGCCGAGCGGTCTAAGGTGCCTCACTGCGGAGCGCGCGGTTGCTCGCAGTCGGAGGTTCGAGTCCTCCCTGAGGCATGGGTGTCTGTGTCGTCCTTAGGTTAGTTTACCTTAGTCCCAGATGATCCTGACGTCCTTCCAGAAGGATGGTGTTTCGTTTGTTTAAACATTTAAAGTGAATTTTTTCCTTTTGGCACAAAACACTTTCTCCAACATGGGACTGTTATCTGGATATCGATCATTGACGTGAAAATACTAGCAATCATTTTTTTTAGAAAGTGATTCTGTTAGTCGTCTGTGAAGATTGGGATTCAGAAGCAACGTATAAGTTAACTGATGATTTTGGGTCTATAAGTACTTACCCATCAAATTTATTTTTATTATTCAGAAACATAGGGATGGATTTTTAATTAAAAATGTTCAAATGTTCAACTGTTTGTAGAACTTATGGGACTTAACTACGGGATCATCAGTCCCTAAGCTTACAAACTACTTATGAACTAGCTAAGACTAAGGACGGCACAAATATCCATGCCCGAGGGGGGATTCGAACCCCCGACCGTAGTGGCCGTGCAGACCGTGACTGGAGCGCCTCAATCCCCTCGGCCACCGCGACCGGCTTTTAATGAAAACGTCATATTTAACATATAATATTAGCTTTTTCATTTTTACCTAGTTCCACAAAGACAGCCTATTATGCCTAGAGTAAGGAAACAATTCGTGTAAAATCAATGTTGCAACATTTGAACGACCAATTATAGCTGTAATAATCTATCTTTGAAACCAGAAGTAACCGAAAAACAAAATCAGGAACTTATGGGTGAAGTAGTTTTGTAAGATACTGAGTGATAACCACGAAGTTTGGTCCTATAGATTTAAAATAAAAAATAAAAAAATTAAAAGAAAAAGACAGTTTTGTTGATAATCTTTTTTATCTGGGCCGCGGCGGAGCGCGTTGAGGCGCTATCCTACGATGCACGAGGCCGCTCCCCGTTGGGGGTTCGAATCCCTCTCGGTTATTGATGTTTGTGCTGTCTTTAGTATAAGCTAGTTCGTAAGTTTAGGGACTAACGACCCCACATTTAAGTCCCATAAGCTTAATAAACATTTGAACATTTGATTTTTATCTGGCACACACAATACAAGAATACATAATATCGATCCACATAACATGGATAAATTTATGCTTGCTATTGCCCTACACGTTGCAAAATCGGGACTACTGTGCTGCACGTATATGTCAGAAACTCAGCACGTTCGCCCTACACTTTCAGATACACCTTCCGGGTGCCGTCGGCTTCATCCCATTGCGCTGTAGCGGCCTACGCGGAAGGCACATTAATGATCTTCCAATCACAGATAACACGATGACCGGAATCTACGCAGATGACGCCGCCATCATGGCGCAAGTTTGGAAGCCATCAAACATAAATTCACGCCTACAGACAGCACTCAGAACTGCCGAACCTTGGTTGGAGAAATGGTGTGTTAAATTAAACGTCGACATGTGCGAGGCAGTTCTGTTCACGCGCAGACCGAAACACCTGCGCAAACACCAACACTGTAGACCAATTACTCTACATGCACGCCCAATACGTTTCCGGGAGAAAGTCAAATACCTCGGTGTCTGGCTGGACCGGAAACTCACATGGGGGGACCACATAAAACACATGACCAACCGAGCAAAAAAAATGTTCAAATGTTTGTTAAGCTTATGGGACTTAACTACGGGGTCATCAGTCCCTAAACTTACAAACTACTTATGAACTACTTACAAACTAGGACGGCACAAATATCCATGCCCGAGGGGGGATTCGAACCCCCGACCGTAGTGGCCGTGCTGACCGTGACTGGAGCGCCTCAGTCACCTCGGCCACCGCGGCCGGCCCAACCGAGCAAACGCGAGGCTCAAACAACTCTACCCAATGCTCAACAGGGAAAGCAAACTGAGTAGCTGGGTGTCGAGGAACCTCTACATGACACATATTAGACCTCTGATAACGTATGGTGCTCCGTGCTGGGCATACGGGGCGCCAACACGGCTACGCCGCCTGCTGCTCATACAGTACAAGGTACCACTCATCATAAGCAACGCTCCACGATGCACACGCACAGTGGGTCTTCACAATGTATACCCCCTAGAGCGACACTCGGTGGTATTCAAGAAACTCGCCACACGACTGTACAAAAACTCGAGACACTCGAACAATCACTTCGTACTACGCTTGGGGAACTACGATCACAACCATAGGTGGAAACATAAACGACCTAAAACACTTCTCCTCATAGACTAACCACCTACTGTCATAGGGACCACCAACTCGCAAACACGATGAGTATGGCGATCCCCTGCAGAACAGCAAACTGACTGGCAGTGCCGGCTGAGGTGACAGCCGACCAACAGACAAGGCAGGGAAACCATATTAAACGCACTGAACACAAACAAACCTATACAGTTCCACATAATTAGCCAGTTCTATGACCGAACTGTCTGTCATGACAAACTTGGCTATATTCACGGGTATTCTGCCGCAGCCGACTCAGGAGACTTCACAGCTGCAGCAGAACCTCGCATCAACCGGACTGATTCTTTATGACAAACCTAGCGACGTTAATGGTACCGAGACATACCCTTTACTAACATTACCAAACCTTGCATGATCTGTCGCAGATAGCATACCCCTACTGCCCTTAAAACCTACCCCACTGTCGCAGAGTTTTTTTTCTCCTTGGCTCTTGCCTTGGCACTTTTTTTCCTCTGCCCTTACATACCTTTACCCTTCGTATACCTTTCGATCAATACTATCTCCAGATGCACCATACAGAGACACAGCGCGGTTCCCAAAAAATGTTCAAATGTTTGTATAGTCTATGGGACTTAACTACGGGGTCATCAGTCCCTAAACTTACAAACTACTTATGAACTTGTAAAAAGATATGAAATAGCCAAGATCGCTTATCATCAGTTTTTATTAATGACGACCGGTTTCACTGATCTATGTCAGCATCATCAGGTCAAACAAAATATTTCACAAGGCCACAATCCTGTAACGTCAAACAGTTGTTATATAAAACGATTTACAGTGCATAAGTGCACTAAGTCATTATAATAAAACGTAATTAACACAGTGAGTTTGCTTTTGTCACTCACTGTGTTAATTACGTTTTATTATAATGACTTAGTGCACTTATGCACTGTAAATCGTTTTATATAACAACTGTTTGACGTTACAGGATTGTGGCCTTGTGAAATATTTTGTTTGACCTGATGATGCTGACATAGATCAGTGAAACCGGTCGTCATTAATAAAAACTGATGATAAGCGACCTTGGCTATTTCATATCTTTTTACAATAATATAAATAGATCGCCTCCTATAACGTAAACCTACTTATGAACTAACTAAGACTAAGGACGGCACAAATATCCATGCCCGAGGGGGGATTCGAACCCCCGACAGTAGTGACCGTGCAGACCGTGACTGAAGTGCCTCAGTCCCCGCGGCCGCGGTTCCCACATCCCGTGATCAGTCTTAGCAAACTAACTACATACGGACGTGACAGTAGAACTTTTGTGATGGTCACTGTGGTGTCGCACAAGTCCAAAGTGCGCACCACCTACTTTCGCCGCGCGCCGCCATGCACGCACGGCGCGGCGTTCTTACGACGACAGCCACGAGCGCCCTCTGCTGCATCTCCGCTCGTGGCCACCACTGAACGACATTGTTCACTTGGGACTGAGATAGCAACCAGTTAGGACCTTCGAATTCAGATAGGCACCAGTGAAGACTTGGCTATCGGATAGGCACTAGGCAGGCCTCTAGTTCAACTATGTATCAGCATTCTGCAGCACTATGTAAAAGTTAAGTATTGTATAAATTCTGTGCAATATATATATCATTCTAATTTACTCTAGTGTTTCTAGTTTCTGGCTGCTCCCCTCCGTACCTGCACCAGCGTGCTTTCTTTATTCCTGTGTCGGTCTCATTCCACTCGGCCACCGACACATACGACGGAAACGAGGCACAAAAGTGGCGACGAGGCTGGGACACAAAAGTCACATCGTTGGTGTGGGCGTGGAGGGGCCCCATCCTTAAAAAACGCGGAAGGCAGGCCCTATGCAGGAGCTGTTGGGTGTACGGCAGCAGCCAGCGACGCCGTCCCGCGCTCGCCTGGCCACCGAGGCTATGAAAAACAATCGCGGGCGGGGAAAGCTGCCCTGGCACGGGCAGCGCCTCGGTCGTGACGTGGCGCCACTGTGCGCCTCTGCATTGTTTGCTGCAGTCACGCCGCGGCCGCCGGCAGATGCGCCGACGCAGCTTCGTGGAAACCTGCGCGGGCGGCGAAGGCGGCGCAGCGGTCTGGAGCCAAGCCACCGCAGACGCTTCGTACGCCGCCAGACTTCATAAAGAGTGAGAGAGACCGACGGCCACGTGGTCGTGCCAGGGCAGCCTGGCGTAGCTACACTGCCGGAAATGAAAAATGGGGCAACCTCATAGAGTGTTCCGATTCACTCAGCATTTAATGTTGAAACAGTGCATGTTGTTGTTGTGGTCTTCAGTCCGCACACTGGTTTGATGCAGCTCTCCACGCTACCCTGTCCTGTGCAAGTCTCTTCATCTGAGAATACGTTCGGCAACCTACATCCTTTTGAATCTGCTTACTACATTCGTCTCTCGGTCTCCCTCTACGATTTTTACCCCACACGCTTCCTTCTAATGCTAAGTTGACAATTACTTGACGTCTCAGAATGTGTCCAACCAATCTATCCCTTATCTTAGTCAGGATATTCCAGAAACTCCTTTTCTCCCCAATTCGGTTAAGCAACTCCTCATTAGTTAAGTGATCTACCCATCTGATTTTCATCATTCGTCTGTAGCACCACATTTCAAAAGCTTCTATCATCTTTTTATCTGAATTCCTAATCGTCTACATTTCACTCCCAAACAATGCTACACTCCAGACAAATGCTTTCAGAAAGGAATTCCTAAAATTAAAATTAAAAATGGATGTTAACAAGTTTCGCTTCTTTAGAAACACTCTTCTTCCCATAGCCATTCTGCATCTTATATCTTCTTTACTTCGACCATCAGAAGTTATCTTTCTACCCAAATAACAAAATTCGCCTACTGCTTTTATCGTCTCCTTACCTAACCTAATTCCTTCAGCATCGCCTGATTTGCTGACATTGCATTCGATAACCTTCGTTTTACTCTTGTTAATGTTCATCTTATATCTTGCTTTCAAGACACTGTCCATCCCATTCAATTGCAGATCTTCTGCGGTCTCTGACATACTTACTATGTAATCGGCAAACCGCAATGTTTTTATTTCTTCTCCCTGCACTTTAATGCCCTCTCCAAATTCCTCCTTCCATTCCTACACTGCCTGATCAATGCACAGACTCAACAACATTGGGGAAAGGCTACAACCATGCCTTACTCCCTTCCCAACCTCTGCGTCCCTTTCTTGCCCTTTGCTCTCTGGTTTTTATATAGGTTGAAAATAATTCTGCGCTCCCTATATTTTATCCCTGATTCCTTCAGAATTTGGAAGAGCGTATTCCGGTCGACATTGTCAAAACAGTGCAATTGAACCATAAGACTGTAGCTAAAGCGGTACTCGGCTACGAGATGATCCGTGCTAAAATACCCGTGTTAGTAGGTGGTGTAGCCTCCACGAGGGACAATGCAGGCACTGATCCTGACATCGATTCGATCATCAGATGGCGACACTATTCCACGCCTGGTCGAGCTGTTTTTAACGAGTCGCATGTGTGGTCCCATCATATCCCAAACGTTCTCTATACTCAGAGAAAAGCGCAGAGAAGATGCTGCACGTCCTGCAGAGGTCACTGGCTGTCACGTCCAGTACGTGGGCAAGCATTATCCTGCTGGAAAAACGTGACACCATCATATTGTAGCAGTAGTAAAACAAAACGGAATTTTAACATTCAGCACGGATCGAGCAATGGTTAGGATTTTCTCCACAGACAGCGAACGAGAGTTGTAGCTTATCGCGCCGCAGACCAAAAGAGTGCAGAAAATAACCAACTTAAATCATTACCCCACACCGTACACAACGTAGTTGTAGTTGGACTGAAATTAATGACCGAGATAAGTGGAGTCTGCGTGAGCTGAGCTTCAATTAGACGATAAATCAGTTAAACTCTAAGGGCGTAAATTCCACCAAATACCTAGGAGTTACAATTACGAATAATTTAGACTGGAGAGAACACACAGAAAATATTGTGGGGGAGGCGAACTAAAGGTTACGTTTCATTGGCAGAACGCTTATAAGATGCAACAGCTCTACCAAAGAGACTGCCTACAACACATTTGTGCGTTCTCTCCTGGAGTACTGTTGCCCAGTGTGGGACCCTCACCAGGTGGGACTGATGGAAGACACTGTAAAGGTTCAGAGAAAGGCTGTTCGTTTTGTTACATCATGTTACAGGGGGGAAAAGCGTCACGGCAATATTGCACGATTTGAGGTGGAAATCATTAGAAGACAGGCGTTATTCGTTGCGGCGAGATCTATTTGCGAAATTTCACTCACCGACTTTTACTTCTGAATGTGAAAATATGTTGCTAGCACCCACCTACGTAGGGAAACATGACCATACCACTAAAATGAGAGAGTTGTCAGTGATAACCGGCAAAGAACACTGTCTGCAATCAGTACTGAAATCAAACTGGCACGTAGATTCATGAGGCAAGTCGCGATTTCGGTTGTAAGAGCTGACGGTACTTGTCGAGTGTGGTGAGTCCCCACAAAGCAATGGATCCAATTTGAAGGAGGGAATAAGGGAGGATTACGGTTTAACGTCCAGTCGAAACCGTGGTCATCAGAGGAGGCACTAACGCTCTGAGTTTTGGGTGAAGATGCGAAAGTATATCGGTTGTGCCCTTTCAAATTATTCTTCATCTTCGGCTCTTCTGAACGATTCCACAGTTGATTAATAATTATGTACGAGTTGGCTTTTGGATGTAAGAAATTTACTAAATATGACGTATTTTTGGTAAATCTTCAATGCGCCAAAATCAATTGTGAAACGCAGATGTTGCCTCCAAGAAGCATTTTCGCTTCAAGTCTTCATTGTCTTGCGTTCGAACCAATTCCTGCTTTTCCTTCAAAGATAATAGCTGAAACTCTTCTCCGAAACGTGCGACAGCGCTCCCGAGCACCTTCTAGTGGCGTGAGTTGTGAACTAATACTGGCAGTGAACGGCCGACTAACACTGAGAGACTCAAAAGTTCAAATGTTCAAATGTTTGTTAAGGTTATAGGACTTAGCTATGGGGTCATCTGTCCCCAACCTTACAAACTACTTATACACTAACTTATACTGAAGACAATACAAACATCCCTGCCCGAGCGAGGGTTCGAACCCCCGAAGGGGAACGGCCTCTGACTCACAACATTTACATCGTGCGTTGGCGTAGTTTATTAAGGTAGGCGAATACCGGCTCTAGTATCTAAGTCCCGCCTCAGTTACACGATTCACATACATTTCGTAACAGTTCACACTTTCACACTATACGCACACTATACACATTTCCTCCTGGGGGGCATGGGGTGGCAGCAGGAAGGACATCCGGCCACCCTGTAAAATACTAACCCATGCCAAATCAGCGTTTAACACAGTGCCGCATGTGAGGGAAAAGGGCCAAAGAGATAGATAGAACTTGAATGAAGCGAAGAATGAAAGTTTAAATACAAAATATTTGTTTTCTTTGTTAGGAGGAAAGCTTCTCAGGCAATTAAAGGGCTTTATGTAGACTGTCAGGCAGCAGTTAGAGTAGATAGCAAATTAAGCACATGGTTCAGGATAGTTTCAGGGGTAAGACAAGGTACTAACATGTCACCACTGTAGTTCATACTATCCATGGATCAAATGTTGAAAACAGTAGAGTGGCACGGCGGGATTAAAATAGGTCTAAACAAAATAAGCAGTCTCGCATATGCGGATGACTTAGTTATAATGGCAGATTCGATTGAAAGGTTGCGAACTAACATTTCAGAGCTCGATCAGAGGTGCAAGGATTATGATATGAAGATCAGCATCTCCAAAATGAAAGTAATGTTTGTGGGAAAGAGATTTAAACAGATTGAGTGCAAAATAGGAGGAACAAAGTTAAAACAGGTAGACAGTTTCAAGTACCTGGGATGTATTTTCCCACATGATGGCAACATAGTGAAAGAAATGGAATCGAGGTACAGCAAAGCTAATGCAGTGAGTGCTCAACTAAGTTATACTATCGTCTGCAAGAAAGGAAGTCAGTACCAAGACCGAGACTAAGACCGCTCTATCTTTCGACCAACTTTGTTGTATGGGAGTGAAAGTTGGGTGGATACAGGTTACCTTATTCATAAGGTAGGGATTACAGATATGAAAGTAGCAAGAATGATTGCAGGTACTAATAGATGGGAACAATGGCGGAGGGTGTCCGTAATGAGTAAATCAAAGAAAAACTGGGAATGAACACTATAGATGAAGCAGTTAGACCGAACAGATTGAGATGGTGGGGTCATGTTAAACGCATGGGGGAATCAAGGTTACCTAAGAGACTCATGAGCTCGGCAGCGGAGGGTAAGAGGAGTCGAGGTAGACCAAGAAGAAAGTACTTAGATTCGGTGCAGAAAGATTTTGAAGTAAAAGGCATAACATCAGACGAGGCATCAATGTTAACATTGAATAGGGGATCATGGAGGGCCGGCCGCGGTGGCCACGGGGACTGAGGCGCTCCAGTCACGGTCTGCACGGCCACTACGGTCGGGGTTTCGAATCCCCCCTCGGCATGGATATTTGTGCCGTCCTTAGTATAAGGTAGTTGGTAAGTAGTTTGTACGTTTAGGGACTGATGACCCCGTAGTTAAGTCCCATAAGATTAACAAACATTTGAACATTTGAATTTGATCATGGGGGAGTTTTATTAGAGTTACTGTGCTCCAGACTGAACGCTGAAATGCATAATGATGATGATGATGACGATAAGCTTTATTCTAGGGGTCCATCGCATCAATGTCACGCCACCACTGTCGGTCACGCTATTAGGAAATATCTCGTGATTTTTGTCACGTAATGTTATTAACATTAATCGTATGTCCGTTTTATTGGAAGTTACTTATGAAATGGTCGAAGATATTGACTGTACAACAGTTCCTTGTGCACAGCACAGCGGCTTATTAACTTCGTATGGAAGGAAGGAGCGAGTACAAGGACGAGCTTAGTCATAGGCTCAATGTAGACGTTGTGGGGAAGGAGAGGGAAGGGAGGAGTGAGGGTGTAGTCAGAGTGAGTGTGCTGGAGGATGCTCGAGGCGCCGGCGAGAGCGCATTCCAGGGCGGTCAGGCCGCTAGTTCCAGGCGCTCCGCCCCGACACCCGGTGTGATTCATCCACCCGGCTCTTGGCCACGGGCGCAACGCCCCCGCACCAATACGGACGCCGGTGCGCTGACACACACTTGCCATTTCTGTCCAGGAAATTCCTATGCACGCCAGTGTGTCTGAGAGCGGAAAGGGAGAGGGCGCATGTAGCCACGTCAGGAGGACATATGAGACGGATCTTTAGTGCACTCTGGGAAGTTTGCTTGTGACGGAAATGGTCCTGACCATGCATCAGCATCCGACCTATCCGACATATCTTTGCCGGTTTAGGGAACAGGCGACATCAGCTTGTGTCTGTGAAGCTGAGGTGGGAACGCCAGAGCATATCGTATACGAGTGTCTCTCATTCGAAGACGTGGTTGCGGACGTAAGAAGGGCATTGCCCAGTAATAACACATACGAATTAATAAGGGCCTCGGACACTATCCAAACACTCGACACCACTGCAAACGACATCTCACGCAAGGTGCTACGAGACTTCTTGCAAGATCATGACTGATACAACGATTACGACAACAACATCCGACTAGACAGCCACATCTGCCATGCCGCCGGGGGAATGGACTGGACGTCCGTTAGGACTGCACCCGCCATCCTCGCGTTTCGGGGGATACATGTGGCCACACACCGATAAAGACTAGACGTAGAGTAGTGTAGAGTAGTAACTTAGTTTAGTAGGGTAACACTTTTTGGGGATAGTTCTTTGCGCTGGGCTGTGGCGACAATAGAATTGGCCGCCCAGTGCCAGGGGCATGCTCACTGGGTTTCGCTCAGTGAGCTGGCCGCCTTCAAGTAGTTTTGTAATGACTGGCACACCTGTAACGCCACAGCAGTAGCTTAGTAGGGGTAGAAGTAACATCAAAGGAGAGTAGCGCCAAATTCAAAAACACAAGGTTGACCAGTGGTTTTCATTTCAATATGACAAATCATTCATTATTAGTAACTTAGTCGCTAATCCTAGCCCACAGAAATTAGAGTTGAATAGTGTAATATTAAGACCCATTTTTTTAACATAGGTGATGGGTTGTTATATATCATTGAAATTGAAATTAATGAAGAAATAATAATAAAAATATCGAGTGCCCTTTTTCACGTAATACCTAGCGAGCTGTTTCTAAAGGGCAATGCACAAATTGCTTATTCGCTGATTCTGAAACGTGGTTTGCACTGGTTACGTTGCTAATGAATATACGATTGTATTGAAGAGGTTTTCCGATGAGTTACACGAAAATTTATTGTCCTCAGTGTTCATCAGACACGGCTATGTTCAGGATTACTCCAGAGATGCGTGATAGAAACGCAGTTATTTTCTGTCTATATTAAATGATCTGCAGTGCTTTAGTTGAAAAAAAAATAGTCGGTACACTGCTCATCCACATGATGTGAGTCAAATGGACATTTTTAGAAAATCAAGAAAGTAAAGATTTAGGCATGTGAATACACTAACAACATATAGCTATAATTTAGAGATTTGAAACTCATTTTTATTGTATTCAAGGGTTAAGTGTAGATGCGGATACCACCCATCGGCTTTGAACGGCCACATCTTATCGCAACTAATCAGTAGTGACGTTCCAGAAGAGTGCGTGTTGCTGCTGGGAATTAAAAGCAGACTTATATCACACGAAAACCGTTACAAAATTCAGACAATGGAACTGCTTGGAACTTTTAAGGACGGAACCAAGCGTTTACCTCCGTAAGAAGCAAACCTGGCGGCGATACCAACACATCCAGCAGGCTGAAGAAGCATTAATCAAAGAGAATAAAATTCGTTTCTATTTTCGTTGCTACTAGTGCTACGATTCACTA
Organism: Locusta migratoria; assembly: GCA_026315105.1. Taxonomy (NCBI): domain Eukaryota; kingdom Metazoa; phylum Arthropoda; class Insecta; order Orthoptera; family Acrididae; genus Locusta; species Locusta migratoria. Next base: position 110,055,689 of record CM048745.1, read on the forward strand.
TTTTGTAAGCTTAAACTGACTACAGTGCGAAAAAGACGGTTAAGTGAACATAGCATTTACGGTAAATTTTTTATCTTGACAGTGGGTCGTTCTCGAAACGTGTCGTGATAAGCATGAAAACATACGTAACTCGTGCAGTGTTTCATGATTAAATCAATGGAAATTAAGTAAAAATGTTGCGATGTACTGACCCTTAAATTTTTTAAAAGAATTGCTGCAATTTCACACTTGCTTTCTTCAACAAATAGGCAACAATATTACACACAAAAGACTTCGCTTCTGTAGTGGCTTATTTCTTTGGAGCAAAGTTCTTAAATGCTTTGGAGTCGGTAAGAAACATTTACTCTGTCGAGGTTCAGATTAGTCGGAACTCTCCATTGTATAATTCGAACATTTGACCGCCAGTCAGATTTCATTGGAATTGTGCGAAAGTGCAATTTCAAACGAACCCAAAACTTACCAATTTTTGATTTCCTAAATCCATTCTTCAATTTACAGTTGGTCTATTTTTTACTAATTAAAGAAAGAATTTTAGCCGGTACGCTAATGGCGAGTTTGAATTTTAGGCGGTATGCCGAACCGCCCGGTACCGTCCCAACTAAAGCACTGACGACCTGATGATCAGTGTAAAATCTGCAGCTGTTTGCTGGTGGTTCTATGGTGTACTGTAAGGTGTCATTATTGAGCGACTGTAGTACAAAATGCTACGACTTGGACATAAATAGCCAGTAGGGGTGATGAGCAACAGCTAACTATAAATGCAAAAAACGAGAGGCGTTTCGTATGACTTCTTATTTTCTTGTGCTTATCATCCTCCCTCCTTTCTCTCTGAGCATCTCAACCCTATGTCCTTCTCGTCTTTGCCCATCTCTCCCTCCCTCTCTTTGTCCTGTTTTCCAGATCCTCCCCCCCCCCTCCCCCGTTTTCCGTGCATCTTCACCTCTCAGCCTGAGGAACGAAACTTCTGTGGTCCTCGGTCCCTAGACTTACAAACTACTTTAACGTAGGAGAATACATAAATCCACGGACGAGAGAGGACTCTAACCTCCGACGCGAGCACCCGTGTGATCCGTAACGTAGCACTCCAGAGCATACGGCCATTCGCGTTAGGCCTTGTTATGTTAACCCTTTCAGACCTAATTTTTTTCTCTGTGAAGGAAATCATTTTTAATGCTATAATACTCTTAAGTTAAATTTCAATGATTTCAGAAGCAAGATTTATGCAATTATATGCATCCATTTTCATTCTACAACACTGCGTATACTGAAAAACAATTAATTAATTTTGTAGTACCAACTGTTGTACTAAATCAACTGATCGTTCAATAACTACATCGCAAAATAACAACTACTACTTTCAGTTATACAGTGGAATACAAGTAACCTACAATTTCCGTGTTCTCTGAAGTTCGCAAACTGCTGCGCAGTGCAACACCCGATTCTTAATATTTTATAGAGATCTTCCGCAGGTGGCAGTAATTGTGCATGATGAAATGATTGAACACTTCGGTGTCATATACATGTTCTTTCCATTGAGAAAACGCTTCTGAAGCATCTTTTGACACCGCAGAAATTATGTACACAGTTTTAGCCAGAGAGTCCGAAAGGGTTAAAACTCTTACATCTATATCATTAAACAAGCGGAACGCTGTTGTTATGGAAACTAAAGATACGTAGAAAGATTGCTGTAAACCTTCCATAAACTAGTCTACAAATAGAGCTTTTTTTATTTGCTTCTGTTTTTGTTTTTTGTTATTAAACTACTTCACGTGCATGAATCAACTTTCCTCTAAGTATTATTTGAGGTTTCTACGTTACCAGATGATGAACGTCAAGGAATAAAGGCAGTGGCATCAGCACAGACGTACCTGTAATAAAAAATGAGAAACATCAGCACACTGAATTACGAAGACAATAGTTTCAAGTTTGCATAATTTTACTAAGATACTCTCTAATGAAGTGTATCATCTACACTTCAACACATATTGATATGAATTATAATATCCAAAGTTGCACGATAAATTACATGCATGACGCCTCAGCGATTGAATACACTCTCAGATCTGACAGCGGCGCGGGAGTAGCCGAGAGGTCTGGAGCACATCATTGTGGATCGCACGACCTCCCGCGTCGGAGGTTCGAATCCTCCATCGGGCATGGATGTTTGTGTTGTCTTAGGTTTAAGTTAGTTTATAACTAGTTTGTAAGTCTAGGGACCCCGCAGTTAAGTCGCATAACCTTTACAAACATTTGAATATATGGGATCTGACCGCTAGTGGGTTCAGTAATAACAGCGTTCCGTGAGTGTTACTACTCTACTGGATTGACTGTTTTATCCGAACGAGAAAGTAATTGGTAATGAAATTATAGTGTGAAATATTTAAAAGAAACTAACTATTGCGTTTTATTCGGTTCTAGAATCCTTACCGTAACCAGAATGTATAAATTTAATCGGGAAATGTTACGCGAACGAATAATTATATAAACAGAAGTCCCTCAACACAATTTAATTCAACTCGGAATGACTACATGTCGCTTTAAAAAACGTCATGAAAATGTTGAGAAAACCTTAAACAAATGTAGAATGTCCGGAGGAAAAATCGTGTGCTACATATGTTTTTAATTTATATTGGTATTTTGTGACGGAATATAATAATAATAATAATAATAATAATAATAATAAACAGTAGTTTTATTCCATTTATTTGAAATAGCATTCTGATATAGTACACAGTCAACTCTACTGTATAATTCGACAGGACCACAGTAAATCTCTTTTCTTAACTAATGGCACATGCAGATAAAGGCTCCAAAACTAGATGGAGATAAGTACAAAAATTGAGAGCAACGGTAAAGGCCGTTTATTCAGTTAATTATCCTGACTTCATGATTTTTTCATCTCAGGTATCTCTTCCTCTAAAGCAAATTATTAAAAAACGGTATTTCACAAACATTTTATTTTTCCTTGCATTTTGTATTTCATCAGTATCTGTTATATTAGATATTACGGAACACTTTCAATGTTTATCGTAAGTTCCGTTTTCTGCAGAATTTTTTTTAACGTTTCATGTCGGCTGCCCTCGTAGATGATTGACATGCACTGTCAGGCTTCCCGAGAGAGTACGACAACATAATCAACAAATGCAAGGAAATTTGTTTAATTTTGAAATTCAAGCTGGGACAAAATTTTACAACAACTCACTACTCGGAATGCGACATTGCCCTGTAATTTTTACACATTAATGAAGTCATCAATGAAATTAATAATAGGCGCCATCTGATAAAATAATATAAAATATGGATACATTGACAGGTGCTGTATACCTAAGAATCACACTGATTAAAGCATCTTTGATATGAAAAACCTGCATTAAAATCAGATCTTTCGTTTGGGAGCTACGATACCACTGAGAGATACTCAGATACAGTCCTTAATCTTATATCATCCCTCTGTTTGGATCGGATGTTGATAAGAAAGAAAAAGCAGCAACAGTCTTACCGTTCTAGCATTCTTGCATTACATCCAATTCGACGACTCCACTTCCATTTGCAGTAGAGTGTCAAACATCACAAAAGCGAAAATTTGTAATACTCTGACAGACAGTTTATAGCAGTTGAAGGTTAATCAGAAGTACAGTTACATTGTTTATGGCATTCATTTATTAACAAGTTACTTACCTTTCCAGAAGTTCTGATTTGAAAATGCAGTACTGTTTGGGCTTTTCGAGTTGGTTCGAGTCTACTCAAAGTGAATCTCGAATCTGTGGATTGTGTGCTACAGTACTCACACTAAAAACATAGACAACAAAGCATTAGGGCTACTAGGCAAATCCTGCTCAGTGATACCAACTTCACTGCAAGTATTAGTGAATATATCAAAATTGAACGCATTATGAAGCACGTGATGTAAAAGCAGTCTCCAGTATCGTATGCTGGAATACGTAATTGAAATAATGTATAAATATTTTTATATTCTTAAATGAAACAGGTCATATGTCGAAAAGTCACATGACGAAGACTTTGATTTCTAACAACTGTAACATTGAGCATCCTGGAACAACCTGGTGGGGACAAGGGAAGTGGACTCCAAGACCTGGCGCTGCGTCGGATGATAGGGAGGCCTTGTTTCTGTTTCTAGTAACTTTGTTCTTTATTGAATGGAGATATTTGGCATTCTTTAAAATTTTCATTTAAGTTTCGTTTTATTTTATCCACGAGAAATCAGCGGAGGTAAACACCCTCTATTAATTTTGCAAGGTCGAGGTACCTCGTCTGTAAATTTCCCTTTTGACATTGTGTATGTGAGAGTTGCTAGGACCAAGCACGCCATTAAGTTTGATTCAGCAATGTTACTACCAGTTACTGGCACGATTCATGTGCCTGTGAGCTACGCTCCGTCTGCAATGAATCTTACAAAGGCGACGACGTAAAACTGCGATGGGAGTTAAGAAAAGAAACGAAACGGGGCTCGACGCCAATGATGGCATAAGAATGTTTCATCACGTAGCACAAAGCAAGGCAAGCATTCGAGAAGAGAAAAAATACTAACAAAAATAGAAACGCCAGTATAATAAACAATTCTCCATTGTGGGCGTTCAACACATTGTTACTGCTCGGGTGTATGCCTGTTATGGGAGATATTTCATGCTGCAGTGCGACGTGAACAGCGAATGAGCTGTTCGAGTGGCAGTGAGGTCGTCCAGCCACAACCTGTTGTACATAACCGGACCGCTGAGGTGTCTCCGAGGGCCGTTCGAACGCGTCGCACACACACACACACACAACACACACACATTCCTGAATGAGTTCGGTAGCTGTCTCGCCTCAGTCGCTACTTTTTTTTTTTTTTTTTTTTTTTTTTTTTTTCACGCTAAGGGCGTCACACATATACCCATGCCACCCGACGGAGGAATCAAACCTCCAGCGAGAACAGCCGTCCAGTCCGTAGCATGATGGCCTAGGCTGTGGTCACAGTGCCTCTGATACCGGTGGGTTTTACCGACGACAGACATCGGCGGAAACGGCCGATCGTTTCAAATCAGTACTCCACTGTGGGCACGGTCACAGTGTAGCCGATCTCATCGCCCGAACCTAGAGACTTCGGACGACAGTCGGTGAAATTCAAGTCAGTTTTTTTTTTTTTTTTTTTTTTTTTTTTTTTTTTTTTTTTTTTTTTCAGGTCAAATCGATCGACGTTCTTCAAATGTTTGTAAATCTATCGGACTAAACTGCGTGGTCATCAGTCCGTAGCTTACAAACTATTTAAACTAAGGTAAACTAAGCTAAGGACAAACACACACACCCATGCCCCAGGGAGGACTCGAACCTCCACGGCGAGCAACCGCGCGCTCCGCAGCGAGACGCTTTAGACCGCTCGGCTACTCCACCGCGGCGATCGACGTTCTCACATGCTAGATATGGACAGTGATATGCTTTGTGAAAGAAAGGAAGAGATTGTGGCGCCCAGAAGACGATAAATATCACAATCGGGGTAGAATTCGGAGTCTATAGTATGATATTATAGATTATTGCAAACCCCAAGTTAGTTAAATCCTTTATCACAAATTTCAGGCGTAAATTATAACCTCAAAAAACGTGTTCAATCTGGGATTGTAACGTATCTTAATGTTATTGTAGCGGCTCTCTTATGTTGTTATGCACTCTGATAATCGGGTATTTGCTGTCCACAAATTATTCTTACTGGTTCTAGTTTTCTTTAAAAAGGTGATGAATGTGTTCTGTTACGTGACCTGCAAATGTGGTGTAGGCATTCGAGTGCTTCCGCTTTACAGTGGTTTCTGTGATCAAAATTATTCTTAATTTCACATTTGTCTTTCAGAAATATATTTAATGACAGTCATTGAAATGCAATGTACCGTAACTTCATTTCGTTCATCATAATATGATGTATCTGGGTCGCCTGTAACTGTGTTCTTCATGGATTGAAATACTGAAAACAACATCCGTTATGTATTTTTAAGATTAGCACAACGCATTTCAAGAATTTTTCTCTCTTTTAGTGCATTTGTGTACATAAATACATCGTGATGTTTCTACGTGTGATTTTATGCAGCTCTTTCACATATGTAATTTTTTGACGTTACTGTAATGAGTGAAATCGTAGCATACATAATAAAATCTTGGCAACGTTATTACGAACTAAATAGTACGTCTGTCTATACTTGCAGGTATTGTCTGCTCCCTTAAACTGGCTATCACAACACAAAAAATCGTCACTTACAGTGGTTTTTGTACACAGGTGGCCTAAGTCACGATTATTATGTTTCATATCCTGAGTAATGAAAGAGACACAATACCTTTAAGCAGACAGAAAAAGGTTATGGTTTCTAACATTAGGATCAAACACACACCTCAATATTTATTTTGTCCGATTTTCCGAACTTAAGTAGCTAACCTAAAGAGACAACTGCAGTGCAAGTGTGTCAGCAAAGCACACATTGAAACGTCGAAAAATTAGCGTTCTTCTGTAAAAAATGCTCGAGGCGGCCGCGGTGGCCAAGGGGATTGAGGCGCTCCAGTCACGGTCTTCACGGCCACTACGGTCGGGGGTTCGAATCCCCCCTCGGGCATGGATATTTGTGCCGTCCTTACTGTTAGCTAGTTCATAAGTAGTTTGTAAGTTTAGTGACTGATGACCCCGTAGTTAAGTCCCTTAAGTTACACAAACATTTGAAAATTTATTTGGTTAACTGGTGTTTGTCTGAACAACTTCAAATAAATTCAGCAAAACTGTAATATTGCTTGTCAATGACATCACGAAATATCACAATGTGTAACAGAAATTTCTCTTTCTACCGGTACCTCACATATTCGTAAAGATTGTCTGGGACTAGCAATAACTGAGGAATTAACATAATCTTCGCCACTTTCTTCTTTACAGACAGGTGCAGCTCATTCGTATGCATTCCAAGTCTTTATTAATAACAAAAGTCGCATTGTAGCACTAATTCTATGCATAAAAATGTCGATGGAATCCATTGCATCCCAGGGAATTCAAATCTAATATACTTCATACAAAGAATACAGTCAAACCTAACATAAATTTCTCTTCTAACCCGACCAAGTGACAAACTATATCGGATGCAGTGTGACCACGCCGTCGGTCGATATTTTCATTTGAACTCGGTCGACGGCGTCTGACAGCGGTCTGTAGGTGCCTCTGAGAACACAGCCTTAGACCACGCGACCATTCCGTGCGACACAGCAGGTGTTTCACACATCACGAGCGTCGCACGGTGCCTTGCCTGGCGCAGCATTTAGTACATGAATAGACGTCTTGATTTTTTTCCCCATATAGTTTGGATGGAATTTGTAGAGTGCAATCTTGGTCACCCAAATCCTACACACTTACTGTCCTGAACGTTCATCTAAGCCACTGCGAGCAACAGTGTCTTAGTGGCATAGCGCCATGTCATCCAATACGTTTCAACTATTGTTTGCGGAAATGATATGGGGCGCATCCAGACACTAAGTTTACCTGTTTAAAAGTAAATAGTTAATTTACATTAGAAACTTTTTCGTGACAGGTATCTTTATTTAAGATGTGTGCAACAGGTATCTTTATTGTAGACTAGCTGAAAACCCGGCGTCTTCCGGATGTTTATTTCATCCAATCTTAAGTTAGTCCATTTCTTCCTTTCCCTTCTCTTTAACAATTTCTATTTATCTAGTCGACCCGTCAATACTTCGCAATTGTTAATAAGTATGTACTCTTGCTGTTAACATCAAATGTGCAAAATTATATTGCAATCTTAGGAATGACATTGATATTCCAAACAAAAGAGCTCTTTCAGTTTGTCACAAATTTTTCTATTTGCTGGTCAGCTATTCTAAACTTTTACTTCACCCAAACCTTCCTCTTGCTTTGAACGTACAATGTGCAAAATTTTATCGCAATCAGACGAATGATATTGACATCCCACTGAAAAAGCTCTCTCAGTTTCTCGCAATTTTCAATTTTTCCGGGTAACTTCCCAAAATTTTTAGTTCACAAGAACGTTCATCTTCGTTGAACGTCAAATGGTCAAAATTTTATCGCAATCAGATGAACGGTTCTCAACTTACAGTGTTGAGTACATTTAGAAATACATTGAAACAGGAACTTCGTTCCAATTTTGCGACTTTCCTTTTTTATCTGTCCCTATTTTCCAAGACCATAATGAACAACACAAAAAAAGAATTACCTCTCTCCGTGGTGCGAATAGTCAGTTATAGCGCTGAAATCAATCTAAGACACATCGAAAAACGCACTTTCAGTTTTTCTCAAATTTTCCGGTAGATTTTTCAAAAAAATTATTTCATACAAACCTTATCCTGTGAAGCCATACCCAACAATTGGCAATTTAGTTTTATTCATAGAAAAAAATATATTTCGGTTTTTCCTAAATTTTCCTACTTTTCGGGCGACTTTTACAAATTTTTATTTGATGCGATAATTTTTTTCAATTTTTCCCTACTTTCCACGTTTCCGGAAAACTTTTCCATATTTTATCACCGATTAAACCTTCCCTGGATTTAGGTCCGGTTCGTCAAGGTCTCGTCAAGTTCCAGTTAAGATTTTAACTTGTCGTTAGCAGAGAATTGCGTTTGTCAAAGTTTCATTATGAGTTAACCTGACGTTAAAAGACCTCAAACTGCCCGTTAACTTAACGAGTAAAATTCTGCTCGATACGCGGCTAACGAGCAGTTAAGTGAGAATCTGTATGAAAATGGCAGGATTCCGAAGAGCTAATATGCCGCAGTAAATTCAGATGATCGATTTATCGAACAAAATAACAGAAGCACTACATTTGTCAAAAACTAATGTGGAAAGCGGCTTAATTGGGAAATTGTATCGTCATATTTCTGCCCTATCCATGTCAGTAGCGATTAGATGAGTTTGATATATTGCAGATATGCAACATAACCTTAAATTATTGTTGCTATATCAAAAAACAAACATACGGGTAACGACTAGTTAAGTGAGAATCGGTATGATGAAAATGGCTGGAATAAGAGATTTGGTTGAAAATTACGACGATGTCAGTATTGTAGACGATCTAGGGGTCATTGCCCGTATAAGGCGTCCTAGACGTATTTATGTTCGTCCAAATCGTTTTGAATGCTGGGATGATGCAAAATTTGTTACTCGATTTCGTCGTGGAAAAGCCACTTTGGAAATGCTGCATGAAAACTCCACGACCATCTGAAGAGTCCAATAGATAGTTACGTATTTTGTAAGTTACCAGTCGTAATAGAAAACAGAATACGTTATGTATGTCTGCAAGCTTATTAATTCATTATTTACTTAAGCTTGTTTGGCCTAGTGTAAGGCCTAAAATGTGATTCTTCCTCCGATCTACAGGACGAGTGCATTTTCGCCTATGTGCAAGTTATTGCTTGCACTAAGGTACTACGCACTTGGCAGCTTGTTATCGAACTTAGCACTTTCGCTGTCCTACATGTTCCATGGACAGCGTTGAATTCATTTGCCACAATGTCGCTACTTTTTCTTCCGTCGGTTTTTTTAAAATTCTCTATTAAGGACACAAGACTCTCGCACTAACTTCTTGTATAATTGAAGCTTCTTTCACGTTTACATAGTTCCTCTTTGTGGTTTTGGCGTACTTTTCCGCAGTTGCAGTTATACAATTTGTATTATATCTACATCTTCATGGGATACTCTGCAAATCACATTTAAGTGCCTGGCAGAGGGCGAACAGCTGTTTATTCAGACGGCACTTTCATTTGCTTCTATTGTCAAGATGGTCGAAATATATCGTACCTTCTCGTTTTCTCCAGGTTAGCAAACGAGAGGTGTATCTGGCAATTAAAAACGCAATGAACTTAACGAGCACATTTAACTGAACGTTAAAGGCATCTTCTCGTTTACTGACGAGAAGATTAACGAGAGATGGACGAACCGGCCCTTACACGAAAATTTCAAGACTAAAATTAGCCAAATCGGTGTAGCCGTTCTCGAATTTTTACGAGACTAACGAACAGCAATTTTTATGTGTGTGTGTGTGTGTGTGTGTGTGTGTGTGTGTGTGTGTGTGCGTGCCCGAGCATCAGAAGCACTAGCGTTTCTTGTAGACGCCTGTCAAATGTTTACCTGAAATAAAATTAAAATTATTTCAGCAAGAGGAAAAGAGTTCTCACAGCCCAACCCAGCCCTACGACTCCCTTTACCGGTACAAATAAATAGTACAAACGTTCTTGAAGAGGAAAAAGAAAAAAAATTTAAAAGCTAATGTGACATGAACAATTTGTTTGTGATCGTGAGTTCACCTCTTATGGGAGATATTTCATGTCGGAGCGCCACGTGTGCACATAATGAGCCGTTGGAGCGGCAGAGGTGGTCCAGCCACGACCGCACTACATAACCGGACCGCTGACGCGACACCGACCCGTCGTGTCGCACAGACACATTCCTGAATGAATTTAGGTGTCCGCCCGCTACTTCCTTATCGACCGCTGGGACGGCAGGTGTTCCATACATCACGGGCCGCGCGGTGCCGCGCCGTCTGCGCCTACCGTGTCCAATGGCGTCTCCAGCAGGGCTCCTGTAAATCGCAATTTCCGTCCCCGGCCGACAGCAGCCTTGAACCCCTGCCAGAGCAGGCAGGCGGCTTGCGTCACCCCGGACCCCATTACGCGCTGCCACTATGTTAATGGCCGACCACGAGTTACGGCCTCCAGTTCGGAAGCGGCGACGCTCCAGGCCTTGACACCTGTCGCTCCCGCTTCTGTATATGGAGAGGCGTAAATCTTCTATTGTGCTCACTTTATGAGCCCGTCTCAATTCGCGTGTGAGACACATACTGTGTAAGGTTCTGCAGAGTAGTTTATGATTGAGACTGATGCCGTAAAGAATGACACTGCACAGTAAAGTTTCGAGAGTGTCGGAAGTGGAGAAGGCGATACGCTAGTAACATGACCACGCCAGTTTCATCTTTCCTGTTATCGAGCGAAGTGACGCGCGGTAAGAGACTAGACTTGCATTCGGGTGGCCGGTGGTTCAACACCACCTCCGGCCAATTTGAATTAGCCTTTTCCTTTATTTCCCTAAATCACTCCTTCCAAATGCCGGGATGGTTCCTTAGAAAGGGCATGGCTGATTTCATTCCATATCCTTACCCAAACACTCTGAACGTAAGCTCCGTCTCTAATGACCACGCTGTCGACGGGACGTTAAACTCCAAGATTCCTCCCATCCATTACGTTCTACTGTTCTTCTGTCTCCGGTAGAATTGCAATGTTATCGACAAACCAAAAAGAGTCTAGTTCTTCTCCCTGATCTTTATTCCCATTCCAAACTCTCCTTGCTTTCCTTCTCAGCTTGTTCAATGTACCGATTGAATAGCATCGGGGAAAGGCTACCAGTTCCTTCCACACCAATGCGTCCCTTTCATACCCATCGACATAGCACCTGTCTCGTTTCTGTGTAAGTTGTATACAGCTTCCCGTTCCCTATGCTCTACGGACATAATTCATAAACCGGATAACAAGGGTCCGTGGTATCGAGAGCTCTGCTGTGCCGTCACAGTCCCCTTCAGATACAAGGTAACAGTCTTCATGTAACAGACATGATAAAAGGACAAGAACAATGAAGCTTTTTTATCAACTCATACACGCTGTCTTCGATATAAAACAGCGCAAGAATTTCTGAATTCTGAGAAAAATAGGAACAAGCTATAGGGTAAATAATATATAATGTATACAAGAACCAAGAATGAACAATAACAAGCACTAGGATTAAAAAGGGGATGGAATGTAGCGTTGTCAGCATAGTGTTCAATCTACACACCGAGGAAGCAGTAAAAGAGTTTAAGGAGATGTGCTGGGTTAGAAGCAAGGTAACCCATGGCGGACGAAGAAAAGAGATAAAAAGTATGCTAGCACACACAAGGAGGGCATTCATAGCCAAGAAAAATGTATTCTAATCAAACACACCTCTTAATTTGAGGAATAAATTCCTGAGAATTTAAGTTTGGAGCATAGCGTGGTATGATAGCAAATCGTGGATAGTGTGAAACCAGAACTGAAAAAAAGGGGAAAGTCTACTGATACTTTATTAAAGGTATTCTGCTCTATTTCTGCCTCTCTATAGCCACGTTTTCCATGCCATACTACACCTTCCTTGGATCTTTTACTGTTTTGCCTTTTGTCACTTGCAACGGGACTGGTTGATGTGTGTGTAACGGTGCTACTTAATATGTGTCTGTGCGTGTGTTGCCTTCAGTACTAACAGGGGTCTACAAAAATGAAAGATCGTATCGGTCCACTAAAGTTATGGATCTGACTGCAATACTACTAGGAGATTAATTTGACAATTAGTGCACATCGTAATGTTGACCTACGTAAGGCAAGTTTGGGCACGTCGAAACTTAATCCTTAGAAGGATTAAAAAGATGCAAGATCTTGGTTGGCTGATAGTTACTTTACGAGAACAATAAAAGAATGTCGTACTGTGTCGTACTTGTTGGCACCGTCGTAGTATTACTATACAATAAGTCTGCATACACAAATAATGAATGCGTGCAAGAAATATTATTTTGATGTAAAAAGGGAAGCGATACGTCGCTTCACACCAGCTCACATCCTTCACTTCATATCGTTCATGTTACCCACTTGTTACAATGTACTTAATTACCATTAACTTACAATCACTTACACCGTCAAGAATAATCACAAATTTAAATCAATCAAACTGATTATACCTGTATTAAAAAAATTAGAAAATTAGCAATCAGCAAATTCGATACGAGTAACATAAACTATAAAAATGAAGAATGTGCATATTATTGCGAAGTCGTGCAATGAGGCAGTTTCTAAAACAGGGATGCAGCCCTACCCTCAGGAAAGGATTAATTATAAAAAATCAAAATGTCAAAAAGTGAAAGGAACTGCTTTTTTATTATTACGTTTGGTTAATGTCCTATCCATGTTATTACAACAATTACAGTGACCAGCCACGAATTAATCAAGGTTGTGTACAGGTTCCTACTGAATGGAAAGTAATATAAAATAAAATAAAATGAAATGAGCGACTTGCGCAATGCGAAAAACATTTAAAGTAAATTACCAAAAAATTAGCAGCATCATGAAGAACTCCGGGTTGTGTCCACCGCGAGCTCCAGTGCAACCGTCACGCTCCGCTACTACTCTCCGACTCCCAGCGCGGCAACACCGAGCAAACCCCGCCTACCGGCCACCAAAGATAATCCTTGGGGACCCAACAAAGATGTTTATATATATATATATATATATATATATATATATATATATATATATATATATATATATATATATATATTGTTGCCAACATATATGATCCCAAAACTTAAGATAGGAAATCCCCATTCAGTAGCCACCTTACACACTCTTATTAATGTTTTCTAACATAATTTGTCCTTGTCCAGCTCTTCGTAAAGCATCATTCCTCAATTTCATTTCCACTTGTTCTATTCTGCATAACCTTCTTTCACGATCCTTATACAACGTCCAAGATCTTGCACCCTGCAGTGTAATGCAGTAGACTTGACACTTGGCAAGTCTTGGAGACCTTTGGGATCTGTCGAATGAAGGTCGGGGCGCCCCGCGGTCGGACACGTGACGGTGTGGTCAGATGGCCTGCCCGCCCACTGCGGGTCTCATATGGTCAAAACAAGGTCGGCGCGCACGCCCGGGCCACGCCACAGAACTCTAATTGATCTGTCAGCGTAATTAGCGATGCCGCAAATAAGAACAGGTAGGCCCGCAAACGGCCTTATGTAAGAACTTGTACACTCCACGTAAAGACCATAGAAATCAGCATCTCGTCTTTGGCATCTTGTACACATTCAATAATTTCTACATCGTTTGTCGGCAAATCACACTGTATTGAATGGGAGAAGCTTCACTTAACAACTTTCATACTATTTACCAACCATTCTATTCTGGAAGAGCACGCGAGAGGAAAGAACAGTTAAACCTCCCCGTTCGAGCTCTGATGTTTCGCATTTTCTTTTGACGATCATTTGTCGACGATATGTACGTGGGTTTGTTGTTGTTGTAGTCTTCAGTCCGCAGACTGGTTTGATGCAGCTCTCCTTGCTAACCTGTCCTATGCAAGTCTCTTCATCTGAGAATACGTTCGGCAACTTACATCCCTTTGAATCTGCTTACTGTATTCGTCTCTCGGTCTCCCTCTATGATTTTTACCCCACACACTTCCTTCTAATGCTAAGTTGACGATTCCTTGATGTCTCAGGATGTGTCCCGCCAACCTATCCCTTCTCTTAGTCAGAATACGCCAGAAATTCCTTTTCTCCCCAATTCTGTTGAACACCTCCTCATTATTTACGTTATCTACCCATCTAATTTTCATCATTCGTCTGTAGCACCACATTCCAAAAGCTTCTATCATCTTTTCGTCTGAACTCCTTATTGTCCACGCTTCACTTCCATACAATACTACACTCCAGACAAATGCCTTCAGAAAGGACTTCCTAACATTTAAAGTAATATTGCATATCAACAAGTTTCGCTTCTTCAGAAATGATTTTCTTCCCATAGCCATTCTGCATTTTATATCTTCTTTACTTCGGCCATCAGAAGTTATCTTGCTACCCAAGTAACAAAAGTCATCTACTACTTTTATTGCCTCATTATCTAATTTAATTCCTTCAGCATTCCATTATCCTTGTTTTACTCTTGTTGATGTTCATCTTATAACCTCCTTTCAAGACATTGTCCATTCCATTCAATTGCTCTTCCAGATCCTTTGCGGTCTCTGAGAGGATTACTATATCATCGGTAAACCGCAAAGTTTTTATTTCTTCTCCCTGAACTTTAATTCCCTCTCCAAATGTCTCCTTGCATTCCTTTACTGCTTGCTCAATGTACAGATTGAACAACAATGGCGAAAGGCTACAACCTGTCTTACTCCCTTTCCAACCTCTGCGTCCCTTTCATGCCCTTTGATTTTTTGTATAATTCTTCGCTCCCTATATTTTACCCCTGCTACCTTCAGAATTTGAAACAGTGTATTCCAGTCGACATTGTCAAAAGCTTTTTCCAAATCTACAAACACTAAAAACGTACGTTTGCTTTTCTTTAGCCTATCTTCTAAGATAAGTCCTAATGTTAGTATAGTCTCCCGTGTTCCAACATTTCTCCTAAATCCCAACTGATCTAGCCCAAGGTCGGATTCCACCAGTTTTTGAATTGGTCTGTAAATTATTCGTGTCAGTATTTTGCACCAATGACTTATTAAACTGATAGTTCTGTAATTTTCACATTTGTCTGCACTTGCTTTCTTTGAAATTGGAATTACTATATTCTTCTTTAAGTCGGAGGGTATTTCCCCTGTCTCATATATCTAGCGTACTAGGTGGAACAATTTCTTCATGATTGGCTCTCCTAACGATATCAGCAGTTCAGACAGGATGACATCTATTCCAGGGGCCTTGTTCCTATTAAAATCTTTAAGTGCTATGTCAAATTCTTCTCGCAGTATAGTATGTCCTCTGTCATCCTCCTCTACATCATCTTCCATTTCTAGAATACTGCTTTCAAGTGTGGGTATCAACACTGTACTATAGCACTCAGAGGAAATTTACAACCTACTTAAGCTAATGATAATACATACGCATGTGTCAGACGGGAGCGGCCGCACAATGCTCGGCTCGGAGCCCCAGACCGCGGGGTCATTGCCCCTGTATCGTGATAACAGAAAATGAGTTGCTCTTCTTTGTACTGTTTCAGTGATAGTCCTCAAAGTACAAAAGTAGGAATACGATGAAACAAAGTGGTCGACAAAAATGTGCAAAGCTAATTTGTATGTAATAATGTGTAAAGTCTAAGCACTTTCAGGTGTGTAGGATATGTGTTTTTGCAATGTTATAGTTACTTTAAGGACAGAATTTCGCCACTGTTGATTAAAACTGTATTGATAGGCTGACGCCGTTCAATTACTAACTGTCTTTATACTTTGTTCCCATTGAGTGACAGTTTTGTGAAAATTCAAAGTTTAGTATGGAGATAAAAGCGACCAAACCTTTTTTTAATTATATTTTTAATTTTTTCTTCTTATAAATATGGTTTGGAGAGGTTCCGAGCGTCCGTGACCAGGGGCATCCCTACAGAGCTAAGCCTAATGAAATACATTTAGGAAGCTGTAAGTCGTCACCTTATAAATCATGATCTACTACTCTACAGAAATACCTGCCCAATAGCTCTCGAAATTGGACTTATCAAACTCAAAGTTGGCCTGACACGCTTTTAAGCGGGAGGCCAGCTTGTTTTCATCTGAAGGCGAACCACTCGTTGTTGAGAGGAATTTCGTTACGCGTGTTACTAAATGCATTGAAGTTGAAGGACATCACTTTGACCATTTATTGAAGTCATGAGGTAACAGTATGCGTACTCATAATGTATGATAATTTCACAAAAGGACATGTATCACATTGCAACAACCGAAATAAAGTACAAACGTACCTTCGTTATGTGTTTTAATTTAGAAAACCTACCTGTTACCCATTGTTCGTCTAAAATTGTGAGTAATATGATTGTGAATATTAAAGCGCAATCTATCACAAACCGAAAAAACTGTTCCAAATAACACATTCATATTTATTTACGTAGTAGACGAATATGTAATAAAATGGGGGTACCTATTTTTAAAAAATGCGGTTGATATCCGTTTGACCTATGGCAGCACTATCTAGCAGGCCAACCATAGCGCCATCTGCTTTCCCCCTTCAAGCTAGAAAAGTTTTGTTCTTTGTAGTTTTTTCGTTTGATGCTTATTTCGTGAGATATTTGGCCCGGACACTATCAATGGAACGCCCTGTATATACGGCTGACGCTCCAACATTCATACATAAAATGAACAAAATCAATCAATAAGTTCGTTTTGTGGTCCTCTTACGCAGAAAGCGTCGGAATATTTGTTTTGGATATGAAAACGCCGTTGTTATGCAGCAGTTTCTTTATTTTATCTAACAGCAGGTGCAACACTATGAGTTGAATAAATGTAACACATTCTAGAAATGAAGATATGCAAAACAGTGTAATATTTCTGGCTTAAAGTCATCATATTAAGATCGGAGTATTGCTTCAATGCAGCCGGTTAGAACCAGTAGGCGACAGACGGTAAAAGATGATGAGAACCACGACAAGTGGTACAATAGGTCAGTTTCTCATGAGAAAGAGCACTGGCAAATCTCCCCGAATTCTAGGGAAGTCCCCGAGCGGCAGGCACTGGACGCCGATTGGCTGTAGCACTGGCGGTCACTCGCCAAAACGCGATTATATTGTTATTAATATTTAAAAACGAATTATTTATTTCCTGCCAAATTCAAGCTAGGAAACCCCTCAAACTTAAGCTATGCCCTGACTAGGTAAACCATATTAACTGTAGCTAAATTCACGAACAAAACAATTAATATAAGACGGACGATTCACGGCGGCCATGTTTACGCGCCAAATTCTGGAGAGAAGGCAGCATTGCATCGAGCCGCCACACTTCAGAACACGCACTCGGAGGAGTAACACGTCGCACACGTAGGCGGTCTTAAGACAATGTTTAATTACCTTAGAATACGGCGAAATGATTTCATATTTACTTTCAGATAAGACAATGTGTGTCAAGTGGCTGTTATTGTGCGGACTGCTGGTTTTCTGCTTTCTTTAAATAAATCAGCTGGCATCCGAAAGACCTCAGTATTAATCCGTAATTAGATGAGTTCCCGCCATTAGTTTAATAATTTCACCCTTTTCAAGAACTCCGAGCGGGATGCATCGTCTGCGTGGGGACATCAATAGATGACGTCAGGTTGGTGAACTTCTAGAGTTTCTACTCTTCACACAGTGCAGTGGTGAGTTACTACAACCCTCGCGTACACTGTCATTGCGGTACAAACGTAAAGTGTTGTGCATCATCCATGGCAACATGGAGGAGGGAAGAAACGTCGTCGAACTGTTCGTGTAGATGGTTGTTGTCTTGGGAATGTCCCCATCTGTTGACTTAGGGATCGAGATGTGGCTGCAAGATCCGTTACAGCCATGCGGATAAGATGCCTGTAATCTCGACTGCTAGTCATACGAGGCCGTTGAGAATCAGGTCGGCGTTGCGTATTGCCCTCCTGAAGCCACAGATTCCATATTCTACTAAAAGTCATTGTATCGCAACCAACGCGATCAGAAATGTAGCGATAGAATAAACAGCAATCGTGGAAGTCGGAAACGTGATGGTACGCATTTCTCCTCCTTGCACGAGGCATCATAATAACGTTTCACCAGGCAACGTCGGTCAACTGCTGTATGTGTACGAGAAATCGGTTGGTAACTTTCTTCACGTCATCACGTTGTAGGTTTCGCCATTGGCGCCAACCTTGTGTGAATGCTCTGAAAAGAAAATCATTTGCATATCACAGCATCTTCTTCCTGTCGGTTAAATTTCGCGTCTGTAGCACGTCATCTTCGTGGTGTAGCAATTTTAATGCCCAGAGGTGTACTTATCAGTGAGGTGGCAGTCTTTAGCGGTATTTGTTAATTTCATTCATCATGATCAACAGTGTACTTTAAAACACGTGTGGAGAGTTAGTGGGAGGTTGTGAGCCGGGTGCTGGACTAGAGCAGTGTCAGTGGCGGCCGGCGGGTCAGCACGGTGTGTTGTGAGGTGAGGTGAGGTGCGGTGGTCTGGGCGCGGCTGTGCCGTGCTATGACCTCGGCCACTCGCCGCAGTCAGGAGCTGGCTGGCCGGATGGACTGGTTGTCCGCTGCCCGTCTGCCGGTACCCATAGCGCTGCCCTCTCTCTCTCCCCCGTGTCATTCCCCGACGACGCCGCACCCGTCTCCGCTGCCGACCGAGACGCGCAGTGGCCAACAGGACAGCATACCTGCCAGGCGAGCCAGCGGTCGTGGCTCCCCTCATCCTAACTTTATAGTAGCACTAGCTGAAAACACGGCGCTGCCCGGGTATTTATTTATTTATCCCAGCCATTTTTCAGGTATATATTCATTTGTATAAGGGCTGTGTGCCTATAAAATTCCTTTGGAATACAATAAGTTCTAAAGAAGTAACAGATTAAAACTTGGTACGTGATGGGGCGATTTTCCATGAACGTTAATGTTTACGTGCTCATATCACGGTAAGGAATGTGTGTACCAAATTTGGTTGAAATCGGTCCAGTGGTTTAGGAGAAAATGAGCAGCATTGTCGCAAAATGCAGCAGTTTTCCGCGCATCTCATTGTTTATGGCGTCATATCTCGTGAACTACGTATCTTTTTCTCTCGTCGGAAATTTGAGTCCTCCCTCGGACATAGGTTTGTGTGAGCCTTAGCATTAGTTACTTTAACTAGGTTTAATTAGTTCATTTGTCTAGGGATCAATGACTTTAGCCGGTTTGTTCCGTTAGGTTTACAAACATACAGGGTGTTCAGAAAAGGGCTCCCTGATTTCAAAATTAAATATCTCCAAAACAAAAATCGATAGAGGAATGCAGTAAACGGTATGTTTATTGTGAAAGCTGTAAGAAGTTTATGCAGCAGTTTCAAATAATAGTTACAAAAACTGCTAACAGATGGCGCTGTACGCTGTACAGCTCATATCAGCATACAGAAGTGAAATAATCATATGAAAACACTCTTTGCAAACAATCAAATCACAATGTTTTCAAAATGTTCACCATTGGCACTACAGAGGTGGCGCAAACAAAGAATGAAATTCACCATCACATTTCGTAGTGTCTCATCCAAAATTGATTTACATGCCACAGAGATCGCCGATTCAAGCTCGTCCAGCGTGGCGGGATGCTTCTGTTAGACCATGTCTTTCACTGTGCCACACAAAACAAAAACTCACAGGGAGTCCAATCCGGCGAATATGGAGGCCAATCCATGCCTGCACCAGTAAATTTGGGATATACCAAAGCAGTGACTCGATTCCCGAAGTATTCCTCAAGAAAGCGAAACACTTGTTCCGTCCGATGTGGTCGGACTCCATGTTGCATAAACCATTCAGTACCTCGTCGATCCTCTAACGCTTGCTGTGTGGCTATAAATTGTTCCAAAATTGCAACGTAACGTGCACCAGAGACCGTTTCTTGAATGAGAAAAGAGCCAAGGATGCCTCTGCTGCATACTGCAGCCCACACAGTAACCGTAGTAGAATACACGGGTTTCGCTTCACACCAATATGGCTTTTTGGAACCCCAAAATCGCCAGTTCTGCTTATTCACGTATCCATTTAGGTGGAAGTGTGCTTCATCTGCAACCCAGATGCAGCCAACATCAGATTATTCACTACCCATCATTGTGAGCACCTGATTAGCAAAGGCAACCCTTTGTTGCACAGCTCGTACGGGTATGGCCTGATGCCTTTGAATGGAAACATGTGTAGGTTCTTTCTCAGTATTTTCTGCGTGCTGGAACGCTTCAAACCAGTCTCAGATGCAATTCTACGGACGGATGACATTGGATTGCGCAGAATAATTCCAGAAACTGTGGAGATATTTTCAGACATAATTGCGGTTTGCTTGAGGCCATCATGCCCAACTAGATCATCAACTACTCTGCCTATTCGTTGATATTTTGCGAAAAGTGTAGGGATGGTTTTCGCATGGGATCCTTTGGGAACATTAAATCGTGCTTGAAAACTTCGCCTTGTTGCCATAGGACTCTCTTCTAAGCTGTGGTACTCTAGCACCAGAAAAACGCGTTGTTCATTGGAATACATGGTTTTAATCTCTTCCTTCGGTACGCTAACCTCCTACACATTTCAAAAGTGTAACTGATCGCTCTGGGCTTCGGGTCACTATTTATACTAGGCATTACGTATGGTGATTACAGTGCCATCTGTTAGCAGATTTTGTAACTATTATTTCAAACTGCTGTATAAACTTCTTACAGCTTTCACAATAAACATACCGTTTACTGCATTCCTCTATCGATCTTTGTTTTCGAGATATTTATTTTTGAAATCAGGGAGTCCTTTTCTGGACACCCTGTATGTATACATTGAAACCACTCGGCAATTGGAGACACATTTGTCACACCGGAGGCCAACCGCAATGTGCGAGGTATGCGATCGCCAGGAAAGGACGCTCAAGGCGTCCTTCGTTGGGATCTGGAGCAGAGCAGAGCAGAGAGAACAATGGCTGGCAGTCGTCTTCGCCGTGAGAGTGACGCCTCGCGCCCACTGGCGTCGGCGCTTGACCTCCGCGGCTGCGGCTGCGGCTACCCTCGGATTACCATACGTCCGCCTCCTAGGAGGCAGCGGGTAGCGTGCATACCGTCTCACAGCCGCAGCTGTGGCTGCTCTGGTGCCGCCCACGGGCTTGCGGTGCTCGCCCACGGCGACTGACGAATGCCGGCCGCTGGCACTTCCCGCAGCGCGCCACCCACGCTTTCGAAAGCAAAACAACTGGAGAGGCAACCGCCCCGTACTGAGGAAAGTCTGCGCAGTGCACTTCCGGTCTACGAACTGAATTCTTAGCGCAATATTGATGACGGAGAAGCTCATAAGCCTGACTTATTTGACTAGATTTGGCAAAACATTTGGGACCAGGATCACACTGGAAGGAGAACACATCAGTTCCTCCCAAGTATAACAGATCTTGTGTCTCAGCCTCGTCGCCGCTTTTGTGTCTCGTTTCCGTCGTAGGTGTCGGTGGCCGAGTAGAAAGACCGACACAGCAATAAAGGAATGCACGCTTGTGCAGGTAGGAGGTGAACAGCCAATGGGGTAGCAGAAACTATAAACACTAGAGTAAATTAGAACGAGATATATATTTCTTAGAGACTTAGTAATACTTAAGTTTTACATAGCTCAGTACTGCAGAATACTGATACATAGTTGAGCTAGAAGCCTGCATAGTGCCTATCCGATAGCCAAGTCTTAACTGGTGCCTATCTGATACCGAAGTGTTAACTGGTTCCTATCTCAGTCCTTAGTGAATGATGTCGTTCAGTGGCGGCCACGAGCGGGCTAGCAACAGAGGGCGCTCGGGGCTGACGTCGTAAGAACGCCGCGCCGTGCGTGCATGGCGGCGCGCGGCGAAAGTAAGTGGCGCGCACTTCATACTTGTGCGACACAACAACAGAAAGACTAAAAATGGGATACTTTCAGCCAAGCAGAGGGCTGATACACTTTCTCACCGGCCATGGCCCGTACCCGACGTACCTATGTCGGTTCAGGAAGCAGGTGACTCGAGAGTGTGGCTGTGGAGCTCCAGAAGGAACTCCATAACACGCCACTTTCGAATGCCCTGGCCGCGGTGGAGTAGCCGAGCGGTCTAACGCGTCTCGCTGCGGAGCGCGCGGTTGCTCGCCGTGGAGATTCGAGTCCTCCCTGGGGCATGGGTGGGTGGGTGTGTTTGTCTTTAGGTTAGTTTACCTAGGTTTAAGTAGTTTGTAAGGAACGGACTGATGACCACGCAGTTTGGTCCGATAGATTTACAAACATTTGAACATTTTTTTTTTTTTTTTTTCGAATGCCCTGCATATGACCATCTTGTTTCCCATCTTCGACAACAGTTACCAAACACGGATACGTACCAACTAATCAGAAACGAAGCACACATTCAAATTCTGAATGAACTAACAGACAAAATTGCAGATCACATTAGAAATGAATTCTTAAACCGATTATGAGACATTTCTTCCAGGCGTGACTGCTGCACCAGGCCGTGCCGCCGGGGTACGGAATGGCCGCCAGCCATGGTCGGGATCCGCCGTGCCCTGGACCAGGAGAACTGACTGCAGTCAAACCACCGATTACGACGCTAGTTATAAGTTAGGTTAAGGAAACAGACAGAACCAACACAAGGACTGCAGTGCAAAAGGCCAGCCCAGTGCCAAGGGCACGCCCTCCGGATTTAGGTTTGTACATCACTGGCACACCTGTGACCACTGCAGGGGGGGGGGGGGGGGGGACAACACAGACATTAGATATAGTAAGTAGCGACTTCCAACGGCACATAAAACACAAGCACACCTGCACGACACAGCACCCACAACAAACAGAACAGGAAATCATGTAGTTTTGTAGAAATGTTAGAAGTAGCATAATAATAAGCACAAAAATGTAGTAGTGTAAAAGGACCCATTTACGTAACAGGTAATGGGTTAATGTATAATAAAAGAAGAATAAAGAATTTTTTTTTATTTTTATTAAGGGTATATGTCAGCGCGCTCATTGAATCTGACATAAAAATACATTGCGCAACAAAATTTTTCCTCTGCTGGCCGCTTACAACAGCCAAACAAATCCGCTGTTGCAGAACCCTGTCTTGGCACTGGTAATCCTATGGAATGCAACAACACGGAGATTATGGCATGCACTTCCACCTATTCGGATAGTGTTATTGAGAAAGCTGTTGAAATTAAACTAGCAACCCACCTCATAAAAAGAGATGGTGATTTTTGTTTATATTCTGCTTGGAATCCAGCACTGTCTTCCTCAAAAAACCTAGGGACAAAATTAATGCTTCCTCACCTGTTAACAGTCACTATCGATATTTTTGATGTTTGGTCATCTTTGGTTGTGTCGACTCTGCAGTGACTTGTACTGTGTGTGTTAACTTCTTTGTTTACCCTTTGCAAACCGAGGTATTAAATACGCTTACACATTGCTTCTTTGAGTACAGGTGTGGCTTGAGAATGGCAAGGTGTTGTTCTGTCGAAATATCGGCGGTTGTCGACGACGTCACCCGGCAGCATACCCGTAAGTTGTTTGCATATCTGATTTGCGTTCCTAACTAGGATGTTAACGTGTATCATGTGAAACTTCCACTGGCCAAGATTCTTCAATATCTTCGCTCACAGACAGCGGTAAAAAACGCACTGTCTTATATCTATAAGCACGACTGCTTAAAAAATAAATAAATGTTCGTAAATCTATGGGACTTAACTATTAGGGTTATCAGTATATATGCTTATGAATTACTTAAACTAACCTAAGGACAAGACACACACCTATTCGCGAGAGAGGATTCGAACCTCTGACGGGGAGCAACCGCATGCTTCGCAGTAAGGCGCCTTAATGCGCCTATCTGTATAATTTTTGTGGCTGTATACCGTGTACGTGAAATGAGTGCTGAAAGTGAGTGACTGTTAGAGGGAAGCAAGTTCATAATATTTATGTGAAAGCTGAGAAGCTAAACGTCAGTAAAACTCTTATTTACCATCACATGAGGATAGGAGAGGCGGCAGCGACATGTGAAAATTTAAGCCGCACCGGGATCGGAACCCGGTATTCCTTCATTGGCCCAGCGGTCGCCATAACCACATGGCTCTCCGAGAACGTCTCCCATCCTCCACAAATGTCCACAAGTCGTATGCTATGGAAGTAAGAAAGTATCGCCGCGACGTAGTGGCCGAGCGCATTGAGGCGCTATGCAACGAAACGCGAGGTCGTTCCCCGTCGGGGGTTCGAATACCCCCTAGGGCATGGATGTTTGTGACGTCTTTAGTATAAGGTAGTTGATACGTAGTTTGTATGTTTAGCACTGATAACCCCGCAGTTAAGTCCCTTAAGCTTAACATACATTTGAACATTTGGAAGAAAGTAGCGCTCCTGTCATTCACAGTTGTCTTCTGCTTCCCATTACTGGATTCCCGCACAAGCCTCGAGGGACGCTACAGATACCGACCGGCCACCGTGACATCCTCTGATCTGAAGTGCCTACATATGCGGTATGAAGAGGACGCACTTAGCTCTCCACACTCTTGATAGTTATGTCTATTTTCTTTTACCGAAGCTGCTACCCCTCAATCAAGTAGTTCCTAAATTGGCCTCGTAAGGGCTAAAATTTTCATATGTTTGTAATCCTAAGGGACCAAACTACTGTGGTCATCGGTCCGTAGTTTTACAAACTACTTGGACAAATTTAAACCTTTTCCAAGGACAACATACGTACATCTAGGTCCGATCGAGGACTCGAACCTCTGGCGGGATCGGCCGCAAAGTTCCTGACATGGTGCAGAACCACACGGCCCTTCCAGCGCGGACACAGTGGCTGAGAGTAGCCCACTTCCAACAGCACTCGGCAGACCCGAACGGTACCCCATCCAAATACGACAGTACGTAACTGCGGTGACCTAGCGGGAACCGATCTGCACACTGTGGCGTCCGTTATTTGTGACAACACCAACGTATATACGTCCCCTTTTTGATTTGCACTACTGAGCTGAGAGCACGTGCAGTCTAACATTGATGAAGTATAACGAAGCGTTGCGCTCTTAGTTGAAATCCACCGCTCCGTTTCGAAATAAATGGTCGTCTTATTAGGACACCGTCGCCGTTCCGAAATACCTGATTCACTGCACGTGTTTCTACTTAGTGTTAATTGCTCGTGCCTTTCACTGACATTTGTCCGTTCATTCTCTGTTAACGCTGACGTGGTTAAGAGAATAGCGAGAGGCAGATGATTGGCTAACGGCTCTTGCGTCATTGATGCACTGCTTTTGTCCTTAGAAACCTCAAGTATTAATTGTTAAAATGCGGTTTATTATTAACTGTCGTCGTGTTAAGAGTAGTGTCCAAAATGCTGCTGACAGCATGCTGCGAGACCACTTTGCTCTGAAGAAAATCAAATGTTCACATCTCACACTAACTACTTAAAATAACTTATCCTAAGAACAACACACACACATCATATCTGTAACCTCCAAAAGTGCGTTAAAGAAACCGAGAAATTGGGAATGCGTAGAAGCATACGACGGAAAAAGAAAAGAAAGAAAGAAAAGAATAGAAAAGAAAAGAACTTAGGATACAAGTTTTCTGTTATCTAATATATAAAGCAGTGTGTCCGTATATTTGTACGTGTTGCGTACAAATCTACATTTTTGTTCCAATCTTTATGAAATTTTGTACGCGTAAGCTTCAATCCATGAGAACGGTCGCCGTAAGTGTAAGAATCACATACGATACATAGTTCACGAGATATGGCGTCATAAACAATGAGAGGCGCAAAAAACTGCTGCATTTAGCGACAATTTTGCTCATTTTCTCCAAAACCACTGGACTGATTTCAACCAAATTTAGTACAAACATTCCTTACCGTGAGGTACAATTGCTGCAGGGTTACGAATCATATACGACACATGATTCAGAAGATATGACGTCATAAACAATAGGATATGCAACAAACTGCCACAGAATGTGGCGAGACTTTATAAATACGCTATACGAGAATCAAAGTACCTAGCGACTTGCAACAAACTTTATACATAATTTCAAACTTTTATTAAACTTTCTGTCGATGACAACCATAGCAAAATGATGGAAGGAAAAAAGTTTCTCGCTTACTACTTTTCCGCTGTTTATTGAGTAAAGCTACGGCTATCGGTATGACGTTACAATTTATAATTTGAACACTACAGATTGTAGCGACAGGAAATTTTACAGTCAGTATACGCATATATAGTTGAATGTATCTTCTAAATTGTATCACATTCAGACACGTAGTTCATGAGATATGAGCACATAAACAGTAACGTTCCGCCGTTCATGGTCTAAGGCTACGGCATTGGTCATGACGTTACAATTTATAATTTCTGCACTGAAAATTGTAGCCGCAGCAAATTTTACAGACAATATAAACACATATAGCTGAATGT
Organism: Locusta migratoria; assembly: GCA_026315105.1. Taxonomy (NCBI): domain Eukaryota; kingdom Metazoa; phylum Arthropoda; class Insecta; order Orthoptera; family Acrididae; genus Locusta; species Locusta migratoria. The sequence continues at coordinate 110,082,300 of CM048745.1, forward strand.
ACCTTCGAAATTGTATCGCAGTATGACACGTAGTTCATGATATATGAGCACATAAACAGTAACGTTAATAGAAAACCGCCCCATCACGCACCAAGTTTTAATCTATTACGTCTGTACTACCAATTGAATTCCCAAGAGGTTTTACAGACATACAGCCCCGATACAAAATGAATATATACCTTTAAAATGTCAGGAATAAATAAATACCCGGGCAACGCCGGGTTTTCAGCTAGTTCTCTTTGAAACTAGTTCTGTTTCGCGTAGTACCAATGTTGCCTGTTGCTTTCGCAAGATGTTTAATGAGATCCGGAGATATTCAACACCGCAATTCTGCCGCGAGTGCTCACCCGAAAGCCGAAAACTCTCTCTGCAAAAATGTTATCTGGCCAGTTGTGGACATGCAAACTGTTTCATTGTGTGGAGCTGTTAGCGGATGTTACGAGGAGCTTGGTCACGCCAATTAGCGTCATTCCCCAGCGGAGAAACTGGAGCCTTGTTAACCACAATGGGCGGACCACGTGTTGCAACTCAGAAAACGTGGATAGGCTTCTAATACCAAGGCGCCACGTACGCCACGACCTTATCTTATTACCAGACATACTGCAGTTGCACCAAACTCAGTGTTTCACTGTTTATGTGACTGTCTACATTAGTGTCCGAAAGCTCAGCAAAATCACGAAGTGTGGACATACTGCCTCATCAGGGGGGAGGGGGGGGGAGGTTAAGCTCATAGATATTTTGTGACACATACTTCAAACAGATATAAAAATAAATAAGAAAGTAAAGGTTGTAGGATGTCCCCGATGCATGTTTGGTTATGCCGTTTTCAGGAAAAGGATCTCGTGTAATGATGTTTACTTCATGCTCTCGAGGGGGAGAGGGGGTGGCTGCATCCATATAGCATCTCCCTCCCAGAAACCCATGGATTCACCACTGATCTCATTACAATACGCGACACTACATACTGTATGTTTTCACGTCTCTATTCTATGAATTTTGGCACCTCAGTCTATCATTAAATTTTGACACATCCGATGATAGAGTGATAGTGTAAACCGCTCCTCGGTCTATAATGCATGGGAATAAAATAACGAACTGCAATGTGTAGCGTCCTCCGGTTAGTGTGCGTATTGAGCTGCCGACTTCGCGCGTCGCTCCCACCACGGATACTAGAATAGACGGAAAGGGTCACGCGCAGGTGGGTGGCCCAAGCCGTGCGCTGTGACGTCATCTGGTGACCATAGCCGACACGAACGGCCGCCACGAAAAACGTATCAAACGATTGCAGGAAAACTATTTGGTGAAAAACACTGATTTTTTTTACGTCTTCCAGGTTGACATCTCCGCTCGATGAAGGGCTGAATTTCTTTTTATTATTCTGCAAACTTTTTTGTACTGTATAAATGAAGTAAATGATTGCAATAAGTTTTATGATTTTAAAATGTTGTGAACGTAAAACTTTAAAATGTTCTGAACATACACGACCAGTATAAGGAGAGTATCTAATCGCTTCCACGCGTTTATCCACTTTAACCTTATGTCTTTATCTCTCGGAAATCTGTGAAATATCGCATTCTTCTGTCTGCCGTGGTTCGTACAGCACGCAACATCACAACACACCATCGTCACTAATAATCCATCACTTATCACTTACAACTACTTAACACATACACAAACTATAAAGAGCCAGTGGGAAACCATTTCTGTGGAGATACACATTGCTTGGCAACACGCCACACGGGCAGCCTTGTGGTCGTCCGTCAGCATTTGTGGCTCCCACCTGAATGACACTATTCGCATTTTCAGGTCGTCATGCAGGATTGTGTGCACAGAACCCACAGAAATGCCCACTCTGAAGGCGATCTGTTCAACAGTCATTCTGCGATCCCCCAAAACAATTCTCTTCACTTTCTCGATCATATCGTCAGACCGGCTTGTGCGAGCCCGAGGTTGTTTCGGTTTGTCACACGATGTTCTGCCTTCATTAAACTGTCGCACCCACGAACGCACTTTCGACACATCCATAACTCAATCACCACATGTCTCCTTCAAATGCCGATGAATTTCAAATGGTGTCACACCACGCAAATTCAGAAAACGAATGATTGCACGCTGGTGAAGTAAGGAAAACGTCGCCATTTTAAGTATCTGAAACAGTTGTCATTCTCGCCGCTGGCGGTTAAATTCCATCTGCCGTACGGTGCTGTCATCTCTGGGAAGTATTGACAATGAACGCGGCCTAATTTAAAACAATGCGCATGTTTCTATCACTCTCCAGTCCGGAGGAAAAAAATTCGGGAGGCCTTAGAACTTGAATGCACCTCGTAGCAACGCTATGGTCGCGCGGGAAAACTGTGCTGGTCTCCTGATGACGTCAGTGGTGCGGCATACGACGGCGCATCCGGCGGTTGAACCCTACCGTCTATTCCAGTTTCCGTGGTTCCCACTGCTGTCCCATTCGCGAGTGCCTGCGGCTCCTCAAGGCCGCCAGAGAACAGCCCGTGGCGCATCGGCGCTGCCGCGGCCCGCGGCGTGTCGCATCGGCCGGGCGTGGCCCATTCTGCGCACGCGCAGACCGCCCGCCGCCGGTGGCCGGTCGCCAGCGAGAAATCGCCGCGGGCCATCTCCATTCACCGGCAGGCGAACGGAAACCGCGGCTGCTGCCGCTGCCCGTGGCGAATACCAATCGACAGTCTGCACCGGCTGCAGAGTGTTTGTCTCACGGCTGACGACGGCAGGGGCACGTGCAGAGTGGGTACACTTCCTGCTAGACTCAGCCCGCCAATTCGCACTTGTGGATTTGGAACCCGCATGAATTCTGGAAATTCCTTGTGCTGAAATTGCTCAAATTCATTGATGAAAGCTGGCAAAAATAAATAAATAAACTGAAGAGGAAGCTGTCGTCGTATAATGCGCAAAAAAAAAAAAAAAAAAAAAAAAAAAAAAAGTAAGATTTGGATATTTAGGGTTTAATACGATCGAACAATCTGATTATTTTGTTGGAGTTCTTCCTTTTTCAATGAGTTTCTAAATGTACTCAACACTATATGTTGAGAACCGTTCATCCGATTGCGATAAAATTTTGATCATTTGACGTTCATTAGTCTGATTGTGAAAAAATTTTGCCTATTTCAGGTTCACAGCAAGAGTGAAATAAAAATTTGGAAAAGTTTCCCGGCAAATAGGAAAATTTACAAAAAAATAAAAAGATATTTGTCTATGCAATATCAATAACATTAATCTTATTGCGATAAATTTTGGCACGTTCTACGTTAAAAGCGAGAGGAAGGTCTGAGTGAAGTAAAAAAGTTTGAATTAGTTGGCCAGAAAGTACGAAAATTTGTGGGAAACTGAAAGAGCTCTTTTCTTTGGGATATCAATAACATTCCTACGATTGCGATAAACTTTTGCACATTTCACGTTAAAAAGCAGGAATACATACATATTAGCAATTGCGAAGCATTGCCGGGTCGACTTGTGGGAGATAAAATACTATAACGGTGGTTCGAGGAACCCTCTGCCAGGCACTTAAATGTGATTTGCAGAGTATCCCATGTAGATGTAGATGAAAAAGGTTTAGTGGTCCATAGCAGGCCGACAGAAAAAAAAAATTACGCTAAGTGTCATATATATTATGAACAATATAAATTTGTAGTTATATGTATATTTTACCGTTGTTAAAATCGTACATATATATACGTTGAAAGGGAGTATGGTACCAATATATATATATATATATATATATATATATATATATATATATATATATATATATATATATATATATATTTTTTATTTTTTTTTTTATGTAAGCGGACGAGGCCGAAATCACAAACAGTGAGCTGTGACCCACTCCGAAATGGAACTGTCTATCCGCCGCTGCAGTCCAACCCTCGACGGAGAGCATCAGCGCACTCCGCAGCCAGGTAAGGTGTATACTGAGTGCTACCGTTCCCTACATTAGCGGGCAGTTATGGCCGTGTTTTCCGGCTACTGCAGCAGCAGCGGGCTGGGCGGAGCCTGAAGCGAGGCGTGGGGACAGCGGCAGCGCCTTGGGCGCGCAGGCGGACACGGGGAACAGGTTCCACTTCCGCCGCTGTGTGTGTGCCGCGGTGTCGCAGCGCTGGCCTTGCACACCAACACTCGCGGCAAAAAGAAACCCGCTCTGTGCTGTGCTCAATAGCTGGGCGGCCGCTGCTTCCAGAACAAAGCTGCAGATCGGCTCGCGCTGGACGGAAACTCATGGCGCTGTCACGAGGCCGAAGGTTGGCGCTAAACATCTCGGGCTGCAGAGCCCGAACGCTGTCACCGTTCTTCTCATGTTGGGCCACTTTAGGTTACGGTTGTAACACTAAAAGGGGGCCTTTGCTATTGTCTTTTGACAGCTAGAAATTTAAAAGAAAATAACGGCTTAACCATTCATCTGACACGGAAATTCAAATGTTTGTATAGCTTATGGGACTTAACTACGGGGTCATCAGTCCCTAAACTTACAAACTACTTATGAACTACTTACGAACTAGGACGGCACAAATATCCATGCCCGAGGGGGATTCGAACCCCCGACCGTAGTGGCCGTGCAGACCGTGACTGGAGCGCCTCAGTCCCGCGGCCACCGCGGCCAGCGACACAAAAATTGAATAACCATATTTGTAGAGGAGAAAATTCCCTACAACTTCGCTCTCTCATGTTTTTTTTTCATATCTCGTAGCGTTTCAAAGATATTTGCAAAAATAGCGCCGATTTTGGGATGTCTGTCTGTCTGTCTGTCCGTAACGTGTTCTCTGTTTTTAAGACGAACCGTTCAACCGATCAGCACCAAATTTTACAGACATGATGGTAGGTCGCCAGAGACTAGAAAACCCCTTTTTCAAAATTTTCGGACAAAAAAAAAGTCATTTGTAATATAATGCTAACGAACCTTTCATCTGACACGAAAATTAAATAACCTAATTGGTAGAGGAGAAAATTCTCTACAACTTATCTCCCTTATGTTTTCTTTTTTTTTTTTTTTTTTTTTTTTTTTTTTTTTTTTTTTTTTTTTTTCATATCTCGTATCTTTTGAGAAATATTTGCAAAAATAACGTAGATTTGACACCCTCCATTGAATTAACGAAAACCAGCCGTTAGGAGATGACACGTGACATTCCTCACCCAGAACTCTCTCTTGTATACGCCATCTTGCGTTGCGTATTTGATGATTTTCTTACTGTAACTTACACGTTGTCATTTCAGTGCAATGGCTCACTGAAGAATTAACAAAAACACATCTTTCTTCGCACGATAAATGATAATCTAGTGTCTACAAATGCCACAATAGCATAAATTAACAACGGCCATCAATAGTATGAGATTAAAAGGATTCGTGGTTCGATAGCTGTAGCGTAGTGGACAAGGCGCTGGACTGTGACGCTAAAGGTAGGTGGCTCGCAACCCGCCACTGCCTAATTTTTTTTCCTAACAGGGTTTCAGACACTATTATTAATTAATTTTTTATTTTTTAGATTATTATTTTGGTCCAAAATGTTTGCAAAAACTTACAAAACTACAAATATAAAGTGGGCCGTAAGACACGTCAGTGTTTTTTTTTTTTTTTTTTTTTTTTATTTCCATTCCAAGAGGGCATGGCAGACCGTACTCGAAACTTATTCATTCCAATCAAACCCAAGCACACTTGGGCTGGGATAAAGTAGTGCCAATTCCCGGATGAGACTATGTGAGAGTTCCCAGTATCAAGAGACACTGGATCACTTTGGTCAGAAACAAAAGCTTCGAAATATTTTTATGTCATTTCTCTGACGTTTCTCCTTTTTTCAAAGAAAAAAAAGTTCATTCCAGCCAAATACAAGCACAATGGGAATAGGACACAGTAGTTGCGATTCCCATGTAAAAATACAAGTGTCCCATTCAATTGTTTCACCGCAAATATCTCTTAAACTACAGGAGATATTGAAAAATGCCTTTACGGTCATGAACGTACGGCAGGGGCTTATGAAAGCAGGTACTATGAGACACTCTAAAACGTGAAGAAATATTAGTTTCAACTAAAACGATTTTTTTAATGGATACGCCATATTACTTCTTCAGCAATCGATAGGATGAAGAAGCACAAAAAAATGGCGTCTGTTGCATCACCATGCGTCAATTACATCTGGAGAAACTGCGAAGCGAAGTTGACGCCTGAAATACATGAGGCGCGCTGATAGCGCGTATCGGAGACTCAACCGTGAGTCTCGCTTGAGCCTCTGACACGCTCTAGCAGCGCGCCTCATATATTTCATCGTCTACTTCGCTTCGCAGTTTCTCCAGATGTAACTGACGCATCGCGATGTAACCGACGCCATTCTTTTTGTGATTTTTCATTCTATCGAATTCTTAATAAATAATATGGGGTATCCACTAAAAAGGAACACAAGTTTGTATTGAAAATAATATTTCTTCACGTTTTAGAGTGTCTCATAGTACCTACATTCATATGTCCCTGACGTACGTTCATGACCGTAAAAATCGTTTTTCAATATCTCTTGTATTTTCAGAGATATCTGGAGTGAAACAGTTGAGTGAGACACCCTGTATATGTTAATTTCTAGTTTGAACACTCATCTGAAAGTCAAGGGACACTTCGGGAGACTTTAGTCACAAGCAAGGGCTTCGAAAAGTTTTTGACTCATATCTGTGACATTTTTCCCGTGCCAAAATAATGTAGAAATGTGTGTGTGTGTGTGTGTGTGTGTGTGTGTGTGTGTGTGGACGAGGGTAGTACATTTAGAACTTCCCGTGTCACAGTATCGTAGCACTCCTGTAGTCCCAGTGGTCTAAGGCGCCTCGCTGCGGAGCGCATGGTTGCTCGCCGTCGGAGGTTCGAGTCCTCCCTGGGGCATGGGTGTGTGTGTTGTCCTTAGTTTAGTTTACCTTAGTTTCAGTAGTTTGTAAGCTACTGACTCATGACCACGCAGTTTGGTCCGAGAGATTTACAAACATTTCAACTCCTCTAGTAGAGCCAATACAAAACGGCACAATCACTGATAAACGGGCGTTGGAAAGTAAAGCAGTCAACAGTCCGAAGATTGGTTTCATCACCACAGTGCTTTACTAAGCACAGTCCTATTTGTAGGTGGTATGCCTTTGCTTTTCCCGAGCTCCGTACTCACTTAGCCTATTACTTACAGGGCCAACTAGAATTTAACGTGGGGTGCGAAACATGGTGAATCTGGGCATTTTTCACATCAACAACATTGGCAGAGGTGAAGGAGTGAAACGTAACGAATAAAAATCCTTGGGCTGAGCGAACGCGCCAGTTTTGGATTCATAAATTGGCACTCTACCACTCGGCCATCGAGAAAACGGGCTATCATCGGGAAATTTCTTTATCGGTACATAAACGATGCCGCAGTGGAGTGGCTGATCGTTCTAAGGCACCTTCCTGCTGAGCGCGCTGTTACTCGCCATCGGGTGTTCGAGTCTTCCCTCGGGCATGGGTGTTTGTGTTGTCCTTGGCATAAGTTACTGGAAGTTAGAGTAAGTAGTTTGTATGCCTAAAGACTGATGATCAACGTAGTTCCTTAGATTTACAAACATTTGACGCAAACGCTTTTGTACATCTATCGCGCCAATGTCCTCCTAAATGCTGAACAAGTCACCTGGATTGGCTTGACACAGCTACAACAGCTAACAGTTCTTCAACTATGGAGGTTTGAATCTTCCATCAGCGTAGTACGACACTACGTCATGGGGACCTCTGTGTTTACCGCGAGTGAACGGTAAGTACCTGCAATGAAACAATCATGCTATTTCACTCACATACTACAACACAAGAGGATGATGAACGACAGCTGCTCTAACTCCATAGTTTCTTTCTTATTATTATTTGGGAAGTTCGCTAGGAGTATCTGATTAAGCAATGGGTGTCCGGCGCGATAACTCAGCACAATTAATGTGTGTGTGTGTGTGTGTGTGTGTGTGTGTGTGTAAAACTGTCAACATTCAGAGAGACAACACGAATGTAGATTTCAAGCAAAATCCTGTTGATGCTCTATTCCGAATGGTTTCTTACAAAGAACACATTTAATGTACGAGGGTTGGAAGTTATTCACGACCGATACAAAAGCGTTACATGTTTGCACCTGCTACTGTCCTTCAAAGTAGTCACCACCGTTGTGTAGAACCCATTTCCAGCGATGTGGAAGGCGTAGTATGCTGTTATCAGAGCCTGTTCTGTTGATGGTGCGAATGGAGCGGTCTACTGACTGTTGAATATCTGGAACAGTTCTGACGGAAGTGCCATGGAGTCGTTCCTTCATCTTCGGAATCAAAGTCACAAGGACTTCAGTCCGGGGAGTACGATGGATGTTACAGTACTTCCCAGTCCCACCGACTGAACAGAGCAACCACAGTCTACGTTGTAGGCGCCCACGCATTGTCGTGCAAAATGATGGGTGGGTTGCGCAGAAAGTGTTGCCGCTTCTTTCCCAAAGCTGGTCGTAGGTCATGCTCCAAAAACGAACAGTAATTCTGTGCATAGACGGTCTGCCGTGGAGGAACGCAATGCGTTAGGATAACACCATCACTGTCGTACACGAGGATCACTATAACTTTCACCATGACGCTCTGATGCACTGATGACACTGTCGTGCTGTGCGACCTCTGGCTCATTCAATCTTGATCCAACTCCGTTGTTTCTGTTTAGAAAACATAGTGACACCGTTTTGTTGGACCGATCGGTCACAAGTGGCTGCGTTTTCCTCGACTGTACGCACGCCTGTGACGTGGGACGGGCGAGTCCATTTGCTCGGATGTAAGGTAGGTATGTCAGCAAAGTGTGCTATAGCCCAATAGTAAATTCCATTGCTTAGTGACTCCACAGCAGTGTTGCCACTATTTAAGTTCCAACTCTCGTGTATTTTCTTACTGTCATTTATTTATTCATTGATTTGCAACTGGCGCGTGTCCTTCTCTCACTTTTCATTGTAACCTCGTAGTTTTCAATGCATTTGCTACGAATGTTTCTCCGTCGTGAAACTTACCCGCCGAACGCGCAGTTGTCTGTGGTGTGTTGTGAGTCAAGTAGAGTGAGAGATGGAGAGTGTTATAGAGGAAAACATCGGTGAACTGTTTCTGTACACGTGATGACTGAAGTCCACATATCTCTACTAAGGAATATGCGGATACGGTGGCTGTCTGTTTACGACTTCTGAGACGGTACTGCTCCTACTACTGTCGAAAAATACCATCGGCGATTTCAGACCTGTCCAACTCCTGTTCGTAGTTTACCAGTAAATGGCGTGAAACAGGTATTTCTCAACATTTAGATTTTCTTTCTGAACGATTAATTCAACAACCTGTGCGGGAAATGCCAACCCTAGACATACTACAAGCACACAGCGAGTTTTGCGTGTAGTAATGTTCGACAATGATGCTTGGTAGTCATTTATGTATTCGACAATTGATACTTCATAAAATGTATACTGCAATATTAGACTTCCGCCTGTCAGCGTCAAAATTCTTCCAGACTTGTGGCCCATTTTCAAAATTAAAAAAAAAAAAAAAAAAAAAAAAAAAAAAAAAAAAAAAAAAATTGTCTGGTGTTTCGGCTACTGTTGCAAGAGGACTTCCTCATTTTAGTGTTCTCACGGCAGAAAAATAATGTTGCAGTTTTCATTAAAAAAGGAAACCACTGTCCGTAATTTGTGACTTGGACGACTAAATCAAGGAATATTTATAGTCGACCAGAATTATTCTTTGGAAAATGCTCAGAAATATGTGGTGCAGATCATAGATTTATACCAATTGTAATTGAAAGAAATTCAGTAAAACTTTTTATCAAATGATTATCTAGAACAGCTGTAGACAGCAACGTGTGTATGATTGTGCGAACGGGTGTCTTTGTGTTTTGCTTCCACTTCTGACGAAATATTTGACCGAAAGCTTATTAGAACACTTTTTTCGTCACATGGTTTTCATTTTTGTATTTGTATTCCAGCTATGTTTTGTGTCACATGTTATAAGATGCTTCTGTCACGAATAATAATAAAAAAAAACTTCCATTACGAATTTCAGCCTGTCGTATTGTTTCCTTGTACAACCGTCCTTATGATATCCACTGGAAAATCTGTAATGAAATTCTTCAATTTTCCACTTACGCAATTTTATTATTAGGAAACTACGATATCTTCTTCTTCTTGCAACGTTCCTGCTTATGCAAGTCGACAGAGCCGCTTCCAGTTTCTCTTTTCTCGCACAGTCTATTGTTTAGCACCTCCTTTCATTGCAATCCTCTTCTTGTTACAACTTCTTTCACTTGGTCTCTCCATCTTGCTCGTGGCTTTCCAATTCGTCTCCGTTTGGATTCTGACCATTCGAGTGCTCTTCTGGGAATTCTTTCTCGTCCCATTCCTTTAATGTGCCCAAACCATCTCAGCCTATTATTTTATATAATTTATTTTAGGGGCTTCATCTTTAACGTGCTTCTTATCTTTTGATTTCTTATCTTGTCCCTTCTCGTCTAGCCAGTCATCTCTCGAAGAAAGCTGCGGCAGGTATGTTCCAGCCGGCCGCGGTGGCCGAGCGGTCTGCGGCGCGCCAGTCACCTCCTGCACGGCCACTATGGTCGGGGGGTCGAATCCCCCCTCGGGCATGGATATTTTTGCCTTCCTTAGTATTAAGTAGTTTGTAAGATTAGGGACTGGTGACCCCGTAGTTAAGTCCCATAAGCTATACACAGCCGACCGCGGTGACCGAGGGGATTGAGGCGCTCCAGTCACGGCCTGCACGGCCACTACGGTCGGGGGTTCGAATCCCCCCTCGGGCGTGGATATTTGTGCCGTTCTTAGTATAAGGTAGTTGATAAGTAGTTTGTAAGTTTAGAGACTGATGACCCGTATTTAAGTCCCATAAGCTTAACAAACATTTGATTTGAGCTATACACACATTTGAATTTGGTATGTTCCAGTTTCTAATTATGTCCGACACATTAATAATAAAATAGTTTTAAAAAATTACCTATTCTTTCTGAAATTTCTTCCTTGACGTCTCCTTTCTTAGTTACTTTAATTCGTAGATAATTAAAGGCATCCACTTCTTTAAAATCTTATCCATTGCAAATTAAATCCCTCATTTTCCCATTTTTCGGCACATTTTCATTATCAAGTTTGGAGCACTACGTTCAGTGACTGTGTTGTAATGTATGAATGATAAGCTGGCCGGCCGCGGTGGCCGAGGTGACTGAGGCGCTCCAGTCACGGTCAGCACGGCCACTACGGTCGGGGGTTCGAATCCCCCCTCGGGCATGGATATTTGTGCCGTCTTAGTTTGTAAGTAGTTCATAAGTAGTTTGTAAGTTTAGGGACTGATGACCCCGTAGTTAAGTCCCATAAGCTTAACAAACATTTGAACATTTTGAATGATAAGCTGCAATCAGTCGCAAATATTTATCTGTTATTGCATATCTAGATATCGGTCGCTGGGCGACTATTCTCAATGCTATAAAACCGTGCTTTAAAACATATAGGACTTTTCAAGCTAAATGTTGAACTGTTGTCGCATTCTTCCTACCAAAACAGTCATTTGGCACGCAGTAATGGAGCTACTTTTAAGGGAAATGCCGCTAGCGTTCGCTACGGTACGAGCAAACTACGCGAGTGAAAACTTTGTATATTTCCCTAAAAATTTACACTACAATCAGCTCTTTGAGTTCATTGAATAAATTTATGTGAATTTTCAAAGCCGTAAAGTACTTTATGAATCACTATGAATAACGCTATCGAAGAAAAGGAGTCATTCACCCACGACTGTGAGGTAATCTAAATGTGAAGTCAACAATCAGAAGATTGGTTTGAACACCACAGTGCTTTACTAGGCATGGTCCTCTTTGGAGGTGGTATGCCGTTGCCCTCCTCCGACCTTCGAACTGACTTACCCAGCCAGTTACAGGTGGACCTACAGTTTAACGTGGGTTCCGAACCATGGTGCTACTCGGTATTTTTCACATGAGCAATACCGCCAGAGGGGAAAGAAGTGGAAAGTGACAGATAAAAATCCGAGCACTTGGCGGGGGATCAAACCCTCGACCCTTGGATTAATAGTGTAGCACTCTACCACTGTACAACCGCAGTTCACTATGAAGACGCCTATGAAATCTAACTTTTCCCGTCCATAAGTCCCAGCTACAAGCTGATGAAACCACGCTTTTGGTCTTGCTCTTCTGGGTGGTCATCACGTTTTCTGGAGACCGTAGGAAGTGGGAGAGAGAGAGAGCGCTCGTGAACATCACTGTCTGGCCGCGCATCGTGCGATTGTGCAAATAATCCGCCGCAGACATCTGCGCGCTTTCACTTCACCGGCGCCGGATTAGGCGTGCGCAAGTCCGCCCCCGCTATCGGGCTCCTAGAGCAAGAGTTCGCAGGACTAGAGGCGAGATTTTATCTGCCGGTCTCCTCTTTGTAGTCACAGACATAGTTTTCTCAATGCACGACATCCAGCACTCGATTTATCTGCGGAAACGTAACGATAGCAGGTATCGACCCTGTATTTGCATTTTTTTCTTCTTTTCCTCGCGGAATTTTAGGCACCTTTTACATAGTTATTCGTTACACCACAGTCTTTCCTACTACAGTAGTTTCAATTCAGTTGTAATTGTTATTAACTGCTATGAAAGGTAACCTGATGTTTTGTATCGCAAAACAGGTGACATCGTTGTTTTTTAAATTTGATGTCTAACACCTGAACGCGTCAACCCAACATTATACTACAGACGAAAATTCTGCTCTCCAGACTTTTAACTAGCGCGGGAGTGGCCTCGTGGACGAAGACATCATGCTACGGACTGGACGGTCACTCCCGGCGGAGGTACGAGTCCTCCCTCGGGCATGAGTGTGCGTGTGTGTCGTTCTTAATATAAATTAATTTAAGTACTTGGTAAGTCTAGGGACTTACGAACTACTTGAACTAACTTACACTAAGGAGAACACATACTCTTATGTGTGTGTGTGTGTGTGTGTGTGTGTGTGTGTGTGTGTGTAGGTGTTGTCCTTATGTTAGTTTATGTACTTGGTAAGTCTAGGGACTGATGACCAAGTAGTTTGGTCTCATAGGATCACAAAATGAACATTTGAGCACCTGAAGATGGGGATTTATGTCCGGAACCAGTCCGAATAAGTAGAAGGATGTATCTAATTACAAATGGAGCAGATTTATTCAACATGTAAAATTGCAGCAACAGTTGTGGATGTCCCGCAAAACTAATTTAAACCTCCAATGAACCTGCAGGTTTCGTTGAGGGCTCGCGAGAGATTAACAATCGGGAGCATCTTTAGAGATTTATCAATAACACGACGACTGGTCTTTTCCCTCAAGTGTCATTTTAGCGCCCTTCGGGACCACGGTTGTCATTTGGAGAATATGGAAAGATAAGTTTGTTTACCATTGGGCAAATTTTCTAACAGATTAAAACAGTGCGCCGAATCGAAACTCGAGCACGGGATCTCTGTGTTTGGTGGGTCCAGAGTTCGAGGCCTGGCCCAATACAGAGGTTCAATCTGTCGGAAAGTTTGAAATCAGTTCCAATTGTCCAAATGTTTGTTAAGCTTAAGGGACATAACTGCGGGGTCATCAGTCCCTAAACTTACAAACTACTTATCATCTAGCTTATCCTAAGGACGGCACAAATATACATGCCCGAGGGAGAATTCGAACCCCCGACCGTAGTGGCCTTGTAGACCGTGACTGGAGCGCCTCAGTCCCCTCGGCCACCGCGGACGGCTTGAAATCAGTACACACTCCTTTGCAGAATGGGAAATATCGTTCTGGAAACTGGATGAGTTTGTCAACGGATTCTCGGAAACTGTACACGCAAGACGCGGGACTGTCACATTGTCCAAATGTTTGTTAAGCTTAAGGGTCATAACTGCGGGGTCATCAGTCCCTAAACTTACAAACTACTTATCATCTAGCTTATCCTAAGGACGGCACAAATATACATGCCCGAGGGAGAATTCGAACCCCCGACCGTAGTGGCCTTGTAGACCGTGACTGGAGCGCCTCAGTCCCCTCGGCCACCGCGGACGGCTTGAAATCAGTACACACTCCTTTGCAGAGTGTGAAATATCGTTCTGGAAACTGGGTGAGTTTGTCAACGGATTCTCGGAAACTGTACACGCAAGACGCGGGACTGTGACATTGTCCAAATGTTTGTTAAGTTTAAGGGACATAACTGCGGGCTCATCAGTCCCTAAACTTACAAACTACTTATCAACTAGCTTATCCTAAGGACGGCACAAATATACATGCCCGAGGGGGGATTCGAACCCCCGACCGTAGTGGCCGTGCAGACCGTGACTGGAGCGCCTCAGTCAGCTCAGCCACGGCGGCCGGCTTGAAATCAGTACACACTCCTTTGCAGAGTGGGAAATATCGTTCTGGAAACTGGGTGAGTTTGTCAACGGATTCTCGGAAACTGCACACGCAAGACGCGGGACTGTGCCAGGCCCCATTTCTCAGCCTGGCGAATCCGCGTGGCCTGCGACACGGATCCCGCGGCTAGCCCCATATTCCGGTCTTGCTCCGCGGGCCACAGGCGCCGCCTCCTGAGGACAAACGGCCGGCCGTTTGGCGGACAGCTGCTTGGCAAGTGGCGGCCGGACCCCAGACACGTCCACCCACGCCGTCAAAGCACGGCCGCTCCCAGCTGGTGGCGACACCGGCACTGGGGAAACGTCGGCGCCGCGACGTTCCCACGGGCGGCGACGTTTCCGATGGTTGCCCCACCGCGGCGCGGTTATTGTAACGCCACCGCCTGCAGACTGCTCGTCTGGTAAAAGGCGGCCGCTGCAGACCTCTGCGGCCGCGCTGACCCTGGCATTGCGAAACCTCGCCCCGGGGCCTGCCCTGCTCCACAGCTGCTCGCACTGTTCCAGCTGCTCCACCGTCTCGAACGCTGTTCTCTTTGCCCATCTACATCTGCATCTGCATCTATAGCTAGCTGTGTACACGCTCGGCAAGTGTCTGTATCCCCCGCGGCCTAAGTTGGACTTTTACCACTTCTGGACAACCGCTTTCCTACTTTACTTGCAAATTAAGCGACACAAATCTCTCGTACTAGCCTTAGTATTCAGCGTTGCCCGGGAATATCTATTCGAATCTCGGTCAGTTCGTCACATTCTGCCCCACTCTCTATACATTTCACCCGTAACTATAAGATCAGTTGCGGCATGTGGGCCATGACATTACAACGTGAGTGCGTAGTTTCTAACTTAATACTAGTCTAGGAAGTATTGATACCTTAAATTATCATCTGAAACATATTTTCTTGATGTGACTAAAATGTTCAAATGGTTGTAAATCTATCGGACCAAACTGCGTGGTCATCAGTCCGTAGCGTACAAACTACTTAAACCTAGGTAAGCCGGCCGCGGTGGCCGAGGTGACTGAGGCGCTCCAGTCACGGTCAGCACGGCCACTACGGTCGGGGGTTCGAATCCCCCCTCGGGCACGGATGTTTGTGCCGTCCTAGTTCATAAGTAGTTTGTAACTTTAGGGACTGATAACCCCGTAGTTAATTCCCATAAGCTTTACAAACATTTGAACATTTTTTTGAAACCTAGGTAAACTAACCTAAGGACAAACACACACACCCATGCCCCAGGGAGGACTCGAACCTCCACGGCGAGCAATCGCGCGCTCCGCAGCGAGACGCTTTAGACCGCTCTGCTACTCCACCGCGGCTCTTGATGTGATTACGTAGGCTTTCCCGGCGTAATGATTCATAATATTCTTCTCTGGTTTCCTGCCGGATCAAAACGTCATCTGGACACAATATTTCGGCGGTCCACCTGGCCGCCATCCTCAGGTGACAGTGCTGGTACACCGACTCGCCGAGACTGAGTACAAGCCGCGAGCGGCGGCCCCTATGTACGCCGCGGAAGGCCGGGTGCGCGTGCGCAAAAATGGACAGTTCTGCCCTCTATGTTTCAGCGTCGCCAGTGGTAGAAGCCGGTGTAAACGATAGATCGCTATTCAGCAGAGACTGTTCTTTTTTATGTCAAACAATAAAGGGTTTCACATTTTACTCAAAGGAAAACCCTTGTCTCTGTTCATAATATTTTCAGAAAGTCGCATTGCGATCGATTCTTTTAAAATGCAGTGCCAATAGCGAGATGCAGAAGCAATCATTTGTGTGTATGGCCTTTGCGGATGGATACTCGAGACACTTGAAAAATATATAAATGTCTTTGGAATAAAATGGTCTGGGGATGTGTATTTTAAATATCTGTTTTAAATGTAATGTATGTCACATATACTGTCTAAATGCGGTATCATTTTTAACAACGTATGCCATTACAAAATGAAAACAATCGAAGGCATAAATGAATTATTAAGTATGGTCAAAACATTTATGTTATATTTCAAGTGCCTCCTACTGGTCACTACGTCCCACCGGAGTCTGATTCAGACGAAAAGAGGCTGAAAAACTACCATGTAGACACAATGAAAGCTGGCTGGTGTGGTACCCACTGAAAACCTCACGACCGAAGTTGGAAGATATAGAGACAACCTGGGGACTCAATACAGGAGAAATGTTAGTCTGAAGAAGAACAAGCCCCTCAATCTTTTAATGCCATGTATATCACTGTCATTTTTGACTGTTATATTTGAAATAATTCTATTTTTTTTTTTTTTTTCATTTAGATTAGGATCAAAATTCAAATGTTCAAATGTTTGTAAAGTCTATGGGACTTAACTACGGGGTCATCAGTCCCTAAACTTACAAACTACTTATGAACTACTTACAAACTAGGACGGCACAAATATCCATGCCCGAGGGGGGATTCGAACCCCCGACCGTAGTGAGGATCAAAATTCACTTGTGGTCTATAAGAAATACAACGCTTCTTTGGCAAGTTGTATATCACAATTTACTGCCCTCTTGTGGCACTCAAGGATATGTATCACGCTTCATTCTCTCATTTTGATGGAATACTACATGCGTCTATGCAGTGGGTATCGAACACCGTGAAACTCGCCAAGAAATCAGACGTGATATGATTCTATAATTCACTTTTCCATTTGTTCAATTCAATCTAGGCACTATGCATTATGGCAGTTATTGACTACATGAATATTAATGCCGACCACTCATATTTTCCGCCGGCCGCGGTGGCCGAGGTGACTGAGGCGCTCCAGTCACGGTCAGCACGGCCACTACGGTCGGGGGTTCGAATCCCCCCTCGGGCATGGATATTTGTGCCGTCTTTAGTCTTAGCTAGTTCATAAGTAGTTTGTAAGCTTAGGGACTGATGACCCCGTAGTTAGGTCCCATAAGTTGTACAAACATTTGTTTGTCATATTTTCCGGCTGATACAAGCAAACATAAGGGTATTTGTGAAAATCGAAAACTGAAGTCTGTATAGATCACCACTTGATGATTTCGGAAGAGTAGTACGAAAAGGACCTCGCTCTTTACGAATAAATCCCATATTGGTTTGAGAAACGACGGTAGATTCTATGCTTTTTTTTAAATTTATTATTATTATTATTTCTAGAGTATCAGTATATTCACTGAAAAATCCTAAAAACGAGGCAGCTGCTTCGTGTGAGACAGTATAACTGTAGAACTGATGCCGATTAATTATTGGAACAATTTTGATAAATCGTTGACTGAACTACTTTTACGCATGAAAATTTCAATATCCAAAAGTAATTACTGTATGCGGGTGCAACGGAAAGCTACGTGTTATGGTAGATGCATATTTTAAAATCGCTTCTGTGTTTTAGTGCGGTTTCCTGCAAAACAGATGCCTCTTTTTCGTGAAAGAAGTTGTTTTGGGGTACGTCGTTTCAGGCTGGAGGCGTTCCTGCACTTGTTACTAGTGAGGTAACGCATATCATAACTTTTACTTTTCCCTGACGGGTGGATTTTCCGTATCGCTGACGTTCAGTTGCCATCAAGGTCGCACGACTGGACTGCATTATATTTACGTCTTGCTGTTATATAAATAGCTTAAGAGATACAAAACAATTGGATTACGATAAACCTCGTTCTGTTCAGGGAGGGGAAAAGGGTTAAGCGTTAACCGTGAGAGTTTGCATTAGCAAACTATTTTAGTAAATTAGTTGAGTGTTTTCACTTATATAGTCTGTTTCGCATTGACATTCAGACCACTTTAATATTCCACTGAGAAAAAATTGGTATAATAAACTTTGTCAAAACAGATAATCGAAATAGTGGAGAAAATAATTGTGTTTCACGTCTAATTCTAGTAAAAAGAACAGTATGACTGCTGTAAATTTGCAGTGCATATGAAATATAAAATGACGGTGACAACAAACGGATAGATTTTACGCTTCTGTTCTAATTGGCCGGGATTGAGGTCAGCTGTTACAGTTATGGAGGCAAGCGTCTTAATAAACATATTGGCAGCAACCTTGGCATTTGATCGCAATGGCTGAATAAACACTACGTTCCTAAATACCCAAGAACACGAGTCAGTGAGAAGGAAGCGACAACTGGATAAGTCGAATAACGTGTCACTGATGAAAGTAGGATTTCCCGGTCGTTGTTAATGGTGTTAAGGAATTATTTTGTGTAGGTGACGTGTCACAGTTCCCTGAATATCGCGATGCGGTGTTCCGGCCTTCTTCCTTAGGCCACCTTCCAGGAAATTGCTGTGCACTGTATGCAGGGTTCTCGAAAGAAGGCCTCAGCGTGAAGGCCGAAACATCGCATCGCAAAATTCTGGCAGTACTGACACGCAACCAACACACAAGGCATAATAATAACGTCTGGTAACCGCGGTGAAAGATGATAAATGTTTTCTACGTATACATATACGTGTATACTTCTACACACAAGTTGCACTTGCAAGAAAATCCTTCGGCCTCAAACTCTAGCTACCGCACTGCACGAAACCAATGCTTAGAATTACTCATTAAAAAAGAAACAAAACAAAAAAATTAAAACAGTGCCCTGTACCAGTTAAATTCAAAAGCTTGCAACTCTAGTCCAACGACGTCCGTATTACAGTGACATTATACTGTTACATTTTCAGTCAAAAGTGTAAAAAAAGAATCTGCTTAAACTAATTATAACGGCGCAAAACACACATATCCAGAACGCCTGGCCTTTTATATTAGCATTTCAAATTCAGATTTCAAATAAGTGGTTCAAAAATAGTGGAAACCAAACCACGCCGTGGGTGTTCGAGTCCCCCCTCGGGCATGGGTTTTTGTGTTGTCCTTAGGTTAGTTTACATTAGTTGAAGTAGCTTGTAAGCTGCGGACTAATGACCAAGCAATTGAGTTCGATAGATTTAAAAACATTTGAACATTTGATTTGAAACGAAAAATGTCCATTCGTCACTAAAGCCACGTTTTTAGATTCAAAATCACTTTCAAGCAGTCTAACGTCAATAACCACACTAATAACAATTTTAAATAAGGATCCGTATACGTCAGTTTCATTACGTATATTTTGCCAATATTGTGACAAATCTGTATACTTCAGTGCAGAAAATTGTAAATCACAGAGTGAAGATTCATGAAAGACCGCTCACATATCTATCCCACTTTGTTTTATAAATACTTCACCTAATTTTGCGCCTGCGCTTCAAGGACTAATATAAGGATTATAAGGGTATAAGGTACAATAATGTGTTTTGCGCTGTTAATAATTTCTTCAAGAAGAAGAAATGTGGCACTGTTGACTGAAAAGTATAATGATTCATGGCGTCATTGAATTACGTAAAATTTCCCACTTATAGTATTAGTTTTTGGTGTTTAGGCAGCATAGTAACTGATGATGGCAGTAAGATTACCAGGGATGGAAGGAGCAAGGCAGATGTGAGAAGTAGAATTTCTAGCAACATCTTAACATCTAAGAGCATCAGCCATCAAATCAGGAAACGATGTTTGAAATCATATGTGTGCAGTGTGGCATGCTATGAGTGTGAAACATGGACTCATGGGACAGAGGAAGAACAAAAGGTAAATTATTTTGAAATGTGGTTCTGTCAATAAAACGCAGTCTCTGGTTCGCCTTTCCCACGACATTATCTACGTGTTCTTTCCAATTTAAGTCCGAAGTAATTGTAATTCCTTGGTATTTTATGGAGTTTACGGCCTTCACATTTGAATCTTATCATGTTAACAAAGTTTAACGGATTTCTTTTCGTACTCATGTGGACGACTTCACACTTCTCATTATTTAGAGTCAACTGCCAATTCTTACACCATACAGATATCTTATTCAGATCGTTCTGCAGTTGGTTTTGATTTTCAGATGATTTTACTAGACGGCGTCATCTGCAAACAACCTAAGAGAGCTACTTAGATTTCCCCCTATTTCGTTTATGTGAATAAGGAACAGCAGAGGACCAGTAACACTACCCTGTGGAACGCCCGATATCACCTCTGTTTTAGTCGATGCCTTACCATAGATTACTACGAACTGTGTTCTCTCTGACATGAAATCCCCTCCATAACCACGCAATTTGATTAAAAGCCGTTTGTGACGTACGGTGTCAAAAGCCTTCTGGAAATCAAGAAATACGGAAATGATTTGCGAACCCTTGTCGATAACACCCATCACTTTTTGTGAATAGAGCTAGTTGTGTTTCGCATGAATGATATTTTCTAAATCCGGTTGACCTTGGGTGAATAGATCGTTCTGTTCGAGATAATTCATAATATTTGAATACAGGATATGTTCCCAAACGCTGCTGCAAATTGACGTCAATGAAATAGGTCTGTAGTTTAGTGGGTTACTCCTACTGCCTTTCTTGAATATAGGTGTGACCTGTGCAACTTTCCAATCCTTTGGTACAGATCCTTCTATGAGAGAGCGGTTGTATATGGCTGGTAAGCTATAGCTTCAGCATAATCAGATAGAAATCTAATGGGTATACAATCCGGACCAGAAGACTTGTTCTTGTTAAGTGATTTTTGTTGCTGCACTACTCCGATGATATCTACTTCTACATTACTCATTACGGTCTCTGTTCGTAATTCTAAATCTGGAATATTGGTTTCGTCTTCTTTGGAGAATGAGTTTGTAAAAGCTATGTTTAGTAACTCTGCTTTAGTTGCACTGTCATCGACAGGATCGCCATTACTATCACGCAGTGAGGGTAATGTTCGTGTTTTGCCCCTAGTATATTTAACATATGACCAAAATCTCTTTGGGTTTTCAGTCAAATTTCGAGAGAGATTTTCGTTGTGATAAGTATTGTAGGCATCTCGCATTGAAGTCCTCGCTAAATTTCGAGCTTCTGTGTAGGATTGCCAATCCTGGGAATATTGTGTTCGTTTACATTTAGTTTGCCTTTTCCTTTGCTTTTGCATCAGTGTCCTGACCCGTTTTGTGTACCAAGGGGAATCGCCTACTTCTTTTATTAATTTATTTGGTATAAAAATGTCAATTGCTGTCGATACCACTTCTTTGAATTTGAATCACATCTTGTCTACACCTTCGTTTAGTGTTGGTGGTTCTGAAAGGTGCAGGTGAGAAGAGACGCTTCTGGAGTTTTGTTGTTAAAAGAACAGTGTAATTTACAGGCCATCTATCAAGAAATAAAGGACTCCTGAACACAATCATATTGGGGATATGTCGAGGGAAAAAGACCAAGAGAAAGACCGCGACTGAGGTACATGGATGAAATCCGCCGCGGCCACCGGCTTTTCTCGAGCGGTCGCGTTAACCACATTACACTATCCGCTCATGCCTGTCGGACCATTCCAAACTTCCATATGTCACACAATGCCCACTAACCAGTGCTTCCTTTCAATATAACAATTGGAAGTAGGGAGTAGTGGGAGAAAATAGTTCGACACCGTACGGGGGATATTGTTTGGTTCACTGACGGGTCAAAATCAGGGGCCGGAGTATACGTGGTGCAGCCAAGACTGGAGGGCGTCATCTCTCTAGGGAAACTGGCCTCAGTATTCCAGGCCAAAATCACCGCCATCAGGGCGTGTGTGGAGGAGAATTTGCGTAGGTGCTACAAAGACCGTAGCATCTATATCTATTCAGACAGCCAGGCAGCCCTGAGATCACTGGCAGTTCCTGCAACAACGGCTAAAATTTTTGCAGAATGTCACAGGGTTCTGGTGGAGCTAGGGGAAAGCAATAGGGTAAACCTATTGTGGGTCCCTGGCCACTCGGGGATCAGTGGCAACGAACATGCCGACATATTAGCCAGGATGAGGGCAGACACTCCATTTATTGGACTGGAACCTGTCCTGACAATCACCAAGGCAATGGTCAAATTGGAGCTACGTAACTGGCTCAGAAGACAGCAAGTAGAATATTGGACCAAAGCCTATCAACAAAAACATGGCAAGGTAATGATGCCAAAGCCATGTTTTAAAAGAAGCTCTGCAATCCTAGGCCTGAACAGGAGAGAGATTAGACTCATGGTTGGATTGCTGACAGGCCATGGGAATTTCAAACACCTACATACAATGGGAATAACAGAAGAGGACCCTAAATGTAGGATCTGTGATGACGGTGATGAAACTGCATCACATCTAATCTTCGAATGCATTGCATTGGAGAGTAAAAGGCACAGAACATTTGGGACAACCAGACCCGAAGAAATTGTGTCTAATAAAGAACTGGTAAAGGGACTTCTTGCACTGTTCAAGGTCATTGGTTGGCCCTAGACAAACAGGGAGCGATACCGCACAATAAACTTAGTTTCGGTGCGGGCAGTGGCGGGTTGGACCAAGACTGTTTTGGCTTCCCTGAGAAAAATCAAATCAACCAGTGCTTGCACATTGCAGTCTGTACGTCGCACAAATGAGATATTTTCATTATTTTGACGCACGACTTGCTGTGACTCGTTTAAAAACGATGTTCTGGGTCTGTGTTTTTCGATGGAACCAATACAGATGCCTTTTATGCATGGATGCATGATGCATCGATGCATATCTGAAAGATATTTGCATTGACTATTGTGATAAACACGAACACTGAACATCGTTTGCAAATCTTATGTCATTCACCTAACCTTCTCCAGATATAGAAGAGTCCTTGGTTTCCCCGGTTTTAAAATCTTGCGCGATTAAATGGTTCTTAAGTGTTCTAGCCTTATGACTTGTCTCTACTTCGGTGTTCACAATAAAAAATAAATCAGAGATTCCGTGCAAATAAAATTAATTTCAGTAGTTAGAACGTTTCGTTCAAAGATTTTATTTATAAATGGCTAACGCTACTCTTTGTTTGGCTTACACACGCACGTTCACTTACAGATACCCCTTACACACAAGAGAAATCACATCTGATGGTGAATAACGATCATGTGGCAGTCACGGGATGATTGTTTTTCTATTAGACGTGCTTAAGAGATTTAGTGCCGAGATGAAACGTGACATTGCGGTAGCTTTGTTCTCTCACGGGTGCTGCTGCGATGCTCTCGGTGATAGCTGCTTGTACATGACACACAGCTGCCATTCCCTCACCGCGACCGACATCATCTGTGGAGTGAATTATTACGGCGGAAAAACTAAGTAAAAGTCTTTTCTCGCCCGAGAGTCACCGTATTTATCATCTGACACCCGTGTACTAACAGTTACATTCATCAAACATTATCGTGACATAATAAAGATATATTTTTTTGTTTAGCCAGCTCATTTGTCAGCTGGCGTCTAAGCAACTCTGTAGCAGTTTTTCTGGTTTTGGTTTATGAGCCTTTAGCTACTAACTCCAGATTTATAGCTTTCTAAAACGCTTTAATACCGACCTTCGCAATGAAACAGTGTGCATTTGGGTATTGCCTCTGCTTTGCGAATGGATTCATCGTGTCACAAAGGTCAATTGTAATTGAAGGCAAATCACCAAGGGAACCAGAAGCGAAAAATGGGAAGTTTCGTAGGGTGACTGTTGTTAATCCACATGCACTCAATACGTGGCATTATGAGCAGCTATGTTAATGTGCTGATGATGATTTCGCTTACCGCAATCATAGAGCCAAATTTATTCGAGGAATAACTTGGACAAGGCATGAAAAGAGACAATTTAACAATTAAGAAAAAGTATGAAGTCTTTCTCATTAGAACAAAAAGCGTCTCACAATAAAACACTAAATTTTTAGAAATGTCGATTTTACTAAGTGACAAGGGGTTACAATTACGATCAACTTCAACTGTAACCAGCACATAGAAAATGTTGCGGGGAAGACTGCGTTTTATTAGAATTACTCATATCTACAAAAGAGACACTCAACTTATAGGCCTACCCCTTTCATTGCGTAATTTTAAATTAATAATAATAATAATTATTATTATGTCGTGTGGCTCGTTGGCCTGATGCAAGTCTTTCAATTGGACGCCACTTCGGCGACTTGCGTGTCCCTAGCCTACCCCGGTTATCCAACCGGGCAAAGGGGACCTACAGCTTAACGTGGAATCCGAACCCGTGGCGACTCCTCACATCGTTGATAGATGAACAATGGGTTAAAGTGTGGACTGAAAAAATCCGAGGTCCGACCGGATTTCGAACCCGCGACCCTTCGGTTTCCAGTCGAATACTTTACCCCAAGACCACCGTGGCCGACATTAAAAATAATAATAATAATTCTACATACGGAGACAGACATTTCTTGACACTATGAAAGCATGAATCGAATGAAGAATGACAGGCACTAGTCCACGCTTAGATTTTCTGACATGTATCGTTGAATAATACGAGACGCGTCCAGAAACCAAGTTCCGTTTGGTAATAAAATGAAATTGTACACAGATACAGAAGAATTTTTTTTGCACAGAATTCTACTCTTAAACTACTTTTTCATATAACTGCTGAAATTTTGTAGGCACTTGTCATAGCATGCCACAAGTTTTTGCATGCGTCCTTCACAGAAGGTTGCCGCCTGTGTATTCAACCATGTGTTAACAGCTCTTTATCATGGTTGAAGTGTTGATCGCCAAGGACAGATTTTAGGTGTAACAAGACATGAAAGTCGCTAGGAGAGAGGTCCGAGCTGTATGGAGGATGATCAAACACGTCCCATTGAAATTTCCGTAAGAATTGTTTGGTCACATTCGGTGTGTGAGGTCAGGCATTATCGTGGAAAGAAAAAATGTTTTGACAGTAATCCTCTTCTTACATCTAAAATCTGTACTTGGTTTACAACACTTCAACGATGATGACGAGCTGAAAGAACATGTTACCACATGGTTGAACACACAGGCGGCAACATTCTATGAAAAAGGCACACAAAACCTTGTGCCATGCTATGGCAATTGCCTACAAAATTTCGGAAGCTATGTAGAAGTTTAACAGTAGTAGATTTTTGTACAATCAATATATTTTCTGTATCTGTACCCGTTCGTTTTGTAAAATCAAACGGAATTTCCTTTCTGGACGCGCCTCGTATTAGCATCCAATTCTTCTTTCAAATGTTCAAATGTTTGTATAGCTTATGGGACTTACCAACGGGGTTATCAGTCCCTAAAAAACTACTTATGAACTAGCTACTAGTAAGGACGGCACAAATATCCATGCCCGATGGGGATTCTAACCCCCGACCATTGTGGCCGTGTAGACCGTGACTGGCGCGCCTCAGTCCCCTCGGCCACCGCGGCCGGCAATTCTTCTTTCCCCCACTACATTTTTAGTTTGCCAGCACTTTTCATGACTACGTTTGACAAAGTCTCAAATCTGCTACACTCTTAAAGTTAAAAGACATGTTAAGAAGAATATTCCTGTGGTGCCAAAACTTCGATGTTTCTACTAGCAACAGTGGTGTTTTGTAAATATCAATGATTATCGAACGTCATGGCTGTCAAATGAGATTATTTCTGTAACTACGCTGTCAGGTTCGTAGAATAATAAACATGAACGTTAGAGGGAGGGAGGTTATATAATTGTAGCTTTGCTCTAGTGCTGAAGTACGGTGTGCCGGACGTTGGGACTGTCCTTGTGGGAGAGACGTGTCCCTGGCCTCGGGTGTCGGGTTGTGGACTTCCGTGTGGACCGCTCGGCTCGCATACCAGACGGTCGAGCCGGCACTGCCCTGGTCGTGTTAACTGTGCGCGTTATTAATATTCGTCAGCCAGACGCCGATGGTATCGGTCCAGGAGCGATCGCCGCTCCGACAGAATTTCTTGGCAAAGATCAAGGCAGGCTCTGCGGTCGCTGGGGTCACATAAAGGTGCGGGCGCGAACCCCGGCACCGGCCCAGCCTTGCCTCAGGACACAAATATATACAGACGGGAAACCTCCGTAATGGCCCGGTGCGGGGCGAGGGTTTTGAAGCAGTTCCGTAAGATGTCCCATGATGGCGCTGCGGTCAGAAGCAGCCCTTTAAACTAGCCTGAACAGGCGGCAGGTAGCGGCTGCCCCCACCACCACCTCCCCTCAAACGCCAGCTATAGTCGAGCCGCCGAAAGAACGACTCTGACAGCTAGCGGCTATGTTGCCAATATTGCTACGCGGCTGTTTGTTGTTACGCCGTGTCGGTCGCCGGCATACGAATATCACGTCCGAAAATTTTGGGACCGTTGCTATGTACTACTAAAGCATGAACGAACGAGAACAATCACGAAGTAATGAAAAACACTTTTTTTCAGTTAAAAAGAAAAGGCTTAGAAATATATGTCGAGTTAAAGCTTCATATGTTCCAGTAATCCATTAAATATAACGTATCATTTAATATTCAGCCAAAGTTCACTAGTTGAAGAATTTTGTTTATATATTCATCTTCTATAACTATTTTCCACGGACTCGCTGTTATTACTCGGACACTGTATTGTGGCAGTCTGCCGAGAGGATAAACAAATAAGGACTACCACTTTACAAGTAGTAAAACCGCCTCTTCCAGGGAAATGATTTGTCTTCTTACATAAAAAGAGTCTCATTCGTTTATGGTCGCTGTTGACTGCCATAGTATAGTGTCTGGGTAATATTATCAGATCAGTTTCGACAGCTAGTCTATTGGTCACAGAAGTAGAAATAAAATACGTAATTTTTCAGTAAATGATCTTTGGTTGCGAAACAAACTATACATTACAAATCAGTCGCGGCCAGCATCATGTGCAATGCATCGCTGCTACTGCTACTATCGTCCCCTAATCTTATTATTAATTCTTCTACCCGTTCTTCTAGTGTACCTTTCGAACCTATGCCTCTTCTAAGATGTGCCACATGTGTGTGACAACATTGTTCCATTTTGTGGGAATAATACTGTCCACTGCTTCACGAACTAAGAATTCTACTTTTATTAATGAAAAACGTTTATTATTTCTGCAACATAAGATTTTACCTGAGCCCACACGAGTTCTGTTGCATTGAAATGGTAATGATATGATGGAAGGCGCAACACTCTATGACCTCTTTATTCAGCAACTGTATCATTTTCATAAATAATTTTTCGGCTTTTGTTTGTGTAACAGAACGAGACAAACGATGAACACGCAACAGATGCTTTGCAGCGACTGAAGCACGTCACCCTGTGCGACCTTGAGTGGCAGGGTGGCAACGTGGCACTGTTACCCCGGCAACGTTTCGAATTCCAGGGCTCAGGTTGGTGGTTGAGTGTCCCCCCACCCTCTGCGGCCCACGTGCTCGAACTGTCAGGGTCGTTCTTTCGGCGGCCCGACTATAGCGGGACAAAGCCGTGGCCTCGTGGCAGGAGGCACGAGCTCTCCCCTCAGCCTCCCCTCCACGCTACCCTCTGACGTGCGAGAGGCACCCTAAGCCAGGGAACGGCCTGACACCTGCTAGTATCTTACGGAACTACGAGGGGAGCGTAGGGCAGTCGTTTAGAGGGGGCTGCTTCTCTGTATATGTGCTCAGGAGCAACACTGATAGGCTGCTTCTGGGGATGCCCAATGACAGCGTCGAGTGTTCCATCCAGTAATTCCTTTCTTTCCCCTGTTTTTTCCCATTTCACTCCCATGTACTAATAATGTTTGTAATGTCGTTGTGGTCTTCAGTCCGCAGACTCATTTGATGCAGCTCTCCATGTTACCCTGTCTTGTGTAAGTCTCTTCATCTGAGAATACGTTCGGCAACCTACATCCTTTTGAATCTGCTTACTATATTCGTCCCTCGGTCTCCCTCTACGATTTTTACCCCACACGCTTCCTTCTAATGCTAAGGTGACAATTCCTTGATGTCGCAGAACGTGTCCAACCAATCTATCCCTTCTCTTAGTCAGTATATGCCAGAAACTCCTTTTCTCCCCAATTCGGTTAAGCACCTCCTTATTAGTTACGTGCTCTACCCATCTAATTTTCATCATTCGTCTGTAGCACGACATTTCGAAAGCTTATATCATCAGTTTATCTGAACTCCTTACCGTCCACGTTTCACTCCCGTACAATGCTACACTCCAGACAAATGCTTTCAGAAAGGACTTCCTGACATTTAAATAAATATCGGATGTTAACAAGTTTCGCTTCTTTAGAAACGCTTTTCTCCCCACAGCCATTCTGCATTTTATATCTTCTTTACTTCGGCCATCAGAAGTTATTTTGCTACCCAAATAACAAAATTCATCTACTATTTTTATTTTCTCATTACCTAATCTAATTCCTTCAGCGTCGTCTGATTTTCTGACATTGCATTCCATTACCTTCGTTTTATTCTTGTTAATGGTCAACTTATATCTTCCTTCAAGACACTGTCCATCCCATTCAATTGCTCTTACAGATCTTTTGCGGTCTCTGACAGAATTACTATTGCAAACAGCAATGTTTTTATTTTTCTCCCTGCACTTTAATGCTCTCTCCAAATTTCTCCTTTCATTCTTTCACTGCCTGTTCAATGTACAGATTGAACAACACTGGGGAAAGGCTACAACCCTGTCTTACTCCCTTCCCAACCTCTGCGTCCCTTTCTTGCCCTTCGACTAATAACCGCTGTCTGGTTTTTATAGGTTGAATATAACTCTTTGCTCCCTAAATTTTACCCCTGCTGCCTTCAGAATTTGGAAGAGTGTATTCCAGTCGACATTGTCAAAATCTTTCTCCAAATCGACAAACGCTAAAAACGTAGGTTTCCCTTTACTTAGCCTATCTTCTAAGATAAGTCGTAATGTGAGTATTGCCTTCCGTGTTCCTACATTTCTCCGAAATTCAAACTGATCTTCCCCGAGGTTGGATTCCACAAGTTTTTCATTCGTCTCTAAATAATTCGTGTTAGTATTTTGCAACCATGAGTTATTAAACTGATAGTTCTGTAATTTTCACACTTGTCTGCATTTGCTTTCTTTAGATTTGGAATTAGGATATTATTTTTGAAGTCGGAGGGTATTTCCCCTGTCTCATACGTCTTGCATACCAGGTGATACAATTTTTTCACGACTGTTCTCCTAACGATATCAGCAGTTCAGACGGAATATCAACTACTCCAGGGGACATATTTCTACTCAAGTCCTTCCGCGCTCTTCCAGTTTGTAATAGTACACAAGTTTTCTTTTTCTTTTTTCTTTATTAAACATTTACTGCACTTTTAGCAGTTTCCGGCCTCAGCGTATCGTCCGACGGTAGTGCTCACCGATTAGGGGAAAGCTTTTGACAATGTTGACTGGAATACACTCTCTATATTATGAAGGTAGGAGGGGTAAAATATCAGGAGCGAAGAGTTACATTCAACTCGTACAAAAACAGACTGCCGTTACTAGAATGGAAGGATATAAAAGGGTCGCAGTGATTGTGAAAGAGAGTAAGACAGGGTTTTAGCTTTTCCTCAATATTGTTCAATCTGCACATTGAGCAAGCAGTGAAGGAATGCAATGAGAGATATGGAGAGGGAATGGAAGTCCGGGGACAGGGAATAAAAACTTTCCAATTTGCTGATGACATAGTAATTCTGTCACCGACAGAAAAGGACCTGGAAGAGCAATTAAATGGAATTGACAGTGTCTTGAAAGGAAGATATAAGAGGGTAAAACGAGGGAAATGGAATGTAGTGTCAGAAAGTCAGGCGATACTGAAGGTATTAGATTAGGTAATGAGACGATAAAAGTAGTAGATGAGTTTTGTTATTTGCGTAGCAAGATAACTTCTGATGGCCGAAGTAAAATGAAAAATAGCTGTGGGAAGAAAAGCGTTTCTGAAGAAGCGAAAGTTGTTGACAACCAATATTAGTTTATATGCTGGGTACTCGTTTCTGGAAGGATTTATCTGGAGTGTAGCAGTGTATGAGAGTGAAACGTGGTCGATAAGGAATTCAGACAAAAAATATCTTAGAATCTTTCGAAATGTGCTTCAACAGACGAATGATGAAGTTTAGATGGGTAGATCACGTAAATAATCAGAAGCTCAACAAAACTGGGGAGAAAAGGAGTTTCTGGCATATCCTAAGAGAAGGGATAGATTGGTGGGACACATTCTGAGACATCGAGGACTCGTCAACTTAGCATTAGAAGGAAATGTGTGGATGTAAATATTGTAGAGGGAGACCGAGGGACGAATACAGTAAGCAGATGCAAAAGGATGTAGGTTGCCGTTCGTATTTTCAGATGAAGAGGCTTGCACAGGACAGAGTAGCGTGGAGAGCTGCAACAAACCACTCTGCGGACTGAAGAGCCGCGGAGGATTAACAGTGTGCAATGGGGCGTCATGCTGCGGTGCGCGCGGCCGTTCACCGTAGAACGTTCGAGTCCCCTATCATGCGTGGGTGTTTGTGTTCTCCTTAGGTTAGTTTACCTTAGTTTAAATGTTCAAATGTTTGTAGAGCTTATAGGACTTAACCACGGGGTCATCAGTCCCTAAACTTAAAGACTACTTATGAACTAGCTAATGTGTGTGCGTGTGTGTGTGTGTGTGTGTGTGTGTGTGTGTGTGTGTGTCTAATTCATCCATCAAAGGCAAAAACACTAAATTCAATGAAGAAAACCTAAGCTGAAGACAACCAAACAATAATTACAATAGTGGGATTACTATTTTTTCTCTTTCTTTCTTTTTTTCCCCCAACCTCAAGTAGTCACTACTCTGCAAGAATTTGCCCATATTTAGCGTCTTTCGTTAACAGTTGTGTCTTTGTTGCTATGTGATATATTGAAGCACTAAAACTGAACCAAGATGTAAAAACATTTTTGTGTTGTGGGCAACCGCATCTGAGTTACCGATTAAAGAAAATATCCGCTTCTAGTTGCAAATGAAACTTTATTTCCAGTTCTGATCCTGTAAATACATTCATGTATAGCTGGAAGGCGAGTATTTTGCAAGTAAGAAAATCGTAAGTCACAATGAACTAAAAGAGAAGGTATTTAATTTCAGGGAAAGAGAAGAGACGATGAATGTGACTTGTCTAATAAGGCAAGATGTCACAGCCTGAGAATATATACCGTATCCTGCATTTGTAAATATACGAAAACCTACGAATAAAATGCAGTTGGAGAGCACTGGATGAGGCTGACGGAAATCTTGCAGGAGAATTACGTTGAATAGAAAAAGTATATATTTTTCAAACACCTTTTCTGCCGCATGAAAATCATTCGAAATTCAAATTAGCAAGAAAGTCAAGAAAAGACTGCACTTATTTATTTCGAAGTAATAATACAGAATTGTCCTCTGCAAGCCAGATGAATATGATTAGGCGTGGTTTCCTCTCTTTAAACAACCTCCTCATGTAGGACTAGCTCTTGAACCCTGCGACAACATTCATTTCTGGGATGTATTCCTATCTTTGACTTCTGCACTTCTACCGTCTATAGTTCTGACGATTTACAATGAAATGTTCAAATGGGACTAAAATGCTGTTGTCATTACTCCATGGGCTTACAAACTATTTGAATTAACTTTAACTAACCTAAGGACAACACAACACAACACACACACACACACACACATACACACCACCACACACACACACACACTTACACACACACACACACACACACACACACACACACACACACATACACACACACATGCTCGAGGGAGGACTCGAACTTCCGACTGGGAGCAACTACGCGCTCCGCAGCAAGGCGACTTAGGGAGTACGGCCATTCCACCGCGGTGAGTAACAATGAAAATTATTGCCTGATGTCTTACTAAACGTAAAGACCGATGATCAAGGCTTTTATGCTATCGCGTATAATCCTCTTTTCAACCAAATATTAACTCTAAAAATTTCATTCACCACTCATACTCCAACCGGCTACGCGAGTACCACCATATATGAGTAAGGAATAGGTCAATATGAGGGAACTGGATAAGCAAAACAAAGAATGTTGTTTAAGATTGATGTTAAATGTAACTATGATAAAAGCTGCGTTAAATGTTCTTTAAATTTAATTATTTTCAATTTATTACCCGCTCGCTTAGCCATGTGGTCTAACGCACCGCTTTCCGAGACGGGGTGGCGTACCGGCCCCGGTTCGAATCCGCCCGGCGGATTAACAAAGGGGTGCCGGCCGCGGTGGCCGAGGGGACTAAGGCGCTCCAGTCACGGTCTGCACGGCCACTACGGTAGGGGGTTCGAATCCCCCCTCGGGCATGGATATTTGTGCCGTCCTAGTTCATAAGTAGTTCATAAGTAGTTTGTAAGTTTAGGGACTGCTGACCCCGTAGTTAACTCCCATAGACTATACAAACATTTGAACATTTGAACAAAGGGGTTGGAGTGCTGGCCAGTTGGGATGTGGTTTCTAGGCGCTTTTCTGCATCCCGCTAGGTGAATACTGGGCTGGTACCTAAGTCCCGCCTCAATACACGATTCGCAAACATTTCATAACACTTTCACACTATACGCAGACATTTTGGGGACATGGGGTGGCGACAGGAAGGGCATAAATATTAACTCGCCAAATCCAATTTAACAAAGCCGACTCTGCGTGTGTGGGAACATGGCCAAAGAGCAAGAAAAAGAAGAAGTTATATTCAATTTATTACAAATGTTTATAATTTGTAAAACTTAATGATACTGTCTCATTGACTACTCATTCCATGAGTGCCGAGAAAAAACATAGATTATTGGTTGATGTGAAGATATTACTGCTGTATGTGGAGAACATTTACAGTGACCTGAATGTAGGCGGGGAAAATACAGGTATGCCACATATTCACAGCGTGAGAGACAACAGCAGAACGTTCTGTGCAGATCAAGGACTTGGAACAAGGTCAGGTGATTGGTTGCCACGCATATAACGATTAGTTTGCGGCTCCGGTAAGCTGACTTGCGTAAAATGTTCTCCATTTTACAGTATGGGAAAACGTGATGAAAGCGAATATAGTAGTGCTTTAGACCCACAGAGTGGTGTTTGTCACGAACAGGCAACCTTCCATCAACACGCACAACCAAAAATTCGATTTTGCATTGTAATGTATTCCTGCGCGGATACGCTTGGCCGGTCTGTATTCTCGTACAAGCTGTATACGTCGTTCGTATTGCTCATGCCATGGATCCTGTTTTGGAATACCTAAAGTCTGTTACGCTTTCATATGTGTCTGCTGTATGTGTCATCATGATTATAATGTCCTTTAGTGGCAGGTGAGGGATTCACCTCGGATCGCGTACTTATCTTCATATATGGAAGTGAATATTTGTATGTCTATTCGTATATCGAACCGTTCACCCGATTGCAATGAAACTCTCCCAATATATTTATTGCATATCCGTGAAGGTTAGAGGCATAATTATATCGATTTACGACACATAGTTCAAGAGGTATGATATAATGAACACGATGGTACATCAAAAACTGCCGTATTATGAATTATGTTTAAATTTATTACTTCTTTGCTACTAAAGGTATTCACTACATATCTGGCAAACAATATCCATTTAATATTCATAGAATATATGACTTCAACTGCTATTCGGCAAAGCTGAAAATGTGTACGCAGCCGGGATTCGAACCCGGGTCTCCTGCTTTCTAGGCAGTTGCGCTGACCCCTACACCACTGGGGACACAGTGATCACCGCACCTGCAAGGACTACCCATGCACGCCTCCCGTCAGATACAAATTCCCAGCTTCGCCCTGCCCATAGTACTCAAATTCGTAGTTTATCTAATTCCCGTAAGAGTAAGGGCTTCAAACTTGCCCACCCCTCCCCACTAACGATAGGATCATTGCCCGTCACCGGCATATTATATACATGTGGCGTCTGTTCGGAAAGAACAGACGTCACATTCTGATCCTGCAGCTGTTATTATTTAATATTCATAGAATATATGACTTCAACTGCTATTGGGCAAACTTTGCCCAATAGCAGTTGAAGTCATATATTCTATGAATATTAAATAATAACAGCTGCAGGATCAGAATGTGACGTCTGTTCTTTCCGAACAGACGCCACATGTATATAAATATCCAATGAATGCACCTACATTATTTCATTGAACGACTTTAGTTTAGCAGATTTGACGTCATCAACAGAGACGTTCGGGGAAACTGCTACTTTTTATATTTCAAAAAAATTAAAAAATAATTAAGCAAAGAAAAAGATATAAAGATAGAAAAACAAAAATAATGAAAAATCAAACTATTAAAAAAATAACCAAGAAAATAAAAAATAAAAAATCTTCCCCTTCGGGTCATTTTTTTTCACTTTTATTATGCATAATTAAATGCCTTTATACCCACTCCTATGTTACAACTTGAGTAAACAGTCAGGATAATAGCAAAAAATTTTGATTTGCTTATTTATTTTTTTAATCGTTTGACTTTTCATTATTTTTGTTTTTCTTTCTTTATATATTTTTCTTTGATTAATTACTTTTTAATTTTTTATTGAAATATAAAAAGTAGCACTTACAATTTTTAAAAATGTTCTGCCGCTAAGTATCGAATCCAGGTCTCCTGTAAGGGAGCCAAGCACATTGCTGATTACACCACGCTGTGTCTCTGAGCAGTAGTCGCCATGTATACGTAGACACGTTACTCGTGGAAATTTGCTGCGAATTTGATCTCGATTTTCTTAGAAATCAAGGCCCATGGAATAAATCCTTTCAGGTTGATGGTCTGGAGGAATTCCCTGACAACATACCTGCGACCCATCAAATACCATTGGTACCATATATGGTGTTCCCCTTGTGAGCCACGATGTGTTTTGCTTAGGGATCTTACAAATCATGCTGTTGCTCGTACGTTGAAAAACCTCACATGGTGACGTTCAACATTTGTCATAGACTTTTCGGGTATTTCACGAAATTTCGTACCCCATATGTCTTGAAATAAATAAGTTGCATCTACATTGTCTTAATATTAATAAGATACACCTGGTATACTGCACAAGTGTATGACTATCTCTTAGCTTATACCGTTTGACTCCAAAGAGGATAGTGATCCGTAAATCGTTTAAAAAATTATGAGATTTTTTACCGCTTACTTTCTAAACAATCAGCTCACAAACTTCAGTGAACTATAAAAACTTACGGAAAATTAAAATTAATGATGTTCTCTTTTCTCTACGAAAGTGAATCGCTTCGTTAAAAATAGAAATAAATTAAAAAAATATGTCCATAAAATGATCTGACGTAGTCTTATACATCTTCGAGTGTTGCGAAGAATGAAAATCGGAGATTTATCCCTTTTCTTAGAGTAGACGATCGGGCATTTCGAGCAGGACATGCTCGAACGACCACGAGGAAAACCGATTGCAGTTGGCCGCTGCGTGTCAAGCTACTGCAATGACATCTATCAGACTGTCGGGAAACTACGTGCCGTGCCTATTAAGTTCCAGCGAGAATAGAAGTCAGGTGCAGAGCTCTGCTAATCTTATGAGTCACACATATACTTTTGGATATGATAGGCATTGGAATTTGGTTTTATCCTCTTGTATTGCCTTACTGGAGCACATGATAATTTTTTTCCAATTTTTTTCAATGTCTTTCAAAGAGTCCACTAATTTTGAATTTTCAACATTTTAACCCTAATATTTCATTTTCATTCATATTTCTTGTTTCTTCAAAGTCAAACAAAAAAATTATATTCGTTTTATGCAAAATTTCTAAGTACACTTTTTTCCATTTCTCATGATTTTCCAGAAATACAGTTTTCTTTATCAGTTAGGCACAATCCGACATCACACACTTTGTACGACCAACTCGTCATAGGTAACTCCATTTTTGAACTACAATTTTGATATCGTTTCCATTTGTTATGAACAGGCAAATGCGCTTCAATGGATGGGCTTTTGTCCACAGAGACTTGCATTCTTAAAGTCTTTTTAGGGCTTTAGAGAGGGACAATGGTTTCACAGTGAGTCACCTATAAGGGTATACGGCACAGCAAGAAGTGGTTTCACAATAAAACCACTGTGATGCCGCAAACAGCTAAGGAGGGAGGACTCTAACTTCCGGCGGGGAGCAGCCGCATACTCCGTAGCAAGGCGCATTAAGACCCTTTTACACGATCCACTCGAAGTAAATCAGGAGCCAACCACGGTGCGAGTGCTACTATGACTTCAATAATCTAACGAATGGCCGAGTGAGTAGTTCTAAATTTTCGAGAGCGGTGAACACTGCGCATGCGCAGAAGCAGAGGCTGCGTTGCCTAGCAGAAGACGCGATGTACGGTTTTGTAAACAACGAAGGCACGTGGTAAGTAGTATAGCACGCAGTAAAAATATAGTGAGCCATCACTGGCATTTTTACTTCACGTTTTTCATAGAAATAATACAAAGCATGTTGATTGTGTTTAATAATGTTTGTATAGTTTATGGGACTTGACTACGGGGTCATCAGTCCCTAAACTTATAAACTACTTATCAACTAGCTTATCCTAAGGGCGGCACAAATATCCATGCCCGAGGGGGGATTCGAACCCCCGACCGTAGTGGCCGTGCAGACCGTGACTGGAGCGCCTCAGTCCCCTCGGCCACCGCGGCCGGCTGTTGATTGTCGATTACTTTCTCTGTACTAATGGAGTGGACGAAAGAAAGCGTTAAGGCTCTTATTTCGACTTCTGAAAAGAGCACTCCTAGATACAGAACATCACATATATCAAAATCAAATGTCTGTAAATCTATCGGGCCAAACTGCGTGGTCATCAGTCCGTAGCTTACAAACTACTTAAACCTAGGTAAACTAACCTACGGACAAACACACACACCCATGCCCCAGGAAGGACTCGAACCTCCACGGCGAGCAACCGCGCGCTCCGCAGCGAGGTATTTTAGACCGCTCGGCTTCTTCACCGCGGGCATCATTAATATCACAGTAAGGTAATTTTAACCGCCTCTAGTATTATTCATAATATTTTTGTGTTACAGTGACTGCAGAACACATCATATATTTTCTAGAATGCACGGATAGAAATGCTCAAAATAGTGGCAAGCAAAGTATCAGCAGTTGCCCGAAAGTTACTGCTGAAGACTGTAAAACTAAATTTTCACTCTGCGATCACATTCCGGCGCGGAGTTAAAAAAAAAATTCGTCTGAGCGAAAACAGTGGGTGTTCTGCAGCAGATATTTATCATCCTAAAGTGTGGTGCTTTGATCTTATGGACTTCTTGAGGGATTACATTTCCCCAAGGGAGGGGCATAGGTCGCAGTTCGTTCACGAGCATTCCGTATATCCCCCTTCTTTCTTCTTGTGGTGTCGCACAAGTACAAAGTGCGCGCCACCTACTTTCGCCGCGCGCCGCCATGCACGCACGGCGCGGCGTTCTCACGACGACAGCCACGAGCGCCCTTTGCTGCAACCCCGCTCGTGGCCACCACGGAAAGACACCACCACTTCGGACGGAGATAGCAACCAGTTAGGACCTTCGTAATCAGATAGACACCAGTGAAGACTTTGCTATTGTACAGGCACTAGGCAGGCCTCTAACAACTATGTATCAACATTCTGCAGTAATATGTAAAAGTTAAGTATTGTTACATTCTGTGCAATATATATCTCTTTATAATTTACTCTAGTGTTTATAGTTTCTGGCTGCTCCTCTCCGTACCTGCACCAGCGTGCTATCTTTATTCCTGTATCGGTCTCATTCCACTCGGCCACCGACACCTACGACGGAAACGAGACACAAAAGCGGCGACGAGGCTGGGACACAAAACTTCTCGTTTTTGCAACCACGATGGCATCCAAACGCTTCTCTTCCTGCGTCTGCACTCTTTCTTTTTGCCTCCCTGCAAAGCAGCGTTTACTACCGTTCATGCAGCCAATATCACAAGATTTTCATCCATTTCGCTGCGTTGGATAAAGGGTTGTGACTAAAATGCAAATCAGTACACGAAGTATTACGACGACAACCACAGCGCAAAGACTGCACAGCAGACAACACACACACACACGAACTTCGAAGCTGTCGCATAAACCAAAGGCAAGCTACAGCGCTCTGGGTGGCAGCACTAAGCAACATTGGGCGGCATATTTGAGAACGTCAGTTTGAAGCAGCAGCGTGAGCAGACGATTCTGTTTGTAATCTAAACCAACGTGGGAGAGCTATTATTAGTGGCAAGTCATGCCCAGGGTAAGTTCGGCGTACAACTGCAGCAACCGCGGTGTAAACTGTTCGAATAACATAGATAAAGAAAGAGATACGTAATTATATAGGTCCTCGAGTATCAGCGTGTATTTGTCTATAAAAATTCATTATACTTAAATTTCGCATTTACCAAGTTTCAAAATTATGTTTACTTTACGACCATCAAAAAGCTAGGCAGAGGACGGATGTAATTGGTGTATTTTAATGTAATGAAAGTTGTTTATATAGTGTACAAAAGAGTATTAACCATTGGGTAAGTAGCCTACGTATATGAACTGTAATTAAACTATTCTTTACATATTTTCTTTGAAAAACAAGAAGTTGCTAACCCAATAGATAACCAGTATGAGGCGTGATAAGTGGCAGCCTACAAAGTATAGTTACATATGCTCTTGTCATTTTGAAGAAAAGTTATGGACCGATCGGATGCGGCTACTGGCAAATGCCATTCCAACAATATTTTCATTTCCTGAGCACCTATGGAAATCAAAAGCTGTAAGGATAGTACCAAGGAAACGTCAAATTGTGGGGAGCTCCATAAATACGTAATGTACCTCAGAGCATGAAACATCATTTTAACCAGAGGCAGAATAAAGGTAATTACAGATTTTAAAGCAATTCGCCTGTATTTGTAGGGAAGATATGTCGGCAAATACAAACAATTATTGACATAGTGACATCAAATAATGCAGCAGTTCGACGATTGTAAACATTACACTTAGGATGCAGTAGTAAACGAGAAATGCTATTCGGAGTGGGAATTACTTTCCGAAATGCGTCGCCCGGAAATTAAGGAAACATCGAGACTGGCAATGACTAATATAAAACCTATGATTCAGTTGTTAGCAGACGCCCAGTATCAGCTGGCGTGACACTGACGTTCTCAAAGATGGCGGCAACCTATCCAATTGGCGTCAACCAAGGAGGTTAGAATATAGGGAGACGCCCTTTCACTGAAAACGTAAAGCCTGCCTCCGCCATATTGGTGAGTCTTGGAGAAGTCTTCGTATTATATAGTTGCAGCATCTCACTTAAAGAAGGAATAAAACGTCCCGCGGATTTGCCGTGATGTAGAACGTGAAATTAGCATTAAAATTATTTTTTCAAATATCTTATGATGAGTAAAAATTACTGTTTATTCAAGAAAGTATATTGATTGAAAGTACAGTCTTTGCACTGTCAGTCAATCCAATGCATTAACAGTATGCGGATAGATTTAACGTATAGTTTTAACGAAGAAATAGCATTCCACAACTCACCAAGATGGCGGACAGGCTTCAATTGACGTATGTGCTCGGTATAGATAACGCCATCTCCCTTTATTTTAACTTCCTTGGCTTCAACTATGGCGGCGCTGTGGCCAGTCTAGGTTGTTTATATAGGTCTTCAGTGGCGGCGCTAGACGAACACTGGGCGTCGGCAAACTCGACCTTGCGAGGTCCCTTTCATTTTTTCATTAATGAAGAAAATGTTAAATGAGCTGAATTACACATCAATAATCATTATACTAAAACTGTATTAGTATAATATACGAATATTATTGCAATGTCAAAAATTACAATAAACAAACACAAATTAGAGGAACTTTTCACCTTCTCGTCTCACTGTTTTAAGACCACATCATAATACTAGCCACTATTTCGGCTTCAGTTGATAGTACTGACAACGCAGATAGTCTTTCATGGATCGTTTTGCTTTTCAAGTTAGTCTTAATCAGTGTTAACTCTGTGAAGCTTCTCTCGGCCGAAGCTGTACTGAATGGAACGGGGGATGATTCTGATTGTTATATAAACATTCGGATATACTTCTTCCAAATCGTTTTCTAAAATGTACTAAAGAAATTGTTATGTAAGTACTTAACTAAAAATTGCATCACTACTGCACTCATACGGAAATGGCCGAGCGCACTAAGGCATCATACCACGGTGAGTGAGATTGCTCTCGCCGGGTGTCGAATCCCACCCTTGGGTACGAATGTTGCCTTCGTCCATTGGTTAGGCTAGTGTAAATTAGATGAAGGTCGTCGCTATATAACCTAGCAGTTGGAAAGCGTCGTTAAACATCAAATAAAAAAAAAAGAAGAAACAAAAAAACTAAAAGTTTAACAATGTTTTGCGAGGCCCCCACAGGGGCGAGGCCGTCGGCGTTGGCCGACGTCGCCGACGCCTAGCGCCGCCTCTGTAGGTCTTTGGTATAAACGCAAACGATCACGCAAAACAAACGAAACACGGAACCACCAGTGGCGCTGCAGTCGGCACACTGGGTTCGAGTAGTCAGCCGAGACAGTCACTTGTGTAAAAGGGGCTTGATGAGCGCATGGCCAGTCGCGCGCGGCTGGTGCGTTCGCCACGCACTGTGCGGATGACGTGAGGCGGCAGGGAGGAGCAGTGTGTGTGTGTGTGGTGTGTGTGTGTGTGTGTGTGTGTTTGCGTGCGTGTGGTGACGCAACGGAGAGCGGTGCTGGGCAGGCCAGGCGGCTAGCGGCTAGCGGACCACAACAAGCAGCGGCCTTGATCCTGCTGCCTGCACCAACATCCAGGCCGCCGCAGCAACTGCGTCCTCCGGCGTCAGCTGCAGCGCGCGCCAACGGACAGCTGCTACTCCTGCAGCTGCGGCTGCCGCTGCGCAGCTCACGAGAGAACGCACGATGAAAATGGGTAACCAGGAACACGAGACCAGGCGTACTGCTTGGGGAAACATAGTAAAGCACATATCGAGAAGACGAGCCTCGAGTGCTGTCGATATGCTGAGGTTGAGGTATGGAGAAAATAAAAAGAACACACATTAAATCAGTGACTTAAGAGGTATTGCGGGACAACGTTTCCAAGTTTCTTTCCCGAAGAAATTTTAAGTTTCCTTTGCTAATGTCAGTTTCTATGCAGTGACTTCACTGACGGAAAAAAAAAAGATTATGCACCTTCTTTTGTAGAGAGCTACGATATTATTTTATATAGAGGAAATAAATTATTTTAAAGGCGAAGAAGCCGGGCAAAATTTGGCGAGCGTAAAAAAAGAAAAAAAAATAAAGAAAGAAAGAAAAAAAAAGTCTGTGTGCGTTTGGATGTCTACCCTTAGGGTCCTTGTTTCGAGTCACACACCCCTCATTTGTTTTAATTCTTCCTAATATTCAATTAGTAACATTTAAATATAGTTTTTTGGTGCTACAGAAGAATGCTGAAGATTAGGTGGGTGGATCGCGTAACTAATGAGGAGGTACTGAACAGAATTGGGGAGAAAAGAAATTTATGACATACCTTGACTAAAAGAAGGGATCGATTAGTAGGGCACATTCTTAGACATCAAGGAATTGTGAATTTAGCGTTGGAGGGAAGTGTGTGCGGTAAAAATCGCAGGGGAAGACCAAGAGATGGATACAGTAAGCAGATTCAGACAGATGTAGGTTGCCGTTCTTATGTGGAGATGAAGAGGTTTGCTCAGGATAGGGTATTGTGGAGAGCTGCATCAAACCAGTCTCCGGACTGAAGACCAACAACAACAACAACAAACAAATATAATTAAACAACTCCGTATATGAATGTAGTAT
This sequence comes from Locusta migratoria, assembly GCA_026315105.1. Classification (NCBI taxonomy): domain Eukaryota; kingdom Metazoa; phylum Arthropoda; class Insecta; order Orthoptera; family Acrididae; genus Locusta; species Locusta migratoria. Next base: position 110,124,221 of record CM048745.1, read on the forward strand.
TTTAATAAGTCACAAGGACAAACATTTCAATACGTCGCGATTCTATTAAGAAATCCAGTTTTCACACATGGTCTGCTATATGTTGCAGCAAGTAGAGTTCGATCCTTCGATGGTTTGAATTTTTCTATTTGTGAACATAAAGGACAACGACAAATGTTTTACAATGCTAAATTGTGAAATAAAGCAATTAATTCCCTCAAAAAAAAAAAAAGTACTACTTCAGCGCTAACGCTGTGGTCGCAATGGCTCCGATATCGGTGGGTTTTACCGACGACAGACATCGGAGGGAAACGGCCGATGGTTTCAAATCAGTACTCCTCTATGGGCAGGGCCACAGTGTAGCTGAAACATTGCACTCGACGTTTCGCGTTACGGCGAGTTAAGTTGGCTACACTGCTTTAGTGACTTTGCAACACTAGCCTCTATACACACAGCAGACGAATCGGTTTTCAGTCGCCTCTCGTAAATGTACGCTGTTGAGTAATAAAAGTGCATATAACAATTCGTTATTGAGCAGCACTTAATTAACAGCATATTAATGAAGAACAGAGCACGACAATGCATACGCTTTCAATAACGGAGCAAAGCAATACAAAAAAAAGTGCATCAGATCAAGACGGATACGAAATAAACAATAATAAAGTTAGTAACTTCTCTCTCTACGTTTTATAATCAGAATGCTTTTCACTCACCAATTTACAGTGACGATGATACAATTACAACCACTGTTGTCGTCGCTGCCAAAATCGTCGTCATCACCAAGACAAATCATTAACGGTTCATGATCCCTTCCATTGTTTGCGCTGCCCGAATCACTTTTTCAACGTGCTCGAGCCCCCCCCCCCCCCACTTTTTTTTTCTTCCATGATACAGCATCCACATTGGCAACAGCTTCATGCAACAGCTTCTCCGCCTCTGTTATTGTGAAAGACTTATTGTTCCTTAAGTAATTCTTGCCGCGGTGGAGTAGCCGAGCGGTCTAAAGCGTCTCGCTGTGAGGCGCGGGGTTGCTCGCCATGGAGGTTCGAGTCCTCCCTGGGGCATGGGTGTGTGTCTTGTCCTTAGGTTAGTTTACCTAGGTTTAAGTAGTTTGTAAGCTACGGACTGATGACCACGCAGTTTGGTCCGATAGATTTACAAACATTTGAACATTTGAGCAGGTGGGGGGAGAAGTTCCCCCACCTAGCTGCTTCATGCGCTTGCTGCTTGAGCCGCTAACTATATCACGTAAACCAAAAGAAACAGTTTGTGGATAATTTCTCGCGTTTATGTTTAGAGTTATCTCTATACCTTGGTATTAAGGAATTTATTAGTCCGATATTGCAGAGTGCAGAATACTTCAAAACAGAAATTTTGAAGTACTGAACTACGTAATCTAGCAGGCAGACGCTCACCTCGAAATGGCTCTCATCAGCAGAAGGTAAACAAGTGATTTTTAATTTTTGTTGCCACCCTCTCGCTATTGCTGTAAAACGTGTCAATTTCTATTTTCATGAGGAATATAGTCCTATAAAAATTAAATGCGTCATGAAATCTTAGAATTCTAGGTCTTAGCTATATTTTAGAGGAGCCATATGTATGTTCGCGAAATTTTAGCCCAAACCATGTGCCTAAAGACAAAATTTCTCTTCAACTTTGTGAGCTGAATCCATCATGGTATATTTAACAACGCACGGTTTGATGACTGTTAGCAGCAAAAGAATCGGCCCCATCTCTTGTACAGTTCTCTTCGTTGGGGAAGCTGTCTGAAATGACTAGTTTAGACATGGCCTTTAGTTAATCAGAGTGTTATGAACGGATCCTCACTTACATGTCGTCGTCAAATATGCCACCCGTCACATTTCGCACATGTTGTTTACTTTGCGTGCCTGTTCAGGATCGAAGTTCAAATGTTCAAATGTTTGTATAGCTTCTGGGACTTAACTACGGGGTCATCAGTCCCTAAACTTACAAACTACTTATGAACTAGCTAATACTAAGGACGGCACAAATATCCATGCCCGAGGGGGGACTCAAACCCCCGACCGTAGTGGCCGTGCAGACCGTGACTGGAGCGCCTCAGTCCCCTCGGCCACCGCGGCCGGCCAGGATCGAAGACTACAGCAAATTCTCGCCCGGAGATCCCATAACTCTTGCCGCAAATAAAAAAGAAGACAAATGTACCTTGAACGAGTGAAACGTCGAGGCGAACGGTTTCGCGTTGGCTGCCCGGCCACCCATGGCGCGCCCTTTATTTTGGGAGCTGCCAGGCGTGACACTATATTTACTGCGCATGCGCGGTCGCCTCCCGCCCTCGGCAGGTGACGCCCATCGCAAATCTGTTGGCTGGCGTGCGTCGGTGTAATGCGGCCGACCCCACAATGGCGCGTGTGGCCCGCTGTGACGTACGGCGCTGCTCGCCGGCAGTAAACAGGTTTATCAGCGAGAAATCTGCCCTGTCCGGCGCCTGCTTGCCACCCATCTTAATGGCCTTCCGGTAGCGCCTTCCAGGGGGCGGGTCTACACGCCAACCCACACAGTGCTGTCACAGTCTAATGTACATCGCGACACTCCGTTTGCTTTCTGTTATACAGTATAATTACTAACAAACTTAGGTGATTGATTACGCACTGGTACTTGTTTCTGGGTTTTAGGAAAAGAAGCAATATAAAACCAAAAGATCTTAGGTCAGAGAAGCCTTTCGGAAACTGTAGGATTGCAAGACAGAGAACTGAAAAATGGTTTGAAGATAGAAAGCAGAAATATAGTGAACAGAATGAGTAACTGAAATTGCAACGTGGTCTTCAGATGGCTTACTCGGAGCAGCAGATATAAAATAAGTCCCTTCTTAGTTTTTTCCCCCTTGGCCTCCATCTTCAGTGGTCAAGTTATTTATGTTGTCCTCTTCAAACGGTTTTCGTCGCACTCACATTGACACTTACGCCGTCACGCCATCTTGAGTTTATCGAGATATCCAAAGTGTCCAGAAACGGAAAGTGGCTGGCGACTTTGGTAAACTAATTCAAAATGGAACGACAGCATAAGCGGCAATAAGAATGCAACAGAAAACGTGTGAAGAGGGCAACGTAAATAACTTGACTACTGAAGATGCTTTAAAATAAAGCGATATGCGTCTGGTCTGATAAGACTAAGTTTTAAAGTTGCAAAAGACGGCCATTTAACAAATAATAATAAGCGTCGCTCATTGACCGGGTGCAAGACTTTCAATTGCACGCCACTTCGGTGACTTCCGTGTCCCTAGTCTATCCCACTTATCCAACCAGGAAAAGGGGACCTAAAGCTTAAGGTGGAATCCGAACCACGTGTCGTTTCTGGCGACTACTCACATCGTTGCGAGGTGAAGGATCGTTAAAACGCAGAATAAAATAATCCGAGGTCCGACCGGGTTTCGAACCCGCGACCCTTCGGTTTCCAACTGAGCGCTTTACTTTTTTTTTTTTTTTTTTTTTTTTTTTTTTTTCCTTCAGGTAGATCTATGACTTGCGGTCGTTGGTTCAGTTCGTTCTTGGTGGTTCGTTGAATATTTGGCTCAGCTTTTTTTATTCCAGAGAACGTTTAGACCCTTCACCGGATACCTCAACCCCATCGGGCCAGACATTAAATAACTTATTGGTCATGAATCGAACACGTACCGCAACGTTTTCGAATTTAATAATTTACTTAGTTTTGTTGATCGTTGTGCGGTTGTCTCTTTTAATTTTATATTATATTTCAGAGGGAGGGCGGTCATGCTTCGGACCAACGCAGTGAGGGCATGGTTTTTGTTCTTCTGGTTTATTTTGTTTATCAAATAATATTTAAGAAATTTTAGGTAGACGAAGATTATTAATTAACAGAAATATGATTACTTTGATACCTAGAATATCATTTTGGTGATTACAGCACTTCAAATATGGCCGCCTCTCCTTCTTTAAATCTTTTAGGCGAGTTTAAATAAACAAAATTATTTCATGTTCTTCTTTTATAATTTTGATTTTTAAGGTTTTTTTTATTTTTAATTTTATTTTTTAAAGATATTATTATTATTATAGAGCGAATGCGCGCTTATCCTCTGAGCTAGGCAGCTATGGCGATATTACGCGGAACAGTGCGGATATACGAATGACATATGAATCGCATTACGTTATTCAAACCAATGTTCCTCGGAACTGGCTAAGTGTTGACGGCCAACAGGGCATCACCTGTCACATTAGCATACTTCAAACGAGAGCTTTCGTTTCGTAAGAGGACTTTATCGAACCTTTGGCCCTAAGTTGAAACTCTCCTCTTGTGAGAGCTTCATCGTTAACGTTCCAGCAGTGCTGTAAACCTCCTGGAGAAATGCGCGACCGCTCCGCTGCCACGCTGCCCTACTCCAGTGCTTCTCCAGGCCATACCATTCCAGAAGGCGCTCCAGCCGCCGCCGGCTCGGCCCGTTACGTGTTGCTTACGTAAGTCAGTGATGTGCCCCAGGGGTCTGCCTCGCGTCCGACGTGATGCCCGCACCTCGCAGCTCCGGACCGGCTGTGAAATTGGTTCGCGTCGGCCAGCAGAGACCTGGGTTTCCCCCACAACGGGCGGAGATCTCTGGCCAGAGATACAGCAGCATTAGTCGCTTCTTACGAGCCGAATCGGTCGCGCTAAACTCAGCAGGTCGATCGGGCACCAGCGTTCTTTATTTGCAAGGAACGGCGGGTTTTTCTGCCTTTGGGTTTCCTTTGCTGTCAAGGTCAAGAAATCGGAACCCGCAGTGGGCTGACCTCCACGAGTGACAAAAGAAAAGGAAAATAGGAAAAAGAGAACTCTTTGTCCGCTTCCAAAGGTGTCAACGGCTGCCTAGGAGGCTGAGGTGTAAGCCATGCCAGTCCACCCTCTGTGAATTGCCTCTTAATTGATTTCCCATGAAATTGTGACTTCTTCTGCACAAATAGCCGTGCTAATGAAACTATGAGATAGTCGCGTGAAAGAAAAAGTCTTCAGATGACAAATACGCGAACATTTCTTTTTTCAGTCTGTCCGAGACAACAAAGGACCTCGAAGAGCAAGTGAACGTAATGGACAGTTTTGAAACGAGGGTATAAGATGAAAATGAAAAAAAGACACAAAAAAAATGCTCAAATGTTTGTAAAGCTTATGGGACTTAATTGCGGGGTCATCAGTCCCTAAATTTACGAACTAGCTTATACTAAAGACGGCACAAATATCCATGTCCGAGGGGGTATTCGAACCCCCGACCGTAGTGGCCGTGCAGACTGTGACTGGCGCGCCGCAGTCCCCTCGGCCACCGCGGCCGGCGAAAAAGACAATGGTAAGTCAATGTAGTTTGATTAATTCATGCTATGCTGAAGAAATTAGATTAGGTAACGAGACGAATTTCATTAATCTGGCAGAAAAAAATAATACTGATGGCTGAAGATATAAAATTTAGAATTTGAATGGGAAGAAAAGCATATCTGAACAAGAGAAATTAGGTGACGTTCTCGACTTTACCGTCATAGGGTGACTGGAAGGATCATTCAAGGATGTACAGTTTCAACTTAGGACCACGAGTTCTATAAAGTCCTGTTAGAAAACGAAAGTACTCGTTGTAAGTATACTAAGGCCCCCTGTTGGCCGCCAACATTCAGCCAGTTCCGAGGAAAATTGGTTTGAATAACGTAATACGATTCACATGCCATTCATATATCCGCATTGTTGCACGAAATATCGGTATAGCTGCGTAGCTCAGACGATGAGCACGCATTCAGTATCTTGCTGGTGCGGTGTCTCAGCACACGTTAGTCAAATGTCCGCCCGCCCTCTGAAGAAAAAAAAATCATAGAACCAATGTCTGCAAACTATCGCTCAAACCGAAGGACAAAAATAAATAGATTAATTTATTAGAAAACGGGGAGGTACGTGTTCGATTCCTGACGAATGTATTAGTTTCTGTTGGTTAAATGGCCATTTTCTGCAACTGTTAAAGGATATTTGGAAACTACAGAACCACGAGTTCAGTGCGTACCAGCAAGTACCGGGTGATCAAAATGTCAGTATAAAATCACGGAATAATGTAGATAGAGAGGCAAAAATTGACAAACATGCTTGGAATGACATGGGGTTTTATTAGGAAAAAAAAGTTCAATAAATGTCCGGCAGATGGAGCTTCATCTGATCAGAAAAGCAACAGTTAGCATAACAAATTAAGACAAAGCAAAGGTGATGTTCTTTACAGGAAATGCTCAATATGTTCACCATCATTCCTCAACAATAGCTGTAGTCGAGGAACAATGTTGTGAACAACACTGTAAAGCATGTCCGGAGTTATGGTGAAGCATTGGTGTCGGATGTTGTCTTTCAGCATCCGTAGAGATGCCGGTCGATCACAATACAGACTTCAGGTAACCCCAAAGCCAATAATCGTACGGACTGAGGTCTGGAGACCTGGGAGGCCAAGCATGACGAAAGTGGCGGCTGAGTACACTATCGTCACCAAACGATGCGCGCAAGAGATCTTTCCCGCGTCTAGCAATATGAAGTGGAGCGCCATCCTGCATAAAAATCGTACGTTCCAGCAGGTGTTTATCAGTCAGGCTGGGGATAATGCGATTCTGTAACATATCGGCTTACCTCTCACCCGTCACGGTAGCAGTTACAAAACCAGAATGACGCACTTCCTCGAAGAAAAAAGGCCCGATAACGGTACGTGTTTGGTTGTAATAAAACCTCATGTCATTCCAAGCATGTGTGTCAATTTGTACCCCACTATCTACATTATTCAGTGAGTAATTAAGTTTTCAAATTTATGCTGACTTTTTGATCACCCGGTACTACGACAACAAGTGGATAAGCATCAAATGGTACGCCGAAGGGCAGAGGTGGAGAGCCGTAAATGGACGTCCTATAAACATGTGTTTATCCCAGAAAGTAAGCATTTCCTGACCAGTGTATACTGGACTTATTTTTCTTGTTTCGATGAGTTCAGCGACTTCGCTACTCGCACTTATTTATGAATACTCTCCGTATAAACGATTTCTCGTATTGGCCACGAAATATTTTCGTGGACTATAACGTCTAACGATGGGCTCGCGAGATATTTAGGGCAGTCTGAACTGGATTCTGAAGACGAAGCGTAATCTGCCATCTCGTCTGGTTAAGAGCCACAAAAGAGAGAGAGAAAGAGAGAGAGAGAGAGAGAGAGAGAGAGAGAGAGAGAGATGAACGGCATCGCTTGCGGTAAGGTATCCCTTCGCATGGCGATACAAAATCGTTTCGTTACGCGCCCAGTAACGACGCTACGGCGACTTTCATGGCTCATAAACGGCGCCCAGTCGTTCCGTACGCTTCTGACTCACGTATTCCGAACAAGGGGGAACACGGGATCGTTTGTAAACGCCGATATCGTGAGCTGCCGTTTTCGGTCTCTCGTAATTAGCCGACCTGATCCAAGAGCGAAATTAATTACATGTAATTCGGTTACTACCACCAGCGATCAAATACAGTTACGTTTTCCACAGACTGCATTACTCCCGTCGATAGAGGAAGTTTTGTCAACTTTCCAAACATATAAATGTCCACTTATGTGTGTTCGGATATTTTCTACTGCTGTGGCGTCGCTATTTGGCACAACGCCTGCGTCTACACACGTCACCGCGCCACTTCAAGAAGACGCGATAAATCGCTCCACGGTACTTCGGCCACTGGGGGCGCCCGCAGTCTCGGTACCTTTCTGCCTGCTTCGCGTACCGGCCAATAGGAAGAACAGGGCTCGGCTAGAAATGCCGCCGCACCACAGCAACGACGGAGAGTACTGAAGTTCCAGCCAGTACGATGCAGCTCTAGGAATGCTACAGTTGCAGAATTTCGTCATAGAAGAGTCATCCTTCTGTCTATGCAGAAGCCGGAATAGCTTTCTGTTGCGTAGCAGATGTAATAGTGCAAGAGGTTTGTACTAACATAAGCACATCAAAGTTAAGTATTGATTTCTTCTGTCTTTAAATCCTTCTGTAGTTTCAGACCTTGCCCACATCCTTGCTCGCCACGGCCCACCTCTTCTATTACAACAATCAGGAAGACGCAACATTTACCACATGGTGCGAGTATCATGAGGGCATAAGCGGCATATGGTACAGCCAGGGCCGGCCTTACCCATCCAGGCTCCCCGGGCGAGTCGCCCACTTTGCGCTCTTAGGGAGTGTCCATTAATTACGTGGGGCGATTTATTTATTTTTTAGAGGGAGAGGGTTGAACCGAATCCACAAAATTTCACGTGGTGGAGAGGGGATCTCGGCAAAGTCACATTTTTTTCCGCTAGAAACAGTACATAACTATTTTTTTAGTTTTTCCCGGCCCCCGGAGGGGTCGCTCCGCGGGCCGAGGGTATTTAAATCGCCCGCTACCGGGCTAGAACCCAGTTCCCTTCGGGCCGCCGTAACGTGCGGATCTCCGTGCCGGTGCGTTCCAGGAGCTCAGTCCGTCAGTTCAAAAAATGTTCAAATGTTTGTAGATCTATCGGACCAAACTACGTGGTCATCAGTCCGTAGCTTACAAACTACTTAAACGTAGGTAAACTAACCTAAGGAGAATCACACACACCCATGCCCCAGGGAGGACTCGAACCTCCACGACGAGCAACCGCGCGCTCCACAGCGAGGTGCTTTAGACCGCCCGCCAGTTCACCTGATGATGGCGACATGTATGATCGCCGAAATATTGTGCCCGTTGGACACTATAAACCGGCAGTACACCCGTGGATATTTTGAGTACAAAACTAGGTTACATTAAACATGTTTCACGTCTATAATATGGCTAAATCCTACACAATAATACTTATCACGGCTATGCAAACATCACGTAGTAACACAGTAGCCCCCTGTATTGATTCTATAAGGATACACGACCCTTTATTTCTCCGCAACGCGCGCGGTTGCTCGCCGAGGAGGTTCGAGTCCTCCCTGGGGCATGGGTGTGTGTGTTTGTCCTTAGGTTAGTTTACCTAGCTTTAAGTAGTTTGTCAGCTACGGACTGATGACCAGGCAGTTTGGTCCGATAGATTTAGAAACATTTGAACTTTTTTTTTTTTTTTTTTTTTTTTTTTTTTTTTCTCCGCAACACTCGCGGAGCAACAGTGGCACCTGGGCGCCTCCCTCACGCTGCGAGGAACCCAGGCCATTCCGCTCGTCTACAGCCATATGAGCGTTGCCAACCGCCAAAATGAAATAAATAAAATAAATGTATTGTCATAAGTGGTTCATGATTGTGTTTTCAGAAAACAGTTTCAGTTTTTATGTTGAGTCCTTAGGAGAGAGATCAGACTTTGTGTTATATATGGATTTGTGACTTCAGAAAATAAAATGTTAAATTTTACCTCAAGCGTCATTGTTTAGAGAACAGTTATTTTAGCTGTTTAAAAGAACGCTGCGGTGGAGTAGCCCAGTGGTCCAAAGCGCCTCGCCGTTGAGCGCGCGGTTGCTCGTCGTGGAGGTTCGAGTCCCCCCTGTGGCATGGGTGTGTGTGTTGTCCTTAGGTTAGTTTACCTGGTTTTAAGTAGTTTGTAAGCTACGGACTGATGACCACGCAGTTTCGTCCGTTAGATTTACAAACATTTGAACATTTTTTTTTAGAAGAACGAGCATTTATATATTGTGCTGAAACTATATTACGAAATTATTTACAGTTTCTTTTTGGACTTTAGAGAAGTTTAGGGACTTAGCTATAATTTTATTGGTTAAAAGACAGCGATTTCGTATTTTGCAAAGCGATATATTTTGTCAACGGATTCAACGAACAATATATGTGGTTTACGAAACATCTGACGAAATTTGAGTAAGAACTATATACTAAATTTTGAACTTTGAAGTATTTTCTTGTAGGAACAGTTTTATTTTTTCTCTTATATTGCACAAGGACCTAGAGAGAAACAATTAAATTTTTTTTCTATAATTGAACAGTTAAGATTCAGTTCGAGTGTAGTGGAAGGGCCAGGATCGAAGTCTAACACGATCCTACTGAAGAACTTTACTTTTGAACCTACCGGACGCGTCCCACTACAATAGCCCACTGAAACTGGTCGTCAGTAAATTACGTGAACATGTAGCGATCTCGGCGTTTTACTTTTGAAGATCATCTATGGAGATCGCTTCCATTCAGAGATGTCAGGTAATGTTAAACTAACCTAAAGACAAAACACACACACACACACACACACACACACACACACACACACACACACACACACACACACAAACATGCCCCAGGGAGCACTCGAATATCCGACGGCAAGCAACAGAGCACTACGGAGCAAGGTGCCTTAGACCGCTCGGCCACTGCACCGCGGCTGGCGAAGAAGAATCAAATGTTCAAATGTTTGTTAAGATTATGGGACTCAACTGCGGCGTCATCAGTCCCTGAGCTTACAAACTACTTTCAACGTAACCTAGAGATAACAGAGACTCATGCCCGAAGGAGGATTCGAACCACTGACGGGGAACGGCCTCGCGCATCGGAACGTATTACCTCAACGCGCTCGGCCACTCCGCTGCGAAGAAGAATGGCCCGTACAGTTTTCGATGTGACAAGGCATGAAATACATTTGGGGAATCAAGCTCAAATTCAATATATTCCTGTAGATGCTTTGACCCCCACTTTCCCATAAAGAGAGGCTTCATCACTAAAAATTAAGCGGTCAGGAATGCCATCCCCATGATCAAAGGTGCCATATCCATCCCCATTCAACTGTTGCAACTGCGAGCAAAACTAAACTCCCTTGTGTCGTCGTCATTCAGACTCTGCACTAGCTCCAGTTTGAATGGTTTCAGAAACAGCTTCTGTCGCAGGACTTTCCACACTTTCATTGGAGCTGTTTCGAATTCACAGGATTGCTTTAGATTCCTTCTGAATGTCTCTGGTACGCGCTAGACATTCCCGTCACTCACACTTGGACATCCAATTCTCTTTGCAGGACACAAGCAACCTGTCGTAACAAATTTATTGTGCCAGGGATAAATGGCCTTTCTTGTTGGTGGCTTCTTCCCGTGCTTGGTAGCTGTAGCACACTTATTTATGTCGAACTCCAACACACAGAAAGTCCACTGCGCACCTGAACTCGCCTTGTTTGCGACTGTCACTATCGGCATATTTGTGTGTTGGCCTCTATTTAAAGTTAACTACCTGTAAACCCGGCGATGCCCGGGTGTTTATTTATCATACACTCTCGTAGTCTACCTCCCCTTCCCCCTTCTCCCTGCATATACCTCTTTCTCTCCCATCTCTCTTTTAGTTTCCACCTTTCCCTCTTTTGGAAACGTTTTCTGCAAACATTTATGTACCAAGTGATCTGCCTCTTGGTTTAAAACATCCTGTGTGCAAAAATTCACAAAGATTGGAGCAAAACTCTGTGCACTTACCGTTTATCAGGAAAGTAAGTAGTTTAGATCAAATCACACGTAAAAATGCACTCGTTTCGAACAATCCAATCACGAAATTCAACAATAATGATTGTAATAATATCACACATCGATCACTTGACGTAATGCGCGAAACGTCTAATTGATTTTTTAAAGAGATGTATTAAAAGAAATTTTTTTTACTGATTTATTTATTTGTTCTTGTATTTCCTTATTCGTATGCTTATCCTTACAGAGAAAGAGCTGAAGACATTGTAGCACACATATACCAAAGATATGGTCTGTGGCATCACGTTTCGCTGTATGTAACGTTCTTGTTATAGAGTCGGAAACGTCATCGCTGGCCTTCAGTCCGAACTTGTTTATAATTTGACGACTTTCAACCACCATATCCTCCACCCCCTTATAGCTATCGGCATGGAACTGCTATGGTGCACAACGCGACACTTCGGACAATTACACAGAGACCATTCGTTTGCGTCCTGTAGTTGTCGCTGCAGAGCGAAATATTAATGCACACACACGTAGAATTTTATACACACCGATAACTTTCCATCCCAATATACTCCACCATTTTATCATTATGAACCCTCAAGCAATAATGCAACCAATAAAACTATTTTCAAAGAGTAAATATAAGTTTCAAAGAGTAATTATATTCCGCATTTCGCGTTAGATTCTTCAAATTACTAAATATCTATCAGATCGCTATAATACCGTGCCTAAAACCTTCCTCGGGTATAAATTAGTAACTGTACAAATATTTACGTCTTGGCGTCTTGTCGTTCGGACGTGATAAGAGTACACCGAACAGAGATATACTTTAATATATACCATTAATATATACAGATAAATAGCTATCCGATCGCCAAAAGCCGGCCGCGGTGGCCGAGGGGATTGAGGCGCTCCAGTCACGGTCTGCACGGCCACTACGGTTGGGGGTTCGAATTCCACCTCGGCCATGGACATTTGTGCCGTCCTAGTTCGTAAGTAGTTCATAACTAGTTTGTAAGTTTAGGGACTGATGACCCCGTAGTTAAGTGCCATAAGCGTAACAAACATTTGAACAACATTTGATCGCCAAAAAACCGTGCCTAAAGCCTTCCCCGGGTAAACATTAGTAACTGTACAAATTTTTATCTCTCTATGTCTCGTGGTTCAGACGTGATAAACGTACACTGGACAGACATTCACATTTATAGATATAGATAGATAGCTATCCGACCGCCAAAAACCATGCCTAAAGCCTTCCCCGGGTATACATTAGTAACTGTACAAACTTTTAGCTCTCCATGTCTCGTGGTTCAGACGTGATAAACGTACACCGAACAGACATTCACATTTGTAGACTAGTTGGCAGGCGTTGCGTTGATAACTAAATGTTTCAGGAACTGCTAATTTCCGAAGGCTGCGTTGACGGAAGAAAGGCCTGAAGATAAACAGCGAGCGAGTGCAAGTACCGGCAGTGTTCTCCGGACGAGCTGGTGGGCGATACCTCAGCGGGCGTGGCCGGTAGTGGAAAGGTCAGGCAGGGTGGCGCGGTCAGCGGTCGCCTGGTTACGTGGGAGAGGCGTCGCTCAGCGCCCAGCGCCGGCCCGGCGCGTGGCTTATCGCCCGGAGACCGCCGCGGCATCGCATGCCGCCTGGCGCCGCAGTCACCGACCTCGACCGCGCCACTGCCGAGAACTGCCCGCAACCTGAGCGCCACGCATCACTGACGCATGTGGCTCCGGCCGTCTCTACTTACTCAAGCGTCATAGCAGGGGAAGACAGGTACATCTACATCTACATCTACATCTACATACATAATCTGCAATTCACCGTAAGGTGCGTGGCGGAGGGTACACTGTACCACTACAAATCATTTCCTTTCCTATTCCACTCCCAAATTGAACGAGGAAAAAAAGAATGCCTACATGCCTCCGTACGAGCCCTAATTTCTTTTATCTTGTCTTTGTGATCTTTACGCGAAATGTAAGTAGGCGGCAGCAAGATCGTACTACACTCAGCTTTAAATTCCGGCCCTCTAAATTTACTTAACAGAAATTCACGAAAAGAACGTCGTCTTTCTTCCAGCGATCCCCAATTGAGTTGCCGGAGCATTTCCGTGACACTCGCGCATTGGTCGAACCTACCGGTAACAAATCTAGCTGCTCGTCTCTGAACCGCCTCTACGTCTGCCTTTAAACTGATCTGCTGCGGGTCCCAAACACTTGAGCAATACTCAAGACGTGGTCGTACAAGCGTTTTATACGCGGTCTCCTTTAAAGGTGAAGTACATCTTCCCAAAATTCTCCCAATAAACCAAAGTCGGCTGCCTGCCTTACTCACAACTGTCCTTACATGCTCGTTCCATTTCATATCGCTGTGCAATGTTACGCCTAGATATTTGAACGACGCGACAGTATCAAGAAGTTCACTACTAATGCTGTATTCGAACATTATAGGATTGTTTTTTCTACTCATGCGCATCACCTTACATTTTTCTACATTGAGAGCTAGCTGCCAATCTTCGCACCAACTAGAAATTTTGTCTAAGTCATCCTGTATGCTATTACAGTCAGTAACGCCAGCAGCGACGGGAGTTTACTACTGGCGCCAGTTGCTATGCAAACAAATCGGCAAATGACCACTGAAGATGCTTTAAAATATCCGAAACGCGTCTGCTCTGCATTGCAGAAACCTTTAGTGTTGCAAAAGACGGTGATTTAACCTACACAATTTCCATAACTGCAAAGTAAATAAATAAATAAATAAAAATAAAAATAATAACGTTATTTTGTTTCTGCTGCTAGTAGGCCATCTACAAACCACCTTTCAATTTCAGTTACTCATTCTTTAATATTTTATTGTCTTTCAGTATGCGTTCTTCTGTTCACTATATTTCTGCTTTCTAGCTTCAGACCATTTGTTAAAATGTTAAAATGTTTGTAAATCTATCGGACCAAACTGCGTGGTCATCAGTCCGTAGCCTACAAACTACTTAAACCTAGGTAAACTAACCTAAGGACAAACACACACACCCATGCCCCAGGGAGCACTCGAACCTCCACGGCGAGCAACCGCGCCCTCCGCAGCGAGACGCTTTAGACCGCTCGGCTACTCCACCGCGGCTCAGACCATTTGAACCAGTCTTTTCAGCTACTCTGTCTTGCAATCCTACCATTTTCAATACTTTTTTGCCAAAGTATTTTCTGACTTGAATTTTTTGTTTTAATTTTTTTTTTCTCTTTTTTACTTCGTTGACCCAGCATTTTGTGAACTTTTCCCCCTCAGATATTTAAAATCATGTCGGTTATCTACTGTCTTGCATTCTCCAAACATCGAGACCCTAATTTTACAAACTACTAACAAAGGACGCTTGTCACCGCATGAAACCATAGTGCCAAGACAGATACTCCACTCCATCCTCCTAAGACTTTGTGGTAAGATGGTGCAGTGGATAGCCCGTTAAAACCTGAACACGGATCAACAAAGAAAACAGAAACAGACAGTCAACCACTGCGTCATTATAAAACTAAATTTGAGCGGGTGCGATTGGGAGTATCTTTTGTTACAATAACTCTCGATAATCAAACAAAAATCAGTCGTTTTAGTCATTGCCATGCTATTAATTAATTTCTACCACAAGTAACATTGTAATGCAGGGGAAGAAAGCACCACCGCTATAGGAGGGAAATTATACGTAGTTCAATGTCAGTCTATTATTTCATTTTAATCAAGAGTGTTAGAAAGCTCTGTGCTTAAAGTAATTATAGAAGCGCAAAACACATCCTACACACCTAACAGCGCTTATATTAATCCTCAAAGTGCAGATGCTAGTTTCCTACGGAGTGATTAAAACAAATTAAAGTAGATACATGATACACATTTCGTCATGAAAGTTCCATCCTGTAGTTCAAAAATGTTCAAATGTTTGTTAAGCTTATGGGACTTAACTACGGGGTCATCAGTCCCTAAACTTACAAACTACTTATGAACTACTTACGAACTAGGACGGCACAAATATCCATGCCCGAGGGGGGATTCGAACCCCCGACCGTAGTGGCCGTGCAGACCGTGACTGGAGCGCCTCAGTCCCCTCGGCCACCGCGGCCGGCTCATCCTGTAGTTTTCATTCTACGTCGCAGTATGCTTGGCGAAAGGCAGGTCATGACGTTTACCCGTATCATAATTTAAGATGTACTTATTGTGGCTTTCTATATTGAACGGCTTGAATGCGAAAGACGTTTTGAAAGTAAAAACGTTGATTTAGTGAACTGTGTTTTAAGCACTTTGTCAAAATACCCTATTAGAACTAATGTAATTGCTCTCTTATTGCTGACGCGGTCCTTTCGTTCCCTTTATTAAAATGTCACTTGTGGCAGAATACAACTTTGCATGGAAATGACACAGTCCATTGATTTTTTTTGATCGAGTTTTTTCCAAGTGGTCAAAGCCTAGCCAATCAGTAGTTGAATACCGATATTATATACAGCGGTGCAGGCACTGGTTTTGTTACAGTGGAGTTAACTGTGTGTAAAATGACTAACCATCATTGATTCATGTCCCGTGAGGAGGTTGTGTCTGCAGTTGCAAAACAGCAGGAGATCGGTACTTGGCTAAATTACTGGGCAACGCTAACTCAAGCTGTTAAGAAAAACGTCGTTACCTTTCTTACTCTCTCGTCGAACCACAGTTCTTCCTCACCGTCTTACCCACATAACCAGTAAGGAAATATGAGCCGGCCGCGGTGGCCGAGGGGACTGAGGCGCTCCAGTCACGGTCTGCACGGCCACTACGGTCGGGGGTTCGAATCCCCCTTCGGGTATGGATATTTCTGCCGTCCTTAGTATAAGGTAGTTGATAAGTAGTTTGTTAGTTTAGGGACTGATGACCCCGTAGTTAAGTCCCATAAGCTTAACTAACATTTGAACATTTTTGGAAATATGAGAGCTTCATGCCAGTCCGTAAAGTGATGTCACAATCGAATTACGTGCTCTCGAGATAATACGATCACTTAGCTCAACTAGGAATCGCTAGGAGCGTACCGATGTAATTTTCCCGTGAAAACAAGGATATATCTAATCGCGTAGGCACACCCTCGTTCGCCATTACATTTGGCTTTGACCGCAAAAGGCAGAGATTCTTTCGAAACGGTCGTCCGGCTCCAATCGCGCGGTCTCGGTGCCCGTGTAACAACGGGGAAGAGCAGCGACTCCCACGCAACGGGTTTCCTCAAGTGAGAGGCGGCAGCGATTAGACGCAACGCAACGCAACGCAACGCAACGTGCTCCGTAGCTCTTGTGACACGACTGCCCGGAGAATGTCTTCGGTCAAGGCCGCCGCACGCCGACAACGAACTACACCGTACAAGTCGTCGTGGACGCTCCAGCACGTCGAGTTCCGAGAAGACCTTTTGCTACGTTGCTTGTTATGGATAGAAAAATTAGATACTGCGTACATCTGAGGCGGAACGGCAGGGTGAGTGATGGCTATATGCAGATAGAACGGTCTCAATTTTGATTCTTTTGTTGTTGTAAGGGATTTCTATTTCGTGATTATTTTCTCTGTTGGTTTCATTCTGAAACGCTGCGGATTATTAAACCTGAATTGTAAACTGGCGACGACTTAATTTCGATGTTAGAGCTCATTATTTACGGGTGAGGCTTCGTTCCAACGTGATCAAATTGTAAATTTTCACAATCAACATGTGTGGACTGACGAGAATCCGCACGCAATTGTGCAATCACGTCATCAAAGCAGATTTTCTGTGAACGTTTGGGTAGGAATTGTTGGTGATGTCTTGATTGGGCCTCATGTTCTTCCACCTACGCTCACTGGAGCACGTTATCATGATTTCATACGGGATAATTTACCTGTGCTGTTAGAACATGTGTCATTACTAGTACGACACAACATATGGTTCATGCACTATGGAGCATCTGCAAATTTCAGTCGACGTGTTCGTACGCTTCTCATCAACAGATTAGGTGCCCGATGGGTTGGTAGAGGCGGACCAATTCCATGGCCCCCACGCTCTCCTGACCTCAACCCTCTTGACTTTCATTTATGGTAGCATTTTAAAGCTCTTGTCTACGCAACACCGGAACCAAATGTAGAGACTCTTCGTGCTCGTATTGTGGACCGCTGTGATACAATACGCCATTCTCCAGGGCTGCATCAGCGCATCAGAGATTCCATGCGACGAAGGGTGGATGCATGTATCCTCGCTAACGGAGGACATTTTCATCATTTCCTGTAACAAAGTGTTTGAAGTCACACTGGTACGTTCTGTTGGTGTGTGTTTCCATCCCATGTTTAATGTGATTTGAATATATGTAATAAAATGAGCTCTAAAATGGAAATTAAGGTCTCCGGATACATGTCCACATAACATATTTTCTTTCTTTGTGTGTGAGGAATCTTTCCTGAAAGTTTGACCGTACCTTTTGTAACACCCTGTATACATCGTACCAAACTGCGTGGTCATCAGTCCGTAGCTTACACAGTACTTAAACTAACGTAAACTAACCTAAGGACAACACACACACCCATGCCCTAGGGAGGACTCGACCCTCCGACGGCGAGCAACCACGTGCACCGCAGCGAGGTACCTTAGACCGCTCGGCTACTCCACCACTGTTGGCGAGTACAGTTAGAATGAGAGAAGAACACTATAACAGTAGTGTCCCGTAGGCTGAGAATTTGGACAGGAGGGGTAACGTTCCCGAATAGCCAATGTGTGTAGGACGAGCACTGGCCTGAAATGGGAAATCGGGGTTCGTGTCCTGCTCCGCACAAATATTAAACCAATGTCACTGAACGTATTTCGACGACCTCAAACAGTACATAAGTAAAATGTTTATCGGGCAAATGTTGTTTATCCAGAAGGAGGACATTAAAATATTCAAATGTTCATATACCTTATAGGACTTAACTACGGGGTCATCAGTCCCTAAACTTACAAACTACTTACGAACTACCTAACACTAAGGACGGCACAAATATCCATGGCCGAGGGGGGATTCGAACCGCCGCGCGGTAGTAGCCGAGCGGTCTGGAGCGTCGGATGTTCGAATCCTCCCTCGGGCATGGATGTGTGTGTTGTCGTTAGGTTAGTTTAACTTAGTTTAAGTAGTTTGTAAGACTAGGGTCTGATGACCAACGTTGTTTGGTCCCATAGGATTACAAACATTTGTAAATTTGATTTTGAACATTTTTGGATTCGAACCCCGACCGTAAGGGCCGTGCAGACCGTGACTGAAGCGCCTCAGTCCCCTCGGCCACCGCGACCGGCAACACAACAGTAACTTTGACGCTCTTGCTATAGCACACATTGCAGATACCCGCAGTATGATAGCTCATCTAGCTGACAGTAAATAAATGGAGGCAATCAGTTCTACTTATCTCTAACGTAACATTTGCATTTCTACACTGCCTTAACGATGTCATTGACAAGTGTTTCAAAACAGAATAACAGTCTAGTTCGCAAAAGGTTTATTAGGGTGACCGGTTTCGATCTCTTCTGAGACTATCATTAGACCCATTCGTCTCGTTGTTGATGGCGAGACGAAGAGCGTGCGTGCTGTTGAGAACAGATGATGTCGGATACCACCCTAAGCGTAATTCGGACCACACCCGAGGCAGTAGGTCCGATGCAAGGTAAACGCACCGCGCCGTGCGGGAGTAGCCGAGCGGTCTGGAGCGCCTCCCGCGTCGGAGGTTCGAATCCTCCCTCGGGCATGGATGTTTCTATTGTCTTTAGTACAAGTTATTTCGTAGGTATTTTCTAAGTTAGGGAGTGATGACCCCGCAGTTAAGTCCCATGAGCTTTACAAACATTTGAACATTTTTTTTTTTTTTAAAACGCACCGTAATATGGACACGATACGGCTAAGGAACCTCTGCCAAGCACTTAAATGTAATTTATAGAGTATCCCATGTAGGTGTAGGACACAACGCCAGTTGACTAGTGCATGGGGGTGAGAGGATTTCTGCTGACCTGGCTCCCTGGATGACAGTCGGTTTCGTGACTGTGGACGCGAGCGTATTACATACGTGAGTTGCATGCCGTGGGCAACATGAATCCAGTAAATATAGCTCTCTACTGGCAAAAAAATATCAATGAACACTTTCCGAACTTCAAGGAATCTATTAGATCATAAAGGAATCTAATGGTATTGCGGCGCGAACTTTACAGCACAACACGACACAAAAATCGTTACGGCGAACATACACGTCAGTGAATGAACGGACAGTTCATAATTTAGTGCCAAAAAAAAAAAAAAAAAAAAAAAAAAAAAAAAAACACCACCTTGCAGCGGGGGGGGGGGGGGGGAGGTATGAACGAGGGCCTTTCAGCGTCGCAGTTCATAACCACAATCACAGGACCACGATGCTATCACTGCAGGTGTTCGTTCCCTCGCGTTTTATATGTTCTACTCGAGATGTTCAGTGTTTTGCTTAGTTTTTCATAGTACCACACACTATCTTCCGGTGTTTCTGCTTAATCTGCGATCAGGTTTTGACGGGCTAACCAATGCGGCGTACTTCGACTACATCTGAGGGGGCTGCGTATTAAGGATCACGTAAGTTGAAGACTCCTGTTCATTGGCAAGACGCTCAACTTCATTGGTCATCCACCAGGATGTGGTACCTACGTTATTGCCGCTGTTCCTTTGCTACGTGGAGAGCTACCGGAGCCCGCCGATTGCTGCAAGATCACCGAAGACTTTACGCTGTAGAATCCTTACAATTAGTCACAGCCCAGGTGGCCAGTCGAACGCTCCGTTCCGGCTGGCTATTTCACTCAAAGTGCCGAATCAAGCGTATCGCCGGATTCATTGCCGATTACAGGCCAGGTCCATTCCATTACCTTAAGTGCTCCTCAAGAATGCAATTAGAAACAGGTAATCGAACGCACGTAAACACTGGGGACAAAGACCACCACAAAACAAAGACTTTAGCGGCTTTCCATACTAATTTGAATAGCGTTGTTTCAGGACAGTTAAGCACACATTGAAGTGTACTATCTACTTTCCATACTAATTTGAATAGCGTTGTTTCAGGACAGTTAAGCACACATTGAAGTGTACTATCTACATCTACATCTACAAGGGATACTCTGCAAATCACATTTAAGTGCCTGGCAGAGAGTTCATCGAACCACAGTTATCTCCAACTCCATTCTCGAATAGCGCGCGGGAAGAATGAACACCTGAATCTCTCCTTTTGGGCTCTGATTTCTCGTATTTTATTCTGATGATCATTTCTACCTATGTAAGTGGGAGTCAACAATATATTTACGCATTCGGAGGAGAATGCGAATGATTGTAGTTTCGTAAGTAGCCCACGAAACGAGCTGACCTTCTTTGGACTCTTTCGAAGTCCTCCGTCAAACCCACCTGATAAGGAAGGATCCCACACTGGGCAGCAATACTCCATAAAAGGACGGACAAGCGTAGTGTATGCAGTTTCTTTTGTAGTTCTGTTGTATATTTTAAGGGTTCTGCCAATAAAACGCAGTCTCTCGTTCGCCTTTCCCGCGACATTAACTACGTTTTCTTTCCAATTTAAGTCAGAAGTAATTGTAATTCATAGGTATTTTGTGGAGTTTACGGCCTTCACATTTGATTTATTTATCTTGTAAACAAAGTTTAAAGGATTTGTTTTCGTACTCATGAGGACGACTTCACACTTTCATTATTTAGAGTCAACTGCCCATTCTTACACCATACAGATATCTTATTCAATTCGTTCTGCAGTTGGTTTTGATCATCAGATGATTTTACTAGACGTTAAATGACAGCGTCATCTGCAAACAACCTAAGAGAGCTACTTAGATTTTCCCCTAAATCGTTTATGTAAATAAGGAACATCAGAGGACCAATAACACTACCATGTGGAGCGCCCGAAATCACCTCTGTTTTAGTCGATGCCTTAACATCGATTACCAGGAAATGTCCTCTCTGAGACGAAATCCCCTACCAGTCGCAAACTTGGGGCAATATACCGTAACCACTCAATTTGATTAAAAGCAGTTTGTGAGGTACGGTGTCAAAAGCCTTCTGGAAATCAAGGAATACGGAATCAATTTGCGAACCGTTGTCGATAGCACACATCACTTTGTGTAAGTAAAGAGCTAGTTGTGTTTAGCATGAACGATTTTTTCTAAATCCATGTTGACCTTGGGCCAATAGATCATTCTGTTCGAGATAATTCATAATATTTGAATGCAGGATATGTTCCAAAACCCTGCTGCAAACTGAAGTCAATAAAATAGGCCTGTGGTTTAATGGGTTACTCCTACTGCCTTTCTTGAATATAGGTGTGACCTGTGCAACTTTCCAATCTTTTGGTACAGATCCTTCTTTGAGAGAGCGGTTGTATATGGCTCTCATGTAAGGAGCTATCGCTTCAGCATAATCAGATAGAAATCTAATGGGTATATACAATCGGGACAATCATGTTAAGTGATGTTAGTTGTTTCATTACTCCGATGATATCTATTTCTTACGTACTCATTACGGCCGCTGTTCATAATTTGAAATCTGGGAAATCAGCATATGAGAAGAGCGAGTGCCAACAGTTTCATTATGCAGTTGCTTTGCACTCTTCACGAATAATGCACTACTGATATGTATTAGTGAGGCTATACTGTAGGTTGGATAGACATGACTATTACGGACCAGACCTTTATATTCTAATCTGATATTTTTCACATTTTACAGCAGAACATACATAGTGTAAGCAATGATTGAAGACCTAGGGCGTCAGCCTATCAGTAACTGCAATAGGGCCATTAAAAGTTGATGGGACAGAAGTGGCTACTGTCTGTAAAACCAGATTGGGATTCCAAACCTTACTAGCAAGCGACCAGAGCAGGGAGCTGGTTTAAGCCGATGAAGGCAAGTAGCTGCTTCTCTCGAATGAAAGAGGGGCTGTCGAGCGTAACGTCCTAATCTGACAAACGGAAAATGTTCAGCAACGAGCGTCAACAAAAAGTGTTCAAATATTTGTAGAGCTTATGGGACTTAACTACGGGGTCATCAGTTCCCCAAACTTACAAACTAATTATGAACTAGCTAATACTAAGGACGGCACAAATAGACATGCCCGAGCGGGGATTCGAACCCTCGACCGTAGTGGCCGTGCAGACCGTGACTGGAGCGCCGTAAACGCTCCGCCACCACGGACGGCGATCGTCAACAATGAGCCTACTTGTTGAGATACCCCTCAATGGTTTGGAATTTAATTTTTGCCATGGGTTCAGAGTCCAGCTGTCAAATACTGTTCGCAAAGACCTCTCTTCCCGTTGCTGCCAACTTGCGGTTGTTTTTGTGGTCTTCAGTCCGCAGACTGATTTGATGCAGCTCTGCACGCTACCCTGTCCTGTGCAAGTCTCTTCATCTGTCAATACGTTCGGCAACCTACATCCTTTTGAATCCGCTTACTATATTCGTCCCTCAGTCTCCCTCTACGATTTTTACCCCACACGCTTCCTTCTAATGCTAAGTTGATAATTCCTTGATGTCTCAGAATGTGTCCAACCAATCTATCTCTTCTCTTAGTTAGGATATGCCAGAAACTCCTTTTCTCGCCGATTTGGTTAAGCACCTCCCCATTAGTTACGTGATTTACCCATCTAATTTTCATTATTCGTCTGTAGCACCACATTTCAAAAGCTTCTTTCATCTTTTTATCTGAACTCCTTATCGTCCACGTTTCACTCCCAAACAATGCTACACTCCAGACGAATGCTTTTAGAAAGGACTTCCTAACATTTAAATTAATATTGGATGTTAACAAGTTTCGCTTCTTTAGAAACGCTTTTCTTCCCATTGCCATTCTGCATTTTATATCTTCTTTACTTCGGCCATTAGAAGTTATCTTGATACCCCAATAACAAAATTCATCCACTACTTTCATTGTCTCATTACCTAATCTAATTCCTTCAGTATCGTCTGATTTGCTGACATTGCATTCGATAACCTTCGTTTTACTCTTGTTAATGTTCATCTTATATCTTCCGTTCAAGGCACTGTCCATCCCACTCAATTGCTCTTCGAGACCTTTTGCGGTCTCTGACAGAATTACTATGTCATCGGCAAACCGCAATGTTTTTATTTCTTCTCTCTGCATTTTAATGCCCTCTCCAAATATCTCCTTCCATTCCTTCACTGCCTGCTCAAAGTACAGATGATAATTTTATCCAGATCCAGTATTCAAATCACTTAGACATGGTCGTGTTTAACCCATTACTTACCCTTGTCTCTTTCTTGGGACGTAAATGGTCTATTTAATTTAATTCAAGAAATGAAACATTTAACTTAATTTGTTCCACGTGAATGATGAAAGGACTACTAAAATGCTTGTAAATTCTAAATAAAGCACTTTTCTCTATTTGGTTAGTTTTAAGACAGTTTCTGTTTTCGCACACAACTACAGCACTTGGCTGCTTGTAGTTGCTGTATAACAATATACTGTGATTTAGTTATCTGGGTGTGTTTATCAACATGCAGGTATCAATGTAACATTCAGTATATTTCAAATTTACTAAAGTAAGTGCAAATTCTACGTGTACAAATAATCTGCCAACAGCAACTTTCATTATCATCTTTTGTTATTGTGCACTATTAAAATATACACGTTTTATATACAAATGTCGCGGTGGAGTGGCCGAGACGCCTTGCTGCGGAGCGCGCGTTGCTCGCCGTCGGAAGTTCGAGACCTCCCTCTGGACTGAGTGTTTGTGTTGTCCTAAGAATAAGTTAGCTTAAGCAGTTTGTAACCCTAGGGACTTATAACCAGGGTAATTGAGTCCCATAGATTTACAAACATCTGGTTTTATACACGAAGTTTCTATTTTTGCTTTCTTCAGAACTGCCGTCTTTTTATTGCATTTCACTATTCCAAGACAATAAAAACACACCGCATGGACTTAAAGTTGAAAAATTCTAGGGGAATTGCACAACGATGAAGTCAGTGAAGATAAAGCTATTGACTTAAAAGTTGTTTTTCTCTACAATGCAGTTAAAATATCACACGAATAATACACTTACGGAACTGTTACAAAAATTAGACGGTCTGTAATTTGTCTTCGAATATACTTACTTTTTTTAAGACTTATTTTTCTTTTATGTGTCGTAAATTGTATCGTATCAATGTAAAAGAAGACGAAAAAATAACTAATGAAGTTTCGGTCGGTAATGGGTTGATCATACTCATTAAAAGAGGTGAATTCCGGAAGATTGTCCGTTTGGGTGAGAGAGTTATATACGTTTATATTGTGCCTAGAATTCAATCAATATGAAGAAACGGGCAATCACTGCTATCGAGTAATACATGCCTGTGGTGCATATATTGCAAATCAAATGTTTGTAAAGCTTATGGGACTTAACTACGGGGTCAGCAGTCCCTAAACTTACAAACTACTTATGAACTACTTACGAACTAGGACGGCACAAATATCCATGCCCGAGGGGGGATTCGAACCCCCGACCGTAGTGGCCGTGCAAACCGTGACTGAAGCGCCTCAGTCTCCTCGGCCACCGCGGCCGGCCATATATTGCAACGACGTTGTTTGATTTACATATATATATATATATATATATATATATATATATATATATATATATATATATACGGCTACTACACAAACAGTCTGATGCAATGGAGGAGAAAACAAAATATCGCTGAAGATAATGGTCACATGATAAACACATTTTGTATTCATTTTCAGATGGCTTTAGGATTCGATATTGGCTCACTAAAAGAAAATCTTGTTAAGGGAGTTAAAGAGACTGGCATACAGAGGTCGAGCAACCGCTCATGACTGGTTGACCTCTTTAGTCACTGCTAAGTGACGCTTGAGTTGGTTGACCGGAAACGAGTGACGTGGAGGTCACAGGGACTTCGGTTTGTGCAACGCTTTGAGAACATTACGTACGATTATATACTGTACTCACAGCATAAAGGTTTTGAGGTGTTTTTCGTGATCTGGGTGTGGCCACCTACAGCACTTAAAAACGCTAAAAGCTGAAGAAAGTGAAAATGTTTTATACTGTTGCATACTGCGTACAATAGGGGAACGGTTTTGAAACGATAATTACATTAGAACGGCAATGTATCCTGTTATAAAGCAACATTTGTGAAGGTACGGATTTGTGGACAACAGCATTTTTGGAATGGCCTCTTCTGTCCACTGTCTCGACCTGAACACAATGAAACGCTGACTTGGCTCCAGAGACAGCGACCAGTGTCACCACACAGGGTTGCCACAAGGGTCCACAAAATGAAATTCCCTGATTTACAAACATAGTTTTAGAATTTTTTGCAGACAGATTCAATATAAAGTTAAGTAAATAGGTGCGTTGACGAACATGTGTAAGGACTTCTGTATTTCTGAACGTGTTTGTAATACGACGTAGGATGAACTGCAAGTTATTGTCACCTTTTCGGGATTTATGATCTGAAGGGTTACTATTCTACCGGGAAAGCGATTTTTCTTCTTTTGAGGCAAAATAGATAACTTCTGTGTTTCTTTTAAAGTCCCAAGTATTTCCTTAATTTCCCTGACACTTTTGAAATTTCAATGGTACTCCTGGATTTTCATGATTTCCGGAAGTTGTGGCAATCATGCTACCTGTTGTGGGAGTGTTACTGGTAACGCTAGTTATGTACACTTCATGTTAATGATATCACAAGATTAGTAACATATGGCGTTTATATCAACATAAAATTAATAGCCGGCCGCGGTGGCCGAGGAGACTGAGGCGCTTCAGTCACGGTCTGCACGGCCACTACGGTCGGGGGTTCGAATCCCCCCTCGGGCATGGATATTTGTGCCGTCCTTAGTCTTAGCTAGTTCACAAGTAGTTTGTAAGTTTAGGGACTGATGACCCCGTAGTTAAGTCCCATAGACTATACAAACATTTGAACATTATTTTAAAATTAACAATTAGGTTTTTCTTGGGCCTGTAGCACTAAAAATGGCATTTAAAGACATTATGCAATAAATCCTAAATGCTGCTTTAAATATAATTATTTTTATTCCAGTATAGGCCTATTTCGGCTTTTAGCGCCATCGTCAAGTGATCTGCGAAAAATGTTACATTATAAATACATCAAATTCTATGATTATCGTAATTGTAAATACTATTACGAAATATTACATACGTCTGTTGGTCCTGACATCCATATACATCGATGGTTTTATTGCTGTCAGTCATTTATTTATTGGTTTGAATTTTAATTATTGCAATATTTCTGATGACTTATGTTGTTTTAAGTTTTAATTATTGCAATATTTCTTATGACTTATCATTTACGTTGTGATGTGGCAGCTTTTTAATAACCATAGATGTAATATGGTTACATACTGTTTGTTTATTATTTCGACAATCTTTGCTACCGGTATTTGAGAGGTTGGTTAATGTATGTCTTTGCATATGTCGCGAAATTTTATCTTAGCCGAATCGTCATTGACATGTGTGATCTTTGTAACATAAATTTATTAATCTTTGCTACTGAAATTTCGTTCATGTGTTATGTTGTGGCGTTGTAGAATTGCAAGCAGACTGATAAATTCCAGGCAAATAAGTAAATAATTAAAAGTACCATTGACGACCAAAGAGACTTTCTAAATCTCAATACGTGAGCAAGTTTCGATACATTGTTTCAAGGTAATGTCTCTTCAGAGTAGCTTAGCACTCTGCCCTATAAATCATAGAACGCCATGCTGGACTGAAGGACAAGGAAGGAAGGAAGCTTGGAGTTTAACATTCCGTCGACAGTGTGGTCGTTGGAAACTGAGCTTTTTTTTTTTTTTTTTTTTTTTTTTTTTTTTTTTTTTTTTTTTTTTTTTTTTTTTTTTTTTAAGCTTATGGGACTTAACTACGGGGTCATCAGTCCCTAAACTTACTACTTATGAACTACTTACGAACTTGGACGGCACAAATATCCATGCCCGAGGGGGGATTCGAACCCCCGACCGTGCAGACCGTGACTGGAGCGTTCAATCCCCTCGGCCACCGCGGCCGGCCTGAGCTTATGCACGGAGTTTTTGGGTAAGGAAATCCGCCCTGCCCTTTGAAAGGAACCATCCCGGCATTTGCCCGGAGTGATTTAGGGAAATCACGGAAAATCTAAATCTGGATGGTCGGAGGTGGTTTTCAACCACTATCCTTTCTAATGCGAGTCCAGACTGAAGGACACTGGATGAATTCAATACATACGCTGTCTTGCTGTCTGTATGTGGAGACTTTTTAAACCGTTAAAAGAAGGCAAGACCAAGGTCGTCCACGGGTAACGTCAGCAAGAGATGACCGTTACCTCCGGTTAACAGGCCGTCGAGACAGAAGGCTGAAGGAAACTCAGTTGCATCGCACCCTCCAGGCAGCAACAGGACGCCCAATGTCAACACAAACAGTCCAAACTCGCCTTCGGTAATATGGCCTCTACGCACGGATGCTTGTGTTGAGTGTCCTATTAAAACGACGACACGGTTTAGCGCACAGAAACCGGATGGAGGAACATCAGCATTGGAGTCGTAACAAATGGAGCCGGGTTCTGTCCACATTTTATGTTCAGCCGAAGAATCGTCGTTCTCTCGACTGGAGAGAACGTGGAACTCGGAACAGTCCAGGTTATGTGCAGGAAACGTCAACTTATCATGGTGTCGAAGAATGGTGTGGGCAGGAGTCAATATTGGCGGACGGAGGGACCTCTATGTCGTTCAGAAACGAAAGGCAAAGGTCCCAGGTTCGAGTCCCGGTTCCGGCACACAATTTTAATCTGCCAGGAAGTTTCACGATTTGACTGATAATGTGAATAGAGACGAGATCCTTCGACTGTTTGTTGTGCCCTACACTGGTACCATAAAAGATGTGTTCCTTTTAGTGGGCGATTGCGCTAGTGCCCACGGAGTTGGAATGGTGGACAATATATTCGAAGCTGAAGGAATTCACCGAATGGTGTGGCCAGCTTGTTCACCGATTGAGCAGGTCTGGGATACACTTGGCAGACGCATTGCATTCAGACCAGCACCTCCCACAACGTTTGCATACCTGGATAGTGCACTCATGGAAGAATGCCCCAACATTCCTCAGGAGCTAACTGATAACCTACTGTCCATGCAACGCAGGTGTCCAACTGTATTGGCCATCCGATGTGCTCACACATCACATTAGTGGGCAACGAGAATGAATTTTTCACTACACGTTAGCTCCATGGTATGTTACTCTTATAAGGAAACATTGTCAACTCGACCTCATATCTTCTTGAGGAAAAGGTACAAGAGCTAGATATCAACCCCAGTGAAAATTTGCGAGTCGACTGAGGAACAACCAGAGCGCTCGAATTATTAAAATCTGTACTTTAAGGAGGACCTAACTGCGTAGTATTTGAATAATGGCCAAAATTTTCACGTGATATCGTTTTCTGGGGTTAATATCTGGCTCGTCTACTTATTTCTCAACAAAATATTAGGTCGAGTTGATGAGGTTCTTTTGTTAGTAAACACCATGTAAACCTCAAATAAAAAGTTTGAAAGTTTCTCGCTTCTCCTCCTCTCTTACAAAATTTCCGTCTGCTGTGTGTTTTAACTTGTTCTAGCGTAATGCCTTTGTACAACGGAACGTTAATCTGACTGCGTATTTTAACTGTATTCTGTATGAATGTAAAGGTATTGCAAAACCTATCTGACTGCGTAATGTTTATTATAATGAGATGCAAACTGCTAATTGTTTCTGTATGAAAATGTCGTAACAAACTTAAATGTCTGAAAATTACTGATAATAAAAATCAATGTGTTAATAATTCTAACCCTACAAACGTATTTCTGACTGAACTAACAATCTTTAACGGTATGTAACGAACGCAATATTTAACAATGCAATCTGATTCAGTGCAAACACTTGTTAACCTGAACACTGTATGAATTGTCCTACCCTAAAATCTGTAAATCATACTGAACTGTAAGCTTGACAAAAACTGATTCTTTCTCACCATCACTTACTGCATAAATCTGTGCAACACCAAACTGCTTCCTGCTGTGCTAACTACTGGAAAACTAACTACAGAAAACATCTATGGCACTTTCAATAAAAATGTGAGGATGGATAAACTGGTAATCTGTTTAAGAAATTCGAACTAATTATTAAAAATGAAATATCTGATTTATTTCTAACTCATGTAACTTCATAATATGTACTAACAATGTCATGTTTATGAGTTTAAAATCTTTCAGAGAAAAATATAACTCAGATATTTCATCTGCCTACAAAATTATTTTTAAACAAAAATAAACATTTCCTTACTGTTGATAAATTTAACTCGATTAACACAAACAATGTTACAACAATACCGCATTTCAAGAACACTACCCATGAAATTCCTATTTCATAAAAAACGCAATTTCAAAACTAATCTATTACAATAAATACTTTTCCTAACACAGAAAGTGGTTCATAGCATGAATCGTGAGACCACAAGCTAACAGCAAGATCTTTCCAGACCGTTAGTGTTACCATCAATTCAATTTAACAATGCGAAGTTGTGCCATAGAAACATGTCAAGTATTTCATGAAAAACTATACCTTATAAAAACTTCAAAAGATCGTTTCTCCAACGTCGTTTATTCCTTTTCGTCTCCATATCTTAAACAAACAGCTTGACTCAGCATTCAAATTCAAAATCTCATCTCCTCGGCTATCCCGCCGGAACGAAAACTGCATACAACCACGGTCCCCACACTTCTGCAATCTCATCCGCGAGCCTAGCGAAGTCTGCACTCTCAATAATCACAGTCTTACTTCCCGGCAAGAAAACTACCACCGTCTCCAATATCGATAGTACTGCCATCGAAAAATTAGCCTGCAACCAAAGATAACTGACCCATCTGACTAGCTTGACACTGCTCTCAAATTCGCCGTAGATTTGACTATGAAATGTATACCTTCCCGTAGCAGGCATCTTACAAGTTGGGAAAGTAAAATTTCGAACTGTATCACACACAAATTACAGTTGTAACCAATATCTGAATAAAATACATTACCATATCCTCATTGTGTATGATATCTCACCTGATGCCCCAATTGTTTTGAGCAGTGTGTCTTCATTTCTACTTTACGCATCTAATAGGAAGTTTTTCGGAAGTGTTTGTTAAAGATTTCGTACCAGGCTTTTTCCTTTCACTTCTCTCGAGCTACGCATCCCTCAGAAAACAGCATGGCCGATTGCGGCAAGTAAATGGCGTTACGTGCCGTACACAGGGCTCGGCACGTTTCGGAAGTGCGCAAGGCCGCGCCGGCCAGAAGTGCAAGAAAGGGCCGATGAGTCGGCGATACCGGCGATTGGTCAGGCGGCACGTCCGGAGCCAGGGCGCTAATACGGATGTCACGGCGGCGGCGGGGCTGCCGAAGAAGAAGAAGAGGAGGAGGGCCCGCTTCAGAAGAAGGCCGCCACAGCCGCAGCCGCAGCAGGGAACGCGGCCTTCGGCGGCGCGTGCAGTGCTGGAAAAGCAACCGAGGTGCCGGGGCGCGTGGGCGGACACAACACCAGTGGTCGCGACACTTAGCGGGAAACCCGAGGAACCTTCGCTGCTCTGGTCAACTTGTCTTCCACTTAGGCCGCTACACACGTTCCCGTTTGTCGAGACCAAATTATCGGCGCTTGTCGACCAACTTCGCTTGTCGGATGGTTGTTCGGCTTGACAATCCAACATCCGACCCCTCCCCCCACTCCACCCTATAAATTGTACTGTGTGTAGCGCTGCACGACCATTTCCTGCCTGCGATCGTCTGCTGTCCGCCCGGCGAAAACGCGAAAACAAAAACAGTCCGTTGAGGAGTGTATATTCACGTCTATTCATCATAACAGATACTAGCAGAGAGCGGACACCACACCAATGGTCGCCACACTCAGCGGGAAACCCGAGGAACCTCCGCTGCTCTGGCCAACTTGCCTTCCACTTAAGGCCTCTACACACGCTCCGATTTGTCGAGACTAAATTATCGGCGCTTGTCGACCAATTTTGCTTGTCGGATGGTTGGTCGGGATTGACAGTCCAACATCCGACCCCTCCCTCACTCCACCCTACAGATTGTACTGTGTGTAGCGCTACGCGACCATTTCCTGCCTGCGATCGTTTGGTGTCCGCCCGGCGAACACGCGAAAACAAAAACAGTCCGCTGAAGAGTGTATATTCACGCCTATTCATGATAACAGATACTAGAAGAAGGCGGACACCACACCAATGGTCGCGACACACAGCGGGAAACCCGAGGAACCTCCGCTGCTCTGGGCAACTTGTCTTCCACGTGAGGCCCCTACACACGTTCCCATTTGTCGAGACCAAATTATCGGGGCTTGTCGACCAATTTCGCTTGTCTGATGGTTGGTCGGCATGACAGTCCAACATACGATCCCTCCACCACTCTACCCTACAAACTGTACTGTGTGTAGCGCTACGCGACCATTTCCAGCCTGCAATCGTCTGCTGTCTGCCCGGCGAGCACGCCAAAACGAAAACAGTTCGTTGAAAAGATTGACGCCGGCCGCGGTGGCCGACGGGACTGAGGCTCTCCAGTCACGGTCTGCACGGCCACTACGGTCGATTGTTCGAATCCCCCCCTCGGGTATGTATATTTGTGTCGTCGTTAGTGTTAGCTAGTTCATAAGTAGTTTGTAAGTTTAGGGACCGATGACCCTGTAGTTAAGTCCCATAAGCTCTACAAACATTTGAACCTTTGATTTTGTAGATTTACGTCTAATATCAGATACCAGAAGAGGGAGACACTGTATTCGCTGCATGCAGTTGGTCGGAACGTGTGTTGGCTGCTACGAATTTGTTGGTTAGTTGGGCAGCTTGTTGTTCGGTCGATAAATCGGAGCGTGTGTAGCGGCTCAGCGGGAAACCCAATGAACCTCCGCTGCTCTGGGCGACTTGTCTTTCACTTATGCCGCTACACACGTTCCCATTTGTCGAGACTAAATTATCGGCGCTTGTCGAGCAATTTCGCTTGTCGGGTGGTTGGTCGGGCTTGACAGTCCAACATCCGACTCCTCCCCCACTCCACCCTACAAATTCTACTGTGTGTAGCGCTACGTGACCATCTTCCTGCCTGCGATCGTCTGCTGGCCGCCTGGCGAACACGCGAAAACAAAGACAGTCCGTTGAATAGTGTATATTCATGTCTATTCATCATAACAGATACCAGCAGAGGGCGGACACCACACCAATGGTCGCGACAGCGGGAAACCCGAGGAACCTCCGCTGCTCTGGCCAACTTGTCTTCCACTTAAGGCCCCTACCCACGTTCCCATTTGTCGAGACCAAATTATCGGCGCTTGTCTACCAACTTCGCTTATCGGATGGTTGGTCGGATTTGACAGTCCAACATCCGACTCCCCCCACCCACTCCACCCTACAAATTGTAATGTGTGTAGCGCTACGCGACCATTTCCTGTATAGACCAAAGATAAAATAAACTGCGCGTGACGTCGTTATATTGAAACCAACATCGAAGTCACGTGACTCGGGGCAGGAAACCCTGTCCGTCATCAGGCGGGGGGGGGGGGGGTGTAAATTTGACTCGCGCGCTTTGCTTCTGTGACGTCACCCGGCGCCGCGGTGGAGTAGCCGAGCGGTCTAAAGCGTCACGCTGCGGAGCGCCGGGTTGCTCGCCGTGGAGGTTCGAGTCCTCCCTGGGGCATGGGTGTGTGTGTTTGTCCTTAGGTTAGTTTACCTAGGTTTAAGTAGTTTGTAAGCTACGGACTGATGACCACGCAGTTTAGTCCGCTAGATTTACAAACACTCCACTCCGTCACCTGGCAGCAAGCGCCGAGCAGTTGCCGCAGTACCCTTATGAAACGTGCAAGTAGGAGGTTGTGTTTTGCGTTCGCTCGTTTCGTGACCTGTTAAGTGTTCGGATAGAAAGTAGCTTTCTGGTATTAGGGAACAATTTTTCCATGTATTCTTTCTGTAATTGTGAGTAACAATACTTCGTGTTGTGCTGTTGCGGATTGCAATAACAGTGGACGCAAGACGGAAGACATTTTGTACCATCGGTTTCCAAAAGATGAACTTCAGCGCATATGGATCTCTCGCTGTAAACGAAAAGACGAGATAAATGTCAAAAATGCCAGAATTTGTTCCTAACATTTTTGTGAAGCCGATTACAAAAGAGACTAGCAGAATGAATTGTTTGTTCATATGCTATGCCTGCCAATGCCATTCAGTCGATTGCGATAAAACTTCAACTTATTGCAAGAACTAGCGTCACGCTTATAGGCATAGAAAAATTTCGAAATTCGGACTCTAAGGGGGTGAAATCGTGATGTTATATAAAACAGAAGCACATTTTTCTCTCTGTAGGTCCCTTTAACCTTCTATAACTCTAGAACTACTGAACGTATCGTGATGAAGTTTCTTTTAAATTGTAGATCTCACGAAGGTCTAAAAAGAAATCACAGAGAGCATATATCTAACTTTTACGAGTGAAGCATATGTACCATTTTTCTCTCCTAAGGCGCTGACGCAGAATGGATTTAGACTACATAAATAGTGATTGTGGGAAATCTATAAAAGTTACACATGTGCTCTCACGGACTTTATTTTAGATCTTTATGAGCTCTACAATTAAAAAAACTCATCACCATACGTTCAGTGGTTCTCGAGTTAAAGACGTTTAAATATTACCCGTGTCAATTCGCGCGGCGGGACAGGTTTCTTTTTCAGTAGTTTTTATGTTACTATACATATATATTAATCCAAAGCTTGTTCCAGCGCTTAAAAGCAATGTTTTTTGTCGAATGTGAAAAGAAAAGACGGAGAAAATGTGTTCACGGCGGCCTTATAATACAGCGGCTTGCTGCCGAGTGACGTAATACAGCGCTAACCAATGACAGTGAAGAAGTCCAAACTGGCATACCTTTCTAGTCTACGTACCTAGGTCAGTCGTTACAAGCAATGTGAAATGCAGCTGAGTGTCGCAGTTGTTCTTCTTGCTAGTGGAAATTAAGCGTATATTTCGACAATAAAACGTCTTCTCGTATTTTTATTACACATTCAGTAGTACAGTGGGTTAGTTCTCCGTAATTCGTAATATGAATGCAACTGTTACAGACTGTACCTGTCCCTAGATGAAATATAGTCACAGTTCTGTTTATAAGCAACAGAACTGCTGTTCTTAAGCGAATAATTGTTTTGTTGTACTGTGAATCTTTTAGTTTGTAGCTTACACATGAGACGAAATACCAGTTTGACAAGCAGCATCAGTTTTCATACGATTCCTCAACAATACAACTACAATGTTTTCTCATACCTTCATAGATACCTGAAATCGGTTTGCATACATAATATCCGATTTTAATATAATACAAACGTTTATATTTTATGACTTTTGCCACATATAGTGAAGGCAAAACGTAAAACAATAAATATATTGGGTATTTACATTAAATAATAATGTTATCAAAACAATTATTGATATAAGTGAGAAGAACTGATTTTATAAGGATAATGAACAGTCTGTATTCATCTTCAACAATGGCAGAAATAACACCAGATAATATGTTTGTATAGGCTATGGGACTGAACTACGGGGTCATCAGTCCCTAAATTTACAAACTACTTATGAACTACTTACGAACTAAGACGGCACAAATATCCATGCCCGAGGGGGGATTCGAACGCCCGACCGTAGTGGCCGTGCACACCATGACTGCCACCGCGGCCGGCAAATAACACCAGAAATTACTTACTTGCTGACATATACTCAGTCAAGAAACGCTGAAATAATTTTCCCATCAAAAATCGCTTTGATCAATTGGGACTTGTAATGAGGATGTGTAATTCTGTTACTTGTAAACGGAACTGACACTACCTTTCGCCTGATCACATGTAGAAACGATAATCACCGCATTAATGTCAGTAATATGGAGAAATAGCGTTACCTTTGCTACTACATGTGTAATAGGAATACGAGAAGTCGTTTTATTGTTAAAATCAACGCTTGACTTCACCTGTAAATTAGAAACACTGTTGTTTGTAATGACGAAGCCTCAGTCACGTGAGTCATGGCAATATTAGATGCTGGTTTCAAACCACAACACAGCAGAGATAGGGACATGATCAGTCTATGTTACCTTTGGTCAATGATTTTCTGCCTGCGATCGTCTGCTGTCTGTCAGGCGAACACGCGAAAACGAAAACAGTCCGTTGAAAAGTGTAGATTGACTTCTATTCATAATATCATATACCAGAAGAGGAAGACACTGTAATCGCTGCATGCAGTTGGTCGGAACGTGTGTAGGCTGCTACGAATTTGTTGGTTAGTAGGGCAGCTTGTTGGTCGGTTGATAAATCGGAGCGTATGTAGAAGCCTTCACCTTGACTAGTGTTTTCCAAACTATAGGTCGCCTTATCAATTTAGGTGGGTCGCCAACGACTTAAAAATATCTAAACAAAAGTCTTACTAACTGGAAAGTAGTAACACTCTTTCAGAATTACTACAATTTTTAAAGAACGGTTACATATAATTACCGAAATTTACGGAAAAATATAATAAAAAAATATCTGCACTGGATATTGACTTTTGATATCGATATATTGTTAAAAGAAAGTCGAAATACCGATATATCTCGAAGAAAATGGATATTTGATAATAAATTTGCCAGTGTATCGTTTTCATATTATTTTCTGAGTGAAAATTAAAATAAAAACTTAATAAGGAACATGAGGATTTACATGTGGACCTCGATAAAAATTTTCAAAATTATCCGGACCCCATCTGAGACTAATTGACGACCTCTGTTATAACCTATGAGAAAGTGCAAGTAATATTTTGACAAAGTTTCATCGCAGTCTGATGAACGGTAAAAGAGCGCATAAAGTACGAACAAACCAACAGATATACATTTTTATATATTACTTGAAAGGTTGACGTTGGGAGTTTCAACTTTTAGGTGCTAATATTTTTTACCAAATAATAAATCCATGTACAGAGACAAATTTTGTTTTGGTATATATCAAAGATATTTAATTGAAGAAGTAGTTGTTGTTGTGGTCTTCAGTCCGCAGACTGGTTTGATGCAGTTCTTCACGCTACCCTGTTCTGTGCAAGTTGCTTCATCTGAGAATACGTTCGGCAATCTGCATCCTGTTGAATCTTCTTACTGTATTCGCCCCTCGGTCTCCCTCTACGATTTTTACCCTACACACTTCCTTCTAACGCTAAGTTGACAATTCCTTGATGTCTCAGGATGTGTCCAACCAATCTATCCCTTCTCTTAGTCAGAATATGCCAGAAACTCCTTTCCTGCCCGATTCGGTTAAGAACCTCCTCATTAGTTACACCGAGCGAGGTGGCGCAGTAATAACACACTGAACTCGCATTCGGAGGGATGATGGTTCAAATCTACCTCCGGCCATCCAGATTTAGGTTTTCCGTGATTTCCCTAAATCACTCCAGGCAAATGCCGGGGTGGTTCCTTGGAAAGGGCACGGCCAATTTCCTTCCACATCCTTACCCAAATACTCCGAGCGTAAGCTCCGTCTCTAATGGTCACGGTGTCGACGGGACGTTAAACTCCAAGCTTCCTTCCTTCCTTCCTCATTAGTTACGTGATCTGTCCATCTAATTTTCATCATTCGTCTGTTACACCACATTTCAAAAGCTTCTATCATCTCTTTATCTGAACTCCTTATCGTCCACGTTTCATTCCCATACAACGATACACTCCAGACAAATGCTTTCAGAAAGGAATTCCTAACTTTTAAATTAATATTACATGTTAACAAATTCCACTTCTTTAGAAACGCTTTTCTTTCCATAGCCATTCTGCATTCTATATCTTCTTTACTTCGGCCATCAGAAGTTATCTTGCTACCCAAATAACAAAATTCACCTACTACTTTTATTGTCTCATTACCTAATCTAATTCCTACAGCATCGCCTGATTTTCTGACATTGCATTCCATAACCTTCGTTTTACTCTTGTTAATGTTCATCTTATATCTTCCTTTCAAGACACTGTCCATCCCATTCAATTGCTCTTCGCGATCTTTTGCAGTCTGTAACAGAATTACTATGTCATCGGCAAACTGCACTTTCATGCCCTCTCCAAAATTAGCCTTCCACTCCCTCACTGCCTGCTCAATGTGCAGATTGAATTGAAGGGGAAACACTGAATTAAAATTTAATCGAAGGAGAGGCACTGAATTAAAATTGGTGCAAGAGCCGCGATTGGAACCCTAGATTTCTGCTTACTAGGGAAGCGCGGGCCTTGAGCGTTTCGAACTCTACGTCACATCGGCAGGCGACGGTGAGCTGGCACGTAGGAGGGAGGATGTGAGGGTCAGAGGTGAGACGGCGCGACACCCGCGTGGCGACCTCTCCGGCACGGAGATGAGTGCGCCGCGCGCCTTTCCACACCGCCGAGGTCGCCAAAATCCGTCTCCGCGGCCCGGATGACTCAGGAGCTGCACCAGGCCACACGACGCGGAGGCGGCCGACCACCACCTTTAATAATGGGGCAGCCTCAAGGCAAGTGGTTCCCCACTCAGGCTGCGGTTGCATCGGTACCTAGTAGAGGCCTGCGTAGTGGGAATTTTGCTCGCTCGTCGCCGCGCTATGACTTGGCTCGTTCGAATTAGAATACTAGGAACTGTCAGGCTGTGCTCTATCGGGACGCTGTGGCTCTGGGAAGACAGAGCCCGCTCTCTGTTATGACACAGCAGCTCTGAGTGTCTGCAAGCTGATTTGCCAGCACTACTCGCTCATACAGAACAATTAATAATCGAGGCCGTAGGACAAGAGGACCAATGGATAGCACTAGACTTGCGCATAATAGTTCGCGATCGGGAGCGCTTACTTTAGTTCGTCCGCTCCCAGTAACGGCTGACCGGCGTGGTCTGCGCGTGCAGGTGGACGGGGAAGTACCCCCACGTAGCTGCTTCATGCGGTTGCTGCTTGAGCCGCTAACGATATCACGCAAACCAAAAGAAACAGTTTGTGGATAATTTCTCGCGTTTAAATTTAGAGTTATTCTATTTCTTGGCATTATGGAATTTATTAGTCAGATATTCCAGAGCGCAGAACACATCAAAACAGAAATTTTGTAGCACTGAGCTATGTAATCTAGCAGGCAGACGATCGCCTCGAAATGACTCAGCAGCAGAAGGCAAACACGTTATTTTTAATTCTTCTATGCGCCCTCTCGCTATTGCCCGTCGGAAAAGAATCCAACGAACTATAAAGCTTGATACGTTTGACATAAGCGTCCGCTGCTCCTAGTTCGTCTGCTGCTTCTAGTTCGTCCGCTGCTCCTAGTTCGTTCGCTCTTTTTGGCTTTTGCTACCGCTTCTAAAAGAGCTCTTTTTTATGACATATTTTTTATATAATGAATCAGTGTTGACAAAGCGAGTGCTATTACCCGTATTTTTGGGCAATTTGACATCAAATACTTAGGCAAATAAACCAGTTATTTACACGAATGGGTGACACAATGGTATTCAACTACTTTACATACAGAGTACTCGTAGTACATTATTTTTAAAATAGATTTCTTGTGGCAGTGAACTATGAAACTGCAACTGAGCTGCCTCTCAGCTCGAAATGAAGGTATCTGGTAGAAGGGAATCACGCGATTCTGCGCGCTCTCGCGTCCGCTCGCTGTTCCCCGTCAGTCTTCGAAAAAGGAGCGGACGAACTAAATGTTGTTCAAATGTTTGTTAAGCTTATAGGACTTAACTACGGGGTCATCAGTCCCTAAACTTACAAACTACTTATGAACTACCTTATACTAAAGACGGCACAAATATCCATGCCCGAGGGGGGATTCGAACCCCCGACCGTAGTGGCTGTGCAGACCGTGACTGAAGCGCCTAAGTCTCCTCGGCCACCGCGGCCGGCGCGGACGAACTAAGAGGCGAGGGATCTGCGAACTAGTTCGCGTAGTTCGCCTGTTGGAGAGCTCTTCCGAACTAGTTCGTTCGCGAACTACGCAAGACTAGATAGCACCCAATACACTAACAGACAAAATCTCTTGTGTGATATATAACGAACAGAAAAGAAACAGGGATTTTTCGAAATATTTTTGATTGCTTCGGCAAAATAGCACACTTATAATAATTTACTAAATTTAAAAACAGCCTAGAGCGCAAAATTGATTCATTATTAACAACTAATTTCGACGCAGTGTTGCTCTGCTCCACACCGTCTCAGTTTCGCAGCAACATCCTCAATATTTCTCAATATTGAGCCGAAACTAGTAGGTAATAAAAAGTCAAATTTGCTTATAATACCATACAGAAGAGAACAACGTATGCAGCGAGCAGTGCATAGAATGTACCAGCAAACGAAGTGAAATTAGGAACACGACAGGAATACCAATACGGACTCGAACACGGACAGTGATCATCATTTAATAGACAATAATGAAAAATAGTAATAAAAACAAATACGAAAATGTTAGCGAAATGTCGCTCCTTATAAGTGGCAAAATGCCACTATAAACCTGTTAATTGGTGATAGTAGTAGTACTTCTACTCTTCCTTAGTCATAATTTGAGTTAGCACTCATTATAACATACAGGTAATACTAACGAAGGTTGAGGGTTGACGGCTTGATGAGAATGTCAAGTTCAACCCTTAGAAAATTAGTATCGTTTGGACTATCTCTGATATAGCAGAGCAGATAGATAGCAGTCCACAACTGTGCCTCCAACTAGCAACATGTTATACTGTGAGGAATGTTTATCTGTTGACATTGCGCATATGCCGCAAATATTGTACGCTTGACGTTGCCTTAGGGCAGATATGTTTTAGAATTCAAGGTAAGCCAATCTAAGATGCACATACTTTCTTATATTGACATGGATCGAACTTAATGTTTTAGTGTTTTCGTTTTAATTTACGTTTCCCTTGGCTTTCTCCTTTTAGAACTTGAGAATGGGCTAATGTAGACCCGAAACATGTCGTTCAAACATTTTACATTGTGACAACTGGAACGGAAACGTTAGTGCGATAGTTCATACAGTTGTGGGATGGCATCCAAATAAACGAGTTTTTCAATAGTTGGGAGTTGACAAGTCGCACGTGTCAGCTGTCGTTCCACCACAACCGACAAGTGGCATGCCATGCTGGCCAGGGAAGTCGTTGCACGTCTTGCAGAGCCCTTTGAGTTTCACGCGAATATATGAACAAGTATTATCTTGTTGGAAGAACACATCACTTTCCTGTTGCAAATATGGCAAAAGAACTGGTCTTACTACGTTATGCACTAATTGAACGCTGGGAAGCGTTCCCTCTACAAACAATGAATATGAATGACATTGGTAGAACTCCAGACCATAAGGTCTTGCGTGAGACCGGGTGCCACTGCCGCCCTTACAACAAGACGACCTTGAGGAGCGTCTGTGCTGCGTGGACGTCCAGAACTTCGTCTAGGATAGTGGAAATTATCTCGTGACCGTTGCAACCAGCATTATTATACAAATGACATAGTATGTCTATTTTGTGTCGCAGTTCTCCAAAATGATCATTCTACAACACGGAAGACCACAATTTCATAACTTTCAGGCTCACGCAGTTGGAAGCACGAGAGCGCCACCGTGACATTTGACCTGTTTGCTTCACAATGGGCCTTACGGCTGTAAACATTCGCTTTTACAGGATACACTCAGCTGGCAGCTATGTCACTACGCTCTTTGTTGGAAGACGACGATGAAACGTTTATCAGTCCATCCAGTAACCCTCAAATGGCATCACCCGTCATTGGACCAAAATCGATGTCGTCTTTCCAGGTGCAGTTATATGTTTCTAGCAGTGGATATATGAATTTTGCCTGTAAGCTGTGTTGTGGATAGTCCCTTTTTAAAACATTAATGATGAAATAAATTATGATGAACGAGGAAGTTTCGTGGCATACACAACGAGAAGGTAAACGGCACACCTTAATCGTTCACTCTGTGCAGATAATGCTGTGGTGTATGGGAGCGTGTCCTCCACAGGATGGTGTAGACAAAATTTATAGTTGCTGTGAAGAATGGCAGCTAACTCTAAATGTACATAAATGTAAGGTGATGCACATGAGTAGGAAAAACAATCTCATAATGTTCGAATAAGCATTAGTAGTGAGCTACTTGATACAGTCGCGTCATTGAAATATCTAGGAGTAACATTGCAGAGCGATATGAAACGAAACGAACATGTAAGGACAGTTATGAGTAAGACGGACAGCCGAATTCTGTTTATTGGGAGAATTTTGGGAAGATGTACTTCATCTGTAAAGGAGACCGCGTATAAAACGCTTGTACGACCCCGTCTTGAGCATTGCTCAAGTGTTTGGGACCCGCAGCAGA
Source organism: Locusta migratoria (assembly GCA_026315105.1). NCBI lineage: Eukaryota > Metazoa > Arthropoda > Insecta > Orthoptera > Acrididae > Locusta > Locusta migratoria. The sequence goes on from CM048745.1 coordinate 110,165,929, forward strand.
TCAGCTTAAAGGAAGACATAGAAGCAGTTCAGAGGCGAACAGCTAGGTTCGTTAGTGGTAGGTTCGACCAATGCGCGAGTGTCACAGAAATGCTCCTGGAACTCAAATGGGAATCGCTGGTGGAAAGACGTTCTTTCCGAGAAATTCTGTTGAGGAAATTTAGAGGCTGACTGCAGAATGATTTTGCTGCCGCTTACTTACAAATCGCGTAAAGATCACAAAGACAAATATTAGAATTCGTAGAGAGGCTTATAGACATTCATTTTTCCCTCGTTCTATTTGGGAGAGGAACAGGAAAAGAGATCAGTTGTAGTGGTACCCTGTGCCCTCCACCACGCACCTTACTGTGGATTGTGGACTATATATGAAGCTGTAGGTGAAGATTTCACCTCTTGGTCTGTAAAATATGATAACTTATCGATAATTCAAAAGTGGCCAATAATTACACGAGCTGCTTTAATTATATTTTTGTTCGTCCTCTAAGGTTTCGCTTTGCGATATGGCGTTTCAGTAATACAGATAATTACTATCAGTAACTGATACTATTATTAACTAATATTATCTAGAAAAAGAGTCAGGGCCGGCCAGATGACTATAAGATCACGGTCAAACAGGCGAGGCAGGTGGAGATAACAAATTATTAACAGGAATCTCGCATCTCCCCTTAATTTATACTTAGCAACGTCGAGATACCGCTATATGAAACACAAGTCTTAGTTTATTGCGCTTATGTAATCGAGAAGCCAGATCTCAACGTAAATGCCACTAAGATCGAGTTTGTCGGCATCTCGTGGCCCTGATCTTTATACAGGGCGCGTTCTTTTAAATACGGCCGTGTGTCATTGGACCTCTCGGCGGATTTGGTGTGTGACCAAACGTTAATTGCAGCTCTCGTGAAGGAGCCACAACAGAGGGTCTTTGTCCATTCCGGACGCGTGCGTTGCTGCTCCTCCTTGAACCTCCACCAGGAAGCGGAACTGCTGTCTGTTTGGTCACTTTTGTCCGGCAAGGATGCATACCGCAAGTGTGAAACCGTCTACTTACTGACGGAAATGATATTCATATTATCTGTTGCACCACAAATATCCATGGTATAGTGGTTGCAATGGAGAGTCAAGGCGATTTTGAGAAACATTTGCGAACTCTTACAGTGTCCACCTCCGTTGCTCAATAATATCTCTGACCGCTATACAAGCAGTCATAGGTCGAGTTACGGCAGAGGGACTGGGTGTTATTTTGTGTTTGCCCTCGTCATCACTTTCTTCATGATCGACACGCAAGTTGCCGAAGTGACATCAGTAATACGACTTCGAGCCTGGCTGCTAAAAGCATGGGATTAGTTAATTTTGCGATCACAGTCTCAGGGGACATGATACCAGCAGAAATTGTGGAATATTTCAGAGCTATTACATTATTTTGTAAATTCAGTCAACGAATATACTGTATGCTGGGAGAAGAACTGGAAATGATGTCTGCACTACAGTAAAATACATCAAAACAGTAATATTTATCATTTTTTGTTCGATTCTCCACGAAATGAGAACTAGAAATGACCTTATAAATTTTTTGGCGAGATGATTGTTTGTGACATTACTTAAAATTAACTACACGAATCGAAGGAAATTAGAATTTAAACAGAATGGTGTTTTGTCTGTTCTTTATGACCAGTCCGAAAGTGGCCACGCAACGCCAATCTTAATAAAGGGGAATGTGCCACAGGTTTTTCTAAACTCCATACAAAAACAAATAGAAAATGTTATGAAAAACGTTTGTATTGAAATTAATTTAATAGCTTTATACTTGTGTACAAGTGAGTTTAAGTTGCTGTAATTAAGGTGACTATTGTCTTTCACCAATCTCTTGAGAGTGTGGTCAGTGGTTGGGGACTGTTCTTATTGTTCACTAGATGATACCTGGGTCATGGCTCGTTACATAGGTTGGGGTCATAGTATGCTCCGATCTGACATACTTTTCCCGTGGAAACCATGGACAGCAAAACGCGTGTTGAGGTGCCGGAGTTGGAAGTTCGAACTTTTCCATACATCGAATTTCATCGTTTATTAGTCCAAAAAATGTTCAAATTTTTGTACAGCTTATGGGACTTAACTACGGGGTCATCAGTCCCTAAACTTACAAACTACTTATGAACTACCTAATCCTAAAGACGGCACAAATATCCATGCCCGAGGGGGGATTCGAACCACCAACCATAGTGGCCGTGCAGACCGTGACTGGAGCGCCTCAGTCCCCTCGGCCACCGCGGCCGGCGCTTTATTAGTAACTCCTTTGCTTTGTTTTCTCACTCCTAGATAAGCTTGCGTCTCTGGAACATTGAAGCATTACTTGATATCTTCTAGGAAGAAACGATCCTGTGCTAGTACATATGTGTCGCTGGTTTTCGTAAACTTCTAAAGGGACAGGGCTCTTTCTAGGAAACTGGCTTTTACATTCTCCAATCTCGTCAGGTGTTTCGCCGTCATATAGAGCATATTAGCTGAATGCCATTAGTTGCCGCAGGCATAATCTCCATCTTGAAGAGCTTTATAGCTGTTGGCAGGGATAGGATTAGTAACTTTAGGATATCATAAATGGCTTTTGTTGCGTCTGCCGCTCGTGGTTCCAGTTGTTCGTAGTGTCACTCCCAACTATTTGCAACTTGATACGAATATACTTAAAGCCACTGAGGATGGCTTCTACACAATAAAGGCTTAAACGCGCATGGAAACCAAAAGTATTAATTTATTTCAGTTGCAATAGTTGGCCAAAACAATATAAAATAGGAAGATAATTTTTACATCGCCTATTCTCAGGTATTGTTGAAAGGAAAGTGCGACTATTAAACGAGAATAAGTTAGATGAAAATCAGTGTGTGTATAGGCCTCAGAGGCTGTCAGGACCAGATATTTAGCTTATGGCAGGTAATGGAAAAGTGCTATGAGTGGAGCAGGGAATTGTATCTATGTTTCATAGATCTAGAAAAGGCTTATGACAGTGTTCCTAGGAGGAAGATACTGTCACTTCTACAAGATTATGGTATAGGAGGCAAACTTCTGCAGGCAATTAAAGGGCTTTACGTAGACTGTCAGGCATACTATTCATGGATCATATGTTAAAAACAGTAGACTGGCAGGGTGGGATTAAAATAGGTCAAAACATAAAAGCGGTCTCGCCGGATGACTTACTTGTAATGGTAAAATTGGAAGGTTGCAAACTACTATTTCAGAGCACGATCAGAGGTGCAAGGTTTATGATATGAAGATCAGCATCTCCAAAACGAAAGTAATGTCTGTGGGAAAGAGATTTAAACCGACTGAGTGCCAAATAGGAGGAACAAAGAACAGGTAGACAGTTTCAAGTACCTGCGATGTAGTTTCTCACAGGATGGCAAGAGAGTGAAAGAACTGGATTCGAGGTGCAGCAAAGCTAATGCAGTGAGTGCTCAGATAAGATCTACTCTCTTCTGCAAGAAGGAAGTCAGTACGCCGGCCGCGGTGGCCGAGAAACTGAGGCGCGTCAGTTCAGTTACGGTCTGCACGGCCACTACGGTCGGGGGTTTAAATCCCCCCCTCGGGCATGGATATTTGTGCCGTCCTTAGTGTAAGCTAGTTCATAAGTAGTTTGTAAGTTTAGGGACTGATGACCCCGTAGTTAAGTCCCATAAGCTATACAAACATTTGAAGTCAGTACCAAGACTAAGTTAGCAGTGCACTGCTCTATCTTTCGACCAACATTGTTGTATGGGAGTGAAAGTCGGGTGGATACAGGTTACCTTATTCACAAGGTAGATGTCACAGATATGAAAGTAGCAAGAATGATTGCAGGTACTAATAGATGGGAACAATGACAGGAGGGTGTCCGTATCGAGGAAATCAAAGAAAAACTTGGAAAGAACACCACAGATGAAGCAGTTAGAGCGAACAGAGATGGTGGGATCATGTTACACGCATGGGAGAAGCAAGGGTACCTAAGAGACTCATGAGCTCGGCAGCGGAGGGTAAGAGGAGTCGAGGTAGACCAAGATTCGGTGTAGAATGATTTTGAAGTAAAAGGCATAACATCAGGCGAGGCATCAATGTTAGCATTGAATAGGGGATCATGGAGGAATTTTATTAGAGGTACTATGCTCCAGACTGAACGCTGAAAGACATAATCAGTCTATAATGATGATGTTGATGATGACTGTCCATGTTCCTCAAGGGACCAAAGAATTACGCTTACGCCCGAGTCCACAGAGTATGATGCTCCATCACTACCGGTCATTTCCGTATTAATTACGAGTTGGGCGGGCGTGCAAACGAGAAGCCAATTAGCAGCTGGAGGTGCTAGAGCGGCTTCCCCTCCATCCCCCCTCAACTACCCTCCCCTCCCCTCGGCAGTTCCCCCACCACAGGACGCGCACCGCTGGTCGCGAGGAACGCATTTCCCCCGCGCTGCGATCGAGTTGCGGTCACAGTGCTGTAACAGGAACGGCCTCTTTTTGTTCATCGCCGCACTGTTCTGAGGTTTTCAGTCAAAGAAACGTTTGCAACATTCGGTAACGGCGCGCCATACGGCACTGCAGGGATTGGTGCCTGGAGTCTGTGGGCGAACCACACTCGGCGGAGGCCTTGCCGGTCGCCGTCGGCCGTGTGGTAACGGTGCCACTGGCCGGCCAGCGCAGTCAGCTGATACACACTCCCAATACGGACCTCGCAGCTGCCGAGTGTTCTGAGAATCGGCCAAACAATTACTCCGTTACGGCAAGTAATTTGGGGGCAGTGAACTAGTATGTGTGTGAGCTCTTAGTGCTTCTAAGTTAGAAATCGAAAGTTTTATGTGCGGTCGTGGGAGCTACTAAAACACTAATGCCCGATTTCACCAAGCGTCGTTTATGACATTGACGATCGTTTAATCTTTGACCGTCGTTTAACTTCCAGTTTTGCGTTTCATCGACGTCTGTTTACTGTAACCGTCAAAACTGACGCGCCGATTTTGCGTCGTCAAACCATTTGACCAGTCGTTTATGAAAGACAGGTTTACTGTAGTTGGGATATTCACGGCCGGCCGCGGTGGCCGAGGGGACTGAGGCGCTTCAGTTACGGTCTGCACGGCCACTACGGTCGGGGGTTCGAATCCCCCTTCGGGCATGGATATTTGTGTCGTCCTTAGTCTTAGCTAGTTCATAAGTAGTTTGTAAGCTTAGGAACTGATGACCCCATAGTTAACTCCCATGAGTTCTACAAACATTTGAACATTTTTTTGAATATTCACGAGTTTTTGTAAAGGGCGTAAGCGTAATTCTTTGGTCCCTTGAGGAACATGGACAGTCATCATCAACATCATCATTATAGACTGATTATGTCTTTCAGCGTTCAGTCTGGAGCATAGTACCTCTAATAAAATTCCTCCATGATCCCCTATTCAATGCTAACATTGATGCCTCGCCTGATGTTATGCCTTTTACTTCAAAATCATTCTACACCGAATCTTGGTCTACCTCGACTCCTCTTACCCTCCGCTGCCGAGCTCATGAGTCTCTTAGGTACCCTTGCTTCTCCCATGCGTGTAACATGATCCCACCATCTCTGTTCGCTCTAACTGCTTCATCTGTGGTGTTCTTTCCAAGTTTTTCTTTGACACACAATTGTCTGTTTTGGGCCTTCACTACAATTTTTAATGAACTGTACCATCTTACAGTAACCTGCCTTTGATAGAAAGAATATAATGACATCATAGGATCATATAAAATCAACTGGCTGTCAGATATGATAGTTTCACATGACAAATCAACGCCTTGTAGCCATTGTAAGTATACTGGAAATTTGACGACTGCTGGTACCACACAGTGTAGAAACATGAAACTAAAACACGTTGGGTATGTTACCACAGTCCATCCACGATTGTGTGGTACAGGCCCGAACTTCCTAGTGTCAAAGCTATTAAATATAAGGAGAGGCAAAACCAGAACCGAACAATTGTGCATACAGGACCTGAAAGGGCTATCAGTGTTTCTGAGCATAAAGAGTCAAGGCGAAACTATAAAATCTATTATCAGTCTGTTGAAAAGTCAGATAATCTAAATATATACTCTGTAATATATATGAATGACATCCAGGGACTCACGACACTCCAGATGCCATTTTTCAACAAGACAGTGGACGACCTCAGGTTGTTGCTCGACATAGTGCCTCCTTGGCGTCACAGGACCAGGCCTCCGTGGTGTGTTCTTTACGGTCTTTTGTGAACCATTTCTGCAGACAAGCGAACCTCAGTTCCCCGGATAGATGCTTCACATTCTCTCATGCCGATAATCCACCCTCTTCCAAACACTGGCTACAGTGGTTCGCACATAGGTCTGCGACGTATCCTACAGGTCTAGTCAGCTCACAGTGATCCATTACTTTCACTGCACAGCGAAAACTAGATCCGCATGGGAATGGTCGCGCGGGTCTGCGCGCGTCGCCATGTACCGTGCTGCCACCACAGTCGGTAGTTGGAGTCCTCCGTTGGGCATGGGTGTATCTGTTGAACATATTTTAAGTTAAAACTGAAATTCTTCTGAGCTATTTGCAATGTGAAGATGATATACTTCCAATGTTTCGGAACCGTTACAGTGTATTATTTCACACTTTTCTTTATTTAGTGTCAATTGCCAATTTTCGCACAATGTAGAAATTTTGTCTAAATCGCTTCACTAACCGATAAATGACAGCATCATCCGCGAACAGTCTTATAAATCGTTTATAAACGCGAGAAGAACCATACGTGACGTAAAACGACGGAAAAGAAGTAGTGGACGCCCACTGAATAGATGTATAAGGCCCATAAAGAATCTCGCTAAACCGTTTAAAATGTTACAACAATAAAGGAGAACAGATCCCCAGTTACATCGTAAGAACATCAGTTCTTAAAAGTTGTTTAATTTGTATACGTAATCGTATTAAATTACGATTTTTCAAAGATTTTTGTATTTAATTACCCCCACAAATTATTCTCTCCAATGAACAGTGCAATGTTCTCTGCCGTAACTGTGGCAAACACTGCGATGAAACCAATTAGAGATCACTGGATCAAAGCGATACCTTTGACCGGAGCAACCCGGCCCAGAGGTCTCTGATCACGCTCAGTTCATTTGTCTTTTTCCTGCCGACAGTTGAATGGAGCTCAGTAGCAAAGAACAATCTACGTAATGAGGCAACCATGGACGGCAACAAGGAAAGATGGCGTTACAGATTTACTCCGCACGTTGCTTTCAAACTGGTGCCGCCATTTTGCATGCTCCGAATGTTTAGACTACGGTTTACGATTGCTTCTTGTGTTAACTTCTACGGTGTGCCTGTAAAAGCGGTTTTATTGAAAAAAGGTTACCGTACTTTCGTAAGTAACACAATATCAGGAAGCCTTTTAAGATATTTTTATGGCCCTAAATTCTTATTTGATCAAGTAATAAGACTCATTTAGAACCGTTAAGGTTACTTTCATTTTGTGTATATTTCGAATGTACAAAAAATACATAACAACAATGGTTTTCTAATATAGCGTTTACCTGAATAAGAACTGCCGTAGCTGTGTTCGATCTATCTCTTCTTCCTGAAAATAACACTTCGCTATTACACTTTGCAGTGTCATAGGGTTCATAAACACAGCTTTTAGATTTGGACTGATAGGAACTCTACAGTGAAACGACAGAAATGAAACCGCTACAGTGAAAGAAACCAACGCAGAAGAATTCTAATACAAAATATCGCTTGAAAGAGTCTATTTCCTAAGGAAATGTCATTCCTATACAATTTAGACTATAATCAGATTGACCAGTAACACCCGTCACTATTGCAAGCTGGCATTTTTGACGTCATCACTTCGACCAGTAGCTGATGTTTGAGACGACTGGTACGGAGAAAGTGGGCATCAAGGTCAAATAATTCTCCTTACCTCACCTATGTGGAAGCAACGTAGGGAGAGGGACAACAGTCCGGCGACAATTAATGAGTAAGTTGCGGAAAAGTGGAAAAATGCCTATCAGCAAAGGGTGCGGGTTTAGTATAAAACTTTATCACTTTACAGAGCAAAAAATATCATTTCACCAATTGCAAGTTTAATGGCAGCAAACGAAACTGCACGAGTTGATAAAATCAAACCGCTTGAGTATTTGTTAATAACGTGACAGATGGAGAAATTAGAGTACATACAGAGGTCAAGTGTACTAATATCAAACAGGAACCTTACTTTGAGAAAGATATTCATGATAATGTACGTCTCTAACACAGAGTTTTATGAAAGTGAATGACAGTGTGGTTGCTACGAGAAAAGAGAAACGAAACATTTTGAGTAGGATGGTATTGTTGAAATTCAATTGCCCACTAAATCGGCGGGGAAAGAAACTACATGAATCTCGTTCTACACTAATACGCAAACTGGATGACACATTTGCAACAGCCAGACAACCGCGAGTGTGGGGATAAGAACCTCCTACGACACATAGTTCAGGAGATATGACGTCGTAAATAATTAAATGCGGCAATTTTCATGTGGAACGTGAACAGAAAATTCATTTCCGGACTAACGGTCGATTTCAAGCAAACTTGATACACATATTCTAAATCAGGAGCTATGAATTCGTAAACAATGAAAATCACAGGAAACTGCCAAATGATGCAATGTGTGAATAACGAAAGTTTATTCTTCAATAAGAATTTTTTTTTAAAAAAGTCTAGATCGTTAACATTCTATTTGTTTATTACGGCGTTTCGATCATCAGATCTAAAAAACCTCTGAACTTGTAAAGTTGCTTTGCACGTTTTGAGGTTTTTGGGTCTGAGGATCGCAAATGCTGAATTAGCGTAATAAAGGAAAAGAATTATAGCGTTATGGGCGGTATTTTTATTCTTATTGAAGAAAATGAAGCACGCATACTCTTACAGGAAATTAGTTTACTTTAAAAGAAAATTAGTTCATCCACTATTTTAGACTGAGAACATTTAGCAATTTGCAACAAATTTTATATCTTTCCGAAACTCTTTCTCACTGATAACTCCAGAAGAAAACGACTAAAGGACAGACGTTTTTCGCTTACTACTTTTCTGTTGTTGATGCAGCGTTCAGCATGACGTAACAGTTTATTTCTACTACACTACAAATTTTACTCGCGATAAAGTATACAGCCGGTATTCACATATATATTACTATGCATCAGGTAATAAAAAGAAGGTTCATTGTGTTACGGGATAGTAATTTGTTACATATTTCAATGTTCAAATGTTTGTAGAGCTTATGGGACTTACCTTCGGGGGCATCAGTCCCTAAACATACAAACTTGTTATGAACTAGCTAATACTAAGGACGGCAAAGATATCCAAGCCAGAGGGGGGATTCGAACCCCCGACCGTATTGGCCGTGCAGACCGTGACTGGCGCGCCGCAGAACGCTTGGCCACAGCGGCCGGCGTTACATCATTACTACCAAATGTTTTCACAGCACATTTCTTACACAGTTTATATTCCACTTTAAGTGCCTAGAAAATTAAATTAGGCCTACTTAATACTATTCTGGAAATGTGTCTTAAGAATCGAACTACGAAAACAAAACTGAAATCGACGAAAAAATTGAGGCCATAGGCGTTGGGGAGAGCGGTAAGAAGGAGACGGACTAGCGTAATAATGGAATAAATACATACCCGCCGGAAACTCGAAGATTCTCTTATTTAGCTCTTAGTTGGTGACATCACCGAAAGCCTGTGATGTGCGAGTTGCACTAGATTCACTATCGCTCTACCTCCGTGGCCAGCGAGTCACTCTGGAAGAAACGTGACATGTTACCAGTCACTTGTTTCAAAGCGTGTGAAATTTCGTGCACCCCTTACTGACCAAATGTCAGCTTGAGCAACTGCCTTTCTAGGTGTTAGGTCTAACGCTTCCTAGTATTTGTTTCGATGTCATCAGCAGCAGAACAATAGCGCTCTGGAGGAGCACAGCTCAGCTGCATTTCGCAGCAAAGCCTTTTACTCCCTCGAGATCACCCATCGCTTTGCGCCTTGCTGCCATTAGCAACGAATGTGGTGCAGGCTAGCAGACCGCGTGTGTGTGGATTGCATCTCTGCTGACACCGCGGCCTCCAAGTGGAACAGGTTCCGTATAAATGGCCAAACGCCGTTGCTGCCTCAACTCTCTTAAGAGATATTACGAGCGTTCACGCCAGAGTTAAAAGCGTTCTTCCTCTCTCGCTAGTGGCCACCCGGATTCTTTCGAAGACTGCTACACACAGCGAAATGTCTGAATAAATTAGTTTTTCACTCTATATTTACCACTTACGTATCTCAGAATGGCAATTTTTTTGACCAAAGAGAATTATGTGAAATTTCCAACTCAATGACAAATATTCACGAATCTCCAGCAAGAAATGCCGATAAAAGTTATTTAGGCGTATTAGTTCTTTATTTATTTACATATTTTACGCCCACATTGGGGCACTTTAATCAATCCGTATACATTTAAGTCTTAATCCTAGTTGTAGTTTTGGTTTTCCTCTTCTGCTCCCAAAACTTCTTCATCCTTTCCGACCTGGCTGCCCTTTCTTCATCAGTTATGGTTTATTATTTGCAAGTAAATGTCTTTAATTTAAATCTCGTGTCACTGAGTTTCAGGATCTTATTCTCTTCTCTGCGTTCAATTTGTTGCATTGTCAAGCCTAACTCATCTAAATCATCTTGAACTTCTGTGAACCAGTTGTTCTTGGTCTTATTTTTCAAAACGTAGGTGAACAGTTGTTTCAGTAGCCTGGTTTCTGGTAGTCTGGAAATGTGGCAGACAAAAGCAAATCTCCTATTCTGCATTGTGTCACTTACTGACAGTTTCTTGGTGTGTCACTTCGTTAGGTAATAGTTGCCACTGTCCCTCTACTTGGTATTTTTAGTTTATTATTGTTATAAGGATTCTTCTGTATGCTTTCTGTAGTTTGCATGTTGTTGATTTGGTGTTCATCTTGAACAGTTTCACTAGCATTGGTTGCTTCAGGTTTAATAACGGAGTGGTAGTGTTTGAGTTTTGCATTTATCGAGAGACATATCGTCTTGTATGTAGATCAGGTAATGCGTTGCGCTTCTTTCAGTTTAGTTGTTCTGCTTTCTACTGACATTTTCTCGTTTGAATTCCAACTTATAACCTCTCCAAGATATTTTAATTTATTTACAATTTTAATTTGTCTGTTATAATTTAGTGTAATGTCTTGTGTTTCAACCTTGAAGGATTGCATCATTTCTGTCTTTTCAAACGAGATCTGTAGTCCGACTTTGCTGCTATTTTTTCGAGTTCTTCAATTTGGTGTTTAGCCTCCTCCACGCTATTTACGAGCAGCGCTAAATCATCGGCAAAGGCCAGACAATTTAATTTGATATTTCTGCCAATCTTGATGTTTGGTTGGCATTTCTTATTCCACTCTCGCATGACTTTTTACAGTGCACAGTTAAATAGTAGTGGTGAGAGACCAAGCCTTTGTCGCTGTCCGAATTTCAAATGATTCAGGTAGTTCCGCTCAGAATTTAACTTTCGATTTAGTGTTCTTCAGGTTGAGTCCAATAAGATAAAAGAGTTTCAGGTGCAATCCAAATTCCGCGTGGATTTTAAGTAATGACTCACGATGGATACTGTCATACGGTTTCTTGAAGTTCCCCTTGTGCTCATCTAGTCGTTTTTTGACTGTTCTTTTTGTGGTACCCACGTATACGTTTCCACAGCTGCACGGAACCCTACAATTTCCTCCTTTTCATTGCATCCTTTGCCGATTTCAGGTGACCCTATATCTCCCGACTAGGTTTGTATATAACGGCAACATTCTGTTTCGTCAAAATTTTACCGATGCGGTCGGTGACGTCCTTAATAAAAGGCAGGGAGATTTTGGATTTCACAGGAACACTTTCATCGTTTTCAACTCTACATGCCGGTCTCAAAGCTCTCCTTATCTCTGTAGACGAGACCGACACGTAGAGTTGGAAACGATGAAACTGTTCCTGTGAAATTCAAAGTCTTCCTGCCTTTTATTAAGGACGTCACCAACCGCATCGGTAAAATTTTGACGAAACAGAATGTTGCCGTTATTAACAAACTTACTCGGAAGATACAGGGTCACCTGAAATCGGAAAATGATGCTCGCAAACCGCCGGAAAAATGAGGAATTTATAGGATTACGTGTAGCTGTGGAGAGGTACACGCGGGTACTACAAAAAGAACAGTCAAAAAACTACTAGAAGAGCACAAGGTAACTGTATAAGGGGAGAGATTGACAGATCAGCTGTTGCTAAACATGTTTTTCAACCAGGGGACCACCTTATTCAATTTGATAAGACTCGGGTTTTAGTAGCCCCAAATAGATACTACGAAAGTCTGTACAGAGAGGCTATAGAAATTGTAAAACACCCCAATAATTTCAATAGGATGGAGGAGGGCGTGAAACTAAATGAAATCTGGATTTCGGTGTTGAAGAAGAAATGTAACAGTCATCCATTATGGGACGGTATTAACGGACGACGGCAATCGGCAACGACGAATTGCGCGCGCGTATCAAAAACATCTGACGTCACACCTCTGCGCGCGAGCCCTCGTAAACTGAGTTTGGCTTCAGTCAGTAGCGAGCCAGGGTGCGCATCGGACATTCAAAAGTGCCACGATCCCCCTTGAGAATGTCCTCCGCAGTCGGGAACGAAACTTTGGGTTTCCAGAATAAAAAAAAAAAGTTCAAATGTTTGTAAAGCTATCGGACCAAACTGCGTGGTCATCAGCCCGTAGCTTACAAACTACTTAACCCTCAACTACTATCTGCGGTCTCTCAGACCGCTACGACTTTTTGTGTCGAGATATTTCACACACCCCTGCCAAGCTAAAAGGACTCTTCCGTGTACCTTCCTGGTGGCCGACAAGGTCCACGTGCCAGCATTCTTGCTGTGTTGCTGCTCTTTGTTCCGTATTTATGAGCCTTGCGCGGCCTCACTGACCGACCACAGTGTTTGCGTGCCGCTGGCGCAGGCTTCGTGAGCGTGGCCTGCTAAGCGACAAGTCGGCGGACGAGAAGATGCCCTTTGGCAATTTTCTACACTTTAGAGGATGTTCCGTGTGGTGTAAATTCTTATGTGCTGCATCAAGCGTATCCAAAGGCAGAAGTAATGACAAGAATAAGCTTCATGAAGACCCTAGCAAGAGATCTAGTTGAGCGTCATATGAAGCGTATATTTTCTGTTGGACACTTGCCATGAGAGGTGAGTGGAACCATTCTAAGCTTACTGAATATACGTGATGAGCCTCATACACCAAAATAGTTTGAAAATCGAAGAACGTGTGCCTTTTGTCCTCCTCATCTGAAGAGGAAAACACGATATCCGTGACAACAGTGTGGTGTTCCAATTTGTTTGGGGTGTTCTAAAAGATCTGCGTGAAGTGTATGCGGGGTCAAAGCGACTAAAAGAGTATTTAGTTGAACACAGAAGGATATCTTTAGTTTGCACTTTTTGTTTTATAAGGAAAATGTGGCAACCTTTCTGGGAGAATCGTAAATGGAAAGGATATTTCGCATACAATTTACTATAATTCAGATGGAATTTTTGTATCTAATCTTTGGGTGTGTAAAGAAATAATTACTTGCTGTTCTTTTCGTAGCACAAAAAATAAAAATGTGCTGCAAATTGCGCTTTGTTTTACTTGTCGTAAAGTTACTCATACTACATTGTAAAAAAAAAAGTCAAATTTCTACTAGTGCCACCCATAAGAAGTGTAATAAACGACAGGAAGTCATGATAATATATATTTAGCAAAACACTAGTTAATATACGGAAAATAAGAAAGCGGTCTGAGAGACCCCTCCATAGTAGTTGCGTTCCTGTCAACGTCTATAGTAGTTAAGGGTTAAACCTAGGTAAACTAACCTAAGGACAACACACACACACCCATGCCCCAGGGAGGACTCGAACCTCCACGGCGAGCAACCGCGCGCTCCGCAGCGAGCCGGTTTAGACCGCTCGGCTACTGCACCGCGGCGTTTCCAGAATAAATCCACAAGACCACGGCATAACAGCACGGAAATTTTTAGTAATTTTGTAGCTGGAATTTGCCACTCGGAGCACTGTAATCGGGACTTGTGTAAGCGGAGTGCAGCGCAACTGCAGCGGGCGTTACGTGGCGGCCACCCTGAATGGCCCGTGAAGGCGCGGCTGCAGGCTAGGTCACGTGACCGCGCCGCGCCGCGGCCGCTAGTGCGCAACGCGGCCCAGAACTGGAACAACTTTCGCAGTGGGCCAGCCACCAGCCACCAGCCACCAGCTACCAGCCACCAGACCCACACAGGGCACTCGGCCGATCGCCGGTAACGGGCGGCTGGCCGCACTGGCCACATCTGACCCTCCTCTGCACCTGGACTCCCGTCCAGGCGTCATGTTAGTCTTGACGCAACCTTGGGCTGACACGTCACACTGTCGACCTTGAGCAGGAAGACTTTCCGAGGGATGCTCCGTCAACTCAGTTAGGTCAAGGCGCTGCAGATAAACGTTCTGCGTGTGAGGTACTAGTCCACAAAACTAGCAGGCAGGAAGAGGACAAAGTACACTACTGGACATTAAAATTGCTACATCAAGAAGAAACACATATGATAAACGGGTATTCATTGGACAAATGTGTTATACTAGAACTGACATGTGATTACATTTTCACGCAATTTGGGTGAATAGATCCTGAGAAATCAGTACCCAGAACAATCACCTCTGGCCGTAATAACGCCCTTGATACGCCTGGGCATTGAGTCAGACAGAGCTTGGATGGCGTACAGAGGTACAGATGCCATGCAGCTTCAACACGATACCACAGTTCATCAACGGTAGTGACTGGCGTATTGTGACGAGCCAGTTGCTCGGCCACCATTGACCAGACGTTTGCAATTGGTGAAAGATCTGGAGAATGTGCTGGCCAGGGCAGCTGTCGAACATTTTCCGTATCCAGACATTGCAGTAGAAACAACAGGCTGAATGATGTATACTAAGATAACAGCAGTTAAAGTATCGAATTATGTGGAATCAAGTAAAACTTCTCGACTTGAACAAAACCCAACATGTTTATCAACTGCTGAAACAAAGAAAATTCTTTATGATTAGCTGCATCAAAATGACCAGTCCGAATCAGGCCATATTACATCTAATGATCGATTTTATATAGAGTCAAAGTTGCACAACAGGAGGCTTTTTTTTAAATTTTAGATAATCGGTAAGCGTACGCAGAACTACGTGACTAATGTACTCATTAACACACAGAGACCTGTCAACCCACAAAAAACTGGATGTTGCCAATGGCTATATAGTAGGACGTAAATTCCTTGAATGGACTAAAATGTCTGAAATCCTCCTCCTCCTGTGCAGCGTCAACTGCCAATTTTCAGAAAATTGGTCACCCAGCATATTGTAAACAAGTTATATCGAAAAAAACTGTGTATGACTGTTTCTAGGTCGTATTCAATCATACTTGTATCAAAACAGCTTCACTAACTACAAACAAAAGTCTCATTACGTTAGTGGTTCAGAACTGCCAACTATACTTTCGTTAATTTTACTTCAGGTCATCTACTGACGGTAGTTTTAAGCGCGACCAAGTTTGTAGATTGCTTCCAATATAGATGAATTGAAAGGAATAATTACAACTTGTCTCGATAAAAAAAAATCGTATACACTCCCAGTCTGCGTGTAATAAAGAGAGAGAATTAGTCGTGCAGGTGTGCCATTGTCGTCTAGGTCGAGCCCTTTATCCAAAGTTAGTTTCTAGACAGGGTGGTAGTCGGTTCGTACACTAGTTCCCCCCCCCCCCTCTCACTCATTCCGGAAACACGAAAATATAGCTTTCCATCATCCCTTACTTTATTCGCCGCGTACCTATAGGATTTGCATGACAGCAATGGGAGATATTAGTTTCAATAGTATTATAATTATTTGTTCACGACAGATCTTAGTATTTCGTTGTACCTTAACTTCTAAGGAATGCCAATTCACCAAAACACGTTATTTGAAAAGCATTTGTCACAGATTGGAGAAGCACCTCTAGCAAGTAATTGATTAAACGTGTATAATAGCAGCAAATTCGGAAAACTTTGACACCGTCATGATTTAGATGGTTTAACGTGGTAGTCTGCACTCACCGCTGTTTTACTGAGCCCTTCTATTTTATGCGGCTTCGAGAGAGTGTAAAGGAGCAATGCTGTTTCTGTCATGGGTTCGTTCCGGAAAATTTGTCTGAAATTTTCTTCTCTAGTAGAAGGTCTTTCCCTTTCTGGCTTAACTTAGATTCCTGTGGTTTACCGGTTGCGCCTGTGGATTCGCGAAACCCGTCGGGTTTATTAACGGCAGCAGTCACGTGTAGCCTTTTCCTACTGGAACGTTCTCTGCAAATTGTCTGGTCACACGTTCACCCTCGTGGGGAGACCCTCGGGCAATGTAGCGTGTAATGTGTTACATCAGGTTTCAATTGACCCGAGTTCCTTTTATTTTTGATTTAGTGTGAACGATTATTGCTCAAAAAACTTTTGTTCTGTAGTATTCCATATAGTGTCACATGGAAATACAATGTTCCGATGGCAAGTTCTGTACAACACACTCGGACCGTTCGGGTAGTCAGGTCTGTGCATGGAGAGTCATATTGGCAGAGACGTTTATAAACGTTCTTTCATTTTCAGTTCTTAATCATTTTTAACGGATCCGACGAGGGCCTTAATTTTGTTTTGCCTAAGCAATCTGCCAATTTTGGAAGATATATTCCGGTACGCTAATGATTCATAGTCGTCATAAGTGTCTTCGATGCGTTGATTCTTGTTATTATTGGTGTGCATGGCTCTCCTTATTTGGCGTGAAGTATAGCCATTCTCATTAAAAAGTTCTTCAAGAGTTTCAATTCTGCGTTGAGGTTTTCCTTGTCCTTGTCCGATCTGTTAAGGCGCTAAGAACATCAGTGGTTTGGGCAAGGTGATGACGCCTGATGATGTCAAGTATTTCCTGAACACAGAATGAGCCAAAGTTCTATCATTCTGACGGCTTACTATCACGTCCAAAATCCCAGAAATGACGCATTTTAACCTCTTCACATCGACACCTGCTATATGAGAACTCGTGGTGGATCGCATGCACGTTATACACTGTTTTAATGGGTCTCCTGACTCCCCTTTAATCTCTCCTATCACACTCCATTAGAATGGAAACTAAACAGAGCCTTCTGAAAATAGCAAGGCGGCATCGCTATAAAGTAAAAGGAAGGTGTTCTGGCATAGAGGGAAAGAACAAAACAGAGAAGTAAATGAATTTCTTTCTAGTCAACAAAGAATAGACTACAGTTCCCCATAGGTAAGCTATCACCTGTAGCATTAAAACTGATTGAGCATAAAATGCTATTACAGTATAATTTTAATGATAACACAGATACGCTAGTAGCGAACATGTAAAGGAAATAGTAAGTTCTGATGGTATCCTTCCATCCAGCGAGTAGGATAGAAACATAATGCTAGCGACAAACACAAAACTACTCCTTAACTAATCACTGTACCGTCAGGCGGAAAGGAAAACACAAAATTTTGTCCCTCATGGACGTGGACTCCTTGCCGCTGAGTGAGTGGCACCAAATTCTACAGTTAAATTAAAATGTAGTTAAAACTAGAAATAAAATAGATGGAAATTAAAACTTCCTCTAAGCAAAGTAATAACATAACTCCCCTCTATAGTGAAGAACAAATCTAAGAACTACTATATTCACAATGTTAGAATGGTCGAGCAAACGTGTCTAGGAGAACACGGAACAGGGAATTACAGCTCCATGTGTATGCTACTATTGGTACCAGGAAACGAACAAAAATGTTTCGATTGTTACCGTGACTGGGAAGCATGGGCTAGTGATGAACAGGAACCCATTATGGACAGCGGTGAACGCGGTTGAATACTTTAACTGTCGACCATCGTTCGTGACTATGGAGGCGCCGTATCGAGACGTCCCGTTCTGGCAATGTTTCGCAGTCACAACAAGGGAGTGGTGTAGCTAATTTCTTCTTCTTGCCGCGTTGGAGTAGCCGAGCGGTCTAAAGCGTCTCGCTGCGGAGCGCGCGGTTGCTCGCCGTGGAGGTTCGAGACCTCCCTGGGGAATGGGTGTGTGTGTTTGTCCGTAGGTTAGTTTACCTAGGTTTAAGTAGTTTGTAAGCTACGGACTGATGACCACGCAGTTTGGTCCGATAGATTTACAAACATTTGAATCTTCTTCTTGGTGGAATTCAGCCCTGTTCAAGATATTCATTCACATCAGTATCCCAAACTGAGATCTGAAAGTATCTTGTCTACAAAGCAACATAAGCTATACCAAAACATCATTGATATGATGACTCTCGGAGAGAGGGGTAGGTGGTTAGGGGTGTGTACTCCCAGGTGTGATATTACTCCTTTCGCCGTCATGTTACGAGTCATCGGGTGTAACTTTAGGTCACAACGGGTGCTCATTAGGAAATCTTCCGCGTTATATCTGTAAGTCCCAGACATGTTGTGTTATCAAGTGTTGACTCTCGTTCGAAAATATAGTGATGCCATTTTTAACAGGATATCGCTAATCCGGAATAATCGCACAGGTGTCTACATTCTGCGCAGCAAGATCCACAGATGTGTCTCCAGTACATCGGCACAGGAGCAACGCAGTCCCACTGCCGGTATCCACGATATCGAAGACGATTTTCAACAGGTTTTTGTAAATCCGTCATAAAAAGTCGGATGCGGGAGTGTGGCTAATCAACAACTTGTAGAAAATGGATACTATTAGCCGTAATTCATACAAATTACTTCAATTACTTAAGCAACCTGTTTCGACGGTTCATTAGCGTCATCCTCAGGTCCCTAATCGTTTTTCGCATAAGAGTTTGAAGATGACGTTAATGAGGCCTCTAAACCGGTTGCTTAAGAGACAAAAAATATTTGGTGGAATAATGACTGTTGGTATAATCTTCCTGAGAGCATGAGAGAATACAAAGGTTTTATGGTATCCTTTGCAGGCGAATCAATCCACGTGTTCGAAACCAGACGGGGTGTAACCAAATATGAAAGAGATCATTTGTTTTCGCAGTCATTGAAATTACACTACGTACAAAATCAGCCTTTCTAGTTTCCTTCCGGCGTCCACTGCACCGTGCTTCATTATTTTTAATAAGGCAGTATGTTTCATCACGAAGAAATAAGATTCTTCTTCCTGTGGGCATGCAGCATTATAGATGTCTTGCATTATGAAAGATACTAAAACCAATAACGCAGCAACGTCAGTGATGCCCTATTACATAAACACTTAGATTGTAGCTATTTGTTACGTCTATGCAAATCTATATAATAATACTGTCATATTGAAGATAGCTCGAAAAGACCAAGGAGTGCAAATGAGTTCATAGCAATAACAACAGCATAATAAGACCATTGGTTTTAGCATCTTTCATAAGGCAATAAGACAGCGAACAGAACATTACAGTTTGTTAGTACAACCATATGACAACATGGAAAAGGGGCGCAATTGAACGAAACAATTTTTACTATAGTCTAGCGAACCTGGCAGCAATGACCCGCACTTGCTAAATTTGTTTGCCAATTGGATGTAGGAGCACATCTTAAACCAGATCCATCCTCTCTCTCTCTATGCCCTCTCCTCGTGTCCCTTTCGGCGATCTTGTAATCCCCACCTGTATGTCTCCTTCGTCGACTACCCCTCGACTTCTTATTCCATGAACTTTGTCTATTGGCATTGCAAAAGAAACATCGACTACAATGAATAGGCAAATCGATTGGGATTATTTGTGTACTCTACATGACAGAGTGACCTCTAAAACTGATGGTGTTGTTAGAGTGTTAACTCCAGTGACAATATTTCGAGGGAAAATCGGTGGAATTACGAAGTTTCGTAATGGATGACATGCTGTCTTCCTACAGCTCCAATTATGAGACAGGAAATGAAACCGAAAATTCCCGCAGTACAGCACAGAATTGTGTTTCTCACAGTAGCGTATTAATCAAAAGTATTAAGGAAACTGATTAAGAATTTGTAGATTTCAACTGACAATGTTTTCGTTGAAGTGTTAAATGTTTATACATGGTTATATATTCCATGTCGGTCCGAATATTCTTTATGTTATCGTGTCAAAATTTCGAGTGAATCGGTAAAGTGTTTAGAGATTTTTGGCAATAACATTTCCGCTTTATAGTGAATATTACAAAGACAAACTTTGAATTGATGTTAAGATAAAGTCTTACATATGAATCCATGTCCGGAAATGAGCACACCAGGTGTATTGAGCAGCATTGGCCGTTAATGTTTTATTTATAAACAACTAATCGATTTCAATCATATAGTAACTATCTTCAGTGTATCCCTCAAACAAGCATCGTGAATGCACTGAATGTAAGTGCAAAGTATCGATATAAGTTTCGGCAAACATAAAATTGCAGTGTCATTGGTTCAGATGAACAATGCAATTTTATGTTTGCCGAAACTTATTTCGACACAGTTGCAGTTACATTCAGTGCATTCACGATGCTTGTTTGAGGGATACACTGAAGATGGTCACTATGTGATTGAAATCGATTTGTTGTTTATAAATAAAACATTAACGGCCAATGCTGCTCAATACACCTGGTGTGTTCATCATTGTGTGGTCGCTGAGCACCATCCTCAAAATGGAATCAAACCTCAAAAAATGTCCGGAAATGTCACCCAGTGACTCTATTAGCACTTATTAAACTTCGAAAATCTTTTGCTGCAATATATTTGCGTCGTACACTTTGAGAGAAAAAAAAAGTCTAGTAAACATGGGCTCACCTTTATCTTAGATATTGTGGATATCTGGTACAAGAGATCCTCACAGCTCTTAAGGAACATCCATTTTAGAGCCCACGTTTACGGGACAGTTTTGTGGGCTGTTGTGTTGTGGTCCACAGTGCAAGCGACAGCAATACGGTTACAGAAGAATGTCACGATACAAACGATTAGCTCCTTCTCCCCTAAGTGGCCTACTGTAGCATCTTCAGTGGGTCCTTTGTTTATTGCTTTAAAGTGAACAACAGAAAATTCTTTTTAGTTTTTCTAGTTATTACAAGTACATCCTGTTAATTATAAATATGTACAAGAATTTCATACATGTACATAAACCTTCTTGTGGGTCTTTGGTACCAGTTTGTCATCTGCAACTATATGGGACTTTTATACAAAACTGTTTATTACTGAAATATTTTATCTGCTTTCTTGTGTTGTTCGAAGGGAAAGCCTACTTCTTGCTCTCTCTCTCTCTCTCTCTCTCTCTCTCTCTCTCTCTCTCTCTCTGTCTCTCTCTCTCTCTCTCTCTGTGTGTGTTTATTATTTGCTAATGAAATATGTTCAACTTAAATTCGTTGGTGCCTTCATCGGTGGACTAGAGAAGCAGAACAGGATAACTTTAGTGTTCATTGTTACTGTTTATGGACTGTTGAAAGATGGCGGCTGGAGTAGACATGTGACTGTGTTTTCAGTGGGAAATTTGAGTTTTGGCAAGATGGTGGTTGCAGTTGACAGTTGCCTGTGTTTATAAAGGAAACACGGACCAATAAAGGGCTTCAACATAAAGATGATATCCCTAACGTCCAACGAAAGATGATGAGACTTTTGAACACCATCCCAAAGGAAGACTTCATTCAAAGCTTTCAGGATATGTATCGCAAACCTCAGCTGTGCATAATTATGGGACGTAACTATATCAAAGGTCACTGTTGTTTGTACTTCATCTTCGTTAATTTTACAGTGCTAGTCGCCTAACTTTATTGTGAGAGGTTTTACATACATACGCACTAACTGGTCTTTCTACAGTAGTATGGAGAAGTATCGATATCACAAGTTGATATTTTTCTTGCGATATGTTTATGAATGCGGTGCGTTCCTCACGATACCACTCACAAATATCGTCTTTGTACGTTAGATACCGACTTTCTAGCGTCGGCTTTCTCCTCAGGGATTCCCCTAAATGTCTGTGTAAGGCCAGTCCGCCATGCCGCAATGTTGGCTGTCCGCTGCAAGGGCGTTGCCGGCGCCGCTATTTTCTGCTGGTGGACCGCAGCTGCTGCTGCTGCTGCCGCTGTGGAAAGTAGCGCAGCTGGCCGCGCCGCGGTCAGGTCCTCCAAACCGGCGACACCGCGTTTCATAACCTCCGGCCTTACTTACCAGCGAAACACCGCTCCCGGCGCCAATTGCGGGCAATTTCCTAGCGCGCGCGCGCGGCGCGGGGTACACAGCTCTGACCCCTCCACTCTACATTTACCTGAGTTATCAAAAGGGGGGTCCCACAAGGTTCAGTCTTGGGTCTTTGCTGTTCTTAATACGAGGCGCGTCCAGAAAGTAAGTTCTGTTTGGTTATAAAATGAAATTGTACACAGATACAGAAGAAATTTTTATTGCACAAAATTCTACAACTCTTAAACTACTTTTCCACATAACTGCCTAAATTTTGCAGGCATTTGTCATAGCGTGGCACCAGATTTCGTATACCTTCTTCATAGAAATGTGCCGCCTGTTTCCTCAACCAGTTAGTTTCTTTCAGCTCGTCGTCATTGGTGAAGTGATGACCGCCAAGGAAAGACTTGAGATGTAAGAACAGATGAAAGTCGCTAGGAGCGAGGTCAGTGCTGTACGGAGGATGCTCAAACACGTCCCAGCCAAATCCCTGTAGGAGGTTTTTCGTCATATTTGCAGTGTGACCGTGAAATTTGGGGCCGCGGTGGAGTAGCCGAGCGGTCTAAAGCGTCTCGCTGCTGAGCGCGCGGTTGCTCGCCGTGGTGGTTCGAGTCCTCCCTGGGGCATGGGTGTGTGTGTTTGTCCGTAGGTTAGTTTACCTAGGTTTAAGTAGCTTGTAAGTTACGGACTGATGACCACGCAGTTTGGTACGATAGATTTACAAACATAAATTTGGGGGAAGTCCATAGCGAGAGCACTAATTGTAAACCTACAGTTTTGCCTGATCTTGTCATCAACCGCGTGAACCAGTTCTTCTGTAACCAAAGGTGGGCGCCCACTTCGTTTTTCATCGTGCACATCACTACGTCTTCCATTGAACTGTCGGACCCATCTTCTCACCATCGAATCACTCATCGCATTTGGTTCGTAAACATCGCAAATTTTCCGATAAATTTCACTTGGTTTCACTTTCCTCGCATTCAGAAACCGAATCACCGATCTGATTTCACAGGCGGCAGGATTTTCAATCAACGACGACATTTCGAACAAGCGCAACAAAGCATACGTAACTGACAGCGATCTCCAAATGGCGCACGTTCTTCTCCTTGATACACATCGTCTACAGTGCATGTGCGGAACTGCAATCGCAGTGTTGGAGCGGAGATAAATTGAAACGGAACATACTCTCTGAACGCGCCTCGTACATCTAATGATCGATTTTATATGTTAATGTCAATCAGTAAATAACTTTTCGAGAATTTTGGTAATAATATTTCCAATTCATACTGGATGAACGAAAATATACCGACATACTTCGAGTGGATGCAAAAGGGGCTCGCAGTAGACCAATGAATCCATGTCCGGAAATGTTATCCAAAGATGACCCTATGAAACAAACCTCTTCTACCGCAATGTCTTTGATTTCCATAATTTGGGATGAGGTACTATGCACCAAAATACGAAAAAAATCTTAAAAGGCATACCTTCTTAGAAGCTATGAGCAATTTTTCGTCTTCCGTGCTGTCGAACACATCTCTACTACGGCTTACACTTTAACTAATCTTAAAATATCGCTTCAGAACAAATCAGTCGATGTGTATTGTTATTCACGTTTTCTGTTTCAATAATCTAAAAAGAAGATGTATCGTTCGTTGATATGTTCATTTGTTATTTTCCGTTGTCAGTTCCTTATGTACTGACCTTCATCTTTCGTAATCATCAAAGTGAAGCAGTTGATAGTTGGTCCACAATCGATCATATTCGGATAAGGAACAACAGGTAGGAAATGCATATTTATTGTGTTAGGGACATACATAGCGAGTACCGTGTAACAATTACATAGCTCACAGTAATTGTTACAAACGACGGCCTCACGTCTCAATATACAGGGAGTTACAAATAGGTACGGCCAAACTTTCAGGAAACATTCTTCACACACAAAGAAAGAAAATATGTTATGTGGACATGTGTACGGAAACGCTTAATTTAGTATTTCTCTTTAAATGTAAATTGAAATAATTCGTGCAGACAATTGTCAAAATACCCATTTGTTTCGTTAGTATGTACTGTACTTCCTCGATTCATCGCCAGTTGGCCCAATTGAAGGAAGGTAATGTTGGTGATGTCTTGATCGGGCCTCATGTTCCTCCACCTACGTTCACTGGAGCACGTTATCATGATTTCATACGAGATACTCTACCTGTGCTGCTAGAACATGTGCCATTACAAGTACGACACAACATGTGGTTCATGCACGATGGATCTCCTCCACATTTCAGTCGACGTGTTCGTACGCTTCTCAACAACAAATTCGGTGACCGATGGATTGGTAGAGGCGGATCAATTCCATGGGCTCCACGTTCTCCTGACCTCAACCCTCTTGACTTTCATTTATGGGGGCATTTGAAAGCTCTTGTCTACGCAACCCCGGTACCAAATGTAGAGACATTTCGTGCTCGTATTGTGCACGGCTGTGATACAATACGCCATTCTCCAGGGCTGCATCAGAGCATCAGAGATTCCATGCGACGGAGGGTGGATGCATGTATCCTCGCTAACGGAGGACATTTTGAACATTTCCTGTAACAAAGTGTTTGAAGTCACGCTGGTACGTTCTGTTGCTGTGTGTTTCCATTCCATGATTAATGTGATTTGAAGAGAAGTAATAAAATGAGCACTAACATGGAAATTAAGCATTTCCGGACACATGTCCACATGACATATTTTCTTTCTTTGCGTGTGAGGAATGTTTCCTGAAAGTTTGGCCGTACCTTTTTGTAACATCCTGTATGTAAAGCATATGTGGAAAGAGGACTGAACCTCCCTAAGCCACATCGGTGCCCATCAAAAAAGATTACCTGTCTGAGAACACCCTCAGCTGCCGCCTCTCCGTTCAACTGGTGCACATTGCCTGGTTTTCCTGCGAGATTTGGTGCCACGCTTCTTGGAGACTATATTTTTCACTTGTTTTCCGCAAAACGGTGTGCTTTCAACACGACGGTGCGTAATTCCATTCGATGTTAATTTCCGCGAGTGCCTGAGTTTCTGTCCCATGGCAGAGGCGACCGCCGGATATCAAACCTAGACTTTTCCCTCTGAGATTACGACAACTCTTTGGTGTATTAAACCCTAGTAGAAACGGTAAAGACCTGCTATCGCCCAAGGTACCAGTCTCCTGGTATAACAGACACCACACATCTATGAGAGTGCGGCAGAACTTCATGAACCGTTGCCATGCAAGTGTTGAGAGTGGAAGTCGTCAGTCTGTACAGTTACTATGACCTTTGTAATTGTCTGTGTAATTGTTATGCTGTTCAACAGCACAATAAATGTGCATTTCATGTCACTGAATCTCTATTTGAGTATAATGGGTTATGTACCAATATTACCTGTTCACTTTCACCCAAAATATTTGAAACTCTCTGTTAGGCTACTAACTGTGTATGTTACTAACTGCCCAGTAGCTGCAGCAAATGCTAATAAAATACATTTGTTTTCAGTCTAATGTTACGAGTTCCCAGGTTGTAGCTTAAAACACGGAAGGACAATTGAATTAATTTGTCGTGGTAGTGAAGACTGAGTCAATGGAGACGCATCCCAAGGCTTTGCTTTCTGAATAAGATTGCTTAATCGATCACTGAGACATCCTCTCTCAAGAAGCGACACTGGTATTCAGGGACATGGTGTTGACAAACCGTTGTTTCTCACTCACGAACCTCTTCAGTTAGTGTGATGCGGTTTACTACGCCCTGTCCTCCCACTAACATGGAAAGTACTTGGGCTCGAACAAACACATATACACCAAAATCGTACAAGAGATAATGTAAAGATCCCTTATTGCACTAGTGATACTCCCGCATCTGCAAAACTCTGCAGTCGTCCGTTAGAGGCCTCTGCGTGTGCCTTGCCACATTGCACATTGACCTGCCAGTTCGCTAGTAGGGACGGTGCAATGTGCCTCCGAAGTTGCGTTTTGTGACGTTATTTGTGTGGTGAAGCGTCAGATGGGGTGGCGATTGGTAATCAATACTGCTAACGTATTGGAATAGGTTGACATGAAGTTACGAGGAACCCTTCTTCGTGAACATGGTATTAGTGTAGAAGATGAATCATTAGCATGCTTTCTCGTATCTGTTATGGTACAGAAATATGAGCATAAGTTAGATACTGTTGTAACACACGTAATGGTGATAATAGGGATGATAAAGGCGAACAACTCATTGCAAGTGCTACGGTAAGTGCGGGAAGAGGCGATGGAAGCAGTGGCAGTAAATACCAACAGTCTTCCGAAAAGAAGGTCAAAGTTGCAACTATCATCACGGCTTTTGATGACAATACGCTAGAGAACATGTACGA
This sequence comes from Locusta migratoria, assembly GCA_026315105.1. Classification (NCBI taxonomy): domain Eukaryota; kingdom Metazoa; phylum Arthropoda; class Insecta; order Orthoptera; family Acrididae; genus Locusta; species Locusta migratoria. The sequence goes on from CM048745.1 coordinate 110,192,478, forward strand.
TGATTACTGCATAAGTTGTAGTTAAGATATCTGCATTACGTATGGCGTTTACAATTACATCTACAGTGCTATCTAGAGCATCATTGCAGAGTTTTGCAGAAAACGACACCCACCAGCACATTGAGGTGTACGTAGAGATCCTGTAAGCAAACGTTCATACAGATATGTTTGTTCGAGCCCATGTACTTTCCTTACAAGAACAAAAAGTCCCTGGTGCGACAGGGCTAGAATCCACGACCTCTGCATAACCGCGGGACACGTTGATTACTAGGCTACAATTAAGCGGAAAATTCTAATCATATTTTACGTGTTAATGACAGATTTTGAGCCTCCAATTCTAACACCCCACTCAAAAATAAAGCTAAGAAAAATGAGGCCAAATCCACGAAACATAATAAGCGATTTAGGATGAAGATTAGTGAGGACAAGCGGTGTCTTCCAAGTGATAGCACACAGTAAAGAAATTAATGATTATATGAATCCAGAAAGCTGAATGAAAACAGTCGAGTATTCGAAACTAGATTAACAGGCCTTTTCTATTGTGCGAACCACCGCTTCTTCCTGTTCTGACGCAACTTCTTCGCTCAGATTAGCATCTAGACTCAGGTTGTATCCCAACTCCTCGTAAACTAACTAAAGACAGTGAAACATTAAGAGCAACGTCTACGAATGTGATGGTAGACGTCAATTCGAAATTCTTCAAATACTGAAACTTATAAATTTATGCTTCGTCGTGCGCTATCAGTCACAGACCCAACATTTTTCGACGAATTACTTCTATTGCTGATACACTCAATTTCGATACTTCTGAGATTCACATTGCTTTGTAAGACTTAAACCGCTATTCCTAAAACAAAACTCAAGCAACTTAATTATATCCATAATGGACGTGAGGTCGCAGTTGTATACTTAATTATTTTGTCAAGTAGGCTCAACCACAGAGATCGTGTAAAAACACTAAAGTATGACGCGTTTCAAGGGTCAAGCCCTCATCATCAGATAAACTATACAAGAATCTTAAAACCTGAGTCAATAAAAATCTAAAACGTAATGAAAGAAAACGTGGTTACTTTCCTTGTCCTTGTCTACGCCGAAAGGTCCTCAGCATACTGTGCTTCGACAAGATTCAAAACAGACCCCAGCACGAAGGGAAGTAACCACGTTTTCTTTTATTACGTTTTAGATTTTTATTGTCTCAGGTTTTAAGATTCTTGTGTAGTTTATCTTATGATGAGGGCTTGACCCTTGAATCGCGTCATACTTTAGTGTTTTTACACGATCTCTGTGGTTGAGTCTACTTGACAAAATAATTAAACTCAAGCAAATTTCGTCAATTCACACTAGAATATAACGTAATGGACAATAGTCTGCTAACGAATAATTTGTTTCTACCTGCACTCGAACTGTACTGCTGGCGTACTGCATCAGCATTTCCAGGCGACAAGTTCAAGGGCGCGTTCCTTTTGTGGTACACTCGTCCGTGTCGCGCCTTGAGCGAGTCTCCGCCAGCTGCTCTGAAATGTTAGATATGTGCTCGCGAGGCAGTTGTCCAGGTGGACGCCGCGCGCTGACGGCTGTAACCTCCGAGGAATTTCACGCGAATCAATCGTCGAGATATTACTCTGCATGTGGAAGCTGCCATGTCTGGCTGTTTTGATACGAAGTTCACTACAACACTTGCGTTTCTTAGTAGTTCAGCCGTTACACACACACACACACACACACACACACACACACACACACATATATATATATATATATATATATATATATATATATATATATCTCAAAAGTCACTTTTGATTTAATGGAACGGCGTTTTAATGCACCTGGGTTGTTAAAAAAAAAAAAAACTTCAAATGTTTGTAATTCTATCGGACCAAACTGTGCGGTCATCAGTCCGTAGTTTACAAACTACTTAAACTAAACTAACCTAATGACAACACACACACCCATGCCCCAGGGAGGACTCGAACTTCCACGGCGAGCAACCGCGCGCTCCTCAGTGAGTCGCTTTAGACTGCTCGGCTACTCCACCGCGGCCTTGGGTTGTTTATTCACTGACTACGTGCACGACTTCTTTTTCTTCATTAACAAAAAAATCTCTCATTTCACATCAGTTCACATCAGTACGCAAAAGAAAAATTCTACTGCGACTAAAAAAGCATCTGGGTCTTTTAAAACGATGTCAGTCGGAAGAGCTGTGAATAATACTAAGTGGAAGGAAAAGTCAATGGTTTCTTGAGATTTATAAAATATATAAGCAGATTAAGGATTAAAAATATGCTTATAAAAATACAGCTGTGGTGTAATAGAGAAACAGTGTTTTCTATGTTTGGTTGCGTAGCCATCTTCCACAGCTACTGTTAAAACTAATATAAGAGGTTTTCCGTCTTATGCTGACTGCAATTAGAACAACTATTTCCCATGCGTTTTGCTTATTAAGTCCCCCCCCCCCAATTTTAAAGCCAAAACCCCTTATAAAAACAGAAATCGCTAAGCACACAGCTCTCCTATCCCCACCACACCCCAACCAAATTTGCATTTACATATCTGACAAAAATCTCAGTCGTCCTGTTCTCTAAATTTAAAAATTACAGATGCAGACATACACACATACACGCACACACATTCATTTCAAATAAATAAATGAATAAATAAATAAAAATAAAACCTTGGTAGCGCTCACAAACGACACGAAAAAGGGTTGAACAGACAAACATAATATAGTGACACTTTGCTGAAGTGATAAACCGAAAGGTATTCCATTAACAAACAGGTGATGTGAAAAATTTACGAAGTTCATAAAAAAGTGAAGTGAAGAGGTTACAAATAAAACTGCAAGAAAGTGCGAATTTTGCTGTGTAGAAACACGAAGCAACCAACCCCATCCACGAAGACGGAGAAATAGCACTGCGATATAAGGAAGAGGCAATAGCACCGTAAATGGATTATTCATCAATTTAAAATCACATAACGTGCACAAGAAGATAAAAAAAGTGTTTTTAATCTATATATGCAAAACGAATTGTACAAACTTATGTATCGATATTTACTGAACCACAGAAGATGCTTTACAAATAAAAAACCCGTCTGGAGTGAAATAGTTAAACAGTATCTTATTCGTAAACCTACTAAGTCACTGAAATTATTGGGAGTTGTGCCAAATTTGGTACAAGGAAAAATTGAACGATTTAACTATCACTGTTTACGCTGCCACATTATTACTATGTGAGGCAGTCATCACCAGCTGACCTATTGAAATACAAAGAAAAAGCTCGAGAGTGAAACGCAGGGAAACCAAATTACAAATCAAACTGACTTGTTGAAATTAATTTAATTTGTAATAGGGAGAATTGAAATTATTTAAACAGATCAGCTGATGATACCCGACTAAAATCGGAACATGTAAACACAAATGTAAAGTGACACATGTCTGTTCAGGATCTGGGGAAAATGCAAAAACAGCGGTATATATGTTCACTTGAATGGTTGGACGATATGACATAGCCTCAAGGTAGAATTAACGTAACACCGAAACCCCTTCGATAAATAAAACAACAAAACTTTACTGTTGTTGGTGGTCAAATATTAACTATGAATTATGTAAACATAGCCCGACGCAAGAGTTTTTCTTTTTATGGTACGCTGCGTTGAGACACAAATGCGTTACCACTCGCAGATGGCACAATATGTACGGTTTCAGTGCATTCAACAAGAGAGCAGGTGTAAAATATCGTCGTTTTCAGATATTGAAAGACGTTGGACATCAGTAAGCAGAAGATCTTTTGATGGTTTCTTTACTATTAATTGGTAGTGCTGCAGATAAGCTGGCTAGATTGCAACATTTTTTTAATTACAGGTTTCATTATTCCAATGATGCGTTTCGGACATGTCAATCATCAGATCTGTATCTGTTTTGCGATGACAGATACACGTATGCAGATACATTAATTTCGAAAATGTTGTTTGTTGTATACACATATGAGCATAACAAAGACTTTTCAAAATTCACCTATCTGCATGTGCGTATTTGTGTATATGCATTCCTGTGGCTGACGTCACAAATCAGATACAGATCTGATGATGGGCATATACGAACGCGTCATTGAATTCATACTGTACATGCAGTGAGTACTGTAATGAAAAAAATTGCGACCTAGCCCTAAGTTACGACCGTGGGGTCATTTTTGACCCCAGAATAAAATTTAACTTATTTACCTTAGAAAGGCATCACTGTTTTGCCACAGACTTCATTTATTCTCCTAGAAGTCAATTGACTTCAAAGAAACGTAGGAATATATGTTTTGACATTTTTGTATGACGTAATTAGGTTTTGGAGTCACTGAAGTCCCTAGGATAGTACTTACGTGCACATTATTTCTCAATATCCCATTGTTTTTACTGAGTTGCATGTGTAATCTAACAATGAGTAGTGAGTCTATTTGCATCGACGGCGGAAGAAGTTATGGACTATTTAGATAATGTAGAAAATAAATGTGCAGGAGAACAACGGAGCCAGGAACATTATTCCGATACAAGTGATTGTGAAAGTGAGCACAGTGTTGACAATATAAACACAAGAATTTCCGATTTGTATGTCTCAGAAGAGAAACTCTCAGAAAATCTATGCATTAAGAAATTAAAAAAAAATGTAGACAAATTAGACTGAGATTAAAGCAGCTTCAAACAAATTCAAATGAGTCTGCATAAAACAATTGCCATAAGAAATTGAATTCAAGAAAATGGAAATAATTTTGGGGTCGCTATTGACGATAGTAATTGTGACAGTGAAAAATATCGATGGTAGGCTAGGCTAGACAACTTATCGGCAGCACTAATAATGGACCCAATTTCGGAGTGAGACTTCATGGTCGTGGAACAAGTCAATACAAGAATTTTTACACAAGAATGGTAACAGATAATTTTTAAATAGTCCTATGCACACGACAATCATAAGACACAGTGAAAAGAATCAATAAAGAAAAATAATGAATTAACTTAATTGTTTCACTTTTCTAGGAGTTCCTCGATAGAATGAAAGGAGTCAGCCATGAGATAACTCTTCAATTTAGAATTGAAAGCGTGTGGATTAGTGCTAAGATTCTTTACTTCTTGTGGCAGCTTATTGAAAATGGATAGGGTAAGGTGGTACAAATTCGATATAGGTAGAATTACGATCAACATAAGTTTTCGCTCCATTTGTCTGTCTCCTACTGTCTCGTTGTGTCGCGTTGTAGAGTAGCAGGTTTCTACAGCTCCTCCAGTCTTTTCCAAAATACACCGCTTTGCGGTAAGGAGATATAAATTTTTTCCCTTTAAAGAGGTAAGTGAAGCTACTTAGTCTAACGCGCTCTTATAAATCATCTAGTTAAGGGTGACTGGATTCGCTGCCAAAAATGCAATGTTTGATACCACGAAGTATGCGTTGGTGCGTGACAGAAAAAGTGCTTTTTATGTGGAAGATGCCGGTAATGGAAATTGTACGAGGAAGTGATCATAACTGTACTTAGTGTGGTACATTTTCGATCGATGTTTCTCAATTCCGTAACCTTTTTTTTTGTGTTTATAGCAACATTTGTAACTGTATAATATTTGTGTTAGATATTCATTAAACATCGAAGAACAAGTGTCATAGTTAAAATTATTCCTTATCACAAGTTATTTCCAGTTATAATAACATTGACGGCAGCGGTGGCCGAGGGGACTGAGGCGCTCCAGTCAAGGTCTGCACGGCCACTACGGTCGGGGGTTCGAATCTCCCCCCTCGGGAATGGATATTTGTGCCATCCTTAGGATAAGCTAGTTGATAAGTAGTTTGTAAGCTTAGGGACTGATGACCCCGTAGTTAAGTCCCATAAGCTATACAAACATTTAAAATTTAATTTGTCTTGTCCTTAGGTTAGTTTAACTAGTTCATCAGCATATATTCTGATAACCCGAATAGTTAAGTCTCATAGATTTACGAACAATTATTTATTTTTTATGCAGTCGTGCTAACAGACGTAAGACAGTGCGCATTTTACCGCTCTCTGATTGCGGAAATATTGAAGAATCTTGGCCAATGGAAGTTTCATAAGATACACCTTAACGTCCCAGTCAGGAACACAAATCAGACATTTATAATAACATTTGTCTGAAATGATCGAAATTGTACCACTTTACCCTACTGGAGAATACTGTACACCTTTCTGCACAAATGTCAAGGTGATGTGATGCAGATGTTGATGACTTTATATTACCGTGGTCGTCTTCCTGTCACATGAGTTCATGTCACAGTTACAAGGCTTCTGTGACGTAAATATCAATTAATAGAAATAAACAATCCCAGAGACGGATTTACGTCTCAAATATGTGAAAGACATTATTGATAGATCTGAAGCATTGAATTAAAATTTGGATATTTCAGAAGAGAAATTCTCGGAAAATGATTCTAGTAGTTGCTACTGTCGATGTAAGCATTCGTCTCTGGGATTGTTTATTTCTATTAATTGATATTTATATCACCATGATTGTTCCACGATATGAATTGCTGAGGTGCTATTCCGCTGCATGGAGAGCCTTGGCAGTAGTGGCAATTATCTTTGGAACAAAGAAGCTGAATTAAAGTTTGTGTTGTGGAGGGAAATCGTACATAGACTATTCCAAGGCGCCTTAATCGTTAGTGGTGTGGTAGTCTAACACAGCCGGGCGCAGTGGCTCAGCGCGCCCGGTCAGGGGGCTGAACGCCCTCTGTAATAAAAAAGCTGAGCCAACCATTCAACGAACAAACCCGAACAAACTGAAAGAACGACCGCAAACCACAGATCTACTAGATGAAAAAAAAAATAATAATAATAAATAAACTGTTAAGACGTCTGCCTAGTAAGCATGGAGGTCCGGGTTCGATTCCCGGCCGCACCACAAATTTTAATTCAATGCTTCAGATCTATCAATAATGCTTTTGTGACGTTTCAACAGCTGGAGTGGGAAGCGTCGTCACCCACGGCGGATGAGCCTGTGCCGCTGGCTGACAGAGACCGGTGCTGGCGAAATGTCAGCGAAAGCAGAGAAGCGTGGACTCACCAGCAGGAGAGGCAGTGCGGCTGCGACGAGAGTTGGCCTCATGTCGTGGCGTGCGCGGCGGCGCTGTGCTGCACCTCGCTGTCGCTGGCTTGGGCGAGCGCTCTACGGGGAGCAGCACGAGCGCATGGCACGGCCGCGGCGGGCTCACACAGACTGCGGCGCGCCGCGGGCAGCCGCGGCCGAAGCTGACGCGGCCACCACCGCCACCAGCTGGAGGGGCGCGCCGCAAGGTCGCCAGCGCGCCGCGGCCGCGCGGTCAGCGGGGCCGCACGCACCCTCCGCGTACGGACCAGTAATGATGGGCTAAACTGTGATTTTCCGATACCGGTGATTTCTGTGACTGCTACTTTTAGATATCCGTGATTCTTAGTTGCGATTTGTCACTGTTTACAATCGCAGTGTACAAATCTTCGACATAGATCGGATACAACTGGAGGACGAGTTCGTTATCTGCAGGGCCCACAGTGTTAGTGATTTTAATAATAACAATTATATAATTTCAACACTGTACATTTTAATTCCTATTATTTACACGATAAGCTTATTTCGACTTAATAGTCATCTTCAGGTGTTATGCCTGCAATACATAAGTTTTTATAAAATTTACTACTATGCTGCTTACTTTTTTTATACAGATGTAAACGAAATGCTACATACCACATTCTGTTATGTCGTCCATTTCAATATTATTGTGACATTATATATTTTATTATTATTATGTAACTAATAGTATTGTGCTGTCATGCAAGATCTTTATCAAGTTACAGATTTTGACATTTACTTGAGAGCTCTACAGAGACGTAATATGGTTACATTAAGCAGTACAAATTGTAGGAATGGAAGAGGATGTAGATGATGATGAAATAGGAGATATTATACTGAGAGATGAATTTGACAGAGCACTGAAAGATCTAAGTCGAAACAAGGCCCCTGGAGTAGATGATATCCCGTCAGAGCTACTGAAGTCTCTGGGAGAACCAGCCATGACAAAATTGTTTCACATTGTGTGTAAGATGTATGAGACAGGTGAAGTACCCTCAGACTTTAAGAAAAATGTAATAATCCCCATTCCAAAGAAAGCGGGTGCAGACAGGTGTGAAAACTACAGAACCATCAGTTTAATAAGTCATGGTTGCAAAATATTAACACGAATTATATACAGAAGGATGGAAAAGCTGGTAGAAGCCGACCTCGGGGAAGATCAGTTTGGGTTCAGGAGAAATGTAGGAACACGGGAGGCAATACTCACTTTACGGCTTATCCTAGAAGATAGATTAAGAAAAGGCAAACCAACATTTCTAGCTTTTGTAGATTTGGAGAAGGCTTTTGACAATGTTGATTGGAATAAACTCTTTAAAGTTCTGAAGCAAGCAGGAGTAAAATATAGGGAGCGTAAGGTAATTTACAACTTGTACAAAAACCAGACAGCGGTTGTCAGAGTTGAAGGGCATGAAAGGGATGCAGTGGTTGGAAAGGGAGTAAGACAGGGTTGTAGCCTTTCCCCAATGTTGTTCAATTTGTACATTGAGCAAGCTATAAAGGAAAGCAAGGAGAAATTTGGAGAAGGAATTAAAGTTCAGGGTGAAGAATTGAAAACATTGCGTTTTGCCGACGACATAGTAATTCTGTCAGAGACAGCAAATGACCTGCAAGAGCAATTGAACGGAATGGACAGTGTGCTGAAAGGTGCATATAAGATGAACATTAACAAGAGTAAAACTAGGGTAATGGAGTGCAGTGTAAGAAAATCAGGTGATGCTGGAGGAATTAGGTTAGGTAACGAAACAATAAAGGAGGTAGATGAGTTTTGTTACTTGGGCAGTAAAATAACAAATGATGGTCGCAGTACAGAGGATATAAAATGCAGAATGGCAATGGGTAGAAAGGCGTTTTTGAAAAAGAGAAATTTGTTAACATCTAATATTGATTTAAGCCTAAGGAAGTCCTTTCTGAAGGCATTTGTATGGAGTGTTGCCTTGTATGGGAGTGAAACATGGACGATAAGCAGTGTGGACAGAAAGAGGATAGAGGCTTTTGAAATGTGGTGCTACAGAAGAATGCTGAAGATTAGGTGGGTGGATCGCGTAACTAATGAGGAGGTACTGAACCGAATTGGGGAGAAAAGAAATTTCTGGCATACCTTGACTAAAAGAAGGGATAGATTGGTAGGACACATTCTTACACATCAAGGAATTGTGAATTTAGCATTGGAGGGAAGTGTGTGGGGTAAAAATCGCAGAGGGAGACCAAGAGACGCGTATAATAAGCAGATTCAAGTGGATGTGGGTTGTCGTTCTTATGAGGAGATGAAAAGGCTTGCTCAGGATAGAGTAGGGTGGAGAGCTGCATCAAACCAGTCTCTGGACTGAAGACCACAACAACAACAAGCATATTACATCTCTGTAGAGCTGTGAAGTAAATGTCAAAATCTGTAACTTAATAAAGATCTTGCATGACAGCACAATATTATTAGTTACATGATATTAAAAGAATAAGGTAAGCATATTACACCTCTGTAGAGCTTTCAAGTAAATGTCAAAATCTGTAACTTGATAAAGATCTTGCATGACAGCACAATACTATTAGTTACATGATATATATATATATATATATATATATATATATATATATATATATATATATATATATATATATATAGAAGAAATAATAATAAAATATATCATGTCACAAAAATATTGAAATGGACAACATAACAGAATGTGGTATGTAGCATTTATTTTACATCTGTATAAAAAAGTGGGCAGCATAGTAGGAAATTTTATAAAAACTTATGTATTGCAGGCATAACACCTGAAGATGACTATTAAGTCGAAATAAGCTTATCGTGTAAATGATAGGAATTGAAGTGTACAGTGTTGAAATTATATAATTGTTATTATTAAAATGTCGATGGAGGAGGAGTGTTCATCGCTGTGGACGAAGATATTGTTTCTACTGAGATCGAAGTTGAAAGTAACTGTGAAGTTATCTGGGCACGTATAACAGGTCTAAAAGAAGTAAAGTTAATAGTTGGGTGTTTTTACCGGCCCCCCAGTGCCGGTGTAGCAGTTTTAGAATCATTCAAAGAAAGTCTACACCAGGTAGTGCATAGGTATCCGGGCCATGTAATATTAGTCGGATGAGACTTCAACCTTAAGAGTATAGATTGGGACCTCGTTAATTACATTTCAGGCGGTACAGACAAGCAGTCTTGCGAGATACTTTTGGACACATTCTCCGAAAACTGTCTTGAGCAGTTAAACCGGCAATCCACGAGCAATGGAAATATTCTAGACCTAATAGACACAAACAGGCCTGACCTTATTAACGATGTCTGTGTAGAGACAGGAATTAGTGATCATGATATCGTCATAGCGTCGATGGTGACCAAAGTTCATAAACCAATCAAGAAGGCTAGAAGCGAGTTTTTGTGGGGAAGAGCCGATAAGCAAATTAATTATATAATAAGAATTACTAAATTGTGTACAAATCTTCGACATGTATCCTGGTCATATGTGAAGTACACTAGCGGCAAAACACATTCTCCGAAAACTGTCTTGAGCAGTTAAACCGGCAACCCACGCGCAATGGAAATATTCTAGACGTTATAGCCACAAACAGGCCTGACCTTATTAACGATGTCTGTGTAGAGACAGGATTTAGTGATCATGATATCGTCATAGCGTCGATGGTGACCAAAGTTCATAAACCAATCAAGAAGGCTAGGAGCGAGTTTTTGTTGGAAAGAGCCGATAAGCAAATTAATTATATAATAAGAATTACTAAATTGTGTACAAATCTTCGACATGTATCCTGATCATATGTGAAGTACACTAGCGGCAAAACAAACAATACCTTCACTACGCGATAGCAATGATAATACTACCGATGACAGTACTGCTAAGGTAGAATTACTAAACACAGCTTTCCGAAATTCGTTCACCAAAGAAGACGAAGTGAACACTCCAGTATTCAACTCAAGAACAGCTGCCAGCATGAGAAACTTAGAAGTAGATGTTCCTGGAGTAGTAAAACAACTTAAGTCGCTAAACAAAAATAAATCTTCCGGGCCAGATTGTATACCAACTAGATTCCTCTCAGAGTATGCTGATGCAATTGCTCCGTACTTATCTATAATTTACAACCGATCACTCAGCGAAAGATCCGTACCCAAAGACTGGAAAGTTGCCCAAGTTACTCCAATATTCAAGAAAGGCAATAGGAGTGATCCCCAAAATTACAGGCCTATCTCATTGACGTCGATTTGCAGTAGGATTTTGGAACATATACTTTGTTCGAACATTATGAACTACCTCGAAGAGAACGACCTATTAACCAGTAGTCAACAGGGATTCAGAAAGTATCACTCTTGTGAAACACAGCTTACCCTTTATTCACATGAAGTGTTAAGTGCCATCGACAAGGGATCTCAAATCGATTCCATATTTCTGGATTTCAGGAAGGCTTTTGACACTGTACCCCACAAGCGGCTTCTTATGAAATTGCGTGCTTATGGAATATCTCCCCAATTGTGCGATTGGATTCACAATTTCCTATCAGAAAGAACACAGTTCGTTGTAATTGACGGTAAGTCATCGCTTAAAACAGAAGTGGTATCTGGCGTTCCACAGGGAAGCGTTATAGGTCCATTACTCTCCCTCGTGTTTATGCACGATTTAGGAGACAATCTGAATAGCTCCCTTAGACTGTTCGCGGATGATGCTGTCGTTTATCGGTTAGTGAAGTCAATTGAGGATCAAAAGCAACTGCAAAGCGATTTACACAAAATTTCTGCATGGTGCGAAAATTGGCTATTGACACTAAATAAAGAAAAGTGTGAAGTAATACACATGACCACTAAAAGAAATCCGCTGAACTTTAATTACGCGATAAATCAGTCAAAACTTAAGGTCGTACATTCTACTAAATACCTAGGAGTTACAATTACGAACAACTTTGACTGGAGAGAACACACAGAAAATATTGTGGGGAAGGCGAACCAAAGGTTACGTTTCATCGGCAGAACGCTTCGAAGACGCACCAGCTCCACCAAAGAGACTGTCTACATCACACTTGTGCGTCCTCTCCTGGAGTACTGTTGCCCCTTGTGGGACCCTCACCAGGTGGGACTGACGGAAGACATTGAGAAGGTCCAGAGAAGGGCAGCTCGTTTTGTTTTATCGCGTTACGGGGGGGGGGGGGGAAGCGTCACGGAAATGTTGCACGAATTGGGGTGGAAATCATTAAAAGAAAGACGTTATTCATTGCGGCGTGACCTGTTTGCGAAGTTTCAATCACCGACGTTTAGTTCTGAATGTGAAAATATTTTGCTAGCACCCACCTACTTAGGGAGACATGACCATACCAATAAAATAAGAGAAATCAGATAGCAAACGGAACGATTTAGGTGTTGTTTCTTCCCGCGCGCTATTAGAGAATGAAACGGTAGAGAAAAGTTATGAAAGTGGTTAATGAACCCTCTGCCAGGCACTTTAATGTGATTTGCAGAGTATCTATGTAGATGTAGATCCTTCCGCATTCAAACTGCGATTTCGGTGACTCTGAATGCTACTGCTGTGAATTCTGCTACTGATATTGCTACTTCTGCGATTTCTAATACTGATATTGCTACTTCTGCGATTTCTGCTACTTCTTTGATTTCTGCTACTTCCGTGACTTAGGAGATGTGTGTGGCAAATCCAATACATATCATACATAACAGATTCCTCATCCTAGATGTAAATATATACAAAAAATCGAACTGACGTGTTTTACAGCCCATGTTAGATTTGTAGTTTTATAAGTTTTTGCAGACATTTTGGACCAAATTAATAATCTAAATAATAAAAAATTAATTAATAAGAGTGTCTGAAACCTTTTAGGGGGGAAAATAGGTAGTAGCAGGTTCCGAACCAACGACCTTTAGTTTCATAGTCTAACGCCTGGCCCACTACGCTACGGCTATCAATCAAATAATAGGTCCTTTAATCGCATACTATTGCTGGCCGTTGTCACGGAAGTAGCAGAAATCACGGAAGTGGCAGAAATCGCAGAAGTAGCAATATCAGTAGCAGAAATCGCAGAAGTAGCAATATCAGTAGCAGTATTCACAGCAGTAGCAGTTTGAGTGCGGAAGGATACATGTCGAAGATTTGTACACTGCGATTGTAAAGAGTGACAAGTCGCAACTAAGAATCACGGATATCTAAAAGTAGCAGTCACAGAAATCACTGATATCGGAAAATCACAGTTTAGCCCATCCCTACTGGCATTTGTAGACATTAGATTATTATTTATCGTACGAAGAACGATGTGTTTTTGTTAATTCTGCAGTGCGCCATTGCTTAGAAATGACAACGTGAGGATGAGGAATCTGTTATGGATGATATATATTGGATTTGTCACACACATCGCCGCAAGGTCCGCCGGTTGTCCTGGGTGGGTACGGAGGTGACCAGCCAGTGGGACAGCAGAAACTAGAAACACTAAGTTAGATTAGTATAATATATATATTTCATAGAGAAGGTACAATACTTAACTTGGAGAGCAGTAGACTAGTAGAATGTCGATACATAGTTTAGATAGAGGCCTGCCTACTGATGATTCCTAGTGCCTATCCGATATTAGTGAGTGAAATAACAATTTTAAACAACCTCCGAAAATGTTTCACTGTGTGCCGTGTATAGTACACAGTGAACAGCTGTCATTTTTTTTGTATTTATTACGTCAGAGTGACTTATAAAACATAAATGAAGAGTGGAATTGCTAAAGGTGCTAAGTGCCGAAAATGAAATTGTTGAGGAAACGAAAAAAAAAAAAAAAACTGCACATCTCTGTGAGAAATAGATATTTATTTCTAACAAAACACAAATTAACTCTTTACATGGTTGTACAAATGTTGACAAAGGTTTTTCTACTAATGTTGAAAAATCAAGAAGTTACGTGGCATTTTATGCAGAAAGGTGTAAGTGCAATAGGTTTTGTCATAGCTAATAGATCTAAGTGTCACGAGAAAACATTGACTTTATTGAGGTAACAGCCGTCGGAAAAAGTCCTTGTTACTTTCGTCCACGTAATCAATAATAGTGGAAAAATCGTTTTCTTATTTGGTGCCAGTGGAACAGTAGCTGAAAGTTTTATCAATTCCACAACTGCAGTGTCTTTCATTGTCTTACCTTCCTTCAGGACATGAAAATTCTCCCATTTACACTGATCGGAAATGCTTCTTTTGCTGAACACAATACCAGGCTGTTGTTTGTTTCTTTTGATCAAAGAAAACTGTGTCGTTGGAAACTTCAGAGACATTGTTTCTTCGTACCAATTGTTTCTTTTTAGCAGTGATATTAAATGTATATAAAAATGTAGCTTTGCACACTCTATTGAGGTCTCCTGTCCCATCAGGAAGTGTGTAGCAGAGAGTTGACTGCCTTTTATCTCTTTGCGTCTTCATTATAGGTCCCATGGCGTCTTTTTTGAGTAAGAAAATACTCTATAAACCCCATCAGGTAATTGCCTTGTTGTTTCAGGTCACGTTGGTGGTATTATCCAAGGAGATGAGAGCTGAGTTTTCATATCAATTGTACTTACACTTGCAGAACACCTAAACACAAAACAAACGAAAAAATATGTACATCAACCTGCTACAACTGGATAATGTAGGCTTGTTTCATATTATAAGTTTATATATACACAGAACTAACCTGTAAAGATGACGGTTGTCTTGCAGCAATTTCCCTCCTTGTTCTGCTTCTTCTGCGTGAGGTACGACTTCCGCTTAATCTTGCCTTATCGTGTTTCTTCCTGAACGTAACGTTCTCAACACTTCCATCAAGGGCGTTCATATTGTCAATACTAACAGGTACATCATTTTAGATAGCAAGCAACAGATTCAATAAGCAAAACGATAGTGTTGTGGCATAACCTTGACTACAGACTGCTGTTCGTCTAGCGCCAGATGCCTGTAGCGGAGCAGTCCCATCTGGACATAGGACTAGTGCAATCTCTTGAGGTCAGTAGCAACTACAAGGAATGACTGGAGCACATAAATCTCTTGGCAGAGTATTGGCGCGAAGACATAGATCGGTTAGCAATGAAAAACCCCGAAAGTCAAAAATGGCACTTACATCCTTTAGCATTTTTAAATACAAGTACAAACTTTAAGAGATACTAAATTCTGTTCAGTGAATTTCAAATCCACCAAAATTGATTGTAAAACGAATATACTGGTGGTTGGAGAGTCTCTTCGCAGCCATAGGCAACACAGTTGGCAAAATCATTGAAATGTCGTTATGCGAAACAGGCTATGTCTTCTGCAACTGGGAATAAAAAACAAGTACTGATTTCTTTTTTTCCCAAAGGTATGAGACTTCATACTCAGTACCACAAACTACTGACTTCAAGACATTACCTACAAAATATACATTGTTTTGGAATTTCTCCTTTTCTTCCAGTTCTGCCCTTTTTCTCAAAAGCTGTTTGCTCTGGTGTTCATGTCAATATTATGCTTCTACCTTTGGAACGACTACTTTTTTATCTGGAAGGTGCTTTGGGCAAACCACGACTCTCTCTTGGCGAGATGTATGTTTTGCTGTTGTTACTTAAATGGCTTCCTCAACATCTTCCATAGTACCTTTCAAATTGTTAGGGGTAGTCAGCCATCCATCTGAGGCCAATGGTCCTGTTTCACTGTGTACCACATACAAGTGTTTCACTGTGTACCAAAGTCGCCATAAACTAAAAGGTTATTCACAACTCTTAACCTACATATCTACTAAATCTACAACTGATCAATATATAACTAAAGATGTATATCTTATCACAAAACATAATATTTCTTTCAGCTTTATGTTATATCGAAAATATTAAATTTACAAAGAGACGTTTATTGTAACTTCTGACCACCGAAAACCAATAGTAACGGATACAAACAAGATTATGTCAACCAAACTGTCCACCATTACAGTTAAAGATGTATTTTATCATAATATACATACTGGGAACAACAAGTAGAAAAAATTACTAAAAACAGTTGAGATGGAATGTTTCACTGTGTACTACTCTCTCCTACTCGTAAAACTGTCACAACGTCTCGGAATCAACTGCTTTCGTACCACGCCAACATCAAGGTGGAACCGTAATATTTACACACATCAGAGCTGTTGTTTTTTCTTTTTTTCTGTAAAAAAAAAAAATAAAAATATAAACAGTCTTGGAACAAACAAATAATACAATCCCTTGAGACAACATTGTCTCATTGTACCAAAGGTATTAAACATAAGGAGAGGCATTGAATTAAAATTTATGCGTTGGCCGGGATTCGAACCCGGGACCTCCTACTTACTAGGTAGGTGCTTATTTATTTATCGTATGGTTTATACAAGTATACAAAAATATATATATGCAATAAAATGGAAATGTCTAAATTTAACAACCAGTCTAGAGCACTTTCTGCCACTTGATGTAAACTCTCCAAGTCACCACTAAATGCTCGCAGTGGACACTCCTTGACAATGTGTCCCACGGTTTGCTCCTCTGCCCCGCAGTCACAAACAGAAGACGGAAGGAAACAAATGTTCAAATGTTTGTATAGTCTATGGGACTTAACTACGGGGTCATCAGTCCCTAAACTTAAAAACTGCTTATGAACTACTTACGAACTAGGACGGCACAAATATCCATGCCCGAGGGGGGATTCGAACCCCCGACCGTAGTGGCCGTGCAGACCGTGACTGGAGCGCCTTAGTCCCCTTTTTTTTTTTTTTTTTTTTTTTCCAGTGTTATATTGCAGAACAAATCAATTGCGTCTTCCCTTCAAATCATAATACGAAACTAAAATGACGCTCTATGGAATGAGTAAGAACTGCCCACTCTTCGTGTAGCAAGAAGAAAGAAAAAAGCTTGTAATTCAAACAAATGAAATGATATTCAGTACGTAAGTGAAACCTTTAAAAAGTTTTGGAACAAAGTCCTGTATTTGGAACGCTTTTGTAGAACGTAATGCTGGTCGTGAACATAGAGTATGAAATCTTGTAAGGCAGGAGCTTTCCGATTAATCGCATAGTAAATAAACTGTCCAAGAAGCCATGTGTAACTATTATGTTTGGCGTCAGGGTAATATTTCCAATCAGGGCGCAGTATGTCATGTACAGTAATGTTCAGTGCGGTAGTGCGGGTCATAAGAGCTAGTCTTCTTCTAGTCCACGTCCAGATTTCAGTCTGATCTCGACAGACAAATGCGTGCGCTAACGTGTCCAGCAGCTGGCACCGAGTGCAGTACGGCGTGGCTTTTAATTTGATATTGTACATCTTTTCGCCAGTAGGGATGACATCATTTACAACGTCATACCAGGTGGATCTAACTTTCGTACTAAGTACTGAATTATGTATGTTTTTCCATATAGCAGTCCAGTTATAAAGTGGATATTTCAGCTCGATTGTATTCTGTGGCACTATGTCAGTGAATGTGCGATAGAGTGATGCAGTATCGTAAGTCCGTTGAGTTGCCCGTATATAGCCTACTTCGAGGTAAAATTTTCGGACGTGGTCCAGTTCCGGGTTGATACGGGCGAGGTTTACTGGCACAGCATTGTCCGCAGGTTCTAAGCGGACAAACAAATTTTTGGTTATCGAATTGTAATCGGCCTGCAAAATTTTGATGGTTCTGCTAACAAATAGTGCCGTACACTGCGCTTCCAAATTTTTGAGCCCGAGGCCTCCCTTACTGTAGCTAAGTGACCCTGTACGAAAAGCAACTTTAAAGATGTTGCGTCTCCACAAGTACCAACTTGCACTGGCTGTCATTTTCTGAGCTGTAGTGTTGGGGATAGGTAAAGTTGCAGCTACGTGGTAAATTTTACTGTAGACGTAGCCATTGATGAATAAGGCTTTTTGAATGCGGTCTAAGCTTCTTGTAGAATTATCCCGTAGAGTCGCACGTATGATGTTAAGTTTTTCTTGCCAGTTGAGCTGTACCATGATACGGGGATTAGCCGTGAGAATCAGTCCCAACTGTTTCCTGGTCTCGGTTATAGGGAGCCACGTAGATGCAATATAGTCTTTATGCGGTCCTAACAATAGCAACCGAGACTTCCGCTCGTTCACCTTGGCACCACAAGCATGAGTATACTCTTGAACTATCCTCTTGGTGGTATCGAGTTCTTCGCTGGAGCTGACAAGGACGCTGACGTCGTCGGCGTAGGCTTGGCATACTGTTCTTGTATTGAAAATCTGTAACCCTTGCAAGTTGATGTATAACGTTCGGAGGAGTGGTTCTACAGCTATCGCATACAGAGTCGTAGACAGTGGACATCCTTGTCGGATACCTCGCTGCTGTGTCATAGATGGAGTGAGTTGACCATTAATTTTGCATCTGAATGTCGTATGGCAGATGCAATGCCTGATGATTGAAATAAATCGATCGCTGAAGCCCATAGTCCTCATAACTTGAAATAAGAAATTGTGGTCGACTCTGTCAAATGCTTTATCGAAGTCGAGGAATGCCAGTGCCATTTTGCTTCGACATATCCAGGTGAGGTAAATTAAGTCTCTGTATTCGGCGAGTATGGTCAACATTGAACGCCCAGTAACCGCACTTTTCTGGTAATGACCAATAATCTTGCGAAGGAACGGTTTCATTCTCTTGTTCAAGAGACGAGTCAATATCTTAAAATCCGTATTCAGAAGCGTGATTGGTCTAAAATTCTGCAGGCCGCCAGCATGCGGCGTTTTCGGGATGAGAACGAGGATGCCTTCAGTGAAGTTCGAAGGAAAGTCATTGCCGGACATTAACTCGTTATACACTTCGGTGAGTTGAGGCCCGAGTAAATACCAAAACCGGTCGTAGAATTCTATAGGCAGACCGTCTGAACCAGCAGCTTTATTTCGCGCCGTTTCTGCGATAACATCTGCAATTTCTGCACAAGTTATATTTTCCAGCAACTCTGCGTTATCCTCGTCCGCTATTCCTTGCGTGGTATTTGATAAAAACGTCCGCATTACGTTCAAGTCCGTCGCCGATGCAGCGAAGAGGTTCGTAAAATATCTTGCAACGTATGCCTTGATTTCACCTTGATGTGTATACTCCTGTCCCTGCTCATCCGTGAGCTTGTGTAACATTTGTCGCCTGGCTCTCTTCGTTTCCTTTATTACGTGGAATATGGAAACATTTTCGTGTTCTATGTCGTTGACATTTCTGGCTCGTATTCTGATGCCCTCCAAGGATTGTCTCGTAAGCGCCACTATTTTTGCTTTAGTCTTTTTGATTTTGATGACGTCCGCAGCCGTGGATGTCGGTTTGTTATACAAATCACGAAGGAGCGCAAAGAAGTATTCCAGTGATCGTTTCTTCCAATGCGCTCTATCCTTAGCGAATTGAATAATACATTTTCGTAGTTGTGGTTTGGCGCACTCCAGCCACCATTCAATACGTCTGGCGTAACGCGGTATTCGCTGAAGACATCGTTGCCAGGTGTTCTCGATCGCTTGTTGGAGAGAGTCGTCATTAATGAGGGAGACATTAAGTTGCCACAGTCCGCGTCCCAAAAAGGTCTTCTGTGGTGTGTGTCTCAGGACTACTTGAAAGGCACTGTGATCACTAAAACTTATCGGCCACATCTCGCAGGCCATAACACTGGTTTTAAAATCATCGCTGACATAAATTCTGTCGATTCGACTTTGAGACACACTGCTGATGTATGTGTACGCAACGGCGTGTGGCCGGAGATGAATCCAAGTGTCCGTGACTTGAAGGCCACTAACAAGCTGTCGCAGCTCCTCGCAAAAGTTAAAATTTGGAGCTTGATCTTGCTTACGTAAAACACAATTGAAATCTCCAGCTAAAATTAGTTTGCATCGTTGTCTCGTGAAGAGTGTGACTATTTCGTCTCGAAAAAAATCACATCTCTGTCGCCTATTGTTGCTTCCTGATGGCGCGTAAATATTGACAAGTAACAAATCTTGTATACTGATGGAGATTCCTCTACCCGAGCTTAAGAGGGCTTCTGTAGTAAACTGGATGCCTTCCTTACATAAAATCGCGGTACCAGCTTCGGGTCCAATATTAATTATGGAGGTGTAACCAAATATCTGTCCTATTTTGGTGGAGACCACTTCCTGTACTAACGCGATATCTATTTCTGCAGCTTGTAGGTAGTCCTTAAAGCATTGGAATTTGACGTCGGACTCTATTCTATTGATGTTTAAAGTGGCTAACTTAAAGTCTTGCATGATTGTAGAGGTTGCAATTAATCACCGACTTCGTCCGCCCAATTGATCTTTGGGAGGGACGGTACAGTGTCCATAAGCGCGGAATCTTGCACATCGACGTTCATCAGAGTTTCCTCCGTCTCCGGGTACAAAGGTTGTGAACGGTCTTGCTCGTGAGATGGCTCATCATACCCATCCTTTTTGAGTATTTTCCTAACGCGCTGTGGTTTCGTGTCCAGTTCCTGCGTTTCGCCCTGACTTTGTGTCCTCAGTGGTCGTTTGGTTTTAGACGACTTCTGTTTTTGGTTTCCTACTTCGCTGACTGGGTTCTGCGGACTTTCCAAACGTCTGTCATCACCACCAGGGCACCCTGTTGGCACTGAGACAGATTCTAACGGCTGCAAAGTGGGTGGATCTTCAGACTGTTGCAATACTTCCGTCTCCATGGTGTCGTTGGAGTGTAGTGGTACATTCCCCGACTCCGTCGCGGAGGAGTGTTTCGGCACGGAGGTGTTGGGTGCGGGATCGTTTGATGCAGCAGCGGAGGGAACAATATGAATCTCGGCCGACACGACTTCCTGTTCGTATGTCTGCTTCTGGTGTTCGTCGCCGTGTTCGGAAAGATCAGCACTGTCCGTGTCTGAAGCCAGAGTAACTCGTGCGTACGTTCTAGTGCCCGTAGGCGGCGCTCGGTCAGTGGTAACTACCTCGCGAGGCAATTGTCGCGGTCTCGCTTGTGGACATGCTGCTTTCATATGTTCTGACGATCCACAATGAGCGCATGTACGAGGTTGTCCGTCGTATGTGACAAGACCTTTGAACCCCTGTACTATGATATAGGACGGTATATGTTTATTCAAATCAATCTTCACGATTTTTACACCGTTGTCAACGTTAAAGTGCCTGAGACCTGTCCACTTTTCTCTTTGAATTTGAAGCACCGACCCGTAAGGGGAGAGGGCCTCTCGTATACGATCTAAGTTGACTTCAAACGGTAGGTTGTAAATACGAACCAACTTGAGGCCAAGTCCGGAACAAGTTATTGTAACCTCACTAATTGCGCCATTTGAGTGAGCGAACGTTGCCTTTCCGTCAGTTCGAGTCATAGTTCGCAGGCAGATATCGTCATTACGAACTTGTACATATACAGCATTGGCTACGAAATCATAAGCAAAGCCTACAACGTCGTCGTCTTCTAGGTAAATCGTGTCATGTAACCAATCGTCGAGTTCCAGAATTGTCGGTCGCACGTATCCGTATTTAAATGCGAACTTCAGGGTGCGTGTTCGAACTAGAGTTTCCATACTGCAGTCGCAGAGCAATACTCACAATAACCGTCAACAGGCTGCGGCTCCGCCGGCGCGCCCGCTGGTGTAAACAACCCAGCGGTGTGCACTCGACCGCTTCCGCAGCGACACTGACTGTCCCCTCGGCCACCGCGGCCGGCCGGAAGGAAACCCCACTTCTTCATGTTGTAAGCACACCTCCCTTGACCAGTCCTAATGCGGTTCAGTCTCGACCAGGTTTGGCGTGCTAGATGGATTCCTTCAACCTTCTTCGATGGATCCTGCACGAGGTGACCATTGTGTGGTGGATTTTCGTTCCAGCGTTCTTGCCACTTGGAGGTCTTGTCGAAGGAAGTACTGCTTTCTGTGTCACACCAGGGAGGTACTCGTGATTTTAGACGACACG
This sequence comes from Locusta migratoria, assembly GCA_026315105.1. Taxonomy (NCBI): domain Eukaryota; kingdom Metazoa; phylum Arthropoda; class Insecta; order Orthoptera; family Acrididae; genus Locusta; species Locusta migratoria. The sequence goes on from CM048745.1 coordinate 110,214,438, forward strand.
CTGGGGGGTCCCTTACAGTATCATACAAGGGAGAGTTCTTGTGAGCCTCGACATTCTTTATCAATTTTACCTTAGCTGCTTTCCTCCTCAGATTCTGCGGAGTAATGTTGGCCAGGACAGGTGACCACTGAATGGGCGTAGATCTGACAGTGCCAGTGATAATCCTCATGGCTTCATAAAGGTGCTACAAGGCCGTGTTAGCTGAGTGGTATAAAGCAAGTACCTGGTAAGCAGGAGGTCCCGGCCACTGCATAAATTTTAATTATGTTTAATAGTCTTGGAACACTTTCAATTTTTTATTGCACAATGACCAAACATACATACGTCACTTTGAAGAGAGACCTTGAGAGGTAATTTTTTTTTCATTTATTCCGCCACGGGGTAGTTTGGTAATTTGCCGGGGTAGTCAGCACTAGTCGCAAACGTGGCGAGTTCTACATCTACATCTTTTACTCTGCAAATCATATTTAAGTGCCTGGCAGAGGGTTCATCGGACCACCATTATTCTATTTATCTCCCACTAGCTTATATGCCCGTGCTTCGCAACAGTTGTTGAAGGAGGACCTGTGTGTATCATGGCTTTTTAGGGTTCAGGACCTCAGTCAGTAAAAATAGAATCCTTGTTGGATCGCTCTGTCAATAAACTTAGTTGTTCTAGCCAAGATGTCAAATATAAGTAAAAGTCAATGTGCGAAACGATGTATCTTCATAAAGTTTCTGATGCAAAAGGTGAAACCTGCCAAAATAAGCAAACAAATGTCGTTTAAGTACTTAATACACAAAGCGAAATCAGTAACACTATGTTCAATGTTTGTTGGTATTCGTAGACAGAAGATTGATCAAGTCAGTGACAGACGTTCGCTTCCTTGTTCTACTGCCTCGTACTCGTTATGCAGCAGCGGTGTTTATTAGTTCTTTGGTGCACTACAGCGCCTCAATTGCTTGTTTTCTGTACTACGCAATCCATACTTCAAGCATAACCTACATCTAAAACAATATCTCTGATTCCACTTTTATGAAACGAAGTTTCTCCATGCAACTTCGTGAAGTAGTTTAGGAAATGAGGTATTTGTAATAGGTGAACAGACAGTTACTGAAAATACTGAAGATTGTGATGTATCATTTTTCCTTGACATGATTTTGTTGAAATCATGCCTATACGTTGCCCCAATCTTAGCTCAAATTTCCTGTGCAATCCGCATGAAAATCCGTCCAATAGTTTTGAAGAACAGCGACAGGTCTACTTTTATAGATTTGTTATTAGTATAGATATGTAAAATTTTGCAGGAATAATTGATTTGTATAAGTGCTGTGTGTGTCGGTAAAATCTGTTGCGAATACGGTTAGTAGTAAAGAAGTAACAGATTAAAACGTGATGATTGATGGGGCGGTTTTCTGTGAACGTTATTATTCTTTACGTCGTGTCGTAATGTGATTCAATTTCCAAGGTACATTCATCTGTATATGTGTATATTGTCTGTAAAATTTCCAGCGGCTACAATTTGTACTGTACAAATTATAAATTGTCATACCGAATGTTGTAGTTTTACTCCATAAACAGCGGAAAAGTAATAAGCGAGAAACTTTTTTCCTTTCATCATTTTGCTGTGGCTGTCAGCGAGAAAAAGTTTAATAAAGGTTTGAAATTATGTTTAAAGTTTGTTGCAAGTCGCTAAGTACTGTCATTCTCTTACAGTGTATTGATAAAGTCTCGTGGCATTACGTGAAGTTTCTTGCAATTCTTATTGTTTATGATATTATATCTCCTGAACCATATGTCGTATTGTGGTTCGTAGTCCTACAGCAATCGTTATCTCACATAAGGACTATGTGTACCAAATTTCATTGAAATCGGTCTATTGGTTTAGGAGGAAATGTGCAGCATTGTCGTTTGACGCAGAAATTTTCCGCGCATCTCATTGTTTATTACGTTATATCTCCTTACGTATGTGTCGTACACGATTCTTACTCCAACAGTGATTGTTGCCAGATGGTAAGAAACATTTGTACCAAATGTGGTTGAAATCGGTCCAGTAGTTTAGGAGAAGATGTGGAACATACATACACAAATACATACACACATGAAGTCTGTTTTATAAGTAGTAAGATTCCATTCTCTAATAGCTCGCGGGAAGAAAGAATACCTGAATCTCTCCGTTCGAGCTGTGATTTCTCGTATTTTACTCTAATGATCATTTCTACCTTTGTAAGTGGGATTCAACAATATATTTTCGCATTCGGAGGAGAATGTGGACGATTGGAGTTTCGTAAGTAGCCCACGCCGCAGCGATAAGCGCCGTTGTTGTAATGATTCCCATTCCAGATCCAGTATCATTTCCGTAACGCTGTCTCCCCTGTATCGTGACAATACGAAACGAGCTGCCCTTCTTTGCACTCTTTCGATGTCCTCCGTCAAACCCACCTGATAAGGATCCCACACTGGGCAGCAATACTCCAAAAACGGATGGACGAGCGTAGTGTATGCAGTTTCTTTTGTAGTTCTGTTGCATCTTTTAAGGGTTCTGCCGATAAAACGCAGTCTCTGGTTCGCCTTTCCCACAACATTATCTACGTGTTCTTTCCAATTTAACTCTGAACTAATAGTAATTCCTTGGTATTTTGTGGAGTTACGGCCTTCACTTTTGATTGATTTCACGGAAGTTTAACGGAATTCACGTGCGGAGTGACCTTTCTGTGTGTTGGCTTTCGACAAAAACAAATGTGCTACAACTCTTTAGCGGATCCTACACTGGCTGTTCTCCTCTCGTGATCGTTGAGAGATTACTGAACACTGCACGGTACACTGAAACCATCATTCAATTCGTCTTTCTACCGTTCATCCCCCAGCGAAGCTATTTGGTTTCCAGCAGGACAATGCCTGTCCAAATGCACCCTGTACAGTGATGCAACCACAGTGGGTCGGGGAAGGGGGGGAGGGAGGAGAGATAATGGGGCTGAATCCGTCAACCCCCCCCCCCCCCCCGACACCTCCCAAATTATTTTTTAAATTTCATTGTTTTCTATTGATTTCATTTTGTATTTTTTACATAGGTCGGGACCGGAAATTTGAAATAGTACACATGTAATAAATCAGAACGTAATTTGCCAAGCACAAGTGAACATGACAATGGGTCGTAAATGTTATGTCGCAACTGAGAACGTGTGCCGCTGTTAATGTGATCAGTTTTAATGCCGCCGCAACCAGCTTTGATGCTGTCGCTTTTGTTACTGCTATGCCGAAGTTACGAGCCGATTGTTTATATGCGGTGACCCTCTGCTTTGCAGGTTATCGCCGCCACCGAGTGAAATCTTATGATCAGCGATAGTGTTATTTTAGATCAATGTTTACACATAGTCTCATGTTAATTAAACTGTGAAAAGCTTTCTCTTTGGCTTAATTATTTTACGTGCTAATTACATACAGTCTGTTTCCACCACGTTGCTCCTCTTTCACTTTCAAATTAATGCGAGCCTACTCATTTTATTTCTTGTGCAATTGTGTTCGTAGTATAATTGGTTAAATTTGAAAAAAAGTGTAAAAGTAAGTCATAGATTGACAATTTCAATAGGCTTAATTTTTAACCCCCCCCCCCCCCCCCAAGAACCAAAGCCTGGCTTCTGCACTGACCCCTTACCACCCAAAGAGCTCTTTAAGGTGTACATCAACTACCCTGTCCAGCACTGTCCCCAGATCTGCCCCCCATTGAACATGTTTGGGACCAGATGAAACGGTGCGAAATGTAGCCCATCTCAGGCACCAGGTGGAAACTGCATGGCAGGCCATTCCGCAAGTCTACATTCGACCCCTCTACTATCATCTCCATGGAATAATTGCAGCTTGCATTGCTGCAAAAGCTACTAGCGTCGACATTTCCCACGCTCTGGTGGCTACACTCATGTGCACATGGCTCTGCCTGTATGATAGTGTGCTGTATAAATCCTCATGTATGTGTCAATAAAACTTACCTCTGCTGGGTCGCCGAATGCAAGTGTTATTTTTTCATTTTACAGGAGTGTATTATGTTCACTTCTGTGTCTTAAAAGAGTTCATATGTGTGTGTGTTTGTAGGAAATGCAAGACAGTAAGAATATCATGAGTGTACTTACAAGCTACCCCTCTCGTGTACTCAGTTGGTTCTTCATTAGTTTTAGTGGCTAAGTTTCATAACTATCTGTTTTGAAAACTAAGCACTAAAATTCTGGTACTTGCTTAACGCGTTCGTGACGGCTCACGCCACTGGGGCGTGAGGGCCGCCTTGCCTCCCGGACGGCGCAAGCCTGTGTGACGTCACCGAACTCATAGGCTCGGTCCGGCTTGCAGGTTAAATGGAACACTCTGGCCAGGCCCTCAGTAGACAGTTTGCTGTCATTGAGGCTGGATCGTTCGTGAGTTAAAGAGTAAACTGATTTTATCCAGCTCTTGGAATATTCTTCATTACTCCACCATTTGAATATTTTTCGTTCTAAAAGGTACTTTATAAGAGCAATTTCCTAGGGACATATCGAAGACTTTTTTCAGAGATATCCTGGGCCTAGGCCTGGGCCTGGGTCGCTGGCGACCAACAATTTCGTCTGTAAAATTTATTGCATATCGGTTGATCGGCTCGACCCAAAAACTGGGAACACGTTACAGACAGAAAGAAGGCATCAAATTTCCGTTATTTTTGGCACATATATCTGAAACGATTTGAGATATGAAAGAAACATAAAAGAGCAATAGTTGTAGAGCATTTTCTGCTCTACAAATTCCTTTATTTATGTTGTTTCTATAACTCACACCGTTTCAGGGATATTTGCACAAATAACAGCGATTTCACACAGTCACTTGATTTACATAAACAGTACAGGCGAAGAAAGCAAAATTCAGAAAGAGGACAAACTACCACGGCACGACAGGTGTTTATTTTTTTAAAGAAAAGAAGGTATTGAAAATATGGGAGAGATATTCAAATAATAATTTAAAGAGGCAAAAGTTCAAAAAAGATTAAAGATTGTGAAAGCTAAAATGAAATATTGTTATTGTTGTGGTCTTCAGTCCGGAGACTGGCCTGATGTATCTCTTCACCCTACTCTATCTTGAGCAAACCTTTTCCTTTCTTCATAAGATCGGCAACCCACATCCATCTGTATCTGCTTACTATATTCGTCTCTTGGTCTCCGATTTTCCCCCTACACACTTCGCTCCAATGGTAAATTTACGTTCCATCATGTCCAAGATTGTGTCCTGCCAATCTATCCCTTCCTTTAGTCGAGGTAGACCAAAAATTCCGTTTCTACCTAGTTCTATTCAGTACCTCTTCATTAGTTACGCGATCTACCCACCTAATCTTTAGCATTCTTCTGTAGCACCACATTTCACAAGCTTCTATCCTCTTGCAGTCTGGACTATTTATCATCCATGTTTCACATCCGTACTGGGCAACACTCCACACAAATGCCTTCAGGTAAGACTTCCTTACACTTAAATTCATATTCGATGTTAACAAGTTCCTCTTTTGCTCTGTTGTGCGATCATCATACGTTATGTTACAGTCCAAGTAACAAAATTCACCTACCACGTTTTTTGTTCCGTTAGCCATTGGCCATTAAAATTGCTACACCAAGAACAAGGGCAGATGATAAACGGCTATTCATTGGACAAATATATTGTACTAGAACTGACATGTGATTACATTTTCACGCAATTTGGGTGCATATATCCTGAGAAATCATTATCCAGAACAACCTCCTCTGGCCGTAATAGCGGCCTTGATACGCATGGGCATTGAGTCAAACAGAGCTTGGATGGCGTGTATAGGTGCCCATGCAGCTTCAACACGATAACACAGTTCATCAAGAGTAGTGTCTGGTGTATTGTGACGAGCCAGTTGCTCGGCAACCATTGACCAGACGTTTTCAATTGGTGAGATATCTGGAGAATGTGCTAGCCAGGGCAGCAGTCGAACATTTTCCGTATCCAGAAAGGCCCGTACACGACCTGCAACATGCGCTCGTGCATTATCCTGCTGAAATGTATGGTCGCAGGGATCGAATGAGGGGTAGAGCCACGGGTCGTAACACATCTGACATGTAACGGCCACTGTTCAAAGTGCCGTCGATGCGAACAAGAGATGACCGATACGTGTAACCAATGGCACCTCACATCATAATGCCGGGTGATACGCCAATATGGCGATGACGAATACACGCTTACAAAGTGCGTTCACCGCGATGTCGCCAAACACAGATGCATCATGATGCTGTAAACAAAACCTGGATTCATCCGAAAAAATGAAGTTTTGCCATACGGCACCCAGGATCGTCGTTGCGTACACCATCGCAGGCGCTCCTGTCTTTGATGCAGCGTCAAAGATAACCGCAGTCTCCGAGCTGATAGTCCATGCTGCTGCAAACGTCGTCGAACTGTTCGTGCAGATGGTTGTTGTCTTGCAAACATCCCCATCTGTTGACTCAGGGATCAAAACGTGGCTGCACGATCTGTTACAGCCATGCGGATAAGAAGCCTGTCATCTCGACTGCTAGTGATACGAGGCCGTTGGGATCCAGCAGGGCGTTCTGTATTGCCCTTCTGAACCCACCGATTCCATATTCTGCTAAAAGTCATTGGATCGCGACCAACTTTAGCAGCAATATCGCGATACGATAAACCGCAATCGCGATAGGCTACAACGTGATGGTACGCTTTTCTCCTCCTTACATTAGGCATCACAACAACGTTTCACTAGCCAACGCCGGTCAACTGCTGCTTTCGTATGAGAAATCGGTTGGAAACTTTCCTCATGTCAGCACGTTGCAACTGTCGCCACCGGCGCCAAACTTGTGTGAATGCTCTGCTAATCATTTGCATATAACAGCATCTTCTTCCTGTCGGTTAAATTTCGCGTCTGTAGCACGTCATCTTCGTGGTGTATCAGTTTTAATGGCTAGGAGTGTAATTCCTGCAGCTTCGATTGATTTTCTAAGACTGTATTCCATTACCCTTGTTTTGCCCTTGTTAGTGTACATATTATACGCTCTTTTCAGCATACTGTCCATTTCGCTCAATTGCTTCTCCAGGTTCTTTGCTGTCTTTGACAGAATTAGAAAGTCATCTGCAATACGCAATTCTTTTATATATTCACCTCGAACTCTAATGTCTTCTCAAAATTTGTCTTTGCGTTTCTTCACAGCCTTCTGAATATACAAATTTAATAACAATGGATAAGGCTACAAATTGCCTTATTTCCTTTCCAACCATTGCGTCCCTTTCGTGCGCTTCAACTCTAATAACAGCTTTTTGGTTAACATACAAGTTGTAAATAACCTTCCGTTCCCTATATTTTCCCCCTGCTGACATCATAATTTGAAAGAGTGAATTCCAATCCACTTTGTCAAAATCCTTCTCCAAAGCTAGAAATATAGGTTTTTCCTTTCCTTAATCTATCTTCTAAGATGAGTCGTAAGGTGAGTATTGCCTCCCGTGTTCCTGCATATCTCCTGAATCCGAACTGATCTTCCCCAAGGTCAGCATCTAGCAGCCTTTCCTACCTTCTGTAAATAATTCGTGTTAAATATTGCAACTATGATTTACTAAACTGATTGTTCTGTAATTCTCACAACTTTCTGTGCATTCTTTCTTTGGAATGCGGATTATTACATTTTTTCCTACAGTCTGAGGGTATCTCTCATATATCTTACGCACCAGGTGAAATAGTTATGTCATGGCTGATTTTTCCAGAGACTTCAGCAACTCTGAGGGAATGTCATCTGCACCAGAGGACGTAGGTCTTTCAGTCCTCTTTCAACTTCGTCTCTTAGTATAGTACCATTTCATCTTCATCTATTTCCAACAATATTGTCTCGAAGTTCATTTTCTTTGTAGAGCCCTTCTATATACTCATCCCACCTTTCAGCTTTCCCTACTTTACTCAGAACTGGTTTACCATCTGAGTTCTTGATTTTCATACGGTTGTTTTCCTCGTCTCCAAATGACTCCTTTATTTTCCTCTACGCGATATCAATTTTTCCCCTAGTTATACATTCTTCTACAGATTTGCATTTAGCTTCTAGCCACTAATTTCTTTGTCGTCTGTACTCCATTTTTATGTCTTCTCCTTTCATCAATTAAATTTAGTATATCCTGCTAGATACACGGTTTTTTTGTAGGTCTTGCCTTTCTCTCTATTTGGTCCACTGCTGTCTTGACTATTTCATCTGCGTAAGCTATCCGTTCCTCTTCTACTGTTTGCCTTTCCCTGTTTCTGTCAATTGTTGATTAAAGCTCCCTCTGAAATTCTCAGGAACTTCAGGTTCCTTCAATTTCTCCAGGTCCCATCTCCTTATATTCCTATCTTTCTGCAGTTTCTTCATTTCTATTCTACAGATCATAACTAATAAGATTCTAATAAGAGTCTATATCTGCTCCTGGATATGTCTTGCAGTTTAAAACCTAGTTCCGAAATCTGTCTTACCGTTATAAAACCTATATGGTACATTCCGGTGTCTCCTGGTCTCTTCCACGTATAGAACATTCTTTCTTGATTTTTGAACCAAGTGTTTGCTGTGATCATATTATTTTACCAGGAGGTTTCCTCTTTCATTCCTTTTTCGGAGTCCATATTCACCTACTATTTTTCCGTCCGTCGTGCCCCCCCCCCCCCCCCCCCACCAATCAGAATTAAGTTTTCCTCTCCCTTAACAGTCTGAATAATTTCCTTTACCTCCTCGTACATTTCTTCCATCTCATCATCGGCAGAGCTATTTAGCATATAAACTTGTACTACTATGATCGGTGTTGGCTTCGTGTCTATCTTGACTACGATAATGTGATCACTGCGCTGCTCGTAGTAGTTTACCCGCATTTGTATTTTCTTAATCATTGTTAGACCTAATCCTGTAATACCTCAACTGATTTTGTATTTATAATCCTATACTCGCCTGACGAGAAATCTTCTTCCTGTTACCAACGAACTTCACTAATCCCTACTATATCTAATTTCAACCCATCTATTACCATGTTTAAATTTTATAACCTTCCTACCAGATTAATGGATCTCACAATCGACGCTCCGATCCGTCGAATGCCCGTGTTGTCTTTGCTTATGAGGACTTCCTCCTGAGTATTCCCTGCCCGGAGATCCGAATTGGGTCGATTTTACCTCCGACACATTTTACCCTAGAGGATGCCATCATACATTCATATAGTAGGGCTGCATGTTCTCGAGAAAAGTATCGGCTGTAGTTTCCCCTTGCTATCAGCCGTTCCCAGTAACTGTGTGGCAAACCCAGTGTAGGTTAGTTTAAGCAGTTTGTAAATCTATCCACCGGCGATCTCAGTAGTCTGGCCCCTTATATTAAAATGTTTAAATGTTTGTATAGCTTATGGGACTTAACTACGGGGCCACCAGTCCCTAAACTTACAAACTACTTATGAACTAACTAGGACTAAGGACGGCACAAATATCCATGCCCGAAGGGGATTCGAACCCCCCCCCCCCCCCACTTATATTAACCTTGAACCTGAGAGGGTGGGTTTATTTACAGTTGGGGGATCCATTGATAGGCGGGCAATCGAGCCCCTTAGGATGCATCTATAACAAGGTGAAGAAGGCCAATATGCACTCCGTGCGCATATCGGGTGGAGTCGTTCCAGACGTGGATCGGGTCCTTCCGGATGTCGTAAAGAGTGCTTCGCACGGTGGTTTGGATCGGAAGAGATCCCCTCCGGGTCTGGGTGGATAAATAAGTGCTACAGACAGCCAATCTTGTTTGCAAAATGAATACAGAGCTTACCGTCTGCAGCATACTTGACAGAATCGAATGTGGACTTCTGGCACATAGCCGAATGGAGGGTCCGAGTTAGAGAGGCTCAGAGACACTAAATAAAGAAAAGTGTGAAGTAATACACATGACCACTAAAAGAAATCCGCTGAACTTCAATTACGCGATAAATCAGTCAAACCTTAAGGTCGTAAATTCTACCAAATACCTAGGAGTTACAATTACGAACAACTTTGACTGGAGAGAACACATAGAAAATATTGTGGGGAAGGCGAACCAAAGGTTACGTTTCATTGGCAGAACGCTTAGACGATGCACCAGCTCCACCAAAGAGACTGCCTACATCACACTTGTGCGTCCTCTCTTGGAGTACTGTTGCCCCTTGTGGGACCCTCACCAGGTGGGACTGACGGAAGATATTGAGAAGGTTCAGAGAAGGGCAGCTCGTTTTGTTTTATCACGTTACGGGGGGGAAAGCGTCACGGAAATGTTGCACGAATTGGGGTGGAAATCATTAAAAGAAAGACGTTATTCATTGCGGCGTGACCTGTTTGCGAAGTTTCAATCACCGACGTTTAGTTCTGAATGTGAAAATATTTTGCTAGCACCCACCTACTTAGGGAGACATGTCCATCCCAATAAAATAAGAGAAATCAGATAGAAAACGGAACGATTTAGATGTTCTTTCTTCCCGCGCGCTATTAGAGAATGGAACGGTAGAGAAAAGTTATGAAGGTGGTTAATGAACCCTCTGCCAGGCACTTAAATGTGATCTGCAGAGTATCGATGTAGATGTAGATGTAGAGGATTCTGCGACGGTGCAGGCTGCAGATTCCTCGACTTCTGGCATCGGGTGATGGGGTTCAGGGTCCCAGTGAATAGGTCAGACGTCCACACACGCAGGAATCGGCTACATGGGTGACGCGAACTGTGTGGCGTGGACTTTGTAACGATTGAGAGCCTCGGGAACACACAAAAATGGTTTCAGTCTTAAACGGTATTGATCCACATGTGATTGGTCGTATTTAAAATCAGGGATATTATTTAATTGCTCTTCTAGGTTCAAGTGAAGTTACAGGTTTATTTTGCACACAAGGGTTTAGAAATATGTGACCAAAGAAAAGAAAGAAATCCTCAACTTATTTTTTCCATTTTTAAGGTTTCATCATACCATTGAATTATACCTAACATTTTCTTTCAAAACTTCCAAGGCATATTAGCGCCTAGGCAGTAAAATTCATCCACCCATCCCCTTCATAGGTCATGCTCTATTAGTAATGTCTGCCAGCAAATTAGTAAATGGTCTGTTGTTGTTCTATCTGATTTTATTAGCGTAGCCAAATTAGTCATTGTCTAACCAAATTATTTAACTCTTTCATCTTTTATTTTGTGTATTATTTAACGTATGTCATTTGCTCAATAATAACATATTAGCTAAATTCAGTATTATGTGTAAAACATAACTTAGTGTCTTATATACTGTTCGTGCATACACAATGTCTCAAACAATAATTAGCTAAGTGCAGCATTACCATATACATCCTCTTTACACCACATCTAATGTTTATATTTTGTGCAAATTGTGATGCCAAGTGTAGCAACATGCTGTCATGTGTGAAAATTGTCAGTGCGCAGTGCACAACATGATTATGCCTATACCTATAATAAAAACAGAGTAAGTACTTAAACATACCAACCTAACGTTTAATTCACTTTTATTCTGTTCCCGATTAGTAAAGTTCAGTAATTTTGCCAGAACCACCATAACAGCGTGAACCTACAGTTGTTGCAAAATAATAAATGTTACTTTAACATACCAACAGATGATGAGACTGCAGTGGTTCGAAAATATTTACGGAATAAAAACATCCTTAAAAGCAGCTGGTTGCATTTTTTTTTAAACTAAGCCGCCAAAAGACGTAACTTCGTCATTCAGGTAGTGGTGGTAAGACTTTTTCGTTGGTGTTGCTTTATCAACGATGTGTTTTGCCGCTTCGATTTGTGTTATTTAATGCTGATCTCTCTATACAAATATAACAATAATATTATATCTTGTATTTCACCTGTAGGTGTCGACCGTTTTGAGGCCCAATTAAGTTGTTGTTTCTGATGTACACTAAAAAGTAAACTGCGAGGGATCGATGATCATAGAAGGTTGGTCCCACAGCTTTGCAAACATTTGAACATTTCTCTTTTCAAAGTTCTCATTGTTGTGGATGTTGTGGACGAGATAACGTTCGGCAAGGCAATAAGTGTTAGTAGTCTTGCGTTAGCTACTCTGTGTTATCCGACAAATCGGCGCCTTCATCTCGTTATGAAAGATATAATTGGTGTTTGTTTAATAAAACGTGTTCAGATGTTTGTAAATCTATTCGACCAAACTGATATGGCCAGCAGACGGTAGACTTACAAATTACTTAAACTTAGACTAAGGACAACACACACACACACACACACACACATACACACACACACACACACACACACACACACACACACACACACACACACACACATATGCCTGAGGGAGGACTTGAACTTCCGGCGAAAACGGCCGCCCAGTCAGTATCATGAAGCCTCAGACCACGCTGCCCTTCCACTTTGTTTAGTTTAATATCTGTGTTCTTTTGATAAAGGACCTGTGGTTTTCTGGAATAATGATAAAGGGATGTTGATATTTGTACATCAAAATATTTTCGTAAATAATGAAATGTTAATGGTATTAGGTTTAAGTTCGCCCTCCATCATATCAATTCACGTAATATTGACAATAATGAAGACAAGCTGGAAATCTGTGTTCTAAACTTGAGTTCAAGATGTGGCAATTACATTTATTGCCTTCCCAATTTTGCATATAATTTCCATTGCAATCAAATGAGACAGTGCGTTAATATTTGTCAATCAGTGCAATAGAGGATTTGTTTACTAAAAACCCGTACAAATGACGTGAGAAGTTTGTCGTGCTAGATCGAAGAGTAAAAATACTTGCAACTTCGTGAAAATGCAAGGCCAGCAGAAAGAAATTACAGCCCTGTGGAGTGACGGCGAGCCTTAAACACAGCATCGGGAGGCGTGATCTCTGCCTGAATGCGAATGACTCGCGATGAATATTTAGCTGTGAGAGCGTCGAGACGCGCTTCAAAATGTCTGCGTCTACTGATACGCGTGACGGGCGAGAGGGTATTAAATTTAGATCCCGCAGCCCAAGGTCCGTCGAGGAAAATATTTCAGTGATGATGTTCCCCTTTTATTGCACAAAACTCCGCAGCTGACACTAATAAATTTTCGCGGTCGTGCCTGCAATTTTCTTTGGCACTGCACGGCGCTATAACATTGCCCAGTTCAAGCGGTCTATAACTCGGTAAGCTAATTTGAACCCTGGAGGTGGATGAAATTTGCACTGCTAGTATTTGATTTGAAGGTTCAAGCGAGTTTGTGCCGTCGAGTCGCTGATCACGCACCAATGTCCTGTATGGTGTCATCCGTCGGTTGGGGATGTCACGCACAGCGGTCCTCTTTCTACTATTCGAGAGTAGTAGATTTCTGCTAGCACTGTATTTGCCTTCTAACTCTTCTCATCGTCATCACAAAACCTCTAGAAAACTACTGAAAGAGTGCGAATGCAGCATTTGTGACTGCGTTCGCTTCTAACAGCGTGAATGTAAATCTGTGTTAATTCTTCAAGCACATCCACAATTCGCACTTGCAAGAGACCTCTATGACTTTGAACTCCCAGAACTACACGAAAACATGTCCAGAATAAACATACCACAAATGACATTTTAAGCGTGATGAAAAACAAAAATAGTACCATCTATCTGTTCCTGGCTGTTGCTGTGGGTTGTAACAGATTAAATGAATATGAAAGAAAACAGAAACAAAATATTCTAATGTCTGTAAATTTAAGGGACTCAACTACATTGGTCATCAACCCCTAGGGTTACAAATTATTTAAACCAACTTAAAGAAACTTAAACTGTCAACTGTTTGACAGTTAAAGTAACTTAGGCTGAGGTCAACACGAACACCCAGCTCAAAGGAGGACTCGAACCTCCGACGGCAAGCAACCGCTCTTTCTGCAACAAGGCACCCTAGAACTCTCGGTCACTCTACAGTAAGGGGAAACAGAAATTTAATATGTGTAATTTTCCTAATACTTTGTGAATGGCAGTTGGATACGCTTCCCACACTCCTTGCTCTTCTTACTGTGTCGCCCACTCTTCGCCCCTCTGCTCGTTCCCCTTTGTCCACATCCTCCTTCCGTTCTGCCACTATGCATCACCTTCTTCCCTCTCTCTCTCTTTGTTCAGCCACCCCCCCCCCCCCTTCCAGTTCCTCCCCTCTCTCCATCAGATCCTCTACCCCACTCCCCATCCCCTGTTTCTATACGTCTCCACCTCCTCCCTCTAAATCTCATCATGTTTATCTCCTCCTCCCCTCCACTCTACATCAATATCTCACGCTCCTCAATGTGCTCTATATCTAACATAGAGTATTTTTAACCGACTTCTAAAAAAATCGCACGACTTGTTTTACGGCCCACTTTAGATTTGTAGTTATGTAAGTTTCTGCAAACATTTTGGACCAAAATAATAATCTAAATAATAAAAAAATTATTAATAAGAGTGTCTGAAACCCTTTTAGAGGAAAAAAATTTAAGTAATGGCGGGCTCCGAAACACTGACCTTCAGCGTCACAGTCCAACGCGTTGCCCACTACAGTACAGCTAACAATTAGAAGTTACGGACTTTAATCTAATATTACAGATGGCTGTTGTTAACTGATGCTAATACGGCATTGTAGACATTAGATTATCATTTATCGTACGAAGAACGACGTGTTTTTGTTAATTATTCAGTGCGCCATTGCTTTGAAATGACAATGTGTAAGTTACAACAAGAAAATCACCAAATACGCAACGCAAGTTGGTGTATGTCAGAGAGAGTTCTGGGCCTGGAATGTCACGTGACATCTGCGAACGGCTGGTTTTTGTTAATTCAATGGAGGGTATCAAAACTGTTATTTTTGCAAATATCTCTCAAACGATACAAGATATTAAAAAAGCACAAGGGAACGAAGTTGTAGAGAATTTTTTGTGTGTCTCGTTTCCGTCTTAGGTGTCGGTGGCCGAGTGGAATGAGACCGACACAGGAATAAAGATAGCACGCTGGTGCAGGTACGGAGGGGAACAGCCAGAAACTAGAAACACTAGAGTAAATTAGAACGAGATATATATTGAACAGAATTTATACAATACTTAACTTTTACATAGATGAGTACTGCAGAATGCTGATACATAGTTGAGGCCTGCCTAGCGCCTATCCGATAGCCAAGTCTTTACTGGTGCCTATTTGATTCCGAAGTGTTCGCTGGTTCCTATCTCAGTCCCAAGTGAACGATGTCGTTCAGTGGTGGCCACGAGCGGAGTTCTCGCAGAGGGCGCTCGTGGCTGACGTCGTAAGAACGCCACGCCGTGCGTGCATGTCGGCGCGCGGCGAAAGTAGGTGGCGCGCACTTTGGACTTGTGCGACACCACACTTTTCTCCTCTACAAATTCGGTTTATCCATTTTCATGTCTAAGCCGTTATTTTTAATTAAATTTCGATCTGTCAAAAGACGATCGCAAAGACCCACTTTTAGTGTTACTACCGTAACCTGAAGTGGGTCAAAAAGAAAGAGGTTCTCAATTCGACTGTATTTTCTATGTATATAAAACTCTTCTGGGTGTTGGACCGCATCGTCAAAATATCAAACACTTCACCGACGTTTCGGCCACTATTGCAAGTGGCCATCTTCTGGGTGTTACAATGTAACACCCAGAAGATGGCCACTTGCAATAGTGGCCGAAACGTCGGTGAAGTGTTTGATATTTTGACGATGCGGTCCAACACCCAGAAGAGTTTTATATACAATGACAACGGCCGCGGAAGCCTTCGTTTACATGTATTTTCTATGTTTGTTACTTCAGAACCTTCGACTATGTGAACCGCGTTTGATGATTCTTTCTTTATATGAAAGCTGTTTCTTCTCGTGTGGTCCCATTTCAATTTGGTCTAGTTCTAACAATGGCATCCATAAGGAAACCAATAAGTCTTAAATTTGTATTAAGTATGTGCACAACAAATGGAGGAATAACTCAGTATCACGCCAACCGATTTCGATGATTTCTTTTTTATTGGAAAGGATGTACTTCAAGAATAATTTGATGAGAGTTTGGTTAGGTTCTTATTATGGGATCCATGACAAAGTAACAAAACTCTTAAATTCTTAGCCGAAAATTATCGATACTCGTCCGAATCTTTTATCCGAGTCGGTGGGCACGTTGCTTCTCCGTCTCACTAGATAGACGATCGAGGATTAAGCTGAGACGGTGGGGGCACGTTGGTCCTCCGTCTCATTCGACAGACGATCAAGTAGAGACGGTGACTACGTTTTTCAGTATATTCCCTTTTCAAAACTTTTTTCATGTAAAGCCGTATTTTCGAAAGTTTATTTTTGCGCTTCTCGCAAGTATCTTTTGAAATAGTCCTCGAGGTGGATTTCCTCTGCTGAGATACGCGCCTCTCCCCGACTTCGTTTGTTTCATTTAATCGGCTCTGTCTCATATGGGCAGCACGTTTATTACATCTACCAATTTAAAAAAAAAAGAAAAAAAAAAAAAAAAAAAAAGTTAATGTACTTCACATTCACTAAAAATCAAAATATGAACAAAATTTTTAACAAATAACTTCTTAAAAAACTATTCCAAAATATCCACTTTAAATCTAACTCAACACATACCTATGAACAACAATGATTAAAATATTTTAGAGGTAAGTAAAATGAAATGAAAAATATTAGACTATTTAAAAGTCAATCAAATTATTTTTGGAGTCGGTGTCAGCCAAGGAAACACTACAATAATACAACAATAACGAGACAGAAGTCGGAAAGGATCGGGATCACAAGAGATCGGCCGACCGAGCGAGGGCGTCTGCGGAATGGTGCAGCAACGAACACCACGTAGCGACACAACGTTGAAGACACAGAACCACGACACAAGATGGATATAGAAGTCAAAAAGGGAGGACCGAATCGTAATCCTAGACGTAGTCGATCAAGATCCAAGAGAAACAAAGAAACGCGTGTAACATTTTGTGTCCCAGCCTCGTCGCCGCTTCTGTGTCTCGTTTCCGTCGTAGGTGTCGGTGGCCGAGTGGAATGAGACCGACACAGGAATAAAGATAGCACGCTGGTGCAGGTACGGAGGGGAGCAGCTAGAAACTAGAAACACTAGAGTAAATTAGAACGAGATATATATTGAACAGAATTTATACAATACTTAACTTTCACATAGATGAGTACTGCAGAATGCTGATACATAGTTGAGCCAGAGGCCCGCACGGTCCCGGAGTCCCTCTCGGTGACGCTGTCATCTGCGGCGGCGACCGCGCCGGCGACGACTGCGTCGGAGGTGCGTCGACGTCCATAGGGATCTCGAAGTCCGGGGACGAACGATGTGGCGGTGAACTGGGTCTGGAATCAAGAAACGCGAGACAGGATCACCCGGCCTGTGCAGGCACAATTGGTTTGCGTGGCGCCGCAGCTGCGACCCTGTGGAAGAACGTACAACATGCATATTGCGACCGAGCACGCGCTGAATAGTGCCCGTCATCCATGTCTTCTTCCCAGCAAAAACCCTGTACAGCACCGGCGTAGAAACCTGAAAACGCGAAGCGCCATACGAACCGACTCGGTGCGTGGGTGGCTGCAGCAGGTGAAGGAGTGTGCGGTGACGGCGGCCGTGTAGCAGCTCGGCAGGAGACGGGCCGTCACGTGGCATGCACCGATACGTAGACAGGAAAATTTGAAGAGCTTGCTGCCTGGAGTGCTGACCTTTCATCTTTTCCATGTGAGACTTGAATGTTCGAACGAAACGTTCTGCTTCACCATTGGACTGAGGGTGAAAAGGTGCGGTGGTGATATGCTGAATGCCATTCACACGACAAAACTGTTGAAATTCCGCACTAATAAACTGAGGTCCATTGTCACTGACGATAGTTTCAGGCAAACCTTCGATGCAAAACACTGATGTCAAGGCACCGATTGTACTAGACGCTGTCGTTGAATTCATGGCAATCACGAAAGAAAACTTGCTGAAAACGTCTACAACAATTAACCAGCGCGTATTCCAGAAATGTCCGGCAAAATCAATGTGTAAACGTTGCCATGGTCCCTTGGGGCGTGGCCAGTCTGAGAAACGTTGCGGAGGAGCCGCCTGATGCTCAGCACAAACAGTACACTGTTCTCTATCTGAGCGTCCATACCAACCCAGGTACAATGACGTCTGGGCAGTTGCTTTGTCCTAACAATACCCCAATGTCCTTGATGCAGGAGGCGTAACACTTCTCGTTGCAGGGAACGAGGAACAATCACTCTCGTTTGGTCGTTGTCGGTATGTAACAACAGAACACCCTGGCTTAAAGATAATGCCTGACGTTGTGCAAAATAACGTCGAACCAGAGGCCGATCAATGTCTTTGGCTCTGGCAGGCCAACCAAAACGAACAAAACGTGCTACCACACTTAGGTGTGCATCCGCCGCTGTTTCCTGTGCAACCCGACGAGAGTTCAAAGGGAAATCTGCGACAGCGGAAGCATCTCTGGAGTCTATCTGACAACATGCCTTTTCCGAAGAATCAAACGACACATCCTGGCCAACCGGAAGTCGGGATAGTGTGTCCGCGTTGTTGTGTTTAGTGGTAGGTCGGTACAAAATCTCATACTGATAATTAGACAATATCAAGGACCATCTCTGAAGCTTTTGTGCCGTTCGTGGCGGAATTGGCTTTGTGGGTCAGAACAACGTCGTGAGAGGCTTGTGGTCTGTCAACAAATATAATTTTCTGCCATACAGATAATGATGAAACTTTGTGACGCCGTAAATGATTGGTAACGCCTCCTTTACTATCTGACTGTAATTCTGTTGCGTCGGCGTCAGTAGCTTGGATGCAAAGGCAATAGGACGATCGTGACATCCAATACGATGCGACAAAACTGCACCCAGACCGTACAACGAGGCATCAACTGCTAGCACTACAGGCTTCTGAGGGTCAAAGGGAATCAAACATGTATCACTGAGTAGTGCAGACTTTAATTTGTCAAAAGCAAACTGGCACTCTTTAGACCATACAAAAGGAACATTTTTCCTATGTAAGCGATGCAGTGGAGCTGCAATCTGAGAGGCATTGGGAATAAACCAGAAATAATAGTTAAGCTTTCCCTTTACTGTTTGGAATTCGTGCACATTCTTAGGAGGAGGCAAGTCTTTGATTGCTCGAAGATGTGACTAAGGGATGGATTCCTTGAGCATTAATCACATGGCCTAGGTACTCTATTTCAGTTTGAAAAAACGAACACTTTTCTTTATTGCAATGTAGACCTGCTGCAGTCAAAACTTTGAAAAGGCACTCCAGGTTTGATAAATGTTCTTCAACTGTACGTCCGGATACCACAATATCATCTGAGTAGTTCGAGCAACACGGTACAGAAACTGTCAGCTGTTCCAAAAAGCGCTGAAAAATAGCGAGGGCGGAAGAACTGCCAAAGGGTAGGCGCTGAAATTGAAAAAGGCCCATGTGAGTATTAATGACGAAAAACTTTTTTGACTCGTCATCAAGTGGAATCTGTAAGTATGCCTCTGCTAAATCAATCTTAGAAAAGAAGCGAGACTGTCCTAATCTGTCCATCAGTTCCTCAGGTCTGGGCAGCGGATAAGTGTCTACAATGGTTTGACTGTTCACTGTTGATTTGAAGTCCGCACAGAGACGAAGTTTTCCCGACGGCTTGGGTATAATTACTAAAGGCGAGGACCACTGACTCGCAGAAACAGGAGAAATCACTCCACTATCTTGCCAACGTTTAAGTTCTTCGGCAACTGCATCACGCATTGCGATAGGCACTGGTCTAGCTTTACGAAATTTTGGAACTGCAGATTCTTTTAAAGTTACATGTGCCACGAAGTCTTTTGCACAACCTAGGTCCAGCGAAAACAAGTCACTATATTTGTCACACAATGCATTTATTTTGTTCTGAGGCACTACTGACGAAATTTGAAGCACATCTCTTTGAATTGATAAGCCAAACAAGTCGAATGCATCTAGTCCAAAAATATTCTGTGTAGATTTGGCCTGAAGAACTACAAAAGAAACTGTTTTTGTTACACCTTGAAAAGAGGCAGGCAGGCTACACGTTTCTAGCACGGGAATATTTTGACCTGTGTACGCTGTTAGCACTTGGTGACACAGCGAAAATTTTGGCGAACCCAGAAGTTCATAAGTATCTTTATTTATTAATGTGACAGCGGAACCAGTATCAAGCTGAAATTGCACAGTCTTATTTTCTATGCAAAGATTCACAAAAAGTTTTTGCTTGTGGCGCTCGACAGGCGAGCGAATGTGGGTAACGTCTGCTTTGGTTTGTTTACTGCGCTTGCGCATGCGCGGGCTGCGTGCGGTAGGAAGCGGCGCAGACTCGGCACGCAGCGGATTATCGACACTGTCACTAGATGGCACTAAAATTACTTTGAGTATCTACAACAAGTCTACTGCCACTAGCTACACAGTACTGGGCACTATTACAAGGAGAAGTTGTAGAAGGCACTAGGTTCACTACAGGATTGCACTGTACATAGTCATTTTGCTTGTCCCGAACCCTTTTCCGTTGCACAGATTTACGCGCTCGGCGGCGCTTGCGACGTGGCTCACTACATAGTTGTGCAGGAGGCGCAGAAAAATTGTTTTGCACTCTAGAATCAAGAGAAACACTGTCCAAATCCACAGCGTGTATGACATTTACAGTATTAATCGGTCTTGCACTGTTTCTAACGGTACCGTTCTTTGAGTTTTTAATTTGCATACACACAGACTGCACGTGTCCCGATTTGCCACATTGGTAACAGGTTGCGTTGCGACTAGGGCAACGAGCACGCTTGTGGCGAGACACACACTGGGGGCAAGATTTACGTACATTTTTCTGAAATGAGCGTTGGCGCCCGTTATTCAAATCACTGTTTCTAACACGACGGGGCGACCTTTGTGTCGCACTTTTACACTGGCTACTGTTCACTGTCTGTTCAGCACGGCCTGTACTGTTGTAAGAATCACTAGTGCTAGACTGAGAACTACGGCTAGGAAAGCGTCCGTTACGGCGCACTGAATTTACACTGTGGCTTTGCATTTCTACATCTGCTAAGTCAAAAGTATCATGCGCTTCTATAAGCTGCAGTACACTGTTTAATGAAGGGTCTGACTGTTTTAGAATTGCTGCCCTAATTCTGGGGTCCTGAATGTTCTGTGTAATCGCATCCCTCAACATCACGTCACTATACGAAAGTCCACAAGAGCAAGTAAATTTACATTTGCGGGTTAAGCCCTTCAATTCCGTAATCCACTCTTGGTGTGACTGCTGCGGTAATTTTTTAAGTCTGAAAAATCGGTACCGTGCCGCAGCTACGAGAACTTTTCTCTCATAATGAGCATTCAGTGCATCTACTATTTGTTCAAAGTCTACATCACGAGGAGATGCTTGCGGGAACAGTTTCTGCAGTAACACGAAAGTATTGGGACCCACCACAGACAATAAAAGATGCTTAACAGTCTGACCTGTAAGTTGATGAGCCGCGACGAGTTCTTGAAACTGTGCAAAATAGTCGCTCCATTATTCCTCACGTTCGTTGTACTGGCGAAACGTAGGAAGCGTTGCGGCGGCAGGTGTGGGCTGCTGAAGCGGCGGCTGTTGTTGTTGGTTAGCTGCTTGCGCTGTGAGCTGGGCCACTGCTTGCAGGAGTTGTGTGATTTGCGCCGTCTGTAACTGAATAATTTCCATTAAGTTTGGGTTCGGGGTAGTGGCCATGCTGACCGATTAGGCGCCGCGCATACAAGTAAATTATAACAAAATACAAATGCAATATGAAAGAGGACGCTCTGCAACAAAAAAGTCCACAAAACACGTAACAGAATATGTTGCCCCAAAATTCTTATAATAAGCGTGGGTGGGCGGGAGCAATTTCTGCGTGCTCCGACTGCTGCTGTCTGGCTGCTGCAAGCGGGCTGGTCCACGGTTCGTCTATCCCATCCTCGTCGCCACTTTTGTGTCCCGTTTCCGTCGTAGGTGTCGGTGGCCGAGTGGAATGAGACCGACACGGGAATAAAGATAGCACGCTGGTGCAGGTACGTTGGGGAGCAGCCAGAAACTAGAAACACTAGAGTAAATTAGAACGAGATATATATTGAACAGAATTTATACAATACTTAACTTTTACATAGATGAGTACTGCAGAATGCTGATACATAGTTGAGCTAGAGGCCTGCCTAGTGCCTAACTGATAGCCAAGTCTTCACTGGTGCCTATCAGATTCCGAAGTCTTTAGTGGTTCCTATCTCAGTCCCAAGTGAACGATCTCGTTCAGTGGTGGCCACGAGCGGAGTTGTAGCAGAGGGCGCTCGTGGCTGACGTCGTAAGAACGCCGCGCTGTGCGTGCATGGCGGCGCGCGGCGAAAGTAGGTGGCGCACACTTTGGACTTGTGCGACACAAGGACATCTCACCTATGTGTGTAGTTACAAACCTACCTTCCCTGACACCGACTCCAAAACTAACAAGAATTGTAACTACATTATATTATCATAATAACTTTTTATGTGGTTTTAGGGCGCACAACTACTGAGGTCATTAGCGCCCAACACTGCCCATAGTAAAATCGAACCGGGGTTAGAACTTAAATGGCTTTCACCATATTTGCACGATGTATAAAAAGTAAAACTCTGTTAGCAGAATGCGGATCATCAGCTAAAATATCAGACATTTCGAATGGTAAACATAGATCATGACGGAGACGATTAAAAAACTGACATTGCACTAAAAGGTGGTACACAGTAAAAGGTTCATCACAGTGCTCACATAATGGAGCAGGATCACCACGTAGTAAATACTAGTGTCTATAACATAGATCATGACGGAGACGATTAAAAAACTGACATTGCACTAAAAGGTGGTACACAGTAAAAGGTTCATCACAGTGCTCGCATAAGGGAGCAGGATCACCACGTAGTAAATACTAGTGTCTATAACGGCAGTGGCCAATACGAAGCCGGGCTAGAACAATCTCCTCTCGACGGGAGGGTCGAGATGACGTTGACCAGGGATCAGGCACAGGTTTAATGGTTCGCAATTTGTTCCCTGACAGGGATGAACAATGTAAATACCAACGGGAGATAATACGCTGGGAGACACCAGCGCGAAGGTCATCAGAGCTAGTAGAAAAGGTAGATAGCCGAGGAAGGAGAACTGCCTCCTTGGCAGCCGTATCCGCAGACTCATTTCCCAACACTCCCACGTGGCCAGGGACCCACAGAAACGTCACAGTAGTTCCGCTCGCTGAAAGAGAGGTAAGGAAATTGCGGATGCTTTGTACCAGGGGATGGGCAGGATATAGCGTGCGAAGACTCAACAGAGCACTCAGAGAGTCCAAGCAAATGACAGTCTTATTGAGCGAGTTTCGCCGGACGTATTGGATGGCTTGAGATAATGCATACAGCTCAGCTGTAAAAATGGAGCCTGCCGCGGTGGCCGAGGAGACTGAGGCGCTACAGTCACGGTCTGCACGCCCACTACGGTCGGGTGTTCGAATCCCCCCCCCCCCGGGCATGGATATTTGTGCCGTCCATAGTATAAGGTAGTTGATAAGTAGTTTGTAAGTTTAGGGACTGATGACCCCGTAGTTAAGTCCCATAATCTTAAAAAACATTTGAACATTTTTTTTTAAATGGAACTCCACTCAGGAAGACATATTTAAAAGAGAGGTTGCCAAGTACAAAGGCACACCCAACACCCTGGTCTGTCTTTGAGCCATCCGTGTAGATGAACAAATTGTCATCAAATTTGAATCGAAGTGCGAGAAATTCTCTCTGGTAAACGAAACTAGATGTGGAGTCCTTTGGAAGAGAATGAAGGTCAAAGTTATCGCCACGGTGGAGAGGTGCCCTCTCCGGTCGAGAAAATAGCAGGCATTGTAACGCCGAGCTGGCCGAGTAACGAACGCAAGCGTACTCCCGGCGGTAGCAGAGCAGACGGGCGCATGGCGAAGAGACTGTCAAGTGAGTCATTAAAGAAAACTGCGTACGTTGGGTGTCCTCGCATGGTCGACAAACGGCTAGCATAGCGGCTAAGTAGGAGTTCCCGACGGTAAGAGAGGGGTAGTTCGGCGGCCTCGGCATAGAGGATCCCAACGGGGCTAGTGTAAAACGCTCCCATCGCCAGACGAATACCTTGGTGGTGGATTGTGTTAAGGCGGCGCAGTATGGACGGTCGAGCCGAAGAATAAACGATGCTTCCATAGTCCAGTATGGACCGAACTATGGTGCGATACAGATGGAGGAGAGTAGACCGATCAGCTCCCCACGAGGTGCCACTTAACACCCGCAGCACATTGATAGAGCGGGTACAGCGAGCTGCCAAACGGGATATGTGGGGAGACCAACTTAGCTTCCTGTCGGAAACAAGTCCCAAGAACGTCGTGGTATCCACAAATGGAAGTACTATGGGGCCCAGACGGATGGACGAGGGAAGGAACTCCTTCCGCCGCCAGAAGTTCATGTAGACTGTCTTGTCAGCCGAGAATCGAAATCCAGTGTCCATACTCCACGTGTGGAGAGTGGTTAGGCACCGCTGAAGGCGCCGCTTCGCGAGACCCGTTTGCTCAGAGCTGCTGTAGGTCGCGAAGTCGTCGACAAAGAGGGACGCCGACACTCCCGGTGGAAGATGATCGGCTATAGAATTGATTGTCACAGCAAATAAAACGACGCTCGGGCCTGAGCCCTGGGAGACCCCGTTCTCCTGAATAAAAACACGGTCTGTTAAAAATTCCCGGATAAAAATTGGCAGGCGACCCCGAAAACCCCATATATATTCAGAGTACAGAGGATGCCCATCCTCCAGCAGGTGTCGTATGCCTTTTCCAGATCAAAGAACACCGCTACTGTCTGGCGCTTCCGTAAAATGTTATTCATTACTGAAGTAGATAGAGCGACAAGATGATCCACCGCAGAACGGTGCTTGCGAAACCCACATTGGATATTAGAAAGGAGATGTCGCGTTTCAAGCCACCATACCAGGCGCCCGTGAATCATGCGTTCCATCACCTTGCATACGCTACTGGCGAGGGAAATGGGGCGGTAGCTGGACGGGAGAAATTGGTCCTTCCCAGGCTTTGGTATGGGAATGACTATGGCCAGAGTCGGGGAAAGGTTGTAGGTGGCCAGTAGGAAGTGCAAGCTCGTTGGTGAAAGGTGTTGTAACATCGCTACCTGAATGCCATCTGGTCCTGGAGCGGAGGACCGCGAAAACGAGAGTGCGTGGTGGAGCT
Source organism: Locusta migratoria (assembly GCA_026315105.1). Lineage (NCBI taxonomy): Eukaryota > Metazoa > Arthropoda > Insecta > Orthoptera > Acrididae > Locusta > Locusta migratoria. The sequence goes on from CM048745.1 coordinate 110,239,597, forward strand.
CTCGTACAGTAAACTCGGTATTGTAGCATTCACGATTCTGAGAGGTAAAGAGCAATGGAGTCGCCTCCACCGTCCGTTTCCTAGCAAGGAAAGCATCAGTGTAGTGTGAAGAGCTAGAGACCTCTGCAAAATGTCGACCCAGTGCGTTGGCTATTTGTGGAGGATCGACGACGGTGTCAGATGCGACTCAGAGACCAGGAATCGGGGAATGAGCCATAGTGCCTGAAATTTTTCTGAGGTTATCCCAAATGATGGAGGAAGGGGTAGACCTATTAAAAGAGCTCGTGAATGAGCGCCAACTGGCGCGTTTACAGTCGCGAAAGAGGCGACGACAATAGGCCCGCAGCCGTTTGTATCGGATGCAGTTGTCGAGCGTGGGCCGTTGTTGGAAGGTTCTAAGGGCACGTCGCCGTGCTCGCAGAGCGTCACGGTATTCCGCGGTCCACCACGGGACAAGGGGACGACGTGCTTGGGTAGTCTTACAGGGGATGGAACATTCCGCACTGTGAGAATAACTGTGGTAGTGTGTTCCACTTGGTCGTCTATGCTAGGATAGTGATAAGCATCACGTGTATAGCGACGTGTATAGCTCCCAGTCCGCTTTGGTTATCTGCCAGCGGTGTGATTCTCGAGGGTGTCAGGCGTCATGAGGTGAATTACACATGGAAAATAAGCGCTCGAAAGTGTGTCTGAGAGAACAGACATCATAATAACTTGATTGACTTGTAAGTAGTCAAATATTTTTCATTTCATTTAACTTAGGAGAACTCTAAAAATATTTTGATCATTGTTTGTTATTCATAGGTATGTCCTGAGTGAAAGTAGGTAGGTACCTGCCTATCTTCTTGCGCGGTAAACACATAGATCATACTTACATATTGATGAGTAGAAAAATTAAGTTGATTATTAAGTTGTGTAAGAAAACGATTTTTTTAGTGCATATTAATTTGTATTGGAAGAGTTTTTTTTCAGTATTTTTTTTTTAAACATTGGCCCACTTTAGGTTACGATAGTAACACTAAAAGTGGGCCTTTACGATCGTTTTACAGCTCGAAATTTAAATGAAAATAACGGATTAACAATTCATCTGACACGAAAATTGAATAACCGAATTTGTAGAGGAGAAAATTCTCTACAACATTGCTCTCTTATGTTTTTTTTTCATATCTCGTAGCGTTTCAAAGATATTTGCAAAAATAACGGCGATTTTGGAATGTATGTCTGTCTGTCTGTAACGTGTTCCCTGTTTTTAAGACGAACCGCTCAACCGATCAGCACCAAATTTTACAGACATGATTGTAGGCCACCAGAGACCGGAACATGCCTTTTTCAAATTTTTAGGACAAAAATACGGTAGTAAAACCAAAAAAAGCCGTTTGTAATATAATTGTAATTGCAAACGAACTGTTCGTGGGACACGAAAATTGAATAACCTAATTGATAGAGGAGAAAATTCTCTACAACTTATCTCCCTCATGTTTTTTCATATCTCGTATCGTTTCAGACATATTTGCAAAAATAACGGAGATTTGACACCCTCCATTGAATTAACGAAAACCAGCCGTTCGGAGATGTAACTTGACATTCCTCGCGTATTTGATGATTTTCTTATTGTAACTTACACGTTGTCATTTCAAAGCAACGGCACACTGAGGAATGAACAGAAACACATCGTTATTCATACGATAAATGATAATCTAATGTCTACAAATGTCATATTAACATGAATTAACAACGGCCATCAATAGTATTCGATTAAAGATCTTTCGTTTCGGTTTATAGCCGTATCGTAGTGGGCAAGGTGCTGGACTGTGACGCGAAAGGTCGGTAGTTCGAAACCCGCCACTACCTAATTTTTTTCCTAAAAGGCTTTCAGACACTTATTAATTAATTAATTATTATTTTGGTCCAAAATGTTTCCAAAATCGTATAAAACTACAAATCTAAAGTGGGCCGTAAACACGTCAGTGCGATTTTTTTATTTAGTGCTATGCTCCAGACGTTACATTGGTATAGATGCATGTTTTTAATATCTATTTTTAATGTATATATATGAATTTATTTAAATATTGTAATGGTGAAAGATTTTTACAAAAATCTCAAATATCTCTGAAACAAAAATAGGTATTGGAAAACGACTTTCACAGGCATGAACAGACGGCAGGATCTTATGGAAGTAAGTACTGTGAGACATTCTAAAACGTAAACATTATTTTCAACACAAAAATAAGTTCTTGTAACTAGTTACCCCATATTATATTTCATGTAATAAACAGCATGAAAAATCACAAAAGGATTAGCGTTAGTAGCATCGCAAAAGTCAATTACATTTCGAGAAATTGGGTAGCAAATTTGACGCTTGGATTAAATGAAGCGCGCAGATAGCGCACAATTGTGGTCATGTTTTTATAACAAATGAAAATAATGTGCAGCCTTGGAATATGAATGATTTTTTTTTTTTTTTTTTTTTTTTTTTTTTTTTTTTTTTTTTTTTTTTTTTTTTTTTTCAAAGCACAATTATGGGTAGCGAGGGGTTAATGCTTGAGTTTTATTCAAATGTTCAAATGTTTGTAGATCTATCGGACCAAACTGCGTGGTCATCAGTCCGTAGCTTACAAACTACTTAAACCTAGGTAAACTAACCTAAGGACAAACACACACACACACACACACACCCACACCCATGCCCCACGGAGGACTCGAACCTCCACGGCGAGGAACCGCACGCTCCTCAGCGAAACGCTTTAGACCGCTCGGCTACTCCATCGGGGACTTGAATTTTGGGGTGGGCGCTAGCTGCGCGTTGCGTTTATTTCAAGCCTGAACTTCACTGCGCATTGTCTCGCGACGCAACTGATGCACCGCGATGCTACCAAGGCCATTCTATTTATAATTTTTTGTGTTAGTAATTGCATAAAATCCTAATATGGGGTGACCATTAAAAACATAATTTTGTGATGAAAATAATATTAGTTTATGTTTAAAATTTCTCTTTTTACCTACTTTCATAAATCCTTGCGTATATTTGTGCTCGGGAAGTCCTTTTCAATATCTATTGTTTTCCAATAAAAAGCTAATATGGCACATCCTGTATGAGGTACATGTCCTAGAATGCAACTTTCAGAGATTAACTGTTTTGCAAAAGCGAACATTTAAATTTTTCATCTTTGGTAACTGCCAATGGATAAAGTTGAAAATGCGTATCCGGCAGGGATTCGGACCAGGGTCTCTTGCTTTCTACGCAGTTGCGCTGACCCCTACACCACTGGAAACACAGCAGTCATCACAACTTTAAGCACTACTCAAGCACACCCCCTGCTAGATATACGTTTTCAATTTTTCCCTACCGACTGTTACTCAAACTCGTACTATTTGTAACCTGTTTCCGTAAGACTAAGAGTCTAGGATTGCAGAAGAAGATAATTGCCCGTCATCGGTTAAATATATGTTACATATATGTGGTAACATGTTCGAAAGAACAGACACAATATATGTGCTGTAGAGTAGTGGCCGAGCGCTCCAAGGCGCCTTGCTGTGCTGAGCGCGGCTCTGCTCGCCGTCGGATGCTCGAGTCCTCGCTCAGGCATTGATGTGTTTCTTGTTCTTGGCACAAGTTAGTTTAAATTGTTTATAAGCCTAGGGACTGATAACCAACGTTTTTAAGTCCCTTAGATTTACAAACATTTCTTTAGAGGTCAGGTCAACTGCCTAAAAAGCGGGAGACCGGGTATCGTATCCCGTCTGGGTACACACTTTCAACTATGTCTATTCTGAGTTAACGTCGTAAATTCCCTGAATATGAATTGATACCAACTGCGCGATCAAAAGGGGTCTCTGTGGTTTCGGACATGTCAGAAAAGACACACATGACTTATATATAAGCCGAGCGGTTTAAGGCGCATCGCTACGGAGCGCGCGGTAGCCCGTCGTCGGAGGTTCGAGTCCTCCTTGGGTCGTGGGCGTGTTTGTTTTACTTTAGGTTAGTTTAGTTTAAGTAGTTTGTAAGGTACGGACTAATGACCATGCAGTTTGGTCCGATAGATTTACAAACATTTGAACATTTTGAACTTATATATAACTTATAACTTTATTAATACTAGTACTGATAGTGGTCGAAAGTAGATCAATTGTGCTTACAAAATAACGAAACTCAAGACTTTTTCGATGTAACAGGGGTTCATTGGTATGCAGATTCGTAATTCGTACCTGAATACTGCATTTCCGAATAATAATGGAAATCGGAACTTGTAACTGTTCAAAGCGATGTAATTAAAATTATGAACATACTTTAATTCTCTGTTAGCAGCTGCCGATGACAACTAGGCTGTTCATGTAGTGCCTCCGTTACTTCATTTAACCACTCTCAACGGCTGCGTACACAAACTGTTTTTTTTTTTTTTTTTTTTTTTTTTTTTTTTTTTTTTTACTTATATGGGAAACCATCTTTAAAATTATATGTCATTGGCTTATTTGTATAATTAATATTGAAACCTGTACTTTAATTTTCGTGTTCGCATATTTATATAATGATAGAGTTAATGCATCACTGTATCATTATATTTTGAATCAATACTGGAGTGATCCCCATCTCATTGAAGTCGATTCGCAGCAAGATTCTAGAACATATACTTCGTTCGAACATTATGAAATACCCCGAAGAGAACGACCTATTAACCAATAGTCAACACGGATTCAGAATGTACCGCTCTTGCGATACACAGCTTGCCCTTTATTCACATGAAGTGATAAGTGAAATCGGCCCGGGATCTCAAATCTATTCCATATTTGTGAATTTCCAGTTGGCTTTTTTCACCGTACCTCACAAGCGGCTTCTAATGAAATTGCGCGCTTATGGCATATTAGAAAAGACACAGTTCATAGTAATTGACGGTAAGTCATCGAGTAAAGCAGAAGTGATATCTGGCGTTCCCCAGGGAAGCGTTATAGGTCCTCTACTCTTCCCTGTGTTTATAAACGATTTGGTAGACAATCTGATTAGTTCCCTTAGACAGTTCGCGGATGATGCTGTCGTTTATCGGTTAGCGAAGTCAACAGAGGATAAGAAACAACTGCAAAGTGATTAATACAAAATTTCTACATGGTGCGAAAATTGGCAATTAACGCTAAATAATGAAAAGCGTGAAGTAATACACATGATCAGTCAAACCTTAAGGTCGTAAATTCTACCTAGGAGCTACAGTTACGAACAACTTTGACTAGAGACAACACATAGAAAATATGTGGGGAAGGCGAACCAAAGGTTACGTTTGATTGGCAGAACGCTTCGAAGTTGCAACAGCCCCACCAAAGAGTCTGCATACATCATACTTGTGCGTCTTCTCCTGGAGTACTGTTGTCCAGTGTGGGACCCTCACCAGGTAGGATTGACGGAGGACATTGAGAAGGTTGAGAAAAGGGATGCTTGTTTTCTTTTATCGCATTATAGGAGGGATAGCGTCACGGAAATGTTGCACGATTTGAGGTGGAAATAATTAAAAGAACGACGTTATTCGTTGCGGCGAATTCTATTTGCGAAATTTCAATCACCGTCTCTTACTTATGAATGAGAAAATGTTTTACTAGCACCCACATACATAGAAAGACCTGACCATCCCAATAAAAAAAGAGAAATCAGATCGACAACTGAACGATTTGGGTCTTCTTTCTTCCAGCGTGCTATTATAGAATGGAACGGTTGAGAAAGGTTATGAAAGTGGTTAATAAAACCTCTGCTGTATTTCGGTTTGCAGAGTATGTATGTAGATGTAGATATTGTCAAACACGCACTGCTTAAAACTGCTGTCATTGCAAAAAGCACATATATCCTACACACCTGATGGTCCTTATATTATTCCGCAAAGTGGAGATGCTGCATTTCGACGACTGCGTTAAAACAAAGTCGAAGAGAAGAATGTCGCTACAACCACGACTTTCGCATTCAAGGAGTTTAGTATTAAATGCTACATTAATGAATCTCTTCAATCATAATATGGGTATGCCAATTTCATTGTCATAAAATAACTTTGGCCAAAGATATTGCAAGATATTTATATTTTGGTGCAGAAAATGATTGTCAATTACAGGCTGAGGTTTGGTCATATAATTAGGACCATGTATCTCTTCCACTTCATATCAACCACTTATTAGAAATACCGCATCTGCACGCTAGGGGACAATATAGACATTATCAGTGATGTAGGATATGTATGTCTGCCACTTTTATATTACTTCAAGCAAATGATTTTTGGCACTGATGACTGAAAATCTAATCAGGTATTAACGAATTATGTTATATCTCGTCACTTTATTTCTCTATGTTAAAATCTCACTTATCAAGCTAGGCTTTGATGGACATGACACAGACAGTATTATTATGAATGTTGTTATAACCATGTTTCAAGCGGTACTGAAGATTTGAGGGCCAAGTGTCCCTTGTTCGACTGTTTTATTGACCGGCTTCGCTCTTTAATTGAACAAGAGAATCACCAGGAACTTTCGAAAGTACAGTATAAAGCACAGTAATTGGCTATTTACATGACAGCGCCGAAGATTAAGGTGGCTGAACGAGAGAACTTGATGATTACGTTCAAAGGGCATCAGCTGGGTGATTGCATCATCAGTGCCAAAGATTAAAGAACACCCCTACATTTTGCAGTCAAACGCCATAGTTCCTCACTGCAATGAACAACAGGAAGACGCTCTTGCTGAAACCTCCTGGACATTTTCTTTCGGATAGCACTGACAGGCAGCAACCTAGTTTGCTCATAATATGACCAAGAGCGACCTTACTCCCGTTGAATCAGGATAGTGATACTCTGCCAAGTTCGCAAATGAAATTTTGTTTACAACGACCAATTTTGCCTGGCTATCGTACCTACCTAATTAGAAAACTGTATTGTGTAGCCTTCAAAGTGCTCAAAAACTCCCTTGATTTGTAGAAAGAATTGGTATGTCAGATATTAAATAATTTAAAATATGTTCTTTAAATTTCAACATAATTGTACCACTCCCGTTCATCGTCAGTGCACTTCCACAATAACCTTCTTAGTTATTCACCGTAACAGTAAGACTGTTAGCTATCAACATAAATCCACATGATCATTATCGCCACCATTTGATTATGGCTTTCAGTGTTCAGTATGGAGCATATTTCCTCTTAAAAAAACTCCTCATCCCCTTTTTAATGATAACACTGAGGCCTCAACTGATGTTACGCCTGTCCAAAATAAATCTTAATCGACCCCATTTGCATTTTCCTTGGTTTACCTCGATGTCTCCTAGTCTGTACTACCCAAATAATCTTTGGTAGCCTTGATTCTCCCTTGCATGCAATATGTCCCCACCATTCAAACCTGTTTGCTCTATTTCCATCTATGATGTTCATTCCCAGTATTTTTTTGAATTCCTCATTATGGTGGCCCTTCTGCCATTGTCCCCATGTATTAGTGACAGCAATTATTCTTGCTACTGTTATATCTGTAATCACATCTGTAAAAATAAATATGTAACCTGTGTCCACCCAATTGTCACTCGAAAGATTGAACAATGCACTGCTAACTTAGTCTTGTAACTGACTTCCTTCTTAAGAGAAGGGCGTAGAACGTAGCTTATGGTCACTCCATTACCTTTGCAACACCTTGATTCCAGTTCTTTTACTATTTTAGCATCCTGTGAGAAAACACATTGTAAGTACTAGAAACTGACCACCTGTTCTAACTTTGTTCCTGCAATCTGTTTAAATCTCTTTTCCACAGACATTACTTACGCTTTTGGAGATGCTGATCATCCTACCATAACCCTCACATCACTGATCTAGCTCTGAAAAGTTTGTTTGCAACCCTTCAATAGAATCTACCAACACCACTAATGTGTGTTGTGGTCTTCAGTCCGAAGACTGGTTTGATGCAGCTCTCCATAATACCCTATCCTGAGCAAGCCTCTTCATCTCCACATAAGAACGGCAACCTACATCTGTCTGAATCTGCTTACTGTATCCATCTCTCGGTCTTCCTCTGCGGTTTTTACCCCACACACTTCCCTCCAACGCTAAATTCACAATTCCTCGATGTCTAAGAATGTGCCCTACCAATCTATCCCTTCTTTTAGTCAACGTATGCCAGAAATTTCTTTTCTCCCCAATTCTGTTCAGTACCTCCTCATTAGTTACGCGATCCACCCACCTAATCTTCAGCATTCTTCTGTAGCACCACATTTCAAAAGCCTCAATCCTCTTCCTGTCCGCACTGTTTATCGTCCATGTTTCACTCCCATACAAGGCAATACTCCATACAAATGCTTTCAGAAAGGATTTCCTTAGGCTTAAATCAATATTCGATGTTAACAAATTTCTCTTTTTCAAGAACGCTTTTCTACCCATTGCCATTCTGCATTTTATATCCTCTGTACTGCGACCATCATTTGTTATTTTACTGCCCAAGTAACAAAACTCATCTACCTCCTTTATTACTTCGTTACCTAATCTAATTCCTTCAGCATCGCCTGATTTTTTTAGACTACAGTCCATTACTCTAGTTTTGCTCTTGTTAATGTTCATCTTATATGCACCTTTCAGCACACCGTCCATTCCATTCAATTGCTCTTCCAGGCCCTTTGCTGTATCTGACAGAATTACTATGTCGTCGGCAAAACGCAATGTTTTTAATTCTTCCCCCTGAACTGTAATTCCTTCACAAAATTCTCCTTGCTTTCCTTTATAGCTTGCTCAATGTACAAATTGAACAACATTGGAGAAAGGCTACAACCCTGTCTTACTCCCTTTCCAACCACTGCATCCCTTTCATGCCCTTCAACTCTGACAACCGCTGTTTTTGTACAAATTGTAAATAACCTTATGCTCCCTATATTTTACTCCTGCTTGCTTCAGAACTTGAAAGAGTTTATTCCAATCAACATTGTCAAAAGCCTTCTCCAAATCTACAAAAGCTAGAAATGTAGGTTTGCCTATTCTTAATCTATTTTCTAGGATAAGCCGTAAAGTGAGTATTGCCTCCCGTGTTCCGATATTTCTCCTGAACCCAAACTAATCTTCCCCAAGGTCGGCTTCTACCAGGTTTTCCATCCTTCTGTAAATAATTCGTGTTAATATATTGTAACCATGACTTATTAAACTGATGGTTCCGTAGTTTTCACACCTGCCTGCACCTGGTTTCTTTGGAATGGGGATGATAACATTTTTCTTAAAGTCTGAGGGTACTTCACCTGTCTCATACATCTTACACACCAGGTGAAACAATTTTGTCATGGCTGGTTCTCCCAGAGACTTCAGTAGCTCTGAGGGAATAGCATCTACTCCAGACACCTTGTTTCGACTTAAGTCTTTCAGTGCTCTGTCAAATTCATCTCTCAGTATAGTATCTCCTATTTTATCCTCATTTACTTCTTCTCCCCTTTCTACAATATTGCCGCTAAGTTCATTTCCTTCATAGAGCCTCTCTATATATACTCTTTCCACCTTTCAGCTTTCCCTTCTTCGCTGAGAACTGGTTTTCCATCAGAGTCCTTGATATTCATAGAGCTGTTTTTCTTATCTTTGTTTCTTTTATTTTCCTGTAGGCTGTATCTCTTTTTCCCCTATTTATACATTCTTCTACATCCTTGAATTTGCCTTCTAGCCACTCCTGCTTAGCCATTTTGCACTTCCTGTCAATCTTATTTCTTAGTCGTCTGTACTCCATTTTGCCTGTTTCAGTTACTGCATTTTTATATTTTCTCCTTTTCGATTAAATTTAGTATCTCCTGTGATATCCAAAGATTTTTTGTAGGTCTTGCCTTCCGACCTATTTTGTCCTCTGGTGCCTTCACTATTTCATCTCTCAATGCTACCCATTCCTCCTCTACTGTTTTATTTTCCCCCGTTTCTGTCAATTGTTGCTTAAAGCTCCCTGTGAAATTCTTAAGAACTTCAGGTTCCTTCAATTTATCCAGGTTCCATCTCGTTTTTTTCCCAACCTTTTTGTAGTTTCTTCAGTTTCAGCCTGCAGTTCATAACCAACAAGTTATGGTCAGAGTCTATATCTGCCCCTGGGTATGTTTTACAGTTTAAAACCTGGTTCCGAAATCTATGTCTTACCATTATAAAATCTATCTGGTATCTCCCGGTGTCTCCTGGTCTCTTCCATGTATACAACCTTCTTTTGTGATTCTTAAACCAGGTGTTTGTTATAACTAAATTATGTTCCGTGCAAAATTCTACCAGGCGGCTTCCTCTTTCATTCCTTTTGCCCAGAGCATATTCACCTACTATCTTCCCTTCCCTTCCTTGTCCTCCTACCGAATTCCAGTCTCCCATAACAATTAAGCTTTCCTCTCCCTTAATTCTCTGAATAATTTCCTTTAGCTCCTCATATATTACTTCGATCTCCTCATCATCGGCAGAGGAGTTGGCATATAAACCTGTACTACTGTGGTCGGTGTTGGCTTCGTATCTATCTCGACAACGATAATGCGATCACTGTGTTGCTCATAGTAGTTTACCCGCATTCCTATTTTCTTATTCATTATCAGTCCTACTCCTGTAATACCCCCAACTGATTTTGTATTTATAATCCTGTACTCGCCTGACCAAAAGTCCTGTTCCTCTTTCCACCGAACTTCACTAATCCCCACTACATCTAACTTCAACCTATCCATTTCCCTTTTTAAATTTTCTAGCTTCCCTACCCGATTATGGGATCTAACATTCCACGCTCCGATCCGTGGAATGCCAGTGTTGTCTTTCCTGATGATCACATCCTCCTGAGTAGTCCCCGCCCAGAGATCCGAATGGGGGACTATTTTACCTCCGGAATATTTTACCCGAGAGGATGCCATCATAATATGTTCATACAGTAGAGCTGCATGTCCTCGGGAAAAGTAACGGCTGTAGTTTCCCCTTGCTTTCTGTCGTTCGCAGTAGCTATGTGGTAAAGCCACATTAGCTGATGTTACAAGGCCAGCTCAGTAAATCATCCAGACTGTTGCCCCTGTAACAACTGAAAAGGCTGCTGCCCCTCTTCAGGAACCACACGTTTGTCTGGCCTCTCCACAGATACCCCTTCACTGTGGTTGTACCTACGGTACGGCTATCTGTATCGTTGAGGCACGCAAGCCACCCCACCTCGGCAGTGTCTGTGGTTCATGGGAGTGGAACACCACTAAATTGGTCGAATATGCTTATTTTGTTTCCACAATTGTAATGTCCCCCTGACAGTCTATAATTTTCAGCATATGTAAATAATATGAACACAACAGTGATGTCTGGTTACAGCTTTTTCTTTCCACGGTAATTACCCTAAGCCACGAACTCAATTTACCGTCAAGTCTAACAGCTGCCTGACATCTGGTAAACACCTTTAACTGTCTGCATAATTGTAGAAACGGCAATAGCTTCCTTCAAGGAATACGATTATAGGCCTCTTCTAGATAAATAATACAGAGATATAATTCCTTGCTCCACTAATAGCAGTTCACCATTACCTGCCGTAAGCTAAAGACTCATATTACTAACTTATGTGGGTTGATTCGACAGTTCACAGCAGTGCTAGAATTGTTGTGAATAACACTGTACATGTTTTTATTCATTTTAAATGTGACATCTAATTTATTGCACGTGTATGGCAATCAAGTGAAATGTTGAGAACTCCCAAGGCAGTATAAATGTAGTTACCTCATCAGACCAAACAGTTAGTAGCAAAGCGTACGAAAACAGTTCAGCGTCATAAATAAAAGTGTAACTGAACCTTGAAAAATTGTCATTATCTTGCTTCAAGTCATCTGATTCTTTTGGAATGTGGGAAAACCACAGCTTTGCTTTGGTGCAAGAGGTGGAACCATTTTAGGCCATCCAAAAAATTCGACGAAATTTGAACATGATGCAAAGTGGCGAATGGAGGTTTGTATTTTTACAGTCCTGTTTAGCAGAATCCTGTGGCATGTGCACGGGGAGTTTGGATGGATGGAGTGGAGGGAGTGCAATATTGGCACATCTTCCTTCCAAACATATTATAAAACAAAACAAAAAGAACGGATTTTCATACTGTTCTCATCGACGGACGTGGTGGTTCATGGCGAAGGAAATGTGGCGGCCAAAACACCGCGAAATATGGAGCATATTTAGATAAATAGGAAAAGCTATTTATTTTGTGACTTACGAACTTTAACATAAATTCGAAAATAAGTTCATTGTCTCATAGTAAGATGCTTACTTGATTCCAGCATTTTAAAGAACTAATGTCGCGTAATAATGTCGAAAATTTTCTATTTATACAGCTTTACATATTACACGGGTCAAAACCATTACAGGATCAGTAAGGATATCTAGAATCTGAAACATTGTCATCAGCAAAAAAACTAAAATGGTTTTACGTCTTTCTGTACGTTCTCAGAACAATACGGCAACCAAGGTAGTGGTACTAAGTTGCTGCAGAAGCGGTTGGTATTAAACTGTGTTTACGAAACGAATAACACAAACAGTTGGGTTCAGGTAGAATAGTGAGCACGTAGAGCAATTAAAAAAACGCGAATTACCAGAAGGTATGGCATGAAGAGGCATTGGAAGGTTGAAAGCGGGACAGACACAGATGGAAGTGGCTGCAGTTCTTGGAGTGTCTCTAAGTATAATTTCCAGGACCCTGGATACGATTTCAAGTGACAATGTAATGGAACGAAATATTATCCCCTGCTACTACCTTTACGTCAGCTCAGTTTCGCAGGTAAAAGAACAAGTTTATATATGTTGTTGTTAATAATGTGTAGTCTTAATAGGTTGTATTTCATTCTCAAAGGAAATTTGTGTTGTTTTTATGTTTCATGTGCGGTGACATCGGAGCAACCTACGAAAATAGCATCTTCTCTGCTGAAGCCAAAGGTGATGTACCTCGCCACCAATCGTCGCGGGTCGACAGCCACACACTCAGAGAAGATCCTGTTGGAGTACCTCCGTTGCCAACAGTCACAATCATATAAACAAAAAAATTGAAAAATGTATTGCAAAATAAAAAGTCTGTTCTTGTTTCAGTCTTGATGTTGAGTCCTTACGAGCAGGTTCTGATTGTATATAATGTAATACGTGGACTTATAACTTAAGAAATAAAACGTAAACTTTTACTTCCAGTACCAGTGTGTGAAAAATAATTATTGCACTGAATAAGAAGAGAAGATATTTACACATTGAACTTAATTTATATTTTTGGAACTTATAAGAGAATTTCTCCGATTTTATACCAGTATAGGGACTCGGCAATAATTTTATTAGCCGGCCGCGGTGGCCGAGGGGACTGAGGCGTTCCAGTCACGGTCTGCACGGCCACTACGGTCGGGGGTTCGAATCCCCCCTCGGGCATGGATATTTGTGCCGTCCTTAGGATTAGCTAGTTCATAAGTAGTTTGTGGGTTTAGGGACAGGTGACCACGTAGTTCAGTCCCATAAGCTACACAAACATTTGAACATTTGATTTAATTTTATTAACTGGAAAACAGTGAGATCAAGTTTTATGAATCGATATATTTTACGACAGATTCAGTGAGCAACATCTGTGATAGTAAAAGATTATCTTACGAAATCTTCAACAAGATTATATATATATGTAAAACGAAAGTGCGTAGCAGATTTTGAACTTTTACAGTTTTTTTTAACAGTTTTATTTTTCTTTTATCTTGCACAAGAACCTAGCAGCGAATATTTAAAAGACTTTTTTCCTATGAATGAAGATTTTTATTAATTCGAGTGTAGTGGAATGGCCAGGGTCGAAGTCCGACTAAATCAAACTGAAGAAATTTACTCCTGAATACAAAATTCCATTATAATCTGAAGGAAGAATCGGCTGTTCCACCACAACAGTAACCGTAAAAAAAGGCATGGTCTAGGTTGTGCACGGTTGAGCAAGAGATGACCGTTATCTCCGGTAACAGCCCGTCAGATCAGGTGACTGAGACAACTCAGCTGTAACTCACCCTCCAGACAGCAACAGCACGCGCAATACCAACACAAACACTCTGAAATCGCCTTTGGAAATGTGAGCTCTACGCACGGAAGGCTATATATATATATATATATATATATATATATATATATATATATATATATATATATATATATATGTGTGTGTGTGTGTGTGTGTTTACCATTAAAACCGCGACACCGTTTATCCCATAGAGACTGGGCGAGGGAACATCAGCACTGGAGTCGAAAATAATTGCGACGGGTTGTCTCCACAGATGAGACATGATTTTGTGTTCAGTCAATCATCGTTTCCTCGTCTGAAGAGCACGTGAAACTCGGAACAATTCAGCTTATGCGCAGGAAACATTGCCATACCATGGTCGTGAATGAATCGTATAGTCAGTAGTCAGTAGCCTAAAATTAGTGATTAGAAAGGAAGATTGGTGTCTAATGCCCCGTCGACAGCGTGGTCATTAGAGGCGGAGCTTACGCTCGGATTACTATGGTAAGGATGGGGACGGAAGTCGACCATGGACTTTGAGAGGACTCATCCCGGCATTTGTCTGCAGTGCTTTAGGGAAATCACGGAAAACGTAAATCTGTATCGCCGGAGCTGGATTTGAACCACCGTCCTCCCAAATACGAGTCCAGTGTCTTACCACTGCGCCACCTCGCTCGGTCTTTTCCAGCACTGAGAAATGCGTACAAGTGAAATTCGTTCTGAGAGACCGAAATTGGACAGTCGGGTACATCGTTTATTTTTGGTAGAAACATTATTATTTAGTTATTATTCTATTAGTTCACTATTAAGTACAAGGGCGGCTGCAGAGGTTGTTATGTAATGCAGATTAGTGATCTATTGTTAACATTAAGACCTGGCGGAATGGCCGGGTGGTCTAAGGCGTTATGCTACGAACTGGCGGCCGTTCCCGTCGGAGGTTCGAGTCTTCCATCGGGCATGAGTGTGTGTGTATAGTAAGATAGTTTACGTGGTTTGTGATTCTAAGGATTGATGACCATAGCAGTTTGGTCCAATAAGTTTACAAATATTTGAACATTTTGTTATTTGTATTTAAATTCCTTTTCTAATGTAGTTGATGAACGTATAAATTTAATTTTGGTTGTGTTTTAATGTTTCCTTCAGTGATGCAGTAGTTCAATGTGTGACAAATGAATGTTTTGTATTTCAAAACGCGTTTTGAGCGAATCTGGTAAATGCAACTAATTTGAAATGATTCTTAATTTGGTCGGTAATTAGATTCTGCTGCACATTATCCCTTTTTTCCGTTTCAACTAAAAGAGAGAGAAAAACAGAAAAGTGATTTGAACACGGAACTGGATGTTTGTATTTCACGACGCAAACCGCTACGTTACTAAACCGCACGACAGGTGTTGCCCAAGCAAGTAAGTTGAGATCACAGATATGCAAAACTTCGATCGTTTTTTTTATTCGAAAATATTAAATGTTGGAACCCACGACGAAATATTTCTCCTCTTATATTCATCATTCATTAGTACCCGAAGTTCCGATTTGACTTGACAAGTTTCAGCATAAGAAAAACGCTTACTGATATGTGGGATGTGACCAGTACGCAACGTCAATATACCTTTATATATAAGAATTCTGAATCCGAACTGTAACTACGTAGTTGGACACTTACCATGCAATATTTTACAGTGGCCACTAATAACAATGCTAATTTACAGGGTGTTACAAAAAGGTACGGCCATACTTTTAGGAAACATTCCTCACACACAAAGAAAGAAAATATGTGGACATGTGTCCGGAAACGCTTAATTTCCATGTTAGAGCTCATTTTAGTATTTCTCTTGAAATGTAAATTGAAATAATATGTGCAGACAATTGTCAAAATGCCCAATTGTTTCGTTAGTATGTACTGTACTTCCTCGATTCACCGCATTTGTAAACATTGCACTGACTCGAAGACCACGTTCGTGATGAACTCTAACCAGTTGATGCTACGTACTGATGTGCTTGATGCTAGTACTGTAATGAGCCTCATGTCAACACAAGCACTGAAGTCAACATTACCTTCCTGCAATTGGGCCAACTGGCGGTGAATCGAGGAAGTACAGTATATATTAACGAAACAGTTGGGTGTTTTGACAATTGTCTGCACGAATTATTTCAATTTACATTTAAAGAGAATACTAAAATGGAAATTAAGCGTTTCCGGACACATGTCCACATAACATATTTTCTTTCTTTGTGTGTGAGGAATGTTTCCTGAAAGTTTGGCCGTACATTTTTGTAACACCCAGTATAAGTGAAATGTATTTCTCAGAAAAACTGAGACCAAAATTAAGATGCAATCTTATTTTCACTTGTTTATTTTGTCTAATAATTCGTATATTTTGACTGGAGGCAATCTGTTGATACAGTTTGATTAAGATGTAGATACATTTTACTTTAAACGCACTTATCACCTTTCCTATTTCCGACACGTAAAAAATTAGTTTTTCTTTTTTTAGAAAAAAAATAAAATAAAATAAATAAATTAAAATAAACGCATCACTTTTCAGAAGGTTTTCGCTCTCAGACTTTACAAAATTCTTTTCCATTCTTATATAACAGTTGTAAATGCGTTTTAAATCACAAAACATAATACTTTTAAAATATAAGGCATAATCTAGTATGCCTCGTTAAAACAGATATAGGGTAAGGTGGTACAATTTCGATCATTTCGGACAAATGTTATTATAACTGGAAATAAATTTTGAAAAGGAATAATTTTAACTATGGCACTTGTTCTTGATGTTTAATAAATATGTAACACAAATATACAGTTACAAATGTTGGTATAAACACAAAAAAGGTTTCGAACTGAGAAACATCGATCGAAAATGTACTACACTAGGTACAATTATGATCACTTCCTCTTACAATTTTGAATACGGGCATCTTCCACATAAGAAGCACTTTTTCTGTCACGCGCCAACGCATACTTCGTGGTACCAAACATTGCATTTTTGGCAGCGAAACCAGTCACCCTTAACTAGATGATTTAAAAGAGCGCGTTAGACTAAGTAGCTTCACTTACCTCTTTAAAGGGAAAAAAATTATATCTCCTTACCGCAAAGCGGTGTATTCTTGGAAAAGACAGGAGGAGCTGTAGAAACCTGCTTCTCTACAACGCGACACAACGAACACTACGAGACAGACAAATGGCGCGAAAACTTATGTTGATCGGAATTGTACCTATATCGAATTTGTACCACCTTATCCTAACACACATATATAGCTTCGACTTCCTCGTCTCGTGTAACGTCATCAGTGGTTAAGTCAATGACATTGCTTTTAAATCACGTGATATAATCTTCAAATTTAATTATTTTTTATCTTTAATTTCAGGAAAATAATATGTTTTATTATGACAATGTGTGAAACTGCTTTTTGAAAGTTATTATAATTCCTAATAATAACAATTCGAAAACTTTAAAACAGAAGTTTAAAATTCACGATTCTTCGCTTCTTGATGCCAAACATCTCGGTTCATATTCAGCCGATCAGCCAGAGAGGCGCGAGATGAAAATGAATAACGCTGACCCTGTTACTCGCGCAGCCGCTGTGACAACGTGCAGGCTATGGCAAGTGCAGCTGCGGAACCAGTTATTTTGCAAGAGCGAGTAAGAGCGAATTAACACGTGATCAGATCTGTGCTGAAGGCTTTAGCAGCCGCAGTCGGCAGTCTGAAGGCTGTTTGACGTGACAGAGGTCTCCATATTTTCAGTCACTGTTGCTAATAGTAACATTGTGAGGGTCCGAGTATGGAGTTACTGCCTCGCGGATGTTCATATTATTGTGTGCAACTGTAGCTATCAGACGGTATACTGAACGCAAACTATAACTAATTCAAATAAGTCACCGTATAAATTGCATCATATACTGAAAGTCGATAATTTGTAAGTTTACGATCTTTTATCAGATGGTATAACTTACGAAGTCCTTGATTTTGTTACCGTGACGTTATATCCTAGTTCGCGACTATTTATAGTCACTTGCATCGTGACCTACAACTCAGAATGGTTTCTATTACGCCTGACGAAACTACGAAGAACTATCAAACAAAGATCACCGTGATCTCTTAATACCATGTGATCTAACACACACAAGCACTGAACGCTACATACATACGCTACTTAAAATAAAATTGCAGCTGTGGACGACTAGGCGTCTTTCATCATCGACTCAATTACTAAATTTACATTATAAATTTCATAGTCTTGTGAGTGGACAGGTAGTGTACGAGCGCTAGAAGTGAATTTCCAGAATGTATTCCCTTCTGCTGAATGCTGACTCTTACAAAAAATCAGCGAACCTTCTAGAGTCTTCACATAAAAATCACAATATATTAATACAGATTGACTAAAAGTGTTGCCACTTGTTCGTGACTTCGTTCTGTTTGATCTGCCTGATCACTCAAAGCACTCAAGCATTCTGTACATATTAAAGTTACTCAAGAATATTATTTTGAATATCCCTTGTAGATAACAAAGCGGACTCTCCTTCTGCGGCTCATTGACATTTACAGTTCAAGAATAATCGAATCATAAAATATGTAGTTTCACGTGCTGATACGAGAAGAATCGGAGTTTCATTTTATAGTAGCACTAGCTAAAACCTGCGGCTCCGCTCGCGTGTTGGTTGATTATGATAGATATCTTTCAGTAGTGTGCTATGAGACTGGATTTAAAGGATGAAATAAAATACAATACCTTATTTAGAAACAAACATTTTTAATCAACATTATCAGGAAAGTAAGTAGTGTAGAAAAAATCACACGTAAAATGCACTCGTTTCGAAGAATCCAATCACGAAATTGAACAATAATGATTGTAATAATATCACAGATACTTGATGTAATGCGCGAAACGTCAAATAGATTTTTTTAAAGATATGTATTAAAAGAAATTTCTTTTTCACTGCTTTATTTACTTATTCTTATATTTCCTCATTCGTATGCTTATCCTTACAGAGAAAGAGCTGAAGACATTGTAGCTCGCATAGACCAAAGATATGGTCTGTGGCATCACGTTTTTCTGTATGTAACCTCCTTGTTACAGAGTCGCAAACGTCATCGTTAGCCTTCAGTCTGAATTTTTTTTTTAATAATTTGACGACTTGCAACCACCATATTTTCCACCCCCTTATAGCTATCGGCATGGAAGTGCTATGGTTTACAACGGGAGACTTCGGACGACAATTACACACAGACCATTCGTTTGCATTCTGTAGGTTTCGCTGCAGAGCGAAATATTAACACACACACACACGTAGAATTTTATATACGCCGATAACTTTCCATTCCAATAGACACGACCCTTTTATCATTATCAATCCTGAAGCAACACTGCAACCAATAAAACCATTTTCAAAGAGTAAATATAAGTCTAGAGACTGGTTTGATGCAGCTCTCCACAATACCCTATCCTGAGCAAACCTCTTCATCTCCACATAAGAACGGCAACCTACATCTGTCTGAATCTGCTTACTGTATCCATCTCTTGGTCTTCCTCTGCGATTTTTTCTCCACACACTTCCCTCCAATGCTAAATTCACAATTCCTTGATGTCTAAGAATGTGTCCTACCAATCTATCCCTTCGTTTAGTCAAGGTATGCCAGAAATTTCTTTTCTCCCCAATTCCTTTCAGTACCTCCTCCATCCATCCACTCATCTAATCTTCAGCATTCTTCTGTAGCACCATATTTCGAAAGCCTCAATTCTCTTCCTCTCCGCACTGTTTATCGTCCATGTTTCACTCCCATACAAGGCAACGCTCCATACAAATGCCTTCATAAAGGACTTCCTTAGGCTTAAATCAATATTCGATGTTAACAAATTTCTCTTTTTCAAGAACGCTTTTCTACCCATTGCCATTCTGCATTTTATATCCTCTGTACTGCGATCATCATTTGTTATTTTACTGCCCAAGTAACAAAACTCATCTACCCCCTTTATTGCTTCGTTTCCCAATCTGATTCCTTCAACATCTCCTGATTTTCGTACACTACATTACCCTAGTTTTGCTCTTGTTAATGTTCACCTTATATGCACCTTTCAGCACACTGTCCATTCCATTCAATTGCTCTTCCAGGTCCTTTGCTGTATCTGACAGAATTACTATGTCGTCGGCAAAACGCAATGTTTTTAATTCTTCACCCTGAACTTTAATTCCTTCTCCAAATTTCTCCTTGCTTTTCTTTATAGCTTGCTCAATGTACAAATTGAATAACAATGGAGAAAGACTACAACCCTGTCTTACTCCCTTTCCAACCACTGCATCCCTTTCATGCCCTTCAACTCTGACAACCGCTGACTGGTTTTTGTACAAGTTGTAAATAACCTTACGTTCCCTATATTTTACTCCTGCTTTCTTCAGAACTTTAAAGAGTTTATTCCAATCAACAGTGTCAAAAAGCCTTCTCCAAATCTACAAAAGCTAGAAATGTAGGTTTGCGTTTTCTTAATCTATCTTCTAGGATAAGCCGTAAAGTGAGTATTGCCTCCCGTGTTCCTGCATTTCTCCTGAACCCAAACTGATCTTCCCGAGGTCGGCTTCTACCAGCCTTTCCATCCTTCTGTATATAATTCGTGTTAATACTTTGCAACCTTGACTTATTAAACAGATGGTTCTGTAGTTTTCACACTTGTCTGCACCTGCTTTCTTTGGAATGAGGATTATAACATTTTTCTTAAAGTCTGAGGGTACTTCGCCTGTCTCATACATCTATACACCTTACACACCAAGTGAAACAGGTTTGTCATGGCTGGTTCTCCCAGAGACTTCAGTAGCTCTGAGGGAATATCATCTACTCCAGGGGCCTTGTTTCGACTTGGGTTTTTCAGGGCTCTGTCAAATTCTTCTCTCAATATAGTATCATGTTTCATCTTCATCTATTTCCTCTTCCCTTCCTACAATATGGTCTCTAAGTTCATTTCCTTTGTAGACCCCTTCTGTATACTCAGCTTTCTCTTCTTTGCTGAGAACTGGTTTTCCATCTAAGTTCTTTACATTCATACGACTGTTTCCCTTGTCTCCAAATGTGTCTTATATTTTCCTGTTGGCGGTATGAAATTCTTAATAACTTCAGGTTCCTTCAATTTATCCTAGTCCCATCTCCTTATTTTCCTACCTTTCTGCAGTTTGCAATTTTTTCAGTATCAACCTACAGTATATGATCAGTTAGTTATGGTCAGTCTTTATCTGCTCCTGAGTATTTATTACAGTTTAAAACCTGGTTCCGGAATCTACGTCTTCCCTTTATAAAATCTATCTGGTACCTTCCAGTGTCTCCTGGACTCTTCCACGTGTACAAGCTTCTTTCGTGATTCTTAAACCAGGTGTTTGTTATGAATATATTACCTTCCGTGCAAAATTCTACCAGGTGGCTTCCTCTTTCATTCATTTTGCCCAGTTCATATTAACCTACTAATTTTCCTTCCCTTCCTTTTCCTACTACCGAATTCCAGTCTCCCATCACAATTAAGTTTTCCGCTCTCTTAATTGTCTGAATAATTTCCTTTACCTCCTCATATATTTCTTCGATCTCCTCATCATCGGCAGGGGTAGTTGGCATGTAAACCTGTGCTATTGTGGTAGGTGTTGGCTTCGTATCTGTCTTGACGTCGATAATGCGATCACTGAGTTGCTCATAGTAGTTTACCCGCTTTCTTATTTATTATCAGACCAACTCCTGTAATACTACTAACTGACCAAAAATCCTGTTCCTCTTTCCACCGAACTTCACTATATCTAACTTCAACCAACCCATTTCTCTTTTTAAATTTTCTAACTACCCTATCCGATTAAGGGATCTAACATTCCACACTCCGATCCGTAGAATGTCAATGTTGCCGTACCTGATGACGACATCCTCCTGAGTAGTCCCCGCCCTGAGATCAGAATAGGGGTCTATTTTACCTTCGGAGTATTTGCCCCTTGAGGATGCACTCATCATATGTTCATACAGTAGAGCTGCATGTCCTCGGGAAAAGTAACGGCTGTAGTTTCCCCTTGCTTTCAGTCGTTCGCAGTAACTGTGGTGGCAAAGCTACATTAGCTGATGTTACAAGGCCAGCTCAGTCAATCATCCAGACTGTTGCCCCTGCAACTACTGAAAAGGCTGCTGCCCCTCTTCAGGAACCACACGTTTGTCTGGCCTCTCCACAGGTACCCGCTGTGGTTGTAGTTACGGTACGGCTATTTGTATCGCTGAAGCGCGCAAGCTACCCTACCTCGGCAATGCCTGTGGTTCATAGGGGTGGCCACAAATTTTAATATCAAATTTTCCTACCATAAACTTGTTCAGATCGTCCAAACATTATTTCAGAATGGTAGTAATGTTTGGTTGGCTAATAGGTAGAAGTTTGTCATTATGTTGAACAAGTACGTTTAGCACATCAAGTCACTATACTGAGAGTTGTTTGATGCAGCTCTCCACCCTGTCCTGCTCAAGCTTCTTCATATCCTTATGAAAGACACGTTTTTACCCCACACACGTCCCTCCAATGTTATATTGACGATTCCTTGGTGTCTAAAAATTTGTCCAACCAATCGATATCTCCATTGCTAAATTAACGATTGCTTATTTCTAACAATATGTTCTAACTATCGATCTCTTCTTTTAGTCAAGGCATGCCAGAAATTCACTTTTCTCCACAATTATGTTCAGTACCTTTACATTAATTACGCGATCTATCCACCTAATCTTCAACATTCTTCTATAGCACAATCAAGAGCCTCTATCCTGTTGCTGTCTGAACTATTTATCGTACATGTTTCACTCCTGCACAAGGCAATACTCGACCAGTTACTTTCGAAAATACTTCGTAATAGTTCAATTAATATTCGATGTTAGCAAATTTCTTTTCTGAAAAACGCTTTCTTTACCAATGTCATTCTGCAATTTATATCCTTTGCACCACGACGATAATGTTCTTTCACTGCCCGAGTAACAAAACGCATCTACCACCTTTATTGTTTCGTTACGTAATTTAATTCATTCATCATTTCCTAAGTTTCTTAGACTGCATTCTATTAGCCTTGTTTTGATGTACTTTATGATGATCGAATACGCTCCTGTCAACACACTGTCCATTCCGTTCAATTACTCTCCAAGGCCCTTTGTCTCTGATAGAACTACATTGTCATCGAAAAACCGCAAAGTTTTTATTTCTTCACCCTGAATTTTAATTCCTTCTCCATATTTGTCCTTACTTTCCTTCACAGCTTGCTCAATGTAACTGAATAACAATGGGGAAAGGCTTCAACCCTGTCTTGCTCCCTTCCCGCAGATGCTTTCTTTTCACGACCTTCGACTCTAATAACTGCTATCTAGTCTTTTGTACAAGTTGTAAATAACTTTCCGTAACTTGTATTTCCCCTGATACCTTCAGGATTTGAAAGAATATATTCCAATCAGTATTTTCAAAACCTTTCTCCAGATCTGCAAAGGCTAGAAATATAGGTTTGCGTATCCTTAACCTATCTTCTAAGACAAGTGGTAAGGTGAATATTGCCTACTGTGGTCCTACATTTCTCCTAAGTCCAAACTGATCTATCCTTAGGTCACCTATTACCAGAATTCCCGTTCTTTTAGTCAGGGTGTGCCAGAAATTTCTTTATCCTAAACGCTGTTCAGTACCTTCTCTACCCACCAAATCTTCAGTATAGCACCACGTTTTGAAAGATTGTGTGTTTTTCTTGTGTTATAACGCCATTGCCCAATTTTGACCATTTTAGTATTAATGAATCATCCTGTAAATAATTTTAATTAGTGCAGCAATATATTTCCTGGGTGCATAAGTCAATTTCATACTTCATAGTAATCAAATTCCCTTCTATTCAAGTATTCTACATATGTTTTAAGCGTAGTTATCGCCTCTCACAATTTATTTCGTGTTTGGGTAGATCTTTGGGAAGTTTCGGTCCAATTCTTGACCTTAGGCTAGCACGAGTGCCACTCCTAGTGGATCATGACTGTTCGATTAATCGCGGTTGTGTCTGAGTGTGAAATATTCATCGACCCGCACAACGCAACATTCCACACAAAACATCAGATATTATAAAAATTACTCTCTTTCAGAAACCCTTTTCTGACTAACGCCATTCTGTGTTATATATCATCTGTACCATTACCATCGTAAATTATTTTACTGCCCAAGTAACAAAACTCATCTACCTACTGAACTGTCCAGTTACCTCATCTAATTCCTTCAGCATCGCCTGAATTTCTTGTTTTGCTCTTCTTAATATTGAATTACACGCTACTTTCAAGACACTGTCCATTCCGTTCAATTGCTCTTTCAGGTACTTTGCGGTCTCTCATAAATTTACAATATCAACGAAAACCATATTGTTTTTATTTCTAGACCCTCAGCTTTAATTCTTTCTCTAAATTTCTCCTACTTTCCATTACAGTTTCCTAAATGTACTGATTAAATAGTATTGCGGAAAAGCTTCCCAATGCTTCCCTTTCATGACCTCGACTCTTATATCTACTATATGGTTTCCGTACAAGTTGCAGCCGGCCGCGGTGGCCGAATGGTCTGCGACGTGTCAGTCACGGTCTGCACGGCCGCTGCGGTCGGGGGTTCGAATCACCGCTCGGGCCGTCTTTAGTATAAGCTAGTTTAAGGACTGATGGTCCCGTAGTTAAGTCCCATAAGCTATACAAACATTTTCTACAAGTTGCAAATAATATCCCATTCCCCATAGTTTACCCTTGCTGACATTAGAATTTCAAAGAGTGTGTTCCATTCAACAGTGTCAAAAGCTTTCTCCAAATCTAATGATGATAGAAATGTAGATTTTCCTTTCCTTAATTTACCTTCTACTGTAAGTCGCGAGTATTACGTGTTCCTGTATATCTCCTAAATCCAAACTGATCTTCCTCGAGGTCATCTCCACCAAATGTTTCATTCTTCTGTAAATAAGTCGTGTTAGAATTAACCAAACATGACTTATTAAGATGATGGTCCTATAATTTTCACACCTGTCTGCGGCTTCTTTTTTTTTTTCTTTTTTTTTCTTTATATTTTTCTTGAAGTCTGAGAGTATTTTGCCTCCTATATATCTTGCACTCCAGGTGGAATAATTATTTTGTCATTGGTGGCTCTCAGAGACATCAGTAGCTCTGGCGGAACATCGGCTACCCCAGGGACGTTCATTCAATTCAAGTGTTTCAGTGCTTTGCCAAATTCTTCTCGCAGTTTCGTATCTCCTTTCTCATCTGCATCGGTAGTTTCGTAACACACTATAACATACGCCCATCACTCATTTCACCTACACTGGTAATTAAATTTTTATTTTATTTTAGTAATTCTTTTATTCTTTTTTTTCTGTGAAAATTATATAAAATTGTGAAAATAGTTTGTATAGAACAACGATAACGTCAATGATACCTATACTGTTATGTCAGAATTCATATTAATACTAGCGTTACGAGATTGTCTATCATTCTTGAATTGATTGGATTGTCATTAGTGTGGTTAGTCCGTCACGATTACATTGTGATTGTGCATAATGAAAATATATGAGCTATTTATCGGTGTGCACTTCCTAAATTATTTTTTGTTCAAAAATACTGTACTTCAAGTAATTACTGGTTTCAGGTGATTTTAAAAGATTATCTTTCTGACAGTAGAAACTTAACTTTTTTTTAAAGATTAAAGAATTTATACGTGAATACAAATTTTCCAAGGGTAGAACGTTTTTAGGAAGCGTATTAGTGGATTTAAACACCTGATTGTGACTTCAAATATACCGGATTAGGCTTCTGAACTAAGATATTTTTGTCATTGGTCGAGATCTGTGGTTTCAGTATAACATCTCTGACGGGATAAATTCTAGAATCCGAGTACGTGGAACGGGGGGGGGGGGGTTACGGCTTGGGCTGGCAACGCAATCTCGTGATGTTAGCGTGTGTTGTGTTGCCATCGCAGATATCTTTGTTAAATGTTGCAGCGACGATCTATGACCCCCAACAAGTAAATCTTCTACATTCATTTTACGATGACATTCAATTTTCTGACCGGACAGGAGTACGTCGAAAATTTGTCATCTCTGGATAAGGAATAGCGTTATTTAATAGAACCTCGTCCGTTTACGTTTGAATCTACCTACCGAGCCGCATCTTTAATTAAAGATACAATCATTTTAATGGAAATTACAGTTTGGTCAATATTTATTATCGTCATATTTTTCGTCGGACAGCACGTAATCCAATCATTTCGCCCCGGCATACACCACAGCGACTGCTGCCAACATCGGCACGCCAATTCTCCGTGTCCTGGTACCGGGATTGTAGAATTTTACGTCCCAGATTACGTCAGACAGGAGGATAATAACTTTTCATGACTGCGAAAGTAATTTCGTAAAAAGTAAACTATTCTGAATTTTATCAAAAAGATAAAATGGACTGTTAAAATCATCAATTATTAATAACATCATTAAAATCAGACGCATCATCGTAGTTAATTACTACCAGTTTAAACTTAAGCACTACTATAAACAATCCAAAAACTGTTTTTACTCCTACTACACAGATCAGTGAAGTGAAATTTTAAAACAGAGACCTATTAACAGTTTAGTGTATATCAGGTTATTTTTACGGTCTTCTGTACGCAGACTGGTTTGATGCAGTTCTCCTCCCTACTCTATCCTGAGCAAGCATTTATCTTCTCATAAGAACGGCAACTCACATCCATTTGAGTCTGCTTACTGTAGTCGCCTCGTCGTCTCAGATTTTTCCCCTACAGACTTTCCTCCAATACTAAATTCACGAACCCTGGTTTTCTCAGAATGTGTTCTACCTATCGATCTCTTCTTTTAGCTGTTTCCTGGCGGGAGTTCGAATCCCTCCTCGGGCATGGATGTTTGTGCCGTCTTTAGCATAAGCTAGCTCATAAGAATTTCATTTCATTTGGGCCTGCAGCATTTTGTATGTCTTTTAAGGACATATTGTTAATCTAAGTAATGCCAAAATGCTACTTAACTTGATAATGTTAAAAACTGTTTATTAATATAGCAATAGGCCTATTTCGGCACTGTGGCCATCATCAGGCTATATCCATATGGCATCGCGGAGGTATAATTTATTATAGAAACTGCTTATAATTGCAGAATAAATGCTCTTTAGATGCTATATATATTTTTTATTTGATGCTTATCAGGTATTAGTTCGTTACTGTTATTCTTTCAGTTTGACATATCCTCCAGCGATGCTCTATGGTTACCATAAGCATCAAATAAAGTAAAGCAGCATTTTGGCATTACTTAGATTATCTCATAAGTAGTTTGTAAGTTTAGGGACTGATGACCCCGCAGTTACGTCCCATAAGCTTTACAAACATTTGAACATTTTCTTCCTTTAGTCAAGGTATGCCAGAAATTCCTTTTCTCCTCAATTGTGCTCAGTACCTCTTCATTAATTATGCGATCTATCAGTATTTTTCTAAAGCACCATATTTCAAGAGCCTCTATCCTATTCCTGTAAAAGTTTCACTCAAAGGCAATACTCGATACAGATGCCTTCAGAAAAGACTTCCTAACAGTTAAAAAAGTATTCGATGTTAGCAAATTTCTCTTTTTGAAAAACGCTTTCCTTCCCAATGCGATTCTGCATTTAATATCCTTTGTACGACGACCATAATGTGTTATTTTACTGTCCAAGTAACAAAACTCATCTCCTACGTTTATTGTTTCGTTACATAATCTAATTCATTCATCACTGCTGATTTTCTTAGACTGTATTCCATTATCTTTGTTTTGCTATAATTAATGTTTATCTTATACGCTACTTTAAAACACACTGTTCATTCCGTTCAGATCCCTTTCCAGGTCCTGTGCAGTCTCTGTCAGAATTACTATGTCATCGGCAAACCACAAAGTTTTTATTTCTTCGCCCTGAACTTAAATTCCTTCTCCAAATTTGTCCTTACTTTCCTTCATAACTTGCTCAATGTACAAATTGAATAACACTGGAGAAAGGGTACAACCCTGTCTTAATCCCTTCCCACCAATGCTTCCTTTTCATGCCCTTCGAATCTAATAACTGCTTTCTAGGTTTTTGTACAAGTTGTAAGTCCATTTCCGTTTCCTATATTTCCCGTACAGCCTTCAGGATTTGAAGGACTGTATTCCAATAAATATTGTCAAAAACTTTCTCCAAATCTGCAAAATCTAGAAATATATCGCTTTCCTTAATATACCTTCTAAGATAAGTCTTAAGGTGAGTATTGCCTCCCGTGTTCTTAAATTTCTCCTAAATCCGAACTTCTGTTTCCCGATGTAAGCTTTTAGCAGATTTTCCATTCTTCTGTAAACAATTCGTGTTAAAATTTAGCAAGCATGACTTACTGATCAGATGGTTCTATAGTTTTGTGAAGTTATTTATTTTTTATTTTCTCGTAGCAGTTGCACAATTTTGAGTTCAGTGACTAGTTTCGGACCAGACCGTTCATTTTGAAACCAATATCCTTTGTTTTAAACCGTAATAAATCCAGAAGCATGTTAAAAGCAAGGCTAATGCTTTGAAAATGGACGGTCTCGTCCGAAACTAGTCACAGAACTCAAAATTGTGCAACTGAAAATAAAAAATAAATAACTTCACAGAAGTTTTTAAAGTTGTGGATCCTGAACCATCCTTACGAAGAATTTTAATAAGATTCTGTAATTTTCATACCCTTTCTACTTCTGCTTTCTTTGGAGTGTGTATTATTTCATTTTTCTTAAAGTCTGAGGGTATTTCAAACATCTTGCACTCCAGTTGGAATAATTTTGGCTTTCTCAGAGACTTGAGTAGCTCCGATGGAATTTCGTCTACTCCGGGGGCCTTGTTTCTAGTTAGGTCATTTAGTGCTCTGTCAAATTATTCTCTCAGTATAGTATCTCCGATATCATGTTCATCTTCTTGCCCTTGACTTTCTAGAATATTGTCTCAAAGTTTACTTCAATTCTAGAGTCGCTCTGTATATTGTTTCTACCTTACAGATTTCCCATCTTTGCTAAGAATTGGTTTTCCATCTGAGTTCTTGATTTTAACACAGCTGCTTTTCTTGTCTCGAAATGTATCTTCTATTTTCCTCTAGGTGGTATCTATTTCTCCCCTAGTTCTTTATTCTTCTACAGATTTGCATTTTCCCATTAGCCACTCGTGTTCAGTCATTTTGCACTTCTTGTCAAACTCATTTCTTAGTCGTCTTTTCTCCATTTTGCCTGATTCATTTGTTGCGTTCTTGTATCTTCTTTCATCAATTTAATTGAGGTATAAATTTATGTTGTATTAGTCTCTTAATACTGAGCAATCGGCGAAGTTTTACTTCTACCCGTGCGAGATTATATGAAATTAATTCAAAATAAACGGCTAGATTTCTATGTTCATTGAAATAGTTACATGTACATGTCATAACGCTGCAGCGTGATAGTGTTCATGTGGTTTGACTGAAAGCCATTTATTAAAAGACTGTCTTCCTTTACCAATGTGACAACAGAAATAATATTAAGCTAAGTAATCAAATTCAAGAATCGAACACCACACATTCCACACCGAACACCATGTCTCACCATACCCTTCATATGTACAAAGCTTTTTCAAATGTTTGTTCAAATGTTTGTTAAGCTTATGGGACTTAACTACGGGGTCATCAGTCCCTAAACTTACAAACTACTTATCTACTACCTTATACTAAGGACGGCACAAATATCCATACCCGAGGGGGGATTCGAACCCCCGACCGTAGTGGCCGTGCAGACCGTGACTGGAGCGCCTCAATCCCCTCGGCCACCGCGGCCGGCCAAAGCTTTTTCCCCTTGGGTTTATTGTGAATTATTGAACTTTCATTCTCAACATATTGCATACTACTACGATTGTAGTGTCCCCTATCAGATACTTTCTCTTGCTTTCACCTTAAACCGTATTCCCGCAAGGTATCGACCGTAGTTGTGACTGCCCACAAAAATTGTCATTTACATCGTGGAGGCTTACGTATGACATGGAGTAGATCCGGTGTCTGTTCTTACGGATGTTAACTTACAAACTCATCTGGAAAGCGTAACTGGTAAAGGACAGCGCTCAACCGAATCTGAAAATTCCAATTCTATTTCCCGTTCAGCAAAAGTTTTCAGCTTGTTTCGATGCCCCGTAACAAATTGTCGAATATTAAGAATTGGTGAAATATCTTAATTTCAAGAAGGAATTACTGAGAATGTAAGTCATGTTTACAGAACTGTAAGGAAAGGAATCTCGGCCTTTTGGGAAACCTAAAAATAATAGAGCCGAAACGTTTCATCTGTGATGTTAGAGGAGAGTATCGGATTTTACTCGTACTAATAAGAAGTGAATAGGATCTCCACAGAATCGCGGAAGAAAGTAACTCATGGAAAACATTTTACAAGAAGAAGGATATGGTTAACAGGATATGTATTGAGATATCATGGAGTTGACTGATATTTTCACTCTTTAACGCAGTGTGCACTGATATGAAGCTACGATGCGTGTTTTTATAAGTAAGTACCGTTTTGAAATTTAACAAAGACATGCTAAGATATCTCAATAATTTTATTTTTACATGAAATCATGTACCTTAATCTACTTTTCTACATAATTTTCTACTTGTCATAACGTTGTATCAGTTTTTGAATACTCTCCTTATAGAAATCTGCCGCCTGACTTGTTGACCATTGCATCACAACTGTTTTGACTTCGCCATCGTCTTGCTCGGTCACAATGCCATACAAAACACTACGAGAGACATTAGGAAGGTCGTCTCGCAAGGAGGAAATCGTAAAGCGTCTGTTTTCTCTCACCTTATTGTCCACTTCTTGCACTAAAATTTCATTAACAACTCCGTTATTCATCATGCAGATTTATGCGGCCATCTTTAAATGCCCTCACCCACTTTCTTACCATTCCATCGCTTATAATGTTTTCTCCGTAAACTGCACAGGTCTCACGATGAATATCGATCGCTTTTAGGCCTTTAGCACTAGGAAATCTTATAACAGCCCGTACTTCACAGTCGGCGGGACTCACGATTATCGGAGGCATGTTAAACACTCAGCAAACAACGTAAACAAGGAAGAATCAGACTGTAATGGCGTCAGTGCGTAGACAACAGATGCAGGTACCGAGTGCGTACAAAATTATTGCGTTATATCAGCAAGTCTTTTTTTTTTTTAATTTCAAAACGGTACTTACTTTAAAAAAACACGCCTCGTACCTGGCACATTACAAGTGTGTGCTGGACCGCGATTCAAACCTGGGGCCTTTGCCTTTCACAGACAGGTTTTCTACTTACTGAGATACACTGGCACACCTCAGGGTCCGTTTCCATAGCTTCCTACTTTCTAAACTTCACAGAAGATCTCCTAGAAAACTTGCAGGACTAGCATTTCTGTAAGACAGGATATGGCGGAGACATGGCATAGGAACAGCCTCAGGGGTGTTTCCAGAATGATATTTTCACTCTGCAGCGGAGCTTGTGCTGTTAATGATATCGCTCAACAGAAGGAAGCCGCTGAGTGTGACTGGGTACGAATTGTATTTTACACGGAGTATGTGCAGGAATTTGCTCCCCTAGAGGAGCGAAGCGTTTTCAAGGGTTGGAAAAAAGCGCAGATCATTCCCGTTTACAAGAAGGTCGTCGATCAGATGTTCAAAACTGTAGGCTTATACCTCTGACAACGATCAGTTTGCAGAATTTTGCAACACTTTTCATTATGTCATATCTGAAAACCGGAAATCTCCTTTTTTAGGAATCAACATGGCTTCCGAAAGCAACGTTCATGTGAAGCGCAACACACGCTCTTCACCCACGAGATCCAACGGCCAGTAGATGCCACATCGCAGGTAGACATTGTGTTTCTTGACTTCCGCAAAGTGTTCGATACCGTTCCACAGCTACACCTGCAGAACAAAGTGCGAGCATATGGAATACTAGCTGAAAACCCGGCGCTGCCCGGGTATTTATTTATTTATTCAAGCCTTGAGTTAATACTCTCCTATCCCTTCTCTCTCCTTCCATCTCCTTTTTTCTAATAATGTGTTACACTTGCTGAAAACCCGGCGTTGCCCGGTTATTTATTTATTTATTCGA
Organism: Locusta migratoria; assembly: GCA_026315105.1. Classification (NCBI taxonomy): domain Eukaryota; kingdom Metazoa; phylum Arthropoda; class Insecta; order Orthoptera; family Acrididae; genus Locusta; species Locusta migratoria. The sequence continues at coordinate 110,271,656 of CM048745.1, forward strand.
GCCCTGAGTTAGTACTTTTCCTGTCCACTCTCTGTCTGTCCATCTCCTTTTTTCTAAAAGCATGTTACATTTATCAGAGAATATATAAGTAATAAGAAATCACACGCAAAACTGCACTCGTTACGAAGAATCCAATCATGAAATTCAACTATAATGATTGTAACAATATCAGAGATCGATGATCACTTGTAATGCGCGAAACGTCAAATCGATTTTTTTAAAGAGATGTATTAAAATAAATTTTCTTTTTTACTGCTTTATTTATTTCTTCTTATATTTCCTTATTCGTATGCTTATCCTTACAGAGAAAGAGCTGAAGACATTGTAGCACACAAGGAGTTTAGAATAAAGGGAGACGCCCTTACGCTGAAAAAGTGAAGCCTGCTTTCACCATATTGCTAAGTTTTGGAGAAGTCTTCATATTCTAGAGATAACTAGAGATAATTTTTTATGGCACTTAAAACAGGAATAACACTTCCGACGGTTTTGCTGTTATGTACAACGTGTTAAACGAGTGCAAATTAGCCGTTAAAAAGTAAGTTTTAGAATATATTATGATGTGTATTTATTACTATTTATTCAAGAAAGTCTATTGTTTGAAAGTACATACTTCGGAGTGACTGTCAGTTCAATACATTAACAGTAACAGGGTCGACTTAAAGCATAGTTTTAACGCAGAAATAGCATTCCAAAACTGACCAAGATGGCGGACAGGCTTCAACTGACGTATGTGCTCGGCATAGATAATGCCATCTCCCTTCCTTAGTAGCACACATAGACCAAATATATGGTCTGTGGCATCACGTTTGCTGTATGTAACCTCCTTGCTAAAGAGTCGCAAACGTCATCGCTGGTCTTCAGTCCGATTTTTTAAAATAATTTGACTACTTTCAACCACCATATCTTCCACCCATTTATAGCTATCGGTATGGCACTGCTATGGTGTACAACGGGAGACTACGGACAACAATTACACAGACCATTCGTTTGCGTACTGTAGATTTCGCAGCAGAGCGAAATATTAACACACACACGCGTGTAGAATTTTACATACACCGATAACTTTCCATCCCCATATAGTCCACCTTCTTATCATTATCGACCCTCAAGCAACAATATAACCAATAAAACCATTTTCAAAGAGTAAATATAATTTTCAAAGAGTAATTATTGTTCCGCATTCCGCGTTATATTCTTCAAATTACAAAATATTATTATATCGCTATAAAACCGCGCCTAAAACATTCCTCAGGTATAAATTAATAACTGTACAAATATTTAAGTCTCTCCGTCTTGTCGTTCAGACGTGATAAGCGTACACACACACACACACACACACACACACACACACACATATATATATATATATATATATATAGCTATCCAATCGTCATAAAACAGTGCCTAAAGCCTTCCCCGGGTAGACATTAGTAACTGTACAAATTTTTAGCTCTGTATATCTTGTGGTTCAGACGTGATAAACGTACACCGAACAGACATTCACATTTATGGACATAGAAGAAGTAGATTTATCGGAGAATATGTAAAAATAATGCTGTCTTCCATAATGTAGAAAATTTCAGTTACAGTATCCAAAGAAAGAAAGATAGAAATCAAAATACAAAAGATATATAACATTCATTTATTTCAAAACTTGACTATAAACGATATTTCTTGTTACATGTCCAGTATCTAATAAGAATATTTTCTTAGGTGAGCTCATCCCTGAGCAAGAGACATAAAGTTGTTTTCTCCTACAGTCGTGTGCACTCCACATTTCAAAGTTGGTTGAAAAATGTCAACAGCACTGTGATCTTTCAGAAATTTGCTTAAGCTTACTGGAATCCAAGAATGTCATAGCAGTAAATAAAAAATGTAGAAAAACGTGGTGCCTGATGTAAAATGTTTTACCTATCGCGGTTCGTACAATGTCATATTAATTGAGTTATATGTTATGCAGTTGTATAATTTTTTAAGTATATATACATCTGTATATGTTCTACACGTCTGTAAAATCTGTTGTGAATGCAATTAGTAGTAAAAAAGTAATAGATTAAAACTCGGTGTGTGATGCGGTGGCTTTCCATGAACGTTGCTGTTTATGTGCTCAAATCTCAAGAATTACGTGTCGTACTGTGATACAGTTTCGAAGGTACATTCTGCTATATGTGTGTATACTGTCTGTAAAATTTCCTGCGGCTACAGTTTGTAGTGTATAAATTGTAAATTGTAACATCATACCGAATGCCGTAAATTTACTGCATGGACGCTGAAAAATTAGTAAGCGACAAACGTTTTATTCCTTTCATTAGTTTGCTGGAGTTGTCAGCTAGAAAATGGTTTAAAATTATATTTAAAGTTTTTTGCAAGTCGCTTAGTAATACTTAACTTTTACATAGCTCAGGACTGCGGAATGCTGATAAATAGTTGAGCTAGAGGTCTGCCTAGTGCCTATCCGATAGACAAGTCTTCACTGGTGCCTATCTGATTCCGAAGTGTTAGCTGGTTCCTATCTCAGTCCCAAGTGAACGATGTCGTTCAATGGTGGCCACGAGCGGCGTAGTAGCAGAGGGCGCTCGTGGCTGTCGTCATGAGAACGCCGCGCCGAGCGTGCATGACGGCGCGCGGCGAAAGTAGGTGGCGCGCACTTTATACTTGTGCGACACCACAATCAGCCCTATCGCAAAATCCTTAGCTGACGTCTTCTACCTATAAACTACATTCATGCCAAATTTCAGCTTCATAGGTGAAGTGGCATTCGAGATTTTGTGTTTACTCAGTGAGTGAGTGAATGAGTGTCCTTTCGCTTTTATATAGATAAAGAGTATACCCACCGTGTGACTGCATTGAGGCGTCCCTAGCTAACGGAAAACAGTCTGTCATTGGAAACGGGGAGAAGTACAGGGGCTGGAAGACCACTTATGTAATAGAATCCATTACGTTGTCCTCGATGGCGAGTGTTCATCAGAGACTGGGGTATCGTCAAGAGTGCTCCAGGAAAGTGTGATAGGACAGTTATTATTTTTCTGTATCTATACATGATCTGACGGACATAGTGATTTGTAATATGCGGCTGTCTACTCACGATGCTCTGGTGTACAGGAAAGTGTTGTCATTGAATGTCTGTAGTATCTGTAGTAGGTTGCAGGATGACTGGGGCCAAATTTCTAGGTGGTATGAGAAATGACAGATAGCTCTAAATGTTGAAAAGTGTAAGGTGACGCAGATAAGTAGAAGAAACAATCCCGTGATGTTCGAATACAGCATTATTAGTGTGCTGCTTGATAGAGTCGCGTCAATCGAACAGTTGAATCTCAGTGTCTGTTTAGCCGCCGGGCGATAAGCATCAGACGCCTCCTTCTGTAAGTGAAACCGGCTTCTGAGTAGAAACGACATGTAGGATTTTGATTTTTGTCTGCTCGGTTTTCTTTTCAGTTTGTAAATTTATACTGTGCTCTCGTGCATATTGGATTCAAATTCGCGTATTAGCAAACAGTGTAGTCTTCCTTTGAGTGCATCGTGACAGTAGTTTTTGTTTTCTCGGCACTCTAATCATGAATAGGGACTGTGACTGCTGTATGCGGTTGCAGTCTGAGCTGGTGACACTTCGCTCCCAGCTTCAAGCTGTGTTAACCTCGGTTGCACAGCCGGAGGCTGCGTTCGAGGGGAGTCGTTGCTGTTGGCCGTCAGTGGGGACCGAACGGACTCCCGTCGTCTCCACCGATCGGCCTGCGCCATCGAAATGCCTATACTGCTAGCAATGAGGCAGACGCCCCACCCGTGGTTGCCTGGGAGGTTGCTCCAGTGCGTGGCAGGAGGCGCAAGACATTCCGAAGGAGCGATCGTGAGGCATTCTCGGTTCGTCTTGTGAACAGGTTTAAGGCGATGTCTGTTCAGGAAAATTTTCCTGAGCCGGGTGGTGACCCTCATCCTTAGATCACCACTCAGCCTGCAAGATCCGGGCTTTCACAGAGGGTGGGTTTGCTTGTAGTTGGGAGCACCAGCGTTAGGCGTGTGATGGAGCCCCTTAGAGAGATGGCTGCCAAGGAGGGGAAGAAGGCCAACGTGCACTCTGTGTGCATACCGGATGGGGTTACTCGAGATGTGGAATGGGTCCTTCCGGATTCCATGAAGAGTATGCGGTGCAGCCAACTGCGGGTGGTGGCTCACGTCGGTACCAATGATGTGCGTCGCTTCGGATCTGAAGAGTTTCTCTCATGTTTTGAGCGGCTATCTGAGGTGGTAAAGCCCGCCAGTCTTGCTTGCAAGATCAAAACAGAGTTCGCCATCTGCAGCATAGTTGACAGGACCGACTGCGGATCTCTGGTACAGAGCCGAGTGGGGTCTGAATCAGAGGCTCAGACTGTTCTGCGACCGTGTAGGCTGCAGATTCCTCGACTTGCGCCATCGGGTTGTGGGGTTCCGGGTTCCGCTGAATAGGAGTCCACTACACGCAGAAAGCGGCTAGACGTGTAGTGGGGGCTGTGTGGCTTGGAATGAACGGTTTTTAGGGTAGCGGGCTTTGTTGAAACACTAAATAGGCTTCCTCAAAGGATGCAGGTCGAACACAGGAGAAATATCGATCTAGGAACTATCGGCATAACATTTCTGAATTGTCATAGCTGCGCCGGGAAAGTACCAGAACTCCAAGCGTTAATACAAAGCATCGAAACACGTATCATTATAGGTAGCGAAAGTTGGCTTAAACCGGAATTGCGTTCAACAAAAGGATTTGCAAAAGATCTAACTGTGTTCAGAAAGGATACATTAAACAAAATAGGTGGAGGCGTGTTTGTCGCCGTCAAAAGTAGTCTTCCGTGTAGCGAAGTTGAAGTTGATAGTTCCTGTGGGCGATTATGCATAGAAGATGTACCTGAAAAACATATGTTTTGGTCTTCAGTCCGGAGACTGGTTTGATGCAGCTCTCCACCCTACTCTATCCTGAGCAAGCCTCTTCATCACACAAAAAGGGCAACCTACATACATTTGAACCTGCTTACTATATTCATCGGTTGGTCTCCCTCTGCGCCGTTTTACCGCAGACACTTCCTTCCAACACTAAATTCGTAATACCTTGATGTCTAAGAATGTGTTCTACCAATCGATCTCTTCTTTTAGTCGAGGTATGCCAGAAACTCCTTTTCTCCCCAATTCTGTTCAGTACCTGCGATCCACCCACCTAATCTTCAACATTCTTCTGTAACACCACATTTCAAAAGCCTCCCAAACAAGGCAACACTCCACACAAATGCCTTCAGAAAGGACTTCCTTATGCTTAATTTAATATTCGATGGTAACAAATTTCTCTTTTTCAAAAACGCTACTCTTCCCATTGCCATTCTGAATTTTATGTGCTCTGCACTGCGATCATCATATGTTATTTTACTGCCCAAGTAACATAAGTCATTTACCACCTTTATTGATTCGTTACCTCATTTAATTCCTTCAGCATCGCCTGATTTTCTAAGACTGTATTCCATTACCCTTGTTTTACTATTGTTAATGCTCATGTTATATGCTCCTTCGACACACTGTCCATTCTGTTCAATTGCTCCTCCAGGTCCTTTGATGTCTCTGACAGAATTACAACGTCTTCAGCAAAGAGCAAGGTTTTTATTTCTTCACCCTGAATTTTAATTCCTTCCCCAAATTTCTCCTTGCTTTCCTTTATACCTTGCTCAATGTAGAAATTGAATAACATTGGGGAAAGGCTACAATCCTGTCTTACACCCTTCCCAACCTCTGCATCTCTTTCATGCCCTTCAACTCTGATAACTGCTATCTGGTTTTTGTACAAATTGTAAATAACCTTCCGTTCCCTATATTTTACTCCTGCTGATATCAGAATTTGAAAGAGTGTAACCCTATCTTCTAAGATAAGCCATAACGTGAGGATTGCCTCCCGCGTTCCTACATTTCTCCTGAATCCAAACTGGTCTTCTCCAAGGTCGGCTTCTACCAGCTTTTCCATTCTTCTGTAAATAATTCGTGTTAAAATTTTGCAACCCTGACTTATTAAACTGATGGTTCTGTTATTTTCACACCTATCTGCGCCTACTTGTTCTTGAATGGGGATTTTTACATTTTTCTAAAAGTCTGAGGGTATATCCCCTGTCTCATACATCTTACGCACCAGGTGAAATAGTTTTGTCATGGTTGGCTCTCCCAGAGACTTCTGAGGGAATGTCCACTCCAGGGGCCTTGTTTCGACTTAGGTCTTTCAGTGCTCTGTCAAATTCTTCTCTCAGTATAGTATCTCCTATTGGATCCTCATCTACATCCTCTTCCCTTCCTATAATATTGTCTCTAAGTTCATTTCCTTTTTAGAGCCTCTCTATATACACTTTCCAGTTTTCAGCCTTCCCTTCTTTACTCAGAGCTGGTTTCCCACCTGAGTTCTTGATATTCATTCAGCTGCTCTTCTTGTATCCGAATGTTTCTTTTATTTTTCTGTAGGCGGTATCTATTTTTCCCCTATTTATACATTCTTCTACAAACTTGCATTTGCCTTCTAGCCACTCCTGCTTAGTTATTTTACTCTTCCTGTCAATCTCATTTCTTAGTCGTCTGTACTCCATTTTATCTGTTTCATTTACTGCATATTTATATGTTCTCCTTTCTTCAATGAAATTTAGTATTTCCTGTGATATCCAAGGATTTTTTGAAGGTTTGGCTTTTCTACCTATTTTGACCTCAGCTGCGTACACTACTTCATCTCTCAATGCTACTCATTTTTCTTCTATTGTTTTATTTCCTCTCCTTTCTGTCAATTGTTGCCTAAAGCTCCCACTGACATTCTTAAGAACTTCAGGTTCCTTCAATTTATCCAGGTCCCATCTCCTTATTTTCCTACCTTTGTGCAGGTTTTTCAGTTTCAGCCTACAGTTCATTACCACCAAGTTATGGTGACAGACTATTTCTGCCCCTAGGTACGTCTTACAGTTTAAAACCTGGTTTTGAAATATATCTCTTACGATTGTAAAATCTATCTGGTACCTTCCATTGTCTCCTAGTATCTTCTACGTATACAACCTTCTTTCATGATTCTTAAACGAAGTGTTTGTTATGATTCAATTACGTTATATGCAAAATTCTACCAGGCGACCTCCTCTTTCATTCCTTTTGCCCAGTCTATATTCACCTACTATTTTCCTTCCCTTCCTTTTCCTACCGCCGAATTCCATTCCTCTCCCTTAATTGTCTGAATAATTTCCTTTAGCTCCTCATATATTTCTTCGATTTCCTCATCATCTGCAGAGCTAGTTTGCATATAAACCTATACTACTGTGGTCGGTGTTGGCTTTGTATCTATCTTGACTATGATAATGCGATCACTGCGCTGGTCATGGTAGTTAACCCGCATTCCTATATTCTTATTCATTATCAGACCTACTCCTGTAATACACCCAACTGATTTTGTATTTATAATCCTGTATTCGCCAGACCTGAAATCCTGTTCCTCTTTCCACCGAACTTCACGAATCCCTACTGTATCTAATTTCAGCGTATCCATTTCCCTTTTTAAATTTTCTAACTTCCTTACCCGATTAAGGGATCTAACATACCATGCTCGATCCGTAGAATGCCAGTGATGTCTTTCCTGATGATCACATCCTCCTGAGTAGTTCCCGCCCGGAGATACGAATGGGGGACTATTTTACCTCCGGAATACTTTACTCAAGAGAATGCCATCATCACATATTCATACAGTAGACTTGAATGTCCTCGGGAAAGGTAACGGCTGTAGTTTCCCCTTGCCTTCAGTCGTTCGCAGTAGCTGTGTCGGAGAGCCACATTAGCTGATGTTACAAGGCCTGCTCAGTCAATCATCCAGACTGTTGCCCCTGTAACTACTGAAAAGGCTGCTGCCCCTGCTCAGGAACCACACGTTTGTCTGGCCTCTCCACAGATACCCTTCCGTTCTGGTTGTACCTACGGTTCGGCTATTTGTATCGTTGTGGCACGAATGCCACCCCACCTCGGCAATGTCTTTTGTTCATGACGTGAGAAGTTAGTAATTGGCTCCTTTTACCGGTCTCCCGACTCTGACGATACAGTAGCAAAAACGTTCAAAGAAAACCTGTGTAACTACAAACACGTATCCGATTCACACAATAATTGTAGGCGGGTGATTTTAATATACCCTCAATTTGTAGGCGAAATTATATTTTTAGATCAGGAGGTACACATAAAACATCGTGCGAAATTGTACTCTACGTATTCTCTGAGAACTGTTGCGAACCATTAGCTCACGAGCCAAATAGAATTGTAAATGGATGTAAACCACACTTGATCTCTTAGCAACAAATACTTCTGAGCTCATTACAAGCATCAAAACGGATACACGTATTAGTGAACACAGAGCTGTCGTAGCGAGATTGTATATCGAAAGCCCCAAAGTTACCAAACACCTCAGGAAAGCAAATAGAAATGCAATACATTGCTTCTTGAAATACAGTTTCCACTCGTTCCTAACACTAAACGTAAGTTCAAATTCGAAGAAAAGGTAGTATCGACAGAAATTGACAGTTCTATATCTAATAAATTGATAAAAGAGGGAGGTGATCCCCCTTGGTACACAAAAAAGGTCAGGACACTGTTGTAAAGGGCATGCTAAATTTAAACGAAGACAAAATCGCCGGGACTGGCGATCCTACACAGAAGCTCGAAATTTAGCGAGGATTTCAATCCTAGATATCTACAATACTTTTCACTTTCTCGCTATTTGACTGAAAACCGAAAGATATTTTGGCCATATGTTAAATATACTAGGGACAAAACACAAACAATACCGTCACTACGTGACAGTAATGGCGATCCTGCCGATGATAGCGCTACTAAAGCAGAGTTACTAACATAGATTCTAGAAACTTATTCACCAAAAAAAGACGAAATCAATATTACAAACAGAGGTCAGATTGAGTAACGTTGAAGTAGATATCATCGGAGTAGTACAGCAACTAAAATCACTTAACAAGAACAAGTCTTCTGGTCCGGACTGTATACCCTTTAAATTTCTGATTATGCTGGAGCGACAGCTCTTTACTTTACAGCCATATACACCAGCTCTCTCAAAGAAGGATCTGTACCAATAGGTTGGAAAGTTGCACAGGTCATACCCATATTCAAGAAGGACAGTAGGAGCAACCCACTGCCGCGATGGAGTAGCCGAGCGCGCGGTTGCTCGCCGTCGGATGTTCGAGTCCTCACTCGGGCATGGGTGTGTGTGTGTGTGTTGTCCTTACTTTAGTTTACCTTAGTTTAAGTAGTTTGTAAGCTACGGACTGATGACCAGGCAGTTTGGTCCGACAGATGTACAGACGAACAGAAACCCAGTAAACTACAGGCCTATTTCATTGACGTCAATTTGCAGCAGGGTTTTGGAACATATCCTGCATTAAAATATTATGAATAATCTCGAACAGAATGATCAATTGACCCAAAGTAAACACGGATTTAGAAATATCGTTCATTCATGTGAAACCCAACTAGCTTTTTACTCACACGAAGTGATGAGTGCTATCGACAAGGATTCTCAAATTGCGTGGTTATGGTATATCGCCCCAAATTTGCTATTGGATAGGGGATTTCCTGTCAAAGAGGACACAGTTCGTAGTAATCGAAGGTAAGGCATCGACTAACGACAGAGGTGATATCGAGCGTTCCACAGGGTAGTGTTATTGTTCCTCTGCTGTTCCGTATTTACATAAACGATTTAGGGGAAAATCTAAGTAGCACTCTTCGGTTGTTTGCAGATGACGCCGTCATTTACCGTCTAGTAAAATCATCTGAAGATCAATACCTGCTGCAGAATGATCTGAATAAGATATCACTATGGTGTAAAAAATCGCAATTGACTCTAAATAATGAGAAGTGCGAAGTCGTCTACATGAGTACGGAAAGAAATCCGTTAAACTTTGTTTACAAGATAAATCAATCAAAAGTGAAGGCCGTAAACTCCACAAAATATCTAGGAATAACTATTACTTTAGACTTAAACTGGTAAGAACACGTAGATAATGGCGTGGGAAAGGCGAACCAGAGACAGAGTTTTATTGCCAGAACCCTTAAAAGATGCAACAGAACTACTAAAGAGACTGCATACACTACGCTTGTCTGTACTTTTTTGGAGTATTGCTGCCCAGTGTGGGATCCTTATCAGGTGGGTTTGACGGAAGACTTCGAAAGAGTCCAAAGAAAGGCAGCTCGTTTTGTATTGGCACGACACAGGGGAGACAGCGTTACGGAATGCTTGTATTTGATACAGGATCAGGGATGGGAATCATTAGAACAAAGGCGCTTATCGCTGCGGCGTGTGCTACTTACGAAACTCCAATCTCCAACATTCTCCTTCGAATGCGAAAATATATTGTTGACTCCCACTTACATAGGTAGAAATAATCATCAGAATAAAATACGAGAGATCAGAGCTCGAACGGAGAGATTCAGGTGTTTTCTCTTCCCGCGCGCTATTCGAGAATGGAATGGGAGATAAATAGTATAAGGTGGTTCGATGAACCCTCTGCCAGGCACTTAAATGTGATTTGCAGAGTATCCCATGTAGATGGAGATGAAGATGTGTGCGCTGATATGAAATGGAACGAGCATATAAGGACGGTCGCAGGGGAGGCGAATAGTTGACTTCGGTTTATTGGGAGAATTTTGGGATGGTGTTCGTCATTAAAGGAGACCGCATATAAAACGCTTGTACGAGCCCATCTTGAGAATTGCACAAGTGTTTTGGATCCCCAGCAGATCGGTTTATAGGAAGAAATAGGAGCAATTTTCTTACTGATTGGTTACATCAATGCGCGAATGTTACTGAGATACTTCGGGACTTCAAATGAAAGTCGCTGCAAGAGAGGAAAGGTTCTTTCCGAGAAACACTACTGAAGAAATTTAGAGGGCTGGAATTTGAAGCGGAGTGCAGAATGATTCTACTGCCGTCAACCAACATTTCGCGTAAAGACGACAAAGATCAGAGAGATTAGGGCTCGTACAGATGCATTCGTTTTTCCTTCGTTCTATTCGGGAGTGGAAAAGAAAAGCTAGTAACTAGTAGTATTGCTAGGTAGCCTCCACCACGCACCTTTAGGTGGAGGGCGGAGTGTGTACTTAGCTGTAGATGTAGTACCATTGCTTTCACAGTGGATATAAATAATCTCGTAGACAACATTGGAAGTTCAATGAGGCTTTCTGCGGATGATGCTGTACTTTATCAAGAAGTCGCAACACTGGAAACCTGTAGCGATCTGCAGAAGAATCTGCAGCGTATTGACGCATGGCAATGGGAATTGAGCCTTAAAATCAACAAGTGTAAAGTGCTGCGTTTACATAGAAAGAAAGACGCATCATAATATAGCTACACAATAACGGGACACTGGAAGCATCTACATCTATTCAGTATCTGGGAGTTAAAAAAGGGGCGATTTGAAATGGAACGACATATAATATCATTCGTGGGTAAGGCAAGTGTCAGATTCGTTGGAAGAATCCTAGGGAAGTTTAGTCCTTCGACAAAGGAATTAGGTTACAAAACGCTCGGTCGGCCAGCGCTTGAATATTGGGCATCAGTGCGGAATCCGTACGAGGTGGGTTTGATAGGCATAGAGAGGATCTAATGGAGAGCAACACGCTTTGTTAAGGCCTTATTTAATAAGCACGAAAGCTTCACGGAGACGACTAGGAAACTCCTTGCAAGAGAGACGTTGTATATCGCGGTACGGGCTTCTGTCAAATTCCTAAGCGACCACACGGGTAAGACTAGGTCCACACCGAAGCATAGAGGCATACACGCGACTGGTGTAGGTGGAAGTGTCCGTGGTACACAATGTACCCTCCGCCACACACCATAAAGTGGTTTTCGGATAATGGATGTGGATGTGAAACTTCCTCGCAGATTATAGCTGTGTGCTGAACTGGGATTCGACACCAGGACCTTTACCTTTCGCGGGAAAGCGTTGTTCCGTCTGAGCTACTCTACGACGCCTCATCATCCTCCCTCACAGCTGTGGAATGTAGGAGGCAAAAGTAAAACTATGAGGACGGGCGTGTCAGGGCAGCTTGCCCGGGAAGGGCGAATTGTAGGTTTCGAATCCCAGTCCTGCTCAAAGTTTCAAGCTACCAGGAAATTTCTTACGATGGAGTTACTTGAATGGTACTAGAGAGAGTACAGTGTAGGGTAAATCCCGTGGAGAGAGGCAGACATCATAATCTTAATATGTATAAAAATTGAGATGTTTTCGCCTATAGTTCACTCTACACCCACACCTTCACATCGCAAATCAATAGCGTTTGTATGTGGTAGAAGGTATCAGTCTCCCATTGTGCACTATGGTCTTAGAGGCTTGATAATAAGGGAGTGGAAGATATGGAATTTGAAGGTTACCGACCTGTATAAATTTTGATCTTCAGCAAAAACTACACAATAGAGACGAACGATATTTCTGTTTAGTTGTCGTACAAAGTCACCTGTTATACACCATAGCAGTACCGTCTCGATAGCTACAAGAGGGTGGAAGATACAGTGGTTGACAGTCGTCAGCTTATACAAGGTGAGTCACCTAACATTACTGCTGGATATATTTCGTAAACCACATCAAACACTGACGAACCGATTCCACAGACCGAATGTGAGGAGAGGGGCTTGTGTAATTGGTTAATAAAAACCATACAAAATGCACGGAAGTTTGTTTTTTAACACAAACCTACGTTTCCTTAAATGGAACCCCGTTAGTTTTGTTGGCACATCTGAATATATAAACAAATACGTAATTAGTGCGGTAATGTTAGGTGACTCACCCTGTATACCGGGTGATGAAAAAGTCAGTATAAATTTGAAAATTTTATAAATCACGGAATAATGTAGGTAGAGAGGTAAAAATTGACACACATGCTTGGAATGACATGGGTTTTATTAGAACAATAATAATAATACTAAGTTCGAAAAATGCCTGACAGATGGCGCTTCATCTGATCAGAAAAGCAAAGATGATGTTCTTTACAGGAAATGCTCAATACGTTCACCATCATCCCTCAAGAATAGCTGTAGTCGAGGAATAATCGTGTGAACAGCACTGTAAAGCATGTTCGCAGTTATGGTGAGGCATTGGCGTCGGATGTTGTCTTTCAGCATCCCTAGAGATGGCCGGCCGCGGTGGCCGAGGGTACTGAGGCCACTACGGTCGGGGGTTCGAATCCCCCATCTGGCATGGATATTTGTGCCGTCCTAGTTCGTAAGTCGTTCATAAGTAGTTTGTAAGTTTAGGGACTGAAGACCCCGTGGTTAAGTCCCATAAGATTTAAAAACATTTGAACATTTTTCCCTAGAGATGTCGGTCGATCACGATACACTTGCGACTTCAGGTAACTCCAAAGCCAATAATCGCTCGGACTGAGGTCTGGGGACCTGGGAGGCGAAGCATGACGAAAGTGGCGGCTGAGCACACGATCATCACCAAACGACGCGCGCAAATCTTTCATGCGTCTAGCAATATGGGATGGAGCGCCATCCTGCATAAAAATCGTACGTTCCAGCAGGTGTTTATCAGACAGGCTGGGGATGATGCGATTCTGTAACATTTCGGCGTACCTCTCACCCGTCACGGTATCATTTTAAAAACCACATTCTCGCAGTTTCTCGAAGAAAAAAGGCCCGATAACGGTAGATGTGGTAATTGCAACCCATACCGTGACTTTCTCGTCGTGCAATGGAGTTTCCAAGACAGTTCTAGTATTTTCGGTAGCCCAAATTCTGCTGTTATGGGCGTTGACAGGGCCTAAGAGCATGAAGTGAGCTTCGTCGGTACACAACACGTTACTCAACCAATCGTCATCTTCTGCCATCTTTTGAAACGCTCATACCGCAAATGCCCTCCGCTTTACTAAATCGCCAGGAAACAGTTCATGATGCCGATGGATTTTGTAAGGATAGCATCGGAAGGTACATCTAAGTGCCAACCAAAGAGTAGTGTATGGAATGCCGGTGCGACGTGCGACTGCACGAGCGCTGACTTCCCCGTGCATAGACGCACCCGCTACAGTCTCTGTTTCTTCCTGAACTGTCTCAGCAGCATTACGCCTTGTGTTCGGTCGGCCACTACGGGGTCTATCGTCTAAACAACCCGTGGCTTCGAACTTCGAAATCATTCTCGCTACGGCTGCATTTGTCAACGGATCTTTACCCGTTCGAGTCCCTTTCCTTTGGCGGTAGGATCGTAACGCTGAACTAGAACTTTCTCCATTCTGATAATTCAGCTTCACTAAAACAGCCTTTTCAGGTAACGTCAACATACTGCGACTGCATCTGATTCTCTCTCTCATTACAGCTACTTTTATACACGATTTTCATGCGCTGTCACTGACGTTTCGCTGTCCAGCGCCATCTGTCGAACATTTTTTGTTTTTTGTTCTAATAAAACCCCATGTCATTCCAACAATGTGTGTTAATTTTTACTTCTCTAACTACATTATTCCGTGATTTATTAAGTTTTCAAATTTATACTGACTTATCGATCACCTGGTACGTTGTTATTCAGGCAATTTTGAAGCAAGAAATACAAAAGTTTGGATTTAGATTTTTGATTGGAATTTTAAAAACACTAGTTTCGATAGTTTGGAAACTCAACCATTAAGCGGGTGAAATAAGGAAAAATCTTTTAAGGGTGCTACTAAGACTATTTTGATTCTAGAAATGCAAAAATTTGGATTTGTAAACATGGTTAGAATAAAAAAAAAAAAAAAAAAATGTGTTTCGGGATGTCTTGAATTCTGCCATCAATGGTGCAGTAGGGGTGGCAAGTTTGATTCAAAATACTTGATTAGGAAAGCACTTTTAAAGTTAAATCTAGGAAACTTTTTATCTAGAAGTAGAAGTAGAAACAAACAGTGAAGACCATCGACAAAAAGACGGCCGCGGTGGCCGAGGGGACTGCGGCGCGTCAGTCACGCCCTGCAAGGCCATTACAGTCGGGGGTTCGAATCCCCCCTCGGGGATTCATAAGTAGTTTGTAAGTTTAGGGACTGATGACCCCGTAGTTAAGTCCCATAAGCTATACAAACATTTGGACATTTTGAACATCCAAAAAAATACTAAGGACAACACACACACACAGACACACACACCCATGTCCCAGGGAGGACTCGAACCTCCGACGGCGAGCAACCGCGCGATCCGAAGCTAGGCGCCTTGGACCGCTCGGCTACTCCACTCCATAGCAACCAGTCCACGCGTGCGAAGCAGCGGGAATCAAAACAAGTAACTGAGGTCGTGGGGTGCACGTGTTACCCTGAAATGAAAAGTTTGGTGTTGGAGAGGAATTAATGGCTGTCCGCATCAAACCAGTGAGAACACCGACAAAAAGAAAAAAAATTTCTCTAAAAACAAAACACGGCACAGCTATACTTAATCCCGAACAAAGACGTCATGAGCGTAGTTAACTGCGCTTCGCACCGGAGCGTAACCTCTGAGGCCAAGGCTGAGGCGTTCGAAAGTGCAGTGGGAACACTGAGGGATCCGTGATCTGAGGATCACCCGAGTGGGACAATGAGTGTGGTGGGGGGGAGGTGTGGTATCCGAAATGTGTTAGCGCCGCCGCTGCAGGGCGGTTAATAAGGTGCGGAGGTATGCGTGGGAGCAGGCCGTCCTTGATCTTTGCCGCGGCCGCGACTACTTGCAGAGGCGGCGAGATCGCGAGGGCCTAACAGGCGGCCTTTAACTGCCGCCGCGGAGTTCTAATCGATAGCCGCTCTCGACTGCGACATTTCTCTGGCGCGTCTCACCGCCGCGCGGCGCAGAGCGCTCGTAATAACCAGAATGGGCCGGCTGTCAGAACTACTGTATCCGTCAAGGGCTTCCCGCTACTCAATTTGCAACTCGTAAGATAAGCCGAACTGGAAGGCAGCCGGCCAGAGAACGACTGCTGATTAGCTTTACTAAATAGGGGAATGAGTGAATGACTTAACGGCAACGAGAAATGTAGTCCGGTTTGTTACAGTGGTTCCAAATTATTAGCCTCTTATGGACATCGTTGAAGAGCTGGATACAGGCCTGAAAGTCAGAGCTGAATCGCATCGACGAGTCGCAGCATGATGACACTGAAGAGACAAAGAAACATGTAGTGTAACTTGGGGTGAGGTGGACCACTGGGTGAGACGGACCAGTGACGTATTTCGTGAATGCGCCGCTAGAGATCACCACCGTTTACTTGTGGGTAAGCTCTTTGTTGAACGAAGGTCGTGCAAAAGTATTGTTGTCATTATCGACTTAGATCAGGAGGAAAATCACATTTTCTGTTTTGGTAAGTCGAAAAGTTTTATCATGTAGTTACGTTCCTTTAGTATTATAGCACAGTTTGCACAGTATTCCTGCAGTTTTATTACTAAAAGATTGACAAATGTGTTGGCATGTACCTAACCTAAAATGATCACCGAGCTCTAAAACTGCAGACTGAAATCGGGATAGATGGACCAGTTCTATTTGTGAGTGATGGACCATGCATTTGAATTAGGGAGAGATGGACCACAATTAAGTATATCTTAAGTGACCATGGAATTTAGATTAATATTTTAAAAATTAATCGAATAACATGTTTTTGCATTGTTGGTATTTTTCTCACACAAGCTGCTCCACATACATCCCACTAGTTGCAACCGTTGATCGAACATTTATCAAATCACTGAAAAACTATTTTTACAAACCTTGCAACAATTTCTTGATAAATAATCCAGGAAGGAAAATAAACCGTCTTCAGTTTGGAAAACTACTAAATTCAGCGTGGGTTCAATCATCCACCGTCGAAAATGGTACAAGTGGCTTCAAGGCATGCGGAATAATTCCACTGAGTATGTCTGCAATCCTCGACAATGCTTTTTTGTCGGAAGTTGAGTCAGTGCCAACAGATATAAGAGCGGAATCTGGCACTCAAGCTAACCAACCAGTTCACAGCCCAGCAACAAACCTAGCGAGCCCAAGCACGTCAAAAGAGCTGAAAGATCCTCCGCCGACACAACTTCAAGCACCACTCTCTAAGACTTCCACGATTACCACATCAAAACTAACCACTCCGATGTCCGAGCAAACACCGACAAAGCTTTTGGAAGAAATTCCACATGTTCCTTCTATTGACAAGAGGAACACAACAACTGTCTCCAAAGTGCTAAAATCTGCTGAAAATATTAAAAGTGTAAAGGTAAAGAGGGATGAGGAAGGAAAGGCAACAGAAAAAAGGAAACAAAAACTACCAACAAAGCAGAGCACACTAGGAAAGAGAAAAAGAGACCCAAGAAACGACAAAAGAAAAACGCTGCAAACAGTCCACCATGTTCATCAGATGCAGAAAGCTGCAAAACAGAAGACTTTGTAGAAGATGCTGAAAATAGCTTTGACGAATGGGATGAAGATGAATGTGTGGCGTGTGGTGAAATCTTTTACCAAAAAACCAACAAAAAAGACGATTGTATTCAGTGTATTTCCTGTTCACGATGGTATAGTTTAAGTAGTTTGTTAGCTACGGACTGATGACCACGCAGTTTGGTCCGATAGATTTACAAAGATTTTCGCGCAGCCACTGACGTTTCGCTGTCCCTCCCTGGGGCATGGGTGTGTGTGTTGCCTTTAGTTTACCTTAGTTTAAGTATTTTGTAAGCTACGGACTGATGACCACGCAGTTCAGCCCGATTGATTTACAAACATTTGATTTGTTAATTTTTACGCATCTATCTACATTAGTCCGTGATTTATTAAGTTTTCAAATCTATACTGATTTTTGATCACACGGTACGTTGTTATTCATGCAATTTTGAAGCAAGAATTACAAAACTTTGGATTTAGATTTTCGACTGTAATTTTAGACACGTGTTTCGATATTTTTGGAAATTCAACCATTAAGCGGGTGAAATAAGGGAGAAAAAAGGGTGCTACTAAGTCTATTTTGATTCTAGAAATGCGAAAATATGGATTTGTTACCATGGTTAGAAATTAAAAAAAATGTTGTTCATCATTTACTAATAAGTGTATAGCTGTGGTACGAGAAAAATATCCTAAAGTTTCCACAAATAGAAATAAATGAAAATCCAGTGTTCGCTTACTATTTACAAATAAAATCGAGAAAGTTGTTTTGGTCAGAAATGTCTTACTGTACTCATTACTACATGTTGCAATAAAAATATGTGATTTCCATTTATTCTTTTCTTCATGTGTGGCAATTATTTACGCGCTCCATCTCTCCCACTACACTGGGCCATCTTACCCATACACCTACCAGTGAGATGGACAGCTGATGTGCATTGCGTGTCTTGCACTTTGAGTGGGAGGGCCCCAATAATGTGCTGTATGTATGTTTATGTGACAAGCTATAGGAAAATGCTGCCAGAAGTTAGACAAAAATTAAAAACGAATGAATTTCACCCTAAAGAAGAAAAGTGGTCCAGCTCTCCCTGAGTTACCCTAAGTATTTATAAGACGGCACTGCAGTCGGCAACTTCCAGCAGGAACTACAGCTAGCGAAGCACAGCTTTCTCCTGTTCCTGACGCAGTAGCTTTTAATAAGGCTTCCTTAAGTACACTCTGACGCACCCGCCATTTTTATTCCCGTAGCCCATAAGTTAACCATACTGAGGTGCTATAGGATTTGCGTCACGGACTTTAGCAAACATTATGGGTGGTTATGTTGCCATAAGCTGCTCAAATCATTCCAGAGGGAGCTACAGAATGTTTAGTTTCCCGAGAGATTCTGATAAAAGAAAAAAATGGTTCGTTAACTGTCGGCGCAAAAACTGGGAACTCGGACCGAACGTACAGTTATGTATTGTAAGTACATATTATTTATTACTAGCTTAAACCCGCGGCTCCGCTCGCCTGTTGGTTGATTATGATAGAAAAGCTATTTTTTTAGTAGTGTGCTATAAGACTGGTTTTGAAGGATGAAATGAAATACAATACATTCATTAGAAACAAACATTTTTTAATCAACATTACCAAGAAAGTAAGTAGTGTAGATCAAATCACACGTAAAAATGCACTCGTTTCGAAGAATCCAATTACGAAATTCAAAAGTAATAATATCACAGATCGATCACATGATGTAATGAGCGAAACGTCAAATCGATTTTTGTAAAGAGATGTAATAAAATAAATTTTTTTACTGCTTTATTTATTTATTCTTATATTTCCTTATTCGTATGCTTATCCTTACAGAGAAAGAGCTGAAGACATTGTAGCACGCATAGACCAAAGATATGGTCTGTGGCATCACGTTTCGCCTTGCTATAAAGTAACAAATTTTTTATAATTTGACGACTTTCAACCACCATATCTTCCACCCCCTTATAGCTATCGTCATGGAACTGCTTTGGTGTACAACGGGAGACTTCGGACAATAATTACACTCAGACCATTCGTTTGAGTTCTGTAGGGCGAAATATTAAAACACACACACACACACAAACGTAGAATTTTATATATACCGATAACTTTCCATCCAAATATACTCCACCCTTTTATCATTATCAACCCCCAAGCAACAATGCAACCAATAAACCATTTTCAAAGAGTAAATATAGTTTTTAAAGAGTAATTATTGTTCCGCATTTCGCGTTATATTCTTCAAATTACTAAATATCCATCAAATCGCTATAAAACCGTGCCTCAAAATCGTCTGTGATATTCGAACGTGAGTGTGTGTTTAGCTCTTTTGAAAGTACTACCTCTTAACAGAGAAGCTGCCTGTAGGGAGTTAGCAGATGCAAAATAACACAGCAAAAACATACATGTTTTACAGCACAATATGTGTTTCTTATATAGTATACTGAGAAAGACACCACATCAAAAGTTTTGTACTGACATTGTACAAATTGTTGAAGATACTTCTATTACGTTATAGCGATAAGGCTTACAAACACTAAAACGGAAAATATAAATACACTAGGTAAAAACTTGACTTACGGCTGTGGCAGCCTATTGTGCTGATACAGGCAACTACCGTTGAATGCTATTTGTAGTAGTTTGAAGTTTTAGCGTCATAACTTACAGTATGCTATTTGAAAGAATAGTACCTGATGCTTCATCACAAAATACACCCTCAATTCAATTTCTTATTAGTAACTGCCAATATTTACGTTTATCTGTAACAGACTACAAAAATCTGACACAGACTACTGCGTAAATTTTACTTACGGCTGCGGCGACGTAGGGTGCTAATGTTTGCTTTGCAAGGATTATTAAATTACTGACATAAGAAGGGTACTGTTACATACAGAAACCTGTCAACCTTAATGAAGGAACAGAATTATTTATTTATTTCATGGTCAACACATAGAATTATCCCCCGCATTCTATACAATTAGAATTTCAAATAGCATTCAACGGCTGTTGTCAACATCATCACCGAATGCCTCTACGACCGTAAACTTTAGACCCTGTACACTAATATTCTTTTTCGTTTTAGTGTTTGTAATACAATGTGAAAGTTTCTCAATAACGTAATAGAAGTACATTCAGCAATGTGAGTACAAAAATCCGAAGTAAGGAAGCTTGGGTTTTACGTCCCATCGACAACGTGGTCATCAGACACGCTCGGATTTTGGGGTAAGGATGGGGAAGGAAATCGGCCGTGCCCGTTTGAAAGGAACCTTCCCGGCATTTGCCTGGAGTGATTTAGGGAAGTCACGGAAAACCTAAATCTGGATGGCCGGGTGTGGATCTGAACCACCGCCCTTCCGAATGCGAGTCCAGTGTGTTACCACTGCGACACCTCACTCGGTCAAAAATCCGTTGTTGTGTATTAAGCCCAGTTTACACGATGATCGCGCTAGTAATGAACAGATCACGTTGCGCGCCATCTAGCGACGTAAACGCGGAACTGCTAGCATTTCGTGAGCGCAAACGGCGTTTCGTACTAGCTAGTACGCTTTACGACAGGTTCTAAATTGGCTAGTAGCGAAGTGGGTGCTCATGCGCAGAAGTGAATTCGTTGTGAGGTTTTCATGTCTATGTGTGGAAATAGCCGCGTCCTTACCAAAATTGCTTGCTTTGTTGGAGGGATATGTCTTGCATCAGTGGAGTGGAACAGAGCAGGAATTCTGCTTTCGATTGAGCATTCAGGGTCGCTACAGAAAATCCTATTATAAGAAGGTACAATGACTGTTATTTATGGAGAAAATAATAAAGCGTAGATTTAAACAAATTTTGAATACATCTTGTTGATTAACTTCTTATTTTTAAAATTCTATAATTTTTAGCATGTCAGAAAGGCAGTTGCACATAATCTCGAAATGTGATGCTAAAAGCAATGCAAAATTTAGTTTACTGAAGTCCCATTATGAATCGGAAATTGAAATTGCTGTGCAGACTTCAACAGCAATATTTGTAAGAGTCGGTACAGAAATTCTTTGTGCAAAGGCTAGGCTTTCGAAAGATTCTCATGTCGCCAAAACCCGCAATGTTATAGCGAACCTGCAAAAAATAACAATTACAGAAAGTAACTGACGCATAACTTTAACAAAGCTGAAAATGTAATTCAAGTGTAAAAAGTATTTCGTACCTTCAACTTGGCGAAATACTCTCTCTCGATCTAGCTAATCTCTTTCCCTCATCGCCGTATTTTTATCTTTGGACGAACGAAAGCAACTTGGTAAAACACTCAGCACTTAATATTCGTAAAAAAAATCTGCATTCATTGAGATTCTCTGGTATGAGTTACTTCATTATCTGTATGCAGTACACATCTCATTCTTGGTCTCTACTTCTCAACCAAAGACACATCCAACTTCTATTTCTTCTTCACATGGAGTGTTCTAAAAAACAAACATTGCAACCGCCGACAGTGTAAGCTTCTTAAGTTGAATATTATCAGCTATAACATACACCCAAACAGTAATAAGCCCGTATTTTCGCGTAGGCGCTGCTGTTAGTGGTAATCAGAGGTGTAGACGGAAGTTTATCGTATTACCTCAACCAAGCCTGTATAATCGCACGTCATTAGTACCGCGTTAGTACGCTTGGAGAGCTGCGGCAGACAGTTATCTTTCTTGTGAAATTTCGATCGTCGTGTAAACGCTTGCTGCAAGACGAGAAACAATTCTCGCATATTCATTATTCAAATACAAGCAATTATCGCTTAAAATGTCTATCTAGATTACCAGTTTCGGTAGAATTAAACGTAGTACGCGATTTTTATCGTATATATATATATATATATATATATATATATATATATATATATATATATATATATATATAGTAAGAATATTTCCTGTTGGAGGTCGTCAAATAATCTCAAAATTTTGAATGCGTAATAATATACTCCAGTAATAATAATAATTTCGTTATTCAATGTTGCAGCAAATCACAACTAATGGGTCGCAACAACACTTTCGCAGTGAAAGTTAAAATTTTGAATAAAAAAAGGATATTAATTAACTTGAAACAGTCACTGTGGTAATTAATTAAGCTTGGCCCTATCTGACTTAGCATTGACTACAGCCTCCAACTAGCACCTCTTACGATTCACGAACAGCACAACTTCACTAATAAATGTGTCAGAACTCATGTAGTGGTGATGGCGTGTTCGTGTTACAATCAAAATTGTATTAGCAGAGAGACTCTGATTGCAATGATAATAGCTCAGTACAGTGAAACTCCGTGGTGCAATGAGCTTCACAAATACTACAGTCAAAGTTCCCAATAATTTTGATAATATTCTTTAAAGCATTTAAGTTCCTTATAAAACTTTACGTAAACTATTTTTGATGAATTGGTTCCAGGGCCTGGGTAGCGTATGCGTGTAACTGGCTGAGCAGAGTCTGGCATTTAATGTATTTCATAAAAAATTACTTTCGTAAAGTCTGGTAAAACTACTACAATACTTTGAATACTGTTAGTCTGGTTACTTTCTGTATAAACGAAACCAACTTTACTTTACGTCCAAACTCTCTTGCAAGTTAAAATAATAATTGGCTGCATAACTTAGAACAGCACTGCACTTTAAATTACAAGTCTCTGTGGTTGTAGCACGTTTAGCAATTCTTTAACTCGTCTAGCAATTTCTTTAAAACTGATCGTAATTACTTTGAAAATGATTGAACTTGTTAGTCAGTGTACAGGCTTGTATAATCAACATAATCTAATAATGGTGATAATGGGGTGACTACAACTACTTACAAAATTAAGACTGGTTTCAAAATAAGTCACGTATAATTGAACCAAAGTTCTGATTGGGTTGACACTACATTTACATGCATACAAAATAAAATGTTACAATAGAACTCATCTGCTTTCGTCGTCTTCGTCGTGAAGTCCATACAAGACAGATATGATTACAATAGGTACTCTTAGTGTTGGTTCAAAATATTTTTATCGACAACTCTTTGTTCAGCTCGTCTGGCTGTAATTTCCATACATTGATATCACCACGATGCACCTTCTAATCACACTCGGTGACAATAGACTTGATAGCCAAACAATTACTTTTCTTGCACATACGAATGAACATTACTCTGATCACTTTCGAGTATAAATAAACTTGTTTCGCACTTGCTTCAATACATTAAACAGTACGCCTCTCAGGCTTATTGCAATTGCATTAAGCTCGCGCCACACTGCGCCTATCGTGCGTCTGCACCATCAACAAAACATTTATGTGTTTACTATAGCGAGTCCGCTCCGCGACTGCTACAGCAGCGCGACACTTACAGCTACTACTTCTGTACCAAAGACAGTCTTTACAACAGGTTCAACATTTTCTCTGGCGCATTGCTAACTTACAGCATAAGAATGTCCGTGCATTCATGCGGGTTTAAACATGTTTACACTAAATGATTCAATATAGAAAATGACGTTACATAAGAAATATATCTAGCATACAAGAAATGAAAAATGCATGAAATAAACAAAGTTAAGACAATATATACATTACGTTAAATCAAACTGTAAGATACAGCGACAGGTGTACTCTTACATCCTGCCCGGGTTGAGAAACAATTTTTTTTTTTTTTGTTAACCTTAAAACAAAGATTTCATATAGGAAAAATTACATGACATAAAATAAAGATACATAATTTTGGTTACATGGCATTACATAAGACACAAAGGTAGTAAGTTGCATTACATTATTTACAAAATTCGATATGTTGGGATGCGTCGGTGTGTGACGTAATCGGCATATAAACCTGCAAAAAATAGCACTGCACTCAATTGACCTTCATGGCCGAGCTTGATAGCTCCACTTTATTGCACATCACTTCACACGCTACATTTCGTAGGCCCGTTGGATGAAGCGGTGTGTGTATTCCTTTGAAGTCGCTACCGCCTATGGCTGTCGGCTGCTTTCAAGTCGCTCGCTGAACGCGCGACGCAATTGTTGCCTCTGGTAGCGGCTGCCGCTGTCGGCCCGTCTAATGTCCGAGTGCGCGTTGTCGCCGCTCCGCAGGCCCGCATACCAAGCTCTCATCCACTTATTTTGTTTATTGTGTGCTAACCTGCAAACGGGGCTTAGCTTCAGTCTTTTATCTCACATACACACTAAATCAAAATAATAGTAATAAGTCATACAATACATTAATATTTACAAGTCATTTTTATCACATCAGTCTTTCATTTGTAGTGTGGTTCCCCTTACAATATTATGATTACGAGTTACATACTAGTGATAAAATTTTTTAATGTCACAAAGGTGTCTGAGTCCTACATTTTTGTTGTTCTTTATGGACACCAGTTCCATAGCATTAGCATGTTTGACTTTGTTTACACGGTAGGGTCCCAAATACCACCGGTAAAACTTCTCGCATCCGTTATCATGTGGTTCACCCAGCTTTTTGTTTCGTAGTAAGACAAGGTCTCCTTCTTCAAATTTTCTTTCTGGATATCTATTATTATGGGTTCTGTTCCCGGCCTCAGCACTTTTCTTTAAATTCTGCACAGCTAAAGATCGTATTCTTCTTCTGTTTATTCGGACGTTATTCACTGGCAGCTCAATCATACTTTGGATGGGGTTCTTTGCTGGTATACCCTGTTGTCTCTTGATTGGTTCGTATCCAGTTGAGGTGTGTACAAGGTTCTTGGTAACATCTTCAAATTCGGTCAGGTATAAGTCCCAGGATTTTTGATTCTTGTAGGCATACGTGCGTAAAAATCGGCCCAATTCTCGCATCACCCTCTCGCAAATGTTACTCTGAGGTCTGTACCGTGAAATGTAAATCGGCTTGATTTTATTTCTCCACAGCATCTGCTTCCAAGTCTCGGACACATACTGCGGTCCATTATCGCTTAACACTTTCTTAACATTACGGTACTTCGGCAGTATATATTTCTCAAATTCTTTGCTGACGGTCTTCGCTGTTGCTCTCTTTAACGGCCGTATGATCACGTATTTCGATAGTACATGAATCGCCACTAGAACATATCGATAACCACCTCTAGATTTGATAACTGGTCCGTACAAATCGGACGCTATAATTTCATTCACCTGTGCTGGCAAAATGGCATTCCACTTGGTTTGCATTATGGTCGTACTGGGCTTCATGGTTTGGCAAATTTTTAAATTCTTAGAACTTTTCTGACCCTTCGCAACATATCTGGAAAATAAGTAACTTCCTCCAATTTTGCTTTGCATCTAACAGGTCCGCAGTGTCCGAATTTCAGATTTATGAACCAAATAAGCTTGTTTATGATTTCTTCTGTTACGTATATCTTCCAGCCTTGATCATCGTTGCCTTTCCTGAAGTATAATGCTCCTCTAAAAATTTTGTGGTATTGGCGTAAATGCACATTCTCTGGATTGGAGATCTTTTGCACTATTGTTGTGATTCGCTCGTCTTTCTTCTGCAAATCCACTATTGACCTAAAGTTTTATCTAAGATAATTTTCAAACGGCACATTTTGTATAAGCATCACTGTTACTTCATCTGTTATTCTGTCCGCTTTGTCCTTATTACTTTCTTGTATCGGCAATCTTGACAAACAGTCAGCTATAACATTTTCTTTTCCGGCTATGTGCTTTATATCGAAATCATATTGTTGCAAGGATAGCGTCCAGCGTGTTAATCTTCCTGGCATTAGCTTGCTTTGTTTCATAAATTTCAGAGCTCGATGATCAGTATACACTGTGGTCTTTCTCCCTGCCAGAAAGAGATGAAATTTCTTAAACGCCCACACTGCCGCCAAGCACTCTTTTTCTGTGACAGTATATCTCTTTTCAGCTGGGCTAAGTACCCTACTGGCGAAAGCTATTGTGCAATGTTTTCCCTGTTCATAAATTTGGTAGAGTTCTGCTCCAATTCCAACGCCACTAGAGTCAATTGCTAAACAAAAATCTAATGACATATCAGGATGACATAGTAATGGTGCCTTAACGAGACTTTCTTTAATTTTGATGAATTCCTGTTGGCATTCAGGGGTCCACTTCCAGGGTTTATATTTTTTGAGTAGCTCACGCATATTCGGCGCTGCAAGTGCCTCAATTGTTGCGAATCGACGATAATAGCCCACCGCTCCCATAAATGATTTTAATTGCTTCCTCGTTACTGGCGGTGGACAGTCTCTGATAGCCGCGATCTTTGCCAAGTCTGGCTTTATTCCTTCCTGCGTAATTATGTGGCCCAAGAATTTTAACTCGAACTTGCAAAACTGTGATTTCTCCACGTTCATAGTCATTCCGAACTCTCTAAATTTGCTCAGTACTTCACCCAACAATCCAAAGTAATTATCCCAATTTTGCGCCCCAATAACCACATCATCCAAGTAGACAATTATTTTGTTCAGCAGCTCCTCTCCCAAAACGTGGTCCATTGCTCGAATAAATGCGGCCGTACTAATTTTT
The DNA here is from genome assembly GCA_026315105.1 of Locusta migratoria. Classification (NCBI taxonomy): domain Eukaryota; kingdom Metazoa; phylum Arthropoda; class Insecta; order Orthoptera; family Acrididae; genus Locusta; species Locusta migratoria. The sequence continues at coordinate 110,298,469 of CM048745.1, forward strand.
AGTCCAAAAGGTAAGCGACAGAATTGGTATGATTTGCCATTTACCAGAAAGGCTGTATATTGCCGACCTTCTCTACTCAATTCTATTTGCCAAAAGGCACTGATCAGATCTAATCCTGCTAAAATGTTCTTATCATGAAATCTTGATAATAATTCGTCTATGCACAGGAGTCGGTCATTTTCTGCTTCAGTAATTTCGTTTAATTTCCTGGCGTCCAGTACTAGACGTATCTCGCCGTTCCTCTTCACCACTGGTATGATAGGATTGTTAAACTTAGAGGTACTCCTTTCAATAATGTTATTCTTAAGCATTCTTTGGATTTCCTTGTCTACTTTCTCTTTCATCGCGAAAGGAATAATATATGGTTTCTTGTAGAACTTCTGTTGACTGTTCACCTTGAAACTGTACTTGTAATCTTTAATACATCCCACCTTTTCTTTAAAGACTACGTGATATTGATACAGAAGCTGCTCTAGCTCGACTAGCCTCTCCTCAGGAATGTTTTCAATATTAACCACTTTCTGACTAATCCTTTGTCTTATCTCTTCCTCTTCAACAGTAGAAAGATTTACGTCATAATAATTAGTCTCTTCTTCGTTAAGGTACACAGAGTCTACGTGATGTTGCATCTCTGCGTGTGTTTTCTCTTCCTCTTCGAACAAGTTCCATTTCGTCTTGTTTCCACCCACATTCCATTCTATATATTTTTCATAATAATTAATCTTCATTTCTAACTTCCGCATCGTGTCCGCACCAATCACGACGTCGTCTTTAATCCTCTGACAACTAAAAATTCTGTCACTATGGCCTGTTCACATACAATAATCTCTAGCATTACTCGTTTCCGTACTTGCACGCTCTGCTTTGGTATAATAGATTATGTGTTTATATTACAAGAGTCTTCTTTGATAATTAGCTTCTGCTTGCGGCTAATTAAGTACAAATCCTCTTCGATTGCATTGTACTGGCTTCCGGTGTCCGGTGTCACAGTAACAACCCGTTCTCCTACAAATCCGGTAATCATCAAATTCATTTCGGTGTCCTCTTGGGTGTCGTCTTCTTCGAGTAAAAAATGTGTCCTTTCTTTGTGTGTCAATCCAAATAGGGTTTCATTTTGCTGTACCCCACTTCTTCGTCCGCTGCATTGCTCTTGATTCACATAACTACAGTCAGACGGTTCATTTACAGTTGAGTGTTTCATTTTCACGCGTCGTCTTCTCCAGTACTCTTTGCCGGCTCGCGGCGCGTCACGCCTCATTGTTGTCGGCACGTTGCTTATACCGTTAAGATCTTCAAATCGTTCGTCCTTCTCTTTTAACCTTTCTCTTTGCCTTTGTTTGTCATGACCTGTTTTTATGTCTTCCTGGCTGAAGACATAAATGTTAAATGTTTTTACTGGATGTTCCACTTGCGGTAATAATTCGGTGGTGTACTGGTTTCCTTCGTCTTCAACAGTCAAAATATTTATTTTCAGGTCCACGACCGCTTTAACTTTCTGTAGCCAATCAGCACCAATTATCAACGGAATATTTATTTCTTCCACTACTACAAACTCATGGTAAAATAGTTGGTTAAGCTGATTGATTTTAAACGGCAAGAAAATTTTCTTCTTTGATTCCACAAATTTAGAATTGAAAGCTCCATATATTTTCAATGTAGTTGCTCGAAGTTCCTCTATTCTATGCAAGCTTTTCTTAACATCCTCATAAATCGATCGTGTCAAAATTGAAATCATCGACCCAGTATCAATTAATGCTTCATAATCCTTGCTTCCGATTACCAGTTTTAGTTTCGGAATGTATTGCTTTCGCTCTGTTTGGCGTCTCTCAATACTCGTATTTCAGTTCTAAGCACATCTTCTTCTTCCGTTGATAACCTTTGTTGTTTATCTGACGTTCGGATGGCATTGCATTGTCTCATCTGCGGTGCTGTTGTTGCAACGTCATGGTGGCTCCAAATTTCGATATGTTCGATGATATCAGGAAACCCATTCTCCAATGAATCATAATTTTCTGCTACTTCTTCCGTACAGGTGGTTACTGCATCTGCTGCTTTGTTGTCTGGTTCTCCCTGCTCATCTTCTGTCGTATCTGATTCGTCACTGTCTTCCGTGTCTTCCACGTCAGTATCTTCTTCCAGTTGAACACAACAAGCTTTCTTATCTTGATCATTGTTGTCCAGTAGTGCATCTATTGCTTCAACGAACATTCTTTCATGGTATTCTTGTTCCGTTTCTGGCCCGACTGTTACTTTATTTATTTGCGCTGATGCGTCAATAACTTTGTTTATTTGCGCGCCCTCAAGCTTCTTTGCTTCTACAGTTGTTGTTCGTTCATTCTTGCCATGTTCAATTACGTTCGTAGTCTTGTATATAATGTCAGATTCGTCTTCATCATCTGTCGTTATCCATTCATTATCGGAGTCTTCTTTCTTTGCATTTTCGTTTGAGCTCGTCGGTCCTTCAGTCCCCTTTAAAGGCTTTGCGGCCTCGCCGCGGGGCAAAGCAGGCCGCTCAATTAAACAACGTGTGTTTTCTTCATGATTGTTCGTACATTGATTACGTATTTTGTGGTTGCTGTCTCCATTATCTATTGTGCATGCTTCTAACGCATAAACCTGTTTGTCGCGAGGTACCGGTTTCTCGTAGACTGGTCTTCGATCTCCTCTACTTCTGTCTACATTACGTAACTGATTGTATTATTTGGGCCTAGCTCCGGTGTTTTGCCAATCATTTCGATTATTCCTCTCTCTATTACGATTTTCCTGTCGGTCTTGTCTCGGTTCTTCTTTTTTCTGATGACGTTGCCGTCGATCATCTTGTCGGCCGTTATTGGTATCACCTCCTCGTGACCTGTCTTCCCGTGTATCCGCTTGTCGGTGCCCGTATCCGTTATCTTCACGGCGAGTACCTTCGTCCCTCTGATAATGTCGATCATCTGTTCCACTCCTATTCCCTCTGTCCTGTCGGTTGGGTCGGTCTCCATTTTCCCAGCTTCGATCACAACTTTCCAAGACTTCCATAAATTTTTCTATAGATAAAACTGGTTGTACAATGAAAAGATCTCGCACACGTCTGGGCAATTTTGCCAACATTACTGAAATGAAAGCTCGCTCTGGTATTTTATAGCTAAGATACCTATTCTTATTCCAGTAATGTTTCACATATTTCTCCATCGTACTGAATTTATTTGCGTTAAAGATGGGTGCTGTGTGAATATCTTCATAAACTTCATCCTGCTTTGCTGATGACCAATATTTTCGTATTAGTTGATCCTTAAATTCGCGGTAGCTTCTGCTCTCGCTACTCATGTCCATAACGTCATTATGAACACTTTCATGCACGTTGGACAGAATATAATTTATACACATGCGATCCGACCAATCTCGCGGTATAGTTTGTTCGATGTGATTCAAAAATTATTATGGATGTCGCCATCTGGTACCACGAACGCGTTTACAGTTGTGGCAGAGACGAGCATTCCCAAGAAGGGACTGCTACAGGGGGACAACAACAAAATAAACCAGCAGCAACGACGTAGAAACTACGCCAGTACACTATCAAGAGCAGTGGCAGTCTGACTGGTCGGGTGGCAGGTGGGAGGGGGGGGGGGGTGCTGGTCGGACAATAGGGCCCTCCAAATTTCGAGAACTTCGACATGTAGAGATGCAGCACGACCTGATCAGGTTGCCTACACTTTCCCGGCGTAATAACTGATAATATTCATCTCGGGTTTGCAGCCGGATACCACAACACGATATTTCGGCAGACCAACACTGCCATCTTCAGGTGAGTGCACTGATTACACTTGCTCGCCGGAAACTGAGGCGGAACAGAAACAGCGGCCTCTTTATACACCACTTACGACCCACCGCGGGTGCGCGAAAAGAAAGTATAGGCCCTCTATTCGCAATAGAACTAGTAGCGCGCCAGTGGAGAAAATCGGCAAAACGATGGGTCGAAAACAAGACTAGTTAAAAGAAACAGCAGGTCGAAATGAAGACCATTGTTGCTTAATATCAGATAAGATTGGGTTCCAAGTTTTACTTAGAGGGAAGCCCTTGTCCCTATTAATATTACCGGCCATACGAATTTCTATGGATTCCTTAAGAACACATTCCCAGTAGCAGGAAGCAGGAGCAATCAATTTTGTTTCATCATATTACATCTTGTGTCCCTCATTCAGACAATGCTCTGCAACAGCTGACTTTTCAGGTTGAAGTAAACGAGTATGACTGTAATGTTCCATACACCGATCCTGAACTGTCCGAAGTAAGTCTTACCACAGTAATATGGAATTCTATAAACAACGGATTTCCGCAGTCCTAAATCATCTTTGACTGACCCAAGTCTTTGGTGGTGGCATAAAAACACATTATAATTAGGGACAAGGGCTTCCCTCTAAGTAAAACTTGGAACCAAATCTTATCTCATATTAAGCAACAACGGTCTTCATTTCGACGTGCTGTTTCTTTTCACTAGCCTTGTTTTCGATCCATCGTTTTTGCCGATTTTCTCCACCGGCGCGCTACTAGTTCTATTGCGGCTAGAGGGCCTCTACTTTGTTTTCGCGCACGCGCGGTGGGTCGTCAGCGGTGTATAAAGGGCCGCAGTTTCTGTTCTGCCTCAGTTTCCGGCGAGTAAGTGTATCAGCGCACTCACCTGAAGATGGCAAACCCTAGATGAATGTTATCATTAGGACCTGATTATTTTGAATCGTATTCTCAAGGACGACGAAATACGTTCACGAAGCACGAGAGTCTGCAGTTAGAGGTCCCATACGTATGCGAAATTCACTCAAGAAGAAATGAAACTGTTATAGACAAGCGTATACAAACACAAAGAGATGTAAACACCTTGAGGACGGTTCTGCGGTGGGCGACCCCTGTTTAAGACAACAGGTGTCTGGCGCAGGCGTTAGAGCGCTTACTGCTGCTACAAAGGCAGATTATCATGATTTAAATGATCCTGAATGTGGTGTTACAGTCGGTGCAGGAGGGAATCTGCTAGAACGGGATCAACGATCACTGAAGGTAATCGTTAAACGTGACACACATACAACCCTTCCGCAAATTGCTGCGATTATGAGTGCTGGACCATCAACGGCGATCAGGGTCTGAACCCCCCAACAAAACATAAACGATATGGGCTTTCGGAGCGGAAGATCCGACCGCGTACCCTTGCAGACTGCACGACACAAAACCTTACGCCGCACCTGGACCTATCGATACCTGTTGGTGATGTAGTGGGACACGGCCGGTAGGTTCAAAAGGAAAGTTCTTCAGTATGATCGTGTTGGACTTCGATCCTGGCCTTTCTACTACACTCGAAGTATAACTGAAACTTCACTGTTCAATTATGGAAAAAATCATTAAATGTTTCTTTCTAGGACATTGTGCAAGATAAGAGAAAATAAAACTGTTCATAAAACAAAATACGTCAAAGTTCAAAATTTGATATATAGTTCTTGCTGAAATTTCGCCATATGTTTTGTAAACCACAGATATTGTTCGTTGACTCCGTTGACAAAATATATCGCTTTGCAAAATACGAACTCACTGTCTTTTAATCAATATAATTATAGCTAAGTCCCTAAACTTCTCTAAAGACCAAAAAACTCTGTAAATAACTTCGTAATATAGTTTCAGCACAATATATCAATGCTAGTTCTTCTAAACAGCTAAAATAACTGTTCTCTAAACACTGACACTTGAAGTAAAATATAACGTTTTATTTTCTTAAGTCGCAAATCCTTATATAATATAACCCAAAGTCTGATGTCTCTCCTAAGGTCTCAGAGACTGAAACTGTTTTTCTGAACATACAATCATGAACAACTGATGACAATACATTTATTTTATTTATTTAATTGTGACGGTTGGCAACGGAAGTATTCAAACAGGATTTTCTCTGGCTGTGCGGCTGTCGACCTGCGACGGTTGGTGGCCAGCTATGTCATCTTTGGCTTCCGCAGAGAAGACGCTGTTCTCGTAGATTGCTCCGTTGTCACCGCACATGAAACATAGGAAACAACACACATTTTAAAAAATCATAACACAAAAATTACTATATTAAAAGTTATTAACAACATAAAAGAACATATTTTACCTGCAAAACTAAGCTGATGTAAGGTAGTAGCAGGAATAATATTTTGTCCCACTACAGTGAGCAGAAACATGTTGCCTGTCGTGATGAGATCTGAATACTGTTATGTGAGACAAAAACATTGAATGTGAAATTTTATATAAAACCTACGTAATTCCTTGTTTATCATATTAAATACACCGTGTTGAAACTAATTAAATGGGAAGACTGAAAATAGTTTTCAGAATCCAATCCACTAACAGGCAATAAGTAATTTTGAGAAAGTCTAAAAAAGATCAATTTCGTTACAAATTGGCAATACAACTGGACCTCGGTTGAAGACCATAATTGAATTATCTTACCTACAATGCAAAACAGTCGTTAAGTAACATATATTTTTCTGTCCCAGTTCATGCTAAACAAGATAATGTCCATTTAAATTATCCGGGCTGTTACGCCGTGGTCGGCTGAATTTGTTGGTGGGTCTGTGGGATTGCAGGTCCAACACTCGCTACTGACTGCCGCTGAGTTCGCGTGTCCGCGCGTTCCCGCGCCGACGCGTGAAGTCAAGTGTTTTGAAGACGTCAGAGCAATTGGCTGTCGTCTGCTGCCGTTTCCATCACACTGTAGTGAACAGATGGTACATCTCTTCTTCAGCACCGGCATCCATATACCGTTTAGTTTCATGCCCTCTTCCTTGCGACTGAAATTATTCGGATGTTTGACGATTTCAGTTGCCAACCTTTAGAGCCTTTCATAGAATCCGTGTGTGTGTTAGACCTGCAATCCTAGAGACCCCCTGAAGATGTCCTCTACAGACTGGGATGAAACGTTAGGTTTTGACAACCATTTCAACCGACCACAGCTTATCACCCCAGATATTAATAAAGCAAGACATAAGTCATGAATATGGCTAACTCTGTCCAAGGAGAAATACAGCGACCTTCCTTGAATATATTTGTGTTGAAATAACAGTCACGACCGCAGGTGAAAATGTTCTATTTTACCGGTTTCGACCTAATATAGGTTTTATTCAGAAACCATAAATATACAGCCGATGTGGCCATTGATAGACGCTGAAAGACTGTCGTGGCTGTGTAAGTTGGTAACTTCAGTGGCAATGGCCACATCGGCTGTATATTTATGATTTCTGAAGATAACCTATACCACGGTGAAACCGGTAAAATAGAACATTTTTACCGGCGGTCATGACTGTTATTACAAATTTTCAAATGTTTGTAAATCTGTGGAATCAATGCTGGGTCATCAGTCCGTAGCTTACATACTACTGAAACTACGGTAAGGACAACACAAACACCCATGCTCGAGCCCCCGACGGCGAACGGCCGTGCACGCCGCAGCACGGCGCCCCAGTGCGCACGGCTAACCCGCCGCGGCACTGTTATTACAACACAAAAACATGAGTACCTCAAAATAAGTGTATTGTGGTAAGAATACTATTGTCTGTCTCTGGGTATAGATCGTTTGAAGGCTCGAATATAACTTTTGATTGGTGAGATGCACTAAAAGAAAAACTCCGAGGTCTAATACATTATACAGGGTGAATCTAAATTCGCGCACTCGGCCTTCGCAGCGCGATTCTTCACATGCTAGCAATAAAAAAATGTCCCTCACAAAATTTCGTCCTTCGCATATTTCCGGCAGTAAATGGACGTCGAAGATTGAGATGGGTGTGTGTTCCATACGTCATTGTGTTTCAGATTTACTCTACTACACCAACAAACTTCTAGGGGTTGTGGGAGGTGTCTTAAGTAACAAAGTGAGCATAGAAAACCATGCCCGGAAAAGTCATCCAATGACGCTACAGAGCGTCAAAATTGCTGGAGGGGATGTCAAGCGGCAGGAGCTGGTGCTTCTAACTTGCACTCTCCGTAGCGTCGTTGAAAGGCGTTTCCGGGCATGGGTTTCTATGCTCATTCTGTTCCTCAAGACACCTCCAACATCCCCTAGAAGTTTGTTGGTGTAGTAGTGCAGTTCTGAAACACACTGACGTATGGGCCACACAACCACCTCAGTCTTCAACGTCCATTTCCTGCCAGAAATATGCGCAGGATGAAAATTTGCAAAAGACATTTTTTTATTGCTAGCATGTAAGGAATCGCGCTGCGAAGGCCGAGTGCGCGAATTTAGATTCACCCTTTATTTCCACTATAGCACACAGTTCCACGCTCAGAAGATACATATCACAAGTAAATGACAAGACAAGTCATGCATTACATCTGCATCTCACCAAACTAGACTCCAACTGCAACTAACAACTGCAACTGCAATTGCAACAACAGCAACTAACAACTCTCGTCCGCTCTCGTAATTTTCATTTTTAAGTAGATGAACTAATAATCGTATATTCCTTCTCTTATTACTCAAAGTGTACATCATATACACTAAAGCTATGTATTTCCTGCTACACAAAATATTATCGAAGTTCTAAAGAAAGGAATTTGTGTCTGTAAACCTAGTGGACCAAACTGCTATGGCCATCAGTCCCTAGACATGCTAAATACTTAAGCTAACTAGCAAAAGAAATTTCAGCATTGGTCGTAAATTAACATTTACTTGAAATTGCATGTCGATTTCGACCGTAAAATAGTCATCCTCAGTGCAACATGTAAAATCCAAATGAAAAATTTCAGGTTTTACATATCAGTCCACAAGGCACAGCTACAAGATGTTTCACAATGGTGTTTTCAGAGTGCAGAATCACCATTTTGAAACATCTTGTGCAGCTATGCCTTGCGACTTTAAATGTAAAACCTGAAGTGTTTCCATTCTATTGTGCATGTTTCCCTGAGGATTACTATTCCATAGTCGAAATCGATTTGCAACAACAAACAAACGTTAATTTACGACAATTGCAAAATTTTTTTTTTGATAGCTATCATTCTATGGTCGTGGTGCACACCGGTCCTAATGGAGTCTTTATTTCATACTGAAACTTACACGAAGGATACCACACACACCCATGCTCGAGGCAGGACTCGAACCTTGAGCGGTACTGGCTGCCCAGTCAGTACCATGGCGTGGCTGGAAAGGGATGAAAAATGGAATCTAAAAAAAAAAAAAAAAAAAAAAAAAAAAAAAAAAAAAAAAAAAAATTTTGTAAGTCGGAATAGAAGGATATCCCATTGAATTTTTCCTTACCCCGCATTTATCATCACATTGTGCCCGGTTCTTCTATTGTACATGTTTGTCACAGTCCAATTATATTACATCGAAACAGTGATTGATAAGACTTTTTTGGTACGTGTGATTCACTCAACAGTAGTAGTAAACTCTTATTTCAAAGCCATTGCAAAAATTAGGAATCCTGAATATAAGAAATACAAACATTTGTAATCTTATGGGGCCAAACTACTTAGGTCATCGGTCCTTAAGCCGGCCGCGGTGGCCGAGGGGACTAAGGCGCTCCAGTCACGGTCTGCACGGCCACTACGGTCGGGGGTTCGAATCCCCCCTCGGGCATGGATATTTGTGCCGTCCTAGTTCGTAAGTAGTTCATAAGTAGTTTGTATGTTTCGGGACTGATGACCCCGTAGTTATGTCCCATAGACTATACAAACATTTGAACATTTCGGTCCTTAAACATGCTACTTATTTAAACTAAGTTACACAGAGGACAATGAGGATAACCCCTTATGTCATGCCCAGCCAGACTGTAAATGGGAAGGAAATTGAGAGAGTCCTCTACTGCGTTGTGGGCTGTAACAGCAGAGTATGAGAATTCGTCGATGACATTGAGCTCACCATCCTGGACTGGTTCACCTGTCCCAATACACATTCTTTTAGGAATAAGTTGCGACGGCTCATGAAAGTGATCCAAAGTTCATCTCGACCGCCTGTAATGCTTATGATAGCCGCTGGTAGTGTGTAGATTTCCTTCGTTATACTGATTAGCTTTTTGCGATCGACAAACAGCTGGTCATCTCGGCTGCTGTCTGGAACTCTTATCATTGTTAACGGTGGGATTTCAACATTCTCGACAACAAATAACCTCCAAGGGGACTTCGTGTTACATGTACTCGACGGAACGACTTCATCAGATTGTAGCTCAGATCTCCCACAGTCAGCCTGGGATGGCTGAAGGAAGTCCCATACGAGGATGTCGTTATGGTTACATTGTGTTAAAACGACAAATTCAAAAGGCTGCCTCCTTTTGTTATTCTTGCGACCCGTGTTACTGTCGGTCGGACGTACTTTCCATTTGCGACCTTGACCACAGTTGCTATTGTATCACAGATCATTATCTTCTTTAGTTTGCGGTGGTACTCATTTGACAATACAGAGAAGGAAGCTCCTGATCGACTAGTGTCCGGAGAGGAGGGCCGTCGATGATTATGTCAATGATATTTCCCGATATCTTAGCGACTGTCGTACATGGAGGATTTTCATCTGCGGCGGCCTCACTTCCGTAGATGGTCGCCTCGGCTAGTTTTCCTGAACACGGAGGCTAGGCGAGCGGCTACTATCACTAAAAGGCGACGGCGACCACCTCCAGGATACCGCTACGGGCTTCATCCCATAGGTCGACAGTTGACTACCGTTGAAACGATTGCTCCGATGGTTCGCGTCTCCGGCATTTTAATTGTCAAATACTTGTGTTCTCTCCATACAGTATCGTACGACATGTCCAGGAAGCCTACAGTGAAAACGCAATGGCGCGTTGTCTTCTCCAAATATCTGCCCTCCTGCGAGGCATCATAGTTGCTAGAGGATTCTGTTGTGGTCGCGTCGGTCGGTTCCTAGGACACCGTTTGGCGATGTCGGCGTAAGTCATAATAGGGTGAGGCCATTCTTCACGTCAGGTGCTAATGTTTGAAATACCTCATGACGTACATGACCGATATCCATGGCCATAATCTGGTGCTCGTTTGTTCCAACAGTCCCGGCTGCCATAAAACCTTTAATTCTTATCTCACAATTTATCGTATGATAGAAGCAAGAGTGCCTTCCGCAACGGCCATAGGGACTACATTTGAGAGCCTGTCACACTTCTTTCGTCCAACTCTCCTCTGTTGCATCTCTTCAATTTTCGGACATCATTTAGTAAAATCATGTGTCGTTGAAGCGTCCTTTAACAAAAAAGGTCGAAACATGTCTTCTGCAATGCCCTTCGTCAGGTGTGATATTTTATCGGCCTCAGTCATATCCGGGTTAACTAGGTGACATAGAGCCAAAACAGTCCGTATATACGATTGTGTTGACTCACCTTGTCGTTGGGCCCTGTTCTTCAACTGCTCTTCTGATAAACGGACTTGTTGCTGGTGGTCTCCAAACGTCGTTTCAAGTTCTGTCTGGAATTTTTCCCAGCTAACTTGTCCTTGTTATTTTCAAACCACTGCTGGGCCGTCCCAACCACGTAGAAACATACGTTTGCCAAGTACATAATGAGGTCCCACCTATTATAGTTGGCGACTCGGTGGAATCCTTTTAGCCACTTGTTTGGGTTGTGTCCAGCGTCTCCAGAGAACACCGATGGGTGTCTGATGTGCATCTGGGTCACCGTTGTTTTGTAGTCGTGTAGTTCGAGAACGAACTAGATCGGAAGAGCGCCCCCACAGGCGAACTACGCGAACTAGTTCGCAGGTCCCTCGCCTCTTAGTTTGGCCGCTCCTTTTCCGAAGACTGGCAGGGAACAGCGAGAGGACGCGAGAGCGCGCAGAATCGCGTGATTCCTTTCTGTCACTTCGAGCTGAGATGCATCTCAGCTGTAGTTTCATAGTTCACTGCCACAAATTTTCTTGTCTAAGGTATTCAGCAGTGTCTAAATAATATTTACTACGAGTACTCTGTATGCAAAGAAGTTGAATACCATTGTATCACCAATTCGTGTAAATTACTTGTTTATTTGCTTAAGTATTTGATGTCTAATTGCCCAAAAATACGGATAATAGCACACGCTTGGGCTACACTGATCATTATATAAAAAATCTGTCATAACAAAAGAATGAGCTCTTTTGTAGCGGTAGCAAAAGCCAAAAAGAGCGGACGAACTAAAAAGAGCGACCTTCTTCGCGGCCGAGCTGCGAACTAAAAGGAGAGCTACCGGTCCCGAACTAAAATATGCGTTATCGGTCGAGAACTAAAACATGCATTATGGGTCGCGAACTATTATGCCAAACGTCTCTTCTTAGTTCGTTGGATTCTTTTCCGAAGACCGACGGGCAATGGCGAGAGGGCGCGCAGTAGAATTAAAAATCACGGGTTTGCCTTCTGCTGATGAGAGCTATTTCGATGTGAGCGTCTGCCTGCTAAATTACATAGTTCAGTGCTACAAAATTTCTCTTTTGAAGTATTCTGCAATATATGACTAATAAATTCCATAATGCCAAGATATAGAGATAGCTCTCAACTTAAACGCGAGAATTTACCCACAAACTGTTTCTTTTGGTTTGCGTGATATCGTTACTGGCTCACGCAGCAAGCGCATGAAGCATCTAGGTGAGGGAACTTCTGCCTCCACCTCATGCGCCGACCACGCCGCTCAGCCGTCACTGGGACCGGATGACGAACTAATTCGCGGAAGAGCGCTCCCGATCTCGAACTATCATGCTCAAGTCTACCGTGGATATTTTGATGACACGGTCCTTGAGATGGAGGTAGTCAGTATACCCTTGTATTCCGGTTTTGTAGGCGACGGCTTTTATGCTGCCTAATAGGAGCTGCGATGATACAGATGTTTTGCAGTATACCCGACGCCTCCACCAGAAAGTGTTACCTTTCAAACTGCAGGTGGCCCGTAATTCGAAGGCTGGTTGTTAAAGGAGCACAACACTTTACACATGTTTATTGCTAACACAAGCTTACACTCAGTACTGACTGACTCCTGCTTGGAGTGCCTCACTATTTATACATAGAAAGAATTTTCTGGAACTTACAAGTACACCAAACATAAGAAACATGTAGAACATTCTAGAAATAGTAAATACAAACTTTTTCTGCCCTTGGCGGGATTTGAATTGGGGACCGCAAGGACAGCGACCTGCGATGCTAACCACTGCACCACGCATTCCGTCGGAAGACTGGCGGCAATATCGATACGCGAGTTGGAGCGAGGTAACTGGCGCCAATACAAGTAAATCGAGCCAGCACGGCTCAGGTATATACCGTAAAAGACGGACCACCTCAACCATACCTTTCTGGTGTATACAGATTTCCCAGTTCCTTGTAGAATACTAAAAGCGCTGACAGACAGTGGATGAGGTCGATGACTTCACGCAGATTCGCCCTTCCATCGAGGACCGAGCGAGGTGGCGCAGTGGTAAGACACTGGGCTCGCATTCGGAAGGATGGTGGCTCAAATCCACCTCCGGCCATCCAGATTTAGGTTTTCCGTGGTTTTCCTAAATTACTCCAGGGAAATGCCGGGATGGTTCCTTTGAAAGGGCACGGCCGATTTCTTTCCACATCATTACCCAAACCTTCCGAGCGTAAGCACTGTCTCTAATGACCACACTGTCGACGAGACGTGAAACTCCAAGCTTCCTTTTTCCATCGAGGGAAACTGTAGTGCAGTTCAGGTACGTCATCTAGGGAAAAAGGAGTGATATCTAGCTTTACCCAGGGATGTGTTAGAGTTCCAAATGTTCATTGTTTATCGTCGATTAAGAAGAGAACCGGAGTAGCTCAGTTAGGCTATTCGCTGATGAGGATGCCATGTATCGATTGATGAAGTCACCAGAACACAAAATGTTACTTACTCTGTCCGTCAGATTATTTATGTAAGTGGGAAATAACTGTTCTGCCACACTTCGCTGGGGCACCTTGTCTCTGGCAAACGCAAGCCTTCGAGGGCAAAGTACTGTGATCTATTACTTATGAAGCCTCCGATCCACTCACATATTTGTCAAGCTATTCCACATTCTCTTCTCATACCTTCGTTCGGAATCTGCAGTGCGCAACCTTGTAAAACGTCTTTCGGGAGCCGGCCGCAGTGGCCGAGCGGTCTGCGGCGTGCCAGTCACAGTCTGCACGGCCGCTACGGTCGAGGGTACGAATCCCCCCTCGGGCATGGATGTTTATATCGTCTTTAGTATAAGGTACTTCATAAGTAGTTTGTAAGTTTTGGGAATGATGAGCCCGCAGTTAAGTCCCTTAAGCTTAACAAACATTGAACATTTTCGTCTTTCTGAAATCGGGAAACATGCAGCCTCGCTGTTGCTCTTGTCCCATGACTCACAGGATGGCATGTGACAAAGAGCAAGCTGAGTTTCACACGAGTGGTGCTTCCTAAAGTTGCACTGGTACGTCGACAGTAGCTTTTCAGTGTCAAGGAACTGTCCCACATTCAAATACAAATATATGTTCAAAAATTGCTATAGACTTACAAATTAAGTAAACTAACACTTAGGGCAGCACACAGGCATCCACGCCAGAGGGAGGACTAGAAACTCCGGCGGGAACCGTCGCCCGGTCCGTAACATGACGCCTTAGACCACGCTGCCATACTGCGCGGCGTGTGGTGATCGAATGATGTTATTTTTTTCGTTCCTCCTGATTTAAAACTCCATCTATTCTATTGCTGTCGTCTATCACCACCCCGGAATGATCAAAATATGACTGATAGAGCTAATCTTTGGAGCAGAATTTTGTAGGGTTCTAGGTAAGGCGTTTTCCAAAGTGTGATGGTTGTAGTTATTGTAAACACATCGATCACTTTATAGATTCTGTTAATGTTTGCCTGTCTTGATTTACTTTTTTAAAAATCGAGAATGAACTGCCTTCGCTTTATAATATATATATATATATATATATATATATATATATATATATGTGTGTGTGTGTGTGTGTGTGTGTGTGTGTGTGTGTTTCGAATATTATTATTAAATCACACTGAATCTTTTATGTCCTTAGCCCAAATTGACGACACAAATTTCTTCATTTTATTGACAATGCATCTGAATTTTGCCCATAATTCCTCTACGTCTATTGTAAAGGAACGAAAGATATCCATTCATTCCTTAGTTGGTGGCAAACAATTTCTTATGAGCAGTTTCTAGCATAAACACTCTCCTAGCCTTCTTTAATTTTATGAGACTGCTTTCTTGTTTCTTTCGTACAATTTTTGCAATCGATCTTTAACTAACTTCTCTATGAGCTTCAACCGGCTGGGCACACATGAAAAAATTCGATGACTCTCTCTCTCATCCTTGATGAAGTGATGACATTAACAAGGTCAGATGCGTCATTACACGTTACTTGCGAGAATCATCCTAGGGTTGACCTGTCGATCCTATTACTCATTGATACGGATCGCTTGAGTACTCCACAAAACTGCAAAATATATAGTGTACTGGGATCACATAATGAAGATTGTACACGGATTGACATTATTAACGAGAAAAGCATTCAGTTTTGAGTGTGACCTTTAGTTTAGTTACCAGAAATAATTACAATTTGCAAGTTGGAGTTTGCGTACGTATTCATGAATGTAAAACTGCTCAAGGTGCTGATTGAAACCAGTTCCTGAAATTCATGCATTTTAATTGGCATTTCCTGGTATTTTCAGTTTCCGCGTTGTTATAGAATAAGATACTTTTAATTGGCATAAAAGTGGCGTAATATTCTGAAAAATATAAAATTTAAATTTACCGCGGCTTTACGAAGTATATTCAGTAACGTTAAATACAAAACATTCTAAGACGTTATTCTCTATTTTGTCATTACAATAAATAATGCTACCAAGTATTATTACAATTTGTGGAATGTGCAATTCTAAAATGATTACAATTTTAAGCGACACTCGAATAACAGATATGTCTAAATAGTCAACCTATAGGATACATACTTAGTGTTTTTGAAGATACACCATAAGGACTTACAGTTTCGCCACTGAAACTCAGAATTACTAATCAAGGATTGAAATACCTTTTCTAGTTGCGTTGCTGTTAGTTGATCCCCAATAGGTTTAGTTACTGTTGCAAGCTATCAACAACGACGTGCAAATTGCTTTCGGCGAAGATTAAAATGTGGAGTTTATAGACACATACGAAATTCTATAACACGCCTGGTGACAGTAGGCGAAATAAATTGTTGTAACCGACATAATGTAAATTTCAGAGTTCAATTTACAGCGACTCAACTTATAGAGCATCTACTGTGGCACATGGTAAGCGCCTTCAGTGTCTCGTTTATGCTACCAGCCAAACTAGTTGGTAAACGCAAGGTAGTGTTAGCAGGCGAGATACCGCTGCTGGTCTGCGCAGAAGCTACACAGCTGCCAGCTAGCCGTAATATTAACTTCCCACTTCGACGAAGATCCCAGATGCAGTACGTGGTAAAATATACGACCGCTTGAAACTTTCTACGCACAACGCATGTGCATCCACAGTATAAAACGATTCCTACGAGTGAACTTAGTTGTGAGCCAGGCATTTCAGCAATCACCACGTGTTTTTACTGTTACGAGAATTTGTGCTTGATTTCAATTCCAGTCCTTCATCACAATATTTGTTTACAATATTAAAATTTCGTACGATAATGGCCCTTTACAGATCCTGTAAGAGTACACCTGTCGCTGTATCTTACAGTTTGATTTAACGTAATATATATATTGCCTAAAATTTGTTTATTTCATGTATTTTTCATTTCTTGTATGCTAGATATATTTCTTATGTAACGTCATTTTCTATATTGAATCATTTTGTGTAAACGTGTACTATATGTGTAAACCCGCATGAATGCACGGACATTCTTATGCTGAAAGTTAGCAATGCGCCAGAGAAAATGTTGAACCTGTTGTAAAGACTGTCTTTGGTACAGAAGTAGTAGCTGTGAGTGTCGCGCTGCTGAAGCAGTCGCGGAGCGGACTCGCTATAGTAAACACATAAATGTTTTGTTGATGGTGCAGAGGCACGGTAGGCGCAGTGTGCCGCGGGTTTAATGCAACTGCAATAAGCTTGAGAGGCGTACTGTTTAATGTATTGAAGGAAGTGTGAAATAAGTTTATTTAAACTCGAAAGTGATCAGAGTAATTTTTTTTTTTGTGTGTGCAAGAAATGTAATTGTTTGGTTATCAAGTCTATTGTCACCGAGAGTGATCGTTGCTATAATTAATGAGATTTGTAGATGTGTCGTGGTGATATCAATGCATGGAGATTTCAGCCAGATGAGCTGAACAAAGACTTGTCGATAAAAAAATATTTTTGACCCAGCAGTAAGAGTATTTATTGTAATCATATCTGTCTTGTATGGACTTCACGACGAAGACGACGAAAGCAGATGAGTACTTTTGTAACATTTTATTTTGTATGCATGTAAATGTAGTGTCAACCCAATCTGAATTTCGGTTCAATTATACGTGACTTATTTTGAAACCAGTCTTAATTTTGTAAGTAGTTGTAGTCACCCCATTATCACCATTATTAGATTATGTTGATTATACAAGCCTGTACACTGACTAACAAGTTCAATCATTTTCAAAGTAATTACGATCAGTTTTAAAGAAATTGCTAGACGAGTTAAAGAATTGCTAAACGTGTTACAACCACAGAGACTAGTAATTAAAGTGCAAGAGAGTTTGCAAGTAAAGTAAAGTTGGTTTCATTTATGTAGAAAGTAACCAGGCTAACAGTAGTCAAAGTATTATAGTTGATTAACCAGACTTGACTGAAGTAATTTTTTTAATGAAATACGTTAAATACCAAACTCTGCTCAGCCAGTTACACGCGTACGCTACCCAGGCCCTGGAACCAATTAAAAAAAAAAAAATAGTTTACGTAAAGTTTTATAAGGAACGTGAATGCTTTAAACAATAATATCAAAATTATTGATAACTTTGACTGTAGAATTTGTGAAGCTCATTGCACCAAGGACTTTCACTGTATTGAGCTATTATCATTGCAATCAGAGTCTATCTGCTATTATAATTTTGATTATAACACGAACACGCCATCACCACTACATGAATTCTGACACATTTATTAGTGAAGTTGTGCTGTTCGTGAATCGTAAGAGGTGCTAGTTGGAGGCTGTAGTCAATGCTAAGTCAGATAGGGCCAAGCTTAATTAATTACCACAGTGACTGTTTCAAGTAAATTAATATCTTTTTTTATTCAAAATTTTAACTTTCACTGCGAAAATGTTGTTGCGACCCATTAGTTGTGATTTGCTGCAACAATCAATAACGAAATTATTATTACTAGAGTATATTATTACGCATTCTAAATTTTGAGATTATTTGACGAGCTCCAACAGGCAATTTTCTTACAATCCAAGTAAAAATGTGTTGCATTATACGAGGTATGTCCACAAAGTAAGTTCCGTTTGGTTATATAAACCAAACGTTTATAGATACAGGAAAAAATATGTATTGTTTAAAAATCTACAACTGTCCCACTACTTTTCTACATAACTTCCGAAATTTTGTAGGGACTTGTCATAGCGTGGTAAAGTTTTTATGTGCCTTCTTCATAGAAAGTTGCCGCCTGTGTATTCAACTATGTGGTAACATGTTCTTTCAACTCATCATCCTTGAAGTGTTGACCACCAAGGACAGATTTTAGGTGTAAGAAGAGATGAAAGAAGTTTTCTTTTTTCCCTTCACGTTACCGCCCGACCTCATAAGGCAAATGTGACCAAACAACTCTCATGGGAATTTCACGGAACGTGTTAGATCATCCTCCGTTAGGTCTCGTTCCTAGCGGCTTTCTTCCTACACATAAAACCTGTCCATGGTGGTCAACACTTCAACGATGATGATGAGCTGAAAGGACATGTTTCCACATGGTTGAATACACAGGCGGCAAACTTCTACGAAGAAGGCATACAAAAACTTGTGGCATGCTATGACAAATGCTTACAAAATTTCGGAAGCTATGTAGAAAAGTAGTTTTTTCTGTATCTCTAAAAATTTCTTTCATATAACCAAATGGAACTTACTTTGTGTACATACCTCGTACATATCGTAGCACTACACTTAGTGGAGCAGTTGAAATCCTTATCGATTTTGACCTCGTCAAACTAATAAAATTATATTGTGAGAAGTGAACCATTAAAGGTATATAATGAACGACTAGGTTACACTCAATTGATTTTGAGAGGAATGAATGTTTGACTTTAACATTCCGTAATCAACATAGTCATTACATATACAAATACACCTTCTTTGACCTTGATTTTACAAGGTCTCAAAAGGTATTTTACTATTTTGTAAGCTATTATTTCATTTATATACAAAAATACGTTAGAAATTGTAACCAAAAATGTATAATTCTTGGCAGTGAATATTTTGGAAAACCATGAAACCTTCTGAAGATGATGATTTATGTCATAGAAATCGACATGAGAAATAAATAATGTATTTGCGACCTTGTAACCTCAAAGAAGGAGTATTTTTACACATATTCAGACTGCTCCCCAGTGGCATACCATTCCAGATAAAAATGTTCAAATGTTTGTTAACCTTATGGGACTTAACTACGGGGAGTTAACTGTAGTTGGAGTGTTGAATCCAACACATAGTCACAATAAGTTTCCCGTTTTCACAAAGGCCGGACAGGTAGCGAAAAGAACACGGAAAGTGGGCTATCGAAAACTGTAGAACTACACTTCCTCCTCTGTCATTGACGACACTTCTAGATGAGCGACGCACAAATTGCGAAGAAATTGCAAAATGAAGCAAAAATGTCTGTTTCAATGTTCAAATGTTTCTAAACATATTGGACCAAACTCCTAGACTTTCAAACTACTTAAGCTAACTTATAGTAAGGACAACACACACACTCATGCCCGAGGAAGGACTCGAACCTCCAGCGGGAGCGGCTGCCCAGGCCATAGCGTAATGCCTTAGACCACGCGACCACTCCCGTGCGCCTTACGAACTCATAGACACCAGTGTGTCATTACATTTTCAATCAACAGCGCTAATTTTTTTCTGTTTTAGTAATTGTAATACTGTAACTCATATCGGCCACACCTCATTCTGCTTATATTACTAACTAGCTGAAAACCCGGCGTTGTCTAGGTATTTATTTATTTATTCCTGCCATTTTTCAGTCATATATTCATTTGTATAAGGGCAATATATCTGTAAAATCTCTTTGGAATACAATTAGCAGTAAAGAAGTAACAGATTAAAACTTGGTGCGTGATGGGGCGGTTTTCCATGAACGTAACTGTTTATGTGCTCGTATCTCATAAACTACGTATCGTACTATGATACAATGTAGAAGGTACACTCAACTATATGCGTGTATATTGTCTATAAAGTTTCCTGTGGCTACAATTTGTAGTGTAGAAATGATAAATTGTAACGTCATACCGAATGCCGTAGTTTTAGTCTATGAACAGCAGAACGTTACTGTTTATGTGCTAATATCTCATGAACTACGTGTCGGAATGTGATACAATCTAGAAGCTACATTCAACTATATATGTGTATACTGTCTGTAAAATTTCCTGTCGCTACAATTTGTAGTATTCAAATTATAAATTGTAACGTCATACCGAGAGCCGTACTTTTACTCCATAAACAGCGGAAAAGTAGTAAGCGAGAAACTTTTTTCCTTTCATCATTTTACTATGGTTGCCAGCGAAAAAAAGTTTAATAAAGGTTTGAAATTATGTTTAAAGTTTGTTGCAAGTCGCTAAGTACTGTCATTCTTACACTGTGTATTCGAAAGTCTCGCCGCATTATATGGCATTTCTTGCGATTTTTATTGCCTATGACGTAGTATCTTTTGAACCATGTGCCGTATGTGATTCTTGACCATGCAGCACTTGTTACCTCACGGTAAGAAATGTATGTACCAAATTTGGTTGAAATCGGTCCAATGGTTTAGGCGAAAATGGGCAGCATTGTCGCAAAATGCAGCAGTTTTTCGCGCATCTCATTGTTTCTGACGTCATATCTCGTGACCTATATATCGTATGTGATTCTTACACTTACGGCGACCGTCCTCATGGATTGAAGCATAAAGATTGGAACAAAATTGTAGATTTGTATGCAACACGTACAAACATACTGACACTCTGATTTAGATATTAGAAGATAAAGTGGGGCTACAATAATCTTGATGAAAGTGTTATAACAGACTGGAAAAACAACTGAATCACCCCAGCTAAAAGGCCCTCATCACTAAAATTTCAAAAATGAGATAACCACATTAACGTATTGCTAAATGGTAGCTCCATCTTTTACTGTTACAAGGCACTCAGTCGAAAACTTGATCGCAGTAGATAAGAAGCTACATAAATTATTTTGTGTACAAGAAGGACTTCAGTCAGTTACTGAAGACTTTTTAGCATGTTTATGTTATTTTGGTAGGTTGGCGGATATACCGTCACCACTTGGTTTTGCTGAGTAATTTATTCCCACACTATTTCTTGCTGTGTATGTTACTTAGTTTGTGATCGGTGATTTAACAAACAAAACGTGATGGAAGCAAAATTGCATATTGTATGGAAACTGAAGGGCAATCAAGACATAGGACGAGGAACAGAATAACAAACTCCAGATCGAAAGGGAAATATTTTGTTTACTATACTACAAAACGCCTTCCAGGCAAAAAGCTTGGAGAAAAATGTAGATAATAATGCTTTTTAGTAGAAATGAAAAACATGGAAGTTGAATAGGCACTAACAGCTTTCTTGAGAGTCAATCAATGCCTTCGAAAGTGAAAATGAAAGAGCTTCATACGCTGAGAGTTCTTAGGCCAAAATAAACTGCGCGCCTTAATTAGAAATGGGTAAGATCTCGTAAAACAAACCAATTAAGATATTCGTAACAAGGAGAGAAGGACATCGCGATTGAGTAAAAATAAATGAAGGTGAGAGTTAAGTGAATTAAGAATACTTGATGATAAATCTGTAGATGAATATCTTTCGTTTCAAACAAAAATGAAGGAAATCGACTGGAGAGAACGGTCTTACCGACTGACTTTAATTCACAGTAAGGACATTCCCATTAGAAATGTACATAAGGAAATCACGTTTGTGTGTAATTAAAAGAATTCTAATAGTTGACTACGAATCTGTATATAAATACCTTTCCTTTAAAATCAAGATGAAGGAAGTCGACCGGATGATACTGCCTGGCCGACTGACTTTCATAATTTTTTAATATACTAGATTTTTAATAATTATCAAATTAGTATTTTCTTCCCTTCTATGTGTCTATGTAACGGGAATGGTACTTCTGATAATTACAACACTGCAGGTAATTTTCAAGGACTTCAGTCCGGAGACGGGATTGAGGCATTTCTCCAGCCTACTATGTCCTGTGTAATACTTTTAGTCTCCTCATAAGTACGGCAGCCCATATCAGTTTGAATCTGCTTACTGTATTCGTATCTTGGTCCCGCACTGTTACTTTTTATCCCACACACTTCGCTCTAATTCTACATTGTGTCTCAATGTTTTCTACCAATCGATCCCTGTTTTTCTTCAAGCAGTACTTCCTCATTAGTTACGCTATCTACCCATCTAATATTCAGCCTTCATCTGTAGCACTACATTTCAAAAGGTTCTATCCTCTTTTTGTCTTAAATGTTTATCGCCCAGGTTTCACTCCCGTAAAAGGCAATACTCCACACAAAGGTCTCCAGAAAAGATCTCCTTAGGCTTAAATTAATATTCGATGTCTACAAATTTCTCTTCATCAGAAGCGCTTTTCTTCCCATTGTCATTCAGCATTTTATATCATCTGTCTGCGACCATCGGAAGTTATTTTATTGCCTAAGTAACAAAACCTATGTACCACCTTTATTGTCTCGTTACCTAATCTAATTCCTTCAGCATCGTATTCTTACAAGGGAATAGTCAGACTTGTCATGCCGAAACATGTATGTTTTAGCACTGTTAGTTAACATTGAAGGAAGTCTGTATGCAGAATGTTAGCTGCTGACATGACCTGAAAGTCACAAAAAAAAAAAAAATAAAAAAAAAAATAAAAAAAAAAAATAAATAAATAAATAAAGTAAAATAAAATAAAATAATAATAAAAAAACGAAAATGGCTGTTTTTACTGCTTGGCGCTTGCGGTGAATGCTAGCCACCCCTGGAAATGGCAAGTCGCGAGCTGTTGTTATGGTGAGCGTTGTGCGCATGGTCGGGAGGTGCGGCCGTCTTAACGCAGCGTTCACTAAAGAGGTATACCGTTGCATGGTATTGGTGGAAAGGGGAAACGAATATTCGTTTCTGTGGCATGCACTTCCTTTTCATTTCTGGTATGTATTTCGTAACATACCGTCCTGAAACTGGTTAGAGATGTGATATTCTGTACATCTACATGTATACTCCGCAAGCCACTTTACGGTGAACATTCAATCTCCCATCACATGTGATGGTAAACCCTGTAAATGTTTTGCTGCTTGCCATGGAGATATACCACAGGCGCCAAATGAAGCAATCAACAGAAAACACGCGTGAAAACTATGTGATGTGCGACATGGTGGTCAAACTTCTAGACGAGCATGTAGATAGCGCAGACATGTGGCTAGAAACGACTGAAACACTCGATATTGCAGACTGTGAATCTACAGACGGCGAAGGAACGGAAGAATGTTGCACACATGAAGACTCTTCGAGTGATAGTACCACGTACCATCATCAATTATCTCCGAAAGCAACACCAGTAACTACAATTACATTATCAGACAAAGATGTGAAGTATTGGTTGAACGATAGTGGTAAGTAACGCCCACGTGTCAGTACTGTTCAAAATAGGTATCGATTTGTCCGTTATGAACGTGAATTGTATAGATGAAAAAATAAAAAAAGAATTAGCTGGACGACGTAACAGTCGACTGGAAATTGCGACGGAGGTAAATGCACGACTTTTTAGGCAATTTACCGATGCCAGTCATTGAGTGTCAGCAATACAACTTTGCGTGATTAGGCGTTAGAGATTGCCAACATGATAGACGCCAAAGAATTTACTGCTTCCCAAATTTGGATTAGTCGCTTCAAAAGATCACATAAAATTGGGGCACGAAAAGAACAAAATTTGTATCGAGAAACAGGTCGGAAAATGAAGTGACTCAAATGGAAATGATCGATGCCTTTCTTACGACTGCAAAAAATAAGATCGCCAGTTTTAGTGAATCTTACGTTTACATTGCGGAACAGTCAGATTTTAAAAAAGAAATGCGTGCGACAAGAACACTGTCATTCAAAGGGGAAAAACATATTGAGGCAATTGCGTAGTCCACGACTGCACTCACCCATTCATACACTATAATCTCCATAATTAGTCTTGATGGTTCATTACTGCCTAAATAATATGTGTCTTCAAGAACAAACTGGACGTTTTTGACCACGTATCAAACAAACAATGTTCTACGAAGACAATCCTGTGCTAGACGCATCGAAGTCTGGAAAAATGGGAAATGATAACTTTACACGTTTCATGCGTCATACTTTTCTTCCGTTCTGCGGGAAAAAATCTCTTCTCCTTCTAGATTCGTGGTCAGGTCATAAAAGTTCTGATTCATTAAAAGCTGTATTTAGAGCTCACCCTGACAAAGAAGTAGAGATATTTCAGATTCCACCCGGCACGACGAACGTAATTCAACCTTTAGACAGAGAATTTTTTCGCCAGTGGAAGGCATTTTCAGGAAACTAAAAGAGAAAATTAATTTGTGCAAATCACTGCAGTTTACTATCTATCAACGTGACAATATTCTCAAGTTGCAATCAGTCGTACATTATCAGTTTTCCTCCGCACAGTTTCAAAATGTGATTAAATATGCGTGGCACGCGTCGAAATATACTGATATTAGGCCTGATTCCTTCCTACCACCGGCCGAGTTTTGTCTACGGACGTCTAACAATGTCTGTGATTCGCAGGGCTGTCATATGTCGTCTTTGCTTATATGATCTTGGTGCACAAAAAAACCTATGTTTTGAACATTGCATCAATATTTCGCAGTTTTGCGGTAATTACAAGAAATAAAAGTTTGACGTATTCTAAATCGTACATGTATTTGTGTCTATTTCATAGATATTTGGAAAGACTGTTGTAGATAACATATCAGCTACATTTCTCAACGAATTTATTATTATCGTATTTATTAATTATCGTACGATCGCTTTAACTGGGCGAATCAGCGCTCTCACTGCTGTGGCAGGAGAGCGGCGCGTAGCTAACGCCACCTTGTCCCTAGATGTCGTTGGTATAACGTAGCGAGAGAGGTCAGGGTTGTACAACAGGCAGTTATAAGCGCAGAAACCATGTGACAATAATGTCATACTTAATAAAAGTTTTTCAGACTTCCAGGTCATGTCAGCAGCTAACAGTCTGCATACTGCAATGTTAACTCACAGTGGTAAAAATAGCAACACCGGTTCGACATGACAAGTCTGACCATTCCCTTGTTAGACTACATTCCATTGCCACTGTTTTTCTCTCGTTAATGTTCATCTTAAAAGCTGTACGCTTGTTTTGGAATGTTGAACCTTTCGTTAAATCAGACAATAAATTGTTCATTAACTTAGCTATTTGGTTTAATTATGGCCCTGATATTAATGTACAAGAAACAGTGCATTAAATTGATTATGTGCGCAACGGATATTTTTAAACACAAAAAAACTGTGTCATGTAACCTTTTGAAACAGACACTGACTATACTCAAGAATTTTGACTGCGAGATAGATATAAGAAAAACCACAAATTACTTTCTTAATGCTTGACTGTGAGAACCTATATAGGTCAGCCTCCAATTATTGAAATCCAGATCAACTATTATCTTACTATGGCACCAATAATGAAATATGTTCAATAATATTATTCAAATCAACACTCCACTAAATCAAGTAATTATCAAATGAAGGAAGTGGGTTAATTTTCTAACTACATAAATGAAATATGAAACAGGGTTAACTTGCTTATTATTGATAAACAGCATTACATTACTTACATGATACAACTTCTGACTTGCTGGCAAAGCAGCCTCTGCTCTACATCGGAGCCATACACACAACCCAACCGCTCTCTAAGCGAGCTGAACCACTAGTCCTACTCTCTCTCTCAGTGCGAGCTACAATGCTATGCAATACATGATCTTTGCCAGAGATGAAACTTTACACATATCGATACATACAGTAGAAGCGATATTATACATTTTCTTGCAAGCAAGTTACTCGATACAAAACAGGAGGCACAATATTAGACATTTTCTTGTAAAAATAATTTTCTATGGACACGTTTCATCACCCCCCTCCTACCTATTAAAATTTTGTAGGGTGGGTGATGCCAATGGCATTGCCTAGCCAGCAAAATTACTGAATTTCAAGTCAAAAAATCCATTAATGACATCCAAAATTTAACAAGATCAAAACAACAGATGGAGTACATAGAAAATTTAAAAAAAAATGTGACAGTCATAAATACATGCCATTTTACAGAACAGTACCATCAAAAGTCATGCATGGAGAGGTACAGGGTGTGACAGGCATAAGCAAATGTCAAAATTTACAGAACATCAGCAATAAGTGGAATATATGACAATTATACATAATGGTAAACATAAGTATATATATAGAATTTCAGAAAACATAGTTTGACAAATGATATAGTGGAGAAAATGAGATAGCTAGAAGTAATACACAAATGGAGAAAAAAAAATATATACAATAATAAACATGAACATATACAAAGTTTTACAAAAGTTATTTTAACTAATGTCATCATTCTTTAAAGAAAATGTGGTAATCACAAGTAATACACACAGTAGTGTAAGTTCCATGGGTTTACATTTTGTACAAGAGATCAGTATTTTGGGAACATAAAATGAACATTTGTATCTTGTGCACTTAGTATAAGATAAAGTGTCAGTTTTGTATTCTGTGATGCATTTAAAATGCTATACTTTCATGGATGCTAGAACATACATGTAAAATTTTTGACTACATAGGCTTCTGATCATGTACAAAATAATGTTACTGCTTCAGCACAATAGGATTTCAATATAACGTTTGTCAATCGAATAGGCACAATGACATTTCAGACTAAGTATATGTATCTATCAAGAGCACAATTTTATTTTGGTCACTGACTGTGAAAGAACCATGAAATATACCTAAACACTGGTAATGAACCTGTGGACAACGTTTGCAATGGGAGGCACTGAATAGTATATGCACACGAATAGCACATTAGCTCCTAACACTCATTTTAGGTCTGCACACGAACACAAAACACTGTAAGATTACACCACACTGTAGGCGGGCTGGCTGGTTGCATTGAAGTGGAAGTCATGGGGAAAAGGTTCTGATGTATTCCTCCATGCAATTCGACAACCAAGTGTGCTCCAACCAACAGAGCTATTAGCAGACTGCATCAGCATAGCCAAAATTAGAGCAAACTGGTGGTGGGTGGCCAAGGCTGCAATGGACAGTACTGTGTGGCCAAACATCATCCAACAAACATCTTCATTAAAAGGCCCAACATCAGTGGTGTATAGTAACTCGTCCATTGTTCTGTGTGCATTCTGGAATCTCGTGTGCGAAATCGCCACTTCCCATGCGTGTCCAAAGTACATGAAATAAAGCATTTTACACACAAATTAGTAACATAGTCATGATATTTCAGTTTAGACTGAAAGAAAAGTCATTGATTAGAACATATCTACAGAAATATTTTCCCACAAATTCAAGTGGTACAAATGGGGTCATGGTATTAAACCATATTTTTACATTACAAGTAGTGTCTTGAAGACGGATACATTTGAATACTAATGAGTAATTTAATTCTTATTTTAGAGTATCTACAACATTAGTGTCATTTCATATAAGCACAAGGCTTTACATACTATGTACATATTGCTTTACAAACACATAATCGTATGAAATACATTGAGGGTGCTTGTCATCAATTTGGCATGATATAACTTAAATTGCCATTCCAATTACCATTAGTTCATATCTCTTTAAATTAATATATATCACTATGATGGTGATTACATTACCACAAATTATAACACTTAAATTACATAAGTTGCCATGGCCAGGCTTTTGTCTCAACTGAGCTACATATTTCATTGCCTTAAGGTATAACACATCAGGGTAGTTTCGTGAGAATATCAAAAGAGGTTCAAGTCAACAGGTCATGTCCGTGTCTGTCTGGGTCAACAGTAGGGTCAAACAAAACAATTAGTGCAAATTTTGGCACAGTACTAGATGTACATCACAGTAAATCATCCAATAACATAAACACAGACGTAATATTCGTTAGGCATAGCTGCAGATTTTCATCAACAAGATCATCAATAAAATTTGGAAGATAGTAGTAAGCAAAAGCAAAATATTTCTGTGCATTATCTTTCTAGACTTAACTAGGCGCAGTTTATGGCATAGCTGCAAGTTTGCAAGATAGATGGCTGTGTGGAACGTATAAGCATAACCATACATTGTCATTGAGCTTCATTATAAAATTAATTAGCATAGTGGTAGGGCTTAGGTATATAATTAGTGAGCATAGCGGTAAGCTTTGATTACAAGAGCAATACGCATAGCTGCAAGCATAATTAGAAATATTCATTACACATAATTACAAATAATTACAGATCATCAGAAGGATATGAATCTCACCAATCACACATGCCATTGAAGGCACAATGCATCAATATACAAAATGGTGCACATAAGCACAAAGAGAAAACACAAAAGGGCAGTGCGAGTAAGCACATAAGAAAAGAACAGAACATAGCATCATTAGCAACATAGCGATTCTCCTCATAATTGCTTCATAATCATTGTATAATCTCGTCATCATTAGCAACATAGCGATTCTCCTCATAATTGCTTCATAATCATTGTATAATCTCGTCCACATAATTACATTTATCAAACATCTTTGACTGTTACCAATACCTTCCTTACCATCATTTATCCATAAACAATAATGCATTTTAAAGACCACCATGACATATTGTGTATTGCCTTACTCATCATCCTCCATAATGTTCTTGGCTTACCAAATGCTCATGTCAACTCAAAAATCTTCTTCACTTGCTCAGAACTTCGTAAGTTATGCAATTAGTAACACAGAAGAAAAATCTGATATTTTCTGAAACATAGGAACTTGATTAGATTACACAATCAAAAATTTCCATTAATTTTATTTGTCTTGCACAGCCACAGAGTTCATTATATGCAAATTGCAAGATAATCAAAGTTTCGTATGACAATATCCCAGCGTAGCACAGAGCATAAGTATTCAGAGTTAGAGAAAAGTAACAGTGAGAAAAAGAGGTAGATAGAGCGCACTAAGGAAAAGCGGAAGAATAGTGACACTCAGCTCGAGAACGGGGCACCAATCGCCACTTGGTGTGTCCAAAACAGATTAATGGACTCTCTACCCCAAATTTATGCCTTGAAAATTTTAATATTGGAAATGTGGTGTATGCCTTTCGACTTGTGCGTCTTTAAAGTTTCTACCTCAACGACGTTGTCGTGGATGATACGTTTGATTCGATACGGACCATTGTACAGTAAGAAGAATTTGTGAATCATAGATCTTCCCTTGTGGGATAAGTGGTGGGATCTAATTAATACCTTTTGTCCTACATAGAGTTGTTTAGCATAACAATTACGTTGAGAGCGTTTCCTTTTTTCAGCGGCTTTCTTAATGTTTTTAAGCGCCAATTCAATGATCTCATGATGACGTAGTCTTCTGTGTTTAGGAAAAGGTATCAATTCCTTGATACGGTCGGGGGGTTGCTTGTTTTTCAGAACCAGAATTGGTGAAAGACCTGTAGAATCATTAGGAAGTTCATTTATAATATTTTGAAATGAAAGAAGATATCTATCCCATGTGTTATGTCGTCGGTAGCAATATAGCCTACAAAGTTTTCCAAGTTCTTTCATCACTCGTTCACAAGGGTTAGAGGCAGCATGATAAAGTGATATGAACACAGGTTTGATGTTTCTGCGCCGCAACATCCGTGCCCAATCATGAGAACGGAATTGAGGTCCATTATCGGAGATGACTTTATCTATATGGCCAACATCTTTTAGGAAGTTTTTGACAAAGGCGTTAGTTACTGTCTTCGCCGTGGCACGGCGGAGCGGAGTAAAAGATACAAATTTTGATGTGAGCTCAATAGCAACGAAAACAAAAGAGAAACCATTGTTAGTTCTCGGAAGAGGTCCAAACAGATCAACGGCTGCTAACTGCTTTAATTTTGAAGGTATAATCGGAAAAAGTGGAGCAGAATGCGATATGGTCGGCGGCTTTGCTTTCTGACACAATTTGCATCGAGATAACACATTGCGTATACGTTTCTCCATGTTGATGAAATAACAAGAGTCGCGTAATTTCGCGAAGCACTTCTTGGCACCATAGTGTCCGTAACTGAGATGAATGTACCAAATCAATTTGTTCACGGACTCCTCCGGAACACACACTAACCAAAATTGGCTGTCAGGGGCTTTACGTTTGAAGAGAATGTTATTATGGATAATGTAAAATTGTCTGATGGAAACATTATATTTATCATGCCATTTTATTTTAATATCTCGCCAGATTGGATCTTTGTCTTGTTCTTTAGCAATGTCAGAAAATGTGGCAGATATGTAATTTTCGAAAGCAACTTGCTGCATATAGAGGATAGTAAAGTTATTTTCTAAGTATGCCTCTTCCGTCGCCTTGATGAGCCCAACAGGCGAACGAGATAGCGAGTCTGCAACGATGTTTTGTTTACCAGGAATGTAAATTACAGAGAAATCGAATTCTTGAAGGAACAAAGCCCATCGTCTAAGTCTATCATGGTTAAGTTTTGCCGACATGAGGAATTGAAGTGCACGGTGATCCGTGTAAACCTTAGTGTGTCTGCCAAACAAGAAATAACGGAATTTTTCGAATGCCCAAACTACTGCCAAAGCTTCAAGCTCAGTGACGGAATAGTTCCGCTCTGACTTGGATAATATGCGACTAGCAAATGCAATAGTTCTCTGTGTGGCAAAGCCATTTTCTTCATCCTCTTGAAACACGTGAACGCCAAGTCCGAATTTTGAACTATCGGTAGAGATGCAAAAGTTCTTAGACAAATCTGGATGGTGCAGAATAGGTGCGTGAAGGAGTGCATCTTTTAAGCAAAGAAATTCTCTTTGGGCAGCTTCATCCCAGAACCAAACAGTATTCTTTCCAGTTAATTCATATAATCTGGGGGTAGTTAGGTCTTTCAAATTTATAAAACGGCGATAGAAATTAATTAAACCCAAGAAAGCTCTTAATTGGCGTTTAGTGGTGGGAACAGGCATTTTCATTATCGCTTCTAACTTTTCGGGGTCGGGCTGGATCCCATCTTTAGAAATAATGTGCCCTAAAAATTTAATCTGAGAACGACCAAACTGTGACTTCTCTAAGTTGACAGTAATCCCGGATTGAGCAAACACTTCAAGTAAAGATGCCAACGTACTGTTATGTTTTTCCCAGGAGGATTCTGCAATTAAAATATCATCAACGTAAATTGTGATTTGTTGTTTTAAGTGCTCAGGGAGTGTGGCATTCATCGCACGGATGAAAGCAGATGAGGAGATGTTCAGTCCGAAAGGCAATTTACGGAACTGATAACAGTTTCCGAAGCAGAGAAACGCGGTATACTTCCTACAGTTGGGGTGCAGTTTCACTTGCCAAAAACTAGACCTAAGGTCTAATGAGGATAAAACTTTGACACCATAGAATTTTTGTAACAGTTCTTCAAGGGTTTGAGGTCGGTCGGTTTCAGGTAAAATGATAGTGTTAATTTGTCTGGAATCGAGCACTAATCGAATTGACTTATCTCTTTTTTCAACAATATGTAGGGGACTGTTATACGAGCTAACTGCAGGTTCAATTATACCTTGACTGAGCATGGACTGAATTTCAGCCTTAACTCTTTCCCTGTATACTATCGGAATGGGATATGGAGGTACAAAAAATTTATTATGTTCTTTGGTCTTAAATTCATAGAGAAAATTTTTTATGGTACCAGGACTGTTAGCGAATACACGGGAATAACGCCGCAAGATAAGGAACAATTCTTCCTTATCACGTTCTGAGGCACCTTCAACTTCTACTAATTTTTTCTTAATGATGTCAGAAATCAAGTCAATTCGCTCAGTCTCGAAATGTTTATCTGTTATATCATCATCAGGTTTGACATCCTGCGTCGCATTAGAAATAGATAAAAATTTTAAACAACTGGCACCTTCTTCATATCTGGTAATCCAGTCTTCGAATTTAATTTGAATGGCATTTTCCTGAACAAAAGCAGTGGCACAAGCCGTATTGAAATCTAAAATAACCTTGTACTTGGATAGAAAGTCCACACCTAATATTATCTGTGTAGTTAAACGGGGAACAATCAATAGGTTGGCAGAAAAGAGATGACCTTGACATAAAAATTCTACGTTTGTTTGCTGTCGAATTTCGACAGGTTTGCTAGAAATGACGCCACGAATTTTAGTGCAATGCAAAGGCAGAATGGGACCATTAAGCAAGCTCTGATATTTCTTGAAAGTCACTTCACTAATTACTGACACAGGGCTACCAGAATCTAAGACAGCAGAAAGATTGATTTTGCCAATTTTCACAGATACAATCGGGTGAATTGGAATATCGAGACATTCTACCTTCTCTTCTAATAGTGCCTCTTTTATGTCATCTAACTGTACAAATTTTACGTCTTGTACGGTAGAAGGTTCATAAGAAATTTCTTTGTTGAGACAAGTGTTACCAAGATTAATGAGGCTTTCACAAGATAAATGCTTTTCAAATCTTGGTTGTTCATCAACTTCGCATTCGCTATCATCGTCATTAGAAGACATGTAATTGTCTATCCAATCAGCAACAGAGGTGTGCTGCAAATCTAATTGTTCGACATCATTTTTTGCTGTTCCAAGGTTACTGTTAGTTGCATTATTGTGTGGCAGTATTGTGTCGTGCCTTTCAAAGTACATGACCGGTCTGTCATATGCAATTGTTGGTTGATACTGTAAGAATTTTATTTCGTATATAGTGTCTTCCTCAGAGTCTGAAGACGAAGCTTCTGTCTCCCAATCTGAATTGTCGTCATTATATTGCTGATCGACAATTATCTCGTTTAACCGTTGGGCAGTATAACGTTTGTTCGATACCTTTTCATTTGTTTCATTAAATTTGATAATACAGTTTTTGTTACTGTCATTACTTTCAGGAGTAACGGCTTTAGGTTTTGACACAAGTCGTGTCGGTTTTGCCTTATCGCTTACTGAGGTGCTACCAGCATCAGTATTGTGCACTTCCGCACAAACTACTATTCTGTTTTGTTCGGGAGGTTGTTCATCGTAACCTTCCTCTCTGTGAGGTAGTTCACAATGAACAAGTTTCAGCGTATAGTTAGTATCACACAAATTCTGTACGGCCGAATTATTCGCCGTCGAGTCCGCTAGTCATACCTGACGCGGCCCCCCTTTTGACGAATTGTAGCGTGGATTAGCAGATCTGATTTCAATGTTGTGCTCTTGTCTTTCTGGGGTACGCGATCTGCTTTGCCCCTGATTCGTGTTTTCGTATCGCGGAAAGCGGTCACGAGAATTATCGCGTGTGCCCTCCCGACTACGCTTCTCAGCGTTATTGTTGTGATTTTCAGTCTCGCGATCACTATCAGTATTGCGTCTATCACGCCAATTAGTACCATTCGAAGTATTGCTGTTATGATAGTAATTATTGTTGCGTCCTCCGCGACCAAAACCACCACCTCGGTTGCGGCCACGAAAACTTCCATGGTTAATTTCACGATCATGAAAATCACTGTTCTCATTGTCGCGTCTTTGTTTGTAAGTTTCATTAGTGAAAGAATTATTTTTTTGTTTATCGTCGTACTCTGAATAACGTTTAGAACGCGGCGGGCTTTGTTGCGACCGGCGATCATATTTGTTCGTTTCAAAATATCGACTGCGCGAGGAATTTTCCTCGTCTTCTTCCTCTAAGTCTTGTAAGAGATTTCTAAACGCTTCAATATCATTCTTGCATCGTGCCGCAATGGCAATTTGACGCAAGTGTATAGGCAATTTGTTCAAACAAATTCTAATTAATTCCGCAGGGCAGTAAGGTGCCGATAAAAATTGATTTTTGTATACTAAGTTTTGGAAATATTCCACTGGGCTCGAGAAATTTGATCGCTCAAAAGTTTTGAATGTCGCAATACTGTTTTTAACGCGGTCTTGTGCCGCTTCCGACCAGTATGCGGATAGAAATGAGCGTCGGAATTGATTCTCGCTATAGCACTCTTGTGCAATAGCTCTCATTCTGGTGGCTGGCTCGCCTTCCAGATAACCACATATAAATTCTAATCTGTGCTCAAGTGGCCAATTCGGGGGAAGACAATAATCGAATTGCTGCAACCACTCTTTAGGGTGCAAGTCATTCGGAGAGTTTTTAAATGTCTTGAATTTACGTACAGTCAGGAAATGCTTGTAGTCAAACGCTTCCTTTCGCCCGTGCGGCGTAAGTGAGCGTAAACTACGCACCGCGTCTTCATTGTTGTTGCTATGAGGTACACTTCGTTCACGTACCAAGCGACCTACTTGAGTCGAATCATCATTGTCATTTTCGTTCGGATTTTCATCTACGTCTTCGTATGGATTCCCACAAGTATGGTCAAATTTCCTCTCTATTCGCGCCACGCGATCATCTAATTTTCTGACCTCAGCCTTGTATTGCTGATTAATGGTCATTTGACCTTGTTTGAAACGGTCAAGGGCGAGATATTCATTAGTTTCATTAAACGGGGTAGGATGCGTTACATCAGAACTTTTGTCAGTGTTATCACTGATTTGGGTAATTTTAACCGTGAGATCCTCAACCTGTTTAGTAATTTTATTGATCTGTTCCGTCGTGCCTGACTGGAAGTTCTGCAACTTTTCATCAAATAGATTACTCTGTTGCTTCAATTGAGCGAGTTCAGTAGTTTCCATATTTTCGACTCGTGACGCAAGGCTTTCCATATTTTCCACTCGTGACGTTAGGCTTTCCACTACCGGGTTAATCTCGTCGCGAATATCTTGTCTTATTTGCTGAGATTCACATTTGAAAGTATTGAGCAGTTGTTCCCTGAACCGATTGTTGTCCTCGTTTATCTTATTAAAACTACTTTGAATACTCGCAAACCTCGAATCGCACGTCTGTTCTATTTTCTCAAGTTTTTCATTTAATTTCTGAGATTGTAATTGATTATTGTCAAGTTTTTCATTTAATTTCTGAGATTGTTTCTCAAGTTTTTCACCTTGTTTCTCAAGTTTTTCATTTAATTTCTGAGATTGTTCTTCCAGTTTTTCATTTAATTTCTGAGATTGTTCTTCCAGTTTTTCATTTAATTTCTGAGATTGTTGAGATTGTAATTGACTATTCTCATTTAATTTAGAGAGCTGTGAGAGTAGCATCTGCATGAAGTCATTCGGTAATACGTTTTCCATAGCTGTCGCACATGTACCTTTTGTAGCAGAGCTAGGCGGAACCGATGGATTATTTTCCGCAACCACGTTGCAAGAATCGGAATTCTGTATTGTCGAATCCTGTACTTTGTCATTGTCCATATTGTCTATTCCTGAACTAATCTGTTCTGCGTTTTCGAACACGGTATTTATTGTCGTATTTGTATCAGTGCAGTGAGAAGACTCTTGTAAAAATTCAGCTTCTCTCCTTGCATCATTCAAGGTCTCATTTTCGGAAGCAGATTTAGCATCAACGCGAACTCTCCTATTCTTCGACATTGTTAACAGAATTTTATAGTAAAGTGACCACTAATATTTATTTTCACCTACTGCAAATTTTGAAAATCACACACGGTAATTATGAGAGAACAATAGGTTGAATCGGGCTAGTGCAACATACAATCACAATTGAGATTACGCGAACCGTTAATTATCACACGAGTTCTGCGGTACTAGAACTTTCATCACAACAAACATCAGACAATAAAAAAGAGAGACTTGTTCAGTAGTAATGCAATTATTTGTATATTCAATTTATCTACTATAAACAATACTACACAATCTCAAGAATGGTAAGTAACAGACTACAGAAACAATTACTATGCTACTGTTGCTACAACAGAGGATGGTGCTACAAAAATTAAATTAAGAGCCAAAAGGTAAGTTGGTTAGTGGAAAAGACAAACTAACTGAAATAAAACTACGTATCTAACTACGTCACGATCCTGTTTGTGAACTATCCTGGCAGAAAGGGCGCCAGATAAAAGCTGTACGCTTGTTTTGGAATGTTGAACCTTTCGTTAAATCAGACAATAAATTGTTCATTAACTTAGCTATTTGGTTTAATTATGGCCCTGATATTAATGTACAAGAAACAGTGCATTAAATTGATTATGTGCGCAACGGATATTTTTAAACACAAAAAAACTGTGTCATGTAACCTTTTGAAACAGACACTGACTATACTCAAGAATTTTGACTGCGAGATAGATATAAGAAAAACCACAAATTACTTTCTTAATGCTTGACTGTGAGAACCTATATAGGTCAGCCTCCAATTATTGAAATCCAGATCAACTATTATCTTACTATGGCACCAATAATGAAATATGTTCAATAATATTATTCAAATCAACACTCCACTAAATCAAGTAATTATCAAATGAAGGAAGTGGGTTAATTTTCTAACTACATAAATGAAATATGAAACAGGGTTAACTTGCTTATTATTGATAAACAGCATTACATTACTTACATGATACAACTTCTGACTTGCTGGCAAAGCAGCCTCTGCTCTACATCGGAGCCATACACACAACCCAACCGCTCTCTAAGCGAGCTGAACCACTAGTCCTACTCTCTCTCTCAGTGCGAGCTACAATGCTATGCAATACATGATCTTTGCCAGAGATGAAACTTTACACATATCGATACATACAGTAGAAGCGATATTATACATTTTCTTGCAAGCAAGTTACTCGATACAAAACAGGAGGCACAATATTAGACATTTTCTTGTAAAAATAATTTTCTATGGACACGTTTCAATCTTATACGATCCTTTCAAGACACTCTCCATTCCATTTCATTATATATGTCTTGAATACCTACAGATTTATGAAGAAGTATCGCAATGGACAAATGGCAATGATGGGTGCGAAACAAAAGAGGCATTAATCAATGTTCTGAAATGACATTTTGTCCTGCTGAAGCTCCAGCATCTCCTATCTCTATCTCTTCGGCCCGTTTCCCGCACCTGCAGTTCGGCACTATGTTAAACGCGGATTTGGCATGTGTTAATATTTACAGGGTGGCCGGATGCCCTTCCTGCCAACCCCCCCCCTTCCCCCCCTCGAGGAGGAAATGTGTACCCCAAATGTTCGCGCGAATAGTGTTATAAGTGTGCGAAAGTGTTAAGTGTTACGAAATGTTTGCGAACCGTGTAACTGAGGTGGGACATTGGGACCAACCCGGTATTCACCTAGAGGGATGTGGAAAACAGTTAAAAAGCACATCCAGGCTGACGGGCACTCCGACCCCTTTCGTTAATCCGCCGGGCGGATTCAAACCGGGGCCAGTACGTCTCCCCATCTCGGAAAGCGGTGCGTTACACCACACGGCTAACCGAGCGGGTCTCCTATAAATATTATAATTTAATGATGTGACAGTATGAAAACAATTAGAGGTAATTTAATAAGCTCAAGTGTAAAAAAATATTTAGTGATTAATGACTGATTTTCTTTCAGTCTTGTAATAGTAGTTAATAATATTGTAGAATAAACAAATGATACATCATTTTCTCCATTACTTTGTAATAATATTTTGTAATTGAATACCTCCCTGGAATAAGGATGTAACCATGAAATCAGTAAGTTTTCAGGAGAGAGGAAAATTGTTTGTGGGACCTATTTTGTGGTATACATTATTGGAACTCGTTGCATATATAAGTGTACAAATGTGTTCAGCTATTAAAAGCAATACTTTATTTTTGTAACTTAAGGTTTTACAAATAACATAATAATTGTGATACAAAGGGATGTATGATCAGCAATATATTTTGCAGTATTTCTTACATGTAACTTAAGAGACATATTGTACATGCACTTAGTATTCAAATTAAAGAAAGTAATATCATATTAATAAATAAAATAACAATGTGAATGAAGATATCAACAAAATACTATGACAACAAAATATTTCAGAATATAGATTTGAAACTTCAATTTAAACATGATTTTACAATATTATTGTGGTTTGCAGATCTCATTATTTAAGTTATTTTGAAGTGGCATTGCTACGCTGAAACCACATTCAAAAAGTCACATTGTTAAACTCTAATGCTGTCTGTTCCATACTTATTCCATGGAGGGAAAAGTTCAGCTGGTTGTAAACCAGCTTGATGTTCAAATATATGACATAAGATGGCACCACAGCATAGAGGCATGCAGATACATCCGTTTCCACTGAAATCACACTCTTCGAAAATTTGTGGGTTACATGCTTATTCCAAGGAGATATTCAATTATTGATTATTAATACTGTTGAATGTATTTATAAGAGAAAATTGCAAGTGCTAAAGGCCATCATGAAACGTGGTAAGCCGCGCGGGAATAGCCGTGTGGTCTGAAGCGCCACGTTACGAATTGCGTGGCCTCTCGCTTCGGACGTTCGAATTCTCTCTCGGGCATGGATGTGTGTGTTGTCCTTAGGTTAGTTTAACTTAGTTTAAGTAGTTTGTAAGTCTAGGGACTGATGACCAAAGTAGTTTGGTCTCATAGTTTTACAAACATTTGAACACTGTTTTGAAACGTGGTAAAATGTTCTGAGTCTGTGAAGTGCAAACATACGTAAACAATTTTTAATATTGGACAATGACAAAAACAACAATTACGACGGTATTCTGCATACTGCTACTTTATCTTCAAAAGAAAAGAAACTTTAAGAGTAAATAAGGTTTATTTATTTATTTATTTATTATATTTATTTATTTATTTATTTATTTTTAGTTTTCTCGAAACAAGAGTGGAATGACGAATACCCGTTTAGCAAGTGCCGATTATTAGAAAATCGATAAAGATTCACACGGTGAAGAGTGTGCCGAGAGCAAACTTCAGGCATTACGTCTCACCACAGCCAAAGCAGTGACAGACGTCCTACCGATAGTGGCGGTGTCACTGTTAACAGAGAAACGGGCAATAACAACACAACCACTCAAGGCCGCTCGGTAACGACAGTGCGTTCATTGTAGTTCTCGACGACGCGTCCACAAACATCTCGTGAGATGCCGTTAATAACACTTCAATTGGTATATTATTTGTGGTTTTTTACGTACAGTTTTGATTTCACAAATCCCCACAAAATTTACAAGGTGTTAAATCGCATTTGTTAGGTCATTCCTGGTTGTCACAAAAATATTTTAAGAAAACTTTCCATTCATCTGAGCAATTCTTTCGCCCAATGTGTGAGATGTCGCACCATCTTCTTGAAAGGAATAATCTTTATTTTTCACCAATACGAGAGAAAAACGTAACATATTTATCCATTACCGATATTCTGAGGTTCCTAATCACAGTACTTATATTTTTGTAGTGTAGGACACAAATACTTCTGTGGTAAGCCATTGCAAATGAATCCAGTCTGAACAATAAATTCTGCAAACATTTATCGATAAACGTCATTCTCCCTCTTTCAAAAGTCCTTATCCGTTATCACGATACGACCGAAAAATCACGGTATTTGTATACCAACAGTGGCAAAGGTACTGAGTGACGAGTTCTGACCGCTATGTAAATTACCTCCTAATTTGAGAGATCGACTTGGTGAATAAATTTCAGTTTTTAACATATTACAGTTTGATACCTTTGCTCGATGAAGGATTAATTTTATTTCGCTTGTTAGTCAACTTACTTACAATGTTGCAATGATTTTAAATGAATTTTGAAAGCTAAAAACCAACGAAGTAGTATGATTGTAGGCTTTCGATGGTAAAAATAACATATTACGTTGGCATAGCAAATTACATTCTCCAGATATTAGTTTCATATTCGGTGGATAATACTTTGCTTGACACCCCGGTGCATAAAGTTTTGACACTTAATTTACTCTTGGCGGTAGCAGCGATGTCAGCGCAGTAACTACGGTGGTGGCTGGAAGTATCAACTGTCAATAACAGATGCGCAGTTAGTTCCAGTGGCGGCTGGTGA
This sequence comes from Locusta migratoria, assembly GCA_026315105.1. Classification (NCBI taxonomy): domain Eukaryota; kingdom Metazoa; phylum Arthropoda; class Insecta; order Orthoptera; family Acrididae; genus Locusta; species Locusta migratoria. The sequence continues at coordinate 110,338,666 of CM048745.1, forward strand.
TAATGTGCTAATGTGCTGCACCAGACTGTAAATATATTACTAAAATTATGCCATTTCTCTTCGAATACAAGCGAGAAATCGCTATAAAATTACATCCTTTCTCTTGGAATACCAGCCAGATATCACAATAAAATTATGCCAATTCATTTCCAATGCGTATTAGAATGATAGTAATAAGGATGAAAACGTATTTTGGAGCGCTCTCGTCGCGATAGCTGGAAACCAGCTCCGTGTGCTGAAGTGGGATTCAGCCGCGCTGGTACGTGCCCAGTCGTCTGTTCGCTAGTGCCCATGCGCAGACGTGACGTCAGCCCCGGCGACTCAGGTGTGCTGAGACCGACTGCAGCACCACATCAATATTTCTCTTCGCGCTGCGTGTGACGGCTGCGGAAGAATAGTATATGTCGAATATTGCGGCTTACAGAGTCAAATATCGCGCTGGCTGAGGCGTCTTGCGCATTGTCTCTCAAACCTACCTGTGCGAGGCTCGCACTCAAATACCTCTGAGTCTAAATTTTTTAATTTCTGTAAATAAAATTAATATTTTTAAACGTTATATTTACTACCTGCAGTGACTACATGCAGTTGGCAGCGCTGTTATAGTTTCCCCTGAAGGTCTTACTGTCAGTACAATATTAATTGATATTTAATTAAAGGCAATCATACAAAGGTTGACTTTTTATTTTAGTATATTTTGTTTCCTGTTTATTTTTGTAATATTGTAGCACACTGGTTAAATTTTGTACGAGCTGCCACTGGTTAGTTCTATTAAGAAGTGGTGCACGTCCGTACTGTGTAAAGGTTCAGTCACAAATTGCAGTAAAGCTACGAATTGAACATCTCTAAATGACGTATTCAAGATGTTCTCCATGTTACTGTGAATTAGAGTACAGTGTGTCCCAAGTCTGTCTAGATCTTTGATTCCCGCACGAACATAACAAAGCACGGGCGCCGGGTGAAAATAAAAGCAGGCACATATACTTTCTGCAAGAAATCATCGCGGGTGACAAAACATTCTGTGGCATGTAACATTATACACTGAAGAGATAAAGAAAATGGTATAGGCTTGCATATGCAAACAAAGATATATGCAAACACTCACAGGAGGGCGCTATTTCTATAAGTAAAATGTCAAAACTATACTGATGTACAGAATTAACTTGTATAAGCAACACACCAAGCCAAGGAAGGGAAGAAAACCAGGTGAAAAATGCTTCATATATATAATAATGTCGAAGTTGAAACAACTGCCTGGTGACGTCGTCGACCACCGCCGATATTTCGACAAAAGCACACCCCGCCATTCTCAAGGCATAACGACACTCAAGGAAGCACTATGCAAGCGAATTTAATGTCTCGGTTTGCAAAGGGTAAACAACGAAGATAACACACACAGTCCAAGTAACTGCAGAGGCATCACAACCAAAGACGACCAAAGTCATAAATATCGATATTTCTGTTATTGGTCGTCTTGGGTCGAGAGGACTCTGCAGTTACTTGTACTGTATGTGTGTTATCTTCCTTGTTTACCCTTTGAAAACCGAGATATTAAATTCACTTGAGTGCAGTTGTGCCTTGAGAATGGCAGGGTGTGCTCCCGTTGAAATATCGGCGCTGGTCGACGACATCAACCGGCGACATATCCGTAAGTTGACTGAACATTCATTACGACGGGAAAAGTTAAGGTTGATAAAATAACCTCGAAGTTAAGCACATACACCCAAACACTACTGGAGGGCAATAAAAAAGTTCAACTTTACAAAAGGATCAACTTTACAATTCATGAAGCTAACAATGGATGAAAACTTAATTTCCATGTAGGTCATGCATCCATAACACGTTTCATATTACAGTGCTATAATCTATTATAGGTTTTCTGTTTGTTATTAGGAAGTAAATTAAAATGCCAAGGTAATGAAAAATAAGGGAAAATGATTCTTCTTCTACCGTTTATCATTATAATGGAACTGTAAGATTAAATTCCGAGTAGTTTAAGCTTATATAGTACGTAGTATCTTGATGGAGCGGTGACACTGGTATATATAGACAGAGATCGCTTTGCACAGATATAGGTGCGGCATAATTGCGTACATGCGGTGGCCTCGCCGACCGCTCCACCGGTGACAATAAGGCTACTGCTCCACCACAGTTCCACTATCCTCAAGGAATGTATCTAAAAGACTTCAAGGAGAGAGCACTCTACTCAGAGAATTGAAACCTTCGTGCTTCTGACGCTTTGTTGATGATAGTTTGTAGTCTCGCCCCACGGAACTGCTGCAAATCTATCGGACCAAACTGCGTAGTCATCAGACCGTAGCTTACAAACTACTTAAACTAAGGTAAACTAACCTAAGGACAACACAAACACACCCATGCCCTAGGGAGGACACGAACCTCCTACGGCGAGCAACCCCGCGTTCCATATCGAGGCACCTTAGACCCAAGGAACTGCATCGCTGGATTTTTACATCAGGGAAAGTCTGCTCATCGTAACATCATGTTTACAGAGGAGATGGAAAGAAACGCCGAACTACAGTTTCTGGATATGTTGGTGCAGAGAACAAAGGAAAGAGGATGGTACATTGGGTCATGCTGTATATCGTAAATGCACACACACGGACTACAAGTTATCAGTAGTCACCATCCTGCGCGACGAAGTTGTGTGCTTAGGACGCTGGTTCTCAGAGCACGCTCGTCTCGGACAGCCATCTGATGAATTATGCCACCTCCGTACCATTTTCTTAAAAAAAACGGATATTATGAACGGAGGCCAGACCGAGCGTTACGCCCGGCGCATGCCAGACAGAGTGAGGAACTGGAAGAAACCGTAAAACAAAGAGGAATCGTCGTCCTGCATTTAGTCGGCGTTGATAGGGCGATTCTAGGATAGGTGTAAGGGGACGGATTATTGTTGTTGTCGTTGTTGTTGTTGTTGGGTTGTTTAAGGGGGACTAAACTACAATGGTCATCAGTCCCACGGATTATTGTCTCCACTACTTCGCAGAAGATTATGTTTATATTTTACGTTTTAAAATGATTTTTATGTAATGTGATTCTTAAAAGAGTTTTCGTATGTTTCAAAAATCAAATGTTAAAATGTTTGTAAAGATTATGGGACTTAACTACGGGGTCATCAGTCCCTAAACTTACAAACTACTTATGAACTACTTACGAACTAAGACGGCACAAATATCCATGCCCGAGGGGGGATTCGAACCCCGACCGTAGTGGCCGTGCAGACCGTGACTGAAGCGCCTCAAGTCTCCTCGGCCACCGCGGCCGGCTCGAATGTTTCTTGTGTTTCATGCCCTGTGACGGCAATTCGACCTACGAGAGCAACATCTTCGACGCCGAGCTCAAGGAGTAAACATTGGCCACTTCAAATCGCGGGTCAACGGCCGCGATGTAAGAAGATGTTGGTCTCTGCAGTTATCGTCGCGGATATTGACATTATCATAGAAACTTTCGTGGAAAATCAAAAAGACCATAAAATCAGTCTTTGTGTAACTGTCATTGAGTTATGATCTGTATTGTGAGACCAATAAATGTCATTGTGTCTCTGAAGTCAACCAAGTGTCAACAATAATTACTTTGATATTTATAGAAATTTTACAAGAAATATATTCATTGACATGAACTGAAGAATTATTAACTGTCAAACCATTTTACAATTTGAAAGAAGACATTTAGGAAAAGTTACTTTGTTTCACAGGTAAAGTAAGAAGACATAATTTTTTAGTATTTTAATCAATCGATCTTATATATCAATCGATCATCAGTAAACAGGACTTGTAATATCTTTGTGTATAGCAACAAGCACAACTACGAACTTCTGTGTGACAGTTCGATCTTTAAGGGAACTTTAAAACATTTATTTCAAAGTGACAGTTTTAAAGAAGTGCAAACCTAGAAACCTATGCTTCTTCTATCTGAGCAAGGATCTGTCGTTGAAATTTCACAATATAAGAAGATTACATTATTTGGATTTTTTTTTTCTTGTTGACGAGCGGACGACTTTCAGTTCCTGAAGTCTGACATGGCACATTAAAAATTTGGTATTTAATTCCACACATGAAAAGGTCGTACTGCCGCATACGGAACTGAGGATGAACAAGACGTGGGAAAACGGAGCTTTGCCAGGCCCGAGTGAATTTAACAATATTCAAATTTATTAACAGAAAAGGCATAAGCAAAAGCAAGATTACAAACACTATACATATTTACAAATGACCAGCAAATAATAAACTGAAACTTCTAATCTTTAACAAAACAAATATTGTTCAACCATTTCCAAAATTTACGTTATAAGATTTTTAAAAAAGAAAAAGACAGATGACACATTTAAAAATGACAGATAACATATTTTAATGATTCAAACCATTTTCCTTTCTTTTTAAATTAACAGGCTTCTCACAGGTATGAATCCCAATTACAATCGAATGGGGGGAAACTCTCAAAAATTCAGATCGTCAGGAGACGAGAACCCGGTGCCGGAAGGAAGCAAAAGGCCAAACCCACAAACGCTCGCACACAACCCGAGCCTCCAGCTGATTGATGGAATACGCTGGAGGCCTGTAATACTCTCACACACACATGTTGGTAAAGCTTATGGGACTTAACTACGGGGTCATCAGTCCCTAAACTTACAAACTACCTATGAACTACTTACGAATTAGGACGGCACAAATATCCATGCCCGAGGGGTGATTCGAACCCCCGACCGTAGTGGCCGTGCTGACCGTGACTGGAGCGCCTCAGTCACCTCGGCCACCTCCCGTGCTCGCCGCCGGCCGACCTGAACTCACGGATGTAACCGCACTGCAACACAGTACAACACTCGCGCAAGCAATGGCAGTACCAGTACAAATAAAAATATGTCTTTAGAAATAGTCTATTGTAAGGAAATAATAAGTTTAAAATCGAATTTTTTAACGTAAAACAGATACAATAAACAAAAAATGAAATTGACTGGTAATTCCGCGGTGGAGTAGCGGAGTGGCCTAAGTCGCACTTCCGACGTCCATGGCGAGGTCTATCTTTGTCAAATAGAAACGATGCACAGGGGGGTGGGTGGGTGTAGAACAAATAAATGTGTGTACAGTCCTATGGGGCCAAACAGTGAAGGTAATCTGTCCCTAGTCTTCAGAATACTTAACTTACTCTAAGGACAACAATCACATCGATGGTCGAGGGAGGATTCGAAGCTCCGGCAGGTGCAACCACGCGCACCGAATCATGACACTCCAGAAGACACGGCCATTTGCATCAGTGCACCAGACAGTTGTCAGAGACATGTTTGACTAAAGTCATGGACACCCTGTCCAGCAAGTGGATGGTTCCCAGATGTTTTGGGGTGACATTATGTGGGGCCACCGTACGCCACTGCAAGTCGTAAAAGTCAATCAAACGCCTATACGGTCCACATCTGCATGGGATACTCTACAAATCACATTTAAGTGTCTGGCAGAGGGTTCATCGAACCACCTTTATATTATTTATTTCCCATTCCTTTCTCGAATAGCGCACGGGAAGAAAGAACACCCGAATCTCTCCGTTCGAGCTCTGTTTTCTCCTATTTTATTTTGCTGACCATTTCTCCGTATGTAAGTGGGAGTCAACAATATATTTTCGCATTCGGAGGAGAATGTTTGTGATTGGAGTTTCGTAAGTAGCACACGCCGCAATGATAAGCGCCGTTGTTGTAATGAGTCCCATCCCAGATCCTGTACCATTTTCGTAACGCTGACAACGCTGACAACACAAAACGAGGTGCCTTTCTTTGGACTCTTTTGCTGTACTCCGTCAAACCCACCTGATAAGGATCCGCACTGGGCAGGAATACTCCATGAAAGGATGGACAATCGTAGTGTATGCTCTTTCTTTAGTAGTTCTGTTGCATCTTCTAAGGGTTCTACCAATAAAATGCAGTCTCTGGTTCGCCTTTCCCACGACATTATCTACATGTTCTTTCCAGTTTAAGTCTAAAGTAATAGTAGCTCTCAGGTATTTTGTGGAGTTTACGACCTTCACTTTGGATTTATTTATCTTGTAAACAAAGTTTAACGGATTTCTTTTCGTGCTCAAGTGGACGACTTCACACTTCTCATTATTTAGAGTCAATTGCCAATTTTTACATCATAGTGATATCTTATTCAGATAGTTCTGCAGTTGGTTTTGACCTTCAGATGATTTTACTAGTTGGTAAAAATGGCGTCATCTGCAAATAACCTAAGAGAGCTACTTAGATTTTCTCCCAAATCATTTATGTAAAAAAGGAACAGCAGAGGACCAATAACAAAATGTTCAAATGTTTGTTAAGCTTAAGGAACTTAACTACGGGGTCATCAGTCCCTAAACTTACAAACTACTTATGAACTACCTACAACTAAGGACGGCACAAATATCCATGCCCGAGGGGGGATTCGAACCCCCGACCGTAGTGGCCGTGCAGACCGTGACTGAAGCGCCTCAGTCCCCTCGGCCTCCGCGGCCGGCACTAACGTACGGACAAACACACACACCCATGCCCCAGGGAGGATTCGAACCTCCACGGCGAGCAACCGCGCGCTCCGCAGCGAAACGCGTTAGACCGCTCGGGTACTCCGCCGCGGCGACCAATAACACTAACCTGTGGAACGCCCGATATCACCTCTGTTTTAGTCGATGCTTTACCGTCGATTACTACTAAATGTGTCCTCTCTGACAGGAAATCCCCTATCCAGTCGCAAATTTGGGGCGATATGCCATAACCACGCAATTTGATTAAAAGCCGTTTGTGAGGTACGGTGTCAAAAGACTACTCGAAATCAAGAAATACGGAATCGATTTGCGAACCCTTGTCGATAGCAGTCATCGCTTATCTGGGGGTAAAGGGGTAGTTTTGTTTCGCATGAACGATATTTTCTAAGTCCTTGTTGATCCTTGGTCAATAGATCATTCTGTTCGATACGTGGATGAATCCTCAGACGTATAGTGCAATCTTATCGGCAGCATTTAGGTAAGGGATTCGTCTTAAAGGACGACAGTTCTCAAGCTCATCATGTATATTTTGTGGAATGCGTTCCTTCACGATAACGACATCGGAAGACCAGAAGGGTATTGCGTTCTCCACTCATCATCCCTATTAGAACATGCTTCGGATTCATTTAAAAGTGCTTTTTTTTTACTAGACAAAAGCCATTTGACAGATCTAGCTTCACTGTGTCGTCGTTACGAAGTGGAGCAATCCGGAGCCACCGTGCTGTAGTGAAGGTCTTTTCAGGAGGTGGCTCCACTGAGTACGAGCGCTCGCGCTCGCTAGCTGCCTGGGCCGTGAGCTCTCGCTGCTGAATGCGGCACTCAGGCGTCGTGACGTCATGCAGCAGGGCAAGGAAATGTAAACAAGCGCTGCCTTCACGCGACTAAAGCCGTCGTCACACGAAGCTTGTGTCTGAACGTGTGTGGTCAACGTGGCGAGTCCACTGTGCGGCTGAACGCTCGGAGACGGCACGACTTGAGCATACGAGGCGAGTGCCTCAACGAGCTGCACGCGACCGCAGCGCTCTCCAACGACAGTTGTCGGCGGCATCGGGTTCTCGAAACACAGTTTCCGAAATCAAAAGAGAGGAATTCCTGCTTTACCTCTATTAAATCGCTTATTCCCGCGCTTGTGCATATGTTCGTTATGTTCTGTGATATGGCCCTACATAAGTAACAACAAAATATCTGTGAACATAAGATTCTTATGAAAGTTGCACGTTATAAGTTCAGCGAATTATAGAAGTTTCATGTCGAACTGTGCGATATAAAATTAGAAAAGGCCTTCACATGAGGCAAACATTATCGCAACAGTCTTGCTTTTTAGTAAAACTTAGATCATTATTCCACAGTCAATGTTACTATTCAGTAGAAGAATGTTAAGAACGTGTAAAATGCAATGCCTGAAACGCTAATGTGCATATCTTACTCTAAGTAAGGTGCAAACTGTCCTGATTATAAAAACGAATCCAACAAACTCAGCCCTCAGAGAATGCGCACATATTTTTACATAGAATCGAATATTATGCAGGATACTACTACGAAATTTAGAGGAAAGTCTTTGAGTCTATCAGATACCTGAATATACGAAGAAAAAACGACTTTGCTGCCTACACTTTTTTTTTCAGCTCGTAGGTCTATGGCTCGCGGTCGATCGTTCAGTTGTTCGAGGTTGTTCGTTGAATGGTTGGCTAGGCTTTTTTACGAGGCGCATCCAGAAAGTAAGTTTGGTTATATAGAACGAACGGGTACAGATACAGAAAAAACGTTGATTGTACAAAAATCTACAATTGTTAAACTACTTTTCTACATAGCTTCCGAAATTTTGTAGGCAATTGTTATAGCATGGCACAAGGTTTTGTCTGCCTTTTTCATAGAATGTTGCCGCCTCTGTATTGCACCATGTAGTAACATGATTTTTCAGCTCGTCATCATCGTTGATGTGTTGTCCACCAAGGACAGATTTTAGGTCTAAGAAGAGGATTACTGTCAAAAGTTTTTTTTTTTTTTTTTTTTTTTTTTTTTTTTTTTTTTTTTTTTTTTTTTTTTTTTCACGATGATGCCTGACCTCAAACACCGAATGTGACCAAATAATTCTTACGGAAATTTCAATGGGACCAGTTTGATCATCCTTCATACAGCTCGGACCTCTCTCCTAGCGACTTTCATCACTTATTACACGTAAAATCTGTCCTTGGTGGTCAACACTTCAACGATGATAAAGAGCTGTTACCACATGGTTGAATACGCAGGCGCCAACCTTCTGTGAAGGATGCATGCAAAAACTTGTGGCACGCTATGACAAGTGCTTACAAAATTTCGGCAGTTATGTGGAAAAGTAGTTTAAGAGTTGTAGAATTTTGTGCAATAATTTCTACTGTATCTGCGTACAATTTCATTTTATTACTAAACGGAACTTACTTTCTGGACGCGTCTCGTATTACAGTGTGCGTTCAGCCCCCTGACCGGGCGCGCTGTGCCACAGTGCCCGGCTACACTACGGCCACTATCTGCGTCTCTTTGGCGAATGTATTACACATGTTGTATACCCTACTGGTAGATATGTCGGTTGCTGACATGTAATTACAACAAATTATGTAAAGAAGAATTCGTGCTGATAGATCTTCAGTCCGTCTTGCCTTGAAACGGCAGATTTCTGTAATACGGAATTTTTTTAACTATATATAAGACATTTCCAGACATTGCCATTCTCTATTGCAACAGAGACTGAACATTTTTAATTAAACATTTCCAGTCATTTATTCCAACAAATAGTGCCTCTAATGACTGTATTTCGAGAGATTCTCAATTTACTCAATTACGTTTACTTGCTTTGAAATGTCGTACATTCATAAGACCTAAGTTATATACATAAAACCCACGAAATACGTCGGCCAATATGGCGTCTTCATCTCTCTACAGAAAAGAGCTGGCCCCTCCCCAGATAGCCACGTGGTGTGATGTCGGTGGCGTTCTCCCACCTTATTGGTGATCGTTCAAACGCTCGTTGACAATATCTGGCATACTTGACACCGCCAGACAAGTGTGATTCGCGCGTTGTGACGTCAGAAACTCGCCACGTTGGCCACACTCGTTCAGATACAAGCTCTGTGAGCCGACGGTTTAAGCTCAACGTCGTTCCTGCTTAGCTTTAGATGCGAACGCGTATGGCCTCCTCGCAGTGCATAACCTACAGGGCATCATGTTTCTCGTCGAAGAAAGTACGATGGCTACAAAGAGAAAAGCCGCGGTGGAGTAGCTGAGCAGTATTTTCGCCTAGTGGTAGAAATTGGAACTGTAATACTTTCCACCGTGCTCCACGAGTGAACCAATTACTGAACATACCGACGAAGTTTCAACATTCTGAGGTATATAGTGTAGTATACATTCCACGCTACAGCACCCTGAACACCGACAGTTTAATTTTAATACAAGTACTAAACAAAAATATTCGGTTTTTTAAAATATAACAGAATGAGGATAAGTCTCAATTTAGCTTAAAGATCAATGATGAACCACAGAATGTCATAACTGAAAGACAATTACACTCTGCAGCCATGGCAGCCGGACAGATTGATCCTGTGTGCATGAGTGATTGCATGAATGTTGCTGGAAATTTTAACTGAGTGTGTGTATGTGACTCTCTTTCTTCGTGCCTGTCTGTGGCGTAGTGATCATCTTCGCAGTGAGTTGCAACCTATCCTAATTGTATTATTGACAGTCCAACCTGGCAGCGGTGGAGTAGCCGAGCGGTCAAAAGCGTCTCGCCGTGGAGGTTCGAGTCCTCCCTGCGGCATGGGTGTGTGTGTGTTGTCCTTAGGTTAGTTTACCTTGGTTTAAGCAGTTTGTAAGCTATAGATTTACAAACATTTGATTTGATTTCAAAGCGAAAAGAAAACACGTCGAATACTCAAAACGTCACTGCAAAAAGCGTATATGTTTATTCTGTGCAGCTGTGTCCCAAAATGCTTAGCATTCTTCAAAATTCTTAACGAAAAAAATTTAATTTACAGTGTCATTATAAAATCTCCCATTCGAAATATTATAGGCACTTGCAAGTTGGAGAGCTGGAAGAGGAGTTTCAAAGATTAAAGAGCACATTACTAAGTGATGTGACAGACGCCATTATATTGGTTGTTGCCCAAAACAAAAACAAAAAAGGCCTGAATCATTTTTCACCATAAATTTTACTATCCCAATGATTATTTCTGGGAGGAACACAAAAAAAACGAATCTGCACTTCAGTTTGCCGAAGTATTGTCACTTTCAAGGGAGAGCAAAGTTTAGCATTTAGCTCCTGAGAGACCCTAAGCGTTTCAGCCAGTCGCTCGCGTTCACGAGTTTGCCGCAGAATTTCAACATATGGCTAACAACATCTCAGAGAAGGTAGGTACTCTTGCAAAAAATGTTGTTGGATATTCTTCGGCCCTGGATGAGAACACAGTCGTTTCTGATACCGCTAAGTTGGCACTTTACATTCTCGGAGTAGCTAGAAGTCTCGTCGACACAGAAGGGGTACTTGAATTAGTTCCAAAAAAAGACTCTATAACGGAGGAAAGTATCTTCCCGTGTGTGTAAGAAAGTGTTGACAGTTCCTTAGTACAACGTAAAACAAGTAATATTCATTGATTCATGTATTTTCATCTTCAATTCTTAGTTCTGTAAGTTAAAATTTTGTCCATACATGGTCCTGTAAAATATGTTTCTTAGCTGCATCATGTTTTTACCTTCATAAAATTGAGATGTACGTTTCATTTGATTGTCATTTCTTTTTAATTAAATAGTTTCACACAATTAATTTGGCACAGAATAGATTATTCCGCGACCGTGAAGTGCTACATCTGCGAAGAACATGATATTAGTGACCGTAGAATCAGACTGGCCGACAGTTTTCCATTTCGTTGTTGTTCTGGAAATCCCCACTCCCCACACGGCTCCTCGTCCCCTAGTAAGAAGCCGTGATCGAGACCTGTAACCAATCACGCCGGGTGATTGCCGGGTGATGGCGATGATGAATACACGCTTCCAATGTGCGTTCACTGCGATGTCGCCAAACACGGATGCGACCATCATGTTGCTGTAAGCAGAACCTGGATTCATCCCAAAAAATGACGTTTTGCCATTCATGCATCCAGGTTCGTCGTTGCGTACACCATCGTAGCCGCTCCTCTCTGTGATGTAGCGTCAAGGGTAACCGCAGCCATGGTCTCCAAGCTGATAGTCCATGTTGCTGCGAACTTCGTCTAACTGTTCGTGCAATTGGTTGTTGTCTTGCAAACGTCCCCATCAGGGATCGAGACGTGGCTGTACAATCCGTTACAGCCATGCGGATAAGATGCCTGCCATCTCGACTGCTAGTGATACGAGGCCATTTGGATACAGCATGGCGCTCCGTGTTGCACTCCTGAACCCACGAACCCACCGATTCCATATTCTGCAAACAGTCATTGGATTGCGACCAACGCGAGTAGCAATGTCACGATGCGATAAACCGCAATCTCGATAGACGACAATCCGATCTTTATCAAAGTCGTAAACGTGATAGTACGCATTTCTCCTCCTTACACGAGGCATCACAGCAGGCAACGCCGGTCAACTGCTGTTTGTGTATGAGAAATTGCTTGGAAACTTTCCTCAATGTTGTAGGTGTCGCCAACGGCGCCAACATTCTGTGAATGTTCTGAAAAGCATGTAACAATTCGAAAGTCATTTTTGTTCCCGCATCCGTTAAATACAGGATTGGGTTTCAAAAAAATCGCATGCAGTCGGTTCCGAAACCACTACCTTCGGCAACGCAGCGCGAAGTCGCTAACTACATTCCTGCTAGCGGGGAGTAGTGACTTCATTATTATTCTTGATTGCATCTTCTGAAGGGTTTTACGGCGTGTTTTTGATGTATCTTCAATGCGCAAAATAAATAAATAAATAATAAATAAAAAATAAAAAACGTGAAGGGCGGAAGTTGCATTCATGTTACCCAACGGTAACTAACTTCTTGGTTGCACGATTTGCGGACGATACTCATTGTTGCCAAGTAGTCGCTGAATGAACAGGTTTATAGCACGTATGAATAGACTACTGGGTCACCAGAAGAAAGGGTTCATCTCACATGATCAAGATAAACGCAGAAAATACCAAAGCAATGATGAAACTTCCTGGCAGATTAAAATTGTGTGCCGCAACCGGGACTCGAACCTGGGACCTTTGCCTTTCGCGGGCAAGCGCTCTACCGACTGAGATATCCCGACACGACTCACGATGCCGCCTCACAACTTTACTTCCGCCAGTCGGTAGAGTGCTTGCCCGCGAAAGGCAAAGGTCCCAGGTTCGAGTCCCTGTTCCGGCACACAATTTTAATCTGCCAGGAAGTTTCATATCAGCGCACACTCCGCTGCAGAGTGAAAGTTTCATTCTCAAAGCAATGATGTTTACATGATGCGACTACACCTACGAGACAGGTAGAGGCTTAATTACAGAGACTTGCAGTGGACCAAACAAGCAAAGTGGCTTGGGGTGCCTTTAGACTGCAAACTCCTTTTCAAACAACACATCGCCAACCACATCCGACGTTAGCATATACTGACATGAACATTGCTGTTAGACTCCGTATTTACAAGGCAATTGTTATTCCCACAGAGATGTACGGATGCTCCTCTTGGGGCACTGCATGTCCCTTAAATGTGAACCTCCCTCAAGTCTTACAGATTAGGCTTTCGGAAAATGTTATTCGCTCCGTGATGAGCCAGAATTTGGCAATTGCTGACAATAGATTCATTGAGACCTCATACTAGGCACCTAGAATTCACAGGCACTGTTGAACCATAGAGGTAGCATATGGTCAGAGTCCTTCGTTTCCTAGTAGATCCACCAAGAGATAGATTTTAATGAATATATGTGAACCACAGTAACAGTAGGGCTCGCATTCCAAAAGGCCTACTATCGACTGGAAATACATAATCGAAGACGTTCTGTCTTCAAAGAAGGCAGTACTTCTGAAGAACCAAAATAAAATATGTAAAAAAGTGAAGTAAAATATATTTGACCCAGAGGCTACCGCGCTTCCTCTACGGAAACGTCTGTCTATTGGAACTTGGTCGAACTGATCTATGGGAGTTTACGAGAGTTACTCGTGCTTCCAGTCTTTGGTTGTCTGGACTGCACTCGTGCTATCCTGATAATTAATCTTTTGTCTGGGACAACGTCCCAGAATTCAGTTAAATTGGTCCTATCCCAACGGTTCTGACGAAGACTTTCGGAAGGCTTTCCTTGGATGTACAGCCGGAACTTGGTAAACCTCTCCCATTCTATCCCAATCGGCATCCCCCATCGCCCTATCATCAGCTTGTATGATGTTGTCCAAATAAAACCGCGACTTTTTAAGGGTCGGAGCTCGAAAAGCCCGATCCCGCTCCACTCTTCACTATAGAGAACGAAAAAAGTAAAGGTAGGAGGCGAGGTACTGGCGGAAGTAAAGTTGTGAGGCGGCATCGTGAGTCGTGTCGGGATAGCACAGTCGGTAGTGCGCTTGCCCGCGAATGGCAAAGGTCCCAGGTTCGCGTCCCGGTTCCGGCACACAATTTTAATCTGCCAGGAAGTTTCAAGGTAATAAAGTTTTTCTTTCTCTCCATACTTCCTGCTTTCTCCTTTTATCAGTCGCTATACAAGTCAAGGTGATTAGGACTTTCAAAATCCCTTACCCTGCGTGGAGTTATCATACAAACACGAGAAAGTTCTATTCTACAACAACTTGCTCATCTGTCGGGTCTGTTACCGCTTACTACGATAATGTCTTCCTAACAAAGAGTCATCATCATTACTTTTCCTCTACAGGTTTTTCCTGTTCAGTTTAATAAACATCGAGCTACTTCTGCAGCAAAATTGAGAAACTCGAAATTCTTTATTCATAGAATTATATTTCTTATTACTCAATGTTTTCAATAACGGAACTCCTAACCGGGCGCCCTTCAATCAGGTTCTGAGTAAACACAACATCTGAGAACTGCTTCTGTCGTAACACAAACAAGGCTAATATATTCCTGTTCGAAAGATTGACAGAAAACTGGAGAACCAATCGCCTCAGTCTTCTCTCCACTTTCAGTGCCAAAAATACTGGCATGCGAACATATTTGTGCCCTTTTAATACAAAACATGCTTTACCGGCTTCCCCAGGCTCTGTTTGAAGTGAAGCGTTGACAGTTCCCTTTCACTGCCACTATTATGCCCCCCGCTGCTACTTCTGTCTCCTTTACCGTCACTTTTTCTCTCTAACTACGACTCTCTGCTCTCTATTCCTCATCCACTTGCACTGTCTTCTCTCTGTTCTGCCGTCGTCGACTCCCCACTAATCTCAAGAAAACACCGCGAATATGTTCTGTAACGATTAGAACTGTAATACTGATAAAATGACGTCGGTGAATAACTAAATAAGAAAAAAGTTTACTTACTATTTTAGTTACAACATATAACTCAACGCATTCTCTAACAATTACTTCGAACCATTAGTTCATGAGCCAATTAGAATAGTAAATGGATCTCAAAACACACTTGATCTCTTAGCAACAAATAATCCCTAGCTCATAACCAGCATCAAAACGAATACAGGAATTAGTGAACAAATGGCTGTCGTAGCGAGATTGAATATCGAAAGTCTCAAGGTTACCAAAAGTAGACGAAAATTATATTTCTTCAGTAAAGCTGATAGAAATACACTAAATTGCTTCTTGAGAGACAGTTTCAATACATTCCAAACCCTAAACGTGAGTGGTGACCACATGTGGCTCCAATTCAAAGAAGTAGTATCGACAGCAATTGACAGTTTTCTACCACATCCATTAATAAAAGAAGGTGGTGATCCCCCTTGTTACACAAAACAGGACACTGTTGCAAAAAGAGCGAAAAGAGCATCCAAAATTTAAACGAATACAAAATTCCCAGGACTGACGATCCTACATAAAAGCTCGAAATTTAGCGAGGATTTCAATGCGAGATGTTTATAATACTTTCCACAACGAAACTCCTTCTCGAAATTTGACTGAGAACCCAAAGAGATTTTGGTCATATGTCAAATATACCAGAGGCAAGACAAAAACAATACCTTCACTACCGTGATAGAAATGGCGATCCCGCTGATGATAGCGCTATTAAAGCAGAGTTACTGAACACAGTTATTAGAATCTCATTCAAGAGGAAAGCAATATTCCAGTTTTCGAATTACGAACAGAGGCCAGAATGAGTAACGTTGAAGCAGATATCCTCAGAGTAGTGAAGCAACTTGAATCACTTAACAAGAACATGTCTTCTGGTCCGGACTGTATACCCTTTAGATTTCTATTTGATTATGCTGATGCGATATCTCCTTACTTAACACCCAAATACGACTGCTCGCTCAGCGATGGATCTGTACCACAACACTGCTAAGTTGCACGGGTCACACCAATATTCAAGAAAGGCCTATTTCATTGACGTCAATTTGCAGTAAGGTTTCGGTACATATCCTGAATTTAAATGTTATAAATTATCTCGAACAGAATGATCTATTGACCCAAGGTCAACACGGATAGAGAGAATATCTTTCATGCGAAACACAACTAGCTCTTTACTCACACCATGTGATGTGTGCTATCGACAAGGGATCTCAAACTGATTCCGTATTTCTTGATTTCCAGAAGGCTTTTGACAGCGTACCTCACAAACGGGTTTAATCAAATTGCGTGGTTATGGAATATCGCCCCACATTTGTGACTGGATAGGGGATTTCCTGTCAGAGAGGACACAGTTTGTAGTAATCGATAGTAAGACATCGACTAAAACATAGGTGATGTCAGGCCTTCCAGAGTGTATTATTATTGGTTCTCTGCTGTTAATTATCTAAAAAAAACGATTTGGGAGAAAATCTGAGCCGCGCGGGAGTAGCCGAGAGGTCTGGAGCGCCACGTTGCGGATCGTTCGGCCTCCTGCGTGGGAGGTTCGAATCCTCCCTCGGGCATGGATGTTTATCTTCTGTTTAGTATAAGTTAGTTCATAAGTAGTTTGTAAGACCGCAGTTAAGACAAACATTTAACATTTCGTTAAACTTTGTTTACAAGATAAATCAAAATGTTCAAATGTGTGTGTGGTCTTATGCGACTAAACTTCGTGGTTATCAGTCGCTAGACTTACACACTAATTACTGGACTAACTTTGAATAACTTACTCTAAGGACAACACAAACACCCATGCCCGAACGAGGATTGGAACCCCCAACCGTAGCGGCCGTGCAGACTGTGACGGGTGCGCCGCAAACCGCTCGGCCACTGCGGCCGGCCGAGATAACTCAATCGAATATGAAGGCCATAAACTCCCTTAAATAACTGGGAATTACTATTACATCAGACTTAAACTGGAAATAACAAGTAGATAATTTAGGAAAGGCGACCTAGAGACTGCGTTTTATTGGCAAAAATCTTAAAATACCAAAAGAACTACTAAAGAGACTGCATACACTACGCTTGTTCGACCTTTTTTGAAGTATTGCTGCCCAGTGTGGGATCCTTATCAAGTGAGTGTAGCAGAACCCATCGAAAGAGTACAAAGAAGTGCCGCCCGTTTTGTATTGTCACGATGCAGGGGAGACAGCGTCACGGAAATGATACAGGGTCTGGGATTGGAATCATTACAACAACGGCGCTTATCGCTGCGGCGTGCTCTACATACGAAACTCCAATCGCCAAAATTCTCCTCCGAATGCGAGAATATATTGTTGACTGCCACCTACATAGGTAGAAATGATCATCAGAATAAAATACGAGAAGTCAGAGGTCGTACAGAGAGATTCCGCAGTTCTTTCTTCCCGCACGTTATTCGAGATGGAATGGTAGATGAATAGTATAAACGTGGTTCGATGAACCCTCTGCCGGGCACTTAAATCTGATTTGCAGAATATCCGATGTAGATGTATAAAAACAATCCAATAAATGATTCACAAATGGTCTTGCTTGACGAATACCTTATTCTCAAATCAATCAAATGTTTGTATAGCTTATGGGACTTAACTACGGGGTCATCAGTCCCTAAACTTACAAACTACTTATCAACTAGCTTATCCTAAGGACGGCACAAATACCCATGCCCGAGGGGGGATTCGAACTCCCGACCGTAGTGGCCGTGCAGACCGTGACTGGAGCGCGTTAGTCCCCTCGGCCACCGCGGCCGGCTACCTTATTCTGACTTGCAATCATACAAATTATAAGAAGTATGAAGAAATGGGTTGTTATTTGATATTTTGGGTTTCGAAATTTTCATTACACATACCAAAACAAAGATCTGTCCGCGGTGGAGTAGACGCGCAATGTATGGCCCAGTTGCAGAGTGCATAACTGCCCGCTGTCGGAGGTTCGACTCCTAACAAGGGCATGGGTGTGTGTGTGTGTGTGTGTGTTGTCCTTAGGTTAAGTTAGATTAAGTAGACTGTAAGTCTAGGGACTGATAACCAAAGCAGTTTGGACCAATAGGTTCACAAACATTTTAAAATTTGAACGATCGGAAATATGTACCAACGTACGCAGCTTGTGTCAAACCTGTAATGATCATAATGTTTAAATTTAATAAAAGTTTAGCATTGAGGTATCGCCTTTAGGATATTAGCGGCATTTGCGGGCGAAATTAAATGAAAACGAATTTTTGGCGGTTATGCCCGCAGGATCATTTTCCGGTCGCAGTGGACAAATGATGGTTTACCTGATTTTCAATATGGACTGATGAAATTGTCGTATGGTAAATCCCCACCTCATCACTATCTCGGTGATGCTGTGTCCCATCTCTCGTACGTCGACTGTAACACCATATTCAAACTCACTTAAATCGTTATAACATGTTATTGTAGCAACAGTGTCCGATCTATGGCTTCGCCGGATACATGTTGTCTGATATAGGCGTTCAGACCAACGAGCTTGAATTTCATAGTGGCAAACTGAACTCCTGTCCGCCATTTTATTTGGGGTATCGGCTGGTAGCTGGTATGACACACCCACTCGGGAATTTTTACCTAATTACAGTTCCACGTTTTAAATAAAGATTGACTATTGAATACGGATGCACATAAAGTTCCGTCAGACGTTTTCGAAGCTGCGAATTGACGAGCCTGGTAGTAAATTTCCTAAAAATGCGGTAATAAATTATCGCGAACCTGTCAGTAATACAGTTCCAGTTCGAAGTATAACAGTTATCTGAAGTTTGCAATAACAACGAAGGTGCCGTTGCGAAAATATTTGTGTTGATTTTAATGCAATTACATGGTCTAAAAGAGCTGTGAAACATATTGTGAACAGTAATCGTTATGGCGTCATCATGACCAAGGATTTGTATCTGCTGTTAATGTGTTGTAGCAACTGCTTTCATAAAGTCTAGTATACATTTATCTTGTGTTTACTAAACCTGTTTACAAACTTAAAATTGCTGTCAAGGGGTTTGGTTGTAAACTTCAATTGACGAAATGTCCGTACGAAGACGAAAGTGACAACAAAATACTGCAGTAGAAATGTGCGTAGGTCTGCCACAAAAACAATCCACGTCGAAGTAAGGTGTCTTTAATAACTTTCCTTTTTGCAATGCTGAAACGTACGTGAAATTTTATTACAAAGACAGCAGAATATTGCAATAAAAATGCGCCTGGGTCAGCTGTCACGAAAACATTCCACACCAAAATAACGTATCATTAATAACTTTCGTTGTTGCCACGCTGAAATAAGTACATATTTGTTCCAAATAACACAGAAATATACAAGTGAAAAAATTCTGGCTGTCACTACTGCTTTCACACTTTGCACTGGTTGCATGTCAACCATGCTTTATCAAGTATTGTCGACAATAAGTGAAAATATTTTAATGAAGGAGTAAACACTCAAAAGTGTTGATCATACAATGTAAGCTTTCACGGCCGGCGTCAACTTCATGTAAAACTTCCGGGCTCATAAGCCGTGGTCGATTTATAAAACTTTCCCCTAAAGTTTCATCTTCGGCTGCGGAAGACATCTTCAGAGGTAGAG
Source organism: Locusta migratoria (assembly GCA_026315105.1). Taxonomy (NCBI): domain Eukaryota; kingdom Metazoa; phylum Arthropoda; class Insecta; order Orthoptera; family Acrididae; genus Locusta; species Locusta migratoria. The sequence goes on from CM048745.1 coordinate 110,358,204, forward strand.
TGGCGAACTGCCCACTCTGAAGATTTCTTCCGTAGCCGAAGATGAAACGTTAGGGGAAAGTTTTATAAATCGACCACGGCTTATCAGCCCGGAAGTTTTACATGAACTCAAAAGTGTCGTTTCATTAACCACAGGAACGACAGAAGAAGAAATAGCTCAAGAACACACCAACACTAGGTAGAAAACTGAACATTTTTATGGTGGTTACTTCAAAGGAATTGCAGGATACGTCATCTGAAGCTTCAATCTTGGGGCAGCTAAGTTCAATTAGTCAGGAATTTTGTATGAGTATAGACAGACTGAGATCAAACAAGGCAAAACATTTCGTGTTCTTGCACGAATTACTTGTCGTTTTATCACTTCGTTTTGCGCATTTAAATGCTTGAACACACTTTAGACATATTCAGCAGGAAAAATTGTACATACAGTACACCCTACATACAATATACACTAAATACAGCACTTCAAGCTCAACAACAGTATACGATAGACAGACTCCTCTCAAGTGTGTTGACCACCGAAAACATGGCGGCCGAGTTTACACAGGATGCCGCAAAGAGCGCTGAAGCTCGTGTGTTAGCCACTCTATCAAATTTAAGCTCGTTGGTTCAGACGGTGCCGACCACAGCGCCGTCCTCTGTTTTCTGCATACGCAAACCCACACTAGTTCTTTTGTCGCTTCTGTGCATATCCTTAACTGCTATCTAAGTTGTAATTTAAATAAAATCTATTTAAAATTTGTACCAAGTGCTGTCACTAATAATGAGACAATGACATTAAAACACTTTATAGTCGTCGCGTAGCAACTAAAAGACATTGCGCATACAACTTGGAGATTATCGAGGCCGCTGCTGTCCGGCAAACCTGGTCCGCTAGTTCTTTCCTCGTGTAGCGCTACCTTCGGTCTGCGAAGATAACATCTCTCATCGGCAGTGTGACGACCGTTGCTGCCCCAGGCCATCAATAAAGAGCCGCCCACTCTGAAACTACAGTATGATTACGTTTCAGATGGATGACTCGGCTGCGGAGTATAATACACACGATTTCTTCCCACCCAGACAGTTGTCATAAGGAAAGAAACTTTAACAAGCGTATGCATCTCGACATCCTACAGATAGCAACGTGTTGTTCAAATGAAACAACAAGTAAGGTCAGAGTACATTGGTTTTCATAGGTCGAGAGGAACCAATAAAACTCAGGCGACTGAGAAACTTTCCCGATGAAACGGTTTAAAAGTACACCGCACCACTCGGGAGAATTTAAACGTATAAAAAGTAAAATATACTGTTTGAAATAAGTGTACTAACCGAAGTATCAGCTTAGGAATAGTAGCGTCTGTTATTTTAGACATGTACGAACATTCTAATCCATCGTGTCGACCGAGCAAGGTGGCGCAGTGGTAACACACTGGACTCGCATTCGGAAGAATGGTGGTTCAAATCCACCTCCGGCCATCCAGATTTAGGTTTTCCGTGAGTTTCCTAAATCACTCCAGGCAAATGCCGGGATGGTTCTTTTGAAAGGGCACGGCCGATTCTGAGCGTAAGCTCCATCTCTAATGATAACGCTGTCGACGGGACGTTAAACTCCAAGATTCCTTCCTTCCACCGTGTCGAGCATTGATGCTGATACTTACAGGGACTGGACCCCTGCCGGGAAACAGTGATCGAAATATGATATCATATGGGAATTTGGGTCAGAAGGGGTACATGCTAGAGTAGCCGCGTGCTTAGGAGATGCATACATTTGCTTAACTGCCTGGTAAGCAACTTACCTGAGTTCGAGTCCCGGCTCCTACACAAATATTCAAATGTCCATATTTGAGACGATAATACCCTAACTAAACCAAAATAGAAGAATCATAAAAAATGACTGGTAAATGAAAAAATTTCAGTTTTCTGAAGCCTTACAGAAATACCCACTTAAAAAGTGTAAAATTGACAAAACATTATAAAAACTCAGTTCACTTTCACGTATCACATTTTCCATGCCGGAAGAGCCATTTATGTTTCAAGCTATCTGATGGTTTTCCTACTCAATCTCCCATATTTTATATAAGTACATTTTAAAATACGCCATATTTTACGTAGCATAAAATGCCTTTCCATTGGAATTTATTTTTATATATAGTTAACATGTAAAAGTGAAGTATTTACAAATTCAATACAAAATACAACCTCATTCGCACAAAAAATCACGCTTCGGTGTTCTATGGTCAGCTTTAGGTTTTCCTGTAGTTGTATGTTATTATTAAATATTTCAATTAAATTAGACATGCTAAAAATACAATGTAAATTATTTAATAAAATAATACAAAATTAAGTACATAAAATAATTTGTAATATGTTAATATACTTAATGTTATATTACTTATGACATTTTTAGTTTTATTATTTGTCGTATGAAACATTTGCAAAAGTGGGCCGAAAAACAGGCATGACCGATTTTTATAATTTCTTTAATTAAAATGTTCAAATATTTGTAAATATATCCTACTCAACTGCTTAGTTATCTGTCCGTAGTTTACGAACTACTTAAACTAAGGTAAACTAACCTAAGGACAACACAAACGCCCATGCCCGAGAGGGAACTCGAACCTCCGACGGTGAACGTCCGAGCGCACCGCATCACAGAGACCCAGTGCGCACGGCTAATCTGCCGCGGCAATTTCTTTAATCATCGAGTTAAAGCGTTATTTACAATCACCAACCCAGAGTGGGCCGAGAAGAGAAGAAAATCCGGAAATTTCTTTATGGCGGTAATCGCGTAACTTTCTTCTTGTGATTTTACAATCAGTCACCAGATTGAAATATTGCGCCAAAGTACAGTATCCTGAATCAAGAACACGCTCCCTTACTCGGAAATTGAATACATCAATCAAACACAATTAATTACTTTTGTTGGGAAGAAATGTTACACTTACTGGTACAAATCTATTGACGCCTTTATTGAGAAATGTTAAGACTTATTCTGTGTTATTTACATAGTGTTGACCCTATGGCTGTAAGTTACATGGGATGTTGACGCCACTGAAAGTACTTAAAGGGACACTTGAAACCTCACGAAACAATGCTTAGGTTCTTATATATATATATATATATATATATATATATATATATATATATATATATATATATATAATCTGTGACATTCATTTCAATGCATACCATTTCATTCTACCACAACTAACACTTTAATTGTGAGGAACAAAGCAACAACCCTAAAGACCGTAGGAGGGAAATACTAAGTAATTCAAAGAGCTCAGTATATCACTACATCTGCAGGCTATAGTGTCAAAACCCCTCTGCTTAAGTAATTATAATAGCGCAAAACATATTCAGAAATACGAGAATTATTATGTTAGTGCTCAAAGTGTAACTGCGGGATTTCGATCAGGTGGTTATATGATTGTGGAACAGAGAAAATTGAGCATCTTACTAAAACAACATTTCTTATATTCAAAATCACTTTTGTATTGGAGTCGAATATCAAGAGCCACACACATTACGATTTAAAATCATAAAATGGGCATGACAGTGTCGTAACCGGCCTTTCGGCGACAATGTTGCAACAGAGGCTTATACACAGCTAGGCACTAGATAGCACTCGATAATTAAAGAACATTGTGAGAAACGATTTAACATGCGTTGACTTTCTATGAGTCCGTTAATCGCTAATTACTATCAACTCAGTACATCAAAAACGACTCGGTACCTCCCATGAAAATAATTTTCTCTCATGTTCGGGTGATGTAGGCAGCAGTTGTGGGCTAGTGGCTACGCCGAAATGCGGACGATTGATGTAAACAGTCAAGTGCAAACGAGAATAAATAGGTGTTGATTGGGTATTGATGTTTGTTTAATGAGTTCGGCTTTTACTACTACTATTTGTTAGTGGATTGACAGGAAAGTAAATCACGGATCGCAGTATTCTAGGTGCTAGTAGCATGCAGTAGATCGTGATTTGCGAAAATTAAAATCAACTGTACAAACTCAGTAAAGTGTTTTTTATTGTCCTTGGTCTGTCTAAATTTGCGAGAATTTACTCTTGTGTGACACAGGTATTACGTCCCACTTATTTCGTAAAAGGGAGAAATGTAATCGTAGTAATTTAGTATCAGAAACTATTGTAGGACTTGCATTCATATTTCGTGTTTTATATGCTCTCCCACTGTAACGTCTCAATGCTGGCTTTTATTTCCCAACAGCAATGGAGTTTTCCTGTCTGACTTTCTGCATAAGTGAAAGGAATTTCATTTCAGGAACTTCCAAGCTAAAGTAATGTCAGAGAACAGTAGCTGAATCCAATATAAAGAGCAGGTTTGGCAATTTCAAGTCGAGAGTCTGGATGCTGGTGAAGATTAAAATGTAAGAAATTGCAGGACGCTGCTTTTCCATCTGTTTTTCCTTTATCGAGATTATAAAGTTGAGCAAGGCAAACGAGATTGTAGATCTATTAAGAAACATATAGGGAGTGCGACACATAAGAAACGAATATATTAGAATATCGAGGAAACCCATGATGAAAGCATTAGTCTTGGTGTCCCATTGCTCGATTATCATGTCAATCTTTATTGTCGTTCTTCCATTCACATCCTGTTACGTTTTAGGCGAAAAGAGACTTAAAACAGAGCAAAATAAAAAGCGATGCAACCTTTGGAGATTTAGGGTCAAACTTTAGTAATTTGTAAGGAAGCTCACTGAAACCACCATGAGTGGGAAACAATAAACACAAAGATTCGTCCCAATTAAAATCTCAGAAAAATCTTCTTTATAGATAGGCAGAAGATACTATAAAACATAATATATCATGGTAATCAATATCACCAGGCGTGCCAAAACAAATATCCTGCAATTACCTTCGGAGAGCACATTTTTTCGCTAATTGGGAGACGCAACATGCGAAACAGATGTTAAAAACCTTGTGTGTGAAGGATTAACCTTAAAAGCTAAGGCTGAAATATTTTGTTGTTCTACAGTGGATGAAACAGCGATCAAATTACAACTGCAATATAATAAAAAGATTTTTTTTTCCTAAGCCTGCATGTGATATCAAAATTCTGGCGGTAATAGGTTTGAAGTTATGGACAAGAACGTTAGAGTAGAGCTAGTTTATGTACTAAACACTGGCTGACTGACACGTACTTCTTCACACGATTAATCTCAGTAATAAGAACTACACAATTTGCCACTGTCTGTTATCACAGAGATTGAGAGATGTGGATAGTGTACAGCATATCTATCTGCTGACAAATAGAAGTGCAATGTAAACATGATCAGCCACATTTCCGATTGTAGGTCTGAGATTTGAAAGCCACCAATTTATTTAACAAAATGACCCCAATGGACCATTATTTCTTGCGTTTGATCAGTGTCACGTCTTTAAAAATAGAAGATTGTTGTTGTTGGTGTGGTCTTCAGTCCGGAGACTGGCTACATGTAGCTCTCCACCTTACTCTATCCTGAGCAAGCCTCTTAAATTCCTCATAAGAACGGCAACCCACATCCACCTGAATTTGGTTACTATATTCCCCTTTGGGCCTCCCTCTGCGATTTTCCCCCACACACTTCATAAGTTACGCAATCTACCCACCTGTTCCACAGCATTCTTCTGTACCACCACATTTCAAAATCCTATATCCCCTTCCTGTCTAAAGTATATATATCAGAAAAGACTTCCTTCCACTTAAATTCATATTCGGTCTTAACAAAGTTCTATTTTTCAAAAACGCTTTTCTTCTCATTGACATTCTGCATTTTATATCCTCTGTACTGCGACCATCATATCTTATTTTACTGCCCAAGTAACAAAACTCATCTACTACCTTTATTCTTTCGTTACCTAATCTAATTCTTTCAGCATCGTCTGATTTTGTAAGATTGCATTCCATACCCTTGTTTTGTTCTTGTTAATGTTGATCTTGTACGCTCCTTTCAACACACTGTCCATTCCGATCAGTTGCTCTTCCAGGTCATTTGCTGTCTCTGACAGAATTACAATGTCATCAGCAAAACCCAATGTTTTTATTTCTTTACCCTCAACTACAATTCCTTTTCCAAATTTCTCTTTACTATCCTTCGTATCTTACACAATGTACAGATTGAATAACATTGGAGAAAGGCTACAACCCTGTCTCACTCCCTTCCCAACCACTGCATCCCTTTCGTGTCCTTCAATTCTAATAATAGCTGTTTGGTTAATGTACAAGACGTAAAAAAATCTTCCGTACACTAAATTTTACCACTGCTGACTTCATAATTTTAAAGAGTGTATTCCATTCAACGCTGTCATAAGTTTTCTCCAAATCTACAAACTCTAGAAATTTAGGTTTGCCTTTCCGTAATCTATCTTCTAAGATAAGTCGCAATGTGAGTATTGTCTCCAGTGTTCCTACATTTCTTATGAATCCGAACTGATCTTCCCAGATGTCAGCATCAGCCTTTCCATCCTTCTGTAAATAATCCGTGTTAAAAGTTTGCTACGATGACTTATTGAACTGATTGTTCCGTAATTTTCACACCTATCTGTGCCTGCTTTCTTTGGGATGGGGACTATTACATTTTTTTATTTCGCCTGTCTCATACATCTTATTCACCATGTGAAATAGTTTCGTATATAAGATTAAGAGACATATTTTTAGAGAAGACTATGATAGTACATTTCGAAGGTTTTAGAGTACAATTCAAGTCAACATTTATACGAGTAATCTTGAAAAATATTGGATATGAATCACTGAACGTTTTAAACGCATGAAGCACTTAACAAGCCGATAAACAGAAAAGTAATCCTAATGTAACAGATTGCATAAGCGCGTATAGGGCTGGGCGGTCGGCTTACTGCAGGGTTGCAGCGCTCCACTGGCGAATGTAAGTACTGTTTATGTGAATTGTTTTATCGGAGGAGGGAGGCTGGGGATAGACTACTGGGCAATGCCAGAGCAAATGCATGAGCCTAATTCTGAAAAGAATCTGGTTGCGCTTGATAAACTCATAAGTAAAAATTGTCTACAGAATCTAAAGCCAAGTGCAAGATCCCTTCTTTGTACAACGCCTTGTTCTTTTTTTTTTTTTTTTTTTTTTTTCCATCTGAGAGTTGCGAAAGTTGATTTGAATGTATCAGCCAACGCGTAGGAAATCCCCCTACCTGTTATTCAGTGGAGCTCTCGTTGTTGTTCTTCGCCGTACTCGTAGCTCATTGGATTTCTGAGTAAAGTGTAAAATAGGACTGCTTAAAAAATGTTAAGTGTTGCTGGTATACGTATTCTTCTCGAAATAAAGTATGGGCAGCTAAATACAAGGCATTTGTTGCTGACGTTACTGAAACACAGAAAAAATAAACATTTATACCTTTAGTATAACCTTCATATTAAAACGTAATTTCAAGAGGAAGGTCATTGACAAACTCGCATTAGGTTCTATCACCGCACGTCCTTCGACTCGGTATTGCCTTGCATGTACTTACGCTGTTCCTTACCTTCACTGAGCTCCAATCCTAGCAGATTCCATTTTTCTGTGAATAATACGTGCTAGTATTTTGCGACCACGACTTATTAAATTGATCGTTCCATAATTTTCACACCTGTGAGCGCCTGAGCACATTGGAATTTGAAAGATAACATCCTCCTTCAAGTCTGACGGCATTTCGCGTGCCTCATACATTTTTCATACCAGATGGAATAGTTGTATCATGACTGGCCCTCCCAAGGACATCAGTAGCTTTTAGGAAATGGCGTTTACTTTATGAGACTTGTTTCGACTTAGGTCACTCTGGATCCTTGCAAATGTTTCTCGCAGTATCCTATTTCCATCTCACCTCTACCTACTTAATCTTCTTTATCTCTTCATATAGCGTCCACGTTTCTGCTTTCTCTCATTTGCGAAGTACTGGTTTTCCACCTGTGTTTTTGATATTCACACAACCGCTTTCCTTTTCTCGAAACGTCTCTTTAACTATCACGCTAGTTATATTTTGCTGTACAGAGTTACATTTGTTCTCTAGCCAATCCTGCTTAACCTTTTTGCACCTTCTGTCGATTTCACTTTTTAGCCTTTTCTATTTCCTTTTACTTACTTCATTATTTTTCAATTTCATATTTTCTTGTTTCACCTGTTAACGTCAATATACCCTATGATATAAATGAATTACTACTAAACCTTGTCTTTCGACCTGTTGCATCGTCATTGTTTACCTTCGTGTATCGACCGAAAACACTCGGAAACAAACGAAACAACACACTCTTTATTAAATTACCATTCATGTTATTCACAACGCATGACACCAAAATGTACCGTTTCACGGATAAGCTCACAACCATATTACACATGCCAGCTTAATATATCAATAAAACTTAACTAAATACTAATAACGACAGGGTAAGTCCGTACAGCTATGAAATGAGTTGATAACACGTTCTTATGGTCAGACGACGGTAATACAAGGCAGTTAAAATGGCTTTCAAACAACGTGACAGGTCAGGAAAATACAAGGAGGGTTTTGTAACAAGTCTATCTTCTAAATATCCTCTCCTGAAATGTGTACAGAACGTGACTTACACCGTTTCTGCTTGGGCTCTTCATGCGTGATTAATTCTAAAAGTATTTTAGACACTCCATTCATGTATAAAGACGTGTCGCTGCACTTATTGCAGGCATTACACTCCGATAATATCTCTGTTCTTTCATTGCACTCACTGTGTATTCAATTGCACAGTCTCAAAAGCTAAGGTTTGGATCAAGAAAATGAACAGAATTCAGGACTTTCTCCTACAGATAATCACCACACAGTTTTCAGTTAGTTCCATTACTCAAAGATCTGTTGTTTATATATCGACCAATATTTAATTTTTTTTATCAAATACTACTAACAAAGGGCGTCTCTGCTTCGAATGCTCAGAAACGGACGAAGCTATGTTAACAATTGTCTGCAAGACGTTGTATTTTACCACAAGTGACACTTTAATAGAGAGAAACAAAGTGACGAAAGATCCAGAATGAAATTTTTACTCTGCATCACAGTGTGCCTTGATATGAAACTTTCTGGCACATTAAAATAGGGCATCGGAACCGGAATTCAAAACTGAGACCTCTGCCATTCATGGTCGAGCGCTCTACCGACTCAGGTATCCCGGCACACTTCACGGTGCGTCCTCAGAGCTTTTCATTCTGCCAGTACCTCGCTTCCTACTTTCCAAACTTTCATATCAGCACACAATTCGCTGCAGACTGGAAATTTCATTTTAGATATTTCCTATAGGCTGTGCCTAAGTCATGTCTCCACGATATCCTTTCTTCCAGGACTTCTAATCCTACAAGGTTCGCAGTAGAACTTCTGTAAAGTTTGGAAAGTAGGAGGCCAGGTACTGGCGAAAGTAAAGTTGTGACGACATACCGTGAAGTGTGCCGGGATAGCTCAGTCTATAGAGGGCTTGCCCCGAAAGGCAAATGTTCCAGATTCGAATCCCGGTTCCTGTATTCAGTATTAATGTGCCACGAAATTTCATAACAAGATATCATTACCCCAGTAGGAAACTTATACGTACATATCTCATTACCTTACCTAATGCCTTCAGCAAGGCCCGATTATCTAAAACTGCAATGTATTACCCATGTTAAGAAGACTTGCGCCAGGCGGACGAACAATCCCGCCCGGGATCTCTTGGCCGAAAGTGCCATACGACCATTTAATTTCGTTACCATTGTTTCACCTTGAACCTTCCACGTTCTTCGCTGTGTCTGACAGAATTACTATGCCATCAGCAAACCGAAAATGCTTTTTTCTTCTCCCTGGACTTTAAGTCTCTCTCCAAATTTCTCCTTGCATTCCTTCACAGAAATTTCGCAATAGATCTCCTCGCAACGAGCAATGTGTTTATTTTAATGATTTCCATCCCAACTCGTGCATCTTTTACATGACACTCTGTCCCCTATACCGTGATAATACAAAATAAGCTGCCCTTCTCTGTTCTCTAACTCGTCTGTCAGTCCCACTTGGTGGGGATTCCACAATGCGCAAAAATACTCCAAAATAGGACGCACAGTTGTGGTGTAGACAGTTTCTTCAGTAAAACTATGTCAACGAAACGTAGTCATTCGTTCGCTTTCTCTACAATATTTTCTGTGTGTTCTTTCCAATTTAAATCGTTTGTAATTATTACTCCCAGGTATTTAGTTGAATTTACCGGCAGTAGTTATGACTGATTTATAGTGTATATGAAGTTTAACGGGCATCTTTTATTAGTCATATGGATGAGCTCACATTTCTCATTTTTAAGGGTCAATTGTCAGTTTTTGCACCATGCAGATATCTGAATCATTTTGTAGTTGGTTTTGAGATTCTGGTGACTTTACTAACCGATAAGTAACAGCATCATCCGTAAACAACCTAAGAGAGCTACTCAGATTGTCTCCTAAATCGTTTATAAAAATAAGGAACAGTATGGGCCCTATAACACTTCCCCGGGGAACCACAGATATCACATCAGTTCAACTCGGTGACTTTCCGTCAGTTACAACGTACTGTGTCCTTTCTGACAGGAAATCACGAATCTAACTACCGGTCAATAGGTCGTTTTCTTCTAGGTTGTTCACAATATTTGAAGAAAATATATATTCCAAAATCCTGCTACAAACAGGCGTCAATAATATAGGCCTGTAATTTTGCGGATCACTTCTATTGCCTTTCTTGAATATTGGTGTAATCTGTGCAACATTCCAGTCTTTGGGTACGGAAAGTTCGCTGTGCGAGCGGTTGTATATGATAACTAGGTATGGGGCTGTTGCATCAGCATACTCTGATAGGAAACTAATCGTATACAATCGGGACTGGGAGACGTACTTTTGTTAAGTGATTTTATTTGCTTTAATACACCAGGGGTATCTATTTCAAAATACGCATGCTGGCAGATGTTCTTGATACGGATTCTGGAGTATCTGCTTCGTCTTGTTTCGTAGAGGAATTTTGGAAGGCATAGCTGAGTAGAGCTGCATGTCCTCGGGAGGTAACGACTGTATCCCCTTGCTTTCAGCCGTTCGCAGTAACTGTATGGCAAAGCCACATTAGCTGATGTTACAAGACCAGCTCAGTCAATCATCCAGACTGTTGCCTCTATAACTGCTGAAAAGGCTGCTGCCCCTCTTCAGGAACCACACGTTTGTCTGGCCTCTTCACAGTTTCCTCTCCGCTATGATAGCTCCTATGGTACGGCTATCTGTATCGTTGAGACAAGCAAGTCACCCCATCTCGGCAGTTGTGGTTCATGAAGGTGGCAAAAGACGTTGAAAACATGTTAAGTACCTATATTATGCCCAGATGGTATTTGTGGTCATAGGATCATGATCAGTTCAGTGTTTCTAGGTGTATTAATTTTTTGCCCACAATGTTTATTGCGATTGAGAAATGGATCAGAAACAATTGATAGTTTGATGGAAGCATAAAAAAGTAGTGGGGAAACTCAAAGGAGTAAATGAGAATAAAGTTAAGAAATTTTAAATAAGAGCTATTCATGGAATTTAAAAAAAATCTAGGTGACAATTACTACCGGTATCCCAAAAATTTAAACGAATTCCCACATTAACTTTTGAAGAATGGAGTAAAACGATTTTTAATCGTACATTTATCTTTCTCGCGTTCTAAGCAATCCGCCGAAAATACACGTATTAATTACTCAAGCCACATGGCTTTTTAGTCTGTCGATGTACCTGTTCCACCAACAAATCGTACAGAATACCATGAACATCACTGTGATTTTACCCAAACACTCAAATAAAGAATTAATATAAACCCTGCAATGTCAAACAGAAAAGCGTTCATATGTAGAGCTTATATTACTGTAAGAAGCTTAACTGCAAATTTACCTTTCAGTTAAAGATCCCAAAATTACTGACAGTTGTTGGGAAGATATAGGAACAATGAACTAATCAGGTAAAACAGGAAACAATATTGAGGACGTATAAATATAAATTTAGAAGTTCCGCTAATGAGAGGTGGACTTACAACCAAAGTGTCCGATGGAAAAACGCATAGCTGTCAGAAATGCTGCGTCATCACCTAACTTGATGGTCCTCAAGTACACTCAATTGTGTTGTACATAAACTGGACAATGTGGAACAAACGTACACCATTACGATTACTTACGCAGTTCATACGGTATTATCAAACATTAGATGCAAATTGTTTTTTTCTATTATTATAATCTGACATAATGTCAGTCAGGAGTGCAACTGGAATAAATTATGTGATTTTGTATTACAAGTCACAGTTATTTGTTAATTTTTTTTTTACTCTTTTAATACTTGATATGTAATGCACAACCAGTTTCGACTTACTATGCCGTCATTCTCAAGTGCTTCACAATAAGGAAAATTTTATACAAATGCAAAGTTAAGACAAAAAAACATACATTACAATTTTCTTCTGACCATTTCCAAAATTTAGTGGATCTTATTTTATTTTTTTCTGTTAACTTTGTATTTTTATAAAGTTTTGCTTATTGTGGAGAACCTGACAACGACGGCATAGTACATTGAAACTGTTGTACATTACATATGAAGTATGAAGGGAGTAAAAGATTATTGAACAAGGAACTGGGGCTTGGAATTCATTTGTATTCCCTATCACATAATTATTTCTAGTTCACAGCATGTATGCAATGACAAAGGCAGTCCTTTTAGTAAATGTTTCACTTTATTTCCCATATGTAGCAGCATACAAATTATTTTGACAAGACGCACGTTAACACAGATGTTGATTAGCTCACAGCCCATAATAAGCATCGCAAACCAAGTTTATATCACTTGCTACACATTTGTCACATGTTCTGTTCTTTATTAGTTAATAGAGATGTCCTAACACTACTGTATGCGATACACTCTGCTAACCATTGACATAACAATTAGCTTAGCTTCGCAGAATATCACCAGCGTTACGGCTTACAAAATTTTAATACTGACTTGAAGCTTAATAGAAGCAAATGATACTGCAAACAAATAACAATTCAACAGCTACACAAATTATGTATTTGTACTATTATCTCCCGACGCTCTAAAACGGTCTCTATGATTTTTGACGAGTGTGATTAATGTTTTGAGCGGGGAGCTTAAATTCTCTTCATATAAGTAGAAATTCCATGACCCTATGTCTGTCATAAAACACGGCATCAAACTGCCATTCATATATAGAGTCACTGTTGTGATTTTTACGACCTTATTAAAGCGTCTATTAAATGTGTTAGGCAGGAAATTCAAAACATTATTTATACTACTTTCACTGGAAACCTCGCATTTGAATGTCCGTGAGCTTGTTCTAATTGTGTCCAACGATACTCCTAAAATATGGCTGATGTTTGGAGCGAATTGAATGCACTATTTTTGTTTTAGGAAGTGGGCTAACAAAACGACATTTGCTGATTGGTAGCGATTATTTATTTTACACGTCTCTTTAGCACTTCCGGATCAAGAGTTGCCTGCAGTAAATATTCTTAGTTGCACAATAAACTGATATAGAGAGGTACAGCATGGAAAGATTAACGATAGAGGGCACTCCTTAAATGACTGTCAACAATCGGGCGCTACGCTAACGAAGTGATTCACCTCTATGTTCCTGTGCAATTTTTCTTGTCACCTAACAAATGCGCACAGTAGATTTCACAAGGACATTATTATCGTACACCTAGTGGGCTACTAAGAGAAAGTAGAAAGCACTTATCGCGTAACGGCAACTACATCTCGTTTTCTCCATTTTGATTTAACAGTTGGTTTCCGATAAAGATACTGGGGGTTCGTTTAAGCTCGTATGTATGTCTTAATGATATAGTGCGTGTCCTGATCTCAGAAGGGGTGTTGTTCTTCAGTATTAATGCTGATTGGAAACTATCGAAAGAAACTTTTTGTAACACGGGCCCTGTGTAGAAACACTGAAGAATTGTTAGTAGCATATGCTACGCATATTTGTACATTTCGATCGTGTAAATGCTTCTATAATAAACACGCGATTGGGATGTACGTATGTGTATGAACCGTACTTCAGCCTCCACAAAATGTGCGATCAAAATACAGAAAATAAATAGTTTTTGTTAGACATTACCTTGAACTATGAAGGTTTTATTATTTGAAGTGTATTCATATAAACAGTCGAAAGGAGATCGTGTCCTATGGATATGTAATAAACAGAAGCGGTTGACACTGTAAGTTGTGTGTGCTGACGAATAGATAGTAAATTTGACTTTCATGGTGTTGGAAACTGTGTACCTATTTGTGTAGCAGTGAAAAAATCCAACTGCGAGGAGTACTAGACTGAGTGAACGACAGTCTCCGTATAAAATGTTAGAATCAGTATTGGCCCCAAAATTGTGTATATTAATTTTTAGTGTGCATTGTATTCTCTTCTTCAAATTATCACCATTTAAAGCATAAATATTAGAGTCCATCTTTGGTGTTTTATTGTTTTTAGTGTAAGTTCATTGCATATGTTAGAAGTAAACGAAGGTGATGGCTGTGATTTATTAACATAAGTGAGTTTTTGAAACAGTAAGGGACCTGTGACCACTGGAGGTATTATATTTTAATTGTTTACATTTAAAGTCATCGAACAATTGTACAGTCACATTCTGATGTTGTGTTTTGTACTTTCTCTTGTAGACAGTGCAACAGGTCAACCTAACCTATATGTACACAGCCTAATATTATTCCACTTGATGATGGGGAGTTTAAACCCTTCAAACGTGTTTTGGGTACTATAAAACAAACTGACTGATAACAGTAATACCATGTGTTTTCATCAATACTATAATATCTCAGCCTTGTCTAAATACGATCTGTTCGAACCAAGAAGTAAAATTAAACAACACATGGCCTATCTATTGCGAATAACTCATCATTTTAGTGTATTTTACGTTTAAAAGTATTGTATTGGCCCTTGAGATGCTATTGTGCCTACATGTAACTAATCTCACTAACCAAGACACATATATAGCTGCAAGTTTACCGTTTGCACATAGAGTTGTGTAATCAACTTATAAATTTCTTAGCCGCGCGGGAGTTACGCATCGCGCGGCCTCCCACGTCGCAGGTTCGAATCCTCCCTCGGACATCGATATGTGTGTTGTCCTTAGGTTAGTTTAACTTAGTTTAAGTAGTTTGTAAGACTAGGGACTGATGACCAACGTACTTTGGTCCCATAGGACTACAAACATTTGAACATTTAAATTTATAAATGTCTTAAATACACTTTATGGCCCTATTTCGTCATCTTGGCAGTGAAACTCAGGTGCTACAATACATTTGATAAAGTGACTAAGGTAGGAAAAAAAATTCAAATTCTGTCTTCCACGGATTACCAGCATACAGATTCAAACGCATAAACAACACTCAAGATGAAGGAAGCAAGGAAGCTTGGAGTTTAACGTCCCGTTGACAGCGTGGTCATTAGAGACGGAGCTTACGCTCGGAGTGTTTGGGTAAGGATGGGGAAGGAAATCGGCCGTGCCCTTTCGGTGGAACCATCCCGGCATTTGCCTGGAATAATTTAGGGATATCATGGAAAACCTAAATCTTGATGGTTGTAGGTGGATTTGAACCACCATCCTTCCGAATGAACACTCACTCAAGAAGTTACTGTACTTCCATCAAGGAAACGTATTTATTTGACACGGAAAGGGTCTCTAAAATAAGCTATCTTTATCTTTTAAATATTATAACAAGTATTAAGGATTAATGTTATCAGTGGTAACTGAAATTTATACTCAAATCTATTACATGTTTGGCCCTAGGAGATAATCGTACTGACTCATTTCTTTACTTTTTCAAGTGAAATGTATATTTCGAACGGTCGTAAGGTATCAGAGATTCAATTAAACGATTTGCTTATATTTTCCTCAAAGAGTAGTACTCAGCAGAGAGTAACAGAATCTATGACTCTAAATAAATTGTAAATATTGATCTCTATGGTATCTGGTGTTAAACTGCAGCTGTCTCAACGTTCATATTTAGTTTCTTGCCAAATTACAGCATGGCTGCTAAGAAATATTACAAGAACACGAAAAGAAAATATATTTTGATTCCACTGCCTTACCAGCCAAGTCATACTGACTTACAGGTTCGTGCAATATGTAATTATTAATGCGTTCTTCTTCTCCTCTCTATAAACGTCACACAAAATATTTTAATAGTGTAGTTTCGCTTTAGTACATTTTGACAACTACGAAGGTAATGTTTTAACATACTTAACTTCAGTTGTTACAACAGATGATGGTAGTGCAATACACCTCTACTTATAGAGATGGGACCTTTTTAAAATAAATTATGTCATTATCTTTTAAATACAAAGGTAAGTAAATGAAGCTCGGAACCCAATTTTAAGTTATTTTCCGCCATGGAGCTTGATTTTATTTTTGTAAATATATCTTAAGTGCGTTTACAACGATTATGCTAGCGAGTGACAGACTGTCATCCCGCTAGCATCTAACGGCGATTTTAATGACTGATTGAATAATTAATTTTTCTTTAGCAAATCCAACCTGTTCAGGTGTTGGCGACTAAGTGTCACTAACAAAATGAAATTCCTCGTCCAACATCAGTCACTCGTGGCAAGAAAGATGCGTACTCGCACCTCTCCTTTTATCATATATTAGTTCCAGCAATATTCATAATTTTTTCTTACCTCTTCAGTTTCGATAGAAAACTGAACCAGGGACTAACTGTTAGAGGTATACATATCAGACTCGTGGCAAAGAGGGTTTATAATCATATTCACTGATTGTTCCGTCGGTTCTTGACAGAATATTTGATACATTATGAATAAAGCACACTAGATAACTCTGAGATACTCTGCATATTTATTGGCTTACAGACCGGTTTTAGGCTGTTGTGCCATCATCAGATAAACATTATAACTTTAAGTTTCAAAGATCTTAACTGTCTAGATATATAACTTTCAAAGGAGACTAGTGTTTTGGTTTATAACTAATCTGCGGGAAATTATTACAATTACACAGTTGTGGTGTAAATTCCTGACATTCATAAAATAAATGACAATATAATAAATTATGACGTTATCCTAAGAAATATAAAGTGAAACAATAGAAATTGATTGATAAATATTGATCAAAACGTATCTTATCTTAAACAGGTATAATGTTCAAATGTTTGTTAAGCTTATGGGACGTAACTACGGGGTCATCAGTCCCTAAACTTACAAACTACTTAAGAACTACCTTATACGAAGGACGGCACAAATATCCACGTCCGAGGGGGGATCCGAACCCCCGACCGTAGTGGCCGTGCAGACCGTGACTGAAGCGCCTCAGTCTCCCCGGCCACCGCGGCCGGCCAGGTATAATGTCTAGAAGAGTTGTGAATATATGTTAAAACTTTAACTGGTTACATTAAACCTGACCAAAAAATTATCTTAAACAGGCCCAATGTCTGGGACATGGAAGCATGTGACAAAGTTGAATGACACATCTGTAAATATATGTTATGGACCGAATTAAACCAAAAATGTTCAACCCTTGTTTCCTAAAAAAGGAAAGGAACAGTAAAAACATCATCCCTCCCCCTACCTCCCCTCTTCCCAGCACCAGTATTGCGCTGTGACGATTAATTACTATGAACTAAGCTTACACTGAGAATATTGTGAAATTACGGCTGTCCAACAAAGGACCTGCGACACAATAGTGCATGCTAGTCAAGAAACTTTAACTCCTGCCGATGTTTTCTATCGTTACCACTCGCCATTCATTTTACAAACGAACTCCAGAATACCCACGGTCGAGAAATAAAGGCATCTTTATCTCCAGAAACGTGAGGAAAGCAAGCGTAATTCAGTAGGAAGTGTGTTGCAAAATAACTTACTTAATACCAGCCGCTACTGGCCCCGCTGGAATTGTCGACACTTTAAAGAATGACTGGAGATTCGCAACGGAGACCTACTGCGCTGCTAGCCCGGTTACAACAGTCGAGCGCGACCGGTTTTTTAGAGCCTTCTGAAAAAGAAACACTTGTTTAAGACCGAGTGTGGCACCGCTCACGTAGCAGCAACCTATGGCTGGATTGTGACTGTAATGGACGAGAAAAAACGCCACCACGGCTGCAGCACAAGCGAGGGGTCGCTAGGTCGTGCTGCCCGACTGTGGGAAGGTGCTGGCCATATTCTCGACACTGGACCACCCCTTTCCTCCTCAGTCGCATTCTCCGTAGACCAGTCGTGAGCTTTTACCTCTTTTTCGGCGGAGCGAAGGGTCCATGAACGGATGGCGATGCATCTGTCACGTCCGCCAGACAATTGGTTGTCTCGTGAGGCAGCTGTAACAGTCAATGTGTCACGTTTTAACTACAAAGGAACTTTGCAGAACTCGAAATTTAACTAAATACGTTTCTGTTTTCTCTTCGTTTTTGTTGCTGTATCAGAGGTAGTCCTTTAACACCATTCGAAAAGAAATTAGTTATCGGCATTGGAAAGTACTTAAGCGAGGGCATTAATGAAACACACACAGTATTTAAAATTCACGAATTAGAAGATACGGCATGCTTTATATGAAATTAACACATTTATTGTTCACATATTTTGGGAAACATTTTTGTTTCACTTATGGGAAACAGCACTCTTATTTAAATTTATATATAAAGAACAGTCTAGAATGCAAACAATGTTTATATTTTCCACTCTAAACTGTTCTTTATATAGGGTGTTACAAAAAGATACGGCCAAACTTTCAGAAAACATTCCTCACACACAAAGAAACCAAATATGCTATGTGTACATGTGTCCGGAAACGCTTAATTTCCATGTTAGAGCTCATTTTTATATTTCTCTTTAAATGTAAATTGAAATAATTCGTGCAGAGAATTGTCAAAATACGGGATATTCTACCAGTGCTGATAGAACATGTGCCTATACAACATAACATGTGGTTCATGCAAGATGGAGCTCCTGCACATTTCAGTCGAAATGTTCGTACGCTTCTCAATAACAGATTCGGGTGACCAATGGATTGGTAGAGGCGAACCAACGCCATGGCCTCCACGCTCTCTTGACCTCAACCCTCTTGACTTTCATTTATGGGGTCATTTGAAAGCTCTTTTCTACGCAACCCCGGTACGAAATGTAGAGACTCTTCGTGCTCGTATTGTGGACGGCTGTGATACAATACGCCATTCTCCAGGGCTGCATCAGCGCGTCAGGGATTCCATGCGACGGAGGGTGGATGCATGTATCCTCGCTAACGGAGGACATTTTCAACATTTCCTGTAACAAAGTGTTTGAATTCACGCTGGTACGTTCTGTTGCTGTGTGTTTCCATTCCATGATTAATGTGATTTGAAGAGAAGTAATAAAATGAGCTCTAACATGGAAATTAAGAGTTTCCGGACACATGTCCATATAACATATTTTCTTTCTTTGTGTGTGAGGAATGTTTCTGAAAGTTTGGCCGTACCTTTTTGTAACACCCTATATGTACATTTATTGTTAATCTCTTTATATTAAGTATAAGGAGTTTAAAATTGTCATTTAAAGTAGAAGATTCTATGAAGTGTCTAATCCCGTGCTTAGTCGACGGGGCGCTAAACTGCGATCTCCCTTCCTTTTTCTAGAAAATTTTCTTTATCTCTTGGTGTATTTTACGGTTCTTCCTTGAGGTTCTTTTCTATGGAGCATCATCAAGTTCCCTACTTCATAACGTAAATGTACCAGAAACCTACTACGAACAGGAGACACTCGAAAAGCATTTCATCAGTCTAAGGAAAGGTTATTTGGCTTTTAGTTTCGCTAATATTAAAATGTTTGTTAAGCTTATGGAGCGTTAACGAAACACACACAGTCTTTCAAATTGACAAATTAGAAGATACAGCATACTTTATATGAAATCAGCCAGGGTCATCATTCCCTAAACTTACAAACTACTTATAAACTACCTTATACTAAAGACAGCACAAACATCCATGCCCGAGGGGGATTCTAACACCCGACGGCGAACGGCCTCGCGCATCGGAGCATAACGCCTCAATGCGTTCGGCCACTCCGCCGCGGCTGGCTTTTAGTATATATTTTATTATCACCTGCATCATCTAAAGGAAATAAATACACACACACACACACACACACACACACACAAACACAAACACAAACACAGAAATCTGACGTGAGTACCGGATACTAATACATCTGACCATTGCCTTACACAATTTTCAAGTCGACGATTTGATAATCCATTGCATTATTGTGCGACTGTGTCACCACCATCGTATCGTAAACCTTGATATGAGTGAACATTTTCACGTTCGCTACGTCTGACTTAGACTTGAAAATAATTGATCACAGTTTCATTAGAAATTAATAACTTGCTTAGGTCTTTGGATGTAGTCAATGAGGAAATAACGAAGAACGCAGAAAAAGTTATAGGGACCATCAAGAGTTAACCGCCTCTAATAACGACGCTGTCGACTGAGCATCGATTGCTGACATTACTTCCTTGGTCAAGAATTAAAATATCTGTACTGAAACGCCACCTAGACTAGTGTAGTACTGTACGCGACTACTGCCATATAGTACACGGTAATGTAAGCACGTTTATAAGAGAAATGATACGATTACACCACTTTGTGCAGCAAACCTATGAACATACTGTTGGCTAAAAATGTGTCACACATTATTAGTCTGGTTACAAATATTGAAGTCTTTACTTCTCTATATACCATTGTGTAATGTCTAAAATAGTTTACATTAATTGAATTCAATTTTTTATTTACCGATTTTAATGCAATACTCTACTATTGTGATAATATCTATGCTCCCAACATGTAATATTCTTTCTGACCGTATTTTAACAAACAGCGAATATTATTTGATATTTGAGTTTAGCTTTGTCACTTACACTCTTTTTTGATCTTTTAACTCTTTCGGCTATTATTTTAATCTCTGTCACAAATTTTCATTATCACTTAATTTACTCATCTTAGGGAACGATCTTATTGTATAAATAGTATAGATGCCAAGATCGCAATTTTCATTTTATTTATTCAAGGCTACCGATTTCGACACTAGTGTCATCATCTGGTCTCATTGACATTCAGCTCCTTGTTATAGTGCTCCAGATAAAATATGGTAGGTTTACTGGGTGATAGTTATATACAAAATCATGTGTTTCTGGATAGTGCGATGTGAAATGGATGGCTGGTCAAAATATATAAAGTAATAACCACCATAGTGCACATCTCTGTTTCGTTTTATGAAGGTGTTCAACATTATGCTTTCGGAAATGTCACATGGCATCTCTTGTCCGAAACTCTCTTTTGTATACGCCATCTTGCTTCCTGTATTTGATGATTTTCTTATTATAACTCAAGTGTTATCGTTTCAAATCAATGCCTCACTGAAAATTATCAAAAACACGTCGTTGTTAGGACAATGAATTACAATATAATGTTTAAAAATGCCATGTTGGCAAATAACATTATGGTTTACTCTCACAGCTGTTCGGCTAGTGTAATGGGCTGAAAATTACTTTGTGATGCACGAATATATTCGACGGTGGTTCGAAAATTGTCACGCGCGGTGGATTAGAGCGCTCGGTCAGAGAGTTGCCGGTGTTGTAGCTAGCGTGCTCGGTCAGAGGCCGCGACGCCCTCTGTAACGAAGAAGCTGACTCAACGACGAAAATATCAAAATTAAACAAAATAAACCAACGTCCTCAGAGGACCGAACAAACCGAAGAACCGATGAAAAGAGAGACGAAGAAAGAGGGCTCAGCGTTATCTGTAATAAAAAACTGAGCAAAATTGTTAACGAACACAGAACTAACATGATGAAACGACGACAAAGCATCGATCTACCTGAAGAACTAAAAATATAAATAAGTAAAAAAAAAAAAAAAAAAAAAAAAAACATCACTGTCAATTTTTTTCATCTTACTTCCTAAAAGGTTTTCGCACACTCTTATTAATTGAACACAACTATATTCTGCAAGACTCTGAGTTGTTCAAAGATAACAGCGCTTTCTCTGAAAAGTGCATTTCATCTATTTTGTTAAGATATCATGAAATACATACCAACGAATTGCAAACATCGACTTCTTTATCTGATGTACACAAACTGGGGTGATACTTTTACATTGACTGTTGTAACTGACGTAACTTTGTATGCAGATTAAGTACTAGGAGCTTTGTAGAATTCGGTATTACTACACTTATTCCGTTTGTTAGTTTAGCTGTAAAAGAAAACGTAGTCACGGTTTGAATGAGAATATTTGCTCTTTATTTTAGACTAGAAGAAAGTTACATGAACACTGTATTATTGAACAACAGAAATGGTAATGAAATCTGCGTTAAAAGCGGCTATAGCAACTATGCCAAAGACAAAAATTTTAGTACACGCATTAATTCTAATTAATGACTCTCAACATATTCCGTTAATAGTGAATAATTTCTTAGAAAAAAAGAAACAATAAACATATTGTTTAGAATATTCATTGTCACAGTATCCTCCCAGTTGTCGTGTATGAAGTTAAAAAACTTTAAAAATGTTTATTTTCTTTGTACTTATAATTAATGTGGGTATGACTATTATAAATACGGTTTGGAGATATCGTCTTAAATAAATGTGATGTAGTTTCTTTGATTTGCGTAAGTTATTTTAACGTCACACCCCCCATGAACCACAGACATTGCCGAGGTGGGGTGGCTTGCGTGCCTCGGCGATACAAATAGCCGTACCGTAGGTACAATCAGAACGGAGGGTTATCTGTGGAGAGGACAGACAAACATGTGTTTCCTGAAGAGGGGCAGCAGCGTTTTCAGTAGTTACAGGGGCAATAGTCTGGATCCAGAATGAAACTTTCACTCTGCAGCAGAGTGTGCGCTGATATGAAACTTCCTGGCAGATTAAAATTGTGTGCCGGAACCGGGACTCGAACCTGGGACCTTTGCCTTTCGCTCTACCGAGTGAGCTATCTTGACACGACTCACGAAGCCGCCCCCCAACTTGACTTCCACCAGTACCTCGCCCCCTACTTTCCAAACTAGACAGCTCTCTTGCGAACCTTGCAAGACTAGCACTCCTGGATGAAACGATATGGTGGAGAAATGGCTTAGCCACAGTTTGAAACTGGGTGTTTCCAGTTTGAAACTTTCACTCTGCAGCGGAGAGCATCTGTGAAGTTTGGAAAGTAGGAGGCGAGGTACTGGCGGCATCGTGAGTCGTGTCGGGATAGCTCACTCGGTAGAGCGCCTGCCCGCGAAAGGCAAAGGTCCTAGGTTCGAGTCCCAGTTCCGGCACACAATTTTAAACTGCCAGGAATTTTCAACAGTCTGGATGATTGACTGAACTGGCCTTGTAACATCAGACAATGTGGCCTTGCCACACAGCTAATGCGAACGGCTGAAAGCAAGGGGAAACTACAGCCGTTACTTTTCCCGAGGACATGCAACTGTACTGTATGAATATATGATGATGCCATCGTCTCGGGTAAAATATTCGGGACGTAAAATAGTCCCCCATTCGGATCTCTGGGCGGGGACTGCTCAGGAATATTTGATTATAAGGAAAGACAGTACTGACATTCTACGGATCGGAGCGTGGAATGTTAGATCCCTCAATCGTGTAGCGAAGTTAGAAAGCTTAAAGAGGGAAATGGATAGGCTAATGTTCGGTGGAAAGAGAAACAGGATTTCTAGTCAGGCCAGTACAGGATTATAAATACAAAATCAGTTGGGGTATTACAGGAATAGGTCTGATAATGAATATGAAAATAGGAATGCGGGTAAACTACTATGAGCAGCGCAGCGATTGCATTATCATAGTCAAGATAGATACAAAGTCAGCACCGACCACAATAGTACAAGTTTATATGCCCACTAGCTCTGTCGATGATGAGGATATCGAAGAAATGTATGAGGAGGTAAAGGAAATTATCCAGACAATTAAGGGAGAGGAAAACTTAATTGTGTCGGGAGATTGGAATTTGGTAGTAGGAGAAGGAAGGAAAGGAAAAGTAGTAGGTGAATATAGACTGTACAAAAGGACTGAAGAAGGAGATCGCCTGGTAGAATTTTGCATGGAAATTAATTTAATCATAACAAACACCTGGTTTATGAATCATGAAAGAAGGTTGTATACGTAGAAGAGAGCAGGAGACACAGGAAAGTACCAGATATACTTTTTAATGGGTAGACAAATTTCGGAACCAGGTTTTAAGATGTACGACATACCCAGGGGCAGATATAGACGCTGACCATAACTTGTTGGTCATGAACTGTAAGCTGAAACTGAAACAACTGCAGAAAGGTAGGTAAATAGGGAGATGGAACCTGGATAAATTGAAGGAACCTCAAGTTATTAAGAATTTCAGAGGGATCCTTAGGCAAAAATTGACAGAAACGGGGGAAATAAAACAGTAGAAGAAGAATGGGTAGCATTGAGAGATGAAATAGTGAAGGCAGCAGAGGACAAAATTGGTTGAAAAGCAAGACCTACAAAAATCCTTGGATATCATAGGAAATACTAAATTTAATTGATGAAGCGAGAAAATATAAAATGCAGTAAATGAAACAGGCATAATGGAGTACGACGACTAAGAAATGAGATTGACAGGAAGTGCAAAATGGCTAAGCAGGAGTGACTAGAAGCCAAATGCATATCTGTAGAAGAATTTATAAGAAGGGGAAAAGTAGATACCGCCTACAGGAAAATAAAAGAAACATTTTGAGACAAGAAAAGCAACCGTATGAATATCAAGAAGTCAAATGGAAAACCTGTTCTGAGTAAAGAAGGGCAAGCTGATAGGTAGAAAGAGTACATTGAGGAGCTCTACAAAGAAAATAAATAGACACAATATTGTAGGAAGGGAAGAGGATGTAGATGAAGATGCAGTAGGAGATACTATACTGAGAGAAGAATTTGACAGAGCAATGAAAGACCTAATTCGAAACAAAGCCCCTGGAGTGGACGACATTACTGAAGTCTTTCGGAGAGCCAGCCATGAGAGAACTATGTCACCTGGTGCGTAAGATGTATGAGACGGGGGAAATACCCTCAGACTTTAAGAAAGCAGGTGTGAAAATTACAGAACCATCAGTTTAATAAGTCATGGTTGCAAAATTCTAACACGAATTATTTACGCCGACCTTGGGGAAGACCAGTTTGGATAAGGAGAAATGTAGGAACAAGGGAGGCAATCCTCACTTTGCGACTTGTTAGAAGATAGATTAAGGAAAGGCAAACCTACATATCTAGCTTTTGTAGATTTGGAGAAAGCTTTTGACAATGTTAATTTTAGTACACTCTTTCAAATTCTGAAGGTAGCAGGAGTAAAACATAGGGAACGTAAGGTTATTTACAATTTGTACAAAAACCAGACAGCAGGTATCAGAGTTGAACGGCATGAAAGGGATGCAGAGGTTGGGAAGAGAGTAAGACAGGTTAGTAGCCTTTCCCAAATGTTAAATTTGTACATTGAGAAAACTATAAAGGAAAGCAAGGAGAAATATGGAGAAGGATTTAACGTTCAGGGCGAAGAAATAAAAACTTTCCGTTTTGCTGATGACATTGTAATTCTGTCAGATACAGCAAAGTACCTGAGGAGCAATTTAACGGGATTGACAGTGTGTTGAAAGGAGCATATAAGATGAACATTAACAAGAGCAAAACAAGGGTCCTTTCTGAAGGCATTTGTGTGGCGTGTTGCCTTGTATGGGTGAAACATGTACGATAAACAGGACAGACAGGAAGATGATAGAGGCTTTTGAAATGTGGTATTACAGAAGAATGCTGAAGATTAGATGGGTGGATCGCGTAACTAATGAGGAGGTACTGAACAGAATTGGAAGAAAAGAAATTTCTCGCATACCTTGACTATAAGAAGGGATCGATTGGTAGGACACATTCTTAGACATCAAGGAATTGTGAATTCAGCGTTGGAGGGAAGTGTGTGGGGTAAAAATCGCAGAGGGAGGTCCAGAGATGAATATAGTAAGAAAATTCAAATGGATGTAGGTTGCCGTGAAGATGTTTGATCAGGACGAGTAGGGTGTAGAGCTGCATCAAACCAGTCTCCGGACTCAAGACCACAATAACAACAACATTTTAACGTCACACACACAAAAATTAAAAAGTCACAAATGATTTTTATAGAGCACGGCAATCTCAGGCGGTAGTTTATAGTTGTTACTACAACAACCTGGTAATCATTCTTAATATTCAGTGATGTAATGGCGTCACAGCCTACACAAATATGATTTGTACAAAAAACTATTATTCGGGATAAATGTTCCTAAAAACATTTCGTCAACTGCACAGAAATTTTCAGCAATAATAAATGAAAGGCAGCCAGTAAATTCAGAAGGAAAAATTGTGAAAGTAATTTATGAATATAATTTTTGGCGGCAACATGACTGCCAGCAATTAACATATTACGCTCATTAAAAATTATTCCTTGTAGGGCAATTTCAGTTCTAATGTTACAACTAATAATTACGTATTAAAACAAACATCTATTTTTTATGATGTAAGATCATTTGTGCTTAGGATTAGCAACATATACATTACCCATCAGACCTCAGTACTGTAATTACGGCCACAGGACCAAAGGATGTACAATCTGTAAAAGACATATGCCGACAACCACAAAAGGACAAGAGGCGTGCTGTTTTATAAGAAAGCAGAGTATTTCTTTATGAACAATACATTCATGATAATTACTAATGCACCAGAGTACAGTATATGCATACTTAGACACAGACGTAGACGCGGATATTTTCATCCAAGACAGATATATAGCCATAAGTAAGTTCTGTTGTGTTGTAGACACTAGTAGTTCGCGAGGTTAGAATAAGGGGGGATGGCATTATCTATGCCCAGCACATACGTCAGTTGAAGCCTGTCCGCCATCTTGATCAGTTTTGGAATGCTATCTCTCCATTAAAACTATGCCTTAAGTCGACTTTCTTACTGTTAATGCATTGAACTGGCAGTCACTGCAAAGTATTTACTTCAGACAACACACTTTTTTGAATAAATAGTAATAAATACACATCATAATATATTTGAAAATTTAATTTTTAACGGCTAATTTGCATTCTTCTAATACGTTGTACAACACGAAAAAACCGTCGGATGTTTTATTCCTGTTTTAAGTGACATAAAACATCAGCTCTACAATACGAACAGTTCCTCAACACTTAGCAATATGGAGGCGCAGGCTTCACTTTTTCAGCGTACGGGCGTCTCCCTATATTCTAACCTCCATGGTTTCAGCTATGTAGTTAACCTGTACGGTTTTTTCTGTTCTTTCAAAATGTTGAATACTATCAACTCGCCCACCGCGTGTGAGGTTCGCTCAGTGATAAAGTTTTTGTCACTAGGGAACCTGTTTGCGGCAGAAATTCATTGACAGATTTGCGAAGTGTACGGTGATACTGTTATAAGTAAAGGCAAAGTGCGTAAGTGGGTCGAGAATACGAAGATGACTGTGTCACCGTCCATGATGAAGACCGCTCCGGTCGCCCATCTTCGATTACAGACGATTTGGAGGTTTCAGCTGACGCGAGGATTCGCGAGGAGCTTCAGAATAACAATTTCCGGACGTGTCGAGATCACTGCTTTACAAAACGGCAGTGAACTCTTGGTTATCGGAACAGGCGGCAAGATTGTATGAAGAGGGTATTTTAAAATTGGTCGAAAGGCATGATAAGTGTTTGAACAATCTTGGTAACTATGTCGAAAAATAAAGTTTGTACTTTCCGAAAATATATTTTCTTAATAACCTTCCGTTATGTACTTCTGTTCAAACGGAACTAACTTAAAAAACGCGCCTCATCAAAAGTCTCGTTGACAGAGCCAAAAAAATCTGCACTCCGGAACACCTAGATGCTGAATTAAAACACCTGAAGCAAGCTTTCAAGAAAAATGGATATTCAGATAAAGAAGCAAACAGGGTTCTGCGACCAAATAATAATAGTCTAAAAACACGTGATAAACCAAAGCGATGGAAGAACACAGTTTTCCTGCCATTTATCGGAAAAGTAACTGATCAAATAGGAAAAATATTACGCAAACATAACATCAGACCGGTTTTCAGACCAACTAAGAAAATATGTCAGGTACTACGTTCTGTGAAGGATAAACGACCTACTCTTTCTGCTTGTGGCGTTTATAAAATTCCGTGTACATGTGGTAAAGTTTATATTGGAACCACAAAAAGAAGTATAGAAACTAGGCTGAAGGAACACAAAAGTCTTTGCCGACTAGGAAAAACAGAAATCGGCTGTGGCAGAGCATGCTCTTCAATCTGGAAGTCATATAGTGAGGTTTTCCGAAGCATCAGTTCTATCTAATATGACGAATTATTATCCACGACAATACAGGGAAGCAATTGAAATATATAAACATAAAGAAAATTTTAACAGGAAAGAAGAAGCTATGAAACTTAGCGACATATGGACAGTAGCTTTGAAAGATCGACAGGTTTTATCTCTGACCGATTGCAATCGATAGTGATGTTTTATCTTTGACAAGGACTACCTCTGCTGATTACGTGACAGCTTGACCACGCCCACTTTTCACAGTATATATGACGCTCTCAGACACCCGACTCATCAGTCGGCAAGACTCATCGCACAGAAGAAGACCTCTGAGGATGTCCGGCGCAGCTCTGGACGAAACGTAAGGTGAAACTTAAACGTTTTATGGACCACGGCCTTATAACCCGGAAGTTCTACCAGCAACTATGACATCCAGTCGTGAAAGCCTTCATTGCACTCAATTTTTTATTTTTATTTGTTACTTTTTTAAGTATTTTTAGCGAAATTACTAAGTTTTATTAAATATTTCATTTACAGTGTAGAAGGAGTTTCCATTCAGAAATTCTTTTAATCACTTTTTGAATACTAGTTGGCTATCTTTCAGACTTTTGATGCTGCTTGATGCATAAACGTAGATGCAGAATCTTTTGTGGTATTACGATCCATAAGGGTGCACGTGGAAGTGAGACATCTACCAAATCCTGGATGGGAGTGACAGGCGATCCATATTCTTCTGAAGATGGGCCAACTGCCTAAAACCGGTAAGAATTCCACTTTGTTCAATGGCGGACCCAAGAGTTGATAATTTTTATTTTTATCAAAAATACTACGGTTTCTGAGAATGAATAAAATACAGGAAAAAGTTAGTGTTTAATGTCCCGTCGACGAAGTTGTCATTAGAGACGGAGTACAAGCTCGGAACTATTTTTGTGAAGGAGGGGGAACGAAAACCGGACGTGACCTTTGAAAGGAACTGTCACGCAATTTTTCTGGAGAGATTTAAGGAAAATGCAGAAAACCTAAATCTGGTTGGACGGAAGTGGGTTTGAACCGCCGTTCTCCCGAGTCCAGCGTGCTAACGCTTCACCACCTCATGCAGTAAGAAAACTTCTACTTACTAATTTTATGTACACGTTGATTGAAACTGTTGCTAGAATAATTTATAAGGGAAAATGCCAGTTTCAGAAAACTGTATTTTCAAATATACTAGAGCGTATGCAGTGCCGGCGCAAGGCACGTGCAAAGCGTGCGTCCGCAGATGGAGACAAGACCTAACAAAAGGAGTTTCATTGTTTTTCCTAATACTGAAAAAAAAAACAGGCTTATCACTGTTTTTTGTGACTCGCAATTATAGGCAAGAACTGATTTAATTGGGAAGTTTTCGTTAATTCAGTTATATTTGCTGTATGGGAAGAGTAAAACATCTGGAAAAGAATTCACAACGTCGGAATTTTGGATTTACTGTACTCATAAACAATTTTATAAACTAAAATGTTACGTTTCACTTTTCAAGTCAACTTCCTGAAGAAAATGTTAACACTAATGGCAGATAATTAATTGCATTTAATATCTAGGTTCCCACTAGTGGTTGGTTGTGGATTTTACAGATCCAGCCAATATGGATCCTATAATGGTATTTAGAGAAGTTTTAAGATTCAAACAACTTGCATCAAAACTCAAACTAATTATGAACTCGGCCTTTACTGAAACGAGATACAAAGGAATTTTCGACTTAAGCTGCCACTGGGCTTTGATTTAAATAAATAGGAAGACATGAAAATTTTAGCTAGTCCACGTTTCGATCCCAAGTTTCCTGTTTACTAGGCAGTCGCGCTGTCTATTACACACAGCGGTCACGTCTGCGACGACTACCTTAGCACGTTCCTGCCAGACTTAATTTCCAACTTTCCTGCTCACAAAATACAGAATAACAATATAATTTCGTATACAGAATTTTGCCAGAAGAGTTTTGTCACGAGTTTCTGTATTTTGTCTGCAGGTTGGACATTATATGAAATGTCGGGAGAATCCAGACGAATTTCGACCATTGGCAAGCCTAAGAACAATTAAAATATTTCATACAAGTTGATCGTAAGTCAGCCTTTTTCTTCTTCAAGATTGAAGACAGAAAAATCTACTATTTGAAAAACTGGTAAGGTATCAAAATACCACGCGTCTTCCCAATAGCTAGAATGGAAAATAAAGGGAATTAAAGAGAAGTGATAGGGCGATGGAGACTAGTCTGTTAGCACATACAGAACAATCAGGCACGAAAGAGCTGAATGATACGAATGATATTAGTCCAAGAGACTGTTCTTTCTAATGAGCGAGCGTTTAATATTTACCTACCTAATGTTCTTAATTTCAGAATTAAAAAACAAAAAGTTATGAAAATGGTAGAGAATATCATCCCATTTACTTTCAGTCACGATACATAACCGTAGATATTACTGCTAATCGTATAGTTTCAGCTACGCGCTACATCGGAACAGAAGGTTCAGAAGAAAGTGATAAAAATTTACAGAGCTGAGCTTAATTGACGCACGAAGCCAGACCGTCTCATCGAGATGCACTTTTCTGTAACGCTTTCTTCGTCGTTGCATGGGAGATTAGTCATATCAGTGTGTAAAGCGCAACTAGAAAGAGGGATTTAAGATGATTTTAATATAACAATACTTGACCTTTTGGATTGCAAATTTCATTTCATGTTCAAGCAACCTAGAATACAGCTTTCTGAAGCAACGTCCTGAAGTGACATCAATGTGTCAGCCCTTCTTCTGAGACCCACCTCCCTCCCTCCGTTCCTCTCCTCCTCCCCTTATCTCACTGTGCATTACTTCCTCCCTCCTCTCTGTCTACTTCTGACTGAATGTTCAATAGATTATCGTGTAAAAATTGAAACATAACTGATCGAGTACTTGTCCAGATTTGTAGTGGTTACTGTTCCATTATATAAAGGGTATCAGAAATTCTGATTACCAACTTTGAGCCCTTGTAGACGAGGGAATGAATACATAATTTTGTAAGGCACCCATGCCCGAGGTTGTCATCCATTAACGCTATGAGCAATTACTTAACTTTTGATACAATCAAATCACTAATACTGCAAGTTCTTCGCTTTTCATGTTTTACAAGGAAGTAATATGGACCAAAACAGGAACAAAATATCTAGTAAACATGGGCTCTAAAATGAAAGCTCTAGAACTTTGAGCAACGTCTTCATATTCGGTTGTCTAGTGTCTACACGTCTCTTCCACTGATCAACTGCTTATAATTCTTAAGGTATTCGTTGTAAACTCCATGTTTATTTGACTTTTATTATTTTGGTCCATAATAGCTCCTCCTAAAATATGGAAAGGAAAGAGCTTGCATAGTAAGATATTTGTTTTTAGTGACAAAGATAAAGAATAACTCATAGTGTCACTGCATGAATTATACTGCCGTGAGGTCCTTATCATAATATTTACTCAATCTTCTGTACAGGTCCTCGAAATTGATTATGGGAATTTCCGAAAATCGTTTATATTTAAGAGTATATACAGCTCATCTCCATCAGAATGCTCTTCATTGTTTCGTTTAAAAATTTGTAATAATTCGGCCAAGATTTCCGATGAAAGCGAATATACTTTTATGTCTTTTATATAACCGCCAAACTTATTTTTTTGTTATCAAAACATGAGGAGCGAAACTCATAAAAAACTACTGATTTTAGCATTAACAAGTTCTTTTCATGTGGGCGGCAATCTGGCGACTTCACGAGTCGGCAGTTCGGCTTGCGCCAGCCCTAATCATATGTAAGCGCGTTTTAACCTTCGCAGTAGGTCTGCAACTCGCTTTTATCTATACTGGTACGAAGCATGCAGTTTAGTTTTGTAAATTAGTCCTAGTTTGGAGATTAATCAGTAATAATTTTCACACATCATTTCTGTCTATATTATCGTAGTAAGTTCCATTCCAGGTATGTTGTTTATTTTCGATTTTTGTGTTGTCTATTTTATGTGTTTATACTCTTCCGTTCACAAATCATCTTACGAGACATCTCCAGGGCCGGTCGGTCCATTTAGGCAAACTACGAAATTGCCTAGGGCGCTCGAATTTTGGGGGCGGAAAATCTGTCTTGCGCAACGAACCCTCGAGCGCTCGCAGTGCGGTCTACTTTGCTGTTGCGCTGTGGTTCCAGGAGCGATGAATTCCCGGTTACTACACATAGACAGAGCAACAGGCAAGAGACAAAACGCAAGTCCAAGTTACAGGCATTCTCCTCAACTCTTCAGAATTCTGCTAGTAAGCGTTTAATGAATAGAAGAGTAGCAGTTTGCAACTGATCACCCGTGATGAAAGCTGGCGTGCTGACCATCGTGTCAGCTGGGGCGCGTCACGGCCCGCGCAGTCTGCCCCTCTGCAGTCTCTGTTGTGGGCTGTACAGTGGGCTCTGATGACCTCGCCATAAGACCAAACACATCATCAGTGGCGAAAAAGAACAGACGGTTTAGGGCGCCAAATAACACATTTGTACGTAAACAAAGGGGAAAATACAATAAATACATTTTTACTTAAGTCCTCCTATATATTACTGCTGCCATCTGGTTATCAGTTTATTGGTAAGAGAGATCCCCTTCTATTTGTTCATAATGTCGCTATAAATAATTATTCTTAACTGCAAGTATGGTTTTGTGATGCACAAAGACATTGCGAGTTTTTGCCTCGCTCATTGCAGAGATAGGCTACGTCTCATCAAGTGAAGCAGTAAAGCGCTTTCTGAACTATGTATCTCTGTTGCTGTCGAAACTATACGTTCACAGACCACGGAACGGAACAAGACGAAGCGTTTGTTTACTTGCAGTAACATGTGAACCGCGACGGAGCGGCCGAGCTCATTGAGGCGCTATCTACATCTACATCTACATGGGATACTGTGCAAATCACATTTAAGTTCCTGGCAGAGGGTTCATCGAATCACCGTTATACTATTTTATCTCCCATTCCATTCTCGAATAGCGTGCGGGAAGAATGAACACCTGAATCTCTCCGTTAGGGCTCTGATTTCTCGTATTTTATTCTGATGATTATTTCTACCTACGTAAGTAGGAGTCAACAATATATTTTTGCATTCGGAGGAGAATGTTGGCAATTGTAGTTTCGTAAGTAGCCCACGCATCAGCGATAAGCGCCGTTGTTGTAATGATTCCCATCCCAGATTCGGTGTAATTTCCGTAACGCTGTCTCTCCTGTATCGTGACAATACGAAACGAGCTGCTCTTCTTTGGATCTTTCGATGTCCTCCGTCAAAACCACATGATAAGGATCCTACACTGGGCAGCCATACTCCAAAAATGGTCGGACAAACGGAGTGTATGCATTGTTTATAAAACTCTTCTGGGTGTTGGACCGCATCGTCAATATATCAAATACTTCACCGACGTTTCGGCCACTATTGCAAGCGGCCATCTTCAGAAAACGTAACACCCAGAAGATGGCCGCTTGCAATAGTGGCCGAAACGTCGGCGAAGTATTTGATATATTGACGATGCGATCCAACACCCAGATGAGTTTTATAAACAATGACACCGGCCGCGGAGTGTTTGCAGTTTCTTTTGTAGTTCTGTTGCATCTTTTAAGGGTTCTGCCAATAAAACGCAGTCTCTGGTTCGCCTTTCCCACGACATTATCTACGTGTTCTTTCCAATTTAAGTCAGAAGTAATTGTAATTCCTAAGTATTTTGTGGAGTTTACGGCCTTCACATTTGATTTATCATGTAAACAAAGTTTAACGGATTTCTTTTCGTACTCATGTGGACGACTTCACACTTCTCATTATTTATAGTCAACTTCCAATTCTTACACCATACAGATATCTTATTCAAATCGTTCTGCAGTTGGTTTTTATCTTCGGATGATTTTACTAGACAGTAAATGACGGCGTCATCTGCAAACAACCTAAGAGAGCTACTTAGATATTCCACTAAATCGTCTATGTAAATAAGGAACAGCAGATAACCAATAACACTACCCTGTGGAACGCCCGAAATCACCTCTGTTTTAGTCGAAGCTTTACCATCGATTACTACGAACTGTGTCCTCTCTGAGAGGAAACCCCCTATCCAATCGCAAATTTGGGGCGATATACCGTAACCACTACGCTCCGATGCGCGAGGCCACTCCCCGTCGAGGGTTCGAATCCCTCTCGGGCATGGATGTCTATGCTGTCTTTGGTATTAGTTCATAAGTAGTTTGTAAGTTTAGGGACATGTGTCCAAATGTTTGTTAAGCTTAAATGACTTAACTACATGGTCATCAATCCCTAAACTTACAAGCTACTTATGAAGTACTTTAGTATAAAGACGACACAAACATCCATGCCCGACCGTAGCGTGCCTGGCGCGCCGCAGACCGCTCGGCTACTGCGCCCGGCTTTAGGGACATGAACCGGCAGTTAAGTACCATGAGCATTTGAGCGCACCTTGCCCGCGGGTACTTGCGACATATCGTTGGGATATCCTATTGCGCCATGTGTCTGCTTTGACGGTAATACCAATGAGAAATACTACACGAGAGCAGGATTAATTCATTGCGTCCTTTGCGTTATCAGTTAGCTGGTGCGAATGAGGCACTCACACATATTTATGAAGATCATATTTTGACCGGCTCAGATGGAAATCAAACACGAATTGAGGCTCAGTCCATTTCTAAAAAAATAGCAAACTTCAAGTTTATTGCTTCACTTATTGTTCGAAGTAATTTTGACTAGCAGACTTCTTCATCAAAAGAAACTTATCTTAACGCTACTACTAATGCTCTAATAAAAACAAAAACCCTTCTCGAAGCTTTTAGAAGTGATTTGGGATTTGGAAAAATAAATAAAAAATAAAATAAAAATAAATAAACCCTTGTAGAAGCAAGACAAATTTCAAAAGCAGCCAACACTTCCGCATCATTTTCAGCAGATATGGAACCACAAGAAAAGACAGTTCGGTTATGAAGCAGAAGATGAAGCTATTCAAGAGGAACAAAATCATTTCAACATTAATTTTTATTTTGTAATGTTCGATACTGCAATAAATTCAGTTCAGATTAACACCCTATATCGTCTATTTGGCTGGGTGTACAACATACATTGTGTACAAAATAAAACTCTCAAATTTGTTCTTGAAGAATGTGTTAATTTGGAAGAGTCTCTAATTCACAAACTCTAAAGATACTGATGCTGCTGATCTATGCAATGAATTGCAAGGCATTGCTACAAGAGTACCCAATAACTAAGGGCCACAGGACGTTCGGAGTTATATTTGTAAAAATGAACTTATAGACATTGTACCTAATTTAGTTACTGCCTGTGGTGAGCGCAGCTTCTCGAAATTAAAAAACATAAAATTATATATGCGACCCACAATTACTCAAGAAATACTTCTGGGGTTGGTAACCTTGTCAAAAGAACGAAAAGCAGGAGACACAAATGATTTAAAAGAGATCGTCTCAGATTTTGCAAAAGTCAAGGCAAGAAAAATGAAATTTGTGTGACAATTTGTATAATGAAGCTTATAATCGTTCCAATTATTGTAAACTGTCAACCAAAATCTTTTTAGAAGACAACTGTAGAAACGATGAAAAAGTAACATTGTTGTATAAAAGTGTAAGTTGTGTCCCACTTTAATGGGGAAATATGTATATGTTGTGATTATATATTTGAATAGAAGGAGGTGCAAATTGTATTTTAAACTGATATTTTATTGCGATTTTATTAAATGGGGTGCCGTTAAAATAATTTGCCTAGGTCGCCAAATTTGTTCGGGGCGGCCCCTGAGAGCTCCACTAGAAATTCTCATATACCGGTAATGATGACAATCGCTACACCCCGCATCATGTTTAGTTTAGTGTTGCGAATTTCGGATAACATATTCTATGCTAAGACAGGAAACTTTCTTTTTTTCATGAACGCCAAAGAAAGGAATCAAAAGTAGGGGTTAATGTCCTGTCAAAGGAGACAACGAACTCATTGCAGTCATCAGCGAGTTGGTTGGTATGCCTATCTAAAAAATGCATGCACTAAAATCGTCTAATACGCCTATATTTTATACAGAAAGGGAAGTCTTCAAAGGCGGCATGTCGTTTGATATACGAAGCCTGTCGAATAAGTAATCTTTACGCTAAGCTATCACGCTGAAAAATTCTTATTCAAGCGTAAATGGAAGTACAGGTTTCAGGTCATTCATTGACTGGTTTGGAGGTCATTAATACCTGGTAATTATTGTGTGAACCTGATTTTACTGATTGTGGTCATATCCAGACAGTTTATGTCATCCAGTCTTTTAATTATTTGCGGCGTCAATCTTCACGAACTTTATAAGGACTGAAGCCGAGCGGCACCTGTACGGCCGCCACAGAAGCTTTCAGTTTGCAAGAAATCCGCCAGGTGGCACTAAGCTCGATTTCCCTCGCGCAGACTGAAGAGACGTTGCATCAGTCCGTTGCAAAGTCTCGCAAAGCGGAAAGCATTATGCATGGCCAGTTTATAGAAATTCTGTGTTTCTGGATAGTCTTACAACGTGGTCCCAATGCTAAAACAATTTTTCACTAAAAAGAAATCTTCATTCTGCATTGGAATGTGCTGAAGTGAAACTTCCCGGTAGGTGGGGATTCGAAACTACGATCTTTGCCTTTAGATGGCCAGCGCATTACAGATTGAACCACTGTAACGATTCATTCAACGCTGAGACAAAATAAAAAATTTACTGAAAGTTTACTTCTATCAGCTGATACCATTTTGGTCTAATATTGTGGTAAAATTTATTAACAATCAAATAAGTAGAATAAGATAAATACTAAGAGTTCAAAGTAATACCAGATTACAGCTTAAGTATTGCCTTTTGTAGTATATACGTGCTTGCAGTTCAGATTTTTTTCTTCCTTTGCTTCGATTTCACGACTGGTAGGATTAAATGTTAAAAGTGTCATGTCTCTTAGACAAACACTAAACAATCTGTCTCAACCGCAATGTCAAACATCAAGAATTTATCTTTAATAATGGGATCCGGAACAGTTGTTAACTTGAAACATTTTTATTTGTATGCATTACCCTACTTTCGAGACCTCTTCATCTGGTGCATCTGCAAATTACGTTCAAATAAAATAGTGGCGTCTCATGTAAGAAAACGGCTTCCCTACATGTTTACTAAAATTTAACAACTGTAGCGGATTCCATTATTAAGATGAAGATGGACGGTTGTAGATGTCCCGAAGGAAGAAAACTGTATCAAACAAACATTACAGGATCTACCAATATCGATTAGAACTTTAACTTACGACATTTCTAAATGCCGTTTAGAACAGTATAATGTTAAGGTATCTGTTACGCAAATGTCAAATCAAAAGTTTGTAAACGTCATCGAACCACTATGCATCAATACAGGAAGAATTTTCAGAGGTAAACACATTAATAAGACAACACCGAATGGCAACGCTAGGTAATCACAAGCGTTAACGATATACAGAGAGGGTTAGCGAACGTAAAATAAGTAGATGCATTAATGGGCCATCATATCAAAAATGTTCAAATGATTGTTAAGCTTGTGGTGCTTAACTGTAGTTAACTTGCAAACTACTTAAAAACTACCTTATACTAAAAATAACACAAAAATCCATGCCCGAGGGAGGATTCCATCCTAGACGGGGAACGCCCTCGCACACCGGAGCATAGTGCCTTAATGCACTCGGTCACTCCGCCGCGGCGCCATCATATCATGGCATACCCACAGAGAATAACAATTTTCTTATGGGACGCCAAAAGGTGGGCGTATGTAATTTGAAATGGTACGTCCACCTTGTGCGTTTTACAATACCTCGCCCGAACACACTGGAAATTGATACTTTTAGACGAAACACTTTTTAAAGTGTCTTTATACCTGAACGTGAAACACGTCACCGAGTA
This sequence comes from Locusta migratoria, assembly GCA_026315105.1. Lineage (NCBI taxonomy): Eukaryota > Metazoa > Arthropoda > Insecta > Orthoptera > Acrididae > Locusta > Locusta migratoria. Next base: position 110,396,415 of record CM048745.1, read on the forward strand.
CCATTCATAAGATCAATTAAAGGCGCTCTGTCTAAGACTTACATTTTGGAGTATTGTTGCGCATTGTGAAGGGCAGCTCGTTTTGTATAATCGCGATATAAGGGGGAGAGTGTCAAATGTTCAAATGTTTGTAAATCTATCGGACCAAACTATGTGGTCATTAATCCGTAGCTTACAAACTACTTAAATTAAGGTAAACGAACCTAAGGACAAACACACAAACCCCCCAGAGAGGACTCGAACCTCCGACGGCGAGCAACCGCGCGCTCCGCAGCGAGGCGCCTTAGACCGCTTGACTTCTCCACCGCGGCAGATAGTGTCAAGGAAATGATGCACGAGTTGGGGTGAAAATCATTAAAACAAAGGCGTTATTTGTTGCGACGAGATCTCAAATGTTCAAATGTTTGTATAGTCTATGGGACTTAACTACGGGGTCATCAGTCCCTAAACTTACAAACTACTTATGAACTACTTACGAACTAGGACGGCACAAATATCCATGCCCGAGGGGGGATTCGAACCCCCGACCGTAGTGGCCGTGAAGACCATGACTGAAGCGCCACCGCGGCCGGCCGACGAGATCTATTTGCGAAATTTCTTTCACCAACTTTCTCCTCCGACTGCTAGTACCCTCCTACATGCGAAGATATGATCATCAAAATAAAATAAGAGAAATCAGATCAGAGCTATTTGAGAATGGAACATCATAAAAGCGGTTGGATGAACCCTCTGCCATGCACTTCAATGTGTCTTGCTGAGTATTCATGTAGATGTAGAAAGACAAATCAGACTGTAATATAATATATTCAAAGCGAATTTACTTTGCGGACAACCGGAATTTCCGATTACTGCGGCACTTTCGAAGATTTTTAGAGTTATTTCCTAGCAAAATATTAGTCACCATGTGTTACGCAAATGTCAAATCAAAAGTTTGTAAACGTCATCGAACCACTATGCATCAATACAGGAAGAATTTTCAGAGGTAAACACATTAATAAGACAACACCGAATGGCAACGCTAGGTAATCACAAGCGTTAACGATATACAGAGAGGGTTAGCGAACGTAAAATAAGTAGATGCATTAATGGGCCATCATATCAAAAATGTTCAAATGATTGTTAAGCTTGTGGTGCTTAACTGTAGTTAACTTGCAAACTACTTAAAAACTACCTTATACTAAAAATAACACAAAAATCCATGCCCGAGGGAGGATTCCATCCTAGACGGGGAACGCCCTCGCACACCGGAGCATAGTGCCTTAATGCACTCGGTCACTCCGCCGCGGCGCCATCATATCATGGCATACCCACAGAGAATAACAATTTTCTTATGGGACGCCAAAAGGTGGGCGTATGTAATTTGAAATGGTACGTCCACCTTGTGCGTTTTACAATACCTCGCCCGAACACACTGGAAATTGATACTTTTAGACGAAACACTTTTTAAAGTGTCTTTATACCTGAACGTGAAACACGTCACCGAGTACCATTCATAAGATCAATTAAAGGCGCTCTGTCTAAGACTTACATTTTGGAGTATTGTTGCGCATTGTGAAGGGCAGCTCGTTTTGTATAATCGCGATATAAGGGGGAGAGTGTCAAATGTTCAAATGTTTGTAAATCTATCGGACCAAACTATGTGGTCATTAATCCGTAGCTTACAAACTACTTAAATTAAGGTAAACGAACCTAAGGACAAACACACAAACCCCCCAGAGAGGACTCGAACCTCCGACGGCGAGCAACCGCGCGCTCCGCAGCGAGGCGCCTTAGACCGCTTGACTTCTCCACCGCGGCAGATAGTGTCAAGGAAATGATGCACGAGTTGGGGTGAAAATCATTAAAACAAAGGCGTTATTTGTTGCGACGAGATCTCAAATGTTCAAATGTTTGTATAGTCTATGGGACTTAACTACGGGGTCATCAGTCCCTAAACTTACAAACTACTTATGAACTACTTACGAACTAGGACGGCACAAATATCCATGCCCGAGGGGGGATTCGAACCCCCGACCGTAGTGGCCGTGAAGACCATGACTGAAGCGCCACCGCGGCCGGCCGACGAGATCTATTTGCGAAATTTCTTTCACCAACTTTCTCCTCCGACTGCTAGTACCCTCCTACATGCGAAGATATGATCATCAAAATAAAATAAGAGAAATCAGATCAGAGCTATTTGAGAATGGAACATCATAAAAGCGGTTGGATGAACCCTCTGCCATGCACTTCAATGTGTCTTGCTGAGTATTCATGTAGATGTAGAAAGACAAATCAGACTGTAATATAATATATTCAAAGCGAATTTACTTTGCGGACAACCGGAATTTCCGATTACTGCGGCACTTTCGAAGATTTTTAGAGTTATTTCCTAGCAAAATATTAGTCACCATGTGCAAAAGAAAGACTGCGAAAAGAGGTATATAATCCAGAGTCATTTAACGAGAAATAAAGCAAACTTATTTTGAAAAATATTTGAACAAAACCCACTTCTGGAACGAATCTATGTCGCACCGCGATTACTTATTTTAAAAGCCACATTATCCACACAAACATCAGGAAAAAGTGTAGTCCGATTAAAACCACTTGCTGCTTTACACGTTGGAGCTGCTTTCCTCCAATCAAAGCGCTCAACGTTAGGTCCGGACCGTTCGCCGTTACCAAACTGCCAGAAGTCGTAACTTCGATTTCCTTGTCTGGCTTTCTTCGTTGAAGTGTTTTGATTCCACTTATTACAATCTCATTTATTTCGCAATTCATCATGAGACAATCACACCGAAAACAACTGACACACAGTAATGCTAATGAAAAACACACGTACATATACAGCACTAACCAAACAGTACTGCATTACTATTTCGTCCTAGCTGCTCTGTGGCGTGCCGTATTCAGTTGTAATCGGAGTTCAGCTTACATTTCGTCAGCTTCATATAGCATACGTAAAGCAGATCTTTTTGAAAGTCATAAGCATATCGGATTTTGAAGAAGTAGCGTAGCATAACGGTTAAGGTAATCGATTCCCGACCCCAGATACTTTTTTTTTTAAATTCTAAATGTAATTAAGATTTTTTCAATCAATTATTTCATATTTAATACGTTGCAGGGCAATTTCGTAATCGTGATGACTTTATATTTTTCCTCATTTTCATCCTAGCACTCTTTTATCGATTAGAATATACGTGTACTTACTAGAAAATGTAACTATAAGACCCCGGAAGATTCATCAGCAAATATGTAACTGACTGTCAAGCAGCACTGCTCATCAGTTCGTTATGCTAGCCACATTTCGGTGTGAGGATATTGTCAGGTAAACACTACGGGCCATTAAAATTCCTACACCAAGAATAAATGCAGATGATAGACGGGTATTCAATGGACACATATACTAGTACTGACCTGTGATTACAGTTTCACGAAATTTGGATGCTTGGATCCTGAGAAATCAGTACCCAGAACAACCACCTCTGGCCGTAATAACGGCCTTGATAGTGTCAAACAAAGTTTGGATGGCGTGAACAGGTAAAGATGCCAATTCAGCTTCAAGACGATACCACAGTTCATTAAAAGTGGTGACTGCCTTATTGTGACGAGCCAGTTGCTCGGCCACTTGGAGAGACGGTAACCAAAATGCAAACCGAAATAATCAATGGCGAAGTGGTCCTGAACAACAACGTACCAACAATTTATACCGTGATGTTGCGGTTGCTGGGGGCAACGCAGCCATGGTGTAAGTGTAACAGAAATCACTGACGAACCAAAACAGACGATTAGTGAAGAGACAAACTAGAACTCTCCATGCCTCTCCTCCCGGCGATAGGTCACATTAGGTGCGGAGGAACGGAACACACTAGTGTACAAATGCTACGTTAGAATGATGCTGTTAACGTCACGGAAGAATTGATTAACGGCCATGTTTCTTGTCAAGCCAAACCCACAAAAGTCACACACGTCAGAATTTACACCAAAGCTGGTGGAATACCCCCTGTTGTGTTTCTTGAAACGTCCCAAATGAAGAATAATTTTTTATGGCTGAATGACCTGGTGCAAATATTTCGATTGTGGCGTCCTAACATGTTCATAACCTACCGCATTTAACCAACAGTGAAGATCGGGACGACTTATTGTTTCTGGTGACTCCTAACATCGTTGAGAAATGAAGTCTAGGTTAAAAGTCTAAGTCAAAGAAATCCGTGGTCCTGGTGAGTTTCGAACCCGAGACCTTAGGTTCTCCAATCGATAATCTGGCCATCAACCCTAGCATTACCAACGGGGGGGGGGGGGGGGGGGGGGGGGCTCGTAGGCCCACTGACTCAGTAATTCTATGTTGTATCCACATCCTTTGATATCTGAACTTGAAAGCAAAGGTAATTGTTCGTTATTGAATTTACTATTGAGTGATTACAGAATTTCTGAATAAAAATTAATTAAAATTCATTTACTTGATTTAATTCTCTCTGGGCCTTAGAAGCCCCCCCCCCCCCCCTGTTGGTAATAACAAGGAAAGATTTACGAGGTTGAGTCTTTCGTTTCAAATTCTTAACATGAAACGAATTTGCATTGTTGCCTTATTATGAATCGGACCATTGTTATTTTCAGTGTTCCTGCTGCTGTTGAACCAGCAACATGAGTAGACTACGTTTACATGATAGTTCTATTGAAAGAGTACTAGAAGAAGCTTTCAACGAATCAGATTTAGAGGAAAGTGAAGTGGATGATGACGTGGAAGAAATTAGAACTGATTCATCGTCTGAGAATGAAGATGAGGTTGAAGCCAATCCACCAGATGCTAATGATACCAAATGTGATAAATTCATTGCAAAAAATGGACGAGAGTATATTACGAAGCCATCTCGACAATATCGGCGTTCTGTACAAAATATAGTGTGGGAAAGAATGGGGCTAAGACAACAAGGAAGAATTGCGTCTCCGAAAGAGGCTATAGAGCTCTTTTTTACACCTCATATTATGAATCTACACTCAAATGAAGAGGCTTCTCGACTAGGTATTCAGCACACAGATGAAGATGAGTTACTTTGTTATTTAGGACTCTTGCTAATCATGGGTTCAAATCATGACAATAAGATACCTGTCCAAGATTTATGGTCTTTGCTTCAGGGCCGAAAAGTGTACTGTGGATCAATGAGTCGGACGAGATTTTTCGAATTGACTAAAATATTGAGGTTTGATGATAAGAACACAAGAGAAATTCGTCGCCAGACTGACAAGTTTTCTCCAATGAGGGAAAACTTTGAATGCTTCAATTCTTCACTTCCATTATATTTCATTCCTGGTCTACATACAACAGTGGATGAGATGTTGTCTTTGTTCCATGGTCGTTGTCCATTCAAGGTGTTTCTAAAAGAAAAACCTGGAAAATACGGCATTCTGATTCGAATGCTGTCTGATTCTGAGACTAGATATGTGATCAGCATGGACATCTATACAGGCAAGTCAGGAAATACACAGCATCCAAATGGACCGATGGAAATTGTAAAGAGACTAATAAAATCTATTGAGAAATCAGGCCGTAATGTTACCACAGATCGGTACTATACTTCAGTGGAGCTTGCTGAGACTCTATAGAATGATTTTCACCTCACACTTGTTGGCACCATACAGTCGAACAGACGACACATACCTGAAGAGCTGAAGACTACAACTGACCGCAGTTTACACTCTTCCATCTTCGCTTATACTGACCCACAGACACAGAGGCCACCGGTTACTCTTGCATCAACGCTAGTCCGCGAGAAGCCAAAGCGACTGCTATTGATGCTTTCAACTTATCACTCAGAAGGGGTGTTGAATGAAGACTCAAAAAAGACTAACACAAATCTTTTTTATAATTCTACAAAGGGAGGCGTGGACACCATAGACCAGATGGCAAGACATTACAGCACAAAGAGAGGAATAAGAAGGTGGCCTTTGTCCATCTTCTACACAGTCATTGACATAGCAGCAATAAATGCATATTCACTCTTCCTCCTCAACTTTCCGAATTGGAAAAAGAATTTGCTAAACCGCAGAAGAGTTTTTATCACTAACTTAGGTCTTGAACTAATAAAACCTCATGTAGATAAACGGGCACAAAATTTGTATGGACTTCAGAAGCCAGTAATAATGGCAATGGAAAGTTTTGTGTCCCAACTTCGTCGCCGCTTTTGTGTCCCAGCCTCGTCGTAGGTGTCGGTGGCCGAGTGGAATGAGACCGACACGCTGGTGCAGGTACGGAGGGGAGCAGCCAGAAACTATAAACACTCGAGTAAATTAGAAAGAGATATATATATTGCACAGAATGTAACAATACTTAACTTTTACATAGTACTGCAGAATGTTGATACATAGTTGTTAGAGGCCTGCCTAGTGCCTGTACAATAGCAAAGTCTTCACTGGTGCCTATCTGATTACGAAGGTCCTAACTCGTTGCTATCTCAGTCCGAAGTGTTTACTCGTTGCTCTCTCAGTCCGAAGTGCCCGATGTCCTTCAGTGGTGGCCACGAGCGGCGTTGTCGCAGAGGGCGCTCGTGGCTGTCGTCGTGAGAACGCCGCGCCGTGCGTGCATGACGGCGCGCGGCGAAAGTAAGTGGCGCGCACTTTGTACTTGTGCGACACCACACCCCTCCCCCCCAAACCGCCGCGCCGTCGTGGCGTAGGGCTGAGGGCCACGGCGACGGCACTGGGAGGAGGGCCTGGGCGGGGGCGTTACTGGTGGGACGGGCGTCGTAGCTGAGGCCGGGATCGAGACGCCGTCCGCGCCCCGGCATCCGCCTTGCGATCCTCCAGGGAACCCGCCGAAACCTGGGGAAGGGCGCCCGCCCCCGCCCAGAGGGAGCAGGTCATCTTCTTCTGAGGTGCGTGGCCCAAGCTGGGGGGGCCCGCACGGTCCCGGAGTCCCTCTCGGTGACGCTGTCGTCTGCGGCGGCGACAGCGGCGGCGACGACTGCGTCGGATGTACGTCGACGTCCATAGGGATCTCGTAGTCCGGGGACGAACGATGTGGCTGTGCTCCCTGGCGGTGAACTGGGTCTGGAATCAAGAAACCGGAGACAGGATCGCGCGGCCTGTGCAGGCGCAATTGGTTTGCGTGGCGCCGCAGCTCCGACCCTGTGGAAGAACGTACAATAAACATATTGCGACCAAGCACGCGCTGAATGGTGCCCGGCAACCATGTCTTCTTGTTTCCAGCAAACACCCTGTACAGCACCGGCGTAGAAACCTGAAAACGCGTAGCGCCATACGAACCGACTCGGTGCGTGGAAGGCTGCAGCAGGTGAAGGAGAGTGCGGTGACGGCGGCCGTGTAGCAGCTCGGCAGGAGACGGGCCGTCACGTGGCATGCACCGATACGTAGACAGGAAAATTTGAAGAGCTTGCTGCCTGGAGTGCTGACCTTTCATCTTCTCCATGTGAGACTTGAATGTTCGAACGAAACGTTCTGCTTCACCATTGGACTGAGGGTGAAAAGGTGCGGTGGTGATATGCTGAATGCCATTCACGCGACAAAACTGTTGAAATTCCGCACTAACAAACTGAGGTCCATTGTCACTGACGATAGTTTCAGGCCAGCCTTCGATGCAAAACACTGATGTTAAGGCACTGATTGTACTAGAAGCTGTCGTTGAGTTCATGGCAATCACAAAAGGAAACTTGCTGAAAGCGTCTACAACGATTAACCAGCGCGTGTTCCAGAAAGGTCCGGCAAAGTCAATATGTAAACGTTGCCATGGTCCCTTGGGGCGTGGCCAATCCGAGAAACGTTGCGGAGGAGCCGCCTGATGCTCCGCACAAACTGTACACTGTGATGTCATGCTCTCTATCTGAGCGTCCATACCAACCCAGGTACAATGACGTCTGGCCAATTGCTTTGTCCTAACAATGCCCCAATGTCCTTGATGCAGGAGGCGTAACACTTCTCGTTGCAGGGAACGAGGAACAATTACTCTTGCTTGGTCGTTGTCGGTATGCAACAACAGTACACCCTGACTTAAAGATAATGCATGACGTTGTGCAAAATAACGTCGAACCAGAGGCCGATCAATGTCTTTGGCTCTGGCAGGCCACCCTGAGCGAACAAAACGTGCTACCACACTTAGGTCTGCATCCGCAGCTGTTTCCTGTGCAACCCGACGAGAGTTCAAAGGAAAATCTGCGACAGCGGAAGCATCTCTGGAGTCTATCTGACAACATGCCATTTCTGAAGAATCAAATGATACATCCTGGCCAACCGGAAGTCGGGAAAGTGTGTCCGCGTTAGCATGTTTAGTGGTAGGTCGGTACAAAATCTCATACTGATAATTTGACAATATCAAGGACCATCTCTGAAGCTTTTGTGCCGTACGTGGCGGAATTGGCTTTGTGGGTGAGAACAACGACGTGAGAGGCTTGTGGTCTGTCAACAAATAGAATTTTCTGCCATAGAGATAATGATGAAACTTTGCGACGCCGTAAATGATTGCTAAAGCCTCCTTTTCTATCTGACTGTAATTCTGTTGCGTCGGCGTCAGTAGCTTGGATGCAAAGGCAATAGGACGATCGTGACATCCAATACGATGTGAGATTACAGCGCCTAGGCCGTACGATGAGGCGTCAACTGCTAACACTACAGGCTTCTGGGGGTCAAAGGGAATCAAACATGCATCACTCAGTAGTGCAGACTTTAAGTTGTCAAAGGCAACCTGACAATCTTTAGACCATACAAAAGGAACATTCTTCCTACGTAAGTGATGCAGTGGAGCTGCAATCTGAGAGGCATTGGGAATAAATCTGAAATAATAGTTCAGCTTCCCCATTACTGCTTGCAATTCGTGCACATTCTTAGGAGGAGGCAAGTCTTTGATTGCTCGAAGATGTGACTGTAAGGGATGGATTCCTTGGGCATTAATCACATGGCCTAGGTACTCTATTTCAGTTTGAAAAAACGAACACTTTGCTTTATTACAACGTAGACCTGCTGCAGTCAACACTTTGAAAAGGCACTCCAGGTTTGCTAAATGTTCTTCAACTGTACGTCCGGATACCACAATATCATCTAAATAGTTCGAACAACACGGTACAGAAACTGTCAGCTGTTCCAAAAAACGCTGAAAAATAGCGGGAGCGGAAGAACTGCCAAAGGGTAGGCGTTGAAATTGAAAAAGGCCCATGTGAGTATTAATGACGAAAAACTTTTTCGACTCGTCATCAAGCGGAATTTGTAAGTATGCCTCTGCTAAATCAATCTTAGAAAAGAAGCGAGACTGTCCTAATTTGTCCATCAGTTCCTCAGGTCTGGGCAGGGGATAAGTGTCGACAATTGTTTGACTGTTTACTGTTGATTTGAAGTCCGCACAGAGACGAAGTCTTCCTGATGGCTTGGGTATAATTACTATAGGCGAGGCCCACTGACTCGCAGAAACAGGAGAAATCACCCCACTATCTTGCCAACGTTTAAGTTCTTCGGCAACTGTATCACGCAATGCGATAGGCACTGGTCTAGCTTTACGAAATTTTGGAATTGCAGATTCTTTTAAAGTTACATGTGCCACGAAGTCTTTTGCACAACCTAGTTCCGGCGAAAACAAGTCACTATATTTGTCACACAGTGCATTGATTTTATCCTGAGGCACTATTGACGAAATTTGAAGCACATCTCTTTGAATTGATAAACCAAACAAGTCAAAAGCATCTAGTCCAAAAATGTTCTGTGTCGATTTGGCCTGAAGAACTACAAAAGCAACTGTTTTTGTTATACCTTGGAAAGAGGCAGGCAGGCTACACGTTCCTAGCACGGGAATATTTTGACCTGTGTACGCTGTTAACACTTGCTGTGACGGCGACAATTTTGGCGAACCCAGAAGTTCATAAGTATCTTTATTTATTAATGTGACAGCGGAACCAGTATCAAGCTGAAATTGCACAGTCTTATTTTCTATGGAGAGATTTACAAAAAGTTTGTGCTTCTGGCGCACGACAGGTGCGCGAATGTGGGCAACGTCTGCTACGGTTTGTTTACTACACTTGCGCGGGCCGCGTAGTGAAGGAAGCGGCGCAGACTCGGCACACAGCGGATTAACAACACTGTCACTAGATGTCACTACCGCCGGATCGGCGTCCGCGCAAGCATGCGAAGCCACTCCAGATGTACTAACTACTGCACTACACTTTTGAGTAGCTACTTGATGTCTACTGTCACTAGCTACACAGTAATGGGCACTATTACAAGGAGCAGTTGCAGAAGGCACTAATTTCACTACAGGAATGCACCGTTCATAGTCATTTTGCTTGTCCCGAACCCTTTTCCGTTGCACTGTTTTACGCGCTCGTCGGCGCTTGCTACGTGGTGCACTATATAGTTTTGCCATAGGCGCAGAACTACTTTCTTGCAATTGAGATCCAAGGAAAGCACTGTTCAATTCCACAGCCCGTATAACATTTACAGAATGAACTGTTCTCGCACTCTGCGAAGCACTGTTTCTAACGGTACTGTTCTTTGAGTTTTTAATTTGCATACACACAGACTGCACATGTCCCGATTTGCCACATTGAAAACAGGTCGCGTTGCGACTAGGGCAATGAGCACGCTTGTGGCGAGACACACACTGGGGGCAAGATTTACGTACATTTTTCTGAAATGAGCGTTGGCGCCCGTTATTCAAATTACTGTGTCTAACACTACGGGGCGACCTTTGCGTCGCACTTTTACACTGGCTACTGTTCACTGTCTGTTCAACACGGCCGGTAGAAAAATAAGAATCACTAGTGCTATACTGAGAACTACGGCTAGGAAAGCGTCCGTTGCGGCGCACTGAATTTACACTATGGCTTTGCATTTCTACATCAGCTAAGTCAAAAGTATCATGCGCTTCAATAAGCTGCAGTACTCTGTCTAATGAGGGGTCAGACTGTTTTAGAATTGCTGCTCTAATTCTGGGGTCCTGAATGTTCTGCGTAATCGCATCCCTCAACATCACGTCACTATACGAAAGTCCACAAGAGCAAGTAAATTTACATTGGCGGGTTAAGCCCTTCAATTCCGTAATCCACTCTTGGTGTGACTGCTGCGGTAATTTTTTAAGTCTGAAAAATCGGTATCGTGCAGCGGCTACAAGAACTTTTCTCTCATAATGAGCATTCAGTGCATCTACAATTTGTTCAAAGTCTACATCACGAGGAGATGCGAGAGGGAAAAGTTTTTGCAATAGTACGAAAGTCTGGGGGCCCACAATCGATAAGAAAAGGTTCTTCACTCTCTGACCTGTAATTTGATGAGCCGCGACGAGTTCTTGAAACTGTGCGAAGTAGTCGCTCCATTCTTCGTCACGTTCGTTGTACTGGCGGAACGTCGGAAGCGGTGCGGCGGCAGGTGTGGGCTGCTGATGTGACGACTGTTGTTGTTGGTGAGCAGCCTGTGTCGTCAACTGCGACACGGCCTGGAGCAGTTGAGTGATTTGCGCCGTCTGTAACTGAATAATTTCCATTAAGTTTGGGTTCGGGGTAGTGGCCATGCTGACCGATTAGGCGCCGCGCATACAAGTAAATTATAACAAACACAAATGCAATATGAAAGAGGACTCGCTCTGCAACAAAAAAGTCCACAAAATACGTAACAGAATATCTTCCCCCAAAAAACTTATAATAAGGGTGGGTGGGCGGGAGCAATTTCTGCGTGTTCCGACTGCTGCTGTCTGGCTGCTGTAAGCGGGCTGGTCCAAGGTTCTATCACTCCTCGTCGCCACTTTTGTGTCCCAACTTCGTCGCCGCTTTTGTGTCCCAGCCTCGTCGTAGGTGTCGGTGGCCGAGTGGAATGAGACCGACACGCTGGTGCAGGTACGGAGGGGAGCAGCCAGAAACTATAAACACTCGAGTAAATTAGAAAGAGATATATATATTGCACAGAATGTAACAATACTTAACTTTTACATAGTACTGCAGAATGTTGATACATAGTTGTTAGAGGCCTGCCTAGTGCCTGTACAATAGCAAAGTCTTCACTGGTGCCTATCTGATTACGAAGGTCCTAACTCGTTGCTATCTCAGTCCGAAGTGTTTACTCGTTGCTCTCTCAGTCCGAAGTGCCCGATGTCCTTCAGTGGTGGCCACGAGCGGCGTTGTCGCAGAGGGCGCTCGTGGCTGTCGTCGTGAGAACGCCGCGCCGTGCGTGCATGACGGCGCGCGGCGAAAGTAAGTGGCGCGCACTTTGTACTTGTGCGACACCACAGAAAGCATCACAGAACGGAAGCTCAGCTGCTCTGTAGAACCATCACCCTCAACAGCAGAACCAGGAACACGCGGACGGTGCCACCTATGCTGCCAAGAAGCCGCATCTAAAAAGATCTAGTACAACAAGGAGGGAAAGTCAACTGTTACCTGCTCTCAGTGCCACAAACACGTCTGTGGAAAACACTGCAGGAAGACAGTATTGTGTGAAAAATGCGTTGCAAAATGAGACAGTAAATTTTGTTTGCTTCATTAAAAAAGTCGTTTTTATAAGAAAACGCTATTTTGAAACATTACTTCAAAAATATATAAACTGAATCTCGTGATTTGTTCATTTTATTCCTATTATAATTACATCTTTTATTATCCAGTATACAAAAATGTTTAAGCATTTTGAATTGTTATTAGAGGTATCAGAAGTAAATAAACTTGATTTATGATAAAATAAATTGTGGTATTCTCTATGGGCCTTTGAGGCGCCCCCGTTGGTATTACATGTAACAAAAAATACGTTGGTAATGCTAGGGTTAACCCACACATGAAGAAAAGCGTCAGTTATTGACTACTTACCCAAAGTTCATCAAAGCATTTAATTTGCAATAAAATTAGTATTGAAGTTTTTATTTGAGATTAAAACTATCGAACTTCTTAAGTTGGACCAATGACATGCACTGTGTAAAATCTCATAAGCTCAATTGAGTGGTTTCGGATTTCATCGCGGCCAAACATTGTGACACCGGATATATATCATTCATAGAAACTTGTGATTTCAACAGTTAAGAACGGGTTGAACAACAGTCAATAATACATATTGTAACACTATAGTAGCTCTACCTATTACTGTTTATTGCTTTTATGTATTCGATGGGAGAAGTATCGATTATGAATGTAATATATGGGTGTAATGTAATATCTGTATTAAGATTTTTGTGGCCGTGTATATAATGCAAGGATTTTGTATAGGTAATTATTACTTATTTTTGTAATATTAATATTATGAAAAGGTATATTATGACAATGTTTTTAAATAATTTTTTTCAACAAGCTTTATAATTCGCTGGTTCATTCACAGGGAGTTAAATTGTTAAAATGAGATATATATAAAACCTGTATTGCGGCTGGTAGGAAACGGAACTGTGTGTACGCGCGATGTAAAAGGTGGGAATTGGCGGGAGAATCTTCGAGTAGCGTGTTCTGTAAGTGAAAGGAGTAGAGTCGAGTTCACGGCAGCGTAGTGGTAACACCTCCGTGTCGAACTGTGGGTTATTGAGGCATATATTTCTGGAAGTAACTGCAAGTTTGCCTTGGATGTCACCGGAGTTGTCCTATTGAAGCTGGCCGTTTAATATGGAGCTCAGAAATGTATTTTTTCAACACCGATAAGTTTTGTGAGCTCAAAGCTATTATGGAAGCAGGCCACGCTTACCGCCAAAAAGTTGTTACCGCCTGAAACTTCGAAGTCTTCACCACCATCACTACAGAACAAACAAGTTTTTCTTAGCATGTAGTGTAATGAACCAACAAAGTATTTAACTAATAATTATCTGCATTGACCTTTGTGTTAAGCACCCTGATTTATTCTAATCGTTGTTCCTAGACAGGGTCCTTTCCCAGTGAATCTTTATCCGAGTGTCCTATAAAAAAAAAAAAAAAAAAATAAAAAAAAAAAATAAAAAAAAAAAAATAAAAAATAAATCCCTCGAAAGTTATTTCAAATAGTGTCATTCGTAGTTTTTTTTTTAAATTAGTGTCATTTATATAATTTAGTATGAATTTTTGATCATTTTACAAATTTTGGCTATAGATCATTTTACAAAGTGTGGCTATAGAGACATTTACATGATAACTTTTGTACAGGGGCCAGTTGCCATTTCATCTTATTAATATAGTATTGGCACAGTTTGTTTCAGCTGTTGGTTAAAGATAATTGCAGAAATAATAAGCGTTTAGCTAAATTTCAACAGTTTCACATACCAAAAATTATGCTGCTGGCACTAATATTCATTATAAAACAAAAGGAGATTATATTATAATTCATTGCAATGAATCCATTACTGTAACTTATGATTAGAGCCGTTCAATAAGGTACGGTGTTTGTGTACATTATTTTTGATACTGCTAAACTATTTTGTGAACAAAGTTACATTATGTCCAAAAGTTAATGCTCTCCCCTAAAGTGTACATATTACCTGTGAAAATTTCTAGTTGCCTTTGGTCAAATACCCTTAACAATCATTCAGTTCAGTAGGAAAGAAAATATTATTTGAAAAGATAAATTTCAGAAACTTGATCTTAAGGATTTCAGCAAAAGGACAGAATCTTGTTTCCCTTAACTTGGTGCACAAAGTTTTTAGACTACCACCTTTGTCAAGCAATTCACAACAATCCAAATTTATTATTTTTCCATATTTAACTGAAAGAATAGTTTGTATTACAATTCTTATACTTAATTAGACCACAATTCTTGAATAAATAGTGTCCATTATAAGTAAATGCCGTTTATTTATAAATGTGTTGGACCAATTAATTGCTATAGAAGTGATCTAGCTTATGTTTGTTTGGTGATTTACTTAACTATAGGCTGTCCATTTTCAAAATTCCATGTACTTCAGTACCAGGTGTAGGCTTGAAACGAGAGTCCTTATTACAGTTAGTTACTGGTACATATTTGCCTAATTAGTCTGGCGACCTTTTTCTTTAATAACTGCAGTTATTCACTTTAGTACATCTTGCCTGGTGACATTAATTCTGCATATCATTTACCTATCAAAATTCAAAATCTTCGAAAAGGCAGTCACATAAAAGATTCCTTATCCATTAGTGCACACTTCAGGATTATAACAAAATCCTGTAAAAGGGTGTAACATTAGCAGTTGGTTTCGTAGTTTGTTGAGAGATTTCAGACTTGTTCTGTAATTTCTTGCGAATTGCGGGTCGTAATTGTGGGTGTTCTAATATGTACAGGACTGTGTAACGCACAGAATTCTCTATCAGAAATTTATGTGTCATTTCATGCCTGACTCAGAGTAGCTTTAAATCGAACAATGTATTATTATTTATACATGATATTTATAGGATTTGTATTGTCAGTTGGTCGAGGCGCAATAGCCGTGACCATTAAGGTGCCTTGCTATAGGGAGCGCGGCTGTTCCACGTCGGAGGTTCGAGTCCTTCCTCGGGCATGTGTCAGTTGTTCTTAGGATAAGTTATTTTAAGTAGTTTGCAAGTTTCGGGACCGATGGCCACTGCAGTTATGTCCCATAACTTTACAAACATTTGAATATTATCAATTTGCGGAAGGGGACTATGTATGTACGTACATTAAAGGAATGTAGTTTAATAAATTTTCGTTCTAAACTCTCACTGTCCCCCATTGTTCTGATCCTGCAGTATATATTCACAGAATATATGACAATAACTGCGAGTGGGCAAAGCTGAAAATGTGTACCCAGCCGAGATTCGAACCCGGGTCATACGGGAAATTAGTTTCAAAAACTACGAGTTTGAGTACTGTGGGCAGGGCAGGGCTGGGAATTTGTATCTGACGGGAGGCGTGCTTAGGTAGTACTTGCAGGTGCGGTGATCACTGTGTCCCGAGTGATGCAGTGGTCTGCACAACTGCCTAGAAAGCGGGAAACCCGTGTTCGACTGGCTTTTTAGGCAAGCATATCGTGACATTAGTTTGCTGGAGAAATTTAGTTTCATACGGTCTTTGTCATAGATACTGGACGAGTTTCGTACTGGCACCAGGTGTGAAAAGTCTCAAACAATCGATACCTGAAAGTCGATGCTGTGACCTGACTGAAAGATGGGCTAGAGACGTCAGTCCCACTGAAAGATGGGCTAGAGCCGTCAGTCCCACTGATAGTAACCTATGACAACAGTACGTGTTGACACTCTACGACGGAACGACGTCTGTTAGATGGATTGCTAGTAATTGTGAATGATGTGCCACTTCGTCACAACGTCCGTACACAAAATATTTCGTCGAAAATTCTCTCGGTTCTTTTTTATAAACCACAGATATAGATAGTTAATGAATCAGTTGCAAAATAAGATATGGATTCACAAACTCGAACATATAGTTTCCACATTATATACACTGATGATGAGTCCCTGAATCTGGAGGCTTATAAAGTCTTGAATAAATCCTGTAATAATATTAAAAAATATAATTCAGTACAATATTTAAATTTTCGGGTTTCTTAACGGCTGAAATGACTCTATTCAACATGGTGACCCTTAAAGTAAAATTTCCACTTTGATTTTTTTTTTTTTTTTTTAATGGGACTTAATTACGGGGTCATCAGTCCCTAAACTTACAAACTACTTATCAACTACTTACGAACTAGGACGGCACAAATATCCATGCCCGAGGGGGGATTCGAACCCCCGACCGTAGTGGCCGTGCTGACCATGACTGGAGCGCCTCAGTTACCTCGGCCACCGCGGCCGGCCACTTTGATTTCCCTTCACTCAAATTGGTATAATAAAATGTGCACAGTCTGAGAACATTTTTGTAGTAACTGAAAGTATTTGTGATATACATAACTAGCAAGTTCAGATCTCAAATAACAATCGACGTAATTCCATCTTATTCTGGAATTGGGACTGCGGCTGATCTATTTTTAAATCCAAATAATAAATGTATTTACAAACAGCCATAAAGTTTGTTCTTTTATTGAACTACCGGTTTTGGTATTATAATAATACAATCTTCAGGCTCTATGCAAATAAAATTGTAAATCAGTGTTGTATTTATAACATCATACTCTTCATATGTCACATAAAATATATAGAGAACAAAAGTACAATGACTCAACAATCAGAATTGAAGCTATATAATAAGCTATAATGGTTGGCATGTGCAGCTTTCTATATTATATGATGAAGAGTACTTATATTGTAGACTTCACTTATATTAAGAGAAAAAAATTATTACATAAGGAACACATAATTGGGGCGATATAGAATTGTTTAATAAGAGGTTTTCAGCCAAGATCGCTTTCTTCTTTTAATTATATGACCGGTGTCGGCGTGCTAGACGCCATCTTCAGACCTGTCGTAATTTTTTACATTATTGCAATTGCAACAATTTCTAACAATTTGGTATATATCCACACTGATGTGTCATGCAAATAAAATTTACATGTCAGTAATAAAATGACTTAATCCATCTTTCTCAAGGTCTACGTCAGAGGCACTTCAGAATCAAGCTCAGTACTGACTGAAGTGAAGCACAGTATCCTATGTTAGAAATTGTTGCAATATCAGTGATGTACAAAATTACGACAGGTCTGAAGATGGCGTCTAGAATGCCGAAACTGGTCATATAATTAAAAGAAGAAAGCGATCTTGGCTGAAAACCTCTTATTAAAAAATTATTACATACAATAATACTGTTGCTTTTAGGAGTAATATATTTCAGAAACTTTGATTCTTATATTATTTATAAATGTCATTTTACTTTAATACCTTCTTTATTATACCTACCATTATAGCATACTAGCCGCAAGTACCCGGCTTTCCCCGGGTTTAAAATAAGCGTTATTTGCTTGTCTGGATCTTGAGTTATAAGGGAACAGACAAACAGACAACAAATGTGTTTCATATCTATAGAGATTGCAATTGAAGTCTGTAAGTAAAATACTCTCCTCCATACACCGAACGAAATTTTATGTAGGCTGTAACCTTCATTTTATTTGCAGTTTGTGTACAAAATTTCATCAAGATCGGAGAAAAACTGTGTATTTTGGCGAAATCCATAAGTACCCTCCACCATGCACTGAACGAAATTTTATGTAGACAGTACCCTTCCTCTTTTTTTTTTTTTTTTTTCAAGGTCAATTGTGCAAACTTTCAACAAAATCAGTGCGAAGATATAGATTTACACCCACAAATTTTGCGGTTGTTTTTCCAAAAAAAAATGAAACGAAACCTGTTTAAGAACCTTCCACATGTAATTTTGTGTACGTGTACCAAATTTCACGTTATTTGGTTGTTTGCATCTTGAGTTATAACAGAAAATACAGACAGACAGACAACAAATAAGTCTTATAAATACAGAGATTATAATGCATCAATGCTGAATCATTATAGCTTTATGTATTTTATATGACATATGTGGGATATGATGTTGTAAATACAACACTGACTTGTAACATTATTTGTATAGAACCTAAATATGTTATAATATCGAAACCGGTAGTTCAACAAAACAACAAACTTTAAGGATGTTGGTAAATACATTCACTTTTTTATATACGTAAATCTGTCGGACCAAACTGCGTCGTCATCAGTCCGTAGCTTACACACTGCTTAAAGTAAGATAAACTAACCTAAGGACAACACAAATACCCATGCCCCAGGGAGGACTCGAACCTCCGACGGCGAGCAACCGCGCGCTATGCAGCGAGGCGCCTTAGACCGCTCGGCTACTCCACCGCGGCTTTATTATTTGGATTTACAAATAACAATCAGCCAAAGCCATTCGAAGCAACTCTCAAAACTTCTCTACAAGGTGTTCAGCTCGTTTACCTACACATGAAAACCGACACAAAAAGTGGATTAGCGGTCCTATAAGGTTTTATGTAACTGAATTTGAAATAGTGTAAATTCGTTCACATCTTCCATGAAGTTACTCCTCGCACACTCATTCGATTCTGTGGTTGGATGCAAGTTTAAATCATATCGACAACTTTTTAGACGGCCGCGGTGGCCGAGGGGACTGAGGCGCGTCAGTCACGGTCTGCACGGCCACTACGGTCGGGGGTTTGAATCCCCCCTCGGGCATGGATATTTGTGCCGTCCTTAGTGTTAGCTAGTTCATAAGTAGTTTGTAAGTTTAGTGACTGATGACTCCGTAGTTAAGTCCCATAAGCTATAGAAACATTTGAACAACTTTTTATAAAATATAGAAAATTTTGAAAAGTCAAAAATAGGTACATTGTTCATAAAAATTACCACTAGGTATTAAATGGTGTAAGTGTTCGAAAAGAAACGAATGAAAATCTATCGGCGAGTTTCGAATCACCAGCCCTATGATTATAAGACCAGAACGCTACCACCTGACACACAAAGACACTTGCTGCAACGGTTTTAATGATCGGTACCTACATGTACTTGCAAAACTTCAAAGTCAATTTTCTCGAGAGTTTTTGAGAGTTGCGTCGTCGAATGGCTGTGACTGATTGGAATTTGAGTTCTGAACTTCACGTACCATAAATATAAAAAACGTTTTAATATCCGATACGCATGTGGTCTCCTTGTGAGAAAAATGGCTGTAAAAGTTCCCTCTTGGAAATATATATATATAAAACCGACGTCGTATTTCCAAGTGTGTTAATCTCTTTTACGCCAGCGTAGCATGCATTTGATTAGCTTGTACGTTACTATAGTTGTTACACCCCCCGGTAACCCTTTCCGTCCCGCATTATGAATTCAGCACTGTAAAAGTTAAAATTCCGTGTTTTCTCTATTAGTATAGTCCACTAAACAACAAAAATATGTGTTTTTAAATTTTTGATCGAACTATTGATTTTTTTATGTCATGTATTTCATGCGCAACATAGACGTTTGTTTCGAGGTATTTTGTTACTTGGGACGTTATTTTGTTGATGAATAACACTGTCAGATCAATAATACTGGCATGATCTTCGACACAGCACCATACACAAGACAATTCAGTGCAGAAGTTAAACAACATGTTCAACACTCAAGCTCGCACTCACACCCACGTACAGACGGCAACGTAACACAACCTCCAAGACGGATAGATTAATGCCTCAGAAATGGCTACACGCCGTAAAAAGCCCCAAAATATTGCACTAGAAGCATATTCTTCATCAACAAGAATGCGACTTTAAGAACTGATACACAATATATATGTATATATTGAAAGTAGCCTGTAGCCTGTTACAAAAATGAGCAAAATCTCGAGCAGTTGAGATCTGTGAATGTAAGTTAAAACGCTCACTGCAGCTCTAAATTACTTTATGAGAGGCCACAGTACATGTGC
Organism: Locusta migratoria; assembly: GCA_026315105.1. NCBI lineage: Eukaryota > Metazoa > Arthropoda > Insecta > Orthoptera > Acrididae > Locusta > Locusta migratoria. The sequence continues at coordinate 110,416,623 of CM048745.1, forward strand.
AACGGAAATTTATCTAAATGCCCACTCCTTAAGGGGGCAGCCAACATTTTAACAAACACAAAATCAATGTTAAAAAAATAAATGAATAGATAATTAAACATGGGACAGGGACATGAAATCATAAAGCAGAGGTTTGATACTTTAAAATCATAATCTATTCAGTAAAATAAGTTAACTAAATGTGGGGAGACCAAATAAAGCACACAACTTGTACAAAAAATTAAATTAAAACATGTAATTACTGCCCGCATTAAAATTGTTTCTGCCCTTTATGAATATGGAGGTAATGTGGGAGACAATTTTCAAATACACAATGGGTATCTGAAAGCACATTCATTCATTCACAGACATATGGGTAAAGCTTGGCAATACATTACAATCCTAGAACACATGAAAGCAGCAGCGAAACAAAGCATCGGCGGCGTCTTGACGAGATGGTGGGCTTCTTGATAAGAAAATTTTAAATTACACTCTGCACTAACGAACTCATGTGTGGGAAGCAGTGGCATACTATTCTTAAGTACCACATGGTGTGTGACCATGGTGAATTACCTAGAATTTACAAAGGAAATTAATTGAGAATAAGTGAATAGAGCACACGCGATAATTCGTAAAGAAGAAAGTTAGTGTTAATAAAACCAAGGCTGAAGGCCAAAGTAACGACTGTTACGAAAGCAAGTGATGCAATCGGATGTACAAGACAGGAAAGATGGAATCAAATCAGAAAATCTGAGAAATATTTAGCATACTCGCAGATACAGAAACGACGCGAAAATGTTAGTTGAAAACACATACTAGGTTTACACAAAGACTGAAGATCACACACGTGTATATTAACTTGAGCAAAAATGAACACACAATCATCACTGGAATGAAAATGCAAATAATAAATTTACACTGAATTTACTCGGGTTCTGTAAAGAAATACTTCTCCTCACATAGCGATAGAAATTACTCAAGAGGACTATCACTGAAAACCCAAGGCTGCCTGATCAGAAAGAAATCAAAGTCCTAACAGCATGCCTTTCCCTCAGCATGATTCGGCGGAGTACTTACTTCCACAGGTCGTCGAAGCCAGAATGAAGAGTGAAGACTGAAGTTCTGAGGTCTCGGAAAATCCTCTCCCCGCCATACATCGGATGTAGAGCCCGCTAAAAGCTAGTATTTACCAACCCTTGATATATCCGCTCCCAGAGAGGTCTCCCGTAATCTCTTTCGTCCAAGATTAGGTTGGTACAACACTAAGAACACGGCCACCTCGCCATCTTGCCAAGTAAGCTTGGCTCTGGCCACCCAGCAGACGCTAGCGCAGACGACAAACGAAGCCATGCGTTCTTAAATACAGCAAAACGGGTCCTAAAGTGGGAGGCGGCGACTGTAAGGCATTGCGCGGCAGTCAGTCAGTATTAAGAGCACACATTCATCAATATTAAGAGCACACATTCACATGAACACACAAGTTGAATCATCAGGTGGAAACATTTAAAAATATGTTGCAAACAAATATATACATGGGGCTCTGATCGTTAATAAAAATAATAAAATAATTAACACACAGATAGCTAACATTAATGGTTCACAAACACTTTAGGTTAATGAATAAATCAAAATGGGACATAACCACACAATCAGTGGACATGTTTCTCTCTCTCTCTCTCTCTCTCTCTATATATATATATATATATATATATATATATATATATATATATATATATATATATAAATGAATGTTAGTTTGCATGTCATCTATGTGTTCATAAACCATTCAATCGATTGCAATGAAAGTTTGGAGAACTGTTCACCGTATGCCCACGAAGGCAAAAGAGCTTGACACATAGCTCAGTAGATATGACGTCATAAATGATAGGCCAGCGCATGAGAATATCCAGATTTATGCGTCAATTATTGGAAAATGGCAGTAGTTAAGGACCTGCGACAAAGTTTGCATGTAATTTCGGACGTTTATGAAGCATTTTGTAACTGCCCACTCCCCACAAAATGATGAAACGAAAACAAGTCTATCCCTCACAACAGTATCGCCGTAGATGCCGTAAAACTTTCGCCTCAGGCATGACCTTGTATCAAATAAAGTTAGCATTACGAATTTGCATGTTACTATTTATTTTTGTCTGCAAGTCTCCCTTAATTCTCTTGCTTCGAGAATTAAGCAATCTGTTTTCTTAATCTCTATCTATAGGAAAGCGAAAGGACACTCACTCATTCACTGACTGAACACGAAATCTAGAAAACTACTTCGCCTATGATACTGAAATTTGACAGGTATGTAGTTTATAAGTAGAAAACGTCAAGTAAGAAAGTATTTTGTGATAGTTTCATGGCGGAACATACTTCTCCTACAGACTCAAGAAATTTACACTTTCATTCCGATATTCATGAAACTTCGCACGCTTGACCTTCAAAACAAGAGGAAAGTCAGCGTCTACCTAAAGTATCATACGGTGCGTGGGGGAGGGTTACATTGCAACATAAAATTGGATCCCTAAATACCTTGGTCGCGCCGTAACTTGAGAACGGTTTGACCGATTTCACAGATCCTTTTTTTGTTGTTTTCTCAGAACAAGGGTTGTATGAAATAATACTGCAATTTTTAGAACAAAAAATTGCGGTTTTCTATGTGACCCTGCGTTTATACTGCATACAAATCTATAGTTTTGTTCCGATATTGATGAAATTATGCACACTCTACCTTAAAAACAAGAGGAATGTCACTGTCTGCATAAAATTTCGTCCGGTACATGATGGAGAGTATTTAACTTAAGGAATTTTATAAAATGCATAGTTCTGATGCAATCTGTATTAATTTTTTGGACACATGACCTTCAAACCAAGAGGAAGATAACAGGATACTTAAATGTTTGTATGGTACATGACAGAGGGTACATTGCAGAAATCTTTGTCGAGAAGGGGAAAGGTGGAAACGAACAGACAGATGGGAGAGAAAGAGAAGGATGCAGAGAGGGGTGGGAAGGGGATGTGGACTACGGGAGAGTAGGATAAACAAATACCCGGGCAACGCCGAGTTTACCGTTAGTACGGTGTAAATCAGCTTTTAATACGTACTTGTCCAGGAACAATACAGGAAATGAAAGGGTTAACAACAGTTCGTGTTGACACTCCTATGCTGTGATTCCTATACGATCTGCCAGTGCTGCCCTTACAATACAGCGATGTTGGCACTGCCTGGGTTGCACAGACTACCAGGCGTCTACCGGTGTAGGAGTGGTCATGTCTCCATAGCAATAAGTGTCATTACAACTGACGCAGAACATCCAACTTGTGTGGCAATTCTGCGAAAGAACCATCTGGCCACCCGAAAGGCTACAATTTGTCCCGTTTGAAACTCATTCAGTTGGCTGTAGGTTTTGTGTCCCATCCTCTTCGCCACTTTTGTGTCTCGTTTCCGCCGGTTGTCCTGGGTGTCGGTGGCCGAGAAGAGAGAGACCGACACAGGGAAGTAGGATGCACGCGTGTGCGGGCACAGAGTCTGAGGTGACCAGCCAGTGGGACAGCAGAAACTAGAAACACTAATCTAGATTAGAACAAGTTCTATATTTTGTTGAATTAGGATACACTTAACTTTTACAAAGTTCATGACTGCCAACTAAATGTACTGCTGAGACATAGGTTAACTATGTAGAGGCCTGCCTACTGATGAGTGTGTTTCAGTGCCTGTCTGAATCCCAAGTGGCCGATGCAGTTCAGTGGTGGCCACGTGGCTGACGTGGCTGACGTCGTAAGAACGCCGCGCCGTGCGTGCATGGCGGCGCGCGGGAAAGTACGTGGCGCGCACTTTAGACTTGTGCGACACCACAGTAGGAAGCACGAGTGCGTTTTCATGGCATGACACCTGTTTGCTTCACACGTTGATGTCATACTGAGCCCTATGGCTATAAACATCCCCTACTGAATCAACAACATTCTCCTCCGAATACGAAAATATATAATTGACACCCACTTACGTAGGTAGAAATGAGCATTAGAATAAAATACGACAAATCAGAGCTCGAATCGAGAGATTTAGGTGTTCTTTCTTTCCGCGAACTATTAGAGAATGGAATGGGAAATAAATAGTATAAAGGTGGTTCGATGAACCTTCTGCCAGGCACTTAAATGTGATTTGCAAGCTATGTAGATGTAGAAGGGGACACATGACCCTTGATGGCTATGCCACTACGATATCTGTTGGCGGACGACTTAGAAACCATTGTATCCACTATCCCCCAGGTGGCATCTTCCGTAATCGTTTGATAAGCGACGTCATATTTCCAAGTGTGCTAATCGCTTTTTCCGGCAGCGTAGCCCCCATTCATCTACATCTACATCTACATAGATACTCTGCAAATCACATTTAAGTGCCTGGCAGAAGGTTCATTAACAACTTTCATAACTTTTCTCTACTGTTCCATTCTGTAATGGCGCGCGGGAAGAAAGAACACCTAAATCATTCCGTCTTAGATCTGATTTCTTTCATTTCATTGGGATGGTCATGTCTCCCTAAGTAGGTGGGTGCTAGCGAAGTATTTTCTTCAGAAGTCGGTGATTGAATCTTCGCAAACAGATCACGCCGCAATGAATAACGTCTTTCTTTCATTGATTTCCACCCCTGTTCGTGCAACATTTCCGTGACGCTTTCCACCCCGTAACGTGATAAAACAAAACGAGCTGCCATTCTCCGAACATTCTCAATGTCTTCCGTCAGTCCCAACTGGTGAGGGTCCCCCAAGGGGCAACAGTACTCCAGGAGAGTACGCACAAGTGTGATGTAGGCAGTCTCTTTGGTGGAGCTGGTGCATCTTCGAAGCGTTATGCCAATGAAGTGTAACCTTTAGTTCGCCTTGCCGACAATATTTTATATGTGTTTCTCCAGTCAAAGTTGTTCATAATTGTAACTCCTAGGTATTTAGTAGAATTTACGACCTCAAGGTGTGACTGATTTATCGCGTAATTGAAATTGAGCGGATTTCAAAAATGTTCAAATGTTTGTTAAGCATATGGGACTTAACTACGGGGTTAACAGTCCCTAAACTTACAAACTACTTAACAACTAGCTTAACTTAGGACGGCACAAATATCCATGCCCGAGAGGGGATTCGAACCCCCGACCGTAGTGGCCGTGCAGACCGTGACTGAAGCGCCTCAGCGGATTTCTTTTAGTGGTCACGTGTATTACTTCACATTTTTCATTCAGTTATCTTGAAGTTTCCTGTAGCCAGCTCATCCCGGATAAAGCGAGTGCCCGCGAAATGCAAAGGTCCCAGGTTCGAGTCCCGGTTCCGGCACATATTTTTAATCTGCCAGGAAGTTTCATATCAGCGCAAACTCCGCTGCAGAGTAAAGTATAAAAGGTGAAAAGTATAAAGGTGTTTCGATGAACCCTCTGCCAGGTACTTAAATGTGATTTGCAGCCTATCCCATGTAGATGTAGATGGAAACAGACACATGACCCTATTAGCTATGCCACTACGCTTTGTGTTGACGGACGACTTAGAAACCATTGTATCCACTATCCCCCAGGCGGCATCTTCCGTAATCGTATTATAAGCTGCGTCGTATTTCCAAGTGAACTAATCTCTTTTTTTCCGGCAGCGTAGCCGCCATTCAGTTAGCTTGAAGTCTGCTGTAGCGAGTGCCGCAAGCTGTTGGCGGTATGAGGCGCCGCGGACACGGAAAGCCCTTGAGGGCCACCGCTGAGCGGCTGCGGTCAGCGTGGAACGCGGCTTTCTCTGTGACGCTTTGCTTGCGTCACCGCCGCTCCGGGCGGGGCGCAGCCTCGCGGCCGCCCCAGTTGCGCGGAATTCTTCCGCGTCCGGCCTCGCCCTATCTGGAAAGAGCACCGGCTGCCCGCTCGCTTCCGACACGCCGAGGTGGCCCCTGAGATCGCCGTCTTAATGGCTGCACTGTGTCAACATACAGTGCCCGGTAAGAAAAATGCAACACCTGCAGGTACTGTACGTGAGGGGCACACCAGACTATAGTTTCGTAAACAGAGCTTTCGTAAGAACATGAATAATTTGAATAGCACAGTGAGATTTGGAAGTAGAATCATCTACCTACCCCTTTGTCTCGCATGTTTTCCAGATTATTTAAAATTAAAACACGTACTGTGTTTATTTGTACATACTTCATTTAGTACAGGTAACAAGAACGAAACTGATTCCTAGCAAGTCATAATGGACGTTTTGTTAACTTTACAACAGGTGGCTCTGTTGTGTGACGGGGCACGGCAATGCCCTCACTAAGTTGAGCTCAGAAAGCTATATCACCCCCTTCTAAGCCGATTGCGCTACTTTGGACCTCCGACCCCACCACGTATCTCGTTGTGGATCAATCTAGAAGCATGAATTTTCGGTGACCAAGAGTACCTCCTATAATAACTATGTTTCCAAATGATAGCAGTTGAGCCATGCAGATGGCCGCATGGTCTAAGGCTGTTCCCTCAAACTCCAGACCTATGCACTTCTCATCAACCTCGTCTGGGTCATACCCTCGTTTCTTTCCAATCGCCCTACTAACAGTCCATAATTCTGACTCCCATCTCTTCTACCACTCTGCCAGCGTGCCCCAAGGTTCCGTCCTCTCTCCCCTCCTATATCTCCTCTACACTTCTGACATGCCAAAGCCTGTCCCTCCTGTTCACCTCTTCCAGTACAATGCTGACACCGCCTTCCTTGCCTTGGCTCCCACCCTCGCCTGGTGTAATCGTCTCCTCCAGTAACACCTTCACCTCTCTGCCACTTGGTGTAACCAGAAGGTCCTCTATAAACCCTACCAAAACCCAGGCAATCATTATAGATCGAACCAACCCTTCCTTTCATCCCCACGACTTTTACCTCACTCTACATGGTTGACCCATCAGCTTCACCCCCTCCTTAAATACCTAGGCTTAACAATAGATCGCTCCATCTCCTGGACTCCCCACCTTCGCACTATCCAAGATAAAACTCACTCCCATCCCCGCCTTCTGAAACTCCTTGTCGGCCGAACTTGGGGACTACACCCTTCCACGCTCCTTTATACCTAGAAATCCCCCATCCTTTCTGTAGGCCATCCCACCTGGCTCTCCGCCCCCTCCCCCGGTCCTTCTACAAATCCCTTGAGATTCTAGAATGCCTTCACCTGCCTCGTCCCATCCTCCACCCGAATCCTCTATGACCTCATCCCTTTTCCCTACCTTGTCCTCTTTATTGAACATCTCCGCTTCCGCTACCTTACCCGTAAATTAGACCCACCCAGTCTCGTCCATCCCCTCCTCACGGATCCTGGTTCGCTGCCTCATCTCTATGTTCCCCCCGCCCTTCACCTGTCCACCCTATGTATTCCCGTCTGTGGCAACTTTTGCACCATCCCCTTCCCTGATCATGCCCTCCGCCCTGACATTTATCCTTCTTACCAACTGCGATCCTCCACCTCCCTTCCTCCACCTATCCCTCCCAAAGGACCCCATCCCACTTGTCTCTCCTACCAACTCCTCTCTCCCCCTGTCCCTCCGGTATCCCACCATTCTCCCACCCCTCCTGGCTTCCTGCGACATCCTGCCTCGCTTTTCTCCCACCGGATGGCTCCTCCCTGTTCCGCTCCTTTCGCTTCTCCTCTCGCCCCCGCCCCCACCTCCCCCTAGCTTCCAGCCCTTTCATTTAGTGACGTCGTTCTGTGCTGGTGCTAGACCCACGTGTGTTTTGTAAAAACGAACAGCGAACGGCCAACCTGCAGCCGACACCGAGTGTGTTTTATATCGACTGTGTTTTTTTCACCACCCTCTCCCTCGTTTCCCCTCTCCACCCCCCCTCTCTACCCTCTTCCGTGTTTTAATGTGTGCTCCGAGACTCTGGTGTCATCTCAATGTGGAATTTTATTGTAATGAACAGTGAATGGCCAACCCGCAGCCGACATTTTGTGTTTTCTTTTAGATGTTTTTCTGGCTATGTGGTCTCCGAGTCTATTTTATTTATTTTTAATCTTCATTTTGTCACCATATCCATGATAAAAAGAATGCATTCTTTGCTCCATTTTAAAACTGACATACTTTTCTACAACACTGTCGGCAGGTCCATTTTAATTACAAATTTTATCACTTCTTCTTTGTTGTGAAGATTGCTTGCGTGCACTGACAGCCTGCCCCTTTTTAGGGGAATTGAAATTACAATAAAGAAAAAAAAAATTCCTGCCGGAGGTTGTAATATCCCCGGACGATGTATGCCACATACCAAGGAGCCAACGGTGTATTCTATTAAGGACCTCAGAGGTCTTTTGTACGACATAAGAGGAGGCATTGTTCGTCATTTTGGGAGTATATCCTATAGACATCACCACACGACAGAGAGCAGCAGCTTGTTGGTTGAAAAGGGAAACACATGATAAGGTACAAGTAATTACGGGTCAGAACATAAACGAAATGTGCCAGCTACGACACTGGCGTATAAACAGATGGCTGGCAGAATGGGACAATACAGACAAGATACGCCGTGTCCATGCTCTCTTACCCAGCATACCTGAAAGGATGAAGTTAAAGCACGTTAATCCGACCAGAGCGGGTCATGGCCCATATCCAACACATTTGCACCGATTTGGCCTGAGAAAGATAGACGTATGTAAATGTGGTGCCATGGGAACTCCAGAAAATGTAATTTTACAGTGTGAGAAAGTTAATGAAATAAGACCACAAATCGACTTTCTCGACATTAAACACTTCATATGACAACCAATCAGTTGTACTTTAAATAGTGCAGCAAATAAAACATCCACATCTTTACTGGACACATACAGGCAGGAACGAAAGTATGCTATATTTAGAATACGTCTACAAGAAACGCAACAAAATACATGGAACAGTTCAGGCGCAAATACAGACACAAATAATGAAAAGGAAATAGACCATGAAAACGACGAACAGGCACATACACCTTGATAAACAGAGAACAAGGAAAATATATGCAAGTCGACAAGAAAGACAAGACTTATCATTCCATAAAATGAAAAAGTAATAAGAATTGTGAATATAGAAATCAAATATTAGTAAGCAAAAGAACAGTACTAAAAATAATGTAAAATATTATAGTATAGTGGACAGTGCAAATAAGAAGCTGCTTGAGGAGGGACAGGCTCGAGGCCTTACCGAAGCCCTACTGCCTGGAACAGCCAGCCAGCTTAAGGGACATTATTCTGTTTTATAACTGTAAACACATTAAATTAATTTGTCAATATCCATCCACATGAGAGGGGAAAAATAAATAAAGTAACATTTTTAGATTAAATACAGGCACGTACAGGTGGGAAGTTTCGAAGTTCTTTTTTTTTTCTCAGACCCCCTACCTGGAACAGCTTGCCTAGGAACTCAATATGTACACTCTTCATAATTCTTGTGATCTCTTTCAATATGTAATTTTCGAATTATTTTTCCATTTTTTCTCTTTTCTTTTGTTATTTTTCTATATCATATTATTGCTTGTTAGACTGTCTAAATTATAACGCGAAAGAATGTATGCCATTGTATGCTATATTATGTACGGCCTACTTTTAAATATTACTCAGCAGGTTATAAAAAATGTGCAATAAATAAATAAACACCTATGCCTGTGCACGTTCGTTAAAGTTTTGATGTTATCTTAGTGAGAACACTGGTGGGGACATAACAAGAAATTGATTTCCCGAGCCTTTCATGAACTTGCTTAAATATTTTTGTAAAAGTCTGCGCGGACGTAATTCGATAGAATTTTTTTTAAAAGTTTATGCCAGTTACCACATACAGTACGGTTGCTCACCGTTGGAGGTTCGAGTCCTCTCTCGGGCATGGGTGTTTGTCCTTACTTTAGTTGAAGTGGTTTGGAAGCCTAGGGATTGATAACCATACTAGTTAAGTCCGATAGATTTTCAAACAACTGGACATTTTTTCTTTACTCACTCATCGATCATCAAATTTCTGAGGTATTTCTAGCAAACAAACAGATGTCAAATTTCGTATTTATATCAAATTTCAAATTTCGTAATTAGATAGTGTTTAGCCTGTAATAGAAGGAAAAGTTCCATCATCCATAAATATCAGTCTCGTTTTCTAACACATTTTCGCTTTACAAAAAACAATCAGCAACTTCATTTCGTCATAAAAGTGTACGTAATTGTCTTGTGGTAATTCGATGAAGTGCCATCGGAACAACTGCAGGTTCTATTCACCGCAGATAAGTTTTTTTTTTCTTTTTTTTTCTTTTTTTTTTTCACTTGTCATTTTACCTAGCCGTCACATATATATATGTTGTTAGGAATCGTCAGAAATGATATGTGGTTCGAATTCCACCTTAAAATGTAAGTGCAATCAGCGCACTGATGGATACCTCAGTAATAACGTAGGTCAACAATATAAAGCACTTTTGAGTCGCCCGCGTCGGAGGTTCGAATCCTCCCTTGGGCATGGATGTATGTCCTTAGGTTAGTTTAACTTAGTTTAAGTAGTTTGTAAATCTATGGCCTGATGACCAAGGTAGTTTGGTCCAATAGAATTACAAACATTTGAACATTTTTGAACTTTTGAGAGTAAAATGTTGGGCGAGTTTCATCTAACGGATGTTGACTTCATTAGCACCAAATCTCTATAGTTCTCAGAATATAATCCACCTAGACAAAAGAGCTATAATTTCATAGAGTGGCGATAGGTTCGCCATATTTGAGGCAAATTGAACTGGCGTCCGCCATGTTATTTGGGGTATCGGCTGACAGATCGTATGCCAAACCCAATCAAGAATTTTACCTATTTACAGTTCTGCGTTTAAAATAAAGATTCAATACTGAATACGGATGTGCATCAAGTTCCGCCACACTTTATAGAAAGTGTGAATCGACGAGACTGGTAATATACTTCCTAAAACTGAAATAATGAAAATTCACGAACCTGTCAGTATTACAGTTCCAGTTCGAAGTATAACAGTTACTCGATGTTTGCAATAACAACGAAAATGCCGCTGTGAAAATATTTATATTGAGTTTGATGCAAGTACATGGTCTAAACGAGCTGCGAAACTTACAATGAACAGTAATTGTTATGACGAATAATCATGACTATGCATTTACCTATGTTGTTAATGTGTGTAACAACTGATTTCATGAAGTCTAGTATACATTTACCTTGTGTTTAAGTCTACAAACTTGTAAAATTGCTGTTAAAGTCTGTGTTTGTGTACTTTGGTGGACGAAATTTGAGTACAAAGACGAAAGTGTCAGCAAAATACTGCAGTTAAAAATGAGCCTAGATCATCTGCCACAAAAGTAATCGACATCAAATTAATGTGTTCTTCATAGCTTTACTTGTTGCCATGCTGAAACAAGTAACGTTTGGTACGTGAAATTTGAATATTTCAATAAAAATGCGAATGGATCAGCTGCCAGAAAAGCATTCCACATCAAAATGACGTATCATTAATAACTATCGTTGTTGCCACCCTGACGTAAGTAGATATTTCTTACAAAGAATACATACATATACAAGTGATAAAATTCCAGCTGTCACTACTGCTTCCACATTTTGCACTGGTTACATGTCAACCATGCTCGATTAGGTGTTGTCAACAACAAATGAAAATATTTTTAAATACGTTGTCGACACTCAAAACTGTGGTTTCACCAACCACAGGAGTAGCAGAAGAAGAAATATCTCAAAAACATACCAACACTAGGCAGGAAACGGAGCCTCATATATGGTGTGTACTTCAGGGGAACTGCAGGCTAGACTGGCTAGACTATCTGAAACTTCACTCTCGGGGCAGCTAATTGCCATTAGTCAGGAATTTAGTTTGAGTACAGACAGTGATCAAACAAAGCAAAACATTTGTTGTTCCTGCACGAAGTGCTTGTCGTTTTATCATTTTGATTTGTGCATTTAAATGCTGAACACACTTCAGGCATATTTCAGTAGCAAAAACTGTACAGATAATACACACTAACTACAATATACACTAAGTACATCTCTTTAAGCTCAACATCAACATACGGTAGACAGACCCCTGTCACCAAAAATATCGCGGCTGAGTTTACACAGGTTGCCGCAAAGAGCGCTTCGTGTGTTAGCCACTCTATGAAATTTAAGCTCGTTGACTTGGACAACAAAACCTCTGCGAAGAACAGAGTTTGTAAAATCTAAAGCATATTACATTTAATAATGAATATCTAAAGTCTATTATCTAAATAAACGAAATTACACAAAAATAAAGTATAATCACATAAGAAAATGGTATAGTACAGATTCGCCTTTTCTAGGTGCCGAGGGCCACCTCAAAATATTGAAAACTCGTACTAACGAAAAAATAAATAAATGAATTTTCCATAGAATATAGATTAATAATATGAAATTTGTTATCTGGGGACACCGCAGCGTCCCTGCAAAGTAGCGAAAACAATCGTAGCATTTTTTTCCGAAGTCAGTCACATCACTTTAATTCGCCACTGTATCTTTGTTGTGAATACAGCTACAAACCTGACGGTATATCTCTAACTATATTCCGAAACTGTACTGTTGTATACTTTATAGTTCACGATATATTGATAGACAAAATCGATAATTCTGCCACTCACTCACCGATAATTAACATTCTAAGGTACTTAAAATTTGTATTTATTTAGTTTCTCGACTATAATGGATGAAAAAAATTAAAACATTCCTAAGTATACATTCCGTTTTAGAACGACCAGAACGCTTGGTGGGATAACATCTGCCAACCTTAGTGTAATTGTAATTTCATGAGCATGGAACGGCAGATTTAAATTTTACTCCATTATAGTTTCAGTAAATGTTATGAAAACTGCTTGAAGTTCTAAAGATTGTAAATCAAAGGCTTTAAGGTAGACCGTATCAGACTTCGTTCCTGATCATTCCTATACAATCGAAAAGTATGTGAAATGTCAATTCCCACAATAAATCTTAGTCTTCAGTGGTATGTCCTTATACAATGTAAAATGTTCGAAATCTAATAGTTCGCCCTGTAAAGTCCAAAACTAGTTATGTTATCCCGTAAAGTTTTCTCAAATTTGTTGAAAGTTTTACAATTGCTTTTCTAAACCAGAAATATGTTTCAAGAAGCAGTTGATGGAAATATCGATTCATAAAGCTCAAACCGAACACATTTACTTCACTCAAAAAAAATCTTCAAAATATAACTATTTGCATCTCTTGACGGCTGAAAAATTTTCTTCATCACCCAGATAGTTGAAGTAAAATTTCACGTAACATACATTAATAGACCAAAATGCACACACATGAGTAACATCACAAAAACTGAACTTCGTTTACTATAGCATTTATTCCATTTATTATTGATCCGATTATGACGGTTGACAACGGCGTTGCTTGACATGATTTGCTCTCGCTCCGTAGTTGTCAACCCACGACGTTTAATGGCCAGCTATATCTGGCCTCTACAAGGAAGATGCTGTTCTCGTGAGATGCGCCATTGTCACCGCACATGAAACATAAAAAGAAACGTACATGTTTTGAGAAATACATAAAAGTCATTAAGCTTAAAAATTATTAACAACAATATAAATAAATACATCTTTAACTGAAAAAAGAGTTGATATAAGGGAGTAGCACGGATAAAATTTCGTCCCACTGCATAGGGCACTCATAAGATCAGTTTATTTATATATACGTATTTACTGAATAACATTTTTGTAAACACATGGTATATACTCCTTACAGTTCATCTGTCTTCGTATTCTTCAAATTCAATCACCTACTTTGTCAAATTCCCTTCCTTCCCATATGGCGGGCATCTCTACATAATTTTTACGTTTATATCCCAAAAAAAAAAAAAAAAAAAAATATTTCCCCTTTTACTGTAAAGGTCCGAAAGAGATCCACTGCATTCAACCTCAGGAATGTCGGCATGTCTTCCTCTTGCCTTCGAATATTAATGTTGCGTCATAGGAGTAACATTTAATTACCTATGGTAAACATGCGTAAGAACCCGGTTTGCCCCCATGCAAATATCTATAAAGAGTAGTTCACTACTTACGCATGAATATAGCCCCGGACGCCCATTGGTCCAAATTTCTATCATATATTGTAACTAGCGATCATGCCCCTTTTATTGATCTATGATCCGCGTTCCTCAATAAACTAAAATATATATCTTTTATGTTAACAACAAAATACTAGTAAAACTATCAACATTTACATTTTATTTGGAGTACCCAAGGATTCTATCTTAAAACTTACGACAATAATAAGCTACTGTATGGTGACGAATTACAGTGATGATAATATTATCAATATTTTCTCGAAATAGCGAATTTCTTTTAGCGTCACTGTATTAGGTATAGATGTTCTACCAAATGGTTACATATGAAAATGGTTCGACTCCCGGCCCCGCACAAATTTTCACATTTGGTAGAACATCTGTACTTTATACAATGACGCTAAAAGAAATTCGCTATTCGCTATTGATAATATCTTATAAGCATTCGTAGTCTTATAATCTCTTTAGCGTGTTTACGCTCCACAAGATTTTATTTCAATGAACACGCTCGTCTCTTTGATTTTTAAAATATAATCGAAACGTAATATCTATCATTACCGGATTATAATTTCATTTTTCGGTAGTAACATCTGAAATATATAAAGTTGTTAAAGTTAATTACAATCATATATCATTACTTAAGTTGTTTTCCTTTACGAGATTCTTTGCCTATTCATTTCCTTTAATGATCATAGAGTTCATCTAACATTCATCATATTACGTGTATATTACATTAGTACTTCAATAATTACAGATTATTAAATATAACTGCGCTATGATTAAAGTTTTAGTGTGACCATATCGTAAGTAAGATTTCGCCTGAACATAAATACTGTTCCTCTTTCCACCGAAATTCACTAATCCCCACTATATCTAACTTCACCTATCCATTCCCCTTTTTAAATTTCTGAACTTCCATACCCGATCACGGGATCTAACATTCCACGCTCCGATCCGTAGAATGCCAGTGTTGTCTTTCCTGATGATTACATCCTTCTGAGTAGTCCCCGCCCGGAGATCCAAATGGGGGACTATTTTACCTTCGGAATATTTTACTCGAGAGGATTCCATCATCACATGTTCATACAGTAGAGCTGCATGTCCCCAGGAAAAGTAACGGGTGTAGTTTCCCCTTGCTTTCAGCCGTTCGCAGTAGGAGTGTGGCAAAGCAGTGTGTTACACGGTCATCTCAGTCAATCATCTGCACTGTTGCTCCTGTAACTACTGAAAAGGCTGCTGTCCCTCTTCAGGAAACACACGTTTGCCTGGCCTCACCACAGATACCCCTCCGCTGTGGTACATCTGTATCGTTCAGGCACGCAAGCTACCCCACCTCGGCTCCACTAATTCTTTCCTGGAAGTTTCAGTTTAGCACTTTTATTTATTTATTAAATAATGGATTAGGATTTTCAAAACGGTTATTGGTTGCTTGTCTGGAATGAATGATCTCTTGTCCCAATTGACTAGCCATTTGTTCGTAACTTCGTCTTAATTCATAAAATATTATTTGAATTGACGTAATAATCATTAAAATGTAAAAACAACTACGGGGCAACAGAAGATCTTAAAAGAATGGATGAATAAAAGAATGGAATAAATGCCATTGCAAACGAAGTTCACTAATTATATATGTAAAAAAAAGTTCACTTCTGATGTGGTACTCATATGTAAGCATCTAGTTTATTAAAGTATGTTACGTGAAATAAAAAATCAAATACAAACTCTTCGAGAATCACTTAATGAAAATAATTAACATTAAATTTATTAACAACAATATAAACATTCATGTCTTACTTGCAAAACTGAGCTGATGTATGGCAATAGCAGGGAAAAAATTTCATCTCACTATACATGTTCTTGCGGTAAAGCGCTGAAATCGCAGGTGAGAGATCTTAGTGTCCCTGGTGGTGTATTTATCTTCTAAAACTATCATTTTGTCATAGACTACACCTCTCTACAATGTGAGGAGTCGTCAGAAATGATTAGATTATGAACGATCAACTGAATATTGATTTATTACTCGTGGCGCTTTCGTAGTGTATGGTTATACAACAGTGAATAATGGAATTATGACCTACAGACTAACCTCTGAAGTCCATTTGTCAGACGGGTAGAATACATGAACTAAGTACCTTTACAAAGACGAAGACTTCAGTGTTTGATAAGTGATTATAGACTTCTTCATTGATAAGATTTCTGTGGCTTCTACATTGTAACTTGTCTGTTATTTGAAAGAATTTGATAAGGCAAGAAAAGACGAATGTGGACAGTAAACTAAGAGTACAGTATCAGCAGCGCTAACACCTCTAACCTATATTTCAGATCAAACAATCTGTGCCCATACTCTCGTTATCAAAAGTAGGCTACATCACTTTTTAACGGTGCCGTTAGGCCTGAATCAACAAAGAGTGCAGCTGAAATTGTTGAGATTGAAACGAGTAACAATTGTAACTGCTGTGCAGTTTGTCATAAGTACTTACTTAGTTTGTTGTTTTAGTGGTGCTACCGTGCGCTTATTTCTATAGGCGATAGTCGACACTGCTTTTTTGCGTCAGTGTTACGTTACGCTGACGACACATTCGCCTAAGATTGGGTGAGTAGATGGCTACCCAAGAATATTGAACAAAGGTTATATACAAAAATGTTTGTTAGTATAAGATGGGCACACAGACCCATAGAGTAGAAATATCTCTTGAGTGAGCATATAGAGCAGCAAAAAGATGTTGTGGAATAAACTGATAATGCAACTAATACCGTGCTAAATAACAACTACTACTTCCAGTTATACATAAAATTATACCTTATCCGAAACCTCCGTGTATTCTGTGGTTCACAAACTAATGAGAAACAAAAGACAAAATTGACGATATTTTTATAGATATCAACCCAGTACGTGTACATGATGAAAGGATTAAAATTAACAATATAATCGACTTTCCAGACTTCCCAAATATTGTTACATCAAAGTCTCTTAAATAAACCAAAGTAAAGACAGGGAATGGGTTTTAAAAAAATTCGTCGTTGAGGTACAAAATAACCCAAGATGAAAAAAGGACTACATAAAAAAATAAATAAATGATGTCAATAACATAGAATCCACAAAAATGCATGTCTCGAGACGAATTTCTTCGACCGTAAAAATTTGTGAGTTCTCATGGAAAGCCAAGTTGGTCATTTTCGTTAGTGTTTATCAAACCACCTATTCAACACATTGTCGTAAGTTGTTATTTAATTTGTTTTTTACCAACTATCTTAATATTATACATCTTTACTTCAATAAGAAATACAATGACCTGACAATATAAAATTATATTTAAAATACTTTATGGGTATGAAAGTATTCTTCATTCTTATGTGATTACAGTTGGTTCCATAATGGAATATGAATTATTCTTATTTGTTATATGTCATTATTTCGATGTAAAATTGACATGTCATATTTATTCTCATGTCATTATATTGTGGTGTACTTTCCAAGCCATTATTACAGAATAAAGATGTGTTATATTGATATAGCCGCTATAAATGTTGGTACAAAACTAAATAAATTACAAATTATGACAAGGTGTTGAATAGGTGGTTCCATGAACACCGACGTCTTTTCCCATAAGGTCTCACATCTTTTTACGGTGGAAAGAATTCGTTGCAAGACTTGCGAATTTTACATCTTATATTTTGATGTGATGGTATTTACATTGTATCAAGACAGAACGTGCTATACAGCAACGACTGACCCATTCATGATTCAATTCTTTTCAGAGACGTGCAATACACTGATGGCGTAACGACTCAGTTTGACAGAAATCACTGAAGTGCACGTTGTGTATGAGGAAGTACATCGAAGTCTACAA
Organism: Locusta migratoria; assembly: GCA_026315105.1. Classification (NCBI taxonomy): domain Eukaryota; kingdom Metazoa; phylum Arthropoda; class Insecta; order Orthoptera; family Acrididae; genus Locusta; species Locusta migratoria. Next base: position 110,434,492 of record CM048745.1, read on the forward strand.
ATTTACTCTGAAAATCACATTTAAGTGCCTGGCAGAGGGTTTATCTAGCTGCTTTCACAGTATTTCTCTGCTTTTTCATTCTGTAATACCGCGTTTTGGATGTGATTTCTCTTATTTTATTATGATAATTTTTCCCAATGTAGGTGGATACTAGCAAAGTATGCTCCCAATCGGAGGACAAAGTTGGTGAAAAATAATTCTGAAATATACCTCGCGGGAACGAATAACGCCTTTCCTTTAATGATTACCAATCCAAATCGTACATCTTTCCGTACCATTGTCTCCCCATTATCGTGATAATACAAAACGAGCTGCTCTTCTCTGAACTTTATCTACATCCTCCCTCAGTCTTACTTGGTGAAGATCCCACAATGTGCAGAAATACTTGAAAACAGATCGGATAAATGTAGCGAAGGCAGTTTCTTTAGAGGAACTATTATCTTCTAAGAATTCTGCCCATGAAACTTGGGTTTTGATTAGCCCTTTATAATACATGTTCTATGTGTTATGTTAAAGCTGTTCTTGATTGTAATTCCTAGCTATTTACAACCTTTAGATTCGTCTAATTAATTATGTAAACGACGTTGGACGGATTCTTTCACATGGTGCAGTCACTACGTTCTGAGACTTGACGCATGAAGGGTAGACAGCAGGACGACTCTGTGACACACGCTGCCGCAGCGTACACGGCAGTACACAGTAGCAAATGTTCAAATGTTTGTAGTCCATGGGACTTAACTACGGGGTCATCAGTCCCTAAACTTACAAACTACTTATGAACTACTTACAACTAAGGACAGCACTAATATCCATGCCCGAGGGGGGATTCGAACCCCCGACCTTAGTGGCCGTGCAGACCGTGACTGGAGCGCCTCAGTCCCCTCGGCCACCGCGGCCGGCAGCAAATGTTCCAATGGTTGTAGATCTTAAGGGACTTAACTGCGGGGGTCATAAATCAGTCCTTAAACTTACAAACTAGTTATGAACTACCTTATACTAAAGACAGCACAAACATCCATGCCCGAGGGGGGATTCAAACTCACGTCGGGGAACGGCCTCGCGCATCGCAGTACAGCGCCTCAAAGCGCTTCGCCGCTCCGCCGCGGCTATGCGAAAGCGTGTGCAATATTCCTTGTCGTGTGGGTGCCTATCATCCAAGCGACTGACTGTACCACATAGTGCTTCACACTTTTGATTATTTAGTGTACATTGCCAATTAACGCACCATACAAATCATTTTGCAGCTGCTTTTGATATTATGGTGACTTTGTGGCGTTTATGCCACATTGCCTCGTGATTTCAATTCAACGCTATACGCTATGGCAGACTGAGGCTGGTTCAGTGTCGGGTGCCAGTAAAGCGCCTTAGCCCACTCGACTACAGATGGTCGTACTGAGTGTGAATACAGAACTTTCGAGAACAATACTGCGCTTGGGCAGATAGCACGCAAAGTTCTATATCACCCGTAATTTTCTTTTGCACTTCAATATAAATGTTAACTTCCAGCCTTACTGGTAGTACTGTTTGTACTGATGAGAATGGTTTATTAATTTCAGTTACTTCCATTATTTTTCATAAATATGTTAAATGTTTCTATTAAGATCAACAGTTGGAACGCACAAATCGGAAGCGAGTATGAAGAAATAGCTGCCTTAGTTAAGCATAGTCTGTCGTCGTAACTGGGATCTGAAAATTAAAAGACGTGTGCAATAAGACATTAGGTATTAATATACAGGGTAATTTGTGACGTGGTTATCATTTATCGCCGGCCGCGGTGGCCGAGGAGACTGAGGCGCTTCAGTCACGGTCTGCACGACCACTACGGTCGGGGGTTCGAATCCCCCCTCGGGCATGGATATTTGTGCCGTCCTTAGTCTTAATTAGTTCATAAGTAGTTTGTAAGTTTAGGGACTGATAACCCCGTAGTTAAGTCCCTTAAGCTTAACAAACATTTGAACATATCATTTATCAAAAATATGTTTGTAAATCTAAGGGACTTAAATACGTTGCTCATCAGTCCGTAAGCTTACAAACTACCTACACTAACGTAAACTAACATATGCTAAGGGCAACACAAACACCCATGCTCAAGCGAGGACTCGAACCTCCGATGGCGAACGGCCACCTCTGTGCGCACGGCTATTTTGCCGCGGCTATCATTTATCAGAAGAGATTTATGTGGCACTGATGTGCCTGACGATCTATAAACTGTGATAGCAGATTCTGTGAGCGAACTTCAAAATTTTCAAATGTTTGTATAGCTTAAGGGACTTAACTACGGGGTCATCAGTCCTTAAACTTACAAACTACTTATGAACTAACTAATACTAAGGACGGCACAAATATCCATTCCCGAGGGGGGATTCGAACCCCCGACCGTAGTGGCCGTGCAGACCGTGACTGGAGCGCCTCAGTCCCGTCGGCCACCGCGGCCGGCTGGGAGCAAACTATACTAGTCAATTATTAGGAACGTTTGTCATAATTACGACAGATATTAATATTAACTTTACTAGCTCTGCATCTCTGCAGATTATTTATGTAAATATTTAAATAAATCGGGAGAATTCACACTGAGATACAATTAAAAATCTGCCACCGATATTTTCTCTGGCACCAATGTATACAGAAAACTTCGAACTCGCGACCTGAGAAGAGGAAGATTCAATGGGACATCAATTATACAGATAACATTCACGAGACAACTATGGAAGACGCCATTGAGGTGGCCTAAAACACCTTTTGACATACCGTACTGGTACCGTGAAAGTACAAGACGCAATGGCAAGACAATTTTAGAAAATAAGTTTTATTGCGTCCATATTATTTTCGTGTGAGCAATACAGAGAACCTCAGTGCTGCATAACGTATTGCATATTAGCAACACTCTCAGTAATCACTAATGATGTGCCTTGAATACAACCACATGGGCGATAAATAGGCTGAACCATTTGAATTTCAGAACACTTTAATTTAATTCATTTATTTCGCTGTCGTTTTGACATAAATCTCATCACTCGCAAACAGTCTAAGAGAGCTGTTCAGAAAGTCCCAAATCGTTTATAATGGCAAGGAACAGTTGAGGATCCTGTAATATTTGTGTGGGAAACTCCAGATGACACTTCTGTTTTAATCTATGACCTTCTTCAGTTGCTACGTATTGTGTTTATTCTGACAGGAAAATGTGAAACAAATCTCAAAACTTTGGCGATAATCCATAAGCGTGCAATTTTATTAGAAGCCGCTTGTGAGGTAGTGTCTACAGATATCTGGTAATCTGAAAATATGGAAGCGATTTGCGATTCCTTGTCGATAGAAATCATCACTTAATGTGAGTAAAAAGCTATCTGTGTTTTAAAAGAACGATACTTTCTGAATCCATGTTGACTATAGTCCAACAGATTGTTCTCTTGGAGGTACTTCACAATAAGAAAGTATATGTTCCAAAATCCTGCAAACCGTCGTCAACGATATTGGCCTGTAATTTTGCGGATCACAGCTATAGCATTTCTTGAATTTTGGAGTGACCTGTGCATCTTTTCAGTCTTTAGATATGAATCTTTCGCTGAGCAAGCGGTTGTTAGTAATGGACGTACATCGTACGTGGGATGTCTCCAAAACACTCAATAACGTTTCGCGCTAAAAAATTAAATGTTTGTAAACCTATTGGACCAAACTGCTATAGTCATCAGTCCCTAGACTTACAAACTACTTAAACTAACTTACACTAATGACAACACACACACACACACACACACACACACACACACACACACACACACACACACACACACACACACATATGCCGCAGGGAACACTCAAAAGTCGGACGGTGAGCAACCGCGCGCTCCGTAGCAGGGCGACCTAGAGGGCTCGACCGCTTAACCGCGGCGTCCCGGTTACATTAGATGCATCGCGGATTGATCATTCGACGACGCATTGTACCGGGAAAGTTACCTAGGTTCTTAAATGTATCTCTCTATGTCTAAAACATGTGTGGGAGGTAGACGTCGCATTGGAAAGCGTTGTGAATACATTCTTCAGGTCTCAGCTGCATAGTGAAATATCTTATTAATATTCGCTGGAGATCATTACAGTTGTTAACTGTTTGAAGACCTGACTGGAACTACAATCAGTCAGGCACGATAACTTACCAGAGGCGAACGCGTGCATGCCGCACCACAGCTCAGTGTAGGTCCGCTAGTACGCGCTTCCCCTTTGAAAGTGACGAGGCAACACTTCCTCCAGTAACGGATGCGGAAAACATAGTACTACGGAGAACGGCTTGCGTGTGTGGATAGATCAGAAGCCTTACAATCTAGACCATGGTTGTTGTCGGCAACTGTACAAAGCTTTGGATTAACAAGCACACAGCAAACACTTGATCTTATCTAAGGTTTCGACACCACTACAGGTGTCTTTTTCAGGAGCAAATAAATTTTGTTACTGTGCTAAAGGTAAATCAGTCAACAATCCGAAGATTGGTTTGAACACCACAGTGCTTTACTAGGCATGGTCCTGTTTGGAGGTGGTGTGCCGTTGCCTTCTTCCGACCTTGAACTGACTTACCCAGCCAGTTATAGGGGGACCTTGATGTTTAACGTGGGTTCAAAATCACGGCGCTACTTGATATTTTTCACACCAGCAACATTGCCAGAGGTGAAAGAACTGGAAAGTGACAAATAGAAATCCTAGAACCTGACGGGAATCGAACCCGCGATCATTGGATTTGTAGTCTGGCACTACTACTGTCCTACCGAGCTACTGAGTTTCAGCTCACATACTTTTACAAATTTCGTGAACTGTACTTTCATGTCACCGAATCAGAAGGAGAAAAAAACCTTTACGTTATTCAAAGTCGTAGCACAACGTTTTACAGAATGTATCACAGTCAAACATTACGAGGGCTTGCCCATCCGGTGGGATGGATTGTCCTTGCCGGTCGTGGGAAACGTCGCAGCGTGTCGAAAATGTCGACAGCGGCCGTGGGTCAAATATCAGGCTGTGATGGCATACCATTTCAAATTATATAAAGGGTTCTTTTATGAAGGAAGGAAGGAAGGAAGCTTAAGGTTTAACGTCCCGTCGACAGCTTGGTCATTAGAGATGGAGCTCACACTCGGAGTTTTTGGTAAGGATGGGGAAGGAAATCGGCCGTGCTCTTTTAAAGGAACTGAGACGTGCCGGCTTTTGAATGTTCCGCCGCGCCTCTGTTTGGCGGAGCGTTCAATGGTTTGGCGCGCTTCTTTCGGTGGTGGCGCGCGCGTGTGTGTGTGTGCAGGGGGCGCCACGCGAGCGCCGTGCAGCTGTACTGGGCCTGCGGTTTTGGTTTAGGGGGGAGTTTTGCTTTTGGTAACCCCAGAGGAAGGTTCCCAGGACTGTGTCCGTACTGTGGGGACGTCACTTAGACGGGCTAACTGCAACCGCCTGGGCGTGACTACTCTGATGGATTCACGTGGTCTGTTGCAGCACGAGGCTCTTGGTGGGCTGCTTTGGGTCTAGTTATCTCCAGAGTTGTTTCGAGAACTAGTCAGTATTGCAGTTGGACATTAACACGGGCGTGGGCTCCATGTCGAAACATACTGCATTTAGTGCCAGAAAAGAGGGTGCGTCCGTGTGATGAACTGCATGCTTAGACGCGCCTTTTGTCTGTTGCAGCACGAGGCTGTTGGGTGTTGGTGCACAAGTGCATGCTGTCAACTGTGAGGGCGCAGAAACAACGCATACGAGCACACAGGCACGAGGAGCGGAGGCCAAGCAGGCCTGGAATTTTCGACGATCCTGGAGTACACCAGTAGAACACGTTATGTTACGTAAACGTCTCCTGTAATTATTTGTAAATATGTGTTTTTAAAAGATTGTAAGACTCGGATGAACAGTGTTTATAATTTAACATTCCGGCTATCAATTGCGAAGTGTTTCTTTTAATTTGGTGTGAAACTGTTGAAGTTTTAGTGGAGCAGAAAATGTTTGGCACCCCTTTAGGGTGGCGTAAGTGTGTTGTGCATTCAGGTTTAATGTTGAAATTAAAAAGGTCTAATTAGTTTGATTCTGTTGGTGCAACTCAAATTTTGTGTGAGCCAGCAATTCCGATTAGCCCTGTAACTTGATTTGGTTCCGAGCGAGGTTCAATTCATGTTTTTTTGTAATTGCTATAATTTTGAATTTCACAGAGTTCTATTGATTGAATTGTTTTCTAATTGCTATAACTTTGGGTGTGTGAATTCCTGTTTGGGTTAATCCTTTTGAATGTATTATTTAACACATTCGATTCATGGAATTGTTTTCTATTTGCTATAATATTTGAAGTGTAAATTCCTGTTTTCGAACTTGAGCTTAACACAGTTATTGTCTTTGGAACAATTTCTTTGATGTTCTGTAATGATAATAAAGACTGTTCAAATGCTGAATTACATTTGGTGTAGCCCCGGGCCAGTACTCGCACGATTCCCTGCGAGAGGAACTACTGCTTCGTTCCAGGAACCATCCAGACATTTGCCTGGAGTGATATAGGGAAAACACGGAAATCCTAAATCTGGATGGCCGGATGTGGATTTGAACCACCGTCCGTCCGAATGCGAGTCCAGTGTGCGCCACTTCTCTCGGTGGTTCTTTTATACTTTTGATTCAAAGGCATGATCACGAGATTAGTATAAAATTTAATTGCTACTGAAGAAGACACCCGTATTGGTGCGGAATCCTTGATTTAGATCAGTAAAAATATTACCTGACACTATTTGACTGTGTGCTTGTTAGTCAAGTAACCGACACTTTAATATTCTCGTACATGTATCAATGTTACGATCTTCCGTAGGGGATTGCTGGCAGCCAGAAGTAACGTTACATTGGCTGCGTGACCTACACGCCGTCCTGCAGCCAAGGGCACGCCCAGTCGCGGGGAGGCGAAGCTGGATCGGCGCCAGGGAGCGCAGGCTCTAGAGGGGGCCAGCTAGCTGAGCGGGCGCAGCCTCTTACGAAACACGCCGACCGGTTAACGTGACAGCTCGCCGCGTATGTTACGAGGGCTCGCCCATCCGGTGGGATGGGCCAGCCTCGCCGCCCGTGGGAAACGTCACAGCGGGGCGAAAATGTCGACCGCGGCCATGGCTTAGTCTGAAATATGGCAGAGGGGCAAAAGCGAGGTCGCCCGAGCACCGATGAGCACCAGCCAAAGCACCAGCTAGAGTACGATAATCCAGAGACCGCACACATGTTTTTTGGGATGGTGAATAAGAATATTAACTCAGTTTTTTTTTTCTATCACGAACAATGCCGTCATCTGAAGATCAAAACCAACAACAGAACGATCTGAATAAGATGGTGTAAAATGAGAAGTGTGTCGTCCACATGAGTATGAAAAGAAATCCGTTAAACTTTGCTTACAAGAGAAATCAATCAAAAGTGAAGGCCGTAAACTCCACAAAATACCTAGGAATTAGTATTACTTCAGACTTAAACTGGAAAGAACACGTAGATAATATCGTGGGAAAGGCGAACCAGAGACTGCGTTTTATTGGCAGAACCCTTAAAGAACTACAAAAGAAACTGCATACACTACACTTTGTCCATTCTTTTTTGGAGTATTGCTGCCCAGTGTAGGATCCTTATCAGATGGGTTTGACGGAGGACATCGAAAGAATCGAAACAAGGGCAGCTCGTTTCGTATTGTCACGATACAGGGGAGACAGCGTTACGGAAATGATACAGGATCTGGGATGGGAATCATTACAACAGCGGCGCTTATCGCTGCAGCGTGGGCTACTTACGAAACTCCAATCGCCAACATTCTCCTCCGAATGCGAAAATATATTGTTGACTCCCACTTACATAGGTAGAAATGATCATCAGAATAAAATACGAGAAATCAGAGCTCGAACGGAGAGATGCACGTGTTCTTCCTTCCCGCGCGCTATTCGAGAATGGAATGGTATAATGGTGGTTCGATGAACCCTCTGTCAGGCACTTAAATGTGATTTGCAGAGTATCCCGTGTAGATGTAGATGTAGAAATATTTTCCATTTTTATTGTAAATGGTACAAATAAGAAACACAGTGTACATATGAAATCACAATGAAAATGCACATCATAAAAATCAAAGTCATACCTTTTTATTTTAATACTTGCTGTAAACCCGGCATTGCCCGGGTGTTTATCTCGTAGTGCACCTTCTCCTCTCCCCCTTCATCCACCTCTTTCTCTCCGATGTCGTTGTTCGTTCCCACCTTTTCTTCTCTCGGCAAAGTTTCCTGTGAACAACCATTTACAGGGTGCTACAAAAGGACTCCCTGATTTCAAAGTTAAATATCTCGAAAACAAAGATCGGTAGAGGAATGCAGTAAACGGTATGTTTATTGTGAAAGCTGTAAAAAGTTTATGCAGCTGTTTGAAATAATAGCTACAAAAGCTGCTAACAGATGTCGCTGTAATCGCCATACGTAGTGCCTAGTATAAATAGTGATCCGAAGCTCAGAGCTATCAGTTCCGCTACTGAAACGTGAAAGGAGGTTAGCGTACCGAAGGAAGAGATTAAAATCATGTACTCCATTGAACAACGCGTTTTTCTGGTGCTGGAGTGCTACAGGTTAGAAGAGATTTCTACGACAACAAGGCGAAGTTTTTAAGCACGATTTAATGTTCCAAAAGGACCAGATGTGAAACTATTCGTACGCTCTTCGCAAAATTTCAACGAACTGGCAGCGTAACTGATGATCTAGTGCGGCATGTTGGCCGCAAGCAAATCGCAGTTACGCCTGAAAACGTCGCTACAGTTTCAGGAATTATTCAACGAAATCCAATGTCATCCATCCGTAGAATTGCATCTGAGACTGGTTTGAAGCGTTCCAGCACGCAGAAAATACTGAGAAGGAACCAACACATGTTTGCGTTCAAAATTCAAACGCACCAGGCCATACCCGTACGAGCTGTGCAACAAAGGGTTGCCTTTGCTAATCAGATGCTCACATTGATTGATAGTGAAGGATTTGATGTTGGCTGCATCTCGTTTACAGATGAAGCACACTTCCACCTGAATGGATACGTGAATAAGCAGAACTGGCGATTTTGGGGTTCGGAAAAGCCATATCGGTGTGAAGCGAAACTCCTGTATTCTCCTAAAGTTACTGTGTGGGCTGCAGTATGCAGTAGAGGCACTATTGGCCCTTTTTTCATTCTTCGAACGGTCACTGGTGCACGGTACGTTGCAATTTTGAAACAATTTGTCGCCACACAGCAAGCGTTAGAGGATCGACTACGTACTGAATGGTTTATGCAAGATGGAGCCCGACCATATCGGACCGAACAAGTGTTTCGCTTTCTTGAGGAATACTTCGGGAATCGAGTCATCGCTTTGGAATATACCAAATTTACTGGTGCAGTCATGGATTGGCCTCCATATTCGCCGGATTTGACTCCCTGTGATTTTTTGTGGGGCACAGTGAAAGACATGGTCTACTCGAAGCATCCCGCCACGCTGAACGAGCTTGAATCTCTGTGGCTTGATCTCTGTGGCATGTGAATCCATTTCGGTTGAGACACTACAAAATATGAGGGCGAATTTCATTCTTCGTGATGTGATTGTTTACAAAGAGTGTTTTCATGCGATTATTTCACATATGTATGCTGTATGAGCTGTACAGCATACAGCGCCATCTGTTAGCAGCTTTTGTAACCAATATTTCAAACTGCTGTATAAACTACTTACAGCTTTCACAATAATCATACCGTTTCCTGCATTCCTCTATCGATCTTTGTGTTCGCGGTATTTAATTTTGAAATCGGGGAGTCCTTTTCTGGACACCCTGTAGGCGGTTGCGGTGCGAGAATCCAGAGACCTTACACGGAGTAGTTTCTAGGGCCATTCCGAGAGTAAATACGTTATTTGCAACAAACAATACATGAAAAATCGATCACACCTGGAAAAGCGTCGATTTTGATCCCATGACGGCAAATTGCACTTGGGGTATAATTGTTAGGCTGATACATATGTTTTTTGGGATGGTGAATCAGAACATGAACTCAGTTTCTTTCTACCACTTACAAATATTTTCCATTTTTAATGTAAATGGTACAGATAAGAAACACAGTGTACATAGGAAATCACAATGAAACTATACAACATAAAAATCAAAGTAATACATTTTTTTAAATACTAGCTGTAAACCCGGCATTGCCCGGGTGTTTATCTATCCTACACTCTCTTAGTCCACCTTCCCTTTCTATCTCTCCCTGCATCCACCTCTTTCTCTCCCATCTCTCTGTTAGTTTCCACCTTTATCTCCCTCGCCAAAGTTTTCTGCAATGTACCCTCTGTCATGAGCCATTCTCAAGTTAGGACGCGACTAAGGTATTTTATGTTGCAAAGTACCCTCCCCCACGCACCGTATGAAACTTAAGGTAGACGCGGACCTTCCTCTTGTTCTGAAGCTCCAGCGTGCGAATTTTCATGAAGATCGGAATGAAAGTGTAGATTTCGTGAGTTTGTAGGAGATGTAGTTTCGCCATGCACCTATCACAAAATACTTTCTTAGCTGACGTATACTACTTATAAACTACATTCCTGCCAAATTTCAGCTTCATAGGTGAAGTAGTTTTCGAGATTTCGTGTTTAGTCAGATGAATGAATGAGTGTCCTTTCGCTTTTAAATAGATAGAGATTAAGAAAGCCGGCCGCGGTGGCCGCGGGTACTGAGGCGCTTCAGTCACGGTCTACACGGCCACTACGGTCGGGGGTTCGAATCCCCCCTCGGGCATGGATATTTGTGCCGTCCTAGTTCGTAAGTAGTTCATAAGTAGCTTGTAAGTTTAGGGACTGATGACCCCGTAGTTAAGTCCCATAGAATATACAAACATTTGAACATTTTTAGATTAAGAAAACAGATTGCTTAATTTTGGATGCAAGAGAATTAATGGAGACTTGCAGACAGAAATAGATAGTAACATGCAAATCCGTAATGCTAACTTCCATTTGATACAAGGTCATACCTGATGCGACACTTTTATGGCATCTATGGCGAAACTGTTGTGAGCGGTAAACTTCTTTCCTTTTCATCATTTTGTGGGGAGGAGGCTGTTACAAAACGCTTCATAAATGTCCGAATTTACATGCAAACTTTGTTGCAGGTCGCCAACTACTCCCATTTTCCAATAATTGACGCCTAAACCTGGGTGTTCTCACGCGGTGGACTCTCATTATTTATGACGTCATATCTCCTGAGCTATGTGTCGTGCTTTTGGTTTTTGGATCAGAAACCTTCGTGGGCCTAAGGTGAAAAGTACACCAAATTTCATTGCAATCGAATGAATGGTTTATGAACGCATAGAGGACATACAGACAAACATCATACACAGTACTGGATTTTTATCATACTACATAATTATATTTATGTTTCCTTACTGTCTTCTCTCGAAAATTTCGCGTGTAGCACAGACAAGGCGCAGCGGATTTACAAATGGAAAGAAGAGGCTTTACTACGGGAGCGGATTCAACGGACCCGGTGAGACCTGAAAAGCAAAAACTGTAAGTTATTGTCTGACCATATTACCATCAGCAATGGTGTGTAGTAGAGACTGGGATAAAATTGACTGTTTGTTGTACGATACCAGTAACAAACGTGTTTACAACGTCTACTAGACAGAGGAAGAAATTTGACAATTTGCGACCGAAACCGACTATCAGTCACTTAGATTCTTCCCGTACTGTTATCACTTCATCGGGACATTTGCTATCTGATGATGAGAGATTGGTGCTTCCAGGGGCGGAAATTTTGCCGTTAGTCCGCGAGTTGTGCCTACAGAGGGAATTATAGCCACTGTAGGATAGAGTGTTCGCAATTTAGACAAAGTTACAGATGAGAAAATAAGTATAGAAGCTGTCAGAGTATTGGCTTTCGCAAAGCCTCCAAAAAGTAATTTAACAACGGGTGAGTAAAATGCTGTAAAAAGCCTGAATGAAGATGATAGTATTACCATTCTCACAGCAGGTAATGGAAATTGTACAATGGTTTTAAATGCGACTGACTACCATTGCCGAGGTGACTGAGGCGCTCCAGTCATGGTCAGCACGGCCACTACGGTCGGGGGTTCGAATCCCCCCTCGGGCATGGATATTTGTGCCGTCCTAGTTCGTAAGTAGTTCATAAGTAGTTTGTAAGTTTAGGGACTGATGACCCCGTAGTTAAGTCCCATAAGCTTAACAAACATCTGAACATCTGACTACCATTGCAAGATTAAGGAATTGTTAGATCCTCAAACACACAGGAAACTTAGTAAAGATCCTACTGACAAAGTTCTTAGAACTGTTACACAGTTAATAAAAAAGGCTTCCAGTGCCCAGTGTGTTCAAAAACGTCTGCTCAATTCAGTTGCTCTACCACGAAGACTTTAGGGGTTGCCGAAAGTCCACAAAGAAAAGGAAAATGAAGAATTGCTTCCAAAGTTTGACGTGCTGCGTCAGTTGTGCAACGACGCTGGTTAGAACGGACACGCGAAAATTCTCGCACCAGTTGACGAGGTTCTGGACGTCCACGCTGCACAGACGCCGGCCAAGATCGTCGTGGCAGTGGCAGATCGCATAGCTACTAATGCACAAATAATAAGGTTTGTGGGCGCAGAAGGTAAACACAAACTGTTGCCAACCGGTTACTGGCGCGCCACAGCACCGACGCCTGGCTCGACTGGCACCGTCAAAGGATCACTTGGATAAGATAATGGCGGGCCATGGTCTCCGGCGTCAGCAATAGATTCTGAGAACACGCAAGTGATGGTCGTTTGCATATGCGACCCTAATCTGGAAAGTGCTATCTCTCAGAGTGCCCTCCTCCAGCACAAACTGGCATCCCCAGACCTTATTTTCTAAGCTACAACTCTCTTCCAATTTTGGGTCTGTCCAGGGGACATCGATCAGTGCTCGGTACGTATAAAATATAAGACCCATTCTTTTGAGGTTCTTGCAACATCAGGGTGATGGTTTCTTCTTCTCGACCTCACATTGGGCATAAAACTGAAAGTGTCCAAGACGTGCAAGAACTTCTCTGATCAGCTTGATTTGCGGACTCGTCTCCGAAATAGCACATGTGGGATAAGATGGGAGGACAACTTACACGTAAGCCTCATCAGCCAACAGGTCTTACAGAGCTACGTGATCAGATCGAGAAGGCGTGGAATAATATTTCCCAAAACAGGATTTACCATACGGATCATCTAATTTATGCCAGGATCGGCGCCTGCATTGCCACCTGTTGAGTCTACTATAGTCGGTGTCATGTAGGACGGCGCTTCCGCGCATAGAGGCGAAGCTACGAAGGAAGCGTTGAAGGGAGTAGCTACGGCCGAACGCTAACAGCTGAGTCTGCTGGAGAAACATTGTGTAACTCGCGGCCAGTCACACGCGTAGAGGTTCAAGATTACTGGCTGTCAGTGCGGTAACGGAGGGGGATGCACACAACGGCTGAAAATTGGGATGCCTTCATACGTGATGCGGACTATAATATGGGCGTTGGTGCAGCCAGAGAGAGCAGCCACGACAGAGGTGGAGATATCAGCAGCTGAAGATATCCTCAGGTCGAAACCGACCTTTTGCAATCAAGAAAGTGTTTTCAACATAATTACCTTGCATTACATAGTTGTAAATCTAGTCAGTTTTGAAGTCACGATTTGGAATTTTTTTAACATTGTGTGAGTGATTTCTAATATTAAACTTATGACCATCGATATTTGTTAGTTTTAATAAAGAAACAATGGAAGTTACGTAGGCTTCCGCGGCCAGAGTCAAATGACATAAAGGTTTTCTGGGTGTTGTCAGTGCGGCCTATTTCGCTGTGACAACAACACGCGAGCGTCACTAGTAAGCAACTGCCGCCGCGCGACCTACGGCCAGCAGGAGAGAAACGGAAGCCCGCACCCCGTTCGCCGATGAACAACAATCATGTCTCGCTATGCAAGAAACAACGGCTAACCCCCACTCCCTCCACCTCAGCATCCTATTATTATAAAGTTTCCATTCTTCCGCCAAAATTCACCAATAACATAGCTGACTTTAAAAAATTATGACGTAATGTCTAATTGAAAGTAAATATATAGTAACAGCCAGCTCACATCAGTATACCAAGATGAATGCCACTGTAACGTTGGCCGAAACGTCGGTTATTAAAGTAATAACCTTGTTACATCATGACGCGGAACAATACCCAGAAAACCTTTATGTCTTATAATGGAATGTTTAAGAATATCGCGTAAGGTAGTGTGGTATTACGTGTACTTCGAATAACTAAGTCATAAATATTCATAGAATATATGACTTCAACTGCTATTGGGCAAAGCTGAAAAATGTGTACCCAGCCGGGATTCGAACCCGGGTCTCCTGCTTTCCAGGCAGTTGCGCTGACCCCTACACCACTGGGGACACAGTGATCACCGCACCTGCAAGGATTACCCATGCACGCCTCTCGTCAGATACAAATTCCCAGCTTCGCCCTGCCCATAGTACTCAAACTCGTAGTTTAACTAATTCCCGTAAGAGTAAGGGCTTCAAACTTGCCCACCCCTCCCCACTAACGATAGGATCATTGCCCGTCACCGGCATATTATATATATATACATGTGGCGTCTATTCGGAACGAACGGACGTCACATTCTGATCCTGCAGCTGTTATTATTTAATATTCATAGAATATATGACTTCAACTGCTATTGGGCAAAGCTGAAAATGTGTACCCAGCCGGGATTCGAACCCGGGTCTCCTGCTTTCCAGGCAGTTGCGCTGACCCCTACACCACTGGGGACACAGTGATCACCGCACCTGCAAGGGTTACCCATGTTCTTTCCGAACAGACGCCACATGTATATATAACTACGTCATAAATCTACGTCTCATTTACGAATTTGAATAGGATATGGAACTGTTATAATTATTAAAGTGAGATCAATTATAAGTTCCAAATTTGACATGAAATCACCAATTATATGTATTGAATTCTAAATGTACAAGGGAATGGCGTGTTACGTTAAATTAATGTGTGTATTCATTTTGTATTGCAGTAAAAGAAATACGAAAATACAATTAAGAAACGTATTATATCCACTTAATAAGTTCTCCACCGAAGTTTTAGATTCCCTTTCAGAAAAGTATTTAGAAATTATTCCCTAAAAGCCTATGAGATTTTCGGTTTCACCTTACTTTTAGCGGTGTCATATTTCATATGCGAATAGACGTGTGACGCCAAAGGCATATTCCTTAAATGACATTTACACAAATTCGAATTTTCTCAGCATAAAACAGAAGTGTAGGGCACTGCCTTTAATGGGCCATAGCCCGGTGTACCTCCTCTGCAACCTTGAACGTTTAAGGCTCAGGACTGCCCGGTACATTCCGATCCGCGCTCCAGACCGGCCACAAGAAGTGCCTCGCCGACGTCCCGGAGACATCAAAAGGCTGCCGCAGACAGCAAAACCTCGCTTTCTGGCTTTGATTGTCTCCACAGCTGTGGCTCGTCCGGTGACTCACCGGCCCAAATCGTTGTGTCTGCTGTTCCACCTTAACTTGAAGTTTGGGTCCTTCCATTCTGATCACTGTGATTAAGACTTCAGTTCGAATGGATTTTATTATTTATTACTAGCTGAAAACCTGGTGTTGCCCGGGTGTTTATGTGTTTATTTATGCCACTTTTCAGGTATATATTCATTTGTATAAGGGCTGTATGTCTGTAAAATCTCTTGGGAATACAATTAGTAGTAAAGAAGTAATAGATCAAAACTTTGTGCGTGATGGGGCGGTTTTCGATAAATATTACTGTTTATGTGCTCATAACTCATCAACTACGAGTCGGAATGTGATACAGTTTAGGAGCTATATTCAACTATATATGTGTATACTGTCTGTAAAATTTCCTGTCGCTACAATTTGTAGTGTTCAAATTATAAATTGTAACGTCATAGCGAAAGCCGTAGTCTTATTCCATAAACAGCGGAAAAGTAGTAAGCGAGCAACTTTTTTCCTTTCATAATTTTACTATGGTTGCCAGCGAGAAAAAGTTTAATAAAGTTTTGAAATTATGTTTAAAGTTTGTTGCAAGTCGCTAGGTACTGTCATTCTCATACAGTATATTTCGAGAGTCTCGCCGCATTATATGGCACTTTTTTGCGATTTCTATTGGTTATGACGTAATATCTTTTGAACCAAATGCCGTATGTGATTCTTAACCATTCAGCAATTGTTACCTCACGGTAAGGAATGTGAGTACCAAATTTGGTTGAAATCGGTCCAATGGTTTAGGAGAAAATGAGCATAATTGCCGCAAAATGCAGCAGTTTTTCGCGCATCTCATGGTTTATGACGTCATATCTCGTGAACTATGTATCGACCGTTCTCATGGATTGAAGCTTAATTGTATAAAATTTGAGAAAGATTGGATCAAAACTGTAAATATGTATGCAACACGTACACACTTACGGACACTCTGCTTTATATATTAGAGTATTATTTTTCTGACTTTCATTAGATCTGCATTCGTTACTAGACAAGCAATTACTCTTCATTGCATCAATAAAAGTAGTATTTGTTTTGGCTATCAGTCCAAATACTGGTTTGATGCAGCTCTCCACGCTACCCTATCATACGCAAGCTTCTTCGCCTCTGACCAAGAACGTCAACCAACATCTCCCACTGCGACTTTTAACCTCCCTCCCCTCCCCCCCCCCCTCCCCCCCCCCACGTTACACACACCTACACACTTCCACCATATTGTTAACTGACAATTCCTTGGATTCTGAGAATGCTTCGTACTAATCTATCCCTCACCTTAAAGTCAAGGTATGTAAGAAAGTTCTTTTCTCCCCAGTTCTGTTCAGTACCTCCTCATGACTTACGCGATATACTCACATAATCTTCAACATTCTCTTGTAACACCTAATTTCAATACGTATAATTTCCTATGTCTGAACTCCATATCATGTCTCATTCCAGTACTAGGCTACAATCCGGACAAATTCGTTCAGGAAAAACCTCCTAACACTTGAATTAATATTCAACATCAAATTTTTTCTGTTATTCAGAAATACTTTTCTTCCTTCAGCCTCTCTGCATTTTATACCTTCTATACTTTCGCAATCACAAGTTTTTTGGTTACCATAATATCAAAGCTCATCAAAATGTTTTATTACTCTGTTATCTAATAATTCCTTCAGCAATGCCTGATTTTCTTCGACTACAGTCCGTTGCCCTTGTTTTGCTCTTGTTAATGAACATCTTACAAGCTCCTTTCAAGAAACTGTCCACGTCGTTCAATTGCTCTACATGCTTCTTGGTAGTCTGATACAATTATCACATTATCTGAGAAGCATAAAGTTTTTATTTCTTCTCCCTCAACAGTAGTACCTTGTTCAGATTTCTCCTTGGTTCCCTTCACAGCTTCCTCAATGTACAGATTTAGTAACATTGGGGAAACGCTACAATCCTTGTTTCACTCCCCACTGTGTCCTTTTCCTATCCTTCGACTCTTATACCTCCTTAGGGCTCTTGTACACATTGTATGTAACTTTTAATTCCAAGTATTTTACCCCTGCTACCCTCAGAATTTGAACAGTGTATACCAATAAACATCATCAAAAACTGTATGCAGATCTAATGTAGCTTCTTAGAGAAATCCTAAGGTCGTTATTGCCCCACGTCTTCCTACAGTTCTTCTGAATACTAACAAATATTCCACGAGGTCGGATTCTTCAATTAATTTGGGTTGGAATTTTGGAAACATGGCTTATTAAATTAGCATTTCTATAATTTTCACTCGTTTCTATTTTGAGTTATTAGTATTTCTTATGAGATAGACAGATTGCTGCTTCTTGTAGGCTCTTCCCCTTTAGTAACCCATAGTAGACGCCTCCTGGAATAGAACGAAATAATAAATTTTGGATACGTAGAATAACTTCTAGCAGAATCAGGAACACGTGAAACAGATTCTTGGTTAGATTTAGATCAAAACGCTGAGTCGGTCATTAGTGAGTGGCAAATTAAACGGTCCGGGTTTTCGTTATTGTAACGGCTACTTTTAAACTAACAGCCAATTTTTCATCGTGAAAATCCCGTAGTGTGAAAAAAGACTGGGGTGTTTCAGCTACATTAGGAGCTCATTTTTCTGGTCGTCTTTTTAGATCATTAGAGCCAGAACAATATGGGTTATTCAAAAAATGTTCAAATGTTTGTTAAGCTTAAGGGACTTAACTGTGGGGTCATCAGTCCCTAAACTTACAGACTACGTATGAACTACCTTATACTAAAGACGACAGAAACATCCATGCCCGAGGGGGGGGGGATTCGAACCTCCGACGGGGGATTCGAACCCCCGGCGGGGAACGACCTCGCGCATCGTAGCATAGCACCTCAATGCGCTCGGTCGCTCCGCCACGGCCATGGATTGTTGTGAATGGTGTTGAGAATAATATTATTAAGAAACTCCATTACGGCTAAACATCCGACGAGGAGCGCTCTTGTAATCCATGGCAAGACGCCTATACCACGCGCCCCTCCCACGCGCCCATTGGGGTTTCATCTGAATACTGCATAGTATTAGTATTTGCAAATCACGAACAGCTGCTCAACAATACAGCTGTGTTCTCAGATGGTAAACTAGAATTAGACATTGAAAAATGCCAACGCAAGACAATTTGACATATATCTGTTAACATATATATTATAGTTCTGTAATTCTTAACATTAACCTGTAACAGTTATCTGGTAACAGAAGAATTTCCCAACTGGACCAGACCTTCGATTCCTAAATCTTATTACGAGGGATGTTCAAATAGAAAAATATGAAACGACACTCTGGCTACAGCTTATGTCTTTACTCGAAACTAATCGCCGCGGCGGAGCGGCGGAGCGGCGGAGCGGCGGAGCGCATTGAGGCGCCACACTACGATGCGCGAAGCCGTTCCCCGACTTTAGTGTCAGCTAGTTCATAAGTAGTTTGTAAGTTTAGGGACTGACGACCCCGTAGTTAAGTTCCTTAAGCTCTAAGAAGAAATGCAGATGATAAACGTGTATACATGCCACAAATATATTATACTAGAACTGACATGATTTTACATTTTCACGCAATTTGGGTGCATAGATCCTGAGAAATCAGTACCCAGAACAACCACTTCTGGCCGTAATAACGGCCTTGGTACGCCTGGGCATTGAGTCAAACATAGCTTGGATGGCGTGTATAGGTACAGATGCCCATGCTGCTTCAACACGATACAACAGTTCATCAAGAGTAGTGACTGGCATATTGTGACGAGCCAGACGTTTTCAATTGGTGAGAGATCTGGATAATGTGCTGGCCAGGGCAGCAGTCGAACATTTTCCTTAACCAGAAAGGACCTACAACATGCGGTCTTGCATTATCCTGCTGAAATGTAGGGTTTCGCAGGGTTCGAATGAAGGGTAGAGCCACGGGCCGTAACACATCGGAACGGACACTGCTCAAAGCGCCATTGATGCGAACAAGGGGTGACCGAGACGGGTAACAAATGGCATCCCATACCATCACGCCGGGTGATACGCCAGTATGGCGACGACGAATACACGCTTCCAATATGTTTTCTCCACGATGTCGCCAAACACAGATGCGACCATCGTGATCCTGTAGAAGAACCTGGATTCATCCGGAAAAAAATGACGTTTTGCCATTCGTGCACCCAGGTTCGCGGTTTTGTACACCATCGCAGGCGCTCCTGTCTGTGATGCAGCGTCCAGGGTAACCGCAGCCACGGTCTCCGACCTGCTGCAAACGTCGTCGAACTGTTCGTGCAGGTGGGTGTTGTCTTGCAAATGTCCCCATCTGTTGACTTAGGGATCGTGACGTGTGTGGACGATCCGTAAAGCCATGCGGATAAAATTCCTGTCTTCTCTATTGCTAGTGATACCAGGCCGTTGTGATTCAGCACGGCGTTCCGTATTGCCATCCTGAACCCACCGATTCCATATTCCGCTAATAATCATTGGATTGCGACCAACGCGAGCAGCAATGTCGCGATACGATCCGACCTATATCAAAGTCGGAATCGTGATGATACGCATTTCTCCTTCTTACACAAGGCATCACAAAACGTTTCACCAGGCAACGGCTGTCAACTGCTAGTTGTGTATGAGAAATCGGTTTGAAACTTTCCTCATGTCAGCACGTTGTAGGTGTCGCCACAGGTGCCTACCTTGTGTGAATTCCGTGGAAAGATAATCATTTGCATATCACAGCATCTTCTTTTTGACGGTTAAATTTCGCGTCTGTATCACGTTAGCTTCGTGGTGTAGTAATTTTAATGGCCAAGAGTGTATAGAAAATTCTACGTGTGGATGTCAGTCTTTTGCTCTTCAACAAAAACTACACAATGGAGACGTGTTGTTGTAGTACGAAGTCCCCCGTTGTACAACATAGCAGTTGAGTGTCGTTAGCTATAGGAGGGGGGGGGGGAGATATAGTGTTTGAAAGTCGTCAGCTTATATAAAATTCGAAAGACCAGTAATGACTTTTGAGACTATAGTAGCAAAGACGTTATATACAGCAAAACGTTATTCACATTCTTCAGTTGTTTTTCTGCATCTAGCGTACGAATGATTAAAAATAAGTTCATATTGCAGTTTGAAAAGTAAAACTACCAAGAAAGATGCCAAAGCATAAGAATTAAATTTCGCGTTCTCGATCCGTTTCTGAAAGACAGAATACGGCGCTGAAATGTGAATCTACAGACAATAGAAACTTGAAATTTGTACACTTTAGGCATCAGCAATTTTTCAATATTCCCATCCATAAGGGGATTGAATAGAGAATGAACAGTTTTTTGAAAATACGTTGCTATTCAGGCCATTTTGTGGCAAGATTTCGATTTTTTATTGGGATTTTAAAAACACATGTTTCGATATTTCTAGAAATTCAACCATTAAGCGGGTGAAAAAACAGAAAAACTTTTAAAGCTGCTACTGACACTATTTTGATGCCAGAAATGCGAAAATTTGGATTTGGAATAATAGTTAGAATTTTTAAAGAAATGTGTTTCGGAATTTTTTTTTCATTCTGCCATCAATGGTGCAATACGGTGTGGCAACTTGTATCAAAATACTTGATTAGGAAAGCATTTTAAAACTAAATCTATGAAAATATATATTTAGAAGTAGGAACAACCAATGCAGACCATCCTTTCTACGCGTGCGAAGCAGCGCGAACATAAAATTAACTACAGTTACCCATGGAAAGTCGATGGATAGCTGTCAAATTCAAGGAATTCCAGATTTAAAAGTATGGTACCGCAAATTGACAGAACGCAGCTACACAAGCAAGCCTTAGAGAAAACAATTGCTAACTGCTTTCCCTAAGAGAAGGTGAGCAGGACCAGTTCTGATTAAACGGCCATAAGTCGCTCGTGCAACGCCACGGCCGTTGCAAACAGGCGGGACCTCGCAATTTAAACTGACAGTAAGTGAAGCACTTGTAACACCGACACAGGAAGAAGTTAGAATTGACGGAACACAGGATCGGACACGGACCGCTTCCGCAATCCACAAGATCAAATGCTCGCAGTTGTTTCTTTCTGCCACCAAGATGGCTGGTGAACACCTGGCTTGCAGGTACCGATTATTTCTTCCTTATTTCATCCCGCTCGGCCCATATGAGCCGTCGTTAAGGTGTTAGTGGCATAACATTCTACTCTTCAGCCCTGTGTGAATATAGTGATATGCCAGGTTGAGAGAGGTAATGAAAAAAATTATATAACGTTATCTAACTTCTTTCATAAGTTACAAACAGAACATAAGTTATTTTATTTTTACTTATTTATTTATTTTTTTGAATTGGTGTTAAAATGTTATTCCAAGTGAAAGATAAAAGAGCAATATGCATGCATTTCAGAAACACCACTTAAAAACGATGAAACTTCTAGAATAATAGAAGCTTGTAGAACGTCACAAAAAATAGCCTTTTTTGGTTCTGGTTAAAGATGGTACCTTTCCTTCTCACTTTCAACTAGATGGTGCTCCACCGCACTACAGAGCAATGTTCGTAAATGGATAGATGGTCAGTTCCCTGGTCATCGAATTGTTCGACATTGTTCGGTGAAATGTCCACTCATATTATATGACCTCGCACTGCTTCATTTTTACCTGTGGGCCCTTTAAACAAATGGAATATGCAGATGAAATACGAAATACACACAGCCTTGAGCAATGCATTTAAGTTGCGTGTGACAGCATTTCCGCGAAAATCCTGCGAGTTCACGACGATTGGTTTCAGCGCCTTTAGATTTACGTTGGTCAAGAGGGTCAACTTGGTGAATACATTAACAGACTACTTGTAAGTCCAATAAAATGTAACTTTTGAACCATAACTGATGCTTCGAATCTGTATAAGGAATGAACGTGCCAAAAAATGTCGATGTTACTTGGTATATCACACGACCCCATTCCCAATAATAATAAAAAGCCGCGCGGGAGTAGCCGAGCGGTATGGGGCGCCACGTTGCGGATCGCGCGGCCTACCGCGTCGGGGGTTCGAATCCTCCGTCGGGAATAGATGTGTATGTGTCCTTAGGTTAGTTTAACTTAGTTTAAGTAGTTTGTAAGAGTAGGGACTGATGACCATCGTAGTTTGATGCCACAGAATTACAAATATTTGAACATTTTATAATAAAAATGGACTTAGCGTCAAAATAACCGATTTCAAGATGGCGCCCTTGTTCGGTACATACCATAAAAGATAGACCTCCTTCCCGATACCTTACAGGAATATTCGGGTTTCCCAAACACTGTAGGGATTTTGGGGAAAAAAAAATAAATAACATAAAATAAAACAAAATAAAATAAAATTTACTCATCTCATACCGCTGATGCCCTTTCGCGTGAGTGGAATGAAATTAAAAAAATGCCTTATTTTTGTAGGTGTAGGAGAAAATAAACTTAATCCCCATGCCTCGTTATGTTATTTGATTCGCTGTCTTAAATTGATGGCAATTTTTGTGATTATTATACGGAACTATTCCCTGATGAATGAGCAGTGTTATGTAATCAGATTTATTTTATTTTATATGCAGTGAATTTTCCATTTTAGCTGCATTACCAATTTCACTAATGCAACTATAGGCGACTAGTGACATAAATAGCTCCATTTTCTACATGATAAAATCACGGTACGTGATAAAAATAAGGACCATTGAAAACTCTTGTGTCTAAATGAACTGTGACGCCGGTGCTTTTTTTACTGCTTTTTCCACCTCTTCCAATGGGCGAACATCTTCCAACTAAAAATATTTTGGCGATCCCCTCCCTTCATATCGAAACAATGCTCTATCAAAGGCACTAATTTAATATTCTTTCCGTTGGTACAATTTTCTTTTAATTCTTGTGTAGTTTTCTAAATGGCATTGTCTTATTTTAAATGATTTCAGTTAGAAACATATATATTGCATAACGAATGTTTCGCGTTTAAGGCAAGAGTTAGTACCCAATTATGCGCATTTAAAAAAAAAAAAAAAAAAAAAAAAAAAAAAAAAAAAAAAAAAAAAAAAAAAAGAAACTTCTTTATTTAAAATGTATACATATTTGATGTTCATGTAAATATTGTTATTTTATAATATGATTCTTAAAATGTTTTATTTTCTCTATGTTACATGTACGATCGAGGCGCCGCAATCAACAAGGGCAGCGTCGTCGCCGTCGCAGCCAACCTTGAAGTATGTGACCGCTACCAGAATTGAACCGACGGCTACGGGGCTACGAATGCAGCTGCGCCTTCTTTATTGCCGCGCGGCAATCGTTTCAAAGAAGAAAAGAAAATAACATTAAATTATTCGTTATTGTTGTTTGAAATTCAGTCCAAGCTGGTCGTACAGATTCAGGTCTCTTGCTAAACTGACTTTGTGTTAGTATGAAGAAGAATAAATATTCGTTAATATTGAAAAGTATCTTGAATTTATGAAGAGTTATTTATAATAAAGAATATATTATAGCAAGAGTAATTTGATTTTTGTGAAGAACTTTGACTTATTTCAGAAAATCAGTTTGAATTCTGATTGAAATTATTACTGACTATCTTTGAATGTGATATTATATTGGCATCGAGTGTGAATATGGATAAACAGTGTTTAGCAGGCGGTGGAATGTTAATTTTTTCAGTACACGCTAGCGACAGCAAACAGTAGTGCCTGTGTTTGACTTTGATAAAATTTTAGTAACGGCCACAGACTAGTTTCCTTGCCCCGCTCGTACAAAACCAAATTTATTTTTTGTGAACTATTTAAAGGAGTTATTACTATATGTTCTGATTTATATTGTGATGCGGGACGAAGTCTAGAAATTTTGCACGGTTAGATTGTGACTGTAAATAATTAATCAACAGCGTCCTTAGCAACTGATAAAACCTTTCTGGTATCAAAATACTCTCATGATTAGCGATTAAAGATGAATATGACTAACTCTATTAACCATCGCAGTTATCCTGTCCCTGTTCCAGAACACTAAGTAATTTTTTCATGTTTCTTAGAATCAATTATTTGATCTTTTTCATTTATCTGTCGATTTGTTCTTGAAAACAGTTTTAGGCGTTGCACTTGTTCATCGTTAACACACTGTTGTGTTATAGAATATACGTTACGTTCAATTCAGAATGAATGTTAAAGAAGCAATTACATAATTTTAACATGATTCAAATTTCACTTAGGGGTAGGTTTTGTATTAGGGAACCCGTAGTATCCAGACGTGCATCAGGCTGGTTGTTTTTCAGTGCCACAACTTGCTCCTGTGGCAGCAATCACTCGTACTCTTAGAGGATCGCGACCTACAGGTTGAAAAACACTGGCTTATGGTGTTCACGCACGATTCCCTACCGACCAAAGTGCTGCTCATAACGGATCGGTATCGCCTCTGTCTGTATATTTTTGAAAACAACTTGGTGATTCGGCGATCAAAATCATTAATGTAACCAGAAAATTAGCAGTCAACAGCTAGCACCCAGGTAGCTCCTACTCAACGCAGTCCGTGGCCACACTATGGTTGTAACGATCTGATGATGGCCATTTAAATCGTCGAAACCGATAACCGTTAAATAAATTATAACTTGCGATCTTGACTGACTTTTTATGTGGAGTATGACGGGCGAATTTTATAATTTTTGTTGCCTCTCCGAACACCTCTTGAACGAGATGACTGAACAAATGAGGCGCCCTAGGTGTTATCACTGGTTTAAAGTGAAAACAAAAAACTGGAATAAAAATGTTCACCAACCTGTTCTCCCAGGCAAAAAAGACAGCGCGCAGGTCGTAAATTCTTGATGTAGTAAGCCAGTAAGGCTAGTTTGATGAAGATACTCAACCTATACCTAATAATTAGTCTTTCTCGGGATGCCACACTTTCTATATATTCCGGAAATTAGTAATTGCAAACTGGCTTGACGTAAATCCAACATAAATGTTACGATTCATCTTAGTATGAAGTAATACACTTGAAATTTAAGTAATGACTTTTAATATAACCTAACGCGTGAGCGACCGTGGGCAGCATGTGCGCGGCGGAGCGGCCGCGCGCATTGAGACGCTATGCTACGTTGTGCGAGGCCGTTCCCCGTCGGGAGTTAGATTCTCCCCCTAGGGCATGGATGTTTGTGCCGTCGTTAGTATAAACTAGTTCATAAGTAGTTTGTAAGTTTGGGGATTGATGACCCCACAGTTAAGTCCCATAAGCCTTATAAACGTTTTTGTTTGGAGAGCATATCAGCCCGTGACGACTAAAAACAGCGTAAGAGACCGCACTCTCCGTGTCAGCTCTTTCACGCACAAAATGGTCGGAAGACACGACCGACAGACGTCGAGCATCCTTTCGTAATGATTGTGTTTATGTCAGTGGCGGTGCGTCCTATGTGTTCATAGGTTTACTGAACCCCCGGAGAAAAGCTCATCGTGAAAAAACCTAAATAAATAAATATAATATCGTTATTAGTTTCTTTCTTCTATCAGATCATTTTATATGCATATTCAAATTATTTTTATCGCAAGAGAAACGTTTCACGTCGCGGAGACAGCACGTATACGAGTCGTAGCGCGGCAGCGTAATGTAGGCGGCAGTGGACCCAGCGTTGCAATGCGCATGCGCGGCGGAGGTTCAAATTCTCTTCTGAACCCCCTGGAGACAGCATATGGATGCTCCCGCGGCAGGGAGGGGTGAGGGAAAACGCCGTTTTTAACGCTGGCGTTGGAGCTGGTAGAGACACTAGCTCCTGGCAATTCGAGATCTGAGCTCTGGCGGTTACGTCCAGTTTGTGTCTTTATCCTTAACAAACAGCAAGCTCGAAAAACTAAATAGTTTATTTGTAAAAAAGCAGCCGCAGATCCAAGCTCTGGCGGTTACGTACGAATGGTCCCGAAGCAAAGACAATACATCTACTGTGCACCTTGCCTTGTGCATAGGCAAATCTTCCATGAAGGGAAAATCATACCTTTATATTTGTTTTTGGCCTATTGAAGATTGATCAAAAACGCGTCATATTTAGTAAAATACAACTATCAATTAAAGACACATAATTGAAGAAGCCTAAAGAACACACGATCAGGAATAATAATAAAGTCACAACTCTGTACATAGCAATTACTCGCGTGGTTAGCGGCATGGCTCTGCTGTGTCAAAGGTAGTGGGTTCGAGCCTGAGTGCAAGAAATTTATTTTTTAACCCAGTAATCTTTTTAACAGTTACGGGAACAGCAATGACTTGTATTGTTACATCCAACATGTATTTGGACTTTTTTGGAAGTGTTTCTTGATTCTGGGGCTAAATGACACTTATAGTCTTGTAACAAATATTTATCTGTTTGGAAAGAGCTGGCGGAGAGCAGCCAGTGCGCTTGTGTAAGGTTAGAAGAGGACGCTGCTTACAGTGTCATGTGATCCGAAGGAAGCTTCTCTCTTCATCGTAAAATATTCATTTCGTTGCAGTCAGTTAACAGTTAAATCAGTTAAAATACTTCGGTGTGCATCATCAAAGAAAAATGAACAACATTCAGTACCTTTTAGAAACAAATTTCTCAGTTTTAATCTTGTAAGAAAAATGTCAAAGAAGCTTGGTAGGCCGACGCCTCAGCTCGAGTTGAATCAAGCACAAACAAGCCGAGGTAAGACATTCTGCAGATCTTTTAACGAAAATATATACAAAAGCAACGGTTGGATCTGCGGCTGCTTTTTTACAAATAAACTATTTAGTTTTTCGAGCTTGCTGTTTGTTAAGGATAAAGACACAAACTGGACATGTGTCAGATCTAGCTCATCTAACCCATAAAAACAGAAGTTCAGCAATAGCGTAGTTCAGCTTTCAGACAGAATATTGAAAGACAAAGTGACATCGTAAGGAGATATCGCTACATTCATTCCACAATAATTGACTATTAAATTCTGCGGTGAGTTTGAACTTGCATTACATGAACCTGACGAAACAGCAGAAGCCGGCCGCGGTGGCCGAGGGGACTGAGGCGCTTCAGTCACGGTCTGCACGGCCACTACGGTCGGGGGTTCGAATCCCCCCTCGGGCATGGATATTTGGGCCGTCCTTAGTTGTAGGTAGTTCATAAGTAGTTTGTAAGTTTAGGGACTGATGACCCCGTAGTTAAGTCCCTTAAGCTTAACAAACAGGTGAACAGGTGAAACAGCAGAATCTAACAATCCCGGAATATTCAGAAGGCTATTAAATTTCACTTCAGCCTTAGATACGGTTGTAAAAGAGCACATGAACAAAGCTACAGTCTTTAAGAGTAGATCCAAGTATATACAAATGATTTACCTGAGTATATGATACACGTGTGCCTTGAGGAAATTAATGCAGAAATAACTAAGGGGGATTATGGGTCTGTGATAGCAGACGAAACTTCTGAAGTATCTTCCAAATTTCAGTTGGTAGTCGTGCATTGTTAGACATTATCTACGGGAGAGCCTATTGCAATATTTTGGACATTTTTAAATCCAACTGCTGACAATGCTTCCTCCTTAGCAGCTTGCATTAAAAATGTCCTCGCCAATGTTGTTCAAGACCGTGTGGAAAAAGTAATATCTCAAATTTATGACGGTACTGGTGTCATGCGCGGCCAAGATGGAGGGGTCCAAACAATTGTAGGAGAAGAGCATTATTTCACGTAAAACGTGCACTGTTATGCACACCAACTGATCTTAATTCTTGCCCTAGCTACAAGTAAAATTGAACAAGTAAATCTGTTTTCAGTACCAATGTCCTCTCATTCATCACTCTTGTCACTCTTCAACCAATGTGGACATGTATACTGCAGATCCAACCTCATCATCAATGTTTGTATGCAACTACTGCATAATAAATTCAATGAAAGGATAAATATAAGATATTATACTGTAAACTATTGGAGATCAGAAGATGGCGTCTGTGAACGCCGAAACCGGCCATCCATAAATAAATAATGCGATCTGGGCTGGAAACTTGTACAAATTGATACAGATTACCTCAAAGAACAATGAGTTCCATGCACAAAATAGTTGCTGTAACAAAGAATTCCATATTTCCTGTAGGAGTAAATATTTAATCCTGCATTTGAAAATGTAATAATAAATCCGACTTAAATTGTAAATCTGAATGTTTAAAAACACATATCTGTTTCAACTTATGATCATTGAAATACACTACTGACAATTAAAATTGCTACAGAAAGAACAAATGCAGATGATAAACGGGTATTCATTGGACAAATATATTATATTAGAACTGACATGTGATTGCAATTGCATGCAATTTGGGTGCATAGATCCTGAGAAATCAGTACCCACAAAAACTACCTCCGGCCGGAATAACGGCGTGTACTAGTACAGATGCCCATGCAGCTTCAACACGATGCCACAGTTCATCAAGAGTAGTGACTGGCGTATTGTGATGAGCCAATTGCTCGGCCACCATTGACCACATGTTTTCAATTGGTGAGAGATATGGAAATGTGCTGGCCAGGGCAGCAGCCGAGCATTTTCCGTATCCGGAAAGGCCCGTGCAGGACCTGCAGCATGCGGTCGTGCATTATCCTGCTGAAATGTAGGGTTTCACAGGGATAGAAAAAATGCTCAAATGTTTGTATAGCTTATGGGACTTAACTACGGGGTCATCAGTCCCTAAACTTACAAACTACTTATGATGTAGCTAACACTAAGGACGGCACAAATATCCATGCCCGAGGGGGGATTCGAACCCCCGACCGTAGTGGCCGTGCAGACCGTGACTGGAGCGCCTCAGTCCCCTCGGCCACCGCGGCCGGCCATCAAACTGTTCGTGCAGATGATTGTTATCTTGCAAACGTTCCCATCTGGTGACTCAGGGTTCGAGACGTGGCTGCACGATCCGTTACAGCCATGCGGATAAGATGCCTGTCATCTCGTCTGCTAGTGATACGAGGCCATTGGGATCCAGCACGGCGTTCCGTATTGCCTTTCTGAACCCACTGATTCAAAAAAATGTTCAAATGTTTGTAGAACTTATGGGACTTAACTACGGGGTCATCAGTCCCTAAGCTTACAAACTACTTATGAACTAGCTAAGACTAAGGACGGCACAAATATCCATGCCCGAGGGGGCATTCGAACCCCCGACCGTTGTGGCCGTGCAGACCGTGACTAGAGCGCCTCAGTCCCCTCGGCCACCGCGGCCGGCCCAAGGATTCCATATTCTGCTAGCAGTCATTGGATTGCGACCAACGCGAGCTGCAATGTCGCGATACGATAAACCGTAATC
This sequence comes from Locusta migratoria, assembly GCA_026315105.1. Classification (NCBI taxonomy): domain Eukaryota; kingdom Metazoa; phylum Arthropoda; class Insecta; order Orthoptera; family Acrididae; genus Locusta; species Locusta migratoria. The sequence continues at coordinate 110,464,223 of CM048745.1, forward strand.
GCGATAGGCTACAATCCGACCTTTATCAAAGTTGGAAACTTAATGGTACGCATTTCCCCTCCTTACACGAGGCATCATATCAACGTTTCATCAGGTAACGCCGATCCACTGCTGTTGGTGTATGAGAAATCGGTTGGAAACTTCCCTCCTGTTAGCACGTTGTAGGTGTCGCCACCGGCGCCAGCCTTCTGTGAATATTGTGAAAAGCTAATCATTTGCATATCACAGCGTCTTCCTCCTGTCGGTTAAATTTCGGTTCTGAAGCACGTCATCTTCGTGGTGTAGCAATTTTAATGGCCACGAGTGTAGTTATGTTACGAATAACAATACTCTTTTTTACCTGCAGTCTTCACCATGGGCGCCCATGTATATGGGCGGAGGGGGATGGGGCGGGGTCGCAGCCGCACTTCACGGCTCTCAAACAAGAAAAAAATATAGTTTTGACAGGAGATCAGCTTTTAAAAAATTCATGTAAATGTTATTATTTTTGAAACAAGATTAAACTTTTAGTAGGTTTGAAACTGGAACTGTGTTATATCGGCATCTATCCTCCAAAGTATTGAACAAATGTCATACCCTAGATCTTGTCCCCCCCCCCCCCCCGTTCACGATGTGAAAATTGTTGTATGGGCGGGCACGGTCTTCTTTTTTTTTCCTTTCAGGAATGTATTTCCCTTTCTTTATGATAAATTGTGAAGCCTTCATTCTTTCTAGTTCCATTTTATGTGGTTCATTGTTTTTTTATAATCCGTTCTCTACTTGCAGAACTATCCTGTGAATTACTCATGTTGTTGTTAGCACAACCAAGTACAAACATAAGTTACTGTTACCGTAGGTTATGAACACAACGTCAGAAACTATGGCTACACTGGTGACATCTGTTGTATTTTCGCTAATTTTAGATGGCGCAAAATTCAGTTGCAGCACACGACTTTTTTTCAAACTACACAGATAGTTCAGTGCTGCATGTATTCTGTACCCAGTGAGTGGAATCAGTCTGAATGTTGTGCCCACATCCGCGGAGCTGGAAAGTGCAAGAATCTCAATTTGGTACAAAATGGTTTTAGAACTCATTGATTCAATTATTTGTAAAGTTAATTTGCAGTAAAAGAAGTCAATGCTGAATCTAGTAGGGGGTGGGGGGTGAGGGGAGGTGAGGCAAACCGGGGCTTTTATCAAGTTTCAGCCCTGGTTCGGAAATAGATCCGGCACTAAAAAAAGTGAACCCTTAGTCATGTGAAGCACTAGCCGCTGCAGGCGTTGTCAACGACAGGTTTCTTAAACGTTTATCATTGCGTCTAAAGTGTGGATGAACATCGCATCGCGGGCTACTCTCATTTTTTGTCACCCACCCGTTGGAAGGTAGTTCGTTCTTACCCCCATAGCTTCTATTATTTAAAAGGAAGCGATAGTATAAATATACGTACTCCGTTTGCAAGTACAGTTCGTCTGTGTAGATTTGAGCAATAAAAATGGCTTTGGAAGTATTGAGAATCACTATTAGCAGTATTAAAAATCTTATCAGACAAGGACTGGCTATTAAAAGACACACAAACTGATGGAAATTTAATGGAACTGTTGAAACTCCGTAGTGATGATAAACCAACTCTGTAATTATGCCTCCAAATAGAACGAAGTTACACCCATTCAGTGATACAAAATGAATTAATTGGAATCCTAGTAAATAAATTGTTAACAGCATAGTCCAAAAATTATATCAGTAAATTATTTGATTTATTCAGTGATCTGTAATGGCACAAGGGACATTTCCGGCTATGAACAAATTAGTTTCTTTGTAAGATGATGTGATGACAATTTAGGTCCTGATGAAAGCTTTTTGGGGTTTTATAAAACTAGTTATGTACGTGGGGCGTGTAGCTGCACTCATTTGTGATGTTCTGCTCAGATTGCACCTACCTTTAAGTAACCTTCGTGGGCAGACATTTGATGAAACAGGAAACACGAGTGGAATGCGTAAAGGGACTCAATCAATTATACTTGACAAACAGCCTTTGGTCCATTTTATTCACTGTGGTGCTCGCTGCCTGAAATTTGATTATGAAAGCAATCTGCGAAATTTCAATAACTGTTAAAAGCTCCATGGAATCAGCTCATCAATTAAGATTACGGTTTTCAAAATCAAAAGTAAAAGACACGTTTATGCATGCTATTGAAGATACGGCTGAAGGACGTGTCAGTAATGTTGCAAAGATCAATTCTTAATGTCCTACTAGATGGCTGTACCGACAGTCATAAATCAATGAAATTTTGAAATAAAATGCTTGGATTATCAAGACATTGAATGAACTAATAGTACAGGTTTATGAAGGAGCCATTGGCCTACTTAATGTTTTTGAGTCTGGCGAAACGTACCTTGGTTTCCTAATGGTGAAAGTAGTATTTGAACTTTAAGAAATGTCGAACAGGAGTTTCCAAGGAGAAGAAAGAATGGTCTCGGGACTTTATTCTGCAATTGAAATTATAACTGAGGGGCTTAAAAATCTCAGGACAAGTAAAAAGTTTTTTTCTATGTACAAAGAATGTAATATTAAGATATCCGAGCTTGGCTTAGAACAGCTGCAACTTCCAAGGAAAAAAGTAATTCCCAAGCGATTGCCTTAGGGCATCCACATCGAATTTCTGTCGCATGAAGAACTTTACAGGCAGGAATATTTTGAAGTCATTGATTCAGTTGTCCAAGGGCTGAAACATATGATACTCCACCAACCTAGTATGAAGTAACAGTTTTCCTTGGAGAATGTGTTGTTGGAAAAAAAAAAAAAAAAAAAAAAAAAAAAAAAAAAAAAAAAGGTTTTAATGTGGTACCCCGATACTCGGAAAAATATAAGTCTTTGCAAGCAGAACATGAACTGTTTTATCTACAATACAATGTAAAATGCCTGAAAGAGTCAAACATGTTTTGGTTCCTATGAGAAAAGAAGTTCGTGAATTATTTTCTAATGTTTAAACGTTGGCCAGACTTTTGCTTGTGTGTCCAGCGTCAATCTGTAAAGCAGGACGCAGTTTCTCAGCCGTACGACGACTGAAGAACTATCTGCGTTCGTCAATGACGCAGCAGAGGCTCAATCACGTAGCAGTCTGCAATGTGCACAAGTTGCTGCTGAATGAAATAGACTCCAGAAATGTTGCAAGAATATTTATATCTAATTGTCACAGCAGAAGAATTGTGTTTTCATCAGTGTAGGAGGAACCTGTTATGATTATTTTACCTAATGCTTCTGACTGTTTTGATACTTACTTGTTTATTCCTGTGTATACACTGATTCATTTCATAACTTAATGTATTTTAATGAATGAAAAATAAAATGTTTTGGTAATTGGTTTTATGGTTAAATTTCCAATCAGAATCAACGCAATATCGTTTTAAAAGCTGTTCAGTTTGCAATACTTCACAGTTTTGAACAGTACGTAATAATAATAAACACACAGTCAAGAAATTTAAATTTAAGCGTTATGCAACCTTTTTTTGTAACAGGTAACTGCAGAAAACATTTAAATTCAGGATTAAAATGGCACGCTTTAGGAACTTTAAGTGCAACTGAAACAGTACCGGGGCAGATACTTGATATTACCAACGACCCCTCCCCCCTCACCCCAATCGGCATCTGAAGCATCAGAATGTTCGAAAATGAGCCGGTTCAGTCGTCATCCCCAATAATTTAGTGCTGGTGACGTCTGTGTAGAAATTACCGCATAAATCAATGTGGGTCGCAGTACGGACATCTAAGTCAGGACCGTGCGACGCAGTTTGGCGTTAATTCGTTATGGCAGTAGACAACCTACTGCCTTAGTAAACAGGAACACATCGCCTACCGCACCTTTCGTGGGATCGCAACCGTACCTATTGCATCCTAGAAACTAAACCTTAATTCTGTCCCATAGGCCTTGTAAAGCCCATCGGGTACCGACCGACCACCATATCCCATCGGATGCGGTATGTAAGGGATGTTGTCAGTGCACCCCAATACCGGCCGTTGTGTTTTTGCGATCGGAGCAGCTACTTTTCAATCAAGTAGCAGGTGAAATTTTCTCACAAGGGCTGAGTGTATCCCGAGTGGGAAGCGATGGATCCAATTTATCAACAAGGTATTCAGGAAGTAGTTCCTTAGACTTTACTGCTTTGGGGCTGCCATGAGAAAGAGATCTGTTAAGCCCTGATTTGAGTGAAATTGATTCTAAAATTGTAGACCGTGTTTGAGGTTCTAGTTTTCAGTTTTTAATATTCAGTTTGATTACGGAAATCCAATAAAGTGGATCGCGAAAAGAATAATATACGCTGATTCTAATTATGTTTCACAAAAATACTCAATCCGTGACCTTGATAAAAGCTGACTGTGGCTGTGTAACGGAGGCTCATTGTATTATACATTGGAATCATTTGGATTGTCTGACTTCCGTAATGACAACAAATGAAGCAATACACAAAAACAAAATTTCAAGGAATAAACAGATATTAGACAACTTGAAATAATCCAAAACAACATACAGCATCAAAAAAGGTAGACTCTTACCACTGGCCAAAATGGACGCAGTTATAACAAACAGTGAACCGAAAATAAATGCACCTAATTTAAAAATTTGTGTATAACTAGTTAATTATTATGTGATGTCTTGTTATTATGAGTAAGATTTTACCTGTGATTCCGCGCCTTGATGTACGCCCCGTTCCACCTTCGTCTCCACAAACCCGAGAGAAAAGTATTAAACATAAAGATAGGCATTGAATTAAAGTTTGTGCTGCGGCTGGGATTCGAACCCAGAACCTCCTACTTACTAGGTAGGTGCTTTCTCTATGGCTAGATGTGTTGATTGCGGTCGCTGATCCTGTTTGTTCGGTATTGTTTGTTGTGGTCTTGGCTCAGCTTTTTTTTATTTTTTTATTACAGAGGGACTTTCTCTCTGATCGGGCGCGGTGAGCCATGGCGCCCACTCACCTAACACAGCGTTGCAGCTAAAGCAACTACATGGACTGTCTTCATGCACGTCTCCCTCCACACCATATACTTTAATTCTGCCTCGTGTTCCCTGTGGAATGCCCATCAAATTTCCAGGGCTCTCCTATATTGGAACAGCACCCCAGTAAAGAACGCGAATAGGAACAATCGCGCCTTGTAATACCATTCCTTGAGACAACATTGTCATAAACATAAAGAGAGGCATTGAGGCATTGAGTCTGGTATGACGAGACAATGTTGTCTCAAGGAATTGTACTATTTGTTAATACTTATATCACCTGGGCGTGAGGAACAAGGCGGGCTTGTTCCTATTGGCGTTCTTTGCTGGGGTGCTATTCCAATATAGGAGAGCCCTGGCTATTTGATACGCATTTAGCAGGGAACATGAGGCAGAATTAAAGTATGTGGTGTGGAGGGAGACGTGCTTTAAGACAGTCCGTGTATTTGCTTTCGCTGGAATACTGTTGTTAGCTAAGTGGTCAAAAGCACCTACCTAATAAGTAGTAGGTCCCAGGTTCGAATCGATTTTAATTCATTGACTCTCTTTATGTTTAATACCTTTGGTATAACGAGACAATGTTATCTCAAGGAATTGTATTATTTGTGGAAAGAAAAGTTTCCTTCACGCAGAGCTGTACTCTGTGCGTGACAATGTGCTATGTGTTGCCATGTTCACTCTTTAGTATGCTCAAGTGCAATTCAAGTACTGGCAGAGAATATGCAAAAAAAGAAACTCTAATCTGCAGAGGGGAGTTGGAGGTGAACAAACACTGCTGCAATTAAATGCAGTTTTTCATCAAGTAACAATAATGGTCAAGGTGGCTCTTTCCAGAAACTGACGTTAAATGAAGTGTGTTTCTCACGAAGGAATGCTTTGCTACATGAAAACGAAATTATCTGAATTCAGAAACTGTACATTATATGTGTTTATTTCAAACACTACTGTGAAAGAGTACTATTGCTTAGCGTCTTCCTGTATTAACGACATTTTATTAAATAAGAAAGCAGAATAGTGAACCTTTGACCGAGCTAATGAGACCATAAAGGTGAGCAAAATTACCAAATCAATAGGAAAACATGCTCTGTCGTTACGTAAATTCCTTAAGACTTATCGCGCTGGCGTAAAACAAACTTTCATAACATGAAAAAATTTACAAGATATTAAAAAAAATTTCACTCAACTAAAAATCTATGAACTTGCGAAGCGAAGTTCCGTGTCAGGAATAACATCTGTACCTACCAGAGGCATCAACTAAACGGTTGTTTAAATATATAACTCACAAATTCTGAATATTCTAGAGTAAATAGTTTCGCACTATCACTATAACACTGATGGAGCTCCACTGGGAGAAAGGGTTTGGGGACAAGAAAATTAATTGAGGTAATAGGTTGTCGTTGGAAAAAATGTTTGCGTGTTGATTAGGTAGGAGCTATGGGAATGACGCATGATCTACAGGGGGGAAGATACATAAGGTTTGGTTGGGTTGGTTTTGTGGGTTGAGTCAGTGGGACAAGAAGGAGAAGAGATTGAGGTGGGAATGGTGGGAAGGTAAGTGATGGGAGCCCTTATGTTACGTGAGGCAGGTGCAGAAGAATTATAGTTGATAGCAGGAATGAATTCGGAACGGATTTCATTTTGCGCGAGTGGAAGTCTGTTTAGGTTTCGCCGGGACAGAATATGAAAGGTGTGTAGCTAGAGGCACGGTGGGACTTAAGTGCAAAGGCGCAACAGCATAGCGGGATTGCTGATCAGGAGTTAACTGACAAAGACTGTCGAGAATGAATAACGTTTGTGGTCAGTTAGCATAAAAGTACCACAGAAAAAAGGACTGCAGAATTTTAGCTGGCATATGCCGCTAATATGGGGCGTTCGTTAAGCAATATATTTATCATCCCACTTCTTCTACCATTTTCATTTATAAAAGTACAGACAACATTTAACTGAAAATAAACCACAGGAAAAGATTCCATTTTTAATTAATTAGTGCTATATTGATTACACGCTACTTTCTGTCAATTTGAAATACGAAAGAGACAGGTTGCTTTACTAATTAATTAACAATTACACTGAATATGTATATAAATTGTAAGCAGCATTTTTTAGATCATAGACATTGTGCATGCAACATAAAAATTAATGAAAGTAACATGTAAATTTAATCAGTGCAAGAATTATGAAAAAGAATATTAGCTGTTATAATTTTAGATTAAAATTGTCTACCCTTATACTATAACAAATACTAGAAAAAAGTAGATGAATAATAAATATAGCCACGCGGTCTGAGGCGGCATGTTACGGATTGCGTGTCCGCAAGTCCTCTCTATCTTGGGTATGGGAGTGTGTGTTCTCCTTCGCAGAAGTTATTTTAAGCAGTATGTAAGCCTATGGACCGATGATCTCTGCAGTTTGCTCCCTTTGGTAAGCTAAAAACTGGGTGTAGCGAATATGGGGCGATTCCACAGAGAATCTGCAGACAAGCAGAACATCTCCTGTTCGTAGAAGTTTCGGGCTTGGAGCCAGTAGTCCTCTAATACCAAATATGATACTTAGACTGGGCACTATCATCAGGTAAGCCATGGAAGATTTTTTCCATGGCTCACCTGAAGATGAGTGGCAGGCGCCTAGACGAAATGTCGTATATGGTATTAGACGACGACCGGCTGTCCGAAACTTCTACGTACAATGTATTCGCTGGGAAAATCTTAAAGTTCATACAACATACACTACTGGCCATTAAAATAGCTACACCAGGAAGAAATGCAGGTGATAAACGGGTATTCTTTGGACAAATCTGTTATACTAGAACTGAAATGTGATTACATTTTCACGCAATTTAGGTGCGTAGATCCTGAGAAATCAGTGCCCAGAATAACCACCTCTGGCCGTAATAACTGCTTTGATACGCCTGGGCATTGAGTCAAACAGAGCTTGGATGGCGTGTACAGGTACAGATGCCCATGCAGCTTCAACATGATGCCACAGTTGCTCCACCACCATTGACCAGACGTTTTCAGTTGGCGAGAGATCTGGAGAATGTGCTGGACAGAGCAGCAGTCTAACATTTTCCGTTTCCAGAAAGGCCTGAACAGGTCCTCCAACATGCGGTCCTGCTGAATTGTAGGTTTTCTCAGGGATCGAATGAAGGGTAGAGCCACGCGTCGTAACACATCTGAAATGTAACGGTCACTGTTCAAAGTGGCGTCGATGCGAGCCAGAGGTGACCGAGACTTGTAACCAATGGCACCCCATACCATCACACCGGGTGATACGCCAGCATGGCGATGACGAATATAGGCTTCAAATGTGCGTTCACCGCGACGTCGCGATGTTGTAAACAAAACCTGGATTCATCCGAAAAAAATTACGCATTGCCATTCGTTCACCCAGGTTCGTCGCTGAGTACACCATCGCAGGCGCTCCTGTCTGTGATGCCATGGTCTCCGAGCTGATAGTCCATGCTGCTGCAAACGTCGTCGAACTGTTCGTACAGATGGTTGTTGTCTTGCAAACGTCCCCATCTGTTGACTAAGGGACCGAGACGTGGCTGCCCGATCCGTTACAGCCATGCGGATGAGATGCTAGTGATGCGAGGCCGTTGGGATCCAGCACGGCGTTCCGTATTGCCCTCCAGAACCCATAGATTCCATATTCTGCTAACAAAAAATGTTCAAATGTTTGTATAGACTATGGGACTTAACTACGGGGTCATCAGTCCCTAAACTTACAAACTACTTATGAACTACTTACGAACTAGGACGGCACATATATCCATGCCCCAGACCGTAGTGGCCGTGCAGACCGTGACTGGAGCGCCTCAGTCCCCACGGCCACCGCGGCCGGCTTCTGCTAACAGTCATTGGATCGCGACGAACGCGAGCAGCAATACCACGATACGATAAACCGCAATCGCCATAGACTACATTTCGACCTTTATCAAAGTCGGAGACGTGGTGGTACGCATTTCTCCTCCTTACACGAGGCATCACAACAACTTATCACCAAGCAACGTCGGTCAACTGCTGTTTGTGTATGAGACATCGGTTGGAAACTTTTTTCATGTCAGCAACCTGGTGTGAATGCTCTGAAAAGCTAATCATTTGCATATCACAGCATCTTCTTCCTGTCGGTTAAATTTCGCGTCTGTAGCACGTCCTCTTCGTGATGTAACAATTTTAACGCCCAGGAGTGTATTTCCGTACGCATACGGTTTGTTTTTGGTTTGGTGTACGTAACACTGACGTCTTTATAATGCAGGTTGGTCATTTGTGTTGATACAATGCAATTTACTACGCGTAATTGTCTGCATAAGGTGCTGAAAATGGCTTCCACTACCTGTAATGGTGACGTCTACGGGCAACGACATTGACTCATTGACTGTCTCACTCGTCCCCATATCACCAGTTGGCGTGGCTTTGTCTGCAAGGGGAAACCAAATGCACACAAACGTGAATAGGGACGAAACGTGCATGTGGCCTGTGCGCCCTACACAAATAACCAACAAATATACAATGGTGCACAGAAGTATTCATTCATCAGGATGTATCATAGGAACATTTAATGTTTAGACTAATTATAACATTTGTGAATACAAGCTACCAAATTGAAGCAATCTATTCTCCATGTATTACCCGTCCAAGTCAAGTGGCAATCTCGCGACGGTGGCAGCATCGTCGTGTTTAGGCCGGTGGAACAGAGAGGGGGGGGGCAGTAAGGCGTACATGAACCCTCCAGTATTCGTGTAAGTGGGCCGCTGCTAGCTTGTTACACGCAGCGCATTTACACACGACTAAATCTAATTTGGAAATTCGAATGCAATGTGCGATGTTGGGGTTGTATGTTAAGCCTGCATCGATTTTACTACTCCTTTCAATAGCGGTTTCCGATTATGAAAAAAATTTCGAAGCAATCATTGGTTGAACATAACTGCAGTCAAGCTTGTCAAACACCTACGTAGAAGTTTTCCGCATGGATGAAGACGTTGCGAGTACTCAGAAGGGGTAAAGACAAAGCTAGCAGTCAAAACAAAGTATTCCCTACATTGAAAATCAATTTCAATTAAAAATAATAGCTATAATACTGATTCTACGATATATTCTAGACAGTAGTATCTTACCTCAGGTGTTCACGGAGCTTCGCTGGCAGTAACTGTAGAACTACCACCCATGCTGATCCGGCCTCAGCTGTCAAAATTCAAATGTTCAAATGTTTGTAAAGCTTATGGGACTTAACTGCGGGGTCATCAGTCCATAAACTTCCAAACTACTTATGAACTAGCTTATCCTAAAGACGGCACAAACATCAGAGCCCGAGGGGGGAATCGAATCCCTGACGGGGAACAGCCTCGCGCATCTTAGCTTAGCACCTCAATGCGCTCGGCCGCTCCGCCGCGAACTTCAGCTGTCTCTGTAGATTAGTCGTCTGCCGATTCAGTCGCTGACGATCCACTTGAATCCAGCCCGACGGATATGATATTTTTTTCTATTTCTTCGTCCATTAGAGCATCTCTTCTCCAACAGCCCTCGCTTACTTTTTCTACGTGACATACCGTCTTTCTCCAATCTTCTAATGTCACAGCAGCAAAAGCATCAGCCGTAATTTTTTTTTCAGTTCTGTGAGCGAAACGCTTGAGATATTTTTTACAATATTCCATATTAATTCGATGGGATTCAGGTCTGGATGGTACGGACGCAGTCGGAGGGGTACAAATCCTTTCTCTTGCAAACATTTGTCAACACAATGGACAGGAGCCATTTGGTGCCCCTAAACTAGTGCCAGAACCTCGGCTTTCCGTAGGTCGGAGTCATAACGTATGTTGTTGCTGGTCAGCCAGGATTGTATTTCACTTTTTAGAGAGACGCAGGTGGTTTATTCTCTTGTTTACTATGATAGGGAGCATTATCAAAAACAACAATACTTCTTGGAGGTAAGCCTGGGATAAGTTGGGTTTAAACGTCAGCCTGGGATAAGTTGGGTTTGAACGTATTTTTGAAAGTCTTTGCTATACCCTTCTAAGCGATAGTCGGACGTTTTGGTTTTTGAATCATATATGAGATGTGCACCCAGAATGAAACCCATGTCTTCCCCTGCATGAACAACAATTAAACAATGACCGGCACTTTTGTTTGACAACACTCCTCACACACTATCACTTTGACAACATTTATTTACTGTATGATGTGTGTGAATCCATGTTTCATACAAGTAAACCACTTGTCGCTTGATTCTGATGCTAGATTTTTAACGTAAAAACCTGAGAAAGTAAGCCCTTTTAGCAACAATGTCCTCTCGTTCACACAAATCAAAACATTTATTTTGGCACCTTCTAAAACGAAATCCCATAGACAAGACAATTTTTCCTTGCTAACTTTGAAACTCAGTTCTGTTCGAGAAAAGTTGTGCAGTTTTCGCAATGTTGGTATTTCTCTATATTGTTCCTAATACTGTTTAAGTTGCTGCCTGATAATACATTTATCCATATCATCGATCACATATTTATGATGAGGTTCTTGCTTCTTCCTCTTCTTCGGCGTAGAAACGTGAATTCCACTCTGCTCGGCATCGTGTCCTTCTTTCCGTAATTTGGAAACCATCCTCTGATTTAAAATTTTGCAGCGCGTTCCGTCGCCTTCTGCACCGGCATGGTCAATCCCTTCTGTATTTTATCGTCAACGAAGCAGCCGCGCCTGTCGTCGAAGACATCTTCCATTCTCGAGTCGGCTACAAAGCTCGAGTTCCAAGAAAGAAACCCTTTATAAGCAAGGCAAATAGGAAGAAAAGGTTGCAATTTCCAAATCAATATGTGACTAAGGACACATTCTGGAAGAGGTTCTTTTCTCTGACGAGAGCAAGTTCAACCATTCCCACAACGATGGACGTATTTTAATGTGGATAAGACTAAATCGGAGTTGCAAACCTGCTAATATGACCTGAACTATAAAATATGGTGGTAGAGGTATCATGGTCTGGGAGTGCCTGAATGCGTCAGTCGTTGGAAATCTGGTATTTTTTGATGGAACTACGGATCAGTGTGTGTATCTGGATATTTTAAAGAGAAAATTTAAAGTCAGTGCTGAAAAACTTGGTTTGAATACTGACTACCGTTTCCAAGGTATCAAAGTTTCCAAGATATCAAAGTTTCCAAGATCCAAAATATTCAGCATAAAATGGACGTTTGTGTATTCTGTACCATACCCACCACACCCTAAAAACACCACCTCATTCTCAAGACATGAAACCTGCTGAACATTTGCGTGACTAGTTGAAAAGAAGAATCAAAGAACATCAAATTTCCAGTAAAACACAACTGAAGGAAATGATCGTTCAAAAATTAGGAAAGATTGACGATGCAGTAACAAGAAAGATAGTACAGTCAATGCAGGACAGGCTGAAGGCTGTTATTACAAGCAAGGGAATGAATACACGTTATTAGATGTATGCAGCTAAATCAAACAGTGCAATATAAGTGACTGTGTGAATACTTATGAGCGTCTATTATCACTTTACAGCTACTACTTTAATAGGCCTACGATATGCAGTGTCCGTGTTATTGGTAGAACTAAGCAAATGACCTTCAGACATACAAGCATGTCTGAAGGAACGGACACTGCGGCGACTACAGCTGCTAATGTAAATACAAGAAATGTATTCGCAATTGCAAATATTAATCAGCATGCATGTCTGAACGACATTTGCTTAGTTCCACCAATAAACACGGACACTGCATATCGTATTTATTATGTCATAGCAAGGCTTGCGACAAATATACTACAAACTCTCACCCTGTGCGGGATTTACATCATAGTACTATATTTACGAGCACTGATGGCCAGTAGACAATGTGTGGCTTATGAAGGTTTGGGTCGTTACGGGAAGCGTGCGCGGATAGCGTAATGGTAACGCGACCGCTCGCGATAAGCGGGAAATCTGGATTCGAGTCCCGGCTCGGCACAAATTTTCATATGTCACCATTACACCATACAGCTGATGCTGATTAATATCCGCAAATGCAAATACCTTTATTGTAATTCTTTAATACTTTTCGTAAGAGTATTAATGGTTACTTATGCTTCAGTGTGGTTAAACAGATATATTACCCGGCAAGGCGAAGTGGTAACGCCGCAGCGACAGGAACTAACCTGCTCAAGTGATAAGGTACAGCCGGGGTACGGTTACACTAGCGCGCGTTGTTACCTGTAAGTACCTTTGCGGAAGTTGGTTCCCATAAAGCTCGTGTGTTTCTTCAGCTCCTATTAACAGCCCTGCACACACTATAATGGCTCCTCTTAACAAACGTTGCTATTTCGGCATATGATTTACTGTCTTCATGCAAAGTTACCATTATCTTCCTCTCTTTTAGAATTATTTCCTTTCCTTTCCAACCCATGTTGTTCTCACTGGTGTTTTTGCGTGTTCGGCACACTGGCCTTGCTGCTGCCTTCACTTAGCGACATTCAATTTGGAACTGTGGCGATATGTTTGCATTGTACCGCTGGTGTGTGAATACTTCTGTCTGCGTCAACTACAACACCTATCATCGTTTTCGTCCCTGGCTTTTAACCAATACTTTGGATTTACGTAAATGTGTCTAGACGCAAACATTTGGGGCACATGACCTGAATAATGACCATAACAGAAGGCAGGACCTACTGCAAACATGACTGTTTGTGAATATAGTTTGCACATTCTTCAGGGCGCGATCTTCTTTGATAGTGAAAATGATGCCAGCGGTCACTTTATTGTAATTTTTATTGTTACGACACTAGTTTTGGCAGTCTAGCTGCCGTCCTCAGATGTCTCTTTGTTTGTAGAGAGATGAGAAAGAAACTTGTATCAACAAAACAAGCGAAAATGCAGTTAATGTACAAGATTTTCTATTCCCGGGATGGCACTCGTTTCCTACAGGAATACATTCTCTACGTACAGGAGCAACATCACAAATTAAAAAAATATCCCATGTACACACAATTGCTTAAAAACTTCCTCATGTGTACTTTGTCACCAGCCTAACTTTTGCTACACTTTAAGGAAAATTTTGTTACTTATGTTAAAATACAAAATTACAACAAAGCGACCTTTGGCATCACTTTCACTATGTGTGTGACTACCCCTGTCCACCTGTGTATGTTAGTAGCAAAGTACCACCCTAGCGCCAAATGTCAGGTAAAGTAATTTTTAAAGAAAATTTTTGTTGACACTTCTACTAGGTCCAGATAGTATCAGTGACACTAAATTTTACAAGGTGAGTGAACGTTTAAATACCTTGTAAAAAGTTTTTATTTGTATTTTAAAACCTTCTTTGAAGCTCGCAATTGTAGAAGAAGCACTAGTATCTTCTTTTTACAGTATTACAGAAGTGATAATTGAAAATTCCGAAATATTATAATAAATAAGGACAGTTTTAGCTATACAGACAGTTTTATTCGTATTGACAAAAGGTAACAGGTGTTAGAAGATATCCCATGACTTTCTTAACATCTGTGATTGGCGCCACTTTTCAACTAATGGAGGTTAGACTAACGTACATATGGAATACCGTCACAATTATGCGATTGGATTTGCGTTGTAATTGACATAAAGTCATATAGTAGAACTGAAGTGACATCTGACGTTCCCCAGGGAAATGTTATGGAGCTCCTACTGTTCCTTATTTTTATAAACGATTTAGGAGACAATCTGAGTAGCCCTCTTGGATTGTTCGCAGATTATGCTGTCACTTATCGGTTAGTAAAGTCAGTAGATGATCAAAAGCAACTGCAAAATGATTTCGATAGATATCTGAATGGTGCAAAAATGGCATTTGGCCCTTAATAATGAGAAGTTTGAAGTCATACATATGACCACTAAAATTAGCCCGTTAAACTTCATTTACACGTTAAATCAGTCAAAACTGCAGACAGTAAATTCAAGTAAAAACCTCGTAGTAACGATTACAAACAACTTAAATTGGTAAGAACCCATAGAAAATATTGTACGGAATGCAAACCAAAGACTACGTTTCGTTTTCAGAACACTTAGAAGATGCAACATCGCTACTAAATCAACTGCGAGCACTACACTTGTGCCTCCTATGGTGGAATATTGCTGCGCATTATGGGAGACAAGTGGGACTGAGACGATTTAGAGAAAATTCAGAGAAGGGCAGCTCGTTTTGTTCTATCGCAATATAGTGGAGAGAGTGTCACGGAAATGATGCACGAGTTGGGGTGGAAATCATTAGAGGAAAGGCGTTATTTGTTGCGACGAGATCTATTTGCGAAATTTCTTTCACCAACTTTCTCTTCCGAATGCGAACACATTTTGTTAGCACCCATCTACATAGGAAGACATGATCATGAAAATAAAATAAGATAAATCAGATCGGAAACGGAAAGATGTAGGTGTTCTTTTTCCCGCGAGATATTAGGGGATAGAACCTTAAAGAAACATCATACAAGCGTTTCGATGAACCCTCTGCCATACACTTCAATATTGCTTGCACAATATTTATGTAGCTAAACCTGTAGAACCGTTACCCGCTCGGTTAGCCGTGTGGTCTAATGCACCACTCTAAAGGCCGGCGCCGGTTCGAATCCGCCCAGCGGATTAACGAAAGGGGTCAGAGTGCCGGCCAGCCTGGATGTTGTTTTTAGGCGATTTTCCACATCCCCCAAGGTGAATACCGGGCTGGTCCCCAAGTCCTTTCTCAGTTACAATATTCACAAACATTTCCTAACACTTTACACTTTCACACATATAACACTATACACAGACATTTGGGGTGTAAAATGTAAACTTTCACGACCGGAATGGTCAAAATTACTAAAAATTTCTAGGCTATTTTACCGTGGTCTAGTGGATTTATTATGGAAACCCAACTACGGAGGCCACTTTCAAGTGGGATCGTGGCACCTTTGTATGTCCGATGCACACCCTGGCTCGCTACTGACTGAAGTCAAACTCCATTGACGAGGGCTCGCGCGCAGAGGTGTGACGTCAGATGTTTTTGACATGCGCGCGCAATTCGTCGTTGTCGATTGCCGCCATCCGTTAATATCGTCCCATGGTGGAAGACTGTTACATTTATTCTGCAAAACCGAAATCCAGATTTCATTTAGTTTCACGCCCTCTTCCATCCTATTGAAATTATGGGGATGTTTTACAATTTCTATAGCCTCTCTGTACAATCTTTTGTGGTATCCATTTGTGGCTGCTAAAACCTGAGTCTTATCAAATTGAATAAGTTGGTCCCCTGGTTGAGAAACATGTTCAGCAACAGCTGATCTGTCAATCTCTCCCCTTCTTTTTTTGCAGCGGTTTGCGAGCATCCTTTGCCGATTTCAAGTGACCCTGTTTCTTCCCAGTACGTTTCTAAATAACGGCAACATTCCGTTTCGTCAAAATTTTACCGATGCGGTCGGTGAGGTCTAAGGCGTCTCGCTGCGGTGCGCGCGGTTGCTCGTTGTCGGAGGTTCGAGTCCTCCCTGGGGCATGGGTGTGTGTGTTTGTACTTAGGTTAGTTTACCTAGGTTTAACTAGTTTGTATGCTACGAACTGATGACCACGCAGTTTGGTCCGATAGATTTACAAACATTTGAACATTTTGATTTGCGGTCGGTGACGTCTTTACTAAAAGGCAGGAAGACTTTGTATTTCACAGGAACCCTTTCATCGTTTTTAACTCTACGTGTCGGTCTCAAAGCTCTCCTTATCTCTGTAGACGAATAGCCATTCTTAAGTAAAGCATTACTCAGGTGTTTCAATTCCGCGTCGAGTAATTCCTTGCTTTGTCCGCCAACGTCTTTATAATTTAGACATTTGGGGTACACATTTCCTCCCAGGGGACAGGGGATGGCGGCAGGAATGGCATCCGCCCACCCCGTCAATACCGTTGTTGTTGTTGTTGTTGTTGTGGTCTTCAGTCCGCAGACTGGTTTGATGCAACTCTCCACGCTACCCTGTCCTGTGCAAGTTTCTTCATCTGAGAATACCTTCGGCAACCAACATCGTTTTGAATCTGCTTACTATATTCGTCCCTCGGTCTCCCTCTACGATTTTTACCCCACACGCTTCCTTCTAATGCTAAGTTGACAATTTCTTGATGTCTCAAAATGTGTGTAACCAATCTATCCCTTCTCTTGGTCAAGATATGCCAGAAACTCCTTTTCTCCCCGATTCTGTTATGCACCTCCTCATTAGTTACGTGATCTACCCATCTAATTTTCATCATTCGGCTGTAGCACCACATTTCAAAAGCTTCTATCATCTTTTTATCTGAACTCCTTATCGTTCACGTTTCACTTCCATACAATGTACACTCCAGACAAATGCTTTCAGAAAGGACTTTCTAACATTTAAATTAATATTGGATGTCAGCAAATTTCGCTTCTTCAGAAATGCTTTTCTTCCCATAGCCATTCTGCATTTTATATCTTATTTACTTCGGCCATCAGAAGTTATCTTGCTACCCAAATAACAAAATTCATCTACTACTTTTATTGTCTCACTAGCTTAAACCCGCGACTCCACTCGCGTGTTGGTAGATCAAAACACACGTAAAAATGCACTCGTTTCGAAGAATCCAATCACGATATTCAACAATAATGATTGTAATTATATCACAGGTCGATCACTTAATGTAATGCGCAAAACGTCAAATCGATTTTTTTAAAGAGATGTATTTAAAGAAATTTCTTTTTTACTGCTTTATTTATTTATTCTTATATTTCTTATTCGTATGCTTATCCTTACAGAGAAAGAGCTGAAGACATTGTAGCACACATAGACCAAAGATATGATCTGTGGCATAATGTTTCGCTGTATGTAACCTCCTTGCTACAGAGTCGCAGACGTCATCGCTGGTCTTCAATCCAAACTTTTTATAATTTGCCGACTTCCACCCCCTTATAGCTATCGACATGGAACTGCTATGGTGTACAACGGGAGACTTCGGTCAATTACACACAGACCATTCGTTTGCGTTCTGTAGTTTTCACTGTAGAGCAAAATATTAACACACACACGTAGAATTTTATATACACCTATAACTTTCCATCCCAATATACTCCAACCTTTTATCTTTATCAACTCCCAAGCAACAATGCAACCAATAATACCATTTTCAAAGAGTAAATATAATTTTCAAAGAGTAATTAGTGCCGCATTTCGCGTTATATTCTTCAAATTACTAAATATCTATCAGATCGCTTTGAACCGTGCCTAAAACCTTCCTCAGGTATAAATTAGTAACTGTACAAATATTTAAGTCTCTGCATCTTGTCGTTCGGACGTGAAAAGCGTACACCGAACAGACATTCACATTAATATATATATATATATATATATATATATATATATATATATTAAAAGCTAAAAATTTGTACAGTATATATATCTGATCGCCGTAAAACCGTGCCTAAAGCCTTCAACGGGTAGAAATTAGTAACTGTACAAATTTTTAGCTTTTTATGTCTTGTGTTTCAGACGTGATAAACGTACACTGAACAGACATTTACATGTATAGATATAAATTACCTAATCTGATTCCTTCATCATCGCCTGATTTTCTGACAATGCATTCCATTACCTTCGTTTTACTCTTGTTAATGTTCATCAATACCAACATGCCAAATCCGCAATAACACAGGCGACCCTGCATGTGCGGGGAATGGGCTGAAGGGAAAGAAAGAAAGCTGTATAACCCTGCCTGACATCTGTGCTGCAAGCTGTGGTCTGTGAGATATTCGAGGTTTTTAGCACCGAGCAGGTTCCGGGAGACGTGGCCACGTCAGTTAGGGTGTGCGACCGTGAAGTGGACGATCGCTGGGGAAGCACGTGGCTGTGGCTGCGACAGTTGCAGGAGTCAGCAGCCGGACAAGGCCACGGGGCCAGCGGAGCGGGGCGTGAGTCAGCTAGGCACAGTGATCCGCCACGCCTCCGCCCCCACGCCCACGTCGCCTGTCGTGCCACGGATCTGCCGCACGGCGCTGTACCAGGAGCGACTCATCGCTCGATGCAGCTCCTGTCACAACCTGCTGGCACCGTCTGGAGGCGCGCGTTCACCGTGACACACCTCACGCGCCGTTAACAGTCGCAGTGGTGATCTGTATTTCGTGCACCTGTTGTGACGCGGGTGTTCAGCCCCTATTACACTTGACACATTAAAAGTAGTGTGTGTGTGTGTGTGTGTGTGTGTGTGTGTGTTTGAATGAATGCTAATAATAGTAATAATTTCATGTGGCTCATTGGCCTGGTGCAAGTCTTTCAATTGGACACCACTTCGGTGACTTGCGTGTCCCCAGCCTACCTCAGTTATCCAACCGGGGAAAGGGGACCTACAGCTTAACAAGGAATCCGAACCACGTGTCGTTTCTGGCGACTCCTCACATAGTTGAGAGGTGAAGGTTGGGTCAAAGTGCAGACTGAAAAAATCCGAGGTCCGACAGGGTTTTGCACCCGCGACTCTTCGGTTTCCAGCCGAGCACTTTACTCCAAGACAAGGTTTTTTTTTTTTTTTTTTTTTTTTTTTTTTTTTTTTTTTTTTTTTTTTTTCAGGTAGATCCATGCTTTGTGGTCGTTTTCATTGTTCGTTTTTGGTCGTTCGTTGATCATTTGGCTCAGTTTTTTTATTACAGAGGACGCTCAGCCCTCTGACCGGGCGCACTGAGCCACGGCGCCGGCGACCACCGGGCCCGACTAAATGGATGCTAAAGGTAGTATTGTGTCTGAGCCAAGCGTGTCACTGTTTGTGTTAAGAATGTTCAAATGTCTAAATCCATCGGACCAAACTGCGTGGTCATGAGTCCGTAGCTTACAAACTACTTACACCTAGGTAAACTAACCTACGGACAAACACACACACCCATGCCCCAGGGAGGACTCCAACCTCCACGGCGAGCAACCGCGCGCTCCGCAGCGAGGTTTTGGTTACAAAATAATTTGAATAAGCAATGAGACTTACAAGGGGAGGCCGCCAATTGTGAAATTCAAATTTGATTCGCATAGTAAAAGCTCGTGGCCAGAGGTGTAATGTGGCAAAGCACCAAGATGCACTTCTCAGCCGTTGTTGAGAGAACCGACAAAAAAAATCGAATTTCATGGCACATAACTTTATTTTTGTAATTCAAATATATATATATATATATATATATATATATATATATATATATATATATATATATATACCGGCAATCAGTTTCGATAATTATGCATATAATAAGTTATTTGAAAGTCGTTTGTCGTGGACAAATAATACTTGAAATGAAACACAGTATCACAAATAATATTCAAGTGGATACAATTTATTGAAAAGTTCGGTACACACTCGCACATAATTAACAATTAGTGAACAGAAGTAGCTGGAGTATCGCACGAACCAGAGTGATAGTTATCATAGAAACATGGAAAGCAGAAAACAGCACTACATCGAGCACATCTGATAAACAATGCGTTTTTACAAGAACAATTATTTTTTAAATTATCTGTTGGGAAACACACCTGATTGACATCCGTAGGTCAGGTTTAATGGATACCACGCGTATCGTATCATATCGGCAAAAATCGAAAAAGACAATTGGTGGTGGACGATGGATTGGATTTTTATACAATCCTCTCTGGAGTTGATGTCATGGTTTCGCTCGATTAAAAAAGAACAATTTTGAAGGCGCTTGATCAAATTTTTTACCTGCCGTAAAAATACACGTCACACGGTTGGACCAGAGGAGTGCACTTTGGAGGAATGACTTTTATGTTCAAATGTTTGTTAAGCTTATGGGACTTAACTACGGGGTCATCAGTCACTAAACTTACAAACTACTTATCAACTACCTTATACTAATGACGGCACAAATATCCATGCCCGAGGGGGGATTCGAACCCCCGACCGTAGTGGCCGTGCAGACCGTGACTGAAGCGCCTCAGTCTCCTCGGCCACCGCGGCCGGCAATGACTTTTATAGTGCACGTTGCTAACTTCTTATCGTCCTGGAACATCTCGTTGTATAACAACGGGTTTTACGAATCGTGTTATGAGAAGAATATGTTATGTACAGTTAAACATTAACATTAATATCTAGGCAAAGACTTTCTACCAAGATAATCATGAGAGGTCGGCGAGATGATAGATAAAATTTTACCGCTACGCACAGTTAAAGCAGAAGTAGTTATCTAAAAAACACTAACAAGAATAAAGCTATGTGTTATCCACAACAAATAACACATTTATAACGGTCATACTATTAAAAGAAAAACCGAAGTTGACCGAAACTGACAACCGATTAATAAAAACAGAAAATGCGACTCATTAGTGTACATGTCAAAGCAGATTTTAGATTTAGTAAGAACTCTCAAAAGAATAAGGGTACACTTATGACCACCTACTGAAAGAAAATCCGAGGTTGAATGAAATTGGTAACAGATTAAAATAACAACATATCAATGCAACTCATTACTGCAAATGTTGAAGCTTACTCAAGATTTAAAAATTTCAGCCAGATACAAAATACGAATCTCCTACATGTCAGTTCATCCGTAATTTTACGACTGTTTTCTGTAATAACTCACACGACTGCACGCACGTTATAGTTCAAAATGTTCTTCAAAATGTTCAAATGTTTGTAGAGCTGATGGGACTTAACTACGGGGTTATCAGTCCCTAAACTTACAAACTACTTATGAACTAGCTAACACTAAGGACGACACAAATATCTATGCCCGAGTGGGGATTCGAGCCCCTGACCGTAGTGACGTTATAGAATAGAAATATGGCGGCGAGATTTTACTGACACCAATGATACTGTATACGGCATTGCCAGTCTTGTAATGTACGTCTGTGGGTTTACAGCAAAGATATGAAAATAAGTACAGTATGTTATATCGAATAGTGTAATGGTACAAAATATTACATAAATTTGTTTTCTATAGAATTATAGCTTAGGTTTTTGTTACAAATCGTGCTCAGGGCTGTATGACAGGCAAAAATTATGTGAAAATTATTTTCCGTACTCCTTTCAACCTGAGGCGTTGTACATATATATAGCAGCGTCCCAAGCGGGATAACCTTCACGCCCACCTAATACACCAGGCTGATCCAAGCCTGCTCCATGGGGTATGGGCGTCTACGGTGGCTCACGTGCTCGTCCATCGAACAGCCATCGTGGCTGCGTTAGGCTGAGTTCACAGTAACACCGACAAATGGTCATGATCTGCTGTCGCCAGAGTTTTTAAAAGTGGCATAAGGTCGTGGAAGTGGCAGGCGACCGTGATGAAATTAATTTGTAGTGCTGCCAAAGGTGGCTAGGTCGCAAATTTTTGGCCCACGTTAGTAACACTAAAAGTGAGCTTTTGCGATAGCCTTTTGACAGCTCGAAATTTAAATGAAAACAGCGGCTTAACCGTTCATCTGACATGAAAACTGAATAACGGAATTTGTAGGGGAGGAAATTCTCTACAACTTAGCTCTCTTATGTATTTTTTTTTTCTTTTTTTCTTTTTTTTTTTTTTTCATGTAACATGTCGTTTCAGAGATATTTGCAAAAATAACGGCGAATTGACGTCTGTCTGTTCGTCTGTCTGTGTGTCCGTAACGTGTTTCTACTTTTTAAGTCAAACCGTTCAACCGAACTGCACCAAATTTTACAGACGTAATTGGTGACCGCCGGAGACCAGAATCTCTCTTTTACAAATATATCGGACAAAAAACACGGTAGTAACACTAAAAAAAGAGCAGTTTGTATTGTAATTTTAATTGAAAATAAACCGTTCGTCTGTCACGAAAATTGAATAACCTAATTTGTAGAGGAGAAAATTCGCTCTAAATTTGCTCTCTTATGTTTTGGCCCACTTTAGGGTACGGTAGAAACACTAAAAGTGGGCTTTTGCGATAGCCTTATGACAGCTTGAAATTTAAATGAAAACAACGGCTTAACCGTTCATCTGACATGAAAATTTAAAAGCTCAATTTGTAGAGGAACAAATTCTTTACAACTTTGCTCTCATTTTTTTTTTCATAATTTGACACAGTCACTTGATTTTACGTAAACCAGGCATTCGGAGATGTCAGGTATCATTCCTCGCCCAGAACTCAGTCATACGCCATCTGGCTTTCTTTGTTTTATTATTTTCTTGTCATAATTTACGAGTTATCATTTCCAATCAATGATGCGCTGAAGAATAAACACAATCACGTTGTTCTTAGTATAATGTCTAAAATGCCATATTAGCAGATAAAAACTGCCATTAATAGTAGGACAAACCGGAACAGTTTCGAAATTGTCCGCCATAGTGTAGTGTGTAGCGCGTTAGGTTGTGATGTACCTACATGGTAGGCAGAAACCCACCGATATTTTTATTTTATTCTTTTTCTTTTCCTTTTTTTTTTTTTTTTTTTTTTTTCTTTTTGCCTTGGCTCTTTAAGGGTTATGGGCACCCTTGTTAATTAAATAGCGCCATGTTTGCAATGTATAGAGTTGTTCATATGTGTGTTCCCTCTAAAATTTGCTTTTGTTATATTATGAGAACATGCCAGAACAATTGTCTTCTGAAGCATATGCACATAAACTGGGAGGATAGTGTAATAATGAATATTCTAAACAACGTGCTGATACTGGTACTGTCATATATAAATGAAGTCCTAGGTTTTTACTTTGCTTCTTTTTTTTCTAAGCAGTTATTCACTACTTATGGTATAAAAGTCATTAATTTGAATCAATGCGTTTACTAAAATGTTTCTCTTTGGTATGGTTGCTGTGTACGCTTATAAATCCGATTGTATTACCTATTCTGTATTTCACATATGACTTAGTTCACGTTACATTGTTCTGCGCTAAAATAAAGAGCAAATATTCTAACAGTGACTAAATTTTCTTTTACAGCTAAAATATCAAACGGAATAAGTGTGGTAACACTGTGTTCCACATACCTCTAGTACTTAATCTATAAACAAAGTTACAAGTATCATTACGTCATTTAAAACAGACATTGTAGCAGTATCTCCCCAGTTTATGTACATGTCTACATTTGCAGTTCGTTGGTATGTATTTCATGGTATGTTCACAAAATAGAATAAATGCATTTTTCAGAAATGCGCTGTTATCTCTGAACAACTCGGAATCTTGCAGAATATAGTTGCATTAAAATAACAAGAGTGTGTGATAACCTTTTAGCAATCAAGATGAGAAGAAAACAACAAAGGAAAAATTTTATATAACGTTTTAAATTTTGTTCTTCAGGTAGATCGATGTTTTTCGGTCGTTTGTTCGTGTTCGTTCTCCGTTGTTGAGAATTGTGCTCAGATTTTTATTAAAGATGGCGTTGAGCCCACTTATTTTTCTCTCTCATCGTTGTTTCTTCTATTTGATAGGTCCTTTGTGGACGTTGGTTTTTTGTTTCATTTTGATCGTTTTGTCGTTGACCCAGTTTTTTCGTTCCAGAGGGCGTCGAGCCCTTGCAGTGGAACCAGCCCTATATTTGTTAACTAACTCGGGACGTCTTCTCCGTGGACTGATACCATCACAAAAAATAATAGAACTTATAATTATTGTTGATTATACCAAATCAATTTTTAAGTATTTGCAGGTTCTTTCATGAATACTATTTCATATTAAAAATTCTTTCCTGACTCCATCAAAAGTAATCATCTCATCCAGAAGTTATTTCGTTATCTGTCAATATTCGTCACGATATTCGAAGGTATTTGCTTGCGCAACCCACTAGCACAAAATATTTTCAAAGTTTGCGCAAACACAGTTCAATTCCTTCATTTAAGTTCATACAAAATTCTATTTTTCTTGATTAGTAAATAGTTGCATTGAAATATGTCAACCACTTGATAACACATTATAAATTCAAATTAATCTTGAAATAAACTGTCGATTAAATAATATATTCAAGTCTCTTATTACATAAAATTAATAAAAATGTTCAGATAACATCATTAATAATTCACGAATCCAGATTCATAACTGAACTCTTTTCTTTTTTTAAACATTATCGACAGTAAAAAAAAATTGTCGACTTCAATGCGCAACAGCATACTGCGGGATCTTCTTCGCCTTGACGGCCTTCGGCAAACATCATGTACATGTTTCTGACATCGGTGGAAAACTTCCTCGGTGTGCCGCAGCGTAGTCGCTGAACATGAACAGATAAAATCAAACACATTTCACAAAGAAATTGTTCTATTTTTTTAATATCATCACAAACATAATAAACATGTTATTAATAAAGTAATTCGACTGCAAAACTGAGATTAACTAGGAAATGAGTAGACGATTAAAAATACGTACCACTACACCCTCTGTCATAGCACGCTCAGGTACACGTCGACATATCTCTGATCGAGCGCGCCGTGCCACCGCTGACAGCAAGTTTCTAACAACCGTTTAACATGTTCGTGCATTACAATCTAATTCGCCATCCATAACGCTACGCCGTACAGCTACCAGAGTAACCCCTATTTCTCGTACCATCAATGGCAAGTGTTTTCTGCTAACATGGCAATTTTAGATATTTGATTATAATTCATTGTCATCAGAACGACGAGTTTTTGACAATTTTTAGTGCGTCATTGCTTTGAAATGACAACTGTTGAGTTATAACAAGAAAATCATTTAATAGTTAAAGCAATATGGTATATGCAAAAGAGGGTTTCGGGCGAGGGATGTAACATGACTGATTTCCGAACACTAAGTGCACGCCACGTTCCTTCCAAGTTTTAGACATTCGTAACCAGTACAGGAAAAGGTAATCAACTTAGAACAAATTTACAAACGAAACAAGTGATAATATTTTAACGGAAAAAGATAATAAAAATGTGAGAGAGATATTAAAATAATAGTTTAAAGAGGTACAACTTCAAAGAACAGTATCTTTGTCGAAGCTAAATTCAAATACCAAGTAATTTTCGCTGTTTATTAATTGCCATAAAGAATATTACGCGTTGTGTGCGTAGATATTATCACAATAGTAGAGTAGTAATCGTATCGTCCATAATTTTTTATTATTTAAGTTTTTATTATTATTGTCCGAAATGTTTGCAAAAAACCATAAAACTACAGGCAAATCTAAAGTGGGCCGTAAAACACGAAGGCCACACTTTAAGTACAGTATGACTTCACTGACGCTTTCCGCACATGTCCATCATCAGATTTGTATTTTTTATGACGAAATCTACACGATATGCAGCTACATGGATTTTAAAATACCAGAGTTTGAGTGACAACATCGGCGAACAGCTTGGTCATACTTCGTCCGACATAATTGTCACTTTGTGAGAGCAAAGAGGTTAGGCTAGGTTATTAGGTTAGAATATATTTTGTGTATGAAGTCGATTACATTGCAATAACCTGTTGATGACTGTCAGTGCCGAAATCGGTAGAGTGTAACAAATAGAAAAATTGTACAGTGATTTTTTTCCAGATAAATTGCTGCTGTAGATTGCCACTTGTAAACAACATTAACAGCAAAAATGTTATCTACTTGTAATTAATGTACAATATTTGTCAATTTCCCTTTTGATGGCAATCAGTGCCGAAACCGGTCGTGTCTAACAAATAAAAATATTATACAGCTTTTGGCACAAGTATTTTTCTGGATACTACGATACTTTTGTGCTCGGAAATGAATGCTTTGATGCGGCTTTTCCTCTTAATAACGACATCGAATGCATCTGAAATCAGCTACATCTGTCACGAAAAAAAGTACCTAGGTTGTTCTACATTGCCCTTAGTCCTTGTTACTACCAGACAACCTTTAAGAATACATAAATTACCACTAAAGGGAGAAATTTCTACTATATATGCGTGCTATTTCGTAGTGACATTGAAAAGCTTGCAAGGTTTTGCAGTCAGAAGAAGAGATTAGATCGGCTAATGTCAAGAAAGGGTGAAATTTTTACCTCAAAAAAAGCAAGTACATTTTGCAGAAAGAATCGTAAACTTATCAGAATTAACCCTGTCAGTTAAAGAAGAATGTTTACTATCAAATGGTTATAAATATGTGCCAAACACGATTCCCACAAGTGTTAGACCGTCTTGTAGTAGATCTGAAATTAGCGCCACAGAAACATCTAGTATAGAAAGTAAAGTGTGCAGAAGAAATGAAGCAGGCACAAGTGCAACAACGAACAACATGTATAAACGATAGTGAGTTAAGGGACATAAAAAGCTGTAAACTAAGATTAAAAATAATAATGTGATCGTAACTAGGATCAAGGAGGGACGCTTGTGCTGTTAAACAAAACAGATTACACAAAGAAAGTTGAAGGTGTTTTCCAGTCAGTTCTGCTAATAAAACTTCAAAAATACCCAACAGTTAAATACACTGAGAAAGCGAAGCAGTTATTTAAGAAGTGTACCAATATTTTTACAGAATATGACTGTAAATGGATTCTACAAGTAAACCCAAGGGCTCCACAACTGTATGACTTATCCAAACCCCACAAACCAGAAGTGCCGATCCGTCCAGTGTTGTCAGCAATACAAGCACCGTGCACATTGTTTCCAGAAGAATCAAGACTGCCATCAAGCAAAGACATTTATTAAAAGTCAACCACTAGCACAACATGCAGTCTACTGGGCATAGATATGTTGATGATATCCTTTGCCTGGAAAGATACCACTAGACAACTCCAGAAATTCTTGAAAAATATAAACTGGTGGTATACAAACAGTAAGATTAAAATGGATTTAGGAGGCTCCACCATTAATGTTCTTGACATCAGCATACAAATAGGAAATAGAAGCCATAAATTTAAGATCTACATGAAAGACACCTTTACTGACACCTTCATCCCGGATTCCTCTCAACACCCAACAGCTTACAAACATGCAGCATTGCACCATATGATAAACTGACTACTGTCCATTCCCATGACCCAAGAAGACCATGACCAAGACCTATATACAATAAAAACCGTAGCAACAAATAGAGACTTTCTAAAAATCAAATGTTCAATTATTTGTTATTCTATGGGACTAAACTACGTTGGTCTAGTCTTACAAACAAATTAAGTTAAACTAACCTAGGGACAACACACACATCCATGCCCGAGGGAGGATTCGAACCTCCGCCCTGGGAGGCCGCGCGATCCGTAACGTGGCGCTCCGGACCGTTCGGCCACTCCCGAGCGGCTAAAGACTTTCTTCCCTCCATAACTGACAATACCTTTCGTAGGTAAAGCTTCCAGTAGGATATGTTACATATTGAAAGCAAAGGAATTTTCAGTTTTTTCTATGTCCCACATACTTTAGGTAAAAGTCTCTTCAATTCAAAGGACAAACAGCCAGGGATTATGAACAGTGGTGTTTATAAAGCAGTTGTAAAGATTGCCAGTCCTGTTATATACGACCGACAGGTCGGTCAATTTCTACTAAGCTCAGCGAACGTCACAGAACCTGGATATTAAGAAAGCCAGATTCTGCCTTTGCTCAACACTGATTAGAGCAAGAGCACAAATAAGCCATAGATGTAGAAGTCTCACATGTAGAAGAGAAATGAGCAAAACTGTCCCAACTAGAAATTTTGGAAATCAAAAACCAGATTCACACAGTCCCAAATTTGATTCTGAATCTATAGACAGAATTCAATTATTCACATCTTTTAGATTATGAGTAACTTCCACATAGTAGATAATAACAATATTAGTAACCTGAGGAGGCCATCTGCAAAAAGCAAGGTCATGCACAATAAACTGTTCATTTTTTTTAGGTACAGTGATGGTTAAGAATTTCAATAAGAGATAACATCATTAAATACAGTGCTAGTACAATAGATATTTACGCAGGATATTCTAATAATGTAATGCAAGTGTAATAGTTCCAAAATTGCCATTGAAATGTTTTCTTCCAATGTTAAAGTCAATAAACAGAGATCTGCATTAACGTAATGGTTTGTCTTCACTGGTGTAACAACTTTGTAATCAGTAAAGTACTTGAAACTGAGCTCATAACAGGTCGAACAAATAAAGTTCTGCGAAATAAGGCAATAACAAGTGTTCCGTTATTTAACATTGAATAGCAGTATTATGAACACAGTTTCATTGTATTTATTTTAAGTTCTGCAGACATGTTAAGTACGTTTATTGCATATCGTAACTTGTTTCGAGATTTTATTGGTATTTCATAGTGCATTGTTCACATAAGTACGGTAGTTTTTTGACGTTTTAATGTGTGATTTTTTGCCACTTTTGCGCTACAGTGGTCTGTTTTCAGATTAGGGCAAGTCGGAAAATTTGCAGAATAAGTCTTCTGGTGTTTATTTTACCCACATGTTAGAAACAGTATTTTCCTCTGTCTGCTTAAAGGTATTGTGCTTCTTCCATTATACAGAATATCATTCACAATAATCACGACTTATTCCAACCTTTATACAAAATCAACTAATCTCAACGACAATTTAGGGAGGAGGTGAACATACTAAAAGTCCCCGCCCCTGGGGGTGAGCTAAAGCGGGGAGGGGGGTGGAAAGACATGCGCAGTGTAATGGAGCAGACTCAATACTGATGAATACAGACAAAAATACTATTCACCATATTAAAAAATCCCAAATATTTTTATGTACGAGTTCGTGTATTGCAGTAACCTCATAGACACTACATCTGTGCAAGAGCGGCATAGAATCACATGGAAACATCATAAATTTATTTATGTTGCACTAAAAGCAACAGAAATGTGTTGTACTAAGTAAAGACAGAAATGAATAAAAAGATTTTGTTAAAGGTGAACGTCAGGGAGAAAGTAATTAGTGGATGGTATGAGTTCATTAGAGGTTTGAGGACAGACATATTGTTTGGGTCTGTAACTATGTCAAATTAGAAATGAAGTTTAATTACGGACAGAAAGTTATTGAATGGACGCAGAATAAAATGGATAATTATCAGAATAACAATCAAACTCGTATCGACATGATAGGTTACGAGAGATCAGCACGAATGGAGGAAGTCGAAGAATGTGAAGGAATGAACGAATCTGGAGATAGTCCAGTCAATACATGCTTTGTACAGTGCATCGAATATGCGAGAATTTTTGATTTCAGAACTTTCTTAGGGATAGTTAGGAGGTGAACATACTAAAAGTGCCCGACCCTGGGGGTGAGCTAAAGCGGGGAGGGGGTTGGAAAGACACCAATTTTTTGGTTTTCGATTCTATCTCGAAAACGGTCCGCTTTAGGAAGAAAACGTTCCAAATAAAAATAAAAGATTATTGAATTTGCTATAACATTGTTTCCATACATAAACGTCGAACTCCTAACGGTTTTCAAGATATACGTTACTGAAAATCGACAATTTCGGGAAAAATCATTTATAACTCAATAATTTTGTCAAACTTTTACTTCTAGTGACTCACTCGAACGTTTCTCAGAAACTTCGTCAAAAAGAAACGTGTAGAACATTACATTTCCTTCAATTTGATATGCACATTTGCTGCCTTACCTTCAGCCAATCAGTAGTTACATCATTTATACGATGTGCACTCAGTTCCGATGTCCTTCAAGAAATGAGTGTTTTGAGGGGCTGTGAAGTTTATATTTTACTAAACGTGCTAGCATGGTAAAAACTAACAATGACAAGAAGGTAATTGAAATTGAAACATAACACATTTTTATAATTATAGTTTTTATTATAATATTATGAACCACACCTGTCACTATTGGTGACAAGATGGTTCATGGCCTAACCACTGATGTGATGACATGTCCAATACCAACGCACTTCCTCCTTGATTCCTCATTTTTCTTACTTTTTTTCAACATATCCTCAAGAAAGGTTTGAAGGATTGTGAGAGAGAATCTGCATCCTTCAGGAAGGTATCTCTTCGCGGGTATGTATTATAATACTTTGAATATCTCAGCAGTTTTCTCCACAATCCTGAGTCGCTCTTCTTTCTGATCTTTTTCCTTGTTATCACACCAGGCGCTGGTTAGCAATTTGTACCCAGTGTCCCTAAAACAAATTAAAACCTTAAATCTGTTGGAGCCTGCGATCACGATTATGCGATCCCCATACCTCTTCAACAGTTCTGTTCTGATAGTTCTCCACTCACGTTTCCTCCCAGTAATAACAAACATAATTTCGTTTACATCACCTGGCAGTCACTAATCCCCTCCATTAAGACACTAACGTATTCCACTGCGTATGAAACTTAGTCTTCAGACGTGGATGTTGAGAATTTCTGATACAACGGCCTAACAAAGTCCAACCGACATTCATCATGAGACACAGCCTCCTCTGCCAGTAGCGTAGGTGGGTGGTGCGGGGGGTGCGGTCCGCACCGGGTAACAACTCCAAGGGGGTGACAAAACTTGCCGGAGGTTTCTTTTTTTGTTTTCTTTTTTTTTCCACGCTAATGTACCATTGTTAATGGTCTGAAACGACGGGGCTGTTGCCATTCTTCGTCTATTATCATGACTGACCGGACGCCAGAGTTTACTTCCGCAATATTCAGAAGATCGAATGAAATATTTATTCATTTGCACGTAAGTAAATGGAATTATTTATGAATTTTTTCTTCCCATAGTTGTAAGAAAGATAACAAGGGGTTGATTTTCTGCTTATGCCAAATGACTGAATTTTTTCTTTTTAATGATTTTTTGAGAATCAGATGTTTCTCTCAGCTTTAAAAGTGATTACGATACTTATTCAGATGTTGCTGTCACTTTTATAGTATAAACGGTCACTGTGTTCCTTTTTCGTGATTTGAACGTTAAAATAAACGGCCATTTAGCCAAACCAGGCGTATTAATTATAAATCAGGAATTTACTTTGTGCTAGGGTGTCAAGTGGTCAAACGTACAAAACAAGGACCCAACCATGGACTGGTCTTGCATAAAACCAGAAGTATTTTCCGCGGTGGCTATCAACGTGGTACGTTATAATGTTCAGTGCAGAGCTTTCCGAGCTGGATGTCACGACACACAGGGGTGTTGCATAGTGCCACTAACGGTGTCGCAAAAACAGCAACATCTTAAGATAAAATAAGACAGAACATTGTGCAAAAAATACTAAACATCCTTCAGTTCGTTCAGTGTGCAGTTTAAGTAGAAGTGAATCATGAAAATTAATATTCCTTCAAAGTATCATTTATATAGATAAATCTTTCTAATTAAAATCAGCGTGTTTCTTGTAAAACTTTATATAATCGAAATGGTGTGGCGACTAGGAAGAGTTTGGAAAGCTCTAGTATAGTGTGAAAGAAAAATGTAGAAAATTACAAAAAATACCATATGGGTTTATTATTTGATACTATTGTGACGTCAATTAGAACAAAATGTTCAAATGTTTGTAGAGCTTATGGGACTTAGCTACGGGGTCATCAGTCCCTAAACTTACAAACTACTTATGAACTAGCTAATACTAAGGACGGCACAAATATCCATGCCCGAGGGGGAATTCGAACCCCCGACTGTAGTAGCCGTGCAGAACGTGACTGGCGCGGCGCAGACCGCTCAGCCTCTACGGCCGCCTAGAACAAATCTCCTTACAGTTGGCTGTCCATGAATATCTGACCTCCGTAAAAAATGCATATAAGCATTTTCTCCTATACAACAACAGACAACAGATTACTAACTTATTGCAATTCAGGAAATTGCTCTTTTAAGCAATATTTGACTAAAAATCTAAAGACAACTAAGAAGTGTTTGCTATAAATCAATTTGGAGATTTCTATTTGCTTGTGGACGAAGCCTTTCGATTTGCGAAGGACACATGTGACGAGATGGGTATTCCTGCCTAAAAAAATAAGAAATAGGAAGAAGAAAATGATGCCTGGGGAAAAGGCTGCAGACAAGACGCTGACTTTAAAGCACCAGGAACTGAGAACAATTATATATATTTTTATTAATTATCAAACATTAAATTAGGAACTGAGAAGGTCAATATTAGAGTGCATCGACAGTCCCAACAAGAAATTGATACTCGTTCCAGAAACATGGAGTGTATATCAGAACATTTTGTTGTTTTAGAGCCCAGAAATACGATTCAGAATAGGAACTTTCCATGATTGTAAAATGTTTAATTGACAATTACGATGAGATTTCTGAAGATATACTCGCAGAAATTCTACGGCTGCGAAAATTTCTGCAGGCTGCTAATGTCCCAAAAGAAAATCTCTTGGATGTACATCTTTAAGAGTTTTACAGTTTATTGTTGAAAATGAAATTTCTGAATCTGTTCCGAACCTCACTTTTGCATTAAGATTTTTCTTATTTCGGCAGCGACCTGTGAGAGAAGTTTCTCAAAGCTGAGAATCATTAAGAATTACCTTAGCTCTACTATGAGCCAAGCAAAACTCTCTAATTTGGCAATTTTGTCAACTGAAAATAGTGTGGTTAAAGCTACTGACTTTGACCATGCAATTTCAAATTATTTTGCAGAGAAAGTTAGGCGCTTGAGGTTGTAAACTGCATGTGAAAGTCACCAGTCATTAAGACAGTCTTTAGCTATTTGGTCTGCTTGATTAATAATCGATTAAACTATGTTATTTATAAAAACTAGTTTTATTTATTTCCTTTCATACAGACTGTTTACAAACTAATTAACTTTCTATTTTGCTCATTTCATTATGTGTATCAAAAATTTATTCCTCTCTCCTTGAATTTTTTCCCCATTCTTTGGAAGGTTGGCGAGAGTGGCGGTGGTAGTGTTGGAGGGGGGAGGGGGGGTGACAAGTTGGATCACCGCACCGGGTGCCAAAGTACTTAGCTACGCCACTGTCCTCTGCAACTAAACCATTTGAGGTGGAAAGATGCCTCATCATTACCCCCCCCCCCCCCCGCCGCCATTGATCAAGTCTAGCTACAGAAACATCCATACTTGTCACTTGTATGTCCGTTCTGTTGCGTCCTTTTGTGATATTAGTAACTGAAAATATCTTCCTGCGTCCCTCCTTGGCTTCTTTTGCTCGCCGTCAACACTTTCGGAACAAAAGAAACATTTTGTTTTTAAATAGAATTTCGTCTTTTTGGATCTCAAAGTTGCAGACTGAGGTGCTTCAGAGGATGATGAGAGTACCTGTCTCTCTAAATGAGCCTTGAGAGATTGCGGCCTGATGCAATTCTTTCGACATTCAGTATGAATCACAAGGAGGTCCAAACCTTCTAAGGATGAGTCCTTGATATCTCCCCTTTCTCTACTTGCTTTGATGAGTGATAGTATTTCTGTATTTGTCACTGTGTAAACACCAAAACCTGGTCTATCTATTGTTTCATCACAATACCGACACACAAACTTTCTCCACGCTTGGCGAACTTCTGAAGTGAACTGAAGTAAGAAGTGGGTGTGAACTTTCCACCCCACAGTCCGGTGTTATTGCCAGTGACACGCCTTCCATGTTCGTAGTGGGGCGTAAGGCGACCTTCATGGCGTGTCCACTGTATGCGACAATAAATGAACTTCGACTCCTCCGCCTCAGAGAAACGAATAAATGCGTTGAATGCCTTTTTTTCATTTTGAGTCACTATCAGTGCTTGTTAATACTTTCACTGTAAGATTGATAATATCATAAAAGCTACAATAATAAAAAGGTGTTCTGTTTCAATTGCAATTACCTTATTACCAGTGTTGCCGGCCGCGGTGGCCGAGGGGACTGAGGCGCTCCAGTCACGGTCTGCACGGCCACTACTGTCGGGGGTTCGAATCCCTCCTCGGGCATGGATATTTGTGTCGTCCTTAGTATAAGGTAGTTGATAAGTAGTTTGTAAGTTTAGGGACTGATGACCCCGTAGTTAAGTCCCATAAGCTTAACAAACATTTGAACATTTGAACTTATTACCAGTGTTAAAGTATTGTTATTTACCATGCTAACACGTTTAGTAAAATATAAACTTCACAGCCCCTCAAAACACTCATTTCTAGGAGGACGTTGAAACTGAGCTCACATCTTAAAATGCTGTAACTTCTCATTGGCTGAAGATGAGGTAGCAAACGTGGATATCAAATTGAAGGAACTTTAATTCTCTACAAGTTTCTTTCTGACAAATATCCTGAGAAACGATCGAGTGAGTCACTAGAAGTAAAAGTTTGACAAAGTTAGTGATATAGATATGATTTTTTCCGAAATGGTCGATTTTCAATAACGTGTATCTCGGAAACCGTTAGGAATTCGACGTTTACGTACGGAAACAATTTTATAGAAAATTCAATTATCTTCCATTTTTATTTGGAACGTTTTCTTCCTAAAGCGGACCGTTTTCGAGATGTAATCGAAAAACCAAAAACTGGTACCATTCCACTCCCCTACCCGCTTTAGGTCACTCCCCCCCCCACTCTCCCATGGGAGGGGACTTTTAGTATGTTCACCTTCTAACTATCCCCAACAAAGTCCTAAAGTCAAAAATTCTCGCATAATCCATGCACTCTACACCCCTCTTTTCAACACTTATGGACTTGACTAAGACGGTTGTAAAAGATTTTATAAATGGTACATTGGAACATTCAAAGACAAAAAAGAAAGAAAAAAAAAACACCGAAATGCGTATGAGCTTGTGTCGCTGAAGACTAACAAGAATATAGGAATGCGTCACATCGCGGACCTAAAAACTTTTTATAAATTATTGTGTAAATTAACTGAATATATCGTAGAAGTGTTTATGTAAACTTCTTTTGCGTATGATATGAACTGTGAGAACACGGAACTGAGACAGATATATACTTTCAGAATGGACGCAGCCTAAACGAAACGAGAAATCTTTGCGCAATGGACATGTGGAATGTGAAACAACAACAGTGGAAGTGCGGCACGCTTCAAAGGACCGCAGCGCCGACACTTTCCAATGCCAGAGGGGCAACAATCACCGTTTCGAGGGGCGAGCGAGTTCGGCAATCTTCAAAGCAGACCCGACAACACTGACCTGCTGCTACAAATCGCCGTGCTTTCTACATCTACATCTACATACATACTCCGCAATTTACCGTAAGGTGCGTGTCGGAGGGTACAATGTACCCATACTAGGCATTTCCTTTCCTATTCCACTCCCAATTAGAACGAAGAAAAGAAGAATGCCTATATGCCTCCATACGAGCCCTAATTTCTCTTATCTTGTCTTTGTGATCTTTACGCGAAATGTAAGTAGGCGGCAGCAAGATCGTACTACACTCAGCTTCAAATTCCGGCCCTCTAAATTTCGTCAAAAGAAATTCACGAAAAGAACGTCGTCTTTCCTCCAGCGATCCCCAATTGAGTTGCCGGAGCATTTCCGTGACACTCGCGCATTGATCGAACCTACCGGTAACAAATCTAGCTGCTCGCCTCTGAACCGCCTCTATGTCTTCCTTCAAACCGATCTGCTGCGGGTCCCAAACACTTGAGCAGTACTCAAGACGTGGTCGTACAAGCGTTTTATACGCGGTCTCCTTTACAGGTGAAATAAA
The DNA here is from genome assembly GCA_026315105.1 of Locusta migratoria. Classification (NCBI taxonomy): domain Eukaryota; kingdom Metazoa; phylum Arthropoda; class Insecta; order Orthoptera; family Acrididae; genus Locusta; species Locusta migratoria. The sequence continues at coordinate 110,500,535 of CM048745.1, forward strand.
TCTTCCCAAAATTCTCCGAATAAACCGAAGTCGGCTGTCCGCCTTGCTCACAACTGTCCTTACATGTTCATTCCATTTCATATCGCTCTGCAATGTTACGCCTAGATATTTGAACGACGCGACAGCATCAAGAAGCTCTCTACTGATGCTGTATTCGAACATTACGGGATTGTTTTTTCTACTCATGCGCATCACCTTACATTTTTCTACATTGAGAGCTAGCTGCCATTCTTCGCACCAACTAGAAATTTTGTCTCAGTCATCCTGTATGCTATTACAGTCAGTTACAGACGACACCCTCCCATACACCACAGCATCATCACCAAACAGCCGCAAATTACAACTTATTCTGTCCATCAGATCATTTATATAGATAGAAAATAATAGCGGTCCTATCACACTCCCCTGAGGCACGCCTGACGATACACTCGCCGTCGAGAACAACGTACTGCGTTCTATTACTTAGGAAGTCCTGCAGCCAGTCACAAATCTGTGAACCTATTCCATAAGCTTGTATCTTCGTTAGCAGTCTGCAGTGTGGCACCGCGTCGAACGCCTTTTTGAAGTCGAGAAAAACACAATCCGCCTGTTGCCATTCATCCATGGCACACAAGATGTCATGTGAGAAAAGGGCAAGCTGAGTTTCACATGAACGATGTTTCCTAAGCCCGTGCTGATTCATGGAAAGAAGCTTTTCCGCTTCAAGGAAATTTACTACATTCTGAGAATATGCTCTAAAATTCTACATGAAACTGATGTCAACGATATTGGCCTGTAATTGTGTGGGTCAGTTCTCTTTCCTTTCTTATAAACGGGAGTCACCTGCGCTTTTTTCCAATCACTAGGAACTTTGCGCTGAATTAAAGATTCGCGATAAATGCAATGCCGCAGAATATAGTCTTTGTAAAACCGAACTGGTATTCCATCCGGACCAGCAGACTTTTTCGTATTTAGCTCTCTCAGCTGCTTCTCTACGCCGGAAATATCTATTGCTATGTCCCCCATTTCGGAACTAGTACGTTGATCAAATGATGGCACATTTGTGCGGTCCACCTGCGTGAAAGATTTCTGATGTGCCCTGTGCAGTGTTTACAGTGCATTGAGCAGTCGGCGTGGCAGGTATAGCCAAATGTCAACGTCTGTATACAGAGTTAAATAGGAGCGCATAGACGCGCAATGCAACCATCATTTAAATCAAGTGCAGGATTAATTAGGCCAATTGTTTCGACAAATAAAATGTTTTTATATGTATTCCTATCGGTGGTGATATGTAAAGTCACAGATGGTGACCTTCCATCTGCGGGTTGATTACAGAGATATGTCATCGTATTATACTTCTAAATGTTTTGTATATTTTAGTGAACTAATATTTTAGGTATTTCTTTACTTGTTCATTTCATGTATGTTATCTGTTTAATTTGTAATGTTAACTGAATATTTTGATTGTACATACGTAAACTGTGCTGTCAAAGATATTATGTATGAATGTAGTAAGCAGCACGCTCTACTGCGCCACTGTATTGTTGATGCTGAGGCAGTCGGTGAGAGACGGAGTCTGAGTGTGGGTCTCGAGGCGTGCGGACGCTGTCCGCGTGTGTAGCGCTAAGTTCGATCCGCCTCGTGCAATCGCCGGTACGAAAAACGCGGAACGCCTATTCATGTATGTTGGTAGAAGAAGTGTTCACAGTGAAAGTTTATTTTGAAAAGTGTGGGAGAGCCATTTATCGAAACAATGTCTGCAAGTGTCAGACTCGGTGATCGCGTCGTAAGTATGCAATCGCGTCGCGCGTGTTAAAACGGGACTACGGAACGTGTCTCCGTCGGGAAACGATTCATGTTTCGTGGAACTGACCAACTCGCGTGAATGAACATTTAATGAACTTCTGTTAAAATAAGTTTTGCCTCGCAGCATCATCATTGTCAACTGGACCACTGTATGGATATATATGTCATTGCTGATGGATTCTTATGTGAAGAAACGAATGCTACAGATGAGTACTATTTTGTAACTTTTATGTTAGAATATAAGAGTTAATTAAAAGATGAAAAAGACTTCTTCTATTAATACCTAACAGCCCTTATAAGAACTAATTAGCAATAATAATTGAAAAGTCATTAGAAAATTTGATAGGAGTGCGAAAGTTTAACTGACAAGGACATATCACATTCATTCATTCAATAACGATTGAGTGTGAACTGAGAAAATTAAATACTGTGTGCACGAGAAATACAGATCAGTGATTACAGTTAGAATTTTCATGAAACAATAATAAACGATGTCATATTAACAATCAATCAGTTAGGCATTTTGACAATAATGAGAGAGAAAATTAGTAGAAATCATTAACAGACAATTTTTTAAATAAAAGTTAACGTCAATAATTCATCAGATTACGTAAATGTACTTGTGCACAGGTATTGTTTCAGTATAACAAAATCCACAGCAAAGATCAGAGAATCAGTCATTTTCAAAAGAAAAATCATAATTGCATTTTACGTTACGACAAAAAGAGGGCATGCATTTTTTTTATTTTTGCATATCGATTACAGCTGTTCCAGTTGGCAGCATAATATCCTTTGGATATTTTATAATATGGGGTGGTAAGTACCATCTTCTGTGAAGGGATCAGGTGTGCAAAGACTGAATAGCTATCATATTCATTCAGTTAATTAAAAAGCCAATTAATTTGATTGATAGTGACAGAAAAGTGAACTGTATGTTGTGTGTGTAGATGTGACTGTTTCGAACTTTAACCAGTGTGTTTCGAGCCAAAATCATTAATGAACCATTTTATTCTCATTTTTCAATCAAAAATATTTATCCACCACCACACCCCACCTTATAGACGATGACATCGGCTACACTGTGACCGTGCCCATACTGGAGTACTGATTTGAAACGATCGGCCGTCTCCCACCGATGTCGGTCGTCGCTGAAACCCACCGACATCTGAGCCACCGTGAACGCAACCTTACATACCTGTCGCGTATGACGTCGTAGCTCTTCCATTACATCTTATGCTTCGTAGGGGACGTTGTGGCAACGAGTTGTAGAAGCAGCCCGTTGCCTTTTTCGACAAATTGGGAAGGACAGTTATTGTTTAATGAGCAAATGCGTTGCCTCAGTGACTTATGTGTCTTAAATATTTGAATTTGACGAAATAGTATAATGAGCAGCCTCACAATGTGTCTCTTCAAGAGGTTCTATATTATGTGCTGATCAGTGACGTAATAAATAAACTAATTTCCACACTGAATGGCGAATTACTGCAACAGTGAAGTCTGACGCTATATATATATATATATATATATATATATATATATATAAGCTCAGTTCTTGTGAATTATCTTGCTAAAACTTTGAAATCAACATACATACTCCACAATCCGCTCAAAGGTGAACTAGCTATATGACATAAATGCTTTCAATATGTTATTCCGAAGAACTTTAATTAAAACAACATAAAATAACTAATAATTGATGTGAGGAATGTAGCGGACTGGGGAACGAGGTAATCTTAAAACCTTTGAAATAGATGTTAAATTACCAAAGGCTTTGTAAACAAAGAAAGACACAATGCAAATTATGCTGAAACTATCTTGAAGCAATAAATAAAAATTACAGTATAGGAAGACGATAGCTATTAAAGCAGATAAAAGTAATGCAGTAGTTCTTATAAATAATATAGAATACATAAATAAAACCGAAGTGTTTCGTAGTACAATCAGTATAGTAGAAGTTACAAAATACACCACTAATAATTTTCACTCATTGCTTAAAAAGAAAATAGATTACACAATGTTCTTTTTTTGCAGATAGGGAAAAGAAGAATTAAAAAATTATAAATGTATCCTTACCAAAGTTAAGGTCACTGATTAAGAACCATAAAAGTAATAAATCAGTATGCCCTATTGTTAATAATAGAAATGACCTAATTATGAGTTAAGTAAATGGTTGAATAAAACTTTGAAAGAGGTATACACAACAGTAAATCCAAGTAACATTAAAACAGTTTTGAACTTTTAGAGTTATTAAGAGATACATTAATTCCTGGTTAATCTTGGTTTGCATCACTTGATATCAGTAACTTGTGTACCAATGTAACTACAACGGAAACTATAAACGTCATTAAGGACTACTTAAATGTAAGAAGCTGTCATCAGGGGTAATTGTTAATAGAGCATTTGGAAACGTTACTACAGTTCAATTACTTTGAGTTTAATGGAAAGCCGGCCGCGGTGACCGAGGGGACTGAGGCGCTTCAGTCACGGTCTGCACGGCCACTACGGTCGGGGGTTCGAATCCCCCCTCGGGCATGGATATTTGTGACGTCCTTAGTTCTAGGTAGTTCATAAGAAGTTTGTAAGTTTAGGGACTGATAACCCCGTAGTTAAGTCCCTTGAACATTTTTGTTTAATGGAAAAGTGTATCATTAGGCTGAAGGCTGAGCTATGGGAATAGTTCAGCAGGTACAATGGCTGATATTTTTGTTATATTGAAAATAAATTCTTTATTGAAAACAGGGAACGTGTTGAGCAAATAATTTATTACCACAGGTACTCAGATATTTCATAATGCTTAGAAGCTCTATCAGAGCATGATAGATTTTAAAGACAACATGAAGAAAATGTCCAAGTAAATGTAATTTAACAATTAAAATAAGACACTCTAGATCTCAATTCGTTGCGTTTATTACTGCCAACCGGTTTCTGTTTTATAGAACCATCTTCAGGCCTATGGCATCTTGTTGGTGGACGGTGGCGGTGACCGGAGCAGGCGTCAATTTCAGGCCATAGGCAGTTATAGGCAGTAATAAACGCAACAAATTGCGACCTAGACTGTGTTATTTTAATTATTAAAATATTTAAGATCGCTGTTCCAAAACAATGCTTTCAAAAATGTAACTTACACGTGAATTACAAGAAGACAATATTTTAAATTTTCTGAATATACAGGTAAATAAAGTAGCAGGGAGACATGAGTTTGATATATACAGAAAACCAACAAATACAGATGTAGTAAATAATGACAAATCTTACTCCCTAACAGTGTTTCAGCCCAGACCTGTTTCTTAACTATATGAAGGATGTAACAACCTTAGCACATGGAATATCGATTTTGTATCAAATTTTTGGCAAACAGTGACATTATTTTTGTGGTGACGTATCGATGCTACTGACAGGCCACTATCGATTACGACCTCAACGACGTTAGGTTGACGGCGAAGCAGCCCGCAACGTCCAATGACAGGCCGACCACGCCCCCAGGCAACAGGACACTTGAAGCCAGGCCGCAGTACGGCGATTGTCCTCAGTGTGGTCACAGAGAGCAACCAGTGTATTGACATTGATTGATACAGTCGACAAGGAAACGGACACTGTCAGTCACAGTTGTATAAATGTGCCATGGATGTACAAATGTATGATTGTAAATATTCATGTTCTTCAAAATGGATTAATCTCTAAAGTTAAGTAACCATTTTAATTGTACATAAAGAACATATTTTACTGACTGGATACAATTTTATGTTGGCAGTTTTTCCACGAACCTTTGGCCACAACAATTTTTAAGTTTATTTTTGTAAAGTAATGGAAATTAAGAAATTCATTATGACTTATTTGTTATGCAAAAAGATTTGGTTTTTATCAGGTACTTCAGAATGGCAACGTAGTTTCGTCGGAACTACTTTCACATAATAGACAAACCGTAAAAGTTAATAAGCGACTGTCGCCTGTGAGTAATCTGTGCCGCAGAGTAACGTTTGTAAAGCCGGATTGCTACTCCATCTGGACCTGGGGACGTACTTGTTTTCAAGTATGTCAGCTGTTTCTCGACACCGGGTACGCCTATTACTACGTTCTCCATTTGGAACTGCGTTCACCTAATGAAGGTTTGTTTTCCTGGTCCTCCTGCGTGATTGATTTCTTAAACGTTAAATTTAAAGGTGCACCCTACATCTTGATGTCTTCTTTCACCACCCCAGACTGGATCGAGGCCTTTGTTCCGTTTACCAATTTTACACATGACCAGAATTTATTCGCGTTCTCAGCAAGATGTTATTACGGAAGCACGACTCTCTAATAACTGACGTCTGATTTGATTTGCTTAAACTTCCTTGAAACGAGAAGGCAACTATCTTTACTATATCAGCATCTATCTAATATTAATATTGAACCAAGGAAACTTGGGTTTTAACGTCCCGTCGACAGCTGTGGTCATTAGAGACGGAGCTAACGCTCGGATTTTTGGTTAAGGACGGGGGAGGAAATCGGCCGTGCACTTTCAAAGGAACCATCCCGGCATTTGCCTGGAGTGATTTAGGGAAATCACCCAAAACCTAAATCTGGATGGCCGGAGATGGATTTGAACCATCATCCTCCCGAATGCGAGTCCAGTGTGGTACCACTGCGCCATCTCGCTTCGTGTTATTGAACATAGAGTATCTGTCCCAGCCTTAATCCACTTTATTGTTGTTATGGTCTTCAGTCCGAAGAGTGAGCAAGCCGTTTCATGTCCTCATAAGAACGGCAACCCACATCCGCTTGAATCTGCTTACTATACCCGTCTCTTGGTCTCCCTCTGCGATTTTTATCCCACACACTTCCCTCCAATGATAAATTTACGATTCCTCGATGTCTAAGAATGTGTCCTACCAAGCGGTACCTTCTTTTAGTCAGGGTATGCCAAAAATTCCTTTTCTCACCATTAATTCTGTTCAGTTTCTCTTCATTAGTTATGCGATCTACCCACCTCATCTTCATCATTCTTCTGTAGCATCACATTTCAAAAGCCTCTATTCTTTTCCTGTCCGCACTGTTTATCGTTTATGTTTCACTCCCGTACAAGCCAATACTCCACACAAATGCCCTTAGAAAAGATTTCCTTACACTTAAATTAATATTCGATGTTAGCAACGTAAGGTCGCGAGTCCAACAAAAAATGGATGGTTTTATGAATCAAGTGATAAATTTCTCTTTTTCAAAAATGCTTTTCTTACCATTGCCATTCTGCATTTTATATCCACTGCACTGCGAACATCGCACGTTATTTTACTACCCAAATAACAAAACTCATCTACCACCTTCATTGTTTCGTTACCTAATCTAATTCCTTTAGCATCGCCTGATTTTCTAAGACCGCATTCCATTATTTTTGTTTTGCTCTTGTTAATGTTCATTTTATACGCTCTCTTCAACACACTGTCCATGCCATTCAACTGCTCTTCCTGGTCCTTTGCTGTCTCTGACAGAATTACAATGTCATCAGCAAAACGACTCAGAATTTGAAAGAGTGTATTCCAGTCAACATTGTCAAAGCTAGAAATGTAGGTTTGCCTTTCCTTAATCTATCTTCTAAGATAAGTCGTAAAGTGAGTATTGCCTCCCGGGATCCTACGTTTGTCCTGAATCCAAACTGATCTTCCCCGAAGTCAGCTTGTATCAACTTTTCCATTCTCCTGTAAATAATTCGTGTTAGAATTTTGCAACCATGACTTATCAAACTGATGGTTCTGTAATTTTCACACCTGTCTACGCCTAATTTCTTTGGAATAGGGATTATTACATTTTTCTTAAAGTCTGAGGGTATTTCGCCTGTCCCATACAACTTACACACTAGTACAAATAGTTTTGTCATGGCTGGCTCTCCCAGAGACTTTAGTAGCTCTGAGGGTATGTCATCTACTCCCGGGGCCTTGTTCCGACCTAGGTCTTTCAGGGCTCTGTCAAATTCATCTCTCAGTATAGTATCTTCTATTTCATCTTGATCTACTTCCTCTTCCCTTCCTACAACACTGTCTCTAAGTTCATTTCCTTTGTAGAGCTGCTCTATGTACTCTTTCCACGATTCAGCTTTCCCTTCTTTGCTGAGAACTGGTTTTCCATCTGAGTTCTTGATATGGGAGAGTTGTTTTTCTTGTCCCCAAATGTCTCTTTTATTTTCCCGTAGGCACTATCTACTTTTCCCCTTCTTCTACATTCTTCCACGGATTTGAATCTGGCTTCTAGCCACTCCTGCTGAGCCATTTTGCTTACGTCGGCTTGTTCCGGTTGTACACCAGACTCAGAGCCTCCAAAGCAACCACTTCCCTTGTTATAAGGATGTCCGTTACGTAGTTCAGAGAGATTACGTCTCTGTGAGTCGTCAGAAACGTGACGTCTCTTTCCACGAATCGGAACCTGTGCGGACGGCCCGCTATGCGACCCTGGCGGTGAGAGGCTGCGTGTCGTGGGAACTCAGATGTAGGCGTGTGCTGGCAGGGGTCAGGGCGTACGGCTGCATAAAGGAAACAGCTGCCCATGTTGTGCAGGCTCCACAAGAGGCTGATGACTCACTCCCAGCTAACTGGTACCGCGTGTGTTGTAAATTCCCATCCAACCAGCCGCTTCTTATTCGGGAAGTCGTACCTCTTCGGGGAACTTTGTTGAGAAGTGGCTGATAACGATCTGAAGCCCGTATATTGTCTACCTAATGGCGCACCAAGCAACTGACGTTGTAGTTGAAGACGCATAATGTTTGGCAACACAACGTTCTCGCCTTAATTATATGAACGCACTGCTAAGAAACGTACATGTGTAGTGAGTTACTTCGTGATCCTCATCTTACAGATATTAGCTTGGAAGAGAATGGGTAAAGAAAAACTGCAACGTGTAGCGAATAATAGAGGCACTGAAGAGTTTCGTAGCCTTGCTTACAAAGACGTACGTTGAATGTGTATATTGCATCACAGTCTATCACAGACAGTTGCAAAACTCTCTTGGAAAAAATTGCAGCTGAAGCGATACTAGCGCTCCAAGCGGCAAGTAGGTAGCAACAGAAGAATGACACGATACAAACTGAGAAGCTGCTGTTTACAATGCTGTTACTTGCATATTTCCTAGTAAGCTGCTTCTGTTAATGACAGTCTGTAATAAAAAAATTCTCAGTGCAGGGTAATTCAAACAGTTCGCAATAGGTGAGTCGTAATCATATCGTTCGAAAACGTTTCGAAAGGAGAAATGAATTGGAACACGAAGTGCTCAAGTACGAAAGGACTGATTATGATTATGTTCATGTACTCGGTGCCTACTGTCACACTGCCCGAGTCTTGGTTTAGCGGATTTCGGATATTGTCATGTTTTCAAAACTACATACGATTTTTACATTGTAGGAGACTACATTCTACATCGCCTTATAAATCTCTTTTTACCTTGTCGTTGCTTCTGTGCCTTTCGTGTACCTGTGTACCTATTATTCTTTTTTTTGTTTTTTTGTTTTGTTTTTGTTTTTAGTACTTCAGGTGTCACATACAATTTCTTCAAGAACGTGACGTGCTAATATTAATAGTTTATATCTGGATATATTATTTATTTGTAGTTCGAAAACGTTTCGAAAGGAGAAATGAATTGGAACACGAAGTGCTCAAGTACGAAAGGACTGATTATGATTATGTTCATGTACTCGGTGCCTACTGTCACACTGCCCGAGTCTTGGTTTAGCGGATTTCGGACATTGTCATGTTTTCAAAACTACATACGATTTTTACATTGTAGGAGACTACATTCTACATCGCCTTATAAATCTCTTTTTACCTTGTCGTTGCTTCTGTGCCTTTCGTGTACCTATTATTCTTTTTTTGTTTTTTTTTGTTTTTGTTTTTAGTACTTCAGGTATCACATACAACTTCTTCAAGAACGTGACGTGCTAATATTAATAGTTTATATCTGGATATATTATTTATTTGTAGTTAGATATTCACATTTGTCAAACTAGTGGGTAACTGTCAAAATATGTTGGTATACGGACCTATAATTTTTGTGAAACTGAAGTACGAAACTAAGTAGGCTTTACTGAAATAGTCGGTTAACTGCTAATTGAAGCCATCAGACATTACTTTTATACAGAAGTGATAGTATGAAAAAGTGGTCTATTATTTGAGATTCCGTGAGTAAATTGTTAAAGAAATTTCTGTGCCTTAAAGTGTAACAAACCATAAATAAACCATAAATAAATACTTGTTATTCGTAACATTAATTTCTTACTGCTGAGCATCCTTTGGAAATGAGATATTTCCGGATTTTTGATAGTTGCTACAATTTACTGCGTCACAAAAGCTTCTAAATACGAAGTATTTTGAATTTGCTGCTTCACTCCAAATACACATTCATTACTCAATGGTTTCGCAGTATGATTTTACGACCCAGCCGCTTGGCAGTGCTGCAGTCGCGAAGTTGCAAAACTTCACTGGGAATTTCATGACTCTTTATGTTACACTCTGATTGCATCAAGAACACATTTCGTTAGATTGTCCGTAGATGTCACTCTACGAGCAGAAAGATGTAAGCAACCATGTATGAGTAGTGATAATGCGACGGAGTGAGTATTACGGCCAGTCAGAACACCGGGAAGAAAGTACAGTGCTTGTTCTGACTGTAGTTCTGCCATGCCTATGAGATCATATCCGAAGTTTGATAATATCCGCAGTGTTACTTTGTGTCAGGCGGGACTATCGTCAAGGGAAGTATTCAGATGGAGTGAGCCACAGCGACTTTTTTCGGATATGGAGGAGGTACAAAGATAAAACTACTCTCGATGACTTGCCTCGCTTTGGCTGCCCAGACACTACCACAACAACTGATGTCCACTACTTAGTGATCTGAGCCGGAGGAACCTTGAGAGGAACGCCACCATGCTGAATACTGATTTTCGTGCAGCCACAGGACGTGTTTCTAGTCAACTGTTCGTAACGGACTGCATGACAAGCATCTTTTCTCCCGACGAACATGGCTAGATCCAGCATTAAAACCTAGACACCATGGGCTGCAGATGGGGCCAACAGCATTCTGAAAGGACTCGCCACTGGCAGTATTAGGTGGCAGTAGCCATAATCTCATCGTCTCAGCACGAACTGGAGACATATTGGTCTAATAATGGTGTTATGTAAGATCGAAACCGGTTACAATTTATGCGAACTTGACTGATCTTTTCATATTAAAAGATAGCAATGAAATGACTATACGGTACATCATTTTGATGAGACGTTTGGCTTAGTGGACGACTTTTTCGACGCTCATTTTGCACAATTCTGAATGTATTCCTTCATAATAACGATATCGCAAGGTTAGAACGGCCAGAACGTTCTCCAAACATGAATCCTATCCAACATACCTGGCATACACTGAAAAGAGATGTTTTTGGACGAGTGCACCCACCAACCAATCTGAGAGATCTACGCCGAATCGCCGTTGAGGAGTGGGACTCTGGACCAACAGTCCCTTGACGTAGTGGACAGTTTACACGACGAATACAGGCATCAGTGCAAGAGATGTGGTGTTTGCTGCAATCTATATCACAAATGTATAATGTTAACTCCATTGTTATGTAATGTTCCAATGTTTGTAAACCTAAGGAACCATATTTCTGAGGTCATCTGTCTCAACGCTTACCAACTATTCAAACTAATTTATGAGTATTAAACACAAGGAGAGGCATTGATTTACAATTTCTGCTGTGACCAGGATTCGAACTTCCTATGTTAGTGCTTTAGACCACTGCCAACACAGCGTTCCAGCCAAAGCGACTACACGGTCTTAAATCACGTTTCCCTCTACACCATATACTTTAATTCTGCCTCATGATCCCTGTGATACGCATTTCACAGGGTACATGAGGAAGAATTAAAGTTTGTGGTGTGGAGGGAGACGTGCTTTAAGACAGTCCGTGTAGCCGCTTTGGCTGGAACGCTGTGTTGGCTGAGTGGTTAGTCTGCCTTCAGCAGGCGAGAAGTGTGGACGCCTGGTGTTTACGTCCTCGCCGCCAGCAGAGCGCTGATTGTGTAGTCAGTGTCACGCCGCTGAGCGTGTTTACTTGTTTGTGATAATATTTCGAACGACATATCGACGACGCAACCACCACGAAGAGACACATTGAAATTGACGTTTGATCCGAAATTAGTACGATGACATCATTTGAGATTGAGGATTTTATAGAAGAATCTTTGAAATTGAATACCGACGATGTCATTGGTTACCATTTGTCACTCTGTAGCAGTACAGTTTATTTGAAACTTAAAAGTGTAGCCAAATGTGACGCGGTTGTCGAATCTTGCGGAGGGATTTCAAAGTTTAAACGCTCCGACGGTAATATTGGAGAGTTCCGCATAACACAAGTGGGACTAGATATCAGGACAGTTAGGATATTCGAACTGCCCTTTGAAATCACCGCCGAGGATATGACTCTGTTTTAAAGAGCTATGACACCGTTGCTGAAATATGGTCTGGTGCTCACAAATTCAAAGTGTTGATTGGCGTTAGAGAAGTCAAAATCGAACTTATGAAACATATTCCGTCCTATACTTCTGTATGCGGCTATAGGGCAATAGTAATGTACGACGGTCAACCACGAACGTGCGGGGCATGCGGCTCCACCGGTCATGTCCGCTAGCAGTGTATGCAACGAGAGTGACACAGACCCTGGTAGGTGAGGCGGAAGTGACGACCGCCGTGAATAAACTGCCGCTCAAGTACGCGGCGGTGGCCCGCGGACACGTGACCACGCAACCGACCGTAGCGGCTGTCACATTTGTCACCGAGCATACGTCTGTAGAAGGTGCACCAAGAGAATCTAGCGCTGTAGCGACGGACACGACTATTACCGTGAACGCTTGGTAGAAGGCGTCGCGGTGGATTCCAGCAAGATAACAACGGACGCCCCTATTGCCGAAAACACTTCGGCAGACGATGTGCATATGGAGTCCTGTGACATAGCTGCGTTGGCTGTTGACGATCGCGTGGCGGATGAGAGTTGTACCGCAGTGACACCGGCACACCACGGCTCGTGCGAAGTGGCTTCCACAATTTTGGAGGTCAAAGCACACAGCGGACAAGATGGAGGTTACTGAAACTGTAGGCGACGTATCTCCCCAGGAACATAAGAAGCGTCGAATCGCTCATGAAGCAGCGGAAAAGTATGTACCGACGCTGCGGGAAAGGGCGGCGCAAATTCGCCAGAAATCACGGCGAAGGACACGGCTGGCAGCGCACAGCCTTCTAAAAGAAACAAGAAATCGTGGGCGGAAGATATGTCGGATCGAACAACCAGAAAAGCGGCAACTTCTGCCCCCACAGGAAAAGACGCAAAAGATTCCGACAAGAAGAATAAACCGTTAGTATCCACAGTTCAGGAAAATGAGCGTCCTATCCTCGACAACCGTACGGTGGATTGGAACCAGGACATGGTAGATGATGCCGAGGACCACGGCGGTGCCGATACAATACAGATGGAACCACACGGCGGACCACTTCGTGAACAACAGGGCCCGCCGCGGGAAAGAGATGACGACCCGGAGTTTTACTAAAAGGTTCGCTATTCATCTTGGATAAAGTAACGATGTCCTACGTTCAGACATCCTTGCCCGATGAACACCGGCGGACAGAGGGCGTCTGAACATCCAACTAGTTGGATAACTTGTCTTTCCTGCCTGTGCATAGTTTCACTCGTATTACAGGGGAACATTTGGTCCTATCCCAATAGATATCACTTCTCCAAACGTATAAAATAGCAACCTTGAACATCAATAAAATAACTACGTTGCTGAAGGTTGACGCCCTCCGAGATTACATCTACAGCGCCGATATTGACATCGCGATGTTACAAGAGGTCGACTATGGGCTACAACTAAATATTACCGCCTGTGACGCGATTTTAAACACGACGCTGGATGGAGCTTTTGGGACTGCATTCCTGATTAAGGAGGGAATCGTAGTCTCTGATATAGAACGGATAGCGAACGACCGAGGGTTGTCTTGCTTAATCCATGGCGTTCGTTTTATTAACATTTATGCTCCTTCAGGTAACCAGCAAAGGGCGGAAATATCACTTTTTATGAACAGGACCTTTAATACGACGAGCTGAAGAGAATCATTTTAGTCGGTGATTTTAATTGTGTGCTTAAGCGAAAAGACCAGCTTCCCAACTAATTACAGCGCGGAGTTAGACCCTGTAATGCGAGAGATGCGATTTGCCGACACTTAGCAACTTATTCATGGAGATCGTCAATGTTTTACCTTTTATACTCCCACCTCAGCTAGTACAAAATGATAGGATTTACGTAACACCTTGCTTAACCGCACATGTCACTGGTCCTGAAACATGGCCAGTGTATTTCTCAGATCATTTGGCGTATCATTGTCAACTTAAAATGACCAAGCAGGATACTTTCCGGGGAAGGAACATCTGAAACTTAACGTCACTGTCCTACCAGAAGATAGTTTGAGGTTTCGTGTGGAAGAAGTATGCGATACCTGCCTGAGACGACGACGAAACTTCGCAAGTACGATACAATGGTGGCGCAAGAGTGCTAAACCAAAGATAATCAATTGCTTAAAAACGTATTGCATTCAACAGCGTCAAGACGAAAAGAGCGTGTCTAAGTTGCCTCCGAGAACTCCACGAGTGTCGTCACACAACAGCGGACACCATATTACGAATTAAAAGGGTGAAAGCAAAACTAACAGCGCTAAAAAGAAAACAGATGGAAGGCGTCATAATCCGGTCGAGAGACCACAATATCTTGTCCGGGGAAGCGCCTTCGCTGTACCACCTCGCGAAGGAACAGCGTCACCAGCGGAATAGACTGATACACATTCTTCGAAGAGGAGACGGAAACCTGTTGAAAGATCACCGGGCAATTAAGCAATACGTCACTGAGTATTATAGGGAATTGTACGCTTTGGAGCATGTCGACGACGAGTTGCTCAGACACATTATGAACAGCTTACCTGACCGACTGACTAAACATGATGCGGACTCTCTGTTGGTGGATGTAACCGTACAAGAACTGAGATCAGCAATGAAAAGAGCACAGGGAAACAAATCACCTGGAGTGGACGGATTACCAATGGAATTCTACAAACGATTTTGGTACATATTGGAAAACTGCTTCCTCGACATGTGCAACGAAATTAAGGACGGGACAATGATACCGGATGGATTCAACGAGGGGATCATCGTCATCATTCCCAAAGAATACCCCTGTAACGATATGCATTAAATTCGCCCCTTATCCTTACTCAACTCGGATTACAAGATAGTAGCCCGTCATGGCAGCGAGGATCAAACTGGTGTTGCATAAAATCGTACATCTGTCAGACGGCAGCAGTACCGGGACGAACGATCCTTCAAAGCCTCACTGATTATAGGGAGTTCATAAGCTACTGTGCTCTTACACGTCCAGAAGCAGCAGTATTACCCTTAGACCTTAACAAGGCTTTCGACAGGATCAGGAACTAGTACCTTTTCGCAATAATGTGTCGTCTGGGGTTTGGGGAAGAATTCGTGTTCTTGCTCAAAAATCTATTTAACAATGCCAAGTCGAGGGTAAAGATAAACGGACATCTCAAAAAACCAATCCCCATAAAGAAATCCGTACGACAAGGCTGTCTCTTGTCAATGACTCTCTTTGTCATTGCTATCGACCCACTACTTAGGAGACTCAGCCAACGGCTCCAAGGAATGAACATCTACGGCAGCACTCTCAAATGCATCGCGTACGCAGATGACGTAGGAGTTGTTCTAAATACCGCACACGAACTACGAGACGTACAGACGGTGGTTGGCGAGTTTGAACACGTTTCAGAATCAAAATTGAACATAAGGAAAACGAAATTACTGCCATTAGGAAAAGGATTCCCAGAGAATGGGGTAGACGACTACGTGCGTACCGACTCCCTGAAACTCCTTGGGATAAATATGTACAATTGTCCTCTGAGAACAACGACTGCAACTTGGAGGGACATTTTAAATATGACGGGTGCATGTCTCCGATAGAATTACGGTCGTATGCAAAACTTAATTGAAAGAGTTCACTTCGTTAACACCAAAATCCTATCAAAAATTTGGTACATAGGACAAATCCTTCCCGTCAATGCAACAATAGCCGGCAGAGTGATGGCGGCGGTAGGTTGGTATCAATGGCGCGGCGGTATTTTTAAAGTCGGAACAAATGTAACGACACTTCCGCCCAGGGAAGGAGGACTTGGTGTAGTGGATGTTGGTACCAAATGCAGAGCACTACTGATAAGACGAACTCTCCGAGCAGTCATCAACACATACAGACCACTTAGTTTAGAAGCCCCGGTTAACCTTAGTGCCGTACCACACGAACTCGCTCATATTCGCCAGTTCTTACTTGATGTAAGCTACCTGCGAAGGCAGAGCAACACAATCAGAAATAAAACAACAGCAAAGATATACAAGTTTATGAATGACAACGGGAGGAGGAACAGAATGGAAACCAAATACGCACACATACGGTGGCCCACAGTGTGGAAGAACATCAACAACAAAATCCTCGACACAGACATTAAATCAGCGTGGTACAGAGTCGTAAACGAAACAATAGCCACGAAGGAAGCCACGGGCAAACATTACATTATATAATTACTAAACCGACGGAATGCACCTACTACGATTTTCGACTATATAGTATAAATCAGCTAGGAAACTCCTCAATAATCCACGACACAAAACATTATTTGCAAACTATCCAATGGCGCTAGAATTGACGCAGATATGAAGAACGAAGAGCAACGAACGATAATAGGAAAAAAAGGTTAAGGTCAACCCGACGACACTACTGAAACATTAGAAAGAGGACGTCAAAGAAGCATGACGCACAGTCCTTTCGGTGCGTGGCGCTATCGGAGTTAAGAGAGGACAAAATACAACAGCTTCAAAATGACAGAGATCAGTGGTTTATACGAAAAGAAGATTTGACCCGCAACTGAAATCAACCAAAAACAATTCACAAGAAGAAGTCTGGTAGTAGACATGGTGCTGAGAATGACATGTGTGATGACAGAAGTGTCATTTTCTTTATCATATTCCTTCAATTATTCATATTCTTAGTTTTATTTATTTATTATTATTATTTTCCTGTGACAGAAGTTGTCGATGTATTTTTTTTCCTTCTGGATGAAGTTAGACACTTACCTGCGGACGACTTTCATTATGATGAAACGACCGTTCACGTCTATAGAATTTTTGAATGTCTTATGTCCGCAAATGATCTGAAGATAGCAAATTAAATGGCCACAGGCGGCCATAACAGTGTAAACATTTCCTTGCGACCGTGCCAGGTAATCTGCTAAGAAGACTACAGTATAAATTTCTTAGATCCTTCTTCTACTAAACTGACGATAGCAGGTAATCACAAGATACAAAATTAAGTACGGCAAACAAGCCGTCACAGACCGTAGTTTCCTTGTATCAAAGTACATAGGCTTTCTTGAATTGCAAAACGACATATTGACCATAACTGTGTATTTTTTATCTCAATGCTACCGGTTTCGGTTAGTTTACCATTTTCAAGCGTTGGCAGAGTTTAGCTAATAGCTTAACATGTCGCAACGCAAAAATGCAAAATTGTAAAATAAGTATTTCTCATCATTACTGTACTCCTTATCGAAATTTGCACAGTGGCTGGCTGCTACAAACTTGAACATTCTCTGAAAGGTTGCTGGTGGTGTTCTGGTTCACCTTCCGTTCATGATAGATCTAAACATGTTTATATTTAACAGTGTTGACGCTCTTCTCCGCACTTATGCACTAAATAAATTTCTTAGTGCAATTGACCATTTTTCACGTAACGTTTGTATTTTTTTCAGCACTGTACCGCTTTGCAACTGTATAACGTAAAAGAACAGACATCAAACAAACAGATCTTTCCTGACTCGTACACACGCGCCTTAAATGGAAGATAGTAATAAAGTTAGTTACTAATGTACAAGGGAACTGGTCTGAGCCTCACCAGTGGCACATTCAAGGCTGGTGATCTTGGGACCCCATTTACTCGCTGCCCTGCGATCTGCAAACAAGAAACTAAAAAATAACCGGTTTTATGGCCGCTCGACAGCAGCCTGAATGCCGCATGGTACGTTTTAGGGGCCCTTAACTTTTTCACTAGGTAATAGCTGTTTATTATCGTCTGATGTCAGACAGTGCTTCGAAAAAATGAAAATGACATAGAATAGTTCTGGCGAGTTGCTTTTGATTGATGTCGACAGATATCGTCTGAAAAATATGGGTACTGCAACTGGATGTATGTAAAGCACTTTCGGGGACATGCCAAGATCTCCATGAATATTCTTCTCTATCTGTACAAACATGTAAATTCAGCTCGTAATGAAATGTGCGAATTTTCGTCGCAAAGGACTCTCGAGCATTCGAATGTTTGTAAGCGACCACCCACCTTTTAAATTCCACGTCTTTATCTCTGACAGGATATTACATGTAAAAGTTACAGTAATATGTAGGGTGTTTCATTTATCCATTCCTAATAAGGAAATACTGTAACTTGTACTCGAAAGAAGATGGGATATTGGGGTTAGAGTAAAGTTATGTATGGAATGCGAAGATTTAATTTGGAAAGAAACATCTTCCACACTTATAATGATGTTAACAGGTTGCCATCTCGTGCTGTTTATTGGAGTCGGGGTTATGTAGTGCCGTCAGTGAAGTAGGAAAGTCCGCCAATTTTTTATTTTTATTTTAGACTCTTCCGTGTCTCTCGTCGTGGGGCCCTCAAAAAGTTACTATTTCCGTAGTAATACATATATTTCCAAGAGGGCTGCGCGGCCTCATTTTGTTTTGCCACCTCCGGGGTCTCCGACAGTTTTAGTCCGACACTGCATATGATATATGATGATTACAGCATTTTTTTAAAATCTAAGAGCTGACATTTGAGCTTCCTCCATCTCTTTTCTTGCCCCAGTCCATCCCTTAAATTAGCAGGACAGTCTTCCTACCTTCCCAACGCTTTGTTTCATCTCCACTTAGAATTCCATTGATAGCGTAATCAAAAATGTGTCAAAAATGTAACAATGAAAAGGACTGGAGTGTCAAAAATGCAATACCGAAAAGGAGTCGAGTGTCAAAAATGCAATATCGAAAAGTATTGGAGAGTCAAAAATGCAACATCGAAAAGGATCGGAGATATCACAACCAAATATATTTACGAGCTAAAACGTTGTACAAAAATCGCAAGGTTAAAAATAATATGAGGAAAACGACGGAATCGGTATTGATTTTTGCGTGAGCTTCAAAGCGGATTTCGTCACATTGTTGAACAAGCGACTGTGTTTTTTGTTGTAACCGCTGATGAGTCAGTTTACTTGAAGGTTCTTATACTTCAGGAGTGGAAAATAGAGGAGAAATTTATGAAATTACAATTCCGTTACCGAGGTTAAGTCAAGGAAATTTTTCACCATTCCTTTCTAATAGAATGTACTAATAGATAGTCGCCTGGTAGCTCATAGCTCGTGTTTACAATGTGCAGCAGAAACATTGTAGGTTATGTAATGGTGAAAATGACAGTGCTGCGTCTGACCCTATAAAAACGGACATATGGTGCACCGTTACTATGGTACAAATGCCATGATGCTTCAAATGCTAACAGAATCTGTGCTGTGTTTATTCTGAGCTGACTTGCCTTCTCCTTGACGTATAAACTTTTAGATTGATAGACAAGAGTCAGATTCTAACAATGTATTTGTTATTATTTCATGTATTCAATGTACCCAGCTACATCATATTATTAATTACAGTGTTTACCAATATAAGTCTTGAACATTGTAATTAAAAATATGGTGTAGCTGGATGCAATGAATACGCGATAAAATAAGAATCTTCAAAACACTGTTATAATCAGCCTCTTGTCCATCAACAAAGAGTTTATCTATATCTACGTGGAATACACTGCAAATCACATTTAAGTGCCTGGCAGAGGGTTCATCGAACCACCTTTATAGTATTTATCTCACATTCCATTCTATAATAGCGCACGGGAAGAAAGAACACCTGAATATCTCCGTTCGAGCTCTGATTTCTCGTATTTTATTCTGATGATCATTTCTACCTATGTAAGTGGATGTCAATAATATACTTTCGTATTCGGAGGAGAATGTTGGCGATTGGAGTTTCGTAAGCAGCCCACGCCGTAGCGATAGGCGCCGTTGTTGTAATGATTCCCATCCCAGATCCTGTATTATTTCCGTAACGCTGTCTCTCCTGTATAGTGACAATACAAAACGAGATGCCCTTCTTAGGACTCTGTCGATGTCCTCCGTGAAACCCACATGATAAGAATCCACACTTGGCAGCAATACTCCAAAAACAGACGGATAAGCTTAGTGTATGCAGTTTCTTTTGTAGTTCTGTTGCACCTTTTAAGGGTTCTGCCAATAAAACGCAGTCTCTGGTTCGCCTTTCCCACGACATTATCTACGTAGCTACGTGATCTTTCCAGTTTAAGTCTGAAGTAATAGTAATTCCCAGGCAATTTGTGGAGTTTACGGCCTTCACTTATGATTACTACAAACTGTGTCGTGTCTGACAGGAAATCACCTATTCAGTCGCAAATCTGGGGCGATATACCATAACTACGCAATTTGATTAAAAGCCGTTTGTAAGGTACGGTGTCAAAAGGCTTCTGGGAATCAAGAAATACGAAATAGATTTGCGAACCCTTGTCTATAGCACTCACTCATCACTTCGTGTGAGAAAAGAGCTAGTCGAGTTTCACATGAACGATATTTTCTAAATCCGTGTTGACCTTGGGTCAATAGATCATTATTTTCGAAATAATTCATAACATTTGAATGCCGGATATGTTCAAAAACCTTGCTGCAAATTGACGTCAATGAAATAGGCCTGTAGGTATACTTCAAGTCAGCACAGAATAAGCACAACAGAGTTTCTGTACATATTCCCTCCCGTTGTAATAAGATCAACCTAAGCAATACTAATGGAACAAGTTTGTGCACTAGTTGTCGCATTTCCCCCTTGGATGCACGTACAGTGACCACACGAATTAGTCCATCCACTTCAGGATGGGTCCTTTGGATCACTCCCATCTTCCACTGCATGCTACTGGTTCTGTCATCCTTCAGTAACACAACAGTACCAATACGAATGTTGGGCTGGGCCGACTTCCAGTTCAGACGCTGCTGTTACCTAGATAATGCATATACCATCGCCATAGGTTCTGCAAGAACTGCTGTAAACGTCTCTATCTGGACAGTTTATTGATAGGCACATTACTGACGTCAACTTCAGGATAGCTTAAAATGTAAGAACCAATAAGGACATGACCAGGAGTTAGAGGCAAAAAATCATCTGGATTATCATAACGAGTGCTTAAAGGTCTTGAAATTAAACAGGCTTCAACTTGACATAAGCGAGTACTTAATTCTTCATAAGTTAGTGAAACAGTAGGACCTACTACACGACGAATGTGATGCTTGATTAACTTAATATTAGCCTCCCATAAACCTCCGAAATGTGAACCACTTGGTGGTATGAAATGCCAAGTTAATATGTCAGTAAAGGCAAATTCCTTTATTTCTCTTTGGAAATAACTATATTGTAACAAATTTCTCATTTCCTGCAACTTATTGATTGCACCTACGAAATTAGTCTCTTTTTCTGAATAGAGAAATAGCCTCTTCTAGCGACATATCTTCTAAATGCTGCAATGAAAGTCTGAGATAATAAGATAGTCACCAGCTCCAAATGTACAGCGATAGTACAGAGGCAGATAAACAACGTAACACAGCACTTCTGTTTAGATCTTCTTCTCTGGGATCCAAGTTTCATGATTAATGGTCCAGTATAGAAATCAGTATTCAAAAATGGACGCGACGGTTGCACACGAGGACTTGGTAACAGTCCCATCAGTTGCTCAGACATACATTTTTGTTCTACAGAAATATGCCGAGAAAACGCATTATAAAGGAACTAAGGGGAAAGTGAACTACAGAACAGAAGATCCATTAGAGGCCGTGAAAATAGTCGAAGAGGAAGGTTTTGCTAAAAAGAAAGCAGCTTGAATGAAAATATACCAAAACTACACACAAGTTCATGAAAATAGGATGTGAGCTTGGATGAATAAGCAGAAAGGAAATTAGTTGTCCATGTAAGAAAACTGCAGTTATGTGGCTTTGTTCCCCTAACCGCCAGAACTCAGGTGAAGAGCTTTCAATTTAAATGATCACTTGGAACTGAAACATAAATTCAATAAGGTAAAGAGAAAAGATTGGTTTCCAGTGGCGTCACCCAAAGTTTTCTTATTATTTTTTATTGTTTTCATTCTTTATTTTTTTAAATAGTTGAGCTCAGGAAATTTGGAATAGTACACATGTAATAAATCACAACGTAACTATAATTTGTTAAGCACAAGCGAACGTGACAGTGGATCGCCAATGTGATGCCGCCACTGAAAACGTGTGCTGCTGTTACTGTGAGCATTTTTAATGCCGCCGCTACCAGCTTTGATGCTGCCGCTGTTGTTACTGTTATGCTGAAGTTAAGAGCCGATTGTTCATATGTGGCGACCCTCTGATTAGCACGTCAGCGGCGTCACCGAGTGGAATCTTATGAACAACAATACTTTTATTTCAGTTAAATTTTTACACATAGAGTCTCAAATAAAGACTTTGGCTAGAAATATGGAAGCTGCTTAATTATTTTACGAGCTGATTATATAAACTCCATTTCCACCACGTTGCTCCTCTTCCACTTTCAAATTAATGCGAGCCTCATCATATTATTTCCTCTGCAATTGTTTTCGTAGTATCATTGGTTAAATGAAAAAGTTAAGAAAAAGTCATCGATTATTAAATTCAATAGGCTTTATTTTTGAATAATTTCAGCCGATCAGTTGCGTAATTTGGTTTGTATACGTAATACTGGAGCTAGATTTCGTCAAAAATAATTTTTTCTTCTTCAGAAGATTTACAATTAGCTCACATTGAAGTAGTTGTTAAATAAAATCAAGTGCCCATTTGTGGCTATTTCCATGTCATGGAATAAAACATAAAATATCAAAACTAATGTCTACAGGACAAAAAAATTGTGGAGCAACGACACACACAGGCCGAGTGAGCACTGCGGGTAGAGGCGTAGGAACACTAGTGACGTGCGCCCGCACTAGATGGCGCCAAGAGGCACTCCGATACACAGTGAAAATATCATTCTCGAAATATATATACATTTGGCGCCTGTTCCAAAGAACAGACGTCACTTCTGATCCTGCAGTTGTTATTATTTAGTATTCATAGAATATATGACATCAACTGCGATTGGGCAAAGCTGGACATGTGAACCGAGCCGGTATTCGAACCCGGGCCTCCCGCTTTCGAGGCAGTTGCGCTGATCCCTACACCACTGGGGACACAGTGATCACCCCACCTGCAAGGACTACCTAACCACGCCTCCCGTCACATACAAATTCCCAGCTTCATCCTGCCAACATTACTGAAACTCGTAGTTATGAAACTAATTCCCGTAATAATAAGGGCCATAAACTTGCCCATCCCTTCCCACTAACGAAAGTTTATATATATGCAAGTGGCGTCTGTTACAAATAATAGTCGTCACTTCTGATCCTGCAGTTATTATCTATATTCTAATATATAAAGCAGAGCGCCCGTATGTTTCTACATGTTGCATACAAATCTACAGTTTTGTTCCAATCGTTATGAAATTTTGTACACGTAAGCTTCAGTGCATAAGAATCATATACGATATATAGTTCCCGAGATATGACGTCATAAACAATGAGATGCTCCAAAAACCGCTGCATTTTGCGACAGTGCTGCTCATTTTCTCCTAAACCATTGGACCGATTTCAAACAAATTTGGTACACACATTTCTTACCGTGAGGTACCAAATGCTGTATGATTAAGAATCACATACGGCACACGTTTCAAAAGATATTTTGCGGCGAGACTTTGAAATACACTGTATGGGATTAACAGTACTTGGCGACTTGCAACAAACTTTAAACATAATTTCAAATCTTTATTAAACTTTTTCTCGCTGGAAACCGTAGTAAAATGATGAAAGGAAAAAAGTTTCTCGCTTATTACTTTTCTGCTGTTTATGGAATAAAACTACGGCATTCTGCATGACGTTATAATTTATAATTCGTACACTACAAATTGTAGCCGCAGGAAATTTTACAGACAGTATGACACGTACTTCATGAGGTATGAGCACATAAACAGTAACGTTCCGCTGTTCACGGATTAAAACTACGGCATTCGGTATGACGTTACAATTTATAATTTGTACACTACACATTGTAGCCGCAGGAAATTTACAGACAGTATACATACATATAGTTGAATGTAACTTCTAAGTTGTATCACAGTACGACACATAGTTCATAATATATGAGGACATAAACAGTAACGTTCCGCTGTTCATGAGCTAAAACTGCGGCTTTCGGTATGACGTTACAATTAATAATTTCTACACTAGAGATCGGAGCCGCAGGAAATTTTACAGACAGTATACAAGCATATAGTTGGCTGTACCTTCTAATTTGTATCACAGTATGACACGCAGTTCATGAGATAGGAGCACATAAGCAGTAACGTTCATGGAAAGCCGCCCCATCTCACGCACCAATTTTAAAGCTATTACTTCTTTACCACTAATTATATTCCCAAGAGATTTTACAGACATACAGGCCTTATATAAATGAATATATACCTGAAAAATGGCAGGAATAAATAAACAAATACCCGGGCAGCGCAGGGTTTTCAGCTAGTTCTTTCATATTTTGAAATGTTCCATTGTTTGTAAACCTAAGAGACCACATGGATGAGGTCATCGGTCCCTACACTTACAAACTGCTCAAACTAGTTTATGGCCGCGCTGGAGTAGCCGAGCTGTCTAAAGCGTCTCTACAGTTTTGTTCCAATCGAGTCCTCCCTGGGGCATGGGTGTGTGTTTGTCCGTAGGTTAGTTTACCTAAGTTTAGGTGGTTTGTAAGCTACGGACTGATGATCACGCAGTTTGGTCCGATAGATTTACAGTCATTTTTGAAACTAATTTATGGTTTAGGTTTTTTGGAGCGTCACTTATGTCGAATTTTCTGAAGGATCTGACCGCGATCTGACTGGCTTATTTATTGGCACAGTATAGATTTCAGCCTTAAGCCATTTAGAATGATATGATTGAATTCAGTTAGAGTTAACTGACGCTAGCCGCGGCAGGATAGCTGTGCGCACTAAGGCGCCCAGCTGCGGTGCGCGCGTTCTTTCGTCGTCGAGGGTTCGACTACTCCCTGGGGCACGGCTGTACGTGTTGTCCTTAGCATAAGTTAGTAAGTATAAGTAGTCTGTAAGCGTAGGGACTAATGACCACCGTAGTTAAGTCGCTTAGATTTACAAACATTTGATTTTTTTTAAACGTATGTTAAGAACTGTACACACACACACACACACACACACATATGTCCAAGGGAGGATACGAACCTCCGACGGGGCCGCGGGGGCGCTGTGCTCCGACGTGCGAAGTCGTTCCCCGTCGGGGGTTCGAATCCAGCCTCGGGCATTAATGTTTGTACTGTCTTTAGTATAAGTTAGTTCATAAGTTGTTTGTAAGTTTAGAGCGATGCTTACCAAACTTTCCCTCATGGCGATACCATTTTATAGCTTACAGTTTTCCGCGACACCCTTTCACTAATATAAACACATATGGTAGAATTTTGATGGTTCTAGCAGGCGGAAGGGGGGGGGGGACGGAAATAAAGTATCGCTTAAATGTAGTTTGTAAACGAAACTGAAATCCTCGTACGCATTTACATGTTTAATGTTGAATCTGAGTGCAGCAATTACGTACACTTATCGCAAGAAAAGGAGACATTGGGAACTACGGAGATGTACAACAGAGTAACACCGCAGACAGCAATGCCTGTTGATTGATTGATTGATTTTTTCAGGGAAGCCAAAACAGTCTTGGTCCAACCCGCCACTGCCCGCACCGAAATTGTTTATTGTGCGGTATCGATCCCTGTATTTCTGGTAAGCCAACCAATGCCCTTGAACAGTGCAAGGAGTCCCTTTACCAGTTCTTTATTAGACACAATTTCTTCGGGTCTGGTTGTCCCAAATATTCTGTGCCTTTTATTCTCCAATGCAATGCATTCGAAGATTAGATGTGATGCAGTTTCATCACCGTCATCACAGATCCTACATTTAGGGTCCTCTTCTGTTATTCCCATTGTACGTAGGTGTTTTTTGAAATTCCCATGGCCTGTCAGAAATCCAACCATGAGTCTAATCTCTCTCCTGTTCAGACCCAGGATTGCAGAGCTTCTTTTAAAACATGGCTTTGGCATCATTACCTTACCATGTTTTTGTCGATGGACTTTGGTCCAATATTCTACGTGTTGTCTTCTGAGCCAGTTACGTAGCTCCAATTTGATCATTGCCTTGGTGATTGTCAGGACAGGTTCATCTACATCTACATCTACATAGATACTCTGCAAATCACATTTAAGTGCCTGGCAGAGGGTTCATTAACCACTTTCATAACTTTTCTCTACCGTTACATTCTCTAATAGCGCGCGGGAAGAAAGAACACCTAAATCGTTCCGTTTTCGATCTGATCTCTCTTATTTTATTGGGATGGTCATGTCTCCCTAAGTAGGTGGGTGCTAGCAAAATATTTTCACATTCATAAGTAAAAGTCGGTGATTGAAACTTCGCAAACAGATCACGCCGCAATGAATAACGTCTTCCTTTTAATGATTTCCACCCCAATTCGTGCAACATTTCCGTGACGCTTTCCCCCTCGTAACGTGATAAAACGAGCTGCCCTTCTCTGAACCTTCTCAATATCTTCCGTCAGTCCCACCTGGTGAGGGTCCCACAAGGGGCAACAGTACTCCAGGAGAGGACGCACAAGTGTGATGTATGCAGTCTCTTTGGTGGAGCTGGTGCATCTTCGAAGCGTTCTGCCAATGAAACGTAACCTTTGATTCGCCATCCCCACAACATTTTCTGTGTGTTCTCTCCAGTCAAAGTTTTTCGTAATTGTAACTCCTAGGTATTTGGTAGAATTTACGACCTTAAGGTTTGACTGATTTATTGCGTAATTGAAGTTCAGTGGATTTCTTTTACTGGTCATGTGTATTATGTTGTTGTTGTTGGTTGTTTTAAGGGGACTAAACAGCTAGGTTATCAGTCCCCTGTTCCTAGCTGAGAGTCAACTGTCAATAAAGATAAAACAATGCCCTGAAAATGACACCGCACAAAAGGGCAGGTTAACAATAGACAAGCCACTGACAATACAAGACGAAGACACACAGAATTAGTAAAATAAAGTCACGAATAAAACTGGATAGCAGAGTACCTTGGCTGGCTGATCACAAAGAAAAAACAGGATGAGCCAGCCACACTGCACACACTAAAAACCCCTAAGGGCTCGAAAATATAAAAATCTGGGTTGGTGGTGGCCTAAGATATCAGGCCACAGCACCCACGGTTAGATAGAATCATAAAAACCGGCAGCACGGATAAATCTTAAAACTGTGTTAGCCATAGAGGCGTCGTCACCTAAAACTAAGGGTAGTGCGTCTGGAAGGTTAAAAGAGTGCCGCAGATTGGCTAAAATCGGACAGTCCATCAAAAGATGGGCCACTGTCATGACGACACCACATCGACACACGGGTGGGGACTCACGGCGAAGGAGATACCCGTGGGTCAACCACGTGTGCCCAATACGGAGGCGGCAGAGGACAACCGCCTCTCGGCGGATCTGCCGCAGTGAAGACTTCCACAGGGCTGTGGACGTCTTCACTGCCCGAAGCTTGTTTGGCACATTCGCCATAGCCCACTCGGCGCTCCAAGCCTCGCGCACCTTCCGGTGCAACACCAATTTTAGATCAGGCTCCATGACGCCAATATTTAGGGGTGGTTCCATAGTGGCCTGCTTGGCTAAGCGATCTACTTGTTCATTCCCTGGGATGCCGACGTGGCCCGGGGTCCACACAAAGACCACAGAACGGCCTGATTGGCCCAGGGAGTGAACAGTGTCCTGGATCGACCGCACTATTGGGTGCCGAGAGAAACACTGGTCGATCGCTTGTAAGCCACTCAGGGAGTCAGAACAGATGACAAATGACCCCCTGGGGCACGCTTTTAGGTGTTTCAGAGCCCTTAGAATGGCGACCAGTTCGGCAGAAAAAATGGAACTCCCACCTGGCAGAGAATGCTGTTCCACATGGTGGTCATGAAGAAACGCATACCCAGCATGGCCATCTACTACGGAACCATCTGTGTAGACGGGTTTTGCGGCATGGAACGAGTCTAGGAGTTGCAGAAACTCGTGGCGGAGATGTCTAGTGGAGACCGAGTCCTTTGACGTGCAGGACAGATCCAGACGGAGCTGCAAACGAGGAATGGACCAAGGAGGAGTGTGAGAGGAATAGTGGAAAGTGGTAGGAAGTGGGTGGGATGTGAGAGACGAAAGAAGGATACGAACACGGACCGAGATCGGGTATCCCGACCTCGGCCGACGTGGAGGGATAGGTAATGCAGCGTCTGGAAATAGGAGCCGGCGGTTCGGATGGAAGGACGAGGCCTGAACACGAGCAACATAAGACGTTAACAGGTGTTGCCTACGGAACCGCAGTGGGAGGACTCCAGCTTCGACAAGGAGGCTTGTCACAGGGCTTGTGCGAAAAGCCCCCGTCGCCAAACGGACACCACAGTGCAAAATTGGGTCCAACGCCTGCAGTGCTGATGGCGCAGCCGAGTCATAGACTATGCAGCCATAGTCTAGACGCGACTGAATGAGGGCCTTGTAAAGTTGTAACAACGTTGGGCGTGAGGCTCCCCAAACCGTGTGGCTAAGACAGCGCAGCATGTTGAGGTGGCGCCAGCACTTTTGTTTTAACTGGCGTAGGTGTGGCACCCAGGTTAGACGGTCATCAAACACCATTCCTAGGAATCTGTGTGTCTCTTCGACTTGTAGCAGATCGCCAGCTAAGTAAAGTTCGGGTTCCGGGTGTACTGCTCGACGTCGACAGAAATGCATCACGCGGGTTTTGGATGCCGAAAATTGAAAACCGTGGGCAAACGCCCACGACTGTGCCTTCCGAATTGCGATCTGCAACCGCCGTTCAGCTACGCCGATGCTGGAGGAGCTGTAATACATGCAGAAGTCATCGGCATACAAGGAAGTAGAAACCGATGACCCTGCAGCCGCAGCAAGACCATTTATAGCGATTAAGAATAAAGGAACGCTAAGAACGGAACCTTGTGGGACTCCGTTCTCTTGACAATGAGGTGAGCTGAAACAAGAACCAACACGAACACGAAAAGAACGCAACACCAGGAAGTTCTTGATGAATGTAGGAAGTGGACCCCGTAAGCCCCAATCGTACAGCGTAGACAGAATATGATAGCGCCACGTGGTGTCGTATGCTTTCCGTAGGTCAAAGAAGACGGCAATCAGGTGTTCACGGCGAGAAAATGCTGTACGAATGGCCGACTCTAGTGACACGAGATTATCGATAGCGGAGCGGCCTTGACGGAACCCACCCTGTTGAGGCGCCAAGAGTCCTCGGTCCTCGAGGATCCACATGAGCCTCCGACTCACCAACCGTTCGAGAAGCTTGCACGGAACGTTGGTGAGGCTGATCGGTCGGTAACTATCAGCCACCTGCGGATCTGCCCCAGGCTTAACCACCGGAATGATAATGCTTTCCCGCCACGAGGACGGAAAAACACCCTCAATCCATACGCGGTTAAACAGGGCAAGAAGTTGGCTTTTGGCATCCGCTGATAGGTGTCGGAGGAACTGGCTGTGAATGCGATCGGGTCCAGGGGAGGTATCCGGGCATGCAGCAAGGGCACTTTCCAACTCCCACTCAGTAAATGGGACGTTATACGGTTCACGACGTCGTGTTCGAAATGAAATTTGCTGGCTCTCTGCTCGCTCTTTAATGACACGAAAATCTGCACTATAGGCAGCAGTCCCCGACGTACGTGCAAAATGATCTGCCAGGTGCTCAGCGACGGCGACAGGGTCAGTACACAGCATACCCTGGACTCTGAGGCTTGGAATTCCCGCCGGTGGGCGGTGCCCGAAGAGGCGACGAACTTGCGACCATACCTTGGAAGGAGAAGCGCGAGAACCAATGGACGCAACATACTTCTCCCACGAGGCTCTCTTACTATCTTGTATCAGTCGCCGGGCCCGTGCCCGGAGGCGCTTGAAGGCTACAAGATGTTCGACAGAAGGGTGACGTCGGTGGCGCTGTAGTGCTCGCCGACGTTCCCGGATGGCCTCAGCAATCTCTGGTGTCCACCAGGGCACCGAAGGACGATGGAGCGAACCGGATGTTGTGGGAACAGAGTTTTCGGCTGCAGATACAATGGCCTCTGTGACCTGCTGAACGGCGGCATCAACATCTGCTGGAAGCGGAGAGGAAATCACAACAGCTGAAGAGTAAGCCGGCCAGTCAGCCCTACGGAGGGACCAGCGAGGCGGATGGTCGGCAGGCGAACACTGTGGGAGCGACAGGAAGATCGGGAAATGGTCGCTGCCACACAGGTCGTCATGGACCCTCCAGGTGAGATGTGGAAGGAGGCCAGGGCTGCAGACGGACAGGTCTATGGCAGAATACGTACCATGTGCTGTGCTAAAGTGGGTAGGAGCACCGGTGTTAAGAAGGCAGAGGTTCTGCTCTGACAGTAGAGACTCAACATCCCTACCCCGGGCCGAGGTCTGCGTGCCACCCCACAGAGGGTGGTGGGCGTTGAAGTCCCCCAAAAGAAGAAAGGGTGGGGGAAGTTGAGCGACCAAGGCTGCGAGGTCTGTGGGAGAGATGGCCTCATCAGGCGAAAGGTAAACAGAGCAGACGGTAAAATCTTGCACTACCCGGAGTCGAACAGCGACTGCCTCTAGAGATGTTTGAAGAGGCACAGCAGCACTGGGGACAGAGGCGTGGACATAAACACCCACACCGCCAGACACCCTGTCGTAGATGGCTCGGTTTTTAAAATAGCCCCGAAAGCCTCGGAGGGCTGGGGTCCTGTCGACGGGGAACCATGTCTCCTGCACCGCTAGACAGATCGCAGGGAAGCGGCAGAGTAATTGTCGCAGCTCTGCCAGATGGCGGAAAAATCCGCCGCAATTCCACTGCAAGATTTCGTTTGCAGTCTGCTGAATAGCCATAATGGAAGAGATGAAATGGTCATTCAGCAGGGGCACCTGCTGCCAAGTCCACAGAATCTGTAGGATCGAGAACCATGGGTTCTGGCGATCCTAGGAAGGCGAGATCCTCAGGGGACGCAAGGATCTCCACCTCGTCTTCAGTGGCCGAAGATGTGAGCGAGCGCTCCTTTCGAGCCACTGAAGGGTCCTTAATCTTTTCTTTCTTCTTTTTGGTCTTCTTTGTATTCTCCCGCTGGCCCTTTGGTGGTAAGGGCTGGGAGGACTTTCCAGAAGCGACATCAGGGACTGCCGAAGAGCTGGAAGCCCTTCGGTCATCGGTTGTTGGATCCTTTAGCCTAAGGCTAGGATCCCCTGGCGCACTCTGAGAAACCTCGGAAGGGAGCGTCCCGAGGGACCCCTTCCGAGCAAGAGGGGCCGGGGAAGACTGTTGCTTCTCCGGCTGGGGAGTGGGGACAGATGTCCCCGATGGTGGGGGAGAAGTTGCTCCCACAGGTGGCGAGGGAGCGAGAGATGGAGACGGGCCCCCACCCGTCACGGAAGATTGACGGCCCTTAGGGCCCACAGAAGGAGACAACACCGGTGGTTTCACTGGTCTCAAGGAAGCTGCTGTAACTGTGGCAAAAGACGTTTCCATACGGACAGGGTGTAGCCGCTCGTATTTCTTACGTGCCTCATAGAAGGTCAGCCGGTCCAAGGTCTTGATTTCCATAATTTTCCGTTCCCGATGTAAAACAGAGCAGTTCGGCGAGCATGGCGGGTGATGTTGACCACAGTTCACACACAGCGGAGGTGGGGTGCATGGGGCGTCCGGGTGAGGTGGCCGCCCACATTCCCTGCATGTTGGGCTGGAAGTACATCGGGACGACATGTGCCCGAACTTCCAGCACCGGAAACACCGCATAGGAGGGGGGACATAGGGTTTGACTTCACACCGGTAGACCATTACCTTAACCTTCTCAGGCAGTGTATCGCCTTCGAAGGCCAAGATAAAAGCACCGGTGGCAACCCTACTTTCTTTAGGACCCCTGTACACCCGCCGGACGAAGTGGACACCTCGTCGCTGCAGGTATGCTCGCAGCTCGTCATCGGTCTGGGATAAAAGATCTCGATGATAGATACGACCTTGGACCATATTTAATGATTTGTGGGGCGTGACACGCACCGGGATATCACCCAGCCTGTCGCAGGCAAGTAGAGCCCGCGACTGGGCCGAGGACGCCGCCTGTAACAGAACGGCCCCACTCCTCATCTTTGAAAATGATGCTACTTCACCAAACTTGTCTTCAATTGTGTCAACAAAAAACTGAGGCTTCGTAGAAGTGAAGGTTTCGCCATCAGTACGCTCACAGACCAGATATTGAGGTGAGTACGGCTCAGATCTATTTAGTGCCCTTCTTTCCTCCCATGGTGTGGCAAGGGACGGAAACGTCTTAGGATCATAAGTAGAGGCGTTAAACTCAGTCTTCCCACGCTTAGAGACGCCGTTTTCGCGACCGGCCACGCTTTTATTTGCTCGTTTCATGTTCGTCCCACGAGCAGCTAGGGAACTAAAGGTCCACCCAGGCAGAGCCCCGCTTGCCTGGGTAAGCCTTATACAACTGAGGTGCGGCAAGTTCCTCAGAGGTTGCTCGCTAGCGGCTGTTCAACCTCAACAGCCATGCATCTCCTCGGCACGTAGCACACCTTGAGATTGAGGGTTTTTTTATAGAGGTTTGTACCGTCCTCGCGACCCGGGCGATTAAGCCAAGATCCCCGGGCTCTGAAACGTACAACGTTCCACCGTCGCGCCGAACGATGGTCGTTGAAGCACGCACAGAGCTTACGGTGTAGCGGACTGTTGGCGCGACACAGCCCACAGCTCAGGACCCCGGGTTCGCCAAGCCCGTACTCAGCAAATTAATGCTGAGCCCCTGAGGGGCATGTGTATTACTTCACACTTTTTATTTAGTGTCAATTGCCAATTTTCGCACCAAGTAGAAATTTTGTCTAAATCGCTTTGCAGTTGCTTTTGATCCTCTGTTGACTTCACTAACCGGTAAACGACAGCATCATCCGCGAACAGTCTAAGGGAGCTATTCCGATTGTCTCCTAAATCGTTTATAAACACGAGGAAGAGTAGGGGACCTATAAAGCTTCCCTGTGGAACGCCAGATATCACTTCTGTTTTACTCGATGACTTACCGTCAATTACAACGAACTGTGTCCTTTCTGATAGGAAATCGTCAATCCAATCGCACAATTGGGAAGATATTCCATAAGCAAGCAATTTCATTAGAAGCCGCTTGTGGGGTACAGCATCAAAAGCCTTCCGGAAATCCAGAAATATGGAATCGATTTGAGATCCCTTGTCGATGGCACTTAACACTTCATGTGAATAAAGGGCAAGCTGTGTTTCGCAAGAGCGATACTTTCTGAATCCGTGTTGACTATTCGTTAATAGGTCGTTCTCTTCGAACAAAGTATATCTTCCAAAATCCTACTGCAAATCGACGTCAATGAGATAGGCCTGTAATTTTGGGGATCACTCCTATTGCCTTTCTTGAATATTGGAGTAACTTGGGCAACTTTCCAGTCTTTGGGTACAGATCTTTCGCTGAGTGATCGGTTGTAAATTATAGCTAAGTACGAGCTATTGCATCAGCATACTCTGAGAGGAATCTAGTTGGTATTCAATCTGGCCCGGAAGATTTGTTTTTGTTTAGTGACTTAAGTTGTTTTACTACTCCAGGAACACCTACTTCTAAGTTTCGCATGCTGGCATCTGTTCTTGGATTGAATACTGAAGTGTTCACTTCGTTTTCTTTGGTGAACGAATTTCGGAAAGCTGTGTTTAGTAATTCTTCCTTAGCAGTACTGTCGTCGGTACTATTACCATTGCTATCGCGTAGTGAAGGTATTGTTTGTGTTTTGCCGCTAGTGTACTTCACATATGACCAGAATTTCTTTGGATTTTCTGTAAGATTACGAGACGAAGTAGTTTTTAGAAAAAGCATTCTGAGTTAGTTCGGACGATTTTTTTATATTTTCCGCCGGTTTTGAATACGTAATTATGCCAACATATCGAGGGTAAATTAAAGTCGCCACCGATTATAACAGTATGCTTCGGATACCTATTTGAAATGTGATTCAAGCTTTCTTTGTACATTTTGGCAATCGCATCGTTTGAGTCAGGGGGCCGATAAAAAGATCCAATTATTAATTTATTCCGGTTGTCAGGTATAACCTCTACCCAGACCAACTCACAGGAAGTATCTGTCTCAGTTTCGCTGCAGGATA
The DNA here is from genome assembly GCA_026315105.1 of Locusta migratoria. Taxonomy (NCBI): domain Eukaryota; kingdom Metazoa; phylum Arthropoda; class Insecta; order Orthoptera; family Acrididae; genus Locusta; species Locusta migratoria. Next base: position 110,534,824 of record CM048745.1, read on the forward strand.
AACCGTTTATAACAGCAATAAACACACCATCCCCTTTTTTAATTATTTTATCCTTTCTGAAGACCATTTGGCCGTTTGAAAAAATTTCGGCCGAACTTATCTCAGGCGTCAGCCAGCTTTCAGAACCTATAACGATATGTGCCTCAGTACTTTCTATCAGCGCTTGTAGCTCTGGAACTTTCCCAATACAGCTACGACAATTTACAATTGTTATACCAATGATTCCTAGAACTGCTTTATTCCTGTGTCTGACCGGCCCCCTTTGAGACTGAAACCCAAATGTGTATTCCCGAGGCCCTCTAACCTAAAAAAACCGCCCAGTCCACGCCACACAGCCCCGCTACCCGTGTAGCCGCTTCCTGAGTATAGTGGTTCCGGTCCAATAAATGGAGTATCTGCCCCCATCCTGGCTAATCTGTCGGCATGTTCGTTGCCACTGATCCCCGAGTGGCCAGGAACCCACAATAGGTTTACTCTATTGCTTGCCCCTAGCTCCACCAGAACCCTGTAACATTCTGCAATTTTAGACCTTGTTGCAGGAGCTGCCTGGCTGTCTGAATAGATATAGATGCTACGATCTTCGTAGCACCTACGCAAATTCTCCTCCACACACGCCCTGATGGCAGTGATTTCGGCCTGGAATACTGATGTCAGTTTCCCTAGAGAGATGACGCCCTCCAGTCTTGGCTGCACCCCATAAACCCCGGCTCCAACACCTTGGTCCGATTTCGACCCGTCAGTGAACCAGACAATATCACCCGTACGGTGTCGAACTATTTTCTCCCACTGCTCCTTATTTCCAATTGTTATATTGAAAGGCTTGTTGAAGCAGTATGGGGTTATAATATAGTCGGCTGGCATTTCCCCAACCATTCCTATATTTACCTCACTCACTATTTTAGTGTGTGATTCTGGATATCCCAAAGAGTTCCAGTTGTTTCCAGATTTGAGTCTGTATGCACCAGCCACTGCCTCCATCTTGACCCAAAGGTGTAATGAGGGCATATCCCAGCAGTTGGTGTGCTGCTAATTCCGCCTGTTATGGCTAAGCAGACTAATCTCTGCACCTTACCAAGCTCCTTAGCAGCAACCTGCTGTTCTATCTTCTTCCACCACACGACCGCCCCACAGGTGATCCTTGGTCTAATCACTGTTGTGTATATTCAGTGCATACCTTTGAGGCTCAGGCCCCAATTTTTGCCACTAGCTCTCCTGGTACTCACAAGTGTACCTTTTGCCTTGGAGCAAATATCCCTGATGTGATGGGTCCATGTCAGTTTCTCATCTAGAGTAACCCCTAGATATTTCACTGTCCCCTTCACAGGTAGCGCTTCATTGAAAAGCTTTAGATTCCAACTTGAATGGTACAACAACAGTCTTCTTAGGACTAACCCCCAGATCCTGTTTTCTGCACCAGTCTTGCACAATGTCCAACGCACCTTGTGCCATATTCTTTACTGTGTCAGCAAATTTGCCAAGTATTACTATGACAAGATCATCTGCGTATCCTTGGCAAAAGTACTGCCTAGAGTTTAATTCTCCAATGAGATCATTCACCACTAGATTCCACAATAAAGGAGAAGGAAATCCTCCTTGCGGGCAACCCCTAGTAGTGACGATTACCTTTCTTCCACTGAGCTTGGCCCTAGTCCACCTACATATGTGGTCCCTAGGTCATGCACCTCTGCTGCCCTAACCATGGAATCGAAGGTCGTGTTGCTAAAAGCCCCCTCGATGTCCAGGAAGGATGCAGAGGGCTATTTCCTGAAAGTGTAGTGCTTTCTCCACCTTCCCAATGAGTTGGTGGAGAGCTGTCTCACATGATTCACCTGGCTGATATGCATGTTGGTTTGTATGTAGAGGAGCCATACTTAACCTCCTTTCTCCAACATGCACATTAACCAGCTTTTGCAATGTCTTAAGAATGAAGGACAGGCTGATTGGTCTCATATCTTAGGCCTTGGTATGGTCAATTCTCCCTGGTTTTGGAATGAAGACAACCTTCACTGACCTCCAGGCATTGGGAATGATTCCTGCTGCTAGGCTAACCCTTAATAACCTGCATAGGAATCTATTAAGATTTTCTCCCACTTGTTGCAGGAGAGCTGGAAGGATTCCACCAGGGCCATGTGACTTGAACGGTTGAAATCTTCCCACCGCCCATCGGACCTTACTGAGATCGACGCACTCCTTGGGCAAAACCCAGTCCTCTTTGCGAATACCTGAGAACCGTTGTCTCTCAGGAATCGCATTCTGGTCTGAGTTATTCCCCAGAGTATATTGAGGAAAGTGAGTCTTGAGGAGCAGTTCCAGCGTTTCATGTGCTGTCTTAGTCTACTCCCCATCCTCCTTCCTCAATGTTCCTCCTGGATTACTTGGTACCCTAGTGCGGATTTTATGAAGTCTCGCTTGAGCAGCCGTGTCCTCCACTGCCTCACAGAATACCTTCCAGGATGCCTCCTTTCCCCGTCTGATGGCAAGGTTGTAATTGTCAAGGGCCTCACGATACTTTGCCCATTGTCCTTTGCGCCTCGCAAGGTTAAACAGTCTTCGTACCTGTTTCCTTTGCATTTCCAGGTTATTATTCCACCAAGGCACACTCCTATTTGTGCACTTCTTGGTGATTGAGCAGTTGTCCTGGTATGAGGTCACTATAGCAGAGGTTACGGCCTCTGCTACTTCCTCAAACTCTGCTGGATTCCTTATCGAAGTTTTAATTTCCGATAGGCTGAAGTCAAGGTCTTTCCTATCTGTCTCCCAGTCCGTTTTCCTGGGGTTCCTATAGGCCATGGTCTGTCTGAATGTTATATACATGTGATCTGATGAGGATGGCTCCAGGACCACATGCCACTGTTTGACGTAACTTCCCATCATCATGGAACCAAAAGTTATGTCAATTACTTCTTCCCTCCTACTATTCCTGAATGTAAGTTCATCACCCCTGTTCAGGATCTCCAAGTTGTTAGATAGGAGAAATTCAAGAAGGTGCTAACCTCTACTGTTGGTGTCCTTGCTGCCCCACGATAGATTGTGGGCATTGGCATCACATCCCACTACCAGTTCGTCACCTTGCTGATGGCAGGGTTCCGTCAGTCTCCTCACTTCCAAAGAAGGAGGAGAGCTGTCTTCGTAAGAAAAGTATGCTGAGGCCAAAACAATTTCCATCGTGATACCTTCCTCACGTTGCTGCATCCTGATGGTCACCAGGTCCCTGGAACAAAAATCCATCATTGGTATGAAAGATATTCCATTTCTAACATAAATGCATGTTCTGGAGGTTTTTTTTTTTTTTTTTTTTTTTTTTTTTTTTTTTTTTTTTTTATATATATATATATATAGATTTCTGGCATAAATCAACTTATTTCCAGTACCATCGAGGCCCGATACAGCCCCTTTGTATAAATAGGGTTCTTGTATCAGGCCCACATCCACCTCCTGTGGACACTTATCGCAAGAAAAGGAAACATTGGGAACTACGGAGATGTACAACAGAGTAACACCGTAGACAACAATGCCTAACTCGCAAATTATTACTTGCTTCTTCTACATGCGACCCGACTTCCGAAACACGAAAACTGAATTTCGGAAATCGATTTTCGCTGTCGTGTGTACATGTCAGGGCCAGATACGGTTTTGCTGGATCGATTGAAAACGGCATCTGGAAATTAGCTGCTCGCTCGGATTTCTGTTTAGACAGCACAGTGGCTGTTCCCTTTCAGTTCAATATTATCACATTATTTCCATAAATAAAGAGGAAGTATTTATGAGAAGTGATGAATTATTATTTAGTTCTGTTGTTACGTTCTTGCTTCACTACGACGTCGGAAGTCCGGACATATTCGGAAAAAAATGGATAAATGTTTGTGACAAGTAAGAATATGAATGTCATTTCTGGTTGCCAGAATCTGTGACATACAGGAAACTGAGAGAGAAAAAATATTAACGCATTTAAAATACTACTCGCCGTTTATCACCCGGCGATACTCCACACTAAACATCGCTACTGAAGAGCTTTAGTCAGTGGACAATTGTGACTTCTTTTACAATCTGTGACAGCTTTTACAGCCACTGTGTTATTGATTGACATTTAATTGTAAGAAACGCTACCGAGGCTTACGTGGCTTTGATAAATCCATAAAAAATGCTCAGGTGCAGCTTTTTTGCTTTTTGAAAAGGAAAGCAGATTACACTGAAGGTTCGTTCAAGTAGCTGCCAGTTCCAGCAAACTGCGCATGGGAAGAGCTGTTATCGAGTATCAGCAGCAGTTCTGCGCATGCGCAGTTTCCTGGAATCTGACAACTGGCAGCTGCTTAAACGAACCCTGAGTGTCTACTGCTGCTTAGAGCCCTGTATTGGGAGAGTACCGCCAACCCAGCGAGCGTCGCCATTGTAGGCCTATCTCGCAACAGCAGCGCTATGGGCGGCGCTGTGAAATTAGCATTTATGATGAAGGGAACAGGTCTGAACATCAACGTGGTATAACAGTACGTTCAGTAAACAATGAACCAAGGTTTTAAATCGTTTCATCACTTCTATCGCGAATATTAAAGAAAAATTGGTAATCTGAAATCGAGATCAAGACCTTTTATTTTTGAGCAAAGTAGTTGTAAAATTGATCGTGCTAAGTTTTGTCAAAAGTAATATATACTGTAACGATAAGAGACTTCAAGTCATCTAAGTTAACGTATTTGGTTTGAAGTATTGGTTCTAATTAAAAAACAAATTTGTACTTTAGTTATTTAGGCCGCTAAGGCAAAGAATAAAAATTACAAAATTACAAATTAATTTATTTGTCTAAAAATTTGCGTCCTAATATACCTTCACTGCATTCATCAAGCCATTACTACTACTACCGCATTTTGTGAGGAATCCTTCTCTGCCTGACGGTTATATTTTCTCAGAAGAATATGATATTCTGTTATTAAAAATACGCGCACAACTTTTTTCACAGCACTGACACGACGGAATATTTTGAAAACGTTCATTGATTGATTTATGTGCAAGCGGGATTGTCCACTATCTGGAAATGTATAAAAACGTTTTGTCGAAATACATTGCGATTAATTTACGTAAAATGAGTAAGATACGAATCTTTTTTATATATATACAATATCTGTAAACGGTACCTGGTTCTGCCTGTGCAGTCAGATTCACTTTGCACACCCCTGTCTTTTGGTGGCTTTCGTTCCTTAATTTGAGGATGATGTCTATACTAGGTACCGCATTAGGTTTTATTTTTTAAGGCCATCCTTGCGGTTTGTCTCAAACTAATCAGGCGTAAAATAAAGCTAAAAAATGAAAACCTATAATGTAATAGAGATGGGAAAACTTAAACATCTGACGGTTCGGGACAAATGAAACCGTACAGTGTGAGGTTTCGAAACGCTGTTTTAAAACCGCGAAACAAGTGTATATTTTGTAATAGTATTGGCCTGACTACTGTACTGGTAACATCGTCAATGTGTACTGTATGATTATTCCTACAGAACCATGTAATTCGAGGCTAGGAATTGTGGGAGAAAAATTATACTTTTATTGAGATGCGCGGCAGTTATATTTTTTACACCGGCAAAATTTTACCTACCACTCCGGCGGCCTCACGTGGTTATGTTGTCAACAACAACAACACGATAGAAAATCATTGCCAAGATGTTTATATTCTTAGAAATCCGAATAGAATTACTTGTTTTGTGTTTAGTACAGTTCGTGACGTAAATAATGCCGTTCCTGCTCTGTGGTTGACAGGTTCTTGTAAGCACTCTTGTTCGCTCAGTGAAAGTACTTGTCCTCGTACAATGAAGATTTCATGACAAAACATTTTCATTGTAACGCGATTGGCTATTGCCAACATTATCACGCGAGGCCGCCAGGACGATAAGTAAAATTTAAACTCTGTACTAAATGCACTGCTTGCGCAATAAGGGACGTTTCTGCTTTCAAATTAGCTAAGGACTGACGTTTTTATCTCTAATATTTTGGTTTTTATCAATGTATATGTAATTAATACATGTTGCTTTCCATTAATCTACTGCCTAATGTTGGTAGATGTTGTGTGCTAACCTACATGTGATGTTATCACATAACATTAACTGAGCTAACATTTTGGGAAGGTTTAAGTTTTTACACATCGTTATCACACTGCTGGGAACTTCGGTAAAATAAACTTTATCTTAATATTCGAGTTTTGGAGATCTCTTTAATGGGCGGTTTCATTTACCGCCCAAACTTTCGTAATATGCAGGGTAAGTATAAATACGAAATTCGTCAAATACATTATGTTAGATCTTCATGTATTTATATCTTTTAAAAATATCTTTTCTCTTACATGTTTGTCCGTCCAACATTGCTCGCAAGAAACTTGTATGAACAGATAAACCTAGAAGTTTACTAGATATTCCAATACAAATTTACTTACTTCGCAAAATTTTGCATTATCGTATGGAAATGCAATTTTTCTTTCAATGCGGTGTACCCACATTTCGCGTCTTTTCGCATCTCTTTCGCCCTGTGGAACGCGTAAAACTTGCTATCTCGGACTGTCTTAGTATAACAATTCACTGCCAATACTGCGGCATGTTTCCCCATATAAAAATGGAATATGCTATGTTAAGCTCTTAATTTAACACATAATGAGTCTACACATTTCCAACACCTCCAAATGGTAAAATAACAGTTAAGTGAAATATGCCATTTACGCTGATGGATTGCTTAGGCCTAAAATGGCGGACGTGCCCCACTCGCGCTCAACTGACCAATAGCAGCCGGCGGTTGTCGGCAAGCCACTCATAAAAGGTTGGCGCTACTCTCCCAATACAGGGCTCTACTGCTGCTGAAGCAGAGCTGCCGTCTAGCGGCTGAGCACGCAATTAACGTTCACCGATCATTCCTTTAATACGTGATCTGTGGTACACTGAATGAAGAGAAGGATGATTAGCTGCAGGTGAGTCTTCAAGGTAGTATGAAGAAAAGGATATTTTGTGATGTTTTACGACAAGTTTCTTTGTTTAGAGTGTAAATTTGTTAGTCTCGCGACACCCTTGATACTACTACGCGACACCCCAAGGTGTCGCGACACCCTGTTTAGAAAGCTCTGGATTGGAGACTGATGACCCCGAAGTTAAGTCCCATAAGCTTAACAAACAATAAACATCCACCGTGACATTGTGCCTTAGACCGCGCGGCCATACCCGTGCGTCCAGTCCAGCAACACTGATTTCGTCGTCTTCCTCATTTTTTTTTTTTTTTCCCCAAAGATGTTTCTTTTGCGCAGCGTGATACGAGGCGCGTCCAAAAAGCAAGTTCCGTTTCATTTATCTCCGCTGCAGCGCTGCGATTGCAGTTCCGCACATGCGCTGTAGACGATATGTATCAAGGAGAAGAACGTGCGCCATTTGGAGATCGCTGTTAGTTACGTACGCTTTGTTGTGCTTGTTCGAAATCTCGGCGTTGATTGAAAATCCCGCCGCCTGTGAAATCAGGTCGCCGATTCGTTTTCTGAATGAGAGGAAAGTGAAACCAAGTGAAATTTATCGGCAAATTTGCGATGTTTACGGACCTAATGCGATGAGTGATCGATGGTGAGAAGATTGGTGCGATAGTTCAATGGCGGGCGTAGTGATGTGCACGATGAAGAACGAAGTGGACATCTACCTTTGGTTACAGAGGAACTGGTTCATGAGATTGATGACAAGATCCAGGAAAACCGTAAGTTTACAATTAGTGCTCTCGCTATTGACTTCACGACAACGCACGACTACACACTGCAAATGTGACGGAAAACCTCCTACAGGGATTTGGCTGGGACGTGTTTGACCATCCTCCTTACAGCCTTGACCTCGCTCCTAGCGACTTTCATCTGTTCTTACATCTCAAGTCTTTCCTTGGCGGGCATCACTTCACCAATGACGACGAGCTGAAAGAAACTATTTCCAACTGGTTGAAGACACACGCGACAGATTTCTATGAAGAAGGTATACAAAACTTGGTGCCACGCTATGACAAATGCCTGCAAAATTTCGGCAGTTTTGTGAAAAAGTAGTTTAAGAGTTGTAGAATTTTGAGCAATAAAAATTTCTTCTGCATCTGTGTATAGTTTCATTTTATTACCAAACGGAACTTACTTTCTGGACGCGCCTCGTATTTGGAGAGGGACGGTGGTGTGTTGTTGTTGTTATGGTCTTCAGTCCCAAGACTGGTTTCATGCAGCTCTCCACCCTACACTATCTTGAGCAAGCCTTTACATCTCCTCATAAGAGTGTGTTATCACTCTAATATGAGTTTGCGACCTTCCTATCTGTAATCACCAAAACGAATTGGGCAATGCATAACTGATGGTGGTGAAAGGTATCTGGCTCGTTGTCTCTGTTCATAGTGGTGAATTTTGTATGTCAGCTTCTAAGTCCTGAAGAGGTAACCAAACGGTTTAAATAAGATCGATAATTAATCTGTAGTTTAGCCCAATCTGCAGATGGAGACACGAAAAATATATTTAAATAAACATAAAACATAAAAATGGATTCTAAGATGATGTTTAGAAGAGATTTACTGACGAAGTAATTTTTATATAAATGCAGTTTATTACTATTTTTGGAATTGAAAATGCGGGGGCGGTCCTACTTTATACATCGGCAAACAACTGAATATTTCCCCAACTATTGTTCATGAGAGCCACAATAAGTATCACACACACACTTGAGAGTAAAAGCTCCAAATTATCACTCGTAAATTAATGAAGTCCATCGAACATTGCAGTTCGAAATTAATCCGCAATTAATTACAGTAGTTGTTAAAAAAACACAGTTGGTTGTCACACGAGTACAAGATAGCTAAATAATCACAGTTTCACAGCCCTACTACCTCCATAGTTTACCACTTTTCAAGCAAACTTCTTCAGTCACAGTTCCGTAAATTTTCCACACATGCCTTTCTCTTCAAATCGCAAGTTCGTAATTCGGCTTCAGACCGCCACTCACAACCTCTCACCACCACGTCTCGAGCGTTCGAAAGCGTGCTCTACCTACTCACAAAATTGTATCCTTTCCCGCATCCTAACGCCTCACCTTTAAAATACAATTTCCCTTACAAAATATAATACATTTGGATATCACAGAATTAAATGCTTTGACCACCTCCAAAATGTTCAAATATTTGTAGAGTCTATGCGACGTAACTACGGGGTCATCAGTCCCTAAACTTACAAAACTACTTACAACTAAGGACGGCACAAATATCCATGCCCGAGGGGGATTCGAACACCCGACCGTAGTGGCCGTGCAGACCGTGACTGGAGCACCTCAATCCCCCCACAAATGTTGTTTACATCTAAAAAACAAACACATATTTAACAATACGAGACGATATAGTTTTCCTGCTTTCGGCCTGTTCTCAGCCAGAACTAATTAACATCGTCACCTCAGTTACGGCGCCACCGTGTGGAGGTGGCAACAGGTAGCCAGCCTTGACATTGCGCGGCCTCTGTCGACGCCAGCCACTGGCCTCCGCTCTTGCTCTCGATATGCCAGCCGAATGCCACAGGAGCCGGTTGCCACACCTGGAACTTTGCAGTACCAAAATAACACTCACGTAGCGCGCCAGCAGTGTTTAAAACTCGTCATTCTGTTCGACAAATGAAAAATTATAGTAGCCTATATGTTAAAACTTATCCATTCAATGTTATGTATAAAGATTTTAGTCAACCAGTATCGAAAGGAAATTCGGTAGGACATGTTCTCGGGACAAGTTACTCACCTGCACAATCACTCCCATTCTCCACAATTAGCGAATGTTTGCAGCGTCGCTATACATTGTCAAACATCCAAGTATTTTGACACACTTTAGGTTACGGTAGTAACACTAAAAGTGGGCCTTTGCGATCGTCTTTTGCCAGCTCCAAATTTAAATGAAAATAACGGCTTAACCATTCATCTGACACAAAAATTGAATAACCGAATTTGTAGAGGACAAAATTCTCTACAACTTTGCTCCCTCATGGTGTTTTTTTTTTTTTATTTTTTTTCATATCTCGTATTGTTTCAGAAATATTTGCAAAAATAACGGCGATTTTGGGATTTAGCATTATGACAGCGTGTAAATAGTTCGTACTGATTTCAGAGCCAGTCTGTTGACAGGAAAAAGTAACAATTAGCTTTACAATGTGGATGAATTTTACTTATATAGCTGTTTCCATGTTTCTTGTTACAGGAACAAAAAATTTATTTATTTATTTTAAAGAAGGGCACCATAAATGCATCCACATTCAGGTTACCAGACTTCAGAAACTTCTTTTTCAGTGTTATTTCAATGCAGTAAATGTGTTTTTCATCACTAAGTAACTAAATAGCATAAAATGTACGGAAAACGTGAGTAACTTTGGCTAACGTAGCTTTAAAACATGTGCAGCTTCGCATTATTCCTGCCCTGTGGCGTTAACCTATCTACAAGGAGTAACAGCTTTTTGTTATAACTTGAAAAAAATTGTGTTTTACAAAATCTTAAAATGGCCTATACCGCAATAAAATTAATATTTCTAACGTGGCGACTAGTTTCGACTGTTAAATGATCTTATCATACTGACATATAGTAGATTGAAAATATATGAATAGATTACTGACATTACAGCCTACATGAGAATGCGGATGAACGCAGATATTTTCAGTTCTTTTTATGATCAAAAGATGACTGTATATTCAGCAGAAACTAGTCACCATGTTTTAAATTTTATATTTTATTGCGGTGTAGGCCATTGTAAGATTTTGTACGAATTTTTTTTAAATTATACTGAACTGCATCGTTGTCTTATTTCACAAATCTTTATTTTCACGACCTAGGTTTCGGGTTATGAGCTCATTTTCTAGTGTCTGACTGATTCCAAAGCACAAGTAAAGACAAACCATAACATTATTGTAGTTCTCTGGTTTTCTATTTCAACACTGGACGGTATTAGTGTTTGATAATTTAGCAACAATTACACATGTGTTTTGCATTACCATTTACAATTATTCGTGTCAGTAACTAAATTATAGTGAGACCCATATTATATACTCTTTTGAGGTTGATGACTTGCTGAAACTCTAATGACGGAGAAGAACTAACAGAGAAATCAATCAATAATTTCTTAAGTGTCAAAAATCGGAATAAGACCGTCTTCTCTTTACCTGACAAAATCAGGCTTGACAATAACAGTACATTTTTATCACATCAAAGAACCTTTAAGTTAAACAATAATTATATAAAAATAATATATTATATTTTGTGAGAATTTGGTATAAAATGATATTTGAATATTACAGACATTTAGAATAGCAACAATCCGATCCATGTTTTAACATATAGCCTATTCTGACGCAAAGGCCTTATAAGATAACGTCGTCTGTGTAGATAGTGTCTTCTAAAGAGGCTGTAAGATGACTATAATCGGAATAAAAATAGTAATGGATTGTACAAGTAAAGCAAATAATGCTGAATATTGCTGAGTGAGAAAACTGTAAGCAGCTGAAGGCTTTTGCTACCTCAAGTAATAGAATGATTGATGAGTGTTGTAGGGAACTTGTAAATGAGTCATCAACAGTAACAACGATTCCATAAAAAAATAAATTTAAAGTCGATTACCAATTTAGTGATAGTAAATCTTTTGGGAGTTTATTGAGTCGAGTGTAGCTTATATGAAATTTAAATGTGAACGATAAACACATTAGACAAGAAGAGCAGCAAATGAATGTTGGAAGTTAGAGGAAGATTACAAAACTAACAAGAAAAGACTGAACTGAATAGAGGAATAAACAAAAAAATTACAAAATGAACGACTTAAAAAAACTATTCCAAAACAAATTAATACGCACTAAAAATAAAAAGTAATTGCGTATTCTTCCACAACTTAATAGTCAAATTACTTTTCTACTCATCAGTATGTAGGTACGATCTGTGTGTTTACTACCCAAGAAGATAGGTAGGTACCTATCCGCTTTAAATCTATTTCAACACGTACCTATGAGTAATAAACAAAATATTTTGTAGAATTCTCCTAAGTAAAATGAAATGAAAAATATTAGACTACTTAAAAGTCAATCAAGTCTACTAAACGTGGGTAAATATTTGAGAGGCGAAGGCTTGAGAGCAGTAGGAAGATTCAAATGGACATATGTTTCAGTAGCTTTACTGAGATTGAGAGGTTTTCACAGGATAAGATAGTGTGGAGTGTTCACATCAAACTAGTCTTCAGACTAATGTTTACAACATCATATGTAGATACGATTTATTCAGCAGATTAGAAAACATGAGTCAACTTCGAAAGCCAAGCTTAAAATGCCTTAACATATGAGTGGTCTCGATGAGGGAAAAGAAAGAAAAGGCTGTTTTACCTTTATCTCGCGGAGAACAACATGACCTTACTACAGCATCAAAAACAACGTTGAAACAGAGTTATAGGAAGACGCAAGATAATACACATTAGTTGTCAGTGGCACTGAATTGTACCAATGGCGAATGTTAAAAACTTGTGTCTGACCGGGAATCTCCTGCTTAGTAGACAGTGGCGCAAACCGCTGCGCCACCCATACATATTTCATTGATAACCGTAGAACTCCTCCCGTCAGATTCAAAATTTCAACGATAGGATCATTGATAGTATCTGTTCTTTCGGAACAGATGCCATATCTATATATATAATATGCCGGTTCTTTCGGAACAGACGCCACATGTATATAAACAATAAACACGTATATAGAAATAAAGGCGTTGAAGTTATAAGATTTCTTTCTATATACATGACTGCAACGTAGTTTAACAACTTTCTACAAAATAATTTTGAGTGGTCTAACATAAAACCGGCTTTGGAGCATCAACAATAACATTATTTACATAAAGAATATGTCAAAGTAAAGACGAAATGACCAGAGACAATAACAACGAATAAGAAAGGTAAAAAGAAATATTTCTGTGCTCTAGTACACTAAAGAAAACTTCACATAACAACGAGGTTATTAAGAAAAAGCTAAATGTTCGATGAAGGACAAAGTTCTTTGAAAAACTCATGTTTTTACCGTTTCATGGGAAAGTCCTACCGAGCCAAAATCTTAAGAATGTACATTTCCTTCAGATAACAATTTATGACATACCCTCAGAGCTACTGAAGTCCTTGGGAGAGCTAGCCATGACAATACTATTTGAACTGGTGTGTAGGATGTATGAGAAAGGCGAAATACCCTCGGACTTTAAGAAAAATGTAATAATCCCCATTCCAAAGAAATCAGGCGCAGACAGGTGTGAAAATTACAGAACCATCAGTTTGATAAGTCATGGTTGCAAAATGTTAACACGAATTATCTACAGGAGAATGGAAAAGCTGGTAGAAGCTGACCTCGGGGAAGATCAGTTTGGATTCAGGAGGAACGTAGGAACCCGGGAGGCAATACTTACGCCTACATTTTTGGCTTTTGTAGATTTGGAGAAAGCGTTTGACAATGTTGACTGGACTACACTCTTTCAAAACTTGTACAAAAGCAAGACCGCAGTTATTAGACTCGAAGGGCATGAAAGGGAAGCATCAGTTGGGAAGGGAGTAAGACAGGGTTGTAGCCTTTCTCCGATGTTATTCAATTTGTACATTGAGCAGGCGGTGAAGGAAAGCAAGGAAAAATTTGGAATAGGGATTAAAGTTCAGGGTGAAGAAATAAAAACATTGCGATTTGCTGATGACATTGTAATTCTGTCAGAGACAGCAAAGGACCTAGAAGAGCAGTTGAATGGAATGGACAGTGCGTTGAAGAGAGCGTATAAAATTAACATTAACAAGAGCAAAACAAAAATAATGGAATGCGGTCTTAGAAAATCAGGCGATGGTGAAGGAATTAGATTAGGTAATGAAACAATGAAGGTGGTAGATGAGTTTTGTTACTTGGGTAGTAAAATAACATGCGATGGTCGCAGTACAGAGGATATAAAATGCAGAATGGCAATGGGAAGAAAAGCATTTTTGAAAAAGAGAAATTTGCTAACATCGAATATTAATTTAAGGGTAAGGAAGTCTTTTCTGAAGGTATTTGTGTGGAGTGTTGCCTTGTACGGGAGTGAAACATGGACGATAAGCAGTGCGAACAGGAAGAGATAGAGGCTTTTGAAATGTGGTGCTTCAGAAGAATGCTGAAGATTAGGTGGGTAGATCACATAACTAATGAAGAGGTACTGAACAGAATTGGTGAGAAAAGGAATTTTTGGCATACCTCGACTAAAAGAAAGGATCGCTTAGTAGGACACATTCTTAGACATCGAGGAATCGTAAATTTAGCAGTGGAGGGAAGTGTGTGGGGTAAAAATCGCAGAGGGAGACCAAGAGACGCGTATGGTAAGCAGATTCAAGTGGATGTGGGTTGCCGTTCTTATGAGGAGATGAAAAGACTTGCTCAGGGTAGAGTAAGGTGGAGAGCTGCATCAAACCAGTCTCTGGACTGAAGACCATAACAACAACAACAATTTATGATAGAGATTGAAGTCCTGGTGTTAACCAAGATATACTTTGTAAATATTGCAACATGCACAGTACTAGCTCCACCATTCAACATATATTTTTAAATTACTTTTCTGTATCTGTTTGCCTGGAATGTAAATTGAACCGCGCCGGCTTTTGAATGTTCCGCCGCGCCTCTGTTTGGCGGAGCGTTCACTCGTTTGGCGCGCTCCTTTCGGTGTTGGCGCGCGCGTGTGCAGGGGGCGCCACGCGATAGCCGTGCAGCTGTACTGGGGCTGCGGGTTTGGTTTGGTGGGTAGTTTGGCTTTTGGTAGCCCCAGAGGAAGGTTCCGAGGACTGTGTCCGTCCTGTGGGCACGTGACTTCGACGGGCTAATTGCAACCGTCTGGGCGTGACTACTCTGATGGATTCACGTGGTCTGTTGCAGCACGAGGCTCCTGGTGGGCTACTTTGGGTCTAGTTATCTTCAGAGTTGTTTCGAGAACTATTCAGTACTGGAGTTGGATTTTAACACTGGTGTGGGCTCAATGTCGAAACATACTGCATTTGGTGCCAGAAAAGAGGGTGCGTCCGTGTGATGAACTGCATGCTTAGACGCGCCTTTAGTCTGTTGCAGCACGAGGCTGTTGGGTGTTGGGGCACACGTGCATGCTGTCAACTGTGAGGGCGCAGAAACAACGCATACGTGCACACAGGCACGAGGAGCGGAGGCCAAGCAGGCCTGGAATTTTCGGCAGATCCTGGAGGACACCAGTAGAACACGTTACGTTACGTAAACTTCTCCTGTAATTATTTGTAAATATGTGTTTTTAAAAGGTTGAAAGACTCGGATGGAGAGTGTTTATAATTTAACTTTCCTGCTGTCATTTCCAAAGTGTTCCTTTTAATTTGGTGTGAAACTGTTCAAGTTTTAGTAGAGCAGAATTTGTTTGGCACGCCTTCAGAGTGGCGTAAGTGTGTTGAGCATTCAGGTTTAATGGTAAAATTTAAAAGATCTAACTAGTTTGATTCTGTTGGTGCAGCTCAAATTTTGCGTGAGCCAGCTATTCCGATTAGCACTGTGACTTGATTTGATTCCAAGTGAGGTTCTATTCATGGAATTGTTTTGTAATTACTATAATTTTGAAGTGTGAATTCCTGTTTACGTTAATCCTTGTTGGATGTACTGTTTAACACAGTTCTATTGATGGAATTGTTTTCTAATTGCAATAACTTTGGGGTGTGAATTCCTGTTTGGGTTAATCCTTCTAAATGTATTGTTTAACACATTCGTTTCATGGAATTGTTTTCTAATTGCTATAATATTTGAAGTATCAATTCTTGTTTTCGAACTTGAGCTTTACTCAGTTATTGTCTTTGGAACAATTTCTTTGATGCTCTGTAATAATAATAAAGACTGTTCAAATGCTGACTTACATTTGGTGTTACCCCAGGCCGGTACTCCCACGTTTCCCTGCCAGTGGAGCTACTGTTTCGTTTCATAAATCATTCTCTTCTGTAAGACGTTTTAACTCAATTTTTGAGAACTATTCCCTCAGTATTTTAAATTTCTGTTTTTTAAAAGAGGGGTAAATTTATGTCTTTGCTGCTAAATGACTTTGCATTATTTAAATTTAAATTTAATTTCTCTAATTTTAGATCACCGCTACTCACTCTGCATAGTCTCTTTATATGCATTGTATCACTGACTGAATGAATTTTAGCTGGCAGTACTGAATAGTCATTCCGGTGGCACACTGTATTTCGTGTTTGTCATGCAGAGGGCAGAGCATTGTGCAATCAATTTTCTTTCTCAGGCTTTTTGATCAAAAGATGTAGGATCGCAGCTGATATCCTAAAACAGAGTTTTTTTACAGTTATCAAGGCCACATAGCAGTCTCCCTATCAGACGCTATTTTGTCCAACTTAAATTTTGTTTTACAATAATTTCCAACCAAGAACATTGTTTAGTAGATGAACTTTAATAATCCGGTCGGTAGGTGGAACTGTTTTACGCAATATTGTTTCGCAGTTAGCTGTTCGTTATTACAGTGTGTCTTCAGATTAATGTTACTGGTAGTCTTTATTGTTTTATACGATGGACGTTCCAGCGTCTGATGTCATTTTTTGGTATTTAGTTGAGTATTGTGTGACCTGTTGTTTTGGGAGATTTTCGTAACTGTAAAAATCTTGTTCAGATCCCGCAAGATAGCCATGCCAAAGCAATTAAGTTCAAGACACAGTTATCTTGTCAGTTCATTACAGAGATTTCAGAGTCAGCAATTCTGAAAGTTATACTAGGTATACTTTACAGTTTCAGGATATTTTTTGTACATCCTTCTGTCAGAATAAAAATGTTCTAATGTTTGTAGAGCTTAAGGGACTTAACTACGGGGTCATGAACCCCTAAACTTACAAACTACTTACACTAAAGGCGGCACAAACTTCCATGCCCGAAGGGGGATTGGAACCCCCGACGGGGAACAGCATTGCGAATCGTAGCATAAAGCCTCAATGCGCTCGCCCGCGGCCTGTCAGAATATTAGTGACAAACTTGCACAAGAATGGTAATGTCTAATTGAAATTGAAACATAGCATACATTCCGTAGTCATTGCATTAAGATCATTTTCAGTCCATTTATCATAAAACTTTCAATTACTTGTTAAGTCAGCGAAAGAAATATTACTCTATGTCTTTTTCATTGTACAGGAAATTTAGAAAATACTTCCATCATTCTGAACGTTTCCCAGAACTCCGTTGTATCAAAAGATTTTTAAACTAAATGCTTAAGATATCTCTGTTTGCATTCAACCTTTATTCATTTGTTACTTTATCAACCGGAGCTGATTCCATTCTTTAGAATGTGTTTCTTTCTTATCATTACCTGACTTCTTAAATATCAATCTCTGTGTCATGTATTACATTGAGAATCTGGAATCTGTCGACCACTTCGTTCCCGGGATTCCAACGTGTCCTGCGAGATGCGTTAAGATCCCCAAATGTCTGAATGAGGGCATAGACAGACTCCTGGATACCAATGGATGGCGAGGGTAACATTCATAGATTGGTTGTAAGCTGCTCAGGGGAGTAACTATAGGTAAGAAAGGCTCAACCGAGCAGGAACGCATATGCTCAAGATGACGAGAGATGGCTTCCAACTCTGCAGCCAACCAACAAGGACATCATTTGTTAATTTCTGTCCTAATATAAAAATCAAGCTATTACTTTTAGTGTCTAATATCCTGATACAACTCAATCACAAGCTGGCCTAATTTGACTACCAATCCATTACACTTGTTTTACGTTTATTGATATCGCGTTATAGTTTCCTGCGTGGATACCAACAATTACGATCATTGCACTACCAAGTTTTTACTGCCTCGGAGATAATTATAATGTAATAGACTGTGTTTCTATTATTACCTTTCGGCATGAACTCCCACTCCAAATTTCTCACTAGTTACTATTGCTGCTTGCTCGGCGCCGACAATGAATTATAACAGGGACAGATGAAGCCGTCCGCAGTGGCCGAGCGGTCTGCATGGCCGGTACCACAGGCAAATATATACAGACGGGAAATCTCCGTAAGGGCCCGGTCCCACGCTCAGGGGCGCGGGGGTGAGGGGTGCTGAAGCAGTTGCGTAAGATATCCCATGATGGCGCTGCGGTCAGAAGCAGCCGTTTAAACTGGTCAGAGCAGGCGGCAGGAAGCGGCTGTCCCCACCACCACCTCCCCTCAAACGCCAGCAAGTCGGACACAGCCGTGGCCACAGACATATACAGATGGGAAACCTCCGTAAGGGCCCTGTCCCATGCTCAGGGGTGCGGGCCGGAAGGGGGGGGGGGGTGCTGAAGCAGTCAGAATCAGCCCTTTAAACTGGTTAGAGCAGGCGGCAGGTAGTGGCTGTCCCCACCACCACCTCCCCTCACACGCCAGCAAGCAGGACACAGCCGTTGTTGCCTCGTAGCAGGCGGCACGAGCTCTCCCCTCAGCCTCCCCTTAACGCTACCCACTGACATGCGAGAGGAACCCTCAGAAGTGCCTCTAGTGTGGTCTACCGGTACTAAACCAGAGAACCGCCTGACACCTGCTAGCATCTTACGGAACTATGAGCGTAGAACAGTGGTTTAGGGGGGGGGGGGCTGCTTCTCTGTATATGTTACTCTGTGCCGTGGCCTTGTTGCAGGAGGCAACAAGCTCTCCCCTCAGCCTCTCCTCCACGCTACCCTGTGACGTGTGAGAGGCACCCTCAGAAGTGCCTCTAGTGTAGTCTACCGGTACTAAACCAGGGAACTGCCCGACACCTGCTAGCATCTTACAGAATTAAGAAGGGAGCGTATGACAGTGCTTTAGTGGGGAGGGGGGAGGTGCTTCTCTGTATATGTTACTCTGTGCCACTACAGTCAGGGGTTCGAATCCCCCCCCCCCCCTCGGGCATGGATGTTTGTGTCGTCTTTAGTGTGCAGATAAGTCCCTGAAGCTTAACAAACATTTGAACATTTTTGAACAGGCTACAACTTTATTTAGTCCCATTACAACCATGGGTTCCCTTTCCCATACTGTGTTTTTTATAATTACTTTATTGTTTCTTGGCTAGATATTATCTAACGTATGATTTCTTGTAAATTAAAAAAAAATAGTATTTCAGTCAAAATTGTCAAAAGCATTTCACTTTATATTTCTAAAGCATCTGCTATGGTTCTGTAATTAAGGATATAAATGTTTGTACATTTTGTTTTGCATATACAGTTTAGAAACAGTTTCAATTTTTGGTGCACATTATGTGTTTTTAAAGAGTTTTTTTTATTGGTATCGGAGGCAATTGTTAGAAATAAGGCGACGGAAATTTTGAATTGAAAATCGCGATCAGAATATCAGGTCCACTGTATGTTCGGATTGAAGAGTTGCTACAAAACAGAACACAGCATTTTATTCTCAAAACAGGGAAGACTTCGACGCAAATTATTTCTGGTGTGGCCTAAGTAAGTGATAAAAGACGACAATCATTATCCATGAAAACGCAAATTATTTTTTTCTTTCTTCTTAATAAATCGCAACCTTAGTGCGTTTGTCTCTAAAGTCACCGTTCAGTTCAATGAAAACACTAATTTGGTTTTATTTTCTCTGCAGATACTGCCAGCGCCATGCAAGACGTTTAGCACGAGTGCGCGTTTTGTTATATAAATGTGAGGGGGCGTTTGAAAAGTCCGTGCAGAAATAAAAACTACTAACGTGTTTAGGGAAAACAAACTTTATTTTTCGTCATCGTCGACTTTTAGACTTATACACTTCGTCAAATGCTGTTTTAATTTGTTGATCCCTTTCAAGTAATAGCAACTGTCCAAGCCTGCAAATAGCTATTAGTTTCTGCAATCACCTCCTCGTAAGAACGGAATCTTCGTCTCGCTAGCCATTTCTTCAATCCGGGGAACAATTAGTAGTCTGAGGGAGCCAAGTCTGGAGAATAGGGGGGATGTGAGTGAAACGAGTTGTAATCCTGTTTCCAACAATCGTGTGACCACAAGTGCTGAAATGTGTGCTGGTGCATTGTCGTGATGAAAAAGGACTATTTGTGGGACAATAGCCGGCGCTTTTCTTGCAGCTTAGTTTTCAAACGGTCCAATAACGATGGATAATATGCACCTGTAATAGTTTTACCCTGTTCCAAATAGTCGATGAGGACAATCCCTTGCGAATCCAAAGACCCTAGCCATAACCTTTCCAGCCGAAGGACGAGGTTTCGCCTTTTTTGCTGCACATTCTCCCTTGGTAACCCGTTCTTTAGATTGCTCTTTGGTTTCGGGAGTATAGTAATGTATCCATGTTTCATCCACAGTGATGAAACGTCGTTTAAAGCTCTGCGATTTCTTCCTGAATAGCTGCAAACCTTCCTAGCAACATTTCACACGATTCCGGTTTTGGTCAAGCGTGAGCAACCGCGGCAGCCATCTTGCGGATAGCTTTCTCATGTCCAAATGTTGATGCAAAGTATTACGTACCCGTTCATTCGAGATGCCCACAGCACTAGCAACCCCATGCACCTTCTGTCATCCATCACAATATCATGGATTTTATCAATGATTTCTGGAGTCGTTACCTCCATAGTGCGTCGAGAACGTTCAGCGAATGTCTACTCATATGGCCACTCTGAAAATTTTGAAACCACTTATAACTTTTCTAATTCACCACAAAGTTTATCAAGCTTCTCTTTAGTCTCCTGAGGCGTTTTGCCTTTCATAAAGTTTAATCACCACACGAAATTGTTTTCGTTAAAAAATATTGTTCAAATGTTTGTTTAGGTTATGGGACTTAACTACGGGGTCATTAGTCCCTAAACTTACAAACTACTTACGAACTACCTTATACTAAGGACGGCACAAATATTCATGCCCGAGGGGGGATTCGGAGCCGCGACCGTAGTGGCCGTGCAGACCGTGACTGGAGCGCCTCAGTCCCCGCGGCCGGCTTTCGTACATTGTTTGGAATCACTCGACTTCCTTGATTCACACGAATGCCAACACAAAGAAATAGACTACTTACGAAACTCCAATCGCCAACATTCTCCTCCGAATGCGAAAATATATTGTTGACTCCCACTTATATAGGTAGAAATGATAATCAGAATAAAATACGAGAAATCATAGCTCGAACGGAGAGATTCAGGTGTTATTTCTTCCCGCGAGCTATTTGAGAATGGAATGGGAGATAAAATAGTATAACGGTGGTTCGATGAACCCTGTGCCAGGCACTTGCAGAGTATCCCATGTAGATGCAGATGAAGATGTAGACGCCAGAATTTCTTTGGTAGGTCATAACCGTTTAGCTTCTATGTGAGATCAAGATGGTGGGCACTTGTCTCGAATGTTTTTATTGACCATTCATGCCTCCAGCTTTCATTTAGGTCTAATCCATAAGCAATGACTTACTCCGCAGTGACACTAACTGGTCTTCTTAATTGCAGTCGCTGCTGTGATGGATGGCAGAATTCTCGGTGCAATGGCAGAGAGGGACATGCAGAGATTTCCATAGCTTGGTAGAGCTTGCTTCCTCCTTAAGTGAGGTGGAGGCATGTTACTCACCATAGATAACATGGAGTTAAATTTATGGTACCAGTAATGCAACGCATTGCATCATTCAACTTCGTGTCTACCTTCTTGACAAGACTGATGGCAGATAAGCGAAACAGTAGACTTGCGCATAATGGTTCGCGACCGGGAGCGCTCAATTTAGTTCGCGGCTATGCCGCGAACTAGTTCGCTCTTTTAGTTCGTCCGCTCCCAGTCACGCCTGAGCTGCGTGGTCTGCGCATGCAGGTGGAGGGGGAAGTTCCCCCACCTAGCTGCTTCATGCGCTTGCTGCATGAGCTGCTAACGATATCACGCAAACCAAAAGAAGCAGTTTGTGGATAATTACTCGAGTGTAAGTTTAGAGTTATCTCTATATCTTGGCATTATGGAATTTATTAGTCAGATATTGCAGAGTGCAGATCACATCAAAACAGAAATTTTGTAGCACTGAACGATGCAATCTAGCAGGGAGACCCTCACCTCGAAATGACTCATCAGGAGAAGGCAAACACGTGATTTTTAATTCTGCTACGCTCCCTCTCGCTATTGCTCGTCGGTCTTCGGAAAAGAATCCAACGAGCTATGAAGCGAGATAAGTTTGGCATAATCGTCCGCTGCTCCTAGTTCGTCCGCTGCTCCTAGTTCGTCATCTTCTCCTAGTTCGTCTTCTGCTCCTAGTTCGTCCGCTGCTCCTAGTTCGTCCGCTGCTCCTAGTTCGTCCGCTGCTCCTAGTTCGTCTTCTTCTCCTAGTTCGTCTTCTGCTCCTAGTTCGTCCGCTGCTCCTAGTTCGTCCGCTGCTCCTAGTTCGTTCGTTCTTTTTGGCTTTAGCTACCGCTACTAAAAGAGCTCTGACTTTTATGATAGCTTTTTTATATAATGAATCAGTGTTGCCGAAGCCTGTGCTATTACCTATTTTTGGGCAATTTGACATCAAATACTTAGGCAAAAAAAACCAGTTATTTACACGAATGGGTGACACAATGGAAGGAAAGAAGCTTAGGGTTTAACGTCCCATTGACAGCTTGGTCATTAGAGACGGAGTTAACGCTCGGAGTTTTGGGTAAGGATGTGGAAGGAAATCAGCCGTGCCCTTTTGAAAGGAGGCATCCCGGCATTTGCCTGGAGTGATTTAGGGAAATCACGGAAAACCTAAATCAGGATGGCCGGAGGTGGATTTGAACCACCGTCCTTCCGAATGCGAGTCCCGTGTCTTACCACTGCGCCACTTCGCTCGGTAGTCACACAGTGGTATTCAACTACTTTGCATACAGAGTACTCGTAGTACATTATTTTTAAAATAGATTTCTTGTGGCAGTGAACTATGAAACTACAGCTGAGCTGTATCTCAGCTCGATATGAAGGTAACTGGCAGAAGAAGGGAATCACGCGGTTTCCCGTCAGTCTTCGGAAAAGGAGAGTAGTTCGCCTGTGGGAGCGCTCTTCCGAACTAGTTCGTTCGCGAACTATACGGCTAGTAAACATAAGCAGAGGCTCCCCACTGGTGTTATGGAATATGTTGTTTCCTGCGGCCACTTTGTGGGAAAGCTTAATAATGCGCTCTTTGTAGGTGAGGTTTCTATCTAAAGTGACTCCAAGGTATTTTGATAAAGTTTGTAGGTCAGCTTTTGTCCATTACAGCCACACACGTTGAGATGCCTTTCTGACTGTTGATCTATCGCATTCCTCAGAACCGAATAGCGGCAGTGTACCTGACCTAAAGAATATGATGCATGCAAGTTTGGAAAATGGCTCTGTTTAGCAAGGGACGTCGAATTAATTATGATGATGGACATTTATTAAAACTTTGTTACGAACTGTGGTACTGTGTGCAATGACCGGGAAGTAAACATCTCCTCTTTGTGTGCGGGGTGTACGCGGACAAGGTCGACAGGTATAGCGTGATTTACGAGACCGCGTTCCTGCGTCTCGTCTGGACGCCGGCGTCGTCCGCCTGCCGGCTCGCCTGCGCGACAAGTGACTCGGGTGAACTTGATGCGGAGATAAAATGCCCGCAAAGATCAAGGCCCGCCGCTGACAACAGAGCTGAGTCACTGTGGCACGCCGCGCGCCACGGCAGCTCGCGTTTCCAGAACTTTCCCTGACTGGCGTTGTTGCTGCCACCGGCGGCCCCACGGACGTGGCGAAACGCCACACGGCTGAACAATGCGAGGGCCCGCTGCCGCCGCCGCTGATATAACATCTGGAGCCAGGGGCCACTCGCTTTTGTTTTGACCCGCGCGGCTGTCTGAGGGAAAGGGACCAACGTTCCGTGTGCTTCAGCTGTTCCTGTTTCTACACGACAGAATCACCCTTTTCTTTCTTTATCGTTACTTCAACTCCCACGTCCCAACTCCCTCGTCCAAATCCAAAGAAAGCAGTGCAGACACGTGTGAAAATTACAGAACTATCAGCTTAATAAGTCAAATACTAACACGAATTATTTACAGACGAATAGAAAAAATCTTTATTGGAATCCGGTAGAGCAGTGTTTGAGCTACTTTTGAGATAGCCACCAAAATAAAGAACCGGTACCCATATCATACCGTGAGTAAACTTCTCTATTCTTTTGTCGTAGAATTCTGTAACATATGAATGAAAACAACAGTCTTCTTCAGCTCTTCGTCATTGTCGAAACGCTGGTCGGAGGTCAGGAATTTCTTGACATGCAAGAAAAGATGGAAACCCCTGGGAGCAAGATCAGGACTGTGTGCTTCATATCGAACAGCTCCTTGTCGAACCTACTACAAAAAAAAAAAAAAGGTGCTATGTGCGGGCCATATGGACGCGAGCATTGTCATGGGCACAATCCAAACGGGAAAGCCCGAGAGGTCAGGGGCTGCGAGGCCACTCCCGCCGGAGGTTTGAGTCCTCCCTCGACCATGTGTTTATGTAGACCAGTAGTTTGGTCCCATAGATTCACAAACATTTGAACAAGTGAACATGGGCAGCACAACACTTGCACTAAGCATTCCACCCCTTTCTTTCTCGGAGTTTACGCGTTGTTTCACAGTAAGAATTGAAGAACACGGGAGGCAATACTCACATTACGACTTATCTTAGAAGATAGATTCAGAAAGGGCCAACCTACGTTTTTAGCGTTTGTCGATTTGGAGAAACCTTTTGACAATGTCGACTGGAATACACTCTTCCAAATTTTGAAGGTAGCAGGGGTAAAATATAGGGAACGAAGAGTTATATTAAACATATACAACCGTCAGCCGTTATTAGAGTCTAATAGCAAGAAAGGGACAGAGTTGTAGCGTTTTCCCAATGTTGTTCAATCTGTACATGGAGCAGGCAGTGAAGGAATGGAAGGAGAAATTTGGAGAGGGCATTAAAGTGCAGGGAGAAGAAATAAAAACATTGCGGTTTGCCGATGACATAGTAATTCTGTCAGAGACCGCAAAAAATCTGGAAGAGCAATTGAATGGGATGGATTTTGTTTTGTGGTTTTAGGGCGCACAACTGCTAAGGTTATTAGCGCCCAGACAAGAACAGAGATTTGCTAGATCTCAAAAAATTTGGTAACTGCCAGTTAGAATATCAAGAGAAGGCTAAAAACGAAAGAGAAAAATAATTAAAAGGGTTAGATATCCTTTGATAAGTTGGCCAAGTTAATAAAACGCAAAACTCGAGCAGCTGCTCGTGTGTCATCAGCTAAAATTTCCTCCACAGTAGACGGAAAGCGAAGGGCTACACGGAGATGATTAAAATTAACACAAGACAGTAGAACATATCGCACCGTCAGCAATTCACCGCAGGAGCACAGCAGAATGGGATGGACAGTGTCTTGAAAGGAAGATATAAGGTGAACAATAACAAGAGTAAAACGAAGGTAATGGAATGCAATGTTAGAAAATCGGGCGATGCTGAAGGAAGTAGATTAGTTAATGAGACAATAAAAGTAGTAGATGAATTTTGTTAATTGGGTAGCAAGATAACTTCTGATGGCCGAAGTAAAGAAGATATAAAATGCAGAATGGCTATGGGAAGAAAAGCATTTCTAAATAAGCGAAAGTTGTTAACATCCAATATTAATTTAAATGTTAGGAAGTCCTTTCTGAAAGTATTTGTCTGGAGAGTAGAATTGTATGGGAGTGAAACGTGGACGATAAGGAGTTCAGGTAAAATGATGATAGAAGCTTTTGAAATGTGGTGCTACAGACGCAAGATGAAAATTAGATGGGTAGATCACGTAACTAATGAGGAGGTGCTTAACCGAATCGGGGACAAAAGGAGTTTCTGGTATATCCTAAGGGAATGGATAGATTTGCGGGACACATTATGAGACATCAACGAATTGTCAACTTAGCATTAGAAGGAAGTGTGTGGTGTAAAAATCGTAGAGGGAGAGTGAGGGGCGAATGCAGTAAGCATATTCAAAAGGATTTAGGTTCCGGAACGTATTCTCATATGAAGAGACTTGCACAGGACAGGGTAGGGTGGAGAGATGCATCAAACCAGTCTGCGGATTGAAGACCACAACAACAACAACAACCTCCCATATCCCTTTCAGACCCAAGGTTATAAGTGAAGTGACATTAATATAGAGAGGGACGTTTAAGTCCAAAATACATACACTAATTCATTACTGAAAAGAAAATAAATATATTTTCAACAATTTTCAGAAATTTTGTATCCACACAATTGTGTGGTTTGGAGCTTCATCATAATTTTTTATGATTTGCACAGTCTTATAGTAACAAACCTTCTTCACATGATACAAGCGAAAACAGTTTGCGTCTTTTGACAAACATAGTTACAAATCACATTTTTCACAACTTGTTCTTGTACGCCAGTTGCAACCACTTCTGTGATAACATCTTGGAGATTTTAAGTCATCAAGAACAGGGCAATGATCAAATTTCTCCAGTCGCTTGTCTTTGCTACTTGAACCGTTTCTTTCGAGCTGTATTTACGGCTTCTTCATCTTCGTCAGAGAATGGCCGGGTATTCCCCACAACCATCCGGATTTCAAGAAGATGATGCTTGTCTTTTCGTCGCACTTCATTATGTTTACTGCCATGCCTGTATTGAAGCCATGAGTTCACACATGCCATGTCCATCATTTTCATTGTATTTTTAAGCAGATATTTCTCCAAAATCTTCACCTGAAGAGTGCGATTCGGACGAACTTTGTCACAAGTTTTTAGCATTCTTTTATGCAGCTGGGAGACAAGCGGAATCGAGGGTATCGTCGTCACTGTTTAAATCCTCTACATCTGACGAGTTGAGTAAAGCAGCAATTGCAGAATCACTCAGAGGTGCTGCAGTAATTTTTATATTTCTGTTGGTGATAATCACCAGATTGGGCGATACTTTGAAAGAAATGACATCACAAGATCATATAAAATCAAATGTCTGTGAGATATGACAGGTTCACATGTTAAAACAAATAATGATATCAACAACTTGTCAACAAGTCTTTATCATAAAAATCTGACATGAGACCCAACACGCACAATTGTGCATATGCTAATGTTTCATATCATAACTCCAATAATTAAAAAAAAAAATTTATCACATACTTACGTAAAATGATCTACCTACAGTACATGTACATCTACATCCATACTCCGCAAATCACCCGACGGTGTGTCATTAAAATGAACGAAACCATAATTATATAACAAAAATATAGACAAACCTTCGAACGTGCGCTTCCTTGCTGCCATTATTAAGTTGCTAGGAATTCGCTGACTGCTGGTGCCAATCATTGGAGAAACATGGAACAAAAACACGTGGCGCACATTAACCAATCCATCCACAGTTGTGTGATGCAGTCCTGAACTTCCTAGTGTGAATCACAGAGAAATAAAGCGAGCAAATCGAGACCCAGATATTTATGCGTGCAGGGTCTGAAATGGATGTGGGAAGAAGCTCTTAACGTATACAGTTAGCCCCTCTACTTTCATTGATTTTACTGAATTGATAAAAGTAGAAGATTTTTGAAAAGTATTGATAATGATTCATATTTTATACAAAATAAAAAAAAAGTCAGATGAGAATTCAATCAACAGTGACTGAGTAGCTCGTTAACTATTGTTTCGGACCCAAGCCCGGATAGAGAAGAGCTAACGTCGGTAAGGGTATCTGGTCCTAAAAAGGTACGGTGTAAACCATAACAATGATGGATTCTTGTCCCGGAGGAATAGAATCCCAATTGGACCTCCCATGGGAAGACGTTTTTAGAAGAACCCATCGAAAGAAGAGAAAGGTTATAAAAAAGGGGCGAAGTGTAGGATCAGCATCGGATCTTAAACGTCGGAACAGTAAAAGTAAAGACCCGAGAGATTGGATATAACGCAAATAAGGAAGGACAATACCCCGTGCTTTCTAAAGAGCAGGTGGAAGGACGACAAAGCGAAGCTCTTGATAGAAGGATACAAATTGTTCTCTAAGAGTGCAGAAGTGTTCAGGAACAGAGAGAGGATTATTATTTAGAATTCACCACAACGACGTACGACGAGCTCCGACTGGAAGAGAAAGTGTCTTTTTTCATACTTCTGCAATATCTGCTTGTTGTGTAATCTTTTTGTCACTCATTTTCGTTCATACTGTTTTTTTTTTTCAAAGAAAGCCATGGATTTCAGTTTTTTGTATTGATATTGACATATTGCATATTGATTTGTTTTGTATAGCTCATGTGTAGCTCGCTGTTGTCCACCTTCATTATTTGCAAGTAAGACTTGATCATTGCGAATAACGAATTTTGATTAAAATAATATGTATAATTCTTCAGTTCCATTTTCCCTCGCCATTCAATGTCATCAATGCATATATTAAAAGCATCGGTGAAAGGCTGCGATTTTGTCGAACTCCTCAGTGAATATCTGCTGTTATTTTCTTATCATCCCCAATAATTTGGATTCTTGTATTACTATAGTTGTTCTGAACTTACAAAAAAAGAGAAAGAGAAAAAAAAAATGTTGGTAGAATGGCATAGCATCACTACTCGTAGAAGGCTGCAAGTTGTTATATAGTAGTGCAGAGAAGTGTCCAGCAATAGAGAGGGGATTATTATGGATAAAGACCTAAAGGTGGAAGTTTGTAAAGTCAGCAGAATCAACGACAGAATCATGCGTAATTGTTATTGGAGACCTCAGCATAATTTGAAGTGCCTTTGCAGCTCACACAGGACGGTTTTAAGAACGAATTTTGGAAAATACTTGATAGAGTAACAATACAGATATCAAATAGCGAAAGGGTGATAGTTGGGAGATATCTGAATGAATATGCTGGTGAGAGGAGAAGAAGGGAAGGTGGGATTCAAGGTGGGTCGAGTTACGGAAACAGGTATGCAGAAGGACACGAGATTGCGGAATATGCAGTATACTTTGATTCCGTATTTGCTAATAAAGAATAGCTTTAACGTATAAGAATGTAGACGAAAAGGAGATTTAATTACTTTTTGTAACGTAGGAAACACATTCGTGAAATAAATTATACCAATGCCATATACAATGAGAGTGTGCCTAGGCAAAACAATTGTGTAGTGGCCCATTATCAAAATGGTAGATGGAGAAAGTCGAATCATGCGAGGAGAGCAAAGAAAAAGTGGTGGAAATTAAATGAAAAAATTAAAAATTAAAGGATGCAGTATTAAGGGAAGTGAGATTACCAAAGGATGTGAAAGATTGATGAAGTTGCAACAGTAGTGTAATAACGGATGCTGGAAAAGAATTGCTCGTTATAACAAAAGAAAATAGACTCTAACAAGACTGGTCTAGAATGATGGGGTTCAGAAAGTGGTGAAAGTGTAAAAAGATCTTGATATACAATCGAATTTAACACTAAGGACGATAGAAAAGCCTATAAGGCTGGAAAAGAAAACGTATAATGGCAGTGGCAAAAGTGAAGGCAGGGGTAATTTAATGGGTGTACGAAGAGCTGGAAAGGAGACAGAACTGCTGACAACTCTTACGGATTGCTAAAGCAACAGTTATGCCGACTAAAGACATAACAGCAATGAAGCAGATGAGGGAAGCAGCAGCCGTAGTACCACACGACCAGGATAAAATCCAGAATAGTTGGCCTGAGTTCTTTGAAAGACTATTGAATGAGCGAAACATGAGCAGAAGTAAAAGGTGTAAATGAACGCGTGATGAAAGAAGGGAAGAAATTGTAAACTGGAAGGCTGTACTTTTAGACCGAATCACAAAATAAGAATGGAACAGTATGAAAGACCTGAGCATTGATTGGAATTTAATAAAGAAGATCTAGAGAAATGAAAGAATGCAGCATACCTGAAACTATAATGGTTTCGATATAAAAGGCAGGGGGGATATCCAAAACTGTGGCAATTACACATGAATAAACGTCATGTCCCACACCATGAAGATCTGGGATAGGATCGTTGAAAACATGTTGCTTCTAGAAACTGAATTATGCGAAGAACAGTTCGGATCTGGTCCGGGGAGAAGAACAATAGACTCAACATTGTCATTAAGTGAACTTAATCTAACGAAGGACAATAAGCACGCCCATGCCCGAGGGAAAAATGTTCAAATGTTTGTAGAGCTTATGAGACTCAACTACGGGGTCATCAGCCCCTAAACTTACAAACTAACTTGTACTAAAGACGGCACAAACAACCATGCCCGAGGGGGGATTCGAACCCCCGATGGGGAACGGCTTCGCGCATCGTAGCATAGCGCCTCAATGCGCTCGGCCGCTCCGCCGTGGCAGATGAGGGATCTACTGTTAGTCTACATCAGATGAACGGTGGCCCATGGAAGAGGGCGAAGATGGTATGGGCTTATGCTGAAAAGAGGAGAGTTGTAAGGTGGGAAAAGAACTGAACACCTAAAAACTGAAGAGTAAAGTGGAAGAATAAAACAAAACTAAGATAAAAGGACAAGGTAGCAGGGGATCTATGAGGAAAAGATTACACAACAGAAGAAGCATTGGATAGATATGTAAGAGAAGAATGAAACAAAGCAACGCCGAGCCCACTTGCCTTGAAAAAGATTTGAAATGAAAAAAAAAAAACGCAGGTAATGTTTAGCATAATTTAAAATAATTACGCCTTGTTGGGGCTATCTAGTGTGACTTATTATATTGTCTGTTAAGACCTACGATTTTCAAATAATTTCATGACCAGTTGTAGCAGAACTAGCTGCCAACCTCAGATGCTTTTACTTCATAAAAGTAGGCTTCATCGTTGTCTCTGAAATGGGATTGTGGTTGAGTAATAAAATGTTACGATAACGGGTCGTAAATATACAATAACTTAAATATATTTTTAAAAAAAACGTCAGTGTTAAAAGTACAAGCACAAACGGTCCCAGACTTGTACACGTTGCCTGAATGCCTGGAGAAGACTCTTGAGCAGATTCCCATTTACACGACGACGATGACAGCTAGTTTTACGAAGTGAGAATATCTGAAGTTGGCAGCTAGTTGTATTGAAACTGGTCATGAAACAAAAATAAAAAATTCTTTCATCATAAGCGATATTTGCAGTCAATATAATAAAACATAATTTAACAGATAACGTAGATGGTTTGTTGAATGATTAAATATGTTCAGATATGAAAGACATTCAGTCAGATAAGTTAATAGAATAAAAACTACTTTAGTGATTAACATAAATATATTGTTGTGTGAAAATAGAGTGTTTCTTTAAAAAATTTGGTTAGGAAAATATATGTAGACTGTTGCTCATGCTGCTGAAATCAATGCATACTGCCAGGAGTGAGAGAAGCATTGAACCATAGTATCTGGACAGTGAATGTTAGGGTTGTGTTGTCAAATTTGTTGGTGGGGGAATTTGGATGTATGGGAATGGATATGTTTCCAAATCAAGTGTTAGAATGTGAATATAGTGGGGAAATTTGAGCCATTTTAAGACTGGAAGAGTTGGGTTTCATAAGACATGGTAATGCGAGTAGTAACAGAACGAATCTCTTGGTCAGAAAAGTAGAAGCAGTTGAGGTTAGGATGTGGAGAATGTTTAGTACTGTATGAATGTGATAAAAGGGGCTGGCATAATAACGTGATTACGTGATTAGAGACCAGAAGAGGGAGGAAGGGGGGGGGCACTTTCAATTTGACTGGTCAAGATGAAAAGAAGGCTGTGGTTTTTAGGACTTCATTGGGAATTCAGGCAAGGGACTTAGCGGACCCAGACGGCTTGGATTCCAGGTAGGGGGCCGGGTGTAATGTTTGTCCTCATCACCACTTCCACGAACATCTACATCTACTCCAATAATCACATTTCAGTGCATATCGGATTGTTCATCTTACCGTTTCTATAATATTTCTCTTCCATTCAATTCTCTAATAGCATGTAGGAAATGAACACCTGAATTTTCCGTTTTTGATCTGATTTCTCTTCTCCTGTCTCCTTACATAGGTGGATGGACACAAGCCGGCCGCGGTGGCCGACGGGACTGAGGCGCTTCAGTCACGGTCAACACGGCCACTACGGTCGGGGGTTCGAATCCCCCTCGGGCATGGATATTTGTGCCGTCCTAGTTCGTAAGTAGTTCATAAGTAGTTTGTAAGTTTAGGGACTGATGACCCCGTAGTTAAGTCCCATATGCTTTACAAACATTTGAACATTTTTTTTTATGTACACAAAACGTGTTCGCATTCGGAAGAGAAAGTTGATAAAAGAAATTTCTCAAATCTCGCCGCAAAAGATTAAAACGTTTGTAAATCTATCGGACCAAACTTAACCTAAGGTAAACTAACCTAAGTACAACACACACACACATGCCTCCGGGAGGACTCGAACCTCTGACGGCGAGCAACCGTGCGCTCCGCAGCGAGGCGCCTTAGACCGCTCGACTATTCCGCCGCGGCAAATCTCGCCGCAAGGAAAACCGCATATCTTTTCATCACCTCCATCCCATCTCGTGCTTTATATCTGTGACACTTTCTCCCCTTTATCGCAATAATACAAAACGAGTTGCCCTTCTGTCTCCTTCGTCAGTCCCACTTGGTGGGAATCCCACACTGGAGAGCAATTCTTCGAAACAGGACGCATAAGTGTACTGAACGCAATTTCTTTAGCAGAACTCATGCATCTTATAAGTGTCCCGTCAAGGAAAGGTAAACTTTGTTTCACCCTCACTACAATACTTTCAATGTTGTTCTTATTTGTTATTCCTAGGTATTTAATTTATGGGCTTTAGGTTGACTGATTTATCTTGTAACAAAAATTTAAGGGATATCTTTTAGTGATCATTTGGATTACTTCACAATTTTCATTGGTTACGGTAATTGGCAATTTTCGTGTCACACATATATTTTACCTGAATCATTTTGTTGATACTTTTGATCTTCTGGTGACTTTATTAACCGATAAACGACGGCATCATCCGCGAACAGTCTCAATGGCTGTCGATATAATTTCTTTGAATGTAAGCCATGTCCGATATTCACTCATATTGACCCACTTTAGGTTACGGTAGTAACACTAAAAGTGGGCCTTTGACAGCTCGAAATTTAAATGAAAATAACGACTTAACCATTTATTTGACACGAAAATTGAATAACCTAATTTGTATAGGAGAAAATTCTCTACAACTTTGCTCTCTTTTTTTTCATATCTCGTATCGTTTCAGAGATATTTGCAAAAATAACGGAGAATTTGTGATGTATGTCTGGCTGTAACGTCATCCCATTTCTAGGTCGAACCGATTAACCGATCGGCACCAAAATTTTACAGACAGAATTGTTGGCTACCAGAGACCAGAACCTCCCGTTTTGAAATATTTAGGACAAGAAATACGTTAGTAATACCAAAAAAGCCGTTTGTAATGTAATTTTAATTGCAAATAAACCGTTCATCTGACGCGAAAATTGAATAAACGAATTTGTAGAGGAGAAAATTCTATACAACTTTGTTCCTTTATGTTTTTTTCATATCTCGTATCGTTTGAGAGATACTTGCAAAAATAAATGAGGTTTTGACACCCTTCATTGAATTAACGAAAATCAGCCGTTCGCAGATGTCACGTGACATCGCACAGATTTCTCTCTGGCATACGCCATCTTGCGTTGCGTATTTTATGATTTTCTTATTGTAACTTACACGTTGTCATTTATAAAGAATGACGCAGTGAATAATTAACAAAAACTCGTCGTTCTTCGTACGATAAATGATAAACTAGTATCTACAAATGCCATGTTAGCATCAGTTAACAACGGCCATCAATCACCGAGTCAAGGACTGTTGTTTACATTGTGTTTGTGTCTATCTGTGTGGCGGTACTTCGTGTTCGTATAGCTAGTTTTTCACGGTGTACATACAATTAGCCCAGGTGGGTTAATTTGCACAATGGCCCGCATGGTTACAAGGAAAACACGCTGCAATTCGAGTTTAACAAGGAAACACGCTCAGTTCTAACAAGCTCCCTGGAAATACATGACTGGATTGTGGGTACTGTCGGCATCACCACTGATCAAGTACACACGGCGTATTGCGATCTGGAATTATACTGCTTTTTTCGTGAAACTGTTGAATCCTGTACTACTGGAGAAGATTCTGCAACAACACAGTGCCGGCGTGCCGTTCCAACATCGCGACGGCTCTGTAAGTACTGTTAAAATCTATAACACTGATGTAGAGTACAAATATGTTCGAATTTTCAATTTTTTTTTTTTTTTTTTTTTTTTTTTTTTTTTTTTTTTTTTTTTTTTTTAGCTTGTGGGACTTAACTACGGGGTCATCAGTCCCTAAACTTACAAACTACTTATCTACTACCTTATACTAAGGACGCCACAAAGATCCATGCCCGAGGGGGGATTCGAACCCCCGACCGTAGTGGCCGTGCAGACCGTGACTGCAGCGCCTCAGTCCCCTCGGCCACCGCGGCCGGCAATTTTCAATCTCCCACCCGAAGTGGAAATCTGTTTCTTGCGTGAAGTGCTGTCTCAATACGGCGACGTAAAGAGAATTAGATACGAAATGTGGTAAAACAACATCGGTTGCTGGTCTATAGCGGTATAAGATCACTCGAGATGCACATAAAGAATAACATTCCGTCACATATCACGGTATGTGGTTACAAAGCACAGGTTCGATACGCCGATCAAGAGTCCACGTGTTTCATATGTAATCAAAGTGGCCATGTACGGCAAAACTGCCCCACGCGAGTGACGGTACTCAAACCCACGTTACAGAAACACCAAAGACTCAATTTAGCGGAGTTAGTGACAGTAGCCTAATTAGCTGAAAGTGTAAAACCCGGAACTAGTGACAATATGAATAACACAAGTAAACTTTTCGATGACGAATTCCCACCATTCCCTCGCGTCAAGGACCCGGAACAGAACCCGCTCAGCCGTAACAACCCTGAACTGTCCTATAAGCGACGCCGGACGGATGATGGTAGCTCTGACGAAAGTACATCTGTTTCAGATAATGTTGCTACGGACGATGTCTCGCAATCGGTAACAATTAATGAATCCATCAGTAATCAAACTCAGGAACTTTCTTCGCCAGCAGAAAACAGCGACGCGCAGGCGCAAGTAGAGTTTACATTGCCTGCCGCTTCACGTAGCGAAGTATCACAACTTGTTGTCACTAAATCGGAACAGGATGCACACAGTGACGTGAGCGAGCCACCGGCTTGACAACAGCTCGTCTCCACGCAACCGGACTCCGAAAACAAACAAGTTGCCGGCGATGTAAACACACAACACGAGCCGGCCAGTGTTGATAAGTAAGACGAAAGCTTCAGCGTTTACCAGAACCCCGACATAGCTAGACAACACGGAAACAGCACTTCGGAGGATGCAATTTCCGAAGAGGCGCGACTAAATAAGTCCACTGCCGGTACTTCAAAAAAAGTAACCAATGTAGGAACCCCGCCAGAGCAGCCTGCAGAAAAGGGAAGTAGAAGTGGCAGGAGTAAGACCAGAATCCAGCCAAATCGAAATGTAGCTCGGAACAAGTCACGAAGTAAAGAACCAACGGACAAAATCAATAGTGACGAAGACTCCTCTAGAGCTGCTTCGGTTATTGATTGGTTCGAGGATGGGGACGAGCCGATGAGTCTGAAATAAGTTAAGCATTTACATGCTACAAGCGTACAAGTTTATTAGCATCAACATTAACCAAATAAAACCTGATCTGAAAACTGCATTGTTAAAACAGTTCGTATATGATTCTGAGGCAGATATCGTACTATTGCAGGAAGTTACAACTCCGAATTTATTTATTCCAGGTTGCCAATACATTGAAAATGTTGTTCTCGAACTTAGCACTGGTATGGCATTATTGGTGCGTGAAAGAATCCCCATATCAGAAACTGAAAAGTTGGGTAGTGGTCTGAGTTGCCAAATATATGACGTGTCGGTTATCAATTTGTACGCTCCCTCGGGCAGTAGTCATAAAGTAGACAGAGCCAAGTTCTGTAAGGACGACATTAAATATATGCTCCGAAAAAATCCCTCAAACATTATCATAGGAGGCGATTTTAATCGTGTTTTACATCCGAATGACCAAAGGCCACATTTTAATTTCTGCAAAGAATTGTGTAACTTAGTGTCCAAATTGGATCTAAAAGATACGTGGGAATTGCTCTATCCAACTCTCGAAAAATATACGTATTTCACCTCAACCTCGGGCAGTCGCTTGGACAGAATCTACATTTCATCTGGTTTGCGTGGACGTGTCGTGGATGCAGACGTCATCCCAACCCCCTGCTCCGACCACTGCGTGTATGCCACTACCATCAACCTGGTCTCGCAACCGACCAGACGATTCAGAGGGCAGTGATGCTTAACGTATCCCGTCTGCAAAACAAGGATCTAGACGAACTTATCTTGTCAGCTTGGTCTCAGTGTGTACGGTCTATGCATCGATACGCCTCAAAAGTAGAGTGGTGGACGAACTTTGCCAAGAAGAGGTTACGTCGGTGTTTAATCTCTTATTATTATGAACAAGCGAGAGAATAAAGAAAGGCCAACCGAATTCTACTACACAGTTTTACGGGAATTGTACGAGAAATCTAATACGAACAACATACATACAGCACAAATAAAGGCGATAAAGGCAAAAATAATCAATATTAAGCGCCGACAACTAGAGAGGCTACAAATAAAATGTAAAGCGAAATCCGCAGTGCAGTCTGAGACAACTTACCTGTATCATATAATCGAACACCAAGCCAACCGAAGACGTTCTTTTATAGAAGAACTGGCAACAGAGTACGGAGCCACCCTCACGCGTCAGAATGACATAGTAGCAGAAATATACAAGCAGTACACCAGCTTGTACTCCGCACTACCGACTAATGACGGACTGCTTGCTGAACAGCTACAAGTTATGGATCCAGAAATAACTCAAGACGATAATCGGGAATTTTTAACAGTTTTTATCGTTGTGGACACTTTTCAAAATCAAATGTTTGTTAAGCTTATGGGACTTAACTACGGGGTCATCAGTCCCTAAACTTACAAACTACTTATGAACTACTTACGAACTAGGAGAGGACACTTTTGAGTTAATTGTCAACTCACCGTCCAATAAAGCCCCAGGACCGGATGACCTCCTAAAAGAGTTTTATACGCGTTTCTGGAATATCATTGGTACAGTTTTTACTGACGTCTTAAATGAAGTAATCAAGGGAGCTACAATCCCTCCAGACATGAAGGAGGGCACAATAGTTCTCGTCCCGAAACGTCGAGGAAGGAAAAGCTTCGACAGCCTGCGACCCATTACTCTGCTTAACTTTGATTATAAGACCATTGCTCGAGCTGTTAACAGCAGAATGACTCCAAGGATTAAAAAAATTGTTAGACATTATCAGACCTGCACCCCAGGCAGATCCGCTATGTCAGCAGTTTCAGGAATCAGGGACATTTTATCCATCGCCTCAGTTACCAACCTGAAATGTGCGATGAGTTTTATAGATTTTAATAATGCCTTCACCCATGACCACGTTAGCCATTCGTACCTAATGCGAATTATGGCAAGTGTCATTTGAAGATGGGCCACGGACAGTTATTAAGAACATCATCACAGGGATTTCTGCGAGAGTACAGATTAATGGACAACTAACGCTACCGATTTTCATCCAGCAAGGTGTACCCCAGGGCAGTCCCCTGTCAATGCTCTTGTTTGTTTTATCCACGGAGCCTTTGTTACGAATACTTGATGCTTCGTTATCAGGCATCTCCATGTCTGACGTAACGCTCAATGCTCGTGCTTACACAGATGACGTAGCCGTAATGATAAGACATGAAGAGGAGATTGCTATCATTAAACATGTCGTCGACAAATAGTGTGGTGCATTTGGGGCCAAGTTAAGTGACAAAAAGAGTAAATTGTTGAACATAAGGGGATTCGACAATACGACGGTATCTTGGGCACAAATTGTGGAATCACACAAAATGCTAGGCATCAAATTAGAGAGAAGCCCTCTTAAAATGACTGGAGAGCGGTGAAGCAAAATATGCGAGGTGTCCTACTTGAAAGTCGTTAGAGGACAGTTAACATCTTTGAAAAAGTCCGGACAGTGAACACTTATGTGTTCTCAAAGGCATATTACGTTGCATAGTTCTTTCCAATT
This sequence comes from Locusta migratoria, assembly GCA_026315105.1. Taxonomy (NCBI): domain Eukaryota; kingdom Metazoa; phylum Arthropoda; class Insecta; order Orthoptera; family Acrididae; genus Locusta; species Locusta migratoria. Next base: position 110,572,862 of record CM048745.1, read on the forward strand.
CCGCAAATGCAAGGCAACAACATAATGAGGGCAGCAAATAGGCACATATGGCAAGGAAGTATCTTTAAAGTGTCATATATCAGTGCAAAAAACCAAGACATAATGGAGGGCTAGACCTCATCAACATCAAGAGAAAGGCATTTGCCTTGTTCGTTAAGCGGACCATAAGCATGATGGATGACAGTCAGGATAACATCACAAAAGCGCTCTTTTTGACACTGCGTCCGGCTAGCATGCTTCCCCCTATGGACGTCGAAAGGATAAGTTATACTTTTTACATCAGAGACTTCTTCCTGCAAGTCAGCTACACGGACGTCAGTACTATTGGAAGAAGACCTTTAACAACACAAGACTTACAACGAGAGTGGGAAAAGACAGAAAAACCAAACATCGAACTCAAGTATCCTGCCATGACCTGGGCGAAAGCGTGGGCTAATATTAGCTTAAAAATGCTCACTTAAGATGTAGCAGCCACATGGTACAGGGTGGTAAACAACACCGTCGCCACTAATGACAGACTCAAAGCCACAGGGAAGAGTGACACAGACCTGTGCCTCCAGTTTGGATTGGTCGACACCTTCACTTGCGGTGGTCACGTACAGAACTTGCGGTGGGTCAGGAACCGACTAGCACTGTTGGCAAGGACCACCGAAGAAAACTTAAAGCCAGACATCCTACTACGGCCAGACACCATGTTCTAACCTATCACAAAAAGCAATACCGTTATGTGGCTGTTAGGAAACTATGTTAACTATGTGGTTCACATCAGAGGAAAAGATGACTTCTGCAGCTTTATGAGCTACATGCACATAGCATACTGGACTATTCAAAGGCTCACCAACAGCAAAAAACTACTTGGAAACATGTCAGACATAGTCTTTGGAAAAAAAGGAATAGGTTAATCAATTCGGAAGAGAACATGGAATTACTTTATGTTCACGGGGAAAAGTGATCACTTGTTTTGGCTTTAATTTACTCTAATAAAGAAATATATTCAGTTACACTTCTATATTAAGATGAGCAACATTCAAAACAGTACATCATTTTGTATACCTCTGCGGGGAGGCATAGTACATAGAATTCTTTATTTAAGTATAAATTAAAAAAAAATATAGTAATAACACAAGAATGACAACTGCCAAAAGACAGGTGGCAGTATGAGGACATCGTCGAATGGTGGTTTACGGGTAATAAGATGACAAAATCATTTTAAAACAAAGTGAAGTAACTAGTATAACCTGAAAACCAAGAAACAACTCCGGCATTACATGCGAAAGCAGACAACAACCATCGAGAAGACGAACTCGCAAGCCGTCAACGATTTGAGATCTTCATGCAAACAAACTGTCTTAGGCAGTGATTTTGAAACAAAGGGAAAAAAGAAGAGGTCAGAAGAAATTAAAAGGACAAAATTGCGTCACTTTCATTTCAAGCTAAGAATGTTTGGTTTTGCAAATTTGTAATGGTTTTTTATTTTATTCCTGTTTTCTTTAGATGAAAATGTCCTAAATTTATTTTAAAAAAAAAGGAAGGTGCAGTTTCTTTGTGTATTTAGTAAGTATGGACTCTAGGTGGTGCTGGCTGGTCTGCCCGTCCAGGCCCTATTCTGTAACTGTCCAGAAGTGCTGTTTTGTTCAGGTTACTACCGTAAAAAAGGAAGAAAAAGTAGCGTAGTAGGCAATGCGTTGGACTGTGTCGCTGAAGGTCCGTGGTTCGAAACCTACCACTACCTAAAATGTTTTTTTTTTTCTTAAAAGGGTTTCAGAAACTTTTATTATTTACATTATTATTTTTGTCCAAAATATTTGCAAAAACTTATAAAACTACAAATCTAATGTGGGCCGTAAAACAGGTCAGTGCGATTTTTTTAGGTTCTAAAAACTGAATATTCTCTCTTAGGAAACAGTTAATCGAATTTTATCTGTCCCCCCCTTTATTTATTTATTTAAATAAATACATCTACATTTTATTTTTGTGGATTTGGAAATTTCGATATTTAATCTCGTTATGACAACCTGTGTTCACTAATACCTGTGGCTGTTATGATGATGCTTATTAGTTACGCATTATTTGTTGCTAGGAGGTCAAAAATATGTTCATCTTTTAGTATTATAGTGGGTTCGTGAACTAATTGCTCGAGATAATTTTCGTAGAATGCGTTCAGTACAATTTCTGACGATGTTTTATGCTTAACTCTGGTTTTGAACGTGTATTTTTGCCAACATATCGGGGGTAAGTTAAAGTCACCAACGATTAAAATCGTACGCTTTGAGTACGTTTTAGAAATTTGATCCGAGTGTCCTTTGAACATTTCTGCAATCGAATCAATTTATTCCTGTTCTCAGATATAACCTCTGCCCGTAAAAACTCAGAGAAATCAATTACTTCCATTTCGCTACAGGATAAATCATTTTGACACTGCCATCTATTTCATTTCTTGAACATTATTTGTCTCTTTGTAAAAATTTCAGCTGAACTTATCGCCGGCTTCAGCCAGTTTTCATAACCTACAATCATTTCAGCTTGAGTATTTTGTATTCACATCAACATGCAACTCGCCTGAGTGGCGTTAATAAAAGCCATACCATCATTTCATTACTCACTAGTTTGAAAAAGTAAACGTAAATTGCGAGAAATTAGTATGATCGTATATAAACTGCTGAGCAGTTGTTAATAATAGGTCAGACTCGTGCAACTAGTCTCCGTAGTTGTGGTCTTCACTCTGCAGACTGGTTTGATGCAGCTCTCCACGCTACCCTGTCTTGTGCAAGCCTCTTCATCTGACAATAAAACCGGCAACCCTACACCTTCTAAATCTTCTTACTGTACTCATCTCTCGGTCTCCCTCCACGGCACACAGTTCCTTCTAATGCTATGGTGTCGATTCTTTGATGTCTCAGAATGTGTCCTACCAATCTATTCTTTTTATTCGGATATGCCAGAAACTCGTTTTCTCCACAATTCTGTTGCTTACCTCCACGTGATCGATACGTGTAATGTTCATCATTCGTCTGTAGCAGCACATTTCAAACGCTTCCCTCATCTTTTTGTATGAACTCATTATCGTCGACGTCTCACAACCATACAATGCTACACTCCTAGATCAATATTTTCAGACAGGACTTTCTAACGTTTAAATTAATATTGGATGTCAACAAATTTCGCTTTTTCAGAAACGTTTTTCTTCCCACAGTCATTTTATTCGGCCGTCAGAAGTTATTTTGCTTCCCAAATAACAAAACAAATCTACTACTTTTATTGTCTCATTTCCTAATCTAATTCCTACAGCATCACCTGATTTTATGACACTACATTCAATTAGCCTTGTTTTACTGTTGTTAAAGTTAATCTTATATCTTCCATTCAAGACACTGGCCAGTCCGTTCAATTGCTCTTTCAGGTCCTTTGCTGTCTCCGACATAATTACTATGTCATCGGCAAATTGAGTGGTTTTTATTTCTTCTCCTTGAAATTTATAACTTCCTCTGCAAATTTCTTCTTGCATTCGTTTACAGCTTGCTCAATGTACAGATTGACAAGATTTGGGAAAGACTACAATCCTGTCTTACTCCCTTCCCAACCACTGTGTCCCTTTCATGCCCTTCAAGTCAAATAACTGTTGTCTGGCTTTTGTACAAGTTAAATACAACTATTCGCTCCCTTTGTCACCCCTGCTTAATTCATAATTTAAACGACCGTATAGCATTCAACTTCGTCAAATACTTTCTGCAGATCTACAAATTCTAAAAACGTAGGTTTCGCTTTCCTGAACCTACGTTCTAAGAAAAGTCGTATTTTATGTATTGCCTCCAGTCTTCCTACATTTCTCTTAAAGTCAAACTGATCTTCCCCAAGGTCGGATTCCACCAGTTTTTCTATTCGTTTGTAAATAACTCATGTTAGTGTTTTGCAGTCTTGACTTATTAACCTAAATTTCTGTAATTATCACATTTGTCTGTAGTTGCTTTCTTTCAAATTTGAATTACTATAGTCTTCTTGTTGTCAGAATTTCCCCCCTTTCTTGCATACCGAGTTCCATTTCTTCATGATTGGCTCTCCTAACGATAACAGCAGTTCAGGTAGAATATAATCTACTCCAGGGTCCTAGTTTCTTCCAGAGCTCTGCAAATTCTTTACGCTGTATCGTATCTCCTACCTCGTGTACCTCTACTTTCTCTTCCATTTCTAAAAGTTTATTTCCTTCATATAGGCCCTCTATATATTCCATTCAGCTTTCAGTTTTCCCTACTTTCCTTCGTACTGGTTTTCTATCTGTTATTAATATTCCTACAGTTGCTTTTCTTGTCTCCGAATATCTCTTTATTTCCCTATAGTCAGTATCGATCTTTCCTCTAGTTATACATTCTTCCATGGTCTTGAATTTCTTCTCTAGCCACTGCTGGTTAACCACTCTGCACTTCTTGTCAACCTCATTTTTCAGACGCCTGTACTCCCATTTGCTTACTTCATTTGCTGCATTTTTATATTTTTCCCATTTTATCAATTAAATTCAGTATCTCCTGTGTTACCCAGCGATTTCTGTAAGTCCTTGTCCTTCTGCCTATATGATCATCTGCGGCCTTCACTACTTTCTCTGAGCTACTCATCATTCTTCTACTGTATTCCTTCCCTCCTTTATTCCAATCCTTTGGTCTAAATAAATTTCATGAAGAAGGCTGGCAGAAAGTCTGTTTACACAACACGGTCGCTCTACAACTTTAGAAATAATCAGTCTTTGAAGGAAGTATTCCGGGTAGGTTCCAATTGACCCAAAGAAGAAACAATACCTCAAATCTGCACTGAATTGGATATCACCTATTTATCACAAATTCTGTAAAGCAATAAAACCTAAGAAGACACAAATGAGGATGAGTATCTAGACATATCCACAGACGAGAAGTGAGAATTTTCAACTGACCTATGTTTGTTGCAGGAAACAATGGAATTCCACATAATGTGTTCGTCACAGCTAGGAAAATATATAATTCTGGACATTATTGACTCCAAGTTTGTAATTTTTTCACTGATTTGGTTGCTTAAGATGATGTACAGTAACTACAATTTCTGTAAATAATTAAATATTAATAACGTATGTATGAAATATGTTTTAAATCTTTTCTAATTTAATATCTCCATTCATAGCTAATGTCGGCTACCATTATATTTCCCAATTCCCTTCATATCTGCTCAACTATGTGTTGTATGTGGTTTTTACACACATACAGGGATTTTTTTCCCCTGACAGAAATATTCGTACCATATTTGGTTGAAATCGGTCGTTTATCTCACGGGGAGATGTAGGACATTGTCGCACGATGTAACAATTGCTCGTGAATTCCTTTGTTTGTGACGTCATATCTACTGAACTATGTTTCTTAGCTGGTTCTTGCCCCACAGCGATTGTTGTATGACAGTAAAGATCAGGTGTACACATTTAGCTGAAATCGGTTACAATTGTTGTGAATTTCTTTTGTTTGTGACGTCATGTCTCCTGAACTACTTTTCTTAGCTTGTTCTTACCCCACAGCGATTGTTGTCTGATAGTAAGGAACAACTGTATAGAGTTTAACTGAAGTCGGTCCAAATGTGAAACGTACATACATACACAAACACACATATATGAGTTTTCTTATAATATTTATACCTGTTGACATAAACGTCAGACACATGTGGTAACTGAAAGTAGTCTCAGAAGTTGACGTCAACCTAGACCAGCGGTCGGCAAATGGCGGACCGCGGTTCAAGTCCGGACTGCGGAAGGATAAAAACTGGACCGCCATAAGTATTTTGAGAGTTACATACTCTAATTATTAAAACAACAATTTTTTCTGCAGATAACAACAACGAGCTATGAGGTAATGGGAAATTAATGTTTGATTTGCTTCAAAGTTTATCATCATTCCTTCGCAAGCTGGTTCTTTGAAATAGACATTTTAAGAATTTCTTTATTTTGCAAATATTTTTGATTACTTTTACAAACATTTCCATATTATAACATTTCTTGTCAGATCTTAAGAAGCAATTTGCAAGAGTCGAAGACTTTTCAGAAATAGACAAGTTCTCATAATTTTTAGCATCACCTTTTGAGGTTTCTCCTACAGCAGAATGGACGGATGTGGCTGCGAAGTGGTTCCACCTTTCAGAGGCTTACTCCGAAATGGAGATAATACAAATTGAGGAAGACATTTCCATACAAACATATGGAACTGGTATCCACTGCAGAATTTAGTAGTCAACATGTCCCGAAAAAAATATGGAAATTGCAAAAAAATTGCGATCTACCTGGCTGCTATGTTTAGCTCCAGATCCATTTACGAAATTTATTTTCAAAAAAATTCTTGGAGAATAATTTTCGCTCAAGACTAACGGCCACCCACTTTGAAAACATCATTCGCATAAGCTGCTCAAATGTTCAAATGTTTGTAGAGTCTATGGGACTTAACTGCGGGGTCATCAGTCCCTAAACTTACAAACTACTTATGAACTAGCTAATCTTAAGGACGGCACAAATATCCATGCCCGAGGTGGGATTCGAACCCTCGACCGTAGTGGCCGTGCAGACCGTGACTGGAGCGCCTCAGTCCCCACGGCCACCGCGGCCGGCATAAGCTGCTCCGCACGTGAATCTAACTTTAAGAACCTCCTAAAGACCGCAAATGTTATTTTTACCCTGGATTTTTTAAACAGATATATACACATTTCATTGTATTTCATACTTACTTAGTGAAAATTAAAATTAAAAAAAATAGTATGTATAATGCATGACCTATTTCTGGACTTTTAATGAAAAGTTTCACTGTCCATTTTATTTCAAACTTTTTGTGAGTGAAAATAAAATAGCAAATAATGTAACTGTTTCTGGATTGTTTATATATTATTATTTTACATCTACTGTATTTCATATTATTTTGTGAGTGGAGAAATGAAATAAAATATTAATAAGGAAGGTGCGGTTTTACATCTTCAAAAGTATTCTGACCCATCTAAGATTCACAGAATATATGACAGCAACTGCGATTAGGCAAAGCTGAAAATGTGTACCTAGCCGGGATTCGAACCCGGGTCTCCTGCTTTCTAGGCAGTTGCGCTGACCCCTACACCACTAGGGACACAGTGATCACCGCACCTGCAAGGACTACCTAAGCACGCCTCCCGTCAGATACAAATTCCCAGCTTCGCCCTGCCCACAGTACTCAAACTCGTAGTTATGAAACTAATTCCCGTAAGAGTAAGGGCTTCAAACTTGCCCACCCCTCCCACTAACGATAGGATCATTGCCCGTCACCGGCATGTTATATATATACATGTGGTGTCTGTTCCGTGTGGCGTCTGTTCCGAAAGAACAGACGTCACTTCTGATCCTGCAGTTGTTATTATTTAATATTCACAGAATATATGACAGCAACTGCGATTAGGCACACACGGAACAGACGCCACATGTATATATATAATATGCCGGTGACGGGCAATGATCCTATCGTTAGTGGGAGGGGTGGGCAAGTTTGAAGCCCTTACTCTTACGGGAATTAGTTTCATAACTACGAGTTTGAGTACTGTGGGCAGGGCGAAGCTGGGAATTTGTATCTGACGGGAGGCGTGCTTAGGTAGTCCTTGCAGGTGCGGTGATCACTGTGTCCCTAGTGGTGTAGGGGTCAGCGCAACTGCCTAGAAAGCAGGAGACCCGGGTTCGAATCCCGGCTAGGTACACATTTTCAGCTTTGCCTAATCGCAGTTGCTGTCATATATTCTGTGAATATTAAATAATAACAACTCCATCTAAGATTATTTGCCGACCTCTGCCCTAGACCCACTAAAGATGCAGCCATAATCATGTTGCGGATGTAGTCCGCTAGCAGAAGCTGGATATATGTCCAGCCCTGGCCATGGCTAACTTGTAGCTCCCAGTAACTAACAAACCTCCTCTGTATGCCTGCTGAGGCTTTGCAGAATGAGTGGCCACTTGTACACTAGCAGGGTCGTAGGGCACGGTAATAGGGCATCTCCTACAACGCACATTCGTCTTTCAGCTCTAGCGACGCTGATTATGTCCACCAAATTAATACTGTGGAAGCACTCAGTACTTAGCAGCAGGGCTCATACGTGAACCAATGCCACGATACACTATGCGACGCAGAGCAAATACGTGAACAAGTGAGACGATACCACGTGATGCAGAGCTCGTACGTAAGCATGTAACACGATACCCAACATTGCAGAGCTCTTACTTAAGCAAATAACACGGTACACTATAGGACGCAGAGCTAGTACATAATATAGTGACAGTTACGGCAACACACACAATGAAGAGATCATACGTAAGCAAGTGACATTACCCCATAGGATTAAGAGCTCATACGTGAGCTACTGACACGATACCCCATACGACTCAGAGCTCGTACATGAGCAAATGACATGATACTCAACATTGCAGAGCTCGTACGTAAGCAAATAACACTGTACCGTATAGGACGCAGAGCTTGTACATAAGAAAGTAACAGTTAGGGTAACCCACACAATGAAGAGATCATACGTGAGCAAGTGACATTACCCCATAGGATTAAGAGCTCATACGTGAGCTACTGACACGATACCCCATACGACTCAGAGCTCGTACATGAGCAAATGACATGATACTCAACATTGCAGAGCTCGAACGTAAGCAAATAACACTGTACCGTATAGGACGCAGAGCTTGTACATAAGAAAGTAACAGTTAGGGTAACCCACACAATGAAGAGATCATACGTGAGCAAGTGACATTACCCCATAGGATTAAGAGCTCATACGTGAGCTACTGACACGATACCCCATACGACGCAGAGCTCGTACATGAGCAAGTGACACGATACCCGGCACGATACCCCATGTGACATCTATCGGTCTGTTGATGGGCGCTACATCCCAAAGCTTTCAAACCAACAGCAATTACTTACCAATTTGAGCCCTTGCTGTATGTGCACACAGCAGCCACCCTAAAATTCGAGAAAAAGTTAAAACGTACCCTGTTGTTATTTGTACACGGATTTACACTATCAGTCGGTAAATTCCAAATTTTCATCTGCTCCATGCAAAAAATTCGCCATCGTTGAGCTCGTCAATTTGGTCCATCTGTATTCGAATTATCTGGTAACTATAAATACAGAGAGCGTCCAAAACTGGTTTTAGTGTGAAGTTGATTACCTTGGCTATCAAGTACTGACGGCTGTTTGATTGATCACTGATTAGACTCGGGCGGTCACGCATTCCTCTCTTGCAGAAACCTCTTAATTTCAAGACTGACACTCAATTCCTTGCTGGATGTATTCCAATCTTTGTCTTTATACCCTCTTCAGCTACCTCTAGTACCACTAAATAATTACCTCATGTGTCTGTGTCCTTTCATCTTCTACATTCTTCTTGTTGTTTTTCATGTGTATTTTCTTCATCGCCGGCCGCGGTGGCCGAGGGGACTGAGGCGCTCCAGTCACGGTCTGCACGGCCAATACGGTCGGGGGTTCAAATCCCCCCTCGGACATGGATATTTGTGCCGTCCTTAGTCTTAGCTAGTTCATAAGTAATTTGTAAGCTTAGGGACTGATGACCCCGTAGTTAAGTCCCATAAGTTCTACAAACATTTATTTATTTTCTTCATCAATCCTACTGAAAACATTATCTTATCAGTCCACCAAATATTCAACGTGCATCTATAGCACTCTATCACAAACACTTAGATTCTCATCTATTCCAGTTTTCTCACTTTCCATGTTTCACTTCCATACAAAGCTGTTCCTCAAACTTATATTAGCAGAAATTCCTTCCTCAAGGCCAATGTTTGATATCAGTGGACTTTTCTTCGCCATAAATGACCTCTTTCCCTCAGCCCGCCATTTTTATGTATTCTATCCTGGGATATCTAACTTCAAAGGCAGCAGAGTTCCTTAACTCCATGTAGTGAGTGGTGATTACCAATTTTGACGTTAAGTTCCTCGCTACTTTCATTTCCGCTACTTCACATTTCATTGTCTTTTTGCGGTTTACTCTCAGTCCCGATTCTTTACTCACTAGACTGCTTATTCCATATCCATCTCATCATTCATATCCTCTCACCCTCAATTTTGATAAATTCTTGAACCTTTATTTCCGTCATTTCTTCTTCGATATATACAGGTGTTCAAAATATTTATCAAATGCTTTTACAGATGGTAGTACTGATCCAAACAAGATATATTGTTAGGGATGACGAACGAGAATACCCGGTTGTTGTAGTACTTTCTGGCAAGCATTAAAGCTGACCGTGTACTGTCATCGTTCACTGGATTTGCGTAGACAACGTCCTTTAAGTGAACCAAAATTCTAGAGGATTGACGTCTGGGGAACGAGCGGTCCTGAAATGACTGCGTCAGATGTTTGCGCTTATTGTGAGGAAAGTTTGCTAGTGCACCAATTTGCTGATAAGGCGCAATCTCCGGGCAGAGTCGGCAGTACATTAATGACAAAGTCCAGATAACACCCCTAAATTAACCTATTGATATAGTTCCCTGTCCGCCTGCCTATTGAGGATAGATGTCCTCTTTCCTGAATTGCGTGGAGACCTGTATCTGCCTCGAGATGCTGCTTATGGAAATTCACAACATCACCTCTTGTGAATCCTGCCTCATCGATGAATGAAATCTTGGATGTAAGCTGTGGATGTACAGCACACATGAGCAAAAAACCATTGACACGGCGCCGTCTACCTTGATGATCTTCTGGCGCGGTCTGGAGCGCCACGTTACGGATCACGCGGCCTCTCGCGTCGGGGACTCGAATTCCCCCTCTGGCATGGATGTGTGCGTGTTTCTCTTAGGTTAGTTTGTAAGTCTAGGGACGTCTGACCAAAATAGTTTGGTCCCATAACAATTACAAACATTTGAACATTTTGATGTTCTGGCCTTAGGCCCTTAACACCCTGTAGATGATATGGACACAGCTATTGTCAGTATAGTACCTCCTGATAAGAGAGTGAGACACGCCTTTTCTGCTGCTAATTGTACAATTATTGCAAGGGATTTCTTCCACCGAACGTAGCACACGATTCTCTATTTCTAGCGCGCGGACTGACCGGGGCGGCCGGCCGAGCGGTCTGCGGCGTGTTGGTCTACACGGCCGCTACGGTCGGGGGTTCGAATCCCCTCTCGGGCATGGATGTTTGTGCCGTCTTTATTGTAAGCTAGTTCATAAGAAGTTTGTAAGTTTGGGGATTGATGACCCCGTAGTTAAGTCCCATAAGCTCTACAAACATTTCTTTAGTGTTTCGAGGTGCTTGGGTAACTGTGCCCCTAAGACGTTCAAAAGTCTGGCCAACAACTTATCAGCCTGCATTTTCTAAAGAACGGAATATCATATGCGCCATTTCTGCTGTAGACTAGTACGCTTCCATTGCTAAGCAAGTGGTTGAAGAGAGAAAATATAAGTTTATTACATCATTTCTACACACGGACAGCACAGTAACAGTTTACACAAAGGTGATATCGTATTTTTAAGAATTTAAAATACCATTATACATATTCAGACATGACAGTACGTGACAGTACTGTACAATAAGGCGTACAAATAAGATGAAAGCTGACGTAGTCTTCATTACGACTCGAACCACACAACTAACTGTAGACTACCTAATGCATGACACATGTGACGGACTCCCAATGCAACGCCTCTGCAGGCCGTCCTATAAACCCGTATTTATCTCAGAGAGCATTTTTGTTGTTTAATGAGAACTAGGGCCTACCATCTCTCAAAGCATTCGACATTTTTGTATGTGAAACAGAAGGGACGAATCACTGCAAATCTACCTTTCTTGAAGCTTAACTGATCGTCATCTAACATATCCTAAACATTGTTTTCATTCTTCTGATATTATTCCTGTCAGTTTTATTGGATGCTTGAGATGTCTAGCTTATCGTGAGGGAGTTCTCACATTTGCCTATCATTGCTATCGTCGGAAATGTTGAATGGTGTTTTTCTAAATGTTCTATGTCACGTCGCCAGTATCAACTCAAATGGTCGTTTGGTAGCCACATCCACCAATGATTTTTTAAAAATCCGTTGGGATATCATCTACGCATTCTGCCTTATCTGAAGTTTGACGAATGTAGCAGCTCTTTCAAATTCTGACTGTAGTAGTCCATTACCTATGTCTTCCATATCAACAAAAAATTTCTTCTTCCAGCCCGTCATCAGAAGAGTATCTATCCACCCCCACCCTAAAAAGACATCAGTGTACTCTTTCCATCTGTTCGCTCTCTCCTTGCGTTTATCAGTGAAATTTCCATTACATTTTCAATGATATCACCATTGCTTTTATTTTCACCGAAAATTGTTTTCGAGTTTTCTCCATACTGAGAGAGCCCCAATGACGATAATTTCCCCGCGGTGGAGTAGCCGAGAAGTCTAAAGCGGCTCGCTGCGGAGCGCGCGGTTGCCTCCCTGGGGCATGACTGTGTGTGTTGTCCTTACGTTAGTTTACCTTAGTTTGTAAGCTACGAACTGATGACCACGCAGTTTGGTCCGATAGATTTACAAACATTTGAACGATAATTTCCTATTCGATTTCTTCTCTTTTTCCTCTTACCTTCCTTGACACTTGCTATTTATTACATTCCTGACTTCTTTTCCGATTATCCCTAAACAACCAAAACCTCTGCGACAACGAGGAAGTTCCTTACAACGACCTTGACAGAAATCTACCATCTTGTGAGAAATCTTTGCATTCTCTTGATACACCTACGAATTAGTTACAACAAGAAAAATAAGATGGTGTCGTCGAATTTCTCTTTCAAAAACTTTTAAGAGAGCTGGTTGCAAATAGAAATTTAGAATTTATTTTACTAAAGTATAACTCTATTCCAATCTCCATTTTTAACTTTGCTAACTTTGTTATTTTTTAATAGCGTGATACAAAACTTATTAGAACAGCAACGTTGTAAATGATCTAATATAAGTTCCTAAATTCACCGTGTGAACTTAATAAAGTTCTAATTCTGGAACTGGCGCCAATTTTCATTAACGGTTTATTTAATTCACGTTGCCGTGAAAACCTGTACAAAGTGTTATCCAGAGAAATCCGTTATGGGAATATTTTTTTTTTCAATGATCTGAAAAAGTTTTTAAGAAACAGCTAACTGTCTTTGAAAACTATTTTCTCCTAGATAAATATATCCAGCAGTCAAACGCTTGTCTGATGGATTACTAATTTAATAGGTGATATCCGTGCACGTGAGCAACAAAGTTTTTAATACAGATGATACTGAGATGAAAAAGTATTTGGGCACAACCGCTTTAGTTGTATGTGAGATACTTTCACCTGTAGCTGCTGTAGATACCGGAACAAAATTTTATCACATCATAAAAACCGTTCACTTCCACTGAAGCATGTAATGCGTGTATACACACACTGAGATACCATCGTGAAACTTACAGTTCACAAATAAGTAATTTATTGCAAGCACACACATACGCATTATCAGATCGAAGCAGAATTTCGTCAATAGCGGTAGCAACTGCGTTCGACCTTGAAATACTTGAATAAGAGAAGTGGCTTTCACAAATTACGCCTTGACCAAGGCATACGCTACGCATGTCTTGCCTTTCACTCCCTACGCGTAGCCGGTCAGAGGACGAAGTTAGAGGTCGACGCAATAAAATGAACAGATCTGTAGCTGCCTATGTTTGGGGTAATGGGATAGGAGGCACAAGCAATCATGTTACAACTAAAGGTAACGCAGGTATTCATGAAGATGTCATTAGTTCTGGTTAGTTAGCAGTTCTAGTTGTGTGTCCATTGATGAGAGATTGAACTGGAACTAACACATTGATGGTCTGCTGAAACGTTTGAGTTCAGCTAAGTATACTATTAGAGTTATTGCAAATTTTGACGATACGAATTTCAGTAAATTAGCTTACTACGCCTATTTTCACTCACTGCGTTCATATTTTGGGGTAATTCATCATTGAGTAAAAAAGTGTTAATTGCACAAAAGCGTGTAATCAGATTAATTGCTGGAGCCCACCCAATATCATCCTACAGGAATCTATTTAAGGAATACAGTATATGTATTCACTTACTTAGTTTGTTGTTTATAATCCCACCCATTTCAAAAGTAATAGCAATGTGCACAGCTGTTACACCAGGAGAAAGGATGATCTTCACTGTGCAGGGTTGAATCTGACTTTGGCACAGAAAGGGGTGGATTATACTGGCACAAAAGTCTTCGGTTACCTACCAAACAGCATCGAAAGGTAGACAGATCGCCAACTAGCATTTAAAAATAAATAAAAAGAATTTCAGAATGAGAACTCCTACTCCAAGAAAGAAGTAAATAAAAAAATTAGATAAAAACTCTTAATCAATTAATAAAATAATAAAAGTTATATTTCTGTCATGTAATATTTTGTGTAACGTAATAACTTATACAGACATCTTTTATGAACCTTACACGTTCCACATCATTACTGTCATATTCATGATTTATAGAACAAGTAATAATCTAATCTACACTACTGGCTATTACAATTGCTACACCAAAAAAATTCAGATAATAAACTGGTATTCATTGGGCAAATATATTAAATATAGGACTGACATAGGGTTACATATTCAGTAATTTGGGTGCATAGATCCTGAGAAATCAGTACCTAGAACAACCACCTCTGGCCTTAATTACGGCCTTGATACGCCTGGGCATTCAGCCAAACAGAGCTTGATGGCGTGTACAAGTACAGATGCCCATGCAGCTTCAACTCGATACCACTGTTCATCAAGAGTAGTGACTGGCCTATTGTGACGAGCCAGTTGCTCGGCCACCATTGACCAAACGTTTTCAGTTGGTGAGAGATCTATAGAATGTGCTAGTCAGGGCAGCAGTCGGAAATTTTCCGCATCCAGAAAGGCCCGTACACGACGTGCATCATGAGATCGTGCATTATCGTGCTGAAATGTAGGGTTTTGCAGGGATCGAATGAAGGGTAGAGCCACGGGTCGTAACACATCTGAAATGTAACGGCCAGTGTTCAGAGTGCAGACGATGCGAAAAACAGCTGACCGAGGCGTATAACCAATGGCACCCATACAATCACGCCGGGTGATACGCCAGTATGGCGAGACCAATACACGCTTCCAATGTGGGTTCACCGCTATGTTGCCAAAGAGGGATGCGACCATCATGATGCTGTAAACACAACCTGGATTCATCCGAAAAAGTTGACAGTTTTTCCATTCGTGCACGAAAGTTCGTTGTTGCGTACACCATCAAAGCGGTTCTGTCTGTGATGCAGCGTCAAGGGTAACCGCAGCCATGATCGCCGAGCCTATAGTCCACGCTGCTGCAAACGTCGTCGAACTGTTTGTGTAGGTGGTTGTGGTCTTGTAAACGTCCCCATTTGTTGACTCAGGCATCGAGGCGTGGCTGCACGATCCGTTACAGCAATGCGGATAAGATGCCTGTCATCTCGACTGCTAGTGATACGAGGCCATTGGGATTCAGCACGACGTTCCGTATTACCCTCCTGAATCCACCGATTCCATATTCTGCTAACAGTCATTGGATCGCGACGAAGGCGAGCAGCAATGTCGCGATACAATAAACCGCAGTCGCGATAGGCTACAATCCGACATTTATCAAAGTCGGAAACGAGATGATACGCTTTTCTCCTCCTTAAACGAGGCGTCACAACAACGTTTCACCAGGCTACGCCGTTCAACTGCTGTTTGTGAGAAATTAGTTGGAAACTTTCCTCATGTCAGCAGGTTGTAAGTATCGACACCGGCGCCAACCTTGTGTGAATTCTCTGAAAAGTAATCATTTGCATATCACAGCATCTTCTTCCTGTCGTTTATATTTCGCGTCTGTAGCACGTCATCTTCGTAATGTAGCAGTTAATAGCCAGGAATATAATCTGTGTGGAAGACTATATCCGTGTTACCCGTTCTCATTCACAGCGGCTGTCCTGACAATAGTGAAATTTACACTGCCTGTACGAAAGCAGTAAATTGATACAGTTATACAACGGTATAAAGAGGAAAAAAAGAGGGCATTGTAAAATGCTTGCTCGAATACATTAAACTGACGCTAACGACACAACTAAAAATGTTGGGTAAAATCTTATAAAACATTATCCACCATTTGCTTGAATAAAGGCACACAATTTTACCCCTATTTCAAACGGACGCACCAAAAGGTAATGGAAGATAATCGGAGTATGTTGTGCCAAATGTTCAAATGTTTGTAAAGCTTATTCACCTGCGGTACATCAGACCCTAAATTTACAGTCTACTTATAAATCACCCTATACTAAAGACGGCACAAACGTCCTTGTCCGAGAGGGAGATTCGAACCCCCGACGCGGGAGTCCTCGCGATCCGCAACGTGGCGCTGCAGACCGCTCGGCTAATCCCGCGCGGCTGTGTTGTGCCCCAGAGACAGAAATCACCTCAGTCTGCCGTCATTGGCACCCCACCTCCCCTCCGGAATGAGGAACGCGCCCTCAGTGAGAGATCTTTTATGATTATGAAAAAGTCCTTCATTTTTATGATATAAAATGGGAAGAAAATAAAAAATAAATAAATAAATAAATAAATAAAAAATAAAAATAACTGAAAAGTTGGCTAAAATGAAAATATGCAAAGAGCTCAAAATTAATACGACTAATCATTAATCAGGTGCATTGAAGGCCAGCGACAAATGACAAAACTTCTAAGTAAACATTCATAGTTCTGTAAGAATGGAACGCAGAAATGTTTACAGTTTGAAAATAATCAACGGTTTTCCCTTATGCATAATCCTACATCTAGTCTGTGAATGCGAACGTAGACAACAGTTAAACAGTCTCGCAGCACCGTAACTGCAGGGTTTCATCAGACAAACGCGAAGATGGTGTTTCTCACCGGCGAGAAGGTCGGATTGGATTTTGCAGACACCGTAGTGAGAGGCAGTTGAGATGTTTCTATATGCATCGTCATATTGTCCTGCATTTACCGTAATGTTTTGGGGTGGAATTGGGTTCCACTCCCGCATCCCCGTACTGCTGTTACACAGAACGCCCTGTGTTACATTTCTGAAGTGTTGGAGTCTGCTTTACCTTATCGATTTTACATAGGACCAGCATTTTTTCGGGTTCTAGGAAAGATCTTTTGCTAAGGTATGGCTGTGATAATTATTGTACGCTTCGCGTATCGATCTTTTTATAGACGCACGAATCTCTACTAACTTTTGCCTGTCAACATTTACGTGTTCTTTTTTTAATCGAGAGTGCAACAGCCTTTGCTTTCTCAGCAGCTTTCTAACATTATTATTATTATACCACGGTGGATCTTTTCCATCCTTATTCGTCTTTACTGGCACATATTTCTCTAACCCTTTACTAACGATGCACTTAAATTTAGCCCACAATTCCTCTACATCCATAGTCCCGGAATTAAACGATGCCCATTCATTTTCTAAGTGCGATCGTAACATTTGCTTATCGGCTCTTCCCAACAAGAACACGCTTCTAGCCTTCTTCATCGGTTTATGAACTTTGGTCACCATCGACGCTATGACGATATCATGCTCACTAATTCCTGTCTCTACACAGACATCGTTAATAAGGTCAGGCCTGTTTGTGGCTATAAGGTCTAGAATATTTCCATTGCGCGTGGGTTGCCAGTTTAACTGCTCAAGACAGTTTTCGGATGATAAAGGCAAGAATGCAATGCACACTATAAATTAATATATATGTATATCATATTATGGAGCTTTAAAAATATACATGATAATGTGTAGACAGGTGAATGGTTATGCTTTAAATGATTATGATCTGATGACAAATATACAGTGTACATTATAAATTGATATATATATATATATATATATATATATATATATATATATATATATATATATATATATATATATATATATATATTTAATTTTAGTATACAATATTCATAAAAATGATTTGCATACAATTTTTAAATATATGTAGACTTTTTGGCTTACAAGGGTTGTGTATGTTTGAATGGATGGGTGTGTGCGTGGTATTTTTTTTCCTACAAATTTAGGCTGCTGTCGAAGACTGAGATTTTACTGTTGTGTATGTTGTCACTTAAGATGGATTCCGGATGTTTGCTTTGGTGTATGTAGATCTGAAGTGTCTCAAGGATGTCCGGTTTTCTGCCTTTCGACTGGATGTGTAGAATACTGAGATTTTCAATGTTGGTATGATTTTTGTTTCATATAGGTGATTGGCTACTGCTGATTTATGGTATTTTTTGTGTGTGTTTCAATCAATTTCGAACAACAGTTACGGTAAAGCCTATACCAAAATGTTTTCATTTAAAGTAAACATCTGAGATTCCTTGCAATGTAATGTTCAGAAGAGATTGTCCGAAAAATTTGAAAAATGTAGGTTCTGGTCTCTGGCGACCTACAATTATGTCGGTAAAATTTGGTACTGTTCGGTTGAATGGTTCGTCTTAAAAACAGGGAACACGTTACGGACAGACAGACAACCCAAAATGGTCGTTATTTTTGCAAATATCTCTGAAAAAAAGGCAAGAGCAAATTCGGCATAGAGCTAAAACCCGGAGACAGTGCATCCAATGTTCACGGGTGTGGAGCACATTACAAACTGTACAGTTTGGTGAGGCGATTTTATTGATGTCGGCAGGTGTCTGATTCATCTTAATAACATTATTTGCCAGGCGATACCACAACACACGACCTCCGTCGGTAAGAGGAGTTACAGATATTGCCGCATACTCTCCGCCAATTGACTGCTGGGTGTCGCATCTCGTATT
The DNA here is from genome assembly GCA_026315105.1 of Locusta migratoria. Taxonomy (NCBI): domain Eukaryota; kingdom Metazoa; phylum Arthropoda; class Insecta; order Orthoptera; family Acrididae; genus Locusta; species Locusta migratoria. The sequence continues at coordinate 110,591,655 of CM048745.1, forward strand.
CTTGAAACGGTGGGCGTCCCCGTAGTCTGTCATTTACTAATCTCGATGTGCGGTTTTGATCTTTTACCGTCTGTAGGATATAACTCCTATGGAAGTAGTAATCTCGCACATTTGACAGTCTGAAAGAGACACCGGTGATCAGTATCGGTGCCCTTTCAGATGGAGCTCGGTTTGATACGATGGGATGGATCTACACCACAGCTATGCTTCTATAAATGTAATCATTTCGTGTAATCCATACATACTGTTTCGAAAATAAATCTTGGTTAAATTGGAAAACTCTCAAAAATTTATTTGTAGCAGTGAATAATCAGCATTCTGAACAAACATAAAGAGATAAGGTCCTTCACACTAAAAAATAAGGGTTGTTGGGTGTAACAGTCTCGGGACTTCTCCAGAAACCGTTCAAAACTAGGTGCTTATCCTTTTTCAGTAGGTATGGTCGACTAATAATGATTATAATAGCTCCGTTATCCTCCGAAGCTCGTCGTCGTCCACCTAGTAATAAATATTCGTGGAGTAAGATTTGCACAATAGTACATTAAAGAACAGTACATGTTTCCATTTCTATTTTTAATGTCCCGACGGAGCATCAGATGAACATGTCCTCTCAGTCTAGACGTCAGAAACCACCTGTCGCAATGCAGTGTTACTCAAACATCCTGTAGCACTCACATGATCAAAAGCTATCTTATGTTTTATATAAAAAGAATTAAACATTTGTTTATTTATTGTAATACAAATAATCGTACTTTTGTGAATTTACACTATAGCAAAATTATTTCTGTAAATAATAAAATCTCCTTTATGAATTGACTTTGGATTTAGTGGCTTAATTCTTTTCGTACTTTATTTTGATTCAAGGTTTCCGTTCACACTGACGGATTCGATAGTAATCATACAATTAATGATTTTGTATTAAAAATCAGACCATTTTAACGATTATTGGTAATATATTTATACATTGAAATAAACTTTATAAAGCGGATGTGACAATAATTTGAATACGTAAAATACCGTACTTTGAACAGTGGAGTGTAAATTGTTTATTTACGGCATTGCTCGGTCTAATTTATTTGGGTAATTTCAAAGTACGTGTGTTAGGCTGAAAGTTGTGCAATCTTGTACTAAACATTTTACGTTACACACACAAAGATACGTACTCTTTATATCTGTTTATATTTTTCAAATACGTTTTTTATATATTACTGCTTCATGTTATACCTTCTATAGGTTCGTTTGATACATATTCGGAATTAGCCGGAAAAACAAGCATATGTTTATATCATTATTAAATGTGCTCAGAGTGTTCAGAATTATGTAGAAATTGCGTATTATAAGCTAGTTTGTCTGGGTTGCTATTAGTTCTGTTGTGAGACTAGAATTTTACTTTAGGTACAGGAATTTTGTTTCGATTCTGTAGGTATTGCTGTCAAAGGGTAGAGGGTCTATGTCATATTAAAACGTTGTAGGGATCAGACGTACACACTTCTAACTCAGGAAATGTAGGCTCTCATCAGCGTGCTCGTCCTTCGTAAGACCGATCGAATAATGACAAATCGGCGAACTCCGCTGAGTATTTACGAAAAACTGTTTTGCTAGACATTTCAGACAACAGCTATCAATCTATGCGCTGTCTAGATAAGTTCTGAATACAGAAACAATTGACCGCTCCCGTTTGTTCAAGAAGAAGTAAACGCGAGATGCTACGATTCAAGATTTCATCTGCTCAAACTGATAATGCAAGTAGCACCATTTTAACGCTCTTGTTGAATGATGCATTGAGACACGACAGGATACAGAACGCTTAGAAATCTGCACGTGCAGCTATCTTAAGAAATCCTTCATAATGGCCTCGTATATGCGATGAGCTATATACCTATTAGTTTAATGAAAACATTGTCTTTAAGTTCAAGGGCCATTACTGTAAAATCGTCCTCAAGAGCATAGAGAACTACAGAGTATCATCATATATCAGCTTTTTGCTGACGAGGTAAAACGGTAGACGATTTAATTCAGGTTACAGAGACGACAAGCAATAAATATTGTTAAGAATATCTGCGTATATTCTTTCGGGTGCATCGCTATGTGACTCTGCAGCTGTTCTTAATATAGATTTTATTTTAGTCTCAGATGCTGTTAGTGATGAGAATCATATAACACAGACATCTGAAAATTTGAGCCAGGGCGGTACAGGAATGCGAGATCTCCTGCTATCTCGGCAGTCGGGCTAAATTCCTGGCCAGATACGAGTCATGGAGTACAACGGTCGATATAGGAAGATGAAAGTTTAGCTCCAGAGGGTTTTTGCTTGGGCAGTCCTTGCACTTAAGGGTATACAGAACGCTCTATGCTTACAATGTTAAATTGAGCTAAAATTTAGGAACATTTTCTCATTTGTTATTAGGACGATACTCCTCACTTTTTTAACGTAGACATATGTTCTGGTTTTATGCTGAATTAATAATTTTGGAAAAATAATGTGTAGTTTTACAGATATTTTATTTTTTGTAAATGTTAAAAAGTTATACATTTTAACAAGTATTTTAAAATACACATCCATTAATAGAAAATAATTTTACATAGCTTTTAATTCAGATATATCAGAAGGTCTTAAGGATCAACTACAGAAAATTTCATCTGTCTACTATAAATAGGCCCTGAGAAAATGTACCTGATAAAAAAAAAAGCTATAGTTATGGAAAATTAGCTTCCGAGTTTTTACTTCAGTGCATGCCTACTCCATAGCTTGTATCATCAGAATTGTCCAACAGCTTCCTCTTGATGGCTCTCCTACGCTGTCTAACCATCTTTGAAAATTATTTTGTGGCATTAGCTGAAGACCTGAGCCGTTTCTTGTCTAAACAAGGCATAGCTGCGGCAGTTCGTAACCCTACATAGAGCCCCAACTTTTGCAGAACTTTGCACTTGTTATGTTGCCCTGATTGAATGATGAAACAGCATCATAAACGCCAAAGTGAAGAGTGTTTATATCCACATACAAAGTTTTAAGTAGTCTATTCCATATCACATGGTTCACACACTCATTTGGATTTTGAATCCGGCGATAATGACATTTCTTTAGTAGACTAATATCTGGGAGGATAAAGAGACGTCATATTGTGTAGCCCCAGCATTTAGATTCTCTTATTCTTCTTCAGTTCCAGCTAGTTTTCTTCTTGAAGCACTTTCCGGTGTAGTGGCTACCAATGTTGAGGTTAGTCGCTACTGGAACGTCAAATACTGATGAAGATGAATCAGACGAATTCTGAGTACAGTTTACTTTCCTGCGCCACTCTACACGCTTTCTAAATTACCTTCAGACTTTCACAACAAGGACATGGATGAACTCACAAAGGAAGCAATACAAATGGACAGAATCTATTGTCAACTGTCTAGCAATGTAGCCAATAGAAAAGCTAACTCTTGTGCTCAATTACATCTCTGGAAAAGCTGTCAATATCAGGTATATTTCGTGTCTCATAAACAAGGTGTGAAACACTGTGTGTCGAAATTCTTTGAAAAATTATTTAAAATACTTCTATTGCACGTCATCTCAATACTTTATACATGGTTTTAAACTGGAAAGTTTCAATTTTTCTAAAATGCATTTACCCAAAACATTTTTCATTGAAAAACTCATTCCGTACATCCTTAAGAATGTGTACCTATGGCTGCGCAAGGATTTAGCGCAAATGCCTGGTAAGCAGGTCCCGGATTCGAATCGCTGTCGTGGAACAAATTTTCATATGGCGTTTGATTGTAACACCTGCCAACAGCAGTGACCAAAATAACCCCTTTCAATATCAATAACGATTATGCCGCAATTATGATAGCCAACACAGGCACATACGATAAGTTATTGTGGCCTGCGGTATTCATTCGTCAAAAAATTCTTAGGAACCTAAAATTATGTTTCGTGGACTACACAGTATGGGTCGCTTAGCAGAATTCTTTGCTAGGCGGCATAAACTAATAAAACTGTATTCATATTCTCTAACTACGAATGGAAAAAATGTTTACCCAGCCGCGATATAGAACCTGGTTCTCCAGCTTGCTAGGCAGTGGCACAGTCCGCTACACCATTTTCTTTAAAGTACATCTATCTTTAGTGGGCGTGGGTTCGAGTTTATCCTATGTTCATCTATTCGTTCATGGTAGAACTTTTTTTAAAAGTTTTTTATTTTTATAAATATTATTTTACTTTATTTTATTTTTAATTGGAGAGAATGCCAGCCTTCTCAGTCAAACCACTGGGCGTCACAGAGATAATTACAACTGCGTGGACTGCTCTAGCTCACCTCTCGTCAGGCACAAGTTCTCAACATTTCCCTGCCCACTATTACTCAATCTCGCGGTTTTTTCAAACTGATTCCCGTAAGAGTGAGTGTGTCCACACTGGAGAAAGGATCATTGCCCCTCGTATATGTGCTTAATATCAGACACCACAAACATATAAGTACGGACTATCCACTACGTTCGATACGTGGAAGAGTATTTTTGGAAATAACAGTCGATACCATCAGTTTGATAAGTCATGGTTGCAAAATTTTAACACGAATTATCTACAGGAGAATGGAACAGCTGGTAGAAGCTGACCTCGGGGAAGATCAGTTTGGATTCAAGAGGAACGTTGGAATCCGGGAGGCAATACTCACTTTACTACTTATCTTAGAGGATAGATTAAGGAAAGGCAAACCTTCATTTTTAGCTTTTGTAGATTTAGAGAAAACTTTTGACAATGTTAACTGGAATACACTCTTTCAAATTCTGAAGTCAGCAGTGGTAAAATACAGGGAAACGAGAATTATTTACAACTTGTACAAAAGCCAGACCGCAGTTATTAGACTCGAAGGGCATGAAAGAGAAGCATTAGTTGGGAAGGGAATCAGACAGGGTTGTAGCCTGTCTCCGATGTTATTCAATTTGTACATCGAGCAGGGGGTAAAGGAAAGCAAGGAAAAATTTGGAATAGGGATTAAAGTCCAGGGTAATTCTGTCAGAAACATCACAGGACCTGGAAGAGCAGTTGAATGGAATGGACAGTCTGTTGAAGAGAGTGTATAAAATGAGCATTAACAAGAGCAAAACAAAGATAATGGAATGCAGTCTTAGAAAATCAGGCGATGCTGAACGAATTAGATTAGGTAATGAAACAGTGAAGGTGGTAGACGAGTTTTGTTACTTGGGACGTAAAATAACACGCGATGGTCGCAGTACAGAATATATAAAATGCAGAATGGCAATGGGAAGAGAAGCATTTTTGAAAAAGAGAAATTTGCTAACATCGAATATTAATTTAAGTGTAAGGAAATCTTTTCTGAAGGCATTTCTGTGGAGTGTTGCCTTGTACGGGAGTGAAACATGGACGATGGACGATAAACAGTGCGGACAGGAAGAGAATAGAGGCTTTTGAAATGTGGTGCTACAGAAGAATGCTGAAGGTTAGGTGGGTAGATCGCATAACTAATGAAGAGGTACTGAACAGAATTGGTGAGAAAAGTAATTTTTGGCATACCTTGACTAAAAGGAGGGATCGCTTTGTAGGGCACATTCATAGACATCGGGGAATCGTAAATTTAGCATTAGAGAGAAGTGTGTGGGGTAAAAATCGCAGAGGGAGACCCAGAGACGCATATAGTAAGCAGATTAAAATGGATGTGGGTTGCCGTCTTATGAGGAGATGAAGAGGCTCGTTCAGGATAGAGTAGTGTGGAGAGTTGCATCAAACCAGTCTCCGGACTGAAGACCATAACAACACACCCTGCTGGCAGTATTGGGGCAAATGTCTAACCATTTGTTAATTTCATTAAATTTTCTGAAATGTTTTGTCAATACGATGACATGTTTCGAGTCTACCTTATCCCATTTCCAAGTAATGAACTCATATTGATATAATATACACTAATTTAGTGACTTCGAACTAATAAGCCACTCACAGAATAATAATTATTATGAAATTATCTTGAATTAGGCAACGTCATCAATAAGAAAGAAAGTATCCTTCTCATCTAATGAAGACACAATGATGCTGCGAGGGACAGCTGCTCTCAAATACAAAAAAATAATTTGTATGTAACGAAACTCTGATCGTTGTTGTTGTTGTTGTTGTTGTGGTCTTCATTCCGGAGGCTGGTTTAATGCATCTCTCAACCGTATTCTATTCTGGGCAGTCCTCTTCATCTCCTCATAAGAATGGCAACCCACATCTATTTGAATCTTATTACCGTATTCTTCTCTTGATCTCCATCTGTGATTTTTACCCACACATTTCCCTCCAATGCTAATTCACGATACCTTGATGTCCTGTCAATCGAGCCCTTGTTCTGGTCGCGGCATACCAAAAATTCCTTTTCTCACAAATTGTGTTCAGTAGTTCCTCATTAGTTACGTGATCTACTCACTCAATCTTTAGCACTCTTCTGTAGCACCATATTTCAAAAGCCTCTATACTCTTTCTGTCTGCACTATTTATCGTCCATGTTTCACTCCCGTATAAGGGCAACACTCCATGCAAATGCCTTAAGAAAAGATCCATATGCTTAACTTTATGTTCGATGTTAACAAATTTCTCTTTCTCACCGACACTTTTCTTCCCATTTCCATTCTACGTTCTATATCTTTTGTACTGCGACCATAGTATGTTATTTTATTGCCAAGGTTACAAAACTCATACACCACCTTTATTATTTTGTTACCTAATCTAATTCCATCAGCAAAGCCTGACTTTCTTAGACTGCCTTCCATTGCCCGTGTATTGCTCTTCCTAATGTTCATCTTACAGTCTCCTTTTAAATTACTGTCTATTCCTTAAAAAACTAAGAACGATCATACGCACCTAGTATACACAACTTTTAGTACGTAGTAAAAAGGTTTTACCAATTCCACATCCAGGAGGGCAATTACTTTGGGATCTGTATAAGGTACATTAATACATATGTTCTCGTTTAGTAAGTATTTATTGTGTATTTCGTTCTAACAGGTTATAAATCCTAGAGGATCTCCTCAATTTGGATCTATTGGAGCGAAAGGTACATCTAATTTGTACTTCCGGGTTCTTTGCAGTCTCTTACAGAATTAGATGATCGGTAAAACGCAATCTTTTCTATTTCTTCACCCTAAACTTTAATTCCTTCTCCAAATTTTTCCTTGCTCTCCTTCACCGCTTGATCAATGTACAGAATGAATAACATTGTAGAAAGGCTACAAAACTGTCTTACTCCCTACCGTCCCAATGCTTGCGTTTCATGCCTTTCGACTCCTATACTGCTGTGGTTTTTGTACAAGTTGTAAATAACCTTCCGTTCCCTAAATTCTGCCTCTGCTAATTTCCGAATTTGTATTCCAGTCAACATCGTCGAAAGTTTTCGCCAAATATAGGTTTCCCTTTCCTTAATCGATCTTCCACGATAAGTCGGAAAGTGAGTATTGCCTCCAGTGTTCCTACATATCTTCTGAAGACAAACTAATCTTCCCCGAGGTCAGCTTCTTCCAGCTTTTCCATCCTTCCGTAAATAATTCGTGTTAAAATTTTGCAACCATGACTTATTAAACCGATGGTTCTGTATAATTTTCACGCTTGTCTGTGCCTGCTTCCTTTCGAATGGGGAATATTACATTTTTCATAAAGTCTGAGGGTAGTTTGCCTGTCTCTTACATCTTACACACCAGGTAATTTGCCTGTCTCTTACATCTTACTCACCAGGTGGAATAGTTTTGTCATGGCTGGTTCTTCCAGAGACTTCAGTCACTCCGAGGGAATGTCATATACTCCAGGGGACTTGTTTCGACTGAGATTTTTCAGTATTCTGTCAAATTCATCTCTGTTCCATCTTCATCTACTTCCTCTTCCTACAATATTAAGTTCATGTCCTTTATAGAGCCTCTCTATATACTCTTTCAACCATCCAGCTTTACCTTCTTTACTCAGAACTGGTTTTCCATCTGTTCTTGATATACATACAGCTATTTTTCTTGACTCCCAAAATGTCTTTCATTTTCCTGCAGGCGATATCTGTTTTTCCCCTACTTATACATTCGTCTACACATTTCGTTACACATTTGCCGTCTAGCCACTCCTGCTTAGCCTTTTTGCACTTACTGTCAATCTCGTTTCTTAGTCGTCTGTCCTGCATTTTCCCTGCTTCATTTACTGCTTATATTTACTCATTTCATAAATTAAATTTAGTAATTCCTTTGATATCCAAGGATTTTTTGTAGGACTTGCCTTCTTAACTATTTGTTCTTCACTATTTCTTTTCTTAAACTTACTCATTCCTCTTCTACTGATTTATTTTGCCTCATTTCTGTCAATTGTTCCATAAAGCTCCTTATGAAATTCTCAAAACCTTTAGTTTCCTTCAATTTACCCAGGTCCTTTCTCCTTATTTTCTTACCTTGCATATTTTTCAGTTTCATTCTGTAGTTAATGACCAATAAGATATCGCCCGAGTCTATATCTCCCCCGGAATATGCATTACACTTTGAAACTGGTTCCGAAATCTATGTCTTACCATTATAAAATCTAACTGGTATCCCCTGATGTCTCTTGGTCTCTTCGCGTATACAACCTTCTTTCATGATCTTTAAACCAAGTGTTTGTTATGATTATGGTCCGTGCAAAATTCTACCAAGAGACTTCCTCTTTCATTCCTTTTCCACAGTCTATATTCACCTACTATTTTTCCTTCCTTTCCCTACTACCGAATCAAAGTACCCCACGATTTCAACTCCCTTTACTTCTCATACATTTCATCGATCTTTTCATCATAGGCAGAGCTATTTGGCCTTTAAACTTGTACTCGGTGATGCTATCACTGCGCTGCTCATAGCACTTTAACCGCATTTCTATTTTTATTATACAGTATCAGACCTACTAGTGTAATACCCCCAACTGATTTTGTACTTATAATCCTGACTAGAAATCGTGTTACTCTTGCCATCGATCTTCACTAATTCCTACTATATCTAACTTGAAACTATAAATCCCCTTTTTTTAAATTTTCTATCCTCCCTACCCGACTAATTAGTCTAACATTCCACGCTCCGACCCGTAGAATGCCAGTGTAGTCTTTCCTGTTTTGCACATCCTCCTGAGTAGTCCCAACCCGGAGTTAGGGGGGCTACTATAACTCCGAATTATTTTAGCCGAGAGAATGCCATCATCATATATTCATACAATAGACCTTCATGTCCTCGGAGAAAGTAACGGCTGTAGTTTCCTCTTGCTTTCAGCCGTTCGCAGTAACTATGTGGAAAGCCCATATGAGCTGATGTTACAAGGCCAGCTCAGTGAATCATCCAGACTACTGAAAAGGCTGCTGCCGCTCTTCGGGTACCACTCCACATATACCCCAACGCTGTGGTTTCACCTACGGTACGGGTATCTGTATCGTTGAGATACTCAAGCCACCTCACCTTGGCAATGTCTGTGGTTCATGGGGGTAGTCTCTTATCATGACCAACGACAATACTGTCTTTATATTTTCGAATTATGAGTCTAATCTACCCGAATAAAACCAAATCCTCTATTAAGCAGCAACCACAAATACTAAAACATGGCGTCTCTAAATCGAAAGACAGGTTCCTGGTTCTTAAGGAGGGCAGTGCTAGAAAGCGCCCAGAAAGGTCATTTGAAGAGTTCTCACTTCACAAATTCTGGGATCATCCTTTACTTTAAAAAATCCCAATATTCTCCAAATTAGATAGCAAAATTTCTTTGTCTCCAAAGTGAATACCTTCATGCTACCCACAATTTCATTCAATCTTTCATGTCTTTAGGCAAACAGGGTACAAAATGGTTCTACCACTTGACTGAATGAGGTCTTGTTTTAGCCTGTTGGTGTTGTCATCTTCAGTTCAAAGACTCGTACGATGCAGCTGTCCTCGCTACACTATGCTGTGCAAACCTCTTCATCTCTGAATAAGAACAGCAACCTGCATCATGATGAAACGGCTTGCTGTATTCGTCTCTTGGTCTGCCTCTACGGATTTTTCGGCCCACACATCCCCTGAATTGACGATTCCTTCATGTCACAGAATGTGTCCTACAAAACGATCACTTCAAGCTATACCTCATTACGTGTGCTATCTATTTACATTACCTTCAACTGCTGTCTGCAGTACCCTATTTCAAAAACTTTTATCAACTTTTTGTCTCAACTCCTTATGGTCCACGTTTCACTCCCGTACAATTACACTCTAGACAGAAGTTTTCAGAAAGGACTCCCTAACATTAAATGGACGTTGTATGTCAAAAAATTGCGGTATCATTGGCAAATCGCAATATTTGTCCCCCATGCACTTAATTTCTCCTGCTTTCCTACAGAACTTCCTCTATATACAGATTCAGTAATATCTGGGAATGGCTATAATCCTTTCACTTTACCCAACAAGTTCTGCGAGTTTAATATAACAGTTCGTTCCCTATATTTTACTCCTGCTACCTTCAGAATTGTGGTCCAGACAATATTGTCAAAGGCTTTCTCCACAAAATCTGAAAACATAGCTTTGCTTTTCCTTAACCTTTCTTCAAAATTAAGTGATGAGTATTACCTCACATGTTCCTACATTTATTCCATGAGGTGGCTTTGTACCAGTCTTTTCATTCGTACGGAATTAATAAATGTTAGAATTTTGCAATCAAGAGTAATGAAACAGATATTTCTGCCTTTTGTAAAAACTTGTCTGCATTTGTTTCTTCTTCATTAGAATTAGTATATATCTCTTGAAGGCGGATGGTATTTCCCCAGTGTTAGACGTCTTTCACACAAGGTGGACTTCTTGATCATTTGCTCTCCCAACGACATCAGCAGTGGAGAGGGAACATCATGTACTCCAGGGGCCTTTTTTCGACTCATATCATTCAGTACTCTGTCAAACTCTTCTCGTAGTACCGTATTTCCTGCTTCTTCTCACTTCCCTTGTGTAGGCCTTCTATATATAACATCCATATTTCAGCTTACCCTTCTTTGCCTAGTACTGGCTTCTTCTTCTTAGTCCTTGATATGCATACACATTTATTCTTGTATGGAATGTCTCTTCTTTTTGCCCTACGTGGTGTCTCTCTTTCTACTAACCTAAAAATGGGAATTTACCGCCGCGGCGGAGCGTCCGAGCGCATTGAAACGATATGACCCCCGTGGGGGGTTCGAGACCCCCCTCGGGCAGGGATGTTTGTGTCGTCATTAGTTTAAGCTAGTTCATAAGTAGTTTCTAAGTTTAAAAGGGACTGATGACCCCACAGTTAAGTCCCATAAGCTTTACAAACATTTGAATATTTTTTTTTTTTTTTGGGGGGGGGGGGGGGGAATTTACTAAACGGATGTAAATGCGCTTACTTAATTTTGTTCCCTTATATCATGTAACAAGTTACCAATGATTCTGATGTTGATATATTTAAATGTATCGAAATCTAGAGCAAGTAGTTTTTAATAGAACAACTTAGCGTACGGAACTGAATGACTCTTACTTTATTCAATGTAATTAATATTATTCCTAAAAGTAGTTAAATGGCATTTCAGTCTAAAACTTCTAGTTATCAAATACTGAGTCTGGAGGACCAGTCAGTGACTGGACTACACAGCAGGATAGACGAAGACAGTATACAGAGGGTGCACAAAATAATACGATCACCATGCAGTACAATAGATATTTCAAGTTGGCATCACTGCGTATGTGTTAACACTGAGACGCGACCACAGTGCAGAACTGATGCACGAAGGCTTGGACTTAGTTCCGCGATAGTTTAGACAAACTATCGGTGAAATGAGTGATCTCTCATACCTCAGAAGAGGCCAACTCCATGGTTCGCAGTCATTGGGAGCACCTGAGATAAAAACGATCCAACTGTTATTGACACTAGCGACAGTATGCTTGGCAATGACAGCGTACACAAAACAACGTAAAATGCCTTTGGCGAAGAGCAATAGTCGCCGAACACGAAGTTTATTGACAACGGCTGACGAGCATGAAGATTGTGGCCAGACAACAAAAGTATCGCACGGCAAAAGCGACTACACAACTCAAACGAGTAATACCGTCTGGATAAGAACTGTAGGACTGGAGCTTAACATTCATGGATGGGTTTCAGTTGCAAAAACCATTAACAACGGAAGCCAACGAAAGCATCATAGAAAGTACACCATTATCTACATCTACATAGGATACTCTGCAAATTACGTTTATGTGCCTGGCAGAACCACCATTATACTGTTTATCTCCCATTCCATTCTCGAATAGCGCGCGGGAAGAAAGAAGACTTGAATCTCTCCGTTCGAGCTCTGATTTCTCGTAATTAATTCGGATAGTCATTTCTACCTTTGTAAGTGGAAGTCAGCAATATATTTTTGCATTCGGAGGAGAATGTTGGCAATTGGAGTTTCGTAAGTAGCCCACCTCGCAGCGATAAGCGCCGTTGTTGTAATGATTCCCACCCCAGATCCTGTATCATTTCCGTAACGCTGCCTCCCCTGCATCGTGACAGTACGAAATGAGCTGCCCATCTCTGGACTCTTACGATGTCCTCCGTCAAACCCACCTGATAAGGATCCCACACTGGGCAGCAATACTCCAAACATGGACGGAGAAGCATAGTGTATGCAGTTTCTTTTGTATTTCTGTTGCATCTTTTAAGGGTTCTGCCAATAAAACGCAGTCCCTGGTTCGCCTTCCCACGACATTATCTACGTGTTCTTTCCAGTTTAAATTTCAAGTAATAGTAATTCCTAGGTATTTTGTGCAGTTTACGGCCTTCAAGTTTGACTGATTTATGTTGTAAACAAAGTTTAACGGATTTCATTTCGTACTCATGTGGACGACTTCACACTTCTCATTATTTAAAGTCAATTGCCAATTTCTACACCATAGTGATATCTTATTCAAATCTTTCTGCAGTTGGTTTTGATCTTCAGATGATTTTACTAGACGGTAAATGACGGCGTCATCTGCAAGCAACCTAAGAGAGCTACTTAGATTTTCCCCTAAATCGTTTATGTGAATAAGGAACAGCAGAGGACCAATAACACTACCCTGTGGAACTCCCGATATCACCTCTGTTTTAGTCGATGCGTTACCATCGATTACTACGAACTGTGTCCTCTCTAACAGGAAATCACCTATCCAATCGCAAATTTGGAGGGATATACCATAAGCAAGCAATTTGATTAAAAGCCGTTTGTGAGGATTTCTGGAAATCAAGAAGTATGGAATTGATTTGCGAATCCTTGTCGATAGCGCCGATCATTTCATGTGAATAAAAAGCTAGTTGTGTTTCGCATGAACGATATTTTCTAAATCCGTGTTGACCTTGGGTTAGTAGATCATTCTGTTCGAGGTAATTAGTAATGTTTGAATACAGGATATGTTACAAAACCCTATCATGCAACTTGACACTTTATGACTGGAAGTATGTGCTATGGTCCGATAAATCAGCTTTTATACTGCTGCTTCCTACAAAAATCTTGCGTTTATTAATCGAAAACCCCAAAATAAGTTTATAATACGGTATTCTTGGTTCATGCACTCATGTGCGGAGGATGTTCCGACATTATTTGTCCATCTACATTGTGGTACTTAACAGTTTCTGTCGGTACCTTTACTGTTCTGGTAATTGTAAATGATTATCTCACCAACGTCGTCTGCCAATTGCTTAATATAACTAACATATTTCCAATACCTCTCCCATATTTTAAAGTGATAGTACACCCACACACACAGTCATCAGAATAACACGAGGGTTATAACTAAAATAGAAGCAACTATTTATTCACATCCGATACAAAAGCGTTACATGTTGGCACCTTTTACTGTCCTGTGTAGTCACCAATGTTTTGTAGAATCCGTTACCACCGACGTGGAAGGAGTAGTATACCGTTTTCCAAGCTTGTTCTGTTGATGGTGAGAATGGAGCGCTGTACTGCTTGTCGAATCTCTGGAACAGTTATAAAGCAAATGCCACGAAGTGATTCCTTAATCTTCGGAATCAAATCAAAGTCACGAGGCTTAAGTCCGGGGAGCATGGTGGATAATATAGTACTTCCCAGTCCCACTGACAGAACAGAGCAACCAGAACTTGCGCTAAAAATACCCGCGCATTGTCGTGCAAAATTATGGGTGGGTTGTGCAGGAAGTGTTCCCCTTTCCCAAAACGTAACTCCTTGCGACTTTGATTCTATTCCGAAGATGAAGAAACCACTTCGTGGCATTCGCTTCAAAACTGTTCCAGAGATTTAACTGGCATTTAGACAAGCTTCATTCGCATCAGAACAGGCTCTGATAACGGTGTACTACGCCTTCCACATCGAAGGCCAAGGGCTCTCTGGTGACTACTTTGAACGATAGTAACAGGTGCAAACATGTAACGCTTTTGTATCGGTTGTGAATAAATACTTGCCACTACTTAAGTTCTAACCCTCGCATGAACATGCTCCCTCGACTGCAAAATCGCCTTGTCTAAAATAATTCAATCCTTATGGCGTTATATAGCAGACAGTGAGGACCAAATGCACACCTCTAAAAATCATTGGAGTATCTAGTAAATGTTTTGGTACCAGAATGAGTAACATTCTGTTGGAAATTGTAAAGGCAGTTTACGATTCTAAACCGCGGAAAGTTGCAGCTGTTCTCGAACCTAATGGTAGGCTAACTGCTTCCTAACAAATAAGCAATTTATAAACACTCCTGGCCATTAAAATTGCTACATGAGGAAAGATTCCAACTAACCACTCATACACAAAAATAGCAGTTGACCGGCGTTGTCTGGTGAAACGTTGTTGTGATGCCTCGTGCAAGGAGGAGGAATACGTGCCATCACGTTTCCGACTTTGATAAAGGTTTAGGAGGGCAATACGCAACGCCGTGCTGGATCCCACGCCCTCGTATCACCAGCAGCCGAGATTACAGGCATCTTATCCGCATGGCTGTAACGGATCGTGCAGTCACGTCTCGATCCCTGAGTCAACAGATGGAGACGTTTGCAAGAAAACAACCGTTCTGTTTACAGAATCATGATGGTCGCGCACGTGTTTGGTGACATACTGGTGAACGCACATTGGAAGCGTGTATTCGTCATCGCCATACGGCGTATCACCCAGTGTGATGGTATGGGGTTACACGTCTCGGTCACCTCTTGTACGCATCGACAGCACTTTGAACATTTCAGATGTGTTACGTCCCATGGCTCTACCCTTCATTCGATCCCTGCGAAACCCTACATTTCAGCAAGCTAATGTATGACGGCATGTTGCATGTCCTGTACGGGCCTTTCTGGATACGGAAAATGTTCGACAAAATATCTTTTTATTGGTAACTTATTCCTAATGTGATTTGGATCAGTTATAGTTGTTAAGTCATGCACAATCGGAATATGTAAAATAATCAGGATTATGTTGCAACAATGTGAACAAAGAATAATTTTTATGTTCACTTATCGGACTTCTAAAAGAAAAGAAAATGCGGCGGGATCAAATGATTGCAGGCTCTTCCGATACTGTGACTGTGAAGTGAGGAATTGCCGCTATTTACTGACGAATTTATGCAACCGATTGTACATGATACTTCTTTTTACAATAATGGTGTCCAAATCACTATAAGATTAAGTTCTTGAACATTAACGCCATATGGGTAGGGATAAAGCTGAAATGACTAAAAACATTTTGGTAAACTTTAACCCTACATTATTCATTATTTATCTCGAAAAACAAATTACTCACATTAACAGTTGTAGAATTGAATGAGCAGGAAATCCTACGTCCTTCCAAGACAACGGATCTAAAGACAATGAAAACAAGTGAACATATTTCTCTTCTTTGCAGAGAGGAAATAATAAAGGGTTGATCAGTTAGGTATATTTCTAGCGAAAAGAATAACGCTGACTTGCAGAAAAGTTATTACTACGACCTACCCGATAAATCGTGTATCGTTTCAGCTGCATGGACATCTGTTCCTGTACACGCCATCCAAGCTCTGATTGACCCTGGTGTATCAAATCCTTTATTCTGGGTACTGATTTATCAGGATCTATGCATCCAAATTGCGTGAAATTGTAATCGGATGTCAGTTCTAGTATAATACATTTGTCCAATGAATACCCGTTTATCATCTGCATTTCTTCTCGGTGTAGCAATTTTAATGGCCAGTAGTGTATTTAGGGTGTTCATGTTATACAGGGTGTCCAGAAAAATACTCCCTGATTTCAAAATTAAATATCTCGAAAACAAAGATCGAAAGAGGAATGAAATAAACTATGTTTATTGTGAAAGCTGTAAGAAGTTTATACAGTAGTTTGAAATAATAGTTACAAAAGCTGCTAACAGATGGCGCTGTAATCGCCGTACGTAATGCCTAGTATAAATAGTGATCCGAAGCCCAGAGCGATCAGTTCCACTATTGAAACTTGAAAGGAGGTTAGCGTACCGAAGGAAGAGATTAAAATCATGTACTCCATTGAACAACGCGTTTTTCTGGTGCTAGAGTACCACAGGTTAGAAGAGAGTCCCACGGCAACAAGGTGAAGTTTTCAAGCACGATTTAATGTTCCAAAAGGACCCGATGCGAAAACCATTCATACGCTCTTCGCAAAATTTCAACGAACAGGCAGCGTAACTGATGATCTAGTGGAGCATGTTGGCCGCAAGCAAACCGCAGTTACGCCTGAAAATATCGCCACAGTTTCTTCAATTATTCAGCGAAATCCATTGTCATCCGTCCGTAGACTTGCATCTGAGACTGGTTTGAAGCGTTCCAGCACGCATAAAATACTGAGAAACAGCCTACACATGTTTCCATTCATAATTCAAACGCACCAGACCATACCCGTACGAGCTGTGCAACAAAGGGTTGCCTTTGCTAATCAGATGCTCACAATGATTGATAATGAAGGATTTGATGTTGGCTGCATCTTGTTTGCAGATGTAGCACACTTCCACCTGAATGGATACGTGAATAAGCAGAACTGGCGATTTTGGGGTTCCGAAAAGCCATATTGTTGTGAAGCGAAACCCCTGTATTCTCCTAAAGTTACTGTGTGGGCTGCAGTATGCAGCAGAGGCATTATTGGCCCTTTTTTCATTCGAGGAACGGTCACTGGTGCACGTTACGTTGCATTTTTGGAACAATTCGTCGCCACACAGTAAGCGTTAGAGGATCGACCACGTACTGAATGGTTTATGCAAGATGGAGCCCGACCATTTTTTTTTTTTTTTTTTTTTTTTTTTTTTTTTTTTTTTTTTTTTTTTTTGTGGGGCTCAGTGAAAGACATAATCTACCCGAAGCATCCCGCCACGCTGGACGAGCTTGAATCGGCGATCTCTGTGGCATGTGAATCCATTTCGGTTGAGGCACTACGAAATGTGATGGCGAATTTCATTATTCGTTTTCGCCACCTCTGTAGTGCCGATGGTGAACATTTTGAAAACATTGTGATGTGATTGTTTGCAAAGAGAGTTTCATACGATTAATTCATTTATGTATGCTGATATGAGCTGTACAGCTTGCAGCGCCATCGGTCAGCAGCTTTTGTAGCAATTATTTCAAACTGCTGTATAAACTTATTACAGCTTTCACAATAAACATACCGTTTACTTCATACCTCTAGCGATCTTTGTTTTCGAGATATTTAATTTTGAAATCAGGTTCAAAATGTTCAAATGTTTGTAGAGTCTATGGGACTTAACTACTTATGAACTACTTACGAACTAGGACGGCACAAATATCCATACCCGAGGGGGGATTCGAACCCCCGACCGTAGTGGCCGTGCAGACCGTGACTGGAGCGCCTTAGTCCCCTCAGCCACCGCGGCCGGCTTGAAATCAGGGAGCCGTTTTCTGGACACCCTGTAAGTGAGGTCTTCATGTTGGACAGCCGGCCGCGGTGGCCGAGGAGACTGAGGCGCTCCAGTCACGGTCTGCACGGTCACTACGGTCGGGCGTTCGAATCCCCCCTCGGGCATGGATATTTGTGCCGTCTTTAGTATAAGGTAGCTGATAAGTAGTTTGTTAGTTTAGGGACTGATAACCCCGTAGTTAAGTCCCACAAGCTTGACAAACATTTGAACATGTTGGACACTGTGGGTCACAGCCGCGGCGGCGGGAAGGGAGAAACAGCGGACG
The DNA here is from genome assembly GCA_026315105.1 of Locusta migratoria. Taxonomy (NCBI): domain Eukaryota; kingdom Metazoa; phylum Arthropoda; class Insecta; order Orthoptera; family Acrididae; genus Locusta; species Locusta migratoria. Next base: position 110,609,763 of record CM048745.1, read on the forward strand.
TGTTAGGAGCGTCAAGGCCAGGAGCGGTACGGAGGCGAGCAGGAAGCTCTTGTGTGTGGACACATCCTGAGGACGCGGGCCACGCAGGAGATGAGCGCCTCCGGTGTGCGCGGCCGCTGGTGTCGCGGCGGCAGCCTTGGCGCCCAGCCTTGTGGACAGCGGCGGGGCTGGGTAGAGCAGGCGGTGGCCGGCGCGAGGCGAGGCGAGGCTATATATACAAGCCGGCAGGCCGCGCTCCGACACTCCGGCTAGACGCGCGCCACCAGCCAGACATGTCGCCGGCAACGCTCGCTATCGTAAGTCTGCCTGACTGCCTCACTTGCCTCTTCACCTTCACTGCCCTCACATTACAACTCACATCAGTTTTACTTCTATTTGTTGCTTTAACACCCTGTATCATTGCTCAGATTCGTAAGTCTGTCTGCCTTATTTTCCTCTTCACCTTCACTGCCCTCACTTTACAACTCACTCCAGTTTTACTTCTATTTGTTGCTTTAACACCTTGCATCATTGCTCAGATTCTTGAGTCTGAAATGTCCGAAGCTCTATTGGCACAACCATTTAACTTTTCGAAATGCTCGTTCTAACATAGTTGTTTATTTCTGGTCCTGCATGAATTTTTTTTGTGAATAAAATTTTCCCACTTTTCAAACATTAAAGCCGTTATTACTAACATCACCTCGTAAATTTAGAACTTGCATGAATATTTATTTATAAAACTTTAATTTGCAACAGCATTATGGGGAATATTTATCTTTTTCGTTTGTTCACTTAAAATCGCCCTGGAGGAAGATCTACGAGGCATGTCCACAAAGTAAGTTCCGTTTGGTTATATAAAACAAACGTGTACAGATACAGAAAAAATATTTTATTTGTATAAAAATCTACTACTGTTCAACTACTTTTCTACATAACTTCCGAAATTTTGTAGGCACTTGTCATAGCTTGGCACAAGTTTTTGTATGCCTCCTTCATAGAAGGTTGCCGCCTGTGTATTCCACTATGTGGTAACATGTTCTTTCAGGTCATCATCGTTGAAAGTGTTGACCACCAAGGATAGATTTTAGGTGTAAGAAGAGATGAAAGGAGGGATTTTTTTCCCTTCAAGTTAATGCCCGACCTCACAAAGCAAATGTGACCAAACAACTCTAACGGGAATTTCACTGGGACGTGTTTGATCATCCTCCGTACAGCCTCGCTCTTAGCGACTTTCTTCTTACACCTAAAACGAGTCCATGGTGGTCAACACTTCAACGATGATGACGTGGTGAAAGAACATGTTACCAAATGGTTGAATACAAAGGCGGCAACCTTCTATGAAGAAGGCAAGCAAAAACTTGTGACACGCTATGAGAAATGCCTAAAAAATTTCAGAAGCTATGTAGAAAAGTGGTTTAATAGTTGTACATTTTTGTACACTAAATATTTTTTCTGTGTCTCTACACTTTTTTTATATATCACCAAACGGACCTTACTTTGTGGACATACCTCGTATTTTAGTTTTTCATTTATTTTAAATCTTGTTATGAAATTTTTTCTACGTAAATTTTCCATGGGAGAAGATCTATTGTAGTTTTGCTTTTATTTTAAATCTTGTTTTGATGTTTTCTACATGAAGTTTTCGAAATTCCGTAATTCATTTCGATAACTCGTCCCATGTAATACTCCTATGTTCAAATTTTCTTGATTACTTTTTCGTCAAATATTCGAACGTCAGAAACATTGAAACCACAACTTACCTATAACGTTTAATCACAGAACATTCCTATTTGCTACTCGTAACTACTATAAATTGCAAATATTTTATGATCGTTTATAATATAATATTGACAAAAAATGCACTTAACATTTGCAGATGTGTAGTGCTTTTCATACCAGTAGTAAATTTATCTCTGTAGTAAATCAATCTCTGTGTGGGTTTCTTCCCCCTTAAAACATCCCTGCTAAAAGCATAAACTCTAATTTTGCTATTGACAATATTTTCGAACTTTCTTCTGACATTCTGGGCAAAATTCTAAAACTTTTGAGAAAACAAGTACTTCATTCACATAAGTTTGAGCATGCACGTAAATACTGGAAATAATTTGATGTCTATATTTAACGATATTTGGCATCAATATTTCACTAACATTCGTGATTACAACAGCGTGCAATTATTAATGATTGAATGTAACGGTTAATGTTTATTTGGAAAATAATGTCACTGCTGTGAAGAAATATACCGTAGTTCGACACAAGTCTACTCTAAGTGCTCCACATATAGTAGGTCATTTCTGTATATTTGAAGAGCTTGTAAAGGACGAATCTGACAGTCAACTTATTACATAGTAACTCTGGCGTTTAATGAACAATCTCTCACAAATTTCCAAACCTTGTCTCGATAGGTAGCATACCTGTCCTATCGGGTGCCTTAGTATATGTCTGACTGAATTACCATTTCTTTCTGAAACGCTACCTCTTTTTTCTTGTCAACAATTTAGTCCGTTCAAAGAGGTTAGAAAGAATGTATTTCAAAGGCACTGCACGAGTGAACAAGTCCTGAACCAATGGTTCTCGATGTTCGGCAGATCTAAAGAGTTATGTTACCTCTCTTTTCTTGTCTGTACTCCTTAGACAGTCTATTTCTTCTGGTGGTATTTCGTTTTTACGTGTGGTCTGTCGACTTATTATCCGATAACGAAGTCGTCCAGTTGTAATACACAGGGCGGTTAAAATCTGTAGCAACATTAAGACTATCCGTGATTGCCCTATATCACCGGTTCCTTTGAATAAATACACAAACGTATTAAAGACATTAGCTGCCATTGTAATTTGAAATACGTCAACTGGAAAAATTGAAAATTTGAATCGGAATTAGAACCAAGGTATGCTACGTATAGGTAGTTACCATGACCAATAAGCCACTTTAACTCAGCTGACATCACACTAGCCAGGGCTACACGTACAGACACTTCGCCAGACTCAGATATTCAACTTATCCTGCCCGTTATCAGTACTCGTGTTAGTTCACCGATTCCCTTTAGAGTCAGGTACGGTGAGCATTTGCTTTGAAGGGACGACTAGCCGTCTTCGCTTTAATTATATAAAGTGAGTTACAAAATGAAGTGTCTAGAAGTTGCAGAGGGAACGTTATGAGCATTAGACCATTAGACCAGACGGCATCACATTATTGATGACGAGAAACTGCTCATAGCTTTTGAAGTATGCATTTCAGAATTCACGTAGGATGAACCTTTTTCTCTGTTTTGGCCCATAGTACCTCAGCCCAAAATATGGACATAGCAAGCAGAAGAAGGTTTGTTTCATATTGTCAATGATGAAAAAGCGCTTACAGCATCAGATTAACAAGCACACAGCCAATGGATTGCAGGTCACTTTTATTGATCTTAACCAAGGTTTCGACACCACTATGGGTGTCAACTTGTAATTTTTCCCTTACATCATACAGGGATGAGTCAGGAAGAAAGGTACATGCCTTTGGGATGATTCTACTGGCGATTCTAAACAAAAATATGACCCCTTTCTTAACCGTTTCCAGGTAATCCAATGAAAACTGCAGATGAAGAAATGAAGATACTGCTATGTTATGGTTTGTTAATTTGTGTACATTTACACAGTTTCAAACAGTGCACCGTAGAATTGACTGTATTTTGCTGCTCTTCTAGACAGGTGTTGTGTTGTCGATCCGAGTTGGTCGTTGGATCCGTCGCCATGGAGTCGTTATTTGACCACTGAGGTCAGTCGATCTTACCCCACTGGATTGCTGTTTGTGGGAATTGTTGAAGAAAAAATGCACAAGCGCACAGTGGACACGAGAGAGGAACTTCTCGCTCGTAATTTTCATGCTTGTTGTGAAGTAAAGTAAAGTCGAACTGAGCTCCGATCGGTAACGCAACACCTACCTACGAGAGCAGCAAAAAGGATTGAACTCCACGATGAACTACTTGAACATCTTTTGTGAGGCAACGTACACAATTAAACAAATCATGAACAGTGTCTTAATCTATTGTACTTGCACTTTTCCTGTGTGTTTATTAGAAGTTTATGGCACAGAATCACCAGTAGTATTACCCCCTCAAGGCATGTCCTTTCCTCCTTACTCACCCTTTATGTACGGTGTTGCAAATGTCGTCAGCTACATGGTCCAAGTCGTAGAATAACGTATATAAAGCAACCATTTACATGATTAAAAGTGGTATGGCATCACATTCAGACACTTTTGGACACTGAATGGCTGTGTGCTTGTTAATCTGAAACTTCGTACAGTTGCTGTCAAAAGCCATGTTAAGGATTGTTCATAGCGCCGTTGGATGACGTATCAGGGCACGGGACCTTACCTCAGTGTGGTTCTTCGGAACGCCTTCTACATCCCCTCGTCGTTGTTGTTGTTGTTGTTGTGGTCTTCAGTCCGCAGACTGGTTTGATACAGCTCTCCTCGCTACCCCGTCCTTTGCAAGTCTCTTCATCTGAGAATACGTTCAGCAACCTATATCCTTTTGAATCTTCTTACTATATTCGTCCCTCGGTCTCCCTCTACGATTTTTACCCCACACGCTTCCTTCTAATTCTAAGTTGACAGTTCCTTGATGTCTCAGAATGTGACCAACCAATCCCTTCTCTTAGTCAGGATATGCCAGAAACTCCTTTTCTCCCCAATTCGGTTCAGCACCTCCTCATTAGTTACATGATCTACCCATCTTCATCATTTCATAAGCTTATTTTTATCGTTAACGTTTCACTCCCATGCAATGCTACACTCCAGACAAATGCTTTCAGAAAGGACTTCCTAACATTTGAATTAATTGGATGTTAACAAGTTCCGTTTCTTTAGAAACGCTTTTCTTCCCAAAGTGATTCTGCATTTTATATTTTCTTTACTTCGGCCATCAGAAGTTATCTTGCTACCCAAATAACAAAATTCGTCCACTGCTTTTACTGTCTCATTACCTAATCTAATTCCTTCAACATCGCCTCATTTTCTGACATTGTATTCCATTACCTTCGTTTTACTCTTGTTAATTTTTATCTTGTATTTTCCTTTCCAGACACCGTCCATTGCATTCAATTGCTCTTCCAGATCTTTTGTGGTCTGTGCCAGAATTACTATGTCATCGGCAAACCGCAATGTTTTCATTTCTTCTCCCTGCACTTTAATGCCCTCTCCAAATTTCTCCTTCCATTCCTTCACTGCCTCCTCAATGTACAGATTGAACAACATTGGGGAAAGGCTACAACCCTGTCGTAATCCCTTCCCAACCTCTGCGTTCCATTCTTGCCCTTCGATTCTAATAATCGCTGTCTGGTTTTGGTATAGGTTAAATATAACTCTTCGCTCCCTATATTTAACCGCTGATAACTTCAGAATTTGAAAGAGGGTGTTCCCGTCGACAATGTCAAAGCTTTCTCCGAATCGACAAACATGCCCTCGTTGTCGGCATAATTTCGAATCACTCTGTGAATCCCACGAAAAGTGGTCGTGCATGGCACATATCCTCATCCCTACCGCCACAATAATACGACCAAACTTCCGCAACATTTGTAATGACCTCGTCGTCGACTGCTCGTTAAGAATGTTACCATCATTTACTTCCGACTTTCTTGACGGCAGCCTTGGTCGTGTGCGCGCTGTGGTCTACAGCCAGGTGCGCCTGCTCTTTCCGCTAGCGGTGCTTCCTGGCAACAGCACGCAGGCCACACGCTGGCCACACCCAAGGCTGGAGCCGCGGAATGCCGGCGGCCAGCTTGGGCCTTGAGCCGCGCACAAAGGCGGTTCCCCGCTCCACTCCGCCATCGGGGCACGCCACCGCCGCCCCCGGCCAACCTCGGACCGCCTCAGCTCAGCTCCGCTTGCTTGGTCCCGTGCTCGGTCGAGCGGCGAGGCTTGCGTCGCTGGTTGCCTAACCGTGCAGGCGCGAGGCCCTGCGTCTGGTGCTCCAGGAATCCACTTTCGCTATTCACTACCTGCTGAAGCGGGCAGGACCGCCTCTGTAGGTCAATGGACACTGTCACTGTCACGCAGGGAGTCCGGCTTCGATTATCGACACGGAACTGATTGTTATGTGTAGTTTTTATCATCAGTTTTTACCTGTTGCAACTTTAAGTTATTCGTCAAGTTTCTAAGCTGCTATCTAGTCTAATATATGAGGCGCGTCCAGAAAGTAACTTCCGTTTGGTTATATAAAACTAACGGGTACAGATACAGAAAAAAATATTGATTGTACGATAATCTACAACTGTTAAACTACTTTTCTACATAGCTTCCGAAATTTTGGAGGCAATTGTCATAGCATGGCACAAGGTTTTGTGTGCCTTTTTCATAGAAAGTCGCCGCCTGAGTATTCAACCATGTGGCAACATCTTCTTTCAGCTCGTCTTCATCGCTGAAGTGTTGTCCACTAAGGACAGATTTTAGGTGAAAGAACAGGATTACTGTCAAAAGGATTTTTTTTTTTTTTTTCACGATAACGCCTGACCTCACACCCCGAATGGGACCAAACAATTCTTACGGAAATTTCAATGGGACCTGTTTGATCCTCCTAGCGACTTTCATCTCTTCTTGAACCTAAAATCTGTCCTTGGTGGTCAACACTTCACCGATGAAACAGAGCTGTTACCACATGGTTGAATATACGGGCGGCAACCTTCTGTGAAGGATGCATCCAATAACTTGTGGCACGCTATGACAAGCGCCTACAAAATTGCGGCAGTTATGCTGAAAAGTAGTTTAAGATTTGTAGAATTTTGTGCAATAAAAATTTCTTCTGCATCTGTGTACAATTTCATTTTATTACCAAACGGAACTAACTTTCTGGACGCTCCTCGTATAAAGCAGAGTGCCCGTATATTTGTACGTGTTGCATACAAATCTACAGTTCTGTACCAATCTTTATGAAATTTTGTACACGTAAGCTTCAATCTATGAGGACGGTCGCCGTAAGTATAAGAATCACATACTATAGTTCACGAGATATGACGTCATAAACAATAAGATGCACGCAAAACTGCTGCATTTTGCGACAATGCTGCTCATTTTCTCCTAAGCCATTGGACCGATTTCAACCAAATTTTGTACACACATTCCTTACCGTGAGGTAACAGTTGCTGTATGGTTAAGAATCACATGCGGCACATGGTTCAAAAGATATTGCGTCACAACCAATAGAAATCGCAAAAAATGCCATACAATGCGGCGAGACTTTATAAATATGCTATATGAGAATGAGAGTACTTAGCGACTTGCAGCAAACTTTAAACATATTTTCAAACCTTTATTAAACTTTTTCTCGCTGACAACCTTATCAAATTATTGAAAGGAAAAAAGTTTCTCGCTTACCACTTTTCCGCTGTTTATGGAGTAAAACTACGCATACGGTATGATGTAAACTACAAATTGTAGCCGCAGGAAATATATTTGAGTGTATCCTCTAAATTACATCACAGTACGACACGTAGTTCATGAGATATGAGCACATAAACAGTAACGATTACAGAAAACCGCCCCATCATATCCCAAGTTTTAATCTATTACTTATTTACTACTAATTGTATTCCCCACATTTTACAGTCTTACAGCCCTTATACAAATGAATATATACCTGAAAATGACAGGAATAAATAAATAAATACCCGGGCAATGCCGGATTTTCAGCTAGTAATTTATATGCCTGCCTAACTTCATCATCATCATCAGCTTCTTCTTCAGTTCAAGGATTAGGCTGTTGCCTATTCATAACTCACCAACAATCATTCCCATATTTTCCGTGGTCTTCCAATATCTCTTTTACCATTCGGTTTGTATTTCAGGATCTTCAGAGGAATTATGTGCTCTGGCGTTCTAAGAAGGTGTTACCTCCAATTGTCTCGACATTGTCAGATTTTCTCTTTAATTCTAAAAATATTTAATCATTTTCTGACGTCGTCATTCCTGATCATATTGCTTCTAGTACAGCCCTTTGTTTTTCTCAGGAACATCATCTCCGCATTTTGGATTTTATGTTTTTGTCTTTTTGTGGTAACCCAGCTTTCGCTTCCATAGGATAGTACAGGAACTGTCATCACTTTGTAGAATTTTAAACTAGTCACTTTTTGTACTTTATGGCCAAATGTTCAGCTCTCACAGAGAGCTTGCAATTTTTGTTTTCTATTTTCAGTGTCGGAATCAAAATCGAAACTTATACGACAACCTAAATAAGAGATATGAGAGATTTGTTCAAAATGTTCAAATGTTTGTAAATCTATCAGACCAAACTGCGTGGTCATCAGTCCGTAGCTTACGCGATCCGCAGCGAAGCGCCTTAGACCACTCGGCTACTACACCACGGCAATTTGTTCTATAGGTGAATTATACAAGACAATTTTTGATTGGATTGGGTATTTTCCTCGGAGAGCCATTATTTTAGTTTTATTACTAGAAATTTTAAAGTTATATTGCCTGCTTATTTCGTAAACCCCGTAACGCAGCCATGGGAACTGTAAAATTACCTGCAAACTCACGGGTGCATGGCGGGCCGTATTAATTTATGCTCCCCAATTATCAGGTAGACTGTTCAAATGTTTTTAGAGCTTAAGGGACTTAACTACGGGGTCATTAGTCCCTTAACTTACAAACTACTTCTGAACTAGCTAATACTAAGGACGGCACAAATATCCATGCCCGAGGGGGGATTCGAACCCCCGAGCATAGTGGCCGTGACTGGAGCGCCTCAGTCCCCTCGGCCACCGTGACCGGCTACTAGAGATATTTCTACTGTTAAGACCGTTGCCAGCATCGATCCACCTTTCTTGAAATAAAAGGTCATTATATTCCAGAACCGACACATTGAAAGGTCAGATAGCCTGTTACACTTGATAGTCCAGTTAAACAAGATGTGAATCAGCACCAAACCCTGAGAACGTCTTGCTGCAGGACAAGATAAAATGAAAACACATATTTACGTAAGTGATGATTCTAGTAATTCGTCCAGCCTAAAATGAGAGAGAGAGAGAGTACTTAATGAGAAAATGATGAAGATTGGCACAGAGAATGACCAAGCCACGTGGGAATGGCTGCAAGGTCTAAGACATCATCTTACGGAATGGTCGGCCACTCTGGTCGGGCGTTCGAGTACTACCTTGGGCATGTGTGTGTGTGCGTGTGTGTGTGTGTGTGTGTGTGTGTGTGTGTGTGTTATCCTAAGTGTATGTTAGTTTAAGTGGTTTATAAGTCTATAGACTAATGACTATAGCAGTTTGGTCAAGTAGGTTTTTAAACATTTCATAATTTTGAATAAACAAATGAGCCCAGACAGGGGCAGTATTAGTACTACAACGAGAATATGGTTAAAATGATTGGGCCTACCGTCCTATATGAAAATCGTTGCAATTCTATAAACATGCGGGGGGTCGCGAACATGAACGGCTCGAGGCAGCGAAATTCATGGCGGCGTCAGTAAGTCAGCACCGAAATATACTACAGTAGCTGCAACTCCACACTAGAGTAGTTGGACAACCGATACCTTCGAAGACTAGCAAACAACTGATGGCGAGTAGTCTTGTCTTGTAGGTTTTGTTACCTCGTACGTCGAACTGCAGTATTCGTCCGCATGCAAAATTAGGAACGTGTAACAAACATCATCAAGGGAACGGCTAACATTAGTTCTGGCATGTGCTCTTCTTAGGTTGATGTCCTGTAGAGGCAGAAAACGGCTGAAGTAATTGCGGTCTAGTGGTGTTCCTCCGCCGCGAAGAAGCCGTGTCCTCTCATTCAAAATAACGGTTCGAACGGCTCTGTAGGCTGTTCGCCATATTGATAATTTATAATAGCAATTAATTTGGGACGCGCAAAAATACTTCTCCCTCACGAGATGACTTTCCTTTGCTTAGGTAAACATCCAGTGACATTAGACTGCCGGGGAAAATTAGTTTTATGTGGCATATTTTTTGTGTCATATTCAGCGAAATTACTCTATGAAAAGTCAGCATTACGCGTAAACCTCTTATGTTGTATTATGTGGACTTTTGCTATGTACTTTTTTGCATTTGCAACATACGGATACATGACTGGTGAAGATAAATATAGGAAGAGACACATTACCATTCTTTTACATTAATATTAGGTGTTTATTTTTATCGAAAATTATTTGTAATATAGAATTTGTTACAAGTCTACTGTACGAAATATACATGTTCCACCAAGTGGTGTCAGATGAAAATTTGTGCCGTACCAGCACTCTAACCCGAAATTTTCCTTTTCGTGACCGCTCCGTATTGTGACTAAATTTCGATAAAATCATATCAACCATTGTAAATTGTCACCAAATATGAATGTTACGTGTTGAAGTTAGTATTTCTGTCGTATATTTCACTACGTCAGCCAAATATCCTTTTTGGAGCTTTAAAAATAGGTCGCCTAAGATTATTCAAATATTCATTATCACCGGTTTCATCATGTGATCTTATACACTGATAACAGATCGTGACTCACATGTCAACCATTGGTATTGCGACATAACAGCAAAATGCAGATAACATCGGCGTATAAAGAGTAAAAATAACGACAAAATAAAAAGTAAAACATTTTTTCCTGATGATTTCTCGTACTATTCCACTTATTAACACCAAAATTAAATATAAAATATTTTCCTTATGTTTCAACATACTGTTTCAATCACAAGTGTAACAGTATCTAGGAACATCAGCAAAAATGTTTAGTATTTTATTTTGGTGTTGCACACGTTTAGGTTCCGAGCGTACCAATGGTCGACATGTGACACATAACCTGCCGATTACCGCAATGAAGAATTTTTGAAGCGGTCTGTGGCATTCTGTACTTCCTTGCAGTTACAAAACATCACAAATATACCAAACGACGCGTTGATCAGCGCACACTTAAGAACTTGTTCGAGACGCTCCTGAATAGAATTTTGTCTGTTATAGCACTTATTACGAGAAACGTACAACAGGTGATGGTCTGTAACTGACCAAAACTGGTAGTAAAGTAATGTAAAAGGTGTTGTAGAAATATTATTTTTCAGAAGTTCCTGAAAACTGTATAACGATAACCTACTAAGGATTATAACTTTTTCTTAATTTTATACATTCACGGTCACGGGAAGTCCTATACCAAAAAGCAACACTCCGGCATTTATCAAAATTTATATTGATGTTCGCTACTGGACGTATATTAACTGGTTCTGTCTTTATTATATTCGAAACTGATTTCCCTCACAAGATGCGACAGAACCGGCAAAAATAAATTTATGAGGAAATACTACACGAGCTTCAAACGTTCTGTAACTTCATTATGTTTGCTGTTTAGCCTTCTATTAATGTTCACGCTTTCCCATTGATGTCACACTACGGGTAGATGAATTAACGATCCGTGCATTTCTGAAAGGGATTATACTGTGAGCTACTGTGTGAAGTCTTGCATTATCCTGCTGGAAAATTCCATTTGGTAATGCGACCATGAATGTTAGTGACGGCTTATTCTTGCCTCACACTACCGAGGATTCAGTGTACCTGCGTCAGTTCTCTTCTAGCAAATGACCATGCAGTTTATAAATCATGTTTGTAACGCTATCCGTAACGCTCTTCGTTGTATCTTTTCCTCTTTTGCGTTCATCCTACGTGTTAAGAGTCCATAATTTTTTAGTAATATTCATGAATCTTTCAAACAAGTGTTTCAAGGCAATTATATTTCCTTCAGAGTATTCCGATGAATTTCAGCCTGTCATCTGCTTTCCGCAGAATTAGTTTAAGGAATAATTCCAATTTCGGTCTGTTACATCTAGATTTTTGCTATTAGTACTGTATCCATTCTGTACCGTCTTCACCTATTTACCTGCCGTACTTTACATTTATTTACGTTCAGGGTAAGGTACCTGTCCATGCACCAAGGAGTGAGCTTCCTCACATTTCCCTAAATTTCGCAACGTCTTCTGGAGTTGAATCCTTCCAGTAGAAAAAACAGTCTGTACGAAGCATCGTGGAATATGTGTATTAAGAAACTTTTCATAATTTATATACAGTGCAAATCCTATAACACTTTCTTGGGATACTCGATAAGTTGCATGTGCGTCTGTCGAGTTAGTCCCGTTAAGAATAAAGAATTGTCCGTTATCTGTCAACGGCGCCATAGATTACATGAAAAAACAAAGCGGGATCCGTTCATAACTTTCTTGTGGACACGTAAAGAATAGAACTTGTTCCGTAATCCTGCAACTAACGTCAGCGATATAGTCTTATAACTATGGGTGTGTCCAGCGTCTCATCTTGGAAAGGGAATAGATCTGAGTATCGTAGTATCCTTTGTTGGTTCAGTGACCTTTAATTAAATACTGCTCGAATGAGAGGCAAGGCTTCTGTCATGCCATCTGTAGAATCTACAAGTATCTCATGCGACGCAGATATCCCTCCAATGTCGAGCGTTTTCCTTCGGTCTTCCTTTGATTACAATCCAATATGGCATTAGCTGGACGGCTAACAGTAGAAAACGTATTATTATCTCCCACAGTAAAACAAATTCGGCATATTTAATTCCCCATCACATTCCGTTTCATTACTGTTGACGTTAGACGAAAACGCTGAATTGCTGTACGTCGCTGCCCAAAATGTGGTCCGACACAATTTTAGAGGTTAGCCCGTGCCTTTCGTCACTGCTGTGTTTCTGTTCGGCTTCAGATTAATGCAACAGTTGTGGCGACACCAGATTTTATTTTGTTCCAAGCCTGACATAATAGCTGCCGGATATGTTTTCCACAGAGAACATTGATTTTCAAGCTGTCCCTATATATTTGGTAAAGGTTAGTTCAGGGCCGAAAATTCTTGGGTATGATTACATGGAGTAGTAAATAAAAGTATTTGAATTTAATACACTACTACTATTTGAGAAAGCAATTTGATTCACAGACCTAAATGTTTACAAGCGCAGAATCAGTGCCCCTTTCTTCTTATGGAAGTAAACAAGGGTGATATCTATGGTTTATATAATATAGAAAGCAGAGTGTCCGTATGTCTGTACGTGTTGCATACAAATCTACAGTTTTGTTCCAATCTTTATGAAATTTTATACACATAAGCTTCAATTCATGAGGACGGTGGCCGTAAATGTAAGAATCACATACGATATATATTTCACGAGATATGACATCATAAACAATGAGGTGCGCGAAAAACTGCTGCATTTTGCGACAATGCTGCTCATTTTCTCCTAAACCATTAGACCGATTTCAACCAAATTTGGTACACACATTCCTTACCGTGAGGTAACAATTGCTGCATGGTTAAGAATCACATACGGCTCATCATTAAAAAGTCGTAACCAATAGAAATCGCAAAAATGCTATATAATGCGGCGAGAATTTATAAATATGCTGTATGAGAGTGAGATTACTTAGCGACTTGCAACAAACTTTAAAAATAATCTCAAACCTTTATTAAACATTTTCTCGCTGACAACCATAGCAAAATGATGAAAGGAAAACAGTTTCTCGCTTACTACTTTTCCGCTGTTTATTGAGTAAAACTACAGCTCTCGGTATGACGTTACTATTTATAATTTGTACACTACAAATTGCAACCGCAGGAAATTTTGCAGACAGTATACATACATTTAGTTGAATGGACCTTCTAAATTGTATCACAGTACTACAAGTAGTACTGCAAGTTTTAATCTATTACTTCTTTACTATTAATTGTATTCCAAAGAGATTTTACGGACATACAGACCTTATACAAATGAATATCTACCTGAAAAATGGCAGTAATAAATAAATAAATACCCTGGAAACGCCGGGTTTTCAGCTAGTCATATATGAGATTGACAGCGCAAGGAACCTGTGAACACTGGAGACAGTGCAATAGGTCACTTGTCATGCAATCCACTTTACGCAGTATAATATAAAATTCCACCTGATTATGGCGGTTGAAACCGCTGAAACGCGTTGTGGTAGCAATAAACTTTACTAACAGAAATAGCGTGTGTTTCAATCATTTTCATAAAATAATCACAGTAAATCCTAAGCAAAAATATTTACATGTACAGAAATTAGTATGCTCCACCATTGACAAGTTATTCAGACATTTTTAGTCTTTTCAAGACAGTAGTTCTGCACTCTGTTGTAAGATGAGTTACTGCTAAGTGGCTCATTGCACAGCCTTGGACGAACATTAAGTGCTACGCTCTGTTAAACTGTACCACCGCCTTCTACGAAAGACGTTCCGAGAGAGGGAAATGAGTCTGCAGCATGTCGCGCGGAGAGTGGCGGGTCAGGGCAGCTACCGTTATTGGCATTCCTGAGTAACCGCCAGCGAGAACGGCAGCCAAGGTCGCCGCGAAATGTCACCGCCGGCTGACATTCAGAACAATACACTAATATCCGAATAAATTATTCATGCCCGACAAAGGACGACTGTCGTCGGGGCAGGAAGTGACCGACCCATTAGCAATGAAAGAGACGTGACCTTAGACAAAAACTATCTGCGTCTACAGTACTTCCTTATTTCTTTTGGGTCAATAGTCTGATGAATGGGTAGATGTGACTTACCACAAGGTCTCTCTCGCGTCCTCGTGTCTAACTCTAGTTCTCTACTTCTTCAATTATTCAGTTTTCCGTAGATTTTTTACTGTCAACGGCTCCCTCTAGCACCAGATGGGTATTTCTCGATATCTCAATACATATACATTATATGATCAAAAGTAAAAGTATTATTCATGTTAGCTACATTATATTGCCACCTTCTCCCACATACTTGACCTCAGAAGTCATTAGACATCATGAGGGAGCACAATTCGGCCCACCGCGAAACTCTGACTTAGAACGTGGTCAGGTGGTAGGGTGTCACTTGTGTCGGGAGTACGTAAGCGAGACTTCCACTCTCCTAAACATCCCTAAGTTCCCCGTTTCAGATGTGATAGTGAACAAGAAACGTAAAGGTACATGTGCACCACGAAATCGTAGAGGCCGACCTCGTCTGTTGACTGACAGAGACCTCCGACAACTTTCCATGGTCTTATAATGTAATCGGCGGGCAACATCCAGACCATCAAACATTAATTACAAACTGCATCAGGATCCACTACAAGTCACGCAAGTCAATGCCAAACGACGCCTCGATGGTGTAAGGACTGTAAGATTGGATGACTGAACAGTGGAGAAA
Source organism: Locusta migratoria (assembly GCA_026315105.1). Taxonomy (NCBI): domain Eukaryota; kingdom Metazoa; phylum Arthropoda; class Insecta; order Orthoptera; family Acrididae; genus Locusta; species Locusta migratoria. Next base: position 110,624,901 of record CM048745.1, read on the forward strand.
CGTTGTATGGAGAGACGAATCACGGTACACAATGTGCCGATCCGATGGGAGGGTGCGGATATGGCGAAGGCCCGGTGAACGCCATTTCCAGCGTGTGTAGTGCCAACAGTAAAATTAGGAGGCGGTGTTGTTATGGTGTGGTCGTGTTTTTCATGGATGGGGCTCGCACCCCTTGTTGCTTTGCGTGGCACTATTACAGCACAGGCGTACACATGTTTTAAGCACCTTCTTGATTCCCACTGTTGAAGACCAATTAGGAAATGGCGATTGCATTTTTAACATGCGCGAGCACCCATAATGCACTGCCTGTGGCGGAGCGGTTGCATAGAGACCTAAGGCTAAAGAACATCTTTGTGATGTTTTGCGAGCGCCGACTTCGTGCCAGGCCCAATCGACCTACATCGATAACTCTCCTCAGCGCACCAGTCCCCCCAAAACCGTTACAGCACCTGATTGAACGTATGCCTGCGATAGGGGAAGCTTTCACCAAGGCTAAGGGTGGACCAACACCATATTGAATTCCAGCATTACCAATGGACGTCATTTCAGCCAGTGCTTCGGCTACTTGTGATCATATAGAGTAAATTTAGTCCCTCCGTCTTGTCAGTGGTATCAGTATATTCCTTTCTTTGCCATTTCTACACAGATCCCCTTCTCTATCAGTCTAGTTAATTTTAAACACCTTTGTAAAGCACTCTTTGCCTTCGTAATTGTCAGCGGGATGACTTCCATGCGGACAATTCCGGTTCGATTCTCGGTACTACCAAACTTTTTTCCATTGGTGTGAGGACTTTAATGGGATGGTCAGTCTGGTGAAGGCAATGGGGACGCTCCATCGAGTAGTAGTGGATCCAAGTCAAGAAAACCGACAACGACTGGAAGAGCAGTATGGATTGGGTTGGGTTATATGGTTGGGTTAGGGGAACTACTGAAGTTTTCAGTCCTCCGGTGGGGAGGGAAAGGAGTGAGGAGAGGAAAGGAGAGGAAGGGGAAAGGATATGCAATCCGGAAAGTAAAGAAGGAAGGATGACTGTATTAGGTCGGGGCCCCGTGCTCGCCACGCACTTAGTCACGAAAGAACCATGAGCCCCCTGGAGGGGAAAAGAGCAGTATGCTACCGTATGTTCCTCCGTATAGAATCCGACGAAGTTGACAGAGGACGACACAGAGGTGGATCGGGTGGGATTAGTGCTAGCAGTAGAACGCAGAACTGTAGCACCCCATCTAAAACACTTAGACACTATTCCATTCCAGTTTTCCAACTATTCATGTTTCACTTCAATACAGTGCTGCCCTGTGAATGTATCGTCTCAGCAGTTTACCCCGTAAATTAAAGTCATTTATTAATACTCGTAGACTTGCATTATCTGTCCGTTCCTATGCGCCTTTTGATGTCCTCCTTGATGGGTACTTCATTTTCCTTCTTTGTAAGCACAATCCTTTCTTTTAGTCCGTGGTCCCCTGTTCTGATGTTAAGCTAATCACATAAGTGCTATTACTTACTACTACTGTATTTCTTCGAATGACCTACAGTTTACTCTAAAAAAAATGTTTAAATGTTTGTAGAAGTTATGGGACTTAACTACGGGTTCATCAGTCCCTAAGCTTACAAACTACTTATGAACTAGCTAAGACTAAGGACGGCACAAATATCCATGCCCGAGGGGGGATTCGAACCCCCGACCGTAGTGGCCGTGCAGGCCGTGACTAAAGCGCCTCAGTCCCGTCGGCCACCGCGGCCGGCAGTTTACTCTGTGGGATATTAGTCTCATTCTTTATGACCTCTAATTAGCCCTCACTTTCACCGTGGATTGCAATGTCGGCAGCATTTTTATTTTCTCCCCAGTCATCGGTCGCACGATTTATTTGATTTTGTCTCTTATGCGTTCCGCTTCAACCTCTACATGTCTTAGTTAAATTTCCTCCATTCTTTCTCAGGTATTTGCCTGGGGTATTCTAGTTTCTCCCTTCTACATTTTTTACTTTCAACAGCTTCTCCTAGGATCATATAGGTTATTCCGTCATTTTGTTCTTTCATTTTCTTGGTGTTTCCCATATGTTCCTCTCTTCACTCATTCCACGAAAATCCTCCTTATTAATAATGGTAATACTACCGATGACAGTACTGCTAAAACAGAACTGCTAAACACAGCTTTCCGAAATTCTTTCACCAAAGAAGCCGAAGTGAAGACTCCAGAATTCGAACCAAGAACAGATTCCAGCATGGGAAATTTTAGAAGTAGATGTTCCTGGAGTAGTAAATCAACTTAAGTCACTAAACAAAAACAAATATTCCGGGCCAGATTGTATACCAACTAGATTCCTCTCACAGTGTGCTGATGCAATACCTCCATACTTAAGCTATCATATACAACCGATCACTCAGCGAAAGATCCGTACCTAAAGACTGGAAAGTTGCCCAGGTCACTCCAATATTCACAAAAGGCAATTGGAGTGATACACAAAACTACAGGCCCATCTCGCTGACTTCTATTTGCATTAGGATTATGGAACGTATACTTTTTTCGAACATTATGAACCACCTCGAAGAGAACGACCTATTAACCAATAGTCAACAGAGATTCAGAAAGTATCGCTCTTCCGAAACACAGCTTGCCCTCTATTCACATGAAGTGATAAGTGCCATCGACAAGGGATCTCATAAAGATTCCATATTTCTGCGTTTCCGGAAGGATTTTGACACTGTACCTCACAAGCGGCTTCTAAGTAAATTGTGTGCTTATGGAATATCGCCACAATTGTGCGAATGGATTCACGATTTCCTATCAGAAAGGACATAGTTCGTAGTAATTGACGATAAGTCATCGAGTAAAACAGAAGTGATATCTGGCGTTCCACAGGGAAGCGTTATAGGTTCCCTACTCTTCCTTGTGTTAATAAACGACTTAGGAGACAATCTGAATAGCTTCCTTAAACTGTGCGCGGATGATGCTGTCGTTTATTGGTTAGTGAAGTTAACAATCAAATGCAACTGCAAAGCGATTTAGACAAAATTTCTACATGGTGTGAAAATTGGCTAATTAACACTAAATAATGAAAGGTGTGAAGAATACACATAACCACTAAAAGGAATCCACTGCACTTCAATTACACGATAAATAAAACCTTAAATTATACCAAATACCTAGGAGTTACAATTACGAACAACTTAGACTGGAGAGAACGTATAGGAAATATTGTTTGGAAGGCGAACCAAAGGATACATTTCATCGGCAGCACCCTTTAAAGATGCAACAGCTCCACTAGACTGTCTACATCACACTTGTGCGTCCTCTCCTGGAGTATTGTTGCCCAGTGTGGGACCCTCACCAGAGGGTACTGACGGAAGACATTGAGAAGGTTCAGAGAAGGGCAGCACGTTTTGTTTTATCATGTAACAGGGGGATAAGTGTCACGAACATGTTGCGCGATATTAAAAAAACGACGTTGTTGCGGCGATATCTATTTGCGAAATTTCACTCACAGACTTTTACTTCTGAATGTGAAAATATTTTGCTAGCACCCATCTACTTAGGGAGACATGACCATCCCAATAAAATAAGAGAAATCAGATCGAAAACAGAACGATTTAGGTGTTCTTTCTTCCCGCGCGCTATTAGAGAATGGAACGTTAGAGAAAGGTTATGAAAGTGGTTAATGAACCCTCTGCCAGGCACTTAAATGTGATTTGCAATCTATGTAGATGTAATTCTTGAATTTTTCCCGGCGGACATTATATTCCATCATCTTTCGGGAGTGCACCCGGGACAGCGACAATTCTTCGTCCGATATTTCGGCTGCAAACCTTACAGCCATCTTCAAGGCGAGTCCAAGACTTGGACTCGTCTTGAAGATGGCCTGTAAGGTCTGCAGCCGAAATATCGGACGAAGAATTGTCGCTGTCCCGGGTGCACTCCCGAAAGATGATGGAATATGTAGATGTAGATTAGTTACCTGTAACACCACATTTCAAATGATCAGAGTTTCTCCCTTTCCAGATTTCTTAGTGTCCATGTTTCACTTCCGTACAAAACTGAGTTACAGCCGTGTATTTCAAGACGTTGCTTCCACACATTAAAGCCATTGTTTGATCCACTTAGCAATGGTGCCCTATTTGCCTGTACTACTTTCCCTTTCTTGGGTTATTTTGCCTCCGAGGTAGCAGATTTCCTTAATTTAATTTACATCTACTTTCTCGCCACATTAATTTCTTCAATTTCTCATGAGGTTTTTTCCCCTTTTTTTATTTCTGACTGAATATACTATTCAGTCCATTAAAGACATCCTCAGATCCTGTAATTATTCTTCGCTTTCACTCACGATAGCAATATCATGAGAGAATCCCTCAACTGATATCAAATTTATCCGATTCCTGAACTTTTCTTTTATTTCCGTAGTCGCTACTTCGATGCGTATTTTGTATGGTAGGAACAACTGCTTTCTGTCGAACAACACATGAACACAATTTATTGCTGTAGTATAATGAGGTTTACAGACAAGAGTTTCATTGTGCATGGAGAGCTAGCCGTTTAGTTTAAATTAATTTATATCATCTCACATAGGTAGAAGAAACATTTAGGTGATAGCTCAGTGTTAGTCGACTGATGCCTACGATATACCAAACAGTTCATATGCCTCTGTTTTAGAATTTCCCTTCACTGAGCTGTACAGTAGCAGTAAAAATAGTTTCAGAGTAGTTTATCGTTGCGCGTAAATTTTACCTGGCAGTGAGCAACTACGACAATACGTTGAGTTGAATAATGTAATTAGAATTTATCATTTTAACTCTGATAGTTATGGTACACGCTTTATTCTCAATAAGACTTAACGTATTTCACTTTAATGAAAATTACTTTTACTATCACGGGAAGTTATTGTTCTCAAGTCGAATATAGTGAGAGACTTTAACTTGGCATCAAAGATTATCCGCGCAGGATAAGGTGGACGGTGCGCAGAGACGAGTTTTTGTCCGAAGCGCCGGGCGAGTTCATTACTTCGTTCGAAAGGGGAGGCCGCGTCAGTCCACTTCCGCCGCGTCCCCTCTCGGGCATGGATATGTGTATTGTTCTTAGCTTCCTTAGTTTAAGTAGTTTGTAAGTTAGGGACTAATAACCGAGCAATTAAGTCCCATAGACTTACAAACATTTGAACATTTTAGTCCACTTCCGCCTGTGAGTTGGGCACTTCCGCTCCAGAGCTCCGCTCATTGCTGCGGCCGCTACCCCCACCACTAGACTTGCGCATAATAGTACGCGATCCGGAGAGCCGCGAACTAGTTCGCTCTTTTAGTTCGTCTGCTCCCAGTGACGGCTGAGCGGCGTGGTCTGCGCGTGCAGGTGGAAGGGGAACTTCCTCCACCTAGCTGCTTCATGTGCTTGCTGCTTGAGCCGCTAACGACATCACGCAAACCAAAAGAAACAGTTTGTGGATAATTTCTCGCGTTTAAGTTTAGAGTTATCTCTATATCTTGGCATTATGGAATTTATTAGTCAGATATTGCAGAGTGCAGAACTCATCAAAACAGAAATTTTGTACCACTGAACTATGTAATCTAGCAGGCAGACGCTCACCTCGAAATGACTCATCAGCAGAAGGCCATCGCGTGATTTTTAATTCTGCTACGCGTCCTCTCGCTATTGCCCGTCGGTCTCCGGAAAAGAATCCAATGAACTACGAAGCGAGATACATTTGGCATAATCGTCCGCTGCTCCTAATTCGTCCGCTGCTCCTAGTTCGTCCGCTGCTCCTAGTTCGTCCGCTGCTCCTAATTCGTCCGCTCCTTCTAGTTCGTCCGGTCTTTGTGGCTTTTGCTAACGCTACTAAAAGAGCTCTTTTTTGTGACAGATTTTTTATATAATGAATCAGTGTAGCCAAAGCGTGTGCTATTACCCGTATTTTTGGGCAATTTGACATCAAATACTTAGGCAAATAAACCAGTTATTTTCACGAATGGTAATAAAATGGTATTCAACTTCTTTGCATACAGAGTGCCCGTAGTACTTTATTTTTAAAATAGATTTCTTGTGGCAGTGAACTATGAAACTACAGCTGAGCTGCATCTCAGCTCGAAATGAAGGTAACTGGCAGAAGGGAATCGCGCGATTCTGCGCACTCTCGCGTCCTCTCGATGTTCCCCGTCAGTCTTCGGAAAAAGGAGCGGACGAACTAAGTAGCGAGGGATCTGCGAACTAATTCGCGTAGTTCGCCTGTGGGAGCGCTCTTCCCAACTAGTTCGTTCGCGAACTACACAAAACTACCCACCACTACCGCTATCCACATGGTTGACCAGCGTTTTGCGCATCTAACGGCCAATTTATCCTACGTGCACTCTATTGACCAGTGATAATCGTAGTTACACAAGAATATTGGTAGTAATTCAGAAGCCTAATCTCAGATATTTAAAATCATAATGACACCATTCCTGAAAAATTCTGTCTTTTTAAAATAAACATTCAGGTTAAAATATTCCGATTATTCTCACAGTCGTTAAAATTAGTCACTGTATTAAGTAGCTTTATCCAGTTGATACTTACTGACAATGAAATTCTCAATTTGAAACTATAGACTATTATCACTCTAATTGCGGTTTAATGATTGTAATAGACAATTGCTTGTGTGCAGCATGAAGTCACTACTTGGGTACTCTGTGGATATTTGAAACTCTTGTTTGGACTTTATTGTTCTTCTGTACAAAGTAGATTTACAGGTTTTTATAAGTGTTTCCAGAAATAATTTGAAAAAAGAAAATTAGGGTGTTTCACTAAGTGTTTTTGCCTCTGTAACTTGTAAAATAATAGGTGACGGGAAATTTTAACGCGGTAGGTCTACACAAGAAATGTTACACTTTCTGCGGAGCTATGAACATAGTTTATTGTATCATTTTCCAAAGAGTTACAGTACAAAGATATAATTTTTTAAATGGAACAATAGTTTTCGTGGTGTTACATTCTTCTTTGTCCCTCCTCCACTCTTAAACATATACGAGCCTTACTTTATGGCCTACAAATACGTGAGAAAGAAATTGCAATCATAGCTCAAAGAAAATTGTAAATTTTTACTGATCAATAGACTTTTTCTTATAGACGTAGAAAACACTGTTATACTAAGGAAGAGGAGGGAACCAGCCTATAAATACTCCTCTCGGAACACAACATAGGCTTCTGTGCCACTATTTAAAAGACTGACACAGTGCAGGAGAAAAGGAGAACCAGCCGTCTCAGTCCATATTCCGGATTCCTCACCAAACAATTTGAATGCGAAACATATTGGCCTTCCTTGTGCTGAATGAGAACAGCAGGGAGTAGCCTGGAGGAGAAAGAGCAGACAGTGCCACTGGGAGAGAATGAGACAGTGTAGGCGGGATGGAAGCAGTGTTAGTAAAAAAGACGAATGAATGTTAATGGGAGCAAACACATGCTTTGGGTGTCAGGATCCAATGAACCTAAAAGCCAAAAAATTGTCCATTCTCCCCAACTGTTACAACTATGTGTAAAGGTTTATCAGTCTGGGGATTACAAGCACAGCCGACCCACCCGCAATGACATTTGTAGAGATGACACAACGCTGAGAGATAGCAGACAAAGAAAGAGAGTGGCTATGTAAGAAAAAAGTATGGATTTAAGACAATGGTAGAGAGAGACAGTAAGAGTGACAGATAATTTTCAATTATATTCTAGAAAAGGTCATCAGAGAATGGGGATCTCATGTAAAAGGCATCCAAATTCGTACCAAAAAAGAAAACAGAATTAGTCAAGTGCCTTGCTTTCGCTGATGATATTGCAAATGTCACCAATAGCAGAAAAGAAGCGATTCATGCAGCGGAAAAGCTACCTAACCTAAGATGGACGAATTAAACAAGAAGTGCGTTTTCACAGAAGCAAAATTAAGACACTGTAGAACAGTGATTCTTCCAGAAGCAACCTACGCAGCTGAAACAATGGTGATTCAAAAAATAGGGCAATGGAAAAGGAGGAAAGAAAAATTCTCAGAAAGATTTACTGTACAATCAACAAAAACGAACTATATAGCAACATCATTACAATAACAGATGAAATCAGAAAACGCCCACACAAATTTTGTACACACATCTGCAGGATGGAAGATTCCAGAACAGCAAAGGAACTATTCAGTATTATGACAAAGAGTAAATACTGCACAAAATGACTGAAAGAAGCCTAGAGAGATCCACAGCAGATTAATATAAGAAAAATCTCGAATGTCTTACTGAGTACCGGAATAAAATCACAATTGTGAAATTTGAAAAAAGAACGTCGCGTCAGCCTGGTAAAAAATGGACAGAGGAACGGAAGAAGCAGTATTCTCAGAGGATGAAAAGTTTGCGGTAAGCAAAGAAGAAAAACAACCAAAGACGAAATTATGAATTAAAGTTCAATCGCTCTCTTAAAGGAAAATTTATATACATATACCGGGTGATCAAAAAGTCAGTATAAATCTTAAAACTGAATAAATTACGGAATAACGTAGATAGAGAGGTAGAAATCGACAGACATGCTTGGAATGAAAAAAAAAAAAAAAAAAAACTTCAAAATATGTCAGACCGATGGCGCTGGACAGCAAAACGTTAGTTGACTGCGCATGAAGATTGTGTATAGAAAGAGCTGTAACGAGAGAGAGAATCAGATGCACCAGCAGTCACAGCATGTTGACGTTACCTGAAAAGGCGCTTATAGTGAAGCTGTATTATCAGAATGGGGACTGTGCTAGTTCAGCGTTACGATCCTATCGCCATAGGAAGGGGATTCGAACGGGTAAAGGTCCGTTGACAAATGCAGCTGTGCCGAGATTGATTTCCGAGTTCGAAGCCACGGGTTGTTTAGACGATAGACCCCGTAGTGGCCGACCGAGCACAAAGCGTAATGCTGCTGTGACAGTTCAGGAAGAAATGGAAACTGTAGCGGGTTCGTCTATGCACGGGAAAGTCAGCGCTCGTGCAGTCGCACGTCGCACCGGCATTCCATACACTACTGCTTGGTTGCCACTTAGGCGTACCCTTCGATGCTATTCTTACAAAATCCACCGGCATCATGAAATGTTACCAGGCGATTTAGTGAAGCGGAGGCCATCTGCGGTGTGGGCGTTTCTAAAGATGAAGGAAGATGACGATTGCTTGAGTATCGTGTTGTGGACCAACGAAGCTCATTTCACGCTCCGAGGGTCTGTCAACGCCCACAACTGCAGAATTTGGGCAACTGAAAATCCTAGAACTGTCGTGGAAACTCCATTGCACGACGAGAATGTCACGGTATGGTTTGGGCTTAACACATCTACCGTTATCGGGCCTTTTTTCATCGAGGAACTGCGTGATTCTGGTTTTGTAACTGCTACCGTGACGGGTGAGGGGTATGCCGATATGTTACTGAATCGCATATCCCCATGGCTGATAAACACCTGCTGGAACGTACGATTTTTATGCCGGATAGCGCTCCACCCCATATTGCTAGACGCGTGAAAGATCTCTTGCGCGCGTCGTTTGGTGATGATCGTGTGCTCAGCCGCCACTTTCGTCATGCTTGGCCTCCCAGGTTCCCAAACCTCAGTCCGTGCGATTATTGGGTTTGGGGTTACCTGAAGTCGCAAGTGTATCGTGATCGACCGACATCCCTAGGGATTCTGAAAGACAAAATCCGACGCCAATGCCTCACCATAACTGCGGACATGTTTTATAGTACTGTTCACATTATTCCTTGACTACAGCTATTTTTGAGGAATGATGTTGAACATATTGAGCATTTCCTGTAAAGAACATCGTCTTTGCTTTGTCTTAATTTGTTATGATAATTATTGCTTTTCTGATCAGATAAAACGGCATATGTCGGACATTTTTAAATCTTTTGTTCCCCTAATGAAACCTCATGTCATTCGAAGCATGTGTGTCAATTTTTACCTCTCTATCTACATTATTCCGTGATTTATTAAGTTTCAAATTTATACTGACTTTTTGTTCAACTAGTCGTCCAGCCAAAGCTTCACAATTGCTAATATGTACGTACTCTTGCTTTGAACGTCAAATGTGCAATTTTTTTCGTAATCGAACGAATGATGTTGATATCCCAAAGAAAAGAGCTCCTTCAGTTTTCCCTAAATTTTACTATTTTCTGACCAACTTTTCCAACATTTTAATGCACTGAAAGCTTCCTCTCCCTTTGAATGTCGAATGTGCAAACGTTGATCGCAATCTAATTAATGGTTTCGATATTTCAAAGAAAAATCTCTATTTCTTCTGAATCTTCCAATTTTCCGAGAAACTTTTCGAAATTTTTATTTCATAAGAACGTTACTCTTGCTTTGAAAGTCAAATATGCAAAATTTTATCGGAATCATAAGAATGATATTGATATCCAATTGAAAAAAAAACTCTTCGTTTCTCGCTAATTTTCAAAATTTACGGGTAACTTTCCCAAAATTTTAGTTCATAAGAACGATCATCTTTCGTTGAAGGTCAAATGATCAAAATTTTATTGCAATCGATTGAACGGTTCTCAAGTTATAGTGTTAAGTACATTTAGAAACAACACATTGAAAAACGCACTCAAATTTTCCAATTTTCTGGTAGATTTTCCAAAAACTTTATTTCATACAAACCTTGTCCTGTCAAACCGTACTCAAGTTATGATCTTACAACGATGTATCAATTCAATTTTATTCATAGAAAAAAATCATTTCAGATTTTTCCTAAATATTCCTACTTTCCGGGCGACTTTTCCAAATTTTTATTTGATGCGAACCCTCCTCTTGCTTTCAACATGAAATGTACAAAATTTAATCGCAATTGGACTAACGGTATTGATAGCTCACTGGAAAAAGCTGTTTCAGTTTTTCCCGATTTTTCTCTTTTCCGGGCAACTTTTCCATATTCGTTTAAACCTTCCCTGAACTTTCACGAATATTTGAAGAATAAAATTAGCCAAATCGGTTCAGTCGTTCTCGAGTTTTAGCGAGACTAACGAACAGCAATACATTATATATATAGGGTGTTACACAAAGGTACGGACAAACTTTCAGGAAACATCTCTCACACACAAAGAAGGAAAATATGTTATGTGGACATGTGTCCGGAAACGCTTAATTTCCATGTTAGAACTCATTTTAGTATATAGGGTGTTACAAAAAGGTACGGACAAACTTTCAGGAAACATCTCTCACACACGAAGAAGGAAAATATGTTATGTGGACATGTGTCCGGAAACGCTTAATTTCCATGTTAGAACTCATTTTAGTATTTCTCTTTAATTGTAAATTAAAATAATTCGTCCGGACAATTGTCAAAATACCCACTTGTTTCGTTAATATGTACTGTACTTCCTCGATTCACGTCATCAACACAGATTTTCTGTGAACGTTTGGGCAGGAATTGTTGGTGATGTCTTGATTGGGCCTCGTGTTCTTCCACCTACGCTCACTGGAGCACGTTATCATGATTTCATACGGGATACTCTACGTGTGCTGCTAGAACATGCTCCTTTACAAGTACGACACAACATGTGATTCATGCACGATGGAGCTCTTGCACATTTCAGTCGACGTGTTCGTACGCTTCTCAACAACAGATTCGGTGACGATGGATTGGTAGAGGCGGACCAATTCTATGGCCTCCACGATCTCCTGACCTCTACCCTCTTGACTTTCATTTATGGGGGCATTTGAAAGCGCTAGTCTACGCAACCCCGGTACCAAATGTAGAGACTCTTCCTGCGCGTATTGTTGACGGCTGTGATACAATACGCCATTCTCCAGGGCTGCCTCAGCGCATCAGCGATTCCATGCGACGGAGGGTGGATGCATGTATCCTTGCTAACGGAGGATATTTTGAACATTTCCTGTAACAAAGTGTTTGACGTCACGCTGGTACGTTCTGTTGCTGTGTGTTTCCATTCCATGATTAATGTCATTTGAAGAGAAGTAATAAAATGAGCTCTAACATGGAAATTAAGCGTTTCCGGACACATGTCCACATATTTTCTTTCTTTGTATGTGAGGAATGTTTCCTGAAAGTTTGGCCGTACCTTTTCTAACACCGTGTATTACGCGTCAATATACATAGGATGTTATGTTCTAATGTTCCTTCCTTTTTCATCGGTAGTGTGCAGGTTTCTTTCAACGCAAAATGTGTAATGTGGATATTGTTGTTGGTGTTGCAGGTGGTGTGTATGGCGGCCGTGGCGGCGGCCCAGTACAAGGGCCCGCAGACGACGCCGGTGCCGATCCTGAAGCAGATCAACCGCCACAACGACGACGGCTCCTACAGCTACGGCTACGAGGCGGCCGACGGCTCCTTCAAGATCGAGACCAAGCACCCCACGGGCGAGGTGTACGGCAAGTACGGCTACGTCGACGACTCGGGCCAGCTGCGCGAGATCGAGTACGGCGCCTCCAGGCGCGGCTTCGAGCCCGCCGGTGAGTCTACATCTACATAGATACTCTGCAAAACACATTCAAGTGCCTGGCAGAGGGTTCATTAACCCCTTTCATAACTTTTCTTTACCGTTCCATTCTCTAATAGCGCGCGGAAAGAAAGAACACCTAAATCGTTCTCGCGAGCTGCCACCGCCTTCATTCTCTGCTGACCTCACTCCGACCTTGACAGGACACTTACGAGGCCGCCGCACCTCGAAAACCAGAACTCGTCATGGCAGCTCCAAATCTGGACAGGAAAAATTTTGTTCACGTATGATGCTGTTCGCACACGAGTTGTCCCATTTGCATAGGGTGGGAAAAATAATAAAATACGTTTATTAAAATGACAGGCAACAGCTGCAAGAAATTTGAGGCATTGCATATTATGAACCATCAGCTGTTTATTGTAACATTGACCGGTTTCGGTTCTAAACCATATCCACAGTCTGTAAGCTAAATACACTGATTAAGTTGAAAATTGTAAAATTTTAAACATGGCTGCAGTTCAGCAACGTTGGAAAACGATCCAAAGTCAACAACGTTTCAGACGACCAGTGGCATAAAAATGGTTTACATTCATAAACCTTGACCTAGGTTTCGGCAAAAGTAATTTTGCCTCCTTCAGAAGTATTACATTAAAATAGTTGTTAAATAAAATGTGACTGACTCCATGTCACAGAATATAATGTAAAATTTAAAACAATGTCTACATCATAAAATTGTGGAGCACGGCCACACACAGGTCGAGTGAGCACTGCGTACTGGCAGAGGCGTAGGAACCCTAGTCAAAGTTGATATATTATCTACCATCCTATCTTACTTGCCTGTAAGCGCGGAGAGGACTTGTATTCACTTAATTAGTCTGTTTAGCTTACAGTTCGAAATCGGTCGAAGTTATAAGTGTAATAAACAGGTGATGTTTTATGATATGCATTTCATGAAATAAGAACATAACATCTAGTTGCAAAATGAATTTTTCCCGACACGACTCACTGTGCCGCCCACAACTTCAATTTTGCCAGTACCTAGCCTCCTACTTTCCAAACTTCACAGAAGTTTTCTTGCGAAACTTGCAAGACTACCACTCCTAGAAGAAAGGATATGGTAGAGACATAGCTTAGCCACAGCCTAGGAGAAGTTTCCAGAATGAAACTTTCATTCTGCGCTGATTTGAAACTTCCTGGCAGATTAAAATTGTGTGCCGGAACCGGTACTCGAACCTGGGACCTTTCCCTTTCGCGGGAAGTGGGAGGCGAGTGACTGGCAGAATTGAAGTTGTGGGGCGACACCGTGAGTCGTGTCGGGATAGCTCAGTGGTAGAGCGCCTGCCCGCGAAATGCAATGGTCGCAGTTTAGAGTCCCGGTTCCGGAACACAATTTTAATCTGCCAGGAAGTTTCATCTAGTCGCAAGTTGCCACCACTGCGTTCGTGCTACCACTGTGACGCGACGGCAGTGCACTGTACTCTTGCATGAAGTTTTGCACGTTACGTAGTGATATGTTAAATGATTTAATCTGGAGAGATGCTTGATCTCTCGGACTTCCATATGGGCCAACAAGATGGAGAGTATTTGTTAGGCGCATTTATTTCAAAACCATAAAAAATATCACGTACAAATTCGAATGATTGTAAATCTTTGCGACTACAGACACCATCATCTCGTGGCCTTATAAACTACTTAAACTAACCTAAGAACAAACAGAAACCCATGCCCGATGGAGGACTAGAACTCCAGACGGCGAGCAAGTCGCCTTAGAGCGCTCGGCCACTCCACCGCTGTCAGGCTCGAAATCCGTGATATGGCACCCTGAATCGCTCGACTATTCCCGCGCGGCATAGTATCAGGTAACACATCATTGGGAAGAAGAATACAGTTCGAAACTTGAAGTTAACTGCCCGACAACCATTAAGAACAATTTTGACTAGTCTACATAAAATTATCAAGGCTTAACAGACTGCAAAACTCAGTACACAATTGTGTAAACTATTTCGGTAAAGAGAGCCTAACATTCATGGAAGGACTGCAGTTGCTAACCCCCAATACTGGAAGCCAACGAAAATCTGCTGGACAGTTCTGCTGGACAGTTTTACATGGAAGTATTCCCGCATCATGGAGAACAGACCATGTATCGAGACGCTATTAATCGTCGTCCGCAGCCCAGCCACGGCTTGTATACAATTATATATTTTTGACGACGTTACAGCGTTCATTTTTAATGAAATAAATTGCAATTTGCGATCACTTATGACTTCACTGTACTAGGTTTAGATGTAATACCAATCTGCGGCGAATGAAAATTTGTGCCCGGCCGGGATTCGAACCCGGGATCACCTTGTACAGTGAAGTCATAAGAGATCGAAATTGCGATTTATTTCATTAAAAGTGAACGCTGTAACGTCGTCAAAAAATATATATAAAACGTTTTTGTGTATCGGAAACTCAAAAGAACTTGTTACCGACAAGTATGGGAAGGACGTCGTCATGATTTCGGCGTTTATGTTGTGGTATTCAAATGTTTCTACCATTACCCTCAGTCGTTGGGTAACTGTGAATAGGGATCAAACTGCTGAGTTCATCGGTTCCTAAACTTACACATATATCCAATTAAATTATGCTAAAGACAAAACACACACCCATTTCCGAAAGAGGACTCGAACCTCTGACGTGAGCTACCGCGTACTCTTCGACATGGACTCTCAGAGCGCGTGGCCATACCCACGCGGAAATCAATATATTCACTATCCTCGACAAAAAACTGCTTACTATGACAAAGGTATTACTATTAGACACTGCCGAATGCTAAAGTGCTGAACACCGTTTCTTGAAAAGGCCTAGCCGAAAGCTTCTTAATGAGGTAACTGGCTCTCTGAGTCTAATCCATCCACTGACTGTAGTGGGAAAATGACTGAATAATCGAAACTGGACACCATATTGTAAAATTTTAAGTTTTTCTGCGGTCTAGGATTTTTTATATAAATTTTTTCAACAACAAAGTTTTGCACTTTTAATAGTTTATAATCTTCAAAAGAAAAACTCTAAGATCGCAATATGCTTAATTATTTTACTGATGACTGCTTTCGATGGTCTTTGCCATCATATTCTGGTAGTACAAATCCTACAAAGTGGACATTTTGTTTAAAAATGGAACTTTAATTGAAAGTGCAAGCATGTCATAACTTGTGTATTTCATATTTTGACTAAGTGCTATGCTACAACATTCTGTTTAACCTCCATTTTTAAACAATATGCTCACGTTGTAGGATTTATACGACCAGATGATGTAGGAATAGCCAATCAAAACCGGTCGTCAGTGGATTAATTACCGTAATCATATTCCGAGCCTTTCCCTTTCCTTTTGGAGATAATGTATGCAGATCGCCTCCATTCTGTGACGTCAGATAACAACTATAGAATGAGGTAGTGTCTGATAGCAGTATGTCAGTCATAATGAGCAGTTTTCGGTCGGGGATGGTGAAAAATATATGTAGATATATATTTAATCTAGAAGCAAATTTCAAGCTATAAACAACAGTACACAATGGCCCTTTTATCTTACAAATAATGAGAATATGTCCTTGCCTATGTAAAAGATGTAACATACCAAAACTGGCTCATTGACCTATCCGGCAGGTTGAAAAAACTTATCACTTTCGCGCATGTATAAAGTAACACGATACATGATGCCACTTCATACAACATACAACACTAGCATAATATCATCCATCATGGCATTCGTCATGTCGTGCAATATGACACTGCATGCCACTGTAGTTTAAAGTGCTTGCATTCCCACTCAGGAATGTTTGCTTTTACAGATGCACCCCCTCCTCTGCCATGGGTAATTACTAATAAAATACGCTAATACGATTTGTTGAGTTAAATGTTTTTGCCATTCTTAACTTTGACTAGGACGCATTCGCATTAAGTTACACTATGATAGACTATTTTTTCCCATTCTGTGTCTCAGTTTATATTCTATTCTATCTATTAGCTATCGAAGACGACAGTGGTTGTGAATTAGAAGTTCAGCGAAACTGTTTTAATGTCGTCTTTACGATTTTTTACTGCACTTTCTTAAAAGCTTACTGCAACATAAGTCTATACAACGAAATTATAGTTAAGTGACAAAAAAACCACGAAGTTCACCAGTATTCGGACGTCTAACGAACCTTAGTATGTGCCAAATTTAGCTGGAGTTTAAGCAATAATATATCTCTCCAAAGATAATGACAATTCTATATATCATTTTCACTTTACAATTTGCAAATAAAATTCGGACGCTGCACATTAATATGGAGAAATTATCGGAGCATTAATTTTAGCCCAATGGAAATCTTTTTCAAAAGGTTTTAACTGATTCGTACAGTTTACCTCGGTGCCAGCTGCGGTTCGTCGTTTAAAAACTGTGTTTGTGTACTAGAACATAGCTACAGTAAGACACCTGTTCTAATGGCCACGAAAATGGACGTTGTTCCGGGATAAACCAAAAGTTTTCACTCCATTATTGTACTTCAAATGCATTCAAGATATAACACCTGCTATTTTTATCCGACAAACTGATTACACGCAAACTGTGAAATTCCTGTCACTTCTTGACGTGATCTCTCTACAGCTGTTAACATAATTACACGGGCGCTGTGAAAGCTTCTTTGGTAAAAGAGCTTCACCCACTGGAAAGTAGCTGATGGCGTTTCGTTTCACGATTGAAAAACAGCATCCATTGTAAATCCTACTCATGGCGTCAACATGCGCCAATATTGTGTGACAACTTTACACCGCACAGTCGTCAGTAATCGTGGCACCCACCTGGAGGATACTTTGCATTATCACGTCCTCGTTCAGGATTGTGTACATAGATCGATGTACTGCTAAATTAGGAAATGTGTTCCATTGTCGTTCGTCGATCCTCCATCAGAATTTTCTACATTCTCTCGATAATGATAGTGCGAGACCAAGATTGTATTGGTGTGTTGTAATACGACGTTCTGCCTATTTGAACTGTCGCACCTACTAACACATACTGGACACGTCCATGATGCCATCAGTACATGGTTGCTCTACTGGCGATAAATTTCAATGGATGGTATACCACGAAAATGGAGAAAACGAATGAAAATACATTTTTCTTGTATCGTTACCGTTAGAATCGTGTTCCATACTGTGCTAGCATCTCTAGCACGCATTCAAAACGAGTACGCGCGTCTTTTTTTATTACAGCAAACCATATGTTTCTATCAGTAGCCAGTTCTGAAAAATAATCTGAGGTGTCATAAGTTGAGTGTCCCTTGTTCTACAGCTCTTCTGTGCTATCCTGGTGTTACATCTGCACAGTCAGCAGTGTATGTTATCTTCGCTTTCTGCTGTTTTACTGTTTGTTGAATTATTTTATCCGTTTCAGCAACTGGACACGTTATAAATTAATGAAATGCATCAACCAGTTGCTAGTGATTATTTATTTTTGACGGCCGGTTTCGGGCGCTTTAGTGCCCTTCTTCTGGTCTCTATACAGATAAACAAGTGCATTGGTATACAGTAAAGGCTATAAAACGTACAAAAGTCGGTTACAGACATTTGAAGTAGTTTTGAACCAAATAGATTGTAATAAAACATATGTTCAAAAAGCGAGAAGCGAGGAGCAGGTGAGTGATAAATCAGTCGCTTAACAGATTAATATTCAGTAGTATAAGAAGTACAATGTTAAGTGGCGCCATAGGGGGAATATTTCGGAACTAGCAGCTGACACAGTAGTAGGATGCTTAGAATGTCACTGTCACGGTATCTGTCAATATAAAGAAATTGTCATTGTGCCTATGGCTTCAAATATGAATGGGGATAGATTGAGAGGTGATTCTCATACAACAAATAAGTTAAGGATGTGCGTTATAAGTTTTAAGATGAGTGACTAATGTGCAAAGAAATGTGAATGGTTACAGTAATATTAACCTAGTGTTACAATTTGTACATCTAGTCAGACAACTAAAGAGAGTTTAACAATCAACTTGCTAGAAATATACCAAAGAGGACAATAATGTAGAGCATATCATGGTGCTCTAAGACACAATAAGGCTGAGTGGTGGCTGGTTTTCTAAAAATAAACAAGTCACTATCATATTACGGCATTTTAAGCATCCTACTACTGTGTCAGTTGCTAGTTCCGAAATATTCCGCCTATGGCGCCACTTATCATTGTACTTCTAATACTAATGAATATTAATCTGTTAAGCGACCGATTTATCAGTCACCTGCTCCTTTTCTTTTCAACTACATCGAGTATTACTGCTTTTCCCATAGACTTTTCTTCCTTATTTATTATTACTCTTTCACTATGAGGCTCATCCATGGATACTTTGTTAGCAGCTGACTGTTATTCACTGCATAATCTCTGAATTGATAATAGGGTGCAGAAATATTATCGATGCACTCGACAATAATGGGTTTATACGTACACTGAATAGTCTGTATTCATCTTTCTTTGTGCAACGTTATTAGAAGCAGATCTGCACCAGAAATCAATGTGCTGACATATAAAATCGGTCAAGACAAGCTCAAATAATCTTCCCATCGATAAACACATTTATTAGTTGTTAAGAAATAACTAATGAAGAAGTACTGAACAGAATTGGTGAGAAAAGGAATTTCTGGTATACCCTGACTAAAAGAAGGGATCGCTTAGTAGGACACATTCTTAGACATCGAGGAATCGTAAATTTAGCATTGGAGGGAAGTGTGTGGGGTAAAAATCGCAGAGGGAGACCAAGAGTAAACAGATTCAAGTGGATGTGGGTTGCCGTTCTTATGAGGAGATGAAAAGGCTTGCTCAGGATAGAGTAGGGTGGAGAGCTGCATCAAACCAGTCTCCGGACTGAAGACCATAACAACAAGAAATAAAAGATTCACGGAGTAACATTAACGCTGAAGATGTGTAATTCTTATGCCTATAGAATGAAATTGTAAATACATTTCACCTGGTACATGTAAAAATGTAATCACCGCTACTGTAATCAGTGCTAGTAATAGATTAGATTAGATTAATACTTGTTCCATAGAACATGAATATGACACTTCGTAATGATGTGGAACGTGTCAGGTTAATTAAGGATGTCCATACAACATTACGTTACACAAAATATTACATGACACATTTTTTAATTCAATTTAATTTTTTTTATTTTATTTTTTTTAGGGGGAAGGGGTTACTAATTTATATCTAAAAACTCATCTAATGAGAGAAGAATTGTCATTCAGAAATTCTTTTAATTTGTTTTTCACTGCATAATCTCAGCACTTAGCGTTCATTCTCCTGCTAGCATGTACATTTATTAAGCGACAAAACTGAAATGTGTCAATTTTATCCCATATATATATATATATATATATATATATATATATATATATATATATATATATATTACAATCTATTTGGTTCAAAACTGATTCAAATTTCTGTAACCGACTTTTGTACGTTTCATAGCCTTTACTGTATACTAATACACTCGTTTGCCTGTATAGAGACCAGAAGAAAGGCACTCAAGCGTCCGAAACCGGTCGTCAAAAATAAATAACCGTAAGCAACTGGTTGCTGCATTTTATTAATTTATATTTGTACTTGTTGAATGTCACGCTGCTACACACGTGCACGGTTGCAGGTACTGGCATCAACGTGCCGCCGCCGACGCTGCAGAACACGGCCTCGCCGCAGTACGACAACCCCGACGGCTACGACGACGGGCAGTACCGCGAGGACCCCAGCGTGTACTACAAGTCGGAGAGCTACAACAGCCGCCCCCCCAGCTTCCGGCCGCGGCCCGCCTACACGGCGCCGCCCCCGCCGCCCCCACCGCCCCCGCAGTACAGCGCGCCCGCCCCCGCCCCCGCGCCCGCCCACAACTACTACAACCCGCCCCCGCAGAACAACTACTACAACCCGCCCCCGCAGCAGCACCGCTACTTCAACAACCAGCCGTCCTACCCCCGGCCTCCGATCAGCGTCGACCCCAACATCTTCCGCGGACACCCCGCCAGCAACTTCGACGTCAACAGCGGCTCCTACACCATCACCTACAGCGGTCGCTGACCTCCTCTACACTTTCTCCTCTAACCACTTTACTTCCAATAAAACGAATGCTTTATTTATTGTATCTGCAAGCTACGCCACGTCAGTTCTTCCTCCGCCACTCTGTCGCTATTAAAAGAGGAGGTAGACTGGTCCCTGAATCGCGCCAAGGGATATTCTTGTCAATGGAAGTCACCACTGGTATTTGTTCAGAGTTTCTTGTAGCAGTCAAATAAGAAATTTCACTCATCAGACCACCTATATAGGATTTGCGAAAGTAAACAGTGAACAAGCTACTCTGACATCACTAAATAATTTGGTGACTGACACATGGATAAATGTTGCAAGGAGAATATATATTACACATTTATTTGACCCGGTATTAGGAAACAAGCACTAACTTCTCTTTACAGGATCTAACAACTTCTCTACGTTTCAAGAAACACTACAACTTTTTAAGTCATGTGTATTTTGCGGTTGATCTACGTATACAAGGTAGGAGACATGAAACTGATGCGTAGAATATGTAGTACAGGACTGACATAGCTCTGACTCTTGTCAATGAACATCACAGACGATGCTGGAAATGGCTACTATTGTCGTTTATTTACAGCTGTATGTGATGATTAAACATTCCGTTGCATGGCAGGTGTCAATGCCACGTCAGTATTACGAATATTTTCCAGTTCAGTTTCATCTTTCCTATCCTGTGTATGAGTAACCGAAAATCTTAATGGAAATGTTGTAGAAATAGAATAAATCTGTCTTTCTCTCTTCCTCCTTCAAATTATATCCTTCCTAAATACTTTTTTTGAGGTGAAGTGCTACTTTCAGGTATTGGACACATAGTATTGCGTATAATTTCAAGTGACACTTTTCACGACCAACTTCAGGCAATACATAGACATCCTTTAATTCCTTCATTGTTTCAGAGTGAACACATTTAAATTATTTCAGTAATAAATCTGACACCACTGAAAATTATCGTATGGCGTTTATTCAATATTTTTGCTAGTCTTTGCAGTATTCATGAACTGAACTTTCAAATTTTTTTTTCTATAAATAAAGCATTACAAAAATTTAATGTAGACCATTTTATTTCCTTTCTACGTTCCTTAATTTGGCATAGTAAGGGAGCGCAGTCCGTACCCTTTACACTTATTGTTACTTTAGATCAATTACCAACGAATCAATGCTGTGAATATGTAAAAAGTTTTCAAATAACCATCCTTGAATTCCTGTATATAATGGTGCTAAACTACGCTTAATTATCACTTTCATGATTAGGACTAAGAATGATCACTCATAGAGTATCGTTTCTCGCGTTTAGATATCACTTTAGTTTGTAGGCACACTGTCATATCCCCGAAATCTAAGAGGTCAATTTTCATTTACAGATTCTTAGCAGGGGAAATGTGTTGCATTTTTCATCATGCAATTGGAGTTTTATCTCTGAGAGAAGTCAATATTTGTACAAATGTTGTACTGTAAGATTTTTGTATGTAAGTATTTAAGCGACTTGTCTTCTGTGTTCTTACACGTTGAATAAAGACTTACACGCATATGTATCTTTTATTTCCCAAAGTCACATAAAAAGAATATAGAGACAAAGATATACTAACGTAGCCCTTTTGATTGATTTTTCCATTTGTCCCGCTTCTGAGCATTTAGCTACAAGCAAAATTCAATACATTTTCGTGCCATTCTGCGTTGATGTCACTAGTAACTGAAGAAGAACGTATTAGAGTGACAGAGCAACCATATGCTTTACAGCAATCTGGACACGCCTTATGAGCAAACCTGAATTACGAACAACTGATTTATTATATCTACAGTATTTAAGATACAGAATATATTTTCTCTCTATATTAGGATGATGGTTTCATGACAAACTATTGGTCGGAGACGCTTACCTGTGTATGGTAAGTTTAAATTATTGTGCAGAATAATGGCGTCTATGTAAGTATAGTACACAGGTTTTACTTTGCTTTCACTCACACATGATGGCTAATAACCATTGGGGGAACAAAGTTTTACACAGTGACAAAACTGTAAGAAGTATCAGTATATACAGTTTTAATGTTTTAATTAAGGCATATGTATCATGTGGAGTACATTAACTGTATCAGATTTCTGTCTCACATCTTTGTCTTTCATCTCCAACTGTGTGAGCGTTTACTATGGTTCAAATCTGATCGACAATATAATCATTTCTCGATAGTTCAATACTGTACTCTATACTCTACATACACAATACTCGAGTACTGAAGCAAATTTCCGCCGCAAGATTCCACCTACCGCCACACATTCCTTTCCGAGGATGGTCCACGGCAGATCTTTTGCAGGAAGAAGAGTGTAAAACTAGTGTCCGTCAAGATCATTGGCCAGGGAAGATAAACAGGAGGAGAACGGAGTAAACATAATGATTCTATACAGTCATGGCAGGATATTTCTGTTGTGGTAAGCTTCAAAGCTTGTATCTGAACCACGATGACTGAACGGTAAGTCGAACCTGCTCATTAAGGATACAGGGTGGGACAAGACAACCAATCATCTCCTGGAACCTTCGGACAGTAGTCAGCAAGATTCTGTGCGTGGTTTGGAGTGCTGTAATGCCACAATCTCAAACAAATTGTATTTTCTGCAGTTCTTGAAAAGAGTGAGTGTTGTTGTGATACACTTTAGATTTCAGGACATCCCACACAAAGTACTTACATACTGACCCAATAGATGATATGGGTGGGCAGCTAGTACGGTGACTATACATCAGTCTTCCAACAACTCTTTCAGGCCTGAAGATCGTAAATGTGCTCCAGGTTTGTCCTTCTGCATGATCAGGTGCTCCGTCCTGTTGGTAGTACTTGTAGGTCTTTGCCTGGTCTGTTAATGCCGCCACGAACGGTTTCAAAACGTCCGCATCCTATTTATTCCATCCTATATATATACTGTACCATAGCCACTGTACAAGTGCAGTCGTGGAGTGAAGATTGAAACACTGAAGGTAAGCAATATATTAACACTCTTGCTGCCGGACCTGAATCACCCAACTTTGTGTCAAGCCGAGGTCTTTTTAAGGTGAGTATACTAGTCAAAAACGTGGCCTTGGACGACAATGTGATTATTAACTATAACACGACTCCCGTCTGACTGTAATTAAGACATTTTTCCTCGTTTTTTCTCCTTTAATTGTTTTAACTTCACTTTTTCTAAACTGAATGAAGTTTGCACAGCATCCGTTTCCTTTAGTGCGATTACTTTCGATTTGTTTTTCACTTCACCACAGTGCCACGTTAGGCAGAAATCGGAAACATTTGTCGAGTAGAAACAAAAAATGTACATCACAGATTGACTAACACCAGTCAACATGCAACAACCCAGAACCACAGCTACTATTCTCGCCATTGTATAAGTGTCCCACTTCAACATCTCATCCGATCCGAGAACACACTGTAAGAACAATAGATAGTGAAATACGACTTTCATAGGCATGGCCTTAAAGAATGTGCCTAAAGAAGTAAATATAACGGAACGAACTAAAACGTAAACAAATTTCATTTTCAACACAAGCTTATGTTTTTCTTAAGTGGATAACCGATATTATTTCTTACGGAACCAGTAATGTGAAAAATCTCGTTGACGTTGGTTACATCGTAAAACATCAATTACATCCCAAGATATTAAGAACCGAAGTTGACACTTGAAATATATGAACCGCGTAGCTAAGGCACATCCGAGAATCAATCGTGAACCTCAAGCTGACTGCAACGGTGCGCTAGGTGGGCCCTTCATGGATTTCATATGTCAAATTCGATTCGTGATACCTTTTTACTGTTTCCCATGCTTTGATTGTATAATATATGCGATATGTTGAAAATAATGTTTACGTTTTTGATTGTCTCAGCCAGTACGGATTCATGCCTGTGAAAGTCGTGTCTCATTACCTATATCTGCTGTGAAAAATAAAAGTGGTGCACCTTTTACAAAAGTTAATCTTTCTTTTGACCTATGTACATTTTTATACATGCGACATTACTATATGTTACTGTAAAATATTTTTGACATCATTCTTATACGGTGACTTGTGATGTTTTTCTTTTTTTTTTTTTTTTTCTTTTTTTTAATGTTTTATCCCAAAGCACAAGTACTGCTAGAGTACATTGCATCTGATGTGACCAATATGTGATGTTCCACGGTTACTCACAACAGAATGTCATTGTAGCTATCGAAATGTAGATGAAATGTAACGAATAATCCTTTATATCCAACTGGTTGCCTTGCTAATTTCAAACTTTTCAAAGGAAGTGGCGAACAGTTGCTGAACTACATCCATGTTTAAATTCTCTCTGTCCGTATCACACACACTTATATTGGTCACATTAGATTAAATGTACTCCAGCGGTACTTGTACTTTGGGATAAAACATTTAAAAAATCACTACTCACGGTATAAGATATGTTTATCAGAAAATTCGGCCGTAAATCGACGTCGAAGGCTGAGATCGGTGTGTGTTCCATACGTCAGGGTATTCCACAATTACGCAGTTACACCAACAAATTTCTAGGAAATGTGGAAGGACTATTGAAGAACAAAATGTGCATAGAAACCCATTCTCCGAAATTACATTCCACTACACTACGGCAAGTCAAAGTTACAGGCACCGGCTGCTACCGCTAGACATCCCCTCCAGCAACTTCGCTCTGTAGCGTCGTTGGATGACGTTTCCGCACTTGGGTTTCTATGCTAATTTGGTGCTCAATACATCTTCTACACCCCCTAGACGTTTGTTGGTGTAATTCGGAAACACAATGACGTGTGGAACACACGCCCATCTCAGTCTTCCACGTCAATTTAACTGCCGAAAATATGCGCAGGACGAAATTTTGTGACGTACATTTTTTTATTGCTAGTGTGTGTGAAATCGCGCTGCGAAGCCTCAGTGCGTGAATTTTGCTTCACCTCATGTTTAAAGATTGTCGCAGGGTTAATATGTATCATGCTCTACATTTCCAGGCGTTCTGTGCGGATAGTGTAGCCCTTCTTCCAGGAGTGACATGTGCAGATGGGGACGTCTGAGCATATAGAGAGTGAAGAGGAAATGAAAGAAGAGAGACGGAGAAGGATTAGGTCGTCAGACAGGCTCGGAGGAGGAGACGGACATACAGAAAGAGTGGAGCAATAAATACAGAGGGGTCCAAAAAAATTTATCTACTGTTTAAAGATCCATAACTTGCAAACTAACTGACGGAGTTGTCTCACTTTGGTGAAAATGTAGCTTAAAGTCCAACTTAAAGATATCACTGTAGGCGTTCTAAATAGTCACCATTAACACCCACACACAAATGATGCCGCCGAACTGCAACACGAACTACTGACTGCAACGTGTTCAGTTGGATATCTGCACATGAATGTACGATGGATTCTCGAAGTTCATCCAATGTGCGCGGCTTTTGTCGATAAACGACGTCCTTTAGTGTTCCAAAGATCAAATGTTCAAATTTTGTAAAGCTTATAGGAGAGGGTCATCAGTCCTGCCGGCCGCGGTGGCCGAGGGGACTAAGGCTATCCAGTCATGGTCTGCACGGCCACTACGGTCGGGGGTTCGAATCCCCCCCTCGGGCATCGATATTTGTGCTGTCCTAGTTCGTAAGTAGTTCATAAGTAGTTTGTAAGTTTAGGGACTGATGACCCCGTAGTTAAGTCCCATAGACTATACAAACATTTGAACATTTGATTTTCATCAGTCCCTAAACATACAAACTACTTATGAACTAGCTTATACGAAAGACGGCACAAACATCCATGCCCGAGGGGGATTTCGAACACTTGACCGCAGCGACCGTGCAGACCGTGACTGGCACGCCACTGACCGCTCGGCCACCGCGACCGGCTTTAGTGTTCCACACAGGTATAGGTCCAAAGGAGTTAATCTGGGGAACGTGGTGGATACTCCACAGCACCTCTACGGCCTGTCCATCTTCCTGGTATATTTTCGTCGAGATAAGCCCTAACACGATTATGGTAGTGGGCCATGGCACCATCTTATTGAAAGTGAAATATTCCTTCTCCATACAAGTCTCGGATGGCAGGAAAACGAATGTCAGAAACTTCTGGAGGTACTCCTCACCGGTAACTGTGCCGTCAAAGAAGAATGGCCCAATTAAGCCCCGGTAAGACAACCCACACCACACATTTACACCTGGCAAATCACGGCTTTGTCTACAAGAACGTTCGGATTTTCGGCGGCCCAGTAGATGCAATTATGACGATTTAGTGTACCATTGAGTTTGAACGGTGCCTCATGAGACCACACAAGCATCTCTGCAAACTCTTCATCGTTGCGCACCATATTGGTAAACCACTCGCAGTACCCCATTCTCCAATCTGGGTCATACTCGTTCATTGCGTGTGGCAATCGTGGGATGTAGCGCTTCCACTTTGCTGTCTTCAAAATTCACCGAACACTTAAGCGACTCACTCCAATTTATCGGGCACACTGTGTCATAGACTTTTGTGGTGAGTGGAAGAATTGTTGAACACACGACGGGAGTTAGCTGGACTTATTACTGTTACAGGTCGTCCATATCATTGTTTGTGTACATCTTTAACACAGCCTTCGGCTTCAAATATGTCTCGAATCCGATGAATCGTTAAACGTGTTGGTGGCTCTGTTTGATACTCGTTTCGCCATTGTCGTTGAACCTCATTAATGTTTTCGTACTAAAAATAGCTCTTCAAAACTGACTCCCTTTCATCGAATCTAAGCCTTGCGCCAGCCATATTTACTCTAGTAACTACGTGCAACTAAGAACAAAACACTACATCTGACAAAACAAATTATCGCAATTCAATGCTTATGTGGCGATTGCCGGAACTATAAACTATTACACTATCAAAGATGAGACAAATCCTACAATTAGTTTGCAAGTTATGGAGCTTTTTAAACAGTAGGAACTTTTTGTTTGTTCCCCTCAGTGTAGAGATAGGGGGATGGGGAGATTTGTGCAAATGGATATGTGCAATAGAAATGTGAGCAGTACATATGCCAAAGGCAGCTTCCGGCGAAGCCGGTGGTTATATACGTATGTACCTCTGAATTTTGATGCAGACAGCTTATATTCCAGGCTACACTGCTGGTATTATGAACAGAACAGAGTAAATACTGTTACTTATAAAGATTTTTTCTTTGTTACCCCCTCTCAGTAGGCAAAACATATTCACGATGTAACATGGTAAAAAGAGGTAGACGAATTATTTAAGGGGCCGATTTTCTGTAAGCCGATTGTACCATTTGTCACGTGTGTTCAGAAGGTATTTGGAAGGAGAGGTTATTTGATCTTGAAAGTGGAGTTTAACCGACTATTTCTGTTCTGTGTTTGTCCAGCTTTCTGACATAAGACCACAAATACATCCACACACAATCTGCACAAAAAGAGGATATTTCGCTTTCACTAAGTCTATTAAAAATTGTACAAACATAAAAAGTAAAAGAATATTCACACTGGATCCGTATGTCTCAAGTCGCATATGTCAAAATTATTTGTCTACATTGTTTATTGAGGCAGGGTAATATGTACTAGATTAAAGAAACACCACGGAAACTTGGTAACTTGAATTTACATTTGCGGAGCACGTACTAAAAGAAGGCCATAATGTGAGACATGAAGTCCTGCATCATAACCAAAGTAGCTTCAAGATGAACTTCACACAAATAACGGAAATATATTCACTTTTTTCAAACTTGCTACTGAATCATCAAGTACAGTTCCCATACTCACTACTTCTGGTTACAAACTTCACTCATAACCATATCCAGACGATTTAAACTATCCCATTCATTTCACGCATCTTCCTACTTCTGTTTCATATCCGCTACAGTTTCATAACCTAGTTATAACATTTCTTTGTATAATCACAACTGTTTGGCTCCCTGCTTAATATCAGTTGTGATTGCTTATTTTATTTGTAATATTAGTCATTGGTGCCACGAACTATAATTTATTAAACCAGTTCAAAAATTTATTTATTTAATCACAGCTGTTTCTTTCAAGTTAACTCTTGTGTGGTTCCAATGTTAAACATAAGATTGTGTGTTCAACCAAGTTGTATAACATTTCTGTGAAACAAGCCAACTAGCCTTATTATTTCAATTAATACTTCCTTAGGGTAATTGTTGTACCATCTAGTATTTAATGTCACATATTTTATCTATGTTCAGCAGTTATTTAGCAATTTCTACGCAATAAACCATCTCAGTTTTGCCCTAAACTTTTAACACTTATCACGTTTGAAAACGAACTGCAATGCTGCTGATATACTAGTTTAAGATCTTTGACCCTTGTATATGCTTGACATCAGTCACGTAACGAGTGGCGATCAAATATCTTGTAATGGGAATCTGCGTAAGCAGAGAAGGCAAAAAATCTCTTTAAAAATTCCTTTATTGAGAGCGGTTTCGGCAAATTTATGTTGCCATTTTCAAGTCTATTGATATTTAAATATCACATATTTCGTCGTCTTTGAATCTTGTACTTCCACAGCCTCAGTTTTGTATCTATGTAAGTCTGTACGAGGTGCTGGAGTAAGTGCCGAAAACAAGTTGGTCAAATAATAAACGTTGTATGTCTTGGGTTTCATTCGAAACGAAGGAAATAATCTGCCAAGAAGCGACGGAGTTGTCAGTTAATGCGGTAATACGAGTAAATGACCTGTCAGTGGAGGGAAGTAGTTCCGAAAATCAGTGTGGAGATTACAACTAAAAATACTAAGTTCAATAGGAGCTATATATTTTTATATCTGTTCTGGTAAAAACTCTACAAACAGCAGTATTGTGACGCACAGTTGAAGTGTTTAAAGGAAATACTTTTCGTTTGAATAACAAGTTGCAAATTTGCCTTTTTCAACATCCATTTTCTACCGAAAATAGCACAGAAACCAAATTCTGTCAGAGATTTATTTTGTTCAGTTAGGAAGCAAGGAACAAAGGAATTCACTGGTGTGACAGGGGTAGTGAAGTTTTATACGCCCCCCCCCCCCTTTCCCTTAACCCAAATCCCAACACGCAATATATATTGGTCACTGTGGTCACGGGTCGTAGGAGAAGACTTTTGTGCTTATAAATAAGAAACGCTCTGTTTCCTCGAATGCTTGCACCACGTCCCCGTGCCAAGACGTCCTTGACATTTACACGGCACAATGAGTTGCGCACGTGGGAAGGCGCAGAAGTCCGTTACCAACGCCACAACAATTTATGAGGGGAGAGTGCTGTTACATTGCCGACGAGTGTCTTTCGCGAGTGATGTATATTTTGCTAAAAGTGTTAGCTTGGTGAAAATTTTGTGGAAAGTACTATCTCCAAGTACCTAACTCTGTGTATGTAGCATAAACAATCTTGCTTGGTGCTACAAAAAACTAAAAGCCAATGAAACAGCTTAAAATTTTCAAACTTTTAGTGATTTGCAATTATAGACGGTTCTTCTTTGCAGTGGCACGGTAAGTGAAAAGTCCACTCCCCGTTAATCTATCGTATACAATGATCCAGTCGTATCGCTAACACAGTTATCGCGAATACAGAATGAACGGCTGTTTACCGAATTTCTTACTAATTGTGCTAATGATTCATTTCTTATGGGCTCATTGGTAACTACTCGCTCAAGTTAATTTTTTTTCTTCATCCTTTACTTAAAAAACAAGTTTTACATTTAGTTCTTCATTCTGGCTTACTGCCTGATTACTGCTGGTGGAAATGTTAGGTGTCCATATTAAGCAAGAGTATAAACTACCATATTAAAAAAAAAATAATGTGCGTTTCTTCTAGACATTTTCTGCAATGCAATTCAATATACTTTACATTATGGGCACATTATCCAGTAAATGGTTCGACAACTCCCAAAATAGTCAGGATCGTGGCTTCTTGATTAACAACGTTCATTAATAATGCAGACCGTCACAAGAAAATTGAAGACCTATTTGAAATTTTGTACCGTATTGTTTGAAGTCGATGTGACTAATGTCATAAAATTTTATTTTCATGTTACTTAGCGTGTCAGGCTTCACAAAAAATGTACTTTATGTAAAACTTTACATCACGCTTTAAAGTTTCACTTCTCTATTTCATGGCAGCAATAACACCAATTTTATGCACTAAACATGAATCAAATATGTTTCCTAGTCTCCATTTTCATATAACTGAAAGAATGTTGTGCAAAAAATTAAGATATATGCTAAATTAAGGCTTAAAATGTAAAAAGTTAAAAGAAAAGGCACTAGTTCTATTGATTCGTTCACTTACTACTAAAGTGAGCAGTACTGCAACCGTGTGTCTCATGTTCTCTCCTGCTGGACTGGTCTCTTAATGGCAGCAACAACGGTCAGACATAATTGATGAACTCCATCGACCCTGATACCGTCATTCAGTTTCTAACTTTTCAATGAAACCTCTCTCTTCTTCACTCATTACCCCGAGGATGTCTGTTCATTTATCTAACTGTGAGTAATAGAAGTGTGCGAGTACAGTCGGCACGTGTTCCTGTTTTTCCAGTATGTTGTTCGTGTGTTACACATCCTTTGAATATTTCTTATCTCTCAGTACATTCTGCACCATTTCTTTGAAACCAGACCTGGGTGACACTAAAAATTAAACTTTGAGCGAAACACTCTTTTAAAAATTTATTTAGTTCTCTGGTCTGCAGGTCGACAGTCTTTTTTCTCTAAGAAGAAACTTCGTTAGCTGTTTAAAACAAGTCCCATTTTTATCGAACATTAGCGTTAGGCCACGCGGTGTAAGGCTCAGTCACTGACTGCGCGTCCTTACCCCATAGCATGTTCGAGTCCTCCCTCGTGCGTGGCTGCTTGTGTTCACCTTACTGTAAATCAGTAGAAGCTAGTTCATATTTTTTTTCTTAACTGATTGGCCCTGCAAATAGGGCTAATTGATAATTTTATTACCGGTTTCGGGCGTTGCCCATCATCAGGTACACTCTGAATGCAACACACAATTATGAGTACAAAAGGATAGCTGCATACAAAGGTAGATGATATAAAAAGTTAACAGACAGCACAGTACATAAAAATAATAACATGAACAGAACAAACTTTCTGCATACAAAGAAGAGAAGGGAAGACAGTGAAAATAATTACGTGAATGAGCACGTCATTGTGCTCACGACAAAGTAAACATTGGCACCACCAGATGGCGTGCTATACGTGGCGATTAATACTATTTTATTGAAAAGGACTAAATTAAAAAGCGCAAATGACAAAGAGAACTTTTTAAAACCAAATTAACATATACAATATAAGAGAGGGCTTACCCTTGTCATGCCACAAAATAAAAAACAAAACAAGTGACAATGAAAGTTACAAGTAGCCACCAGATGGCGTGCTATACATTGCGTTTAATACAATATTACTAAAAAGGTTTAAATGAAAATGCTTCAAATGACCAAGGGATTTATTTATTTTTAATAACAGAGTAATACATACAGCATAAAATAGAGCTTCACCCATGTCATGCCATAAAAAAAGAGAGAGAATACAATTGACAATCAAAAATACAAGTAGCGTATATGTTACGCCACCAGCATCATTTCAAAGGTCCTTGAAAGTTAGTTTAAGTAGTTTGTACATCTAGGGACCGATGAGCTGAACAGTTTGGTCTCTTTGGTTTACAAGCATTTGTTTTGAAATGGCGTTAGTTTCCATCTTTGACCGTTTGCGTATTTATTATATTCTTATGTTAGTCCAACTCGTACTTCCACCTGTGCCCGTCGCGTTCTGACCTCCTCTGTCGATTTCAGTTTTCTTTTCTTTTCTTTTCTTTTCTTTTCTTTTCTTTTCTTTTCTTTTCTTTTCTTTTCTTTTCTTTTCTCTTTTCTTTTCTTTTCTTTTCTTTTCTTTTCTTTTCTTTTCTGCTCATTCTTGATGTCGAATGTACCAAACATATGCCCTACATTAATATACACTGGTCAAAACAATTAGGGGACTTCTGTCGGTTCCATGGAGTGGAGACAACAACGTTACGGCATTAGAGATAGTGGTAATAATAGAACGTTGATGCAGAGGGGTTGCTGTTGTGTTTACTCTACCAAACGAATTACACAAGCAACTGCCGGCCGCGGTGGCCGAGGTGACTGAGGCGCTCCAGTCACGGTCAGCAAGGCCACTACGGTCGGGGGTTCGAATCCCCCCTCGGGCATGGATATTTGTGCCGTCCTAGTTCGTAAGTAGTTCATAAGTAGTTTGTAAGTTTAGGGACTGATGACCCCGTAGTTAAGTCCCATAGGCTTAACAAACATTGGAACATTTGAACACAAGCAACTGGGTTCAGGCAGTGAAGTGATCAGGTCGTGCAATGCAGCCACAACGTGATTTACCCGAAGAGGGAAATCCGGCTTCAAATCGCGGTCCAGCAGAAATTTTCAACTTCGCCTCTGATTTCAATATCCCTGAACGGTCTAAATGTTTCAGTATTCAGAATTCGTAAAATTACGGCCGTTAATGTGAACAAAAGGTGTCTATTTTGAAAGAACAGACACATTTAATAATTGGAAGACGCAAGAGTATTACTTTCAAGATTATAGTTTGATGAATTAAGCTATCATCTACGACATAGTTTGTCGAAATCGCATGACACATACTACAGTTTGTAATTTTAAGAGTAATTTTGCTATTTTCAGATACTGTGAAAGTAAACTTGTGTAGTTTCCAAAATATGAAGAACATTATGTACATGTGGTGACTATTCCAAAAGAACAGACGTCACTTGTGATCCTGCAGTTGTTATTGTTTTCATATTCGCAGAATATATTATTTCAACTGCGAATGGACAAAGCTGAAAATATGAACCCAGCCGGGATTCGAACCCGGGTCTCCTACTTTCTAGGGGTTAGCGCAACTGCCTAGAAAGCAGAAGACCCGGGTTGGAATCCCGGCTGGGTACACATTTCAGCTTTGCCCATTCGTAGTTGAAGTCATATATTCTGTGAATATGATGAAAAACATTGTTGGTTCAAGAGATACGCTTAATTTTTCTGCGTTCATTAGTATACTTGGACTTGCTACAGATGAATAGGTTGACTCATTAATGAATTTTCTATTTGCAAGTATGGTTATCTTTCAAATCAGTTTCATGCTCCGCATTGATAGTCGTTTATGCATATGTTGAGAACGGCCCTGTCAATTGTCCAGTATCGTCACTTAAGCGATGGGATTACTCAGGTCCGGCATCTTCTGTAAACTAGGACGGCCCCTGCGCCCAGCTGCAAGCTACCTGCTGCTTCCAGCCAGCAACATTGCACGTGTATTTTACCATAAAATAAAGATTCCTCAGCATTTCTGTTAACTTACATAACTTTCTTAGATCTAACAACACACAAAACCTTCCGATCGCAGAAAATCATCGTTTGATAAAAACTGAGATGGACAGACTGGAGAATTTCTCAACGAAGATTGAGTCAACGAAGGGCGTTGGTTTGTAATCCACAAAGTGCTCCTGCATAAAATATTATTTCTAGTGTTTCTATCTCTTTAAAATGTTTCAATGGCTTTCTTTGAGAACGGAAGGTGTGTAGCTTTGTGGATTGGTACAAGTATTTCAAGAGAGTCTTCGGCGATTTGCGAGTCTGGAAAGCAGTAGTTTCGGAGTATCGGACTATTCTTTGGAAGGTCGTTAATCTGAAGTTATATTAAAGAATAGGGGATGCATGGTATACATGTTCAATCGGAGTCTTTAGAAGATTCATTTTATGCTTAAAGGTTCTTAGAAGGGACATATAGAGGAATACCACAAATGTTTGGTACAGGTCTACCAAATCAAGATTTACTTTTTTTCTGTTGAACTCTTTTTACACTGCAAATGCAGCAATACTAATTATCCAGATGGTTCAGTGGTGAACGGTATATTAGAGACGAAAAGTTTATATAGAGCTAATACAAAAATCTGACAGTAGTTATATGAGTCGAAGTTCATGAAAGGGATTCTGTGTCTGGGAAGAGGGTTATGTTATTCAGTCTGTACATAGAGTAGGCTGGAAAGGAAAGAAAGGGGAAATTTCAAGAAAGAAGTAAAGTACAGGCAGAAGAAGTAACGAGATTTCCATTTGCCGTTAACATTATAAATATCAGAAGAGAACCTAGAATAGGAATGGACAGTGTCTTGAAGAGAAGGTATCAGATGAACACTAACAAATACAAAAAAAGGGTAATAGAATGTATTCTAAGAGATCATAAAATACCGAAGGAGTTAGGTTAGGTAACGATAGAATACAAGTAGTAGGTGACTCTTGTTATTTCAGCTACAAAATAATTAACAGGACAGTTGTGAGTGAGGCGGACAACCGACTTTGGTTTATTGGGAGAATTTTGGGAAGATGTACTTCATGTGTAAAGGAGCCGAGTATAAAACGCTTGTACGACTACGTCTCGAGTATTACTCAAGTGTTTGCGACCCACAGCAAATCAGTTTAAAGGAAGACGTGGAAGCTGTTCAGAGGTGAGTAGCTACGCTCGTTGCTGGTAGCTTCGACCAACGCGCGAGTGTCATAGAAATGCTCCGCTCCTGCTGGTCAGCGTTCCCCCAACAGACATCAAACATGAACGAGATTTGTGGCTTATCGCGCGCGACAGTAAGACATCGTCTATAGCGAATGTAGCACATTCTTTGGGTGGGTGAGGTTGGGGTGGGGGAATTAATGTAAAGGTAATTTATTTTAAGATAACACCCCACGACATTTTGTATCAGTATTGATGCTCATATTCAGAGGATAACTTGCGCTTGAAAGACGACCGTCTATCGTCTTCCATATTTTTTGTATAGTTTTTGTAAAGTTATAATTTATTTAATGTCGTTAGATTATCATTTTGTTAAAACGTGAACCCCACTCTTTTGAAGGCTTGAGGAATAGCATATTTATTTCATGTGTTAAAATATTAGTTAATATTGCTAAGTTTTTCTTATTTTGTTATGTTAAAATTTATCATTATATTAATTAATGTGGCATAAGTACGGCTTCTCCGCTACGCCACTGTATCTGTGAGAATGTGCAGTTGTTATACTTTTAAGAGTGTGCAAATCTATGGATGTTTCAATGTGGGAAGTGATAGCTCGCTTCACATCGTTCTCTCTGGCTCAGTATCGATAGCTGCTCATACTACCACAGAGGTTTCTACACCCTTTGGTTACAGTCTAGTTAGCGAACCTTTCCCTCCAGCGCAAGTATCGCTGTCCGTCCCCACCACTGCTGTTTTCGTTTATTTTCCGGCTTCCGGTGGCTTCCCTCATTTTCCCGTGCCCCGATGGCCACTCGGCTGATCACTATGTGCTGGTCGTCTGGTAAGGTAAGGTTGGTTCTGCTCTTGTTTCTGGATATGGTAGCGTTTCATTGACTAGCACGTTTAAATTAGATTCCTGAAATAGAATCATTTTTTTAAATATTTTCTCCGATCGTGTGCGGAATTGTGTTGTCGTTTTTCAATTCAGTGATTTCCAATAGATAAACGCGGTGTGTGTGATTCTAGTTGCAGTTTGATAACGGCCTGATATGTTAAAAACTTTTATGATCATGTGGCTGTGTACTAACTCTGTGTAAATACTTTCTACCTTTGTGGGGCCCGATTTCTAATAGGTGATATGTTCATTTTATACAGTGCATGTAAATATATTCTCATCGTTTCCTTCCGTGAGTGATATGTGTTCCACGTGGTTGGTTCATAGAACAAAGCCTTCATTTTGCACTCTGGATTGTTCTATGCCTATTAGGCAAGTAACTATACGGGTATCCTTCTGATTTCCACTAATATTTCGCGATCTTATCTCTCCGCCTATTTTAATTTTGCTGTTCTTGTCCAACTTGTAGTACGCACTCTGTCTGTGTCTGTAATTCTCTCTGAGCCTTGTACAACCTCCTTCAATAGCTTTCTTATGTAATTCTAAGCATTTCTATGAGTTGCATGCTGTATTTCTCATTTTTATTTTTCCGACTTTGTAATTATTTCACTTTTACGAGTTTGGAGACTGGACTTCATCCGTCTCTGTAATCGCTCCTTTCACGTGTAGCTCCATTTCCTTCGGTTATTCGTGTAATTCTAAACATTTCTATGGGTTGCATGCCGTAATTCTTATTTTTATTTTTCCGACTTTGTAATTATTTCATTTTTGTGGTTTTTCTGAGACATTACCTCATCCGTCTCTGTAATCGCTCCCTATCGCGTGTAGCTGCATTTCATTCGCTTCCTTATATAATTCCAAGCATTTCTATGGGTTGCCTGCTGCAATTAATTTTCTTTATTTTTCGGAATCTGAATTCATTCAATTTTATCGGTTTTCGGAACCACGTGGGTCCGAGTTCCGACTTCCGGGGTTTGCAGCAAGTCGCCTGAGTTCACGCCACTTCTCTTATAAAACCAGTACCTAGATCGATTTCTAACAGACTGCAAATCTACCGTGATTTTGTATCTTGAATCCGACTTTCAACCACCTCACCTTCAATGGAATGCGTTCATGTAACGTAGCCGTGTGTCGCTGTTAGCATGTTTGCTCGCGGTCCATTTCAGATGTAATTTAACTTGGCTATACACACACACCATCTCAAAACAAGCACGACAGACCAGAGGCAGCTTCAATGTGTTTTTGTGTATTGTGTTTTGTGCTACCTCCGACTTCCTGAATTTCGCCTACGATAGCGGCGCCTGCTTCCGCCTCGTCTCAGCACGCTATTTTTGGTGAGTTTCGCTGTGGCATTGCGTGTGTGTGAGAGAATGAGTGTTGTTTGTGAATCCATCCCCCCCCCCCCCAGTAGCGTTAAATCATGTATAATTTAGTCTGAGCAGCGTCCGCGTTAATCCATGTAAGAGATGCATTTTTATTATAATAACAAAATTAGTTCCCCATTTTTCTTGTTTTATATCTTAATAAAAAAGTTTAAGTTCAGCATAATTCGTAGTTTTAGGGCACCTTCCGTCTTTTATCTAATATTGTTCTTCACTAGTGCTGAGAACATGTTCAGATGCAATGATTTTTTCATGTCTAAATTCCGTTGTGCCATAAATGTTTTCTTAGCCACCTTTCTAAGATAACCTTAATTGTGTTGGCTTGCTTATTAATGTCTATGTGTAATAATGTGTGAGCTGCTATGCATATTGACCACTGTAGTATTAACTTCCTGTTGTTAAAGTAACTGAATCGAGTCAGTTCTCAGTTTTGGCCAAGGAACAAGGCTTTATAGCAAGAAGTAACCAGTAGTTGAAACGGATCTCATTTACTAATTTTTGTGATAAGACAAGGCTCTTATTACGTACAGTGGTCGACTTTTACACTGAAGCACCTTTTAGAGATCAAACTTCTATTGTTGATATTAAATCATAATAAATAGCTTTCTTTTCCTTTATATTTATTATATCGGGAGGGGCGTAGATCCTCTGGGCTCCCAAGTATAACGCTATGGGATGAGGCAGTGTCTCTTGTCAGAATGCACTCTATGAAACAGCGTGCCGAGTCTATGTAGTACCACAGCGTAAGTATACAGAGAGGACGCCCCTCCTAAACCACTGTCCTACGCTCCCCTCGTAGTTCCGTAATATGCTAGCAGGTGTCAGGCGGTTCCCCAGCTTAGTACCGGTAGATCACACTAGAGGCGCTTATGAGGGTACCCATTACACATCAGAGGGTATCGTGGAGGAGAGGGGAGAGTTCGTACCGCCTGCCACGAGGCCACGGATGTATCCGGCGTCTGAGGGGAGGTGGTGTTGGGAACAGCCGGTACCTGCCGGCTGCTCTGGCCAGTTTTAAATGGTTGTTTCTGACCTCAGCGCCATCGTGGGACATCTTACAAAAACCCCCGCCCCGCACCCCTGCGTGTGTGGGCCTTACGGAGGTTTCCCGTCTGCATTTTTGTCTGTGGTAATACGATTGTGTGCCGCCAGGATTTGCTTTCACAGCCCGCCATTCCAAGTGATCTTCCGACGGCACCGGTTAAGCAGTGCTAGTCAACTCTGTAGCCTGATGAAAGATGGACTAGATGGGTGCGTGCCCGTAGTCCCACTGCTAATAACACTTCAGGGCTCACAAACTATTTTATCTCTGCCTTGATAGCTGTACGATCTACCGCTGCTGCCCAGTACAGCGTGCTGCATGGACGTCCAGAACGCCGTCTACGAGTGTGAGAATGCTCGTTGGAACGAGCGTCTTTGCAGAACTGACGTAGTACGTTCAACGTGTGTGGCAGTCTTCCGATAACACCGTCCCGCCACACGGAGGATCACAATTTGACCCTTCTGAAACTCGCTCAGCTGGCTGTAGGAAGCACGAGTGGGTCTGCGTGGCGTGACGACTGTTCGCATCACAAGTTGCTATGACACTGCCTTATGGCTGTAATCATTCCCTATTTAAGGGCACACATATGGCGTTCTGGAAACTGTCTCACTACGATATCTGTTGGCAGACGACGTTGAAACCATTATCAGGAAATCTACTATCCCCTAGGCTGTATCTGCCGACATCGCTTGATAATCATAGTCGCCTTGACAGATGTACTACATTTTTTTCCGGTGCTGTAGATGTTCCGGTAGAGTACTGCCATGGTATCATCTGGTAGGTTTCGAATCTTCAGGTCAGGCGATAAC
This sequence comes from Locusta migratoria, assembly GCA_026315105.1. Lineage (NCBI taxonomy): Eukaryota > Metazoa > Arthropoda > Insecta > Orthoptera > Acrididae > Locusta > Locusta migratoria. Next base: position 110,663,985 of record CM048745.1, read on the forward strand.
CTGTTCAGTGGAAGGATGCTGGAATTTGGCGGTGGGGGGAGATGGTGACGTCAGCTGGAGGCTGGTGGAATTCCAGCGCGCCACCTCGCGCCTCGCTGGCTGGAGGCCACTCGCCGTCTTCTGCAGTAATTAGGGCCGTCTCGCTGCATTTGGAACAACCGGCGCGGCGGTTGCGAAACAACCGGAACCCGCGAGTAGCCTGCCCTCTAGGCGGGGCCGCTCTCCACCTGTCCTTCCTCCAAAAGCTTCCTGCACCGTCCCCACCGCCGAGTCCCACCTGTTAATCTTACTGCTTGCGGCGTCCAATTCATTTCTTCAACGAACTCGTAAATTACGAGGTGCATCCGAAAAGTAGATGCTATGGTTTGATGAAGCTCCCCATGCTACCCTGGCGTGTGGAAGCCCGGAAGAAGAACAACCTGCATCCCTTTGAGACTGCTTACTGCATTCGTGTGTCGGTCTCCGCGATTTTTACCCCCCCTTTTAGACAAGATATACATAATTTTGGCCCACTTTAGGTTACGGTAGTAACACTAAAAGTGGGCCTTTGCGATCGTCTTTTGACAGCTCGAAATTTAAATGAAAATAACGGCTTAACCATTCATGTGACACGAAAATTGAATAACCGAATTTGTAGAGGAGAAAATTCTCTACAACTTTGCTCTCTTATGGTTTTTTTTCCATATCTCGAATCGTTTCAGAGATATTTGCAAAAATAACGGAGATTTGACGATGTCTGTCTGTCTGTCCGTAACGTGTTCTCTGTTTCTAAGACGAACCGTTCAACCGATCAGTACCAAATTTTACAGACATAGTTGTAGCCCTCCAGAGACCAGAACCTCCCTTTTTCAAATTTTACGCACAAAAAATACGGTACAAATACAAAAAGCCGTTTCTAATCTCACTGTAATTGCCAACGAAGAGTTCGTCTGACACGAAAATTGAATAACCTATAGGGGAACATTCCCTACAACTTCGGTCTATTACGTTTGTTTCATATCTTCCATCGTTCCAGAGATATTTGCTATTTGATGATGTCTCTCTGGCTGTCACGTGTTCCCACTTTTTAGGTCGAACCGTTCAACCGATCGGCACCTAATTTTACAGACATAATTGCTGGCTACCAGAGATCAGAACCTCGCTTTTTGAAATATCTCGACAAGAAATACGTTAGTAATACCAAAAAAAGCCGTTTGTAGTATAATTTTAATTGCAAATAAACCGTTCATCTGACACGAAAATTGAATAAACGTATTTGTAGAGGAGAAAATTATCTACAACTTTGTTCACTTATGGTTTTTTTCATATCTCGTATCGTTTGAGAGATATTTACAAAATTAACGGAGTTTTGACACCCTCCATTGAATTAACGAAAACCAGCCGTTCGCAGATGTCACGTGACATTCGCCCAGAACTCTCTGTAGCATACGCTATCTTGCGTTGCGTATTTGATGATTTTCTTATTGTAAATTACATGTTTTCGTATCAAACCAATGACGCACGGAAGAATTCATAAAAATACGTAGTTCTTCGTACGATAAATGATTATCTAGTGTCTACAAATATCATATTACCATCAGCTAACAACGGCCATCAATAGTACGAGATAAAAGAGCACAACTCATAGCCTCTTTGCAGTAGCGTAGTGGGTAATGTGTCGGACTGTGACGCCGAAGGTCACTGGTTCGGAACCCGCCACTACCAAATATTCTTTTTCGTAAAAGGGCTTCAGACACTCTTATTAATTAATTTTTTATTATTTAGATTATTGTTTTGGTTCGAAATGTTTGCAAAAACTTATAAAACTACAAATATAAACTGGGCCGTAAAACACGTCAGTGCGATTTTTTTTCTTCCATATGCCGTTCAGTACGTCCTTAATAGTTGCGCGATCTACCAAGAAATCTTAAGCATTTTCCTGTTGGAACAAATTACGAAAGCGGCTACAATTTTAACGTCTATACTCACTTCCATACAATGCCAAATCCTAAGCAAATGCCTTAAAGGCTATTTCTAAACACTTAAATAAGAATCCGATATCAACAAATTTCTCCTCTAAACAATAGCTTCCGTTTTTTTTTTTTTTTTTTTTTTTTTTTTTTTTTGTCATAGTTATTCCGCAATTTGTAGCTTCTCTTCATCAGCCATCATAAGTTCTACATCTACATATACTCCGCAAAAGGCCTAATTTCTCTTGTGTTTGTGATTTTTACGCGCAATGTAAGTACGTGACAGCAAGATCGTTCTACAGTCAGCTTCGAATTCTGGCCCTCTAAATTTCCTGAGCAGAATTTCTCGAAAAGAACGTCGTCCTCCATCGTGAACGATGTTGCATCACCCGTTCTTTCGCCATTCCTGCAATAGGGTGTCATGTTCCAATAGACTAATTTCACCCACACACTGTACGTGAATGAATGCGTGCTCTATAAGACGTGCAGCAAACGTAAGAAAGACTGACCTACAAGGACATGGTGCAGTCTGATATTGAATTGCGGGGATATACGGTGGCATTTATTGAAAAAGGAGAGAAATTCAAGGTCCGGGACTGGCGAAAAATCCTTAGCCTATTAACCGTTAGATGGAACTGTATCTTGGTTATAATTAAGAACATACGGACTCACACCCAAAAAAATGGTGACTTTTAGGGAGAAGTCCATACCGCATATTCACTTCAAGTTCTGTATCAAAGCGGGTAACACAACATAATACATAAATTGACTCTAGCACAGAGTATGTACTTATGGAACTGTTGAGATGCAATGTGTTAAGGTTTCTTATTACTTCTATTGGACGTTTGCTTTTTTCGTATGTAAAAATAGCTTAAAAATTAACCGAAAGGTTTAACATTCCTCAGTATACCCGCTTTTCGTTTTCACTACAATTGATATGTAGGTAAATTACCCTTTAGCAAATAGCTCTCAGAGATTGCTATTAGTCACTTTTAGATATGGCTTTACTCATGCATACATGTAGGCGTTTGCTAGTTTATAAATAATAAATATGAGTGCTCTATTACCGTTATCAATTTAAATTTCAAGATGATTTGTATGGCACCGTAGTAGTATCTGCTGTGTTGGACTGCTACAGTTGTCTCAGTTTTATACCTTTGTGTGTTAATATCGTCTAATTGTGCATCCGTTTGTCACGATGTTGCACTGATATATTTTCCTGCGAGTGATTACCACGCTGATGATTTGACAGCCCCTTGATTTCTAATTCATACCGAAAATATGATACTTTTGTGATTGAAGACCACAACAACAGCACATAAAAACTCGAAGTAGACAATTGGGACCAGCTGGAAAAATACAAACATTAATCATTGTAGCTTCCTGAAGAAAACTGTAAAACCATCTGGAAGTGTCATAAAACTGTAATATATCAATGTGACTGAATCAGAACTTTTTAAACTGTAATATAGAAAAACTACTAACTATTTATTTAGCTTATTCCATTCATTTCATTCCCTAATAAAACATCAAGGTTTATGGTACTGCGAACTATAGACACATAGCGAATTGATTCGCTATGTACAAAGAGAAGTTTTTACTGTAATAAATTGCCACAAAATAAACGTAATTGCAGCGTTTAATTCTTTGGGAATTAGTAACCTCTCTCAACTTGCTCAAACCTGCTTGGAAAGTCGTAAACATCGGATTATGCCGAGCACGTAGCCAACGCTGCTGGTAGCCTCCTTGGTCTACTGTAGTGTAACGGTTCAGCACGGTTTCGGGACGTGTCGAACAAGTTATAGGTTGCGAAATAGACCTAAATGCAGGTACAGCATTTCTTCTGCTAACCTGTAATAAGAGCATTTCCTCGAGCCTCAAATAAAAATGACCTTGAAGTTTCAGAACGTTATAACTGACGTTAACTTCGTAGAAGGGACTCGTGCGAATGCATTTGCCTCGGATAATTATAAAGTGAGTGACGCAATCATGATGGCGGTTAGCAACCACGGCTCCAGAATTGCTACGAAAATAGCGGACAGAGATGCGGACGTTAGAAAGTTGACGAGAAGCACATAACGACTACCAACGTAACATATGTAGGTAACCAGTATTTATATTGTAGCATTATCGTTTCTTTGTATCATACTAAGCAAGCATCATGTTTAGACGACTCCATTCATGCTTACATCTAATTCTGGTGTAATAAATAAGAATAGTGTGTGGCATAGGTTTATGCAGGGAAAGAAACAGACTCCTCAAGATCGTAAGAATAGTTTCTTACAAAATATTTGAAACACTGGCAATATGCCAAGAAAAAACTAATAAGTGGAAAATGAGAAATACCTGTTGACTTATTGTAACATTATTTGTAAAACACAGCGATCTGTTTAGATATTGTAAGGATATAGTCGTATTAATTCAGCGAATGTGTCTTCTGACTCTTTCCCGAGCTCCCATCGTAGTGTCTGCATATCGCACGTATTTCTAAAGTAAGTGAAATAGGTTAAAAAAAACGGTTAAAAAATCTTAAACATGGCTGCAGTTCAGCAACGGCAGATTAGTATCAATTTCTAGAAAAATAACAGCCACTCGATTGTGTTAAATTGGTATTTATGAAACCATGACCAGGTTTCACCATAATTAAGTTTGCCTTCTTCAGAAGGTGTCGGGCCTATAGAAAATAATGTAAAGAATAGTAAAATACGAAACCGCGGGAGTATTTTCTCCTCCAGTGCTGTATTATTTTATATTTATTTTACCCACTATTTTGTTGATTACTATCCTGCACATTATTTTCGATACGTCCGACATCTTCTGTAGGAGGCAACATTAATTTTGTTAAAACCTAGTGAAGGTTTAATAAAAAATATGATGACTGTATTTTTTTAAGAAATTGGAATTTGATTAAACACATTCAGTTAAAGGACATGAGAGAACGTAGTAACTGACAATGGTGGTACAGGGGTATTCAATCTATATCACTAGCAGTAAAAGAAATTAAAGCTTGCATAGAATAAATGCAGTTGCTACGATTTTCCAATAACTTTGTAATCCAGCTACAATAACAGGAAGTTTACGGTGATCAATATACATAGCAGCTCACACATTATTATACACAGCCATTAATAAGCAAGCCACCACAATTAAAGTTATCTTAGAAATGTGGCTAAGAAAACATTTATGGCGCAACGGAATTTAATCGTAAAAAACATTGCATCTGAGCATGTTCTCAGCACTTGTGAAACAATATTAAATAAAAGAGGGAAATGCTCTAAAACTACAATTTATAGGCAACTTACGTAATATGCTGAACTTAAACTTGTTTATTCAGATAGAAAACAAGCAAAAATGGGAACCAATTTCGTTAACATAATAAAAATGCATCTCTTACATGGATTAATGCGGACGGTGCCCAGCCTAAATTATACATGATTGAACGCTACTGGGAGGAAAGAACACTCATTCTCTCACCCACCCGCAATTCCACAGCGAAACTCACCAAAATCAGCGTGCTGAGACGAGCCGGAAGCTGGCGCCGCTATCGTAGGCGAAAATCAGCAAGTCGGAGGTAGCACAAAACACAGTATACAAAAACACATTGAAGCTGGCTCTGGTCTGTCGAACCTGTTTTAAGATGGTGCGTGTGTATAGCTAGTTAAATTACATCTGAATTGTACCGCGAGCAAACACGCTAACGGCGACACACAGCTACGTTACATGAACGCAGTCCACTGAAGGTGAAGTGGTTGAAAGTCGCATTCATTGTACGAAATCACGGTGGATTCTTAAGTTGCAGTCTGTTAGAAATCGATCTAGGTACTTGTTTTTATAAGAGAAGTGGCGTGAACTCAGGCGACTGGCTGCATACCCCGGAAGTCGGACCTCGGACCCACGTGGTTCCGAAAACCGATAAAATTCAATAAATTCAGTTTCCGAAAAATAAAGAAATTTAACTACTGCATGTAACCCATAGAAGTGCTTAGAATTATATAAGGAAGCGAGTGAAATACAGCTACACGTGATAGGGGGCGATTACAGAGATGGATGAAGTCCAGTCTCAGAAAAACCACAAAAATAAAATAATTACAAAGTCGGAAAAATAAAATTAATAATTACAGCATGCAACCCATATAAATGTTTAGAATTACGTAAGGAAGCTATTGAAGGAAGTTGTACAAGGCTCAGCGAGAGTTACAGACACAGACAGAGTTCGAACTAGAAGTCGGAGAAGAAACAGCAACATTAAAATAGGCGGGGAGAGAAGATCACGAAATATTAGTGGAAATCAGAAGGATACCCACATAGTTACTTGCCTGATGGGCATGGAACAAACAAGAGTGGAAGCTCAAGGCTTTGTTCTATGAACCAACCACGTGGAACACATATCACTCACGGAAGGAAACGATGAGAAGATATTTACATCCACTGTACAAAATGAACATATCACCTAGCGGGCCCCACAAAGCTAGAAAGTATTTACACAGAGTTCATACACTGGCTCATGATCACAAAAGGTTTTAACATACCAAGCAGTTATCAAACTGCAACTAGAATCACACAGACCGCGCTTATCTATTGGAAATCACTGAATTGAAAAACGAGGACACACTTCCGCACACGATCGGAGAAAACATTCTAAAAATGATTCTAAGTTCTCGAATCTAAGTTAAACGTACTACCATCTGCAGAAAGAAGAGCAGAACCAACCTTACCTCACCAGACGACCAGCCGAGAGTGAATCGCCGTGCAGCCACCGGGGCGCGGGAAGACGCGGGAAGCTGGAAAATCCACGAAAACAGCGGTGGTGGGGGGCCGAGAGACTCGCCAACCAGCTCGCAACCATAGGGTGTGAAAACATCTTTGGTAGTATCAGCAGCTATCGACACCAAGCCAGAGAGAACGATGCAAAGCGAGCTGTCACTTCTCACATTCAAACAGCCATAGATTCACACACACACTTAAAGGTAATACAACTGCACATTCTCACGGGGACAGTGGCGTAGCGGAGAAGCCGTACTTATGCCAAATTAATTAATATAATAATAAATTGTTAACGTAACAAAATAAGAAAAACCTTGCAATATTAACTAATATTCTAACACAAGAAATAAAAATGTTATTCCTCAAGTTTTGAAAAGAGTGGTGTTAAAGTTGTAACAAATTGATAATCTAGCGACATTAAATAAATTATAACTTTAAAGAAACTATACAAAAATGTATGGAAGACGACAGACGGTCGTCGTTCAAGGTAAAAGTTGAAAAAAAGAGTATGTTTGACACAGCTAAAGAAAATTATAAAATAATTTAGGCTGTTTGTTAAAACATGGTCAGAAAGAATATTACATGTTGACTTCATAGATATCATCGCAATAGTAGAGTCGTAATCGTATCGACCATCATTTTTTATTATTTTTATCATGTAATAATCTTCATTCCAAAGAAAGAAGGCACAGACCGGTGTGAAAATTACAGAACCATCAGGTTGATAAGTTATGGCTGCAAAATTTTAACACTAATTATCTACAGGAGAATGGAAGAGCTGGTAGAAGCCGACCTCGGGGAAGATCAGTTACGATTCAGAAGGAACGTAGGAACCCGGGAGGCAATACTCGCTTTACGACTTATTTTGGAAGATAGATTAACGAAAGGCAAGCCATTTTTAGCTTTTGTAGATTTGGAGAAAGCTTTTGGCAACGTTGAATGGAATACAATCTTTCAAATTCTGAAGTCAGCAGGTGTAAAAAACAGGGAAAGGAGAGTTATTTACAACTTGTACAAAAGCCAGACTGCAGTTATTAGACTCGAAGGGCATGAAAGAGAAGCATTAGTTGGTAGTAAGACAGGGCTGTAGCCTTTCTCCGATGTTATTCAATTTTTACATCGAGCAGACGGTGAAGAAATAAAAACATTGCGTTTTGCTGATGACAGAGACAGCAAAGGACCTGGATGAGCAGTTGAATGTGTTGAAGAGAGCGTATTAACATTAACAAGAGCAAAACAAAGATAATGGAATACAGTCTTAGAAAATGAGACGATGCTGAAGGAATTAGATTAGGTAATGAAACAATGAAGGTGGTATATGAGTTTTGTTACTTGGGACGTAAAATAACATATTATGGTCGCAGTACAGAGGACATAAAATGCAGAATGGCAATGCGAAGAAAAGCATTTTTGAAAAAGAGAAATTTGCTAACATCGAATATTAATTTAAGTGTAAGGAAGTCTGTTCTGAAGGAATTTGTGTGGAGTGTTTCCTTGTACGGGAGTAAAACATGGACGATAAACAGTGTGGACAGAAAGAGAATAGAGCCTTTTGAAATGTGGTACTACAGAATAATGCTGAATATTAGGTGGGAAGATCGCATAACTAATGGAGAGGTACTGAACAGAATTGGTGAGAAACGGGATTTTCGACATACCTTGACTAAAAGAAGGGATCGCTTGGTAGGACACATTCTTAGACATCGAGGAATCGTAAATGTAGCGTTGGAGGGAAGTGTGTGGGGTAAAAATCGCAGAGGGAGACCAAGAGACGCGTATAGTAAGCAGATTCAAATGGATGTGGGTTGCAGGTCTTCTGAGGAGATGAAGATGCTTGCTCAGGATAGAGTAGGGTGGAGAACTGCATCAAACCAGTCTCCGGACTGAAGACCTCACAACAAGTGAGCCGTATAATACGACAGTGCGATTTTTTGTTCATTTCATCCTTTCACAGTCCATCTCCTGCATAACCCATTTTGTCCATATCCCCTTTCACCTTTATCTACCTCCATATCATTTTGCTCCCCACGATCTCGTCTCATTCTGCCGCGGCGGAATAGCCGTGCGCACTAATGATCCCTGCTCAGGTGCTCTCGTTCGTTCATCGTCGGAGGTTCGAGTCCTCCATCGGGCATGGGTGTGTGTGTTGTTCACGGCTTTCACCTTCTCGACCGTGATTCTCTCTTCTGTCCATCACTTCCTGTGCTTATGTTCATCTCCGCCTGCCCCTTTCTCTGCGCATCCTCTTACCCTCTGCTCTCTCTCTTTCCTTTCGTCTCCTCCACCTCTCGCGGCCCACCATCTATCCATCTCTGTCCATCTGAACCTCTCACAGTCCCTCCTCCTCATGTCGATGAAAAATTGGATCCAGTCGATTGCTGACAACATTTAAGGTGATCGATGAAACAGTGTCAAAATTAATTTAGATATCCCCCTTGTCTTGCGAAATATGAAACTGCTCTCCGCGGAAACATACATCCATGTACCAAGTTACACAAGTATCGATCAAACCCTGTCGATGTCTGCTGTCAAGCACCGTACGAAATATTACTCACACAGTGGTCTTCCTCTTCACTTGAAGGTATAATGGGCAAGATCGGAATAAAACGGAAGACGGTATAAAATTCTGCAAATAAATTACCCTTTGCCTTAAACCTTATGGAATCTTACTTGGACAGTGACTGTCCTATTGTTTTGAAGGCCAAGTGTGTAAAATTTCAAAAGAATCAGAACAAAATTGTAGATTTTTATGAATTACAAAAAACCGCACATTCTTCTTATTTATCTTAGCGCCATTTTACAGAAAATAATACACATCACAACTGGAATAAATTGAAGTATACGACATATTTTTAAAAAATTTCTTAAGTAAATTTGGAAGACACAAATAACGTGAAATATGTTCAAGCATAACGGAAATGTTTGAAATGGAATGTAACAATATTTCTTGTGGATGTATGGCCTGATGGAAGACTTTCAACCGGACATAACTTAGACAACTTATATGCCCATAAACTACACCTGTTATTCAACCCGGGAAAGGGGACCTCTAGTTTAAAATGGACACCTCACATTGGAAAGAGGTGAAAGCCAAGCTGAAATACAAAGTGAAAACCTGCATTATCGCAGCCAACGAAGATAAAAGCAGATAATTTACAATAAAATTTTTATTGATATTATTAGCTGTAATCCCGGCATTTCCCGGGGTTTTATTTATCCTACTCTCTCGTATTCCACATCCCCTTCCCTCCTCTCTCTCTGCCTCCATCTCTTTCTCTCCCATCTCTGTCTTCGTTTCCACCTTTCAATCTCTCGGCAAAATTTCCTGCAAGGTATCCTCTGTCATGTACCAAACAAACATATATGTACACAGTGATCTCTTCCTCTTGGTTTGAAGGTAATGTGTGTAAAAATTCATAAAGATTGTAGCAAAACTATGAAATTTGTAAAATTCCGTAAGTCAAATCCCTCCACCACGCTCTGAACGAAATTTTAAACAGATAGGGACATTCCTTTTGTTTTTAAGGTAGAGTGTACAAAATTTCATCAATATCGGAACAAAATTATAGATTTCTATGCAATAGAAACGCAGGGTCACATTGAAAAACACTCTTTGTTGTTCTCAAATATTCCAGTTTTATTTCATAAAACCCTTGTTCCAAGAATAACTAAGACAAAAACAAACAAGAATCTGTGAAATCGGTCGAGTCGTTAAGTTATGGCGTGACCAAGGTATTTAGGGATCCATTTTTATGTTGCAAAGTATCTTCCCCCATGCACTGTATGAAACTGGAAGTGGACGGTGACCTTCCTCTTGCTTTTAAGGTCAAGCGTGCGAAATTTCCTGAAGATCGGAATGAAACTGTAGACTTCGTGAGTCTGTAGGAGAAGTATGCTCCGCCATGCACCCACCTATCACAAAATACTTTCTTAGCTGACGTTTTCTACCCATAAACTACATTGTTGCCAAATTTCAGCTTCATAGGTCAAGTAGTTTTCGACATTTTGTGTTTTGTTAGTTAATGAGTGAGTGAGTGTCCTTTCGCTTGTATATAGATAGAAATTAAGAAAACAGTTTGCTTTATTTGGGATGCAAGAGAATTAAGGGAGACTTGTAGACAAAAATAAATAGTAACGTGCAAATCTGTAATGCTAACTTTATTTGATTCAACGTCATGCCTGATGCGACGGTTTTACGGCATCTGTATCAAAACTGTTGTGAGCGGTAGACATCTTTTCTTCATTTTGCGTATGGGGGGGGGGGGGGCTGTGTAGTGGGACAGATAGTCGTACTACATTTTCCTATGTAAGCCCTGTTTTGAAGTTATAAATAAAAAATGAAAGAAAATATGTATGCATTCTAATGTAATGTAAATATTGTTATTTTTTTAAAATATGATTCTTAAAATGTTTTGTTTCTGTATGTTTCACGTACGATCGAGGCGCCGCAATCAACGAGGGCAGCGTCGTCGCCGCCGTAGCCAACATTACAGCAGACGGCCACTATTAAAATTTAACCGACAGCTACGGGGCTACGAATGCTGCTGCGCCTTCTTTATTGCCGCGCTTCAATCTTTTCAAAGAAGAAATGAATAGAATATTAAATAATAGCTAGTCTTGTTAGAGATTCAGTCCAAGCTAGTTGTCCATGTTCACGTTTCTTGCTAAACTGACGCTGTATTAACATGAAGAAGAATAAATATTACTTAATCTTAAAAGGTATCTTGCATTTATGAAGATTTATTTGTGACCAAGAATATTTTACAGCAAGAGAAATTTGATTCTTATGAAGAATCTCGACTTATTTCAGAAAACAATTTAAATCTGATTGAATCACTACTGATTAGCTTCGAATGTGACATTAGATGAGTATCGAATGAGAATGTGGAACAACAGTGTTTAGAAGGCTGTGGAATGTTAATATTTTCAGTACTAGTTAATGACAGCGAACAGAAGTGACTGTGTTTGATTCTGATGAAATTTTAGTAACGGCTACAGTTTTCCTTGCCCCGCTCGCACAAGAACCTGATTTATTTATTTTTTATGAACCATGTAAAGGAATTATTTCTACAAATTTGAATTTATGTTGTGGTGCGGGACGCTTCGGACGAAGTCTCGAGAATTTACACGATTAGCTTATGACAGTTGGTATTGCTAGGGAACTGTAAACAACTAATCAACAACTTCATAACAAGTGATAAAATTTGTTTCTAGTGTCAGAATAATTTCATGATTAGAGACTAAAGAAGAACATGAATAACAATATTAAACATCGCAGTTATCCTGTCGCCTTTCCACTACAGGGGGAGGGGGGAGTTAGTTTCAGAACGATTCATGAACATTCGAAATTAGATGCAAACTTTGTTGCAGGCTCCTAACTACTTCCATTTTCCAATAATTGACGTATGAATCTGAGTATTCTCACACGGTGGCCTCTCATTATTTAGGACGTCATATCTCCTGAGCTATGTGTCGTACTCTTTTGTTTTTGCACCAGGAACCTTCGTGGACGTACGGTGAACAGTTCACCATAGTTTCATTGCAATCGAATGAATGGTTTATGAACACACAGAGAATATACAAACATTCATTTTCATATATGTAGATTAATCGAGATAAAAGTCAACCTAACTTTTCAGTTTTACCAAATCACGCAGTCTGTACTATGCATTATTTTTATTGGTATAAAGATAAATTTACAGACGAATGGAAAAACTTGTGGAATCCGACCTCGGAGGAGATCAGTTTGGAAATAGGAGAAATGTAGGAACACGGGAGGCAATACTCACATTACGACTTATCTTAGAAGAAAGGAAAGCTTTTGACATTGTCGACTGGTATACACCCTTCCAAATTCTGAAGCTATCTGGGGTAAAATATAGGGACCGAAGAGTCATATTCAACCTATACAAAAACCAGACAGCGGTTATTAGAGTCGAAGGGCAAGAAACGGAGGCAGAGGTTGCGAAGGGAGTAAGACAGGGTTGCAGCCTTTCCCCTGTGTTGTTCAACTGTACAATGAGCAGGCAGTGAAGAAACGGAAAGAGAAATTTGGAGAGGGCATTATAGTGCAGGGAGAAGAAATAAAAACACTACGGTTTGCCGATGACATGTTAATTCTGTCAGAGACCGCAAAAGATCTGGAAGAGCAGTTGAATAGAATGGACAGTGTCTTGAAAGGAAAATATAAGATGAACATTAACAAGAGTAAAACGATGGTGATGGAATGTAACTCAGAAGATCAGGCGATGCTGAAGGATTTAGATTAGGTAACGAGACAATAAAAGTCATAGATGAGTGTTGTTATTTGGGTAACAAATTAACTTCTGATGGGCGAAGTAAAAAGATATAAAATGCAGAATGGCTTTGGGAAGAAAAGCATTTCTAAAAAAACGAAACTTTTTTAACATCCAATAATAATTTAAATGTTAGGAAGTCCTTTCTGAAAGCATTTGTCTGCAGTGTAGCATTGTATATAAGTGAAACGTGGACGATAAGGGGTTCAGATTAAAAGATGATAGAAGCTTTTGAATTGAGGTGCTACAGACGAATGATGAAAATTGCATCACGTAGATCACGTAACTAATGAGGAGCTGCTTAAGCGAATTGGGGAGAAAAGAGGTTCTGGCATATCCTGACTAAGAGAAGGGATAGATTGGTTGAACACATTCTGAGACATCAAGGAATTGTCAGCTTAGAATTCGAAGGAAGCGTGTGGGGTAAAAATCGTAGAGGGAGACCGAGGGACGAATACAGTATGCAGATTCAAAAGGATGTAGGTTGCCGAAGGTATCCTCAAATGAAAAGAGTTGGACTAGGGTAACGTGGAGAGCTCCATCATACCAGTCTGCAGAGTGAAGACCGCAACAACAACAAAGATAAATTTTGAAATCTGATGCAACTTCAAGGTAAAAGGCGGTCAAAATCAGGGCTCTTTCAGTGCGTCGTTCCTTTATTGGTGCTACGGGTAATTTCACTTTTCAATATCAAAATGTTTGTATACCTTATGGGACTTAACTAGGGGGCCATCTGTCCCTAAACTTACAAACTACTTATTAACTAACTAAGACTAAGGATGGCACAAATATCCATGCCCGAGGGGGGATTCGAACCCCCGAGCGTAGTGGCCGTGCAGACCGTGACTGGAGCGCTTCAGTCCCCTCGGCCACCGCGGCCGGCTCAGATTTCAGGGTTAGTAACTTCATTTACTGCATGGAGATCGCGTCAATTGCGTGCAGCAACGGCACGTCTGGCCTCTGCGGCTGCCGCGGAGCGACTGCCAGCAGCGAGCGCGGCGGTGGCGGCGGCGGCGACCTTGAGGAGGGCGTGTCCTGGAGGCCAGCGCTGGAGCCGGCCTTGGCTGGAGCTGTTGCTGTTGCTGGACGCTGGGCTAGCGGCGCTGGGCGCTGCGCGATGGGCGGGTCTGGGGCACCGTTAACGCCCGCCCGCCGCGACGCCAGAGCACTCTACCGGAGGAGCGCGCAGGCAGCGGCGCCCCGCGGGAAAGCGCATGCGTCACCAGATGCCGCACGTAATATCCGCAGGGAGTTCTCACACTTACATGACGCACTGTATCCTTAACGACATATTGACCCATAGTCAGCACGGATTCAGAAAGCCCCGTTCCTGTGAAACACAGCCACCTATTTTTAGCCATATGAAGGGAAGAGTGCTATCAATAAGGTTTCTTTCAATTCTATTCCATATTTTTGAATTTACTGAAGGCTTTTGATACTGTAAGTCACTACTTTCCAAACTTTCCCTCATGGCGATACCCTTTTATAGCTTACAGTTTTACTGCAACACCCTTTCACTAATATAAATACATATGGTAGAATTTAGATGGTTCTAGCGGGGGGACTGGACGGAAATAAAGTATCCCTTGAATGTAGTTTGTAAACGAAACTGAAATCCTCGTAAGCATTGATATGTTTAATGTTGATCCTCACTGCAGCAATTACGTACACTCATCGCAAGAAAAGGAAACATTAGGAACTACGGAGATGTACAACAGAGTAACATCACAGACAACAATTCCTAACTCACACAATAATACTTGCTTCTTCTACATGCGACCCAACTCACGAAAACAGAATTCCGGAAATCGCTGTCGTGTGTACATGTCAGGGGATACGGTTTTGCTGGATCGATTGAAAATGGCATCTGGAAATTAGCTGCTCGGATTTCTGATTTAGGCAGCACAGTGGCTGTTCCCTTTCAGTTCAATATTATCACATTATTTTCAGAAATAGAGAGGATGTATTTATGACAAGTGACGAATTATTATTTTAGTTCTATTGTTAGGTTCCTGCTTCACCACGACCTCTGAAGTCCCGACATATTCGGAAAAAAATGAATAAATATTTGTGACAAGTATGAATATGAATGTCATTCCTGGTCCCAGAATCTGTTACATACAGGAAACCGAGAGAAAAAAATATTAACGCATACCAGGGTTCGAACCAACGATCACTGCATTTAAAATACTACTCTCCGTTAATCACCCGGCCGTACTCGACACTAAACATCGCTACTGAATAGCTTTAGTCAATGGGCAATTGTGACTGCTTTTACAATCTGTGACAGCTTTTACAGCCACTGTCGCATTGATTGACATTTAATTATAAGAAACGCTACCGAGGGTGACGTGGCTTTGATAAATCCATTAAAATCGTCAGGCGCAGCTTTTTGAGAAGGAAAGATATTTACTCGCGGTTGACAATCCAGATATTCGCGAATCCCTATAACTGAGGTCCGGATAATCGACTCTCCGATCATTCCTTTAATACGTGATCTGTGGTGCACTGAATGAAGAGAAGGATGATTACCTGCAGGCGAGTCGGCAGGGTAGTATGAAGAGAAGGA
Organism: Locusta migratoria; assembly: GCA_026315105.1. Classification (NCBI taxonomy): domain Eukaryota; kingdom Metazoa; phylum Arthropoda; class Insecta; order Orthoptera; family Acrididae; genus Locusta; species Locusta migratoria. The sequence goes on from CM048745.1 coordinate 110,679,563, forward strand.
TATTTTATTTTATGACAACATTTTTGTTTTGTTTTCTTTAGAGTCTAAATTTGTTAATCTCGCGACACCCTTGATACTAATACGCGTCAACCCAGGATGTCACGACACCGAGTTTGGAAAGCTCCTATCGGGCATTCTCGACGGAAGTTTTATAGCTCCTCTGCTGTGCCTTGTCTTTATAAACGATTTAGGATACAATCCTAGCAATTCTGTCACTTATCGGTTAGTAAAGTCACGAATATCAATAGAAACTGAAAAATAATTTAGATATATCCATGGTGCGAAAACTGGCAATTGACCCTAAACTCATGATAAGTGTGAAGTCATCCATATGAGCACTAAAAGAAATCCGATAACTTCATTTACACTATGAATGAGTCAAATCTAAAAGCCGTAAGTTGAACTGATTACTTAGCAAATAAAATTACGAACAAGCTTAACTGGAAAGACCACGAAGAAATGTCGAACATATTTTACCATCTTATATGCAGCTATCTTTACTCCGTGCTAACAAGCGCAGAGATTTTCATTCACTCTGTTTCCTCTACACTCTTATCAACGTACATTGTCTCTCATATCTTTCCTCGACCTTAACACTCTTGTCTGACAACAAACGACATAACAGAAATAGACATTCCTATCAGACCGAAACCCCTTCTGTCCCTATCCATCACTCAGCCACTGTCTAAAGTCCTTTTCAGTAGCACGAACAATGAAACAATCTCCCTCACTGTATCACAGAACTGAATAATACTGATAGCTTTAAACGACAGCTAATCGATTATCTATTAAAGCAATATTCACGGCATTCTCTGTTCTCCTAAGCTCCTATTACAATCTCGGATTGTCTTTTCTCTCGCCAGGTACAGCTTCCCTAACTTTCTTCTATCATAATTTGCCATGCCTTAATCAATTTCTTCGTATTAAAAAGTACATTGTGAACACTCCTGGCCACTAAAATTGCTACACCACGATTATGACGTGCTACAGACGCGAAATTGAACCGTCAGGAAGAAGATGATGTGACATGCAAATTATTAGCTTTCTAGAGCATTCACACAAGGTTGGCGACGGTGGCGTCACCTACAACGTGCAGACACGAGGAAAGTTTCCAACCGATTTCTCATACACAAACAGCAGCTTTTGATAGAGTCGGATTGTAGCCTATCGCGATTGCGGTTTATCGTTTCGCGATATTGCTGGTTACGTTGGTCGCGATCCAATGACTGTTAGCAGAGTATGGAATCGGTGGTTTCAGGTGCGCAATACGGAACGCCGTGCTAGATCCCAACGGCCTCGCATCAGTAGCAGTCGAGATGACTAGCATATTATCCGCATGGCTGTAACGGATCGTGCAGCCACGTCTCGATCCCTAAGTCAACAGATGAGGACGTTTGCAAAACAACAACCATCATCACGAACAGTTCGACGACGTTTGCAGCAGTATGGGCTATCAGCTCGGAGACCATGGCTTCGGTTACCCTTAACGCTGTATCACAGGAGCGCCTGCGATGGTGTACGCAACAACGAACCTGGGTGCACGAATGGCAAAATGTCATTTTCGGATAAATACAGGCTCGGTTTACAGCATAATGACGGTCCCATCCGTGTTTGACGACATCTCGGTGAACGCACATAGGAAACGTGTATTCGTCATCGCCATACTGGCGTATTACCCGGCGAGATGGTATGGGGTGCCATTGGTTACACGTCTCGGTCACCTCTTGTTCGCATTGACAGCACTTTGAACAGTGGCCGTCACATTTCAGATGTTACGACCCATGGCTCCACCCTTCGTTCGATCCCTGCGAAACCCTCCATTTCAGGAGGATAATGCACGACTGCATGTTGCAGGTTCTGTACGGGCCTTTCTGGATACGGAAAATGTTCGGCTGTTGCCCTGGCCAGCACATTCTCCGCATCTCTCACCAACTGAAAAAGTCTGGTCAATGGTGATCGAGCAACTGGCTCGTCACAATACGCCAGTCACTACTCTTGATTAACCGTGGTATCGTGTTAAAGCTGCATGGGCATCTGTACCAATACACGCCATCCACGTTCTGAGTGCCTCAATGTCCAGGCATATCAGGACCGTTTTTACGGCGAGAGGTTGTTGTCTGGGTACTGATGTCTCAGTAATTGAGTGAAAACGTAATCACATGTCAGTTCTAGTATAATATATTTGTTCAATGAATACCCGTTTATCGTCTGCATTTCTTCTTGGTGTAGAAATTTTGATGGCAATTTTCTACTAATATCAATGTTGTTAGTTCTATCATTACACCAGCAGCAACAGAAGTTGTCTCACTAGTCAATATTATCTATTTACATCATTTTTAAATGTATCAATCTGTCTAAATTACGTTATTAATACCTTATTAATCGTTTGTCTGTTAAAATCATTCTTATTTTATAGGTAACTCTGATGTACAGAGAGGTGTATGTGTAAAACCCTGGTCCGATGTAAGAGGGCCTGATGCCCCTAATCTGATCAATTATCAGGCTAAATAAACAAATAAACACTTGTGCGTCCTTATTTTGGAGTATTTCCCTGAGTATCGGCTCCTCATCTAGCGAGAGTGAACGAGGATATAGATAAAGTTCAGTGAAGAGTGCCTTGTTTTGTAGTATCAACTTATAGGGAAGAAAATAAATCCTTTATTCGTTGTGACGACATCAATTTGCGAAATTTTCTTTCAGCAATATTTTTTCTCCGTATGCGTAAATGTTTTGTTACCACTCACTTACATAGGGACACATGATCATCATAATTAAATAAGACAAATCAGACTTTAAACGGAAATATACAGTTGCTACTTTTTCTAGCGCGCTATTAGAGAATGGGACGGTAGTGAAATATCGTGCAAGCGGTTTGATGAAATCTCATCCATGCACTTAAATGTGATTTGCAGAGTAAACATTATGTAGACATAGATGTAACAATGTCTATTGTTGCCAGCTATCTCTAGAAGTCATGTTACCATTTTCGGACCTGCTTGTCATTCTTAGGGACGTTACGATACTAGTAAATACAAGTACTTCTTACTTTCGTATCGTTCTTTAGATTATCACTATGTATCAAAGGAAAACGTATCAAACTAATGACACCCCTAGTAACAGTTGCATTTGCGTTTAACAATAACCCAGGCACGGATGTTACAAAGAACGATAACATATTGCCGACTATATTTGTACACACACGGAAAAATTATTTCACGGTTTCTCATTCTACAAATCATTTCACTGTCATGTATATACTGTACATATTTCTCCAACACAAAAATGACAATATGTGGATGCAGGAATATGCCTAATATATAGTCGGAATACAGCTTAAGTTGCGAACAAGAGGAAGTTATGGGCTGGGAACACTATACTCATAGTACAGAATGAGTTGAGAATTTTTCATGACGGGAAGCGTGTCTCAATGTGCTACGTGGTTAGAAAATAAAAGTAAAATAATAAAATTGGTATAGGCGCCTGCTGGCGCGAAAGGAAAATTTATGTTTGTTATCATGACCCAGCATATATTTTCAACTTCGCCGCTGATTTTATTTAATGCACTGTAACATCGGAATGTTCGAATACTTCGAATTCGTAGTCAGCCTTAGGCTGTGGCTAAGCCAAGTCTCCACCATATCGTTTCTTCCAGGAGTGCTAGTCTTGCAAGGTTCGCAGGAGAGCTTCTGTGAAGTTTGGAAAGTAGGAGGTGAGGTAATGGAGTAAAGTTGTGAGGCGGCATCGTGAGTCGTGTCGGGATAGCTCAGACGGTAGAGTGTTTATCCGAGAAAGGCAAAGGTCCCAGTTTCGAATCCCGGTTCCGGCACACAATTATAATCTGCCAGGAAGTTTCATATGAACATTTCATTTGAAGGAAGGCAGTTTAGGTTTTAACGTCCCGTTTTAATGAAGCATGTTGCGATTTATTCTCTCTGCTTGCATTACTGAACCTCCCGATGCCACTGTTGCATAATATAGATATGATATGAATGTAATTAGGCTATTAACAATTTTTTTCCAAAACTTTTGTTATTCTTATTTCTAAAGTGACTAGCTGAAGTCATTTTCAAATATTGGGTGTTGCAGATGTTTCTTTAATTCATAAGTATTAATTCGTGCCAGAGGTATATTGTTAAAGTTCAGATAGTATGCTAATTAGTATACTAATTGTATAATTACCGTTTATTTAGAAAGTATTGTTGTGAACCTATTTCATTAAATAAGTAAATGAAACACTATTAATTTAACAGAGATTTTTATACCAATTTAATCAGTAGTATTTACGTTACCTTTTACTATAGCCACTTGTATGTAATTGTTTATGTCCCATTATAATTTATGAACATAATTAACAATACGCTATTTCCGGTATCATTGTTTGAAAGATATAAATAGGATGCGTTCGCGGCATGTAATAAAGTATTGTTTCGTCCGTAATCTGATGTGCAATCCACGCCAGTTCGGAGTCTTGTTTGAATAGCATATTAAAAGTTATTTAATGTTAGGCGTGCAGAAAATGCATCTACCGTGATTAATCCATATTTGTGCCACACTCTACACCTCGTACTTTAGTATTCCACAATTGAACTGTTTCCTACATTATTTGTGATGGATTAGTTTTGCCCAAAGAAATTTCAGACAGCCGCTACGAAGAGCAGCGATCAAAGAGAATATCAAGAAACAACGAACCACAACCCGGTGATTTTACACCGTCGACATCATGGTCATCAGTGACAGAGCTCACGGTCGGATTTTGTAGGAAGGAATGGGGAAGGAAATCGGCCGTGTCCTGTCAAAGGATCCATCCCGGCATTTTCCTGGAGTGATGTAGGAAAGTCACGGAAAACGTAAATCTGGATGGCCGGAGGTGGATTTGAACCACCGTCCTCCCGAATGCGAGTCCAGAGTCTTACCACTGCGCCACTTCGCTCGGTGGAACTATTCGGCCCCTATCCAATGTCTACATCTAAATCCGTACTCCGCAAGCCGCCTCACGACGTGTTTGCGTACCATTGTCACATTTTACTATTCCAGTCACGTACGGTTCGCAGGTTGCCGCGGTGGAGTAGCCGAGCGGTCTAAAGCACCTCGCTGCGGAGCGCGCGTTTGCTCGCCGTGGAGGTTCGAGTCCCTGAGGCATGGTTGTGTGTATTTGTCCGTAGGTTAGTTTACCTAGGTTTAAGTCGTTTGTAAGCAACGGGCTGATGCCCACGCAGTTTGGTCCGATAGATTTACAAACATTTGAACATTTGAGTTGATTCGCAGGAAAAGTGATTGGCTGTATGCCTTCATGTGGGCCCTAATCTCTTTCCAAATGTTTGTAATCCTATGGGACCAAACTACTTTGGTCATCAGTCCCAAACTACTTAACCTAAGTTAAACTAACCTAAGGACAATTCACACATCCATGCCCGAGTGAGGATTTGAACCTCCGACGCGGATGGCCACGGGACCCGTAACGTGGCGCTGCAGACCGCTCGGGTACTCGCGCGCGGCAATCTCTCTCCAATCCTGTCCTTGTGGTAGGAAGCAGTGTATTGTTTGACTCTTTATAAAAAGTATGCGCTCGGAATTTCGGCGATACAAAACGTCTCTCTTCCAGCTTCAGCCACTGGAGTTTCCTAATCATCTCAGTGACACTTTCACGCTTACTAAATAAACCCATGACGAAGCCTGCTGCTCTCCATTGGATCTACTCTACGTCTTCTATTAACCCGACCTGGTACGGATCCCACACTCATAAGCAATACTAAAACGCTGGCAGAACGAGAGGTTTATAACATACTTTCGTTGATGATGGACTACACTTCCAGAGAATTTTTCCAATGAATCTTAGTCTGTCATCTGCCTTACCCACGATTGATTTTATACGGTTGTTCAACTTCAAATAGCTGCTTATGTTAACTCCTAGGTAATTTACGGTTGTCTTTTATTCCTTTGTTTGTCACATATTGTACAGTTGTATAACAAAGGATCTTTCTTTCTATATATGCAGCACTTTACACTTTTTTACGTTGAGGGTCATTACTATTCCTTACACCATGCATTATAATGCTGCAGATTCTCAAGTATTTCGTTGCCGTTTACCATTGTTACAACTTCTCGATAAACTACAGCATTCCACTTGTATGCAGCTATTACCAGTATTACCGCAAGTGATCGGACTTTATTATGCATAAGCAATGAAACTGTCATTCGCAGAAAAGGACACATTACGTACGTTTTCCCCACACCTCACGCGATTGGAACTGTAAAACTCTTTTACAAATGTGTTGATAAAGACAAACATAAGGAAACCTAACGTAAACTTCAGCAATTTTTTCTTTTTTTTTTTTTTTTTTTTGCCTTTCCTAGGGCTGTGAAACTACAACAGTTGCAAAACGAGCCTCCAGCTGAAAAGCATGTAAGCCGTCTGAAGATGAATTTGTAAGAAGTAATTCGAAACCGGTCATGGCCTAAAGAAACAAACTTCTTATAATTTTGACTCGTTGGTGTTTTTAATTATAAATATTTCATTTGCCTGATGTTCAGATGTTTGTAAATCTGTCGGACCAAACTGTGTGGTCATCAGTCCGTAGCTTTCAAACTACTTAACTAAGGTAAACTAACCTAAGGACAAACACAAACGCACACGCATGTCCCAGGGAGGAACCCCGACGGCGAGCAACCGCGCACTCCGCAGCGAGGCGCCTTAGACCGCTCGGCTACTCCACCGCGGCATTCATGTGCCTGTTTGAGGCACACATATAGTTATAGGTGAACGGCCACCAAATATGTAAAAATGATTCATATCGATTGATTTCCTGGTTAAATTAAAGACAAATGTGCTCAGTATAGTGAAGATGTGACCTTGGAGTCGTCACGATGCAGCAGTTGCGTACCACGCAACATTTTCTTGTACGGAACGACCGCCAGTCGCCTAGCAAGTCGGCAACCCAGCGCTGCACACTGGCTTGCATGCTCCACCCGCATAACGGCGCCTTCGCTCTGCTCACTTGTAGTTTACGTTGCAAGAGATCAAGGTCTGCAACTCTCGACGTTAATAATCCGATTCTCATACATGATTCGTAAACCTGAAAGCAACGATCGCCGTATATCCGCAAAGATAATTTCGTAAAACACACGTCTCTACTCAGAAATGAGTTATGGCTGACTACGACTGTGAGTACAAAAGTAGAAAAGAGAATCAATCTGTCAAATCAATAACAACCAGTCACAAAACCACAAGAAGAGCGATTAATTTTGTAGCTGTCCGTTCAGTGTGTGATTCCATCTTCAAAGAGTCTTCCGTGATTTGCTCGACAATTCTCGTGCATTAATATTCCAAAGATAAGTGAAACAGAACCTTTGTGAGACGTTCTGTTTAACGGAACCTCCAAAGCGGCAAATGAGATTTACTATTAACTTTTTAATAAGAAAAATGCGTTGTGCATTGGATGCGCAATGCCGCAAAACAGCTTTAAGTTCAGTACATGCGGTAATAATACCTTAATTTCAAAAAGAAAGAAAATGTGGACCTTTGTTGGGATGCTGACAAAGATAATATTATTACTGTAATACCCTGGTGACAATAAAGAATAAGCTCACTCAAACTCACACATGCAAATTACTATGCAGTGAACAGCATCAATAAAAATACGAATTTTATGGTGCAGCTAGTGAATGCTACCAAATTAGATAAGACACGTTGATAGGTTTTAGCAGATAAGGAGCAGATGAATTTATTTACGTGGAGATGGGTTACTCTGCAAATCACATCTAGGTGCCTGGCAGGGAGTTCAACGAACCACTTTCAAAGTAATTATCCACCTTTCCATTCTGGAATAGCGCGCGGAAAGTAAGAACATCAAACGTCTCCTTTCGATCTCGGATTCATTTTATTTGATGATAATGGTCTTGTCTTCCTACGCAGGTGGGAGTCAATAATATGTCGCAAGGCCATTGCAAGTGTACCCCAAAGGGATGCCTTGTTTTCCTGGTCGCCAGAGTACCAACATGTGTTTCTAACGCTAGAACCTATGTTACAGTATGATCCATGTTTAACAGATTCTCAAACAATCGGAGGACAAGAAGGATCGTCGATCAGATGTACGAAACTATAGACCCATATTGTTTTGTTTTTCCGCCGGCCTACACGCAGCAGACGCCGCCTTCATATTTTGTCAGTGAAACCGGCTTCTGATTAGAAGCGACATATAAAATTTTCATTTTTGTCTGCGTGTTTTCGTTTCATTATGTAAATTTATACTGTGCTCTGGTGCATATTAGTTTCAAATTCGCGTTCTAACAAACAGTGTAGTCTTCCTTTGAGCGCATCGCCACAGTAGTTTTTGTTTTCTCAGCACTGCAATCATGGATAGGGACTGTGACTGCAGTGTGCGTATTCAGTCTGAGCTGGTGACACTTCGCTCCCAGCTTCAAGCTGTATTAACTTCGGTTGCACAGCTGGAGTCTGCGATCGAGGGGCGTCGTTGTTGATGGCCGGTAGTGGGGACCAAACGGACTCCCGTCGTCTCCACCGATCGGCCTGCGCCATCGACATGCCCTGATACTGTTAGCAATGAGGCAGACACCCCACCTGTGTATGCCTGGGAGATTGCTCCAGTGCATGGCAGGAGGCGCAAGACATTCCGGGGGACCGATCGTGAGGCCTCCCCATTTCGTCTTGCGAACAGGTTTGAGGCGCTGTCTGCTCAGGACGACGTTCCTGAGTCGGATGGAGTCTCTCACCCTGTCACCACCCAGCCTGCAAGATCCGGGCTTTCACAGAGGGTGGGTTTACTTGTAGTTGGGAGCTCCAACGTTAGGCGGGTGATGGAGCCCCTTAGAGAGATGGCTACCAAGGAGGGGGAAAAGGCCAACGTGCACTCCGTGTGCACACCGGGTGGAGTCATTCCAGATGTGGAACGGATCCTCCCGGATGCCATGAAGGGTACGGGGTGCAGCAAACTGCAGGTGGTGGCTCACGTCGGTACCAATGATGTGTATCGTTTCGGATCTGAAGAGATCCTCTCAGGTTTCGAGCGGCTAACTGAAGTGGTAAAGACTGCCAGTCTTGCTTGCAAGATGAAAGCAGAGCTCACTATCTGCAGCATAGTTGACAGGACCGACTGTAGACCTCTGGTACAGAGCCGAGTGTAGGATCTGAATCAGTGGCTGAGACGGTTCTGCAAACGTGTGGGCTGCAGATTCCGGGACTTGCGTCATCGGGTGGTGGGGTTCCGGGTTCCACTGAATAGTAGTTCACTACACGCAGGAAGACTGGGTGGAGTTTTTAGGATAGGGGGCTTTGGGGAAAAACAAAATGGGCAATCTCAAAGGGTGCAGGTAAATCACAGGAGAAATGTAGATCTGGGAACTATCGATATAACAGTTGTACATTGTCGTAGCTGTGTCGGGAAAGTACTAGAACTCCAAGCTTAAATAGAAAGCACCGAAACACACCTCACTGTAGGCAGTGAAAGTTGGTTCAAGCCGGAAATAAGTTCAGCAGAAGTTTTTGCAAAAGATCTGTGTTCAGAAAGGATAGATTAAACAAAATAGGTGGAGGCGTGTTTGTCGCCGTCAAAAGTAGTCCTTCGTGTAGCGAAGTTGAAGCTGATAGTTACTGTGAGCTATTATGGGTAGAGGTTGTACCTGAAAGTCGTAAGAAGTTAATAATTGGTTCCTTTTACCGGCCTCCCCACTCTGACGATACAATAGCAAAAAAGGTCAAAGAAAGCCTGAGTCTAATTACAAAAACGTACCCGACTCACACGACAATAGTAGGCGGTGATTTTAATTTACCCTCAATCTGTTGGCGAAATTATATCTTCAAATCAGGAGGTACGTATAAAACATCGTGTGAAAAAGTATTCAAACCATTCTCTGAGAATTATTTCGAACAATTGGTTCATGAGCCAACTAGAATTGTAAATGGATGTCAAAACACACTTGATCTCTTAGCAACAAATAATACTGAGATCATAACGAGCATCAAAACGCATACAGATATTAGAGCTGTCGTAGCGATATTGAATATTGAAACTCCCAAAGTTACCAAAAACAGACGAAAAGTATATTTGTTCAGGAAAGCAGAAATAAAATACATTGCTATTTGAAAGACAGCTTCCACTCTTTCCTAACACTAAATGTAAGTGTAGACCAGATGAAGCTCAAATTCAAAGAACTGGTATCGACAGGAATTAACAGTTTTATACCAAATAAATTAATAAAAGAAGTTGGTGTTCCTCCTCGGTACACAAAACAGGTCAGGACATTCTTGTAAAAGCAATGGAAAAGGCATGCTAAATTCAAACGAACACAACATCCCTAGGATTGGCGGTCCTAAACAGAAGCTCCAAATTTAGCGAGGACTTCAATGCGAGATGTCTACAATACTTATCACAACGAAACTCTTTCTCGAAATTTGAAAACCCAAACAGATTTTGGTCATATGTTAAATATACTAGGGGTGAAAAACAAACAGTACCCTTACTACGTGACAGTAATGGCGATCCTGCCGATGAAAGCGCTACTAAAGCAAAGTTACTAAACGTAGCTTGTAGAAACTCTTTCATCAAAGAAGACGAAACTAATATTCCAGATTTCGAATTACGAACAGAAGCCATGATGATTAACGTAGAAGTAGATATCATCGGAGTAGTGAAGCATCTAAAATCACTTAACAATAACAACTCTTCTGGGCCGGACTGTATACCCATTAGATTTCTATCTGATTATGCTGAAGCGATAGCTCCGTACTTAACAACTATATACAACCGCTCTCTCAAAGAAGGATCTGTACCAAAAGACTGGAGAGCACAGGTCACACCAATATTCAGGAAAGGCAGTAGGAGTAACCCATTAAACTACAGGCCTATTTCATTGACTTAAATTTGCAGCAGGGTTTGGATCATATCCTGTATTCAAATATTATGAATTTCCTCGAACAGAATGATCTATTGATCCAAGATCAACACGGATTTAGAAAATATCGTTCATGCGAAACACAACTAGCTCTTTACTCAAACGAAGTGAGGAGTGCTATCGACAAGGGTTCGCAAATTCATTCCGTATTCCTTGATTTCCAGAAGGCTTTTGATACCGTACCTCACAAACGGCTTTTAATCAAATTGCGTGGTTATGGTATTTCGCCCCAAATTTGCGACTGGATAGGGGATTTTCTGCAGAGAGGACACAATTTGTAGTAATCGATGGTAAAGCATCGACTAAAGCAGAGGTGATATAGGGCGTTCCACGGGGTAGTGTTATTTGTCCTCTGCTGTTCCTTATTTACATAAACGATTAAGGGGAAAATCTAAGTAGCTCTCTTAGGTTGTTTACAGATGACGCCGTCATTTACCACCCAGTGTGGGATCCTTATCAGGTGGGTTTGATGGAGGACACCGAAAGACTCCAAAGGAGGGCAGATCGTTTTTATTTATTTTTTTATTGTCACGATACAAGGGTGACAGCGTTACGGAAATGATACAGGATCTGGCGGTTATCGCAGCGGCGTGGGCTACTTACCAAACTCCAATCGCCAACATTTTCCTCCGAATGGTAACCGAGGGGTCTGAAGCGTCTCGTTGCGAAGCGCGCGATTGCTCGCCGAGGAGGTACGAGTCCTCCCTGGGGCATGGGTGTGTGTGTTTGACCTTATGTTAGTTTACCTAGGTTTAAGTAGTTTGTAAGCTACGGACTGATGACCACGCAGTTTCGTCCGATAGATTTACAAACATTTGAACATTTTTTTTTCCTCCGAATGCGAAAATATATTGTTGACTCCCACCTACATAGGTAGAAATGATCATCAGAAAAAAATACGAGAAATCAAGAGCTCGAACGGAGAGATTCCGTTATTCTTTCTTCCCGCCCGCTATTCGAGAGTGAAATAGGAGATAAATAGTATAAAGATGGTTCGATGAACCCTCTGCCAGGCACTTAAACGTGATTTACGGAGTATCCCATGAAGATGTAGACATCAGTCAATAACAGAGTTTTGAAGCACTTGTTATTTCGGAGTATTATATAAGGAGACTGCTTTGTAGAAATCGAATTCGTTTCGGGAAGCTGCGATCATGTGAAACATAACTTGAGCTCTTCATCCACCTTTTTGCGCATGATGTGGCAGTTTACGAGAAGTCGCAAGACTGAAAAATGGTTGTGGAATGCAGGAGGATCTGCAGCGTATTGGCGCATGGTGCAGGAAATGGAAACTGATCCTCATAACAAACAAGGGTGAGGTGCTACGTTTACGTAGAGACAAATATCCCTTGTTATGTAACTTCGCTATAGCAGGACAAACACTGGAAACAATTACTTCCATAAAATACCTGGGTGTAGACATAAGGAGCTATGTGAAATGGAAAAATCATATATTTGCAATCGTGGGTAAGGTATATACCAGGCTGAGAATCATTGGATTTATCCGCAGGTGGTATAGTAGGTTACAAAACTACCGTTCAATCAGCGCTTGAGAATTGCCCATCAACGTGGAGTCTGTACCAGGTGGCGATGATAGAGGAAAGAGAGAGGATCCAACAGCAGCACCCATCGCTAAGGACTCGTTTACTACATGCAAAAGCGTCACAGAGATGATTGAGAAACTCTGTGACAGACACCGGAAGGGAGACGTTCTCTATCGCGGTACGGGCTTCTGACAAACTTCCATTACATCTACATCCACATAGATACTCTGCAAATCACATTTAAGTGCCTCGCAGAAGGTTCGTTAACCATTTTCATAACCTCTCTTTACCGTACCAATCTCTAATAGCGCGCGGGAAAAAAGAATACCTAAATCGTTCCGTTCCTGATTTCTCTTATTTTATTGGGTTGGTCATGTCTCCCTATGTAGGTGGGTACTAGCAAAATATTTTCACATTCAGAAGTAAAAGTCGGTGATTGACATTTCGTAAATAGATCTCGCCGCAACGAAAAACGTCTTTCTTTTAATGATTTCCACCTCAAATCGTGCAACATTACCGCGACGCTTTCCCCCCTGCAACAAGATAAAACGGGCTGCATTTCTATGGACCTTCTCAAAGTCTTGCGTCATTCCCGCCTGGTGAGGGTCCCACACTGCGCAACAGTACGCCAGGAGAGGACGCACAAGTGTGATGTAGGCAGTCTCTAAGTGGAGCTGGTGCATCTTCGAAGCGTTCTGCCGATGAAACGTAACCTTTGGTTCGCCTTCCCCACAATATTTTCTGTGTGTTCTCTCCAGTCCGGTACGTGTGTTTCTTCCTATGTACTGTACATCTCGCGAAGTGACCGCAAGGATAAAATTGTAGACATTAGGGAGCACACGGAGGCATACAGACAACCATTTCTTCCGTGAACCGCACGCCAATGGAATAGGTAAAACTGACAATGGTATGTACTGCACCTTTCACCATACACCGTGAGATGGCTTTCGAAGTACGGATGTAGATGTAGCTTTAGAGCAGAAAGTCAGCAATCGAAATTGCGTAACTAAATCTGTCAACATTGAAAAATGATGTTGCTGTAACGATTATCACTCCTATTCTTGTATCATTTCCTTTATACTTTATCTCGTGTATCGGTATAGTATAAAGCAAGCAATTATTCTTTGTTAACTTACGATGTTAATCCTACCTGATAAGGATCTCACCAGTACTAAGCAAAGAGGGGAAAGCTGAAATGTGGAAGGAATGTATACAGCGCCTGTACAAAGGAAATAAACTTCAAGATAGTATTCTAGAAATGGAAGACGAACTGGAGGAAGAGAATATAGGAGATACTATACTGCGAGAAGAATTTGACAGAGCGCTGAAAGATTTGAGTCGAAACAAGGCCCCTGGAATAGATATTTCGTCTGAACAGTTGATATCTTTAGGAGAGACAGTAATGAAAATTTGTTCCACCTAGTATGCAAGATGTACGAGACAGGGGAAATACCCTCCGACTTCAGGAAGAATATTGTAATTCCAATTCCAAAGAAAGCAAGTGCAGAAAAATGTGAAAATTACAGAACTATCAGTTTAATAAGTCATAGTTGCAAAATATTAACACGAATTATTTACAAACGAATGGAAAAACATGTGGAATCCAACCTTGGGGAAGATCAGTTTGGATTTAGAAGAAATGTAGAAACACGGGAGTCAATACTCACATTACGACTTATCTTAGAAGATAGGCTAAGGAAACGCAAACCTACATTTTTAGCGTTTGAAGATTTGGAGAAATCTTTTGACAATGTCGATTGGAATAAACTCTTTCAAATTCTGCAGGTATCTGGGGTAAAATATAGGGAGCAAAGAGTTATATTCAACCTATACAAAAACCAGACAGCGCTTATTAGAATCGAAAGGCATGAGAGGGACGAAGAGGTTGGGAAGGGAGTAAGACAGGGTTGCAGCCTTTCCCCAATGTTGTTCAATCTGTACATTGAGCAGGCAGTGAAGGAATGGAAGGAGAAATATGGAGAGGGTATTCACGTGCAGGGAGAAGAAATAAAAGCATTGCGATTTGTCGATGACATAGTAAATCTGTCAGAGACCACAAAGGATCTAGAGGAGCAATTGAATGGAATGTACAGTGTCTTGAAAAGAAGGTATAAGGTGGACATTAACAATAGTAAAACAAGGATAATGGAATTATCAGAAAGTCAGGCGATGCTGAAGGAATTAGATTAGGTAATGAGACAATAAAAGTGGTAGGTGAGTTTTGTTATTTGGGTAGCAAGATAACTTCACATGGCCTAAGTAAAGAAGATATAAAATGCAGAATGGCTATAGGAAGAAAAGGACTTCTGAAGAAGCGAAATTTGTTGACATACAAATTAGTTAAAATGTTAGGAAGTCCTTTCTGAAAGCATTTGTCTGGAGTGCAGCATTGTATGGGAGTGAAACGTGGACGATAAGGAGTTCAGACAAAAAGATCATAGAAGAATTCGAAATTTGGTACAACAGACGAATGATGAAAATTATATGGGTAGATCACGTAACTAATGAGGAGGTGCGTCACCGAATTGGAGAGAAAAGGAGTTTCGGGCATATCCTGACTAATAGAAGGGGTAGATTGGTGGGACACATTCTGAGACATCAAGCAATTGTCAACTTAGCATTAGAGGGAAGTGTGTGGGGTAAAAATTGTAAATAGAGATGGAGGGACGAATATAGTAAGCAGATTCAAAAGGATGTAGGTTCCCGAAGTTATTCTTGCACAGGACACAGAAGCATGGAGAGCTGCATCAAACCAGTCTGCGGTCTGAAGACCACATCAAACAAACAAGGATCTGACAATACCGAGCAATACTTCAAAAAAAAAAAAAAAAAAAAAAAACGACGGACAAGCACAGTTTAGACACTCCCTTCAGTGGTGCTGTTGTGCTGTTACATAATCTAAGTGTTTTGCCAATAAAACGCAATCTTTGGTTCGCCTTCCCTGCGATATTACATATGTTTTCTTTCGAATTAGAGTCCTTCCTAAATGCAATTCTTAGGTATGTAATGGAATTTTCGTTCAGATAGATTTGTCTGGTGGACAGAGTTCAATAGATTTATTTTAGTAGTCACGTGGACGATTTCACATTTACTAATTAGCCCCTAAAGCGTGTTCAAAAACAAAAAAGTAAATCTATCGGACTCAACTGCGTGGTTTTTAGTCTTTAGCTTACAAACTACTTAAACTAACATAAACTAACCTAAGGACAATACAAACACCCATGCCCGACGGAGGACTCGAATCCCCGACGGCTAACGGCCGCGCGCACGAAGCACAGCGCCCCAGCGCACACGGCTAATCCCCCGCGGCCCTCAAGCGTGTGTGACATCATATGCTGTCTGCTGCCGACCACTCAATCAGCGTTTGCGACATCATATGCCGTACGCAAATTTCTGTTTTCATTTCTGCCGATGCATTTTGAAGGACGGCCACTAGATGGCTGTGTCCTACATTCCTTCCTCTGTTGACAGAGTTTACATTAAGGTTATTTGCATTTTACGAACGTTTGTCTTTGTGTGCGTGCCGACTTTCGAAAGTTGTGCGCAATAACTAGGCTGAATTTTGATTCGTGGTTATAATGAAGAAGACGAGTTTTTAATGTCTTCTAATTCATTGGGTATTTTGAACTCTCTCAATCTGGAAAAAAATTTGTAAGCAATTAATTTTATAGTTTAATTAATACTCGTTGTGGCTCTAGTGATTTAGCCTATTAATCCTTATACCTCTATGCGTTCTCGCTATATTTCTTTCAGAATTTTATTTGTAGCACTGGTGGGATGTCACGCTGCAGCTGCTGTGAGGTAGATCGTGCTTGAGGGGTTTGAGTCAGTTGCCATAGTCCCACCATACAGATATCCTACCTAAGTCGTTGTACAATTTTTATTTTATTTTCATAAGACTTTACTAGACGATAAAAGGCAGCAGCATCTGCAAACAATCTAACACGACTGCTAACATTTTCTACCAGTGCGTTAATATCGATAAGAGCTGCTAATGACCAATAACACTACCCTGGAAACCGCCAAATATAACGCCTGGTTTAATGGATACCTTCCATCAGTTACTACGAGTGTCTCATATCTAAAAGTAAATCCCCCATCCGCTCATATATCTCAGACTATTCCATAACCACGTAATTTGATTAACATGCCTTTGCGATGTACGCTGTCGAAAGCCGTCTCAGAATCGAAAAATATAGAATCAGTTTTAGATAATTTGTTGATAGCACCCATCACGTTTTATTACAGCTTGGATAAGTGTATGGAACTATCATTTGCTTATGAAATCCGGAGCACTCCCATCAGTGGCTCATACAAAGATATCGTGGCCTATAGCTCATCAGTATTGAGATGCTGTGGTTTTTTTTTTCACTCCTGCGAGAAATAATACACCAAAGAAAGCAGATAATTCTTCAAAATCTGTTTTTGGGCAGTCTCGAGCATCCGTGAATAAGATGCTGCCATTCTGTCAAGTTCTAGGTTTGTGTATTCCACAATTCGTCCAATTAGACTGTCTAAAAAAATTATAGAATTCAAAAATTCTTTTCGAATAATTTGCAACACTATTCACAAGTGGAAGCTGTGTGACAAGATTCTTAATGGCTGTTTTTGCTGGAGGAGCCTGTTGCTTCAACCATCTTTACCAAGAAATGATCTATATCAGCAGCAGAAGTATCAGATTCGCTGGCTGACTACTCTCTTCATGCTCAAATTGTGCATCTGTATCTGACGACAGACCCTCTACTTGAATACCCTCGTCTAGTAGATCATCTGGCCACATCAATGACTGTTCCTCTGTCTTGACTTCTTCCCTCAAAGTGTTATATACTTTTATATCCGGCAGAGAGTGACGTGTACTATGTATAAACAATTGCTTCATTCAGTTTGTAAACGTCAATAAGAATACTTTGCTTATAAAAGACGTAACATACGTTGAACACTTTCAGGAGAAAACAAACGAACACAGCCGGATGTTATAAAAAGTACAAGAAACAGACTAAAAGAGAAGCAAGGCGGTATTCCACGAAGGAGAAGTAATTGTTACGTAAAGACTCCCGTGTTAGAAAAAATCTAACACTCCGCACTACTTGAAATAATGGCACAACTATCAGGCTATTGTTGAAATTTGATTGTCTAGTCGCAAATTAATCGAAGCACGGGATATAAAAGAAAGCATTTCTAGATCGACAGTTCATTACCTTTCATACGTGCTGGAATAAAATCATAAATGTTAGATTTTTTCTAACAACGCGAGTTATCGCGGATTAATATGAACAACAGTATCCTGTGGTGCATTTCCACAGAAGAAATATATCAAAGCGCAGTATCCCCTAGATAATAAAACCTCACTGAGGAGTTTACGAAGAGTAAGTGAAAACATATGTAATATGGAAGGTAGCATCTTCTGTAAAGCCTTATTTAAGGTACTTTGTGTAGAATTTGTACGATATGTGTGGCATTTCGTGTGCTGTTTTGTACAATACTTGTTTAACAGTTCTTGTGGTATGTTGTGTAACATTTTAAGTATGACTTTGGCAGTGAAGCCATGTGACGCTGCCTCAGATCTTATGGTTAAAAATTTTATACTGCCTAATTTTATTGTTATGAAGCTCGCGCTTTCAAGACCACGATTATAATTTATAAAGTGACGCTGCACAAACAATAATTCACAAGAAATATGATACGATTATGTATAATTGGAATACACACTGTAGGTGATGGCCTCTAACGAGAAAGTAAACAGCGGCAGAGCAGACAGTACCCGAATATGCAGCGACACTTATGTTTGTGAACCTTAAATTATAAATGTAAGATGCCTGTTCGTAAATTTCATGTATATTATTGTTAAATCACATGTAACCTGTAATTTATCCATAATTCCTTTATATTATAAACATGAAAAATGTGAAGAGTGTAACACGCAGCATGTACTTTTTAACCTCGTGCATGTAACATTCTTTTGTAGGCCAAATGTTAAAAATTAAACTGAACAAGAATCGAAAAATAGTCACAAAATCTGAACAGTAATTTGTGAATGCAATGAGAAAAATAAGTAGGATATTTAAACACATCTTGACGATCCCATTTTACGATGAATTTCCACGTTATTTGAAATATGTAGTAATGGTCACAGACTGCAGGGACTTCCGATATTTCCCTGTGATTCATAAGTCGCTGAAAAACCATAGTGGAAAGGTCTGACCATCGCGACTCTGAAAAGCGTTAACCGTGAAGTATCGGCGAGGTCCGCAAATGCCAAGGGCGAGCTAGTCGTCCATAAACGATGTGTCAATGGAAAAACGGTTTCATAAACGTCAATGAGCGAAAATCGTAGGTGGCAGAACAGCCTCACTATGATCTTCGATCAAGAAATACAATGGGAGAAATTAAAGAGTCATTACTATAGTTTCGTCAATCAGTATTCCATTTAAACCTGTACCGTTTCTGCTTATTTATCAAAGTCGAAACAGAAACATCATTCATATGAAATACGACAAATTACTGTAATTGCTCTGTTTTGCTTGTAAGAGAACCTGACCCATCTCTGGCGAGAGGTGCCTGAATTCTTCTTAAAGCACCTGCTGTCGTACTGCACTGGTCGGTACTTTTTACACTTCAATAGTCTACTTGAGATGCGTCGTTTTCTTGATTCAGTATATTCGTTTAATGTTTTTGCGAAAAGTTTAGTCCTAAATATTAATAAGCGTTATATCTCTCTATTTCTAATACAGCCGTGAAAACTATACGGTTCTGTTTTTAAAAAAATGATAAATAAAACCAAAGTTTCCAAATGACAAGCCAAGATCGCAAACTAACAATTTATTGACGACCGGTTTCGGTGCACTGTGTCACCATCATCTGGCCATATATATGTTATAATCTGGTCATCTTGTCAAAAAATTGGGTATAAAATAACAAGTGCAACATTGAACTTAGTCACTATATAAAAACATACACAAGTTAAAAACATGACAGCTTACAAAATTATACCCAATTTTTTAACAAGATGACCAGATTGTAACATATAGATGACCAGATGATGGAGACACAGTGCACCGAAACCGGTAGTCGTTTAATAAATTGTTAGTTTGCGATCTTGGCTTGTCATTTGGAAACTATAAAAGGAATTGATCGCCTCCAGACCAGACTATGTCAGGTAATCTTAAAATAAAACCATACTTGAATATCTCGGTCTATACAAGGGTTACGAACCTTTATTACGCAGCGAAGTCCAGGTAGTATCATTTACCGGTAAACATGTTTCAACATATGGCAGCTTTTCCGAAATAAAAGTTAAGTGACTGTTCGTACGTGTACACAATGATGCAGAACCGATTAAGATACAATCGCATTAAAAATTAATTACATAAAAATGAAAAAATAATAATAGAAATTAAAACAAAAAACCATTGAAACCTGAAGTACCTTTCAGGTTTCTAAGCAATAATAAAATTAAAGTTTCGTCCTATATTTTTAAAACGTTCTGTGGTAGTGATAAATGTATCCATGTTGTCTCTTAGTGACGCCACTGCCACCTGGTGGATGTCTGTAGCAACACACCTATGGACTGTTTACCTGGTTCAGTATCCTTGTTACTTGTGACAAGAACACACGCAATTTTTAAATGTGCAATATAGATGACGATCCACTATGGAGATGCAAATTTTAATCGTTTGACAATGTCCTTTTTCTTATATTTCATTTCCACAAGTAACTCTTGATTTTATGTGAGTTCCAAAGGTTTTGTATGTGGTTTGTTACCTTTTATTTTATTTGTATACAAACAAGAACCTTACAGATTTTAACAATCTTTGTTACCTTTTGCAGTGAAAATAGGAAAAAAATGTTATGTAAAAATATAGTTTCTGAAGATGATGAGATAGTTTATCGAAACCGTTTAAAAACCAACAAATAAACTAGCGATCTTGGCTGAATTAAGTGTTTTTATATTAACTATATTGGCCATCAGACTCTAGGCTTACAAACTAATTAAACGTAAAGTAACTTATGCTATGAACATAACAAATACCTATGCCTGAGGGAGGACTTAAAACTCTCACAGCGAGCAACCGCGCGCTCCGTAGCAAGGCGCCTTAGAACGCTCGACCACTCCACCGCAGCCTATTTTATAGTCAGGGACAATTGTATGTTGCCTTATCCAGGGAAAAACATTCAAAACTGTAAAAGTAGGAATTAAATCTATGGGGCGACAAACAGCTAACATTGTCTGGAAGGAAGTACTGTAAAAATTAATATTGGGCATACTGTTAAAATCTGTGACAAAATACTATGATCTAAGAAATATTTACATTTAATTATTTTGACGTTGGGTCATTGACTGATGAAGGTGCGAAGTTTTAGAAACTTCACAGTTTCCTGCCCTGCACGGCTAGCTCTCCTGGCAGCCAGTAAGCGTGGAAAATAATTCGGAGTTAGCACTAGAAGTTCCTGTCTTTTCCAAGAATACACCACTTTGTGCTAAGGAGAGATAATTTTTTTCACGTTAGGATGTAAGTGAAGCTACTTAGTCTAACGAGCTCTTATAAATTTTCTATTTAAGGGTAACTAGATTCTCTACCCAAAATTCAATGTTTGGTACAACGAAGTATGCGTTGGTGCCTGACGGAAAAAGTGCTTTTTATGTGGAAGATGCCCTTAGTCAAAATTCTACTAGGAAGAGATCACAATTGTACCTAGTGTGGTACATTTTCGATCGATTTTTCTCAATTCTGTAACTTTTGTGTGAGTCTATACCGACATTTGTAACTGTCTAATATTTGTGTTACATATTAGTTAAACATCCAAGAACAAGTTCTATAATTAAAATTACATCTTTTCTCAATATATTTCCAGTTACAATCAATTTTGTCCGAAATGATCGAAATTGTACCACCTTACCCTATGTTTCCCGTTCGACCTACAGCTTGGCACATGAACTTAATCTGCTAGGAACTTTTCTACAAGTACACAATTTCGATAGAAAGAGGAAGTTTCGTTTGGTAAATAGCGCAACGCCCTTAAATTTGAGATGTATTAAAATTGACATCCACTACAATATTTTTGTTAGTTAGGACAGACAGTAAAAGAGTCATTCTGATTATATTTGATTCATTACCCGCTAGGAAATAGCGATGTGACGATTCGCAAATCCTTCCCCGGGTAGGGGTGTGTGTATTGTCTTTACTCTAAGTTAGTTTACGTAGTTTCTAAGTCTAGAGACCGATGGAGACACAAGTTTGGTCCCTCTGTGTCACAAAAATGTCCCTCTTGTTTATTTTAATTGAGATTTACTCCATTGAATAGTGAAACATTTTACAGTTTTCCACTACAATGGTGGCAAATATCTGACACGATACAACCGAAAGTTCTGTTGTTATTTATTTTAGATGGTATTAACAAGACCCCTCGCCCTACTGCTCGGTCGCGGTGTAAAATTTCAAGTGGGCCGAATATCGCAACGGTGTAGCTGGTTGTCACTCGATACGCCTGTCTGCAACAGCTGAAAGTAGTACCACGGTCTCACGTGTTCATAACACAGAAACGATACGCACGACCTTGCAGCACCCGAGGAAATCTATCGACGACACGGCACGGAATCATCTTTTGTTGCTTTTCACCGCATTCGAGCATTCCCACCTAAGAGACTTCGCTTCAGAACTCCTCACTCCCTTACATAAGATTGTCACAAATATTGCGTTTCTGTAATATTTATTTCTCTTTCAGTCCTTTCCGAACTAATTTAAATATGCGTCCAGCAGGACAGTTTTCACAAATATCAAGGACACTGGCAAGCAGCAGTAAATGCCACCAGCGATTCAGTCACGTTTGGGAGGTTGCAGGACGCAGGGGCGAAAGAGCCTCCGACGGACAACCTTCCTTATGAACAAAACCGGTTCGCCGGTGCCAATACCTTGTCACTACGACGCTACAGCAATGTGAGCTGACTCAACAAATACAACCGAGACTGCCATCCGATGGATTTGAAATGTGTGCGCAGATGTTTTTCTTTCGGCGTGGCTCCAAGCGTAATATAAGAAGCAGATAGACTAGCGTAGATTGTGCATAGGTGAGATGGGCTGAGTTGATTGAGTTGAAAACAAAATAGGATAAAATAAAATATACATGAAGATGCAAGGGGTTCTGAGAGAAATTCCTCGTCAAATCAAGGCGAAACAAAACGAAAATCAATGTTTTGCAAGGCAAAAGAAATGTGCTGGTAAAGAGAATAGGATAATGAATGTGAGATGGAAATTGTGATTCAGGTAGACGTATTTGAGGCGGCACTGATAGACTTAAGACGAAAGACAGCGCCTGGAGTAAACGACATTCCTTTGTAATTATTAAGAGTTTTGTGAGAACTTACTGTCAATTGACTACTCCAGGAGGTATGCAAAATCTGTGAAGTAGACTAAATGCCTGTAAACCTGAAGATTAGTAAATGCATTTCCAGACGAAGGAGGTGATGGAAGATGTGTGTATTATCGACCACCGGTTTAATAAGACATGTTTGCAGAATGCTCACATGAACCGTTTAGAGGCGAATAGGAAAACTGGTGCAAAGCGATATTTGGAAAGAACAGTTCGAATTTCGGAAAATATTTAGCAACAGGCGACGAAGAGGTTACGCCACGGCATATTAGAAGATTTGTCTAAGAAAGGTAAGACTACAGTATGTTTTGTATTTAGAGAAATATTTTTACATTGATGATGAGAATGTACTGTCAAACACTAGATAAAAAAGAGTGAAGTGTCGTCTACAACTGTACAGGAATCACGCAGCAAAATCCAACTGATCCTTCCCCCTCTATTTCTTTCTCCTTCCGCCCTATCCTCCTCTTTCTTGTTTTTCTCGTCCTATATATTCCCCCTGGTCCGTGCATCTATTTATCTCCTCCTTCCGATGGTAAGCATAATTTCTAAATTATATACTAATCTCAATCATCGTTAGCTCACCCTCTCTCACACCCCATATCTAATCATCTACTCCTCCTCTTCCTTCTGTCTGTTCCTGCATCTCTCTCTGCCCCTCTTCTCCTCCTCATTTCTTCTCACTTATACCGGAACTTCATTTCTTCCAACTCCCATTATCAGTTTCCTTCTCCATCTCTTATTCTTCTCCCGTCCAACTTCTTCTCGTGTTACGACTCGTCTTTTCCACCCTCTATGTCCTTCTGCTGTACCAACACAGCCGTCTCCTCCTGTCTCTTTACATCTGCTGTTCTCAGTTCATGTTCCCGCCCATTTATGAAAAATTGCATATACGTGCATTTCATTCTGGTAAATAAAAAGATATCAAAGTCTGTTGCAATGAAACCTACATCATTCACAACATAGTGACTTCAGGTGTTTAAAAATATTCTCCCTGAACACTTACGTAAACAGGCCAAATTTCATAGTGTCAAATTAAGATTTATATTTATTTGGAGAGCTAATACCCAAAGAGACCAAAGAATACTGTATGTGTGTACGATATAGCATTGCTTAAATGTATGTTCTGGAACTATGGTAAAACTCCCTTTTTGTTCCATAGCTATTTATTTAGCAGGGAGCACTGCGTTAGTTTTTAATTTCATATAAGTTATGAAGTTTATTATTTCATTCTTTTGTTTTCACATCACGTCATTTATCCGGTGTCTTGTTTGTCTATCATACGAAATTGAAGAAAAACGTCGTGGTAACATAACCTACAAAGAATTAGTTTAGAAAGCATCCCACCTCAGGCCAAGCTATACAGTCAGACCTCGATATCTCGAACCTCGCTATATCGAAGACCTGCATATAGGGAATGTCTTCTTCATTCCCTTCCCTTGGAAGCCCATAACCTTGTTACTTCGAATAAAACCCTCCATTATATCCAAGTTTTTGGAGAGTTCCAGGAAAGAAGATTTTACTTCTACGTATGGAACTTCAGTGGGGAAAAACTCTTCATACCTAAGTCAGCTCTATATATATATCGAAGTCTTTTTTATGCTACCACTGTATATCGAAGTGCGAGCAAATACGCAACTTCTATGCATCGCTGAGATCTGAGTCGTTCTGAAGTTCCCCCGTCTTCCGTGCAGGTGCGATTTTAGGCAGTGTATGTTTTCATTCAGAGTGATCATCGAGTGCCAGTTATGGGTCTCATCGTAAATGACTGTCAATTGCTGCGAGAGTTAATTGACGAAGTGAGAGCAGGAGTAAAGAAAAAGACAGAGCAGCTGAGTTTGTGATTACGGCAACCACACTGTCAACGATGATTGAGAATGAAGACCACGTGATAACCGCAGATGGAGGGACAGATCGTGAACGACATCAAAAGGCTTAGTTTCTAGACTTAGTGTTTAGTGCAGTAGTTCCGTCAACAGAGGAATAATGATTTGAACAATGTTGCACTTATTTTGAATGAAAAGGCATATTATTTTGCAGCAGCGTTGGGATACAATACGTTTCTAACGAGTAATGGATGATCTGAAAATGTCAAGGTAAATAAAATTATGATAAAAATCTATCTTGACTTGTATGATACCCAGTATTACTACAACTATGAGAAAAACATTAAGCACATTAATCGTGGCTTTCTGGAACAACTCGTTATATCGAACTGTCGATATATCGAATTAGTTTTGTCTTCCCTAGAAATGCGACGTATCGGGGTTTGATTGTACCATCCAGCCCGAAAACGTACCATAGGAAAATACAGACCAAGGTGGCAAAGGAAAGAGTGCGATGTGGTAGGTGTCTTGAAGCGCACATGAAGAGAAGAAATAAAGGATTAAGAGTTACTACCCAGTAGGAAAATCGTTAATACAGAGTTGATAGCTATCAATCCATAATTTCGCAAATAGTGTCCCTTCGTGGGTGACTGCTCAACTCTCCCAAAAGTATAATTCCCACGAACAAAAATGCCGCAGCACCTCCACCGGAATCTCATCAGTTTCCACTATTCACTATTCTTTCCGTGCCTAAAAAAGTATTAAATTGATAAAAAGGGCACAAGTAGTTCTCACTCTCCACCGCTCACCAGAAAGACCAAATAATTTGTTGCGTCGCCAGTCTTTTACAACGTAGATGTTGAAACGGACTCCTTGAAGGCACTGACCAGGAACAGCGAAGATCAATTCCGCACTGCTGCAGTGCTGAAGAATAAGCACTATTTGACAAATCACTCTTCAGAACAAATAAAATACCTCAAAAGACTATAAATAGGATGTTCATATCTACAGGATACGATCGTTCAGATATGATTAGTATTTGGCCCGTCAGCATCAATCACGAGGCGCAGCACCATCAACCAGTTTCTGTGGCTCGCCTGATCGGTACAATCTACAGTGACTTGAGAGGACATGCTTGACGCTTCGCAGACGAATATTCGAACTGTACCTACTAATTATGGCGTATTGTTGGGATAAGAGAATATGCGATTCATCGATCCTGAATATTTATGATTATATGAGACGCTGAATACAGAATGGCTCACCGTAGAATACGACCAGGTGTCAAGACCGCACCGCCCAAGTCACTGCCCCCACCCCACCAACAAGATAAACACCTCATGCCAATGCCATTGTAGGTCAGAGCTGCAACGTTCTCGGTTCTAGCCAAACAACGGAACAGTAGAAGATATCGTACACTGTGATATACTAAAGAAACTGTCTACATTACACTTGTGCGTCCTTTTTGGAGTATTTCTTTGCGTTGTGGGATCCACACCAGGTGGGAATGATCGACGATTTAGGGAAAGTTGAGAGAAGGGCAGCTCGTTTTGTATTATCGTGATATAGGGGAGAGTCACGGAAATGATGCACGAGTTGCGGTGGAAATTATTAAAAGAAAATTGTTATTCATTGCGGCGAGATTTAGTTGAGAAACTTCTATCACTATCTCTTCCGACGAATATGTTTTGTTAGCACCCAAATACATAGGGAGAAATGGTCATCATAATAAAATAAGAGAAATCCGATCGGAAACAAAAAGAAAAGAAAAAATGGTGTTCCTTTTTCCCGCGAGCTATTAGAGAACGGAACTGTAGAGAAATGTCAAACAATAATGAAACCTCTGGCATGAACTTCAATACGAGTTGCAGGGTATCTACTGTATGAATATGTAAATGTAGATGTTAAATTGTTAATAAAACTCTTCCGTGTATTTGACCGCATCGTCAATATATCAAATATTTCACGGACGTTTCGGCCACTATTGCAAGCGGCCATCTTCTGGGTGTTACGCTTACTGCTGGATGAGTTTTTTTTTCCTTTATTGATGTTTTAATGCTACCTGTATTTCAGGCAGCAGGCTGGCAGCAGCTTCGGTGGCTGCTCTTCAGCCCT
Source organism: Locusta migratoria (assembly GCA_026315105.1). Classification (NCBI taxonomy): domain Eukaryota; kingdom Metazoa; phylum Arthropoda; class Insecta; order Orthoptera; family Acrididae; genus Locusta; species Locusta migratoria. The sequence continues at coordinate 110,706,324 of CM048745.1, forward strand.
GGAGATACATGTAATGACAAGTGGAAATGAACATGAAACAAAGAATAAAATTTGCAGAGTTAAATTGACAGACAAGGTGAAAATTGGAGAACAGTAAAAAGACAAATTTACAGACAATATTTGGAGGACAGTAACAAGTAGGCGGAGATAAAATACACACATTATATTCATAAAAATGTTTAGAGGAACGGTGACGATTAAAAGTACATTGATGGACACACACGCACAAAACGGAGACAGGTGAACGGTGCACACGGTGAAAAATTTGTCGGACGTTGTCTGCGAGGCACAGGTTAAAAACACTTCAAATATCACTAGCCACAAACACTCTGGAGCACTAATTAAAATGTCGAGACGCCCCCGCGGGGCGAGGGAGGGTGGCGAGAGGGAAGGGATGGGTGAGGTATGGTGGAAGCGCGGGGGAGGGGGGGGAGGGGAGTGGGAAGGGGGGCTGGGCGAGACCCTGGGGGCGGGATAGGGGCAGCCAAGCGGGGAGAAAGGAGGGTTGGGGGAGGGGCGCTGACGCTACAGGGAAGGGCGGAAGTAAAGTTGTGAGGCGGCATCGTGACTCGTGTCGGGATAGCACAGTCGGTAGTGCGCTTGCCAGCGAAAGGCAAAGGTTCGACTCCCGGTTCCGGCACACAATTTTAATCTGCCAGGAAGTTTCAACATTAGGGAAAGGCTACAATCCTGTCTTACACTCTTCCCAACCTCTGCGTCCCTTTCATGCCCTTCGACTCTAATAAACGCTGTGTGGTTTTTGTATGAGTGGAATACACCTCTTCGCTTCCTATATTTTATCTCTGTTAGCTTCGAATTTGAAGTAATGTATTCCGTTCAACATTGTCAAAAGCTTTCTCCAAATCTACAAATGCTAAAAACGTAGGTTTGCATTTCATTAGCCTATCTTCTAAGTTAAGTCCTAATCTGTTCCCTCCCGAGTTTCTACATTTCTCCTTAATTCAAACTGATCTTCCCCATCTCGGATTCCACAAGTTTTTCCATTTTTCTGTAAATAATTCGTGTTAGTATTTTGCAACTATGACTTATGAAACTGATAGTTCTGTAATTTTCACATTTGTGTGCACGTGATTTCTTTGGAATTGGAATTACTATATTACTATATGAAGTCGGAGTGTATTTTCCGTGTCTCATACATCTTGCATACGAGGTGGAACAATTTCTTCAAGACTGGCTCTCCTAAAGATGTCAGCAAATCAGATGAAATATCATCTATTCCAGGGGCCTTGTTTAGACTAAAATCTTTCAGCACTCTGTCAAATTCTTCTTGCAGTATCGTATGGCCTATCAACTCTTCCTTCACTTCCATTTCTAGAATACTACCTTGAATTTTATTTCCTTTGTACGGGCCCTCTACATGCTCCCTCCACAATTCAGGTTTTCCCTCTTTGCTTCTTGCTGGTTTTCCGTCTGAGTTCTTGATATTCATACCCCTGTTTTCCTTGTCCCCAGATATCTCTTTTATTTTCCTGTAGGCGGTATGTATCATTCCTGTGGTTTTACATTCTACTACGGTTGTGAATTTGCCGTCTAACCATTCCTGCTTAGCCAGCCTGCACTTCCTGTAAATTTCATTTTTCATACGATTGTATTCCTTTTTGCCTGCTTCACTTACTGAATTTTTATATTTTCTCCTTTCATCTATTACGTCCAGTAAATCCTGTGTTATCCAGGGATTTCTATTACGCCTTGTCCTTCTGCCTATGAGATTCTCTGCTGCTCTCACTACTCTATCTCTCAGAGCTACCCATTCTTGTTGTACTGTATTATTTTCACACGTTTCAGCAAATCCTTGTCTAATGCTTCTTCTGAATGTGACCAGTTAATAATAAATGCGTCCAGTTTGACCTATGCGAATGACATCATGCGAACCGCTGACCTACCCTTTCCACAAGGCAACCCAGGTGCCTTTTTCTCAGCAAGATAATGCACGACCATACGTTGCTGTACAAACAAGTGCCATACTCGCATGTCAGCCTTTTGGTGTGGCCCGATATATTACCAGGCAACAATCTAAAATGTGTGTAATGAAGCCCATCGACGGTTGCAGCGATGTGGTCCAACACCAGCCACCACAAATGAACATTGGAACAAAGTGGATGCACCATGAGAAGGCATTCGTGCCTTATTCACATCGATGCCACCATGCATGAAACAAATTATCTACATCTACATCGACATCTACATGGGATACTCTGCAAATCACATTTAAGTGCCTGGCAGAGGGTTCATCAAACCACCGTTATACTATTTATCTCCCATTCCATTCTCGAGTAGCGCGCGGGAAGAAAAAACACCCGAATCTCTCCGTTCGCGCTCTGATTTCTCGTATTTTATTCTGATGATGTAAGTGGGAGTAAACAATATATTTTCACATTCGGAGGGGAATGTGGGCGATTGGAGTTTCGTAAGTAGCCCACGCCGCAGCGATAAACGTTGTTGTTGTAATGATTCCCATCCTAAATCCTGCATCATTCCCGTAACGCTCTTTCCCCTGTATCGTGACAATACGAAACGAGCTGCTCTTCTTTGGACTCTTTCGATGTCCTCCATCAAACCCACCTGATAAGGATCGCACACTGGGCAGCAATACTCGAAAAATGGACGGACAAGCGTAGGGTATGCAGTTTCTTTTTTAGTTTCGTTGCATGTTTTAAGGGTTCTGCCAATAAAACGCACTCTGGTTCGTCTTTCCCACGTCATTATCTACGTATTCTTTCCAGTTTAAGTTTGAAGTAATAGTAAGTCCAAGGTATTTAGTGGAGTTTACAGACTTCACTTTTGATTGATTTATCTTGTAAACAAAGTTTAACGGATTTCTTTTCGTACTCATGTGGACGACTTCACATCTCTCATTATTTAAAGTCAGTTGCCAATTTTTACACCATAGTGATATCTTATTCAGATCGTTCTGAAGTTGGTTTTGATCTTCAGATGATTTTACTAGACGGTAAACGACGGCGTCATCTGCAAACAATCTAGGAGAGCTACTTACATTTTCCTATAAATCGTATATGTAAATAAGGAACAGCAGAGGACCAATGACACTACCCTTTGGAACTCCCGATATCACCTGTGTTTTAGTCGATGCCTTACCATCGATTACTACAAACTGTGTCCTCTCTGACAGGAAATCCTCTATCCAATCGGAAATTTGTGGCGATATACCATAACCACATAATTTGATTAATAGCCGTTTGTGAGGTACGGTGTCAAAAGCATTCTGGAAATCAAGAAATACGGAATCGTCAGTAGCACCCATCACTTCGTGTGAATAAAGAGCTAGTTGTGTTTCGCATGAACGATATTTTCTAAATCCGTGTTGACCTTGGGTCAATAGATCATTCTGTTCGAGATAATTCATAATATGTGAATACAGGATATGTTCCAAAACCCTGCTGCAAATTGAAGTCAATGAAATAGGCCTGTAGTTAGTGGGTTGCTCCTACTGCCTTTCTTGAATATAAGTGTGACCTTGCAGTGGGACTAAGGGAAAAGGTGCTGAATTGTCAAAATAATCCCGTATCATACCAAACTCGTCACAAATTTGGTTCAGTGTTATTAAGAAAACCTATTTATAGCTCTTATAGTCAGTTGCTAAGTAAATATTTATAAGTTTTCTAATGTCACCTAGCAACATAACACATCTCGTGAAACGTGCCACCGAACATCCCTCCGCCTAATATAAAAAATAAATAATTGTTTCTATCTTTTCGTAAAACATAAACAGGTCCTTATACCCGCGAGAGAAAGATAAAAGGCCAGTATGTAACTTCACATTCAAAGTTTAAACTCTTTAGCACCAATTCAGTCATGAAACTGGCGTTCGAGCGAAAATCCACAGCCTACTATATTTTAGTTTCACACTTAAAATACCACTGTTTCATTTGAATGCGTCTTGAAATTCAATAGCCTGTTATAAACTTTTCAAACTGATGGTGTTTTCTTCCTAGATGTAGAAGATCAAATAACATTTCTATATTTCACATTAAATAATAAATCATTCCATATACATGTGTAAATATTGTAAACTCTTCTTCTGTCAAACAATACATGTTTATTGGTCCACTTGCAATACAAGCATATGCTATTTGCTTCTGATCCAATGTTACATATACAAGGACATAATCTGAACTGACTAACATCCATAGCAATAATCAAGGACATTATAATACAGGAAGACGCCCTTATGCTAAAAAAGTGAAGTCTGATTCCTCCATATTGCTAAGTTTTGGAGAAGTGTTGGTATTGTAGAGCTAAGATTTTATGTCACTTAAAACAGGCGTAATACATCCGGCGGATTTGCCGTGAAATACAACGTGATAAAAGGTGCAATTTATTCGTTGAAAATGGAGTTTCCAATTACATTATGATGAGTATTTATTACTATTTATTGAAGAAAGTATATTTTATGAAAGTACATCCTTTGCAGTGACTGTAAGTTCAATGCATTAACAGTAAGAGGTTCAACTTAACGCTTAGTTTTAACGGAGAAATAGCATTCCAATACTGGCCAAGATGGCGGACAGGCTTCAACTGACGAACGTGCTCAGCATAGATAATGTCATCTCCCTTTATTCTAACCTCCTTGGCAATAATAAACAATCTTCTTAGAGGACGATCGATGTCCCGTAATAAAGAAGGCTCAGATACGTCCGCTGCCCGTGACTGTCGGTTGACTTCATATAACGCAAGGCCAGCTCTGTGACGCCGGTCGGTGCTGCGGCGACGCTGCTCCTGTTTATTGCAGTACCATGAAACAAACAGAAACAAACACAAATATTTTTCTTAAGTATCAGATCATAGAAATCATTATTCAACATTCAATAAATCGTTTTTATTAATATGAAATGTTTAATTTTCATGTCCTGCAAAACAAAGCAGATATGAAATCTGTCCCACTACAACCTGGCAACTTTCCAATCTTTTGGTACAGATCGTTCTTTGAGAGAGCGGCCCATGTGGACACATACTGAACCGAAGTGACTGAAATGCTAATCGTTCTATAGTAATGAACATGTCTTGTGAATACGAAGTTGGTCTCACCAATCTTTCAAGGTGTTCTGCTTTTTTCTGAACGTGAGTGTAGTTTCTTCACGCTCTGGACCTCTACGCTCACTTTAGCTAAGCCGGCAATTTCTTCGCGGCGCTACCATTTACTTACCCGAGATCTCACCTCTGAACTTTTGCTAACGGGTTCTTACCGAAAACGGTAGCGATTAGCTCGCCAAGGCCTGACGTAACGACCGCTCTAGATGTGCGCGGCGCGGCAGAAGACTCGCCTGAGCATCCACATCAATGGGCCCGGTCGGCCTTGAACACCGACCCACCAGACAGTCGGCGCTCCGGTTGCTCGGGATGAGCCGTCTTTTGGATGGCCGTCTCGCAGCGTTCCAGTTTCCCCACGCACGCCCGGCCCGACCTCTCCGGCCACGCACCCGAGGCCACCTGTGTCAAACTGTGTCAATGGCTCTACCTGTCGCAAGTACCGGCCTCTACCTTGGAATCTGATTAGTAGAAATATGCGGCAGTCACCAGGTAGCATAAATAATGTGTGTCCCCAGGTGTCTATGATCAGAACTCAAAACTGAGCACAACTGGAACTCTTTGGGATATCCAGAATCACACACTAAAATATAGTAAGTGAGATAAATATAGGAAAGGTTGGGGAAATGCCAGCCGACTCTATTACAACCCTATACTGCTTCAACAAGCCTTTCAATATAATAATTGGAAGTAGGGAGCAGTTGGAGAAAATAGTTAGACACCGTACGGGGGATATTGTCTGGTTCACTGACGGGTCAAAATCGTACCAAGGTGTTGGGGCCGGGGTATATGGGGTGCAGCCAAGACTGGAGGGCGTCATCTTTCTAGGAAAACTGGCCTCAGTATTCCAGGCCGAAATCACTGCCATCAGGACATGTGTGGAGGAGAATTTGCGTAGGTTCTACAAAGATCGTAGAATGTATATCTATTAAGACACCCAGGCAGCCCTGAGATCACTGGCAGCTCCTGCAACAAGGTCTAAAATTGTTGCAGAATGTCACAGGGTTTTGGTGGAGCTATGAGAAGGCAATAGATTAAACCTATTGTGGGTCCCTGGCCACTCGGGGATCAGTGGCAACGAACATGCCGACAGATTAGCCAGTATGGGGGCAGAGACTCCATTTATTGGACCGGAACCTGTCCTGACAATCACCAAGGCAATGACCAAATTGGAGCTAGGTAACTGGCTCAGAAGACGGCTCGTAGAATATTGGACCAACAAAAACATGGCCAGGTAATGATGCGAAAGCCATGTTTTAAAAGAAGCTCTGCAATCCTGGGCCTCAACAGGAGAGAGATTAGACTCATGGTTGGATTGCTGACAGGCCATGGGAATTTCAAAAAACACCTACATACAATGGGAATAACAGAGGAGGACCCTAAATATAGGATCTGTGATGATGGTGATGAAACTGCATCGTATTCGAATGCATCGCATTTGAGAGTAAAAGGCACAGAACATTTGAGACAACCAGACCCGAAGAAATTGTGTCTAATAAAGAACAGGTAAAGGGACTGCTTGCACAGTTCAAGGGCATTGGTTGGCTTTACTAGATATACAGGGAGCGATACCGCACAATAAACTTAGTTTCGGTGCGGGCAGTGGCGGGTTGGACCATGACTGTTTTGGCTTCCCTGAAAAAATCAAATCAATGATCAGGATATCTGACAGTAACGTTCTTCTGAAACACATGAAGTGATGACTCCATTCGACAAGGGATCTCAAATCTACTTCATACAGGGTGTCCAGAAAAGGACTCCATGATTTCAAAATTAAATATCTCGAAAACAAAGATCGATAGAGGAATGCAGTAAACGGTATGTTTATCATGAAAGCTGTAAGAAGTTCATACAGTAGTTTGAAATAATAGTTACAAAAGCTGCTAACAGATGGCGCTGTAATCGCCATACGTAATGCCTAGTATAAATAGTGATCCGAAGCCCAGAGCGATCACTTCCACTATTGAAACGTGAAAGGAGGTTAGCGTACCGAAGGAAGAGATTAAAATCATGTACTCCATTGAACAACGTGTTATTCTGGTGCTAGAGTATCAAAGGTTAGAAGAGAGTCCTACGGCAACAAGGCGAAGTTTTCAAGCTCGATTTCATGTTCCAAAAGGACCCGATGCGAAAACCATTCATAGGCTTTTCGCAAAATTTCAACGAACAGGCAGCGTAACTGATGATCTAGTTGGGCATGTTGGCCGCAAGCAAACCGCAGTTACGCCTGAAAATATCGCCACAGTTTCTGGAATTATTCAGGGAAATCCTATGTCATCCGTCCGCAGAATTGCATCTGAGACTGGTTTGAAGCGTTCCAGCACGCAGAAAATACTGAGAAAGAGCCTAAACTTGTTTCCATTCAAAATTCAAACGCAGCAGACCATACCCGTACGAGCTGTGCAACAAAGGGTTGCCTTTGCTAATCAGATGCTCACAATGATTGATAGTGAAGGATTTGATGTTGGCTGCATCTGGTTTACAGATGAAGCACACTTCCACCTGAATGGATACGTGAATAAGCGATTTTGGGGTTCCAAGAAGCCATATTGGTGTGAAGCGAAATCCCTGTGTTCTCCTAAATTTACTGTGTGGGCTGCAGTATGCAGCAGATGCATTATTGACCCTTTATTCATCCGAGAAACGGTCACTGGTGCATGTTACGTTGCAATTTTGGAACAATTTGTCGCCACACAGCAAGCGGTAGAGGATCGACCAGGTAATGAATGGTTTATGCAAGATGGAACCCGACCACATCGGACCGAACAAGTGTTTCGCTTTCTTGAGGAATACTTCGGAAATCGAGTCATTGCTTTGGAATATCCCAAATTTACTGGTGCAGGCATGGATTGGCCTCCATATTCGCCGGATTTGACTCCCTGTGACTTTATTTGTGTGGCACAGTGAAAGATATGGTCTAACCGAAGCATCCCTCCACGCTGGACGAGCTGGAAAGGCAATCTCTGTGACATGTGAATCCATTTCGTACACTACGAAATGTGATGGAAATTTCATTCTTCGTTTGCGCCACTTCTGTAGTGCCAATGGTGAACATTTTGAAAACATTGTGATGTGATTGTTTGCAAAGAGTGTCTTCATACGATTATTTCACTTATGTATGCTGATATGCGCTGTACAGCGTACAGCACCATCTGTTAGCAGCTTTTATATTATTTCAAACTGCTGTATAAAAGTCTTACAGCTTTCATAATAAACATACCGTTTACTGCATTCCTCTATCGATCTTTGTTTTCGAGATATTTAGTTTTGAAATCAAGGAGCCCTTTTCTTGACATCCGGTATTTACAGATTTCAGAAAGGCTTTTGACACTTGTGCCTCACAAGCGGCTTCTAATCAAATCGCGTGCTTATGGAATATCGCCACGTTTCTGCAATCTAAATCGCGATTTTCTTTCAGTAAGTACAAAGTAATCTACGTTATCTTTGCTGTGTGGTCTGTGGCTTCAGTCCTTTGATCAGAAGCTTCACCATTAAGTAGAAATATTTCTAGAACGATCATTGTGTTTCGCGCATGTTGACACGCTTAAGCTGGAATTAATCCTACTGATCAAGATCGTCATTAACAGAATGAAACTTTCACTCTGCAGCGGAGTGTGCGCTGATATGAAACTTCCTGACAGATTAAAATATTGTGGCGGAACCGGGACTCGAATCTGGGACCTTTGCCTTTCGCGGGCAAGCGCTCTACCACTGAGCTATCCTGTCACGACTCACGATCCCGCCCCACAACTTCAATTCTTCCAGACTCATCTCTTCCTAGTATGGGCACTGATGACCACGATGTTGAGCGCCCTAAAACTCCAAGAACAACAACAACATTCAATTCTTTCAGTACCTCGCCTCCTACTTTCCAAACTTCACAGTTCTCCTGCAAAACTGACAAGAAGAAAGGATATGGTGGAGACGTGGCTTAGCCACAGGCTAAGGGATGTTTCCAGAATGAAACTTTCACTCTGCAGCGGAGTGTGTGCTGGTATGAAACTTCCTGGCAGATTAAGTGCCGCGGTGGAGTAGCCGAGCGGTCTCAAGCGTCTCGCTGCGGAGCGCGCGGTTGCTCGCCGTGGAGGTTCGAGTCCTCCCTGGGGCATGGGTGTGTGTTTGTCCTTAGGTTACTTACCTAGGTTTAAGTAGTTTGTAAGCTACGGACTGACGCAGTTTGGTCCGATAGATTTACAGACATTTGATTTGCAGATTAAATTGTGGGAGGGGATCGGGAGTCGTGTCGGGATAGCTCAGTGGTAGAGCGCATTCCCGCGAAAGGCAAATGTCCTAGGTTCGAGTCCCGGTTTCTACACACTATTTTAATCTGCCAGGAAGTTTGAAGATCGTCGTTGTTTGCTGAAACAAACTCCACCTCATTTTCCCTGAGCAGTCAGGGTTTTAATTAAATGAAAATCATTTAGATAACAGCTTGGTGCAAAAACTGACAATTTACGCTTAATAATGAGAATAAGCTATGGAATGAAGAGCCACAGGAGGGTTGAAAGCAGCACACTGAGGGAGGTGGCTGCAGCTACAGGGCTATAAATACAAATTCAGTTGTTGGCTAAGCAGGATTAAGTCTGAAGAAAACAGAAATGCGAGTCAATTTCTATGAACAGCATAGTGAACTCATTATCGTAGCAAACATAGATCCGAAGCTAACACCGACCACAGTAGTACATGTTTATATGCAACTATCTCTGCCATTGATGAGGAGATCGAAGTAATGAATGATATAAAAGAAATTATTCAGGCAGTTAACGCAGAGGAAAACTTGACTGTGACGGGGGACTGGAACTCGGCAATAGGAAAGGGAAGAGAACGAAATGTAGTAGATTAACATGGCTTTTGAATAAATCATCACAAATACTTGGTTTATTCGCCATGAAAGAAGGTTGTGTACGTGGAAAAGACCAGGAGACACTGGAAGGTACGAGATTGAGTTCATAATGGTAAGGCAGTTATTCAGACACAGGAGCAGAGATTCTGACCATAACAATTTGGTTATGAAATGTGGATGTAAGAGACGGCAAAAACTATAAATTTAGGTTATGGAACCTGGAAAAATTGAAGAAACTAGGGGCGATAAAGAGTTTCAAAGGTAGGGATTGACTTAAATACAGTAGAAAGTCTTCCTTAAGTCTTCCTTAATTCTTTTGCATCCAAAATTAAGCAATCTGTTTTCTTTATCTCTATCTATATAAAATCGAAAGGATACTCACTCACTGACAAAACACAAATTCTCGAAAACTACTTCACCTAGGAAGCTGAAAGTTGGCAGGAATGTAGTTTATAGGTAGAAAACGTCAGTTAGGAAAGTATTTTGTATTAGATGCATGGAAGAGCATACTTTTCCTACAGACTCACGAAATCTACAGTTTCATTCCGATATTCACGAAATTTCGCACGCTTGTCTTTCAAAACAAGAGGAAGGTCACCGTCTACCTTAAGTTTCATACGGTGCATGGGGGAGGGTCCTTTTCAATATAAAAATGGATCCCTAAATACCTTGGTCTCGCTGTAACTTCAGAATGGCTCCACCAGTTTCACAAATCCTTTTGTGGTTGTTTTCGTTATTCTCAGTACAAGGGTTTTATGAAATAAAACTTGAATATTTGAGAACAACAAAATGCGTTTTTTCAATGTGACCTTGCGTTTCTATTGCATAGAAATCTTTAATTTTGATCCTATGTTGATAAAATTTTGCACACTCTACGTTAAAAACAAGAGAAATGTCACTGTTTGTATAAAATTTCGTTCGATGCACCATGGAGGGTACTTAACTTACGGAATTTTTACAAAATGCATAGTTTTGCTCCAGTATTTACGAATTTTTGCACATATGACCTTTAAATCAAGAGGATGATCACTGGGTACATAAATGTTTGTACGATACATAACAGTGGCTACCGTGCAGGAAATATTGCCGAGAGAGGGAAAGGAACAGAGAGATGAGAGAGAAAGAGGTGGATGCAGAGAGAGAGGAGAAGGGGATATGGACTACGAGAGCGTAGGATAAATAAACACTCGGACAACGCCGGGTTTATAGGTAGTCGACTATAAAATGAATATTATTTTCTGCCATTCATATCTAAACAATCTAACAGCTTAAAATTTCAAACGTAATTTGCAGTGTAATTAGGCATTTCCTTTCCTATTCCACTCCCAAATAGAACGAGGAAAAAAAGAATGCCTATATGCCTCCGTACGAGCCCTAATTTCTCTTATCTTGTCTTTGTGATCTTTACGCGAAATGTAAGTAGGCGGCAGCAAGATCGTACTACACTTCAAATTCCGGCGCTCTAAATTTACTTAACAGAAATTCACGAAAAGAACGTCGTCTTTTCTCCAGCGATTTCCAATTGAGTTGCCAGAGCATTTCCGTGGCACTCGCCCATTGGTCGAACCTACCAGTAACAAACCTAGCTGCTCGCCTCTCTGCATGACCACTACGGTCGGGGGTTCGAATCCCCCCTCGGGCATGGATATTTGTGCCGTCCTAGTTTGTAAGTAGTTCATAAGTAGTTTGTAAGTTTAGGGACTGATAACCCCGTAGTTAAGTCCCATAGACTATACAAACATTTACTTACTTACTTACTGCTCGCCTCTGAACTGCCTCTATGTCGTCCTTTAAACTGATCTGCCGCGGGTCCCAAACACTTGAACAATACTCAAGACGTGGTCGTACAAGCCTTTTTACACGCGGTCTCCTTTTACAGGTGAAGTACATCTTCCCAAAATTCTCCCCATAAACCGAAGTCGGCTGTCCGCCTTACAAATGTCCTTACATGTTCGTTCCATTTCATATCACTCTGCAATGTTACGCCTAGATATTTGAACGACGCGACAGTATCAGGAAGCTCAATACTAATGCTGTATTCGAACATCATATGATTGTTTTACCTACTTCTTCCGCGGAAGTAGCGCGCCGGGTACTAGGTAGTCCATGATGAAAATGCCTCCTGTAGCACCTAAGCCGATTAAGCACAAATGAGTTGCGCGGGCCGTTCCATTGCCGCTGTGTCCTCACTCTCGAATGCCAGTACCGACGGCCGTTGTATGTGGACAGGCGTTGCTGTCCATGAAATCTGAGTCATGGCCCTCTGCAGCACGTAGGAGCCGCACTTATTCCGGTCCGGTGTCTTTTCCTACGTACAGACCGGCTGTAAGGACACTGAGAGACTTCAACAAACATCGTGATACACGTACAGACTAGTTGCATTGTACAGAGTATCGTAATTTTTCAGATGGTAAAGTGCGCATTGTTCTCTGTGCTGCAGTTTCTGTGTATAAACGCACATCACACTTTGACGATACCGATGACAAATATTGTCCTCAGCCGCTGCATAAAAAATTTCGCCACAATGCTACTTTTGACTAGCTTTACTACCCGGCGTTTTCCAGATGTGTATTTATTACTCTCTCACCTTTGTCCTTTTTCTTCGCTTTATTTGCCAATTAAATGTCGAAATGTTTTTAATCCTATTGGATCAGACTCCTGTTGTCATCTGTCCCTAGACTTACGAACTACTGAAACTAGCTTCCACTAAAGACAACAGACACACCCATACCCAAGGGAGGAGTCCTGTAAAGTTGGCACCCAATTTTCTAAAAATGTACATTTTCTCAGAGTTTTAGGCAGTTATGCAATAGTTCTGCAGCCCTCTGTACAAAATTTATATAATTTTGCAAAATTTTGTGAAAATATTTGAAAAAATTAAAACATATTTTAGTTTTCTTTCAAAATAATTATTAGCCTATTAGGGCAAAGATACTTCTGATCATAGTTCTAAATAGCTCTCAAGGAGTTCTAGAGGAAATCCTAATGGCATTTTTCTGTGAAGGTTATACTTTATGAGATAATTGCAATAGTGGAGAAACCATTTTCACGCTACTGTAAAGTTCGCACCCCATTTTTGGAAAATGTACATTTTTTTCATGCAGATATGCAATAGTTCTGGAGTTCTCTGCACAAAATTTAATTACTTCTGCACAAAATCGCGAAAAATGTAGAATTAATTACAACCGATTTTAGCTTTTTTTTCGAAATAATTATTTGGCTACTAGCACAAACACAGTTCTGATCACAACTAAAGAGTTCTGCGGAGACTCCTAATGAAATTTTTTTGCCCAGGTAATAGTTCATGAGATAAATGCAAAAATGAGGGACATAAACTATATATAACTGTACTAGTCGTCTGAAGTTTCACGTGGAATATACATTTTTTTCGGAGTGCTGGGTAGTAATTCTATAGTCGTAGAGATCTCTGTAGAAAATTTGAATAGTTCTGCAGAATTTCGCAAAATAAAAAATAGTGGGAGAGCTGCCAACTTCATAGCTCTCCTACTATTCAGAATTGCGATAATATTTTTTATTTCACGAAATTCTGCAGGACTATTCACATTTTATACAGAGAACTCTAGAACTATATAATAATTACCCACAGCACCGAAATAAATGTGTGTTCCACCTAAAGGGGTGCCAACCTCACCCTTTTGTCTTGTTCATGTCCTTTATATATGCAATTATTTCATGAACTATTAAAGTGGGCGAAAAAAATTGCATCAGGACTTTCTGTATAACTCTTTGGGATCTATTTAGAGTTGTAATAAGAACTATGTTTGCGCAAATGGGTAAATAATTATTTTGAAAAAAAATGTATTTTTTCTAATTTTTTCGCGTATTTGTGAAGAACTATTTAAATTTTGTGCATAGAATTTCAGAACTATTGCATTTCTTATGAAAATTCACCGTGAAGATGGAGCAGGATCAGCAACTGGATATGTAATGAAAACCATTTATTTTTTATTTTTCCGTCACAGTTGCACTATTTAGAAGTTGGTAACTAGTTTCGAACTTGTTCGTCCATTTTCAAAACATAGGCGTTATTCCAATCGTAACAATGCACTGCAAGAAGCAAATGACTGATTAAATCTGTACTTTGTCCACTGTTAATACATGATTACATTGAAATTTAAAATAGGTTAAAATAGATTATGTATTTACTGGCCTCCAAAGTGTACACGAACAAGTCCGAAACTAGTTACCAACTTCTAAATAGTGTAACTGTCACGAAAGAATAAAAAAATTAATGGTTTTTATTGCATTTCTACCTAGAACTCTGAAAAATGTAAATTTCCCGAAAAACGGGTGCCAACTTCACAGTAGCGTGAAAATGGATTTCCCATTATTGCCATTATCCCATAGAGTATAATCTGCACAGAAAAATGCCTCTGGTGTTACCTGTAGAACTGTTTGGGAGCTGTTTAGAACTGCGAGCAGAACTATGTTTGCTCTAGCAGGCTAATAATTATTTTCAAAACAATAAAAAATTTTGTAATTGTTTCAAACTTTTTCGCAAAATTTTGTAGAACTATTTAAATTTTGTACAGAGAACTCCAGAACTATTGTGTACCTGTCTAGATCTCTAAAAAAATATACGTCTTTAGACAAAGGGGTGCCAACTTCAGAGGACACGGGGGAGGATTCTTAACTCCGGCGGGATCGGCCGCCCAGTCCGTAGCATGACGCCTTAGTCCACGCGGCCACTTTCTGCGGCTTCATTTGTTCATCGCCTGTTTTCAGTTTTGCTTTCCTTATGCTCAAGACGTACGTGGCTGTACCTCCTGAACTCCGTGTGCTACATACCATAATGTTTCAGCATCGTACAGTGGAATATTAGCAAACTCTCTGCGAAATGTACTGTGAATGTAGTTGGTAGTGAAGACGTAATAGCCGACCGCGGTGGCCGAGGGGACTGACGCGCTCCAGTCATGGTCTGCACGGCCACTACGGTCGGGGGTTCGAATCCCCCCTCGGGCATGGATATTTGTGCCGTCCTTAGTGTTAGCTATTTCATAAGTAATTTGTAAGTTTAGGGACTGATGACCCCGTAGTTATGTCCCATAAGCTCTACAAACATTTGAACATTTTTTTTGAAGACTTAATAAATAGGAACCTCATGCGCGATGCTGCGGTTTTCCATGAACCATATTATTTATTACCTCACATCTCATGTGTCATACTACAAAATAATTTCGGAGACACATTCAGTGGTACGTGTATATTGTCTGAAAAATGTCTCGCGAATACAATTAGCAGTGTAGAAGTAATAAATTGTAACATCATGTCGAATGACGTAGTTGTAGTGCTTTCATCATTTTGTTGGAGTTGTTGAGAGTAAAATTTAGTAAAAATTTCATAAAAGTTTGTTGTAAGTCGCTAAGTGTGAAGGAAATCTCATTCGTGCTGCATATGGTGAGGCAGTTTCCTTTGTTTCTGACATAGCTCATATGTGTTTCAGGTGATTTTGATTCTGGTAATGACATTTCGTAACTTTAAAGAATGTATGTACCTACTTCGGTTGAAATTGCTTCGTTAATATGGGAGGAGATGTGGAACATTTTCGAGTGATGCAGTTTTTGCTAATTTGTCTATAACACCATATGTCCTGAACTACCCATACAGTCCTTCTCTTTCAATCTTAAGGAGAATGTGTACCACATTTGATTGACAGGGCCCAATAGTTTACGGGGGCATTAGATTTGGAGAAAGCTTTTGACAATGTCGACTGGAATACACTGTTCAAATTATGAAGGCAGCAGGGGTAAAATATAGGGTGCGAAGAGTTATATTCAAATTATTCAAAAACCAAACAGCGGTTATTAGAGTCGAAGGGACGCAGAGGTTGGGAAGGGAGTAAGACAGGGTTGTAGCCTTTCGCCATTGTTGTTCAATCTGTACATTGAGCAAGCAGTGAAGTAATACAAGGAGCAATTTGGAGAGAGCATTAAAGTGCAGGGAGAAGAAATAAAAACAGCAAGAGCAGTTGGATAGTGTCTTGGAAGGAAGATATAAGATGAACATTAACAAGAGTAAAACGAAGGTAATGGAATGCAATGTCAGAAAATTAGACGATGCTGAAGGAATTATATTAGGTAATGAGACAGTAAAAGTAGTAGATGAATTTTGTTATTTGGGTAGCAAGATCTGATGGCCGAAGTAAAGAAGATATAAAATGCAGAATGGCTATGGGAAGAAAACGTTTCCAAAGAAGCGAAACTTGTTAACATCCAATATTAGTTTAAATGTTAGGAAGTTCTTTCTGAAGGCATTTGTCTGGAGTGTAGCATTGTATGGAAGTGAAGCGTGGACAATAAGTAGTTCAGACAAAAAGATAATAGGAGCTGTTGAAATGTGGTGCTACAGACGAATGATGAAAATTAGATGGGTAAGTCACGTAACTAATGAGGAGGTGCTCAACAGAATTGGGGAGAAAAATTATTTCTGGCGTATTCTGACTAAGAAAAGGGATAGGTTGGTGGGACACATCTCGAGACGTCAAGGAATCGTCAACTTAGCATTATAAGGAAGTGTGTGGGGTAAAAATCGTAGAGGAAGACCGAGGGACGAATACAGTAAACAGATTCAAAAGGATGTAGGTTGCCGAAAGTATTCTCAGATGAAGAGACTTGCACTGGACAGGTTAGCGTCGACAGCAGCATCAAACCAGTCTGCGGACTGAAGACCACCACAACACAACTGATATCACTGGATCGAGGCGACCTGCACATTTTAATTATCTCCAAAAATAAAAAGGCCAAGATCCCTATATGATTATTTAATTTACAGACGACCGATTTCAAAGGGCCATGTCACAGTCATCTGGTTGTACAGAGTGGTCATATGAAAATGTTCAAATGTTTGTAGAGTTTATGGGACTCAAATTCTGAGTCATCAGTCCCTAAACGTATGAACTAACATATACCTGATACAGCACAATATCCACGCCCAAGGCGGAAGCAAATCCCCAACGGTGAACGGCCTCGCGCATCAGAACATAGCTCTTAAGTGCGCTCCGCCGCGGATTGTCATCTGACGTTATGTAAAAAAAAAATGGAAGCTAAACAGGACTTGCAGCATAGCATTTAGTCAAAATATAAAATACTTAAATTATATTTTTACTAAGTGCTACGTCGCGCGTTCCGTTTAACCTCCATTTTTAAATAAGGTCAGATGACTACTGTGTAGCATTTTATACGACCAGATGAAGGTGACATCGGTCTTCAGTAAATAAAATCATCATATAGCGATCTTGGCTTTTTACCTTTGAAGATAATTATTTTACGAGGACATGTGGAACGTACACATACACAAACGCGCGCGCAACACACACACTCACACACACACACACACACACACATACACACATGAACGGTGTTGGGTATTCTCTTTATTTCTTCGACATCTTTCCTTAAATGTGCTGGGAGTATTGCAATATGTACGCCTGCATTACCGATTTCCAAAAAATCGGTTCGGAAATACCTTGTTAGGAAGGCAAAGTCTGTACAGATACCCACTCGTTCTTCACACAGCAAGCTTCACACGCTATACATTATACAGATATACAACACTTTCAGAATGAAATAAATTTATTTAGAAGTCGATATGTAAGCAGAAAAAAAGAAAAGAAAAGAAAAGAAAACCACAGGAAATATATAAAAGAGGGAAAGAAATTCATATTACGATACTAAAAACATGTACCTTAATTTTACTTGATTTTTCGATATCCTTTTTTTGTTTGGAGATATTCAAAAAATCGAACGTAAACAATCATCTCTTTTATTTTTTATTCTAGTTTTGTATTGAAAATTTATGTAACTTCCCATTTTCAAAGACCGCTTCCACACCACTACAAGCAAACACCAACATGCTACAACAACAGCCCTAAAATGGCGATGGTCAGATCGTCTCCCTCTGCGCTAGTTATGTCGTGTATTAGTCGCACAAACTGTAATCACTGGGCACGGTGGCTCCTGGAAGCAACAGTGAATATATTTCCCACTTACGATAGCTCCCATCAGCTACTGAGCCGAGTGCCAGTTAGTGCGACTGGTACCTCTAATTGTAAATGCCACTATTAGTTTCCTATATTTCAAATTTTTAACCGTTACCAATATACCTGCTACCGATGTACATTTATTTCCATCCTGTTCTGTGATGTTCATTCCTTCCTGGTTCAGCATTTCACCATCATGAATTATTTTTTCCCTGACCAATTGCCTTCCTGTCTTCCTTAGGCAGCTGCTCTGGCCGTTTTCGTGGGTATTTGTTTCACATGTGACCTTTACCATGTTTAAGACCTTGGTATATGAGACGATATCAACTGTCAAAATAACAAATCGAAATTTTCGTCGTATATTCCCAAGTGCACAATAGCTGGATTAAACGTAGCAGACGTCAAAAATCTGCCACTTACATGGATATGGACAAAATTAAAGTGTTTAACACCCCTCTCCACTTCATATTGGTGGATACAAACCCACTCTGAGTAACTAAAAGCGATTAGAACCCTCTTTCTGTCTTTGGGAGACAACACAGAATACGGAAGTAATGTCTGCTCAGTGTCTTTATTACCACTGACGCTTTTTCCACTGCTCAATAATTTTGTCTCATTCTTGTGCCTCCAGATTGCGTTACTTAGCAAGCAGTTAAACCTAACGATCTTATTAATTGAGACAGAGGTCTTAGCTTAAATTCTGCGTGGAATTCTGCTCTCTCTCTTGTCCAAAAACAGAGGGAGGGGTTTAATAACTCTCGCCCGTTGATCACTGATATTTACTATCTATACTTCTGACGTTTTGTCAGTCCTCTCATACGGCTGCACAACCGTACGTTTTCCTAATATTCAGTACGAAGAACATCAGGTTTCACAGGGTAGGCGTAAGAAAGTCTAACATAATAGTCTTTATGTGTAGTTTAACGTAGGTTAATGATGCCACTTTGGTATCAAATTTAACAATTTTACCCTGTGCCTTGTTTAGTCAAGCGACTGTCCCTTGGATTTCAGAAAAGAATTTAGTGACTTGCACGTCTCTTATAGCCTACCGTCACACAAAGAAAGAAAAACAAAAATAATGAAAAGTCAAACGATTGAAAAAGTAACCAAGAATATATATATATATATATATATATATATATATATATATATATATATATAAATCTCTCCTTTCGGGACATTTATTTTTCACTTTTCTTCATTTCTCTTCTTTTATTGTGTATAATTATATGCCTTTACGCCCACTCCTATGTTACAGCTTGAGTAAACAGGCAGGATAATAGCAAATAACTCAGTAGCAGCTGATTATTTTACTTATTTCGCAGTGTTATTTACTCACTGTCGCCATCGTCACTATCTTTCACATCTGTACAAAATTCTGGGTCGTAATTGTCATAGAAGCACCGAAAACACATACGGAACGCGCAACGTAGCACTTAGTAAAAATATAATTTAAGTATTTTATATTTTGACTAAATGCTTCTGACGTTTTGTCAGTCCTCTCATACGGCTGCATAACCGTACGTTTTCCTAATATTCAGTACGAAGAACATCAGGTTTCACAGGGTAGGCGTAAGAAAGTCTAACATAATAGTCTTTATGTGTAGTTTAACGTAGGTTAATGATGCCACTTTGGTATCAAATTTAACAATTTTACCCTGTGCCTTGTTTAGTCAAGCGACTGTCCCTTGGATTTCAGAAAAGAATTTAGTGACTTGCACGTCTCTTATAGCCTACCGTCACACAAAGAAAGAAAAACAAAAAAAATGAAAAGTCAAACGATTGAAAAAGTAACCAAGAATATATATACATATATAAATCTCTCCTTTCGGGACATTTATTTTTCACTTTTCTTCATTTCTCTTCTTTTATTGTGTATAATTATATGCCTTTACGCCCACTCCTATGTTACAGCTTGAGTAAACAGGCAGGATAATAGCAAATAACTCAGTAGCAGCTGATTATTTTACTTATTTCGCAGTGTTATTTACTCACTGTCGCCATCGTCACTATCTTTCACATCTGTACAAAATTCTGGGTCGTAATTGTCATAGAAGCACCGAAAACACAGAACATTGTAGCACCACACACATCTAATAAAATAATCATCGCGCAATACATAACATATTGAACGAACGTTACATGTTTTTATCCTGACCATTTACTGAAAACGTCTACATAAGAATGGTTATAAAATACATAATTATGCCAATCATCGGATAGGTGTGAGAAGTAATTGACCCATGTCGGACTTGAACCCAGGTCTCCTGCATAGGAGCCTCGCATATTGGCGATTACACAACGCTGTCTCGCTGAGAGGTACCCCCCTTGTATAAGTAGACACGTTACGAGTGGTAATTTGCTGCGAATTTGATTTCGATTTCCTTAGAAATCAAGGCCCATTGGAACAAATCCGTTTAGCTTGATGGTCTGCAGGAATTCCCTGACAACACACTTACGACCCATCAAATCCCGTTGGTACCATACTTATTGTTCCCCTTGTTAGACAGAGAACGGCTGTTCTCGGAACTGTAGTGATACGTCCTTTACCGAAAGCCACACCCGCGCTGAATCACTGTTCACACATTCAACCGTTACGGGCGGAAACTGAAGCCCGGAATTCGGCGTTGCAAGGACGTGGAGCCTCTCGAATGGGGCTTTGCCGGCGGCCTGTACCGTTACCGTGGTTTCGAAACCCGGGCAGTCTGCATTGCGAGGGCGGCGACTTCTGCAGTCTGGCTGCGCCTGGGTAGTGGCGCCCAGCGCAATACGAACCGATGACCTCCCGGATGAGAAGCCAATGTACTGAGCACCACACTGGCTGTCTCTGAAGCTGGAGTAGTGTTTCTTTTGCTTGCCCATCTGTCACCTAAAAGTCAGTTTCACATTCGATTTATTTTGCTATATATTTGTAATATTGCGTTTTCTTTCTTCTGATCAGGTGTTGGAGTAGTAGTTACTGTTCGTAGCCACTATTAAAATTCACTAAATTTGCAATATTACAGGAAAATAATGGTGGATCTGATACATTTAGATAACTTTATAGATAGAAGACTCAAAAAAGGAGGCGGAACCTGACTTTAAAGTTTAGCGGCAGTAGTAATTTGTAATGAAAGCAACACCTGAGCACAATATTACACAAACAAACTAGCAGATTCCGCGATGACCTTTCTTACCATGATGATTATGTTAAGTTGACTGGATGTAACAGATGAAGCTGTAAAAACTCTTGCTGCATTGTGTAAAACGATGCTTGGTTGGCTTGGAGCAGATTGTACTAACTCAATGACTGTGAAGAAGAATATTAAATTACCTTTTTTACGAAAGAATGTTTAGATCGATCGGATTTCGATTAATTCCGAAGATTTATTTGCAGGCATTACTATCAAGTCGCGTTCACAAGAGTTACATATAATGGCATCTAAAAGTTTCTAGTAAATTATAGATACAAGTTCAACAATGGCTCCAAGCATCATATTACATAATTAAGATTACTGCTGGAAAAATAGAATCACTTTGTGAATTATTAAAGGTGTTCTCAATGAGGTAGGTAAGATGAAAGACCTAGTTCACAACCGCGTTCTGTGCAGCTCGTAAAAAATAGATGAACGTCAAAAATGTATGAAGAGCGTAATTAGCTGCCAGAGAAAGCTGTGGTCAGCGATAAGCATCGTAAACGAATTATTTATCGAATGAAAAATTTTAATGTAATACTACATATTGCCTATTGATCGAAAGCATAGAACACATATTCTGCCTGGAAAAAAAAAGGTGAACCTGGAAATACGACATTGAGTTTCATCTGATGACGGCAGAAGCCAGTTGGAGGATAGTACATGTACTGATAATGGTTACACCGTCGTCTGCTAACTGATAGCGTAGTGATGCTGCTGATTACCTACTGTAAGGCATGGTGTATTTTACCACCTTACATGCTAAGGTTACGCCATTAATAAGGGACATTCATTTATAATGCATTTATCTGCATCCCTCTGATTCCGGTTTATGTGGATTTAATGTAGGTAGGAAGAGATGATGAGTTAATATGCTGACTAGGTCACTGGGAAATCGGGTTGATGCTGAGAAACACTATTTAACATTTTCAAACAACGTACGGATATGCTGCCTGGTGACGTCGTCGATCACCACAGATATTTCGACAGGAGCACACTCTGCCATTCTCAAGGCCTAACTGCACTCAAGGAAGCCATGTCCAAGCGAATTTAACATTACGGTTTGCAAAGGGTAAACCAGGAAGATAGCACACACAGTACAAGTCATTACAAAGTCAACAAAACCAACGACGACCAAACATCAAAATTATCGATAGTGACTATTAATGAACAGGTGACGCAGCATTGTGTCACTCCATTTTTTGACGAGAGATATTCCGGATTCCAAGTAGAATTTAAACAAAAACCACCATCTCTTAAACTTGCTGGCAGATTAAAATTGTGTGCCGGAACGGGGACTCGCACCTGGGACCATTGCCTTCCGCGGGCAAGCGCTCTACCGACGGAGCTATCCCGACACGACTCACGATCCGTCCTCACAACTTCACTTCTGCCATAACTTGGCTCCTACTTTCCCAACTTCACAGAAGTTCTCCTGCGAACCTTGCAGGACTAGCACTCCTGGAATGAAGAATATGGCGGAGAAATGGCTTAGCCACAGCCTAAGGGATGTTTCCAGAATGAAACTTTCACTCCGACACACAATTGTAATCTGCCAGGAAGTTTCATATCAGCGCACACTCCGCTGCAGAGTGAAAGTTTTATTCTGCACCACCATCTCACTTTATAAGATCGGTTGCTAGTTTAATTTCAACAGCTTCCTCAATAACACTAAGCCATTAGGTGGAAGTTCATGCCAGAATCTCTGTGTTGTTGCATTCTGTAGAATAAAGCTCTCGTTCTTCCTGTAGCCAACTGAGCGAGTTTGAGGAGGTTCAAATTATGGCCTTCTGAGTGACGGAATGATCCTTTCAGAGAGTTGGCACACAAGTTGGACGTGAGTCGTTTGCCGTGCAACGATGATGGTTGAATTCGTCACTTGAACATTAAGCACCCACGATGAGATTCTGGACGTACAAGTGCGCCGCGGTGGAGTAGCCGAGCGGTCTAAGGCGTCTCGCTGCGGAGCGCGTGGTTGCTCTCCGTGGAGTCCTCCCTGGGGCAAGGCTGTGTGTGTTGTCCTTAGGTTAGTTTACCTTAGTTTAAGTAGTTTGTAAGCTACGGACTGATGACCACGCAGTTTGGTCCGATAGATTTACAAACATTTGAACATTTTTGAGATTACAAGTGCGACTCGCCAAACCACAACTATTAGGACTACGTAGACAGGACGAGCAGAATAATGAATCCCAAGACAATATTCGCCATCTGTATGATTGAATGGAGGCCAGAATCAGCGCCTGCATTGGCGCCCTCGAGGTTACACCACGTACAAAATTTGATTGTTTTAGCATGGATCGATCGCTTGATCTATTGAACTGTAAATCCGCTTTCAGCAATAAATATAGAATTAATGTGAAAAATCTAAGGGGTGATACTAATTTTTACATCCGGAAAGTCATTTAAGATATTTATTGAAGATATTCGTCACAAAACATTTATTACATGATGAAGTTCCTAAGAAATTCACAGGGAGCTTTAGGCAACAATTGACAGAAATGGGAGGAAATAAAACATTAGAAAATAGAGATGAAGTAGTGAAGACAGCAGAGGACAAAAATAGGTAGAAAGGCAAGACCTACAAAAATTCATGGGTATCACAGGAGATACTAAATTTAATTGATGAAAGGAGAAAATAAAAAACCGCAGTAAATGAAACAGGCTAAATGGAGTAGAGACGACTAACAAATGAATTTGACAGGAAGTGTAAAATAACTACGCAGGAGTAGCTAGAAGGAAAATGCAATTCAACAGAAGAATTTATTAATAGGGGAAAAATAGATTCCGTCTCCAGAAAAATAAAAGAGACATTTGGAGACAAGATAAGCATCCGTAAATCTATCAAGAACCAGTTCTAAGCAAAGACGTTAAAAATCACTGGTGGAAGGAATATATATATATAGAGGGGCTCTACAAAGGTAATGAACTTGGAGACAGTATTGTAGAAAGGGAAGAGGAAGTAGATGAAGATGAAATAGGTGTATACTGAGAGAATAATTTGAAAGAGCACTGTAAGACCTAAGTCAAAACAAGGCCCCTGGAGTGGGGAACATTTTCTACGAACTACTGAAGCCTCTGGGAGAGTCAGCCATTACAAAACGATTTTACTTGGTGCGTAAGATGTATGAGATAGGGTAAAGACCCTCATACTTTAAGCAAAGTGTAATAATGCCCATTCCAAAGAAAGCAGCCCTAGACAGGTGTGAAAATTACAGAACTATCAGTTTAATAAGTCATGGTTGCAAAATTTTAACACGAATTACTTACAGAAGAATTGAAAAGCTGATAAAAGCCGAACTGAGGAAAGATCAGTTTGGATTCAAGGAAAATGTAGGAACACGGAAAGCAATACTCACCTTCCGGTTTTATCTTAGAACATAGATTAAGAAAAAGCAAGCCTATATTTATAGCTTATGTAGATTTGGAAAAAGCTTTTGACAATGTTGATTGGAATACACTCTTTCAAATTCTGAAATCAGAAAGAGTAAAATATAGGGAACGGAAGGTTAGTTACAACTTGTACAGTAGTTATCACAGTTGAAGAACATGAAAGGGATGCAGAGGTTAAGAACGGAGGAAAAAAGGGTTGTAGCCTATCTCCAATATTATTTAAATTATTATTATAAAAGAAAGCAAGGAAGGGTGAAGAAAAACATTGCGTTTTGCTGATGAAATTGTAATTCTGTCAGAAACACCAAAGGACCTGGTAGAGCAGTTGAACGGAATGGACAGTGTGTTGAAAATCTCGTATAAGATGAACATAAACAAGAGCAAGACAAGTATAATGGAGCGCAGTCTAAGAAAATCAGGCGATGCTGAAGGTATTAGATTAGGTAACGAAACAATAGAGGTGGTAGATAAGTTGTGTTACTTGAGCAGTAAAATAACGTATGATGGTCGCAGTTGAGAGGATATAAAATGCATAATGGCAATGGGAGGATAAGCGTTTTTGAAAAAGAGAAATTTATTAACATCGAATATTAATTTAAGCGTAAGGAATTCCTTTCTGTAGGCATTTGTGTGGAGTGTTTCGTTGTATTGGAGTAAAACATGGACGATAAACGTGCGGATAGGAAGAGCATAGAGGATTTTGAAATGTGGTGCAAGAAATGAATGCTGAAGATTACGTTGGTGGATCGCGTAACTAATGAGGAGCTACTGAACAGAATTGGGGAGAAAAGAAATTTCTAGCATTCCTTGAATGAAAGAAAGGATCGATTGGTAGTACACATTCTTAGACATCAAGGAATCGTGACTTTAGCGTAGGAAGGAAGTGTGTAAGCAGATTTAAATAAATGTAGGTTGCCGTTCTTATGAGGAGATGAAGAGGCTTGATCAGGATAGACTAGGGTGGAGAGGTGCATCAAACCAGTCTTCGTACTGAAGACCACAACAAGAACTGGCGATTTAACTGAAACTCCTCTTAGGTCCAGCATTAACACGAGTCTGATAATACATCACCACAGGCACAAATATACACTGGCTTCCACAGTGACATGGAAGTGAGCGGTTTTCGAATTATATCTTGAGTATTTTCTCTTGTGTTTAAGTATGGAACTAAATTTTACACCATTCAACACCGGATTACTAAATAAAATACGTAGATCCTGCCTGAGTCCTAGGTGAAGTATCTTACAATAGTTTCCAAACCTACTGGGTCCTAGGTCCGAAACCATTCATGCCGAAATTTCGAATCAAAATCGCCAGCTACGGTGGCATATGATTTCCTGCATTATAAGAAGCCCTCGGATTGTAGGTAAAACCTATTTTGTTCCTCACTAAACAAAGGCAATAAAAGTTGTACATACACGAATTAAACAAATTTATGATCGAAAACGCTAGTTTAACAGCACCTACAAATACCTAATTTTAGGATACTACCTGATTTTACCTAAATATTCTAAAAATTAAATAATTTTGATGCGAAAAATTCTCTCGTGGTGTTCCAGAATTATGCAAATATTTTATCGAAAATTGTAATTTTATAGTACCTAAAGTACCTAATTTCATATTAGAATCTGTCTGTATCTAATTTTGAAAAATCCAATGAAACAAAAGTTATGTGGCTAAAAATACTCTACTGGTTTTCCCGGCTTATTTGTTTGCATGCGTGAACAATCGAGAGTCAGACGACGACGGCATACGCCAGGCTGGTCTATAGAGTTGTGGAGATTCGTCAATGAGTCGTTCATTTGAGCAAATACAAATAATGAATCGAATCGTGATCCGGACGAATCGTCGTTCAAAAGAATCGTCTGTCTCGTGACGATTCTAATTTCCAACGATTCACGTTTCGAAGGCGACTGCCGAATCGTGCCGAACCGAGCCGAATGCCGTAGAGAAGAGGGGGGACGAATCGTCGTTCAAAAGAATCGCCTGTCTCATGACGATTGCAAGATCCAACGATTCATGATTGGAAAGTAAGTGGCGAATCCTGCCGAATAATTACGAAAGCCAGAAAGCATGTAAACAGAGGAAGCACAGAACGAAGATCGTGAGCTGTTAATTATTAGCCTGTTCACGAATTACAGATGACAGAAACAAAACGCAGTGAAATACACAGCTGCCAATACATACGAATCTATGTCTTTTATACAGTTTACATATTATGTATTTAAACGAGCAATCCTTACACATTTATATTTCGCGTATCCAGGAAATGGTTGTAACGATTTGGATTATATTTTGCGTTCAGAGAGGTTTAAGCTTTTCATCTACGTAGTTATAGTTTTTGTAAAAACTCAATTTTACAAAAATATTCTTTTTATATAAAAACGCGATTTGAAATGTTTTTAAAGCCATCACAAAAATCTTTTTTACCATTTTGGATTTTACGTTATCAGTTTTCCTGAAAGAAACCGATTTTACAGAAAAGAAACATTTTAATAAACGTGAATTTCTTGCATCTCGAAAGAAATTTAATATTTAGAGTCGTATTTTTATTTTTAATGTTTATTTCGTGTTTCCTTAAAGTAATTGATTTTACATAATAAGTGTTTTATAATGATTACATATCTGTTAATTACCATAGATTTAATTAAATTTATATTTAAATCGGCGAAGTATTCAAAAAGAACGAAAAAAATTTCTAAGGTTACAGCAGGATTCGAAATAAGTGACCCACGTTCACTAAACGTACAACGCTACTAAATAAGCTATAATGACAGCAGAAATAGTTGGTAGTGTAATAGCTATTTATAACCACTCGCAAAACTTCAGACTATTTTCTCGAGAATTTTTGAGAGTTGAATTGAATGACACTGCGTCATTATTATTTTAAGTCTGAACTTTACGCTCCATAAATATTAAAAAACCCGATACCCATATTGTCACCTTTTCGGTATTTTGTAAGAATCGTGCCGTCGCAGACCAGAAAGAACTTGAACGAATCGTAGGAACAGACGCAAAAGGTTAAGATTCCAACATCCATGACGGAGACATGTATTGCCATCTATGAGCAAGATGTAGAAGTAAGAATCGCGCCAATGCAGACTAAAGAATCGCGAAAGAATCGTGAACGAATCGTAGGAATCGATTCACAATGTGGGATTGAATCGCAAGAATCGATTCCTAAAAAAGAATCGTGTTGCCCAACTCTACTGCTCTAGCATTGTCGCTCGCTGCAAACCGTCAAATAGAACGGCAGGGCATGGAGGAGCCTTGTGATCTGCCCTCTGAGTACAGCCAGTGTAAAACACCTGCACTGTCTTCATTCAGTCCGTCAGCGTGCTGCCTGGATGCGGTGAACTATTTCACAGCGACAGTGTATTTCTGGGAACTGAAGCATGCCGAAAGTAGACAGCTTCAAATCATCTCTGATTTTAACATTTTTAGTTCCTTTTGTCCTGTTTTTTACCACAGTTGCTATATTATAATATTATATTGAAGGTATTTCACTTAACTGGCTATGCAACTGATCTAATAAAATATGCTATTGCCATATGCATTTCGCCTTTATTTTGGAAGGCATCATCAGTGGCCTGTAATATATACATGATTATTTTTTACAAATTTTTATACTTACATTTCTCAGTATTTTTTTTTTTTTTTTTTTTTTTTTTTTTTTTTTTTTTTTTTTTTTTTTAGGTTATCAACAGTTCTTACGCGTTATTTTGGTATAGTATTGATATCTGGATATTGTACTTACAATATTTCATGGATATAGCTTTATATCTGGTTCTCATTGGTTGCTTCCAGCTGTTGTGCTTCAATTCCGTGCATTTTGCTGTTTTTGATGTTCCAGCACTTCACAGTTAGCACCACTAGGCACATGCCATTTTTGTTTCTGTTGTGTTTTTGTTTTTGCTGGTGTTGCCAACTGTTGGGTATGTGTTTGTCCTATCTTTGCTTTGTGTCAGTGTGTGTCTGTGTGTGTGTATGTGTGTGTGTGTGTGTGTGTGTGTTATGTGATTGCGTAGACAACACCACCAGATACTGATTTAATTATTGATTTTTTTTTTCTATTTTTCTTTTTCTTTTTTTTTTTTGTGAATGCAGGAAGGGAGAGAGGGTTTTTTTTCTTCCTCATTATCATTATAAAATTTTTTGTTTGTGTGTGTGTCTGTGTGTGTGTGTGTGTGTGTGTGTGTGTGTGTGTGTGCCAATTCTTTTCTCTCTTTGATTACTTTCTCATGTCTTTGACTAGATTTAGCAGTGAGTTTTCATTAATGTTTGTCTGTTCATTTATTACTTGTTTGTTCTCGGCTATGGCTTTCTGGATATGGTAGTTTTCTTGTGTTTGGATGAGGTGTTTGTTGTGGTTGTTGGTCCTGATAATTTTCATATCTTGGTCTATATTGGTTGGGTGATGGTGGTGGTGTTTTAAGTGCTCAGCAAATGTGGAGTGGTTTGTTTCATATTTCCAACATCTGATATGTTCTTTGTATCGTGTTTTGAAATCTCTGTTCGTCATTCCTATGTAACTCTGCATCACAACTTTGGCATTCAAGTTTGTATATCCCTGATCCTTGGAATGTATCTTTCTTGATTTTGGTTGTAGATTTGTTTGTAGGGATTGGGCAGTTTTGTATGCTATGTGGAGTCCTTGTTTCTTCGGTATGTTTGTCACTCTGTGTGTTAGTTTGTTTGTGTATGTCATGGTGTAATCTCTGATTCGTCAGCGGTTACAAGTATTGTCTGATTTCTCAACAGACGGAAGAGTTAAAAGACACAACAATTTCCAACGACAGTGAATACATAAAATCACATTAGGCATTTTGGTCTCTATTATTAAATCTCTAGAATGTACAGGGAAACCAGTCTACATGCAACTGCGACATGCAACTGCGACATGCAACTGCGATTGATAGAAAACATGACAGAAAAAATTAACTTGGTCCCAGGTTCTGTTGGTATGAAACTTAGTGAGAAACTAAACAACCGCTACAGAAAAAAAGGACTGACCATCCTCTGCACAGTGTCTGACATCGGGTAAATCAACTGAACATGAGTGTGCGGTCTCACTCTGCCTAATACCGTCATTTAAATATGCTCCGGTGACATCCGTTGACGTGGAACGCTCATTCTCAGCATATAAGATGATATTACCAGATGAAGTTTTTCATCGGAAAATCTGGAGAAAGTGGTATTTATTTACTGTTACTGCAATTACGGACATGGGCAATAAAATAATGTGGATTTTTCTCAATCTGTTTCTCTTTCTAGACAATTGAATTTCAGATTTTGGCCACTTATTTCCTGATTTTTATAACTTATTTTTGTAAGTGATAGAACCTATTTTAGGTACCTAATTCTAGATTTTTAGAACCTAAAAGTCCGAAGTCTAATTATAAGTCAGCTTCTCCCAGCGGCCTTGCAAAGCGTATGTAGGAGCAGACGTTTTATTGCTTTTTAGGTGGGGAACAAGGGTAGAAGAATCATCAGCGGCATCACGATGCTGAAGAAAATGGAAATCCCCGCTTTGAAGACACCCAATGTGTATCTACGGCAAATGTGGCCTGTAACTTAAAACAGTCACGATGATCTCCCTATTGGATAAAGATTTCCGAATAGTCTTCGGATCTCAGGGAGGGAAACACTAGAAAATATGGAATTACCAACGAAGTGATACATTATACCAAATGGCGCATATAATTTCAGAAGATGGAAGAAAGGCTACAAAATTTTAAAAAGGAAATTCAAATGCGTAATATAGATGTGTTGCAAGTGATGTTAAGTGGAAGGAAATTAATTTCAACAGCAGCAGAAAATGTTACGGAGCTGAACAGAGAGTGACATACTGTGAACAGTTAGAAAATGTTCAAATGTTTGTAAAGCTGTGAGACCAAACTGCTTTGGTCATCACTGCATAGACTTACAAGCTACTTAAAATAACTTATGATAAGGACAATGCACACACACACACACACACACACACACACACACACACACACACACACACAAGCGCGCGCGCCCGTGTCCAAGGCAGGATTCGAAGCTCCTCCACATATACTTGCCAACGCCGAAAATAGAAGATAAAGACGCACGGAAAGTATATGAGGATATTGACTGAGTAATTCAATAGATCATGAAATGAAAATCTCATAATTGCAGAATGGAAAGATGGTGTAGTGAAAGGACCTTAAGAAAGACTTATGGGACAACAAAGGTTGGTAGTAGAAATGAGAGCGGACAGAGTAAAACTTTCTGCATCACGTTCAACAAACAAAATGGAAAACTCACTTCAAAAATTAGAAGACAAGGGATTACAGGATGAAACAAAAGTCGTAATACACCCCGGCAATGGAAGACGTTTGCAGGAATTGGGATACCTGAATATTTCAGTAAAGTATTGGGTTTATCCTTTACGGTATGTTCCGAACATTTTGAAATCGCCGGTCTTGAAACTCAGGTGTTTTTATTTATTTATTTTTAAGGAAAGAATTTAATCTGATATACAGAATAACATCGTCATTTTCTGACTAGTTCATTCCTGTAACCAGATTCGACGTGGCAACTGTGGTTCAAAATTTACATCATATTTTGTTTGGTTGTGCAGACTGGAAATGTTAGTATGGCATTTTTTGCCTGGAGGTCCTGCATAGTGCAAGTCTTTTTACTTGACGCCATTTCGGCGACTTGCGTGTTAATGATGATGAAAATGGTGTTAAAGAAAACACAACACCCAGTACCATGCCGGGAATCGAACCCGCTCCCCATGCTTAGTTGTCAGCGACGCTGTAGTCTGAGCTACGGAGGCGGACGACTCTTCTCCATAAAGAACACTCATAGGACATTCATTTAATGTGTTTAGTATGCTGTCCGCTCTACGTCAACGCAAATTTGAATGCGCTGACTCCTATCGTCATGTACTTGCTGAAGCGTTTCCTCATATATGCTTCTTCTTTGCATTGCTCGAGAGTGTGTCTGTTTCTTATTTTCTCTGCATAAAGGAGTTGCTTTTAAGGGCCCGATAGATAAAGTCAAGTGGTGTGAGATCAGCTGTTCTGGGAGGACAATTCAGCAGAGCCATTTCGGCAAGTCCACTGACGTTGACCATCTAACTACTGACAAAGAGCTGCTCCGTAATGTGATGGTGCCCATCCTGTTGAATATAAGAAGGAAAGGTCTTATTTTCATTGATACCTGGAAAACACCACTCCTTGCAGCAATTACAGGTAGCTTTGACCATAAAGGTTGTGACCAATGAAAACATGCCCTGTTACACGTGTACCCCTTATTCCACATGACACTTTTAGGTGACCAACAACCTCTTTAGGCTCCTTATAGCGTGGATTTTGGTCACTACAGTATATGTGGTTGTGACGATTGACTTTACCCTTCACAAAAATGTTTCATCACGAATAACATACCTCGTCCAAAAGTGGTATCTTGTTACCACTTTTGAACCATAACTTACGGCAATTCCGTTTACAGAAATTAAACATCCCAAAAACGCTGATATTATTGTATATACTAGACCATTCTCTTTCCATAAAGAACTCTTAGATTCCAGATGGCCGATTTCAAGATGGCGCCCATGTGATGTACATACCATAAAGAATAGACTACCTCATCTATATCTTTCCTTAATGAAATATTCAAGTTTTCCATTTCCCACAGCGTTTTTCAAATAAAAGGTTGTACTGTGACCTTATACTCACCCTGTTTATTCGGAAAATAGTGGAGATGCCGAAACATTCCAACTGTCATGAGATAGAGACAACATATAGTAAACTTTGAAGCATACCAAGGAGCAGATGTAGACATAGATTACAATTTGGTGCTATCGAAGAGGAGAGTGAAGTTTAAGGAAGAAATAGTGTAGAAGAAAGTGCGATACTGAACTACTGTGAGATAGCGAGACAAGACAGGCGTTCCCCAGGGATGTGTGATAGGACCGCTGTTGTCATCTATCTATATAAATGGAAAGCTGTTCAAACTGATGCTAATGTACGGGACTTCACTGCTGTGGTTATCAGTCCCCAGGCTTACAAACTACTTAAACTAAAACTTAATTACGCTAAGGACAACATAGAGACCCTTGCCCGAGAGAGGACTCGAATCTCCGATGGCGAGCAATCGCCCGCTTCGCAAGCAAGGAGCCTTAAATGGCTCGATTACCCCAGCGCGGCTACATATAAATGATCTGACGGACGGAGAGAGTTGCAACCTGCGGCTCGTTGCTGGCGATGCTGTGGTATACAAGAGGGTGTCGTCACTGAATGACTGTAGTAGGATGTAGGATGACTTGGACCAAATTTCTAGATGGTATGAGGACTGGCTGCTAGCTCTAAATGTAAGGTGATGTAGATAAGTAGAAGAAAAAATTGCGTATTTTCGAATACAGTAGTGGTAGTGAGCTGTTTGGCAGAGTCACGTCAATTGAATATCTAAGCGTAACGCTGCACAGCTATATGAAATGGAAAGAGAGTATGAGGACAGTCGTGGGGAATACGGGTGGATGACTTCGGCTTTTTGGGAAAATTTGATTCGTCTGTAAAAGTGACCACAAGTAAAACGCTTGTAAGACCCCATCTTGACTAATGTTGGAGGGTTTTGTATCCCCACGAGATCGCTTTAAAGCAATTCAGAGGCGGGTGGCTACGTTTGTTACTGGTAGGTTCTATTAGTGCTTCGGGAACTCACGGCAGTCGCGGAATGGAATACAAAGTTCTTTCGAGAATCACTGTGAAGAAATTCAGAGGACCGGAATTTGAAGCGGACTGCAGAACATTTCTACTGCCGCCAACCTACGAGGGAGAGCTAGTAAACAAGTCGAAACTGAGGTAGACACGCCAGTATTCTTTTTACAAGCCTGAAAATTGCTTTACTTTTCAACTGGCTCCACCTGTAAATTTTAATACTCTTCCCATCGTTCAAGAAAGCTCTAAAAACGTGTAGACTGGAATTTTTGTGGCAACGTTTGCATCCTATTAGTGACGCAACTAAGCTGTAACTTTATTTGGTACCTTCAACGGCTGCAACCCACAAGACGGATGTGTCGCAGTGGTAGAGAAATACGCCTACACAGCGCGCAGTACTGGCGAGTCTACCTCAGTTTGCGACTAATTTATTGACTCACCCTCGTACATTTCGCTTAAAGACAACAAAGACAAGTTCAGAGAGATTACGTCTCGTACAGATGCATACGGGCATTTGTTTTCCTTCTTCTGTATTGGAGTGGAACAGAATAGCAAGTAACTAGTTTCATGTCATTCCAGACGGCATAAAGGAATGAACTGTAGCCAGAGGGGGCAACCGTCCACTTGTAACAAGCCCAAGGCCTTGTCTCGTTTATCCCACACTGCAATTACTTCTGCAAAGTAACATATGTCGTTTCATTGTACACTCCTCGCCATTAAAATTCCCACACCACAAAGATGACGAGCTACAGACGCGAAATTTAACCCACAGGAAGAAGATGCTGTGATATGGAAATGATTAGCTTTTCAGTACAATCACACAAGGCTGACGCCGGTGGCGACACGTACAACGTGCCGACATGAAGTAAGTTTCCAACCGATTTCTCATACACAAACAACAGTTGATCGGCGTTGCCCGGTGAAACGTTGTTGTGATGCCTTATGTAAGGAGGAAAAATGCCTACCATCTGGTTTCCAACTTTGATAAAGATCAAGAGCCTATCGCAATTTCGGTTTATCGTATCGGAACAATGATGCTCGCGTTGGTAGCGATCCAATGACTGTTAGAATATGGAATCGGTGGGTCCAGGAGGGCAATAAGGAACGCCGTGCTGGATCCCAACAGCCTCGCATCACTAGCAGTCGAGATGACAGGCATCCTATCTTCCTGGCTGTAATGATCGTGCAGCCACGTCTCGATCCCTGAGTCAACAGATGGGGACGTTTGCAAGACAACAACCATCTGCATGAACAGTTCGACGACATGCAGCAGGATGGACTATCAGCTCGTAGACGATGACCCTTGACACTGCATCACAGACAGGAGCGCCTGTGATGGTGTACGCAACGACGAACCTGGGTGTACGAATAGCAAAACGTCATGTTTTAGGATGAATCCTTGTTCTGTTTACAGCATCATGATGGTCGCATCACAAAGAAACACGAAAAACGGTATGCAGCGAACTTTTGGAACAGTAAGGGAATGTTGGAGATGAATTTCTTAGAAGAATTGTGACAGGTGATGATACATGGCTCCATCATTTTTCACCAAAGACGAAGAGGTAATCAATGTAGTGGAATCATGCGAATTCACCCAAGGAAAGAAATGAAAAGCGCACCTTCTGCTGGAAAAGTTATGTCTACGGTGTTTTGCGATTCCGAAAGGCTCTTGCTTGTGGACCTCATGCCACGTGGAACTACCATAAATTCTGATGGATATGTGACGACACTGAAGGAACTTCAAGCTCGACTGAGTCATGTTTGACTACATCGGCAAAAGCAGGATGTTTTGCTGTTGCACGACAATGCACGGGCACACGTCAGTCAAAAAAAACCATGAAAGCGATCAGAAAACTCGGATGCACAAGACTGAAACACCCGTCTTACAGTCCTGATCTGGCTCCTTGTGACTATCATCTCTTTGTAAAACTGAAAGACTCTCTTCATGGAACAAGGCTTGAAGATGTGATTCTTGAGTTTCTCCCGGCGTATTTGATAATCGAAATATCCATGGGTGTACTGCCGGTCTATAGTGTCCAACGGGCACAATATTTCGGCGATCATACATGTCGCCATCATCAGGTGAACTGACGGACTGAGCTCCTGGAAACGCGCCGGTACAGAGAGCGGCACGCTTCGGCGGCTCGAAGGGTACTGGGTTCTAGCCTGGTAGTGGGCGATTTAAATACCCTCGGCCCGCGGAGCGCCCCCTCCGTGGTCCGCGCCCCGCTCCGCGGTCGCGCAGTGGAACCGATTGCGACGTCGTCTGAGATGACGTCGATGTGAGGGCTCTGTCCGTGGTGGTCGTCACTACGTTACGTTTTCTAGACTTACTCTTAATTAACCCATTCGCTGGTTACCAAGCTTTGCTAAGATTATAGCCACAGTCACGATTTATGAGGTCGTCACTAGTACGAATTTCAATGGCCTCGCTAACGACGCAGTCCCAGTCTGTACCAGAATCCTACTGCGTTCATACTCCATCGCGTGATTCTCCGACAAACAATGTTCAGCAACCGCCGACTTGCTCGGATACATCAATCGTGTGTGCCTCTGGTGTTCAAGGCATCGATCCTCGACAGTACGCATCGTCTGTCCAATATATGACTTGCAAAGTTACTGTGCTACATCAAATTAAGTAAATTAATGCGGAAAATATTGAAGAGTTCGCAGACGAAAAATCGCATTGCGTAGACTTTGCGTATTGTTCATTTTAGCACATACAAAGCTGCGGATGAAATGTAGGTAAGATATCTAAATTTTACTTAAGGCTGAGAACAGAACTATAGCTTATTTCATTCTCGACATATAGGGTCTTATGTCCGACGGACAGATTCGGGAGATGCGCGCATTTCTGTCCATGCGGCCTTGACGGCTCTACGAAATACTTGTCGTCTGATTTTTGTTTGTAACTCTAGATCGTAAGAGTTCAGTCTAAATTCGGACTGTCATGCAGTGTATTCAAACAGACCGAGAACATTTCCTTTATTGGAGCAATGTTAGTGGACTGACAAAAAAGTTGGGAAAAACTGGAAGTAAACATAAATGTTCGCACAAAGCTTTCTTTAAAATCAAACAATGCAACTGTTTAAAAGCGCGAATGAAAGAGCTTGATCCACTGAGCATTGTTAGGTAAAAAAAATAACTGCCTATCTTAGTAATTAGAACAGAATTTGTCGTAAAAGAAACTGATTAAAATATTCAATGTGGAAGGATATCGCATTTCAATAAAAATAAAGGATGGAGACAATTTAATTTTGATACTTGACGACAAATCTGTGCATGAATACCTTTCATTTAAAACAAAAGATATCGTATAAAAAACCGATTAAAATATTCAATGCGGAAGGATACCACATTTCATATAAAAATAAATGATGGAGAGACTTAATTTAATTCTGATACTTGATGACAAATTTGTGGGTGTATACCTTTCATTTAAAACAAAAATGAAGGAAATCGGCCAGGCAGTTTGGGGTGTCTGGTTGACTTTAGTTTTCGTAGATTATTAAATGATTATTTTCTTGCAAATTACGTTATTAAACTTTATAGGACCTATGAAAAATTCAAGGAGATACCCACTACAGAATTTTTACCAAAAACAGGGAAGTGCCTAAGCTATACCAATTACATTTACCTGTCTAATATTTTTCTTACTTCAATTCTTTGCTTCCTGTAATAATAGACTGAACTCATTTACATGAATGAGAAAAGCTTGCTTCAGGAACTGTATATTAATTTCATATCTCAACAAGGATGTATTTAATTTACTCAGTTGTACGGAAGAAAATTTGTGTTTCAGTAATTACCTGTATGTAAAACCAACGATGCGTGAATAATTTAACTTCATGATATTATGCAGGACTTTCATCACAAAATTGATTCAAGTTAAAAAATGTGTAGCTGGAAAGTGGTACACAATGAAACTTCACGTTTCAGAACCTTGTATTGATAGGTTATCACAACCAAGTTTATAGTTTTAGTCTGTGAGATATAACATCAAACAGTTTTTTCTTTCTTTTTTCCATCAATTTTTTGAACAACTTTGCTTGAACTTTTTTGGATATGTATAGCATGTAAAATTCTTTCATTATTCCTATGAGAACGTATACACTTGTACATAATAGCCTAGTTTGGTATCTTTCAACGAAATATTGCCTGAGTTATAACGGCTCAAATTTGTCAGTAATTCGCGCTCGCCCTGCGCAAAGTCGTGCATGACATCAATCAACTGACTATATCTCGGTCACTATTGCTTCAACAAATCTTAAAATTTATCACTGTGCATTCGTGGTGTTTTAGAATGTCCACATAAAATTTACCAAGTTGGTCGAGCTGGAAAATGTTCCGAAAGTAGGCGATTTGACATGGAATGACCGAGGAGTTAAATGTTAACAGTGGAAGCAGTTTCAGTGCACATTACCTCTGCTGAGCAATCATTTGGAATAAGTATCCAGATATACTGTGCTTATTTGTAACATCAGCAAGCACACTGACTGCGAGACTGTTGAGGCCGCCCTGGTTGCAGAAATAGCCAGGCCACAGCAAGGCCGGCTGAGCAACAGCTCCAGGCACAGACAATAGTACGCAGAGAGGGCTGCCAGTGCAAACAGACGGATTAAGCGGCTGCAACAGCAGGCCTGACTGGATGGGCAGGTACAGCACTCAAAACGGTTAATAAATAAGATATAAAATTAATAACCATATTTTTTTGTAATTTTCTTTCATCAAGTGGTTCCTGACAATTTATTGAAAAATTAAAGCAAAATTCATTTCCTAAGTTTTTGCAGTAGTAATATATTCTCTTCATCGAGTTTTCTGGAATTAAGTTAGCGAGTGACCTCAGGACTAATTCGTTAATCCACTACGTAACGTTTGATTTTTTATTCAAAATAAAATAACATAAATGACACAGCACGACACATCTTTGTATGCCCATCTAATATCAGGTATCGATTAGCTGATCGGCAGTTAAAACACAGTTCTACAACATAGTTTTACATAAACATTAACTATAATAATATGAATGACAAGTAAATTACCTTTTCCTAATAGGTAGAGAAGTATAATATATTTAGCTGTCACAATAAGTTGTAGCGATCCTGGGATCTCTTGCAGCGAGTTGCGAAATCTAAATTTCCCACTACAACATGCTTCACTTTCAGTCATGCTAAGGCGTTCATATTTTTAATATTGTATTCCATTATATAATTTAATTTACTATTCATTTTATTTGACTTGATACCAAAAATATGTAATATACCAATTGACTTCTATATGTGATTGTTTAGAAACCATCAAGAGATCTCAAATGATAACAAAAAAAAAAAAATATTACACTCATAAAACTGATTTAACGAACTTCAACAACATTCATAGGCCAAGGCCAAATAACTTAAAAAGAAAACTACATATAGAGAGTGTTGTCATTACAGCAGGAGCTAAGTATAATATCATTATAATTATACATCATAACACTAGGGAAGCTGTTACTTTTAATTGAAATGCCTTTTTTCCAGTTGAAAAAAGATCCTTTACACTGTACTTTGAAAGTAATAGCAATAACACGAACCTGATTACACATAGAAAAAGATTATTATTAGAAATACATTATAAACATGTAAAAACTAACAGCCTTTATAGCACTATAAATACTACCTGGCAACCTTGCCCATGCAATTTGTTTGAAAATAATATAGATATTAATGACTGTATTTTTACTAACATCATTATGTAGATGATACAATATTACTCTATAATGATGAAAAGGGATGCCTCAATAAGATCTTGAAAGCCTTTAACACTTTACACCAGCAAATTAAATTCACATATGAACAACTGGCAAAATGTAAAATAAATTTCCTAGATGTTACTTTGACAAACAACAATGCCACATATAAGTTTTGAATATACAGAAAACACTCGACTTTTGTTGCTATAATTCAGTTTATACAGTACACTCTTATCAGTACAAGTTTTCTTTCTTTTATAGACTCATCAACAAATTTATTAAAATTCTAGAAGTCACTAGATAGCTAAGTATTTGTAGTATGAAGACAAATAAAATAATTGGTAAATTAAAGTAAATAATAGAATACAATATTAAAAATTAGAATGCCTTATTATGATTTAAAGTGTAGCATGTCCACAAGTAAAACGATGAGTGAGGATGATGTAAGGAAAGAAAGAGGTATCCATTAAGATATTGCTGTAAACAATGCTTTCTCCTCAAATACTGTACATCATATTCATACCAAGATAATAAAGTAGAATTCGAATTGCGTAAATTAGATCACTCTCAGTCAACAAAAATACGTCTTTTAATGTACAGAATTTATGGTATTGGTGTCATATAAAACTGCAAAAGTTTTTAACAGCTATAAAGTTAATGTATGTTTTAATAAGAGAAATGCTTTGGGAAAAGTGCTAACACATTAGATTTAACTTACTGACCACCTCCACAAATCTAGCATTTATAGGATTAGATGTAGTAATTGTACTAGATTTTATGTTGACCAAACAGGTAGATCATTTAGATAGAAATTTCGTTGACATACTTCATTGCACACTATAAAGGATTCAAAATTTAAAGAACTCCTAAATGACAATAAGTATTGTATAACGAGTATTAAGGACAATTTGGATATTTTACTCTTGGTGGATAAAGGGTAAGGATGGATCTCCTTGACTAATTTGAAATTCTTCTTCACTGGAATGACCTTAAAAGCCTACTAAAAGAGCAAACTGAATGTAAGAATAAATATGTATTTGAACTCTTCAAAGGCTGCCTGTAGAATTTACAATTAAATATGTATTAATAAAAATTTCGCTGCTGCTAGCTAGGGTGTTGATTGTAGGGGATGTTTTCTTATTATTCAGAACTCATTTTCGACGATATCAAATTATATATCCTTTGGGTATTACTTTCCAGTTTGTTCCTTCAGCTTATATCCCTTTCATATTTCATTTATCTTCATGGTCAATATTTTACTCAGTTCCTAGACCACAAGCGATTGATTTTACATCCATTAACATTGCTTGACAGTTGCTGTCTTTTATGTGGATACAACATAAGCGACTATATAGAAGGTAGACATTGGCCATGCTATTTACAAGTAATTTTTTCGTGTAAATCTCCCTGCCTAGCCACATTTTAATGTTATTTCTATTTCAGCTATGAATCCAGTTTAATTCAGCCATATAGATCATATTTTCTTCTTGGATATCGTGAAGTGAGTTTACCTCCATTTGATATTATTTCCTTACTGCATGGCAGTAATTGCCAACGGTTTTGGATGCCAACTTATTAGTTCTCAGTCCACATTCTGATATTTTAATGTTAATAGTTTTGTCCTTTATCCTTTTATCAGTCCATGACTATGCTTTATTGAACGATGCTGTTGCGATACTGTTTCCTAGTTGGAATACTTGATAGGTACTGCTCCCTCTCCCCCCCCTCCACGTTGACCTTCGGTATCTACGCCTAAAAATTTTTTTGGCTTACCATTTTACCTCCCCTTATATGTATGCTGCCCTTTAATTGCCACCACTTCACCTTATTTCACAATGTTTAATGGGTAACAATAACCATTTTAATACACTTTTTATGTTTTAAATTACTGAAGTATTAAACATGTTTCACCACAAATAAATGTGAAAAGTTAAAGTCATGTATTCCAAAACATTGACCACTTTGTTTCTGGAATCCTTCAAATCTTAACAGTGGGTCATTTTATAGTTTTGTTAAACTTCTTCATTTACAATGAACTCTTGAAGGTTTCACTGTCAAATCCTCTGATAAATATTGATGTTTCACAGTTATTAGAAATATTTAATGCAGTCTTTCTAGTAACACTTCATTATATTCGTTTTAAAACTTAACAGCTAAACATCTGAATCATTATATCTGATTTCACTGATGTTACATGTAAGAATTTTACACTGTTACATTTTTGGTTATGAGAATTGTAATTTTCCATACCTTGAGATATATTACATATGAATTATGGTCCAAATCAATGCTGATAGAACCATCGTATCTTCAATGATTAATAACTATACAACTGACCACTTAACCAATATGAATCCATGATCAAGACAAATCTATATATCATATAGTAATCATTTGTTATCTGATACTTACATAATCTATCAAAATACTATTTACAATATGTTGTGCAATATTCAGTATCCGATATTACATAATATAAATAAGAAGCTTTAGTTTCTTTTTACCTCACTTTGTAGTAATTCTATTGTTGTAACTGTGATTATAATTTTATTCCTATGAACAAAGAAATCATCTAAAACTTTATTTATCCAAATTGGAAATCAAATTATTTTTAACAAAGTAGAATGGTTACCAACTATCCAATGTAGATTTTTAAAACACACCAGTAGATACATATAAACTTACACATTTTGTTTTCTTTGACACAAGAGTGAAATGGTGTCTCAAGGAAACATATACACACTTAATGTATTATTTGCAAAAGTCCTACCACATGAGTAAAATGCAAAACTCTCTCACTGACACATACATCTTCAGGCTTCTTATTTAGAGCCTAGTATCTTACAGGCCATTACAACAAAACAGCCATCACAATGCACCCTCAGTGCTGTCATTTTACCAGTGCACAAAAGTATCTGAATGTCTCCAATAGATATACAATATATGTAATATTCAATAATGCCAGAATATTTTCTGAAATATACAATCTTCACAATCGACAAAACACTCTTCACACACACACACACACACACACACACACACACACACACACACACACACCTGAATTTAGAACCATGTTGAAAAGCATCTGAACATATAGTAATATATAATAAAAGACATGAACTTAACATTAATTGTTACATTTGGTACTCAAAGTACCCAAACAATTTGAATTATATGCACATATATGTATGTATGTATGTGTGTGTGTGTGTGTGTGTGTGTGTTTGTTTGTTTGTTTGTTTGTGTTTGTGTGTTTATGTATGGAAATATTAGTGGCACAGACGCCCATATATTTTATGTCTACATACCTTATTACAAAAGAAATATATACCATATACTGAGTTATGGAACTGGCAAATTGAAAATAGCATCTATGTATTTGAACAGTAAATAACTAGCATCAGAGAGGGATGTATAGACACACATTATGATAATACTACTGAAAATAAAGTTCACTTATGCACAAAATTTATAAATTAAAATTCAAATAAACGTTCAGGGACATTTAGATTTAACCATTAATAGTGAAGACCTTCCTTTCTCCCAGTGTCGTCCTTATACAAACTTCTATTACTTTGAATTGAGGTAGCTGAATAGTAACACATTTCAGAAGTGAATATATATATTTGAGATTACTGTAGAGATCGCTAGCTCCTTCAAAAAATATTTTAAGAATAATCTTGGGTGGTACCAGTAATTATTCGTATTACGTGCTTTTGTTTGATGAATTATTTTTATGCAGTGATGAATTAAACCCAAAATATTATTCTACATGAAACAAATGCATGAAAAAGGGCATAGGATGTCTGTCACCAAACTTTGCAATAACTCTAATAGCATACGTAGCCGCAATCAAACGTTTCAGCAGTTCATCATTGTGTTTCCTCCAATAATTATATGTCTCATCTATACACACTGGAAATTTTTTTTTTTTTAATATTCTACCTTAGCTATAGACTTCTGTCGAAATTCTACGATTGTTATTGGTGTCATGCCATTTACAGTGCAGAACTGTTTATACTGAATTTCATCTAAATTGAACAAGAGTCCATTTTCAGAGAACCACTTAATGATTTCAGAAGAACATTATATACAATTTCATCAGTTAAGTCTTGTT
Source organism: Locusta migratoria (assembly GCA_026315105.1). Lineage (NCBI taxonomy): Eukaryota > Metazoa > Arthropoda > Insecta > Orthoptera > Acrididae > Locusta > Locusta migratoria. The sequence goes on from CM048745.1 coordinate 110,749,340, forward strand.
TGTCAATTGTTATTACAATACTCATGTCAGCAAAAAGCACTGGTTTTGAATCTTCATAAACATAAGATGGGAAGTCATTAATTTGTTTTGATAACAGCAATGAATCCAAGGCAGAGCCCTGTATCACCCCATTGTTGATAGGTCTCCAGTTTGGTGAAACAGCTTAGGTAGCAAACATGGTTAACTTCTGAGGATAAGTAGGAAATCTAGGTTCAATATTTAGTGCATCTATATTCTATACAAGTTAATTAGTCATTTAGAAAGTGCCATATCCGTCAAATATTTCAGGAGAAAGGAAAATGCTTTCTTGTATTTCAGCAGTGAAGTATAAAATTTATTCTTTTATGTTCATATTAAAAGTGTAGGATACGATCTTTTCATAACGAGTGTCTATTTGATCGAGTACTTCCAGATTTTGATGTGGAGATTTTGACAGATCCAATTAATATTACATTTCTTGAGGCATCAGACACATAAATTTTCGTATCACAATTGTCAATAACTCGTCTTAATCTGGTTAAAAACTGATAGTGTAGTCAAATTATAATGGGATATTAGTCAGGTATTGACTTCATCTTGTAGTTGTAAATAATTTTCACCTTCTGCCAATAATACTGTCTCAGATTAATAAACAGTAGAAAATAGATGTCACTTGATGAAAGAACAAACTAAACAGTAAGAAGGAAGGAAGCTTAGGGTTCAAAGTTGGTAAGGGTGAGGAAAGAAATCCGTTGTACCCAGTCCAAATATTTGTGAGTGATTTAGTGAAATCACAGACAACCTAAATCAGTGATAATTCGAGGAACCTTTGTTCCAAATGTGATTCCATACACATGATATGATTGCAGTTTCCACTCTTCAACTACATAGTTCAAAATCAAGCAAACATAGCACCACCATACTCAGTCATAACGTAATTCAGCAGAACAAATGTGTGTGTCTTATTTTACTGATAATCCTGACTTTCACTACAAAACAATAGAAACTATATAGGCAAGCCAGTGATAAGCAATATAAACTCACATATGAGTGAGACAGTGAGAACTATTTAACAAGGACAATTACTGAAATTCAGATCATTAATAAACTGAAGTGTCACAAGAACAAAAGCAAGGAAAGGCTGAGAGGGTAAACCACACAGTCGCTGATCCAGAATGACACTTTATTTTAGTTAGGAATTTAATAAGGAAATTAAATATATATATATATATATATATATATATATATATATATATATATATATATATATATATATATATATATATATCAGTAACATTGAAAAAGTATACAAAATAAGTACTCCCCAAATCAATCAAATAATCATTCATATTTCGAGACAAGGAACAGTTGTTGGGTATTTAAGCAATTTAATGGACGAAGTCCTTAACATGTTAGGGAAGAATATTAGCCAGATATTGTATATTTATATGCCTATCGGAAAGAAAATGCCCTACAACAACTTGTGTAGCTAGGTTCAATATTTTATTAATTTGGAAATGCCAGACCTGCTTATCCATTTAAAAGGTACACTAACACTGTTTGTAAAGCTACACTTAACATTTACATTACTTAAAATCGTTATTTGAATAATGACGCCGTCAAGAGGCCTGAATCAAGACAGTTGCACAAGTAGCAAACACAAGCGAACAGACACTAGACTAAAGGGTGATATTACAGTAGGTGTGCTTGAAAATCAAGAAGGCAGCTCCAGCTCCAGCAAAATTTCAACTTAACAGTAGTGTTAATCGTTGCGTAAGAAGGAAAGGCCCCAAATTATACAAATACAAATAACAGGTAATTCAAGAAAAAGGCCAACTTCAAATTTTAAAGGAATCATACATGAAAATTTGCAGAAAGGCTTGAGCAAATGTTTACAGAAACACTGTTCTTAAAACAACTGTATCAAAGGGTAACATCCAATTAATAGAAATGCTATATTAACAAGTAATGCAACTGTCGACCTGATTGAGATGCAAAGGAGACGTTACAGGTATACAGAAAGCCACTTAACAGTAGATCAGTTTAAAATTTAAGGAGTCGTTATAAGATGTGCAGAACTCGCTTGGCAACACTTAACATAACACTTACCAAACAAAATAATACTATACCAAGCTCAAGTGATTTGTTGAACCAAGCGCAGATGCTAAAACTAACACTTGACCTGGCGAGCAACAACAGCAGGCAAGGAAGAAAGGAAGGGGGGCGGTAATAGGCTGTGGCACAGATTGGCCACAGGAAATTTTTACTGCCAAACTACAGCCAGTTACTGGCAGGAGGTACTTGAGACCAGAAAAACACACTGCCTACCATACAACCGCGAAGAGCCAGGTAACGGACTATGGAGGCGCACATAGCCAGACAAATCCCCAGATTAACAAACCTGATACAATCAAATATTGGTAAATCCTCACCTGCCAATATTACGGAAGGGCACGGGATAAGCTGGATTCTAGTTTACATAAACATACTCAGAACAAGAAAATTTATGAACACATGCATGACACCACAAATACTACACAGAAGATGAGGACAGCAATCCAACCTCCGCTGGTTGGATGATGCACAAATATACACACAACACAATGAGCACAGGTAGTAAGTAGATGGACAAGCCGTGAACACTAGGGCACGGTGGTAGCACCATTTCTAAGCAGGTAAGGGCACTCAGGCAATCCATAACAGCAATGAACGGCTTACTCATCCATAATCACGGACGACACCAAATTGGAGTCCACTCGAGATACTTTTGTGGAGCACACTCACTAGGAAGTATAGCTTCAGATGTAACGAGCAGTGGCAACAGCATTGGGGATGAGTGCAACCTTACGGGTTATGTTCAGCAAGCAGTCGGCGACGAGTTTTTCATGTTCAAGTGCGAGACAGGTGTTAGTCTGCATAAGCCACGTACGCCGCCGAGAATGCGGCAAAGATAAACGAACAGCATGGGCCCCTGCAGTCAATGCACGCTGGCCGTCCCGCTTCCCAGCCAAGACTCCACTCACCACAGCAGTGCCGACTGATCGCGAAGTTCTCGACAAAGATTATAACAACACATACAGCGCCATCAGCGGGGAACCGACTCGACAGTCTTACACACCAGCACGACAGTCATACATGTCAGCTGACTTAGAAGGCAAAATAAGAAAATGATGAAGGGAGGAATCTTAGGATATTACGTCCTGTCAATATCGTCGTCATTAGAGATGGAGCTTACAGTCGAATTTTTGGGGAAGTACAGCAGAAGGAAATCAGCCGTGCCCTTTGAAAGGAACCATCCCAGCATTTTCCTGGAGTGATTTAGGGAAATCACAGAAACCTAAATCTGGATGGCTGGAGGTGGATTTGAACCACCTTCATTCCGAATACGAGTCCAGTATTTTGACACTGCACCAGCTCATTTGGTAAGAATGTACCAGTATATAACTGCATTACAGGTATAGATGGTGACAGTGTTATGTCCATTGACGTGACAGTGGACCTCATTTACCATTACCAAGAAATATTCTAACAACAGTAACTAATAATATGCCAAAACGTGTTAATAGGTATCAAATAGTGTGGGGCAATGATAGCCAGTAATGTCTGATGACCCTCATTACTGTCCACCATCGTCGCCCACCATGCCCTTGGTGGGCAGTGATGAAATGAAGAGAATGTCATTACACTGGTTACTATTTGGCGCAACAATAATTGTCATTTGACATAAAGTTCATACTAGTTACTAATCACCCTTACACATCTCAGTACAACCTCACTTCCCTCCTTACTATATATGTATGTGACAACATAAGGGATGCTATGATTTGTGTGACTGCTTAGTCAATTTGCAAACTTTGTGTTTTACGTTTTGGAATATGACTTGTTGACATTGACAGGTCTCTAGTTGTTGATTATACACTACATGTTGTTGGGATATAAAGAAACTTCTCAAAATAAATTTGTTTCTTGTATATTATGTACGTCATGAAGAATGATTGGAAAATTTATTCATCAGTAGTATACTGCTCCTTATTGTCCACATAATGCTGCATCAGATCTTGAGGGAGGTGGGAGAATGGCAATTACTGTACATTAACTGACTATGATTGCATTATCTTGTACCCACTTTACGTAAGTATATGGCACATGATCAACATATTTTATTACATTACCTTTTGATATAAAGTACCTGAAACCTTCTGTCATGTTACTTTATGTACATTAGAAGCTACTACTGTTACAATACAGTTGTTAGATGTAGTGATTACTGGCTCTGACAATTTATTGCACATATACCATAAGCATATGGTGTCAGAAGAGTAGTTAATGTCAATAAGCTGACACTCAGTGCCAGCTTGTGAGAAACATACTAGCAGACACTGCTGTTAGATACAGCAGTATGATCCTGCAACTAACACCTACTATTAAGTTATGCCATATACAAAGACTTTTGTGTTACACTACTATTTTAGCAAAATCAAATGTTTGTACAGCTTACGGGACTTAACTACGGTGTCATCAGTCCCTAAACTTACAAACTACTTATGAACTAACTAATACTAAGGACGGCACAAATATCCATGCCTAACAGGAGATTCGAACTCCCCAACCGTAGTGGCCGTGCAGACGGTGACTGGAGTGCCTCAGTCCCCTCAGCCACTGTGGCCGGCTACTGTTTTAGCCCAAACCCTTACCACCCACTATCTGGTTAAGACATATACCCTCTTAGTTTCTGGTATTAGAATTTTACTTAATATCTAGTGCAGAGGGTATGCTCACTCACAACAAATGGCACATAGACTGACAGCTTCTTTTGTTAGGATAATATTTCAATTCTAGATCATATTTGTTTCTGTCAAGCATCACTGCCATGCCTGCTAATTGCTGTAGGGTACCCTGTAAGATATGTGGCGTCCTTACAAATAAAAAAGAAGCTAATTGTGTTGTACTTGAACTGAAATTTACTGACAATTTACGGATTGTACTAAATTCTGACATTCTTTTTACTGCAATATAGATTCCATGGGTCAAAGAACTCATCTTAATGAATATATTTAAAGTTTCTTTCATCATAAAATATTATGTAATACACTGAAAAACTTTATACTGAAAAATTAATTAAAATATTTCATCAATAATTGGTTAATCTCAGTCAATAAATTATCTGAAGTATAAGAATTGTATATAAGTTATTTAACTGGTATTGAAACAAAAATATGCAATGCAATATTACAAAACTCACTTCTATGATTGCTGTCTCAACATAAAGTAGTATTTGGATATTATACTCCCATGTTATTTCACTTCCCTCTCTTTGATCTGTAAACCTACTTGTGTAAATTTCATCGAAATTATAGTCATTACATTTCATTCTCTGTCCAGGATCGTAATCTAATCTAAAAAATTATTGTTAAATCGTAATTTTATTTTAGGTTCCTTTCTGAGACAGTTTAATCATTATTTATTTCAATTATCTAAGAAATGTTGGCCAGTGAATTCAGTTCAATTGTAATGTTAGAGATGCTACAGCTGGAGCTGAACTTCTGAAAAGGCTTAAAATGCCCATTTCTGAGTGATGTTACAATGAAGAATACAGAATCCTGTTAATCATTTATATTTCAAATCATATCTGACATTTTAGATTAACTGTACAAACCTTGAATTGTAGTTTTGAGGAAAAATTCTAACAGTGACCCTCGAAAAACTATAGTGATGTCGTCCTTATTCCGTAGCTCTATTGTACAAGACAAGACACATCAAGAAATAGAACAAGATGGATTACAGATTAGGCAATAGTATATATAGTGCTTGAACAAAGAGCTGAGATAACATTTATGATATTAAAATTTCTTGGTTGTAAACAATGTTCATCATGTTCTTAGTTAATACTTTCATATCACTGTGCTTATGTTTATGAGTGGAATTCAGTACTGTGCCAGTGAATATTAACATATTTCTGCAAGAGATGCTTCAGGTAGCTTCTGCTACCATTATCAACTGCAGATGAGAATATTTTTGTATTACAAGATGAAGTTGATACCCTAGCCTATATATGCAATACCTGTGACTTTGAAACTGCATAGTTGAAAGGATAGCTATGATATTTTCTGGTGTGCAACGGTAGGTTTGTCTATTACAGCTCATCAGTATGCTAGTTTATAGAAGTGTTATGTATTTTCTACTGTCTTGAACTGAGAGCTCACATTATCATCAGACATCCATAAAAGCGTTGAACTGTAAGATGACATTATGCTACCATAGCCTAGTGATCACTTGAGTAATTTCTTTTGATTGAATTAAGTAACGTTTTTGGAAAATTTACACAGTGTGGGAATAACATCTATTATTATTGCTATTAGTTTTATTACGTTTCCACGAAGGTCACACTATATTCATGTGCGTTTCGTAAGGTTATACAACCAATTTTTAAGTATTTAATAGATGCCATGTGGCTCAATTATAGCACAATGGCTGATCTACTCTTCATTCCAGAATTGTCATGAATTGCGATAGATGCATTTATTTGTTAAGGAGTAATTATTATGTATCACTTAATGTAAGAGTCCATTTTGTCTTTGTAGTCAGTTATTGACCATGAGCTTCAGTCACTTTCAGTGTACCTGCACACATTGCTTTTATCAGTAGTATCACCATACTTGTAGTGATATTTGAATACATAATGGACAATTAATTTATAATGACTAATTAGTTTTCTATGGGAAATACGAAAGTGTGTTTTATATTTCAAACTCTTACTGGCTGGGTAAGTCAGTTCGAAGGTAGGAGGAAGGCAACGGCATACCACCTCCAAACAAGACCATGCCTAGTAAAGCACTGTGGTGTTCAAACCAATCTTCGGATTGTTGACTGCTTTACCTTTTTTAGGCCTATAACAAAATATCAATAATGTGTATTCCATGCTATATATATTTCCTACAATCAAAGAATAATTAACATGAAAGTTTAGAGTCATGTTTTAAGCAACACACATTAAATACATTCTCCCAGTAGCTGGCAGTGTTTCAACCTGAATGCTTATTTTTGTATGTGTGTGCTTAGTGGTGTGTTTAAACTGATATAGAATCAAATTGTGTGCACATAATTTGATAGTCAACAGTAATATTTTATGCATTCCTTTTTACAGATATATGTGCAAATATTATTCTGACACTTAATATGAACAAAGTATTCTTGTTAAAAAGCAGGAGACCCGGGTTCGAATCCCGGCTGGGTACACATTTTCAGATTTGCCCAATCGCAGTTGATGTCATATATTCTATGAATATTAAATAATAACAACTGCAGGATCAGAAGTGACGTCTGTTCTCTCGCAACAGACGCCACATGTATATATATTCTTGTTTTGTTCACATATTTTTGCCAAAATTTTAAGAGTGGAAATAACATTGTCATAAGTCATAGATAGTGTAATTCATAGAATAAATCCACAGTTCATTGTATCTTAAACTGTTTACATCCACTTCTACTTAATAAACATGACAGCTCTGCAACAATCACTGATTGTAATGAAGATCTATGAACCACTTTTGCACTGTTTCCATACTAATCTACACTGGAAAACTCAGAAAGAACAACAAATACTTAACCTTAATTAATTACAAGGATCGATTCTACCTATGAAGGTGGTCATTGACAAAATATTTTTTACATTCAGAGGACTCTTTGGAGAATGAGATTTTGTGAAAAAACTTGGCCACAACTTTAAATGATATTTTTAAAGTATTGTTTAGAGATAAAATTAACATAAGAATTTAGACAGAAAATATTCCGGTCCTCATTGTGCCTTAAACTGTTAACATCTACCTCTACTTTGTAAAATGATAGTATGTTAAAATACATGGCCACAACTTCAAATGAATTTTTAAAAATTATTGTTCTGAGATAAAGCTATTGACATTCAGCAAGGTTGGCATATTTTGCTTATGTCAGCAACAGGAGCATCTTCCATTTCTTGCAGAAGACTTATCAAATTAAAAACATATCTTTGGCAAATATATACTTCTAATTTGTTAACGATTTGTATTGGTGACCATTTGACTACAACTATTCATTCTCATGCTGCATGGTTAATACGTGTTATTCACAAAACTAAGATTTAATCTTGATGAGAAAGTAGAATTTCACACAAACACTTGATGTGTGAAAATATACTATGAAGAATTTGTGTATGTGTGTCATTTTTTTCTGTTTTGATATGAATAGTCTGTAATGTTTACCCAAAATGTCAAAAATATCGACTTTTTGAAGAATAGACAGGAAATATATATTGGCCAGATACATATTGTAAAGTTCAGAGGTGTATGTTCATTTTTTCCACATGATTAAGCTTACCAATATTTGATATGGAAATGGAAATACCTACAATAATTCTATTGTCGCTATCTATATATTTTTGATAAATGATTTCGATGTTTCAAACATGTTAGGACATGGGCAAGATTATTGCTCTCAAGTTATATTGTAATAGGCTGTTTTGATTCACAAAGTTTTATATTATTGAATTATGGTTAGGAAACACAAATGTATAATTGTTGAAGAGAAATATTTTAATGATGAGGCTGAACTATTCCTTGCATTTATGTGTGGCTGCTTACTGCTGCAACAGTACCTGTCATATTGGATTAAGAAAATTATCGATGCGAGCCTATTCATTTGGCCTTGGCATGAAGGCAGCCTGACAGGAAAATACCAAACTATGGTAGGTAATTGGTCGCTCTGTTGCTTCAAATACTATATTAATTAATGTATTAACATGTTACAACTGTCTAATGGGCCATAACTGGAACCTGGAAAGTTGTATCACTTTATATCAACAGTATTTTTTCCTGCCCTCTAATAGCAATGTAGCAGTGGTGACAGTGGTACCATAACACTCAATCGCCAAATGGTGGTTTGCAAAACATGATGTACTTCTCAATATTCTAACAAATCCTTATATAAGGACTTCTTCATAGATTTCACCTGCAGGTGTTAAAGTTTAGGGGGAATATTAAATAAATGCTCGTACTTCCAAATATCATCAACAACTCTTTGCAGCGAACACATTCCGCACCAACAAAATTTAGTGTTAGTGTACAACAGTTCACGAAACTTAATCCTTTAGTACTTTTGAATATTTGTGGAAATAATAACAAGAAAAAAGTTCAAATATTTGTAGTTCTTTGGGACCAAACTACGTTGGTCATCAATCCCTAGTCTTACAAACTACTTAAACGGAGTTAAACTAACCTAAGGACAACACACTCATCCATGCCCGAGGGAAGTTCTAACCTCCGCTGAGGGAGCTGCGCAATCCATGACTGACTGTTCCAAACTGCCCGGCTACTCCCGCATGGCTAATAACAACATCTGAATATTTTCTCTTTTTCTGAATGAGACATTTCCAGTTTTGATTATACAGTCAGTGTAACCGAAATCCAAGTAAGACATTGGCACTTATATGAATATTTTCTCAGTGCTCTAAGCTTTCTTCTGAGGTAGAACTTATGGGAGTGTAATAACTTTCTATAAATATGTACATATTGAAGGAAAGTACTTCTACCTGTTATAGACACATTAGCTGGAGAAGAGGCATTTTCCTTGTTCTTACTTGTTTCAGTCTTCTGATAGCCCATCTCCTCTTTCCACCTTTCTCTTTGTATCTCCTGTTCCCTCCTCTCTCTGTCCATCTTCTCCACTCCACTCTCGCTGTTGCCTTCCTCTATTATTCCTTTAAGGAAAAACCGTTTTGAGAAAAAACATGTAACTACCCCTAATACAGTTTTCCTGTATCACCTATGGATCCTAATTTCCTGTAATAATCTAGTGCAATAATTACTCTATGTGCATAGATAACTTGCTTGCAGATGAAACACATACCAAGTTTAATAAAGACATCCAACATGAGTGTAAAAACTGTGATGCATGTACACACATACAGTCAATTAAACAAATAATCTGTCGCAATATTCTCTAATCTTCATTCCATAACACAATTTGTTTTTAAATTTTCCATGCTGCATCAAAATTTTCAGAATTAAATGCCACAGCATTGTGGCATTTACTAATTCATCCCATATCTGTATTTCTGTAAATTCACAATGTACATTAATCCAAAGATGGACTGATTTTACATCAGGTTTGTAGACAGTTCAAATATGATTGTCATTACTCGACGTCAGGAACATGAAAACATAAACATGTGTAAATATGGAGGGCAGTCTTCTTAACTGCCGAGGATGGTTCTTACAATGAATAAAATAGCAACCAATCACATTTGATTATGCTATTTATTTTCAAAATAGTGCTTTACCTATTTCATAGCTTGTATTTCATCTTTGGACGGCTGTCATTGGATTTAGATTCTGTACCTAATTTTGCCCTGTGGCGAAACTTTCTTGTCTAGGTGGTGCCCTACAATACTAAAAGGTGCTTGAAATTCTTTACACATATGTAAGTATGACTAACGATGCTAAGATATAATGTTAACAAACTTCTTCTATAGAACTGAATTTTTATGTAAGTGAATTAAAGCGATAAAAGAAATTCTATTGTAAGAGATTGTTTACAATATGTCTGAGCTTCATTGGCCATACTTACACTGGAGTAAGTAATTTCAATGACATTTTGTATTGTAAGGCAAAGTTATGTGCATAATCGAAATGTAGATGAAATGTGGACGTGATTAGCCATTTGACAATGAACGGGAAGGTTTGAAACCGTTTCGACACTATTTTTCAAATAAATAAAATGATAATATGGAAAAATTCCCTGGATGATAAAGGAGATTCTAAACTTAATTGACGAAAAGAGAAAATATAAAAATGCAGCAGGTGAACAGGCAAAAGGGAGTACTTATGACTGAAAAATGAGGTTGACAGGAAGTGCAGACTGCCTAAACAGGAGCGGCTAGAGGACAAGTGAAAGTCCTTAGAAGAATATATATATCTAGGTGAAAGATAGATACCACATACAGGAGTAGATGATATTCCATCTGAACGGCTACTATCGTTGATGGAGCCAGTCATGAGTAAATTGTTCCACCTAGTATGTAAGATGTATAAGACAGAGGAAATACCGTCCGATTTCAAGAACAATATAATAATTCCTATTCCAAAGAAAGCAATGAAGACGTGAAAATTACGCAACTATCAGTTTAATGAATTATGGATTCAAAATACTAACTCGAATTACTTACAGACGAATGGAAAAAATGATGGAATCCGGCCTTATCGAAGATAATTTTGGATTTATAGGAAATTTAGGCAAACGTGAGGCAATACTCACATTACCACTTATCTTAGAATATATATCAAGGAAAGGCAAACGTACTTTTTTAGTATTTGAGAGTATGGATAAATCGTTTGACAAAGTTGACTGGAATAAACTCTTTCAAATCTGAGGGCAGCAAGGCTAAGATATAGAGAGTGAAGAGTTATATGTAACTAGTACAAAAACCAGACAGCAGGTACTACAGTCGCAGGGCTTGAGAGGCACATATTGGTTGGGAAGGAATTAAGACAGGGTTGTAGCCTTTCCCCAATGTTCAATATGTACACTGAGAAAACTGAAGCAATGGAAGGAGAAATTTGGAGGGGGAATTAAAGTTCAGGAAGAAGAAATTAAAATTTTGCGATTTGTTGATGACATGATAATTCTGTCAAAGAATGCTAAGGATCTGGAAGAGCAATTGACAGGGTCTCTAAAGGAGGGTATAAGGCGAATATTAACAACATTAAAACGAGGGTAATGGAATGTACTGTCGTAAAATCAGGCAATGCTGGAGGAATTAGGTTAAAAAGTAGAATATGAGTTTGGTTACTGATGGCAAAAGTAAGAAGATATATAGAATGCAGAATGGCATTAGGAGGAAAAGTGTTTCCAAAGAAGCGAAATTTGTTAACATGAAATATTAATTGAAGTGTTCGGATGTCCTTTCTGAAAACATTTTTCTGGAGTGTAGCATTGTATGAGAGTGAAACGTGTATAATAAGGAGTTAAGACAGAAAGGTAATAGAAGCTTTTCAAATGTGGTGCTGTAAACGAATGCTGAAGGTTATATGGATAGATCATGTAACTTATGAGTAGGTGCTCAACAGAATTTTTGAGAAAAGGTGTTTTTGGCTTATGATGACTAAGAGGAGGAACAGGTTGGTGGAATACATTCTGAGACATCGACGAATCGTCAGCTTGGCATTAGAAGGAAGTTTACGGGGTAAAAATTGCAAAGGGAGGCCGAGAGAAGAATATAGTGAGCAGGTTCTAAAGTATGTAGGTTGCCGTTCTTATTCGCAGATGAAGAGTTTTGCACAGGACAGGACAGCGTGAAGAGCTGCATCAATCAAATGTTCAAATGTTGAAATTTTTGTATAGCTTATGGGACTTAACTACGAGGTCATCAGTCCCTAAACTTACAAACTACTTACGAACTAGCTAATACTAAGGATGGCACAAGTATCCATGCCCGAGGGGGGATTCGAACCCACGAACGTAGTGGCCGAGCAGACCGCGACTGGAGCGCCTCAGTCCCCTCGGCCATCCCGGCCGGCGCATCAATCCAGTCTGCGGAGTGAACACAACAAACAACAAAAATTGTGAAACTTCCCGGCAGATTAGAAGTGAGTTTCGGAATCGGGACTCGAACCTGGGACCTACGACTATCGCGGGCAAGCGCTCTGTCACTGAACTATCCCGACACGACTCACGGTGCCGCCCCACAACTCCGATTCTGCCAATACCTCGCCTCCTACCTTCTAAACTTCACAGAAATTCTCCTGCGAAACTTGCATGACTAGCCACAGCGTAAGGGATGTTTCCAGAATGAAACTTTCAGTCTGGAGTGGAGTGTGCGGTGATATGAAACTTCCTGGAAGATTAAACTTGTGTGCCGGAACCGGGACTCGAACCCGGGACCTTTGCCTTTCGTTTGAAAGCACTCTACCACTGAGCTATCCCGACACGACTTACGTTTCCGCCCCACAACTCCAATTCTGCCTGTACATCACCTCCTACCTTCCAAACTTCACAGAAGTTCTCCTGCGAAACTTGCAAGCCTAGTACTCCTGGAAGAAAGGATATGGTAGAGACAGGCTTAGCCACAGCCTAAGGGTTGTATCCAGAATGAAACTTCCACTTTGCAGCAGAGTGTGCGCTGATATGAAACTTCCTGTAAGATTAAACTTGTGTGCCGCAACCGGGACTCGAACCTTTTCCTTTCGCGGGCAAGCGCTGTACACTGAGCTATCCCAACACGACTCACAGTACCGCGCCTCAAATCCAGTTCTGCCAGTACACCTCCTACTTTCCAAACTACACAGAAGTTCTCCTGCGAAACTTGCAAGACTAGCACTCCTGGTGGAGACATTTCATACAAAACCAGAGGCTCAAAATATCAGTTTTTGACAAATTAGCCTTTCTCCAACGCATTCCTTCATCTATTGGTTGTATCTACCGGCGTTAGAACAATAGTCCATTACCCGATACCCGACTTCAAACTGTATTGTAATATCGGATACCCGATGCATAGTGGCGTGAACACTGTGGAACGTTTGGAGGATGTGTCGCGTGAGGTCCGGGCAGCCCTGCTCGGCGCGGCGCGGCCGGTGGTCGGCCAGAGGAGGACCTTGTGGTCTCCTCGAGGCGCGGACCTTGCCTGCAGACGCAGACACACACGGCGGCGGCGGCGGCCGCACCCTCCCACTACCTGCCGTGGCATTTTGCTTTTTCCCAGCCGCGGCGCGGCGCCCCGTATAAAACTGGCTGGAGGCCGCGCCAGCCGGCCCAGTAGTTCTCTGTCAAGTCGACGACGGCTCCTCCACGAGAGCCTCTAGCGCACCCACCGCCCAAGACATGAGGACCCTGGCTCTGGTGAGTAACCCACTGTGCCTAGTGTAATCACGGAATGCTCCGAAAACACAGCAATAATCTGTTCCAGAAATTCCTGCTGATGAACTGGCAAGCACATTCCACAATTCGCGCTATTCTACAATTGTGTGTCGGATTTTACAATACTGTTTTAGGCCTTGTATTATCGTACTATTGCACTGTACACTCAAAATTAGGCAATAAATAGCCAGTGGATTAAGAAATGAACTTCCAAAAGCTATCGCTTATATAGCTTTATAATGTGCACTTATTTGTTAACAGAAGAAGATAGGCCTACATTTTCGATGCTGATGACTCTACACAGCAATAAAAAGAGTCGCAGGCCAATTATTAATAGGTGTGGAATAACTTTAAAAAGGTCCAGGGTTGAGAATAAAACTCGCTACCAGTCACATTAAATATCGTGTTACATATTTATTACATGACCGGTTTCGGGCTTGTGCCCATCTTCAGGTGCTTAAAACATTTCTTTGCAGTGATGTTGATAAATTGTACTCCAAAAAATGGGAAGCACAACCGTAACAAAAGAAAGTGTGGTCGAAAAATTTTGTAAAAAGTGCGTCACATGGACAATCGCGATTTGGATACAATATTAAATGTGAGTAGACAGTGTTTTTATTTTTGTCATATCGCCATCTGCAATTAGTTTCGCTATTATTAATACCAGATTATTCATTTCAAACAGTGAACTCCACCAGCATGCAACAAATGTAAAATTCTGAATGTTTTAAGCACCTGAAGATGAGCATAAGCCCGAAACTGGTCGTGAAATAAATAAATAATTAGATCTTTATGACTGATAGCGGTTTTTATTTTCAACCCTGCATTAGGAACAGTCACGGAGTTCAGGCACATCCATCATGGATAAAAACACAATTAAAAAGGTATGAAACTCTGCAATCGTGTTTACATTCGTGGTTTGTGGTGTGGAAGATATAGTGGAAAGGACAATTCCTTGTATTGGGTGCGATTAAAACGTAGTCTTCTCTTTGATAGGATGTACTAAATCTGACGTAACAGCCAGTTTGACATTTAATTACCTCTTATTCTGTGGCAGTAAGGAACCGTATGGATTTTTCTGAACCAGAATTATTCTGGATGTGTGCCTACGTCATTGGGTGATACCGTTTCTACTGCTATTCAAGGCAGAGTTTTCTTCGCGATGTAGCTATAAACGTAATCACCCAGATGGTGGATAGAGCTATCGTGGTCGAAACGTTGATAGTATTTTCCCACCGTGACGCCGTCACACGCCCACTTTTTTTCCAAATGGATTTATTATATGAAAATTACAGCACTTGAACGCTTTTGCAAGCTATTTTTCCATATGTAAAAGCGAAATTTACAATTAGCGTACATATGTTATTCACGTTAACTTGCGAAAATTGTAACTCAGATAAAGAAGTAAAAGTGATATTAGATTGTAAAACAATTTCACGTACCAAACAAAGTAGCATGACTAACGACATGAACGGCTGAAACCAAGGGGATCAATTCCCTCCCCCCCCCCCCCCCCCCCCCAGAAATATGTTGTAATGCTTTAGAAGTCAGAATATATATTTCAGAATTTACAGTTTTTGTGTTAACCCCCCACCCACCAAAAAAAGGAAAAAAACTCAACTACACCCCCCCCCCCCCCCCGGTGACATTAAGTCCTGAGGATGTCGTGAATAAACTGTAGCTAAACAATCGTAAGGGAAGTGTATAAGTCAGTTTTGGGTTGCATCTTATGTGTTACTGGCAGACTAGCGCATTTCATACTGCAAAAGACGTTTTGGGGAGAGAATATTTACGAGCCGCTTCATCAGATATTTCAAGTAATAATTACATCTGCAAAAAAAAATTCAGATGTTTGTAAATCTATCGGACCAAACTGCGTGGTCATCAGTCCGTAGCTTACAAACTACTTAAACTAAGGTAAACTAACCTTAGGACAACACACACACACACCCATGCCCCAGAGAGGACTCAAACATCCGACGGCGAGCAACCGCGCACTCCGTAGCGAGGTGCCTTAGACCGGTCGGCTACTCCACCGCAGCAATTATATCTGCGCTACACTTCTGTTAACCATAACATCCAGCATATAAGAAACAAAATGCATTCAATTAACTTTTGTCATAATGACTTACATTCACATAGACAGCTGGTTGGTTTGCCTGTCTCACTGCCATGTGAAGGATCCAATACTGCCAGAACGATTTCTTTGGTCGAGGAATGGAATGCGTTGCACCAAGAAACCTCTTGACCTAGAGGTAGCTACAGCTGGTTTATCAACAAGCACGGCAATTACCACGAATGCCGTCTGCTGACCATAAGGTAAAAAGGTAAAGCAGTCAACAATTCGAAGATTAAACCAGACACCACAGTTCTTTACTAGGCATGCTCCTGTTTGGAGTTAATATGCCGTTGCCTTCCTCCGACCTGACTTACCCAGCCAGTTATAGGGAGACTACAGTTTAACGTGAGTTCCGAACCACGATGCTACTCGGTATTTTTCACATAAACAATACTGCCAGAGGTGAAAGAAGTGGAAAGTGACAGATAAAAATCTTAGGACATGGTGGGGATCGAACCCGCGCCCTTTGTTTTTTAGTCTGCCACTCTACAACTGTGCAACCAATGCGTACTTGCTGTCCAGATTCCCTAATATAATGCATCCAAATAACACAATTTCAGAGGATGACACTGCGGTTAGTTAGTTCCATTTACGTCAAGAACAAGTGTTACAATTATATTGTAGTGAAGTATGTGATCAATATCGTTCAATATGTTTTTTTATTTTTATTTTTATTTTTTTTTTTTATTTTTTTTTTTTTTTTATTTTTTTTTTTTTTTTACTTATGATTCTCTTGATCGAACGATATAGAGTCGCCTAGTGCTGATTTTAGTCAGTTTACGTCATCTGACACCCACTTTGGGTACTAACACGAAGTAATTGGTGTTAGGTCGTGAATATAGTTGTTTTTGACCACTTGAAAACGGTAAATTGTTGTAAATTCAACCACTACAATCAAGAAAGTAATGAATAAAACAATCTATTTCACATAAAATATTGTCGGGAGTAGTGTTCATTAGACCTGCAAAGGAGTTTGAGTGACAAACTTGTTTTCTACTTCTCCTATCAGCCCCCTCTCTCCCCATTATTATTTCTGATTAGCGGAAGTAAACCTCAAGGTGACTCCTAAGGCAGCGTAAAGCAACGAACAACTGGAGTGAGAGGATCCGATGACTGTTGCCACAGTACACAGGTTTCAGTTTACAGCCAACGTCTCGGATCGTCCATCGTGGCTAAAGAGAGGAAGAAAGAGCATTTGCTACGAGTAACGGTGTGTCTGTCGCGGTGCTCAGTTGTCGTCTACTGCTACCGTTATGAGCGAGGACGTGGAACCGAGCCATCGAGTGAAAGGAAAAGTGGTTCGCCTCTGTAGTGGTCAGCCAGTGCAGCAGAGTTCCGGACAAAGGACTTCACACACAGACAGCTCCGGACGTGTGTCCGGGTACGGTGCATTACGCACAGGAGTAGCAGCAAACTACACTGATATCAGCTCTTGTTCACACATGTGTCTACAATAAAAAACATAGGTTTTGCTAAAGGAACGAGGCAGCTTGCAAAACATTAATTTCTTAGCTCAGGTATTATTATGTTTAAGCCATTGTTTCAATAATTACGTCAGGAGATATCCAGGGAAAAGGACTGAGAATCTTTTTCTCTACTTCTCTCCAACTTCGTAATCCCTCCCCCACTCTCATCCCAAAAGTATGAAAAGCTACGTGATACTCTTCTATCATAAAATTTTCGTTGCATATTTTTACAAGGCCTGGAATTCGTCTCAGTTGTGAAAGCTTAAGAAATAATGGCTCGCATTTCACATTATATTTGTATGCCTGCTTTTTTTTTTTTTTTTTTTTTTTTTTTTTTTTTTTTTTTTTTGAAAATATTGGAGAATGAACTGATATGTTCTCATAGCTTCCGAGTAGGGCGGCTAAGGTTTGGTAAAGTATTAGCATATTTGTCAAAGCAGTAAAAACAAATTTAAGGGAAATTGGTGTAGTCATTCTAAGGTAATACCTTTCCACTTGTTGATGACTCGAATTTCATTTGAGCACGTATCTTGCCTTTACACCGAAATATATTTTTGACAGAAAATTAATTATTACAAACTAAAACCTCACAAAATGTGTGTTCATTTATTACTAGGAAAACAAGTTAAATTCTACTGTGGTGTACACTATAGGCATACCTAGGTACAGGGAAACCTATAAGATAAAGTTTAATGTAGGAACCCATGTCCGAAAATGCCACGTAAAGACGCTATGTGCACATATTCAACGTCGACAGTATGAAATAACTCTTGATTTTCATATTTTAGGAGGAGGTATTATGTACTAAAGCAAGGAACAAAATGTTCAAAAAACATGCACTCCAATCTCCATACCACAAAGACTATGATCATTTCTTCCAGGAAGAAAAGTCAGAAAACATGGGCTCCCAAATGCATAGCTTAAGAAATATGAGTAATTCATCTTCTACTGGTCAAGTGCTCATATTTCTTGAGGTGTCTATTCTAGAATCCATGATAATATACGTTTTTCCTCTAGTGCTTCTTTCCTAAGTTTTGAATGGAAAGGGTCTGCAGGAGAAATTTATTTCACAGTATTGAATATGTGCAATTAGTGTCATTGAATGACACTTCTGTACATGGGTTACGTTGCAAAACTTGATCAACGAAGTCTCCTCAGCATCCTCTTGAAGTTTGTCGATTTTATTACTCTTCAACCTGTATAGTAGGTGTCAAAGTGCTCGACCCTACCTTACTAAATCACCGATCCTGAAAAGGTTCAAAGAACTCACTGAACACCTAAACTTGGGTACATGAACAGCGCGAGCTCCATATTTCCCAATATGCACCATGTGTACCACCTCATTCGGATTTTTCCCACTGTACATGTCCTGTTGTTCATGTTCATTCTGCACTTGCTAAATAACAACATAAAAAATAATTTAACATAACACTGTTTCTTGAAATGTGTTTACACTATTACTTCCCGCAGTATGGACAAGTGCACATGACTCCAGTACAATGTATATGCTTCTATGCCCCTTGCTCTTCCTTGAGTCTGTCCTATAAACTAACTCTAACACCAATAAGCAGGCATAGCTCCTTTACATTAGAAAACGATTTTCTTTAACATGTTTCACGAAACAGTAGGGTAGAATAATAACAGGCATTGAATTTTAAAAAATTGATACTGTTGAAGAAGCACCAATTCAATTAAAAATAGTTGTCTTCTGCAGTATTGAATGATCTCCAATTTACAAAGACAGACTTAGGATTTTTAGGCTAAGAAGGTGAAAAAAATTATTAAATTACAGATACAGTTTCGGTTGACGGACCATCGTAAAATTTATGAAATTATGTACATTTAACATGAGATGATAAAACCAAGAATAGTCATTGTTATCAAATAGTAAGATCAATTATATCGTCAGTCTATTTCTTGTTTTATCATCTTTCTTGTTTTAATCTGTGAATATTATTATGAAGCTAATGATGGTCAGTCAATCTAGACTGGTTGAGTAAATAAAGAATTTCATTCAGCCTCTCGAGGCGTTCACATGTCACTTGTTTAAAAAATTTATGAGGTATAAATCACCAGACCCTAATAATATATTAAACTAAATGGGCTATGATCTATGATTACAAAAACAACCACCCGGAATATAAAAATGGACTGGTAAGTTTTAACAAATGCCTGAGGGAGGATTCGAACCCCCGTCGGGGAACGACCTCACGCATCGGAGCATAGCGCCTCAATGAGCTCGGCCATTCCGCCGCGGCAAGTTTTAACAAGGAATCATGTGGAGCATGAACATTTCATTTACAAGGAAATTAGTTAATGAAGTTATTTCTGCTTAGCCGGCCGCGGTGGCCGGGGGGACTGAGGCGCTCCATTCACGGTCTGCACGGCCACTACGGTCGGGGGTTCGAACCCCCCCTCGGGCATGGATAATTGTGCCGTCCTTAGTATTAGTTAGCTCATAAGTAGTTTGTAAGTTTAGGGACTGATGACCCCGTAGTTAAGTCCCAGAAGCTATACAAACTGAACATTTGAATTTATGCTTAGTTTTCACAGATCCACTTACATAAATCGTGGTGCAGTAATAAATATTTAAAGAGATATTAGGAATTATAGTTTTGATTATTCGTGCTGTCCTAACGGTTGCCGCCCGCAGTGGCCGAGCGGTATGCGGCGCTCCAGTCACAGTCTGCACGGCCGCTACGGTCGGGGGTTCGAATCCCGCCTCGGGAATGAATGTTTGTGTCGTCTTCAGTATAAGGTAGTTCATAAGTTTAGGGACCGATGACCCCGTAGTTAAGTCCCTTAAGCTTAACAAATATTTGAACATTTGATTTTTGTCCTAACGGTTTCATCCCATCATTGCTCAAGCTGCCGAAGTGGCGTCTGGGAGAACGACTTGCATCAGCTGGCCCAACAGTCGCAGAAGCGGATCTCCCAGACAGTAATTCCACACAGTTATTTCACAGCCTTTGCTGTCGTGCTTCGGCGTGATGAAACAGATTACCGTTTGCCCACTCGCCTCCTTTCTCATTAAGGGCACGAGGCGTGGCCGATGGTCTCGGTGAATCAGCCGGTTACAGTTCGCTGCGCCGCTGCACAATGCAGTCTCTAGAAAGGGCGCCAGCATCGGAAAGGGCGTGACATCGAGGAACCGAAATGCCGCATTCAGGGATATATAGACTATCTCTCCTACAGTGGTGAGACGCTGGAAACTTCCGATTGTTTTGGAGAACAGCGCGAGGCATTCGGCGTCGTTATCTGCGGCCGGCGAGAATGGGCTATTAAGAGGTGTGCGGGCAGTTCCGCGAGTTGTGTGTGCCCCGGGGCACAATGCGGCCACGCCCTGGCGCCGAGGTCAGCCCGCCAGCCGACACTCCCCACAAAGGTCACGCCCGCGGCCTTCACCGCCCGTTTCGCAACGCAGGGGGCAGTCCTCGGACACGCGCCGACCAAAGGGGACTGCCGGACTGGTTCCGTCAAATACCGGCTGGTATCTCACGGAGGTGACCGAAGTCACTAGGTACATCCTAAAGTCACGTCGAGCTTCTTTTTGTCCACCGAGCGAGGTGTTTCAAATGTTCGAATGTTTGTACAGCTTATGGGACTTAACTATGGGGTCATCAGTCCCTAAACTTACAAACTACTTATGAACTACTTACGAACTAGGACGGCACAGATATCCATGCCCGAGGGGGGATTCGAACCCCCGACCGTAGAAGCCGTGTAGATCGTGATTGAAGCGCCTCAGTCCCCGAGCGAGGTGGCGCAGTGGTAATGCACTGGACTCGTACTCGGAAGGGCGGTGGTTCAAATCCACCCTCGGCCATCAGGATTTAGGATATCCGTGATTTCCCTAAATAACTCCAGACAAATGCCGGGATGGTTCCTTTCAAAGGGCACGGCCGATTTCCTTCCCCGTCCATACCTAAAACTCCGAGCATTAGCTCCGTCTCTAATGACCAAGCTGTCGATGGGACGTTAAACTCTAAGCTTCCTTTCTTTTTGTCCAGCTGAGTGCAGCAGCTCAACAAATAGTGGTTGCATATTCACATAATATTTGACATCAACTGCGAATGGGGAAAGCCGAAAATGGGTACCCAGCCGGTATGCGAACCCGGGTCTTCCGCTTTCTAGGCAGTTGCGCTGACCACTACATCACTGGGGACACAGTGATCACCGCACCTGCAAGGACTACCTAAGCACGCCTCACGTGCCGGCCGCGGTGGCCGCGGGGACTGAGGCGCTTCAGTCACGGTCTGCACGGCCACTACGGTCGGGGGTTCGAATCCCCCCTCGGGTTCAAATGTTCAAATGTTTGTAAAGTCTATGGGACTTAACTTCGGGGTCATTAGTCCCTAAACTTACAAACTATTGATTAACTACTTACGAACTAGGACGGCACAAATATTCATGCCCGAGGGGGGATTCGAACCCCCGACCGTAGTGGCCGTGCGGACCGTGACTGGAGCCTTAGTCCCCTCGGCCACCGCGGCCGGCCCCCCTCGGGCATGGATATTTGTGCCGTCCTTAGTATAAGGTAGTTGATAAGTAGTTTGCAAGTTTAGGGACTGATGACCCCGTAGTTAAGTCCCTTAAGCTTAACAAACATTTTTTGAAAATCGCCACACCCCCAAGAACAGAGTATTACGAAAATCAGTGTGGACAGGCAACACGTCCTCCCAGCTGAATGCCACTCTGCACACTTCATCGTATATGCACCTCTTGCCACCAACCGGTACTTTCCAAATTTTCGATTCCACCTCGTATCTCCTGCAGGTCACTCGCTGTTGTTTTTGCGCTGTTGTCCGTAGTGCGTGATTTTTTTTTATTTTTAATTTTTATTTATTTTTTCATATTTTTTATTTATTATTACTATTTGTAATTTCGTGAGTCGTTCACCTTATTTTGCGAGAAAAGTACCAAACGCACATCATATTGTTCTGATACTATACTAAATACAGAACCAAGGGTGTTCTTTACCATCGTTTCCCTATAAACTTAGAAAACGAGAGTGAAATGTTATCTAGTTGTAAACGGGAATACTAATTCAATATTGAAAATGGAACAATATCTTACGAACATTGCTGCCCAGGTCATTACAAATGGGACATGAAAATAAGAGGTTGAAGTCAAATGCAATGCAATTTGAAGTCAAATGCAATGCAATCTTCGAAAATACTGACCATCCTAAAACCTGGTGTAATATACAAAATGCAATACATTAACGACCTGAACACGACTGTGAAAAATATGAAAGCTTTGTTAGATCAAAATACTGCAGCTAGGAGGAACGAAAGCAGAGTATAGCTATCAAAAGACCTTTAAGATGATCTATCGTTTCACCTCAGCACGAAACGGCGTTTCCTTAATAAAAAAATGTGCAGAGTGGATCTCAGAATACATCGAAAATGCCCTTATGTTGCCTTCAGATGCGTCTGCTTATCGTAGGAAAACAGAATTTCTTTTGCCACGTTATTTAACACCCTAAACATGGACAGATGAGAATAAAGTCCTAGGTTCAATTAAGGCCATGCCAGCAAAGTCAATTGAGGACAGCCAACACATTACGGTACTGATGTTACAATAACAAGTAATACAGACAATCATTAAAACACTTGAATAAGTAGGGGTTCTTGTTGTAGTAAATGCATTTGATGAAAAGGGCTTTGAATTTGGAAGAATGGGAACAATTTTTATACAATGTGAACAACAGAAGGATATTTTTTACAATACACTTCATTTTGTGAAATTATTACGAAATCCTTTTATTGACAACAGAAGCACCTTTTGTGTGGTATTATATTTCTAGAATATCTTTGCATTATCAGCCAAATGACCCGTGAGTCACCTTTGATATACACAATGAAACTGTAGAATACCTGCACAGTTATTTCCAGGACGTGCTGCACAAGGTGTGAGATAAATTCTGCATAAAGATCTCGAAGAAAGTGTCATAGAACTGACTTACGGTATTGGTGTGTGATAATGTTAGCCTTCGAATCGGGAAAATAAGTTGTTTCCTACATTGAAAGATTGAACAGAGGACCGTGAATAGTTACCATACCATCACCATCTATTTTCTTCACATCCTTCAATGCCATCACAAAATGCACGGTACCACAATTACTATAAACAGGTCGGAAAATATTCCCTTCGTTTACCTTAACTTGAAGGAGACAGCGCGACAATACACAAACCTGCAAAGATTTTAATGTGAAGGTGACGAGGAGCTGTCCGAGCTAGGATTCCCATTTACGGGGACTCATCGAGAGGGTCCGGCCACCCTGCCACCAGGGGATGAATTCGTGTGATGAATTAATTGTTTCTCAGTACATTTCTTGTGCTCGTTAAAAGTTCCCGAGTTAGAGTGCGTCTGACTTCCTATTTCGACCATTCATGCCTTACAGCAGGCCTCCGGTCTTCGTGTGACCTGATGCGGGACATTGAGTACAACAGTCGAAGTAGGAGATGTTTGAGTCGAAAGGGGTTTGTGCTAGTGTAGTCCTAGCAGGTGTGTTAAGCCCTTGAGCCTCTAGTAGTGTAGAGGCTTAGCACAACTGCCTAGTCAGCAGAAATGCTCGGGTTGGAATAGCGGACCCAGCACCAATTTCCATATATCCAAGTTGGCCGGCCGCGGTGGCCGAGGGGACTGAGGCGCTTCAGTCACGGTCTGCACGGCCACTACGGTCGGGGGTTCGAATCCCCCCTCGGGCATGGATATTTGTGCCGTTCTTAGTTGTAGGTAGTTCATAAGTACTTTGTAAGTTTAGGGACTGATGACCCCGTAGTCAAGTCCCTTAAGCTTAACTAACACTGGAACAACATTTTTCCAAGTTGTATGAGTACAACACCTACTAGAAGCTGAGACTCAAAACGCCAGTTAAAGTGTATATTTACAACAGCTGAGGCATCAGATCGCGATGTCTTCTCTTTCGGACATTCGAAAGAACAGATGCCGCAATTATTGCTAACAATAGAATGAGTTGGATCACGGACCATCTACGCGAAGATTTTGTCGCCAACAAACGTTTTGCCCCATGGTGCAATGTATGACCAATAGAAGTGTCATGTGAGGAATTTGAAACACGCTGTGTATGTTTCCTAGTCATGGACGTTCTATATGGTTTAATGTGGTCTTCCATAACACAGAACAACATCGTACTTTCTCATTTTGTTAGATACAGGATGAGTCAGGAGGAAAAAAAAGAGAAGGAAGAAAGCTTAGGGTATAACGTTCCATCGACAGCTTGGACATTAGAGACAGAGCTAACGCTTGGAGTGTTTCGTAAGTACGGGGTAGGAAATCGGCCGTGCCCTTTGAAAGGAACCATCCCGGCATTTGCCTAGAGTGATTTAGGGGAATCATGGAAAACCTAAATCTGGATGGCCGGGGGTGGATTTGAACCACCGCCTCCCTCCAATGCGGTACCACTGCGCCAACTCGTGGGTTCAGGAGGAAAGGTACATGCCTTGGGGGGTGGGGTGGTACTGCTGGTGATTATGAACAAAAAACTTCTAATAAACACTTGCCCTTTTCGAACCCGTTTCCGAACAACGAGGAACGGGACAAGTGCAGGTGACAGTAAATTAAGATACTGATATATTACTGTTTGTTTAATTGTATAAATTTACTCACAGGACATGTTCAGGCAGTTCACTGTTAAATTCAAAGCAGAGTGGTCACGAGAGAGGAACTTCCTCAAGTAAAGGAATGCAGAACTGAGCTCCGATCGGCAGCACAACACCTGTTTATAAGACTAGCAAACTACATTGAGATTGACGGTGGACTGTTTGAACATCTTCTGTGAAGAAACTCGCTCAAATTAAACTAACCATAACAAAACAGTACCTTAATTTACTGTCACCTGCGCTTTTCCCGTCTCTAGCTGTTTTTATTGGTTTAACCGGGAACGGTTAAGAAAAGGGTACATATTTATTAGATGTCTTTGTTCAGAAACGGCAGCAGTATCACCCCAAAAACATGTACCTTCCCTCCTGACGCATACTGTATATTATAATCTCGGTCTTTCTTCTTTATTTTTCACGATCTACAGCTCGATTTTATACAGTGATTCACAATCTGAGACACTTACATCTAACTGTTTGTTGCGAATGGAATAGTGAAGAAATTTCTGGCCCATTTCGGTAATTACCTGCAACTAATGGATTCGTCAGTGAGGAACCACGTTCTACGAAATAGTAATTGATCGTCTTGACTTCCAGTTGGATACGAATCTAAATATCTCAGCTGTGATTACTTTTCAGTGGAACAATTCCATAACTCCATAGTGGCAGGTGTTTAGATTCGTAGTATGGCGCTCTACCCGTCTGCCACCAACCCGCATGGTGGTCCATGTGAAGACATGTTTCTGCATAGGCCGAGGAGGAGGACTGGTTTAGAAGGTGAGGTATAAGTGGCGCAGGTAATTTAGTAATCAGAGGGGTTAAACTCTCTTCGGGTATATAATTCAGCTGGAGCACATGGTTGACATACAAAAATAAAATAAAACTTTATGGACATAACTCTTGGGGGTGTGGGGTGTTTACCAGAGTAATCGAATAAAGATGGATCTGTAGTACTGAAGTTGATAAACTTCAATAACGAAGTAGATAAATTAAATCAAATATTAGGGCAACACACACCCACCCACACACACACACACACAAACACACAAGCACCACACACCAATGCTCGAGGGAGGACTCAAAGCTCCCATGGGAACGGCTATGCAAACCGGCCACATGTACGACTAGTTTCACACTGGATGCCATATTTTGGTATGGGAAAAGATGAAAGAGGAAAATTACACCGTATGAGAAAACAGTAGCTTATGAGTCGTTGACTAATAATCTGGCTGACTACAGAAAGTATGCCGGTACCTAGATTTGTAGGTAGTGGAGAATGGCACCAAAATATTAGGCAGAATGAACAGCTGAACTTTTAAAAAATGGGGAGCAGGAAGTACAATCTATTGTTATTGTGGTCTCCAAGGAAAACACTCGTTTGAGGCAGCTCTCTACGCTATCCTTTCCTGTGAACCTATTTATCTCTGGATAAGAACCGCAGCTTATATCCTTCTGAATTTGCTTCCTGTATTCGTCTCTTGGTCACCATCTGCAGTTTGTAACCATACTTCCCACCAGTGCATAACTGACGATTACTTAATGTTTCAGAATTTGACCCACCAAGCGATCACTTCTCTGAGTGAAGAAATATATTTTCTATGCAATTCTGCTCAGCACCTCCTTATTCGTTATGCGATCTAATCTTATCTTCAGGATTTTATCAAATTAAAAAAAAACCTTCTATATTTTTTCTGTCTGAATTCCTTATCTTGCACGTTTGTCTCTGGCACACAGCTGCACTTCAGATAAATGCCAAAAACAAAGATATCGTAACTCTTAAATTAATATTCGATGCCAACAAATTTCTTTTCGTTAGAAAAGTTTATCTTTCCGTTCTCATTCTGCATGTAACACGTCTAATTCGGCCATCATAAGTTACTTCAATGCCCAAATAACAAGTCTCACCTACTACTTTTATTGTCTCGCTATCTATTCCAATACTTTTAGCATCTCCTGTTTCCTTAGATACATTTCATTACCCTTTTTTTCTCTTGGTAATGTCCATGATATCTCGTCCTTTCAAGACACTGTCCATTCCATTCCACTGCTCTTCCAAATCCTTTGCTGCCTTTGACAGAATTACAATGTCATCGGTAAAAGCGAAGTCCTTATTTCTTCTCCCTCAACTTTAATTCATTTGACAAATTTCTCCTTGCTTGATCATTGCACGATCTAGCAGTTCTGAGAATTATCGCTGTTGATACGGCACATAAATATTTTATAAACTTAGCTCCCTTTACTGATTTTCTGGCTCCCAACTAAATTTCCCAGTAAAGTGTACACTGGCGCACCACAACACTCGGTCACGTTTGTCCTCCTCCGCGGCTGTTTGCACGGCTGGTCCCTTCCCTGTGTCCACGGCAGCCTCCGCCAGGCGTCTGCAAGTGTTGGCCGCCGTCCAGTGCCCGCCTATCGCAGCAGCCATCGCGCATGCGTACTGACCACGGCCCAACTAAATTTCCCAGTAAAGTGTACACTGGCGCACCACAACACTCGGTCACGTTTGTCCTCCTCCGCGGCTGTTTGCACGGCTGGTCCCTTCCCTGTGTCCACGGCAGCCTCCGCCAGGCGTCTGCAAGTGTTGGCCGCCGTCCAGTGCCCGCCTATCGCAGCAGCCATCGCGCATGCGTACTGACCACGGCCCAACTAAATTTCCCAGTAAAGTGTACACTGGCGCACCACAACACTCGGTCACGTTTGTCCTCCTCCGCGGCTGTTTGCACGGCTGGTCCCTTCCCTGTGTCCACGGCAGCCTCCGCCAGGCGTCTGCAAGTGTTGGCCGCCGTCCAGTGCCCGCCTATCGCAGCAGCCATCGCGCATGCGTACTGACCACGGCCCAACTAAATTTCCCAGTAAAGTGTACACTGGCGCACCACAACACTCGGTCACGTTTGTCCTCCTCCGCGGCTGTTTGCACGGCTGGTCCCTTCCCTGTGTCCACGGCAGCCTCCGCCAGGCGTCTGCAAGTGTTGGCCGCCGTCCAGTGCCCGCCTATCGCAGCAGCCATCGCGCATGCGTACTGACCACGGCCCAACTAAATTTCCCAGTAAAGTGTACACTGGCGCACCACAACACTCGGTCACGTTTGTCCTCCTCCGCGGCTGTTTGCACGGCTGGTCCCTTCCCTGTGTCCACGGCAGCCTCCGCCAGGCGTCTGCAAGTGTTGGCCGCCGTCCAGTGCCCGCCTATCGCAGCAGCCATCGCGCATGCGTACTGACCACGGCCCAACTAAATTTCCCAGTAAAGTGTACACTGGCGCACCACAACACTCGGTCACGTTTGTCCTCCTCCGCGGCTGTTTGCACGGCTGGTCCCTTCCCTGTGTCCACGGCAGCCTCCGCCAGGCGTCTGCAAGTGTTGGCCGCCGTCCAGTGCCCGCCTATCGCAGCAGCCATCGCGCATGCGTACTGACCACGGCCCAACTAAATTTCCCAGTAAAGTGTACACTGGCGCACCACAACACTCGGTCACGTTTGTCCTCCTCCGCGGCTGTTTGCACGGCTGGTCCCTTCCCTGTGTCCACGGCAGCCTCCGCCAGGCGTCTGCAAGTGTTGGCCGCCGTCCAGTGCCCGCCTATCGCAGCAGCCATCGCGCATGCGTACTGACCACGGCCCAACTAAATTTCCCAGTAAAGTGTACACTGGCGCACCACAACACTCGGTCACGTTTGTCCTCCTCCGCGGCTGTTTGCACGGCTGGTCCCTTCCCTGTGTCCACGGCAGCCTCCGCCAGGCGTCTGCAAGTGTTGGCCGCCGTCCAGTGCCCGCCTATCGCAGCAGCCATCGCGCATGCGTACTGACCACGGCCCAACTAAATTTCCCAGTAAAGTGTACACTGGCGCACCACAACACTCGGTCACGTTTGTCCTCCTCCGCGGCTGTTTGCACGGCTGGTCCCTTCCCTGTGTCCACGGCAGCCTCCGCCAGGCGTCTGCAAGTGTTGGCCGCCGTCCAGTGCCCGCCTATCGCAGCAGCCATCGCGCATGCGTACTGACCACGGCCCAACTAAATTTCCCAGTAAAGTGTACACTGGCGCACCACAACACTCGGTCACGTTTGTCCTCCTCCGCGGCTGTTTGCACGGCTGGTCCCTTCCCTGTGTCCACGGCAGCCTCCGCCAGGCGTCTGCAAGTGTTGGCCGCCGTCCAGTGCCCGCCTATCGCAGCAGCCATCGCGCATGCGTACTGACCACGGCCCAACTAAATTTCCCAGTAAAGTGTACACTGGCGCACCACAACACTCGGTCACGTTTGTCCTCCTCCGCGGCTGTTTGCACGGCTGGTCCCTTCCCTGTGTCCACGGCAGCCTCCGCCAGGCGTCTGCAAGTGTTGGCCGCCGTCCAGTGCCCGCCTATCGCAGCAGCCATCGCGCATGCGTACTGACCACGGCCCAACTAAATTTCCCAGTAAAGTGTACACTGGCGCACCACAACACTCGGTCACGTTTGTCCTCCTCCGCGGCTGTTTGCACGGCTGGTCCCTTCCCTGTGTCCACGGCAGCCTCCGCCAGGCGTCTGCAAGTGTTGGCCGCCGTCCAGTGCCCGCCTATCGCAGCAGCCATCGCGCATGCGTACTGACCACGGCCCAACTAAATTTCCCAGTAAAGTGTACACTGGCGCACCACAACACTCGGTCACGTTTGTCCTCCTCCGCGGCTGTTTGCACGGCTGGTCCCTTCCCTGTGTCCACGGCAGCCTCCGCCAGGCGTCTGCAAGTGTTGGCCGCCGTCCAGTGCCCGCCTATCGCAGCAGCCATCGCGCATGCGTACTGACCACGGCCGGCGGCATGCCCTCCCTTTCCTTCCGCGGTTTCTACCGCGTTTTATGAGCCTTCACGACTCACGACCGCCGTTACACATGTCCCATACTGCACGCACCAGCGCGCGCGCTAACAGTCCTGTTCACAGGCAACCGGCTTATTTTGTTTTGTGCCTGGCAGAGACTCCCTAAAAAAATAATGAAAACACTACTCGCAAAGTTTCGCTCCGTTTGTTACCGATTTCTATCGCTTTCTTATTTGGTGAATGAAAAGAAAAAATGTTGAGTAATCGCGGAACAAGTAGAAACAAAATTTCTTTCTATACCTCTTTCATCGCGAAACTTTCTACTGCAGTTTTGGACAATGACGATCATGTTCATATTATACTAACAAACGGCGCTGGTTACTTATGTCATGCAGTCGATATTTCCCCAGTTGCACTAAAACTAAACTACGTCCCGTACAGGCATCGAAAGGTCCTTTGGGTGTCGACCATCCGCCGTGTCATCCACCACCTGAAAGGGTCACCAGATGCACATCCGGCCGTCGTGTCTCTTTTCCAGAGCGGAGCCACTACTTCTCAATCAAGTAGCTCCTCAGTATACCTCAGAAGGGCTGAGTGCATCCCCCATTGACAACAACACTCTTCAGACCCGGACGGTTACCCACCAAAGACTTAGCCAATCCCGACAGTGCTTAACTTCGGTGATGTAAGGGGATCAGGTGTATCCATTGCGCAACGGCCGTTGCCACAATGTGCACTGCAGGAAAAAAAATTAGTACATCTCGAAAGACGACGTCACTTTTGACCAGAAGTTATAGTCCGCCAGTTTTCAGCCGTTCTGCGCATCCCCCTCCATTACCGCACTGGCAACCAATAATATTCGTTCTCCAGGCGCGTGGTTGGCCGCGAGTTACGCAATGTTTCTCCCGCAGGCTTCACTGTTGGCGCTCGGCCGTAGCTCCTCCCCTCCACGCTTCCCCAATCGCTCCGTCTCTATGCGTGGAAGCGCCTTCTTATATGACGCCAGGTATAGCTGATGCCACTACAGATAGCGTAGTGAAATATCTTTTAGAGCTACTGAAAATGACCTGAACTAATTCAAAGACAATACACACCCATGACCGAGAGAGGACTCAACCCTCCGACGGGGAGCAGAGCACGCTCCGCAGCAGGGCGCCGTAGAGCGCTCTGTCATTCCACTGCGTCACTCTTGCAGAACAGGTCGAGCAGGCGTGAATATGTATCGCTATTCCATATTTGCCATCTATATGATCGAATGGATGCCAAAATCAGCATCTACATTGTCACCAATGGTAGTTACACTACATACTAATATGATGTTCCAGCATTCCTCGACAGCTGGTATCTCATCACCACTTTACCTATTTATCTGTAAATGTAATCGTTTCATGTCATGTACCCAACAGTAAATCTTCAGTCGGTTTTTTTTTTTTTTTTTTTTTTTTTTTTTTTTTTTTTTTTTTTTTTTTTTTTTTTTGACTGTGTATTTTAACATAGGTACTACTTTGCGAATTCCTTCGTTTAGTTTCAGTACATGTTTTCTTTTTATCTAAAAGTATATTTACAGTGCATATGTCACATTTGTCGTTAAAAAATTTTCCTTTCCAATCACTTTTAAAGTACAACTTACTTCGTGTTTATAACCTACTACATTTTGTTATTGAAATGGTGTAAACAAGGTCAAGAGAGACTCCATTTTTTTTCCTATTGCTTTTTATATTTTTAGGTGGGTAAGTTACGAAAACGTTTAGGCAGAAGGTAGCGATGTCTAAAGTTTTATAACAACGCATAGTTGGTGTTTGCTGTTGGTAATTAACAGTATCGCATATAAGCCGCTTTCATCTCTTCACGATGCCACCACGGTTGCACTGCATGTTTTACTATACAGGTTTGCTCCATTATATATATATCGTTTCACCGATATGAGTAATATATATCTCTTTTGTTCCATGTAATACCGGAATGGTCTTCAAAAAAAGAGAAACAGAAAGGGGAAAGCTAAAAGAATGAGGGCATCGTCACTTGGGTTTAGATTCGTATTTTTCGTGTTGCCATACAGTTCATCTGACTGCCGTAAAATTTTGTACACTTGAGATTAAAAACAAGAGATACATCACTGTCTAGATGAGATTTCGTATGGTACAAAGCGGGGGGGGGGGGGGGAATTTGTCTGCACTTTGGCACCGTTTGACATATATCATAATTTTTTATATGCAGAGGAAGAAGGGAGAACAGGAGGTATTAGCAGAGAGCGGGGAACGTATAGGAAGAGGTAGGGGACAGATAAGTGGATATTGTTGTAGGTGGAAAACGAGACAGTGGTGAAGAGAGGAGGGAAGAGGAGAAGAGGGAGAAGTACATAAACTAACTGAATATGGGATTAAGTAAATACCAAAGGAACCTCGAGCTTTCAGGTAGTCGATACCTAAAAGAGGTAAGAAACTTACATGCTGGAAGTAATGGTATACGCATTTCACTTGAAGCCTCTGGCCGTGCAACTGGTACTCTCAAGTTCTGGATGTGTTGTACGAGATGACTCACTGTACTCCCCTTATTTGCACACAGACAAATAACACCACTTGCATTAAAAAAAACTTTATTTATGGTAAGCAAATAAATAGAAAACATACATGGTGGCCGCCAGCTGCGGCCCTTGGCTACCTGAGGCGCGTCTGCTCGCTGCAGTGTCCCCACGCTAATCGCACGTCCGCTCACTGCGGGGTCTCAGTGATACCTGCCTGCCCCGCACAAAGGGAGCGGATGCTCCAGGTAGAAGCGTCCGACACAGTTACAAACTTCACGACCGGGAGCAGGCTATGCTGGACAGACAGACCTGTCCAGTTGCAGACATTTGGCACTAGATGGTACCAGGAGGCCAAAACTGAGATGCAAATCTCAACAAATGGGTAGAGACGTTGCGGAAAGGAGTGGGATTGTAGGATGCATATGCAACTACCACGAATATTTCGCAACTGCGAAACATTTTTGCCAGATTCACTGACAAATAGCTAATTCATTTGAAATGTGATAAGGTTGTAAACAAATTTAGTCCATCCTGAAGCAACCGAACGCACTATTGAATTTACGAGCCCCGGCGGAGCGGCCGAGCGCATTCTTCTACATCTATATCTACATATATACTCTGCAAATCTCATTTAAGTGCCTGGCAAAGGGTTCATTAACCACTTTCATAACTGTTCTTTACCATTCCATTCTCTAATAGCGCGAAATAGCAGGAAAAAAGAACACCTAAATCGTTCCGTTTTCGACCTGATTTCTCTTATTTTATTGCGATGGTTATGTTCCGCTAAGTAGGTGGGTGCTAGCAAAATATTTTCACATTCAGAACTGAAAGTCTGTGATTGATACTTCGCAAACAGATCACGCGACAATGAATAACGTCTTTTTTTAATTACATCCACCCCAATTCGTACAACATTTCCGTGACGCTTTCCCAGCCCGTAACGTGATAAAACAAAACGAGCTGCCCTTCTCTGGACCTTCTCAATGTCTTCCGTGAGTCCCACCTGGTGAGGGTCCCACAAGCAGCAACAGTACTCCAGGAGAGGACGCACAAGTGTGATGTAGGCAGTCTCCTTGGTGGAGCTGGTGCATCTTCGAAGCGTTCTGGCAATGAAACGTAACCTTTGGTTCGCCTTCCCCACAATATTTTCTGTGTGTTCTCTCCAGTCTAAGTTGTACGTAATTGCAACTCCTAAGTATTTGGTAGAATTTACGACCTTGAGGTTTGACTGATTTATCGCGTAATTGAAGTTCAGCGGATTTCTTTTAGTGGTCATGTGTATTACTTCACAATTTTCTTTATTTAGTGTCAATTTCCAATTTTCGCACCATCTAGAAATTTTGACTAAATCGCTTTGCAGTTGCTTTTGATCCTCTTTTGACTTCACTAACCAATAAACGACAGCATCATCCGCGAAAAGTCTAAAGGGAGCTATTCAGATTGTCTCCTAAATCGTTTATAACCACAAGGAAGAGTAGGGGACCTATAACGGTTCCCTGTGGAACGCGGTATGTTTCAATGCGCGGTATGTTTCAATGTGCGAGGCCGTTCCCCCTCGGGCATGGATGGTTGTGCTGTCTTTAGTATAAGCTGTTACATAAGTAATTTGTAAGTTTAGGGACTGATGACCATAAGCTTCACAGACATTTGAACATTTTTTTGAATTTACGAAGTTTGCACCTCCCCAATTTCAGGAGGAAAATAAATTGGAAAATAACCAAGTCTTATAGCCGAGTAAATGCGGCGTATGCCTGTTTAATACCCTGTTGCTAGGGTCTATGCGACAAGTCTCGGAGTTATCAGTCGCAAGGTGAGGTTTGCAAGTGGTCTCAACTGGCCGAGGCTCTTGACGCCAATGGAGCGGGCGGGGCGGGGTGGGGCGCGGCCCGGCGACCACGGCGGAGCCCAAGGCCGCCCGGACCGGCTACGGTCCCGTTAGAGGCCAGCCGGACAGCAATTGTGGCAGCCGCAGCCAAGGATGACGGCGGTAGGGCAGCGCACACAGTTCGGTTTCGCTTCGCGCTACTTTCTCTGTCGGCGGAACAGACTGAAGACGGCACTCTGCAAACCGAAACCTCCAGTGTTCACCTAACTGCGTCATTGGTGGAGGCGGCCGCTTCAGCTGTATGATATATATATATATATATATATATATATATATATATATATATATATATATATATACAAATGTTTGTAGAGCTTATGGGACTTAACTACTGGGTCATCAGTTCCTAAACTTACAAACTACTTATGAACTAACTAATACTAAGGACGGCACAAATATCCATACTCGAGTGGGGATTCGAACCCTCGACCGTAGTGGTCGTGCAGACCGTACTGGAGCGCCTCAGTTCCCTCGGCCACTGCGGCCGGCTATGGTTTTACACCCCCTCTTTAGGTTCTGACAGTTCGAAATTTATTTAAAAAAATTTAAGAAATGCCTTAAAGTTCATCTGACAAGGAATGTACCTGGGCTCGAACAAACACATGTACACCAAAATCGTATGAGAGATAATGTAAAGATCCCTTATTGAACTAGTGATACTCCCCCATCTACAAAACTCTGCAGTCGTCCGTTAGACGCCTCTGCGTGTGCCATGCCACATTGCACTTTGACCTGTCGGTTCGCTAGTAGGGACGGTGCAGATTGCCTCCGTAGCTGCGTTTTATGACGTTATTTGTGGGGTGAAGCGTCAGATGGGTGGCGATTGCTAATTAATCCTGCTAAAGTGTTGCGATTAGTTGAGATGAAGTTACGAAGAACCCTTCTTCGTGAAGATGGTATTAGTGTAGAAGATGAATAAAAAAATGTTCAAATGTTTGTAAATCTGTCGGACCACCTGCGTGGTCATCAGTCCGTAGCTTACAAACTACTTAAACCTAGGTAAACTAACCTAAGGACAAACACATACGCCCATGCCCCAGGAAGGACTCGAACCTCCACGGCGAGCAACCGCGCGTTCCGCAGCGAGACGCTTTAGAGCGCTCGGCTGCTCCACCGCGGCAAGGATGAATCATTTACATGCTTTCTCGTATCTGTTATGGTACAGAAATATGAGCATAAGTTAGATACTGTTGTTACAAACTCATAATAATGATAATGGGGATGATAATGACGAACAACTCATTGCAAGCGGTAGTGCTACGGTAAGTGCGGGAAGAGGCGATGGGAGCAGTGGCAGTGAATACCAACAGTCTTTCGGAAAGAAGGTTAAAGTTGCAACTGTCATCACGACATTTCATGACAATTCGCTAGAGAACATGTACGATGATTATTACATAAGTTATAGTTACGATATCTGCATTACGTATGGCGTCTACAATTACATCTACAGTGCTATCTAGTGCATGATTTCAGAGCTTTGCAGAAAAACGATACCCACCAGCACACTGAGGTGTACGTAGAGATCGTGTAACCAAACGTTCATACAGATATGTTTGTTCGAGCCCATGTATTTTCCTAGTGTGTCGAAAATTGAATACACGCATTTGTAGAGGATGTATATAGACAGCATTAAGAGCTCCTCTCCTAAGCAAAGGGTCTGCTGCCGGAAAGGGAATCTCTCCACTGTACTTCCTTCAGGTTTAGTGGTAGGCGCATTCGATAGCCCATCTAATACTGATCATGGCACGAAAGCAGGTGGTACATGTATGAAACTACAAAGAAAGAAACAAAACAGAAACAGCTATATCCTCAACATATGGAACAAGAGGGAAATACCTACAGCGAGAGTATCGTGGCGAAATGGTCCTATCCCAGTAGCATTATTTCTTTTTTTTCTTTTTTCACAAAACTACTAACTGTCCATCCTTTCATTGATGGGCCTTTTAGCTATAATAGGTATTGTGACTGTGTTAGGCAGTAATGTCTGCGTCGCAACACATTTCGATTTGCTGGCTACATATTGCGCACGGAATATAACTCACGTATTTAATACACTCTCGTCAAAAGCCACAAACAGTCGACTGCCAACCGGGTACCTCAGCAATAAAAATCCTCTCTCCGCCTTGCATTTAGTCAACTTACATCGTGTGTTTAGACGTTTGTTCAAGCGTAGCGTCCCCATACTATGGATAATTATTTCTAGAGGTGACTGAGGGCAGTGAACTAAGAACATTATATAAAGATGTTTTGTCATTTAGTAACTTTTAATATACATTTCAAAACGCGTTTTCTTCTTGTTAGGTAGCACGTCAATGAATACGTACTGCGAGGATGTCTATATTACCTGAGATCAGGGGTAAAATGTTGCGGTACACCTCGCGATTGTTGTGGGACGACTGTTCAACCCAGAGATAGAACGAACAAACACATTGATATTGGTAAATATGGAGCTCCCAGACATGAAATTATTTGAAATTCCTCGTGAGGAAAGCTAAGATACCCTAAATCAGTGTGACTTAACTACCGTGGTTATCAGGCCTTGGGCTTAAACTAACTTAAACTAAGGACTACGTACACACACACACAGACACACACACACACACATGATCGCGTGAGGACTCGAATCTCCAACAGGGAGCTACTCTGCCCTGGAGCAAGGCGCATTAGAGCTCTCGGGCATTCCAACGCAGCTTATTTTTATTATTATTGTTTCAAAGGATAAAAATGCTGTCCTCGACCTCAGTCTGATGTGTCCGTGCAGGCGTGCAGCACATAGTAGCTAGCTCTTTCTAAAATTAAAAATAAACAAATAAAACAAATATAAAAAATAAAAAAAGTAAAAAAAAAGTGATGTTATCTTTACAGCTGAGTTGTAACTTTCATTATGTGACTTACTTTA
Organism: Locusta migratoria; assembly: GCA_026315105.1. Lineage (NCBI taxonomy): Eukaryota > Metazoa > Arthropoda > Insecta > Orthoptera > Acrididae > Locusta > Locusta migratoria. The sequence continues at coordinate 110,786,503 of CM048745.1, forward strand.
ATTTATAAGTTCTGATGAAGACAACCATGGTTAGTGCCGAAACCAGGTTAAGGAATATTATTTTTGTGACCGAAGTCTGAATTTTTATCCTTTGACGTTGTAACGGTCGCTAACAATAGCAGCTATGTTCAAAAAATTATATGATTATGGTTTGTTATTTTCTATTGTCGTGATTTGTAGAGCTTCATATACGTTTTACGATTCGTAGAATCTCCTTGCCCAGCGGGTAGTAAGGTTAGTCACAGCTTTTTGAAATATGTGTATACCGCTGAAAAATTAATACATGGACAGTAGGTCGAACAGTTAAAATTCGTGAAAGGTACTCCCAAGGAAACTTTAGAAGAAGTGTCTATATTTATGGTGATGTACACGACATAATGGCGGTCCGTGGGGCAAGTCCAAAGGTCAAGTTTCGATTTTGTAGTAGGTCCACAAAGGTAGTGTGCGGGATTTCCGCGGATCCAATTCACCCTCGGAAACATACACTCGATCTAGAAATAACAACGACTTATTTATTCTTATTTTTCGTGTCCAGAACACCATCCTTTGCAGTCTAGTTTGAATGCGTGTAATAAATTTTAAAATTTAGATATTTGATGCCCAGTAATCAGCTACATAGATGGCCTTGTCATTCGCTAGCTGTAAATCCAGGGGGGGTACAGCATGTGCTGAGGTTTAGGCACGTCAGTAAGTGGTCGTCCGTCTGGACATATCCACTGTCGCACTGAGGTCCCCCGTCGAGCAAGCCCAACCTTGAACGGTTAAACTTGCAATTTGAGACCCCAGTCCTCAGCCTGTTAAGAGCCTTCTAGGTTGTAAAGGATTTGTTACCTCCAGCTGCAAGTTGTTCTTTCAGGGCCAAGGTAGGATTAGGTGCTACATCCTTCCATAGCTGTAGCCTCCTCTCTTCGACGGTGACATCAATTGGCTCTGATGTCCAAAGGAAGCTTCTCTTGTGCGAAGCCGCCTAGCTGTTGTTGGTGCCCATGTAGGGGGTGGTGATTGTCTGTCAACTGTTTCTTCCCCTCCACCTCGGCAGCTAATTGCCGCCATATGCTAGGGGGAGCTGTCCATATAAGAGGGTTGATCTTCTCTGTCGGCGTGGGTCTCAGGCACCCCAATATGATGCGGGCTGACTCATTTACGGGCACGTCGATATGTTTCACGTGGGCCGAATTCTTCCACACAGGCGCGGCATATTCAGCTGCCGATAGACTAAGTGCCATGACTGTTGTTTGAAGCACTTGTGGGTCAGCACCCCAGTTTGTGTTTGTCCGTTTACGAATGGTACTGTTTCTAGTTCTGACCTTTTTCCTAGTGTCTAGACAGTTTTGTTTGAATGACAGAGTTCTATCCAACTTCACCCCTAGCTATTTTGGAGTGTAGCAGTGCTCCAGCTCTTCGCCCTTCCAGTTTACATGGAGTTTTCTCTTAGCTTCCTTATTCCTCAGATGGAAACTGCAGACTTGCGTCTTAGGTGGTTTGGGTTTCAAATGGTTCTGGTGATAGTAACTGTCAAGTAATTCCAGAGCTCTCGTTAACTTCTCCTCCACTTCCTCAAAGATGCTACCTTGGGCGGCGACAGCCGTATCGTCAGCATTTAAACTGCCTGACATCGGGTGCACTGGCTGGTCATTAGTGTATAACGACTGACGAGTAATAGTATCTCGAATATTCCTCGTGAGGAAAGCTAAGATACGGCGCATCAGATGCCACACGTCAGTTACAGTACCACAGAGAAAGCTATATTCGTCAATGTCAGTCACCACGTACATATGGCAGAGAGGAGATTCGGCAAGGTGGATGCGATGAAGGGGAGAACCGGCAAATATGCTTACTACTGACAGTAAGGTATCAGACCTATGATACATCAGAATCAAGAAAAGAAGCAGACACAATGCTCCAGATGGAACGCCAGTCAAACTGGGGAAATTTATGTTCACTAAGAATGGATGGTAGACGTCTTCATAGAACATCGTACACTGCATCATCTGTGACGTCAGCTACTGTGTGTCCAATGGAGTACTGAAAGTGACCTGTGTCGTTTTGCAGGTGCTGTTGCTGGCGACGGCGTCGCTGGCGCAGTACAACGGCAACTACCTGGACAACGACTACCAGGACTACCAGGAGCCGGCGCCCAGCCGCCCGCAGCCGCCCCCGCAGCGCTCCTACAGCCGGCCCGCGCCCCCGCCAACCCCCGTACGCTCTTCCTTCTCCAGCTCGGCTGCCAACGCGGCGCGGCCCACCCCGGTGCCCATCCTCAAGCAGATCAACAGGTATTTGCTCCGCGCACAGCAGGTATTCATCGGTTCTAGTTCTGCACATACACTATACAATCAAACATCCTCAAGCAGATCAACAGGTATTTGCTCTGCCCACAGCAGGTATTCATCAGTTCTAGTTCTGCACATACACTATACAATCAAGCATCCTCAAGCACATCAACAGGTATTTCCTCCGCCCACAGCAGGTATTCATCGGTTCTAGTTCTGCACATACACTATACAATCAAGCATCCTCAAGCACATCAACAGGTAATTGCTCCACACACAGCAGGTATTCATCGGTTCTAGTTCTGCACATACACTATACAATCAAGCATCCTCAAGCACATCAACAGGTATTTGCTCCGCCCACAGCAGGTATTCATCGGTTCTAGTTCTGCACATACACTATACAATCAAGCATCCTCAAGCACATCAACAGGTACTTGCTCCGCGCACAGTGGGTATTCATCGGTTCTAGTTCTGCACATACACTATACAATCAAGCATCCTCAAGCAAATCAACAGGTATTTGCTCCGTCCACAGCAGCTATTCATCAGTTCTAGTTCTGCACATACGCTGTACAATCAAGCATCCTCAAGCAGATCAACAGGTATTTGCTCCGCGCACAGCAGGTATTCATCGCTTCTAGTTCTGCACATGCACTGTACAATCAAGCATCCTCAAGCAGATCAAAGGTATTTGATCCGCCCACAGCAGGTATTCATCGGTTCTAGTTCTGCACATACACTATACAATCAAGCATCCTCAAGCAAATCAACAGGTATTTGCTCCGCCCACAGCAGGTATTCATCGCTTCTAGTTCTGCACATGCACTGTACAATCAAGCATCCTCAAGCAGATCAAAGGTATTTGCTCCGCCCACAGCAGGTATTCATCGGTTCTAGTTCTGCACATACACTATACAATCAAGCATCCTCAAGCAAATCAACAGGTATTTGCTCCGCCCACAGCAGATATTCATCGGTTCTAGTTCTGCACATACACTATACAATCAAACATCCTCAAGCAGATCAACAGGTATTTGCTCTGCCCACAGTAGGTATTCATCGGTTCTAGTTCTGCACATACACTATACAATCAAAAGTATCCGGACACCAGCAATAACATACGATTGTCATATTAGGTGCATTGTGCTGGCACCTATTGCCTGACACTCCATATAAGCAACTTCATTAGTATGAAACTTTTTATTCTGCAGCGAAGTGTGCGCTGATATGAAACTTCCTGGCAGATTAAAATTGTTTGCTGGAACCGGGACTCGAACCTGGGACCTTTGCCTTTCGCGGGCAATAGCTCTACCGACTGAGCTATCCCGACACGACTCACGATGCCGCTTTACAACTTTACTTCCGCCAGTACCTCGCCTCCTACTTTGTGATGCGGCATCTTGTGTCCCTCATTCAGATAATGTTCAGGAACACCTGACTTTTCATGTCGAAGTAAACGAGTATGACGGTGGTGTTCCACACACCGATCCTGAACTGTGCGGATCGTTTGGCTGATGTAAGTCTTACCACAATAACATGGATTTCTGTATAGTCCGGGTTTCCTCAGTCCTAAATCATCTTTGACTGACCCGAGGAGGGCCCTAGTCTTTGGTGAAGGCATAAAAACACTTTTAGTGTCAAATCTCATAATTCTTGAAAATTTCTAGGGAATATTCCATACGAAAGGCTAAAATGCAATAGACTTGTAATTTTGTCCCTAATGGTTCACCTTTTGGACCAAACTGAAACGCACGACAAATTTGTTGAGCAGTGTACCCATTCTGTTTAAAGACAACTTTGAGATGCTCCAGTTCTTCACCCAGTTGTTCAGCATCATAGATGGCGTACGTTCTTTTCACTAGAGTACGTAAGACCCCCATACGTTGGTGTGGCGGATGAGAGCTCGTTGCATGAAGATAAAGATCGGTATGTGAGGGCTTGCGATACTCTCCATGTCCTAAGGTCCCATCACTGTTCTTTTGAACCAAAACATCCAGAAAAGGAAGTTTCCCATCTTTTTCAACCTCCAACCACCTACAATTTTTGCCCCGTTTGGATTCTTCTGGGAGCTATTCCCTGATATCTGAAACTTATTTTCCGAGTTGTTTATTTAACATTGCATTACAAGTCAAATTGTTCCACCGAAACGGGTTCTCAATAAAAATAAAAATTAATAGGGATCTTGGCTTCCTGAAGTGTCCTGATTATTAATCACACTACTGATCGCCCCCTTAACATTAAGGTGCCCGCACATATTTTCTCTTTAGAAATCCCTGTATCCACATTATGTACTCAGTATTCTTCCGATCAGTAAGGACAGAAGCAATCTCTTCAATAAATGTTTACTAATATATCCTTCGTTTTCTACGTCCATCATCGGGTCTTCAGTATAAAGGTTAAACTATAGTTTTCAAAATGAAAAGCCAAGATCGCAAATTAATAATTCATTAAATGACGACAGATTTCGGTGCACTGTGTCACCATCATCAGGTCAATGTGTCATAAGCTCGTCATCTTGTTAAAAAAAATTGGGTGTAAAATAACATGTGCAACATTGCACTTAGTCACTGTATAGAAAATATACAAGTTAAAAACATGGTAGCTAACAAAATACTGTAAAATACGGTATTTCGTAAGGTTTCGTGTTCTGTGTAATTTTATATAGTGACTAAGTGCAATGTTGCACTTGTTGTTTTATACCCAATTTTTTTTTTTAACAAGATGACCAGCTTATATCATATACGTGACCAGATGATGGTAACACAGTACACCGAAACCGGTCGTCATTATTAATGTGCGATGTTGGCTTTTTATTTTGAAAACTATAAAACGATCAGATCGCCTCCAAACACGACTATGTCAGGTAATCTTGAAGGTTAAACTGTTGTGGAGGAACACTGAATCCCGCCTTCCATTCAATTTAGTCCGTCTACTACTCTTTTGGAGGAAGGAAGCTTAGCGTTTAACGTCCCGTCTACTCTTCTGGTTTTCTACTCATACAGTTCCCCTTTTTGTCCCATATCGTTAGCTATCGGTGTGTTAATGGCACTTTAAAATGTCGAAATTTACTTGTGTCGTGAAATGTCATTCTACTCATTAAGATACAGATTTGGAGTTATCAATATTGACTGTTTCATGTCATTGTTTCAGGCACAACGAAGATGGTTCGTACACGTACGGATACGAGGGAGCTGACGGCTCCTTCAAGATCGAGACGAAACTAACGACGGGCGAGGTTATGGGCAAGTACGGCTACGTCGACGACAACGGCAAGGTGCGAGTCGTCGAATACGGCGCCAACAGGTGAGCATCGTCTGCGAGTCCCATTTACACGATCTTCTTATCCACCTATACTCGAGAACTGAATATGAAAACATATGTTGCTGATTGCTACGTCACTAATATTATTATATTGTAGTCTGCTTCTAAATATGTCTTTATTATTCACTATTTCAGAACATTATTTTCTTCAGTTTTCTCACTGCATCTTTCCTCTGTTTCCGTAATTATGTTAATTCACTTAACACATTTCTTCGCTTGTGACATATACTACAAATAATGGATTTCCGTCTTTAGACCAAACAGATATAATTTAGAATTACCTGTTACACTAGAAAATATTTATACAAATAAGTAACAACAGCGGGCCCAGCATAGATCAGTGAGTCAACCCTTACTTAACTGTGCCCCTTTGTGCGTGCGTATGACAGCCATGTCTAGCGTTCGCAGCTCTTTATTTAATCCATGCCGTGTATCACAGAGAATATGTACTATAGTATTTTCAGCACTTAAGCACTTCTAAAACCAAATTTTGCATTTTCCAACAAATTATGTGAACTGAAATGATCAATTAACTTTGAAAATGTAGCCTTTAATTTTTAAGAGATGACATATAAAGACGTCTAAATGTATGTTCATTGTCTCTCTCTCCCTTTTTAATAAAATAGTTTAGCCTGCCAGGAAAAAAAAAACACTTCAAAAGGGAAAACTACAAACATGGATAAGTAACAGAGCAGGAGATGCAGTATACAACTTTGATATTCTGGTAGATACTGCATCATATGAACAGCAGTCCGTCTTTACCTATTCAGTTATCGACAAAATCTACCTCTTTTCAGTTATCAAAATGTTCAAATGTTTGTAGAGCTTATGGGACTTAACTACGGGGTCATCAGTCGCCAAACATACAAACTACTTATGAACTAGCTACTACTAAAGGCGGCACAAATATCCATGTCCGAGGGGGGATTCGAACCCCCGACCGTAGTGGCCATGCAGACTGTGAGTGACGCGCCGCAGTACGCTCGGCCACCGCCGCCGGCTTTCAGTTATCAAGAAAGATGTTTGTGACGTGGCATTCTCGGAATGATATTTTAAAATATTATATTATTACCCTTAGGAGCTAAAGTACTGTTTTATTCAGCTGCTACATTATGAACGTGATTATTGAACACTGTACATAAAAATTATGTCTGGCTGATCAGCAACAGAAACATCCTACGGACTGACTTTATATCCTCATGTTTTTGCTACTGGCCAGACCTTCCTCGACGACTGACCATATTTGGTATATGTATGTGTGCGTTTCTGACTTCGAACAAATGCCGTACAATCACACACTAAACAGTTGGCCACAAAAAGACATACAACTTGACATCACCACCGAAAACAAAAACATCTCGTAAAACAATTGGCATGTGCCTAATGCTGGAAAGAAACATGACAATGAGATGATCGAAGAAAGGGAAACAGAAAAATATCGTTAGTCTCATTTAGAACAAGCGCCAGAACTACTTACAACGTAAACCTACCAGAAACATAAACTAAATAGAAGCTGCATTCAAGTTTCAAGGCCTCAGATTTTTTTTTCCGGACTGGAAAGAGATAGAAACATGCGCATTGTTTTAAAATGACGCCGCGTTTATTGTCAATACGTCCCAGGGATGGCAACACCATATGGCAGGTGAAATTTTACCGCCAGCGGCGAGAATGAGAACTGTTTTAGATACTTAAAATGGCGACGTTTTCCTTACTTGAACATCGTGGAATCATTCGTTTTCTGAATTTGCGTGGTGTGACACCAATTGAAATTCATCGACAGTTGAAGCAGACATGCGGTGATGGAGTTATGGATGTGTCGAAAGTGCGTTCGTAGGTTTAATGAAGGCAGAACATCGTGTGACAACAAACAGAAACAACCTCGGACTCCCACAAGCCGGTCTGACGACATGATCCAAAAAGTGGAGAAAATTGTTTTGGGGGATCGCCGAATGACTGTTGAACAGATCACCTCCAGAGTTGGCATTTCTGTGGGTTCTGTGCACACAATCCTGCATGATGACCTGAAAATGCGAAAAGTGTCATCCAGGTGGGTGCCACGAATGCTGACGGACGACCAGGCTGCCCGTGTGGCATGTTGCCCAGCAATGTTGACGCGCAACGACAGCACGAATGGGACTTTCTTTTCGTCGCTTGTGACAATATATGAGACGTGGATGCCATTTTTCAATCCAGAAACAAAGCGACAGTAAGCTCAATGGAAGCACACGGATTCACCGCCACCAAAAAAATTTCGGGTAACCGCCAGTGCTGGAAAAATGATGGTGTCCATGATCTGGAACAGCGAGGGCGTAATCCTTACCCATTGCGTTCCAAAGGGCACTACGGTAACAGATGCATCCTACGAAAATGTTTTGAAGAACAAATTCCTTCCTGCACGGCAACAAAAACGTCCGGGAAGGGCTGCGCGTGTGCTGTTTCATCAAGACAACGCACCCACACATCGAGCTAACGTTACGCAAGATGTTCTTCGTGATAACAACTTTGAAAATGCAGAATGGCAATGGGAAGAAAAGCATTTTTGAAAAAGAGAAATTTGCTAACATCGAATATTAATGTAAGTGTAAGGAAGTCTTTTCTGAAGGCATTTGTGTGGAGTGTTGCCTTGTACGGGAGTGAAACATGGACGATAAGCAGTGCGGACAGGAAGAGAATAGAGGCTTTTGAAATGTGGTGCTACAGAAGAATGCTGAAGATTAGGTGGGTAGATCGCATAACTAATGAAGTGCTACTGAACAGAATTGGTGAGAAAAGGAATTTTTGGCATACCCTGACTAAAAGAAGGGATCGCTTGGTAGTACACGTTCTTAGACATCGGGGAATCGTAAATTTAGCATTAGAGGGAAGTTCGTGGGGTAAAAATCGCAGAGGGAGACAAAGAGACGCGTATAGTAAGCAGATTCAAGTAGATGTGGGTTGCCGTTCTTATGAGGAGATGAAAAGGCTTGCTCAGGATAGAGTAGGGTGGAGAGCTGCATCAAACCAGTCTCCGGACTGAAGACCATAACAACAACAACAACTTTGAAGTGATTCCTCATGCTACCTACTCACCTGACGTGGCTCCTAGTGACTTTTGGCTTTTTCCATCAATGAAAGACACTCTCCGTGGCCGCACATTCACCAGCCGTGCTGCTATTGCCTCAGCAATTTTCCAGTGGTCAAAACAGACTCGTAAACAAGCCTTCGCCGCTGCCATGGAATCATAGCGTCAGTGTTGTGAAAAATGTGTACGTCTGCAGGGCGATTACGTCGAGAATCAACGACAGTTTCATCGATTTCGGGTGAGTAGTTAATCAGAAAAAAAAAATCGGAGGCCTTAGAACTTGAATGCACCTAGTAATGTTAATCGTTATCATTTATATATTCCAGGGTACTGAAGATGCCTTATAAATAAAAGTGTAACGCGTATGGATTATATACTGGAAGTTACTTCATCCCAACATAACACCTGCCATCTACTATGGTTCATATGAACGAACATCTGCACATTCCTAGTTAGTCTCGTATGTTAGTTCGTTTAGATTTCCCCATTTGCATGGATGTGTGTCATCGTTTCTGTTGTGCTGGCAGGTTCGGCTTCCAGCCGTCGGGCGAGGGAATCACGGTGGCGCCGCCGACGCTGGTGGACGAGACGACGCGCAAGCAGCAGGGCGGCCCCGGCGGCCGGCTGGCCGGCCTGGGCGGCGAGCAGCCCGAGTACGACGACGGCCAGTACTACGAGCCTCCGCCGCCCCCCAGGCCCGCCCCCAGGCCCGCGCCCCGCCCACAGCCCGCCCCCGTGCGCGCCGCCCCGCCCCCGCCGCCGCCGCCGCCCCCGAGGCCCGCCCCCATAAGGCAGCCGCAGTCTTTCGAGCAGGTGCGTACTCTGTCCTCACTGCACCAACTACTCAACCCCGTTGTTGATTACTTCTGAAAATATTCTGGACCATCTTTAGTAAATAATATACACAGGGTGTTACAAAAAGGTACGGCCAAACTTTCAGGAAACATTCCTCACACACAAAGAAAGAAAATATGTTATGTGGACATGTGTCCGGAAACGCGTAATTTCCATGTTAGAGCTCATTTTAGTATTTCTATTTCAATGAAAAATTGTAAATTTTCACAGTCAACATGTGTGGGCTGACGAGTATCCACACGCAATTTTGCAATCACGTCATCGACACAGATTTTCTGTCAACGTTTGGGCAGGAATTGTTGGTGACGTCTTGATTGGGCCTCATGTTCTTTCACCTACGCTCACTGGAGCACGCTATCATAATTTCATACGGGATATCTACCTGTGCTGCTAGAACATGTGCCTTTACAAGTACGACACAACATGTGGTTCATGCACGATGGAGCTCCTGCACATTTCAGTCGACGTGTTCGTACGCTTGTCAACAACAGATTCGGTGACCGATGGATTGGTAGAGGCGGACCAATTCCATGGCCTTCACGCTCGCCTCATCACAACCCTCTTGACTTTCATTTATGGGGGCATTTGAAAGCTCTTGTCTACGCAACCTGGGTAACAAATGTAGAGACTCTTCGTGCTCGTATTGTGGACGGCTGTGATACAATATGCCATTCTGGAGGGCTGCATCAGCGCATCAGGGATTCCTTGCGACGGAGGGTGGATGCATGTATCCTCGCTAACGGAGGACATTTTGAACATTTCCTGTGAAAAAGTGTTTGAAGTCACACCGGTACGTTCTGTTGCTGTGTGTTTCCATTCCATGATTAATGTGATTTGAAGAGAAGTAATAAAATGAGCTCAAACATGGAAATTAAGCGTTTCAAATGTTCAACTGTTTGTATATCTTATGGGACTTAACTACGGGGTCATCAGTGCCTAAATTTACAAACTACTTATGAACTAGCTAATACTAAGGACGGCACAAATATCCATGACCGAGGGGGGATTAGAACCCCCGACCGTAGTGGCCGTGCTGACCGTGACTGTAGCGCCTCAGTCCCCTCGACCAGCGCGGACGGCAAATTAAGCGTTTCCGGACACATGTGCACATAACATATTTTCTTTCTTTTTGTGTGTGGAATGTTTGCTGAACGTTTGGCCGTACCTTTCTGTAACACCATGTATACTGAAGAAATTTATGAAGAGTAATGTCATTCGGCCAGGCCGTTCTATTCGACATTAAGTATTAGAATTCGGTTAACTCTCGCCTTCCTTTATCTATACTCTAATGCGACATACTTCAGACGTTTCGGCATCTGCCATCATCAGATGAAAAAACCTCTGAACTTGCACAGTAAATTTCAGCACAACAATAAAATACCTACCTAGTAGGTACGTCATAAGTTGACGAACCTATTAGGTAGATATTTTGTTGTTGGGGCTGAACTTTATTGTACAAGTTCAGGCGTTTTACGTCATCAGTTGACGTTACTACTAGGTAGATATTTTATTGTTCACCCTGAACTTTACTGTGCAATTTGAGGGTTTTTTAGGTCTGATGATCTCATATGCCGAAACGTCGTAGTCAATAAATATAATTTCAACGATCTAGACGGTTTTCATTCTTATTAAACATATAAATATATAGATCATATACGTATATCAATTTTGCGATTTTTGGTAATAACGTTTCCCCATCATAAAATTTATATAAATCAATTGACATACATTAAAAAAAATTGGTAAATAAATACATGCGCGTATTTCATTAAAACATTCTCTGAAGAACTCTTCGAGGCTTTTCACGAATGTTAAATGTAATCTGGCACTGTTTACGTAATAATTCGTACTGTGCATGTCAGTTAGTACATTACAAACGATTGACAATCCAGAGTTGGTTAGATTTTTCACAGTTGACCACCAAACAAGAAACACCGATGTCTATAAAAGATTAATTACGTTGCATGGTGATGGGTACTTTATATCAGACTTCCTTATTGTTTGATCGAGTACCATTAAATTTGGCATATACAGGCAATTTTTCATATACAGGGGAGGGAGGAGTCTGGCAGAAAATAGGTGATGAGAGATAGGGATATGGTTAGTTAGATGTGGCAGGAGAGGTAGATGGAAGGAGGGACAGAGGGAGAAGACGGAATAAATAAATGTATATAAAGAAAGAGGAGTAGGATATGGACGCATAGTGGAAGAGATGGTGTGCAAATAGAAACTTACAAGGAAGGGGGAGAAGGTTATGGACAAACGGTACCAGTTTCGATCTTTTACATGATCATTTTCAGTCCATTTAGAACCAGGCAAAGCTGCAATTGACCATTTCACTGACCAAAAATATTTACTATTCCTCGTGAAACACCATGTACAGACCGATATTCAGAAACGGATTAATACGTGTGTGTAGGTACACGTCTCTTATGAGCGCGCTGTCGACGGTACGTAAAACCGAAACTTCCTTCTTTCTTTGTGTATAGGTAAATAATAACAAAACTGTTATTAATAAATCTGAAGCATCGAATTAAAATTTGTGATTCGACCGAGAATCGAACCAGGGCCTACATGTTTACTAGGCAGACGTCTTACCGGTAGACCACCACACCACTAAAGATTAAGTCGCCTTGGAATAGTCTTAAGTACGATTTCCCTCCATGTTACAAACTTTAATTCCGCTTCTGTGTTTCACTACTGCCAAGGCTCTCCATGAAGCGGAATAGCACCTCGGCAATGGACATATTGAAACAATCCTGTTAAGGTGAAATACATATCAATTTAATACAAATAAACAATCCCTGAGACGGATTTACGTCTCAAATATGTCACAGACATTATTGCTCTTTGGGACACAAAAGCTGAATTAAAGTTTGTGACGTGTAGGGAAATCGTACTTAGACTATTCCAAGGCGCCTTAATCGTTAGTGGTGTGGTGGTCTAACGGTAAGACGTGTGCCTAGTAAGCTCGGAGGTCCGGGTTCGATTCCCGGCCAGATCACAAATTTTAATTCAATGCCTCAGATTTAGAAATAATATCTTCGACATATTCGAGACGTAAATCCGTCTCAGGGATTGTTTATTTGTATGAAACAAAACTATTAGTGTGTGAGTCTCATATTGGATCGTGAAGGTAGTGAGAAGTGTGTATCCAGTTGTTCAGAAGACAATAACAGTGTCAGAAAGTCTACACTTGCGCCTCGGCTGTGTCGGCAGGTGTACGATTCGCCGGCGCCTCGCTTCTCCGGCCCGCCGCCCAACCGCCAGCACGGCCCCAGCCTGGGACCGGCGCCGCCCCGCGCACAGGTGCCCGGCGCCGTCCCAGCCGGAGGGGTCGTCTACTCCGAGCAGCCCAGGCCCCCGCGCCCCCAGGTAAATACCAGACGCATCACTCACAGGGCCGAGCACACACTTTGCATGCCCCTTCATGCAGGCCACCCAGCACACATAATCACTGCAGGGAGTTTATGTGGTAAGTTGGGTTGCCTATGGTACATTTCCTGTTGTGAATGAATTAGTGTGATATGCACCTTAATGCAGGCAACCCTGCACACGTTATTAGCCCTAGAAATTGATGCTGTATGTTGGGTCGCCTGTTTTACAATGCAATGTGTGTGTTCCAGAGTGTGTCATGCACCTTAATTAGGTAGTCCTGGACACATGTTGCGCCCCATCACCTGAAGCTGCAAGTTTGGTTGCCTGTGTTATGGTGCATAACATGTGTACAGAAGTATGACATGCACCATAATGTTGCATACATAATCAGCCCCAGGAGCTGACGCAGTAAGTTGGGATGCCTATGTTACAGTGCATGATGTGGGTGTATATGGCATGCACCTCACAAGAGGCAAAGCTGTACATGCGACTTGCTCCAGCAGTTGATGCTGCAGGTTTAGTTGTTAATGTTATGTAGAATCATATATGTGCATGAGTATGCCAAGCAACTGAAGTGGATTCGTACTGCCCAATAAGGGTTTTTCATTTCTCAGTGCGTTAGAAAATGACGAAAAAACAAGTGTAGGTCAAATACAAAAAAAAAAAAAAAAAAAAAAAAAAAAAAAAAAAAAAAAAAAAAGGAAAAAAAAAAAGGAAAAAGACGCATCGGAAGTAAATTCCAGCTGAGTATATGGAATTTTATGGGCCAGAGTAAGGTTGGCTATCAGAGCGGGTAACAAGCGATGAAGCTGGTGAACAAGAAGATTGACTTATTTTATTGTTTCAACTCTGATATTGTTCTAAAAACATTGCTTTTGTGGATAATATGAATGAGTTTCACTATTTTTTGTAATAAATTCTACAAGTGATTTGAATGGAAATAGATGAGTCAGAGGGGGTAACAAGCGATGAAGCTGGTGAACAAGAGGATTGACCTATTTTGTTGTTTCTACTCTGATATAATTCTTGTTGTTGTTGTTGTTGTTGGTTGTTTAAGGGGGACAAAACTGCAATGGTCATCAGTCCCCCATGATATAATTCTAAAAACATTGTTGTTGCACATAATATGAATGAGTTTCACTAATTTTTGTAATAAATTCTACAAGTGATTTGACTGGAAATAGGCCATGAGTCAGAGGGGGTAATAAGCGATGAAGCTGGTGAACAAGAGGGTTGACTTACTATATTGTTTCTACTCTGATATTCTTCTGAAAACATTGCTGTTGCACATAAAGTGAATGAGTTTCACTAAGTTTTGTAATAAATACTACAAGTGTTGTGATTGGAAATAGGCCATGAGTCAGAGGGTGTAACAAGCTATGAAGCTGGTAACAGGGAGATTATTGTTTCTACTCTGATATTGTTCTAAAACATGGCTGTTTCGCATAATATGAACGAGTTTCAATAATTTTTGTAATAAATTCTACAATTATTTGTAATTATTGTTTTGATTGCAAATAGGTCATGAGTTAGCGATTTTTAAATTCACTTTATTCCTTAACTGTAAATCATAGAATAAAAATACACAGTACTTGATAATTCATTGAGCATTGACATCAAAATAGCAGTACGTACACAAATGGTTAAATCAGTAGGGAGGATTTTTTTTTCTAGTGTAATATTTTAGTTTTTTGAATCTCACACTAGAAGCCTTAGATTTCTGCATACAGTGGAGCAGCGTACAAAGTGTGATGTGTGGTGTTCACAGCCGCCGCCGCAGCCCATCCACCGCAGCCCTGCCCCCGTGTACCACAGCCCGCCCCCGCCTCCGCCCCCGAGGCCCGCCCCCCAGGTGAGGCAGGCGGGCACTGGCGGCGGCATCCTCGACCAGCTGGCCAAGGACTACGCCCTGCCGCAGAGCAACAGCGCGCCCCTCACCGACATCAGCTTCTCCTCCTTCTACTAGTGCAGCTTGCCGCCCACCTGCGGGCGTGTCGCTTTTGTACAGTACTCAAACCTCTCTTCCTCTCTTTTGTACAGACATTTCAACCTCTCCACTTTCTACGATTTAGTCTATACACACTTCTCTGTAGTACAATTTAAAAAGTGAAGACTTCACAGCCCTCATATACACTGCTCAATCAGTATTTCGACAGAGGGCCTTACGAAGAATAAAATACGTATGCAATTCGATATGTTTTTCACCTTCTCTCGTACATTTATTGTAATCGTATCTAAATGTTCCTACAGCCTTCCATTTCCTTCAAAAGTCCCAATATCCTAAGAAGCAGCAGAGGATAAATGGCAGTGTGTCTATGATTTCTGTAAATTTTCTAACATAACTTGTGCATAATACTAACGTACTTATTTGTACCTATGGTCACAAACCACTCACGAATTAATCTCTACTTTGGGTGCATGTAACTATAATTTATGGTACTGACATCAAGATATGAACTTAACTTTAATCTATTGGTTGCACTTCCACTTATGTCTCCTGAGAATAAGCAGTTATGTGGTTCCCAAAATGTAAGTTAATTTTCTGTCATAACGTTGCACAAGATTGAAGTATATCTCTTATCTATTATCACAAACTATACATGAATAAATCATTAATCTAGATGCACATAATTGAAACTAATTTCTGGTACTGAAATTAACATATGTAAGCAACTGTAACCTCTTGCTTGTACTTTGTCCTATGTCACCTGATATTAAATACTCATTTCTATGGTTCTATACTTCAAAAACTCTTTTTTTACTATTTACAACGACTTACTCTGTTATTCATGAGCTATTTAACGCTTTAAATGCATAGCACACGTTGTATTGTATCTAACAATACTTCTCGGTCTTTACTAAGGTCATATGGTATACTATCCACTAACGATATTTATATAACCGTCACTCTCTCAGCTGAGTCCAGAATTTAGAGTACGAACTACTTCGGTAGATGAAAACTATAAACTGTCATTCACTATTACTTCCTTCTTCTTAATGGCACAGATACAGACGTTTTAGTGTAGCCACTATAGAGAAATTGTTCCTAATTTACATAACAGATCTAGTAGTTAAAATGTATTTCTGTCATTTCCACAGTTAACAAAATCCTTCTTTTCTAAGAGACAGCAATGTTAATTTCTTAAATACTATTAGGTACTTACATATTATCTCTGTTGACTTGAATAACCTCTTCATCTACTCTAAATAACGTCTCTCGAATTGCCTTTCTTTAGAATCACTATCTCTCCAGCTTCATTTTTTATCTAATGAACTATCTACTTCAATATTTGAAATGTGTGAAATTCACAGCTTTTATGGCTTCCTGAAAAATTTGTTCGGTGCTCATTGTGTACTACAACTACTGGCAAGGCATACCTTCTATTTAATTTATTTCTGTTTCCATCTCTCTCCACTATTGAGTAGTTAATGCACAAAATAATTGAAATGGTTACTTGCTTTAAATTACAAATACTTCTGTCTTTTCCTTTGTGTACTTGATAACGGTCCTATAACAGAAACTAATGTATTTAACATTACGCTACATAGTTGTGTGTTAAAGACTAATGGTTACGTGTCTTGTTACCTGCACAATAACTTTACATCTCTCCAACTGTCTGATTGCAGTAATTCTACATTTATTCTTTTAGAATCTTTTACTTCCAATAAGAACATTCAGCTTCCAAATTAACTTGGAGAATTTAATAATGTACATAACATTTAATAATTCTGCTACACAGGTATTAAGAAAACTGACAACTCTAGGCTGCATGATGCGTCTAACTATTATTGTGGTAGTGTTATAACCTTTCTCATAATCACAGGACCACTGCCAGATTTTTTACTGTTATGCTGCAATACAAAAGAAATTAATACTGACTGTTATCCTTAGGGTGTGACTGATATTATTTATCCCTCTTAGTTGAAGCATTCAAATTGTAATAATGTTTTCAGTGTTTCTGTATTGTGTGTGAAATTTAGTTTGTGAGGTTTCGACTATTAGGTTTGATGAAAGAGGTATATTTTTATAAAATTGAATGACATTTTTATATTTATTTGACAAAAATGTTAATTCACAAATGGAAAACAAATTATGTTTCGAAATATATTTCCATATTAAATAAAACTGTGTTTTTTTACTATACAGTTTACTACACAGCCTCATTTCCACACAAACACTTCCTTATATCAGATGAATATCGTTAATGATTCCTCAAAATTAGCTTTGCCACAATTGTTGTGGGGTTGGTACAAAGGTAAGTTTCATCGAAAACAGTTCGTTCAGCATGAAGACTGTAACAGTAATGAGGTGGTGGAAGGGAGTGTTTTTATTTACTTGTTATCATTTTATGTTGTTAAAGTACCCTCTTTCCAACAGTGGATAGATTTCTTGAAGGTTTCAACAGTATTTCTGTACATTTTTGAGCAAACAACTATACTACTTCAATACATAAAGATATCGTAGAAGTAAAAGTCACTAATTTAATGAATACTATAATGTAAACACTCAAATTTTATTAGTTTACAACGTTGTGGTTGTTGCTTTATTAAGAGATGACACTGTTCTCCAGTAATTCTTCATTTTCATTGCAGAATTCTCTTATCATAAAAGTAAAAGTCATCACACAGATTTTTGTGAAGGAAAGAGCGTTTTGGATACAAGTCCTTCTATTAACACACATTCTATGCACAACATTTTAGTATTCTAGGAGCAAGTTAATCAGGTATAAATTTTTTTGCAACCTCAAATGTCCATGAGAATTTTAAAAAAAAGATCATTTTTTATGATTGCAAATAATTAATAAATAAAATTATTCTACAAGAAACTTTATTTATTTATGAAAAAATTTACAGCTTTAAAATAAACATTGTTTGAAAGTTTTCGTTTACATGTGTTTTACACTAAGATAAATTGTTCTGAAGAAGTTATGTTCTGAAGAATTTATGTTTTCAAAATCCATATCTAGTGAGCATTGAATTACTGTTTGCCATTACATAAAATATATGCAATGTCAATCAGTAAATGTAGTATTTATTATAATTAATGTGGAAAAACATCAGAATCAAACTACATTTTTCGTTATTATAAACTGTTTTAGAAAATAGATTTTTTTTCCAGATCTGTTGCAAAATTCATTTCCTAACACAAGTCTAACATACAGTAAATACTGTTATGAGACTTTTAAAAAAATTGGATAGGATATTAAACTTTGTACAGGCATATAAGTAAAGCATATTTGTACAAGGGAAAAATCCTGTAATTCACGATTGGACAAGTAGGTGGCATCACAGTTTCAGTCAAGTCAGACTGTTATGACTGGATACGGTTGATAGAGAAACTATTACATCATGCTCTATTGTAGCTCTAACAATACAATACGTTTAAATGATCTCGGTTTGCATAATGCATGGATATTACGTTTTCTGGTTTTCTGTTCTGTCGTTTGTTGCGTCCTATAATGAGGTAGCCTGATACTTCCAAATCCTTTTATTCATGGTACTCAACACATTTTTGTGCATCGTTGATCGGCTCACAGTTCTTTCGAGAGTAAAAGAGTAATTGTTGATTAATAAATTTCATGTAAGCTGGTAGATGCTACTTCATATGACGACCAATGCATTGCATCGTTACGAATGTTCCTCGACTACAGAGTTGTCATCCCTATTAAAAATTTAAGGATTTAGCCTTTTGACACTCGAAGGTAGCACTACATTAGCTGTGGCTCGGAGGCTAGATCGCATCACAGGGAGCTGCCAACGATCAATGCAAACAATAACTAACAAATTAGACCACAGATCACACAAATAGGTAACTTATGATGTGAGCACACATTTCTAATTGTTTTATCTCTTAGCTTCTGGGAGAACCAGTTTTCGTTCAAGTTCTGCAAGTCATCAGATATTATATTTCATTCCAGCAATGACAGACGCTGTTACTAGTCATTATACACTCTCACTTCGTTTACCTTTACAAATATGGTAGATAAGGACTTTGGACAACCAGTATATTAAATGGCAAAAAAGGAAAAGAAAGAAAGAAAAAGTTGCCGCACGGGAATGGCCATGCTGTGTTATAGGCACCATGTCAGGGACTGCACAGCCGCTTCCATCTGGAAGTTTAACTCCTCCCTCTGGCGTGTGTATGTGTGTGAGTGTGTGTGTGTTGTACTTAGGATAGTTTTAAGTTAGTTTGTAAATTTTGTAGGTTTTAGGGATTTATGTTCATAGTAATTTGTTCCCATAAGTTTACAAATATTTAAACACTGGTAACTCGGATACATGTTTTTGATACTAGAGAAACCGTTAAACAATAAGCGCAAATGAATCATTTAGCTAAAGATAAAAATTTCCAGTTCACAATAGCAAATGAGGTTTGATTTAATCAGTTTCACAATTTAGTTTAGACCCACAGACATGCTCCCCAGGTGAAGCGCTTGCACAACAATTTAAGCATAAGACAGAGAGGGTTGCAATGGGACCGTGTAATTCCACCTATTTCGGGAATAATATCACATATTTTTGGCACAGAGGTCGAGTGCCAGACTACAAATCCGAAGGTCGCGGGATCAATCCCCGCCAGGTTCTAGGAATTTTTATCTGCCATTTTCCACTTCTTTCACCTCTGGCAGTGTTGCTAATGTGAAAAATACTGAGTAGCACCGTGGTTCGGAACCGACGTTAAACTGTAGGTCCCCCTATAACCGGCTGGGTAAGTCAGTTCGAAGATCGGAGGAAGGCAACGGCATAGCACCTCCAAACAGGACCATGCCTAGTAAAGGACTGTGGTGTTCAAACCAATCTTCGGATTGTTGACTGCTTTACCTTTCTTTATCTTATTTTTGATTTTATTATTGAGTTGTTTTGTATGTGTTCCTCCAGGTCATTAATATTTGTAGATAGAGGTCCTGCTACTCAGTGCTCTAAATAAGGTTCTCCCAGTTTTTTAAAATAGTTCAGGCTTCTTTTCCATATAAATTAAGATCAGAAGAGAGAGAGATAGATACCTAAACTCCAACTTTCTCACTAACAAAATTGAGAAGACTGATCCATTATAAGTGAAAACCAATAACAAGGGTTTATTTAACCCTTACACAATGGTTAATCAATTTCAGTCATTTCATTTACATAAATACAACCTGATAACATTACAGATTGGACCTTACTTTACTCAGGTCAACTAAATCTCTCTATAAAACAAAATCACTATCAATAACAGTTCTTTTTTTCTTTGCAGTCTCTTCTCTGCGTATTCACAGAGTCTGTATTGTGTACAGTATTTTTCACTTCCACATTCCATCCTCTTAGGTTCCTGTCTGGGCCTTCACCTGTGGAATAAAAAAGCCGAGGACAGTAACAGTCCCAAAAAGGCCTCCCTAAATAAAAAAAAAAAAATCTACTTCATTTGGGCATCTTGTAGAACCACAGAGAGCATGTAGTGTTTTATACACTACAGGGTGCACCGTAAAAAACAGTAAATACAACCACAATCGACCACAGATCATCTAAAAAGTGCGTTTTTTTTCTCAAGAAACCCAAATGTTTAAAAAATCATAAGACGAAGAAAGAATAGCTATAGGAAGTTCATACTCACAGGACTTGTTCATTAGTTGGTTCTGAATAAATGATTAGCATTTCTGGCGTCTCTCTTCACCGGGTGTCTCATTGTCCATTAGGTACAGGGTCCGCCAATGGTTCCTTATAACTTTTTTCATGCATGTTTACATAGATGGGTAAAAGGAGAAAAAGGCCTGCTGTGGGGTAACTACCTCTGCAGCATACACCTGGTTCCAAAGTTCGTCTGAGGCTTTGCGTCACAGCGCCACACATTTTCAATTGCTGATAAGTCTGGTGCTGTAGCAGACCAAGACAAAAAGGCCGACATCCTGTGATACCAAGAAGGCAGGTGTGCGTGCAGCAACATGAGGTCGTTGGGCATTTACTTGCTGAAGTATGACTTCTGGGTTGTCGTGCAAAAATGGTATGCCTATGAGTCTCAGAATATCATTCACATGCTCGTACTGGTAACAGTGCCTTGGGCTCCCACCAAATGTAATTTTTAGTAGTTCCCAATAGTACCTCACGGTATAACAGAGAAGGGAGTATAAAGAAAATAAACTGCAATCTGTACGGCAAAATTACGTGCGCTGCGCCATGTCAGCAATCCTGAGTGAAAGTAAAGCGCTTTGTTTGTAGCGAAACGCGAATGAATATCTTTTGTTTGATGAACTATTTTCAAATGTTCAAAAGTTTGTATAGCATATGGGACTTAACTACGGGGTCATCAGTCCCTAAACTTACAAATTACTTATGAACTAACTAATACTAAGGAGGGCACAAATATCCATGCCCGAGGGAGGGATTCGAACCCCCGACCGTAGTGACCGTGCAGACCGTGACTGGAGCGCCTCAGTCCCCCGTCCACCGCGGCCGGCCTGTGTTTTAACTGTTTGGTTTATGTATAAGTAAGTAATTACTTGATGCACTATAAACGGTAAATATATGTGGTAATACTTGAAACTGTGTAATTGGTATTATGAGCATTAATAAGAGGAAATGAGTCCAATGCTATCGGCGAGTAACTACAGAAACAATTCTAATATAAATGACAACATAAGCTTTTACACCTTATGAAATTATGTATAACGGTATGTGAAGGTTGTTATATGTTTATTAAAAGTTAAACGTTTTTAATTTGGAATCCGACCAACATGTGTTCAATGATTACAACTAGTCACTCTTCTAATTGGAAAACTATATAGTTGCTGTATAACTAAGTGTCTTTTAAATATTTAAGTATATTTAAATATCATAATTAAACGTTTAATGATGCAAGAACTAACAAAAAAGGAAAAAAGAAAAATACATCCTAAATAGTGAGACTATTATTTTCCATCTTTGATTGTAGTGTAACTCAGACTAACTTACACTGTAATAGGAAAGCTTTCGCTAGTGTGTCCCGTTTTCCTAATGCTCACTTAGGCGAGATATTTCATAAATGTAAATTGTTCCTCTACCCGCTTCTTCTCCTATAGTCTGACAGGTCGTACCCACCGAGGATTGTCTGCGGCCCAGTAGTGCATGTTATGGCGATTCACTGCACCATAATTTGTGAACGTGGACTCATCAGAGAACATAGCACTTTGTAAAGACTCTAGCGTGAAATTACGCATGGCCCACTCACAGAATGTCACTCTTGCAGGGAAATCGTTCCCATGCAGCTCCTGGGTCAGTGACAGGCGGTACGGGTGAAACCTCTGGCCGTGTACTATACGCCACACAGGTGTGAGACTGACACCAGCGACTGCAGCAACGGCTCGTAAGCTGACATGAGAATCGTGGTGTAGTGCAGCTAAAACTAACATCGTCTCCTCACTTCTTGCAGGTGCATTACCAAGCTGCCTGTTTCCCGAAGTCGTTGTTCGGCACGTAAGAACGTAATGGCTGCCGGGGCTCTTCGCCTAGGATATCTCACGGCATACGCCGTGGCTTCTTCAGTGGCATCGTGTCGTGTCGGCACTCGCCGAGCATCATCAACATGTCAGCGTACTCGATGTTCGTGTATGCCATCGTCATCCGATGTCAGTAACTGTGGTATATTGAGCCCCGGTTGTTTGTGTGGCTCCAACTGTCGGGTATACGACCGTGTGCGGCGACAGTCGGCAGTCTAACAGCGCATCGAGGAAGCTTCTCGCTCCGTGACACCGGAGACGTTACAACTCGGTCGCACCACATTTAGAAGTCGCATTGCATTATGCGCAGCGTTTGTGGTATCTGCCCCTGAAACTTTTAATGGTTTTAGCTCCCAAACTAACAGTGATAGGAATGTAGTTTAAATTGATTTGGACGCAGCTGGTGTCAACGAATCCAATGCACGATAGAAAAAACTATTGTTCTATTTAAAAAATTATATCTTTGTGCTGTAACTCTTTCGAAAATGATACAATAAACTATGTTCATAGCTCCGCAGAAAGTTTAACATTTTTTGTGTTGACCTACCGCATTAAAATTTCCCGTCACCTATTATTTTAAAAGTTACAGAGGCAACACACTTAGTGAAACACTCTGAATATGCAAGCTAATAAATCAAAATATCAAAAACTGAACTGACAACTAAACGCGATTCTTAATAAATAAACACGCGAGCACACTAAAGTTTGAAGAACTGTAAAAGAAAGTACAAACGAAATGAATATAAGTCGTTTCTATTAAGAATCCGGTTACCGTAAAATGTAGAGCTGCTGCTGTCCACATGTGCATTGGCCGGCGGTCACTGAGCAACTGATACTTTACGATGGGTTCCACATTGCGCCATAGACGATTAGAATACATATCTGCCCTGCAATGCCACTCGGATGAAGTGTTGATCTTCTAGGAAGTGGAGGGAGAGTCCGTATGGTGAGGCGTGATCCAACTCGTTGTGTTAATATGTGAACCATTCTCCACATACCCGCTGGACTACCGAAACAATTCGTCCCTGCGTGTGTGTGTGTTGTGTTGTGTGTGCGTCTTACACATCTCTTCCTACTTCCTAAACAATTAGATCGATTTTAATCACACTTGGTACACAGAGACCAAACAATGAAACGATTATCACTGTCGGGTAAGAACCACCTAGGATACATATTTGAGAAGTATGACGTTATAACCTATGAATTTCTCGATCAACTGTCATATCACGAGACAATGTTCCAGATCTGCTCCTAAACTAGTGGGCCGAGGTACTTCTCATAAACCTTGCGCCTCCGAAAACAAGATGCAACATTTGCGCAATCTAACCTAATAAAACGTACAGCGGTCAATATGTGTCAGACTACTAACATGCCATTAACACAACCAAAATCTCGCAAACAGATGCCTAGGTACATTGACAATGAATCCCAACTACCTACTAAGTATCAAATCCTCAGACGAAAATACAGAACAACATTGAAGAAAGCAGAACTGCGAAACTCTTGAAGAACCTAGGCTCACACGAGGTACTCACGTAAGTCCTTATAGACATATAGCAAACAATACTGTAAATGCACAATCATACACCGGAGGCATAAAAATAGTTTAAAAGTTCGATGAGTATAGATACAGCAGAATTTCCATAAGTAAAGTCACTTACCTGATCTTTCCAGCGTTTCTTCGTGAGAATAGAACATCTCGTGAACAAAACTGAAAATACCAAGCGGATCTACGACGAGAACACAGGGCGTTTTCAAGCTGAAAACAATATACAACCTCTAACAATAAAGTTCGATGAATAATCCTGTAACGTTTACGTAGCTTACCTGTATTACTGTCCTTCTAAATGGTCACCTCCAATAACTATGTACCGCTGATCTGCGATACATGTACTGGAAACTTTGAGCGAATTCACTTGGGATGGTGGTCAAAAGCCTCGTCATGTTTCGTTGGATGTCAGAAATATCGTCCAATCTATTTTTTTTCAAAGCGAGTTTGAATCTAGGAAATAAGAAGAAGTCTGGAGGATTGAGATCCAGCGACTATGGTTCATATTCAATTTTTGATTAAATTTATTATTTTTATTTATTTATTTATTTTCATTTCGCTCTAAGTATGACCCAAGAACAAAAACGTTGACGTGGCGAAGCCATGTTCTCTTTGCGATGATAGATTTTCCCCATGTGTAGATTATAGTTTTGACCTCTTCCCTCTCTTTTTCCAATGTTGGATTTCATTGTAATACTTCAAAGCTCGATACTACGCATAGAGGGGCTTTACAAGTAGGACAAACGAATTTTGTTCTTTTTGTTTTTCTACGTAAACTGCATAAATGGCATGTTTTACTTTTTGCAGGGAAATGTGGGGCTATCAACTGAGTGGGAGAATCAATGTTGTAATTATAGTTTTGAGGGACGATCTAGCAATTTGACTAAAGAAAATGACATAGCCCCTTCATTTCTTAATTTTTACTAATAGTGAGCATTAGTTAGGCTAAAGTCAATAAGGAGGATACTACTTTATAGTTTTACACGCGGCCTCCGTTATTAACAATTTCCTGTCCATATTATCTATACCACCAATATTTTGAATATACTCATGAACATATGTTGGCTTTATAATGTCTCATTGAGCTCTATAAGGTGTCATTCCAGTTGCTTAAAATGCAAGTTCATGCTCACGTGTCAACATGCGCCGCCATTCATGCTTCGCGATGAGCGACTTGAACTTCACAATGGTATGGTTTATTATCCAGGTCAGGCATCCCATTTCTTTTCGATTTACCGTACAACATATTCCAGTATCACTGTCATGGAGATATGTACAGCAATTGTCTACGAATATTATATGCCTTTATAAAAATAATGTAGGAAGAAGTGAGCAGCAATATCTCCAGTAATACACAGCTCAAACTTTTATAATCAATATCGGCGCATGTATAAACATTGAAGCCTAGAACAAATCCAGTTTCACTGTCTACCATCACGAAAAGCTTGATCGCAAAATGATTTCTCTTAAAAGGAAATACATTGCTTGAATCGTAGCCTTCACTTCCTTAACAACAGACTTTAATGGATGCAGAGATTTTTTTAATATTTTATTTATTTATTATTTAACATGCCCCATTACAAAGTAATATTTCATGTTTGATGGTTACATTCAGGCAGTTACATCAGGTATTATTGCAAACACAAGTACAGAACATAAGTTGACAGGATTTACAAAGGAACAAACGATTTTATACGTCAGGAAATCTTATTGAATTATAAAAGTGTCATATTTACTGACGGGCCATCTACCTCCTTTGTCAGCTATTTTCTTCCTGAGATGGTCCCTCTCTTTCAATAAATTGCAGCAGTCAAAAAGCGCGTGGTGAATAGTTCAGATAGTTCATTTCCCCATATCCATCGATGTGCCTTAACCCATTCGAAATGCACCAGCCAGTTGTGTGTCTGCAACCTTCTGATTTTACATCTTATTTCTTCAATCAAGATGTTGTGGTTCTTCGGATTTCGCAAAGAGTCCAAAGTAATCCTGATTTCGGTGTGAATTGTTGTTTCAGTATTCGAGAAATTGTTTATGAACTCAAGAGCATTGAGGCTGGCCTACTTGGAATAAAAGTTGCCACAAGTTTTATCTTCTAAGCGGCTCATTATTGCCTTCAGTTTTTCCAGAGATGAATTGGCAAATTCTTAATTATTAAGGTGCAGAATTCGACATGCCAGGAAAACCTGGAGTTTGAAGTAAGGGATCTTAGTCCAATAGTTTCTCACATTCCTCTTACGGACATGACGAATTACGATTGAAAGGCTTAGAAAGCGCTCGAGTTCATCTTTTGTGTGACGGTACAAAGTTTTCATATGAGGGCTTTTTGCCAGAGGATTTAGTGTTTCATAACGATTCGTCTCCTCTATCATATCTCCAAGTAGGAAAGGATCGCACAAATGATTTAAGTAATCTACTGGTCCGGATTTATTTCAGAGGTACTTTCGAAAATTTTATTAATAGATAAAAGCACTCATCATCAAAAATTTGACGCGCATCAAAACAGGTTTCTACACCAGTATTAATGTTGACAATCTCTTCACTGGACTGGTTCAGATTCATCATTTTTCCAAGCATAATTCTGAGCCATTCCAACGAAATGAGAGTATGGTATGAGTCAAGAAAAATATTAATAGACCTAGGGCAGCATCTACTTCATTACACCCTGAAAGGCTATTCGGTTCCGGGTTTCACGAATAGTCTACAAAATACACTCCACATGTACGACACTATACGCCATCTGTAGTACCTGCCACTGACTGAGTGATTGTAATTCCATTGGAATTCCAAAATCATTTTTTCAGGCACAGAGTTTAAAGCAATATTTTTGAAAGAATACAACGATAATTTATGTTCTCGAACTCGATGATGACGAACAGCAGCGCGAAATGGCTGCGTTGTCTAAGGCGTCATGCTACGGACTGGGATGACGTTCCCACCAAAGGTTCGAATCCTCCCTCGGGCATTGTCTTCTAATGCATATTCAGTACCTTTCAGAGTGTTTCTCAACTTCAACTGGAAATTGTTAGGGGGATGTGATTTTAGTCATATAATTTTAATTTTTTGTGATGAACTCTTCTACGTTGCTTATGGATTGGTCTTTATACATAAGAGTTACTGTGTTTCCTTCATCTGACATCGTTATGGTAGTGTTTTTGTTGTAGTTTCTTTTATAGTTATGTCAGCGTAATTTGTTGATTTGGGTTCCTGTGCTTGACATTGTTCAGTAAACGCCTGTACGTTACATGCTAATTGTAAATACACTGTCCTGTGATGTATTATTTCGTACCTTCTCAGAGAGTGGCGGATACAGAATTCTTTTCTGGGAGGGGCACAAGGCTGAGGAGGGTGAACACACACACACACACACACACACACACACACACACACACACACACACACACACATTAGTCTTGTGTAGTTCGCGAAAAAACTAGTTCGGAAGAGCGCTCCACAGGCGAACTACGTGAACTAGTTGGCAGATCCCTCGCCTCTTAGTTCGTCCGCTCCTTTTCCGAAGACTGGCTGGGAACAGAGAGAGGACGGGAGAGCGAGCAGCATAGCGTGATTTGTAAGTAATGTTCCTTCAATGACCTATTAAATAAAAAAAGAAATCCATTTTAAAAACAAAATACTACGAGTACTCTGTATACACAGTAGTTGAATATCATTGTATCATCCATTCGTGTAAATAACTGGTTTATTTGCTTAAGTATTTGATGCCTAATTGCCCAAAAATACGGGTAATAAAATGTTCAAATGTTTGTAGAACTTATGTGACTTAACTACGGGGTCATCAGTCCCTAAGCTTACAAACTACTTATGAACTAGCTACGACTAAGGACGGCGCAAATATCCATGCCCGAGGGGGGATTCGAACCCTCGACCGTAGTGGCTGTGCAGATCGTGACTGGACCGCCTCAGTCCCCTCGACCACCGCGGCCGGCATATGGGTAATAGCACACGATTGGGCAACACTGATCATTATATAAAAAAGCTGTCATAACAAAAGAAAGAGCTCTTTTAGTAGCGGTACCAAAAGCCAAAAAGAGCGGACGAACTAAAAAGAGCGACCTACGTCGTGGACGAGCTGCGAACTAAAAGGAGAGCTACCGGT
Organism: Locusta migratoria; assembly: GCA_026315105.1. Classification (NCBI taxonomy): domain Eukaryota; kingdom Metazoa; phylum Arthropoda; class Insecta; order Orthoptera; family Acrididae; genus Locusta; species Locusta migratoria. The sequence continues at coordinate 110,814,506 of CM048745.1, forward strand.
CGCGAACTAAGATATGTGCGATCGGTCGCGAACTAAAACATGCGTTACCGGTCGCGAACTATTATGCCAATCGTATCTCGCTTCTTAGTTCGTTGGATTCTTTTCCGAAGACCGACGGGCAATAGCGAGGGGGCGCGCAGCAGAATAAAAAATCTGGTGTTTGCCTTCTGCTGATGAGAGCCATTTCTAGGTGAGCGTCTGGCTGGTAGATTACATAGTTCAGTGCTACAAAATTTCTGTTTTGAAGTATTCTGCACTCCACAATATCTGACTAATAAATTCCTTAATGCCTAGATATAGATAACTCTAAACTTAACTCTAAATTATCCACAAACTGTTTCTTTTGGTATGCGTGATATCGTTAGCAGCTCACGCAGCAAGCGCATGAAGCAGCTAGGAGGGGGAACTTCTCCCTCCACCTGCATGCGCAGACCACGCCGCTCAGCCGTCACTGGGAGCGGACGAACTAAAAGAACGAACTACTTCGCGGCAGAGCCGCGAACTAAAGCGAGCGCTCCCGACCGCGAACTACTATGCGCAAGTCTAACACACACACACACATACACACACACACACACACACACACATATATATATATATGCCCAAGTCTAACACACACACACACACACACACACACACATATATATATATATATATATATATATATATATATATATATATATATATATATATATTCTGGGACATTTTTGGTTCTGTTATCGTGATCGTGTAATCTCAGCGGCGTTAACATAATATATGTTCTAAAGCCTCAGTCGCTTCATTTTTATGTGCCTAGGATTACAAAAACGTGGCAATGATTCAACCAAATTTAACAGCAAAATTACAGAACCATCAGTTTAATAAGTCATGGTTGCAAAATACTAACACGAATTATTTACAGACGAATGGAAAAACTTGTGGAATCCGAACTCGGGGAAGATCAATTTGGATTTAGGAGAAAGGTAGTACCACGAGAGGCAATACTCACATTACGACTTATCTTAGAAGGAAGGCTAAGGAAGGGCAAACCTACGTTTTTAGCCTTTGTAGATTTGGAGAAAGCTTTTGACAACGTCGACTGGAATATACTCTTCCAAATTCTGAAGGTGGAAGGAGTAAAATATAGGAAGCGAAGAGTTATATTCAACCTATACAAAAACCAAACAGCGGTTATTAGAGTCGAAGGGCAAGAAAGGGGTGCGGAGATTGGGAAGGGAGTAAGACAGGGTTGTAGCCTTTCCCCAATGTTGTTCAATCTCTACATTGAACAGTCAGTGATGGAAAGGAAGGATAAAAGTAAAGAGGGCATTAAAGTGCAGGGAGAAGAAATAAAAACATTGCGGTTTTCCGATGACATAGTAATTCTTTCAGAGACTACAAAAGATCTGGAAGAGCAACTGAATGGAACGGACAGTGTCTTGAAAGGAAGATATAAGATGAACATTAACAAGAGTAAAACGAATGGAATGGAATGCAATGTCAGAAAATCTGGCGATGCTGAAGGAATTAGATTAGGTAATGAGACAATAAAAGTAGTAGATGAATTTTGTTATTTGGGTAGCAAGATAACTTCTGATGGCCTAAGTAAAGAAGATATAAAATGCTTTGGGAAGAAAAGCGTTTCTGGAGAAGAGAAATTTGTTAACATCCAATATTAATTTAAATGTTAGGAAGTCCTTTCTGAAAGCATTTGTCTGGAGTGTAGCATTGTATGGGAGTGAAACGTGGACGATTAGGAGTTCAGATATAAAGATGATAGAAGCTTTTGAAACGTGGTGCTACAGACAAATGATGAAAATTAGATGGGTAGATCACGTAACTAATTAGTAGGTGCTTAACCGAATTGGGGAGAAAAGGAGTTTCTGGGCTATCCTGTCTAAGAGAAGGGATAGATTGGTAGGACACATTCTGAGACATCAAGGAATCGCCAATTTAGCATTAGAAGGAACCGTATGTGGTAAAAATCGTAGAGGGAGACCGAGGGACGAATATAGTAAGCAGATTCAAAAGGATGTAGGTTGCCGAACGTATTCTCAGATCAATAGGCATGCACAGGACAGGGTAGTGTGGAGAGCTGCATCAAACCAGTCTGCAGGCTGAAGACAACAACAACAACAACATTAAATACCATAGTCCTGTCGGCAACAAAACTGTTATTTTTCAGCCTTATTTTACATCTATTTGAGTTTTCGAGTGGTCAGTCTTATTTAACCTGTTAGTCCAGTTATTCAAATGTGAAGAGTAACCTATGCCAATTTCGCTTGGCTTCCTCTGTGTACGGATTCCTACATATCCGTTTAGCCAGGCTGAGAAACAGTTAGAAATCGAATTGAATTCAGAACCTGAATGCCCTGTGTTCAGCTATGGACACACTTGTTTCATTCCTTATAATCGTAAAGAATGAAACACTTGCGCACAACTGAATACAGGGCATTCAGGCTCGGAATTTAATTGAATTTGTAAATGGTTCTCATCTTGACCAGACTACAAATACTATATCTATTAAAGGTATTGTAACTATTTTGGTACAGTGCTACAACCATAGTCAAAAAGATAGGAAAAGACAGATCAGCGTTATTAAATTTTTCTTTGAAGAAAAGAAAAAGAAGTACCAACGAGGAAGCTACAGGAGTCATCCTATGTTGAGTGAGGAGTGAGAAATACGTAACACAGCTCTCTTTGCTGCCAAATCTTACGATCAGGCCCAGAGACACTTGGTGGTGGGGGTGGGCAGCCTCAGTATCAAGCCTATATATATATACATAAATTTCTGTTCGTTAGTCTCGCTAAAACTCGAGAACGGCGGAACCGATTTGGCTAATTTTAAGCTCGCAATATTCGTGTAAGTCCAAGGAAGGTTTAAACGGTGATAAAATATGGAAAAGTTGTCCGGAAAAGTTGAAAATCGGAAAAAACTGGTATATGAATATCATTTTCTGATGGCGATAAGATTTTGCATATTTGACGTTTAAATGAATAGTAACGTTCTTATGAAATAAAAATTGGAAAAGTTTCCCGGAAAACTGGAAAATTCAGAAAAAAGAAGAGAGATTTTTCTATGAAATAACAATACCATTCATCTGATTGCGATAAAATTTTGGCCGGCCGCGGTGGCCGAGGAGACTGAGGCGCTTCAGTCACGGTCTGCACGGCCACCACGGTCGGGGGTTCGAACCCCCCCCCTCGGGCATGGATATTTGTGCCGTCCTAGTTCGTAAGTAGTTTGTAAGTTTAGGGACTGATGACCCCGTAGTTAAGTCCCAAAAGCTTTACAGACATTTGAACATTTGATAAAATTTTGCATATTCGACGTTCAAATCGAGAAGAAGGTTTGAGTGAAGTAGAAGTTTGAAATAGTTGGCCAGAAAAAGGAAAATTTGTAGAAAAGTGAAAGAACTCTTTTCTTTGGGATATCATTCGTACGACTGCGATAAAAGTTTGCACATTTGACGTTCAAAGCAATAGTACATACATATTAGCAATTACGAAGCATTTACGGGCCACTAGATGACCCAGTGAACTTCGTATCAGTTATCTCAATATAAACCATACTAATTTAAATCATATGTATTTTAGACCCTGCAGCCTTAAAAAAGGCATCATCAGATAGTCTTAAGAATCGGCTCCAGAGTGGGCGGTAAGAGTGAGCAAATCACGCACACATGACCAGGATAATGTTCATGTCACATTCGTGGAAGTTCAGAGAAGGTTTAAACGGTGATAAAATATGGAACAATTGCGAGGAAAATTTAGAGTTAAAACATGTAAAATAATGTCTTGTTTGTTGTGTTGGGTGCTTCAGAAATATACTTTGAAAAAGTTCACGATCTGAAACCGTTTATGAACTGTCAAAGATAAAAATTAATTGTTGTTCGTTAGTCTCGCTAAAACTTGGGAACGGCCAAACCAATTTCGCTATATATCATTACATAAACCACTGAATCTATTGTGATATTGTGATGAAATCTGGTAGGGAGATAGCTTGAGCGCTGAAGTACCGGATAAGATACTCTAGAAGTGTGTAATTCAAGATATTTTTCGATTTGAAGTATATAAAGCGAAATATCGAACAACTCTCTGAAAAACTATTTACTCTTCGACTTCTTTACCGTATCTCAGAAAATGCTTTATTTATTGCCACGTCTACGTAATTTGATTCAACACAAGGAATACCATGTATCTGCAGCGTCTTCAATCCACATCCATCTTGGACATGCGTGCGTGATTTGCCCACTCTTTCCGCCCATTATCGAGCCGATACTTAGACTATCTAATGATGCCTTTATAAAGCTACAGGGACTAAAATACAATAATATTCAAATGTTTGTATAGTTATGGGACTTAACTACGGGGTCATCAGGCCCTAAACATACAAACTACTTATGAACGAGCTAACACTAAGGACGGCACAAATATCCATGCCCGAGGGGGGATTCGAACCCCCGACCGTAGTTGCTGTGCAGACCGTGACTGGCGCGCCTCAGTCCCCTCGGCCAGTCTAAAATACATTGGATTTAAAATAATATGGTTTATATTAAGATGTATGTGATACAAAGTTCACCGGGTCATATAGTTTTCGGTATAAAGTGTTGATATGAGCTGTGTACTCTCTTCTTGTTTGCCATATTGTACCGAAAACGCCTGAATGCCCCAGCATGAACGCAGCCATAGAAATTTGTCACTTCGTTAAATCCTTTACGTTCATTTACGTATGAATAAAACATACCAAATAGCTCATTTATGCAGTGCATCACGAAACAATATATTTTGTACTTAGTTTTATCGTAAATTACTGACAAAAAACAGCATGAAGCAATTAAATATGAGCTTAACAAAAAAGAGGGATTTTGCATTTTTAAACTTACTTGCTGCCTATAAATAAAAGTTAGCTATTATTACCCTGATATTCTCTCCCTTCCTCCCCCACTCTCTCTCTCTCTATCTCTTTATTTTATATTTTATTGTTATTTTATTTATTTATTTATTTGTTTTGGTCGGGCTGGCTGTCGGGGGGGGGGGGGTGGCACATGCCCCTGTGCCTCCCCCCCACCCGAATCCACCATGGTTCTCAGGGACCTTAGAAACTTAAGAAAGACAAAGATGGAGCTATTTTTAAGTTATTAACTATTTTCTATGGCAGTGTAAATACGTCTATAATGTAAAAAAGTATGTTGAAATCGATATAAATTGTACTATTCGCACTTGTCTAATATCGTATTCAGAAATTTAGCTTACCACCGCTTGGAGTGCTGCTGTCGCAGAGTGTATCAAAATTAAGTGGGAGTGTCGTTACTGTGTATGTTAGACAGTGATATGCTTCAAGGGAGTCCACTGATAGAAGTTCTAAGGCACACTATCCAGAAATTTCCAAGAAAAGATACTCGTAAAGGAGCGATTAGCTCACTTGGTAACGTGTTTGTGTCTTTCATGAACGATCCAGAATCGAATCTATCCCTAAGAATTTTTTTTACATATTAATTTGATTCTTCCATAACGTCTGACTGTTTGTATACATACCATAGAGCAACAGTAATACTCTACTTTCCCATGACGACATCCGGTCCTCGAATTTACTAAGAAACTTAATAATCTTTACACAGCTTAAAAATCGCCTAATCCTACATCTTATAAAATAGCCTATATGTGTGTATGTATGTATGTATGTATGTTCCACATGTCCCCCTAAACTATCGAACCGATTTCAACCAAACTTGGTAGACATGTTCCTTAATAACAGGCAACAATCGCCGTCGGGGTAATAATCACCTACGACAAATACGTAAGGATATATGACGTCATAAACAATGAGATGCGCGAAAAACGGCTGCGTCAAACGACATTGCTGCACATTTCCTCCTAAACTACTGGACCGATTTCAACCAAATTTGGTAGACATATTCCTTACATGAGGTAACAACTGTTGTAGGAGAATGAACCACATACGACACATGTTTCAGGAGATATAACGTCATGAACAATAGGAATAGCAAAAACTGCCACATAATGCGACGAGACTTTATAAATGCACTTGTTGAGAATGGCAGTACTTAGCAACTTGCAAAAAATTTTAAACATAATTTCAAACCTTTAGGAAACTTTTCTCGCAGGCAACCACATCAAAATAAAGAAAGGAAAGTTTCTCGTTTACTACTTTTCCGCTGTTCATGGAGCAAAACTATGCCATTCGGTACAACGTTACAATTTATAATTTCTATACTACAAATTGTACTCGCGGGAAATTTTGTAGACAGAATACAAACGTAAAGCTGAATGTACGTTCGAAATTTTATCACAGTACGACACGTAGTTCCTGAGATATGAGGACGTAAAGAGTAACGTTCATGGAAAACGTCCCCATCAAGCATTACAAGCATCACATTGAACACAGTGTTATTGATTTCGCTTTGTGTATTAAATACTTAAAGACATTTCTTTGCTTATTTTGACACGTACACTTTTTGTATCAAAAACTTAATGAAGATACATCGTTTCAGACAATGACTTTTACTTACATTTGACATCTTTATGAAGATACATCGTTTCGGACAATGACTTTTACTTACTTACATTTGTCATCTTAGCTAGGACAACTGAGTTTGACAGAGCGGTCCAACAAGGATTCTATTTTTAGTGAATGAGGTCCAGAACCCTAAAAAGCCATGATACACACTGGTCCTGCTTCAACAACCGTTGCGACGCACGGGCATATAAGCTAGTTTAGTAATAAAATTGTAATGATATTAATATTTAACCCTATATCTTACCTGCATCAATGGTAAAGTGCATATTGAATTATTCTACTTTTAAAAATGAAAGTACGGTAATTAAAATTTTAATTTTCTGCAACCGTCATTTCATAAATAAAGTTCTTGATGATGAATTTGATAATATTTCATGTTATTAATTTTATTTAAAAATAGCTATAATTCTTAAAATAAATAATTAAAATAAAATGTTTGGTACACCTAGGATCAGACACCACTCCTTCACTTCACACTACTGCGTTTTGCTATTTCGTTACAAACGTTGAACGTGATTTGAGAGACTGTAAATTCCTCTTGTAAGAACAGATAAAGGTAACATAAGGCATGAATTTGAAGACGGAAACCTATTCAGTTTAGGTCGCTGATTGATCTATATGTCCGCAATTGTTTCGATATGTTCTACCTTGTTTGGCGCCCTCTGAGAATGTCGCTCGTAGGAGGTGCCCCGTATTGCCGCTTCCCATCTAAAGTAGGGACTGGCTCTTCTTACAAGATACGTTTTGGTCTTTCGTTTATGACTGTTTCCGTCATACCAACGTTCTCCATAGGTTGCAGTTCGCCCTCTATTCCTGCTATCAGTGCATTGAAATATGCAAAGATCCTCGACATCGAGATAACAGTTAAGATTTGCGCACAGGAGTACAGATTTTTGGCCCACTTTAGGTTATGGTAGTAACACTAAAAGTGGGCCTTTGCGATCGTCTTTTGACAGCTCGAAATTTAAATGAAAATAACGGCTTAACCATTCATCTGACACGAAAATTGAATAACCGAATTTCTAGAGGAGAAAATTCTCTACAACTTTTCTCTCTTATGGTTTTTTTCTATATATATCGTTTCAGAGACATTTGCAAAAATAATAGCGATTTTGGAATGTCAGTCTGTCTGTCCCTGTTTTAAGACGAACCGTTCAATCGATCAGCACCAAATTTTACAGACATAATTGTAGGCTTCTAAAGACCAGAACCTCCCTTTTTCAAATTTTTCGGACAAAAATTACGGTAGTAAAACGAAAAAAAAACCTCGTTTATAATATAAATGTAATTGCAAACGAACCGTTCATCTGACACGAAAATTGAATAACCTACTTGGCAGAGGGGAAAATTCTCTACAACTTCACTCTATCACGTTTTTTTTTTCCATATCTTCCATCGTTGCAGAGATATTTGCAAAAATAACGGCGTTTTGACGATGTCTGTCTGGCTGTAACGTGTTCCCACTTTTTAGATCGAACCGTTCAACCGATCGGCACCAAATTTTACATACATAATTGTAGTCTACCAGAGACCAGAACCTCGCCTTTTGAAATATTTCGGAGAAGAAACACGTTAGTAATACCAAAAAAAGCCGTTTGTAATGTAATTTTAATTGCATATAAACCGTTCATCTGACGAAAATTGAATAACCGAATTTTTAGAAGAGAAAATTCTCTATAACTTTTTCCCCTTATGTTTTTTTTCATATCTCGTATCGTTTGAGAGATATTTGCAAAAATAACGGAGTTTTGACACCCTCCATCGAATTAACGAAAACCAGCCATACGCAGATGTCACGTGACATTCCTCGCGCAGAACTCTTTCTGGCATACGCCATCTTGCGTTGCGTCTTGATGATTTTCTTATTGTAACTTACACGTTGTCATTTCAAAGCAATGGCGCACTGATGAATTAACAGAAACACGTCGTTATTCGTACGATAAACGATAATTTAATGTCTACAAATGGCATATTAGCTTCAGTTAACAACGGGCATTAATAGTATGAGATTAAAGAACGTAACTTCTAACTGTTAGTCGTAGCATAGTGGGCAATGTGTGTGTGTGTGTGGGGGGGGGGGGGGGGGGCGTGACACTGAAGGTCAGTGGTTCAGCACCTGTCACTACCAAAAAACTTTTCTTTTTTCCTAAAAGGGTTTCACACACTCTTATAAATTAATTTTTTATTATTTAGATTATTACTTTGGTCCAAAATGTTTGCAAAAACTTATAAAACTACAAATCTAAAGTGGGCCGAAAAACACTTCAATGCGATTTTTTCTTTATTGTAATTTCAATTTGCCTAAAAAGGGGCGGGCTGGCATCGCTCACCGGCGCTCTTCAGACTACAGAAATTAAACAAAATTTGACGCAGTAGAAATATATAAAAATAAAGGAGATAAAACACACATTAACGGAGATGTTAAATGGAGATAACACAAAGTATTTAAAATGGAGCGAAACAGTGGCGTCATAAAAGATTTGATACAGCGATGGAGCATAAAAACAGCTGCTCCAAGGTCAGTGGCACACACACAATTAAAATGAACACAGGGCGTCCGCTATTGTGGAATTAAAACGAAAAACACATCACACACACGGAGACACACACAATTTAAAACTGGTGGTGTCGGCTGCGGGGTGGCCGTTTACTGTTGTTAGAGATTAGATTAGATTAGATTAATATTTGTTCTATAGATCATTTCGTAATGATGTGGAACGTGTCAGTCTAGTAAATGTTGCCTACACTTGACAATCAATATTTTAAGGATTTTTATTACATCTTTTATTTTATTTTATTTTAAATTTTTTAAAAGCTTTATTTAAAAATTCATATACATTGTACAAGGAGTTTCCATTCAGAAATTCCTTTAATTTCTTTTTAAATAATAGTTGACTATCTGTCAGACTTTTAATACTACTTGGTAAGTGACCAAAGACTTTTGTGGCAGCATAATTCACCCCTTTCTGACCCAAAGTTAGATTTATACTTGAATAGTGAATATCATCCTTTCTCCTAGTGTTGTAGCTATGCACACTGCTATTACTGTTGAATTGGGTCGGATTGTGAATAAGAAATTTCATGAGTGAACATATGTATTGTGAAGCTACAGTGAAGATCCCTAGATCCCTAAATAAATGTCTGCATGATGCTCTTCGGTGGGCTCCAGCAATTATTCTCATAACACGCTTCTGTGCAATGAATACTTTTTTACTCAATGTTGAATTGCCCCAGAATATGATCCCACATGAAAGCAATGCATGAAAATAAGCGTAGTAAGCTAATTTACTGAGATGTATACCGACAAATTTTGCAATGACTCTGATAGGATAAGTAGCTGAACTCAAACGTTTCAGGAGATCTTCATTATGTTTCTTCCAGCTCAGTCCCTCGTCGATTCAAACACCTAAAAATTGTGAATCTTCTACCTTAGCTACAGATTCATGTTCAAATTTTAAATTTATTAATGGTGTCATTCCATTTAATGTATGAAACTGTATATACTGGGTTTTATCAAAGTTTAATGAGAATCCATTTGTAAAGAACCACTTAATAACTTTATGAAAGATATCATTTACAATTTCATCAGTTACTTCCTGTTTGTCAGATGTGATAGCTATACTTCTATCATCAGCAAAATGTACTAGCTTAGCATCTTCGTGAATGTAGAATGGCAAGTCATTAATATATATTAAGAACAGCAAGGGACCCAAGACCGAACCTTGTGGGACACTTTTTTTGATAACACCCCAGTTAGAGGAATTAATTGTTTCATCTATATTATTCGAACTGCTTATTTCAATTTTCTGCACTCTTCCGGTTAAATATGTTTTAAACCATTTGTGCATTGTCCCGCTCATACCACAATACTTAGGCTTATCTAGAAGAATCCTATGATTTACACAATCAAAAGCCTTTGAGATATCACAAAATCTCCCAACTGGTGATGTCCGGTTATTCAAAGCATTTAATATTTCATCAGTGAAGGTATATAATTATAGCATTTTCAGTTGAAAAGCTTTTTTGAAAACCAAACTGACATTTTGTTAGAAATTTGTTTTTACTAATATGTGAAGCGACTCGAGAATACACAACTTTTTCAAAATTTTTTGATAAGGCTGTCAGAAGTGAGATGGGGCGGTAGTTGTTGACATCTGACGTATACCCTTTTTTATGCAAAGGTTTAATGATAGCATATTTCAGTCTATCCGGAAAAAAACCCTGCTTTAAAGAGCTATTACAAATATGACTGAGAATCCTACTTATCTCCTGGAAAACAGTTTTTAATACCCTACTGGAAATGCCACCAATTCCATATGACCGTTTACTCTTGAGAGAGTTTATTATTTGTCAAAATGAAACGACGTAACTAAAAGACACCACACTTGCGAAGCACTCCCACAGAAGCACATCAGAAGGTTCACATGTGACGGAGCACACGCAGTATTAAAGATGTGACGTGGGGGGAATAGGGGATGAGTGGAGAGGGAGAGGGTGGGGAGGAGCCACAGAGCCAGGGGGGAAGGGACGGGGGAGGATGATGTCCCATCCCACGAAGCCACAAGGTAGAAGGAAAGGGGAGGGCGGTAAGAGGAGGATCCGGAGGGACAACTGGGTGGAATGAGGAGTGGATAAGGGGATGAGTGGTACATAGTGGGTGGTGAGGAGCAACAGAGCCAATGGGGAAGGGACGGGGGGGATGATGTCCCATCCCACGAGGCCACAGGGTAGAAGGAAAGGGGAGGGCGGTAAGAGGAGGATCCGCAGGGACAGCTTGGTAGGATGAGGGGAGAAGGGGCAAGAACGGAGAGATAGTTGGGGCCCTCGGGGAGAGAAGGGGGAGAGGGAGTAATGGGAAGGATCACAGCTGGCGTGAAGGTAGATGTCAGGTCGGAGGGCATCATCCCGAAAGGGTGTGGGAGAGTACAGACGCAGAAATTCTTATTTATTGCCGCTCCTTTACGACTGTTTGTCCATGTCTACATTTATTACTCATCACTCACGTCAAAATATCTCATGACTGTCTATTTCCGACGATCACGGTATGATCTTGCTCAGGGGAGCCGACTATTGAAAAGCAGTGTGGGTGCTCTTAGTTTCATTTTTAATTACCTTTCTGGCCACAATGTTCAAAGAATGGGCCAAGCAGTGCTCAATTTCGCTGATTTGTGCTTGCAACCTAGAAAACATACAGGCATATTTGTCATTCTATCAATAGTAATAACATTGCATGATTTGATATCTGGAGAAAAACGAGAGAGATCATCCACTGATATTATTAACGGTACTTCAACTGTGGTAGATTCAATATTATAAAAAACAAAATAAGAAACAAAAAAAATCACTAATTTGAAAATTAGCACCACTAATACGTCCAGGAAATTTTAAGAAGTTTAAAACGAATCAGACGATTGAAGCATAATTTCGTTACATATTTGCCTCTCAGATAGACGAAACTCTTTCATAAATACTTTGATTTGGTCCTGCATCTCTATTATTAGATGCTCTTAACCTTTCAATGACTAATTTCTAAAAGTGCATAGTTATGTGAGTATGGAACGCTAAATTTAGTATCCAGTTTTAATCTATTCGACAATGAAGTTTGCCCCTTTCATTTAGATAGACATATTTCCTCATGACTGACAAACAAAGCAAAGACAAGTAATCCAACGAATTGTACTGTGCCAAGATATATAACCATGCTCCACTTGTACAACTTTAATGAAACCTTTGAAACGGCGGTTATGTATATGGCGACAAAGCACATATCCCACACACGTGACTTCTTTTATTACGGTTCTTGGTTTTACTTCTTCAGCAGACAATCGCGATTAGTGAATGGAGCAATGAATAGTCAAAACCTCTTTCCTGGATTCACTTTTCAGTTCATTTCTGCACATGTGTCGTTATTAATCTCGGCTATTAACCCTGCAGGTGCTTCGCCCTCTACCTGCCCGCGATGTTTTACGTGAAGTAGTGTGTAACGCCACTATAATAGTATGCTGTACTTGTTAGCAGAAGTAAAAACTTTTACGTAAAAGACAGTTCGGATGTCATTCTGTCTCAATGAACTTAATTAATGGAGCTGCCACAGCAAACTATGGCTGTCACCGAACTCTGATTGTTGCATCGGTTACGACGTCATGCGGCCAAGGGGCAGTGGTCTCGCCCCTGCCCCCTCCCACCACCCCTCCCTCCGAACGAGCTCTATGCCTCTTCAGTGAGTGCTCCATGGGGCATTGTTGGAACAGCCTAGCGGCTAGGTCGTGATTGCTACACTGCTATGGCAAAAATGCATAATTGTCAGCTATGGCTTTTCCACATTTTGTGCTACTTTATTTTCCTCCCTTATTTTGTGTGGGTGCTGAGCACGCCCCAAAAACTTCGTGGGGGTTGCACAAGCACCGGAGCACCCACGGAGTCGGCGCCCCTGATCCTGTTCATTCCGGCTCAGGAAGAATTCATTCAATTTTCAACGACAATTGAAGGTAACGCAAAAATTACTTCAGCAAAACAACAGTTCAACCGTTTCGGACTCATCGCCAAACCAGCAGCTTGCTGCCCGAACTCGACATAGTTTGCCACCGCGCAGAGAGGTAGCAGCACCAGCGGCGGCTGTTGCTCAATACTTTCTCTGCCGTCCGCTAGAGAGCGACTGAATACGTTTCCAGCGCCTTCGCATTTTCGCGTCTTGCTGAAAGACGTCTTCCCACCTGCCCTCGTTATCACTTCTTAACTTTGTTTCGGCCAGCGCAACATAAATAAAAAAGAAAAAAAAGCAGTACATTAAAAATAATGACAGAAGAAACATTTAAAATTCGACAACTTGTTTTGTTTAGATAGGAACAATGAGGAAGACTAGCCTAAAATGAAGGTTACTAAATGTTTTACAAGTACTTAAATAATTCTCAGTCTCTGTTGTAGTGTTCTTTATTTCTCCAATTACGCGTTTTGTGCTGTTAGCGGATCAACAAACTGGAAACAGACAAATGTTTTATAACAGTCCGTGTACCTGGCGGGCAGCGAATCTAATGTGGCTAAGGTGAGTAAATTTTGAAGAGTCTGACTTACTTTGGTGGAGATGGAGCCATAGAACTATCTAAAGCTGTGGTGGATGTATCTTAACAATTTGCTTTCTGTCATCGACTTCTGCAAAGAGGTAAACGTACAAAGTACGTAACGGCTATTTAAAGTGGAATAACAAGGGACTAAAGGGGAACAGTATGGAAATTAATAGAATGCTTTTTATATGATAAAACTCACCATAGCAGCAGAGGAGTCGATGTCGCGGCAGGTCCACATTTACAACTGGTAGTACTGTTAATAACTGTGGAACATAAATGCGACCGTTAAACAGAGCGGTATGGGCAGAGTTACGCCTGCGAGAATGAGCGGCTTGCCAAGCGGTAGCTTGGTATTATCAGAGATGTTTGGTGACTTGGGGGAATGAATCTCGTCAAATGTTACATGGCGGTAGTGAAAAAATAATAAATGATTGAAAACGAAATTATTAGAGGCGTGGGGGTGGGGAGAAAGAAAGATGTTGTGAATTGTCAGAAGAGGGGTCATTTTGGAAAAAAAAAGATGCATAACATAACGTCAAAAGTTTGATTTTTTGTAATGAGCTGTTTGTTGAGACTGTGTTCTGGGGAGCATTTCACAAACTTAGTGATTTCTAATTCTTCCAGAAGTGAGAGTCTTTTTCCCTTTGGGGGCGATGTGAAGAACTTGCAAATTGTCTGGGGGGGGGGGGGGGGGGGGCTGAATGTGTTTGCTTCTTTTGAGATGCTCGGAAAAGGCCGAACTATTTTTGGCTGCGCCTTTCTTAGTTAAAAGATGTTCTTGGAACCTAGTTTTGAAGGCTCGTCCAGTTTGGCCAATGTATGATAAGGGGCACTGCAAACTTTGTATTTTGTAGACGCCTGACTGGCTAAAAGGGTCTTTAACTAGCCGTTCACTGTGGTGAAAGCGATACTGGATCTTGCCGTTTTACAAGTACGATTATTTAAAGGAGATAAAGTTCAGGAACCATGTACGGAGACCAACATACATATTCGAACAATATGATACGAAACGTAATATGTACTATCAGTGGAACGACCACGGGGGTGGAGAAGGGGCTAATGTGGCTGAGGCCTCCCCCTGCCCCTCAGCACCTCCCAAATATTTTTGAACTTTATTATTATTATTTTCATTTTTATTTTTTAAATAGGTTGTCACCGGAAATTTGAAAGAGAACACATGTAATAAATCACAACATAACTATAATTTGCCAAGCATAAGTGAACGTGACAAGGGTCGCCAACGTGATGCCGCCACTGAGAACGTGTGCTGCTGTTACTGTGAGCGGTTTCAGTGCCGCCGCGACCAGCTTTGATGCTGCCGCTATTGTTACTGCTATGCTGAAGTTACGACCCAATTAATTGTTCAAATGCGGCGACCCGCTGCTTAACAGGTCAGCAGCCCTACCGTTATTTTAGTTCAATTTTTACACATAGAGTCTTATATTAATTATACTGTAAAGACAATTCTCTTTGGCTAGTAACATAGAAGCTGCTTAATTATTTCACGAGCTAATTATACAGGGTGTTACAAAAAGGTACGCTGGCCGCCGTTGCCGAGGGGACTGAGGCGCTCCAGTCACGGTCTGCACGGCTACTACGGTCGGGCGTTCGAATCCCCCCTCGGGCATGGATATTTATGCCGTCCTTAGTGTAAGGTAGTTGATAAGTAGTTTGTAAGTTTAGGAACTGATAATCCCGTATTTAAGTCCCATAAGCTATACAAACATTTGAAACATTTTTTTACAAAAAGGTACGGCCAAACTTTCAGGAAACATTCCTCACACACAGAGAAAGAAAATATGTGGACATGTGTCCGGAAACGCTTAATTTCTATGTTAGAGCTCATTTTATTACTTCTCTTCAAATCACATTAATCATGGAATGGAAACACACAGCAACAGAACGTACCAGCGTGACTTCAAACACTTTGTTACAGGAAATGTTCAAAATGTCCTCCGTTAGCGAAGATACTTGCATCCACCCTCCGTCGCATGGAATGCATGATGCGCTGATGCAGCCATGGAGAATGGCGTGTTGTATCACAGCCGTCCACAATACGAGCACGAAGAGTCTCTAGATTTGATACCGGGGTTCCGTAGACAAGAGCTTTCAAATGCCCCCATAAATGAAAGTCAAGAGGGTTGAGACCAGGAGAGCGTGGAGGCCATGGAATTGGTCCGCCTCTACCAATCCATCGGTCACCGAATCTGTTGTTCAGAAGCGTACGAACACGTCGACTGAAATGTGCAGGAGCACCATCGTGCATGAACCACATATTGTGTCGTAGTTGTAAAAGCACATGTTCTAGAAGCACAGGTAGAGTATCACGTATGAAATCATGATAACATGCTCCAATGAGCGTAGGTGGAAGAACATGAGGCCCAATCAAGACATCAGCAACAATTGCTGCCCAAACATTCACAGAAAATCTGTGTTGATGACGTGATTGCACAATTGCGTGCGGATTCTCGTCAGGCCACACAAGTTGATTGTGAAAATTTACAATTTCATCACGTTGGAATTTAAAGAGAAATACTAAAGTGAGATCTAACATGGAAATTAAGCGTATCCGGACACATGACCACATAACACACTTTCTTTCTTTGTGTGTGAGGAATGTTTCCTGAACGTGTGGCCGTACCTTTTTGTAACACCTTATATAAACTCCATTTCCACCACGTTGCTCCTCTTCCACTTTCAAATTAATGCTAGCCTACTCATTTTATTTGAAGAGGAAGCTTTCGACAGTGATGGCTCAAGATCTTGAACATTTTTACTGGTATATTGTTGTAGTAGAGATACAAACTCAGTAATACATAGTATCTACAAGAAACTTGTAGGAGTCGCGGTGGAGTGGTCGAGCGCTTTAAGGCGCATTGCTACGGAGAGCGCGGTTGGTCCCCGCTGGAGGTACGAGTCCTAGCTCGGGCATGAGTGTATTTGTGTTGTCCTTAGCATCAGTTAGTTTACGTAGTTGGTAAGCCTAGGGACTTATATCCACAGCAGCGAAGTCCCTTAGATTTAAAAATATTTGAATATTTGAAACTTGTGGGAATAACAATGTGTGACAAACGTAAAAATTTGGAGACTGCTGATATGCTACTTACCATTTGTTCGAAGACTTAGTGAAACTAGAAATAGAAATAACAATAAAGAAATAAAATTCCAAGAGGAGAAGACATAATGTGAAGGTTCAGTGGTACCAATCTTCATGATCGGTAGAAAGGACTATTTATTGACTGAAATGCACAGTTTAATAGCAAGGAATGTAGGTCGAATGATGAAGAGCACTATATAAATATCGATATACCGAACAACAGTCTTAGAGCTACACAATCGTTTAGTCTGTTCTGCTGCTTAGGCACGAAGATAAAAGAAATTGAGCGAGGTAAGGCACAAACATTTGACTGACGATTTTGCAGATAGTCTTTTTCAAAGGGTGGAAGTCCGATTAATGAGAGTTTTAGATGCAACTGGGAAGGAGTTTATTGAAACTGTAGTTGTGCACAACAGTAGTGCATGCAAGTCGTACAAGGACCTATGGGAGACGAAAATGTAGCATCTGAAGTGTGGTGCAATCAAAAGGTAAGTAAAAATATAACATAAGAATTAAAGAAACGCTAGATTGAAAAGGCGGGAAAGGATATCTGTAGGAAACCCTTGGAAAATAAAAGCCATTTACGTTTCACATATCCTACAGTACATTCGCGTAAAACTGACAATGGATGTAGCAGAATGGAGAAAAAGTGTGTAATAGAAACAAAGGTTACAACACGCAAATCAGACTATTGAGCATGATGGGTGAAGAGGATTTAAAGAGCAGAAAATGAAAAAGCAAGATAGCAGAACACCAACAACCAAAAACAAATTCACCATGTGACTAATGAACTAAACTGCCATTAACGTGTGTAGAAGTGGAAGTAAAAATTATCAGATTGGGGAAAGTTTAAAAATCCAGGAAACCCACCAGCGATCCTTAAAACCTACATCGAGCGGAAGCAGATATGTAGGCGCAGCAATTAATCGAAGATTTTATCTAATTAATAGTTTCAGAACACCATCTTTTTACGATGAAACATAAAATACTGAACTGCGGCGCACATCGTAATTGGATCATGATCAGCAGCAAAAGAAAAGTATTAAATTCTGTCAAGGGAAAGTCAGCGTTACATCATTAATTGAAAGCGACAGTCAAGGAATGCGAAAGGAGTGAAAGCATTTGAGTTTTTTTCTCATAATCGCGTAGAGAGTACGTGCTGTAGAACAGATGGAACTGCCATTAATATTTCTGATACAATACAGGAATTTAATTATTATGCTTTCAGGCATTATTGTACAGCATATACATTATCAGACACAATATTACTACCACCTACCTACTACCGATATAAACCGTCCAGGCGATATAACGTCACCTGAAGACAAATGACAGCTCGTCACACACAAACGCACGGAGCATGTAATATCAATGTTGTCCACGTGTAGATCTACGTGAGTTTGACCGAGGAAAAATTATAAGGCCCCCGAGTTTCGACGAGCATTTCGGAATCTGAATTGCTTGGATGTTCGAGGTGTGCTGTCATGAGTGTCTTCAAAAAGTGGCGAAACCTAAGTGAAATGCGGTCCGGAGACGTCTCATTCAGAATAAGACGCTTGGTTATGTTGCCCCCATTACGGTTCGGCGCACAGCAACTGATTTCCGTAAGTTAGACTGGGAGCTGTTTGAGCATTCAGCATACCGTTCAGTTGTTTCTCCCAGCGATTTACTTCTTTTCTTGCGCGTTATGAAGTTTCTGTCATCCGGCCAGCGTTCTTGACAACGACTAAGAAGACTGGTGTAACACTCTGGTTCCATACAAAGATGACAGACCCTTACAATACATGAATGTAAAACTTATTCCCACTCTATGACGAGTGTCTCAATTGTTTTGTTGACTACGTCGAAAATTCGTCAAATATCACACCCGACAAACAATAATTAACTGGTGAAATTGTCAATAATGCCTGTCTGTTATCAATAATCTTTTTTTTTTTTATATATACATAATAGGGAAATTTACGTTCTGGATGCGACTCGTATTTTTATTTCGAGTGTTCTAAATGTTTGTATAGTTTATGGGACTTAACTACGGGGTCATCAGTCCCTATCGAGTGTTCTTATGGTCAGTATCGTCACAAGTAACAAGTGAAGTAAAGTACCGTCGATGCTACCACAGTCTTAGCTACTGATGCGGTGATGTAGACGAGTGGACAGTTCGAAAATGTTCAAATGTTTGTAGAGTTATGGGACTTAACTACGGGGTCATCAGTCCCTAAAGTTACAAACTGCTTATGAACTAGCTAATACTAAGGACGGCACAAATATCCATGCCCGAGGGGGGATTCGAACCCCCGACCGTAGTGACCGCACAAGACGTGACTGGCGCCCTGCACCGCGCGGCTTCCGCGGCCGGCGAAGTGGACACGTAATCATCGTGTTTCCTTGTGGACGCAGCAGCCCGGTGGTGTATGTGTAGTTATACAGCTAGAGCCTTCAAACAGACGCCTGTCATACAAGTACTGTAATCACAAATACTGTCAACATACCAATTGAGGCAATATGCTGCGATACGCGAGGCCGTTCCCCGTCGGGGTTTAGAATCCCCCCTCGGTATGGATGTTAGTGTCGTTTTTAGTATAAGGTAGTTCATAAGTAGTTGGTAAATTTAGGGACTGATGACCCCACAGCTAAGTCCCATAAACTTTATAAACATTTGAACATATTTTGTATTCACACCAGACAAACAAGAATTAACTGATTTCCAATCCATATTGTACAACAGCAATCAGTTAGAATGAATATTCCTTCAAACCGTCTTGATTGCTAAATTTTTTTAATAGTTAATGACGCGTTTCGCCCTTTAGCAGGGCATCTTCAGATTATCTGCTTGACAGAATTTACACAAAATTACAAGGCGGAATTACAAACGGTTATAATGGTACATGGGCTTATTTTGTGTTAAGAAGACAGTATAAATGGTAAACAAAGCTTACAATGCGCTCTCCGTGGTGTGACACCGTAAGTTGTTATTGTGGTGTTTCTATTTTTCTGGAATGTTTTTTGGATTTCCTTGTGGCCCTACAAATGTTCGGGTAACAACGAATTACAGTTGGAACATACTCGGTAAATATGTGAGAAACATAAAACCGATTTTTAAGATTACCTTAATCGAAGCGGTGGTCTCTGATGACACAAGATAAGCCCATGTTTACAATTGCGCTCACGGGCGGTGGGCAGGCGTGGTGTACATCTTCATGCCATCCATGGCAATACAAAATGCGCTTTTTTAAATCAATGATTAACAGAATTTTTCAGATTCCCCTTTCTGAAAATTCCGCCAATAAAGAGATAAATAATCTGGAATACATCGCCGAAATGAATGTACCACAGCTTCACTCGGTAACATCTGACGATGACGTTAAACGTATCTCCATTCGTTTCATGGGATATTTTTCTTATGACCTGGCTAAACTCTTTCGTTGCACAAATGTACAAGTCGTATTTAGTAGCCCTTTGCGCATACAGCAAATTCTCCCACACAACGAACAAATCAATTAGGACAGATACCTTTCCTCAGGAGTCTACAAACTACAATGTCCCAAATGCCCAGCTGAATATATAGGACAGACAGGCCGGGCCTTTAAAGTACGTTTTACTGAGCACCTTCTTACAAAAAAGGCCAACTCAAAAAACATTCCCCTTTTGCGGAACACACTAAAGCATCCGATCATCAACAACCTACCATTGACAACATGCAAATCTTACATAAAGCGCAGAAGGGGCGTAAGCTAAATTTACTGGAAGAGTTTGAGATAGAGAAGCGCGCTTACTTTGGACACCCACACCTCCTAAACGATCAGTTGACATGCAAAGATCAAACATTCCTAGGTATTATGATGTCTCTGTTCAAATAAAATTCCTGTCATTTACAAATACCAACATAAATTATAAACTTCTGACCTGCTTAATAACCTCCATTTCGTTAAATTTGTATTCAGATAGCTAGATTTCACCCGTCCAGTCTTATAGATCGGCTTCCTATGTCACTCCCTACCCACATTCCCTTAGTTAGTCTGTAGAAGTCGGCGGAGTAGCACACCACGCCTGCCCACCGCCCATGGCCGCAATTGTAAACATGGGCTTATCTTGTGTCATCAGAGACCACCGCTTCGATTAAGGTAATCTTAAAAATCGGTTTTATGTTTCTCACATCTTTACCGAGTATGTTCCAACTGTAATTCGTTGTTACCCGAACATTTGTAGGGCCACAAGGAAATCCAAAAAACATTCCAGAAAAATAGAAACACCACAATAACAACTTACGGTGTCACACCACGGAGAGCGCATTGTAAGCTTTGTTTACCATTTATACTGTCTTCTTAACACAAAATAAGCCCATGTACCATTATAACCGTTTGTAATTCCGCCTTGTAATTTTGTGTAAATTCTGTCAAGCAGATAATCTGAAGATGCCCTGCTAAAGGGCGTAACGCGTCATTAACTAATAAAAAAATTTGCAATCAAGACGGTTTGAAGGAATATTTAGAATTAACTGACGTCACTGATGTCTTTCAGAAAATCATTAAGGGCCGGTTCGTCCATCTCTCGTTAATCTGCTCGTTAGTTAACGAGAAGATGACTTTAACGTCCAGTTAAATGTGTTCGTTGAGACCATTGCGTTTGTCATTGCCAGATACACCTCTCGTTTGCTAACCTGCAGAAAACGAGAAGGTATGATATATTTAGACTATCTCTCGTTAATCTGCTCGTTAGTTAGCGAGAAGATGACTTTAACGTCCAGTTAAATGTGTTCGTTGAGACCAGTGCGTTCGTCATTGCCAAATACATCTCTCGTTTGCTACCCTGCAGAAAACGAGAAAGTATGATATATTTCGACTATGTTGGCAATAGAACAAATGAAAGTGCCGTCTGAATGAACGGCTGTTCGTCATATTTGACTGTCAGGGAAGAGGATAGCAGACCGTAACAAACGTGAAAGAAGCTCGTATTTTACAAGAAGTGAGTGTGTGTGTCTTGCGGCCGTAGTAGAGGACACTTGGGACTGACCAGGGGAACACCAAGAATAGTATAAACGAATTTTGATGGGTCGCAAGTATGTTGTGCGGGAACTCCTCCAGCCCACCAAACTAAAAGGATTTGTTCCATTGCGCTTTGGTTTCCACGAAAATCTAGATCAAAGTCCAGCGCGTAACAGCTATATCTGTGCTAAAGCAGCAAAGGTATGTGAGGAAGCGTGGTGTAATTAACAAGGCGTTCGACTGTTACACAGACGACCCGAGTTCAAATCCTGGTTTGTAGTTTTATTCATTTTTCCCATTTTATCAATTCTTATTGCGAAGGAAAAGTTATATAAGGTAATTACAGACATGTGAACGACACGCTACGAATGACTAGCCACCTGGCCGCAGCATAACAATCCGCTATGACGCGTCAAGTGGGCGCACACTGCATTCGGCGATAGAGCAACAATGGGGCTGGGGACTGTAAACGCAGCTAACAGTGGAGGGTCTGAATCAGAGGCTCAGACGGTTCTCCGACCGTGTGGGCTGCAGATTCATCGACTTGCGTCAAAGGGTGGTGGGTTTTCGGGTTCCGCTAAATAGCTCAGGAGTCCACTATACTCATCGAAGCGGCTACACGGGTAGCGGGGCTGTGTGGCGTGGACTGGGCAGTTTTTTAGGTTAGAGGGCCTCGGGAATACACAAAATGGGTTTCAGTCTCAAAGGGGGCAGGTCAGACACAGGAAGAAAGCGAATCTAGAAACCATTGGTATAACAGTCGTAAATTGTCGTAGCTGTATATGGAAAATTCCAGAACTCCAAGCGCTGATAGAGAGTACTGAGGCACAAATCGTTATAGGTTATGAAAGCTGGCTGACGGTTGAGATAAGATCGGCCGAAATTTTTTCAAAGCTCCAAATGGTCTTCAGAAAGGATAGAATAAATAAAAAAGGGGGTGGCGTGTTTATTGCTGTTACTAACGGTTTATCCTGCAGCAAAATTGAGACAGATACTTCCTGTGAGTTGGTCTGGGTGGAGGTTATACCTGACAACCGGAATAAATTAATAAGTGGATCTTTTTATCGTCCCCCTGACTCAGACGATGCGGTTGCCGAAATGTTCAAAGAAAGCTTGAATCACATTTCAAATCGGTATCCGAAGCATACTGTTATAGTCGGTGGCGGCTTTAATTTACCCTCGATATGTTGGCATAATTACGTATTCAAAACCGGCGGCAATTATAAAACATCGTCCGAACTAGTTCTGAATGCTTTTTCTGAAAACTACTTCGAACAGTTAGTTCATGAACCCACTAGAATAGTAAGTGGTTGCGAAAATACCCTTGATCTCCTAGCAACAAATAATACTGAGCTAGTATAGAGCATCAAAACAGATACAGGGATTAGCGAACATCGAGTTGTAGTAGCGAGACTGGATGTCGAAATGCCCAAATGCACCATAAATAAACGAAAAATATATCTATTGAATAAAGCAGATAAAAATTCGCTTCACGCTTTCCTAAGTGATAGTCTCCAGTCTTTCAAAACTAAAAATGCTTACGTTCAAAGACATAATATCAGTAGCAATCGAGAGATTTATACCAAATAAATTAATAAAAGGGGGGGGGGGCTGACCCCCCGTGGTACACAAAACAGGTCAGATCACTGTTGCAGAAGCAAAGAAAAACGCATGCAAAATTTAAAAAGACACAGAATCCACAAGACTGGCAATCTTTTACTGAAATTCGCAACCTAGCGCGGACCTCAGTACGACAAGCCTACGGTACTTACCACAACGAAATCCTGTCTCGTAATCTTGCAGAAAATCCAAAGAAATTCTGGTCATATGTGAAGTATATAGCGGCAAAACACAAACAATGCCTTCATACGCGATAGCAATGGTAATACTACCGATGACAGTACTGCTAAGGCAGAATTACTAAGCACAGCTTTCCGAAATTCGTTCAGCAAAGAAGACGAAGTGAACGCTCCAGTATTCAATCCAAGAACAGCTGCCAGCATGCGAAACTTAGAAGTAGATGTTCCTGGAGTAGTAAAACAACTTAAGTCACTAAACAAAAATAAATCTTCCGGGCCAGATTGTATACCAACTAGATTCCTCTCAGAGTATGCTGATGCAATAGCTCCGTACTTAGCTATAATTTACAACCGATTACTCAGCGAAAGATCCTTACCCAAAGACTGGAAAGTTGCCCAAGTTACTCCAATATTCAAGAAAGACAATAGGAGGGATCCCAAAATTACAGGCCTATCTCATTTACGTCGATTTGCAGTAGGGTTTTGGAACATATACTTTGTTCAAATATTATGAACTACCTCGAAGAGAGCGACCTATTAACCAGTAGTCAACACGGTTTCAGAAAGTATCACTCTTGCGAAACACAGCTTGCCTTTTATTCACATGAAGTGTTAAGTGCCATCGACAAGGGATCTCAAATCGATTCCATATTTCTGGATTTCAGGAAGGCTTTTGACACTGTACCCCACAAGCGGCTTGTTGTGAAATTATGGAATATCTTCCCAATTGTGCGGTTGGATTCACGATTTCCTATCAGAAAGAACACAGTTCGTTGTAATTGACGGTAAGTCATCGAATAAAACAGGAGTAAAATCTGGCGTTCCACAGGAAAGCGTTATAGGTCCCCTAATCTTCCTCGTGTTTATAAACGATTTAGGAGACAATCTGAATAGCTCCCTTAGATTGTTCGCGGATGATGCTGTCGTTTGTCGGTTAGTGAAGTCAACAGAGGATCAAAAGCTACTGCAAAGCGATTTAGACAAAATTTCTACATGCTGCAAATTGGCAATTGACACTAAATAAAGAAAAGTGTGGAGTAATACACATGACCACTAAAAGAAATCCGCTGAACTTTAATTACACGATAAATCAGTCAAACCTTAAGGTCATAGATTCTACCCAATACCTAGGAGTTACAATTACGAACAACTTTGACTGGAGAGAACACATAGAAAATATTGTGGGGAAGGCGAACCAAAGGTTACGTTTCATCGGCAGAATGCTTCGAAGATGCACCAGCTCCACCAAAGAGAGTGCCTACATCACACTTGTGCGTCCTATCCTGTAGTACTGTTGCCCCTTGTGGGATCCTCACCATGTGGGACTGACGGAAGACATTGAGAAGGTTCAGAAAAGGGCAGCTCGTTTTGTTCTATCACCTTACGGGGGGGGGGGGGGGGGGAGGGGGGGAAGCGTCACGGAAATGTTGCACGAATTAGGGTGGAAATTATTAAAAGAAAGACGTTATTCATTGCGGCGTGATCTGTTTGCGAAGTTTCAATCACCGACTTTTACTTCTGAATGTGAAAATATTCTGCTAGCACCCACCTACTTAGGGAGACATGACCATCCCAATAAAATAAGAGAAATCAGATCGAAAACGGAACGATTTAGGTGTTCTTTCTTCCCGCGTGCTATTAGAGAATGGAACGGTAGAGAAAAGATATGAATGTGGTTAATGAACCCACTGCCAGGCACTTGAATGTGATTTGCAGAGTATCTATGTAGATGTAGAAATGCTGCACAACTGTTATAGGTGACAACTACAGGGGGTTTGCTGATCTTTCAGTCGCCGTAAAAGTATGCTTCGAAACAATGAATTAAATAAAATAATCGTCGCGCAATACATAACATATTGAGCAATTAACTTAAGTTATTATTATATGACTAATTAGTCAAACATTAACATAAGAGTGACTTTTACAGCATGTAATTAAGCACAACAAATCGTCTGTCAAGTGTAAAAAAAAAAATAAAAATAAAAAAAATCCAAACGGGATTTGAACACGGTTTGTTTGCATGATAGTCGAGCCCCTTGCTAATTACACCACACTGACTAAATTACCGGAAGTCCCTTAATACTGCCACAAGAGACCACAAACACCGACTGCCGGCGTGCGCAGGGGATAGTGTCACGGACTGCGGTGCTGAAGGTCGCTGGTTCAGTCCCGCCCACCGGCAAGAATACATTTCTTTGTAATTAACAATTCGAGAAGTCTCTACATCTTTCTTATGTTCACTTGTAAATTCTACTTGCTTCTTATGTTAACTGTTCTTCTAATTTCTGGTAAATTCTGTCTGTGTATAAATAGCAGAGCACTCGCCCTCAGAGGCAGTCAGTGCTGCGTGTATGTTGAGTTCGTAATAAACGTGCTTTGAGTATAAGTGCTGTGTTCAGTTGCCTTCGAAGTCAAGCCTACTCCCATTTCAACGCGCCAGGTATAGCTGTTATGTGCTGGACTTTGATCTCGATTTTCGTGGAAACCAAAGAGCATTGGAACGAATCCTTTTTGCTTGGTGGTTTGACGTCCTCTGCATTGTCAACCAAATCTCATATTCCAGCCATTTTCATCATACCGATTCTCACTTAACTAGCCGTTACCCATAAGCTTGTATTTTGATATCGTAACAATAATTTTAAGGTTATGTTACGTATCTGCAATGTATCAAACTCTTCGCTACTGACATGGAAGAGGTGATTAATATGACGATAAATGTTACAGTAAAGGTGCTTTCCCCCACACGTTTTTCATACATGTAGTGCTTATGTTATTTTGTTCGATAAATCGGTGTTTATCATGTAATATATTGCGGTATTTTAGCGTTTTGTAATCGTGCCATTTTCATATACATTCTCACTTACCCGATCGATAGCCGTGTAACGAGCAGAATTCTACTCGTTACCGTAACGACCAGTTTGAGATCATTTAACGTCAGGTTAACTCATAACGAAACATTGACAAACGCGATTCTCCGGTAACGACTACTTAAAATCTTAACTGGAACTTAACGGGACATTGTCAAACCGGCCCTAAGTGATTCTCTGCAAACGGACACTGGTTAAAATTCTATAAAACACCGCACGGTATGTTCAGTTCCGTACAGTAAATATCATGACACCAATAATAAATATAGACTATGGACAGAAATCTGTAGGTAAGGTAGAATATTAAAATTTTTAGGTGTGTGCATTGATGAACTATTGAACTGGAAGAAACACATTGATGGACTGCTCAAACGTTTACGTTCAGCTTCTTATGCTGTCAGGGTTATTTGCAAATTTTGATGATAGACCTCTTAGTAAATTAGCATACTATGCCTATTTTCATTCATTTCTATCATATGGCATCACATTATTCGGTAATTCATCACTGAGTAAAGGACCATTAATTGCTTGAAAGGGTGTAATCACAGTAATTGCTACTGCAGATCAATGTCGACATTTATACAAGGAACTACAATACATATATTCACTTTTGAAATTCGTTATTAATAACACAACCCAATACAAAAGTAATGGCAGCGTGCACAACTACAACTCAAGAAGAAACGATGAGTTTCACTATAAATGATCATAGAATGAAGGCTTTCACGGCAGGTATCGTCATTACTTAAAGCTTCCGGGCTGAGATGCCGTGGTCCATAGATATAACTTTCCTCTGACGTTTCGCCCTCGGCTGCGGAAGGCATCCTCGGAGGTAAAGCGTACGCCGCTTATCTCCGAGGATGCCTTCCGCAGCCGAGGGCGAAACGTCTGGGGAAAGTTTTATGTATGGATCACGGCATCTCAGCCCGGAAGCTTTAAGTAATGTTTACTATAAATAGTTAAATCTAACTTTGGTCCAGAAGACGTGAATTACGTTATCACAAAAGACTGGCCACGTGCCAAATAGCATACCAGACTTTCCAAAGTCTGATAGGTAGCCAACCACCATGTAAAGAGATATTAGAGGACTACTTGAATGGCTACACTTTCTACTCAGTAAGTAAATTTGCAGATTAAACATAGAAATTTTACAAAAAAAAAAAAAAAAAAAAAAAAAAAAAAAAAAAAAAAAAAAATGTTTTCAGATGTTAAATAGGTACATTTTATTAAATGGGACACGTTCCATTCCACATAATTACGAACTGTTGTATTCCTGATCTATGGAACAAGCACTAATCTGATTTACTCTAATGTACACAACTTGTAACCTCCAGCTGTCGAATCTGCAAACAATGATATTACCAGGTTGAGCCAGTGCCACAAATAATTCCATAAGTCAAATGCTCGTTATTAAAAACGTAATGTATGTCTACACACATTATAAAAATCTACATGTGTGTGTGGATATATATATAAGGAAGTGTCCCGATTGACTGACTCACTGATTGACAGACTGACTCATCATCGCCCAGCCCAAACCACTGAAGATAGAAACTTGAAATTTGTAAAGGATGTTGATCTTACTCTGTAGACGTCATTTAAGAAGCGATTTTTCGATATTCCGTCCACAAGGGGGTGAAATAGGGGATGAAACGTTTTTTCGAAAATACGTAACTAATAAGGCAATTTTGAAGTTATAACTACAAATTTTCGGATTTGGATTCGGGGATCAAATTTAAAAGACACGTGTTTCGGCATTTTTTGAAATTCAATCAATAAGGCGGTAAAATAGAGGACCCAAAAGATTGATTTTCAAAAAATGTTGCTGTTAACTCAAATTTCAAACTATAACAACGAAACTTAAGATATGGACTCTTGATCAGTATTAAAAAGACACGGTTTTCGGTATTTTTGGAAATTCAACAACTAAGGGGGTAAAAGAGAGGATCAAAAATTCTTTTCGAAAACACATTGTTGTCAAGACAATTTTGAAGCTATAGCTACAAAAACTGGTATTTATATTGTTCGTTATGATTTAAAAAATACGTGTTTCGGTATTTTTGGAAATTCAACCATCAAGGGGCTTAAATTGGAGAGGGGATTTTTTTCGAAAATCTGTTGCTATTTAGGCAATTTTGAAGTTAGAACTACAAATTTTCTGATTTGGATTCGGGGTTCAAATTTAAAAGACACGTGTTTCGTATTTTTGGAAATTCGACCAATAAGGGGGTGAAATACGAGATGCAAAAATTGATTTTCAAAAATATGGTGCTTTTAACTCAAAATTCAATCTATAACTACGAAACTTAAGATATGGATTCTTCGTTAGGATTAAAAAGAAACAACTGGTGCAGACCAAGCAGCCTACGCATGCGAAGCAGGGGGGAGGGGGGGGTTCAGCTAGTATATTAGTATATATATATATATATATATATATATATATATATATATATATATATATATATATATATATATGTGTGTGTGTGTGTGTGTGTGTGTGTGTGTGTGTGTGTCCCACTTCTTTTCTTGATCCACTAGAACGGTTTCTAGCAGACTTGGCGCTTATATTGCCTAAAACATTTCAGGAGATTTTTCCTCATACGCAATGAAATGCCCAATAAACTGCCACATCGTGCGACACTGTTGCACATCTCTTCGTGAACTAAAGGAGCATTTCATCCAAATGTGGTACAAATATTATTTCGCGTCAGGAAACAATCGATACTTTTTATCAATGATAATCCCAGCAAAATGCTGAAATAAGTTTACAATTTACCACTTTATGGTGTTCATCTAGTGAAACTAAGGCAATCGTCACGGCGTTACCATTTATTAGTATTACACTACTAATGGTATTCGCAAGACATTCTACAGACGCTGTAAACATCCCAATACTGTGCATAGTTAATGAAATATGAGGTCATAAGCAATTAGGTTCATGAAAATCCGCAACACGCAAGAAATTTCTCTATATTACATCTTTTCTATTAACTATATTCGTGAAACATTTCGCTGAAGGTTTCTTAATATTACACTCTACAAAACTGGACAGGAAGGAAGGAAAATTTGGGTTTAACGTCCAATTGACATCGTAGTCATTAGAGATGGAGCACACACTCGAACAGTTTTGTTATGGGTGGAGACACTACCATAGGGGCACAAGGGGCACAGGCCCAGGACCCCCAGCCTGTTGGGGGCCCCGAGAAACCCGTTACTTTCTCCTAAGCAATGAGTTTTTTTAAGTCAATTTTTGTCGCACTTCTTCATTATAAAGACCCAGAAGTTGTCTCAAAACGTGTCATACATGGTGTGGGAAATGACTTGGTTATTATTGCGGGCCTTAGCTACAGAACACACGGCGACACTGTTGTAGTAGCCCTTGTGGCAGTCTGTTTCAGATATAACTTGGCGGAACATTGTATCCAACAGTGGCCTTCACACGACGTCACACAGGGCTGCTGTTGACCGGCCAAGCAGCGGGTAGGCCGAGACGTCAGCACAGACTGCTCCATAAGGAGGGGGAAGTCCAGTAATCACACAGTGCTGTACACTAGAGACGGGCAAACCCGTTCATTTTGGAACCTAGTTCACTGATGATCGTTTATTTTTTGGAACCGTTCCTTTCCACTCGTTCACCATTCCTTTTTTATCCAGTTGTCAATGTCTATGGTTTTCATGTAAAAGACGGAATTGCAGACAAGTAGCATTGGCTCTGTACTCACCAACTCCGTTTTACACATTTTACAGAAGTTAATTCCCTACAGTCGCTGGAGCACTGGTATAAATCGGTGTTCCTTCCACAACTATGAGCACGCTGCTTCACCGTTGTAAAATAATACAATAATGTGGTTGTTGTTATTGTGGTCTTCAGTCCGGAGACTGGTTTGATGCAGCTCTCCACAATACCCTATTCTGAGCAAGCCTCTTCATCTCCACATAAGAACGGCAACCTACATCTGTCTGATCTGCTTACTGTATCCATCTCTTGGTCTTCCTCTGCGGTTTTTACCCCACACACGTCCCTCCAACGCTAAATTCACAATCCCTTGATGTCTAAGAATGTGCCCTACCAATCTATCCATTCTTTTAGTCAAGGTATGCCAGAAATTTCTTTTCTCCCCAATTCTGTTCAGTACCTCCTCATTAGTTACGCGATCAACCCACCTAATCTTCAGCATTCTTCTGTAGCACCACATTTCTAAAGCCTCTATCCTCTTCCTGTCCGCACTGTTTATAGTCCATGTTTCACTCCCATACAAGGCAACACTCCATACAAATGCCTTCAGAAAGGACATCCTCAGGCATAAATCAATATAACCAATTTCTCTTTCTCAGGAACGCTCTTCTACCCATTGCCATTCTGCATTTTATATTCTCTCAACTGCGACCATCATTTGTTATTTTACTGCCCAAGTAACAAAACTCATCTACCTCCTTTATTACTTCGTTACCTAAACTAACTCCTTCAGCATCACCTTATTTTCTTAGACTGCACTCCATTACCCTAGTTTTGCTCCTGTTAATATTCATCTTATATGCACCTTTCAGCACACTGTCCATTCCGTTCAACTGCTCTTTCAGATCCTTTGCTGTCTCTGCCAGAATTACTATGTCGTCGGCAAAACGTAATGTTTTTAATTCTTCCCCCTGAAATTTAATTCCTTCACCAAATTTCTCCTTGCTTTCCTTTATAGCTTGCTCAATGTACAAATTGAATAACATTGGAAAAAGGCTACAACCCTGTCTTACTCCCTTTCCAACCACTGCATCCCTTTCATGCCCTTCAAATCTGACAACCGCTGTCTAGTTTTTGTACAAGTTGTAAATAACCTTACGTTCCCTATATTTTACTCCTGCTTGCTTCAGAACTTGAAAGAGTTTATTCCTATCAACATTGTCAAAAGCCTTCTCCAAATCTACAAAAAGCTAGAAATGTAGGTTTGCCTTTTCTTAATCTATCTTCTAGGATAAGCCGTAAAGTGAGTATTGCCTCCCGTGTTCCTACATTCCTCCTGAACCCAAACTGATCTTCCCCGAGGTCGGCTTCTACCAGCTTTTCCATCCTTCTGTAAATAATTCGTGTTAATATTTTGCAACCATGACTTATGAAACTGATGGTTCTGTAGTTTTCACACCTGTCTGCACCTGCTTTCTTTGGTATGGAGATTTATAACATTTTTCTTAAAGTCTGGGGGTACTTCATCTGTCTCATACATCTTACACACCAGGTGAAACAATTTTTTCATGGCTGGTTCTCCCAGAGACTTCAGTAGCTCTGAGGGAATGTCATCTACTCCAGAGGCCTTGTTTCGACTTCGGTCTTTCAGTGCTCTGTCAAATTCATCTCTCAGTATAGTATCTCCTATGTCATCCTCATCTACTTCTTCTCCCCTTTCTACGATATTGCCGCTAAGTTCATTTCCTTCATAGAACCTCTCTATATACTCTTTCCACCTTTCAGCTTTCCCTTCTTTGCTGAGAACTGGTTTTCCATCAGAGTTCTTGATATTCATAGAGCTGTTTTTCTTATCTCCAAATGTTTCTTTTATTTTTTTGTAGGCTGTATCTATTTTTCCCCTATTTATACATTCTTCTACATCCCTGCATTTGCCTTCTAGCCACTCCTGCTTAGCCATTTTGCACGTCCTGTCAATCTCATTTCTTAGTCGTCTGTACTTCATTTTGCCTCTTTCATTTACTGCATTTTTATAGTGTCTCCTTTCATCGATTAAATTTAGTATCTTCTGTGATATCCAAGGATTTTTTGTAGGTCTTGCCTTTCTACCTGTTTTGTCCTCTGCTACCTTCACTATTTCATCTCTCAATTTTACCCATTCCTCCTCTACTGTTTTATTTTCCCGTTTCTGTCAATTGTTGCCTAAAGCTCCCTCTGAAAATCTTAAGAACTTCTGGTTCCTTCAGTTTATCCAGGTCCCATCTCCTTATTTTCCTACCTTTTTGTAGTTTCTTCAGTTTCAGCCTACAGTTCATAACTAACAAGTTATGGTCAGAGTCTATATCTGCCCCTGGGTATGTTTTACCGTTTAAAACCTGGTTCCGAAATCTATGCCTTACCATTATAAAATCTATCTGGTATCTCCCGGTGTCTCCTGGTCTCTTCCACGTATACAACCTCCTTTTGTGATTCTTAAACCACGTGTTTGTTATAACCAAATTATGTTCTGTGCAAAATTCTACCAGGCGGCTTCCTCTTTCATTCCTTTTGCCCAGACCATATTCACCTACTATCTTCCCTTCCCTTTCTTGTCCTACTACCGAATTCCAGTCTCCCATATCAATTAAGTTTTCCTCTCGGTTAATTGTCTGAATAATTTCCTTTAGCTCCTCATATATTTCTTCGATTTCCTCATCATCGGCAGAGCTAGTTGGCATATAAACCTGTACTACTGTTGTCCGTGTTGGCTTCGTATCTATCTTGACAATGATAATGCGGTCACTGTGCTGGTCATAGTAGTTTATCCGCATTCCTATTTTCTTATTCATGATCAATCCTACTCCTGTGATACCCCCAATTGATTTTGTATTTATAATCCTGTACTCACCTGACCAGAAATCCTGTTCATCCTGCCACCCAACTTCACTAATCCCCACTATATCTAGCTTCAACCTATCTATTTCATTTTTAAATTTTCTAATTTTCCTACTCGATTAAGGGATCTAACATTCCACGCTCCGATCCGTAGAATGCCAGTATTGTATTTCCTGATGACAACATCCTCCTGAATAGTCCCCGCCCGGAGATCCGAATGGGGAACTATTTTATCTCCGGAATATTTTACTCGAGAGGATGCCATCATCATATGTTCATACAGTGGAGCTGCATGTCATCGGGAAAATTAACGGCTGTAGTTTCCCCTTGCTTTCAGCCGTTCGCAGTAACTGTGTGGCAAAGCCACATTAGCTGATGTTACAAGGCCAGCTCAGTCAATCATCCAGACTGTTGCCCCTGTAACTACTGAAAAGGCTGCTGCCCCTCTTCAGGAACCACACGTTTGTCTGGCCTCTCCACAGATACCCCTCCGCTGTGGTTGCACCTACGGTACGGCTATCTGTATCGTTGAGGCACGCAAGCCATCCCACCTCGGCAATGTCTGTGAATACAATAATAATAATAATAATAATAAATCGGCAGCTCGATACTGAGTTGGAACTGCAACGTTCGATCGAAATGGGACCGGCCGCGCAGCCACCCTGGAGCTGGAACGGCAAAGGCCAAGCAACGGGGACCGCCGAAGTGATCGTTCCTTGTAACCAGTTCCTCGGTGCTTCCGTTCACTCTTGTGAACCGTTCCTTTGGACCCGTTCGTTCGCGAACGACCCATCTCCAAAGTGTACAGAGTAGTGGCATTTGATACTAGAGCCATTTATTGGAACTAGGAGTCTTTTTGTAACGGGTTAACTCAACATTCTAGAGTACAGTAATTCCCAAAATGAGCAGTTCATAAAAAGGATGAAAGATAATGTCTTTCTATGCAATGTAATTGAGAAAGTGCAAAAGAAATCATACTGAGCAACGCAAAGGGTCTCATAATCTCATACTTTACCGTAACTGCTATCCTTGCGTGTGGTACGCACATAAGATCCAATGCTTTGAAAACCGGGCCAAACGGTGAGAAAGGAAGGATTTCAGATGTGTATTAATGCCTACAGACTTGATTTCGACAAAAGCATGCAGGTAACAAACCTGTTTTGAGTGCAGTACTGAATGTTTTATTTTAGCATAAATCTCATTTGTACGTTTATTTTAGCATCCCCCTACAAAACCGTATAAATGAGGTTTCACTGCATATCATTGTGATTTCCAGGCCACATTGAAAATTATGAGCATTTAGCCAATATGGCATTTCATCTTCCCCCTATGTATTATTTATGGTTTTTTACACCGAATGTCAACAACAACAACGGCGTCTCTAGACAAGTTATGTGTCATTTTATGTTCTGGGCACCAGATGATGATGATATATATATATATATATATATATATATATATATATATATATATATATATATATATATATATATATATATATATATATTTGTTACGTCGATGTGTAACAGGTATATGTACCTCAATCAGATACGAAAAGATAAAACAATTGACTCGAAAATTTTGCAGCAGCCGTCTCTTCATGGTAATCTTCCCTCTTAGCTCCGAATTTGAATATTAGAAATTAATTTAGCACAAGAACTACAACGTTTAATGAAATGCAATAATTTGGTACATGGAAAGTTCCATTAATTTTTATTAACGCATTTATAAAATGTTTGTGTCCATTGGAAGTAAATTAGGTTTTGTTACCTGTGTGTGCTTTAATTAGACAATTCACTGCACTCACAGGGTGTAGTACGTGAATTGCCCAAATACGTGTCATTGACATATACGATATACCTACCTTGTTCACAGTTTACTTTTATTTTACTTTGACAGTGCATTTACTACATACATGTAAACGTTTCACAAGCACAGTGTAGTTTTTTGTTGCTTTGAGCACATCTGGTACATAACTGAAGTGTTACTTATACTAAGATTTCAAAGTGTAAACAATAGATGGGAATTAAAAAAAAATGATCTGTCATACCTGATGTCTAACTTGTGGAGAAGGTACTTAAAAGACGTATTCCGGGAGAAGTGACTTTACTGTGGGATGCTGCTTATCACGTTGAAGTTCTGTGTCAGTCTCTCCACAAATGTAAGACCCCTGCTTTTTATTTCGCTTTTTTCCTGGAGTAAGGAAAAAATCCGCTATCGGCACTTTATCTCTCACTTATTTTAGTCTTCTTATAATTCCAAGTGGAACCCTAGTGGTAGCTTGAGCGTTATCAAGGGAACTCTTTTATGCGATTTTGTCCTATCTTTTACGTCTTCCGACAAAAAATTAATTACGTTATACACAATATCTCGTGTCTGGTTATGCAGAACCCCTCCTGCACCATCTGGTGGAGACTGCAATGCCGCTCTATGTATGACAGTTTCTAATTTTTATTATTTTTATTTATTTATTTGCTTCAGGCAGAGCCCATTTAATCAGATACAAATCTTTAACATATGGAAGCAGCAACACATGAACTTCGATAACTAGGAGGGTCTGAAGGAGACAGATGTGGCCTCCCCTTAGAACAAAGTAACGGCCTCGCACTGCGCTTAGGACGACACTGCACTTCGGCCAATGCATCCAGTCCTGGTAAATTCGGCATTGTTGGACTTTCCAACTTACGAAGTGATAGTTCGTTATCGGGGTGCTTCGTAGAGCCATTTAATTGTACGCGATTCACTCTGTCTACTTGGCAGTGTGTACTTGATATTTTTGTAGTGTCTTTCAACAATGTCAAAAAGAACGTACTTAAGTAGTTCAGAAAAAAGAAAAAACTTGCAATTCAAAAAGATACCATCAGCAGACTACCTGAAGACTAAAGTTATTCATTTTTCACTGTTGAAGAAACTAACAGGCATAGTGATTCATCTACCACAACATCTCAAGATATCTCTAAATCTCAAAGCTTAGTAACGGTGCCCATGTTTAACATAGAGGATAACATTTATGTTTCTAGTTCATCAGTTCCAGTTATGAAACAGCTGCACACACATCACAACATGCTTCTTCCATCTCACGCTACGTGGATTCACTAGACAGAAGTATGTTAGAAAACATATCTCACGAACCTGGCTAAGTACTGTGATGAAATTTTAACCGCAGAAGTCCGGATTCGCAAGTGCCCAGAGTTTTTCTAAAACAAAAATAGCGACTTCTCAGAAACCACTACACATTTTGCTGATGTAAGTCGTAAAACAAAAACCGGGAAATTAACAGGACTGTTTTCACTCTTAAATTGACGAATGGTGAATATATGGAAAGAAAGTGGCTTCTGTATTCACCAGCCATGAAATCTGTGTAGTGTTATTGTTGCCGTCAATTCAATAAAACTGTCGGCAATAATTTGAGTTCTTCTAGGGGATACAAAGATTGGAAGCATGTAAACAACTTATTAAAGGAGCACGAGAACAGTTTACAATACAGGAAATCAATGATAGAATTATGTTGCGAGAAGAAAAATTGTTCGACGAGTTGATACTGGATTGCTTTCCCAGTTTAATGCTGACGTCAACTATTGGAGGAGCATATTGAAAAGAATTGTTGCAGTTGTGAAATTTTTGGCATCAAGGGGACTAGGGTTTTGTGGAGAAAATGATATTTTGGGGTCTGAAAACAATGGTAATTATTTGGGATGCTTAGAATTAATAAGCGAATTTGATCCTTTTCTTGCTGATCATATACGAAAGTGTCAAAGGAAAAATATCATATTTATCTGCAAATATTTCCAATGAACTTATTAATATAATGGGATAGAAAGTTTTAACGACGGTTGTCAACGAATTAAAAGCAGCCAATAATCTCTCTCATATTGATCAGCTAACTTTCATCGTTCGATACGTAAAAGATGGTCGGCCAGTTGAGAGATTTTTTGCAATTTTTGGCTGTGGAGGAGTATAGGACTGAAAGTATATAATATACTGTTATGAAGTTTTTGCATTACTTTGACATTTCAATAAAAGATTGCCGCGGGCAGAGCTATGATAATGCACCAAATATGGCTGGAAAGTATTCAGGTCTTCAGGTAAGAATAAAAGAAAAATGTGAATTTGCTATTTTTTATCATGTGCCACACATTCACTAAATTTAGTAGATTTTCAGGCGGCTGCATGTGTTTCTGAAGCAGTAGCATACTTTTACCAATAATTGCTCACCTTTTTTTCTGCTTCGAACAATCGGTGGAAAGATCTGAAATAATGTTTAGGTGCAAATAAAGTTCTGAAATTCCTCTCTGAAACCAGATGGCCTGTTTGTGCTGAAAGCTCTTAACGCTTTGCATAATTGCTAAAATGATATTTTTGATGTTTTAAAGTCAGTTAGTAGCAACACTGATCAGCCAGTGGAAACAAGAAATGTAGCTCAATGCCTTTGAAAAAAAAAAAAAAAAAAAAAAAAAAAAAAAAAAAAAAAAAAAAAGACCTCTAGACCATTCTCCTAACGGAGGTATGGGATATCCTTTTGAGAACTATCAACGCAAATGTAACTTCACAAAGTAGTACCTTCACAATGACGTTGCATCAAAACTTTTTGCATCTATTTCCGATACCATCAGTTCTGCACGCAGTAGATTCGATCAGTATGAATATTCTGCCAAAGAGAAGAATCCAGGTGCTGACCAAAAGGGTAATTCCCAAAGGATGAAAATCTGCAGCAAGCATATCACTTTTTCCAAAGATTCCTCAGACTGTCCAGCTGAGTGCCAAAGAAAAATTTGGTGTAGACTTTTTCTGCCTATAATCGACACATCTGATTCTAGTTTGAAGCGACGTTCATAAGCATACGAGAAAATTAGCAAACATATTAGTTTCCTTTTTCAGTTAAAACAAATCGATTCTGAACTGAGAAACAGGTGTAAAGGATTTGAAGGATTTTATCATGCAGACGTTAATGCTGATGAGCTCATATCAGAATGTTTTCATTTAAAACAATATTCCAAATGAATTTCCAGAGCTAAGTATATCATTTTTACAGTCTTTAATAAAAGCACATAAAATAGAAGAAACCTTTCCGAATGCAAAAGTCGCTACCCGGATCTCTCTCTCTCTCTCTCTCTCTCTCTCTCTCTCTTTTTTTTTTTTTTTTTTTTTTTTTTTTTTTTTTTTTTTTTTTTTTTTTTTTGTCTAATGGTAAGCAATTGAAGTGGAGAGCGTTCATTTTCTCTGTTAAAGAGAATTAAAAATGAATTACGAATGACTATGCTACAGGAACGACATACTAATTTCTTAGCTATTTTCATAGAAAATGACGTCCGTAAACAGTTGGACTTTGAAGACATAATAGAAGATTTGTATTTCAGAAATTCCGAAAGAAACCTTTAACAGCACCGTAAGTCCAATATGCAAAACAGTAGTCACTAGTATTTTATTTGTGTGTTTCTAACCATAATAACTAATAAATTCACTAAACAAATGTAAATCATTCTGATGAATTCATTCAAAGTAAAATTCTGTTTTGATGTAGGGTCCCCTAATCTGTGTGCTAGTTGTCTGCATAGAAAGAGACATACTCCAAAAATTGTATACCTTGTGTGTTAAGAAATCTTTAAAGAAATCTTTATTTTAATGAAAGAGTAATTTGTGGAACTAATCATTAATATTTGGTTTGTAATATTTTAACCAATTAAGTCGCTAAATAAATGTACACCATTCTGATGCACTCATTTAGTTTTTTTAAGGGCCCCAAAAAACTAAGTGCCCAGGGGCCCCCAGTAACCTTCCCGACAGTTGTTTGTAGCTTGCTTTGAACGTCGTTCTCCCAAATGCGAATCCAATGTGTTACTCCCACGCCACGCAGCTTGATGAAAACCAGGAAAATTATATTATTATAGGACACATAGTTTAGGAGATCTGACGTCGTAAGTATTGAGCTGAATGAAAACGAGACATGAATGGAGAGAGTAGGGTAGAAGGCGGTGAACAGAGATGGAAGAAGGTGATTGACTAAGAAACAAAGAAATACTCCATATACGTCGGCGGAGCAGCACACCACGCCCGCCCACTGCCTGTGATTGGAAATGTAAACATGCACTTATCTTGTGCCTACAGGTACCGCAGTTTTAGGAGCTACTACTAAAAATTCAGGAATGCGGGAAAAGGTACCACAAACCAACATTCGGTTTTGCACTACGGTGAGTGCCTTATAATCTGATGATTCCCTGCTAAATGGTCAAACGCGTCAGTGAAGAACAATAACATGATGTGCAACCAAGACGGTTTTTATTACAAGATATAATTTCTCTGGTTGCTGTATGACACCATGAATTGGATATCATTTTACCTACACATCTTCGCAACGCTCCGATCGGGCTCTAGTAGAATTATAATGACATTTTTTCCTATCTTGAATGAGCATCTTTCGTTTTCTTGTTGTCATGATTAGCACCTTTGCACATTGTTCAGGAAATCTGACGTCGTAAGTATTGAGCTGCACGAAACGAGAGACGAATGGAAGAGAATAGGATAGAAGGCGGTGGACAGAGATGGAAGAAAGAGATTGACTAAGAAAGAAAGAAATAATCCATATACGTCGACGGAGCAGCACACCACGCCCGACCACTGCCCGTGATTGGACTCATAAAATTTCATCTTACTAAAAAGCTGCTGCAGTTGTGACAGAAACTGTCGTTTGGTAATCAAACATTTGGAAGAAATTAAGGTCAACAGTTCGTGAAAAACTCATCTTTGGGGTGTAAATATGGAAGTGTGATTCCTGCAAGGCAGAGTAGGATTTTAGGTGCGAGTCCAAACACGGCGACAGCGACCCACTGCAGCTCCCGACAACGACCGAGACGCAGCCGCCTGCTGCCGACCCGTTGCGGAACACAGCGACATAAGCAGGCGAGCAGCGCGGTCGCCGGTCAGAGGCGGGATGAGGTGTCCGCCGACTGCCGCCGTTGTTGCGCCGTCGTTGCAGGAGGAAGACGATGGCGTTGCTTTGTTCCATACTAAGAAAACACGAACGCTGGCAATGCCAATATGAAACGATAGAGCTTCCGATGGATGTTACATGCCGTTGAAAAAAAAAAAAGAAAAAAAAAAGTTTTGTGATGAATTTATTCAGGAGCTATAGCCGTTTCAATAAAAGACAGTTCAACTTCGAACTGAGTTCTATTTCGGATGACATAAAACCACAGTGCCTAAGAAATGCAATAACTGAAGAAGAAAAGTTACATTTTACATTGAGAAGTACGCAAAAACTCGTGTATTATTTACTATCTGCTCAACAACTGGTACGGAACAGTCCCAGCGATGTGAATGTTGAAGGTGTGTTATTATATCTTGATTGCTGATTTGTGTTGCACTGTGGGCCCATCATTTCGTAATCAGAAGCAATGCGACTATTATTTTTCTTTCGGTTCTGCTTTATATATTGGAAATGAACTCCATAAAACTGCTCTGATATGTCCAGAAAATAATTCAATATAATATTTGCGTCCCATAAAAGCCTTTAATAACTTTTGCCTCTTTTCTTTCCTTTCCTTTCACACTTTTAATATTGTACCATCGTTAGTTTTATTCCGTTTTATTTTCTTTGTTGGTACATAACATTAATTTATTGTCACCTCTCGTGAACTTGAAGTAAATAAACCTGTCCTGACAGTATTTTACACAAAACGCTTTATTACTCTATATAATCATTTTTAAGAACACCATTTATATAATTACTGATAGTTAATTTCTTAATTCTTTTGAACATAAACCACCGTTTGGGTTTAGTTTTTACTTTAATAGTTAAGTATTGAGGAAACTGCACTAAGTTGCTACAAAAATGAAGCAAAACGTGTTACAAAATATTAATGAGTGCAGCTTCCTCTGAGTCCTCATTGAAATGCCACGTCAAACATTTACAGGCATACATCCGTACTCATAATTAAATAGTGTATCAGAATTTACAAAAAAAAAAAAAAAAAATACCGACTGATTAAGCACAGTTCCAGGCCTACTATATATTTATTCGTGGAACTTGACAACTCTTCTTCCCTGTTACAAACAACAAATCCAAGTTTCAATCCGATCTGTAGAAGAGATAAGGCAATGATGTCTTTTGCTATTAGTTACATCCAATGCAATGATGTCTCAATAAATTAAAACGAATAAAATCTCAATTTACAGTTTCTTGAGGACATATCCCCAAGTGCTTCAGTGGTTATAAACAATCTTCCTTGTGGTGGCCATTTGAGCAGCAGCTGAATACTATGTATTTTCACTGTAGTGTTTTTAAAGAAAACGCCTTTTGCTACTGGAAGTAGTAAAAGGCGTTTTCTTTAAAAACACTACAGTGAAAATACATAGTTACTAACAATGCACATATGAATCCATTCCTTGATAAATAGGTTTCGTGCACTTACTCGTCCTGTTCAACTACTATGCTGTAGCTTTCCAGATATCTTTTACTAAAACATTTCTGTACTCGTTATTTCCTGCGTTAAATATTACAGGATATGTTGCTACTGTGTTTACGGACTTATTTTCGTTAAGAGTTCAAACTTTTGAATGTTTGTAGAGCTTATGGGACTTAACTACAGGGTCATCAGTCCCTAGACTTACAAACTACTTATGAACTAGCTTATAATAAAAACAAACTGCCATGCTCGTCGGGGAACAGCCTCGCGTATCTTAGGATAGCGTCTCAATGCGCTCGGCCACTCCGCCGCGGCTCGTCAGAGCCTGAAGAGCTCATTTCCCTTGGGTGTTGTCATAAAACAGGTCTTCGGCGGGGGGTCGGGTCGGCGACAGCGACACCACAAGTTCGGGACCGGATGGCCGCCGGTCGCCGGAGCAGGTATACGGCGACCGGTGGCGCTGCCGCCGCGTTCCGCATCGCTCGCATTGCAGACTGGGGACCAGTGGGGCCGCCTGTCGCGGCTCAGCGACGACTGCCGCTTGCCGCCGGGTTCGGAATCGCACCTTTAACGTCCCGTCGCCATCGTGGTCATTAGAGAAAGAGCACACGCTCGGATAGCTCTTCTCAGGGAAGGAGAAGGAAATCGTCCGAGCCCTTTTAAAGGAACAGTATCGATAATTGCGTGGAGTTTTAGGTAGAACACGGGAAAATGAAGATGGC
This sequence comes from Locusta migratoria, assembly GCA_026315105.1. Lineage (NCBI taxonomy): Eukaryota > Metazoa > Arthropoda > Insecta > Orthoptera > Acrididae > Locusta > Locusta migratoria. The sequence continues at coordinate 110,856,509 of CM048745.1, forward strand.
TGGAGGCGGGTTTAAATCGTCAGGGTGTCACTACTGCTCCACCTCGTCGGTGTTAGGGGTGTGACAGTACGGGGGAGTGATGCGAGAGTGGTATCGAAGACAATCCCACACGATACAACAGGTATGCAGAACAGTAAGGCGTTGCATGAGCCAACAGTCATTAGTAAAACCAATGAGGTTTCATTTTATTACATGCCACATGTACTTAAACCATAGTCACAAGGAATAGAAAAATCTGTTATTCCAATAACGTAACTTGTTTTGATGAACTTTCTCATCATTATCAAACGTAACAATATCACAAACTGCAAGAATCTAAGCATAAACTGAGATTATCATGTGAATAAATTATGGAAAAACGTAGTTAGTTCAGAAACTGGAACGAAGTCATCTACAGGAGTCAAAGTGGCCCCCAACTGTCTGCTGTATCCGCAGCACACGGTATCATACCATTTGCGGTCAGATTTTACTCTAAACCATACAGCAGCAGAACAAGCTGGATTGGTGAAATAAGATGGTTATGTATAGCTGTACAACCCTGATCGTATAATATAGCATGCGCAGACAAAACGTTTGGAAACCTGTACTATACAGGATGAAACAAAGAGAATACACAACTCAGTAAGAGTACGTACTGTGTTCTAAACACAAGTTATCAGGAAGTAGATGTATACCAAATGGGAGCTGTCAGTGAACTCAAATACGAATATAACAGACAGTTGGAGGCCATTTTTACTCCTCTGGATGCCCTGGCTCCAGTTTCTGAACAACTACAATTTTTCATTATTTATTCACATGATAACCTCAGTTTATGCTTAGCTTTTTACAATTTGTGATATCTCTACGTTTGATAATGATGACAAAGATCATCGAAACTAGTTACGTTATTGGAATAAAAGATTTTTCTATTCCTTGTGACTATGGCTGAACGACTATATATGTGGTATATCATAAAAAAAAAAAAAAAATTTCAGTCACACTCCTAGACAATAATGTCGCACAAAAATGTTTCAATTCAGATTCTGCCTGCACCACCATGATGATCGGATTAGTGTATGGAGACAACGTAGAGAGGGAGTCTGATGTATTTTGGCCATATCCATTGCCATAACCTGCACACAGTATTGTGGTTGAGGATGGTTTTAGGGTTCCACTCTTGTACCCCCTTAGTACTTACTGACTGTCGGCACGCTAATCAGCCAGCGTTACATTTTGTGGAGTATTGGAGCCCGCTGTCCTACCACCCCATTGGACTGCCGAGTGCCACATTGTAACAGACTAATGCATGGGCTAAACCAATTATGTCATCTTTATCAACCTCAAAGATGACAAGAGGGAAGACTTGGAAACCAGGGAAGATTCCAGCTTCGATTACATCATTGTCAGATGTTGGATTGTTAAACATACGCATAAGCCGATATAGATTGAGATAACAATTTAGTGATGACGAAAAGTATACTAAAGCTTAAGAGACACGTCCGAAAGATTCAGCGTGGGAGGAAATGAGAAACCAAAATATTGAGGAAGCATGCGATGCGTCTGAAATTCGCTGAAGATGTAGATAATGCGATAAGCCACACCAGTTCGAGTGGACACATCTGAAAAAGCAATAATAAATGCTGGACACGGACTGATAGAAGGAAGTGAAGCTACAATCTTGCTCCAGAGAATATTTTAATTTTTACCGACGCTTATCTTTTAAGTATCATTCATTTAAAAGGTACGAAATTCTGAAACATTCTGCATCCAAAGAAACTAAACAACAAAACCCATACATCACCAAGAAGCCAAATTATCGTACGGTATTATGCTTAATATGTATATAAACATTCACCACTCATTTTCATTGTGTTCGTATGTTTCATGCGGTTAGGATCAGCCTGATATTTCAGATAGTGATTCATGTCGTTAGTCAACTTGTGTCGTGCTCATAAATGTTTTATAACGTGAAAGTACAACGAATTTAAATTAATTCATTTATTTCTATCACGTATTTAGAGAGTGTCCCTTATTTAAGTATTAACTGCATTTCCCTGAGCAAGACAGAGTCGTCTGAAGATGTTTAAATATTTATAAAGATTATTATATAACTTTTAGAGAAACTAAATGGACAGCGAGATTTTGAAACGGCAATTTTACGTTGCGGCATACGGTCAGTACGAAATGTGCCTTTCAGTTATATAAAACTTATACCATCTTAGCTAGAAAGTAGAGAAGGCGACACATTTCGTGCTCTCGAACGTGGGGCACTAACAAACAACGGAGGGAAACTACAGGTTTCATGTACCGGTTGTGTATGCTTGGGTGTACAACGAGAATGTTCCGTTAGATGGAAGATAGCGGCTACTTAATTAGAAGAATTTTTTGTTTTGCCATCTCATAAAGTGACTGAGGTGGTATCACAGAAGGTAAAAGAAGAATTTGTTCTGTTCATCGGCGAAAACAGGAAGTTGAAAGAGGTCAAGGGACTTCGGAGGATAAAAAACACACAAATCACTTAGGAATGAACTTAACAGCAAGTACAAGAAAGCGAAATGGCCGCAGGAAAACTGTGAAGAAATCTGAAATTAATTCATCAGCTGCAGGACGGACTCAGCATACAGAAAAGTAGAAATGATCTTTGCTGGAATTAAAGCATTTGTGGTAACATTAAGAATTCAATGAGGATTCCACCGTTAAACGCGGATGGGTATATATTGAAGGTCTCTATAAGGGGAAAAAGCTTTTTGATGACGGGCTGGACGATGAAATTGGTGTTGCTATGGAAGACATGATTCCACCGTTAAACGCGGAACAGAGGGCGGATGGGTATATATTGAAGGTCTCTATAAGGGGAAAAAGCTTTTTGATGACGGGCTGGAAGATGAAATTGGTGTTGCTATGGAAGACATACATTTAGATACAGTGTTTAATTGTGGAACCAACACTCGAGGAAGAATAATAGAACACCTTGAAAGACTAGAGATAGGAAGTTTACATTCACAGGAAACGTTCATTAGAGTCTTTTGGAGAAATTATTGGCATTTCAGTTACCTCTGTGAAGTATGTATTCAGTTCCTTAGTTGGCACAAAGTCCACATGGGCCCAAATAAGCTGTATCCTTGTGTGAATGCATCAACGCAAACAAGTCATGAACGGCATTCTGTGGCATAACCATCGATGCAGCTTTCATCTGGTTCCGAATTTTATCTGTGGAGGCTACCATTGCGTCACAGCACAGCAGCCGTTGTTTGAACACACACACACATTGGCGACACGTCTGGTGATCTGACGGGCAAGGGCGAAAGCTGCCATCCTGTAACAACAAGAAGGCACGTTATCGTGCATCGTGTTGTAGAAAAGTGGCATCAGGTGACATTATTGCAAGCGGTTTGACTACGGGTAGTAGGAAATGGCTGTACTGAATAGCGTCCTACACCAAAGGACCTTGAGTTGTCGGTGTGTGTTTTCTACGAATGCATTCTCAGTATGTGGCTCTTCTTGTTTGCGGCGGAACAATATGCGCTCATCATTTTCAAATAAACAGAACAGGATTCAATGACTTTTCCGTTGGTTTTTGATAGAATATTTTGTTCATTCTGAATTAAACACGCGAGATAAATGGGTAATATTCGGCAAATTTATGGTTTTTACTAATCCGTTTTCGGTTGTTAAGTTATCATCTGGTTAACATTACAGAGATATAGCAATGCAGATAGGAGTTTACATTCAAAGATTTCAAGTTACTGTATAGGTAATACATGTAGATTAATTTTAAAAGAATACTAGTACGAAAATTAACATTGATAAAATATGAAAAGATATAAAGTGAAATATTTGTCTTTCGAAAATGAATTAAACAATAAAAAGTATTTGAACAAATTAATTTAAGTTTAAAAGAAGAAACATTTGGAACATAGAAGGTTAAGAATAAACTGAGGGAAACATCTGTGAATGCGTTGTTGTTGTGGTCTTCAGTCCGGCGACTGGTTTGATGCAACTCTCCACGCTACGCTATCCTGAGGAAGCCTCTTCATCTCCACATAAGAATGGCAACCTACATCTATTTGAATTTGCTTACTATATTAACCTCTTGGTCTCCCTATGCGATTCTTATCTCGCACACTTTCCTCCAACGCTAAATTCACAATTCCTTCATGTCTAAGAATATGTCCTACCAATCGATCCCTTGTTTTAGTCAAGGTATGCCAGAAATTCCTTTTCTCGCCAATTCTGTTTAGTACCTCGTCATTAGTTACGCGATCTACCCACCTAATCTTCAGCATTCTTCTGTAACACCTTCTATCCTCTTCCTGTCCGTACTGTTCATCGTCCGTGTTTCACTCCCATACAAGGCAACACTCCACACAAATGCCTTTAGAAAGGACTTCATTATGCTTAAATTAATATTTGATGTTAACAAATTTCTCTTTTTTAAGAACGCTTTTCTTCTCATTGCCATTCTGCATTTTATATCCTCTGTACTGTGACCGTCGTAAGTTATTTTACTGCCTTAGTAACAAAACTCATCTACCACCTTTATTGTTTCATTACCTATGAATATATAGGTTAAAATTTTAAATGGTTAAATTATAGTTACTGGCTTAAGTGTCCAATATTACTACCAGAATAATAAATTGGTATCTGCTTAGTAGCTAAACTTCTGTGATCATACAAAGTAATTAGGTCAAGGACCTGAGGCATTTGAAAAGGATTGGGTAGTTTATGTGGCCTAGTTAGATTCTACAGACAGAAGTGGAGAGGCTGGAAATTGGGTCTCTTCATCTGGAGAAGCTGACATATGTTACAGATACAATTTCCATTCTCTCTACTTATGTCTGTAGAATCTAACCAGGCCGCATAAACTACCCACTTCTTCTCAGTTGCTTATGTCACTACAACAAATCCGTAGCCTAATGACTTTGTATTATCACAGAAGATTAGCTGCTTGCCCGATACCAATTGTAATTTATTATTCTGGTAATTATTGGACATTTAAGTCAGTAACTATAATTCAACCATTTCAAATTTTAACCTGTATATTCACCTCGCAGATGTTTTACCTGTTAAACTGAAAATGATTTCTTCAGCTAATTTGTATTGTTTAATTTATTTTCTTAGGACAAACGTTATACTTTATATCCTGTCGTATTTTCTCAATGTTATTTGTCATACTAGTCTTTTTTGAAAATTAATGAACATATGCTATCTCTATTGCAACTTCAGATCTTTGAGCCGGCCGCAGTGGCCGAGCGGTCTGCGGCGCGCGCCAGTTACAGTCTGCACGGCAGCTACGGTCGGGGGTTCGAATCCCCCATCGGACATGGATGTTTGTGTCGTCTTTAGTATAAGGTAGTTCAAAAGGATATTGTAAGTTTAGGGACTGATAATTCCGTTGTTAAGTCCCATAAGCTCTAAAAACATTTGAACATTAGCTGCATTGCTATATCTGTGTAATGTTTACCTGATGATATCGTAACAGCCGAAAACCGATTAGTAAAAACAATAAATTTGCAGAACATTACACATTTATCTCATGTGTTTCATTCAAAAAGAAATGGATTCATCCAAAACACTATCCGTTGATGACTCCAGTGACGTAGTTCCATACGCCATTAACATCTAGCATGTTTCTGCATATTAGTCAAAGATAGGCAGTGGATGACGCGCACGTAACCCAAGCTGTAATAAAAAGCGACGCACTCTCAACCATGTTGGCTACACTGTTGTGGAGCCGAGTATGACACAGATCTGCCCTGCTATGTCTTCAGATCTTCTGTGGGGGTGGTTCGGGAGGTGGCATAATCAACATATCGTCGTGTTGTTCAGAATTTGTCAAACCATTCTGTACGCAACTGTTGTAGTACGACGTGCTTCGAGCCACACGGACCGCACTTTCCTAACTGAATTCATCACATTGTCTCATGCCCTCTTTCAAACACTCGTTTCATGGTCCGGTTTGCGTATAAGCCTGGGAGGCATCCTTGCGCACTGATCAGTTACTTTCAGTTTACAACGACAAGGCCCACATATATATTAGTGGCAGGCACATATTACCAGTAAGCAGGCCGACACTATTCAAAAGCTGAACATTTTTACAGCTTATTAATGTTCGTCTGTGAATATGAACTTCCTATTTCTCGTGTTTGCGACATGTAGGACGGCGCTTCAAAGCATAGAGATAGGGGAAGAGCTACTGCCGTGTGCCAACAGTGGAGCTTGCGAGAGGAACATTGCGTAACTCGCGGCCAGCCACGCGCCTAGAGAGTATGAATGTTATTGGCTGTCAGGGCGGGAATGGAGGGGGATGTTCAAAATGTTTGTTAAGCTTAAGGGACTTAACTACGGGGTCATCAGTCCCTAAACTTACAAACTACTTATGAACTACCTACAACTAAGGACGGCACAAGTATCCATGCCCGAGGGGGGATTCGAACCCCCGACCGTAGTGGCCTTGCAGACCGTGACTGAAGCGCCTCAGTCTCCTCGGCCACCGCGGCCGGCGGAGGGGGATGTATAGAAAGGCTGAAAAATGGGTCACCCTCCTTCGTGACGCGTTGTATAGTCTTTCAAGGTAGTCTATTTTTGGCTCACTTTAGGTTACGGTAGTAACACTAAAAGTGGGCCTTTGCGATCGTTTTCTGACAGCTCGAAATTTAAATGGAAATAACGGCTTAGCCATTCATCTGACTCGAGAATTGAAAACCCGAATTTGTAGAGGAAAAAATTCTCTACAACTTTGCTCTCTTATGTTATGGGTTTTTTTTTTTTTTTTTTTTTTTTTTTTTTTTTTTTTTTTTTTTTTTTTTTTTAATAGTACCGTTTCAGAGATATTTGCAAAAATAACGGCGATTTTGGGATGTCTGCCTGTCTGTCTGTCCGTCAGTCTGTCCGTAAGGTGTTCCTACTTTTTAAGACGAACCGTTCAACCGACCTGCACCAAATTTTACAGACATAATTGTAGGCCGCCAGAGACCAGAACCTCCCTTTTTCAAATTTTTCGGACGAAAAATATGGCAGTAATACAAAAAAAAGCCGTTTGTAATATAATTGTAATTTCAAACGAACCGTTCATCTGACACGAAAATTGAATAACGTAATTGGTAGAGGGGAAAATTCTCTACAACATCGCTCTATTATGTCTTTTTTTCATATTTTGCATCGTTGCAGAGATATTTTCAAAAATAACGGAGATTTGACACCCTCCATCGATTTTACGAAAACCAGCGGTTCGCAGATGTCACGTGACATTCCACGCCCAGAACTCTCTCAGCGATACTCCATCTTACGTTGCGTATTTGATGATTTTCTTATTATAACTTACACGTTGTCATTTCAAAGCAACGGCACACCGGATAATTAACAAAAACACGTCGTTCTTCGTACGAAAAATGATAATCTAGTGTCTAATATGCCACATTAGCATCAGTTAACAACTGCCATCAATAGTACGAAAATTATGGACGAATTTTGTAATTGTTCGCCGTAGTGTAGTAGATTCAGCGCGTTCGGCCAGAGGGCTGAAAGCCCTCTGTAATAAGACAGCTGAGCCAAAAACGCAACGAACATTAACGAACGAACGAGATGAACCACCGCAAAAAAAAAAAAAAAAAAAAAAAAAAAAAGAAAAAAAAAAAAAAAAAAAAAAAAAAGGTAGGCAGTGTGTGCGATTGTGATGCACATGGTCCGTGGTTCGGGACCCACCACTACCAAATAATTTTTTTCTCCTTTTTCTAAAAGGGTTACGTGTTGGGTGCATAGATATTATCACAATAGAAGAGTCGTATTCATATTACTATAAGTTTTTATTATTTACTTTATTATTTTTGTCTGAAATGTTTGCAAAAAGTTATGAAACTACAAATTTAAAGTGGACCGTAAAACACATCAGTGCGATTATTTTTCCTGAATACAAGAGTTAAATGTATCTCGCATTGACGTTCGTGCTAAATTTCTAGCTTCTCTCGCTGTGACAGCAGCTACTGCTCAGAAATCTCGGATCGTCTACGCGCGCTGCGTCACCGATCGGATGTGAAAATGCTGCCTGCCGTTGGGGATGCCGAGCAGGTAGCGTGCTGTATGGTCGGTGGCACGAACTGTTTGGCCACGTGCGGCGTGCCGTTGCCACGCAACGCGTGATGCAACTCGCAGAGAGGGTAATGCCCATTTCTGTGCTCTCCGAATATCAAACGCGCGCCGGTCGGCACGGAGCAGCACGGCGTTTGGCGTCGCTCTGAAGCGATGTATCGACTTTACGGCGACTGACGCGTGTATAGGTTCGATCTGCGGCAACCACGGTAAGTCGATACGTCACTAGATTCAGTGACAGGCTTTTGTTGCTGGGTGTTGATAGTGAGTCATCACTCCGCGGCAGGTGATTGCATTCGGTTGATTTTTATTACTCATGAGAGGATTTAAAAAAAAAAAAAAAAAAAAAAAAAAAAAAAAAAAGAAAGATAAGTTTCACACATTGAGCACGTCGTACAAACGCAGCATTCCTAAAATGACCATTTTGAAATTATATATTGTAGTGTAACCATTTTCACTACATATCTGCCTGTATCTATGTCAGATGACCAAAACAGATAGTTAGCAGGTAAGAGATCAAATACTGCCCCAGATCTCTTTTCTGTTTAGGTATTGGACAACCTGTCAGTAACAAGTGGCAGCGATTATGTTTGAAACAGAGACGCTGCATGGACAATATACCTTGAAGAAGAATATAAAAAGCATGGAAGTGTTATAATTTTCTATGTTAAATAGATTGGTTTTTGTTTTAACTGTTTTATACTGTTGAGCTGACTGAAAGACTACGGACTAGACACGGATGTATGTAGTGTCTAATTTGTATCTGTGGGAAATAAACCACATTGTATTTTCTATAACTGGTTCGAGTACTCAGATATTTTATAATTAATACCTATAGTTTTGCTGAGTGATTTGATAATAACAAAAATCGGTCTACAGTCCAAAAGGAGACATCAGAGTGTGGAGGAACAGCATAGCTGGTCCTCTGGTATTTGTATTGCTATCGAGTGATACAAGTTATAAGGTTCTACAAATAATTATGTAGTGGCTCTAAAGAAGATAAGAAAACATGGTCACACTACAATATCAACTCGAGCGCGAACATCATTTACATTCACTGAGATTTCTCTTTTAATGCAAAGTTTAAACTACATCTACTCCGCTAATCACATATAAAAAGGGTTCCATTCTCTAACAGCGCGTGGGAATAGGGATCACCTGAACCTTTCCATCTTCGATATGATTTCTCTTATTTTATTATGATGATAATACCTCCCTATGTAGATGGGTGATTACAAAATATGTTCGCTTTCGGAAGGGAAAGTCGGTGAAAGAAATTTCGCAAATAAATTTCGTCGCAACGAATAACGCCTTTCTTTTAATGATTTCCACCCCAACTCATGCATCGTTTCCGTGACACTCTCTCCCCTGTATCGCGATAATATAAAACGAGCTGCCCTTTTCTGAAGTTTCTCTATACCATTCGTCAGTCTCACTTGGCGTGGATCCCACAATACACAGCAATACCTAAATTAGGACGCACAAGTGAACTACAGGCAGTTTCTTTAGTTGAACTTTTCAATTTTCTAAATGTTATGCCAACGAAACGTATCCTCCCTGCAATATTTTCAATGTGCTAATTCCAATTTACGTTCAAATGTTCAAATGTTTGTTAAGCTTATGGGACTTAACTACGGGGTCATCAGTCCCTAAACTTACAAACTACTTATGAACTACTTAGGAACTAGGACGGCACAAATATCCATGCCCGAGGGGGGATTCAAACCCCCAATTTACGTTATTTGTAATTGTTATTCCTACGTATTTAGTTGAATTGAATGCTTGTACATTTGACAGATTTACCGTGCAAAGAAAGTTTAAAGGCTTTATTTTAGTGTTTTTATGGATAACTTCACACTTTTCATTAATATGATCAACTGACAATTTTTGTACCATGCAGATATCTAAATCATTCTGCAGTTTATATTGATCTTTAACAACCGATAACTGACAGCAACATCCGTGAACAGTATAAGAGATGACGAGCAGTAGGGGCTTTCTAACCCTCCCTGGGGAACGCCAGATATTAGTTCCGTTTTACTCGATGACCTTCCTTCAGTTACTACGTACTCTCTCCTTTGTGACAGTAAATCGCGACTCCAGTCATACAACTGTTGCCAAATGTTGCGATATTCCATAAGCACGCAATTTGATTAGAAAACGATTGTGAAGTACAGTGTCAAAAGCCTTCCGGAAAATTAGAATTATGGAGTAGATTTGAGATCCCCCATCGATAGATCTTATCACTTCACGTGAGTAAAGAGCAAGCTGTGTTTCACAAAAACGACACTTTCTGTATCCATGTTGACTATGTGTCAGTAGGTTGTTCTTTCCGAGGTAGTTCATACTGTTTGAAGAAGCTGTATGTTCTAAAATCAGGCCTGTAGTTCTGGGGATCACTTCTTTCTTGAATACTGGAGTGACCTCTGCAATTATCGAATCTTTGGGTTCGGAAATTTCACAGAGCGAGCTGTTGTATATGATAGCTAGGTATGAAGCTATGGCATCAGCATACACTGAGAGGAACCTAACTGGTATACAATGTTGATCAGGAGATTTTCATTTGTTTGGATGCAAATTAAGTATACCTGACGATTTGCCAAGGATAGTGGAGAGGATAAATGATGACGAAAAATTGCGTGAAGTATGTCTCAATAACTTGTGCTCATCTGCAATCTAGTGCGTCGTAAGTGTCCTCGAGTGACATTAGGAATTTTGAATCACCAAAGACGCTGCTTTATACTGTTAACCAATCTTATGTACTTAAACCGTGATGGTCACAAAGATAGAGATTTCATATGCGAATTACGATCAACTCATGTAAGTAATATAATGTGTCCATATTCTGTTCACTAACTTCGTCCATATTCTGTTCACTAACTTCATCTCTCACGTATATTTTGATGAAAAACGTCAATTCCTCTATTACTTGGATGGCAGACAATAGAAAAGTTAACTATAACGTACGAGACGACATCGTCGTCCTGATTAAAAGTAAAGAAGAATTACCACATCTGTTGAATGCAATAAGTGGTTTAATGTATATATATAATAGCGATTTAAAGTACGAAAAGACAAAACTCTTGAGGTAGCTGGAATGAAAACTGAAATATTACGATGTACATGAAGTTAAGAACAACTGTGATCTTAGAATCAAACACAAATAAATATATATATACTGGTACAGGGAAAGTGAGCATTCTTTACAAGAGGTATCTATTGGTGTCAAACATTGGGTATAATGTCAGGAAGTATTTTATGAGGATCTACGTCAGGAGGGCAGCTTTCTACCGAAGTACAACTTGGATAATGGAAAAACTGGTACAGAAGCATTTGGGATTTGCTGCTATTGACTTCAGATACAGTGATGTAATAGCCAAATAAGAAATGGGGTGGTTCTCGATAGAAACAGCGAAAGAAAGGAGAGAACGAAAAACACTGAAAAGGAGAGGGGACATGGTGAAAAGACAAGAGTGAAGGCACCGGAATCGTATCAAAATATTCATAAGATTATTATTATTATTATTATTAATATTATTATTATTATTATTTTGTGAGTAAATGAAGATGGAAGAAGAATAAAGAAGAAAATATGAGTAATTTGCGTAATATGGGCATATTTGACTGAATTAATGTGTAAATCAAATCAAACCACAAACACAATAAATTATAAGAAAACTAAAACGTGATTCCACATATTAAATCTAATGAATCTGTAGTCTAGTGTTATGGTTGTGTTGTGAAATGGTGAGACAGTGGGCAGAGTACATCCGAAACTCGATGCTGGCTCAGGGCATACGGTTGTTGAGTAGCACCCAGAGGGCTCCCGAACTTAACGTTCGCATTTAACGAGAGGAGAAACGTTAACCGATAAGAGTCTCACATGCCGACCTTTATATTTTCGTCGGTTACATTGGCTCAAAATTTTCAAATGTTTGTAAATTTATCGGACCAAACTGTGTGGTCATCAGTCCGTAGCTTACAAACTACTTAAACCTAGGTAAACTAACCTAAGGACAAACACACACACCCATGCCCCAGGGAGGACTCGAACCTCCGACGGCGAGCAACCGCGCGCTCTGCAGCGAGACGCCTTAGACCGCTTGGCTACTCCACCGCGGCACCATTGGCTCTTATTTAGGAAAAACTTCCAGGAAACCCGGAGTTTCCCGGGTATTAATTTATTCCAGCCTCGAGTTAGTACCTCTCCTATCACTTCTCTCTCGCTTCATCTCCTCTTTTAAAAAATCGTGTTATATTTATGGGCAAATATATAAGAAACAAGGTTGCCTTAAACATGGAAAGGTAGTAGTCTAAATTCATACATTCATTTAATTCAAAACTTGACTACAAACAATATTTCTTGTTACTTGTCCAGGATATAATACGAATAAGTTCTTTGTTGAGCCCACCCCTGAACAAGTGACATAAAGTTATCCACGTGAGAAACATAGACACGTCTAATCTACTCCGTAGTATTTAATAGATTGTCCTGTGACTTATTAATCGTAATAGAGATGTCAAGTCTCGCTGGAAGCTGCAGTCTATTGCAGTTAAAATGTATCTGAAATAATGGCCAGTCGAACACACGTGGGATATGGTATGACCAAATAGCTTATAAAGATAACAGCGGAAATTATTCCCTAAAACGTCCGAAAGCGCTCCCGAGCGCCTGCTAGCAGCGTGTGTTGTGAATTGAAACTGGGAGAGAGAATTGGATTTACAGTGTGAGACTCAGAAGACTTGCTTGATTCGAAAAAAAATTTCAGATATTTGTAAATCTATCGGACCAAACTGCGTGGTCATCAGTCCGTAGCTTTCAAACTACTTAAACCTAGGTAAACTAACCTAAAGACAAATACACACACACACACACACACACACACACATGTCCCAGGGAGGACTCGAACCTCCGACGGCGAGCAACCGCGTGCTGCGCAGCGAGGCGCCTTGGCTACTCCACCGCGGCTTACTTTACAAGAACTAGGAACTAGTTGGAACAGACGGTACATGTGTTGTATACGATTGTAATGACTGCAAACGCCAAAGCACTCCTGAATCTGTCTTCAGGTTCCGGAAAAATAAAATATATGTAACTATAATAGCTTCAGCAGCCTACCATTAAACCGACACAGATCGTTTACCTGTAATAAACACTGTCTTTTACGCTTTGATTTGCCTTTTTTTAAATTTGTTTAAAGATGTAGGAAGTGGGTTGTTCGTATAAGAGCTGACTAAGATTAAATTTAAAAAAGGAAAAGGCCAGAGCATTTGAATAAAAGCCTATTATCCCAGAGCACATTGTGCAAAAGCATTTCCGAAATAATTATTTGTTGTAATTTTTTTCCTTGTGTGTAGTTTTTTGAATGGTGGGTAATTTAATACATAGACAAATGTATAATCGCAAGATTTATATGAATGCCCTTATTCTAAGAGTAGCCGAGAGGAGCCTTTTAAACACATCGTCACAATACCTTAACTGCAACGTTTTTGTATTTAAACATAATTTATATTTTATGAAGCACAAGGCTAAACTGAATTTTAATTGTCTTATATTTCTATTTAATTTATGAAAAACAGTCTCGAGCCTAATATCGGTTCTTTATTGCCAACCGGTTTCAAGCCAGTGTTGGGCCATCTTCAGGGTTGTTTACTCCGAGTTGGTGTGGGGTGTCGCATGAGCTGCGAGTCGTCAGGTCCTGTCACCTGTGAAGACCTGACGACTCGCAGCTCATGGCGACACCCCACACCAATCGGTAGTTAAAACAACCCTGAGATGGCCCAACTGGTTGAAACCCGGTTGGCAACTAAAGAACCAATATTGCGCTTTAGACTGTTTTTTATATGATAAATTATCATATGAGCGCTGATTCCCAAAGTAAACAAAATATTTCCAAAATTATTATATTTTTAATGCCTATTTCAGTATTTGACTTACTTCCGTGCCTTCCATAATCTTCCTAAGTTCTCGTGGAAAGTGCATACGTGTATAGACTTAAAACTTTCATCTATTGCGTTATTTCAATTTATAATCCTATTCTAAGAAACTGTACATATTATGAAGGGCACTATTTGTCTAAATAAGTTATCATATAGTATAATATCTGCAAGGCGTAACGAATGTAAACCTTTCAAATAAATTTTGATGCGCAGCGAAATAATATATAAAATCACTGACAGGTCAGGTGTAGTTTACTAACTCGAATCAACAGATGGCACTGCTAGATTTGTCGCCTGACCAACGCCTGTAAATGCCCTGGAGTTTCCACTGCGATCTTTATAAGCTTAAACCCGCGGCTCCGCTCGCGTGTTCGTTGATTATGATAGATAAGCTATCTTTCAGTAGTGTGCTATGAGACTGGTTTTGAAGGATGAAATGAAATAGAATACCTTCTTTAGAAACAAACATTTTTAATCAACTGAAAAATATTCCTATCAGATTGCAGAAGTCTATGTACTTACCGTTTATCAGGAAAGTAAGTAGTGTAGATCAAATCTCACGTAAAGTTGCACTCGTTTCGAATAATCCAGTCACGAAATTCAACAATAATGATTGTAATAATATCACAGATCGATCACTTGATGTAATGCGCGAAACGCCAAATGGATTCTTCTTTTTAATAGATGTATTAAAAGAAATTTCTTTTTTACTGCCTTATTTATTTGTTCTTATATTTCCTTATTCGTATGTCTATCCTTACAGAGAAAGAGCTGAAGACATTGTAGAAGCATAGACCAAAGATATGGTCTGTGGCATCACGTTTCGCTGTATGTAATCTCCTTGCTATCGAGTAGCAAACGTCATCGCAGGCCTTCAGTCCGAATTTTATTTATAATTTGACGACTTTCAGCCACCATATCTTCCATCTCCTTATAGCTATCGGCATGGAACTGCTATGGTGTACAACGGAAGACTTCGGACAACAATTACACACAGGCCATTCTTTTGCGTTCTGTAGTTTTCGATGCAGAGCGAAATATTGACACACACACGCACACACGTGTAGAATTTTATACACACCGATGATTTTCCATGGCAATATACTCCACACTTTTATCATTATCAACCCTCAAGCAACAATGCAAGCAATAAAACCATTTTCAAAGAGTAAACATAATTTTCAAAGAGTAATTATTGTTCCGCATTCCGCGTTATATTCTTCAAATTACTAGATATCTATCAGATCGCTATAAAATCGTGCCTAAAACCTTCCTCATGTATAAATTTGTAACCGTACAAAAATTTAAGTCTCTGCGTCTTGTCGTTCGGACGTGATAAGCGTACACCGAACAGACATTCACATTTATAGATATAGACTAGCTGTAAACTCGGCGTTGCCCGGGTGTTTATTTATCCTACACTCTCATAGTCCACATCCCCTCCCCACCTCTCTCGGTCTCTCTCTCTGCATCCACCTCTTCATCTCCCATCTCTGTGTTCGTATCCACGTCTCCCTCTCTCGGTAATGTTTTCTGCCGTGTACCCTCTGTCATGTACCACACAAACATTTATGTATCCAGTGATCTTGCTCTTGGTTTAAAGGTCATGTGTGCAAAAATTCATAAAGATTAGAGCAAAACTATGCGTTTTGTAAAATTCCGTAAGTTGAGTACTCTCCCATCATGCACCGAACGAAATTTTGTACGAACAGTGACATTCCTCTTGTTTTTAAGGTAGAGTGTGCAAAATTTCATCAATATTGGAACAAAACTATAGGTTTCTATGCCATACAAACGCTGGATGACATTGAAAGACGCACTTTGTTGTTCTCAAATATTCCAGTTTTTTTTCAGAAGACCCTTGTTCTGAGAATAACGAAAAAAATATAAAAAATGGATCTGTTAAATCGGTCGAGCCGTTCTGAAGTTATGGCGCGACCAAGGTGCTTAGGGAACCATTTTCATGTTGCAAAGTACCTTCCCCTATGCACCGGATGAAAATTAAGGTAAATGATGACATTCATCTTGAATGTCAAGCGTGTGAAATTTCGTGAAGATCGGAATGACACTATAGATTTCGTGAGTATGTAGGAGAAGTATGCACCGCCATGTACTATCTTAGCTGACGTTTTCTACCTATAAACTACAATCCTGCCAAATTTAAGCTTCATATGTGAAGTAGTTCTCGAGATTTCGTGTTTAGTTAATGAGTAAGTGTCCTTTAGCTTTGATATAGATAGAGATTAAGAAAACAGATTGTTTAATTTTGGATGCAAGAGAATTGAGGGAGCCTTAAAGTCAAAAATAAATAGAAACATGCAAATCTGATGCGACATTTTCACAGCATCTACAGCGAAACAGTTAGCAGTAGACTTCTTTTCGTTTCATCATTTTGTGAGGGAGGGGGGGGGGGGGAGGGCAGTTACAACACGCTTTATAAACGTCCGAAATTACATGCAAACGTTGTTGCAGGTCCCTAACTACTCCCATTTTCCAATAATAGACGCATAAATCTGACGCGGTTGTCTCTCATTATTTATGACGTCATATTCCCTGAACAATGTGTCGTGCTCTTTTGTTTTTGGGTCACGAACCTTCGTGGGCGTAAAGTGAACAGTTCACCAAAGTTTCATTGCAATCGAAAAAATGGTTTATGAACGCGTAGAGGACATACAGACAAACATTCATATACATAAATATTTGATATGACGATAACTGAAAAGTTGAAGTTGTCAACTCATAAATACGTGAACAGGTCGAGCAGCCGTGGAATAATTATCTGCCACGCAAAGTCGGCTCCAGGGATTTTGCCACCCGGTGAAAAACTTTCCAGGTCCCCACCCTCCCATGCCCCGAAATTGTCGACGTGGTCAACATTTGTAACAATGTAATTCATATATGACGCCTTATTTTCACATATCAGACTTATGCTTCTCTTTTTCGTTAATGTGTCTTTAAGATCAGAACATCTTCAGTGTTATGACTGAGGTGGAATACATTTTAACCTATAACTTAAAAATTAATATGTAAATCAAGATTAATTTACGTCACTAGCAGAGCATTGAACTGAAATATGTTTACTTATTGTGAGCCGTATTTGCAACCTGTGTGATCAAATGTGCGACAGTCAACGTCTGTATTGCCACCTGTGGAGACTATAGCAAGTTTCAGCATGGATCGACACCCGGTACCTGACTATCGCTTGAACTATTTCACTTACTCTATATGCACCGTTTCACCAATAAATCTTGAAGGAATTGAGAAACTTTAAGGGGGTGCACAAACTTCTGTTTCCAGCAGTTTAGACGAAGAGACTTCTACCGAATCTTGTAGAAGGAACGAGATAATTGCAGATCAGATTTTTAAAAAAGACTCTTTCTTCCGTATCATACAAAATCACAATAATTCGAATACATGAACATGTATGTCTGTGGAACCCGGAAGATTCTATTTTTTCTGGTACACTGGGAAGATTTCTCTGCACTTTCCACTCTTCACGCTGAACTCAAGACGCTAATTGTCTCGATATCCTGCATGAGGGAAAGCCGCATAACGTGAAAATACAGGTTCGCAAACTGACCAGCAATTAGCAACAACGTTGTAACTTTCATCTACGCCATCGTGATTCCTATGAATGAGGCCACGAGAAAACTTAAACACAGACTGAGCACCTTTCACAATATCTTCAATCTCGAGGGTTTACATTAGTCTGCAAACAATGATGGTGCGACATATGAGGGAACAAATCATATATCAGCGTAGAAATTCATACCCGCAGAATGAAAACTGTTCTTATAACAGCACAACAGAAGACGATGTTTAAGTAAAAAAAATTAAAAATTGAATTTTTTTTTTCTTTTTAAGAACTAATCGAATTGCACCTGCAATAGCAAGTATTACTGCGTAGGGATGCATACATCTTAAACTACAATGACATGTAGTGACGTATCACACAAGATGAGAAATGCCAAGTTGGATGACG
Organism: Locusta migratoria; assembly: GCA_026315105.1. NCBI lineage: Eukaryota > Metazoa > Arthropoda > Insecta > Orthoptera > Acrididae > Locusta > Locusta migratoria. The sequence continues at coordinate 110,874,498 of CM048745.1, forward strand.
TTATGTCAAGCGTCATGTTGTTTAACACGACGTAGCGTAACACATTACTTTGACACAATGGATAATACTATAAGACATGGTGTGTCATATTACATGGCACTAGATGATAGAGGGTCTGTAACATGAAAAGAAGTGACGTATCAATTTATTAAACACGATGCAATACGTTGTGTTATATCTTTATGTATCATGTGGCACAATATGACTTAATGTCACTTGTTAGATAGAATACCGTGACATGATATGACATGTGTGACTTGAGTAGGGCCGGCTCTGTGGGAAGTTGGTTGGGTGGGTTGTTGGGGGGAGGGGTAGGTTGGAGGTGCATCGTCCAAGAAGGCAAATTTTTGGGGAGGTGCATTTTTTAATTTTGTTGTCCCAATAGGTTGAATGAAACTTGAAAGTGGAAGTATCTTACACAAATGAAGACGTTTGAGAAGTTGTAAGTACAAATTATTCATAAAATGAAGGATCTTGCCGGTACTGAAGTTATCTACCGTTCACAAACCCTGTGTTGTTGTGCTTTATGAAATAAACACTGACTCCCACCAAGTATTGTAGTTATTTATTGCTGAATACATTAATACAGGCAACAGTGATTTGCGTCATTCTACAATAAAGATGAACAGGATGCTAGGTAATTAAACAGAAGGTTCAGCAAATGTGACGTCACTGTCGAGAAACAGGCTTTTGTTTCTTTGTGATAATAATGTGCTGCGCCGATTATGTGCCGCATGTGAAGACGAAAGTCTCTGTATAAAGTGCTCAGACGCAACCTGTGATTTATATGGCCGCGGTGGAGTAGCCGAGCGATCTAAAGCGTCTCCCTGCGGAGCGCGCGGTTGCTCGCCGTGGAGGTTCGAGTCCTCCCTGGGGCATGGGTGTGTTTGTGTGTTGTCGTTAGGTTAGTTTACCTAGGTTTAAGTAGTTTGTAAGCTACGGACTGATGACCACGCAGTTTGGGCCGATAGATTTACAAACATTTGAACATCTTTTTCTATTATTTACATAAAAATTAATTGGTAAGATGCTGCTCCTATACTGAACGATCTATAAAAACTGAGCTAATTTTCGTTTCATGCTCTGCTGATAACACCAATTAATCTTGGTTGACATATTAATTTTTGAGTTGTGGCTTAAAATGCATTGCGCTGCAAACGTAACATTGAAGCTGATTTAATCTTAAGGATATATTGAGTACAGAGAGATGCATGTGTGCCTGCTGCTGTCGCTGCTCCATCGCTCAGAGCGCTAAGTGTCATAATTTAATTTTCGTGAAATTTTGTTGACAGTTATTTTCTTAATTTTCGTTTAGTGCTTCTGTTTATAAGGCTTCTTGTCACCTACTTGAAAGATTTCGTTTGTGTTACTGTTTTAAGATTACATTCTCTCGTATTTTGATAAATACTGTTGTTTGTGCGTGTTTGTCAGTCGCCTGCAGCTTTTCTTCGGCTTAGGAGCTTCTATATGTCGTGTAGATCTTTTACGTTAGAGCAGTGATTTCCGCGTATATTTTGATTTCAGTCCAGAGACGATTTCTGCTAATTTCCATTGTTTCCAACAAGAAGTTTCTAGTAACCACTGTTTAGTCAGCTATTAGTCACCTGTAGTGAATTATCGGTATTGTTAAAAGTCGATTACTTCATCTCTAAAATAAATTGTTGATTTGTTAGGATGGATAGGATGTGTGACTGCTGCGTACGGACGCAGGAGGGGCTGGTCGCCGTTCGCGAACAGCTGAGCGTGCTGATGGCCACGATCAGCTGCCTTCAGGCTGCTGCCTCGCACTGTAACGTCAGTGGGGAGTCCGATGCGTCGCATGGGGCACCCCAGGTGTCACATGCTTCACCCACGGGCCCTGCTGTCGAGACATCTTTGAGTGTACCGGACCCGGTTGGGCCACACTCTCCCCCGCCCGAGGCGGAGGCTCAAAGGGGAGTCTGGCCGTGCGGCATCGCCCGCTCTGCCTGTGAGTGAGCATGTGGCCGCTCCTTCAGCAAGGTCCGAGCAGGCACAGGGGGGGGGGGGAGGGATTTATTAGTGATCGGGAGCTCCAATGTTAGGCGGGTAATAGAGCCCCTTAAGAAGATAGCGGAAAGGGCGGGGAAGAAGGCCAGTGTGCACTCTGTTTGCTTGCCGGGGGGGGGGGGTCTCATCCGAGATGTGGAGGAGGCCCTTCCGGCGGCGATAGACAGCACTGGGTGCACCAGACTGCAAATTGTCGCTCATGTCGGCACCAATGACTCCTGCCGGCTGGGTTCAGAGGTCATCCTCAGTTCATAAAGGCAGTTGGCGGAGTTGGTGAAGGCAGAAAGCCTCGCTCGCGGGGTGGAATCTGAGCTAACTATTTGTAGTGTCGTTCCAAGAACCGATCGCGGTCCTCTGGTTTGGAGCCGAGTGGAAGGCTTAAACCAGAGGCTCAGACGATTCTGCGAAGATCTGGGCTGCAAATTTCTCGACCTCCGCTATCGGGTGGAGAAATGTAGGGTTCTCCTGAATAGGTCACGCGTGCACTACACGCAGGAACCGGCTACAAGGGTAGCGGAGTACGTGTGGAGTGCACATGGGGGTTTTTTAGGTTAGAGAATTCCCTCACTAGGCCCAACAAGTTGCCTCCTGAGCCGCGACAAGGTAGCAGTATGCAGAACACAACAGGGAAGGAAATGATCAATGTAGTAGTAGTCAATTGTAGGAGCATCTACAGAAAGGTTCCAGAATTGCTCTCAATAAACGATCACGTACTAGGGACGGAAAGTTGGCTGAAACCAGATGTAAACAGTAATGAGATTCTAAACTCAGGCTGGGATGTTTACCGCAGAGATAGGCTGGACAGTAAAGGGGAAGGCGTGTTTATAGCGATAAAAAGTGCACTAGTATCGAAGGAAATAAACGGAAATCCGAAGTATGAAATAATTTGGGTGAAGGTCACGGTTAAAGCAGGCTCGAACATGATAATCGGATGCTTCTATAGGTCTCCTGGCTCAGCAGCTGTTGTGGCAGAACACCTGAAGGATAATTTGGAAGATATTTCGAGTAGATTTCCCGATCATGCTGTAGTTTTGGGAGGAGATTTTAATTTACCTGATATAGACTGGGAGACACAAACGTTTATTACAGGTGGCAGGGACAAAGAAGCCAGTGAAATTGTTTTGAGTGCATTATCTGAAAACTACCTTGAGCAGTTAAACAGAGAACCAACTCGTGGTGACCTTCTGGTGACAAACAGACCCGAACTATTCGGAACAGTTAATGCGGAACAGGGAATCAGCGATCTTAAAGCGGTTACAGCATCGGTAATTCCAGCCGTAAATAGAAATATTTAAAAATGTAGGAAGATTTTTCTGTTCGTATAAAGTGACAAAAAGGGGATTTCAGAGTACTTGACGGCTCAGCTCAGAAGTTTTAAGTACAGATGGTGTTGAGGAACAGTGGTCTAAGTTCAAAGCCATCGTACAATATGCATTAGATGAGTATGTACCTAGCAAGGTCGTAAGAAATGGAAAGGAGCCACCGTGGTACAACAACCGAATTATAAAGCTGCTACGGAAGCAAAGGGAACTTCACTGCAAACATAAACGTAACCAAAGCCTTGTAGACCAACAAATATTACACGAAGCGAAATGTAGCATGAGGGGGGCTATGCGAGAGGCGTTCAACGAATTCGAAAGTAGAGTTCTTTGTACTGACTTGGCTGAAAATCCTAAGAAATTTTGGTCTTATTTCAAAGCGGTAGGTAGATCAAAACGAAGTGCCTAGACACACTGTGACGTAAATGGCATTCAAACAGAAGATGACACTCTAAATGCAGAAATACTAAATGTATTTTTCCAAAGCTGTTTCACAGAGGAAGATTGCACTGTAGTTCCATTCCCTAGATTGCCGCACAGATTACAAAATGGCAGATATCGAAATAACTGACAGAGGGATAGAAAAACAATTAAAATCGCTCAAAAGAGGAAAGGCCGCAGGGCCTGATGGGATACCAATTCGTTTTTACACAGAGTACGTGAAGGAACTGGCACCCCTTCTCGCAGTGGTGTATCGTAGGTCTCTAGAACAGCATATCGTTGCGAAAGATTGGAAAATGGCTCAGGTCATCCCCATTTTCAAGAAGGGTCCTCGAACAGATGTGCCGAACTATAGGCCTATATCTCTAACGTCGGTCAGTTGTAGAATTTTGGAACATGTATTGTGTTCGAATATAATGACATTTCTCGAGACTAGGAATCTGCTCTGTAGGAATAAGCATGGGTTTCGAAAAAGGCGTTCGTGTGAAACCCAGCTCGCGCTATTCGTCCACGAGACTCAGAGGGCCATAGACACGGGTTCTCAGGTGGATGCCGTGTTTCTCGATTTCCGCAAGGCGTTTGATACAGTTCCCCACAAACGTTTAATGAACAAAATAAGAGCATATGGTCTATCGGACCAATTGTGTGATTGGATTGAGGAATTCCTAGATAACAGAGAGCAGCAGGTCTTTCTCAATGGAGAGAAGTCTTCCGAAGTAGGAGTTATGTCAGGTGTGCCACAGGGGAGTGTCGTGGGTCCGTTGCTGTTCACATTATATATAAATGACCTTGCGGATAACATCGGAAGTTCACTGAGGATTTTTGCGAATGATGCTGTAGTATATAGAAAGGTTGTAACAATGGAAAATTGTATTGAGATGCAGGAGGATCTGCAAAGAATTGACACATGGTGCAGGGTATTGGCAATTAAATCTCAATGTAGACAAGTGTAATGTGCTGCGAATACACAGAAAGAAAGATCCTTTATCATTTAGCTTCACTACAGCAGGGCAGCAACTGGAAGCAGTTAATTCCATAAAGTATGTGGGAGTAGTCATTAGGAGGGATTTAAAATGGAACGACCATATAAAATCAATCGTCGGTAAAGCAGATGGCAGACTTAGATTCATTGGAAGAATACTAAGGAAATGCAGTCCGAAAACAAAGGAAATAGGTTACAGTACACTTGTTCGCCCACAGCTTGAATACTGCTCACCGGTGTGGGATCCGTACCAGGTGGGATTGATAGAGGAGGTAGAGAAGATCCAACGGAGAGCATCGCGCTTCGTTAGAGGATCATTTGGTAATCGTGAAAGCGTTACGGAGATGATCGATAAACTCCAGTGGAAGACTCTGCAGGAGAGACGCTCTGTCGCTCGGTACGGGCTTTTGTCGAAGATCCAAGAACATACCTTTACTGAGGAGTCTAGCAGTATATTGCTCCCTCCTACGTGTATCTCGCAAAGAGACCGTTAGGATAAAATCAGAGAGATTAGAGCCCACACAGAGGCATACCGACAATCCTTCTTTCCGCGAACAATACCTGACTGGAATAGGAGGGAAAATTGATAGTGGTACTCAAGGTACCCTCCGCCACACACCGTAGGGTGGCCTGCGGAGTATGGTTGTAGATGTAGATGTGTGGCATACTCGAAAATAAGACATGTATTAATTATATAGTGAGAATGTCGAAAAATGAGACGTGCTGTGGCAACATCACCTAGACAAGGTCTCACAACAGCTTGTGCCACGTCACACCGACCACGCCGCGACCGCCTGCTGAATGGCTTGCCGCTGGGGCACAGCCCACTGCCTAGCAGGGGACACTTGAAAAAGATATCTTCGCAACCTCAAATAGCGCTGCGCAGAAAATGCGCGGTTGCGTTTTCAATGCATGCCGGCAAGTACGACAACAACTACAGTGTGTACTTCAAAGGGTGCCTCATTCGTTACGCTGAAGAGTAGAGACGATGTCCCATAAATGGAAATCACGTGGAAATAAATGGTTATTGTAACATATATGCTTCTTGGGACCTAGTTTATTGGACACTGTGACGAGTACTCTGTTTCTCAAAGTATTCTTTGTGGGTTGATAAGCTTTGCAGCTACCTATAGATCAGGTATTGATATCCAATATAACATGGCAGAGTTGCTACTTATATTGAGATATCGATAACAAAACTTATTAGTTGCTACAAGCTTACGCCTACAACAAGGTGCACCTCCGAGAGGATTTTTTTTAACCGTGTGTTATCATAATGAACAACGGCATCGGTGATAACATTCAGTGCAGTGAACATCGGTTGCATTGCAAAACAAAACAGTGATAAAGTTACCAGGAGTAAGAAAGAGCAATATTATCAAACAAAATTACCATTTAAAAAAAAATTCAATTTACGGTCGCCAGTCCTTAAGGGACAACAATTACCAAGTATCTCAAAGACTCGATAATTACTGAATAAGTAAAATATTTCCTAAAAATTTAGAGAATGTTATCAAACTTAATTTAAATGCAACATTTATGTGGTGTGGTCACTTTCTAAGGTAGCAAACAGCATCACCATAATCTATACTTGTAAATAAGCATTATATGGAAATGGAAAAATTCAATTAAAGTCCTTCCTAGAACCAACAATGTTCTGAATGGAAAAATCTACTATTCTATAGGTAATTATTAAACTTCAGACACTAACTTAGCCAACTTTCAGTTCAGGCCTACTTCACAATACTCACGAATCACTTTAAGAAAAAATGTTATTCTGTGTTACCATAGTGTAATCACTTCAAAATAGCAATCTCTTAGTAAAACACTGTTCAAGAATTACTTATAACACTAGCAAGCTTATATTTTCATTAACTACTGAATGTAAGATTGTTGTGTAGTAAATTACTGTCCTCTAAGTAATTAATTGTCTTCAGTTTAACAATTTGGCAAAGCAAAAGTGTGGTCTCTGAATCGAATAGCTACTCTCGTTTACACACAAATTACTATGCACTGAATTTACGTAAGACCAAAGTTTGTATCACTGCTCAACATATCACTTCTGAAAACTTTATTATTGAACTAACTGAAACTGCATTTGCTCAGTGGAGATAAGATTTACTCTACTGTTCACTTTCAATGCAAACTCCACTATATATTTAAGCAAAGCAAATGTTATTAGAATCCTTTATAGTTATTTCAGTGGATCTCTCGGAATAATCACTGTATCAAAGCATAGCACCCTACTTGGATAAACGACATAGGACAATAACGGGCTCAAAGTCAATTCTCGTTAAAAGAAGTAATTATTCCAACTTCTGAAAAAAATGAGGTTCGGACTGTTGTACATAATAAAAAACTTTCCTACTTGACTGTGGAAGTTTGGCGCTGCAGTGTTGCTCCATGTTGCTTTACTGGCTCTTGAAGTATGTGGCCAAAAACCCATCTTCTTAGCGTCGGAATATTAAACCAACAATTTATGCCAGTACTTACAACAGCAACAATATTTCATCCGAGGCCATATTACGATCTTCTTGTAGGTAAAGGCCTCCAGAACATAGCCACCAAGAAACAAAGGCACCTCAGTACATTCCACTGTACCTACCACCACTGCAACTGCACGCTATCACGTCTCAAACCGTAATCCCTTGCCACACACTAGCCAACTGCGCCAGCCAACAACTTCCCGCGTTTTCCCACCTTTTCGCTCCCACACAGTCAGTATCCGTTACGGCGGGGATGCCCCCCGTCTTTTCTACTCCAGTACAATTTACAAAAGCCCTCAGTCAGAACCTCCACAAGTTTTTCAGCGTACACAAATATTAACACAAACATATTGCATGAACAATATTACTTATATATTTAACAATACGCATTTTCTAACCTTCTTGAATATAAAAGGCAATATCAATGAACATAAGTTTCAAAGATAGGTTACTCATTGCATACATTAATATCTTGTACAGTTTTTTCCAGTAATAAATCGAAGCATAATAAAATAAATAAATCAAAAATTTAATTATGGTGTCACATATGCCCCCTGTTTTAATTAAGATTTCCCTTTTGAGACAAGATTAATTAAAACATCACACTGACACCTAACTTTACTGGGGCGCTATCACTTTAAATTGCAAAATATTTAAGCGACACCTGGTTTGTAGCATGAAATTTATACACAACACTCAACACATAAAAATTACCAATACTGAAAAAATATATTTCTACCTACACAACATTACACATAATACATCTTACAACTATAAGAAACCACAGGGTTTTCAGTTCATTATTTTATTTTAACCAACATGTATTACAACATTTCCAAAATTATGAACTTTTAAAACAACATTTTTTTAAACATGTGAATTTTTAAAATACATAGGCTGCTATGTTTGGCAGTCCTATTCTTAATCACCTGTAAATAATACATATTCACTCAAATTTTTCAGTGCCCCTTGTCCCAGGAGAGTCCATCAATTTTACATCACTTGGTACTGATGTTTCTCGCCACATCTGCCCCATCCCTCTTTATATTTATGGTCAGTCCATGTTTTGCCATTTTATTCGTTACTTTATTTTGACGTCCTTCAATTATGTCTCAATAATTTTGTATAGGTTTTAGTCGTCACCTGAAACTTATATACTGTATGAGTATTTTGTCATACCAAATTACAAACATATATTTCATACTTTTACTACCTACACAAATTTTTCTACTCAAAATTATTTTAAGAAAATCATACATGTAAATGTATTACACATCTTTTTAGTCCTTTCTTGGGATGTACAATTTTCAGTTTTCTACATTTTGTATACCGAAATGTTTTTCGGACTTCGGATAAACAAGAAAGTACACATTATTGTGAGGTATGTGTTTCACCTCAAACGGACCTTTATATATAAATTTTAATTTGGAAATTTCATGGGTTAATGCCTTTGAAATGTCATGTGTTTTTATTAAAACGAGGTCACCAATTTCAAACTTAGTTACTTTTAAATTTTTGTCATGGCGCTTTGTTCTTTCTTCTGCTTTTTTCTTCATCCTTTCTTTAAACTTTATTTTCTGCTGAGCTAAACTCATCTTATTACCGGGCGGAAATTCTAAGCATTCTTCAATCACGCTCTTGCTCTTCTTAATAAGTAGTATTTCTTCAGGAGCGAATCCAGTGGATTCACTGGGCAAAGAATTTGTTACTGTTTCTAACTGATTCAGAAATTTAACCCACGTCCTATGATTTTTATGACAGTAAGTCCTAAAAAACCTACCCATCTCACGCATTTAGCGTTCAACTGGGTTGCTGGATGGATGATATGAAGAAATGTATTTAATTTCAACACCATTTTGACTCATTCCCTCTTTACAAATCTTTGAAATGAATTGTGGGCCATTATCGGATAAGACAGATTTGGTTTACCTATTACTGAAAAATAGTCTAACATTTTGGTGAAGACTGTTTTCGCTGTGGCTTTCCTAAGTGGGTACAGTTTCACAAATTTTGAGAATACATCCAAGTTTACAAAAATGCTGGTAAAATTCCCTGTCGACTTAGGGAGAGGCCCATATAAGTCCACTGATAGCAACTCAAGACAGTCATTTGGTCTAATACTTTCCATTGGTCCCCTGCTGGTATTATTGAACACTTTTACCTTCTGACAAATTTCACATGATTTTAAGCACTCACTAACTTTCTTTGTTATGTTCTTCAGAATAACTACAACTTTCTCTAACTTTTTCTTTACACTTCTTTGCTCCACAATGACCTAACGCCAGATGAAAATAGTCTATTAATTCTATCTCATACTTACTTGGCCAACAAACTTTCCAGTTGTTTTCACCTTCCTTTTTTCTAAATAAAATACCCCTGAAAATTTTGTAGATCTTAGCAATTTGGGGATGTCTTGGGCTATCATAGTTTACTTTGACTGTATTCCAAACAGCATCCTCTATTTGAAGCCGCCTAAGGTCTTTACAAATTTGCATTATCTTTTGCTTTCCTACAGCGTTGTCTATGAACCGGACATGAAACTTTCCATCGTCAGTACCATTTTCTGGTACGTTTTCCTTATTTTCCGGCAACCTGGACAAAGCGTCCGCTACACAATTTTCGGTACCCTTTATGTAATGGATATCGTGTTCGAATTGTTGTTAAAACAGGGCCCAGCGGGTCAACCGCCTATGGAATAATCTACATTCTTATAGAAAGGTAAGAGCTTTGTGATCTGTATGAATAACGATTTTGTGACTCCATAAGTAATTGTAAAATATCTGCAACCCCCAGATTGTTGATAGTACCTCTTTTTCAGGCACAGGGTAATTCATTTCGCATTTTGATAAGGTGCGACTTGCAAAACCTATAGTTTTTGTACGTTTCCCTCAGGAGTTTCCTCAATTTGAAAAATTTCCATTCCAAGCCCATAATCACTTCTGTCAGAGTTTACATGGAATGGTTTATTTAAATCCGGATGATGCAAAATGTTGTTCTTTAATAACTCTTCCTTTAAAACGTCAAAGTCATCTTGGCATTCTTTACTCCATATAAAAGCCTGATTCTTTTTAAGCAATTTAAACAAATTAGGACTACTAAAAGCTTGTCCCTTTACATATTTTCTATAAAATCCGCAAATACCTAAAAAGGCTTTAAGTTGTTTCTTGTTTTTCGGATGTGGACTATTTTTTATTGCGTCTAACTTAGACGGATCTTTTCTTATCCCAGTAGCTGAGACAATATGACCTAAAATTTGATCTCTCTCTTAAAAAAATCACACTTCTTAAATTTAAGTGTCATTCCTCTTTTCTGCAAAGCTTTAAATACCTTATCCAATAAACAACAATGCTCATGCCAAGTCTAATTGGCTACTAGTATGTCGTCCACGTATATCGTTAATTTTTCACATAGTTCTCGTCCTAATACTTCATCAAGAGCTCGTATAAACACAGATACTTATATATTTAAGCCGAATGGAACAACCGTGTACTGGTAGCATTTGCCATCGTGCACAAACGCGGTGTATTTTCGCGATTCCTTACTAAGTCTGATTTGCCAATAACCAGCAGTGAAATCAAGACATGACAAATACTTTATGTTACTAAATTTCTGTAATACATCATCTAGTCTTTCTGGACGATCAACTTCCCTTAAAACAATTTTATTCAACCTTCTAGCATCGCCATCTTTCTTGTTGACAACAAGCAGTGGGTTCCCATAGGGACTGTCACTTCTTTCTATGATTTGCCACTTTAGCATCCTTTCAATTTCATCAGACACAGCTTGTTTCTTTGCATTTCGGATCGAATAAGGTTTAGAAGAAAATAGCTCCTGACTGCTAACTTTCACATAATATTCAAAATCTTTTACCCTGCCTGGTTCATTCGAGAACACCTTTCGGTTTAATTCTAACACCTTACACAATTATGCCTTTTGTTCTTTCGATATTTCTGCAGTACTTTCAACCATAGACCTGAAATCATAATTTTCTTCATCTTCCATTCCTAACTGTCTAATTCCATAATTTTCGAAAGGTTGTAAAAATCGGTAATCAGAAAAATTAATCTCTACATTTGGAAGCAATGACCTATTGTCACTTTCCATTTCCATCCCTTCCAACTTCACTGTTAAAATACCAGAATCATGCTCAACTTCGACAAGTTTTTCGTTACAGTCTATCATTGCCTTTTGTTTGATCAACCAGTCAACACCTAATATAAGATCCAGACTGACAGTTTTTTGTACAGTTTTTTCCAATAATAAATCGAAGCATAATAAAATAAATAAGTCAAAAATTTAATTATGGTGTCACAAGTCAGACTCAATTTAATATTTGACATGGGTAATAACACTAACAAGTAAAAAAAGCGCGAATATGTCAATATTTTCCGATTTTATGCTTCGAAGATGCCAGATAATCCAAGACTCTAATTCTCCTCTTTTACAGCATTGACTCTGAGCAGGAGAAATTCACCTTTTGTTGTTCTGTGACGGGAGCATTTTTCGTGCTTTTCGCGAAAGTTTTTTCTGCGATAGTTGAGTGGGTATCATAGTCGTCAGACATCGCCAGTTAAAAGCTCTTCAGAATTTCTTCATGAAACGTTCAATTAACCTCTTCTTTACATATACATACTGTGTTTATTAAAGGCTGACTGCAGTTAACGTACAAACAACGGAACGAAAAAAAAAACTGAAACAATACTATTAGTTTTTGAGTCCACAAGAGTTTAGAAGTACAATGAGATTCAGGTGGTGATAGATTTAGTTTGACGGTGAAGCATCTTATCTTGCTCACAGATAATGTTTACTGCATAAAAGGAACTCATTTTTTTACTGCTCAAAACAATTAGCTGATCAGGTGAGATATACAGATATTGGTTTCAGTTGTCATGTGTGTATGATTCAGTTCGTTAATTGCTGCCAGGGCTGATTAGCCGTGCGCACTTGCGCACCGCGCTGCGGAGCGAGTGGCCGTTCGCCGTCAGGAGTTCGAGTCCTCCCTCGGTCATGGGTGTTTGTCTTGCCCTTAGGTTAGTTTACCTTTGTTTTGTTACTTTGTAAGGTACGGAATAACAAACAAGCAGTTGAGTCCGAAAGATTTGCAAACATTTGAACATTTTTTTTTATATTTTGCTGTCTCTTTCTTGAGGTTTACGTTGCGTTTACTTAGAGCGAGGCAACAAGGGGCTACCATAATAGTCAAAATGTCATTCTCGTTACCCTCTAATATGGTGTGTGACCACCTCGGACGGCCAGTAAATTTGTACACTTGCGTGGAATGGACAAAATGAGGTAATCAGTCAGCTCTTGAGGGATATTTTGTAACTCTTCCATGTGTGGAATGTTCAGCTCTCCAACCGTTGTGGGAGGTTATAACTCGTCGTTTATCTTTTAATCTATGTTTTTAAAATATTTTGGGGATAATGAATTAAAAGTCATAATAGGGATTTCTAAATTTAAGATTATTATGAATATTTATAATATTAGGTATAGGTCAACGTAATTACGAGGTGTAACAATATGGAAAGCGAATATGGCCAAGGATATTTTCTATGTGTAGCTATATAAAAAGAACATTTTGGAATTGTTAAAGTTAGTTCTCTCGTGTTAATTTAGTTCTTTCGTGATAAATGTAACGGGACTAAAACCGTGTGTGAAGTCATTTAATGCAATTATTAAAGGTTATAAGAGGGTTTAACTCGCTTAATAGTTCGCATTCAGTCTGTGATACATCGAAATCAGCTATTACATTCGATACATATTGCTTGAACGTATATGTGTTTCAATAATTAAGGGAACTGTGTTTAGGGACAAGGACGATCTTAGAGTGTTAAATGACATTTTCATTTATTATCATTGCATCTTTAAATATTTGTGAATACATTCGGACATACCACAAAACTTACGAGTGTATACTTCATTTATATCTCGGGGTGAATGAACGGACGTGTGTGAAATTATCGATCGGACTGTCTTATCAGAACATTATGTATTCTACGTAAAATTTCTAGTACCATGAAAATTCTTGAACAAATTGAAGTATGCATACACGCAATTAACAACACAACTAATTTATTAAACGATCAAACTGATTTCAGGCATAAAAATTATATTGATAATTTTATTCATATTCTAGTGCGGGACAACGGATAAACAATCCCACAGTTGATCAAAGATATACTACAATAACAAAGTTAACAATAAAGACTAATCATAGAGACAATCCCATCGTTGTTCTGAGACAATAATACGTCAGCAAAGTAACGTAATTTCGTTCAACTTTTCCTTTTAATTTCAAGGAAAACCTTTCCCTCAAATAGACAGAATCAACACCACACACACAAGACGATATTATAGTCCACCTCTTGACATAGGTATATATTTTCTTTGTAAAAAAAAAAAAAAAAAATAAAAAAAATAAACATACAGCATCGCTGGAAAGCTGTCAAATGAACGTCAAAATCCGTAACTTAAGTCAATAATAAACATCTTATGTATGAAAATGTAATATTACCAGTTACGAGATATTATAAAGTATATAAAACATTTCGTCACAATAATATCAAAATGAACAGCTTTCCAGAATGTGGTATGTATTAATTTCATTTCCACGAGATATTGTGAAAAACGTATGTATTGCAGGCGAAACACCTGTAGATGGCTTCTGAGCCGCAATAAGCTTATGGTGGGACTATAGCTAACATTACGGTATACAGTGTTACAAATATATAATTCGTATTAATTTGGAAAAGGCCTTATGCTAGGCAACACATAAGACTTCCTTGGACAATATTCACCACGTTTACGGTTAATAAAATCAAGTTAGTTTAACAAGTGAGAGCCCGAAGATCTCTTTTGTTGTGCCATGCCTGCCAACGAAAGCATAAATTAAAGACCAGCTTGACTAGAGAAATGCCATAAGGTGCTGGTCTGGCGGCAATGCTTCAGACATGCTCAATCGGGTTTAAGTCCGTTGAACAAGCTGGCCAGTCCATTCGTGTAATTGCCTAAGCTTCAAGCATGATGTCCACCACTGCAACTCTGTTGTGACGAGCGTTATCGTCCACAAATCAACACTAACCTTGTTGGCAGCAACTTTCTGTTATTAGCAGTATCTCGGTTTCCTTAATGTTGTTGACTCCACTCCGTAGAACCGACAGTAAGACGTCGAACCATTTTAGTTTATTCTGCCAATCACAATACTTCAGAACCTAGATATCTCAAATGTTCCCCTAATTGTTTTGACCAGTTCCTTGGTTCCAAATTTGAACCAATTAAGAATCACTGCAAATCTAGTTCAAAGGATGTATGAATAGTTATGTATTGTTGAACACTGACTGTGAACAGGCAAAACATCTTTGTCACATGCAAGTAAATTCACTTAAAAATACAGAATATTTATGAATGTATACAATAGAAAAAATACAACAGTGTTTCAGTTCAGCACACGCGAGATAGTTTTCAAGCTTATAACTTTAACGAGTCGGCTTGTGAGATAAAAAAGGAAGGATGATTTTGGTTTAATGGCCCGTCGAAAGCATGGTCATTAGCGGAGAGATTGGTGCGAAAACCTTCACACTTGTTATCCCTCTCATATTATGTGATTTACACATTCTAATTAGTCCGAATTTGTAAGATAACATCAAAGCTAGTTAACTGGTCCTAATTAAACGAGTTTCTCTGCTTGAAGATAATTGTGATCTGTTTCAGTAACGAGGGTGGAATTGATAGGTCTTGGAATTTCAACCCGTGACTAGCACACATTCGAAACGATGTCATCTCTATAGCCATAGAATGGTCGGCTAATGAAGTTTTCATGGACATTAGTAAATGGTTCCTAGTCAGTCCTCTGCGTTTATCCTTGGAAACAAGCACTATATGCGGTTTAGGACTTATGAATGATTTCCTGCAGTTATATGCCTTGCGTATGTCGACAAGGAGATAGAAAAAGATGACAGTGTTAGATTCTTGGGAATACAGCTTGTTAATAAATTTAACTGGGAGGAGCATACCACAGAACTGCTGAAGCTCCTAAATAAGTCACTATTACCTATGAGAATGTTGCTAGACATAGGAGATATAAAAATAAAAAACCTAGCGTATTATGCATACTTTCTCTCCATAATATCATACAGGATTATTATCTAGGGTAACTCATCACGCCAATCTAAAGCTTTCAGAGCCCAAAACATGTGATATGAATCCTTTGCGGCGACAGCTCAAGAACATCCTGCAGAGGGATATTTTAGGAAATGGGGGACTCAAACTCAAATGTTCAAATGCTTTTTTAAGCGAAGGGACTTAACTGTGGAGTCATCAGTCCCTAAAATTATTGACTACTTATGATCTACCTTTTACTAAAGACAACACAAACATCCATGCCCGAGAAGGGATACGAAGCCCCGACCGTAGCAGGGCACTAGAGCGCGCGCCACATAACTTGGCGGGTGGACTGGCTCTTCTGCGCAGGTAGCTGTGTGGTGGTGGGGGGACCAGCTGTCGCAGCGTAGCCGGACTGTGCGTTAGCTGCGCTCCGTTCCATTCCGCAGTCAGCTGCTGACTGCCGCTTAGCTTTAAAGTTACGGCCACGTACAAGCGCAAGGAAATGTCAAGCTGCGAGTCTTGAACACACACGGCTGTATAAAAAGTGTAATGCAGAAAAACAACGCTCGTTTGATTGTTGTGAAAACTGTGGCGCATTTACGAGTACTTATGAGTCTCTTTCTCTCGTACGTATCATGTTTACATGGCAGGGCATAATTTTCTGTGCGGCACAGAAATTCATTTCGTAGCTCACTCGATTAACACGAAATATCTGTAAATTATACACACAGTTCTTCTAGGAAGATCACTCTATCCATTATTACTGAAATACCACATTATACATTCACGACAGATTACGAATTCAAAGTAAATTAATTCTGAAGATAAAAAAGTGATAAATTAGAAATTGACAAATTTTAGATTTTTCCCTTAATTACATCTTGAAATCTGGATTTTTCGAAGCAGTTATTAAAATACATTATCAATGACTTAAGTGACATATCACATGGAATGAGAGAATAATTGTATATGTTTGGCATTGTACAAGACAAGGAGACTATCTAAAAACTTTATAAGCGAAACATGTTCAGTCTTCGTAGACTGATGCCCATCAAGCAAGTGCTTACTGATCAAAGCAACGTGTTTCACATTTCATGATTTATTACAACCCAGTGACCATGCTGTCTTGCAAGTTAATGTATCGCGGTGTTTGGGCTTGTATGCATTAACAACCATGAGCAATTCTGCCCTGGTTTGTGACGCACTGTGAGGAATTAGATGTTAATCACGAAATAATTTCGTCCTTTCTGGTACTTGAAGTAGGAGCTCTGTTCACTTGCACAGAGTGCACACTTGTATTGTCCTTAACGATAACAGAATTCTCGGCCAGGTATGGAAGCAGGTGACTTGTAAACCACTTACTGAAGATTGCGTAAGTTATTTCAGAATGGTAGTCTTCTGAATGCTTCGTCTTTGATGACTTAAATATTAATTTACTTTCAAGTATGAATCCTGTTTCTGCCAAAACCAGTTGTCGCTTCGCACAGTACGACACAAACTCGAGCGCGCGCAACGGCTGACTGACGGCTATTGGCCAGCAGGTTACGTGACGTGACGTAGGCCTATCCGTGCTTCTGCGCATCCACACCTCACCCGCCAAGTTACGTGGCGCGCGCTCTAACTACTGCCTCCCAATACATTTATTCTGTAATGAAATTTCTCTTTAAAATTACGTCTTTCTTTTTTACCAGTAGCTCAGTTAATGGGATCAGTACTAGAAACAAGAATAATTTTCGCAAAGATTTGTAGTCGCTTACTTTCGATTAGTAAGGTGTGCACTATTCAGCAAACACATTTTCAATAACACGCCAGCAGCCATAAAAATTTAACTCAGAATAAAATTCAATCTGAAAAGAGTCTAAAGAAATTTTGGTGGCCAACTCCTACTCCTCTGATGAGTTGTGACTGATGTATGTTATGGTATATAATATCCACATATGTCAATATTGTGTCCATTCTGACTTCAATAATAATCTTGTGTAGTAATATTATCATTGTAACAAAAGTTTTAAAAGAGCCTAAAATATATTAAATTTTTAGTATATGGTAATAAGTTTTATCTCATCTGAAATGAAATATTCTTATTACTTTGTTTTTTTTCTGACCGATTCCGCATCCACAAGGGCAATTACTTTTGTATATTCACACATGTGACCAAATATTGTAAGTATTTATAGTGTGTCTTTTCTCATCAATTACGATCTGGAACAAAAAGTACATCTATTCTATGACCACCTTGTCGATGGGGTCTTAAATTGTAATCTTCCTTTCTTATTGAGCAGGACGATGTACGAAATCTGGCCACCAGTTTTCGCTAGAAGAGCGAATCCTGGCAGCATAAGCCAGGTAAAAGTCGACCACTGTCCGTAATAAGAGCCTAGTTTTATCAGTGAAATTAGTAAATGAGGTCCGTGTGAACTGCTTGTTACTGCCTGCTATAAATCCTTGTTCCCTGGCCCAAACTGCGAACTGACTCGTTTCAAATTACTTCAATAACAGGAAGTTAATACTACAGTGGTCAATATACATAGCAGCTCACACGTTATTACACACAGAATTTAATACGCAAGCCACCACAATTAAAATTATCTTAGAAAGGAGGCTAAGAAAACATTTATGGCGCAACGGAAATTAGAGATAGAAATTGCTTCTGAGCTAGTTCTCAGCACTTGTGAAGAACTGTATTAAATAAAAGAGGGAAGGTGCTCTACAACTACAATTTATAGACAACTTACGGATTATGCTGAACTTAAACTTGTTTATTCAGATAGAAAACAAGCAAAATGGAGAACCAATTTTGTTAATACAATAAAATTCATCTCTTAGATGGATTAATGCGGACGGTGCCCAGCCTACATTATACATGATGTGCCGCTACTGGGGGGAAGGATTCACAAACAACACTCACTCACACACACGCAATGCCACAGCGAAATTCACCAAAATCAGCGTGCTGAGACGAGGTGGAAGCAGGCGCCGCTATCGTAGGCGAAATCCAGCAAGTCGGAGGGAGCACAAAACACAATATACAAAGACACTTTGAATCAGGCTCTGATCTGTCGTGCCTGTTTTGAGATGGTGCGTCTGTATAACCAAGTTAATCAGAATTGGACCGCGAGCAAACACGCTAACGGCGACACACGGCTACGTTACATTAACGCACTCCACTGAAGATGAAGTGGTTGAATATTATTATACAAAATTACGGTGGATTCTTAAGTTTCAGTCTGTTAGTAATCGATCTAGATACTGGTTTTAAACGAGAAGTGGCGTGAATTCAGGCGACTAGCTGCAAACCCCATAAGTCAGAGCTCAGACCAACGTGGTTCCCAAAACTGATAAAATTGAATAAATTCAGTTTCCGAAAAATGAAGGAAATTAACTACAGCATGCAACCCACAGAAATGCTTACAATTATATAAGGAAGCGAAAGAAATACAGCTACACGTGATAGTGGGTGATTACAGGCACGGATGAGGTCCTGTCTCAGAAAATCACAAAAATGAAATAATTACAAAGTCTGAAAAATAAAAATAAGAATTACGGCATGCTACCCATAGGAATGTTTAGATTTACATGAAGAAGCGGAAGAAACTCAACTACACGAGATAGGAAGCGATTACAGAGACGGATGAAGTACAGTGTCAAAAAACCCGTGAAAGTGAAATAATCACAAAGTAGGAAAAATAAAATTAAGAATTATAGCATGCAACCCATAGAAATGTTTAGAATTACATAAGGAAGCTATGAAGAAGGTTTTACACGGCTCAGAGAGAATTACTGACAAAGACAGAGTGCGTACTACCAGCCGGAGAGAGACAGCAAAATTAAAAGAGGCGGGGAGAGATGATCGCGAAATATTTGTGGAAATCAGAAGAATACCCGCATAGTTACTTGCCTGATGGGCATGGAACAAACAAGAGTGGAAGCTGAAGGTTTTTTTCTATGAACCAACCATGCGGAACACATATCACTCACGGAAGGAAACGATGAGAAGATTTTTACATGCACTGTACAAAAATGAACGTATCACCTATTAGAAATCGGGCCCCAAAAAGCTAGAAAGTATATACATAGAGTTCATACACCGCCACATGATCACAAAAGGTGTAGCATACCAGGCTGTTATCAAACTGCAACTAGAATCACACACACCGCGTTTATCTAATGGAAATCACTGAATTGAAAAACGAGAATACACTTCCGCCCACGATCGGAGAAAATATTCCAAATAAATGATTCTAAGTTTACGAATCTAAGTTAAACATGCTAGTCAATGAAACGCTATCATCTCCAAAAACAAGAGCAGAACCAACCTTACCTCACCAGAAGACCAGCCCAGAATGATCAGACCGAGCGGCCACCGGTTGCGGAAAGCCACCGGAAGCCAGAAAATCCAAGAACCAGCGGTGCTGAAGATGGACAGTGATACTCTCGCTGGAGGAAAGGCTCACTGACTAGCCCGCAACCAAAGGGTGTGGAAACCTCTGTGGTAGCAGGAGCTGCTACCGACTCTGAGCCAGAGAGAACGATGTAAAACGAGCTATCACTCCCCACATTCAGACAGCCATAGATTCTCGCACCCAAAAGTAAAACAACTGCACATTCTAACAGGGACAGTGGCGTAGCAGAGAAGCCGTACGTATGCCACATTAATTAATTTAAAAATAAATTATTAACATAACAAAAATCTAGCAATATTAACTAATATTTAACACATGAAATAAAAATTCTATTCCTCAAGCCTTGAAAAGAGTGGGGTTCAAGTTTTAACAAAATTATAATCTAGCGACATTAAATAAATTATGACTTTACAGAAATTAGCAAAAAATTGTATGGAAGACGACAGACGGTCGTCTTTCAACCTCACTATTGTTGATGTGGTCTTCAGTCTAAAGAATGTTTTGTTTCAGCTCCCCACGCTACTCTGACCTCTGCTAGCCTCTTCATTTCCGAATATGAATGGTAACTACATCCTTTTGTACGTGCCTACTGTACTCGTCTCTCGGTCACCCTCTGCGATATTTACCGCGCACACTACCTTTCAAAGCTACAATGACGATTCCCTTATGTCTCAGAATGTGTCACATCGGTCGATCCCTTCATTTACTTAAGATACTCTAAAAATATCTTTTCTCCCCAATTCTTTTCTACCCAAATTGTCAACATTCGTCTGCAGCAAAACCGTTCGAAAACGTCAATAAAAATGTTCAAATGTTTGTTAAGCTTATGGGACTTAACTGCGGGACTTTCAGTCAAATTCAAATGTTCAAATGTTTTTAGAGCCAATGGGATTTAACTACGGGGTCACCAGTCCTTAAACTTACAAACTAGTTTTAACTGACTAAGACTAAGGACAGCACTAATATTCATGCCCGAGGGGGGATTCGAATCCCCGACCGTAGTGGCCGCGCAGACCTTGACTGGCGCTCCGCAGTCCCCTCTGCCACCGCGGCCGGCGGACCTTCAGTCCCTAAACTTACAAACTACTTATAAACTAACTTATACTAAAGACAACAACAACAAAATCCATGCTCCAGGGAGTATTCGTATCTTTGGCGGAGAACGGCCTCACGCATCGGAGCATAGCGCTTCAGTGCGTTCGGCCAACTCCGCCGCGGATTCGAAAATTTTTGTTATCTTTTGTATCAACTGCTCATCGTTCATGTCTCACTCTCCTAAAGTACAAATACTTTCAGAATAGACTTCCTTTTAAATTAATATTGGATGTCGACAAATTTTTTCTTTTTCAAAAATGCTTTTCTTCCGTAGTCAATGCTTCATTTTATATCTAGTTTAATTCAGACATCAGAAGCTATTTTTGTACCAAAGAACAAAAGCCATCTACTTTACGGTATACTTACCTAATTCCTTTTACACTGCCTGATTTTCTTAGCTCACATTCTATTACCCTTGTTTTTCTCTTATTATTGTTCATCACATACCTTCCTACAGGTAGTTTGCTGTCTCTGACAGAATTAGTACGTCAGCGGCTAATGGTAAAGTTTTTATATTTTCTCTCTGAACCCACAAATTTCTCTTCGTGTCGTTCACAGCTTTCTCAGTATTTTGCTGTTTCTGACAGAATTATAATGTCATCGGCAAACCGCAAGTTTTTATTATTATTATTATTATTTTCCCTGAATCCCCAAATGTTTCCTCCGTATCGTTCACAGCTTTCTCAGGATAAATATAGAATAACACTTTCGAAAGGCTACAACCCCGTCTTACTCCCTTCCCAACCACTGTGCCCCTTTCATGCCCTTCGACTCTTACAACTGCTGTCAGCGTTTTGTTTAAGTTTAAGGCAATTTTACGTTCCAATGTACTTTACCTTTGCTACCATGAGAATTTGAAATGTTTGCCATTCCTTAACCTATCTTTTAAGAGAAGTCGTAATCTCAGTATTGCCTTACGACTTCGTGCATTTCTCTCAAATGCAAACTGATCTTCAACGAAGTCGGATTCTACCAGTTTTTTTTTCATTCAACATTAAATAAGTAGTGTTATTATTTTGCAACAATGGCTTATTAAACTGGTAGTGCTGTAATTTTCACACTTGTCTGCACTGGTGTTCTTTGGAATTTGAATTATTAAATTCTTCTTGAAATATGATGGTCTTTATCCTGTTACAAGGTGGTACAGTTCCTTCCCAACGGTTTCAGCAGATCAGAGGGAACTCCGATGTAGCTTAATAATTCTGTTGAATTTTATTTTTATTCAACGAACCGATAGTTTTTTCCTGGTCAAAAGTAGGGACATTGGCAATAATCTAGAATAAATTATTAAATATTTGTAAACCTATTGGAGCATACTTCTACGGTCATCAATCCCTAGACTATCAAACTACTTGAACTAAATTACACTAAGGGCAACACACACATACGCACTCACACACATTCATGCCCAAAGGAGGACTTGACCCTCCGGCTAGAAGGACCGAACAGTACATAGCGTGACGCCTTAGACCAGGCAGTCATTCCGCTTGAGCACAATAATCTAGAAATATTCGATTGCGCCGCTAGAATTTAGAGTTTTACCCTTGACACCACTCTTAGCTCCCACTCCCTTTTTTTTGCATTCTCGTATTGATTTCAAAATGAGACAATTTCTTCCAAACGGTGAAGAGGAGTTACAAGCAGACAATAACAAATAAATTTCAGAAAATTCATAGCCATGGCTTTCTAGAGAACTATTCAGGTACTGTCCCGTGCTAAAACCAATTATACTATATTATTTGAAGCGAAATTTGATATGTTTATGAAAGATGTCTGCAGTATAAAATTCTACAGAAAATGTACTGAATATGTTAAATTGCTGCAATTTCGTGTAGCGGGCCTCTTTGGAAATATAAAACTGTAGCGACAAGGACTGTGAGGAACCGATACGGCTGTAACTGAACACCCCGGCCACCGAAAACTGAGAGCAGTCTCGTGTGACTGCGCCGCTACGCAGAAATTTGTCCTCTGCCTCGGGATTTGAGTAGCAGGAATTCTGAATCGGTCACACAGATGCGCGGCTCTCTTGCATTCATTCACCTACACAGACAGACATGATCGTCAGAATTAAATAGAAAAACCAGATGTAAAACGAAAAGACAAAGTTGTTCCTATTTCTTGCACTTGATTCGAGAACGAAACGGTACAGCAATAGTATGAAAGCGGTTCGATGAACCGTCTACCAGGCACTTTTACAGAGGATCTGTATAGGTGTAGATCAGAGCCTTCCATACCGGGTGTCGCGACACCCTGGGGTGTCGCATGTTAGAATCAAGGGTGTCGCGAGACTGACAAATTTAGACTCTAAACAAAAAAACTTTTCATAAAATAACACAAAATATCCTTCGCTTCATACACTCCTGAAGACTCGTCTGCAGCTAATCATCCTTCTCTTCATTCAGTGCACCACAGATCACGTATTAAAGGAATGATCGGTGCACATTAATTGCTACCCGCTTCTCCATGATGACCGTCCTTTTCCTGACAACGCCAGTAAGGCAGAACACTTTGCCTCCTACCTCTCCGAAGTCTTCTCCATTCCTGATGATCCTCTCTTTGACTATTCTCTCTTCCCGGACGTCCATGAGCGAACCGATACCTCCACTCCTCCGCTCGCCCCCGGCTTCCAGTACTTGGACCACATTCCCCCCTCAGAACTGAACACACCCATTACCGCCCGTGACATCATTGACACTCTTCGGACTAAACGCAACACCGCCCCTGGTCACGACCGGCTGACCTACCGTCACCTCCGAGCTTGCCCCCCCTCCTTTTCACCGGCTTTTACCCCGACCTGTGGAAGACCTCCCGTATTCTCATGTTCCTAAAACCGGATAAGCCCCCATCCCAGACCTCATCCTACCGTCCCATCAGTCTTACCTCCGTGTTCAGCAAGGTCCTGGAAACCATCCTCTCCCGTCGTATCCATCAGCACCTCCATCGCCACCAGTTCCTCCCCCTTTCCCAATGTGGCTTCCGACCCTCCTTCTCTGCCGATGACCAGCTCCTTCGCCTTACTCATCTCCTTTCTGTCCAACTCAACTCCCGTCGCTCCGCAATTTTTGTCTCCCTTGATATCCAAAAAGCCTACGACCGTGTATGGCATTCCGGTCTCCTCTTCAAGCTCCAGTTCTACGCCCTTCCTATTAATTACGTCCGCCTCGTTGCTTCCTTTCTCACCCGTCGCCCCTCCTATGTCACTGTCTGCAACTCCGACTCCCGTTTGTTCTACCCCTCTGCCGGGGTGCCCCAAGGCTCCGTCCTCTCTCCTCTCCTTTATCTCATCTACTCCGCCGACATGCCCCAACCCGAGCCTCCCGTTTACCTTCTACAATATGCTGACGACACCGCCTTCCTAGCCCTCGCCCCCTCCCTTGCCCGCTCCCAGTTTTTGCTCCAGTCCCACCTCACCGAGTTCGCCTCATGGTGCAACCGGTGGCTCCTCTCCGTCAATCCTGACTAATCCCAGGCAATTATCATAGGTCGTACCACCCGCTCCTTCCGTCTCCATGATTTCTACCTCACCCTCCACAACCGCCCTATCCGCCACACCCCCACCCTGAAGTACCTTGGCCTAACCCTCGACCGTAACCTCTCCTGGACCCCCCACCTCCGCACTGTCCGACAGAAAGCCCTCTCCCGCCTTAACCTCCTCAAACTCCTCACCGGCCGGACGTTGGGTCTCAGCCCCTCCACCATTCTCTACACCTACCGGTCCCTCATGCGTCCTGTCCTTTGCAGCTTCCATCCTGCCTGGATCTCCGCTCCCACATCCTACTATAAAACCCTCCAAGTCCTCGAGCGCCACGCCCTCCGCCTCGCCTACCGCATCCGGCTCCTGTCCCCCACGCGGATCCTGTATGACCTGATCCCGTTTCCCCACCTCCTCGAATATCTCCAGCGTATCCGTATCCTCTATACCACCCGTAAAATTGACTCCCGCAACCCCCTGGTCCACCCCATCCTTACCAACCCTGGGCCTCTGCCACGCCTCTACCGCGTTATACCCCCTTCCCTTCATCTCCACACCCTCCATGTCCTCTCCCAGGGTAATTTCCGCCGCCTCCCCCTTCCTGATGACGTCCTCCGTTCCGACATCTACCCGTCCCCCACCCATAGATAAAGTGCCCCCTCTCCTCCCTCCCCTTCCGCTCCCCCGCTTGGCTACCCCCCTCCCTGCCCTGGAGTCCCTACGGCTCTTCCCTGCCGCCCCCCTTTTCTTCACCGCCGTTTTTTTCTCCCCTCTCCCCCACGCTTTGCTCCGCCCCCTTTTTATCGGGGTCCTGGACCGACAGTTTTACAAGTGCTACGTCAAGTGTTGTGTATTGTGCTACAGTGAAGTGTGTGTTTTTTAACTTCGTCCACCGCAACCAGACAAGCGTCGCACCGTGTATTTTACTTAGTGTCTCCGTGTACTCGCCGTCCTGTGTTCTTGTCGTCCAACGTGTGCTTTTTAAGTCACCGTGGCTCCTCGTTTTTAACTGACTACATCCGGTTTTTGTTCACCTATCAACTGTTTGTACCTCCAATTGTCGCCATGTATGTGTCATTGTTCCTCCGTTGATTTTTCGCCTGTCATGTATTTTAAATTTCATCTCATCAATGTATTTTATTCTCTCGGCTGAAGAGCAGCCTCTGGAGCTGCTGCCAGCCTACTGGTGTAATCGCTGGTGTAGAAATACAATAAAGAAAAAAAAACACATTAATTGCGTGCTTAGCCGCTAGCGGCAGCTCTGCTTCAGAAGCAGTAGACACTCAGGATTCGTTCAAGCAGCTGCCAGTTCCAGCAAACTGCGCATGCGCAGAGCTGCTGCTGATACTCGACTACAGCTCTTCCCGTGCGCAGTTTGCTGGAACTAGCAGCTGCTTGAACGAACCTTCACTGTAGACTGCTTTGCTTCCCAAACAGCTGCACCTGAGCGTTTTTTAATGCATTTATCAAAACCACGTTACCCTCGGTAGCGTTTCTAACAATTAAATGTCAGTCAATGACACGGTGGCTGTAAAAGCTGTCACAGATTGTAAAAGCAGTCACAATTGTCCACTGACTAAAGCTAATCAGTGGATATGTCTAGTATGGAGTATGGCCGGGTGATTAATGGATAGTAGTATTTTAAATGCAGTGATCGTTAGTTCGAATCCTGGTATGCGTTAATATTTTTTCTCAGATTCCTGTGTGTAACAGATTCTGGGACCAGAAATGACATTCATATTCTTACTTGTCACAAATATTTATCCATTTTTTTCCGAATATGTCGGGACTTCCGAGGTCGTGGTGAAGCAAGAACCTAACAATAGAACTTAAATAATAATTCATCTCTTCTCATAAATACATCCTCTTTATTTCTGAAAATAATGTGATAATATTGAACTGAAAGGGAACAGCCACTATGCTGTCTAAATCAGAAATCCGAGCAGCTAATTTCCAGATGCCGTTATCAATCGAACCAGCAAAACCGTATCTGGCCCTGACATGTACACACGACAGCGAAAAGGAGTTTCCGAAATTCAGTTTTTGTGTTTCGGAAGTTGGGTCGCATGTAGAAGAAGCAATTATTATGTGAGTTAGGCATTGTTGTCTGCGGTGTTACTCTGTTGTACATCTCCGTAGTTTGTTTATGTTTCCTTTTCTTGTGATGAGTTTACGTAACTGCTGCAGGCAGCATCAACATTAAACATGTCAATGCGTACGAGGATTTCAGTTTCGTTTAGAAACCACATTTAAGCGATACTTTATTTCCGTCCCCCTCCCCGCTAGAACCATCTAAATTCTACCATATATTAGTGAAAGGATATCACGTAAAACTGTAAGCTATAAAAGGGTGTCGCCATGAGGGAAAGTTTGAAAAGCACTGGTGTAGATGAACGCTTAGAGCCAACTGAAATCCCTTGCCACGGACATGAGAGTTTTAATGACAATGCCGGCCGCGGTGGCCGAGGGGAATGAGGCGCTCCAGTCACGGTCTGCACGGCCACTGCGGTCGGGGGTTCGAATCCCCCCTCGGGCTTGGATATTTGTGCCGTCCTAGTTCGTAAGTAGTTCATCAGTAGTTTGTAAGTTTAGGGACTGATGACCCCGTAGTTAAGTCCCATAAGTTTAACAAACATTTGAACATTTTTTAAAGACAACCTTATATTTCTTATGTGTAAAGTGTCAACGTGAAATCCATCGTCTGATATTTGGCCAATTTGCTCACGAACCGTGAAATGAGTGTAAATACAATACAATGAGCCGGGCGCGGTGGACGAGGTGACTGAGGCGCGCCAGTCACGGTCAGCACGGCCACTACGGTCGGGGGTTCGAATCCCCCCTCGTGCATGGATATTTGTGCCGTCCTAGTTCGTAAGTAGTTCATAAGTAGTTTGTAAGTTTAGGGACTGATGACCCCGTAGTTAAGTCCCACAAGCAAAAAAAAAAAAAAAAAAAAAAAAAAAAAAAAAAAAAAAAAAAAAAAAAAAAAAAAAAAAAAAAAAAATTGTGATTAACAAATATCCGAGGAGAAATAGTTAATTCTGGATCACAGTTATGTATTAAAAATATACTCTGAAGTATAAGGTGGTTATTAAAACTCTCATGTCCGTGGCAAGGGATTTCAGTTTGTTCTAACCGTTCATCTACACCTACACAGATCCTCCGTAAAAGTGCCTGGTAGACGGTTTATAGAACCGCTTTCATACTATTTCTGTACCGTTCCGTTCTCTAATCAAGCGCAAGAAATAGAAACAACTTTGTCTTTTCGTTTTACATCTGGTTTTTCGTATTTAACTCTGACGATCATGTCTTCTGTGTAGGTGAATGCCAACAAAATATGTTCGGATTCGGAGGAGAAATATGGTTGAAAGAAATTTCGTTAATAGATCTCGCTGCAATAAATAATGTCAACCTTATAACGATTTCCATCCCAATCCGTGCATCAACTGTTTTGTTTTGATAGTAACTACAGTTGGTAGAAGTTAGTAGGTCCACTTTCGCGTTTTCCAAAAAAGTGTATTCGCACCACATGTACCACGAAATCGTTTCATTAGCATCATTTGTATAATTTAATACTCAAGTTTTGGACTTCTGCATAGCAGTCTAACATGCTGCAGTTCTCGAATTTATATAATTACCTAGTGTAGTGTCCTACAGCGTGTTTTAGTTATTTTAGGCACAGCAGTCATGTATACGGACTGTGAGTGCTGTGTGCGAAAGCTGTTGGTGACACTGCGCTCCCAGCTTCAGGCGGTGCTAACATCAGTTGCACTGCTGAAGACTAGTCTTGTGTAGTTCGCGAACGAACTAGTTCGGAAGAGCGCTCCCACAGGTGAACTACGCGAACTAGTTCTCAGATCCCTCGCCTCTTAGTTCGTCCGCTCCTTTTCTGATGACTGACGGGTAACAACGAGAGGACGCGAGAACGTGCAGAATCGCGTGATTTCCTTCTGCCAGTTGCCGTCATTTCGAGCTGAGATGCAGATGAGCTGTAGGTCTAGTAGCGGTAGCAAAAGCCAAAACGAGTGGACGAAATAAAAAGAGCGACCTACATCGCGGGCGAGCTGCGAACTAAAAGGAGAGCTACCGGTCGCGAAGTAAGATATGCGCGATAGGTCGAGAACTAAAATATGCGTGATAGGTTACGAACAAAAATATGCGTCATAGGTCGCGATCTAAAATATGCGTGATAGGTCGCGAACTAAAATATGCGCGATAGGTCGCGAACTAAAAGATGCGCGATAGGTCGCGAACTAAAATATGCGCCATAGGTCGCGATCTAAAATATGCGTGATAGGTCGCGAACTAAAATATGCGCGATAGGTCACGAACAGATTAAAAAATCACGTGATTGCCTGAGATCCATTTCGAGGTTAGCCTCTGCCTGCTAGATTACATAGTTCAGTGCTAAAAAATTTCTGCTTTGAAGTATTCTGCACTCTGCAATATCTGACTAATAAATTCCATAATGCTAAGATATAGAGATAACTCTAATCTTAAGCGCGAGAAATTATCCACAAACTGTTTCTTTTGGTTTGCATGATATCGTTAGCGTCTCATGCAGGCAGCGCATGAAGCAGCTAAGTGGAGGAACTTCTCCCTCCACCTGCATGCGCAGACCACGCCGCTCAGTCGTCACTGGGAGCGGACGAACTAAAACAACGAAGTGAGCGCCCCCGATCGCGAACTGTTATGCACAAGTCTACTGGAGACTGCAATCGAGGGCACGTTGTTGTGGACCGATCATGGAAACCGAAAGGGCGTCTCTCATCTCCGGCGGGTCTACCGATCGGCCCGCGGCTGCGGCGAACTCGTATCACTACATGCAATGGGCAGACACCCTAACCGTAGCGCTTGGGTGGTCGCTTCAGTGCGTGGCAGACAGCGAAATATTTCCCAGAGAGCCGCGCAGGAGTAGCCGAGCGGTCTGGAGTGCCACGTTACGGACCGCGCGTCCTCCCGCGTCAGAGGTTCGATTCCTCCCTCGGGAATGGATGTGAGTGTTGTCCTTAGGTTAGTTTACCTTAGTTTAAGTAGTTTGTAAGCTACGGACTAATTACCAAGCAGTTGAGTCCCATAGATATACAAACATTTGAACATTTCCCAGAGGAGCGAGCGAGAGACCTCCATGGGTCGTCTTACCAACAGATTAGAGGTGCTGTCTGTGCCGCACAGTGTTCCTGAGCTGGATGGTGTCGCTTGTCCTGTGGTTACCTCTCAGTCTGCAAGATCCGGGCAATCAGATAGTAGGATTACTTGTAGCTGGGAGTTCCAACAACAGGCGGATAGTGGAGTCCCTTTGGGCTATAGCTGCTAGGTGCGGGAAGAAGGCCAGTGTGAACTCCGTGTACATACCGGGTCGAGTGGAATGGATCCTTCCAGAGGCCATGAAGAGAGGGTGCCGCATAATTCGATTATGAGCTCTTTACCTGCATTGCAAAACCACGTCATGTACCATATAGTTTTCTGTCGAAATTCACGTTATAATAGTAGGTCTTCCATTCAGAAAAATTTAGTAAAATTTATCCTCCAATGTGCAATACTGAACTGTTTTGTTTATTACGGGAAATGGTCTCAACAGAAAGAAATTAAATTCGTTGCCTTTGAAATTGCACATACAGTTGTGTTATGGTTCGGAGAGGGTGTGGGGGATCGCTAAAATACTTTGAGTTGGGAGGGGGTAACGTATTGACAAGAAGACAACATGGATATCGATTTTTAGAATTTTTTAATACGTGAAGTTTAGAACATCCAAAGCCTTTCGATGCAACTCTAAATAATTCTCGAGAAAATCGACTTTGAAGTTTTGCAAGTAAACACAACTACCAATCATTAAATGAATTGCAGCATATGTTAGTGTACTTCAGATTATATTTTTGTGGCCTTACAACCCAAGGGTTAGTGGTTCAATTCCTGCTGTAACAGATTTTTAATTTAATTTTTTTTTTCGTTATGTTCGAATAGTTACACAGTTTTAATAACTAATGGTGATTTTTTACGAAAAATGCACGTGTTTTAGTATATTCGTAATTTTCTATATTTTATAAAAGTTTGTTAATGATGATGGTTTCAATCAAAACACACACGAATTGCATTTTTTACAGTATTGACTTCACTGCAAGTTGACGACGGTAATCTATAATTGTTCAGTTTGCATAGAGCTACGACGCTGTTTCTGGAAGTCATCTCCATAGTTACTAATTGCTTTCAAAGCTGCTAACCGACTCAACTATGGTTTTAGGTGACGACAATGTGTACAAAGAAAAAAAGTCACAGCGGGATTGGAACCATCGACTCTATGGTTGTGAAATGTTCATATGCTTGTTAAGCTTAAAGGACTTAACTGCAGGGTCATCAGTCCCTAATCTTACAAACTACTTATTAACTACCTTACACTAAGGACGACACAAACATCCCTACCCGAGGGGGAACTTGAACCCCCGACCGTATATGGTTGTGAGAACAGAACGCTGCCACCTGAGCTACACCAACAGATGCTGCGAGTGTTTTAATTATTGGTACTTACGTGTACTTGAAAAACTGTAAAGTCAATTTTCTCGCTAATTTTTGAGAGTTGCGTCGAGTGGCTTTGGCTGATTCTTATTTAAGTTATGAACTTCACGTACCATAAATATGAAGAAATTGTAAATTCCAGTACCCATGTGGTCGCCTTGTGAATAGTCTTGTGTTGTTCGCGAACGAACTAGTTCGGAAGAGCGCTCCCACAGGCGAACTACGCCTCTTAGTTCGTCCGCTCCTTTTCCGAAGACTGACGGGTAACAGCGACAGGACGCGAGTTCGCGCAGAATCACGTGATTTCCTTCTGCCAGTTGCCGTCATTTAGAGCTGAGATGCAGCTCAGCTGTAGTTTTAGTAGCGGTAGCCAAAACGAGCGGACGAACTAAAACGAGCGACCTACTTCGCGGCCGAGCTGCGAACTAAAAGGAGAGCTACCGGTCGCGAACTAAAATAAGCGCGATAGGTCGCGAACTAAAATATGCGTGATAGGTCGCGAACTAAAATATGCGCGATAGTTCGCGAACAGAATGAAAATACGCGTGTTTGCCTGAGATCCATTTCGTGGTTAGCCTCTGCCTGTTAGATTACATAGTTCAGTGCTAAAAAATTTCTGCTCTGAAGTATTCTGCACTCTGCAATATCTGACTAATAAATTCCATAATGCCAAGATATAGAGATAATTCTAAAGTTAAACGTGAGAAATTATCCACAAACTGTTTCTTTTGGTTTTCGTGATATCGTTAGCGGCTCAAGCAGCAAGCGCATGAAGGAGCTAGGTAGGGGGATTGATTTGATTTTTTCAGGGAAGCCAAAACAGTCTCGGTCCAGCCTGCCACTGCCCGCACCGAAACTTAGTTTATTTTGCGGTATCGCTCCCTGTATATCTAGTAAAGCCAACCAATGCCCTTGAACAGTGCAAGGAGTCCCTTTACCAGGTCTTTATTAGACAATTTCTTCGGGTCTGGTTGTCCCAAATGTTCTGTGCCTTTTACTCTCCAATGCAATGCATTCCAAGATTAGATGTGATGCAGTTTCATCACCGTCATCACAGATCCTACATTTAGGGTCCTCTTCTGTTATTCCCATTGTATGTAGGTGTTTTTTTGACATTCCCATGGCCTGTCAGCAATCCAACCATGAGTCTAATCTCTCTCCTGTTGAGACCCAGGATTGCAGAGCTTCTCTTAAAACATGGCTTTGGCATCATTGCCATATTTTTGTTGATGGACTTTGGTCCAATATTCTACGTGCTGTCTTCTGAGCCAATTGCGTAGCTCCAATTTGATCATTGCCTTGGTGATTCTCAGGACAAGTTCCGGTCCAATAAATGGAGTCTCTGCCTCCATCCTGGCTAATTTGTCGGCATGTTCGTTGCCACAGATCCCCGAGTGGCCAGAGACCCACAAGAGGTTTACTCTATTGCTTTCTCCTAGCTCCACCAGAACCCTGTCACATTCTGCAACAATTTTAGACCTTGTTACAGGAGCTGCCAGTGATCTCAGGGCTGCCTGACCGTCTGACTAGATATAGATGCTGCGGTCTTTGTAGCACCTACGCAAATTCTCCTCCACACACGCCCTGAAGGCAGTGGTATTACGCCTTATGTACAAAGAAACGATACTGTGATAAGAGAAGAGATCAGTACCCGGAAAAGATTATCCATTACACGACGTTACTTGGCAACTGGAAACACTTTTGAAGACGTTAAATTTTCACCGTTCACCGCACTTACTACTATTAGCTGTACTGTAATGAAAATCTGCGAAACTATTTGCACCTGCTCGAAATATACATCAAGGTAAGTGAAGTGCATTTTGAACCACAGAATGAAAGCGCTAGTGGGGGGACGTCTCCCTCCACCTGCATGCACAGACCACGCCGCTCAGCTGTCACTGGGAGCGGACGAACTAAAAGAACGAACTTGTTCGCAGCAGATCCGCGAACTAAAGTGAGCGCTCCCGATCGCGAAATAGTATGCCCAAGTCCACTTGTGAGAACTTCTATGCGGTGTGGTGAGCCTAGAGTACAACAGTGGCGGTTCGTACGAAATTTGACCAGTGTGCTACAATATTACAAAAATAAACAGGAAACAAAATATATTAAAATAAAAGTCAACCTTTGTATGAATGCCTTTAATTAAATATCAATTAATACTGTATTGACAGTAAGAGCTTCAGGGGAATCTATATCAGCGCTGCCAACTGCATGTAGTAAATATAACGTTTAAAAAATATTAATTTTCTTTACAGAAATTAAAAATTTAGACTCAGATGTATTTGAATACGAGCCTCACACAGGTAGGTTTGAGAGACAACGCGCAAGACGCCTGAGCCAGCGCGCTATTTGACTCTGTATGTCGCAATATTCGTCATATACTATTATTCCGCAACCGTTACACGCAGCGCGAAGAGAAATATTGATGTGGTGCTGCAGTCGGTCTCAGCACACATGAGGCGCCAGGCCTGACGTCATGTCTGCGCATGCGCACTAGCGAATAGACTACTGTGCCGCCTCTCTGCGCACATACCAGCGCTGCTGAATCCCACTTCAGCACACGGAGCTTGTTTCCAACTATCGCGGCGAGAGCGCTTCAAAATGCGTTTTCATCATTATTACTAGCTCTTTAATACGCACTGGAAGGGAATTGGCATAATTTTATTGTGATAACTGGCTCGTATTCCAAGAGAAAGGATGTAATTTTACAGCGATTTCTCCCTTGCATTCGAAGAGAAATGGCATAAGCCGGCCGCGGTGGCCGAGGGGACTGATGCGCTCCAGTCACGGTCTGCACGACCACTACGGTCGGGGGTTCGAATTCCCCCTCGGGCATGGATATTTGTGCCATCCTTAGTGTTAGCTAGTTTGTAAGTAGTTTGTAGGGGTCATCAGTCCCCGTAGTTAAGTCCCATAAGCTATACAAACATTTGAAAATTTCAACATTTGAAATGGCATAATTTTACTAACATATTTACGGTGTGCTGCAGCACATTAGCACATTATCACCAGCCGCCACAGGAGTACAAGCGTTGATGTCTACGCCATCGCTGGCTGGCCACCTGCGCATCTAGCCTGCCGCGTATCCTGGCAACCGCAGCACGGGGCAGCGTGCTTTGCCCTGGTCTGGCTCCGCTGTGTCACACGCACTTCGCACGCACGCCGCCGCGCTGCCTCGCACACGCACCGCCGTGTCGCAGAGTCCGGTCACGCGGCGGTTTCTCCCGACTCTCACTGGCGAGCAGGCCAGCGTCCCGGCACAGCTACCTGCTGCTACCTGCTACCTGCTAACGCTACCTACTCACTGGCCCTAATTGCGACACGCCGCGTTGCTCGGCAACCGCCAAGCAGTTCCGTTGCTGCGCCACGTCATCCGACTCCATGACAGGCGCACGCACCCGGAACTGCCAAGTCAGCCGTTTCTCCGATCGATTTCGTGTTACCACTTCACCAAAAACAGCCTGACTCTTGCTCGCACACGGACCTAAGACAAATTTAGACCCTTGTTACAGAAGACTATTATTTCGTGCACAATTTCATTAAAAAAATAAGCAAAAGTTAATTCTTTAAGAATCGCATATACGAGGCGCGTCCAGAAAGTAAGTTCCGTTTGGTTATATAAAACAAATGGGTACACATACAGAAAAAAAATATTGATTGTACAAAAATCTACAACTGTTAAACTACTTTTCTACATAGATTCCGAAATTTTGTAGGCAATTGTCATAGTATGGCACTAGGTTTTGTGTGCCTTCTTCATAGAATGTTGCCGCCAGTGTATTCAACCATGTGGTAACATGTTGTTTCAGCTCGTCATCATCGTTGAAGTGTTGTCCACCAAGGACAGATTTTAGGTTTAAGAAGAGGATTACTGTCAAAAGATTTTTTTTTTTTTCACGATAATGCCTGATCTCACACACCGAATGTGACCAAACAATTCTTACGGAAATTTCACTGGGACCTGTTTGATCGTCCTCTATACAGCTCGAACCTCTCCCCTAGCGATTTTCATCTCTTCTTACACCTAAAATCTGTCCTTGGTGGTCAGCACTTCAACGATGATAAAGAGCTGTTACCACATGGTTGAATACACAGGCGGCAACCTTCGGTGAAGGATGCTTGCAAAAACTTGTAGCACGCTATGACAAGTGCCTACAAAATTTCGGCGTTATGTGGAAAAGTAGTTTAAGAGTTGTAGAATTTTGTGCAATAAAAATTTCTTCTGTATCTGTGTACAATTTCATTTTATTACCAAACGGAACTTACTTTCTGGACGCGCCTCGTAAATAAAGCAGTGTGTCCGTATGTGTGTACGTGTTCAATACAAATCTACAGTGTTGTTCCAATCTTTATGAAATTTTGTACACGTAAGCTTCAATCCACGAGGACGGCCGCCGTAAATATAAGAATCGCGTACGACACATAGTTCACAAGATATGACGTCATAAACAATGAGCTGCGCAAAAAAATTGCTGCGTTTAGCGACAATGCTGCTGATTTTCTCGTAAACCACTGGACCGATTGAACCAAATTTGGTACACACATTACTTACCGTGAGGTAACAATTGCTGAAAGGATAAGAATCATGTACGACGCACGGTTCAGAAGAAATGATGTCATAAGCAATAGGTATCGCAAAAAAACTGCCACATAGTGCGGCCACACTTTATAAATACGCTATATGAGAATGAGAGTACTTAGCGACTTGCAACAAACTTTAAACATAATTTCAAACCTTTATTCTTTGCTTTTTTCTGGCTGATAACCATAGCAAAATGATAGAGGAAAAAAGTTCCTCGCTTACTACTTTTCCGCTGTTTATGGAGTAAAACTACGGAATTCCGTATAACGTCACAATTTATAGTTTGTACACTACAAATTGTATCAGCATGAAATTTTACAGACAGTATACACACATATAGTTGAACGTAACTTCTAAATCGTATCACAGTACGATACGTAGTTCACGAGATATGACCACATAAACAGTAACGTTCGTGGAAAAACGCCCCATCACTCACCAAGTTTTTATCTATTACTTCTTTACTACTAATTGTATTCCCAAGAGATTTTACAGACATATAGCCCTTATAGAAGTGAAAATATACCTAAAATGGCAGGAATTAAAAAATACCCGGGAACACCGGGTTTTGAACTAGTTCAGTTATAATGAGAATGTTAAACGACATTATAATATTTTACAAAAAAGATTTTTGAAGACAGTTGTAGTACATGAAGTGTCAGCACTAAAATATGCCTCTTCAATATGGAGTATTATCATCTTTTAGTATTTCGCTACAGAATTTCATTATAAACTGAAATGAAAAACAACTCCTCGAATCTCCTGAAAGACATATGATGCACGGTGATACAAATTTTGAACTCTGAGTTAAACATGAATTATTCGTCTTCTACAGAAGAAATCCAAGAACCGTGCAGTCTACAGAGATTCAAAACATAAAGTTGTTGTTATGTTACGAAAGATATTATTCAATAACATATCACATAAAGACGGACACAATACCCACTTTACTCCAGAGACAAATAAAACAGCAACATTGTGCATGTCGCACACCAACAATACGTCTTTTGACATATCTCTGTCATTGTGGTAGCTACCAACTTACATACAATAAGTGGTTCAGGAATTGTACACTGGATGAGTCAGAGACTCAACCAAGAAAGCGCTGTAGTCCTTCCAGAAGGACGAGAACGGCAGCTTACTTTTTTATTCTTGTACAGTGTCATATTTCATTTCTTTGAATCACCTGTTCCCATTGAAGATCAATTTTAGCGTGTATTGTCGATTGCAAAGTTGTTGCATACAACTGCAAAGTTGAAGTTCATGCAGAAGATACTGAAAACTTCCTCGTAGTTGGGTTTATATTTCTTGAACTTTCTTCACTTTATGAGACAGTTATATGTATGTATTTCATCTTAAATGTTGTTTTAATAATAATGATTCATCAGATTAAAATTATAAAACATTCATTTTGGCATCATTCCAGAAAGAAGGGCAGTATTGCAAAACTAATGGCATTATTGTGAAAAAAATCACTTATAACCTTGTGCAATCATATGAAGGTAATTAAGGCTTCTGAGAAAAAAATTAAACCAAAAATAACTCCAAGTTATCGGGGTTAAGATGCACGGTTTTTTTACCAGTATGAATTTAAGCGAGGCGGAATGGTGGTACACAAATTGTACAAAGGGCGTTAAAAAGTTTTGCACGTTTGTCTCTAATTTCTTTATTTTTTGCAGGAGGAGAATGACATTATCTGTGAACATACATGGAACATTTAGCTATAAGTTGGTAGATAAAAGTGTTTTATTTACAGGTGAGCTATAATGGATGTGAAGTACGTCAGGTTACGACACTGGTCGGTGATGGAGTTCCTCTTGAAGACCGGCGATGACTTTGCCACATCGATCCACAGGACGTTGCTCCCTGTTTGTCGGAAGAACACAGTGGATCGCAGCAATATCAAGCCGTGGTTGCAGAGGTTTAAAGAAGGTGCTTTCTCTTTGTTGGACAATCCACGATGCGGTAGGCCATCGACGGGAGTGGCTGATTCGAATAAGGTGATTATTTATCAAATCGTCCGAAAAGATGTGCACAGACACGACAGCTTGCTGAAATGACTCGTTTGTCGCTGGGTAGTGTGATATGACTGGAACAGTCACTAGCGTACAGAAAAATCTGTGCACGTTGGGTGCCTAGGTTATTGACAAGAGAAATGGAAACGATGAGGAAAAATATGTGAGAGGGTCTCATGAAGACCTTTACTGAAGACGGGAAAGTATTTCGACGGCGTCATTTCCCAGGATGAAACATGGTTGTATTTAATCGAACCTGAGAGCAAAACCCAGTCCATTGAATGGCGTCATCCGGGTTCCCCTCGGAAGAAGAAACCAAGACTTTCACGAACAGCAGCAGGCCGAAAGGTGATGGCCTGCTTCTTCTGGGATCAGCATGGAGTCATTTTTATTGACTTTTTGGAACCTGGTACCACCATTAACCGAGACCGTCACTGTTTGTCACTGGACAAGTTGCGTCGTGCCATCGAGACCCGCAGACCACAGCTTCAGGGTAAGCTCATCAGACTACACCATAACAATTCCAAACCCCATCAATAACAAAAATTTTACCAAAGTACATTTACATCATGGAAATAATGTTGCGTCAGATGCAGCACAGTTGATGGAGGCTACATTGAATAGGCTCAATGTATAGCTAAATGTTCCAAGTATATTACCAAAAAATGTAATTCTCTGCCTGAAAAAAATTTCAAAATGGAGGCGACTGTGTAAAACTGTTTGAACGCTCTCTGTACCACCTACCCTGAACAAATCTTAGCCGTCCTGTCAGGGGACGTGAAAACGTACGACTACATGTGACGTCACATGGTGTAGTTCCATTGGCATGTTCCTTTTTTATTCTCGTGGAGACGAGCGTGGGCAGTGTGATGCTGATTAGTTCATACCTCACAAGTAGAACTTCGGTGCAGTCATATTTTATAAAGCTAAACCTACCATCTACAACATGTTCGGATATCAGGAGCCCAACATACGGAAATTTCATCCAGTGCCTTTGCCTTCATTATTTTGGCAGAAGGTAGAGCGACTTGATTTGACTTCTTGCGTTGACCACATGTGCCGATACAGCAAATAAAATATTAAAAAAAACTAAAAAAGTAGTATTGCAAATTACTTCAGCCGACATTTTCTGAGTTCGGATTGGTTGCATTGAATTATATCATTCATTTTATTGCAAATAAATTGCATAAGCCAGAGAACTGATGCTAATAAAAATATTTAAAGATATACTTTATCGTAAACTATTAGGTAAAATGGTGACGGAACTTTATGCTGAAAAATTAAGTAAAACGTTTCTCTAATCACTGGCTAGATTCAGTCTGTAAATTATCATAAGAATGCAAATTGTATGTCACTTATTGTTGTTAGCCCCAAAATCTGTCCTACGCCACAGTACAAAAATCAAACACTTCCATGATTCCCTTCTCGGCAAATACTAATACTTCTATTTAAAGTTCCGTGTTATTTTACTTTCCCTCTGTCTGCTACGTAAATTTCATTAAAATCTCAGTCATGGACCTTTATTTCAACCCAGTCCAGGAAAGCAGACCAAGCTGAAAGGTAATTGTTAAAAGTTCTATTTTATTTAAACTCTAGTCCCTGGACCAATTAATAATTATCTATTTGAATTATCTACGAAATGGCAGATAGCGACTGTACATGAGCGACGATGTTGGAGATGCTGCATCTGGAACTAATATCCTGAAAATGATTAAAATGTCTGTTTTGGTGATACACGAGATACTGTTTATCATTTTTGTTTAATATCATATCTGGCATTGTACAGTCGTTTAATAGACCTTGAATAGTATTCGTGAGATGAACAATCGAACAACGCCTCTCTCAAAAGGATGGTATCATCACAGTCTAACATATTCAGTCAAGACACTACCACAGACCTTTGTTATACACTGCGACAGCAGCGCTCCAAGCGGCTGTAATAGGTAGTAACTCCACATTTGTCCTTCTTAGGTTTCCTAAGATCCCTGACAAGGGCAATGGACTGTCCATTAACTTCTGTCCTGCTTAACAACCCCCCTCTCCTTAAATTTGTATTCAGATAGCTAGAATCCATCCGTCCTGTCTTTTACACCGGCTTCCTACATTACTCACTACCTACACTCCCTTAGATGTTCTGTACAAGTCGGTGGAGCAGCACACCACGCCCGCCCACCGCCCGTGATCGCAACTGTAAACATGGGCTTATCTTGTGCCATCTGGGACCATCGTTTCTACTAAGGTAAATTTAAAATCTGGTTTCTTGCTTTTCATCTCATTACCGAGTTTGTTCCAACTCGTCGTTACCCGTTCATTTGTAGGGCTACAAGGAAATCCACAATTCAAAAGTTCAAACGTTTGTATAGCATATGTGACTAAACTTAAAAACTACTTATGAACGAACTAATACTAAGGAAGGAACAAATATCCATGCCCGAGGGGGGATTCGAACGCCCGACCGTAGTGCCGTGCAGACCGTGACTGGAGCGCCTCAGTCCCCTCGGCCACTGCGGCCGGCAACCACAATTCCAAATAACAAAGATACATCGCAAACCAACTTACGGTGTCACACCACGGAAAGCGCCTTATAAGCTTTGTTTATCGTTTCTACTATCTACTTATCACAAAAAAGCCCATGTCGAACTACCCCAGTTTTGTAATTCTGCCTTGTAAATGTTCAAAGGTTTGTGAAGCTTAAGGGCCATCATTCCCTAAACTTACAAACTACTTATGAACTACCTTATACTAAAGATAACACAAACATCCATGCCCTAGGGGGAATTCGAACCCCCGACGTGGAACGGTTTCGCGCATCGGAGCATAGCGTCTCAATGCGCTTGGCTACTCCGCCGCGGCTGGTCTTGTAATTTTGTGTAAATTCTGTCACCCAGATAATCCGAAGAAGCACTGCTAAAGGGCGAAACACGTCATTAAAGAATAGGACACTCTGCAATCAAGACGGATTTTTTATTAAAGGAACATTTAATTTCACTGACTGCTATACACCATGGAATGCAATTCACTTAATTTTAATTGAATGTATATTATATCATGCGGAGAGGGCAGCAGCGAATCATGGTGGTGCTCTGCCCTCTGTTTTAGCTGGTGACGAAGCGAGTGTGACGAAATTTTTAAAATTTGTGAACTTGCCGGACTGTGGACAATGCTTTTGGGCTACAGTTTTTAGTGTGTTAAAGAGTGGATGGTCCATCTCTTTTCTATCAGTGATCAGTCCATGATACTCTGGTATTGAGTTTAGAGTACTTCCACGACTGTATACTTTAGCTAGCCAACTTATATTACTGGCATGCAGTATTTGTTTGTGTTTTTGTTTCATTCCGCATGCCGTCTGTCTAGTTTGGGTAGTTGCCTATGTTGTTGCGTGTTTTTATTCATTTACTTTTTACTGAGCTCACACTAATCGCCTAATTATCTTTTAAGGGCAATAAAGACCTAACTACCGTGTGATCTTATAACCCTATCCATCCATCCTGTAACTTTTTAATAAATTATTAAATGAATAAATGTGTGTTACTTTTAAGTGAGAGCTTGACGTAATAAGCAGTCATCTAAGACATATCTTGTTGAATTTTTAGTTTTCTATATTCAGATACTGTGAAAATTAATTTTTGCAGTTTTCAAGGTATATAAAATATTATTGGTTCATAAGATGCGCCTTATGATTTCTGCTTTCATTAGTATATCTGGATTTGGTATAGGTATGTAGGGTGCATTATTATTTAAGGTCATGACCCTTGACTCACCAATAGACAAAATCTTCATGTAAACAGTGGGTCACTTTGGCGACGACTACTGACAGAACCGCCGTCTGTCATAATTATCTTGTGATCTTAGCACTTGTGAGTAAGTTGTGGATGGTGTGGGTACAGCAGTTGTTCATGAAATACCCCCTCCCCTTTCCCCGGATAAAAGAGTGAGACAACACAGCTGCTGCTAAGAGTCGCGCATTGGTTCTCTTCCACTGAACGTAGTGTACGCTCCTGCGTTTAAGGTGTGAGGGCTGAGAGAGAACTTCCACAGTCAGTCTTCTAAAGTGCTAGAATACGTGTGTTCTTAAGACGCTGGATAAGTACACCGAACAAAATGTTCAAATGTTTGTATAGTGTATGGGACTTAACTACGGGGTCATCAGTCCCTAAACTTACAAACTACTTACAAACTAGGACGCCACAAATATTCATGCCCGAAGGGGGATTCGAACCCCCGACCATAGTGGCCATGCAGACCGTGACTGGAGCGCCTTAGTCCCCGCGGCCACCGCGGCCGGCTACACCGAACAGCTTACTGCAAGGCACTCTGCGCTGTGGATATTTTTCTGTGTAAAGGACACAGGCCTGAAGGCTACATCCTCTGCCATGTCACTTGTCGAGTAGTAGACTCCCTTTGCTGACAAATAGTGTAAAAGAACTACACCATTTGTATGTGAACTTTAAAATTTTCTCGGCTGATACAATGTCCATAGAAGTTTCGGGTATGCAGCCGGTCGTCTAAAACATCATACGATGTTTCGGCCAGACACCTGCTGACCATCAACAGGTGATTCGTGGAATACTGATAGGAGCGTCTTTTTGTCCTTTCTTTCTTTATTGTGTTTTAATGCCCCTTTGGGCAGACTAGCAGCAGCCTTGTACGCTGCTCTTCAGCCCAGTATACATGTGTATTTGACAATTGGTGATGGTAGTTTAAAATAGAAGATAAAAATGTTGAATTTAACAACTTAAAGGAAGATAAAAATTGGCGAATTAAAAGCAATGAAATGAAGGCTTTAAAACACACATAATCAGAATTAAAAACACAGATTTTGCACGGTTGATGATGATGATCATGATGACCACAGACATTGCCGAGGTGGGGTGGCTTGCGTGCCTCAACGGTGTAGATAGCCGTACCATAGGG
The DNA here is from genome assembly GCA_026315105.1 of Locusta migratoria. Classification (NCBI taxonomy): domain Eukaryota; kingdom Metazoa; phylum Arthropoda; class Insecta; order Orthoptera; family Acrididae; genus Locusta; species Locusta migratoria. The sequence continues at coordinate 110,916,851 of CM048745.1, forward strand.
GCAACCACAGTGGAGGGGTATCTGTGTAGAGGCCAGACAAACGTGTGGTTCCTGAAGAGGGGCAGCAGCCTTTTCAATAGTTACAGGGGCAACATTCTGGATGATTGACTGAGCTGACCTTGTAACATCAGCTAACATGGCTTTGTCATGCAGTTACTACGAACGGCTGAAAGTCAGGGGAAACTACAGTCGTTACTTCTCCCGAGGACATGCAGCTCTACTATATGACTATATGATGATGGCGTCTTCTTGGGTAAAATATTCCGGAGTTAATATAGTCCCCCATTCGGATCTCCGGACGGGGACTATTCAGGAGGATGTCGACATCAAGAAAAACAAAACAGGCATTCTACGGCTCGGAGTGTGGAATGTTCTAACCCTTAATCGCGTAGGTAAGCTAGAAAATTTGAAAAGAGAAATGGATAGTTTAAAGTTAGATAAGGTGGGGTTTAGTGAAAATCGGTGGTAGGATGAACAGGATTTCTGGTCGGGTGAGTACAGGGTTATCAATACATAATCAGTTGGTGGTAACGCAGGAGTAGGTCTGATAATGAATAAGAAAATAGGAATGAACAGCATGGCGAACGCATTATCGTAGTAAAGATAGAGATGAAAATAATAACTGCGTGATGAAAATGTGCGAATAATGAAAAGGGAGGACCCAATCTACGGAATAAGAGCGCGGAAGGTGAAATTTAAATACTTCATTAGAAAATCTGAAACAATACAGATATAATTACTTACAATGCGACTATTCAGTTCGACCGCAAAGACAAGAGTGAATTCCTATACTACAGAACATCAGAATTAAGTGTTCCTTCATTTGTTGTCTGAGACATATTTTTTCTTCCAGAGTATCTTTTAGCTTCTTGCGTTAGGTGGTACATAGTAACTCAATTAAATTATTGACTTTTAAATAAATATTATCCCAGTACAAAATGAAACCAAGAAAATCATCTTTTGTCCTATCTGGAAATTACTCTAGCATCATATGACATTACAAGCCCATTTGATGGTTTGGATTATGAATAGTGCAGCTCTGATAAAAGATATCTTCAGAAAAGCTATACGTGGTGTTATCAAGAAAAGTCTAAAGTGCGCTGATGTTGGTGGAATGTTTGAAAAATAAACGTTCTTATTTGTGTTTTCATTAACTTCGTTAGAGCTGCATACTAATAACTGCATCTCTGTACTCAATAACGATTAGACACATGTTATATAGCATTTTTATTCGGATTCGTCTACACTACCAAATCCTAAAGTATGTACTACTATTAGTTCGTCGAAAACTGATATTTTGAGATTGCGACTGGGTACAAAATATGAGTTTGATATGGAAACAGCAACAAGCCACTCTGTACATCGCTGTTTATTAAAAACATCTCACTGACGTGTTTCACGGCCCACTTTAAATTTGTAGTTTTATCGTCTTTGGAAACATTTCGGACAAAAATAATAATTTAAATAATAAAAATTATAGTGATATGATTACGACTCTACTATTGTGATAATATCTAGGCACCCAATACGCAACCCTTCTAGAAAAAAAAAGAGAAATAATATTTGGGAATTGGAGGTCTTGAACCAAGGACCATGCGCATCACAATCCAACACGCTGCTCACTACACTACAGCGAACAGTTACGAAATTCGTTATTTATTTTCTTACTATTGATGGCAATTGTTAACTGATGCTAATACGGCATTTTAGACACTAAATTATCATTTATCGTACGAAGAACTACTTGTTTTTGTTAATTCTTCAGTGCGCCGTTGCTTTGAAATAACAACGTGTAAGTTACAGTAAGAAAAGCATCAAATACGCAACGCAAGATGGCGTATGCCAGAGAGAGTTCTGGGTGAGGAATGTCACGTGACATCTGCGAACGGCTGGTTTTCGTAAAATCAATTGACCGTGTCAAATCGCCGTTATTTTTGCAAATATCTCTCAAACGATACGAGATATGAAGAAAACATAAGAGAGCAAAGTTGTAGAGAATTTGCTCCTCTACAAATTCGGTTATTCAGTTTTCGTGTCAGATGAAAGGTTCGGCTGCAATTACAATTATATTACAAACGGCTTTTTTAGTATTACTGCCGTATTTTTGTCCAAAGAAATTGAAAAAGGGGGGTTCTGGTCTCTGGCGGCCTACAATTATGTCTGTAAAATTTGGTGCAGATCGGGTGAGCGGTTCGTCTTAAAAAGTGGAAACACGTTACGGACAGACAGTCAGACAGACATCCCAAAATCGCCGTTATTTTTGCAAATATCTCTGAAACGATACGAGATATGAAAAAAAAGAAAAAAAAAACATAAGAGATCCAAGTTGTAGAGAATTTTCTCCTCTACATATTCGGTTATTCCGTTTTCGTGTCAGATGAATGGTTAAGTCGTTATTTTCATTTCAATTTCGAGCTGTCAAGAACGATCGCAAAGATCCACTTTTAGTGTTACTACCGTAACCTAAAGTGGGCCAAAAAGTAGCACCATTACCAGTTTAGAGCCTGAAGGTTCATCATCAGTTTGCTATTCACAACCAAATACATCGATACCACCACCATCCAAAGAATATTTTGCCACTAGGAGCTAGAATCCTGGTGTAAATAACATATGTATTTGGACATGAACAGCCGACTGATGATGAACCTTTAGATTCGAAACCGGTGGGAGCGCTATTTTTAAATATATTGTTTTCAAGAATACAGCTGTATTTATTACTTGCAAAGCACCCTGTACTTACAGACTCTTTGGTATGCTGTACGACTGGCGCGCTAGTTTAGTATGACGCAAAGTAACCGCAGGGATTCCTTTGTGAGTCAGAACAGCAGTTGCGCCGTATGCGGTGGCCGGCGCCCAACAGCCGTTGTGACGTTTCATTGATATTCGCAGGCGCCAGGTGCTGCCGCCGCCGCCGCCGCCGTCGCCTTGGGCAACAGACTTGCGCCGCGCAACTGTGGCTCGCTACCGGGTCGCTACTCGTGCTAGCGGGCCATTTCTCCAGTGGCTCAACCGCCGCCGCTACCGATGCTCGCGCCAAATACTCGCCTTTCGACATGATGGATCCGTGTCAAGCGGGTCACATTCTCGGCCGTCTTTCCGATAATAATTTCATCATGCAACGATTAGTAAACAATGTGAAACCTTAACTTTTCTCGGCGTAATGAATGTTCAAACAACTTACGGGTATGCTGCCGATATTTCGGCAGGAGGACACCCTGCTATTCTCAAGGCACAACAGCACTTAAGGAAGCAAGCGTATTTAATACGCTTGCACATTACTTCCTTAAGTGCTGTTGTACCTTGAGAATGGCAGTAGCCTTGTGTAGTTTGCAAACGAACTATTTCGGAAGTGTGCTCCCACAGGCGAACTACGTGAACTAGTTCGCAGATCCCTCGCCTCTTAGTCCGTCCGCTCCTTTTTCGAAGACTAATGGGGAACAGCGAGAGGACGCGAGAGCGCGCAGAATCGCGTGATTCCCTTATGCAAGTTACCGTAATTTCGAGCTGAGATGCAGCTGTAAATAACTGGTTTATTTGTTTAAGTATTTCATGTCTAATTGCCCAAAAATACGGGTAATGGCACACACACTGGGGCAACACTGATCATTATATAAAAAAGCTGTCATAACAAAAGAAAGCGCTTTTTTAGTAGCGGTAGCAAAAGCCAAAACGAGCGGACAAACTAAAAACAGCAATCTACTTCGCGGCCGAGCAGCGTACTAAAATATGCGCGATCGGTAGCGAACTAAAATATGCGCAATCGGTCGCGAACTAATATATAAGCGATCGGTCGCCAACTAAAATATACGCGATAGGTTGCGAACTAAAATATGCGTTACCGGTCGCGAGCTGTTATGCCAAACGTATCTCGCTTCTTAGTTCGTTGGATTCTTTTGCGAAGACCGTCGGGCAATAGCGAGAGGGCGCGCAGCAGAATTAAAAATGACGTGTTTGCCTTCTGCTGATAAGAGCCATTTATAGGTGATCGTCTGCCTGCTGGATTACATAGTTCACTGCTACAAAATTTCTACTTTGAAGTATTCTGCAGTCTGCAATATCTGACTAATAAATTCCATAATGCCAAGATATAGAGATAACTCTAAATTTAGATGCGAAGTATTATCCACAAACTGTTTCTCTTGGTTTGCGTTATATCGTTAGCGGCTCAAGCAGCAAGCACATGAAGCAGCTAGGTGGGGGAACTTCTCTCTCCACCTGCATGCGCAGAGCACACCGCTCAGCCGTCACTGGGAGCAGACGAACTAAAAGAACGAAATAGTTCGCGGCTCTGCCGCGAACTAAAGTGAGCGCTCCCGATCGCGAACTATTATGCGCAAGTCTAATGCGGTAGCGGCATGTTAGATAGCAAAACTACGTTTCGTGACGTTCAACTACTGCGCAGGTCTAAATGGCAGTGTCCTCCTTGCGAAATATCGGCGGTTGTCGAAGACGTCACCCGGCAGCATACCCTAAGTTGTTTGAACGTTAGTAAACAAGTGTTCAAGTTCAATCCTGAATTCAGGGAAATTGGTCGTGAGATGGTTAGCAGTCACAGTAAGTGCCAATCCAAATCGATCAACAATCTGGAAAATTGTTTAATTCAGTAAATGATTGGATGCCGCTACATATAGTCTCAATATTATAAGACACTAGCTGAAAACCCGGTCTAGCCCGTGAAGTTATTTATTCCAGTTTTAAGTTAGTACGTCCAGGGTTGGCCCGAACAAATTCGGCGCCCTAGGCAAATTAACAAGGCGCCCATTTAATAAAATCGCAATAAAGCATGTAAAATACACATTCCATCTTTTTTTATTCACATACACAATCACAACACTTTCATTACATAAACATATTGCTCTATTAAACTGGTCCTACCATACACTTTTATACGACAATGTTCCTTTTTATTAGTTTGTTCATTTTGTGTTTTAAAAAGGTTTTGGTTCATAGTTTGCAATAACTGATACGGTTATAAGCGTCATTTAACAAAGAGTCACATTAATTTCATTTTTGTTGCCTTGGATTATGCGAAACCTGAGACGATCTCCTTTAAATTGTGTCTGCTGTTTCTCGTTTAGCTGAGAAAGTTGCCAAACTCACAAGTCTTTCTTGAGTCATTGTGTATCGCAGATACGTTTTTATACGTTTTAATTTCGAGAAACTGCTCTCACCACTGGTTACAGAGACAGGAAGAGTAAGCAACACTCTTATTGAAATAACTAAATTACGGTTTTCCCCGAAAAATGGGCTACAACAATAGTGTAACAGACTGAAACTCTACTTATTGTTGCAAGTGCCCGCGGGCAAGGTGCGCTCAAATGTCAGCGGTTGGGGTAGCTGACATCGCACACGTTATACAAATAAACTAAAATGCTTCGTCCTGTTTCATTCATGTAGTCTGTGGACGTGTAGTTTGGACAGCAACAAAGATACACACTTGGTACAGCCCTCTCCTGTTTCACTTCATGAGACATAGCCTATCTCTTCAATGTTTAAGAATAATTATTTATAGAGTATTATGGGTGCGCCTCGGTTGCACAGTGGTAGAGTGCCAGACTACAAATCCAAAGGTCGCGGTCGATCCCCGCCACGTCCTAGGATTTTTATCTGTCACTTCCCACTTCTTTCACCTCTGGCAGTATTGTGAAAAATACCGAGTAGTACCGTGGTTCGGAACCCACGTTAAACTGTAGGTCCCCCTATAACTGGCTGGGTAAGTCAGTTCGAAGGTCGGAGGAAGGCAACGGCATACCACCTCCAAACAGGACCATGCCTAGTAAAGCACTGTGGTGTTCAAACCAATCTTCGGATTGTTGACTGCTTTACCTTAGAGTATTATGACAAATACAAGGGGCTATTTCTTACTAATTAGCTGATAACCGTTTTCAGCAGTAATATACAGGGTGTTACAAAAAGGTACGGCCAAACTTTCAGGAAACATTCCGCACACACAAAGATAGAAAATATGTTATGGTGACATGTGTCCGGAAACGCTTAATTTCTATGTTAGAGCTCATTTTATTACTTCTCTTCAAACCACATTAATCATGGAATGGAAACACACAGCAATAGAACGTACGAGTGTGACTTCAAGCACTTTGTTACAGGAAATGTTCAAAATGTCCTCTGTTAGCGAGGATACATGCATCCACCCTCCGTCACATGGAATCCCTGATGCGCTGATGCAGCCCTGGAAAATGGCGAACTGTATCACAGCCGTCCACAATACGAGCATTTGGTACCGGGGCTGCGTAGACAAGAGCTCTCAAATGCCCCCATTAATGAAAGTCAAGAGGGTTAAGGTCAGGAGAGCGTGAAGGCCATGGAATTGGTCCGCCTCTACCAATCCATCGGTCACCGAATCTGTTGTTAAGAAGCGTACGAACACGTCGACTGAAATGTGCAGGAGCTCCATCGTGCATGAACTACATGTTGTGTCGTACTTGTAAAGGCGCATGTTCTAGCAGCACAGGTAGAGTATCACGTATGAAATCATGATAACGTGCTCCAGTGAGCGTAGGTGGAAGAACATGAGGCCCAATCAAGTCATCACCAACAATTCCTGCCCAAACTTTCACAGAAAATCTGTGCTGATGACGCGATTGCACAATTACGTGCGGATTTTCGTCAGCCGACACATGTTGATTGTGAAAATGTACAATTTTATTTGAATTTACATTTAAAGAGAAATACCTGAATGAGCTGTAACATGGGAAATTAAGCGTTTTCGGACACCTGTCCACCTAACGTATATTCTTTCTTTGTGTGTGAGGAATGTTTCCTGATAGTTTGGTCGTACCTTTTTGTAACATCCTGCTTAGGAGGGCTTAGGGAAGAAAATATTTATTGTATTTTCCCCTTTTTATGTAGAAGTGCGTTATTTGGCCCCCAAAAACCTCTTTCTTTACCGCTGATGATGTGTGTGGTCTTATGGTGAGGTCATCAGTGCCCATTGTACACTACAGAGATTGCAGAGCGGCGGAATGCGCGGGGCCGTGAGGGCGCCTCAACTGATATGACGGGCGGCGTGCCAGCTTTGATCACGGGATGACTGGTTAAAAAAAATGTTCAAATGTTTGCAGAGTTTATGGGACTTAACTACGGGGTCATCAGTCCCTAAACTTACAAACTACTTATGAACTAACTAAGACTAAGGACGGCACAAATATCCATGTCTGAGGGGGGATTCGAACCCCCGACCGTAGTGACCGTGCAGAAGCGCCGCAGTCCCCTCGGCCACCGCGGCCGGCGATGACTGGTTACAAACTGCTACTCGTCTGTTCATTAAACGCTCACTACCAAAACCGTGAAGAGTCCAAGAGAAGGCATGTTGCATTGACTTGCGTCTCGCCTCTTGCCTGTTGCTCTGTCTATGTGTAATAACCGGGAATTCGTCATTCCTGGAACCCAAGCGCTACAGCAAAGTAAACCGCACCGCGAGCGCACGAGGGTTCGTCGCACACCAGAAATTTGCCCCCCCCCTCCAAATTTCGAGCGCCCTAGGCAATTCACTGGGATGCCTATATGGACGAGCTGGCCCTGAGTACTTGCCCCCTCCCGTTTTCTCTCTTTGTGCGCGTTCTCTTTCCTGCTCACTCTGCTCGTCTCTCCCTCTGGCCATCTTCTCCTCTCCCCTCGCTCTCTGTTCATCTCCTCATCTCCCCTCTCTCCCCCAATGCCTCTCTGTATCCACCTCCAGCTTTCCCTTCCTCTGCCAATCCCCTCCTCGGCTCTGTCCTGATCAACGTCCTCACTCCATTGTCTTCTCCATCTGTGGCAAATTATACAGGGTGTTACAAATAGGTACCGCCAAACTTTCAGGAAACATTCCTCACACACAAAGAAAGAAAATGTGTTATGTAAACATGTGTCCGGAAACACTTAATTTCCATGTTGGAGCCCATTTTACACTGAAATGAAGAGTGACACATTGTTGGATGAACCATTCGCAGAAGTGTACCCGTGGAGGCCAATCAGCTGCTGATAGTGTCTGCACACGCTGTACATGGTACGGAAACAACTGGTTCTCCTGTAGCACTCTCCATTCAGTGACGTGGTCAACGTTACCTTGTACAGCAGCAACTTCTGTGACGCTGACATTAGCGTTATCGTCAACTGCACGAAGAACTGCCTCGTCCATTGCAGGTGTCCTCGTCGTTGTTGGTCTTCCCCAGTCGCGAGTCATAGGCTGGAATGTTCCGTGCTCCCTAAGACGCCGATCAATTGCTTGGAACGTCTTCCTATCGGGACACCTTCGTTCTGGAAATCTGCCTCGATACAAACGTACCGCGCCACGCCTATTGCCCCGTGCTAATCCATACATCAAATGGGCATCTACCATGTCCGCATTTGTAAACATTGCACTGAGCCGGCCGCGGTGGCCGAGGGGACTGCGGCGCGTCAGTGACGGGTTGCACGGCCACTACGGTCGGGGGTTCGAATCCTACCTCGGGCATGGATATTTGTGCCGTCCTTAGTGTTAGCTAGTTCATAAGTAGTTTGTAAGTTTAGTTAAGTCCCATAAACTATACAAACATTTGATTTTCAAACATTGCACTGACTGAAAAACCACGTTCGTGATGAACACTAACCAGTTGTTGCTACGTACTGCTGTGCTTGATGCTAGTACTGTAGAGCAATGAGTCGCATGTCAACACAATCACTGAAGTAAACATTACCTTCCTTCAATTGGGCCAAACGTTCACAGAAAGTCTGTGTTGACGTCAATCGAGGAAGTACAGTACATACTAACGAAATAATTGGGTATTTTGACAATTGTCTGCACGAATTATTTCAATTTATATTTAAAGAGAAATAGTAAAATGAGCTCTAACATGGAAATTAATCGTTTCCGGACACATGTCCACATAAAATATTTTCTTTCTTTGTGTGTGAGGAATGTTTCCTGAAAGTTTGGCCGTACTTTTTTCTAACACCCTGCATAACACTAGACGAGACATGGGAATACTTCGCACCGTTAGTGGAATGGCAAGAAGTCGGGAAAAAATAGAAGTTGAACTTTCAGGCATAGCTTTCTTCATAATCAATCAATGCAAGCGTTTAAAAGCGCAAATGAAAGAGCTTGATCCGTTAAGTTTTGTTTGGTAAAAAAGAACTGCTTACCAGTAATTAGAACCGCAGATATCGTAAAACAAACCGATTAAAATATTCACTGCGAGGACAGAAAGATACCGCGTTTCAATAAAAATAATGGATGGAGAGAAGTTAATTCTGATACTTGATGACAAATCTGCAACTGAATTCCTTTCGTTTACAGCGGAAATGAAGGAAATCGGTCGGATAGAATTGGCTGATCGACTAACTTTACTTTGCAGCAAGTACATCCCCATAAGAAATACACAGAAGGAAATCGCGTTTGAGTATAGAAAAAGGAAGAGAGTTTGTAAATTCTGATACTTGATGACAAATCTGTGGATAAATACCTTTCGTTTAAAACAAAAATGAAGGTCATCGGCCGGGTAGTTCGGTCTGACAGACTGACTTTAGTTTTCGTAGATTCTTTTAATACATAAGATTGTTAACTTTCATGATGATCGGAGAAGTCACTTCTCAATTTATTATAAGGCGGCCCCTGCCATTCACTTTATGGAATCTTGCGTTGACGGCTACGTGTCCAAATTTCAAGAAGTTCGTAATAAAACTATAGACTTTGTCGAAGACCGCAGGTTAAGTACCCTCTGCCAAGTACCATGTGAAGTTTTATGTAGACAGTGACCTTACTCTTGCTGTGAATGTCATGAGTACGTAATTTTATGTCGATCGAAACGTAACAGTAGATACGTTTGAAATACAAGAGGCTCGAACAAACACATGCATACTTTATATGTACAGAAAGAAAAGGAGTAGAAGAAAATGATGATAATGATTAAAATGTTTGCTAAGGCAAGGATTCAATGTTGGGTCTAATGCTAATTATGTTCAAATCTTTGTAAATCTATTGGACCAAACTGCGTGGTCATCAGTCCGTAGCTTTCAAAATACTTAAACTAAGGTAAACTAACCTAAGGACAACAAACACACCCATGCCCCAGGGAGGATTCGAATCTCCACGGCGAGCAATCGCGCGCTCCGCAGCGAGGCACTTTAGACCGCTCGGCTACTACACCGCAGCCTACTGCTAATTAAATAGGGAAATGTAAAAATGGGTTTCGGCGACTATGAAGTTTGCGTTGGGGAGCAAACGTACTAGCGTGGTCAGTGCAGCTGCTAAAGCACAGTAACAGGGAGGGAACCACTGGTTTAGTCCGCTATGCCAACCGAACAACCCAACCCAATCAGCTAAACGTGTCGAAACATAGGTCACTCCATACAAATGTTGCAACTCCGACTGAAAATATCACAAATTGAGCCGAAGATTTCTATATTTATATTCTGGACGAAGCTGCATAAGTGCAAAAATATTTAGTGAGCGCCAAAAGGCACACAAACAGAAAGAACTAATAAGCTTGGACTCAGACTTACAAGGAAAGTACTTGGTCTCGAACAAAGATATCTGTATGAACGTTTGGTTAGAATATCTCTACGTACACCTCAATGTGCTGGTGGGTGTCGTTTTTATGCAAAACTTTGCAATCATGCTATAGATAGCACTGTAGATGTAATTGTAGACGACATACGTAATGCAGATATGTTAACTATAACTTATGTAATAATAGTCGTACATCTTCTCTAGCGTATTGTCATCAAAAGCCGTGATGATAGTTGCAACTTTAACCTTCTTCTCGGAAGACTGTTGGTATTCACTGCCACTGCTTCCATCGCCTCTTCCCGCACTTACCGTAGTACTACCGCTAGCAACGAGTTCTTCGTCATTATCATCCCTATTATCATCATTATGTGTTAGTGTTACAACAGTATCTAACTTATGCTCATATTCCTGTACCATAACAGATACTAGAAAGCATGCGAACGATTCATCTTTTACACTAATACCATCTTCACGAAGAATGGTTCTTCTCTCAATGGTTCTTCGTCATTATCATCCCTATTATCATCATTATGTGTTAGTGTTACATCAGTATCTAACTTATGCTCATATTCCTGTACCATAACAGATACTAGAAAGCATGCGAACGATTCATCTTCTACACTAATACCATCTTCACGAAGAATGGTTCTTCCCTCAACCAATCGCAATACTTCAGCAAGATTTATTATCAATCGCCGCTCCATCTGACGCTTCACCACACAAATATCACAAAACGCAACTTCGAAGGAACACTGCAACGTCTCTAATGGCGAACCGAGAGGTCAAAGTGCAATGTGGCAAGGCACATGCAGAGGCCTCTAACGGACGACTGCAGAGTTTTGCAGATACAGGAGTGTCACTAGTGCAATAAGGGATCTTTACATTATCTCTCGTGCGATTTTGATGTATATGTGTTTGATAGAGCCAAAGTACTTTCCTTGTTAGTAAAATCGTTACCTTTACACGGAAATGTAAAATAACCGAAGAATCGCATCGTAATAAGTAGAAAACGATTGGACTTCCACAACGTCCCAGTTGTAGCAACCGAAAAAATATTCAAATGTTTGTATAGCTTATGGGACTTAACTACGGGGTCATCAATCCCTAAACTCACAAACGATTGGACTTCCACAACGTCCCAGTTGTAGCAACCGAAAAAATATTCAAATGTTTGTATAGCTTATGGGACTTAACTACGGGGTCATCAATCCCTAAACTTACAAATTACTTACGAACTAGCTAATAGTAAGGACGGCACAAATATCCATGCCCGAGGGGGGATTAGAACCCCCGACCGTAGTGGCTGTGCAGACCGTGACTGGAGTGCCTCAGTCCCCTCGGCCTTGCGGCCGGCGTAGCAACTGAGAGCAACTGCTGACGAGTAACAGATTCTTGATGTTCCTGTAGACTCCCTGCTACCTGCCCGCCCGGATCTTCTCACAAGTGTGACTCCTCACAAATCACCCTCCTCACAAGTGTTCCAACCCCGAAACATAGTATTCGTCGGGAAAGTTTCAAAGTGCACAAATAGTACCAGATAACGAGACGTTAATTTGCCGATTGGAAAGGAGGCAGGCGGAGCGGTGGCTCGAGTATCGGCGCCTTTCCTCGGCGGCACATTCTCCAGCTCGGCTCCAGGAGGCACGCACAGTGTTTTGCGTAACCGACAGCGCGCGCCCTTCCCTGCGCGTTCACACCTCCACAGCCACAGCGGCCGGCCTGTTCTGCTCGCTGGGCTTCGTTAGCGGCCTCATTAGGGCTGTCAGCGCGGGAAGAAAGCCCCAGATGCGCCTATGTCAGCCGTAACAATGGGAGCGCACGAAATACCCCGGCGCCCAAGATACCGGAGCATCCCACTGGGCGCATCTCCCTCAGCCAGGCAGGTGGAGCTACAGAGCAATCGGTGCTTTATGAGGGCGCCAAGCCTGCCTCCAGTGAAAGTAAGAGTCCTCTAACCTAGAGAATGCGCCGCGGCCAGACTGACACCGCAGATTTATGCAGCGAAAGTTATGGCCAGCTTGGCAGCGGCTGCTGCTTATGCACTGACAGCTACGGTGTGCCGACGGTACTGAAATATTTATTATCCAACTAGCTGAAAACCCGGCGTTGCCAGGGTATTTATATACTTATTGGAGCCTTGAGTAAGTACTTTTCCTATCCACTCTCTCTCTCTCTGTCCATCTCCTTTTTCCTAAAAATATGTTAATTTATCATATAATATATAACAAATAAGAAATCACACGTAGAAATATACTCGTTTCGAGGAACCCAATCACGAAATTCACCAATAATGATTGTCATAATATCACAGATCGAGCACTTGCTCAAAATATTTCAAATGCTCGTATACTCTATGGGACTTAACTACGGGGTCATCAGTCCCTAAACTTACAAACTACTTATGAACTACTTACGAACTAGGACGGCACAAACATCCATGTCCGAGAGGGGATTCGAACCCCCGACCCTAGTGGCCGTGCAGACCGTGATTGGAGCGCCTCAGTCCCCACGGCCACCGCGGCCTGCCGATCACTTGCTGTAATGCCCCAAACGTCAAATCGATTTTTTTAAAACAGATGTATTGACCCTTTCACTCCGGCGCCGTGATAGTTGCGCCGTGCGCTGTGGACGAGCGCCAGTCGCGCCCGGCCGTGCCCGCTGTACGGCGCATTTTCCGCACTGTCCACGGCGCTACTCTGTCCTGCTTTCACACTCTCAGTGTTATCGCAATTATTGGGCTTTATACTATATATTTATCAGGGAAAATTCATTTGGAATAGAACCAGTTTTCTTCCTTCTTTCAGATAATTCGCGTAATTTTTTCGTAAATTCTAAAAGATCCAAGTTTTGGATTCACCTCTGGTGGGATGTGGACGTTATTATTATAAACGCATATTTCTCTTACTAAATAATATTTATTTACAATTGCTTTACGTTACATTTGAGTGGCATTACATTACGATGTATGACGCGAGGCGGAACTGCTACAGCACTGCATCAGTCCACCGGCTGTGAAGCACATTCGCTCCCGACTTCTGCACAAGTTCACCGTAGCGAAAGGGTTAAAAGAAATTTCTCTTTTACTGCTTTATTTATTTATTCTTATATTGCCTTATTCGTATGCTTATCCTTACTGAGAAAGAGCTGAAGACATCGTAGCACGCATAGACCGAGGATATGGTCTGTATGTAACCTCCTTGCTATAGAGTCGCAAACGTCATCGCTGGCCTTCAGTCCGAATTTTTTTTATTATTATTTGACGACTTTCAACCACCATATATTCCACCCCATTATAGCTATCGGCATAGAACTGCTATGGTGTACAACGGGAGATTTCGTACAACTATTACACACAGACCACTCGTTTGCGTTATAGCTATCGGCATAGAACTGCTATGGTGTACAACGGGATATTTCGTACAACAATTACACACAGACCACTCGTTTGCGTTCTGTAGTTTTCGCTGCAGAATGTAATATTAACACACACACACGTAGAATTTTATATACACTGATAACTTTTTATCCCAATATACGCCACCCTTTTATCATTATCAACCCTGAAGCAACCAATACAACCATTTTCAAAGAGTAAATATAATTTTCAAAGAGTAATTATTATTCCACATTTTGCGTTATATTCTTCAAATTACTAAATATCTATCACATCGCTATAAAACCATGCCTATAACATTCTTCAGGTATAAATTAGTAACTGTACAAATATTTAAGTCTCTGCGTCTTGTCGCTCGGACGTGATAAGCATACACCGAACAGAAATTCACATTAATATATATAGATAAATAGCTATCCCATCGCTATAAAACCGCGCCTAAAGCCTTCCCCGGGTACACATTAGTAACTGTTCAAATTTTTAGCTCTTTATGTGTTGTGGTTCAGACGTTATAAACATACACCGAACAGACATTCACATTTATAGATATAGATTGGAACGACACTATTCCGTGAAGCCGTTAGTTTTACAAGTAGTCTGATATCTTCTTTCATTGTGTGTCATAGTTACTCGGCTGACTCAAATAAAGTGCTTTGCGTAATTTGTACGAGTATTCACAGGTAAAACGCATTGTATAGACGAGATGCAGGGTCGATTTTAACTCACACATAGGAATGTATGATGTGTAAAAATATCAAATATTGAAAACTAGTTGAAAATCCGGCGTCACCCGGGTACTTACGAGGCGTGATTTTTAAATAATTACCGTTTTGAAACTGAATAAAGATGTGCTAAGATATCTCAATAATTTTATTTTTACATGACAACCTGTACCTTAACTACTTTTGTATATAATTTCCGTCAATATTGAGGCACTTGTTATAACGTTGTACCAGATTTTGAATACCCTCCTCATAGAAGTCTGCCGTTCGACTAGTTAACCACTGCATTACAACTGTTTTGACTTCGACATCGTTATGAAGACGCTGACCGCCCATGTGTTTCTTTAAGTGCAGTACAGAAGGCAGTCTCACCTTATTGTCCATTTCTGCGCTAAACCTTCATTAACGACCGAACGACACCCACTCCGTAGTTCATCATGCAAATTTGTGCAGTCATCTTTAAATGCTTTCACCCACTTTCTGACCTTTCCATCACTCATAATATTTCCTCCGTAAACTGCACAGATCTCACGATGAATACCGATCGCTTTTAGGTCTTCAGCACTAAGAAATCTTATAACAGCCCGTACTTCATAGTCGGCGGGACTCCCGATTATCGGAGGCACCTTAAACACTTAGTACACAACATAAACAAGGAAGAATCAGACTGTAATGGTGTCACTGCGTAGACAACAGATGTAGGTACCCAGTGCGCGTGCACACAACACCGACCGCAGCGCTGCGGCTGCGGTGTGGCAAAACGGTACTTACCTAAAAAACACGCCTCGTATTTATCCCAGTAATAGCTGAAAACCCGGCGTTGCCCGGGTATTTATTTATTTATTCCTGCTATTTTTCAGGTATATAATCATTTGAATAAGGGCCGTAAGTCTGTGAAATATCTTGGGAATACAATTTGTAGTAAAGAAGTAATACATTAAAACTTGGTGCATGATAGAGCGGTTTTTCATGAACGTTACTCTCTATATGCTCATATCTCATGACCTACGTGTCGGAATGTGATACAATTTAGAAGCTACATTCAACTATATATGTGTATAATGTCTGTAAAATTTCATGCCGCTACAATTTGTAGTGTGCAAATTATAAATTGTAACGTCATTCCGAGAGCCGTAGTTTTACTCCATAAACAGCGGAAAAGTAGTAAGCGAGAAACTTTTTTTCCTTTCATCATTTTACTATGGTTGCCAGCGAGAAAAAGTTTAGTAAAGGTTTGAAATTATGTTTAAAGTGTGTTGCAAGTCGATAAGTACTGTCATTCTCATACAGTGTTTTTCGAAAGTCTCGCCGCATTATGTGGCATCTTTTAAGATTTCTGTTGGTTATGACGTAATATCTTTTGAACCATGTGCCGTATGTGATTCTTAACCATGCAGTAATTGTTACCTCACGGTAAGGAATGTGTGCACCAAATTTGGGTGAAATCGGTCCAATAGTTTAAGAGAAATGAGCTGCATTGTCGCAAAATGCAGCAGTTTTTCGCGCATCTCATTGTTTATGACGTTATATCTCGTTAACTATGTATCGTATGTGATTCATACACTTACAGCGACCGTCCAAGTGGATTGAAGCTTACGTGTACAAAATTTGATAAAGATTGGAACAAAACTGTAGATTTGTATGCAATACGTACAAATATATGGACACTCTGCTTTATATATTAGATTACGTTACCATCTCTCCTCCCCATTTCTCTCTGTCCCAATTCTCCTCCCTTCTCTCTCCAACCATCTCATCTCTTCTCGCACACGGCTCTCTCTGTTGATCTTCTCTTTCTCTATTCATAACCTCCTACTCTCTCTCTCTCTCTCTCTCTCTCTCTCTCTCTCTCTGCATTTTCACCTTCCCGTTTCTCTTCCAATCACGCCTTTGTAGAACTTGTCCATCTCTTCAATCCATTGCCTCCTCCAACTGTGAAAAAGTAAGTAACTTTCATGAAATTTTCGATGGTGATATTTCTCATGTTTTGAAGATCAAGTGTCCAAAGTTTGAATATGGTCGGATGACCGGTACGGCAAACGCACAAAACAGAAACAAACTTATTGCCGCAATTTCGTATGAGTTTCAGTATTTATGACGTTATATCTCGTAAACTATAAATAGTAGAATGAAATAATTTTGTAGGTAAATTTATTGATGTAAATGGATACTTTTCTCAAAATACTTTGCGAATAAGTTTAGTATCAAATAATTAATAAATTTATACATTCATAATGCGGCAATTGTTCACGGATGCCAGTGTCGATGACGTGTGTCGTACAGTGATATAATTATGCCTATAAACTTCGCGAAATTTCAACCTGTATGTTTAACAAAGTTTCATAGTAGTCGGATGAACGGTACAGCAGCGCATAAAATACGAACAAACAAACAAACATCATGTTTATTATAACGTACCCTCCCCCATTGCACCTACGGAGGCTTACGATAGGTAGCTCGTGTGTTCGGGGTATGAGCTGTCTTCCTTACATATTTTATTCAATTCCCTCCAGCCATTTTAATGTGGAGAGTAATCCACTGTATTGTACCCTCCACCATGCACCATACGGTGGCTTCCTAAAGATAGCTCATGTTTTAGTTCAGGGTATATCTCCAATCCAAATTTCATTCTTATCCGTCCATCCATTTCAGCGTGAAGGCGTAAGAAACGAATTAACTAATTGTGAAGCACCCTCTGCCATGTAACATACGAAGTTAATTACAGTATGCCTGTAACATTAGCGAGAGTGCAAGCAATGAGTTGACAAAGTTATATCGCAATCGGATGTACGCAATGGCCGTGCAAAAAATACGAACAAAAAGACAAACAAACACACATTAACTACAGGATTGAGATCAGAAGTATAATTACACGGTTTCCTTTCCCCGATATTATCAGAGAAAGTTTTGTATTTTTATATTATTTCGGCATGTTAAAATAATTATCTATGAAAGTCAGAGAAAGAAAATTTAGGAACAACACTTTCAATTTTTTTGTAAGAAAGAAGACACTCTTGCTTTGTACTGCGTAGCGATAGCATCTTGCAGACGGGAGCTGTACTTTATTATTTTTATGTGGCAGCAGTCATGTACATTCAGGTAAATATATGTGCTGTGCGCGTATCTTAAATTTATAAATAAACCCCCACCTCTCAGTTAAATTCGCACTTATGAATTTTTATTAATAATTTTGCCTTATCCTCCCTCCGCCCATAATGTCTTTTTGAACCTTGTTGAATCACCGCAACAATGGATGGCATAGTTTTTTCAGTTAATATTAAAATGGTGATATTTCGTGTAGCCTGCCACTCTTGTTTCAAAATTTATTCCATAATATTATCATTTACTGGCAATAGAATCTGCAGTCGATTTTCTTGTAATTTTTAGAAGTCCGATGTGTTTGACTTACGTAATATTCCTATCCGATTTATATCATGTCACTTATCTTACTTTACGGTTTGCTACACGAGTCGTAGTCTGATATTGACGAATTTCCATCCACTATTCGGCGAGTGGTTCTCCTATTAATAAAATTTCATTTACAGCCAAATTCCAACCACCGATGGATCTATTGTTAAAGGTAACTGCTCGTCGATTCTTTTTCTAATGTTCTGCCTGCACAACACTCCACCGTTAATTAGCTTGCCATTTCATTTAAATACATGTAATAATTTCTCCAAAATTTCTTCCCCGTAATTTACTGATTGGGATCTTTCATAGCTTCTAACTTCAAACCACTTCCTTCTGTAAATTTGTTAATCTCAAAAATTAATAGCCAGGCTGGAACATTATAGAACGATATCTCAATTTGTTCTCGAGAAATTGGTTTCTGTTTCTTACGAACGGTGTCACCCCGTTGCGTACCTGCACATCAACATCCATATGATTACCTTGCAATGATTACTTTTAACCGCTGTTTGGTTTCTGTACATGTTGTATACAACGTTCTGTTGCCTATATTAAACCCCTGCTGTAATCAGAATTTTAAAATTTGTATTCTAGTGAACATTGTCAACAGATTTCTCAACATATACAGAACTTAGAAATGTAGGTTTTCCTTTACTTAATCTGCTAAAATAAGTTGTAGGGCCAGTATTACCTCGACTTATAATGGTAAAAAGACATGTGTTTTCAAGATACGTTTCCTGTATTGACGTCAAAATAAAAATACTGAGATTATTTATTTCATTCTAAAGATGGATTGTAAAGCAAATTGCAGCAAAATCAAGAAATGTACAGAAATGCATGTCTTGCGACGAATTCCTTCCACCGTAAAATGTTGTGATGTCTCATGCGAAACCAAGTCGGTTATTTTACTTAGGTTTCAGGGAACCACCTATTCAACACCTTGTTTTCTGCCAACATATATAGGACTATATCAATATTATACTTCTATTTTTCTATAATAGATATTATGGCTTGGCATTGTAGTTGTGGTCTTCAGTCCAGAGACTGGTTTGATACAGCTGTCCACACTACTCCAGCCTGAGCAAGTCTCATCTTCTCCTCATACTGAAGCCAGCTACTGTTTGTAAACATTCACAATCATGTCGCAAGTAGCTTTTGTAGCTACACATAAGAACGGTACCCACATCCATTTGAATCTGTTTTCGCTATTCATCTCTTGGTCTCCCTCTGCGATTTGTACCACATACACTTTCCTCTGCTGCTAAATTCGCGATTCCTTGACGTCTGTGCCTACCAATCGACCATATTTTTTTAGTCAAGGTATGCCAAAAATTCATTTTCTATCCAATTCTGTTCAGTACCTTTTCATTAGCTACGCGATCTACCCAGTATTCTTCTGTACCACCACATTTCAAAAGTCTCTATCATCTCCCTTTCTGAAATATGTATCGTCCATGTTTCACTCCCATACTAGGCAATACTCCACACCTTCAGAAAGGACTTCCTAATGCTAAAATTAATATTCTATGTCATTCAAAATCGCATTTATTTCCATTACAATTCGGCATTTTATATCCTCTGTACTGCGACCATCATATGTTATTTTACTGCCGAAGTAACAAAAATCATCATTATAGTTTCGTTGCCTAATCTAATTCCTTCAAAATCGCAAATTTTCTTACAGTGCATTCCTTCCGTTCCCGATGTTATGCTCCTGCTAACTTCAGAATTTGAAAGAGTGAATTCCAATCAGTATTTTGAAAAGCTTTCTGCAAATCTACAAAAGCTATGAATGTAGATTTGCCTTTCGATAACCTATCTTCTAATATAAGTCGTAAGGTGGGTATTCCCTCCCTTGTTCCCACGTTCCTCCTGAATTCATACTGATCTTCCTCGAGGTCAGCATCTAACAGACTTGCATCATCCTTCTGTAAATAATTCGTGGTAAAATGATTAAACCGATGGTTCTCTGATTTTCACACCTGTCTGCACCTGGAAAGGGGATTCTTACATTTTTCTAATAGACTCAGTGTATTTCTTCTATATCATACATCTTACGCACCAGCTGAAATAGGATTTTTTTTTTTTTTTTTTTTTTTTGGCTGGCTCACCCACAGGCTTCAGAAGCTCTAAAGCTCTAAGGAAATGTCACCTACTCAAGTGGCCTTGTACTAATTTCCGTCTTTCAGTGCTATGTCATATGCATCTCTCGGTATGGTGTCTCTTCACTTCCGACAGTGTTGTCTCAACAATAATTTCCTTTCTAAAACTCCTCTCATATTATTCCACCTTTCAGCTTTCCTTACATTGATATTGATTAGAATTGGAGGAGGACGAGATGAATACAAAGAGGTCAGGGGAAGAGAGAGTGTGGGGAGGAGATGATGGACAAGCGAGAGGAGAAGATGGAAAGAGAAAGAGGGAAGCAGCAGATGGAGCAATGGAAGAATGTAAAATTTAGGAATGTTACTGTGAATTTCTAGTGGAGGATCTTATATAGGGTGTTACAAAAAAGTACGGCCAAACTTTCAAGAAACATTCCTCACACACAAAGAAAGGAAATATGTTATGTGGACATGTGTCCGGAAACGCTTAATTTCCATGTTAGAGCTCATGTTAGTATTTCTCTTTGAATGTAAATTGAAATAATTCGTGCAGACAATTGTCAAAATACCCAACTGTTTCGTTAGTATGTACTGTACTTCCTCGATTCACGTCAACAACACAGATTTTCTTTGAACGTTTGGGCAGGAATTGTTGGTGATGTCTTGATTGGGCCTCATGTTCTTCCACCTACGCTCACTGGAGCACGTTATCGTGATTTCATACGGGATACTCTACCTGTGCTCCTAAAACATGTGCCTTTACAAGTACGACACAATATGTGGTTCACGCACCATGAAGCTCCCGCACATTTCAGTCGACGTGTTCGTACGCTTCTTAACAACAGATTCGGTGACCGATGGGTTGGTAGAAGAGGACCAATTTCATGGCCTCAACCCTCTTGACTTTCATTTATGGAGGCATTTGAAAGCTCTTGTCTACGCAACCCCGGTACCAAATGTAGAGAATATTCGGGCTCGTATTCTGGACGGCTGTGATACAATACGCCATTCTCCAGGGCTGCATCAGGGCATCAGGGATTCCATGCGACGGAGGGTGATGCATGTATCCTCGCTAACGGAGAACATGTTGAACATTTTTCGTAACAAAGTGTTTGAAGTCACGCTGGTACGTTCTGTTGCTGTGTGTTTCCATTCCATGATTAATGTGAGCTGAAGAGAAGTAATAAAATGAGCTCTAACATGGAAATTAAGCGTTTCCGGATACATGTTTACGTAACATATTTTGTTTCTTTGTGTGCGAGGAATGTTTCCTGAATATTTGGGCGTATTTTTTGTAACACTCTGTAGAGTGAGAGCGGAGATGGAGAGAGGAGAGGTCGAGAAGAAGGAGGAGGGAGTGGTGGGTGGAAAAAGGAAGAAATAGATAGCAAGATGGGCGGTAGGGAGAGATGCACAGAGAAAGCTGGAAGAACGAATTTACAGAGATAGGAGAAGAGGAGATGAGCTAATAGAAAATCGCAATAAATACACAGCGGCCAACGTTTTATTTACAACAAGTCGTGTATAAAAAGAAAAAGTTTTAGAACAATCCGACCGTTGACTTGAAAAATTTCGAAGAGAAACAGAGCAATGCGCTGCGGAAAATTGTTATTTCTCACGACGGACCGCTGTGTTTCTCTCAGAAATTATATCAGCAGTCGTTGCACACAGTCATCCAGTGATGGATTCTAACATAATTAAAATGTTTAAAAATAGTATGATGTACTTGTGTCATACTGGTGTATTAGTGTACATTAGTGTACTAGTATTCAATGGAAGTTACCTATCCTGCCACAATGATACGTAATCAACTTTTTAAGGTCTTCTCGTAATACTGAAATCTCTTGTCATGTCCTACAGTCAACTAGGGTACTTCCTGTGACATGCAGTGAAACCTGCATCCGCCCGGGTTTCACGATGTCTGTGGATAAGGTAACGAGGAAGTCAACTCTAGAGATTCCATTTAGATATTACTCACTGCGTTACTGTAACTTACGATGAAAAGTTCGCTTGTTACCATTCTGCCAGCTCTGTGAACTAGGGCTACACATTTTCTCAGCCATTGAAGTTAGATTGTGAGCCTGCGCACTGACTTGTGTAATTGTGTAGTATTAGCATTTGTCTCGTAAGTCTTTAACGCAGAAACAGATGTGTCGACAGAGGCTGAGCACTAATACAACTTTCATCATAATCTGCGTACCTTTTTAACGTCAAGGAGGCATTAATCTAAAATGAACTACAATTACATGAATTATTTGCAGTTCACACTGCAGTGCTTAGCAGAGAATTCATCGAATAACTTTTCATACTATTTCTCTATCTTTCCATCCTCGAACAACAAACGAAAACACGATTCCTAATCTTTTCGTACGACCTGTGATTTCTCTTAATTTAATTTCGATGATCATTTCTTCATTCGTAGTTTTTTTTGTCACTAAAATGAATATGGTTATGTCGAAATATAATATTTATTGTCTCTATGATAACATTAACAAGACTAAAACGAAGGTAATTGAATGCAGTGTCAGCAAATCGGGCGATGCTGAAGGAATTAGATTAGGTAATGAGACAATAAAAGTAGTAGATGAATTTTGTTATTTGGGTAGCACGATAACTTCTCTTGGCCGAAGTAAAGAAGATATAAAATGCAGAATGGCTGTGGGGAGAAAAGAGTTTCTAAAGAAGCGAAACTTGTTAACATCGAATATTAATTTAAATGTTAGGAAGTCCTTTCTGAAAGCATTTGTCTGGAGTGTAGCATTGTATAGGAGTGAAACGTGGACGATAACGGGTTCAGATAAAAAGATGATAGAAGCTTTTGAAATGTGGTGCTACAGACGAATGATGAAAATTAGATGGGTAGATCACGTAACTAATGAGGAGGTGCTTAACCTAATCGGGGAGAAAAGGAGTTTCTGGAATATCCTGACTAAGAGAAGGGATAGACTGGTTGGACACATTCTGAGATATCAAGGAATTGTCAAGTTAGCATTAGAAGGAAGCGTGTGGGGTAAAAATCGTAGAGGGAGACCAAGAGACGAATATAGTAAGCAGATTAAAAAGGATGTAGGGTGCCAGTCATATTCTCAGATGAAGAGACTTGCACAGGACAGGGCAGCGTGGAGAGCTGCATCAAACCAGTCTGCGGACTGAAGACCACAACAACAACAACAGCAACATGATAAAATATGTTACACCCATATTATAAGGCCAACACTTAGCACGTTTGTTTACAAACTTTCAAAAACTTGTTGCAATATGGTATTAAGTATCTTCTGTAATCGATACATCCATTATGAAATCGATTTTTATTCTACTGTTACGTCCACTCACATCAACCCTTAAAATAACCTATGTAAAATAATGTCGTACTGATAATGGACTTATTGTAGAATTACTGATATCTTATGTTTATGTTGTCCTGGATAAAATGCTCTTTAAAAGTCTATTTGCTTTTACATAGTTGTGTATAGAATAAATCATAAAACACAACTAACGTTGTCTCAGGGTAGAACATAGTGATACAACGGAAGCAAAAATTTTGTTTTCATAATTTATTTTATAAAATAATAACTATGTTATCAGTGTAAAAAGATGCTTCAGTTATCTATGGAGTTGTTAAGTGCGGAATACAGTAAAATATATAATAACCTCTTCAGTCCCAGTGCCAAGGTTAATTTAAAATTTTGAAAATGTTAATATTTTTTGTTCATTAGATTGCTTAGGCACCATATTTCTCTCTTTTGCAATATGGAAAATTTTCATTTTTTGAACGTGAATGGTACACAATTGTGTACCTTGGGTCTTAATCGTAAACATATTTCGTAAATTTTCTTAAGGGAAGATACTGTATTTAAGGGTAAAACTAATTACAGTATGTTTTATTTGTGCAACCTTCATATTTTATTTAGAATAAGAAATTTTACAACACATATTTACAAGTATTTGTTACTACCAGATGGTTTTGTATAAGTCTCCATGACAACTTTATCCCCAACATGATGCAAAATTTCTGATGCGGTTGGTTTGAACTAAGTGAACTAGTCTGAACAGATTTGAGGTTTGTCTAATATGTCACAACCTCTCGGAATTCAACTGTCACAACCTCTCAGAATTCAACTGGAAAGAATTCAGTGAAAGATTCCAAGTCTCCTTTGGGTCCACTGGAATCACTTTCCTCTCCAGAGATGCGCCAATGTCTGGCATGCAAAAAATAACGAACAAACCATGGATAGGCACCAAAACTACATTTTTCTTAAAATTTGATGTGAAAATTTACACATTTTCTTGCAAATAAAGAAATAAACAAAAATACATTGTTTTCAAAGAATAGCAATACCAACCAAATAGATCTTCACGTCAAACTTCTAATGGATTTTTTAAATATAACCATTCATTAAATCTTCAATTTTTGAGACTGAAATTCTATAGGAGCATCACGTGGGAATCAGAATTCGTACGCTGTCGATTCATTACAGCAAATAAATCATCTCAGATACAGAATTTGAATATTCTGAAACACTTCCCTTTAGTATGCGTGATATATCTTTATCTCTTAGCAAATGAGCTGCTAAAATATGGTACGTTATGAAGTACAGAGCTATTGTAAAAGTGCACATTAAGAACCAAGGTACACAAATATGTACAATGAAAACATCGGCATTTATTCCCCAGGAAAATTGAAATAATTCACATTTGCTGTATTTCATATGATTCTTCAAACTTCACTTTTCACTCACTACAACAAAGTTAAATACATTAAGCTTAATGTATTATTTACTTGTTACATTCTGTCATAACGACGCTGCCGGGCTGCCAGCTTCAGTAATATCAAACTTCTGATTCGTGTAGCTCAAGAAGTACTGCTGTAAGTGGCGTCATTTGAAAGCAAAAAGGTACACGATTGTGCACTCGCGGTCTGAGCACACAAAATACGCCACAGACAGAGAAAACTGAAGAGGTTCATATTACGTAATAGTAGTGCTTTGAAAAAGGAGCAATAGTTATATTTCTTATAATACTGAAGAAAATAATTGCGGAAAGAAATTTTCGCTCTGTAGCGAAGTGTGCGCTGATATGAAATTTCCAAGCAGATTAAATTGTGTGCCGGAACCGACATTTTAACTTGGCACCTCTACCTTTCGCGAGTATGCGCTCTACAGAATAAGGTATGCCGCACGCTTCACGGTTCGTCCCCACAACTTTACTTCCGCCATACCTCGCCTCCTACTTTCCAAACTTCACAGAGGCTCTCCTGCGAAACTTGCAGGGCTAGCACTCCTATAAGATAGAATATGGTGGAGACATGCCTTAGCCACAGCCTAAGGGATGTATGTTTCCACTAAACTACAGGCCTATTTCACTGACGTCAATTTGCAGCAGGGTTTCAACATATCCTGTATTCAAATATTATGAATTATCTCGAACAGAACGATCTATTGACCCAAGGTCAACACAGATTTAGAAAATATCGTCCATGCGAAACACAAATAGCTCTTTATTCACACGAAGTGATGGGTGCTATCGACAAAGGTTCGCAAATCGATTCCGTATTTCGTGATTTCCTTTAATCAAATTGCGTGGTTATGGTATATCGCCCCAAATTTGCGATTGGATAGGGGATTTCATGTCAGAGAGGACACAGTTCGTAGTAATCGATGGTAAGGCATCGACTAAAACAGAGGTGATATCGGGCGTTCCACAGGGTAGTGTTATTGGTCCTCTGCTGTTCTTTATTTACATAAACGATTTAGGGGAATATCTAAGTAGCTCTCTTAGGTTGTTTGCAGATGACGCCGTCATTTACCGTCTAGTAAAATCATCTAAAAATCAAAACCAACTGCAGAACGATCTGAATAAGATATCAGTATGGTGTAAAAATTGGCAATTGACTCTAAATAATGAGAAGTGTGAAGTCATCCACATGAGTACGAAAAGAAATCCGTTAAACTTTGCTTACAAGATAAATCAATCAAATGTGAAGGCCGTAAATTCCACAAAATAGCTAGGAATTACTATTACTTCACACTTAAATTGGAAAAAACACGTAGATAATATCGTGGGAAAGGCGAACCAGACACTGCGTTTTATTGGCAGAACCCTTAAAACATGCAACACAACTACAAAAGAAACTGCATACACTACGCTTGTCCGTCCATTTTTGGAGTATTGCAGCCCATTGTGGGATTCTTATCAGGTGGGTTTGACGGAGGACATCGAAAGAGTCCAAAGAAGGGTAGCTCGTTTCGTATTGTCACGATACAGCGTTACGGAAATGATACAGCATCTGGGATGGGAATCATTACAACAACGGCGCTTATCACTGCGGCGTGGGCTACTTGCGAAACTCCAATCGCCAAAATTCTCCTCCGAATACGAAAATATATTGTTGACTCCCACTTACATAAGTAGAAATCATCATCAGAATAAAATACGAGAAATCAGAGCCCGAACAGAGAGATTCAGGTGTTCATTCTTGCCACGCGCTATTCGAGAATGGAATGGGAGATAAGTAGTATAATTGTGGTTCGATGAACACTCTGCCAGGCACTTAAATGTGATTTGCAGATGTAGATGTAGATGTAGATGAAATTTTCACCCTGCAGCGGAGTGTGCGCTGGTATGAAACTTCCTGGCAGATTAAATTTGTGTGCCAGAACCGCGATTCGAACCTGGCACCTTTGCCTTTCGCGGACAAGTGCTCAACCGTCTGAGCTATCCCGACACGCTTCACGGTCCTTAGGCTGTGGCTACATCATGTCTCCACCATGTCCTTTCTTCGAGGAGGAGTGCTAGTTTGCAATTTTCGCAAGAGAATTTCTGTGAAGTTTGGAAAGTAGGAGGCGAGATACTGGCAGAATTGAAGTTGTGGGGACAGGCCATGAAGCGTGCCGGGATAGCTCAAACTGTAGAGCGCTTGCCCGCGATAGGCAAAGGTCCCAGGTTTTAATCCCGGTTGCGGCACACAATTTAAATCTGCTAGGAGGTTTCAACATAACTGTAAATTAGCAGACACAAAAACGCCTAGCCTTATGTTTATTGTGAGATATCGTATTTTAAATTGTCTGTTATTGGAGGTAAAAAAGTAGACAGATATCTAATAGTGATATGGGGCTTCAAATCTACAGTCATAACTATAGTTTGATGTTTTGAAATGTCGCTGTTGGTTTACAACCAGTTACTATGGGTTACCTTAGGTCTACAATTGTACACCACATGGTCTATCGCTCATTGGTTATTATGATGTATAATCAGGAGGACAAGGTGTACAACAGATCATTTGGGAGAGGGGGGGAGAGAGAGAGTTAACATCCCAACTTTATAAAAGTAACTATTACTACGTAACATATGCGCTGACATGTGAAGAAACGACAAATTCACAACGCTCCATTCATAGAACAAAAATTATAAACAATGTATATCGGTTCAAAAAAAAATATTTCAATGAAAGCAATTATGTAGCGAAATTAAACCGTCTCACTGATGTTCCAAGACAATCCACGCGAAATTAATTTTTCTATGGGCATCGAGTTCAAGATCACGAATCCAAATCAGAATTAGCTACAAACAAAAAGCGAAACAGTTTCTTCGTAAAACAGATACAATCTGTAAACGAAATCGGCGACTTAATTTAAAAAAAAAGTTACGGATAATACCAAACGCTGCACATTTTATAACACTGTCTTATAAAAAGTTGTATTAGAAAGAAATAACATAGTTTACATCGTTAACTGTCGTCAACTATCGCTAATATGGTTACAACAGGGAATATTTGATGATATGCCGAACAAAATCTCGATAATATCTTTCGTACCATAAAATTGTGATTTCACATTATTAGACGTCATGGGTGGAAGCGGATGGCATCTGACTTCAGACCGCATATTGGTAACAACGAATGTTAGGAGATTAACGAATGTTAGTACCAAAAACAGAGTTCATAAATATACAGCAGATAATATCGCAGTTATAATGTAATGACATTGCAATATGAAAACATTAATGTTATGACAAAAATAAACATGACCCGTCTACTGAGTCACAACTGTACTTGTCCACGACCAGAAGCATTACCTCGCGTCGGCCTTCCACGGCGTCACTGCGCAGTACTGCGGAATCCGGTCACAAAGCTTTCCCCAGGCAGCACGCTAGAAATTGGATCAGTTAGCAGCGTGCCGAGATTCACCACTGCGTAAATCGTCATGCTGCTCTTTCAGAATGTCACGGCATCGATGCAATATTCACGTCAGACTTTAGCCATCGTCTAGTATGGTGTGCGGCTCTTGAACAGAAACATTACCATGGAAACCAGTTGCCACGTACCAGATCGAGCAATTGTTATTCTCAGAATAAACACCGTCACATATGGAATATGGTAATCTATATATATATAAAATGAATTACTGTTCGTTAGTCTCGCTAAAACTCGAGAACGGCTGAACCGATTTGGCTAATTTTGGTCTTGAAATATTCGTGTGAGTCCAGGGAAGGTTTAAACGGTGATAAAATATGGAAAAAATTTCCGGAAAAGAGAAAAATCGAGAAAAATTTAAACAACTTTTTCCAGTGAGATTTCAATACCGTTGGTCCAATTACGATAAAAATTTGTACATTTCATGTTTGAAGCAAGAGAAAGTTTCGCATCAAATAAAAATTTGGAAAAGCCGCCCAGAAAGTAGGAAAAGTTAGATAATCCTAAAGCGATTTTTCTATTAATAAAAATCAATTGCCACATGCTTCTGAGAGCATCACTCGAGTACGGCTTGACACGACAAGGTGTGTATGAAATAAATTTTTTGAAAAATCTATCGGAAAATTGGAAAATTTGAGGAAAACTGAAAGTGCGTTTTCATTGTGTTTTTGATTGAACTCAGCACTATAACTGACAATTCGCATGACAGAGAGGGGTAATCCTTCTTTTGTTTTGTTCATTATGGTCTTGGAAAAGTTTTTAGTAATAAAATAAATAGGGACAGTTAGAAAGGAAAGTCGCAAAATCCGAACCAAGCTCTTTTTTCAATGTGTTTCTAAATGTACTTAACACTGTAAGTTGAGAACAGTTCATCCGATTGCGATTTTGATTATTTGACGTTCAACGAAAGATGAACGGTCGTATGAACTAAAACTTTGGTAAAGTTGCGCGGAAAATTTGAAAAATCAGAAAAAATAGAAAGAGATTTTTGTATGAAATATCGATACGTGTTTTAGACCTAGTAGCTTTATAAAGGCATCATCAGATAGCCTAATTATCGGCTCGATAGTGGGAGCAAAGAGTGGGAAAATCACGAACACATGTGCAGGATAATGTTCATATCACATTCGTCGCAGTTCAGGGAAGGTTTAAACGGTGATAAAATAGGGAAAAATTGCGAGGAAAATTTAGATTTAAAACATGTAAAATAATGACTTGGTTGTTGTACTGGATGCGTTCAGAAATATACTTTGAAAAAGTAAAGTTCGCTTTACATTATGTGAACCTGTATATTAAATGTCAAAGATAACAATGAATTGCTGTTCGTTAGTCTCGCTAAGACTCGAGAACGGCTGAATCGATTTGGTTGTATATCATTAAATAAACCACTTGATCTATTGTGATGAAATGTGGTGTGAAGATAGCTTTTCTATATTTTATCACCGTTTAAACCTACCCTAAGCTTCCACGAATGTGACATGAACATTATCCTGGACATGTGTGCGTGATGTGCCCACTCTTTCCGCCCACTACCAAACCGATACTTAGGCTATCTGTTGAAGCATTTATAAAGCTACTGGGTCTAAAATACATATGATTTAAATTAATATGGTTTATATTAAGAGGTAAGTGATACGAAGTTCACCGGGTCATCTAGTATGGTTATAAAGGCAGTACACAATATTCATGGCTGTGTGGACTGCTTGTTTACAAACTTGCCATGATTTTGAAGACGAATTTACGTTAGGTGCGTCTCAGCCTGTTGATACTTCACAACTACACTGGGCAAAACGATTAGGGTCTCAGTTGAAATATCTAGTTTCTGAAGTATTGTCATTGGTGGAAGGACCCAAATTGGTCAGACGTATTTCTGTCTACTGTCTGTTTACTCTATCAAACGAATCACACAAGTACCTCGGTTCAGATAGCATAGTGGGCAGGTAGTGCAATGCAACAACTACGTGATTTACCTGAAGCTATTGCGTGAAGAGCCATTGGAAGGTTGGATGCGGGACAAACACAAACGGTGACGGCTGCAGTTATTGCAGTGTTCCAAAGTGTAATTTTCAGGACCTGGCCGCAATTTTACATAACAGGGACCGTTAAAAGAAGAGCAGGTGAAGATCGTCTACGGGTAACGTCAGAGAGAGATGACTGTTATCTCCGGTGAACAGCCCTCTAGGTAGAACGACGCGCAATATCAACACAGTCTGAAATTGGCTTCTGGAATGGAAATGGGCGAAGGAACATCAGGATTGGAGTCGTAACGAATGGCTTTGGATTCTGTTCACAGATGAGTCAAGATTTTATGTTCAGCCAGACAATCGGGGGAGAACGTGGAACAATACTGTTTATGTGCAAACAACATCATATAATGGTGGTGGACGAATGGTGTGGACAGGAATCAGCATATGTCGCTCAAATGGCGCTTTGACTGCTCAGAGGAATAGATAAGAGATCCTTCGACCTTTGGTTGTGCCCTAGGAGATGGTTTCCTTCTGGCGGACAATAACGGTCGTTCCACAAAGGTGTAGTGGTGGGCAACAGACTTGAGGCTGAGGGAACTGAATGAATGGAGTGGCCAGCTTGTTCACCGATTGATCAGGTCTGGCATACACTCGGCAGACGGATTGCAGCCAGGCCAGCACCTCCCAAACGGTTGCAAAGCTGGAGATCGCCCTCATAGAATGGCCAAATGTGCCTCAAGAGCAACTGTACTGGCCGTCCAAGGTGATCACACACCATATTAGAGGGCAATGAAAATGGCTTTTTCACTGTATGGTAGCCCCATGGTGCCTCACTCTAATTAGGCGCCATGTAAACTTTAAGTAAGGAGTGAACAAAGCTAAATGTCTTATTGTATCACACCCAAACTACAGTTGTAAACAATATCTGAATAAAATACTTTAACATAAGTATATTATGTATAATCTCCTACGTGATCCCGTCATTGTTTTGAGCATTGCATGTAGGTAGCTGTGACCCTGTGTATATGCAGAAGCACAGAGTATTTACATATCGACTAAGAAAAGAATAACCACAATTTGATATGCAACATTGGAACTGTGTGAACTACATGACAATAACATTGTCCGATCTCTAGTCTCATTTACAGGTGTACTACTGTCACAGGATGGTATTTAATGTACTATGCCTCTTGTCTAGCCTCTTGTCTAGCAGGCACAGAGTCGGCTATGGGCGTGATATCATCGACGCGAACAAGAAGTGAATGGTGCACTGTGATATATCCATTCTTGCTGCATTTTCCTGCTTTCAATGTTTATCTGTGGTTGTTGGCACATGGTCATAGCTCTGTACCTGTCTTTTCACCGTATCTAATTTTTAATGACGACAAATCTGACGACAGCTTGACATCGAGTGACACCGTGGAGGCACGTATTCTTGTAGCAGGATTTTGTCGTGCATTGTCTTGCTGAGAAATAGCGTGTGACAGAAAGGTACAGACAGGTTTGATTATTGATCGCAGTCATTGCGTAGGTCAAAGTGGCCACAATCACATGAACACATACACTGTGATTTCTGGTTGTATGCAACAGCACCTCAGCACCTCCTACTGTACACATTGTACCTCGCAAGAGGCTTCTAATGAAATTGTGTGCTTATGGAATATCGCCCCAACTGTTCGACTGGATTCACGATTTCCTACCAGAAAGGACGCAGTCCGTAGTAATTGACGGTAAGTTATCGAGTAAAACAGAAGTGTTATCTGGCATTCCCCAGGGAAGCGCTATAGGTTCCCTACACTTCCTTGTGTTTATAAACGATTTAGGAGAAAATCAGAATAGCTACCTTGGACTGTTCGCGGATGATGCTGTCGTTTATCAGTTAATGAAGTCAACAGAAGATCAAAAGCAACTGCAAAGCGATTTAGACTAAATTTCTACACGGTGAGAAAATGGGCAATAAACACTAAATAATGTAAAGTGTGAAGTAATATACATGACCACTGAAAGAAATCCGCTGAACTTCATTTACTCGATAAATCTGTCAAACCTTAAGGTCGTAATTTCTACCAAATACCTAGGAGTTACAAGTACGAACAACTTAGATTGGAGAGCACACATAGAAAATATTGTGGGAAAGACGAACCAAAGGCTACGTTTCATTGGCAGAATGCTTCGAAGGTGCAACAGCTCCACCAAACAAACTGCCTACATCACACTTGTACGTCCTCTCCTGGACTACTGTTGCCAGTGTGGGACCCTCTCCAGGTCGGACTGGCGGAGAACATTGAGAAGGTTCAGAGAAGGGCAGCTCGTTTTGTTGTCACGAAAATGTTGCACGATTTGAGGTGGAAGTCATTAAAAGAACGACGTTATTCGTTGAAGCGAGATCTATTCGCGCGAAATTTCAATCACAGACTTTTACTTATGAATGTGAAAATATTTTGCTAGCACCCACCTAGCCGGCCGCGGTGGCCGAGGAGACTGAGGCGCTTCAGTCACGGTCTGCACGGCCACTACGGTCGGGGGTTCGAATCCCCCCTCGGGCATGGATAGTTGTGCCGTCCTAGTTCGTAAGTAGTTCATAAGTAGTTTGTAAGTTTAGGGACTGATGACCACGTAGTTGAGTCACATAAGCTTTACAAACATTTGAACATTTGAATTTTTTTTGCACCCACCTACATAGGGATACATGACCATCCCAATAAAATAAGAGAAATCAGATCGAAAACGGAACGACTTAGGTGTTCTTTCTCCCCGCGCGCTATTAGAGAATGGAACGGTAGAGAAAGGTTATGAAAGTGGTTAATGGACCCTCTGACAGGCACTTAAATGTGATTTGCAGATTATCTATGTAGATGTAAGGACTTCAATTGCCGCCGTATGTCTCGTCCAAGTGCAGTCTCTGTTGATACCTCCACCGCACCCACCCCGTCTATCTATGGCGAATGAAAATGCACCCGTCATTTTCAAGCAATTAAAACATCCATTAGGCCGGGGACAGTACTATCTGATGCCTTTCCTGTTCCCATAGAGGTTCCATACACCATTGCCGTCTGTACGTAAGTGAAAGGTAGGCGGAGGAAAAACGACCCTCACGTAACATATGCCGTAACAAACGGTGACGGACTATCGTACGATGTGTCACAGTGTTTGGCCAGAGCTGGGAAGTTCGTAGATCTTTGCTGAAATGCCGTTTGGAAGTCGTGTTGATGTTCTCGAGGAGGATGGAGGAGGGGAGGTCTGAATTGTGCGACCTGATCCGTCTCGTTGTGATCTACATCCAGCCACGAACCACTCCCTTACACATACACACGTTCCACTGGTCCAACACCTCTTACCACTTAAAACATTACATTGTTTTCTCCTCCTGTCTAGTCAGCGGTTAATTTTCGTTGTTCTTTTGTTTTTAATGAATAGGAAAGGAGACTATTTTCTGTTTTTTGTCACGACGTTCTGAGTCTCTATCTTGTTAGGAAGAATATGTGCTGTTGCAAATTTCTTCGATATTCATATATCTGGGTGAGGTCTCATGGCTATTCCATCCTACGATATTATATAATCTCAAAGTTAATTCTTCTTACCCTTAGTCAGTATTTCTGTATTATTTTCACCAATTGTTACGACTTGGAAGCCAATTTGCTGGTTTGATTTAATGCCACCATTCGAAATCTATTATTCTCTTTTGCTCACAATCTCTGGTTTTAGAATCTGCAATCTTGTCCTTCTTATGTTACGTTGTCCGAATCTAGTGGAGGTTGCAATGCACTTTGCGAAGTAATACAATCCCACAATACGTACTGTCACGGGCTCTGAACTAAATCTTCTTCTCTTAAATCACTTCCTGACAATAAAGTAGCAGCGGATTATGTGCTTGCTTTTCAGCTAAATAATTGATGTAGCCGGCCACTATTCATACAGGGAACTTACTTAAAAGAATATCGGCTTGTAGTAAGTACGTAATGTTGCCGACTTTTAGTGCTACCTGCCTCTCCCCTCCTAATTTTTCTTATAAATTTGTTCCAACTCCGCTCAGTTGAAAGTTTTGAATACGCAAATACTTCAGTACTAAATTTCAGCAATACCTATTTCGTACGCATATACAGGCAGGTTACATTATACACTAGAGTTTACCAAATAGATATTTTTCATTTTGTCATAGCAGTCATGCGCAATGTTTCAAATTCACAGATTTGTGCATGCGTCTACAAGGTATCCTTCATCACGTCTGCTGAAGTCTCGTTGATCTTTTACTTCCAGAGTACAAGCACACTTTACAGGTGTGTGGTGTTGAGTCCCGGTGTCGCTGTTGGTGCCGTAGTGGTGATACACGGGATTCGCAATGGGGAGGATTGTGGTTCAAATCCATCTCCGCCCATCCGGAATTTTGTTTTCCGTGATTTCCCCAAATCATTCCAGGCGAATTCCGGGATGGTTCCTTTCAAATGGGATGCTCTCAGAATATACACTATATTTCACTGCACTGCTCGAAGCTTGTAGCCTTCCCGTGTTGCTACCATGTTACTCACTAATTATCTGTGAAACCCAGGTATATATTCTTCCAAACTTGTATTAGAAAATTTCGGGATATATTTCATCTTCATTTATTTCCAGCTCGTTCTCTCACTTTCTCTGTCAACATAATCTTATCCCTTGTCTCATTCTCCATCTTCTTCCCCCCTCTCTGTGATCAGGCATCTCCATCCCACAAGGAACTCACGGATGTATTCTATACATTTTCTATCAGGTCTATGTCTGTACATCATCTCTTTATATCCATCTCTTCATATCCTTTCTCTTATTCCATCTCCTCCTCCTTCTCAATCCTCTCTCTCTCTCTCTCTGTCCATTCTTCTTCTCCCAACTTTTTCTCCCCTCTCACCACTCTCTGACCATCCTCTTCTTCTCCGTTTCCCATTCGCCCTACCTTTGTGTGTCCTCCCGTCGCCTATCTGCGGCCGTTGCTTGATACACCCTCTCCTATCTCCTTCTATCTCTTCATCTTCTGCTGCCCCCTCTCTGTTCCAATCCAGTAGATTCGGAAGAGGTGTTAAAATACATACACACATTCAGCCCTTTTTATATTATATACAGATATAGATTAAATAACAGAAACCTCCATTAGAATAGTGGAACCACAGTCTAACGTATACAGTCGCGACACTCACTGCTGTAAAAGTTGTTACCAACTAACAGTTGCGACGACACTACTAGCGCTCCAAATGGTGGGCAAGCCGGCGAAGTAGTGATGTTTGTTTATAATTACTTTTGTACGTAATTAACGAAATATGTAGTATAATTTTATTGTTACAAGCATAAGTAAAATTATCAACAGACGTACATAATACGGACATTAATGTAAAAACAACCGAACTTAACTGATTCAGTGGTATAACAGGGAACTTCTTCATGCCCAAATACTTATGTATATGTGTATATTTACCACGTATTCCGCTGAAAGTAAGTAGAATATATACATAAGAGAAACATAAATTTCTATTAATGTCTGTTCTTACTATGACAAAGAGTTTTTGGACATGTGTCAATTTTGTATGGAGTCTAATGATTCGCACCGTTTTAGTCTTCACGAGTCTTTCTTATACGCGCATATTCTTTTGACTGTGATTACTTTAGCTTAAGAAGATAATGTCTTGTAGATTCTTGCCGTTTGTGGTTAAGCTGCAGCAACAATTGTGGATTTGGGTTCTCCTTTACTGAAAACAGTTTGTTTCCTTTTTTCGTTTTGTTGCCAAGTCTGTGACGTTTTTCCTTCAGCTACAGTTGTGGTGACTGATTTGATGTGTTAAATACTATGGTTATTGCATTCTATATACGTTTCCTACGTTCCACCCTCACCGATTGTATTGAAATTTTAGTGAAGAAACGTTAACTTTCTTGAGTAGATAAGCGAAGTCTTTCTGCCAAATGACAGTTCTTCTGGTGTTTCCTAGCCATTTTTCTATTTTTAATAGTAAATTAAATTATTCAGTAAAAGCCTGTATGTTACAAGACAATTGTAAATAAACTGTGCTGCCCTGTACTATTTCGTACCTTGTCAGGGATCTTAGGAAACCTAAGAAAGACAAAGATGGAGTTATTTGTAAGTTATTACCTATTTTATGACACTGTATACGTTCCTCAATGTTAATAGTATGTTAAAATCAATATAAACGTTACTATTCACACTCATCCAATATCGTATTCAGAAATGTGGCTTGCTGGCCGCTTGGAGCGCTGCTGTTTCAGTGTATAACAAAAATCAGCCGGAGTGTCGCGACTGTATGTCTTAGACTGTGGTGGAACTCCGAAGCTGGCAACGGTCGTAGCAACAAAGTAACGGATAGGTCACCTGAAAGTGGAAGTTGTGATATTCCTGGCTTATGGCCACTTCATATTTCTGGCCGCTGGCCGTGGGGTGGGGAGCAGTAGCATATTACACAGTAGGTGCTGGTTCCCGTAGGAAAGCCTGCCTATGTTACTGGTGCTCTCCTCGCATTGGCTGCTGAATTTCACGTCACGTGATTTCTTTTGAAATTAGTATATGATAAACAAAACTAAATATTAATTATTCAGGGCTGAGAATTTCAGATAAATATTTCTCAAGGACAGATTAGATTTGAACAGTTTAAAAAGTTTAAAGCGCCTTCTCTTATTGTAACAAGAGAAGAGCGATTTTGCAGAAGGCGCGCGACGGCCCTGTTTTGGCGCGAAATAGAGCGTCAGGTGCCCTCTCGCAACGCGCCGCAGTTTCAGTCTCGAGCTGACCGCTATACGCGCCGGACCGCACCGGTCATGAGTAAAGATTTGTGTAATAGTGATAACAGTCGAGGTCTTAACGTGAGCTATGGGCAGCATAGGCCGTGTCATATTAACAATAGTTGTTCATATTTTATTATTTCTTTAATAAATGGCATCCCTGACAATTAAGATTCTCGCGAGTCGCTTCTTATGCTTCCATCATACAGAACTTATTTTAGCGTCACTTGTATGCTGTAGAAGAATCAACGACCTGTGCGCTGTCTTCTGCGCTGGGGACACAATTATAGAAGACAACAGGTTAGTCAGAACTCTATACTTTCCATAAAGACTTGAACAGCAAATACGGCACCTCGTGCGTACTGTAGGGCGGTACAAACGCACACTGCTACGCAACAACATCCGCAAGGATGTGGAGGTTTTAGGGGACTTGTGGGAGGAAGCAGTATTAACTTCTCCGTCCGCAAATAAAACCCTAGGAAGCTTGTAAAGTCAGCCAGATTAATTAATATCACAATCTCGATTTATTTGTTTTTATACCAACCAACCGACCGTCAGAAGAGCAAGAGCTACAGGGAGGTGAAGATTTGAAGACGGTAAAGTCACGGTGTTGCCGCCATGAAGCTCGTTTTCATCGGCTCACAGCGCCAAGCAGAAGACGAGAACCGAGCTGTGCTGCAGCTGCCAGAAACTGTACCGCGTGGCAGAGTGCTGTCATGAAGCAGTATATTGCACGAAATGAGCGCAAGCACACGGGACACGCGAGAGGAGGAGGGGCGACGCGCCAAACTGTGCAAACTGTGGCGGCGAACACGTCGCTAATTTCCGTGGCTACAGTAACGTAACTGGCTGGAGCCGCGAAAAACAGCGGAGAAGAAAGCGCACTCGCAGTACAGCCGCTGGTGGCTCACAGCCGACAGAAGAGGCGGCGGCTACCACGCCCTCTAGTAAGAGGAGGAGGAGAAGCGTGATTGGCGAGTGTGGGTACCGACGAGGCAGCTGCCGCCCTGTAATCCCATCTGGCAGAATCACTTTCTGTGATTGCATAAACTAATACGATAACGTATATGATGCTGCGGTTAATTGCGACGTCCGTAGAGTACGCGTAGCCAAGGAGCACAGAAGTATTTTCCGCCATGTGGAGTCGAACCGGGTCGGCCGCAGTGACCGAGTGGTCTGCGGCGCACCAGTCACAGTCTGCACGGCCGGCCGCGGTGGCCGAGGGGATTGAGGCGCTCCCGTCACGGTATGCACGACCACTGCGGTTTGGGGTTCGAATCCCCCCTCGAGTATGGATATTTGTGCCGCCCTTAGTCTTAGGTAGTTCATAAGTAGTTTGTAAGCTTAGGGTCTGATGACCCCGTAGTTAAGTCCCATAAGCTATACAAACATTTGAACATTTTATCATCAGTCCCTAAACTTACAAACTACTTACGAACTAGCTAATACTAAGGGCAGCACAAATATCCATGCCCGAGGGGGGATTCGAACCCCCGACCGTAGTGGCCGTGCAGAACGTGACTGGCGCGCCGCATACCGCTCGGCCACCACGGCCGGCTGCGACGGTTCGTCGCTTGATGTAATGATGCCGGACCAGTTGAGATGGATTCCTAAAAGAGAAAGTCGGCCACTGTCGCACGTCCTTAACTCGTTCCCGGTAGTCATTTACCAGTGCATTTCCAGTCTTCAGAGGTTTTTGCCACGATTATTCATTACTGTAATGTCTGTAGTACCGTGCATTCATGACTATGTTTTGGAAACCTGTTGCCGCGGCGAATTAGCCTTGCGCACTAGGGCGTTCTACAGCGGTGCGCGCGGCCGTTCGCCGTCGGGGGTGCGAGTCCCCCCTCGAGCATGGGCGTTTGTGTTGTCCTTAGGTTAGTTTAACTTAGTTTAAGTAGTTAGCAAGGTACAGACTAATAACCACGTAGTCGAATCCGGTAGACTTTCAAACATTTTAACATTGTTTGAAAACCTGTTCTGTACACCAGGTGAAACAAGTGTACAACCGCAACACAGTGCATCAGTTATATTCGCAGACAGCTTGGATTACCTGCGATACATAGTGTGCCAATGAATGTAAACGTGTTGTGGGGAGGTGTTATTAGTAATGCGACCTAGGCCACTTTAACAGAAACACCTGACAATTTTAGTTCAAACGCTTGTATAGCTATGGGACCAAACTGCTGTGGTTATCAGTTCCTAGATTTACAAACTAATTAAACTAACTTATGGTAAGGACAACACGCACACCAATGCAGGTCCGGCCTTAAGCACCTGTAAACGGTGCAGTCGCATAGGGCCCAGCGCTCTAGGATCTCCGCGAAAAATATTGTTCCGTAATTTTAAAACTATCATCACTAATGTTGCTTCTGAAACTACTTTTAATGTAATGTAATGCAGTTGCATGCACAATGTGACACGACAATGTCCAATGTAGTTCGGCTCAGATTTCTAAAATAATGCCTGTATCGAAGTCGAAAGAACCAGGGGTTATTATACTGATGTGCTGTAGTAATATCAAGTGTCAACACGTCACTATTGCTCATGGTTAAATTAAAGAGTTACGCGATTAATTATTTCTCAGCACCTTTCTACTTATCGTTGTGACAAATATCAAGCATTACATTCGACCGTTAGGCTAGACGCAAATTGAGACGCGTATAGCACTCGCATAGTATCGCACCACTCCAGCGCGACTCGCGCCTTCCACACGTGCTAAGGCGGGCCAGCACACATTGGGACGCATGCGAGAACGCTACATCTACATCTACATGCGATACTCTGCAAATCACATTTAGATGCCTGGCAGAATGTTCATCGAACCAAAGTTGTACTATTTTATCTGCCATTCCATTCTCGAATAGCGCGCGGGAAAAAGAATACCTGAATCTCTCCGCTCGAGCTCTGATTTCTGACGGAGTGGTGCGCGCATTCTAGACGCTGGTTACTAACCAACGGCCTGCAAGACTGACAGTGTGAGATTCGAGATAGAAGAGTTGATATTGTTACAGTAGAGTTCCGTAGCAGATCCCGATACTAACGCTGACGAAGAAGCGTTTCTTTCCTCATTAATGAATAAAAACTTCATATCTCCAAACATATTGTGGATGAAAGGAAACGGTGTGGACAATTGAAACTCAAATCATGTGCGATATGACTCCACATCCGGTACTTGATTTTTATCTTCATGTAGTCACTGTTTTTATTTATTTATTTATTTTATCATACAGTTTCTCCCTCGCCGGCCGCGGTGGCCGAGTAGACTGAGGCGCTCCAGTCACGGTCTGCACGGCCACTACGATCGGGGTTTTGAATCCCCCCTCGGGCATGGATATTTGTACCGTCCTTAGTCTTAGCTAGTTCATAAGTAGTTTGTAAGCTTAGGGGCTGATGACCCCGTAGTTAAGTCCCATAAGTTCTACAAGCATTTGAACATACAGTTTCTTGTGCTCTCTCATTGTCTGCATTAACTTTTCTTCTGTAATTATGAAAAGTCGCAGTGAATCCACTACACAACACGACTGTCAGTGTACTGTAACTGAGAATGATGCCTGTCAGGAATGTGATAGGTACCCAGGTGTGGCCTGTGAGAAGAAGACTTAACGTCATTTTAATTAATATACATTTGACTTTGAAAATAATAGGCCTACAGCGAAGAAACTATCAAAACTGTACCGATATAAGTAACTGGTAAACTTTACCAATAACAAAATTATCGAGAGCTTATGTGGCGAAAATCGAAACACTACTGAATGAGAAAGTTCCGTGTGCATATTGTCGAAGGGAGCAGATGGCAGACGGCTTTATACCCTTCCCAGCAACGTCTTTCCCACGGTGCGAGCGGCACTCTGGCGCAGGCGCAGGAAGCTGTGCCTACGGCCACAACGCCACGCAGCGCAGGTCGCATCAGAGTCGTACTGCGTGCCAATTTCCGCGGTTGCATTAGAATACGTTAGTCCTTAGTGTTAGCTAGTTCATAAGTAGTCTGTAAGTTTAGGGACTGATGACCCCGTAGTTAAGTCCCATAAGCTATACAAACATGCAACATGCGAGACTTCGCGCCGTACGGACCTACTGGAGAGCTCCGTTAAGCCACATTTTGTTTACAAGCCGTTTGGCCCATTATTCCGTTTGGAAGTGACTTGTTAATACACGCGATTTATTGTTTGTGTTGTTTAGTGTTGTGTTTATTACTAGCGGTTGTTCCGCTAGGTAACGGCAATCGTGTACAGGTTATTTCCAAGAAAGTCTACATTTAGGTTTGAATTTGAGAAGTCCACCCGCTACGTGCAGCTAAGCTCTCTTGAGCTTCATGACTTGGTAGTAGAAGTTATTGGTATTACATCAGATCAGGTTCACACTGCCTATTATGATACGGAGGAATACTGTTTCTTTGTGAAGTTTCTGGATCCCGTGGTACTGGATAAAACCATTTTGAAGCACAATGGGAAAACAACGTTTCGACACAGTGACAACCAAGTAAGTACGGTATTTATTGCAAATGCAGAAGTTGTGTATACCAATGTCCGTGTCTTTAATTTCCCAACTGAAGTTGATAACGCTTATTTAAAAGACGTGCTGACAAAATATGGGGACGTGAGGGAGATTCAAAATGAGCGCTGGTCTAGCCAACAGAAGTTGCAATGTTACAGTGGTGTCAGATTCTGTTGAAATGCATATCAAACAGAATATCCCATATCCTATTTTGATATGCGGCTACAACGCTCATGTTACCTACGGTGGCCAAATTCCTACTTGCCACGTTTGTAATCAGATAATCAGAGTGGGCAATTGAGGTAGGAATGTCCCAGTCACGTGGTTGTCCGAAAAAATATGTTGCAACAACGCAAG
This sequence comes from Locusta migratoria, assembly GCA_026315105.1. Classification (NCBI taxonomy): domain Eukaryota; kingdom Metazoa; phylum Arthropoda; class Insecta; order Orthoptera; family Acrididae; genus Locusta; species Locusta migratoria. The sequence goes on from CM048745.1 coordinate 110,958,734, forward strand.
AGACTGATACTGGCTGACGTAGGGACTGCGATCCTACGAAGGGAAGGGATTTTAGTAACAGAAATTGAGATGTTAGAATCCGATAGAGGAATAAGCGTTAATATTTTGGTGTTACAGTCGTAAATTTGCATGCGCCTTCAGGCAACTGCCATAGAACTGAACGAGCAGGTTTTTTAGAGAATATATCATTTACTTATTAAGAATAAATCCTAGTCAGCTAATACTATGATGAGATGTAAATTGTGTGTTGTCACGCAAAGACCAGGTTCCAAATTTTAATTATTCAGGAGAGTTAAGCCGTCTTGTTTGTGATCTTAAGCTCAAGGACTCTTGGGAGGTCAAGTATCCGACGCTTGTTCGCTTCACTTACATTACTGCAACGTCATGCAGCAGAAACGACAGCATTTATCTCGCTGAAGCTTTAGAAAACAAACTTTCGAAAGTAGAAACGGTTCCAACGTTTTTCTCAGACCATAGTAGGGTTACAGCATGTGTGACCTTACAACAACCCACACGTTGGTTCAGAAATCAGTGGAACCTCAATACTTCATTACTAACAGAAACAGAGGAGGCATTCAGGTGTGCGTGGGAGCAGTCCTTACGCACTACTGGCAGTTGCCGGAGCACCATTGAGTAGTGGACACACAAAGCCAAACCCAAACTGCGTAAAATTGCAATTTTATTTGGTATTCAAAGAGCAAATTAGATTAGGAAGACAATGGAGTTTTATTATTCCATTTTACAAGAATTGTATGAACGAGCGGACGCCACCGATACAAGAATAATAGATATAAGAAAGATAAAGGTCAAACTAATCAGCATTAAAAGACGGCAGGTAGAAGGTCTCAAGATCAAATCTAAAGCAAAATCAGTGAGCGAAGGTGAAACTGTCGCACTGTACCACCTTGTAAAACACGCGAGGAACAGAGGACGGACTTTTATCGACGAATTACAACTAGAAGACGGTACGATAATCAGTAATCAGAGAGGGAGATAGTCCAGAAACTATTTAACTTCTATGAAGATACTTACACCTTAACGGACTCTCTGGAAGACGGTGATGATGAAATATTTTCTAATATCACCTCAAGCATAATGAAAGAAGAATGTGACAACGTTTTCTTCGCTTTAACTAATGAAGAGGTATTTCGTATAGTATGCAGTTCCCCACTTAAAAAGTCCCCTGCACCTGACGCTCTTCCCGTTGAGTTCTAAAAAAGATACTGACACATTATTGGTGAAAAGGTTACATTTTTTTTTAATGGGACTTAACTACGGGGTTATTAGTCCCTAAACTTACAAACTACTTATGAACTAGCTACAACTAAGGACAGCACAAATATCCGTGCCCGAGGGGGATTCGAACCCCCGACCGTAGTGGCCGTGCAGACCGTGACTGAAGCGCCTCAGTCCCCTCGGCCACCGCGGCCGGCGAAAAGGTTGCAATTACAGTAAACGATGTCTTTCTGGGGAAATTAGTTCCACAAGAGTTTAAAGAATGTAAAGTGGTTTTAATACCAAGACAGAGGTACCAAAAACATAAGTAAGCTTCGACCGATCTCACTATTGAATTCGGATTACAAGAGAGTGACTCGAGCAGTTAAAATGAAAATCGTGCCACTTACTACTAAAATAATAGGTAAACAACAGACAAGAGCCTTCAGGCGGTCACTATTACAAACTGCTGCGTTTTACAGAGATATTATTACGTTGGCGGACGCTTCCAACATTAAGTGTGGTCTGATCTTTCTTGATTCCTTTAAAGAATTTGATCTAGTTAGTCATAAGTACCTCATCGAGACAATGATACGAATGGGTTTGCAGCAAAATGTTATCGAAATAATAAAAAATGTGGCCATGGGGATCAATGAAAAAATTTCAGTTAATTCACAATTAACTAAAAACTTAGACATTAATAAAGGTTTCCCACAAGGAAGTCCCTTGTCCATGCTGCTCTACATTATCTCATTAGAAATGTTCTTACCCCAACTGGAAGCAAAGCTGACAGGGATAAATTTATCAGGAGTTGAAACTGCATCAGGGGCCTATGCAGATGACGTAGGAGTAGTGATCAGACATGAACAATACATCGCTACTCTAGAGACGGTGTCGGAACATATTGTACTGCATCTGGGGCAAAATTCAATGAAAGAAAAAGTAAATTTTTAAATTTACGAGGTTTTGAACATTTTCAGATGACTTGCGCCACCCCAGTTGAAGAACACAAAGCTCTTGGTATAGTGTTGCGGGCGTCCTCCTTGCAAATGACTGCTGCAAACTGGCGGAAAGTAACACACAAAATCAGTGGAGCTTTGATAGATAACTATCCCCGAAGCCTTAAACAATATGATAGGGTTAAGTTGATTAATACTTCTGTATTATCAACAGTCTATTATACAGCGCAGGTTCTACCGATTCCAGCCACGATAGCTAAAAATATTATATTTCATGTAACAAATTTCATATGGAAAGGCAATGTCTTCCGGGTGGCTGCAAAAAACGGCAGTACTGCACCCAGTGAATGGAGGGATGGGTTTAGTGGACGTAAAGAGGAAATCAATGGCGCCGTATGTGGGAAGAACAGCTACTCCAGAGGAACCAACAGGAATTGCAGCGCAATTATTTAATGCAGTTAGGCCAAGAAGCTTACAACTACCAGTGAATATCCACCCAATTAGTTACCGACTAAGACATATCAAAATATATTACCTTGAAAGGAGTTACATCAGCAAAGGCTTACTTCAATCTCAGCATTTAACAGCTAAGGCTATTATAGAAGAATTCAGAGAAAACGAAGGCCAGAATTCAATCGAGAAGATGTTTAATGGAATAGACTCGTATGCTGTGTGGCAAAATGTGTATTGTAAAGTGATATCGTCTGATTTTTCGATTAGCGTGATATAAAGCAATAAATGATACACTTAGTACTGTACAAAACACGACAAAGTGATACAAATCTCTGTAATAGCTGCAAACTGGTGGATACTATTATGCACCGGTACACATGTGGAGAACGAATTCATAATTGGAGATGGACCAGTGATAAAATAGCTTTAGTCACAAGGGTTTCAACTAACAATGTTCTTTTGACACAACTGTATCGACCTGATAGAAAATATTACCCAAAGACAAAAAACAACGTAGTCAAGTGACTACATTCGAAATATTCAAGTTACGTATTTAACAATATTGGTGGAGATGAACGTGTGGAATTCAGAATGTACATGGAAACCGAATTCGCAAAAACATGTACATATTGAAACCATGGCAAGATGTTCGGCAACATGTTAAAATTGTTTTTGACAGAACGGGCGTGGTTAGAAGCAAGTGACTGCTTCGGAGTTTAGGTGGAAAGAATCGCGAGAAGTTCTGTGGACAGCTCCCACTGCTTTCGTGTTCTTTTCTCGGCCAGTATTTCAATTGCCAGGCAGCAGAAGGATTTCAAGGTACAAACGGGTAACAACACGAATCTTCCTTGAAGATTAAAATTGTACCCCGGAACCGGGACTCGAACCTGGGACCTTTGTCTTTCGCGGGCAAGGTCCCAGGTTCCAGTCCCGGTTCCGGCACACAATTTTAATCTGCCAGGAAGTTCCATATCAGCGCACACTCCACTTCAGAGTGGAAGTATCATTCAGGTAGCAACACTTTAATTTCAAATGATGTTTATGGAAGATAGGAGCATATATCGAAAAGTGAAGTTTTATTTTCTTTCTGAAAAAAAAATCTTTCTTGTATATAGTAACGTGTGTTGTGGGGGCGTCAAATGACGCGGCACCGGCCTGCACTGGCCGCTATGACCGCACTTCTCCTCTCTCCACAGAAGAGCTGTTTAGTTTCTGATCTGGTTTGAACGCTGCTTCCGGCGTTATTTTGATTTTGAAAGGAGAATGTTAAGAAGAAAGCGTTCGAAGGCGCCTAGCTGCGGAGCTTGCCGCTGCTCGCCGTCGTAGGTTCGAGTCCTCCCTCGGCCATGGATGTATTTGTTGTTCTTAATATAAGTTAGTTTAAGTAGTTTGTAAGCCAAGAGACTGATACCCATTAGTTAAGTCCCATAGATTTACAAATATTACAACATTACGGTTTATTAATTTCCTATCGTAACATTAAGTCTGCTGTAGCAAGTGTTTTGATATATTAGTAGTATGTCAATGATGAAACTTTGCTGGAGGGGGCGGGGAGGGGAGGATGCGGGAGATCCCCGCGCAGAGTCTAGCTAAAGGGTCGGCTATGGGCCGATGCCCGAAGGATTGTAATTGGGATGGCGATTAACGCTGTTTTCTGTTATACCGTTTTTTCCATCTCCAGTTTAACCTAAAAGTAGAAGATAACAAGTTCTTTAAACAACCGGTTTTCGGTTTTTCATTGCTATTGTTTCCAGTAACAGATGTAGAATACAAAATTAGAAAAACTTTTAAATCTACACCCGACTTTTGCAATATACTTATCTTCAAGGTATGTAGAATCAAAATAGCAGGTAAAATAGGGAAACAGAAATTAAATGTCTACCGTCATACCGGAAATTAATACGGGGTTGATATGATTCGTTTTTTTCTCCTGTTGATTCTGAATTTCGGCTGTAAAATCATATTGCAATCAACGATCACATCACTATTCGGGCTCTGCATTTGTTATCAATTTTGCAGTCTGAAACAACCGTAAAATTTAGGACTCGGTTGTTATTTCAAGCTTATAGTACATCATAGTGTAACGATAAACATTTTTTTTTCAACTTTGATCAGCGATGCTTATCGCCTCCGGTTCCCTCTGACTTGCAATGCAACTAATTTAATTTCGTTCGTCATTTTTTACTTCCGAACAAGCGAGAAGACGGAGCCGTGATAGTAGTTTTACTCACTCTATTGTTTGCATCCGATCTGTGAAGACGTCTTTGATACCTGTATCTACTCATGTAAGTAAGAATAATGCAAGCTGTTGCTGAAAATATGTTATTTAAATTTAAAAGCATCCCCTCTCCTTGGTTTCCATTTAAATCAAACTCCTCCACGTCAAATATTTAATTTCTTAATGTTTTTAGCTCCTCGACATCCGTAATAGTTTAATGTTCAGACGCCATTACAATCGCTTCGCATTGTCTGCAAAATTTCAATCAATCATCCTTATACAATACTTTGCTTGATTTTAGAACCTGCTGTCATTTCTTTTGCAATATCACGAAGTGCGATCATTTTTTATTATTCTATCATTACCAGTAACTTCATGTTCCACCCACGGTCACACAACAATGAAAAGCGAAGTGAACAGTCTGAACATTGATCTCCTACGAAAAGTATCTCGAACGTTCACGTATAAAATAAGTAAAAGTTATCATTTCCAGCTTCTAATATACGAAGCGCAGGATCCAGCTAGATGCTTTCCGTAAGTCTTGTAACGTTCTGTTGCTTGTATGGTGCCCGACTTTAATATGCAACCCTCGTTTTATTTGCTTTAATGTTCATTTTGTGCTGTACTTTAACTAAATTATTTCAAATTCAAAAATTGGGTACCATCAATTCCTTGTGCAAAATATAATCGCGGAATCTACTTTAACAATTATGGCATCATACGAAGCAAGGGCAACATTATAATAGCAATATGAATCAAATTTACCATCTTTACGAAATTCCTTCACCAAAGAAGACGAAGAAAATACTCCAGAATTCGTATCAAGAACAGCTTCTAGAGGCGTAATTTAGAATTAGATATTCCTGGAGTATTATAACAACTTAACTCACATAACAAAAGCAATTCTGCCGGTCACTATTGTATACCAGTAACGTTCCTGTCAGAGTATGCTATTGTAATAGCCCCATACCTAGTTATTATATATAACCGCTCGCTTAGGAAACATCCCGTACCCAAAGACTGGAAAGTTATACAGGTCACTCCAGTATTCAAAGAAAGGCAATAGGAGTGATCCGCAAAATTACAGGCCTATATCATTAACGTTTGCAGCAGGATTTTAGAACGTATACTTTCGTCAAGTATTATGAACTACGTCGAAGAGAACGACCTATTGATCTATAGTCAGCATGTCAGCATGGATACAGAACATATCATTGTAGAGACAGCTAGCTCTCTACTCACATAATGTGATGAGTGATATCGACAAAGGATGTGAAATAATTCCCGTATTTCTAGATTTCCGGAAGGCTTTCGATACTGTACCTCACAAGCGTCTTCTAATCAAACTGCGTGCTTATGGAATATCGTCACAGTTGTGCGATTGGATTCGTGATTTCCTGTCAGAAAGGACACAGTACGTTGTAATTGACGGAAAGATATCGAGTAGATCAAAAGCGATATCTGTCGTTCCCCAGGGAAGTGTTATAGGGACACTACTGATCCCTATACTTATAGACGATTTGGGAGACAATCTGAGTAGCTGTTTTAGAGTCTTCGCGGATCGGTTAGTAAAGTCACCAGAAGATCAAAAGCTATTGCAAAATGACTTAGATACGATATTAGCATGGTGAAAAAATGGCATTGATAAGTAATAGAAGTGTGTTGTCAACCACAAGACGACCAAAAGAAATCCGTTAAACTTCATTTACATGATAAATCAGTGAAATCTACAGGCCCACAAAATCAACAATATACCTAGTAGTAACAATTAAGAACAACTTAAATTGGAAAGAACACATAGAAAATATTTTAGGGAAAGCGAACCAAAGACTACGTTTCGTTAGCAGAACACTTGGCAGATGCAACAGTTCTACTAAAGAAACTGCCTACACCACACTTGTGCGTCCCATTTAGGAGTATTGCTGCGCATTATGGAATCCTCACCAAGTGGGACTAACAGACAATTTAGAGAAAGTTCAGAGAATGTCAGCTCGTTTTGTATTATCGCGATACAGAGGGGGAGTGGACACTGTCACGAAAATTATGCAAGATTTGGGATGAATATCATTAAGAGAAAGGCGTTATTCCTTGGGACGAGATCTACTTGCGAAATTTCTTTCAATAACTTTGTCTTCCGAATTAAACATATTTTGTTAGCACCCACCTACATAGCAAGACATGATAATCAAAATAAAATAAGAGAAATCTGTCAGAAAACGCGAGCTGTTAAAGAATGTAAATGCTAAAAGCGCTTCCTTGAACGCTCTGCCATGCACTGCAATGTGACTTGCAGAGTATTTATGTAGATGTAGCTGTACCTTGCCGGCCTTCACGGCCGCTACGGTCGGGGGTTCGAATCCTCCCTCGGGCATGGATATTTGTGACGTCCTAGTTCGTAAGTAGTTCATAAGTAGTTTGTAAGTTTAGGGACTGATGACCCCGTAGTTAAGTCCCATAGACTTTACAAACATTTGAACATTTTTGAGCTGTACGTTCTCTCCCAGCAAACATTATGGAAACTTCCTCTTTGAATGATACCGCAAGTTTGTAGTATCTGCACCCGTTTCCAGCCTTTTAAGGCAAATGGAGCATTGTACCTCATTGGTACCAAAGTTTATAAAATACTTCCGTACTCGGGATGGTGCCATTTAAAACACTACCGATGCCCGGCGACGCCAGCGGGGAACTGCCGTACGACCAGACGAAAAGAAGTCTTGCACAGTGCATCATCTAATAGGCCACGCCACACGGTAACAGGCCCATTGACGCCTCAACAACAGCTATACCAATTCTTATGACATGCGTTGTTTGATGTTCGTTTTTAATTCGGGATTGTGGTTAAATTATCACCGATTTCCGAGTTTCTCAGTTAACTTAATATTTCACAGCAGTTATTTCAGTAATAAATATTACAAGTTTTTATTTTTTAATTATTAAAACATTTAGAATCACTACTACAGAAAGTAGCTACACATGTTTTTTTAACGAGGTATTGGCAATAACTAAGAAAAACCAGTTACAACCGACACCAAATAAATACCGTAAAAATAAATAGTAAACTAAAATACCGGGATACGTTTAAAACGGTCGGGTTTTCTATCCCTAGACTCGAATCTCGGAGGGGGAGCAGACGCGCACTGCGCAGCAATACTAATTAGATCGCTCGGCCACTCTCATGTAGCAGAACCTTAGTAACACATGTGACATTTATTACAAAGAAGTGACTGCTGAACTTTGAGCGCTGGAGAAGTATAATGTTTCCAGACAGATAAAGTTTGGCATTGGAGTGAATACTTAAAGGTTTCCTTGACTGTCCGTGATAATCTGTAAGTCTCCGTAAGTGAACAAGTCTTGAGCTTCGTAGGACTGTATCCAGGAGAGTAATTAGCTACGTGTAGCATGGCGCTCTCTGATCATACAATGCACTCTTGTCAATCGACGAACACTGTCTGCTGGATCGATGACCACCCTGCTGCAACGAAGGACGTATTCCGTCAATCAGGTTTGAGACACGTCGTACCTTTCGCACTGTGAGGCATCTGACAGGAATGTAGGATCAGATATTAAGAACTCTCTGTGTCATCACAATACGTGACGCTACTAGACGAATCAGTAGCTAACGATCGTTAAACTATCGATGTTTGACGTAATAACTTTTCGTCAAGTATTGCATACAAAATTCGAATTGTAGAGACATCGATGAAGATCTCCATCCTACTCTCTCCTGAGCAATCCTCTTTATCTCCACATAGTAACGGCAACACACATCTATTTGAATCTGCTTAGAATATTCGTCTCTTGGTCTCTCTCTGCCATTTTTAATACATACAGTTCCCTCAATTGCTAAATTAACGATTCCTTGATGTCTAAGAATGTGTCCTACCAATCGAGCCCTACTTTTAGTCAAGGTATGTCACAAATTTCTTCTCTTCCCAATTGTGTTCACTATCTTCCTTATAGTTACGCGATCTGCCCACCTAAACTTCAGCATTCATCTGTAGCTCCACATTTAAAAAGCTTCTGTCTGATCTACATATTATCTACGTTTAACTGCCATACAAAGCGACACTCTACACAAACACATTGAGAAATGGCTTCCTAACATTCAAATTAATATAATATACTATGTAAACAAATTTCGCTTCTCTTCATATTGCCATTCCACATTTCATAGCCCCTGTTATATAGATGTAGAAACTGTGACCATCATATGATCTTTTACTGCCAAAGTAACAAAAGTCACCTATCACCTTTATTGTTTCGTTAAACAATATAATTTCTTCAGCATCACCTGATTTTCTTACAATAATTTCCATCATCCTCAATTTGCTGTTGTTAATATAATACTCTCCTTTCAAAACACTGAACACTTCGTTCTTCCAGGTCCTTGCTCTCACAGAATTACAATGTCATCAGCAAGGCGCATTATTTCTTCATCATGAACTTTGATCCTTCTCCAAATTTTTCGTTGCCTTCGTTCACAGATTGCTCAATATACAGATTGAATAACACTGGGGAAGGCTACAGCTCTGTCTTACTCCCTTCCAAACTATTGCGTCCCTTTCGTGTCCTTAGACTCTTATAACTGCGTTCTGGTTTTTTGTACAAGTTGTAAATAAGCTTTCATTCCCTATATTGTAACCCTGCTGACTTCAGAATTTAAAAGTGTGTGTATTACAATCAACTTTGTCAAAAGCTTTCTCCAAAGCTAGAAACGTGGATTTGCCTTTCTTTAGCCTATCTTCCAAGTTAATTCGTAAGGTACTGCCCCACGTCTATCTACATTTCTCCTTAATCCAAACTCATCTTCTACGAAGTCGGCTCCTACCAGCTTTTTTATTCTCCGGTAAATAATACGTGTTGAAATCATAAAAAGTTCAAATGTTTGTAAATCTAATGAACTTAACAGCTGCGGTTATCAATCGCAAGGCTTACAAAGTACTTAAACTAACTTAAAATAAATATAAAACACACAACCATGCTCCGAGGAAGAAATCGATCCATCGACGTCGAGCAACCGCGCGATACACCGCAAGGCGCCTTAGAGTGCTCGGCCACTCCACCGCGGCAGTACATCTTAAAAGCATGCCTTATTAAACTGATGGTTCTGTAATTTTCATACCCGTCCGCGTTTGCTTTCTTTGGAGTGGGGATTGTTTCTTGTAGACTGAGGGTATTTCGCATATCTCATTCATTTTACACACCAGATGAAAACATTCTTGTCATAGCTGTCTCTCTCAGTGACATCAGTATCTCTGAGGGATGTCATCTACTCATGGGGCCTCATTGTACTTATATTTGTGTGGTCTGTCTAAATCGACTTTAAGTATAGTGTCTCCAATCTCATCTTCCCTTTCTAAAGAATCGTCTCGAAGTTAGTTACCTTTGTAGAGCCGAATTACAGCACGGAATTGGAAAATTGTACGAGAAAAGATTTCCGAATCCCTCATTGTTTGCTTTTGCCCAAAGTTGTGCAACTGACGCAAAACAAGGAATTAGTTCTCTTGTCAACCAACATCTGGTAAGGCATCGTATGACTGTGTTGTTAGATGTTCAAACTTTCAAATGGTTGTAAAGTTATGATATCAAACCGCTAACGACATCGCTCCCTAGACTTACAATGTACTTAAATATACTTATTCATGTTCGTGGAATATATGACATAATCTGCGAAATTATTAATGTTGAAAATATGTAGCTAGCCGCGATTCAAACCCGGGTCTCCTGCTTGTGCTGACCACTACACCACGGAAGACAAAGCGATCATAAAACATGCATGGTACTACCTAAATACGCCCCCCGTCAGATACTAATTCTCAACTTCACCCTGCCCACTGTTAATGAAACTCGTGGTTTTGTAAACAAATTTCCCTAAGAGTAACGGCCTAGGAGTGCCTCCGCACAGAAGAAAGGATCAATCATTGGCCGTCATCAGCATATATGGTTTCAGTTCTTTCGAACATGTCCGAACACACACATATATATCTTATAAACTTTAACTTACGGTAAGGACAAAACACACACACACACACTCACACGCACATACACACATGCTCGAGGCAGGACTCACAACTTCCAGCGGGAGCGGCCGCGCAATTCGGGACGTTTGGCACCAGACCACGTGACGATACCCACTCGGTCTACAGTTGTTGTAACATAGGTACGTATCAGCCGCGCACATCTTTAATTCCGCCGTGTAAGATTTTGAAACTAACATGTGGACAAAAAAGCCGAGTATCTGTCATTACGAACTACACAAAAATGATCTAGCCGTTACAAATTTTCTTTCATTTACAACTGAAATTATAATTTGGAATACTTTTTAACTTTTATTGGTGACAACAGTTAACATAATTAGTTCTACATTCCCAATATTAAAAATATCATTAACAGCGTTTTTATGTTTCTTTCTTACTACAAAAGATATAGTTACACTTCTCAACGTCCGAACGCACCAGTTAGTTACGTAAAAACTTCAATACCTGACCTCTTTTGTGCATCACGCTTTTTAAAATAACCATTACTTGAGCAACCTATTTTACATTAATTTCTGGGGTAGGACAAGGTTGCAGCCTGTCACTACTGAGGATCATTCCAAAGTGGAGGCCACACTCCTCGGTGGAATGGCCGTGCGCATTGAGGCGCTATACTCCGATGCGCGAGGCCATCCACCGTCGGGGGTTCGAATCCCTCCTTGGGAATGGATATTTGTGCTGTATTCAATAGTTTAAAAGTAGTTTTAAGTTTAGCGACTGATGACGCCGGAGTTAAGTCCCATAAGCTTAACAAACATTTGAACATTTGGAGGCCGCACCTGAAGCTATGCTACCCACATAGCATAGTTGCGTTGCAGGTCGTCACATCGTTCCATATTAATACTCTGGTAAGTACCAGGAGAGCTTGTGGCAAAAATTGGGGCCGGGATATACACCACGGTGATTAGACCCCGGATCACCTATGGGGCGGTCGTTTAGTGGAAGAAGGTAGAACAGCAGGTTGCTGCTAAGGCGCTTGGAAAGGTGCAGAGATCAGCCTGCTTAGGCATGACAGGCGGAATTAGCAGCACACCAACTGCTGGGATGGAAACCATGTTGGATATGCTCCCATTACACCTTTGGGTCAAGATGAAGGCAGCTGCTGGTGCATACAGACTCAAAACTGGCAAGAACTGGAACTCTTTCGGATATCCAGAATCACACACTAAAATAGTGAGTGAGGTAAATATAGGAAAAGTTGGGGAAAAACCAGCCGACTATATTATAACTCCATACTGCTTCAAAAAGCCTTTCAATATAACAATTGGAAGTAGGGAGCAGTGGGAGAAAATAGTTCGACACCGTACGGGGGATATTGTCTGGTTCACTGACGGGTCAAAATCGCACCAAGGTGTTGGGGCCGGGGCATATGGGGTGCGTCTGGAGGGCGTCATCTCTCTAGGAAAATTGGCCTCAATATTCCAGGCCAAAGTCACTGCCATCAGGACGTGTGTGGAGGAGAATTTGCGCAGGTGCTACAAATATCGTAGCATCTATATCTATTCAGACAGCCAGGCAGCCCTGGCATCACTGGCAGCTCCTGCAACAAGGTCTAAAATTGTTTCAGAATGTCACAGGGTTCTGGTGGAGCTAGGGGAAAGCAATAAACATATTGTGGGTCCCTGGCCACTCGGGGATCAGTGGCAACGAACATGCCGGCAGATTTGCCAGGATGGGGGCAGAAAGTATATCAACAAAAACATGGCAAGGTAATGATGCCAAAGCCATGTTTTTAAAGAAGCTCTGCAATCCTGGGCCTGAACAGGAGAGAGATTAGACTCATGGTTGGATTGCTGACAGGCCATGGGAATTTCAAAAAACACCTACATACAATGGGAATAACAGGACCCTAAATGTAGGATCTGTGATGACGGTGATGAAACTGCATCACATCTAATTTTCGAATGCATTGCATTAGAGAGTAAAAGGCACAGAACATTTGGGACAACCAGACCCGAAGAAAATTCGTCTAATAAAGTACTGGTAAAGGGACTCCTTGCACTGTTAAAGGGCATTGGTTGGCTTTACTAGATATACAGGGAGCGATACCGCACAATAAACTTAGTTTCGGTGTGGGCAGTGGCGGGTTGGACCAAGACTGTTTTGGATTCCCTGAGAAAATCAATCAGTCATTCAAATCCACATTAAAGTCATTACCTACCCACAATAGGTACTGCGTAAGACACTAAAGAGTATTTCTCCTTATCGCATTCAGTCAAGATACAAACCAAATACTAGAATACACGTAATTAGAGATGAGACAGTAACACGTGTAAATTAAATTTCATTGCAATAAGTGAAAAGTCAGATACGTTGGAGGAATAGTGCTTGAATCCCCAACAGAAGAGGCAACGCGCGGGTTAACCGAGCGGTCTGGGGCGCCACGTTACGGATTTCGAGGCCTTCCTCGTCGGAGGTTCGAATACTTCCTCGGGCATGGATGTGTGTGTTGTCCTTAGGTTAGTTTAACTTAGTTTAAGTACTTATTGTATTGGTGTGGTATTCCGAAAGAACGGACACTACCCCAATAAGTATTTAAACGCCACGACGGCGTTAGCTTCAGTTATTTCACCGCAGATGCGGTCATACGTCCGACCTCGCACGGGATTCCGTAATGGCGAGTGTAAGAGGGCATGGACGGTAGGGGCGCTGCAAACATAGCGTGCGACTTGTGGGAATTTGGGATGGACGGGAGGCGAGCCCGGGTGGCCAAGTGGTTAAGGCGACCGCTGGTCCTAACCGGGAGACCCGAGTTCGATTCCCGGTCCGGCTCACATTTTCACCTGTCGCCATTGCTTAATATCAATTCCCAAATGCGGCCACTGTCAATCCTTTCTTTCCTATCCTTCTTCCTTCTCTTCCTGTATCTATAACTTGCAAATTACTTTAAGTAGTTTGTAAGCTACAGACTAATAACCACGCAGTTGAGTCAGATAGATTTACAATATATTTTTTTATGTATATTTTTTTAATAGCTAACGAGTGACGAGCATTTAGAATGATTGTGGCCAGACAACATAGAACGACCACGGCAAAAACGAGTGCAAAACTGAATACTCATTTGAGCAATACTGTTCCGATAACAACACTTCGGCTGGAGTTTAACATTCATCAATCAAGGAATTAGAAGCAAAGTTGTAGTATTGTCAAGATTATAACGACATTTGATGAGTGAAATTATGTGGTATTGTTCGCTGCAAACAACCGTGATTATGAACTGAAAACCCCAAACACGCTTACGATACGGCACACCTGCTTTCTGTAAAGCATAGCGGAGGTCACGTCAATATTTGGGCATCTTTAACATGATATCCAACTTTTACCATAATTATTATCACTGGATGGACAACTGCGGATGAATATCTCACCATCCTCTACAATAAAGTGCTTGCTGTGACTAATACATTGCTAGAAAAACGTTGCCGTATTCTAAATTGAAAATGCGCCCACACACGCAGTCAAAAATTTTAAAGCGTGCTTTCTACAGAATCAGACAGTTATCAAACTTCTACCGAGGACAGCAAAATCACCATATCTCAACATCACTGAAACGTAATGGCGAGTTTTAGAGTGTGGATATGATTGGTGGGTGTTTTGGTGCAAGAATGGTTAACATTCAGTTCGAAACATTCGCTTTATTGTTTTGTTCCAGCAAGAGTAGAAGCTGTTATCAAAGCCAATGGTTGGCCCACTCCCTCTAATAAATAAATATTCTTCATATTCACTCACTGTTCCCTTGGTTCTTGACAGAATATTGCATACATTATGTATTAAACACACAAATAACTGTGAGATATTCTGCAAATTTATTGTTTTACGATCCGGATTTGGCCATCATCAAGTAAACACTCCAAGATTACATTTCAAAGATCTTCGGTTGCTAGATATATATAACTTTCAAGTGAGACTAGTTCTTAGTTTTATAACTAACCTGAGGGAAATTATTACAATTCAAGTTGTGATGTAGATTCCTGACATTGATAAAATAAGTGAAAATTTGATAAATTACGACATTCTCCTAAGAAATATAAATTGAAAGAATTGAGATTGGCTGAAAAAATTAACCTAAGAATTATCTTAAACATAGCTAATGTCTGGAAACATGGAAGCGTTGTGAAGATATTTTAAAATTTTAACTGGTGAAATTAAATTCAACAGAGAAGGGAATGCTAATAGGTGGAAAGAGAATATAGAGGGGCTCTACAAAGGAAATGAACTTCGAGACAATATTGTAAGAAGGGAAGAGCATGTAGATGAAGATGAAATAGGAGATACTATACCGAGAGAAGAATTTGACAGAGCACTGAAAGACCTAAGTCGAAACAAGGCCCCTGGAGTGGACGTCATTCCCTCAGAACTACTGAAGTCTCTGGGAGAGCCAGACATGACAAAACTATTCCACCTGGTTCGTAAGATGTATGAGACAGGGGAAATATTCTCAGACATTACGAAGAATGTAATAATCCCCATCCCAAAGAAAGCAGGTGCAGACAGGTGTGAAAAATTACAGAACAATCAGTTTAATAAAGTCATGGTTACAAAATTTTAACACGAATTATTTACAGAAGGATGGAAAAGCTGGTAAAAGCCGACCTTGGGGAAGACCAGTTTGGATTCAGGAGAAAAGCAGGGAAACAGGACGTAATCTTCACTTTACGGCTTATCCTAGAAGATAGATTAAGGAAATGCAAACCTACATTTCTAGCTTTTGTAGATTCGGAGACATCTTTTGACAATGTTGATTGGAATACACTCCATCAAATTCTGAAATCAGCAGGAGTAAAATATTGGGAACGGAAGGTTATTTACAACTTGTACAAAAAACAGACAGCAGTTATCAGAGTTGAAGGGCATGAAAGGGATGCATAGGTTGGGAAGGGTGTAAGACAACGTTGTAACCTTTCCCCAATGTTATCCAATTTGTACATTGAGCAAGCTATAAAGGAAAGCAAGGACAAATTTGGAAAAGGAATTCAAGTTCAGGGTGAAGAAATGAAAACATTACGTTTTGCTGATGACATTGTAATTCCATCAGAGACAGCAAATAACCTGGAGAAGTAATTGAACAGGGTGGACAGTGTTTTGAAAAGAGCATATAAGATGAACATTAACAAGACCAAAACAAGGGTAATGGAACGCAGTCTTAGAAAAGCAGGTGATGCTGAAGGAATTAGATTAGGTAACGAATCAATAAAGGTGGTAAATGAGTTTTGTTACTTGGGCAGTTAAACAATATATGATGGTCGCAGTACAGAGGATTTAAAATGCAGAATGTCAATGGGAAGAAAAGCGTTTTTTAAAAAGAGAAATTTGTTAACATTGAATATTAATTTAAGCGTAAGGAAGTCCTTACTGAAGGCATTTGTGTGTAGTGTTGCCTTGTAAGGAAGTGAAACGTGGACGATAAACAGTGCAGACAGAAAGAGGATAGAGGCTTTTGAAATGTGGTGTTACAGAAGAATGCTGAAGATTAGATGGGTGGTCGCGTAACTAATGAAGAGGTACTGAAGAGAACTGGAGAGAAAAGGAATTTCTGGCATACCTTGACTAAAAGAAGCGAGCGATTGGTAGGACACATTCTTAGACATCAAGGAATTATGAATTTAGCATTGGAGGGAACTGTGTGGGGTAAAATTCGCAGGGGGAGACCAACAGATGAACACAGTAAGCAAATTCGAATGTATTTAGATTGCTGTTCTTATGACGAGATGAAGGGGCTTGCTCAAGTTAGAGTAGGGTGAAGAGCTGCATCATACTAGTCTCCGGACTGAAGACCACAATAACAACACAAATTAAACTTGACAATAAATTATCGTAAACGGGTGCAATGTCCGGAACATGGAAGTGTGTGATAAAGCTGAATGAAACATTTGAAACTATACATTAAAATTTTAAATGAAACTATGGATTCTAGTAAAATAAGGCATTACAATTTATATCGGGTAAGTAGCTAAACAGTTGTGACTACACAAGGTTTTCATTACATGGCTATGAAACAGTAGTAGTAGGGGCATGAGACAAATGGGAAGGAGTTGGTAGTTTATATTGTTTACACAGGATTGCGATTAGCTTCTGCTGACAGAAGTGGTGAGTATTGGGAATTGTGTCAGATTATTCAGTACCAGTTTTGTGGAAATATACACATGTTTGTTAATTTACATTATTTCAAAGAGGTTCAGTTTACTTCCTTTTTGTATATAATGTAGCACTTCACGAGTTACATTATAACTGTGCCCTTCATTTAGGAGGTGGTCTGAACTGTCTAATTTCTTTGGCTAGAACTTCTGTGGTGTTCCTTTAGTCTAGTTCAAATTACTCTGCCCTCAGGTTAGTTATAAGCCAAAGCAGTAGTCACCCTTCAAAGTTATATATCTACCAACTTATGAACTTTCAAACTTAAACTTGTAATGTTTACTTGATGATGGTGTAACAGCAAAAACCGGATAATAAAACAATAAATTTGCAGAGTATCTCACATTTATCTTGTGTGTTGAATTCATAATGAATCAATTTTTTGTCATTTTATTTTATCCATCTTATGTGTACCTTGCAGACTTTCAGAAAGCAATATAATGGCGTCGAGGACTATTGATTCGTCAGTAGCAAAGCAATAACAGCAAAATGAGTCGATGACGAAAGGTTAGAGGCATTTCAACAGTTGCAAACATAGCAAAGTAATGTTATTATGAAGAGAAAACACTGAGGAACAGACAACTGAGCGAGTATCTAATGGGGGCCTTCCGAGTGGCAGAATGGTCCTTTCGGAGAACTGCCCCACAAGTTGTCTGAGCAGCATCAGTTGTGCCATGAGACTTCTTGCAGTGGTTACATGGACATTCTCAAACCAATAGATGGCGTTCTGGACATCCACACACCACAGGCGACACCATAGTCTTGATGTGAGGGCACAATGGCAGATGGTACAGCCTAATAGTGTGAACACGAACTGTTTCAACCGCTTACTATAGTCTGCGTCACATAGGAAGGCGGCCCAGATTTCAGCCGTTCTGCGCATCCCCCTCCATTGTCGCACTGCCAGCCAATAATATTCGTTCTCCAAGCGCATGGCTGGCCGCGAGTTACGCAATGTTTCTCCCACAGGCTGCATTGTTGGCACTCGTCCGTGGCTTCTCCCCTCCACGCTTTCCCTATCGCTCCGCCTCTATGAGCTAAGTGCCTTCCTACATGACGCCAGCTATAGCAGTAGGACTATGTGTACGCACACCTCTTTCCCGTCTTATGCCCGATTTCTGGAAAACTATAGTTACCGTACCGTTAGCTTCCGTCACGTTATAATTTAACACGCCAGATAACTTCCTTGGACTTCCAGTAGCTGATTTCAATGCCCGTTAGTTAACTATGAGGTAACTACGCCTTCCGTGGAAGCAAATAGTACGTCTCAACAGATAATAGATGGCACTACTACCGAAAATCGCAATTACTCTAATTTTATCGATTATTAACTGAAATCGAAGACGCGTCTTAGTTTATATGGCTATTACGAGTTTTCTAAGGCCATTGGAGACAAGCGAGGAAAAAATTTGAGTCTATATGAGAAAAATCTTTTGACCGACTTGATTTTGGAAAGGAAAGTAGTTATAGTAAATGAAAAGGCAGATGGTTTCACTATTTTGGAAAAACAACACGCCTTGGAAGATGGAAACTGTACAATTCGTTAAACAGACTGGAGAGAAAACGGCAAGGCAACTCAGAGAGCTGTATTCTTTTTTAAAAAGAAAAACAGGACAAACAACAACGAAGACAGGATTAACAATAACATCATACGTATTATTTCTGTTGTCAACATATATTTTTATGAATTTAAGTTTTCCTCTTCGCATTGTTCTGTGAATGTGACATTACTTTTCACGACACAGACTGGTCAATTTACGTCCACCCATCCACCTACCCGAGCCCCACGTTGTAATAATAATAATTAAAAAACACTACTCACTTGAAACATTGACTGATCGTAATGGCAATTGCATGGCAGAACACTGTTGCAAAGGGAAGTATCTTTATGCTTAATTCAAAGTTTTTTTATGAGAGCATGGCTTTGTGATTTGTACGTGGTAAAATTTTACATCCAGATCGGCGACGCAAGAGATAACATTGACCACTGTTGCTCAGTGTCGAAATGTCGCTTGGCCAATCACGAGGGAGATGCAGCTAATGCAAACGTCACCTGTTGTCAACATTATCTCTCGCGACCGCCGAGCGCGATGTAAGATTTAACCCGGAAAATTGTTTTCCGCGTTTTTCCCCGTTTGACTCCGGTAATGTCATTGGTCAGTATTTTTTTTTTATTATTATTATTCTGAAACGCATATGAAATTCGCTCTCATTACACAGATCAAATGGTTGTCATCTAACACGAAAAACGCATCGTTGTGTTTCAACAGTGCCGAGTACAGCTAAGTTTTCATTTTCTGAACAGCTGTCCGAAGCATCAGAAGAAAAAGACGAAGACGGCGTGACGACTTTGATGAAAGAATTTCCATTCTTCAGCTTCAAAAATTTTAAAATGTATGAAAATTATACGGAACCCAGTCATAGAAATAAAAATTAATTACTACTGTTAAGTAACTTCTGGACTTGCTTTTGGAAGCCCACTAGCGCTACGTAGCGGATATACTTAAAACTAACGTTGACGTGTAGGTAATAACAGGGGAACGCGCATTTATCTTTAAAGGACAGGTAACTAAGGCTGTGACGGTAACTGTTGTCTCGGAAACCCATTATGTACGTAACGTTAAGGTAACCCACAGATAACTATAACGGGACAGGTAACTTCTGTTTCGGAAACCGGCCACTACAGTCATGCCACGGTACTGACGTGCATGGATAAATTGCTCCTGTCAATCCTTTCGTAAACATGCGCAGCATTTGCCAAAGTTAGTAATTGCCATGGTCTTTATTTTCTAACCGCTTCATCAACTGCTGTTACCGATCATTACAGTTTCCAAATGACGTATGTAAACGCTGTAGGAAGTACCAGTACCATCTTCAGGAACGCTGAGGACAATTGGTCCACATAAACAGATGCCGCTTTGAGACCTTCATGACTGAACCACCCACGGACCCAGGAGTCCATTGTGAGAAGTTAATGTATGCCACACGACTGTAGTACTCACAATGAGACAATGGGCAAGCGTCAACGTGGTAGCGGTCCAGCCAAGGTTAAATATTTTTCCTGCGACAAAACATTCAGCTCGTGATTCTTCAAGATTTGTGCTTGAGGGATTGGTAACAGATGAAACACGGAGGGGAAGTGTGGGCAATTGGTTCCTCATGGAATTTTTTCATTTACGTTTTATTTCATTTGTTTATTTATTGTTTTTTATGTGGAATTTTATAGCATCTGGAGTTAGTACAACATTTCGAGCTCCCAATAATCGTGACGTGACAACATAGATTTCGTGATGTAATCTTTCACAAAACGTCAATAATAAGAAGCCATACCTGACGAGACCGCAGAACCAGTAAGGAAAATGTTTAAGTCCGATACTATCGCAGACAACTTTGAGTTCACTAAGCATTTCTCAGGCAAATCATTTGTTTCTGCCTGTCCTGTATGCGACCGACTATGGTTTGAAAACAGACTGACTCGAAGATGGCTTGGATTTATCGGGCGAAACTTTTACAATCATGGAAGTATCTTACTGTGTATTCCAAGTGGTGAAGGAGAATCAGTATCAGCTGATACCCTTCGTTCGCAACGACCAGAAATGACACATTCATTGACGCAGTTTTTTCACGTTGCGTTGGTCCTTTGGAAACAACAAATTACATATCATACCTTCATATCATACGTGCCTACTTATAATCAGTACTTCTATACACTTGATATGTAGTATTCCAGAAATTTCGCATTTACGTCCAAAATACTCCTTGGGGTTCCATGAGAAAGCTCTTTACGAAGTACTGTGCCAGAAGAGTCCAATCAACAAAGATTAAAATAGAAAATCTGGTTTGACAGTGTAGTCTTGAGAACTCCTTGCGTTGGTACCTGCATCACCATCTATCTAATTTTTATATTTAATGGTCATAAATTTCTGAGAAATTATTTTTTGTCATGTTTTCTTTCGACTGCGCTGGTTTATTAAGAAAAATTATTATTATTATTATTATTATTATTATTATTATTATTATTATTATTATTATGGCATGTGTAATCTTTAGAAGTCTTTGCGTTGATACCCACATCTCTATCTATTAATGTTTTTTTATATTTAATCGTCATGGATTTTCTTGAGAAATGATTCTTAGTCATGTTTTCTTTCGCCTACACTAGTTTATCAAGACAATTCCTCTGTCGTGTCATCATATAGCGTACATACAAAGTCTACACAGAGTACACACAAAGAAATATCCTCTTCTCAGATATTTCACAATGAGAATGACAAAAACGTCTACCCTCCTTTCCACATCAAAAAGATATGCAAGGTCAAATAAATCACATTTATATAAGCAAGCCTTAGAAGAGAAAACAATTAACAAATATGACGCGAATTGACTTAATAAATTAACTGTTTCAAATTAATTTACCCCTGGTTTGTTGCGTTTTAAGTTCGTGAATAATTTTTGAAATGTGTTGTGAACACTTTCTTTGTTATTGCTTTGTCTAGTAGACATACCAGCTGAAACAGTTTAATTATGATATTTTGCTAATTTATATAACAGGTAAATAAGGTTCATGTTTATAATAAGAGGGTGTAATATTTCAGTACGTGGATGAAGGTGTATTAGTTTTTATATGTATAGTACGTTTTAAGTTGATTTTAGGTACGTATTCGCATGTTATTTGAGTATTTTCTCTTGTCTAATGTTAATACGTGTGTTTGATTAGTTATTAGCAATTTATGACGTTCCTCTTGAAGTATTAGGTTTCGTTGGCGGATCGTTACAATGTCATTGAAATAATTCGCGGGTAAACTGCCAGGTATCAGTGTTGCTATTTTCGTTTCTTATGCGTAGTATGTGATTGTATTTTGGATGTACTTTTGAAGTTCCAGTCTTAAAGTGTGTGTATAGTGTTTGTGTAGCGTATGTATGCCGGCCGCGGTGGCCGAGGTGACTGAGGCGCTCCAGTCACGGTCAGCACGGCCACTACGGTCGGGGGTTCGAATCCCCCCTCGGACATGGATATTTGTGCCGTCTTAGTTTGTAAGTAGTTCATAAGTAGTTTGTAAGTTTAGGGACTGATGACCCCGTAGTTAAGTCCCATAAGCTTAACAAACATTTGAACATTTTTTTTAGCGTATGTATGACGTGTTAGTTATTGTTTGGACAGGTGCTAGCATTTGCTGTGTTAATGATCCAGTCTAAGGCACGCGTATGAAAGGGTTCTACCAACTGAGCTACTTGGCACGCCTCACGACCAGTTCGCACAGCTTTACTCCCGTTACTCCTTTGCCTTCGACCTTCCAACATTGCCAGCGAAAGGCAAAGATCCTGTGTGCGAAATCCCGGTCTGAAACAGTTTTAATCTAGCAGGAAGTTTTATATCAATGCACATTGCCCCCTCCCCCCGACACGCCAGATCTGAACCCAATCGACCACATTTGGAATACGATTGAACAATGTGTCAGATCTCATAGCACCCCCCCTCCCCCTTTTCCCCTCTCTGCGAAATTTACGGCAATTGGGTGGCTCATGGGAGCAGATGCGGTGCCAACTCCTCCACCAGCCTATCAATACCTCATTGCATCAGTGTAATAGTAGCAGGAGGTGACTTTAACCTATCCAGTTTAGGCTGGGACATTAAGGATTACATTGGAGTTGGAACACACAATCTTATGAACTACTTTTGAACACGTTTTTCAAAACTAGGGGTGAAGACCACATTGGATCTCTAATTATTCACAGTACTGCACCGTCTGATCGTCAAAGGTGCTAAAATCCTCTCTGCTAAAAGCCTGACACCTGCAGTGTGGGTCTGGCCAGGCTTCCCTGCCAGGTGGAAAAACAGATCATTCATCAAAACAAATAGGGATTCTGAGCCACACCATGTAGTTTAAAATATCTGTCTACTGGCAGCCTCTCAAATACAACGACTTCTGCTAGTACAGTAGCTACTGTCTCTACTTACTATCACAAATATCACGTATGGGGTATCTAACTGCTCAGAAAAACATGGCAGTGCCATTAACATACATGAAAATGACATGTAAGATCTCTTGTTCTTGACGACTTACAAGTGAAAGAACATCATTTATTCTGATATCATGAGCATCAAGAAGCTCTGACTAAATGTTGGATCACATTATAAGTTATTTGTCAAAGAAGTATGTGCCGACTAATCGGATTAAGAAAGAAAAAGACCCAACATGTTTCGAGAATAATGTCGAAAATTGCTGAGGAAGTGTACTCTCTGTTCAACAGAACATGCAAATAAAAACATGCAAAGCAGGTATACATTCTTGTGTGTTTCTGAAGATCGATGTATAACATATACAACTACTACCACAATCATACCTTAGCAAAATATGTTACTTACAACCTGAGAAAATTCTGGTCCTTTGAAATGTATTATATATTTATTTATTTATTTCTCGTATGACATGTGGTAGCAACACATACACAAATATAATTAAAACAATGAACAAGAATGTACATACAAATAGAAGTCAAAAAACAGCACAATTTTCAATACATGTTGGTGAATAATATCATATTTATGATAGCAAAAAATTTAAAAAATAGGACGTTTACTGTGTAAGACTAGCTGTTAGCTACACTCCAATGTCAACATCTTGAATCCAGTTCATAGCTTGGAGTGTGGCCCCTTATAAATGTCTTAGCAGATCCACTAAACTTTCTTCCAGGCCACTCTCTTATGATGTTGTCCAGAGTCGTCATAAAAATGGGTAAGTTAATCGAAGTTACCCTGTCACTCGTTGATCAGACTGAGCAAAAAGAAAGCTGAAGAGAAATGGTTCGCACAGGATGATGATCGAAATAACAGTTATTTAACCATCGCACAGACTCCCAAATGGAAATACTACATTTTAACCATACTATAAAATCGGGAAACAGGTTTCCAGTCATTATTTTTAAACAATACATTGTATAAAACATTTGTTGTCGTCTTTGTTTCTAGTGCGGTGTCTATCCTCTACCATACGGCCATCTTTATGGGGGAACTGGATAACAGAAAAAAAGACTAATTTATATTTTCTTTTTTAATTTGCTATTGCGTATTACTTTGCGCTGACGTTACGTGATACATCCTAACATTATATTGTATATCCTTTTCCCAAACGAAGTGCAGCAACTCAATGTGGCATGGACTGAACAAATTGTTGCAAGTCACGTGCAGGATGTTGAGTCATGATTCCTTTATAGCCGTCGGTATATTGCGAAAGTGTTGCCGGTACTGGCTAGATTTTGATCGCTCTCCATTATGTGCCACAAATGATGGGTCGGATACAAATTTGAGTGTTGTCCGTGGCTGAATCGTTCAGAGAAACTATCCATAAACTTTTTCAAACCAATCGCTGACAACCGAGGACCTGTGACATGGCGCACTGTAATCCAAAGAGATTTCATCGCTGTTGGCAACATTAAATAAATGAATGACTACAGACTGTCTCCAGGAAGCTGAACTAGGTACAACCAATGATCGGATTAGTTGGACCAGGGAATCCATATAATTAATTTCGTGCAAAAGCACTCCACACCTTTATGGAGTCACCAACATCTTGACCAATTCCTTGTGACAAATTAAATCCATGGTTTAGAGCAGTGGAAAAACAATTTTGAGGCCGCGATCCCCTTTCCGAGTAAAAATGTCCGACGACCCCCCAGGCCACTAATAAAGATATGCCAGTGATCCCAAAGGCAAACTATTTAATTTGATTTCTTAGATGTGTCTCACAAGGAGGCAACATGGGTATCGTATTTTAGAATTTTTGATGTTTTATGCTAAGTGAAGTTCAGAACTCAAAAACAATCAGCAAAAGCCATTCGACACAACTTTAAAACATTCTAGAGAAAATCGACTTTGAAGTTTTGCAAGTAAGTGTAAGTACCAATACGCCCTTTCGTGATAGATTTTTTTTCGTTGTATACGAATACTTCACAATTTTACTATCTAATGGTCATTTTTACAAAAGTGCAAGTATTTTTGTTTATTCGTAATTTTCTATATTTTATAGAAGATTGTTAATAATGATGGCTTCAATAAAAAAACATAAGTTAAACTTTTTACAGTATTCGCTTCACTATTAGTTGACGACAGTAGTCTGTGATTGTTCAGTTTGTGAAGAGATACGACACTGTTTTTTGGAAAGTTCTTTCCGTAGCTACTAATCGCATTCCAAGCAGCTAAACTACTCAATCATCGTTTAAAGTGACTGAACCTTTTTTAGCTCGTTTACATACAAATAAACAAACGCGTAATATTAGAGATCCCAACATGTTTTATATAACTGAATTCGAAAACGAAAAAAAATGTCTGTCACACCGGGACTCGAACCACCAACTCTATGGTTGTGAGGGCAGAACGCTACCACCTGAGCTACAGCAACGAATGCTGCAAGTGTTTCAGTTGATGGTACTTAGAAGTACTTTGCAAAACTTCAAAGTCGATTTTCTCGAGAATTTTCGAGATTTGCATCGAAAGTCTCTGGGTGATTGTTATTTAAGTTCTGAACTTCACGTACCATAAATATAAAGAAATTCTAAAATCCGATACCCATGTGGCCTTCTTGTGAGATCTTCGCAACTATTCAAGCTGCAGTAGCGGAAAAGAATCGAAACTGAAAGAAAAGACTTTATGACTGTAAATATTTGACGTACGGCTTTGCTGTCATGAATAATTAATGTCAAAGTGTAATTTGCGGCGACGCCTTGTCATGTGCGAGTATGAAACAATCCAAAATGATAAATCCCCGCTTAATATTTCAAGGAAGCACAAAAACTTTGGATTTATTCGAAAGGATACTGAAAAATCCTAACCAGCAGCAAATTACAGTGTTCCAGTGATAAAATGGTATTGTTATTAGGTGAGTAAAAATAATACTCCATTGAAAACTCATTACCAGCTGCAAAATACTAAGATCCAGTAGTAATAAGTTATTGCTGGGTACCGATTAAAAATAATGTCAAGTTAGTGATTAATTGTTTTTCTGGCTTAACAATATTTGTACTGTAGCAGTACTCTACAAACGCTGTCGCTGTCGCTTAATTAACAAGTTATCAAGAGGTGGAAACTCTACTTATTTGTTTCGGTTTTCGGGTGGTCCATCATGAGAAATCAGAAGTGCCGTAGGTAGGCCTACATCTTACACCTGTGACACTTTTGATGTCTGATTAAGGGCCACACGAAACGTGTCACAACAAAGCCAATTTTCCATCTATGGATGACTTGCTAGTTAAGCGACTTTCACGACACCCTGTCATTTCTGTGTGTCATTTCCACCATAGTAGCTGAACATCACGAAACTAGATTTTCCATCAAACGAACTGCTACTGCATCTTCCTTCCGCGCAAGACTTTGCGTTCCTCCAGGGAGTTGCGACCCACAGGTTGAGAAACACTTGTTTAGAGGGATCTACGCCGAACTACCGTCATCGCTAGGCAACTGAAATCGGTTTTCCAGTCATCTGATGTCGTGATGAAGGCATTCGTGAGTGTCACCTGCTCCCATAGCCCATTAATGCCCAGTTGCGCCAGACTGTCCTAACGAATACGTCATCATAACCACGTTGAGCCGGCCGCGGTGGCCGAGGGGACTGAGGCGCTCCAGTCACGGTATGTACGGTCACTACGGTCGGGGGTTCGAATCCCCCCTCGGGCATAGATATTTGTGCAGTCTTTGGGATTAGCTAGTTCATAAGTAGTTTGTAAGTTTAGGGACTGATGACCCCGTAGTTAAGTGGATCCTGAGAAAGCTCTTGAAAATGTAGACTGGAATACACTCTTTCAAATTCTGAAAGTAGTCGGGGTAAAATTTGGAGAACGAAGAGCTATATCCAACTTGTACAAAACCCAGAGAGCAATTATTCGAATCGATGGGCTTAAAAGAGTCGCAGTGGTTGGGAAGGGACTAAGACAGGGTTGTTGAGTTTCCCCAATGTTGTTCGATCTATACATTGAGTTAGCTGTGAAGGAAAGCAATGAGAAATTTGGAGAGGGAATTAAAGTCCACTCAGAGGAAAAAAACCCCTTGTGGTTTGCTGATGGCCTAGCAATTCTGTCAAAGAAAGCAAAGGACACGGAAGAGTAATTAAATGGAATGGACAGTGTCTTGAAAGTAAGATATAAGATGAACATAAATAAGAGTAAATCGGAACGTAGTGTCAGAAAATCATACGATGCTGCAGGAATTGGATTAGGTAATGAGACGATAAAAGTAGTAGATGAGTTTTGTTATTTGGGTAGCAAGATAACTTTTGATGGCCGAAGTAAAGAAGATATAAAGTGCAGAACGGCTATGGGAAGAAAAGCGTTTCTGAAAATGTAAAAATTTTTGATATGTAATATTAGTTTAAATGTTAGGAAGTTCTTTCTGAAAGCATTTGTCTGGAGTGTAGCAATGTATGGGAGTGATACGTGGACGATAAGGAGTTCAGACAAAAAGGTGATAGAAGCTTTCGAAATGTGGTGCTACAGATGAATGATGGAGATTAGATGGGTAGATTACGTAGCATAAATGGGGAGAAAAGAAGGTTCTGGCATATCCTTACAAAGAGAAGAGATAGGTTGGTGGAACACATTCTGAGACGTTAAAGAGTCGTCATCTTAGCATTAGAAGGAAGTATGTGGGGTGAAAATCGTAGAGGAAGTCCGACGGACGAATACAGTAAGCAAATTCAAAAGGATGTAGGTTGCCGTTCGTGTTGTCAGATGAAGAGGCTTGCACAGGACAGGATAGCATGGAAAGTTGCAGTCTGCGGACTGAAGACCACAACGATTGGCTAAGCCACAGTTTTCCATTCTTCTAGTATCCAATAAATCTGATCACGAGCATAAGAAAGGCGATGTAGACGACGTGGTGGTAAAGGGAACTGAATCGGTCGTCTACTGTCATCGGGTATGCGATAAACATATTAATTAGGACAATGCATCATTGGGCTGTCGCAGTAGACTACCGAATCAACTGCCTTGTTAACAGCATAACACTACCTTCAGCACCTCTTCTGGGGTCGTCACCATATTGGTTGGACCCAACCCAATTGGAATATCATGGCTTGTTCAGAAGAGTCTCGATTTTTTTATTTTTTTTTTATTTCTTTTTTTTATTTTTTTTATTTATTTATTTATTTTTTTTTTTTTTTTTTTTTTGGTACAGATCCTCCCTCCCTCCTCCCTTCCCCGAAGCCATGGGCCAAAGTTGTCGATAAGGCAACGTTCATAATGGGGTCGACTGTCTTTACATGGAATGGAACGGATCCTATGGTTCAGCAAAAGCTATCATTAGGTCAAATTGTGTATATTTGGATATTTCGAATCAATTTTCATGCATTCATGCCCGCAAATATTGTACCATGTCACTGGACAAAAGTCACGAGTGGTATAATGCACATTCTGGACAGATCTAGTGTATGATTTGCCCACTGACATCGCCCGACATGAAAAGACCGTGCAAAATCGAAGAGACGGCACCACCGGCGCGTATACAGGTAATGTTTAGTTAGTAGCATTTTTGGAAAGAACGCACACCAAGTTTTAGCCATATTGGTCTATTTCTTTATGCCTGGCATTTGCGTGAATCAATGAAGTCGAGTGATTGTCAAAGAACGGACGAAAAAGGATTACGTGTGATGATTAAACATTATTTTATGAAAGACAAAGCGCCTCAATAGAATAAAAAGAAGCTTCATAAACATTATGATGACTTTGCACGTTGGATTAGAAGAGTTTGAAAGTAGCCTGTTATTAACTAAGCAAAATCTCGGGCAGTTGAGATCTGCGAATGTAAGTTAAAACGCTCACTGATGCTCTAAATTACTTTATGAGTGGCCACAGTACATGCGCAACGGAAAGTTATCTAACTTCTCACTCCTTAAGAGCAGCCAACGTCTTAACAAACACAAAATCAATGTAAAAAAATAAATGAATAGGTAATTAAACATGGGATGGGAAGCATGAAATCATAAAGCAGAGGTTTGATACTTTAAAATCATAATCTATACAATAAAATAACAAGCAAATAAATTTTTGGAGACCAAATTAAGCACACACCTTGTACAAAAGTAAATTAAAACATATAATTACTGCCCGTATGAAAATTGTTTCTGCCTTTCATGAATATGGAGCTAACGTGGGAAGAAATTTTCAGATACACAATGGCTAGCTGAAAGAACATTCATTCATTCACAGACACACACATAAAGCTTGGCAGTACATTACAATCCTGGAACACATGAAAGCAGCGGCGAAACGAAGCATTGGTGGCGAAATTTTAAATGATACTGTGGACTAACGGACTCATGTTCATGGAGGCAGCGGTTCACTGTTCTTAAGTACCACGTGGTGTGTGACCACGCAGAATTTCATAACATTTACAAACAGAAATTAATTTAGAATAAGCGAGTAAAGCACATGCGAGAATTCTTATAAAAGAAAGCTAGTGTTAACAAAGCAAGTTTGAAGGCCGAAGTAACGACCGTTACGAAAGAACAAGGTGCAATCGGTCATACAAGACAGGAAATACGGAATCAAACAAGAAAATCTAAGAAATATTTAGCATACTCGCGGATACAGAAACTACACAATAAGTCAATTAAAAACAGCAAGGAAATTCAAACGCCGGCCGCGGTGGCCGAGGGGACTGAGGCGCTTCAGTCACGGTCTGCACGGCCACTACGGTCGACGGTCGGGGGTTCGAATCCCCTTCTCGGGCATGGATATTTGTGGCGTCCTTAGTATAAGGTAGTTGATAAGTAGTTTGTAAGTTTAGGGACTTATGACCCTGTAGTTAAGTCCAATAAGCTTAACAAACATTTGAACTTTTTTTTTAATTCAGACACACTAAGTTTACACAAAGGCCACACACGTGTATTCTAACTTGAGCGAAACCGGACACACAATGAACACTGGAATGAAAATGCAAATATTAAATTTACACTGAATTTGCTCGAGTTCTGTAAATTAAGAAACAGTTCAACTCACATAGCGAAAGAATTACTCAAGAGAACTATCACTGAAAAACCAAGACTGCCTGATCACAAAGAAAGTAAAGTCCTAACAGCATGCCTTCCCCTCATCATGGTACAACGGAGTACTTACTTCCACAGTCATCGGAGCCAGAATGAAGAGTGAAGACTAAGCTCTAAGGGCTCGGTAAAACCTCCCCCGCCATACACCGGATGTAAACCGCAATAAAAGCGACGCAGAGTGCGTTCAGAGACTGGTTTTTACCAATCCTTGCTACCTGGCCAAGACAATTCCCTTTACAACTGCTCCCAGAGAGGTGTCCTGTCACCATTCAAGATTAGGTTGGTACGACACTAAGAACACGGCCACCTCGCCATCTTGCCAAATAAGCTTGTCTGTGGCCACCCATCAGACGCTAGCGCAGGCGATAAACGAACCCAAGCGTTCTTAACTACAGCAAAACGAGGCCTAGAGCGCGAGGCGGCGACTGTAAGGCAGTCAATATTAAAAGCACATATTCACATTCAAATGAACACACAAGTTAAATCACACAGGTGGAAACATATATAAATGTGGGGCAAACATACATAAACATGGGACATTGAACATTAATAATAAGAAGAATAAGCCGCGGTGGAGTAGCCGAGCGGTCTAAGGCGTCTTGCTGCGGAGCGCGCGGTTGCTCGCCGTGGAGGTTCGAGTCCTCCCTGGGGCATGGGAGTGTTGTCCTTAGATTAGTTTACCTAGGTTTAAGTAGCTTGTAAGCTACGGACTGATGACCACGCAATTTGGTCCTATAGATTTACAAACATTTGAAAATTTTTGAATAAGAATAAAATAATTACCAAACAAATACATAGTATTAATGTTGCGGAAACACTTTAGGTTAATGAATCAATCGAAATGGAACACGACCACACATTCAGTGGACGTGTTTGAAGTTTATAAGTGCTTTCAAAATTTTAGGACGCCATGTGGAGGTTACGACTCCAGAAATCATTGATAAAATCCGTGATATGATGCTGAATGAGAAGAGTTAAAGTGTATGAGATTGCTAGTACTGTGGGCCTCTCGAATGAACGGGTACATACTATTTTGCATAAACATTTGGACATGAGAAAGCTATCCGCAATATAGGAGCCGATATTGGTCACGCTTGTCCTAAAACGGAATCGTGTGAAGTGTTGCAATGAAGGTTTGCAGGACTTTCTAAGCGTCGTTTCGTCACTGTGGATGAAACATGGATACATTGCTATACTTGTGAGTCCAAATAACACTCTAAAGACTGGGTTACCAGTTAGAATCTGCACCAAAAAGGCGAGTACTGGTCCTTTAGCCGGAAAGGTTATGGCGACGGTATTTTGGTATTCTCAATCCTCATCGACTATCTAGAACAGGGTAAAACTATTACAGGTGCATATTATTCATTGTTATTTGACAGTTTGAAAACCGAGATGCAAGAAAAACCCCGGCGATTGGCCAACAAAAAAGTCCTTTTCTATCACGACAATGCACCAGCACACACCTCAACAGTTGTAGTCGCAAAATTTTTGGAAAAAGTATTCCAGCTCGTTTCATATGCCCTCTATTCTTCAGAACTGGCTCCCTCGGACTACTATTTGCTTCCGAAATTGAAGAAATGAATGGTGGGCCGATGATTGCATAAATTAATAGTTATAACAATCTAAACAAAGGGTTACCAAAAGAGAATCTGCACCAAAAAAGGTGAAGGTTTTGGCGACGGTCTTTTGGGAATATCAAACCTTATCGACTATCTGGAACAGGGTAAAACTATTACAGGTGCATATTACTCATAGTCATTTGACAGTTTGAAAACGGAGATGCAAGAAAAACGCCGGCGTTTGACCCACAAAATGTCATTTTCCATCACGACAATGTACCAGCACACACCTCAGCAGTTGTGGTCGCAAAATTATTGGAAAAAGGATTCCAACTCGTTTCATATGCCCTCTATTCTCCAGACGTTGTTCCGTCGTACTATTATTTGTTCCCAAAATTGAAGAAAGTGCTGGAGGGCCGAAGATTTCATTCAGACGAGGAGGTGATTGCAGAAACTAATAGCTATTTTGCAGGTTTGGACAATGCCTATTATTCGGAAGGGATCAACAAATTAGAACACCATTGGACGAAGTGTATAAGTCTAAAATGAGACTTTGTCGAAAAATAAGAATAGTTCTCCCCAAACAAGTTAGTAGTTTTTAGTTTTCCACGGATGCCCTCTATCCTCCAGACGTGGCTCCCTCGTACTATTATTTGTTCCCCAATTTGAAGAAAGTGCTGGAGGGCCGAAGATTTCATTCAGACGAGGAGGTGATTGCAGAAACTAACAGCTATTTTGCAGATTTGAACAATTCCTGTTATTCGGAAGGGATCAACAAATTAGAACACCATTGGACGAAGTCTATAATTCTAAATGGAGACTTTGTCGAAAAATAAGAATAGTTCTCCCCAAACACGTTAGTCGTTTTTATTTTTCCATGGACTTTTCAAAAGCCCCTTGTATTTCGATGACTTTGAGACTGAACGCCGGACGCTGGGACGGCGCGTCCACCAGCGAGCAGCGGGTGGGCGGCTGGAGCGGGGCGCGTTACGCTCGGCCCGGGGCCGCTGTCACTGTGCGCGGCGCCGCCTTATAAAGCGGGCGCGAGGCGCGCGCGCGCTACTGCACTGTCAGACTCGCCGCTCGCCACACACTCGCCACGGCTCTCCGACCTCTCAGCATGGGGCAGCGAATACAGGTACGTCACGCAGTGTCCGCGCACCCGTCAAATCCATCCACAGCTTGTGTCGTACAAAAATGCTCTCGGGAGTGATATTCACGGAAGAAAATTATCCTCGTGTTGCATCACCACGATTTGTGTCAGCAACGAGAGAGCATTTATTTTTATGCTACGGGAGTGAATTATCTTAGCACAGCTCAAACGATTGTTACAGTATACTATCCGAGACAGTATGATTTCGAAATGTGTGTTATTGTGAGATCACGTCACTCTGCAAAATAGGGGTAAAAATGTTTCGGCTACTGGGACATGTAGCCATCATCAGGAGAGAACTTTTAAACATTTTTAGTGAGGGCCATACAGTGAATGTGGACTCTACAAAAGTCTTCGTAGTGCTGACAAAAGTGGCCTGTTGTGTAACCAGAGGTATAGTTTATGGTAGTTGATCGTAAATGGTAAATAAAAGTGGTGGTAATATAGTGAATATTACAAAAACAGTCTTGATCGCAAAAAAATAACAGTTTTTATTGACCGGTTTCGACCTGATGGAGGTCATCTTCGGAACAAAATGTAGCCAATGTGGCCAGTGCTGGACTCGGCTGGGCTGGGCTGTCCTGGCTGTAACTGAACACTTACCAGCAAGAAGGACAACAGCCACAACAACCCAGCCAAGTCCAGCACTGGCTGTATTTTGTTCCGAAGATGACCTACTTCAGGTCGAAACCGGTCGATAAAAACTGTTAATGTTTGCGATCAAGACTGTTTTTGTAATATTATTGTTGTTGTTGTTGTAGAGTCTATGGGACTTAGCTACGGGGTCATCAGTCCATAAACTTACAAACTACTTATGAACTACTTACAACTAAGGACGGCACAAATATCCATGCCCGAGGGGGAATTCGAAACCCCGACCGTAGTGGCCGTGCAGACCGTGACTGGAGCACCTCAGTCTCCTCGGCCACCGCGGCCGGCTTTGTAATATTTATTATACCAAATAGATCGCTGTTTTTCTCCATTGACAATGTTGTCTAAATTAATGGGTAATATAGTGATCTGGGGCACATTCCGACCTTCAGGTTTGAGTAATATTGCGCACGTTTTTGCCACATTTAACGTACTTTTCATTACATAGAACTGCAAGACTAATCCAGAAATATAGAATGGTTGAAGCTTTCGTGATCACTTCATGTACTATCTGTTATTCTTCCTCTCGAGATCTTCTTCCGACGGTTGTCCTGCCCTCCTTATCAACACGAGTAGATGTCACCCCTTCCATCTTTGGGGGCGGATTGGAGCTGTTATTTACTTATCACGCCAACTTTTGACGGGTCCATTACTTACAGTGGATCTCTCCGTGTTAAAGTGCGACGAGCTTCGTTGCCTAAATGAAATCCAGGATCTATTTTCCTTGAGGCATTTTTCTTTCTGGTCAAAAGTATCACCACGGTAGGGTATTTGAAAAACATCCATAAATAGCTCCAAAAACCTTCATTATATATTGGGAAATTTTCCGGGGAGTAGTGCGATGCAGATTACGCAAAATTATTCATTGGTGTTTCGGCTGGTTCTTGCAATTTAGGTATTTCATTGTTTAGATCGAATCAGCTCAGACAAATACTGCTCATCACGTTGTTCATAAGCGACCAGTGTCCAAATAAATTTCGATTTCTATCGTGTTAAAAAAATAAATAGAGTAAAGCGGAATTTTATGTTCCCATTTGATGGCTCGTTCCCAAGTTAGGGTAATGCGACATTCGTTTTATCAGTGTGTATTAAGAGGACCAGTAAAACAGGCATCGACATCACTGCTCTAGCTCGCGTTGACTGATGCAAGCAAGCAGCACCGCTACTCAGTCGCTACTAAAGTATTGGTTGGTCTACCTGTTTTATACTACCTCCCAACATATTTCGATAAAACGAATATTGCTCTACCCTAATTTGGAAACGCACTATCCAATAATCTTTCTGTTTTTAACAGGAAAGACAGCGACACTGTCTTTCACCAGTGAGCGTTTCATGAACGACCTATTTGGCAATATTTAATTGCACCGGCGCCGGCCAGTACTGCAAAAAGAAAACTATAGTTAACAACTCCAACACCTGCGGAAATTCACTAAATATTTTAGCAGATGCAGCCAGTATACCACATACTCACAACGTTACTCTTCGCAGCTATGTACTGCTGACTTGAATTTGGTAGGCATAGCGTTTAACTCCACGTACAGCTCTAGATTTTACGAGCTGTGAATAAACCACTCAACGTTCATGCTGGTTTTTTGGTGTTACAAGGTCATTTTCGTCTGAGTTCCTAATTAGCTCTTGATTGTGGGACGAAAGCGTAACCGCAGGTATGTTCTTTCACGTCCTGATTAAACGTACCGTTTACCCGAAGGTTGCTTTGAACTTATGAGTGCTTTATTGGGCATGAACTTAATTGGAGGTCGTATGGCGTTGCCTTCCTTCGAGCTTTCGACATACCAGTCGAGATCCGGAGGAAACTATAATTTCAAATGGATTTCTAACCACACTGCAGTTCAGTACGTTTCGCATTAACAACAATTGTTACAGGAGAAAGAAGAGATGAAAGATACGTAATTATAAGACGGACTGGATTTTTTTTCTCTAATTCGAAAAGTTTTGTTTCGAAATACAGTGAAATGTTCAAATGTTTGTAATTCTATCGGAGCAAACTGCGTGGTCATCAGTCCGTAGCTTACAAATTACTTAAACTAAGGTAAACTAACTAAGGACAAACACACACACCCATGCCCTAAAGAGGACTCGAAACTCCGACCGCGAGCAACCGCGCGCTCCGCAGCGAGGCGCCTTAGACCGCTCGGTTACTTCACCGCGGCAGTGAAATGTAATATTGTAGAAATATTTGTGCAAAAAATTATCAACACGTCCATCATTCTTTCACATAAATCTCGTACTGGAGGCATCTCGATTAGTCTGAAAGCTACAGATACAGGGAATCTTACAGCTACAGAGACAGTCTACACTTAAACGCTATCAATATCGCTATAATTTGCTTTCTCCCTTCTTCTCAACAAACGAACTGCAGCTTCTTTTCTGAAACTTGTGTGCGACCTCTTTCAGTGAATTGTGTATAGTTGATTCCGAGTCTACGAGTAACTCTGCTTCGAACGCGAATTAGGAAAAAAAAAATCTGGTAACTCATATATATATATATATATATATATATATATATATATATGGAAAATCCTTTAACACCACACTCAGGTGGTGGTTGGGATACGGGCATTTCCTGCAGCAATCGTTAAATATCGCCACCTCTAGACGATCAGGTGCCCAGATAACACTTGCACGTCATTAGAGGTATTTGTTAGAACGTAGAACGATGGTCGCAATTCGCATATAACTCAAAAGAGAGCGACGTCCTCTTTAGCTAAGTGGAGTAAATTCATTTTCGTAAAAAATGCTTGTATTTTTGTGCAAGACTTGGTGCAGTTCAACGAAAGTATTACAAATTCTATTGATACGAAACTACCGTCACATAATATTTATTTATTTATTATTTTACATGCCCCATTACATAGTAATATTACATGTTTGATGGTTAAATTCAGGCGGTTACATCAGGTATTTTAGCAAACACAAATACAGTACATAAGTTGACAGGATTTACAAAAGAAATGATTTTGGCTACACATTATTTGTCGCTTTACGTATAGAAACCAAACGATTTTATACATCAGGAAATCTTATTGAATTACAGAAATTGTAAAAGTCTGTAGTGAATGTATTTACGAAATCAAATTTACTGACAGGCCATCTGTCTTCTCTGTCAGCTATTTTTTCCCCTGAGATCGTCCCTCTCTTTCAGTAAGCTGCAGCAGTCGAAAAGCATATGGTCAATAGTTTGGACAGCTGTTATATGTGCACGTTCCGTCTTCATTTATTCTGAACCGCTGATAATAGGCTTTCGGTTTCCCATGACCTGTTCACATTGCTGTAAAAGTCGGAGATATTGAGAGTTTGATCATTAAACGTTGTCGGATCGTACGAAAATACGGTTTAGTACTTCCCTCGGTTTTTGTTATTTGCCACTCAATGTCCCATTTGTTCCAATATTCCTCTCAAAGTTTCTTCTTTACGACACTTGTGGTTATTTCTTTGTAGCGTATCAATTGTCGTGACCGAGGTGCTCTTTTACAAAGTTCATTTCCACATATCTCTCGATTTTACATCTTATTTCTTCAATCAAGAAGCATTGGGGCGAATTGTTCCGCTTGATTGTTTAAGCATTCATTAGACAGTTTTAGTTGTATCTGGCTAATAAGCTTCTTATTAATAAATATTGCTATTCCCGAACCAACTCCGTCGTCTGACTTGCTTCCATCTGTGCATACTTCAACATGGTAGCTTTTGCTTTCCGTCCTTCAAAGTTATCCTCGTCAAGTCTGCTTCAATAGTCTAGAGCGATTTCGATTGTTTCTCCGGCGTCTTTAGTTTTTACCAGGTTATAATATATGGATATTTCCTGTATCTTAAAGAATTATGGGCCTGATACCTAATAAAACACAGAGTGCTTCACAGGATGTCGTTCTGTAAGCTTTGATTGACACTTTTAAATTGATTAACCGTTGGACTCTATTAATTTTGGTGCGGTTGTATTGTCGCTCCAGTGCGTCTATCTACATCCGTGAGCCATATTTGTTATTGGTCTCATAAACATTTGTTTCTCTTCAATAACATGGGAATCAGCCAAAAATCTGGCATCTGCTAGCGTATTTCAAATACTTAGGGACTTCATCAATAATGTTACACGTGTCATGCTACGATATGATCTTTCCGCACCGTCTACCGAAGTGGTGGTGTGGTTAAGATTCACCAGCAAAGAGGCAGATCGCGCAGAGGTTCTCGAATGGCTACGCAGCGTGACTTACGAGCGTATTTCTCTAGTCTAGGAACTTAAAGATGGTTAAAAGGTTGAGACCGTTACTTACACAGTCCTGTAGAATGTCTGTCACTTTGTAGTGGGATGCAGGATTCGTTAAAAAGCTATCTAGCCTGACACGAATATGTATTTAAAAAATTTTGAGCACCCTAGCGATAGGGTTGTGATTTATTTATTTTTGCCGTTATGATCAGTTTCTCGGTTGGTAGTCTGTTGTTACAGTCAGTATACCACAAGATTGGAACAATAAGGCAAATCCAAATTTTTTATCTGTATATGTTGATATGAATGCGTCCCAAGTTGACAGCAAGTTACAGAGAAAAGTATTTGTGCCAATTCTTCTTGCGCCCATTGCGTAATGTATTTGGCACGCGTGAGGAATGTGTCTCTCACGCATTCCGCGTGATCACCTTGAAGAAAGTTGTCATTAGTGCTTTCTACAACGTGGCCTTAGTCACGTCGGCAGTTCTACGCAAAGCTCCTTTCAAATGGCGAGCAAAGAAATAGAGTGTTTAGCTTCATAGTAAAGAATCGAACTTTCCTTCCGGAAACAACAGTGTACCGTTCTCTCAAGTCTATTTCAGCACGGTAGCATTTTATTGGTCGTAACGCAGTCATTATATTTAGCACTACGTATCGTTCACTGAAAGGTCTCAGCTCCGTTGAACGACTCTTAAACATGACAGTCTTACAGCTTCGTGATCGAGTATCAGTCGTAAGAATATTACCTCATTGGCGTCCATAGAAGGAGACTGAATTTTCGTGCAGTTATCGAAGCACAGCTCTGCGCTATGGTCAGAAGCACACGACTGGATGGACTTTCGATTACTACAAAAGAAACGTGTGCATTCTTCCTCAGAGATCGCACCATCTTTCGTTGCATTCTTGCCTATCTGGTTGTAAGTATATCAAACCACGTAATAGAGTGTAGCGCAAGTGCTAGATTTAAATAAAATATCTGGCTTTTTCTTGGTGAAACTAAGGTAACCAACTGTAATACAGGGTGATACAAAAGTATCTGCGTGTAGGAGCCAATATAATAGTCTTTGACGTACTCCTGAGTCGTTGAAACATAACAGTAGTAAGGAACAATAAGAACAGTCAGTACACATGTTCTTGAAGTTCAGCAACGATGATATGTATCCATTGTATTCTGTATGTACCGTTGCAAGCAAATACGCGAAACACCTGCAAACATTTCTGAGCAAGTATGTAATGTTGTCAAAGCATTATATTCCAGGTGTAAGGGAGAAATGTGGGGACCAACTGCAAGGGCATTTGGCACCATTTTTTTCCTTTTTTATGTTATATCAGAAGCCTTATGCTCTTGGTAGCATCAATTCTCTATAAAAACTTCCACTTCTCGTTAGTGTACTTTCAGTGTTACAATAAGCTTCTTACAATGCTCCATGTATTTTGTAAAATGCGCTATAACATTCTGCAAAGACATTACGCTTTTATTGAATGTGATTGCCTTAGACATTCTGTAATGTACAACAATGTCGGATTATCAATACATTCTTCCTTCTCTTTGGCCATGTGCGCGCACATGTAGGTCGGCTTTGTTAAATCCGGATTTGGCATATGTTAATATTTACGGGCTGGCCGGATGCCCTTCTTATCGCCGCCACATGTCCCCTGGAGGAAATGTGCACCCCAAATGCCTGCGTATAGTGTTATATGTATGAAAATGTAAAGTGTTACGAAATGTTCGCGAATCGTGTAACTGAGGCGCGATTTGGGGATCAGCCCGGTATTCGTATTCACCTCGGGGGGATGCGGAAAACCGCCTAAAAGAAACACCCAGGCTGGCCGGCACTCCGACCCCCTTCGTTAATCCACCCGGACGGATTCGAAGCAGGGCCGGTACGCCTCCCAGTCTCGGGAAGCGGTGTTTTAAACCACACGGCTTACCGACCGGGTGGGTTATCACTACATTATCTATGCTCAATTAAAGACAAGTCTTTTGCAGACATTCTGTTCCCTAGCTCATAATTGCCTCATCTATCACCTCCTTTAATTTCTCCACAACCACTTGAATCACCTTCAATTCTGTTGATGAGGTATGAACTTTCATGAGTCAAACGTCGGTTATGAATAGTAGTTGTAACACTTATCCTTCATCAATAGAAATGTACACCTTACCTGGAATAAGCGTTGCCTCGCGTTAGAAGACTCGGGACAGTAAGTGAAAGTAATCCGCTACCGTAAGGAAAATTAGTGCTGGTTGAAATGAGTAGCTATTTTACATAATAACGCTCGTGATAATTAGACCATTTCACTGGGCGCGTGGCGGCATTTTTGTGTAACTTAAGTCATTTTCCAGGTGATTGTCGTTTAGATAATCATTCATAATTGCTAGTTCACGTTCTGCAGTCTATTTAGTGGTCCATTCCAGACGCAATGAGAGTATTTCGCTGATTAAACTCACTCGCTGAATAACACTGAGTGTGGTTTTTATAGGTACTGAAATTGTACAGCCTGGAGAGCAGTTTAAGGAATCCCTCATTATGTGAATAAATCTTTTGTTGTCAATTTCCTTGGAAGCATATTAAAAGTCATCAAGAATCATAAGCCCACAATGTGATATTGCCAAAAACCACTTATGCAATGCTCGGTGCACAATTTTAGTGATATGGTGTGGGTATGGCACCGTTACTAATTCACAAAAACTGTGGTAGAATTTGTTTGATTTTGCGCCGCTTAGTTTAATATATTCGAGATATTTGCCTGTGTAGAATGTTATCACCCTCCGAAAATATGATTGCGCATCGCGTAAGGATTACACAGGGTGCTCCATTGTGTCAAACTTCGACGGTAACGAGTAGCCCTCCAAGCAGGCTCCGATCGTTGTGTATACCGTTGCCAGGTTTTCATAGTCTGTTAAGAAGTGTATAGCTTTTAGTCGGCCTGAAAATTGCTGGGAGTCCCCTTCAAAAGAATTTCTAGGAAATCTTTGTGGCATTTAGCACAGCTGTCAGTAGCATTTCGCGCTAAACTTATTTTCCTGTTTCATCGAACGACAACCTACGAATCACCGATGATTGCGTAACATTTGACACTGTGCCACACCGTAATTGTTAACCTGTGTAAGAGAATATGTAACAGATTTTCAGATACGGGAGAGGCTTGAAGCTATTTTAAGTATCAGAACCCTGTTCCCTTTTTTTTTTTTTTTTTTTTTTTTTTTTTTTTTAAATGCTGAGTTATACAAAAATTAAAAATTTATACTTTGTGTTATGAGTAACAGCTTGCTCTAAATGTGGGAAATACGTAAATTGATGCCAATGATTATCAAATGTTTTAGTACGATATTTGTGATATCTTTCAACAGGTGACGTTAGTTAAATGTATGGTCACCTTGGGTACATTGGGACTGTTCTAGAGTAACACTGAATTACAATGTAGACAGCGTACTGAACGCTTCTGTAACAAAGTAACAACATTTCAGTATCACAGTAGGGAGATTATACATAATTTAATGACATCAGTGCATCATTATATTCTCCCTCGACACTGCAAACAAACTTAAAAAATAAAGTAATTGTAATAGCACAAAACACACATGTAAAACCAGTGCTTCATTTGGGCCGGTACGCAGTGGTACGGCGTACCACCTAAAATTCAAACTCGCTGTTAGCGTACCGGCTAAAATTCTTTCTTAAATTTGTAAAAAATACACCAACTTTAAATTGTCGAATGGATTTCGGAAGTTTTAGATTCGTTCGAGCTGCATTATAACCGTCGAAGAGTTCAAATTGCACTTTCGTAC
The DNA here is from genome assembly GCA_026315105.1 of Locusta migratoria. Classification (NCBI taxonomy): domain Eukaryota; kingdom Metazoa; phylum Arthropoda; class Insecta; order Orthoptera; family Acrididae; genus Locusta; species Locusta migratoria. The sequence continues at coordinate 111,000,152 of CM048745.1, forward strand.
AGTTCCAATGAAATTTGAATGTCAGTCAAATGATTAGCCAATGGAGAGTTCCGACTCGTCTGAACCGATACAGAAAAAGAATGCTTATATGCCTCCGTAGGAGTTCTACTTTCTCTTGTCTTTGTGATCACTACGCGATATGTAAGTAGGCAGAAGCAAGATCGTACTACACTCGGCTTCAAATTCCGGCCCTCTAAATTTCCTCAACAAAAATTCACGAAATGAATGTCGTCTTTCCTCCAGCGATCCCCAATTGAGTTCCCGGAGCATTTCCGTGACACTCGCGCATTGGTCGAACCTACCAGTAAAAAACCTAGCTCATCCCCTCTTGAAATGCTTCTATGTCTTCCTTTAAACTGATCTGCTGCGGGTCCCAAACACTTGAGCAATACTCAAGACGTGGTCGTACAAGCGTTTTATACTCGGTCTCCTTTAAGTACATCTTCCCAAAATTCCCCCAATAAACCGAAGTCGGCTGTCCGCCACACTCAAAACTGTCCTTACATATTCGTTCCATTTCATATCGCTCTGTAATGTTACGCCTAGATATTTGAACGACGCGACTGCATCAAGAAGTTCACTATTAATGCTCTATTCGAACATTATGGGATTGTTTTCCCTACTCATGCGCATCATCTTAATTTTTCTACATTGAGAGCTAGCTGCCATTCTTCGCACCAACTAGAAATTTTGACTAAGTCATCCTGTATTCTGTTCCAGTCAGTTAAAGACGACATCCTCCATGTCAATGTCATTACGTGCGTTTCTTCAAGCATATTGCGACATAGACTGACGTTCGATGCAGAAAAATGATTGTAAATCACAGAGGGATGTCTGATGATAAAATAACTATCATGTATCTCTTCCACTTTGTTTTAGCCACTTCATCGAAATACCATGTATGTATTTTGAGGATTAGTATAAGCACTATATGATGTATAAGGTGTGTATGTTTTGCGCTATTATATTTGCTTTAACGGAAGTATTTGACACTATTGATTGCAAAGATAATGATACACCTGCGTAATTGAATTAAATATCATTTACCACCTACGATATTGTTAACTTTATAATGTAGCGCCTATTGGTTGTTGGGATTTGAGTCGTTAACTAAAATATTAGGTGAAAGCTTTGAATCGGGGAGAAATTGAGGATAAATGGTAGATGTGATTTTAAAAATTCTTTAATAATGTTGAATAACCTCAGAAAAAGGGGAATGTTGACGGCAACTACATCATAAACAAACAACAAGGTTTACCTTTAGCGTTACCATACATCTTTTCGAAGATAGCAGCCCAGAAATCTGTAAATTCAAATTAGAATAATTGAAGGAAAAACCATCGTGATCTGGAATTGGAAGGGTGTAATTTTGATGTGCAGTGGACCGTGTGATAAATTTTCTTTGTCGGCTTTGCGTTTGCGGCTGGTAAATTATTGCAGGGATAGAAAATTCAGATTCGTCATACACTGTAGCTTAGTAAAAATGACTGCAGGTTCTAAAAATTGAATACCAGTGTGAAGGGGAAAGACTGGAATCTAATGGTAACAAAATGTTCAACAATCCTCACTGCTATTCGTCAACCGTAATGGCGTCCAATTCCGTCACACGCAAATTCTGTGAATTATCTACGCCACAGGAAGGTGGGAAATCAAATAAAAACACACCCGCCATTTATCTAAGGAACTTATACATTTAAAGAAATATACTTTACTCATTTAGCACTATACTTACACAATTTTAATGGCGATCGGGGAGAGCTGCTAGTAATGCGCCTTAACTCGACGAAAGCAATAGACTGACAAATGAAGCGGTTCGCTGTTCTTTCTGCCCGATGGTAATAAAAGGAAATGAGGGTATGGCTTTCTTGGCCGAGACATCCCTTGCAGGATTGTTCGGCCGCCGTAGTGTAAGTCTTTTTAGTTGACGCCGCGTAGGTGACTTACGTGCCAATGATGATGAGATGATGATGATTAGGACTACACACAACACCCAGTTCCCTGCCGGGAATCGAAACCGGGCTTTCTGTGTGGTAGTCAGCGACGCTACCGCTGAGCTACAGAGGCGGACTCTCCGGTGGTAAAACAAGGGGATGTAGAATTTTCAGAGATGATTATTTTTAAGAGAGAAAGAAAAACGATCCTTTGATAATCTTCGATTCGCAAAGTTTATTATTATTCTGTATTTATTTATATTCTTATTTGTAGCGTTTCAACTTGTAAATATTTATCTGTATTAGAGATTCACTCGTACAAAAATGCAATATTTACAATGCAATGGAGACTAGAAAGATTTTTTTTAATTTTATTTATTTTTAAATCGAGTGTTATTCTAAACGTCCGTCAGTGCGATTCAGATGGTTGGAGGTCAAACGTGTCTCCTGTTACATAAGTGAAAGCGTTCCAATGAACTTCTTTCCGTACATTCCTGCTGAATCAGACGCCGTTGATGTACTTGTGTTCCAGAACGAATTGTTAATGTGACAGACGAAGGTAACCTGAAATTTTTAGCTTGTAGAGCCTGGTGGTTGGGCGTGAGTGAATGAGAAGCAATTTTGTAGACATGTGGACACACTGACAAAATAAAAAGGAGGCTGGTCCCTTAAACTGGCCTTGGCCACAAAGGACCGGGCAGAGAGTAAAGAGGCCGCTATTGTCCGTGGGCAGCATTGTGATGTAAATGACGCGAGGTGGCCACGCAGTCGCTCAGGTAGGCGTGAGTCTGGGTTGCGCTGCGGGTTGCGGACGCCAAGGCGCCAGCGTTGGCGAAGCAGTTGGCGGGCGTGGTATCCTTGCGATATCCCACGCCTTAGTTTCCGGAGGACGATGTGCAGCGGAACGACCTTTTCGTGCGGCGGAACGTGTGCCAAAATCTTATCATCAAAAGCACTCGTCTTGTATGATTAGGGTTGAATATGGCCGTGTCAGACTTCGTAATCCTTGAGGTGTCCACTCGCCCATAAAAATTTATATAAAAATAACAATAATAAAATATCTTCATGTAAAATCTTTATACGTTGCAATATTTCAAAATCAGATTCTTGCGCCGAGGGAAGAAGTCTTTTAACAGTCACTCTTGTTAAAATATTTCTAAGTTCTCTCATAGATAAGACTGTCAAAAGAAATTCTTCAGTTTGTGGTCGTTGCTATAGCCACAGATAAAAAATAATATTTTTTCAATGATTATCGATCGATGTGTATGATCGATTAACCAAAGTTCTAAAAAGAAAACATTTATCGAAGTCTTCTTGACGTAACTTTCCCACCAATAAAATTTCATAAAAAATCTTCCTTCAGATTGAAGAATATTTAAATTAAATAATCTCCTCTTTTCATTAATATATTATGTATCATAAAATAATTCTTCATAAATGATGTACTCTGACACTTTCGTCAGGTTTAAACACAATAACATTTATTGCTTTCTATGACTTTACATATGTAGTCAGTGACAGACAAAAGGGAACTGACTTTTAAAATTTGTTGTTTTAACATAAAAGTTCGATAATAATCTCAACTCTTGCGACGACAACCGCAGAGATCAACATCTTCTTGCCTCGTGGCCGTCGACTCGCGACTTGATGTGGCCGGATATTTACTCCTTGGCATCGGCGTCGAAGATGTTGTTCTCGTAGGTTGAATCGCCTCACAACACATAAAACATAAAAAACATACAAAAAAGTTCTTTAAGAATCATATAACATTAAACAACCACACAAAAATCATTTAAGAACACAAATATAAGCGGGCGATCCAGCACAAACTCAGCTGACATGAGATATGTAGCGGAGACAATAATCCGTCCCACTACGGCTGCTAGAAAATGGTGCGCACCTACTTTGAACCATTTTGCCTAAAAACGTGAGGTCAATAATTTTTGCCTGCGATGGACGTCGTGGTTACTTCTGTTATGAAAGCACTTTTGTAACAACCGGTACTTGTTGCGTAACAATGAATATACAGAGAACAGGGGTGATTTCTGGCGTTCCCCAGAGTATCCTTTTCAGTTCTCTGCTATTACTTGTCTATATACACGATCTGGGAGACAATATGAACAGTCCCGTTGGTTTCTTTGATGGTGATGTCGTTATTTACTGTCCACTAAAGTAATCCAAAGATCAAAATAAACTGCAGAACGAATTGGATAAGATATTATGTAAGGTGCGAAAATTGGCAGTTGATCATAAATAGCGAAAACTGAAGTCATCCACATAAGTAATAAAAGGAATCCGCAGAATTAAATGGGAAAGAAGACATCATCAGTTTACTGTAGAAAGTACTTGGGCTCGAACAAACATATCTGCATGAACGTTTGGTTACAGTATCTCTACGTACACCTCAATGTGCTGGTGGGTGTCGTTTTTATGCAAAACATTGAAATCATGCTCTAGATAGCACTGTAAATGTAATTGTAGACGCCATACGTAATGCAGATATCTGAACTATAACGTATGTAATAATCGTCGTACATGTTCTCCAGCGTATTGTAATCAAAAGCCGTGATGATAGTTGCAACTTTAACCTTCTTCTCGGAAGACTGTTGGTATTCACTGCCACTGCTTCCATCGCTTCTTCCCGCACTTACCGTAGCACTACCGCTAGCAATGAGTTCTTCGTTATTATCATCCCTATTATCATCATTAGTGTTTAGTGTTACAACAGTGTTACAACAGTGTCTAACTTATGCTGATATCTCTGTACCATAACATATACGAGAAAGCATGCGAATCATTCATCTTCTACACTAATACCATCTTCACGAAGAAGGGTTCTTCGTAACTTCATCTCAACTAGTTCACAGATCCTTCGCCTCTTAGTTCGTCCGCTCCTTTTCCGAAGATTGACGGGAAACACGAGAGGACGCGAGAGCGTGCCGAACCGCTTGATTCCCTTCTGCCACTTACCGCCATTTCGAGCTGAGATGCAACTCAGCTGTAGTTTCATAGTTCACTGCCACAAATCAATTTCTGTAATAAGTGTGAGGTTGACACGAATGGCTTAACTTTCGACGCAACTGAGGCGGCCGCCCCTCCGAAACAAAATATTGGCCTCGCCCAGCACCGAAGACAAAAATGCGTTTCTGCGCCTGGAAACTTGGTTGAGAATGGGGGGTTCACTAATGACTTCCCTCAGCACGTTTTCTAGGCAAAAAATTAGAAAAGTTTATTTTGTTAATGTTAAAGGTATATTGTTTGTGCCATATAATACTTGACCTGTACCATAGTAGTAATATTTTTTGTTAATCACTTCCAAAACTTTATAACAATTAAAAATTCATTCATAAAAGTGCATTTTTATTCCCGAAAATAGTCGCACTTAGCATATTTTGTTGGTAATGTTCCTTCAATAACCTATAAAATAAACAAAGAAATCCATTATAAAAATAAAATATTCTGTATGAAAAATAGTTGAATACCATTGTGTCACCCATTCGTGTAAATAACTGGTTTATTTGCTTAAGTATTTGATGTCTAATTGCCCAAAAATACAGGTAATAGCACACGCTTTGGCAACACAGAACATTATATATAAAAGCTGTCATAACAAAAGAAAGAGCTCTTTTAGTAGCGGTAGCAAAAGCCAAAAAGAGCGGACGAACTAAAAAGAGCGACCTACTTCGCGGCCGAGCTCCAAACTAAAAGGAGAGTTATCGGTCGCGAACTAAAATATGTGCGATCGGTCGCGAACTAAAATATGTGCAATCGGTCGCGAACTAAAATATGTGTAATTGGTAGCGATCTAAAACATTACTTACCGGTCACGAACTATTATCCCAAACGTATCTCGCTTCTTAGTTCGTTGGACTCTTTCCCGAAGACCGACAGCTATAGCGTGAGGGCGCGCAGCAGAAATAAAAATCACGTGTTTGCCTTCTGCTGATGAGATCCATTTCGAGGTGAGCGTCTGCCTGCTAGATTACATAGTTCGGTGCTACAAAATTTATGTTTTGAAGTATTCTGCACTCTGCGATATCTGACTAATAAATTCGATAGTGCCAAGGTATAGAGATTATCCACAAACTGTTTCTTTTGGTTTGCGTGACATCGTTAGCGGCTCAAGCAGCAAGCGCATAAAGCAGCTACGTGGGGGAACTTCTCCCTCCACCTGCATGCGCAGACCAGGCCGCTCAGGCGTCACTGGGAGCGCACGAACTGAAAGAACGAACTAGTTCGCGGCAGAACCGCGAACTAAAGTGAGCGCTCCCGATCGCGATCTATTATGTGCAAGTCTACTTCAGCAGCGGCCGAGACGCGTCAGTCGCGGTGACGTCACGACCGTCGATTGACGAGCAGTTGCAGCGATATACGGTCCACTGCGATGCCTAGAGCACTGGCCAACTGCCCGCAGTCACAGCCAACCGATTCGGCCGGCAGTACAGCTCTGTTCTGACTTGCCCCTGAGGAACCTAAATACGATGACTGCGAGCCAGAAATACGAGACGCTGTCACACTAGAGCGGCGCGGTTTTACTTTCGGTCGCGAGAAGGCGGCTCGGCAGTTAAGCGGTTCGCACGCGACGCCGCGGCTGCGTGGTAATGTGGGCGTGCGAAACGCGTGCGGCAACGGGAACGGGACCGCGCGTGCGTCGCGGCGCGGCGCACAATGCGCGTTCCCTTCCCAGCCGGCGGTCCCACACGGCGCGGCGGCATGGCGGCTGGGGCAGGTCGCTGACGTCTGCAGAGGAAAGCGAGGCCGCCGAGGCTGCGGAGTCCCAGGGGCTCTGCGCCGCAGCAGGCCGCGGCATTTCTCCTGCAGCCGGGCTAGGGTAAGGCCCTGCTGCGGACGAACGAGGGTCCCGCACGTCGCCACCACTCATCTCTCGCAGGGCCGGTCTTAGGCTTGCTGCACACACACCGATTTTGGACAGCCGATAAAATATGGGCTAGTATTCTATCGTTCGAGCGCAGCTTGCACACAACGGACCGGAATTATACCGGTCGAACGAGCAGCCCATCGGCTGTCGTGGCCGAGTGATGTTATTTCGAAACATATACGAGGCGGACCAGAAAGTAAGATCCGTTTGGTAATAAAATGTAATTGTACACAGATACAGAAGAAATTTTTATTGCACAAAATTCTACAACTCTTAAACTACTTTTCCACAAATCAAATTTTCAAATGTTTGTCAAGCTTAAGAGACTTAACTACTGGGTCATCAGTCCCTAAACTTACAAACTACTTATGAACTACCTACAACTAAGGACGGCACAAATATCCATACCCGAGGGGGGATTCGAACCCCCGACCGTAGTGGCCGTGCAGACCGTGACTGAAGCGCCTCAGTCCCCTCGGCCACCGCGGCCGGCAGTGAAGTTAATTCCAAGCATATATTAATAAATTCCTAATATTTTTCTCTAATACACTACTGACTATTAAAATTGCTACACCAAGAAAAAAATGCAGATAAATTTAGACAACATTATCAAAGGAGAGAAACAGCGATCTATTTTGTATGATTAACATTACGGAAAACAGTCTTGATCGCAAAAAAAAAAAAAAAAAAAAAAAAATAAATAAATAAAAAAAAAAAAAAAAAAAAAATATTGGCCGAATTTGACGTGATGTAGATCATCTTCGGAATAAAATGTAGCCCATGGGGCCAGTGCTATACTGGACTGGGCTGGGCTGTCCAAGCTGTTCTGCTGCCAACTGTTCCGAAGATGATCTACATCAGATCGAAACTGGTCAATAAGAACTTATAATTTCTTGCGTTCAAGACTCTTTTCTGTAATATTAGAAAAGCAGATGATAAACGGGTATTCATTGGACAAATACACTATACTAGAACTGACATGTGATTACACTTTCACGCAATTTGGGTGCATAGATCCTTAGAAATCAGTACCCAGAACAACCACCTATGGCCGTAATAACAGCGTTGATACGCCTGGGCATTGAGTCAAAAAAGAGCTTGAATGGCGTGTACAAGTACAGATGCCCAAGCAGCTTCAACACGATACAACCGTTCATGAAGAGTAGTGACTGGCGTACTGTGACGAGCCAGTTGCTCGGCCACCAGTGACCAGACGTTTTCAATTGGTGAGAGATCTGGAGAACGTGCTGGTCAGGGCAGCAGTTGAACATTCTCTGTATCCAGAAAGACCTGCAACATGCGGTCGTACATTATCCTGCTGAAATGTAGGGTTTCGCTGGGATCGAATGAAGGGTAGAGCCACGGGTCGTAACACATCTGAAATGTAGCGGCCACTGTTCAAAGAGCCGTCGATGCGAACAAGAGGTGACCGAGACGTGTAACCAAATGCACCCCATACCATTACGCCGGGTGATACGCTAGTATGGCGATGACCAATACACGCTTACAATGTGCGTTCTCCGCGATGTCGCCAAACATGGATGCGACCATCACGATGCTGAAAACAGAACCTGGAATCATCCGAAAACAAGACGTTTTGCCATTCGTGTACCCAGGTACGTCGTTGCGTACACCTTCGCAGGACCTCCTGTATGTGATGCAGCGTCAAGGATAACCGCAACCATGGTTTCCGTGCTGATAGTCCATGCTGCTGCAATCGTCGTGCAGATGGTTGTTGTCTTGCAAACGTCCCCATCCGTTGACTCAGGGATCGAGACGTGGCTGCGCGATCCGTTACAGCCAACCAGATAAGATGCCTGTCATCTTGACTGCGAGTGATACGAGGCCGTTGGGATCCAACACGGCGTTCCGTATTTCCCTCCTGAACCCATCGATTCCATATTCTGCTAACAGTCATTGGATCGCGACCAACGCGAGAAGCAATGTCGCGATACGATAAACCGCCAGCGCGATAGGCTACAATCCGACCTTTCTCAAAATCGGAAACGTGGTGGTACGCATTTGTCCTCCTTACACGGGGCATCACAACAACGTTTCACCGGGCAACGGAGGTCAACTGCTGTTTTTTTATGAGAAATCGGTTGGAAACTTTCCTCGTGTCAGCACGTTGTAGGTGTCTGGTATCGCTACCGGCACCAACCGTGTGTGAATGTTCTGAAAAGCTAACCATTTGCATATCACAGCATCTTCTTCCTGTCGGTTAAATTTCGCGTCTGTAGCACATCTTCGTGGTGTAGCAATTTTAATGGACAGGAGTATATTATATCTAATATTACTGATATGATACAAAGAAGTAATGAAGTACCGTATCATACATTAGTATATCAGTTACGAAATGTATTTTTTCTTTGCTCTACCATCCTCAGAGCCCTCATTCAGTTCGCAGGAAACTTGTCACCATGTACCTCTAATCGCGTTTGTATCTTCACGTGTGTCCAAAGTTTTGTTCCACAAAACTGTTCGTATTTGCACTGACGAAATACGTATAGCACTTATATTTCAACCCCGTGCAATCGTATACATAATATGATCGTATGTATGCGTCAAACAGGCAAATGAACATTTCTGTGCGGATATAGAAACAAGTTCTATCCCATACATGACTGCAGATAAAACTGAGAGAAAATGGAATAACGAGCACCCGTAGTAGGCCATAACTCGGATTATTCCAGCAGGACTAGAAACGTGCCTGCATAGCTGATCTCTCATAGGAGCAGCCGTCATCCATAATAAATCAAACATACTGGGAATGCAAACATTTACGTGAACAGCTCTGTGGCTAGGCCCCATCCGTGCTTCAAGTGGAAAGGGCAGTAGTGGTATAATGACGTGATAACTATAAAGATGAATGAACTTGGTTTAATGGTTATACAACATTAAGCCTCTCCTTTATAATACGTGATCACCACAGTGACGTGTCGAGCTAAGACAATTCGCTTCTCTCTACATTTCACTGTGCGACATTTTCCAAGCTGTCCTGGAAGACGAATGGCAAGACTGACATCAGGTTACTTAACTTTTTTTATAGTTCTTTTTTTTTCTTCTCTCAATTGTCGGTACGTTGTGGCTAGGGAAGTATCCGGATCTCTGTGTGCGTGTAGCGGTTGCAGGTATGCGCTGGGCATTGCGTCTACAGGGGACACGCACAGGGATTCCTGGCAGGGCACGGCAGTGACGGCTGACCTTTCCGTCTGCCATCTGTGGGTGCGCTCTTGGGAAGGCTGCGATTGTTTCGCTCCGGATCGTCGAGGGATCGGCACGCAAACGCAGGCGCCTGCTTGATCGTTGCCTCCACTAACCACTGTGCCGAGGCTGGCTCTCTGACTCCACATTTGGGGATACTGACGAACTAGACATCTCAACTGAACTGTCTTGAAATTTGAGAACATTTACGGGGACGGGCTTCCTTCTTTTGTAGGAACAACGTTATAGGCAAAGACACGGAATTATGTGGGAACTGGAACGAACTGGTTTCATATTTAAGGCCAAACACTTTATTACAAGGTTTATTAACCTTCAATAGCCCAAAAAGAAAACAATATTCTTACATTGGCTGAACAATCAACACCGCTCCCTACCATTTCATTTTATCGTGCCCTTTAACTGAGCAGGGCTTTAAAATAAAGACATTACAAGAAAATTGTAAATGGTAATTTTTAAACAACAATATTAACAGATTTTTAATATCTGGAACACGGTACAGTGTACCCAATACACTTAATGCTATTACGGTTTATAATCAGGTAAATGGTAATTTTTAAACAACACTTTTGACTGAGCAGAACTTTAAAAAAAGACATTACAAGAAAATTGTAAATGGTAATTTTTAAACAATATTAACAGATTTTTAATATCTGGAACACGGTACAGTGTACCCAATGCACTTAACGCTTTTACTGTTTATAATCAGGTTATAGAGCTTTTAGTTATTGCCCAAGGGTGCAGTGCTTCGGCCACTTAGGAAAATTAACAGTTCTTTACAGCAATGTACACAGCCAGTTCATCAACGCTTGCCGTTAAACTTTCAACAAGTTAACTCAGTACAACCATAACTTCGCGAGAACATCAGATAAATATTTTAAAAGCTCATCCAGAAAAGTAAATGCTTCTGCTCTCATTCAATATTTATACAGTTTACCACAAGAAATTCAATCAACACCTTATGATGAGAGCTCTCAGTCATATCCGTAATCACTACTCTGCCAATGCAAGGAACTTTCAGCACTACTGACAATAGCACACGGCGAGATGTAACAAAAACCTGATTAAAGTAGCACATACAAACTAAGCTGACTTAAAATTACTTAACATCTACCCACCCCTTAGACCGGTCATGCTTTCATACTACAGGTACCCCTCGTTACAGGACTGGCTTCCAGATCAACAAATGTTGTCCAACTAAGACAGGAGGTATCAGTTCGTGCCTTAACTCCGGCCAACCAAACGACTCACTCCTTACTGGTGCTGTCCGTATTCTCCTCTCGTAGAAACTTCACAGCATTTCCAGTAAATGACAGTATCACTTGATCGGGGCGAATTCGGGTTTCAAAAGTTTCAAGGCGACATACCGTCATTCTACACAGGATGGCTGCCACAGCGTGCCGACATCTTGCTCAGAACTCCCGAAGGTTTCTGTCGATGCATCACACATGAACGTCCTTCTGCCCTTCGCAGCTGTCTAACACCACCACCGCTTGCTAGGCGTTCCGGTCACCAACTTTCCTCATGCGCAGCGCCACCTCCTCGCTCGCCAGAGAGACTCGTTTCTTTCCTCGTCCGACTTACACGCCTCTTGTCGATTGCACCAAAGAGCTTCGATCAAATGGCCGCAGTCAGTCCACGGCAAAGGAACACTCGAACCATGTAACATGGTTCACAACGAGTCTTTGAAAATAATGAATCACTTATTAAACTTGCGATTCAGAAGAGACGGACGACCACCTGTCGACTTTGTCAGTGAGGTGTTCCCAACAAATTTTCATTCCTTTTTAAATCTAACGGACTTCACTGTTTCATTCCCACATTATGAATTCAGCTTTGGAAACATTAAAAATCAGTGCCTTCTGTGTTAATACAGTGCACTAAACATCAATCGAGGTATAGTTTTCAAAATGAAATGCCAAGATCGCACATTAATAAATTATTCCATGACGAACGGTTTCGGTGAACTGTCACCATTATCTGGTCACATACATAATACAAACTGGTCATCTTGTTAAAAAAATGGGTATAAAATAACAAATGCAACGGACCAGACCATGTGAGTAGCTGATGGTGAAACAGTTCACCGCAACCGGTCGTCATTGACTAAATTATTAATGTGCGATCTTGGCATTTCATTTTGAAAACTATAAGACGATCATGTCGCCTCTAAGCCCGACTATGTCAGGTAATCTTATCAAACGAGGTGTTTTAATTTTTTTTATCCTAATATTGTTTTTATGACATGTATTTTATGCACAACACAGAAGTTTGTATCGAGGTATTTTATTACTTAGGACATTATTTTGTTTATTGTTAACTCTGTCAGATCAAAAATGTTAGCATAATCTTCGCCACAGCAGCAAGGACAAGACAGTTCACTGCTGAAATAAAATAACATTAACCATACTCACGCTTACACTCACAGCAAAGTACAGAAGGCAAAGGAACACCATCTCCAAGACGGATAGCTTAATACCTCAGAAGTATCTATACGCTGTACCAGGCGGCAAAATGTCGTACTAGAAGCATGTTGTTCATCAACAACAATGCGACTTTAAGGACTGATAGAAAAAATCCGGTATAAATCAGCTTTTGATACGTTGTTGTTTAGGAACAACACTGGGAATGCAACGGTTAACTACGCGGTCATTAGTCCCTAAGCTTACAAACACTCATGCCCGAAGAAGGACTCGAACCCCCGACGGCGAACGACCGCGCGCACAGCAACTGAGCGCCTTATTGCGCACGGTTCTTCTGCCGCGACTGTTCCCAACAATGCCTGTGGAGGAATGATAGCCCTTTCTTCTTCAAGGCCTGAAAATGAAGACATTATTGATGTTCGACGCAGGAATCTTGAGAGGATTCGATGTTAAATATCATCCGATAGGTGATCCACTGGGTTAAGTTACGAGTCATTCCATTTCTGAGATGTTATAATATAAAGCATTTCTCCACAGATGATCATTATCAGCACGTGTATTGACACGTTGACACAAGCAATAAACGTCTCCGAAATGTTCCTCTAACATGGTAGTACACAGTGCTCTAAAATGTGTTCACATCTTTCTGAATGTAGCGTTTCTTAAGCCACACAATAATGCGAAGCGAGTAAAAAAAAGAAAAAAAAAGCCACTACTGGCCAATAAGATTGCTACATCCAGAAGAAATGCAGCTGATAAAAGGGTATTCATTGGGCAAATGTATTATACTTGAACTGACATGTGATTACATTTTCTCGCAGTATGGGTGCATAGATCCTGAGAAATCAGTATCCAGAACATCCACCTCACGCCGTAATAACGGCCTTGAAACGCTGGGCATTGAGTCAAACTGAGCTTGGATGGCGTGTACTGGTACAGATGCCCATGCAGCTTCAACACGATACCACAGTTATCAAGAGCAGTGAGTGGCGTATTGTGACGAGCCAGTTGTTCGCCCACCATTGACCAGACATTTTGAGTTGGTGAGAGATCTGGAGAATGTGCTGGCCAGGGCAGCAGTCGAAAATTTTCCGTATGTAGAAAGGCCCGTACAGGACCTGGAACATGCGATCGTCCATTATCCTCCTGAAATGTGGGTTTACGCAGGGATCAAATGAAGGGTAGAGCCACGGGTCGTAACACATGTGAAATGTAACGGCCACTGTTCAAAGTGCCGTCGATGCGAACAAGAGGTGACCGAGACGTGTAAACAATGGCACCCCATACCATCACGCCGGGTGATACTCCAGTATGGCGATGACGAATACACGCTTCCAATGTGCTTTCATCGCGATGTCGCCAAATACGGATGCTACCCTCATGGTGCTGTAAACAGAACCTGGATTCATCCGAAAACATGACTTTTGCCATTCGTGCACCCAGGTTCGTCGTTGCGTACACCATCATAGGCGCTCCTGCCTGTGATGAATGGTCTCCGAGCTGATAGTCCATGCTGCAGCAAACGTCGTCGAACTGTTCATGCAAATGGTTGTTGTCTTGCAAACGTCGCCATTAGTTGACTCAGGGATCGATATGTGGCAGCACGATCCGTTACAGCCATGCGGATAAGATGCCTGTCATCTCGACTGCTACTGATACGAGGCCGTAGGGATCCATCACGGCGATCCGTATTGCCTTCCTGACCCACCGATTCCATATTCTGCTAATAGTCACTGAATCGCGACCAACGCGAGCAGCAATGCCGCGATACAATAAACTGCAATCGCGATGGGCTACAATCCGACATTTATCAACGCGATGGTACGCATTTCTCCTCCTTACACGAGGCATCACAACAACGTTTCACCATGCAACGCCGATCAACTTCAGTTTGTGTATGAGAAATCGGTTGGAACCTTTCCTCATGTCAGCACGTTGTAGGTGTCGCCACCGGCGCCAACATTGTTTGAATGCTCTGAAAAGCTAATCATTTGCATATCACAGCATCTTCTTCCTGTGGGTTAAATTTCGCGTCTGTAGCACGCCACCCTCGTGGTGTAGCAATTGTAATGGCCAGGAGTGTAAATAAGCAAAGGAACAATTGTGGCTTGCTTAGGCTCTTGGTCAGAGGCAGTCCTTATGGGAACATTACGGCAGCAGAGAGCGTACGGATGGCGGTACTTCCGGCGTCGTGCGGTTTCAACAGAGCCACCCAAGGCAGGGTGCTCAGCGCAGCGAGAACAATGCACAGGCCCCGCAACCGCCACCGCCAGCCTCCGCTGATACCCGTCGCTAACACATTTACAACAGTCGCGTCGGGTTGCGCCGCTACCACAGACGAGAAAACCTCCGTGAGGGCCCGGTCCCACGCTCAGGGATGCGGGGCGGGGGGTGCTGAAGCAGTTCCGTAAGATGTCCCATGATGGTGCTGCGGTCAGAAGCAGCCCTTTAAACTGGCCAGAGCAGGCGGCAGGTAGCGGCTGTCCTCACCACCGCCTCCCCTTAAACGCCAGCAAGCCGGACACAGCCGTGGCCTCGTGGCAGACGGCACGAGCTCTCCCCTCAGCTTCCCCTCCATGCTACACTGCTACCCTCTGATGTACGAGAGGCACGCTCAGAAGCGCCTCTAGTGTGGTCTACCGGTACTAAGCCAGAGAACCGCCTGACACCTGCTACCATCTTTAGGAACTACGAGGAGAGCGTAGGACAGTGGTTTAGGGGGGGCTGCTTCTCTGTTTATGTAACTCTTTGCCGCTACACACTGACTACTTGCCTTCTCAAACAGCCACACGCGCACCCCAGTTGCTCCGAGGAAATCACCCCTCATTTCAAAGAGGAGTACTGAAATTCTTTGTCCTAAATTGTTTCACTGACAAAAGACGTCTTTGCTGGAGCTGTCCCACACCAAACAGATTTTAGAGTAACACTCCATCATAATAAAAACAATGGTCTGTATCATAATCATGAATAATTTTCCACTCTACCGCAAGTGACATTTGAATAGAGAGAAACAGAAGAACGGGGTCTCAGTACCAAAGGAGTCAAGGACTGTGCCGAGGTGGATACACCGGTTCCCGCCAGATTATCGACGTTAAGCACTGTCGAGCTTGGCCAGTACTCAGATGGGTGACTGACCTGATATATCATGTACTGTTAACAGAGAAGACAGGAGGGGGTGGTGGTAGTGGTGGTGCAAAGTCCTTGAACACCAGTCTTTGCACAAAAGTCCTCAATTTAATTCGAGACCTCTCAGAAAAGTGTTATGGAATGAGGGCATGTGACGCTGTTGATCGTGATCCGTCTGTCGGATGTGAAAATCATCTACATTTAACATAAACATTTCAGAATATAGTTCTCACATTTCGATAAGGAAAGGTGCCTGTTGGCGCGAAGGATAGGGAAAACGTTTCCCATAGTGCGGCTGAACCTGCCCTTTGAAGCCTCCCAGCCATTCATGCCATACCACTTCACTTACTTACTTACTAGTACCAGAGGACAGAAATTATATGTTGTTTAGTGACGTAAGTCTATCATTACATTTTCGATCAACAGTGTCAAACATCCTGAGCTTAAAATAATTATAATAGCACAAAATTTTGTGTATGGTGTTTTATAGGACCCAATTGAGGCGCAAGTCTCCATGGTCATGCAACGAGTCAGTACATGAAGCTAACAGAAGCGTAGTAACACATAAAATGAAACATATACGTATCCTGTACACACGACAGACCTAAACGTAAGTAAATAAAATAGCAGAAAAAGTAGCTCATGTATTTAAAAAATATTCCAAGAATCTCTTTACACAACAGAAAGTGGAAGTCCTTGGGAAACTCTTTAAGAAACGTTTGTAAACCTATTGGACCAAACTGCTTTGGTCATCAGTCCCTAGACTTACAAACTACTTACACTAACTTACATTAGAAAGCCGCGGCGGATTAGCCATGTGCATTGGGGTCCCGTGCTTCGGTGCGCGAGGCCGTTCGCCGTCGGGGGTTCGAGTCCCCCCCCCCTCGGGCATGGGTGTTTGTGTTGTCCTTAGGTTAGATTACCTTAGTATAAGTAGTTTGTAAGTTAGGGACTAATAACTCAGCAGTTGAGTCCGATAGATTTACAAACGTTTGAACATTTACATTATAAACAACATGCACACGCCAGTGCCCGAGAGATAACTCAAACCTCTTACAATTTTTTAATTCCTGTAACATCTTAATGCTATACGATTTTCTGCACAAGGGTCTAGGAGGTGTGATCCAACTGGAGATTCTATTTCTGACTACACTGAATGAAAGCTGCTAAATCTGCGGGAATAAGATGATAACTGGTAACAAAAACAATGTAAAAACAAATATCTATTGAGAGGCTAATAAAATATGTATTGAGGGGCAGAAATACGTATTTAGATCCGGGATTTAGCTGAAGTGGTTAAAACGAAGCGGAATAGATAGATTTACAATCGGTTTTCTGTGACAAAGCACACTCTATATCCCAATGTCCTTAGCGAAAGGCAGTTCATGACACTCAGATACCTAGATCATGATTAAAAAATGTAAAATGTGAAAGTGATTCAGAATGTAAAAAAAGTTACTGTAGTAATGTGGACAGATTCTTATTTCCCGCTTTGTTTTGACGACTTCATCGAAATCCCTCATCTGTCTTTTCAGGACTCTTATACTGCTAGCTATTCGTAATGGAACACGAAGAAGAATATACAAAAATCTCAGGGCTGAAAACACAGCCCCGTGTGAAATGATGAAGATGTATAAAGAAGAAATGAGGGCTGTCGCCATTGCTGCCTATAACCGCTGGTACACGCTATAGCATTCAAGAGTCTCTTAGTGTGTATTGGATGTAGGAAACCATGGTGCCCCGATATATTTTCAGTTGATCTTATTTAGTAGTGAAAGGTGTCTCCCGGCTAGTCATTTAGCAATTTCGGTCGCTGAATTTGTCCTCCGAATGCGAGAATATAGTGTTGACTACCACCTAGACTGGGAGAAATACTCACCATAATGAAATACAAGAAATCAGAGCTCGAACGGAGAGATTTAGGTGTTCTTTCTTCCCTCGCGCTATTCAAAAATGGAATGGTATGAGGGTGGTTCGTTGAACCTTCTGCTAAACACTTAGACTCTTTCGATAGACTTGAAATCGGGAGATCACAGGAAGCAATGCAATCCAATGAGCACAGAAGAAGTTTTGAACGTGATGTGTGCGAAAAGAATTAAAAAATCTCTGCAGATTCTTTTGAATAGTTAAATATTGTTAAAATTGTCGTCTTTGTAGATTATTTTTGAAATCTAGCATGAGTGCAATTATTATCTTCAGATGCAAATCGCTTTTCAAGACGTTAATCGGTATTAAGTCTTTAGTATATAGGAGAGTGATAACCCAGCCGTTTAGTCCCCTTTAAAACAACAATAATAACAACTTTATCATATTAGGGTAAAAAAATCGTGGAAATTTCTATACAGAAAGCAATTAAGATTACGGCGTTATCTCGCAGCTCGATGAGATGATTCAACGCCGCTGATTCTGCTACATCAAGTCGTAGTTGGCTTAAACGTATCGTTGGTTCTGGAACTGTCACGCAGACATTAGTATATCTCCGGGATGTCCGACAGTGATCCATAAATCAAAGTCTAATACTATCAATCCTAGAAAATAATGTTAAGAATCGTTCCGACACTTTCCTTGAGAGAAATCAAGCATTTGAGCGCTTTTCAGGTTCATGCTGTTCCAGCCTCATAGATCCCTCCGTGTTATGAAATTTGCGCCCATACGTTTGAATTGTGTGGCTCGGTAGCACACTGGTAGAATGCCAGACTATGAATCAAGCAATAAAATTGCTTCCATGTCACTGATTGGAATAATGTGAAGTATGCCTACTGCCATAAACGCATTCATTTTGCTTTTCTTTTTCTTCACTTCATATTGCGGGAACTGGATTCCGTTTTCCTTTAAGACCCATAGGAGTAAGCCGCTTTATTTTTTTCTTCTGCTTGTTATCTGCAGACTGTTACAAACCAGATGAACCCTCGTCCCCCCCCCCCCCCCCCCCCCCTTGGGGCTCAGTAGCGACTTTTCATTTAGTAAAACCTTCTATCCTTTCCATCGTTTTGATTTTCACATCTCATTACACTACTGGAATATATATTTGTTTTACTTTACTGGCAAATGAAATTTCTACCCAAAGGATTTGGGTTTCTCCTTTTGTAGGCGTGGAAGTTTCTCCTTTTCTATAAATCTGTTGATTTCTGTTATGTTTCCAGCAAAGAGTCTTTCAGTTTCATTAAACAATTGTAACTAAAAAAGAAAAAGAAATCAAAAGCTGATTGGTTTCATTTCCGCCACGACCTAGGATTTTTACGTCTCACTTTCCACTTCTTTTACCTATGGCAATGCTGCTGATGTAAAAAATATCGAGTAGCACCGTGGTTCGGAACCCACGTTAAACTGTAGGTCTCCCTATAATTGGCTGGGTAAATCAGTTCGAAAGTCGGAGGAAGGCAATGGCATACCGGCTCCAAACAGGACCAAGAACTTTGGTGTTCAAACCAATCTTCGGACTGTTGAGCGCTCTACTTTTTCAAAAATAATTGATTATATATGTTCACTGACTTGAAAAAAATGTTGGCCACACACTTGTTTTATATTGGATTTGATTATTATTAATTCATCATACGATTACAGATTATTTTTAATTTTGTTTTTCTTTCGTATTTCAGTGTGTTATCGATGAATAAGCGCAAAGTCTGCAAACTGTTTTCAGGGACTATTCCTTAGATAAATGTACGAAATGCAATTATTAATTCTACGAGATTTTTAAAAATCTACTTTTTAAAAAATTGTCTATACAGTGGGAGTTTTCTTAATCAGCATAATTCGGTTCTGAATCTTGCCTATGTTCCAAACAATCGTTAAGCAAAGTATACATTTCTCTCGGAAACCATGTAAAATTATTATTTCCATTGCGAAACATACACATTAAAAACAGCGCACAACAATTTACAAGAAAGCTGTAGCAACTGAAGGAACATTACATTCGTTGCCTTTGAGATAACGAACATACTTTTGTTAGTGTTCGTGTTGAGGAGGGTTCAGAGGGGTTGACAGATATTTTTAATTGGAAGGGGGTCGCATATTGGAAAAGTTTGAAAATCACTGCCATATGGGAACACTAAGTGTTAATGAGCTACTAGATCCATCCCCAGACGTATTTCCATATATTTACATAAAAATCTAATTACAAGCTGCACTGACACAAGCAATAATTTTTCGAAGTCGTCGTTAACCGTCATTCATACACGAATGACAACTGAAACATAACCATTAATCTGTGACACCCCATAAAAGTGAATATGTCGCACGTCAACAATCAGTAGAGAGCATTGCGTTTGACTTGCTTAGCTCTGACTACAGTATGTGTCAAATTATTGAATTTGTGTCCTGCTTGTGTTACAAGTTTACAAATGAAATCTGCTTAAAAGCTGTCGTGATTGTGCAGGGATGTGAGCTGATAACGATTTCGTTTTAGCTGAAATTTTTAAAGCACGTATTTATTTGACAGTTTTAACGATACCCGTGTTCTGAAGCTAATTTTCGTTTTCTTCTGTTCCAGGTCAGTACCCAGTGTTGAATGCCTCTGTACCAAGCAAGTCTTACCTGGTGAGTTCATTTTGTCTTCTCGTTCCACGACGATTTCCAAAGCTCTACATCTCGAAACAGTGCAAAAAAAACTGTACCAGGGTTTTGAATAAAAAAGAGCTTTGCAGTTAAATGTGAAACTTAAAAGCGAATTTGTTACGAGATACGGAACTTTCTGTATATATACACATTTACATTCGGCTCTTAGGTTATCCGATTTTGTGAAAAGAAAAATGGGAATGTTATCTGCAGTAAGTAGTCTGTAGCTGGATGGGGAGACTATAAGATGCCACGGCGAGAGGTAAATAGTTCTACGTTCTGGGTAATTCAGAATCGCTGTCACGTATTTCTAGGGGATGTACAAGAGGCTAACATTGTGCATACCTGCCAACTTCTACGGTTTATCTGTAAAATTTACCGAAATATCAGCATTTTACGGTTTTACGGAGGTACTGTGTTGTTCTAGACTGCAGGGAGGAAAATTTTAAACGTTAACATTTGAAAATCACCCCACTTACGTACAACCGATTGTTTGCGTGGGTCGAAAGCAAGTCTACGATAGAGAATAACAAGTTCTGTGATACGATTGATGCTTTTAAGAGTGTGATGTTTGTATCGTAATTGGAGTTGAATTTGAAATCAGAATAACAGTTTTTCCATGTGAATCTTAGGTTTCGACAGGCTCTGCACCGCAAACTCAGAGGATTGATCATGAGTTAGATGTTGCAATCAGACCTAGAACATGGTGATTTATCTCCAGGATGCAGAAAAAATCCCCTTTCTTTTCCACCAATGAGAAAATACTTTTGTACTTAATGCCTGTGACTACATCAAAAAGTTTGCACTCAACGTTTGACGAAATTGAAGATTAACTGTTTTCATCCATTCGTTTTTTCTTGGAAACGTTTCCTATATTGTTATGCAAGTAAGAGAATGAAATTGCAGATGATATGGTGAATGAGCTTCGGAGCCATTTCACAGCTCTTCACGTAGATGACAGTTGCAAATCAAAGTGCTGCAGATGATTGAAGTTGGTCACCAATACGAAGATTTCGTGGAACCGAAGGACTTTTCTAGAAATTCAGTTATACTTAAGTAGTGCTCTCTATTCTCACCACAGCCCATAGCAATCCAAAATGTGAACGTGTTGTTAACCTTGTGAAGAAAAATAGAACAAACTTCAAATCAGCCATGTCCAATCAGTCTCCCGAGTCTTTGTATTTCGGAGGTCAGTAGTTCTGGTACCTGTCAAGACAAAAGATTTTCTCAACACACCTTACAGGAAGCTAAGAAGATCATGTGATTTGCAGGGTGGGTTATATCTTGCTTATGTTATGTTAAACTAGTTTTATTGTGTAAAGCCTTTTTCAGCTTTCGCATATCTGCTTAATTTATCAAGGACATCTTGTTATGTATGTTCCAAACTAATGTTTACCGCGCCTGCTGCAATTCAACGTGGATTTCTTCACGTTTGTTACGTTCATCTAGAAACGTTGGCGTAGGATGTAAGTGGATATGATCCAAGAGTATTATTATTGTTTTCATGAGACCACGGTGTTTTGTTATTCGTTAGACCTTTTGTCGCGCGTGATTTTGGCATTCGTCAGACTTTTTCTCGCGCGTGAATTTTACTGTGAGCCCTTTTCAAAAGCTGGAAAGTATAACTGTGATAACGAACTCATGTTCCGAAATCAATGTTTTTTACTCATATATGGACCGGAGAAAAAGTAACTATTGTTTTTCATTTGCGGAATGTCTAGAAGGCGTCGTATACCATTTGCGCATTGTCTTTTGGTGACGTCGCGTGTTGCCCGCCCTATGGTGTAGATAGGTGTTTTACAACATGTGAGTCGAGACTCCTTTGGGGGTCGCAAAGTCTTTCTCGGGGGTTCGCGGTCGGAAGAGGATGCAGTAGCGGCATCTTCGGTAGCAAACATACGTTTCGTGACGTTCAACTACTGTAGCAGAGTGGCCACACTGAAGTGACAGTATTTCATAAAAGTCGCTTAATTAAGAAGTCATCCGTATGTGGAAACTTGCTTTTGTTGTGACACGTTTCGGGTGGTCCTCAATGAGACATCGAAAGAGTGACATATACAAGATGTAGCTATTGCACTTTTGATTTCTGATGATGGGTCGACAGAAACGCGTAACAATCAAGCCATTTTTACACATCATGATGACTTGTTAAATAAGCGACTCGACAGCTATTGTACAGTACGCTACAGGTATTTAGAATGGTCGCAATCTTCTTATATGACTTCGTCACATTCCAAATATTGTTATGTCAGAAAAACAAATATCACTAGCATAATATCATTTTAGTCAATACCTAACAATACCATTTTACTACTGGGTCACAGTAGTTTTCTGCTGGTGATGAGTTTTCAGAGCAGTATTATTTTTAATCGACTAATATCCGAGCGCACTGAGGTGCTATGCTCTGATGCGCGAGGCCGTTCCGCCGTCGGGGGTTCGAATCCTTCTTCGGGCATGGATGGTTGTGTTGTCTTTAGTATAAGTTAGTTTACAAGCAGTTTGTAAGTTAACAAACATTTGAACTACTAATATCAATATGTTCCTGCTAGTTCAGGGTTACAGTATCCTTTCGAAGAAATCCAATGTATATGATCACCCTTTAAATATTAAGAATTGATACGTCATATATGTTGGTTTTATACTAGCACAATACAACACGTTGCCTCAAATTAAGCATTGTGATTTATTATTCTTCGCAGCAAAACCATACCTCAAATACGTGTAGTCATAAAGCCTTTTTTTTCAGTTTTTATTTGTCTCCGCTGCTGCGGATTTCACCAGATGTGAATGGCTGCGCAGATCTTAGATACATCTAAGGAAGAAAATTAAATGTTTTGCCTTTGTAATCACTGACATGGTTTTATTACGGGCCTGGGGAATTGCCGGGCTGTTATACTTGGAAAGGGGTTCGCGCGTGCGAAAAGTTTGAAAGACACTGCGCTAAGGTAAAGCAGTCAACAATCAGAAGATTGGTTTGAACACCACAGTGATTTACTAGGCATAGTCCAGTTTGCTGGTGGTATTTGGTCCTTCCTCCGACCTTCGAACTGGCTTACCTAGCCAGTTTAACGTGGATTCCGAACCACGGTGCTACTCGACATTATTCACATCAGCAACATTGCCAGAGGTGAAAGAAGTGGAGAGTGGCAGATAAGAATCCTAGGACCTGGCGGGGATCGAACCCACGAAATTTGGATTCATAGTCTGGCACTCTATCACTATGCTACCCTTTCATACCATAATAGCGGGATAAGGACTAGTGTGGCGATGCATAAGGCAACAGATCAACAGCTTCTCACCAAGTTGTTTGCAGATCCTAATCCAGCCACCATGGTGGTGCAGGCAAAGTAGGGATTTGTTGGTGAAAACAGTCTAGTTCAAATCCGTACACTGGGGACTTTGAATCATCAGTGGGAAAGAGAAAGTTCGTCACTATAAGCATACAGTGGCACTCTCAGAAAATTAATTTGTCTCTTGCGTGTATCGAGTGAAAGCATTTCGCCCAATGTGCCACAAAATTGCATCCTCTCGCGCCGTATTTAATTCAACGTTTGGCGCGCATTTTCGGGATACGACTTTCGCTTTCTCACGGTTGTTAACTACGTCGCCGGAAGGAAAAGCACTCTAACGAACGTCAGGAACGATGAGGAATGAGAGGAACAGATTGTCCGCTTATGGGGGCGGGAGGTCGGGAAAGTTAATGCGCGATTTTACGGGTCACTTAATTGTTGCTCAAATAGTACTCTTCCGCGTTGTCGCCTTCAAATTGGTGTGAATATTGAAACGCCAGACTTCCTGGCGTCCGCACTTTCACTAGCGAAAAACGTCCGATTCGCTTTCAGTACCGTGCTCCAGTAAATTCGATACAATTTCGCAGGACTGCGGGCGGTTGTCCTTCACCTTGTGGCAGCGCTCACAGGACGTTTCCAGCAGACGAACATCAGTTCTTGCGGCCTCAAGCGAGACTGACACCCTTCGCCGACCTCAGCGTTTCGTTCCGTGGAACAAGAAATTCCCCGCGCTTCTTGTCTCGTCAGGCTCTGTTAACCGCACGTTACTGGCCATTGTAACTGCAACAGCACGGCATTCAACAAACTAAAAATAAAGTGCGGCGTCTGTTTCGACATGCAATGGATCAGTATTTCGTAGAAAATGTGCAAAGTAGTTGGGCGTAACAGTATCTGCATCCTGTATTGTATTTAGAGGAAGATTGAGCAGCAGTATTCTGATTCATAAATTCCATCTCACTCTTTATTGCTTGGGAGAAGATCGTGCTGGGCGTCATGTAACAACAGGCGTCTACCAGCATGCGCTGAAATTGGCACCTCGTAAAGACAGTTGTTTTTCGTTCTTATTAATGCAAGCTATGGTGAGATCGCACTACTGAAACAAGAATATGTATCAATAGGTGCTAAGTTTTGTTACTTTCATGGTTTTTATATGGCACTTACTTCTACATTCTTCATCATGTAGATTAATGCCACCTGGCGACACCTTTCGTTTATTTGGACGGTGATGTCTGCTACTTTGCTTTAATATAGTTCAGCAGGGCCATGACGTTATACAATTACATGAAACTTTACCCCAGGCTTATGAATGTACTTGTGTCATGATGTTTACGGTGTATTATGTCAACCTCTTGTAATAATTCTCATTTTGTAACACTATCCTAATTGATGGTTATAAAATTGCAGGTTCAGACGAGTTCGAAAAGCGCAATTAAATGAACAGCCGCATTACCACCTGTGGCCTTTGTATTTGTACAGTGTCCCTTATCAGCTATAAAGTGCTTCAATGATGTATACGATGTAGCAAATGTCACTATTATGTCTCTCATCTTTCCAGAAAGTAACTCATAATGCAACAGCAGTATGTCATTGACTACTTTTACATGGCAACGAAAACTTAAAATTTGCGCATGCCTCATCGGTCACTTCATGTCCCATTTGGACTTTAAGGCGTCACGCCACACACTGGTTGGCGGTTCCTGCCGGAGGTTCTAGTCCTCAATCGGGCACGTGTGTGTGTGTGTGTGTGTGTGTGTGTGTGTGTGTGTCTTGTCCTTAGTGAAACTTTGTGTAAGTAGTTTGTAAGTCTAGGAACCATCAGCCGCAGTGGCCGAGCGGTCTGCGGCGCGCCACTCACACTTTGCACGGCCGCTACGGTCGGGGATTCGAATCCCCCCTCCGGCATGGATATTTGTGTCGTCTTTAGTATAAGATAGTTCATAAGAAGTTTGTAAGTAAGTTTTAAGTCTACTAACTGATGTCCAGAGCAGTTTGGTCCAATAGGTTTACAAATATTTTAACATTTTTGAAACTCGGCGTGCTCTGCAAGACTTGCAGCAACTTCACTGGCCAGCACCATCTTTGGAATTGTTTCCAATCGATCTCAAGTAGAATATGATGATCACTGACAGGTGCGAATCGTCAATCCACAATTCTTGCAGATCTACGGGAATAGATCGAGCAGGCGTGGATTAATGTATCGCAACACAGTATTCGCCATCTCTGTCATCGAATGGACTGTAGAATCACTGCCTACATTGCCGTATACAAAAAAAAAAACAACAACATGGAAGCAGTTCAGAGGCGAGCAGCTAGATTCGTTACTGGTGGGTTCGACCAATGCGCGAGTGTCACAGAAATGCTCCGGGAACTGATAAGAAAATCCCTGGAGGAAAGACTACGTACTTTTCTATAAATCCTGTTGAGGACATTTAGAGGGCCAGAATTTGAAGCTGACTGCAGACCGATCTTTCTGCCGCCTACATACATTTCATAAAGATCATAGCGATAAAATAAGAGAAATTAGGGCTCGTACGCTGCATATAGATTTGATTTTTTTCCTCGTTCTGTTTGGGAGTGGATTAGGAAAGGAAATGCCTAGTAGTGGTATATTGTACCCTCCGCCACGCACCTTACGGTGGACTGAGGAGTACATATGTAGATGTAGGTGTATGTTATGTGTGTTTCAGCGTAGTTCGACACATGGTACCTAAGTACCACTTGAACTACTAATCTGCAAATGTAATCATTTCATGTATTGCATATGCACTATCAACAATAAATGGTGACTAAATGTATTCCGTGTGCACTATTTCGACAATAAACTTTGAGTGAATTGTAAAACTTACAGGGTGCGCTAATTTTTATTTCCGGTAGAGTACAATGTAAGGATTTTTTATTGTAATAATCGTGAATAAAACTTGCGTGGTTGATTGTGAAACGGCTGTATTGATGCACGTACGATTTTGATTGAAGCCAGATATCAAAGTGGAAAGTTGCAGTTCGAAAGTAGTCACCAAGGACTGGTTTTAATGAAGGTAACTACGACGGAAGTTAATGTACATAAAGGGAATTTAACAGATTTCTTTCCGTAACTATGTGGATTACTTCACCCTTATGGGTAATTGCAGGGGCGTCGCCCGAGGTGGCAGGCGTGTGACAACTATCCCCATTTCCTCTAGAAATTCAAAGATATTAATAAACAGATGAGATGGTGGAATCATGTTATACGCATGGGAGAAGCAAAGTTACCTAAGAGACTCATGGACTCGGCAGCGGCGGGTAAGAGGAGTCGAGATAAGCCAAAGAGAAAGTACTTAAATTTGGCGAAGAATGATTGTGAAATGAATGGCATAACATCGTACGAAGCATCGATGTTAGCATTGAATAGGGGACATGGAGGAATTTCATTAGGGGGACTACAGTCCAAACTGAACGCTGAAATGCATAATCAGTCTCTAATGATAATAATAATAATAATAAAAAGTTGGAAGAAGTAACAAAAAATCTGAGGAATTATATTTCAATTCAATTTCTTTACACTTTACCAAGTTATAAATTATGTTTGTTTATAACTTTTCTTGAAACTAGAATGAAACTTTTACTCTGCAGCGGAGTGTGTGCTGATATGAAACTTCCTGGCAGATTAAAATTGTATGCTGGAACCGGAACTCGCCTTTGCCTTTCGCGGGAGAAAAAAAAAATCTGCGCACACTCCGCTGTAGAGTGAATGTTTCATTCTGGAAACATCCCTTAGGCATGTCTCCACCATATCCTTTCTTCCAGGAGTGCTAGTCTTGCAAGTTTCGCAGCAGAGCTCCTGTGAAGTTTGGAAAGTAGGAGGCGAGGTACTGGCAGAAGTAAAGTTGTGAGGCGGCATCGTGAGTAGTGTCGGGATAGCTCAGTCGGTAGAACGCTTCCCACGAAAGGCAAAGGTCCCAGGTTCGAGTCCCGGTTCCGGCACAGAATTTCAATCTGCCAGGAATTTTCTTTTCTTGAAACTGTTCAATTTTGCTACTACATTCACTGTACCATAATTTCTTAGTTCCGTCAATCTCTTTCTCATCCTGCCGGCAAGGGACTCCCTCGGTGAATTTCTAACATTCGCACCGTACAGGTGCCTTACCCACGTGGTCCTACAGTTGGTTTCGATCTTCTGACTACTTAACTTGACGAAACCTCGCTCGCCCATTCACTGTGGCCAGCCTCGGCGGCTGACCTCGCAGAGAAGTGTGGCCGTCACCCTTGGCTCGGCTCGCCAGACGCTGGTAATTGTACCGCGCGAAGCCCCCAGCTGTTAGCAATTACCACGGACCTTCGCCACGGGACGCCCGAAGCCCCTCGCGGGAAAAATCCCGTGTCCGACGTGATTGAGCGACTCGGGTCGGCAGTCGGCGCCTGCGCCAATCACTGTGCTTCGTACGCCGTTGCGCCACGCACGTAATTTCCTTGCTGGCTTCTCACGAGGCAATTAACATGCCATAACACTCAAAAACACCTCACCTCTGGCGCTAAGAAAGGGTTGGGGCATATTTAGAGCTTACTAACTCATTTAACACTTGAGAGACTTGACTCACTCGCTTGGAACGAGTCAGTTATACTACTGGCTTTACCTTTTTTTCCGTAGTCGTAGGTTGGTAATTATGTAATTCAGTACATCTGTCTACACTTTTATTTGAAAGTAGCTCCAACCCGCGGCTGCGCTCGCGTGTTGGCTGATTATGATATATAAGCTATCTGTCAGTAGTGTGCTATGAGACTGGTTTTGAAGGATGAAATGAAATACCTTCTTCAGAAACAAACGTTTTTAATCAACATTATCAGGAAAGTAAGTAGTGTAGATCAAATCACACTTAAAAATGCAGTCGTTTCGAAAAATCCAATCACGAAATTAAACATTAATAATTGTAATAATATCACATGTCGATCACTTGATGTAATGCGCGAAACGTCAAATCGATTTTTTAACGAAATGTATTAAAAGAAATTTCTTTTTTTACTGCTTTAGTTATTTATTCTTATATTTCCTCATTCATATGCTTATCCTTAGAGACAAAAAGCTGAAGACATTGTAACATGCATAGACCAAAGATATGGTCTGTGGCATCAAGTTTCGCTGTATGTAACCTCTTTGCTATAGAGTCGCAAACGTCATCGCTGGCCTTCAGACCGAATTTTTTTTATAATTGACGACTTTCAACCACCATCTCTTCCATCCCCTTATAGCTATCGGCATGGAACTGCTATGGTGTATAACGGGAGACGTCGGACAACAATTACACACAGACCATTCGTTTGCGTTCTGTAGTTTTCGCTGCAGAGCGAAATATTAACACACACACACGTAGAATTTTATATACACCGATAACTTTCCATCCCAATATACTGCCCCCTTTTATTATTATCAAGCCTCAAGCAACAATGCAACCAATAAAACCATTTTCAAAGAGTAAATATAATTTTCAAAGAGTAATTATTGTTCCGCATTTCGCGTTATATTCTTCAAATGACTGAGTAACTATCAGATCGCTATAAAACCGTGCCTGAAACCTACCTCAGGTATAAATTAGTAACTGTACAAATATTCAAGTCTCTGCGTCGTGTCGTTCGGACGTGATAAGCGTACACCGAACAGACATTCACATTAATATATAGCTATCCGATCACCATAAAACTGTGCCTAAGACCTTCCCCGGGTAGACATTAGTAACTGTACAAATTTTTAGCTCTCTATGTCTTGTGGTTCAGACGTGATAAACGCACACCGAACAGACATTCACTTTTATAGATATAGATGTGAAATCTATTTCATCAAATCCCACAAAATTCTTATTTTGATACGTGGACGATAAGGAGTTCAGAAAAAAATAGAAGCTTTCGAAATGTGGTGCTACAGACGAATGATAAAGATTAGATCGGTATAGAAGGTATAGGTTGGTGCGACACAAAAATATTCAAATGTTTCTAAATCTATGGGACTCAACTTCTGTGGTTATCAGTTCCTATGCCAACAAACTACTTAAACTAATTAAACTAACATAAGGCCAAACACACATACACCCATGCCCCGGAGGGGGACTCGAATCCCCGACGGAGAGCAACCTTCCGCTCTGCAGTGAGGCGCCTTAGAACGCTCAGCCACTCCACTCCACTCCACTCCGCGGCTTGTTGGGACACATTCTGAGACATCAAGAATAAAAGAAAGTATATGCGGTAAAAATAGTAGAGGCAAAGGACGAATGCAGTAAGCAGATTCAAAAGGATGAATGTTGCCGTGCTCTCAGATGAAGAGGCTTGGACAGGACAGGGTAGCGTGGAGAGCTGCATCAAATCAGTTTGCGGACTGAAGACCACAACTACAAAAATAAGCAGAGAGACGAAATATGTTACTGTACCGTGGTGTTATTCCTAAGAAAAGCTTGCACGCTTCGTTCATAATTTGAGTGCGGTATGTTATGAAACATATATATTTTGCAGGGAAAAAAATAGTAGACCATCTCTTGTATTTTACAATTCACTAAAAAATTATTGTTGAAACAATGCATATGGAGTACACGAAATGATCACGTTTAATTGAATCCACTGACTGTTTCGCCCGTCCTTGACAGAAAAATGTATTCGTTTTCAATGCAACACAGTACTTAATTGTGTAATATTGTGCAAACTTATTGTTTTTACTCCCTATCTCTGTGTATTTCTGATGGCGGACGACAGTGAAACTATTATCACTATATTTACTATCCGCAGCTGGCATATGCCGTCATGGGATGAAAATTGACGTTGACTTTCCAGATGTGCTAATTTTTCCCGGCTGTCTGCAAAGACGTACCTGGCAGTATGTATACCATGAGAAACTTTGCTGTTCCTTTTAGATCCAAGGTTGTAGGTGATGTGACATTAATATAGAGAGGGACGTTTAAGATACGAAATACATACAGTAATTGATTACAAAAAAGAAAGTAAATTTACTTTCAATAATTTTGTACCCACACAATTGATTGTTTGGGGACTTTACTACAAATTTTTATCATCTGCACCATCTTACAGTAAAATTCCTTTGAAAGAAATAATAACATCACAGAGTCATTTAAAAATCAACTGGCTATCAGATATGGTAGCTTCACATGTCAAAACAAGGATATCAACATCTTGTCAACAAGTCTGTCTTCCCCCATTGCCGGGTGCGGTGGCCAAGGCGACTGCGGCGCGTCAGTCAAGGTCTGCACGGCTACTACGGTCGGGGGTTCGAATCCCCCCTCGGGCATGGATATTTGTGTCGTCCTTAGTATAAGGTAGATTGTAATTTTAGGGACTGATGACCCCGTAGTTAAGTCCCATAAGCTCTACAAACATTTGAACATTTTTTTACGCCATTGTAAGTGTACTGTACTTTTTCCGACTTTGCCGACTGCTGGTGTCACCCAGCGTAGAACCATGGAACTAGAGCACATTGCTCACGTTACCACGATCCATCCACGATTGTGTGATGCAGGCCCGAACTTCCTAGCGTGAATCACAAGGAAATAAAGCGAGCGAAACCAGAACCGCACAATTGTGTGTGCAGGACCTGAAAGGGCTATACTTTTCTTTGTTGTTGTTGTTGGGTATTGAGGGGACTAAACATCTAGGTCATCAGTCCCTTATTCTTCTAGATCTTATTGACGTATGATCCAGATTTGCACATATGTATCAGGTACGGTTTTTAGTAATTCGTTTTACAACTAGAGATGCTTTAATGAATGTTCAAATGTAAAGGTATGGGACCAAACTGCAGTGGACATCAGTCCTTAGACTTACAAACTACTTTAACTTATGCTAAGGCCTACAAAACCCCTATGCGTGTGGGAGGACTCGCACCATCGTCGGGGATCAGCTGCGCATTTCGCAGCAAGGCGCCTCAGAGCGCATGACTATTTCCGCGCGAATACCAAAGTTCACTTACACACATTATATCTGAAACGCATCACTCCACTATTTTCTTTTACTTACTAGTACCTAAGCACGAAGCCTCATAGGATACGCGAAAGGGAACCAGCGTTGTAGAGATATACATGAGCACTGTAAAACATTCATGAAGTGAGTTGCACCTTATTGACAAATGCGCGCCTGTTCCCCCTAGGAGGTTCGAGTCCTCCCTCGGGCATGGGTGTGTGTTGTCCTTGTTATAAGTTAGTTTTAGTAGTTTGTAAGTCTAGGGACAGATGACCAAAGCAGTTTCGTCCCAAAGCTCTACAAAAATTTGAACATTTAAACTGAGTATGTGAAGTGAATGATGAGGAATCACCGTTTATCAAAAATTGAAAATGTGTCCATACACAGGTGTGCCAAGGACGTCGCTTATGGTTGGTGGGCAAATTGTGTAACACTTCCTAGGGAATCTAGAATCAACATTTGTTTTAGGGGCCTGAAGATTGTTTCACTTGTGAGACGGGTCGGGATTCAGGAGAAATTGTTTATTAAAAAATTACGGCTGTTGGTTCCATTTAATGTAACATATGTCAACCAGCTGCATTCCTTTCTTCATATTAATGAAGCATCTAATAATATTTATTTTATTTGTTCTTCCAACGGCCACTGCTGTTTGATCAAGTATTGTGACCTCAAAATTGATCGCTTTAGCTTTCCAGATGACCAAGCAAATAATATCCAATAAATTCCGCATATGAAATTACTAGCTCGAAAGATGTGCGCTGTACTAGTTACAGTTCTCCTCGTACTTCGTTGTATATGGAACGGCCTCGGTTGTGTTTGCAAACATCGTGTCGAGGGAGGCAGGTTCGCTCGCTTCTGGACTCTGTCCACGGCGAGCTGCAATCTGTTGGCTCGGTGCCCAGAGTTGACCTTGCTTCCGGTTCCGCCAGCTGGCTCGTAGCGAAACCCGAGCCAAGCCACGAACCGACGTGCGCAGCACCTGTCCACGGCAAGGTGCCCCCTACCTGTTCAGTGGCGCAGACGCACGGTTTCTTGTACTCCTCTATCCAGATGGAACGCAGAATCTCCCAAGTACTGATAATAATAATAATTTCCTGTGGCTCATTGGCCTGGTGCAAGTCTTTCAATTGGACACCCACTTCGGCCACTTGTTTGTCCCTAGCCTACACCAGTTATCCAACCTGGGAAAGGGGACCTACAGCTTAACGTGGAATCCGAACCACGGGTCGTTTCTGGCGACTCCTGACATCGTTGAAAGGTGAAAGCCGGGTTAAAGTGCAGATTGAAAAAAAAATCTGAGGATCGACTGGGTTTCGAACCCGCGACACGCAATGGGTGCGAGATGAAGTACCCCGTGTGGACCTAAATATCTCAGGAAAGACGGACTCGCCAGCAGGTCGACAGTATTGTCAGTAGAGAAGTAGGAACAGAAAAAGTGGATTTTTTGAGTGCTCAGCAACTTAGAATTCGGACTATGCGTCGGATGTCCATCAAGAACATTTCAACTCTTTGAAGCTGCCTAGACGACTATTGGCAATAATTTTGTGGAGTGGGAAGACGAAGGAATAACCATAGTTAAAACAAGATCAGACAGAGACGTCATGTACTGACGTGGCCATCGAACATTCTACATCATATACACTTCTCAAGGCACCTCACGGTGTTCCGGTGGGTACTTTGTGTTCAACATCGATTTCGTCCCCTTCCTGTTCCAGTTCCGTTGGATCCCTGGAAAAAACTGCGGTCAAGCCTCCGTACGGCTATAATCCTTTTAATTTTAGCCTCGTGGTATTTTCAGGAGATATATGCAGGACTAAGCGAAATATTGGTCGATGCTTCAAGAAAAATATAATGTACTTCGGCAGAAGCGCATACCGTGATGCAAAACGTCTCTCCTGCAGTGTCTTCAACTGAAGGTTGTCTTTTATCTCTACAACGTTTATTAATGAACCTTAAACGATGCGTACTACTATCCTTTCGATCTTTACTATCTACTCTATCAACGTTTTCTGATACGGGTCGCTAACTTAAAAGCAGTATTCAAGTAGTGATATAACGACTCTTATACACTGATGAGCCAAAGTAACTGGTACACCTGGCTAATATCGTGTAGGATCTCCGTGAGCACGCGGAAATGCCACAACACGACATGGCAGGAGCTCGACTAATGTCTGAAGAGAGCTGGAGGGACTGACAGCATGTATTCTGCAGGTCTGTCTGTAAGAGTACGAGGGGGTAAAGGTCTCTTCTGAAGAGCACGTTATAGATAATCCCAAATATGCTCAATGATGTTCATTTCTGGTGGGTTTGGTGGACAGCGCAGGTGTTTTAACTCAGAAGAGTGTTCCTGGAGCCACTATATCAATAATGGACGTGTGGGGAATGTCGCATTGTCCTTCTAGAATTACCCAAGTCCGTTGGAATGCACAGTGGACATGAATGGATGCAGTTCATCATCAAAGGTGCTTACGTATTTGTTACCAGTCAGAGTCGTATCTAGACGTATTAGGAGTCCCATTTTTCACACCTACACTCCCACACCATTACAGAGCCTCCACCAGCTTGAACAGTTCCCGCCGACATGCAGCGTCCATGGATTCATGAGGTTGACTCTATACCCATACACGTCCATCCATTCTATACAATTGGAAACGAGACCTCGTCAGACCAGGCAACAGTCATCAACAGTCCAGTGTCGTTGTTCGCATGTAATTATCAAGGACACACAAGTGGACCTTCAACTCCGAAAGCCCGTATCGATGATGTTTCGTTGAATGATTCGCACGCTGACACTTGTTGAGTCTCAGCATTGAAATTCGCAACTGTCTGCGGCAGGGCTGTACTTCTGTCTCACTGAACGGTTCTCTCCAGTTGGTCACGTTCTTGCAGGATCTTTATCCAGCTAAAGGCGTGGCGGAGATTCGATGCTTTACGGATTTCCGATATCATCGGTACACTCGTGAAATCGTCATGCGGGAAAATGAAAATCCCAACATCATCGGTACCTGGGTCGGGCCCGGTGATCTTGGGGTATGGAAACCGGAGGGTCGTGGGTTCGAAACCCAGTCGGTTCTCAGATTTGTCAGTCTGCACTTTAACCCAGCTTTCACCTTTCAACGATGTGAGGAGTCGCCAGAAACGACACGGGGTCGGATTACACGTTAAGCACTAGATCCCCTTTCCCCAGTTGGATAACTGGGGTAGGCTAGGGACATACAAGTCGCCGTAGTGGCGTCCAATTGAAAGACTTGCACCAGGCGACTGAGCCACACGAAATTATTATTATCAGTACCTGGGAGATTCTGCGTTCCGTTTCTCGTGCGTCGACTATACCACCATGTTCAGATTCACCTAAATCGTGATTACCTGCCATTGTAGCAGCAGTAACCGATTTAAAACCTGCGCCAGAGATCTGTGGTGTTATATGGACGTTACCGAGACAGTGTCGTCTCTTCAGTGTACAAGCTACTTCCCTCGTTGGTAGACTACACTTCCTCATGATTCTTCCAGTGAATCTTCGTCTAGCATTTAACGCACGATTAATCTTATGCGGGTGTTCCACTTCAAATCGTTCCTTATGCCTACTTTCACGTATCTGTGGAAGTAACTGTTCCCAGTGTTCGTTCTGTAACTACATAAGCACATACTAAAATATCTTCCTTTCTGTGTATTCGCAGAACATTAAATTTGTTTCTGTCGAGAGTCAGTTTCCACTTTCTGTACCGAGCGTCGTTATGCTGTACAAGGTGGTTGTAAAAAAATATCATATGAAACCATTGGCTCGTATTGTTTAAAACAGAAATTTACAGGTGTTAGAATTCCGTATCGTGGTGCAATTCACAAATTAGTTAATAAATTTGATGAAATGGGAAGTGTTTGGTGACAAGAAGCGCAAAAAAAGACGTACGGTGCTCTCAGAACCTCAGCTCGGCCAGCAAAATTTCCCTACAAAGTCTCTTAGCCGTCTTTCACAGCAAGTGTTTAAAGCAGGCACGCTACCATAATGATCATGCATATCGAGTTAAAAGGAATGGGGTATAATGATAGATTAGCTCCCTGTAACTCACATTTCTACAGCCGTCTCAGCGATGCTTCAAACTCTGCCGAACCGTGCAAGACTTGAAAACCGCCCTGAAAGAGGAGTGGGACAAAATCAGGGCTGCCTAACAACCTCCATGTGTATCAGGTACAAAACATGCGTTAGTACCTGCGGACGGCACATTTCTTACTGACAATGTAATATCGATATCTATGATGGGAGTCTGATCTGTGTGAAAAAGTAGCATTATATGTATCTGTCATCCATCTTTCCCACGCGGTGAAAACTGTACCGTTTTTCGTTATAAATACTCCATTCCACCTCTGTTGGGTAAGTACAGTGTTTCACGTCGTCCATAATTGCCTGCAACAGTTCCTATCCAACAATATATCTGTACCTTAGCATCCTTAGCAACTCTCTTACGAAGCCCTGGTTTGCCTCGTACTTTACTGGGTACATTGGCTGGGTGGAAACTTCCGCCAGCCCACCTCGTGTAGAACAGAGTCTGTATACGAGTAAGGAAAGCGAAAACCGGCCTGGCTGTGTGTAGGAAGGCGGTACCGAAGGTCATCGCTGCCTCCGTAACTCTGCGCGAAAGTTGTCCACGCTTTACGAGAGCAGCACCGTTCTTACACAGCACTTTTGTGAGACCCAAGTTCACAGTTTCTCTGCATATGCAACTAGAACACTGACTGAAAGAAATGCTCCATTTTCGTCTAAAATTTACAGTATTATATTTGAAGAGTGGAAATGCTAAAGGTGCTAAGTGCCGAAAATGAAATTGTTGAGGAAACGAAGAAAACTGCATATCTCTGTGACAAATGGATATTTATTTCTAACAAAACACAAAATAACGCTTTACATGGTTATACAAATGTTGACAAAGGTTTTTCTACTTATGTTGAAAAATCAAAAAGTTACGTAGCGTTTTATGCAGAAAGGTGTAAGTGCAATAGGTTTAGTCATAGCTAATAGATCTAAGTGCCATGAGACAACAGCTGTTGGAAAAAGTCCTTGTTGTTTTCGTCCACGTAATCAATACTAGAGGGAAAATCGTTTTCGTATTTGGTGCCAGTGGAACAGTAGCTGGACGTTTTATCAATTCCACAGCTGCAGTGTCTTTCATTGTCTTGCCTTTCTTCAGGACATGAAAATTCTCCCAAGCACACTGATCGAAAAAGCTTCTTTTGCAGGACAAAATAACAGGCTGTTGTTTGCTTATTTTGTTCAAAGAAAGCGGTGTCTTCGAAAACTTCAGAACCTGATTATTTCTTCGTAACAATTTTTTGACTTTTTTTAGCAGAAATATTGAACGTATTTAATAATGTAGCTTTGCATGCTCTTTTGAGGTCTCCTGTCCCATCAGGATTTGTGTAGCAGAGAGTTGACTGTCTTTTACCTCTCTGCGTCTTCATTATAGGTCCCATGGCGTCGTCTTTGAGTATGAAAAACCTCTATAAGCGCAATCAGATAATTGCCCTGTTGGTTCAGGTCAAGTTGGTGGTAATCTTCAAAGAGCTGAGAGCTGAGTTTTCATATCAACTGTACTTACACTTGCAGAACACCTAAACACAAAACAAACGAAAAATATGTACATCAACCTGCTACAACTCGATAATGCGGGCTTGTTTCATATTATAAGTATACTTCATACATATATAGAACTAACCTGTAAAGATGACGGTTGTTTTGAAGCAATTTCCCTCCTTTTTCTGCTTCTTCTGCGTGAGCTA
Source organism: Locusta migratoria (assembly GCA_026315105.1). Taxonomy (NCBI): domain Eukaryota; kingdom Metazoa; phylum Arthropoda; class Insecta; order Orthoptera; family Acrididae; genus Locusta; species Locusta migratoria. The sequence goes on from CM048745.1 coordinate 111,037,281, forward strand.
CGACGTTCCGCGTAATCTTGCCTTATCCTGTTTCTTCCTGAACGTAACGTTCTCAACACTTCCATCACCACTAAAATCACTGGCGTTCATATTATCAGTATTAACAGGTATATCATTTCAGATAGCAAGCAACAGCTTCAGTAAGCAAAACAATAGTGTTGTGGCATAACCTTGACTACAGACTGCTGTTCGGCTAGCGCCAGATGCCTGTGGCACATAGATCCATTAGCAGAGCAGGCCCATCTGGACACAGGACTAGTGCAATCTCTTGGGGTCAGTAGCAACTACAAGGAATGACTGGGGCACATAAATCTGTTAGCAGAGTATTGGCGCGAAGACATAGATCGGTTAGCAGTGAAAAACCCCGAAAGTCCAAAAATGGCACTTACATCCGTTAGCTTTTCCACTCTTCATTTCACGAGGCGGTACGTCTTCTACGACACGTTGGATATTAAGGTAGCCTACACGTCAGTCATTCACAATTGCTTAATACGTATGGCAATTCAATATACATCTTAAAACCCAGTCGCATCACTCTACCTATCTCCTTCCCCTATGTTGCTCATCTCCTACACTCCGTTTCCTCCCTCTTTCCCTAAACTCTTTCCGGTCTTGTATATCGCGGTCGCAAACAAAATCTTGATTCGAACATAAGTTGCTTAAAATGAGTGGCTTATTTGTTCGAAATCAATGAGGAGAGAAGGAAGATTAGCATTTAATGTCGGTTGGGATGATTGGTGTGTCGGGTATCACAGACAGCGAGGTATCTGTAGCTGCTAGACTTGTGAGGATAGTAACTGTAATGGCCAAATTTGGCATGCGAACGGGTACAATTACGTGTCATCGTATGGTTCCAATTTCACAGTAGTGTCATAATTCGTTATTATCTGTTTTCTGTAAAACACATTTCTTTTTTGGCCCACTTTAGGTTACGGTAGTAACACTAAAAGTGTGTCTTTGCGATCGTCTTTTGACAGCTCGAAATTTAAATGAAAATAACGACTTAACCGTTCATCTGACACGTAAACTCAATACATGTGTTTGTAGAGATGACATTTATCTACAACTTTGCTCTCTTATGGTTTTTTCATATCTCGCATCGTTTCACAGATATTTGCAAAAATGACGGCGATTTTACGATGTCTGTTTGTCCGTCTGTCTGTCTGTCTGTTCGTAACGTGTTTCCACTTTTTAAGACAAACCGTTCAATCAATTTTACAGAAATACGTTTAGGCCCTCGGAGACCAGAATCTCCCATTTTCAAATTTTTCGGACAAAAAATATGTCAGTAACACTAAAAAAAAGCAGTTTTTAATGTAATTGTGCTTGTGCTCGCTAACGAACCGTTCATCTGACTCGAACATTGAATAACCGAATTTGTAGAGGAGAAAATTCCCTAGAACTTCGCTCTCTAACCTTTTTTTTTTTCCTATCTCGTATCGTCTGAGAGAAATTTTCACAAAAATAACGGCGATTTGACACCGTCCATTGATTATACGAAAACCAGCTGTTCGTAGATGTCACGTGGCATTCCACGCCCAGAACTCTCTCTGGCATACGCCATCTTCCGTTGCGTATTTGATGATTGTCTTATAACTTACACGCTGTTATTTCAAAGCAGCGGCGCGCTGAAGAATTAACAAAAACACGTCGTTCTTTGTACGATAAATGATAACCTAGTGTCTAAAAATGCCTTATTAGCTTCAGTTAGCAACTGCCATCAATAGTACGAAAATAAAGGACCAATTCGTAGCGGTCCGCTGTAGTGTAGTAGGCAAGCGTTGGATTATAAAGACCCGGTCAGTGGTTCGGAACCCGCCGCTACTAAAAAATTTTTCCTCTTGTTTTCCTAAAAGGGTTACCTGTTGGGTGCATAGATATCTCATAATCATATCACTATAATTTGTTATTATTTACATTATTATTGTTATCCGACATGTTTGCAAAAAATTGTATAACTACAAACCTAAAGTTGGCCCGAAAAAACGGCAGTGCGATTTTCTTTTCTTTTCTTTTTTTCCCCCCTTTTTGAGGGTGTGGGGAGAAAACAGGACAGCACAATCTTGAGTTTAGAATTTTTCTTTGAATTTACGTATAACAGGAAATAACATCGGAGAACCATTAGTCTTTCTTTACATGCCATCCTCTCACAGTTAAAGCTAACTGTGTGACATAAAACGCAGTCCGTGTTAGCAGAAAACCAGTATATGGTTTTAGCATGTAGAAAATGTTTAAAAGTTTCTAAATCTAAGATCTTCGGTCCCTTGACTTACACACTACTCGAAGTAACTTACGGCAAGGATAACACGCACACACCCATGCCCGTGGGAGGACTTGAACCTGTGAAGGGGAACGGCCGCGCAATCCATGGCATAGAGCCTTAGACCTGCGGCCATTCCCGGTTGCTTAAAAAAAAGTGCCCTTTGTACGTCTGAATGTATATTAGTGCACCAGATAAAATTTTAAAGAATATCAGTAAACAACTTTTAAAGAGACTTTTACTAACAACGTTTTCGTTCTACATGTATACATTGTCACGAAAATAAAAGGTTTTCCTTCACTAAATGGGAACGCGAGACTTTCACATCTGTGATTGCATTGCGCTGTTCTTAAGTCTATGCTTTCGTATGGTATTTCAGGGGCTCGTAAAACTTCGAATCTCAGTCTGACACGAAAGCACTTGAAAAGCGCATTATATAAGGAAATTATTGTGATCGAGGTGAAGAGGCACAAAATCGATGAAGAACTGTGTGTGCGTTCGTCGAAAGATCGTGCCATGTTCCAGAGCAGAAGACACAATGTACTCGGCCACATTTTCACTCGATCTGTTCGGCCGGTCTGGTGGAAAACCTGACGGTTTCACACACTAATCTTCCGAATCGCAACGCAATAAGAGGTAAACGTGTACAAAGTAGAAAGTTCTGGAGGGTCTAGACCTCGAAGTGGCTCAGGAGCGACAGTCGTTCCCTCAGGCGTCCCGTTGCCCTCCCCTCCGAACAAGGTGCGCTTTTCCAGCCAGATGTCCTCACTTGGCAGCATTAACGCCCGCTGCTCTCCATAAGGGGGTATCAGGCGACGATCTGCCGAGAAAGGCACGGGTCTAGCGCGACCGCCCTCTAGCCGCAGGACGGCTGGTAACTACCATTCAAAAAAACTACCATTACTACCAGACACGTTTTTCCGCGTCTCGAAATACAGACCAGTTCTAAACTCCTGTGAATTCGCTCACGCACAGTAGACGGCGCTAACTCGAACACGCGATGAAGCGGGTAACGATTTCTGCGTGTTGAAACTTCCTGGCAGATTAAAATTGTGTGCTGGAGCCGGGACTCGAACCTGAGACCCTTGCCTTTCGCGGGCAAGCGCTCTAACGACTGAGCTATCCCGACACGACTCACGATGCCGCCTCACAACTTTAGTTCCGCCAGTACCTCGCCTCCTACTTTCCAAACTTCACAGACGCTCTCCTGCGAAACTTGCAAGACTCGCACTCCTGGAAGAAAGGATATGATGGAGACATGGCTTAGCCACAGCCTAAGGGATGTTTCCAGAATGAAACTTTCACTCTGCAGCGGAGTGTGCGCTGATATGAAACTTCCTGGCAGATCAAAATTGTTGCCCGGAACCGGGACTCGAACCTGGGACCTTTGCATTTCTGCTTGTTCTTTACCATTTATTGTTGTTGTTGCCATTCGTGGTTAGGACTTATTTCAGAGTTCACTGTTACGATTTTACGTATTATATATATATATATATATATATATATATATATATATATATATATATATATATATATATATATCAAAATTTGTTTGCCAGAAAACGTTCCTTCATAGTCAAAGTTTATAAAAGGAATTTTTATATTATTTGCTTCGTATTACATAAATGGAATGGAACAGAGAGCCGTTAGGCATCTCATTTCAGACGTGCAGGCATTGAAGGCATCTGTATGGCCCACATGATACCCTTGTATCATATAACACGGTATGCCAACAGTAGCTTATTTCCAAGCTATATATGTTAACTTTACAGTTAGCAGCTTTAAAATAACGTATATAAATGATTTGCAGTTCCTTAGTCTCACTAAAACTGGAGAACGGTTGAACCGATTTGACTAATTTTAGTCTTGAAATATTTGTGTAAGTCCAGGGAAGGTTTAAACGGTGATAAAATATGGAGAAGTTGTCCGGAAAAGAGGAAAATCAGGAAAAACTGAAACAGCTTTTTGCAATGAGCTATCAATACCGTTTGTCCAATTGCGATAAAATTTTGTGCATTTCATGTTGAAAGCAAGAGGAAGGTTCGCATCATATAAAATTTTGGAAAAGTCGCCCGGAAAGTAGGAAAATTCAGGAAAAACCTAAAACGATTTATTTCTATGAATAAAAATCGATTGCCACATGGTTGTAAGAGCATCACTTGAGTAGGACTTGAAAGGACAAGGTTTGCGTGACAAAGGCACCACTTCGTGGCATTCGGTTCAGAACTGTTCCAGAGATTCTACAAACGGTAGACCGCTCCATTCGCACCGTCAACTGAACAGGCTCTGCCAACGGTATACTACGCCTTCCACATTCTCTAGCAACGGGTGCTGCACAACGCTGGTGACTACTTTGAAGGACAGTAACAGATGAAATCATGTAACGCTTTCGTATCGGTTTTGAATAAATGGTTGCCACTACTTACGTTCCAACCCTCTCATAAAAATGGATGTGAGTATGTATGTTCCCTAAGGACTGGAAGATGGCTGGATGATTTTTGATGCAGTCCCCAGGAAATTTTTAGATTAGCCGAGACGGTGATCCTGTAGAGTTCGGTAGTGATCGGATCAAGATATATACTGAAGCATGTGTAAATGTTTACGTCTGACACTGTAAATGACAGTAATGGACCCACCGGTGAAAGAGCTAACAGTTTGTATCATGACATTCCGTTATTACTGCAGTGCTGCCACTTGGAGAGCCAACGTCGCTTCTTTTACTATTCTTATTACACTCTACATTGATGGTGGCGATTGACTATTTCTCAGGAATGTACGCTACTGTCGTGCCAAGTAAATGACGTAAACTTTTATATATTCGTGACATTGTGATATTAGTATGTAAATATTGCCTAAACATACCGCGGATTCTATTGTATTGTGTTCAGTCATATTACGTAGGACATAGCAACCAATAAAATACTTACACACATTGGTTTTTATTGATACAGAACATAAAATTCACACGTGCGAAGCCGGCGTTAACGTAAAGAAATTACAAAAGGCGTCTTCTCGCTGAATAGAAACCTTGAGATTAACAAATAATTAGAACGAATGACTCCCAAGAAATCATAGTTTCACCCGGTTGCTTCCACCGAATGACTGAACGTTTAGCAGGCGCTGCCCACATCTAGTTCGCATGCGAAGATTCTCGCTAATAATCTGGAGTTCATATCTTGAAATAAGTCACCGTGAAGCAGTATATAAGTGGTATGTCTAAGAAGTTCGGTGAATAGTGTCATCTGAATGTCAACTTGGCGCGTGTGTGCGCACATGAGCATGGTTCTTCAAAGACCTGAAGACTATCAATACACAGCATGCACTGAATGTGCCTGGCAGAGTAAACAGACTGCGACCACTAGAACGTAGTCAGTGTGAGAAGAGCGTCACAGTTCAATGGAGCAATGGCATCATCCACAATCAATTTGTTCCTGCTAGTCAAACCATTAATGCAGCCTTTTACCAGTCCGTTTTGTACCGATTGTTACAGCGTATACTGCGGGTATACGCCAGAGTTGCGCAGGACTGAAAAAGGGATGCTGCTCCACAACAACTCCCCTGCACAATGCGCGATCAGTGTGCACAGATTCCTGGCGAAGAATATGGTAACTGAAACTTCCTGTCAGATTAAAATTGTGTGCCGGAACCGGGACTCGAACCTGGGACCTTTGCCTTTTGCGGGCAAGCGCACTACCGACTGTGCTATCCCGACACGACTCACGATGCCGCCTCACAACTTCACTTCCACCAGTACCTCGCCTCCTACTTTCCAAACTTCACAGAAGCTCTCCTGCAAACACGCAAGACTAGCACTCCTGGAAGAAAGGATATGGTGGAGACATGGCTTAGCCACAGCCTAAGGGATGTTTCCAGAATGAAACTACACTCTGCAGCGGAGTGTGCGCTGATATGAAACTTCCTGGCAGATTAAAGGTCCCAGGTTCGAGTCCCGGTTCCGGCACACAATTTTAATCTGCCAGGAAGTTTCATATCAGCGCACACGCTGCTGCAGAGTGTAGTTTCATTCTGGAATATGGTAATTGTTCTTGAAAGCTCTCCGTACTGGCTTGATCTGGCTCCTGCGGAGGGACTGTTTAACTTCCCGTCGACAGCGTGGTCATTAGAGACGGAGCTTACGATCGGGTTTTTGGATAAGGATAGGAAAGGATATCGGCCCTGCCCTTTCGAAGGGGTAATTGTGAAGTACGCTTGCACGGGTGCCCGTTTCGATAAATCTCGAAAGCGTGATCACATTTCGATACGTGTTGCGCTGTTGAATGTTTGCGCGAACTGTAAGTACTCTTACTGTTCCCAGTTCAAATGTTCGTAGGTTGATTGCCCACGAAGTAAATAATTAATGCTGTTCCTGCTCTATGGTTGACAGGTTTTTGTATGTACCCTTGTCCGATAGGTAACTTAATTATCCTCGTAATGTAAGGAAATGGAATGTATGAACATTTGAGGTCACTATTATTTGCTTCATGGTGAACACGAAACACTATTCCCAATATCTATGGTTCTTACATTACGAGGGTAATTAACTTACTCATCGGACAAGAACCTATCAGCCACAGACCAGGAACAGCATTTGTTTCGCAACAATCTCGTTTACTGCTATCCGCCATCTTGGAACATATAGAAATATACCATATATAGAAATGTGATCGCGCGTTCAAGACTTATCGAAAAGGGCACTCCGTGCAAGCGTCCTTCACAAATACCTTCAAAGGAACCATCCCGGCATTTGCCTGTAGTGATTTAGAGAAATCACGGAAAACCTCAATCAGGATAACCGGAGGTGGATTTGAACGACCGTCCTCCAGAATGCGAGCCCAGTGCGTTACCACTGCGCCACCTCGCTCGGTGTTCCTGCAGACTTGTCCCTATTTCCCTGATTCTAGGCTGCCATGGAAGGTGTTTTGCGGACGTGAATTCCATCATAGATCGTGTGACAGCTGTTCTGCGATCGATCCCACAGGAGCCCTTTGGTAATAGTATCCAGAATCTGTACGAACGCTATCGAAAGAATGTTCTAGTGGATGGTGACTATTTTGAACGGCAGCAAAGAAAATTTTGTTTTTATTGTTGTCTGATAGAAGGTGGAAATCACAGAGGAATGGATTACCCCAGGGAAGTGTGCTCTCCCCGTCATTGTTCGACACCTATACCAATGACTGTGCCATTATCATTCAAGACACATACTTTGATACTGTTGAGCAGAAATTACCAAACACCCTTTCAGTGCTGTCTGACTACGACAAGGAGAATCAGCTGAGGCCGAACCTCAGTAAAACTCAGACTTGTGCCATCCACCTCATAAATAAAGTGGCAGACAGAACTCTCAAAATTCCTTGGAAGGAACTGCATTAGAACATTACATGTCACGAAAATATCTTGGAGTAACCCTTAATCGGGCTCTCACTTACCAGAAACACTGCTCGAACACCAAACAAAAAGTGGCAGCTAGAAATAATATTATAAGGTGGATAACTGGCACTGCCTGGCGAGCACATCCCAGTGCTGTGAGAACCTCTTCCGTTGTTCTATGTTACACTGCAGCCGAATGTGTGTCCCCAGTACGGTACAAGTCATGTCAGACGAGGATGGTAGATGTTGCTCTCAATGATATCTGTCGCATCATTACCGGATGTCTAAGACCTTCTCCGTTGGACAAACTGTACCGTCTTGCTGGTATTGCCCCTCCTGAGGTTGCAGCAAAACATTAGAAGAAGGCGGAAACATCTGAAGCTGACCCTTTGTATGGATACAGGCCAGCTACTCCAAGACTCAAATCTAGCAAAAGTTTCCTCAGAACAACAGAGGCTCTTAATGGAAGACCTCAGCAATCGCGAATCGACTTGTGGCGCGGGGGCTGCACTCGCCCCGAAGAATGGCCGACACCTAGCGAAGGACTACCACCCGGTCACATGGAGATCACTGAACAAATTACGGGCAGGCGTGACAAGATGTAAAAGCAACCTACAGAAGTGGGGTTTAACTCCGAGCTCCCATTGTGCGAGTGTGGTGAAATCCAGACGACGACCCATATGTTACAGTGGAGTCGGTGCCGTAAAACGTGCACAGTACAAGATCTGTTTCAGGCTACAGGAGATGCACTGGATGTCGCCAACTTACGGGCAAAAGTAGTATAGACAATTTGTAAAGTGTGACTTTGTATATAATGTATATAAGCCAGTAAAAGTTTCTATCTTTGTAAATGTACATTGAGCAGGCCGTGAAGGAATGGAAGGAGAAATATGGAGAGGGCATTAAAGTGCAGGGAGAAGAAATACAAACATTGCGGTTTGCTGATAACATAGTAATTTTGTCAAAGATCGCAAAAACATCTAGAAGAGCAATTGAATGGAATGGACAGTGTCTTGAAAGGAAGATATAAGATAAACATTAACAAGAGTAAAACGAAGGTAGTGCAATGCTATGTCAGAAAATCAGGCGATGCTGAAGTAATTAGAGTAGGTAGTGAGATAATAAAAGTAGTAGATTAGTTTGTTATTTGGGTAGCAATATAACTTATGATGGCCGAAGTAAAGATGATATAAAATGGATAATGGCTATGGGAAGAAAAGCGTTTCTAAAGAAGCGATACTTGTTAACATCCAACATTAATTTAAATGTTAGGAAGTCCTTTCTGAAAGCATTTGTCTGGAGTGTAGCATTGTATGGGAGTGAAACGTGGACGATAAGGAGTTCAGATAAAAAGATGATGGAAGCTGTTGAAATGTGGTGCTACAGACGAATGATGAAAGTTAGATGGGTAGAGCACGTAACTAATGAGGAGGTGCTTAGCCGAATCGGGAAGAAAAGGAGTTTCTGGCATATCCTGACTAAGAGAAGGGATAGATTAGTTGGACATATTCTGAGACATCAAGGGATTTTCAACTTAGCATTAGAAGGAAACGTGTGGGGTAAAAATTGTAGAGGGAGACCGAGGGAGGAATATAGTAAGCACAACCAGAAGGATGTAGGTTGCCGAACGTATTCTCAGATGAAGTGACTTGCACAGGACAGAGTAGCATGGAGAGTTGCATCAAACCAGTCTGTGGATTGAAGACCACAACAACAAATGTATACCTATAATTAATGCTTCTGATACGAATAAATAAAAATAAATAAATTCACCGAAATTTGTAGACACATTACGTTGGTCCATATATATTCACGCTTGGGACACTGCTGCCGCCTCAGACGCATCGTGTAATAGTGGCTCCGGACAGGAGCGATCGCAGGCGAGTGGCGTGACACATGTGGGGCACAGAGAGAGCGGCGGGGCGCGTACGGCGCGATTCCAGGCCAAAAGCGGACGCAGCAGATGGAGCGGCGACGATAGCCGAGCGGTCTGGAGCTTTCTAGCCGGCGTACCAGGCGCAGGCCGCGGACCGCCGCGCCGTCACGTAACAGAGCGCCGTGCTGCTCGACACACCCTCACTTCCGCTCTGTCCACTGCCCGCCACCGGAGAGAGGCGGGACTAGGCGCAAGGACAGCGAGCGCTGATCACTGCGATCTAAGCCGGAGGATATTACACGGCGAGTCAAAAGCCCCAGTATACATCCTTTCTAAAACTCTGCAGCATCTGGGAAACAGTAAGGTATGGGTGGGATTGTCATTACTTTACGGTAGTCTTGTGTAGTTCGCGAACGAACTAGTTCGCAAGAGCGCTCCCACAGGCGAACTACGCGAACTAATTCCCAGATCCCTCGCCTCTTAGTTCGTGCCGCTGTGGAGTAGCCGAGCGGTCTAAAGCGTCTCGCTGCGAAGCGCTCGATTGCTCGCCGTGGAGGTTTGAGTCCTCCCTGGGGCATGGGTGTGTGTGTTTGTCCTTAGGTTAGTTTACCTATGTTTAAGTAGTTTGTAAGCTACGCACTGATGACCACGCAGTTTGGTCCGATAGATTTACAAACATTTGAACATTTTCTTAGTTCGTCCGCTCCTTTTCCGAAGACTGACGGGTAACAGCGAGAGGACGCGAGAGCGCGCAGAATCGCGTGATTTCCTTCTGACAATTGCTGTCATTTCGAGCTGAGATGCAGATCGGCTGTAGTTTTAGTAGCGGTAGCAAAAGCCAAAACGAGTGGACGAACTAAAAAGAGCGACCTACTTCGCTGCCGAGCTGCGAACTAAAATATCCGCCATAGGTCGCGAACTAAAATATGCGCCATAGGTCGCGAACTAAAATGTGCGTGATAGGTCGAGAACTAAAAGATGCGCGATAGGTCGGGAACTAAAATATGCGCGATAGGTCGCGAACTAAAATATGCGCGATAGGTCGCGAACTAAAATATGCGCGATAGCTCACGAACTAAAATATGCGCGATAGGTCATGAACTAAAACATGCGCGATAGGTCGCGAACTAAAATATCCGCGTTAGGTCGCGAACTAAAATATGCGCGATAGGTCGCGATCTAAAATGTGCGCGATAAGTCGCGAACTAAAAGATGCGCGATAGGTTGCGAACTAAGATATGCGCGATAGGTCGCGAACAGAATTAAAAATCACGTGTTTGCCTTCTGCTGATGAGAGCCATTTCGAGGTTAGCGTCTGCCTGCTAGATTACATAGTTCAGTGCTACAAAATTTCTGCTTTGAAGTGTTCTGCACTCTGCAATATCTGACTTATAAATTCCATAATGCCCAGATATAAAGATAACTCTAAACTTAAAAGCAAGAAATTATGCAGAAACTGTTTCTTTTGGTTTGCGTGATATCGTTAGCGGCTCAAGCAGCAAGCGCATGAAGCAGCTAGGCGGGGGAACTTCTCTCTCCACCTGCATGCACAGACCACGCCGCTCAGCCGTCACTGGGAGTCGATGAACTAAATGAACGAACTAGTTCGCGCTCCCGATCGCGAACTATTATTTGCAAGTCTACTTTACGGTATGTACCGAAGATGGACCATTTTGAATCCAAGTCTTTTTTTATGGAAAGCGTGTCCCATTTATGTGATGACCGCACGCGCGGCAACATCAGATGCGTTCCGTTGCCCAGCGATTCAGATACCGCGTGCCCATATACTGGCCGGTCGAATGGGTTCAGCGTCTCCCTGCTAACTGGAGTTGTGGCGATTCGCGAATAAGTCGTTCATTTGAACGAATACGAATAAAGAGTGGTAAAACTCGAATCGTTATCCGGATGAATCATCGTTCAACAGAATCGTCTGTCTCGTGACGATTCCAAGTTCCAACGATTCATGCTTCGAATGCGACTGCCGAATGATTACGAAAGCCAGATTGCAGTCAAGAGAGGTAAGAATCTTTGTTCAAAAGACTCGCCTGTCTCATGACGATTCCAAGTTCCAACAATTCGTGTTCAAAGGAGACTGCCGAATAATGCCGAATCTTGCTGAATGATTGTCTGTCTCATTGTCTGTTCAACTACTCTTTAGTCCGCTATGTCCCTACTTCATACCATGCACCGTTCCTTCGACTTCAGACTTATGTCTGATTCTTGCAATTGTTACTCTTGTCGGTGGATGTGTTCCAAATTCAACTCTAACGTCGGCGTAACGCACTCGCATTCTCTGTTTTCCAGTAACACTTTAGCACCCACTTCCGTTATCTAAACGACAACGACAAAGTCGTTGACAATCCTGAAAAAAAAAATTATGTTTTTTCACAGCCTTCTAAACTGTTGCCTATAAAAATTCTATTTCTGTCTCGTTTAATTAAAGAGATATTCGTTTCCAAAGAGCGTATACGTTATTTTGGGACGCCCTGTATATAAAAAAGAATTTGTCTTCGTATTTTATGTGGCGACGAACCGTTCATACCATTTCCATGACATAACGCAACTTTATCTTCAAAACAAGAGAAAAGTCACTCACTATCTACAAAAAATTTTCTACGTGGTCATGAGCCCGTAGCTTACAAACTATTTAAACTAAGGTAAACTAACCTAAGGACAACACACACACCCATGCCCCAGGGAGGACTCGAACCTCCGACGGCGAGCAAACAGCGCGCTCCTCAGCAAGGCGCCTTAGGCCACCGGCTACTCCACCGCGGTCATAATATTCTTTTTCTTTTTTTTTGTATCGTATTTGGCACAGGGTACTTTACCTACGAACTTCGACAAAATCTACGGCTTTAATGCGATATTGTTGAAATTTTGCACACTTTACCAACAAAACAAAAGGAACATCACCGTTTACCCAAGGTTTCATACGGTGCACGGCGGAGGGTACCTACCAATAAACTTCGTCACCACTTCCCTGATCATCATGGAAGTAAACAGAGTTATTTAATTTTTCACAGATATAGGAGGGGGGATGAAAATTTAATCTTGGCAGTCCCTTGATACAAATTAAGAGTATGACACCAGCCCACAGTTGTCTTTCAGCAGGAAATGTGAGTTCGAAAAAATGTTCAAATGTTTCTTAACTGCGGGGTCATCAGTCCCTAAACATACAACTACTTATGAACTACCATGTACTGAAGACGACACAAACATCCATGCCCGCGGCGGAATTCGAACCCCCGACCGTAGCGGTCGTGCAGACTGTGACTGGCGCTCCGTAGACCGCTCGGCCACTGCGGCCGGCAATCAGAGATGGCAGGATCCAGATACGTACTTGCAGGCAATGATGTCTGGCTAGCGTAACTCATCTGGAAGACCAATTTCTTAAATCTCGGTTATGGTAAAGTAACGGCCATTCACTGCTGCGTTACGGAGATCAGTGCACTAGTGTCTTACAATTACGTCCCACTTCTGCAGGAACGCAACGGGAGCTATCACCAGAGAGCGACGGTGCTTTTCACCTGCGTTACGTTATGATTACGGTACGGCTTCCGAAGTGAGCGGCGTGGTCGAAGTTATTACGGCCGCAATGAGCCAGGTTTTGTCATGTCTTCGCTTGACGAGTCCTGGTTTTCATTAGATGGTAGTCGCTTACGTAACATGAAGCTCCCCTAGGGTAGATTCTAATAAGTGGATGTCACCATGAAACTTAGGCAACGGTTAAAACATTCCATAATTTCAGACCCATTACATTACCTTCATTTGCCTGCATGCAATTAATGTACTCTTAGTTCTGTCAACAGTCTTTTCATTGACACAAGACCCTCTCCTGTGTAACTTCCTGGAGTAGTGTCTACATCCAAAGCTGATCACTTGCGTGATATATTCAGACTTCCTCATTTCCTTTCTCATCGATCCAACAAATTTTCAACCTCATTATTTTAGAGTTTCACCACTGCCCATGACTCACTTCCATGCAATGCTGTGTTCTAGATTTAACAACGCCCTCTTTAAATTAAGACATACATATAATGCAAGTAAATCAAAGCCTCATCAAAAGTTAACTGCTTACTAAAATAAATAACATTGTGTAAAAATTCGTCTGAAATTTAAATAGCTAACAAGTGTTGGGTTAACCGATGTAACGTGACCAGGTCCAAAACCATAAAAGCAGAACTCTGCATGGTATTTAGCCATACATTTTGCCCTTTCGGCTACTTGAAAGGAAAGAACAACGGGAAACTTACTTTCTGGATGCGTATATGTACAAGGAGTCGCACTTCAATTTTTCACCTCTAATGTCCATGGAACAACAATAAATATTGAAAAACGATGGTCGTGAACTTATACCAAGGCAGGGGCTTAGAAAAGTAAGTAGTATGAGACATTCTGAACGTAAACAAATATAATTGTCAACACAAACTTAGTTTTTTTTATGTGCGCTCCATATTTTAATGCAGTCAGTGATATAAAAAAATGGCGTTTATTGCACCGCAATACGTCAATTACACTCCGAGAAATTTCTAAGTGAATTTGTCACTTGAAATAAGTGAAGCGCGCAGATAGCATACGATTATGGGTCAAGTGAAGTTCGTTCCTGGGCCTTTAGGACGTAAGCTAGCTGCGTCCTTTCGTTTATTACATGTGTAGGGAAGACAAAATTAATTCGATATATTGAGGGATCGATATAACAAGTGTTCCAGATAAAGTCACGATTTTTGTTAATGTACTCAATGTGAAGGATTCTTTGCAGTTTTAACTTCCACTTATCACTCACCACTAATTTTTCGGGGAATAATGCCGTGTCTTTTCCTGAAATTTTCAAACCATCCATTACTCGCACGAAAAGTAACATATCCCAACGCTGCTGCAAAATAATCTCCTTTTTCTTTCAATATAAGTCCACCAATCTTTACATTATTATTCCTCTGTTACACTTCTAAATCTGGAAACTCTGCACTTCGTCGTCGTCGTCGTTACCGATGTGTCACTTCGTCTGCGATTATCACGTCTTCTTCAATCTTCATCACTGTTGACAGTGTTCTTGTTGAAATCTCAAACTCAGCTGCTATGCTTTTCTTTTCGTTCACTCCTGCTCTCACTTCGTCAATTAACTTTCGCTTTTCAGCAGTTGACAGAAATTTCCACTTAGACCCCGCGACTAGCACTCGCAGCTCACACTGAATAAAAACACACATTGCCTAAAATCGCACCTGCTGGGAAATCGTGTGAACTTCAGAACGACCCAAATCTCAGCGATGCATAGAGACAGGGAGGGAATGTATACTCGGAATCTCCTTTTTGCATGCACTTCGATATTACAAAGCAAGAAAAAAAGACAAAAAACAACAACAACAAAAATTTCGATGTATAGAGGTGACTTCGATGTAAAGAGTTTTTCACCCCTGAACTTCTATACACAGAGATAAAACCTGACCTTCTCGAGCCCTCCAAAAACTTCGATATAATGGACGGTTTTAATATCAAAAGGGAACACCTTCCTGATGTTCTGCAAAACTTTCTTATTGGTCACAAACCGGCTTTCGGCTGATGATGGCCGGTTTGTGACCAATAAAAAAGTTTTGCGGAACATCAGGAAGTTGTTCCTTTTTGATATTATTATCATGTTCTGTCAAGTACCGACGGAAAAATCAATTAATTTTAATGGACGGTTTTATTCGAAATATGAAGGTTTTGTGCTTCCAAGGGAAGGGAACAAGAAAACATTCGAAATTGACATGTCTTCGATATATCGAGGTTGTCTTCGATATATCGAGGTTGTCTAGGATATAGCGCGGTTGTCTTCGATATATCGAGGTTCGATATATCGAGGTTTCACTGTCTCCTAGTACTTACCTTTATAAGCACCCGCCATATGTGCATGACCACAATAGTCGTTTCTCAATATCTATTTTGCTCCAGAGATATTTGGTGTGAAATGTTTAAGTGGGACACCTTTGCAATTAAATCGTGCACGAGTTTCTTTGTAAGTGTGTAGAAAATTGCGTAAGTTACCATTATGCTGGTTGGCATGTCGATGTCCTCGTATTGTAGACGAATCAAAGTGAACTGAATGATCACGGCGCGGCAGTTTAAGTGAGCAGGAGAGGCTGTTAAGTGGCTGGAATTACGCGGGTCACGTGGCCATCCAAGGCTCGTCGGCGATCTGGGATATGCCAGCAGCCGCTCCCATCGCCGCTCAAGGCCGCGGCGTCATATGGCCGACCAGGCAGAGAAAAAACAACAGCCAAACCAGATCATCCGGGGCAGACGGCGGGCACACGCGGATCCCGCGATCACGCCTCCCTGCTGTATCCTTCAAAGACCTTGCTTGCCCCCCGTCTCGTTGGCCACATCCGTCCCGAAGTTTCCGTTGCTGCAGGCACTTTCTTTCTGTTCACTTTTGCGCATGACCGTGCATTTCCAACAGCACAACTGCGCATGCGTAATTTCCTTGATATGGAAGGCCGTGCGTAAAAGTGCATTGCTTTCCGTTTCGGTGGGGATATCTTGCACTATTTAGCGTACGACACGCAGCTGAGGCCTACGTGTATTTCGTTCTGTTAAGCAGTATGTTTCAACAGGTGAGTCACAAAATCTTGTTCGAGTGCTCGCGGTCGCAAAAAGTTTCAGCGTAGCTGATAATATATACATGGTACAGTCATTAAGTTTTGAGACTTACGCCTGAGGATAGGCATCCACACGAATTTGTACGTCACACATGCTGCCAAGAAATGCCGTGAAATACGGCAGCGTTTGCAACGTACAAATTCACGTGGGTGCCTATCCTCCAGGTATAAGTCTCAGAACCTATTGACTGTACCATGTGTTTTTAGTCAATCACATTCTGTGATAGAAATGTTTAAAAAAATTGTTCAAATGTTTGTAAATCTATGGGGCTTAACTACTCTGGTCATCAGTCTCTAGGGTTACAAACTTATGCTAAGGACAACAAATATACCCAAGCCCGAGGGAGGACTAGAGTCTCCGACGGCGAGCAGCAGCGCGCACCGCAGCTAGGCACCTTGGAACGCTCGGCCACTCCACCGTAACAAGCATCTGTCCATGTCCTGTGGCTTCGCTGGCAGTGACAGATTATGTACAACTGGGGAAAAAGGTCGTAAGTATTGGGGGAGGGGGGAGGGAATATAATTAATAAGGGTAACTGTAGTACGTCTGTGAATAAAATGATTTGAGAGCACAAAATCGTCCTCATTACATTGTATCCAGCACTTCTATTAAAAGTACTTCCAGACTTCCAGGTTTTCAAATCAAATGTCCCAATGTTTGCAGAGTTTATGGGACTTACCTACGGGGTGATCAGTCCCTAAACTTACGAACTACTTATGAACTAGCTCATATTAAGGACGCCACAAATATCCATGCCCAAGGGGGGATTCGAACCCCCGACCGTAGTGGCCGTGAAGAACGTGACTGGCGCGCCGCAGACCGCTCGGTCACTGCGGCCGGCCTTCCAGTTTTTGGCTTGCTCCCTCCTTCCCCCCTCCTCAAGAAAATTTCGGATTGGCGCACTTGGTTGACCACAAAAAGTTCTGTGAGGAATACTTTGAGTCTAGTATTGGACTTTGTGGTTTCCTCTCTCCCACTGAATTTCTTGGATAAGAAGATTAGTGAGAAATGATATTTTAATAACCAAAATCGTCATAAGAGTGAATGTCATTTTCGTTTTCTTCAACGTTAATAAATACCATAAATTGCGCACAGTCTGAAATATCAGTAGATTTATAAAACTGCAAACACCGTTTAGGCTCTTCTTTTATTTTTCGCTTAATTGTTCACGGATTCATTCATTCAGCCTTTCTTGCTATTATTAGAATGTAGTAAGCTTTTTACCTTGTTACCCGACCACTGGAGATGGTTGAATACCGCCATATAGATGGCCAAATCGTGACGGGACCTTCCCCATGCTTGACTATAAGAAGCAGGCATGCCGTACAGTAAGCTTCTATTTTGGTTTCCAATTCATAAATCCTATTGCTTGTAGAAATCAATGTAAAAGATGATTCTTCGGACCGTAGGACATACTGACAGGTTTCAAGTATACAGGTTTTATGAAAGTTGCACGGCCTACTTCGCAGCTTTCAGTTGACGTCAGTTGTTGAGGGTTTAGCATCTGCAGCCCTTCCATGATTATTAAGATCCAGGCGCACTGCTTTTATGCAAACAGGTTCTGCTCGTGTCAGTGTAGAGTATTGCAGTCACTTTTGCCGGGGTAGGTTTATGTTGTCTGGCCCCAGTCGTTCTTAATGCTCGCCGGTCGTCGTCAGTTAACTTCGGTTTTCGAGCGCTATTTCTCTTAGCCGATTACTGTTTTGTATAGCGTGTCATTACCGTGAATACTACAGCTAATGTTAAAAAAAGTTCAAATGTTTCTAAATCTATCGGACCAAACTGCGTGGTTATCAGTCCGTAGCTTACAAACTACTTAAACTAAGGTAAACTAACCTAAGGACAACACACACAAACACCCATGCCCAAGGGACGACTTGAACCTCCGACGGCGAGCAACCGCGGGTTCCCAGCGAAGCGCCTTAGACCACTCGGCTACTCCACCGCGGCTGCCGCTAATGGATCGTATACCAGTGCAGCCGTTTTCGTCACTAGGTCCTTCCGTTTACTGTGCACTATGGAGTTGTCCTCATTGGAGGTCTGAGAGATGACGCACTTCATCAGCCATGTGACATACTGCAAGGTGGCATGCAATACTTCGTACGTCAACTGTACACTGCGTCATCGTCTCAGTTTTAACACTTATGCATTGTTGCCAGCTTGCAACAACATGTAGTGTACTGTACGGTGTTCATGCTACCATCCCTAAGTATATTGCTGCCTGCAGTAGAGAGATCATTCAGGGAAATGAAACGGACATATCCCTCGGCTCTTCACAACCTGTCGACGCTCTGACTCCGTACGCGTCGATTTGATGTCATGACTGCGTAATGCAGCGAATCACTTTTTGTCCTTTCGGCATAAAAGCAAAAGACTTTTCAGTTTCACGAGAACAAGGCCATGACGAAGATGATGGTGGTACGATTTGGCCACGATAACTTGACGATTTTACTGGTGCTGCCACAATCGGCGAATGTCGGCACTAATTGAAAGATTTTCGTTTATTTACAAGTGCTAACAACGTTACAATGCTCCTTGACGGGAAGTATTACTGTACACATCGTTATAGTAACGGTTCCAGCACTGCAGCAACCTGCCTTCCCCCCACTCTCCACTCCTCGCGGCAGACGTAATGTACGAGTACGTCTCCTGGAGCTCCCAGCAGCCTCTGTGCAAATCGACAAGTTATCGTGGCCAAACAGTAGTCTTCAGAGCTTGGAATTTTATTGGTATTGGACGCGACAAGTTTTCTGAAACCCTTTTCTCCACTTGTACTATCATGCCCAAATATTTTCAATAATTGCGGTCATACATACATCAGACATCCTGGGTCTATTGTAGCTTCACCAGAGCCCCGTTAACCGTCACTTTCCAGGGTTCTGGTGGGGAACGATTGACGAGAATGGAGAGAATCAAGTACTTAGGAAGCCTAATACAGGAAAATGGTAAAAAATGACAGAAATAAACGAGCGGGGGAAGAAAAGCAGAAGCACTTCGGAAGACTATTAGAAGTCTAATATGGAGCAGGGATGTACCCCAAAGCAGTAAAAAAGTTATATACCGGTCATACTATGTCTAGATCCTGTAATATGCATCTGAAACCTGGGTTATGAAAGGAAGAGAGAAAAGTAAATTACAAGCTAGTGAGATGAAATTCTTGAGGAACAGTATTGGAGTGACGAAGATAGAGAGGCTCTGATCAGACAGTTAATGAAAGTGGAACCATTACAAGAGTAGATGGAAAAATCAAGGCTGAAATGGTATGGGCATGGAAGGAACCAACGAAGATTAGGGTTTAACGTCCCGTCGACAGCTTGGTCATTAGAGACGGAGCTAACGCTCAGAATTTTGGATAAGGATGAGGAAGAAAATTTGCCGTGTCCTTTGAAAGGAACCAACCTGGGACTTGTCTGAAGTTATTTAGGGAAATCACGGAAAACCTAAATCTGAAGGGCCGGAGGTAGATTAGAACCACCGTCCTCCCGAATGCGAGTCCAGTGCGTTATCACTGCGCCATCTCCCTCTGTGGTATAGGCTTGTTAAGCAAATGGAGGAGAAGGGGATACCAAGGAGGTTACACGAGTTGAAGCTCGAGGGAAAGAGACAAAGAGTAAAAAGAAAAGACAATTGACTGATAGGAGTCGAGGAATGTGTCAGGAAGAACGTAGAAGATTGGCCCAAGTTGAAGACCGAGAGATGGTGGCAAGGCGGAAGACGATAGAGCGACTTATGTTCGAAACAGACACGGACAAAGGCTGCAAAATATCGAAGATGATGATGAAGAATTACAGTCATATTACACCAGTACAGGCTGCATTGTTATTGCGACAGCATATTTCAGTAAAATATTGACCCTATAAACGATTCTTTCTACATCTACATGGGATTCTCTGCAAATCACATTTAAGTGCCTGGCAGAGGGTTCATCGAACCACCATTATACTATTTATCTCCCATTCCATTCTCGAATAGCGCGCGGGAAGAAAGAACACCTGAATCTCTCCGTTCGAGCTCTGATTTCTCGTATTTTATTCTGATGATCATTTCTACCTATGTTAGTGGGAGTCAACAATATATTTTCGCATTTGGAGGAAAATGTTGGCGATTGGAGTTTCGTAAGTAGCCCACGCCGCAGCGATAAGCGTTGTTGTAGTAATGATTCCCATCACAGATCCTGTATCATTTCCATAACGCTGTCTCCTCTGTATGACAATACGAAACGACCTGCCCTTCTTTGGACTCTTTCTATGTCCTCCGTCAAACCCACCCGATAAGGATCCCACACTGGGCAGCAATACTGTTCTGTTGCATCTATTAATGGTTCTGTCAATAAAACGCAGTCTGTGGTTCGCCTTTCCCACGACATTATCTACGTGTTCTTTCCATTTTAAGTCAGAAGTAATAGTAATTCCTAGGTATTTTGTGGAGTTTGCGGCCGTCACGTTTGACTGATTTATCTTGTAAACAAAGTTTAACGGATTTCTTTTCGTACTCATGTGGATGACTTCACACTTCTCATTATTTAGAGTCAATTTCCAATTTTTACACCATTCAGATATCTTATTCAGATCGTTCTGCATTTGTTTTTGATCTTCAAATGATTTTAAGATGCTGATAACCCACTTCCGTATATCCAGACTAGAAGCTATAGCCAGTCCCTCCCAATAGAGAGTCCACGTTCCGAGTGACTGAGCCGCTTGGGCACTGTTGTGGTTGCAACCTTGGTGCTGGGAGGTGATCGTCAATGTTAGGGGCCTGCCGGTCCTTCTGGACGGACAGGTCCGTAAGTCAGCGTGCGTTGTTTACTGGCGCCAGCTGGCAGGTGCCAGCAGAGGCAGGGAGAGGCCGAGCTCCGGATCTGGGCTCACCTTGGGGAGCGACGGAATGCGAGCGCAAGGAGAACCACTCGCCGGTGCAGAGCGGCGCGCGTCCACACTTGTCGCGTACACCTGCTGGCGACAGGCACTCTCCATTCACACTCTGTACACTGGGGGGTCAAATTGGTTTGTGCGGCCCGCTTCGGCCTTGCAACGTTATGTAAAAGGAAAGTGTCACTTTAATTTAAATTAGTCCAGTACCACTCACGTAGTGCTATTTTAAGCTACGAGGTACGTTCAAAAAGTTCCGTAACGGAATGTTGGAGCCAAGTGCAATTTGCATCGCTGCACACGCCTGTATTGTGTGTTTAACTACCGGGAGTTTTCATTAATTTAAGCTTCCGGACTAAGATGCCGTAGTCCATCTGTAAAACTTTCTTATCCCGATGTTTCGTTGCATACTGTGGGCAACATCTTCAGGGGTTATTTGACGACTGGCCAGTAGGTGGTCGAGGTCCTGCTGATATACAAGGTACGGCCAAACTTTCAGGAAACGTTCGTCGCAAAAAAAAAAAAAAAATAAATAAATAAATAAATAAATAAATAAAAAATAAAAAAAATTAAAAAAAATCCACGTTTGTAAATCAATTGGACCAAACTGCGTGGTCATCAGTCCGTAGCTTACAATCTACTTACACCTAGGTAAACTAACCTACGGACAAACACACACAACCATGCCCCACGGAGGACTCGAACCTCCACGGCGAGCGACCGCGCACTCTGCAGCGAGACGCTTTAGACCGCTCGGCTACTCCACCGCGGTGCTCCATCATACATGATCCACATGTTGTTTCGTACTTGTAAAGGCACATGTTCTAGCAGCACTGGTAGAGTATCCCGTATTAAATCATGACAACGTGCTTCAGTAAGCGTATGTGGAAGAACATGAGGCCCAATGAAGACACTACCAACAATTCCTGCCCAAACGTTCACAGAAAAACTGTGTTCATGACGTGAATCGAGGAAGTACAGTACATACTAACGAAAGAATTAGGTAATTTGACTATTGTCTGCACGAATTATTTCAATTGACATTTAAAGAGAAATACTAAAATGTGCTCTAACATGGAAATTAAGCGTTTCCAAATATCCAAATGTTTGTATAGCTTATGGGACTTAACTACGGAGTCATCAGTCCCTAAACTTACAAACTACTTACGAACTAGCTAATACTAAGGCACAAATATCCATGCCCGCGGGGGGATTCGAACCCCTGACCGTAGTGGCCGTGCAGACCGTGACTGGAGCGCCTCAGTCCCCTCGGCCACCGCGGCCGGCTAAGCGTTTCCGGACACATGTCCACATAACATATTTTCTTTCTTTGTGTGTGCGGAATGTTTTCTGAAAGTTTGCCCGTACCTTTTTGTAACACCCCGTAGAACGCGTAGAGGGCGCTACCACTTGTCACGTGGGGCTGACTTTGAAGTTATCTCTAACCAGTGTCACCTCTTTCGATTACAGGTAACCGACTGTCACATCGTTGGAGCAAAGTCGTCTCTCATATCTAATTTCAAACCTTCTTCTTTTCTATTGAAATTATTGCGGAGCTTCTGGATCTCTATGACTCATCTATACATGCGTGTATAATAATGTGAGGTCTTGACTACCACGCTAGTTCCACTGAATTTCATTTCATGATCCCCGTTTGTAAAGATATGTTCCGCTACATTGGCGTCTACCAGTCGACAGTTCCTTTTGTGTTCTATTATGCGGGTATTAACACTTCTTTTCGTTGTCCCTATATAAACCATGCCATAGCTACACGGAATTTTATACACCCCACGCGTTGCTAGAGGGTGTCGTTCACTTTTCACAGATCTTAAACATTCACTAATCTTCTTGGTGGGTCTAAAGTTTGTTTACGCTTGATATTTGGCCAAACCTTTGCCAGTACAGTCCGTTATGTTGTGGATAAACGGAAAAAAATAATTTGCCAGCCGACAGTTGTTGTCGCATGTTTTCGAACACTTTTCTTCTACAATGGACTGCTCGATCTATTCCAGGCTAAGATACTGTGGTCTCTTTATCGGCATATCCATTTATCTGGAAGATGAATTAAACCATTTTCGAACGGCTTCCAAGAAAAGAAAATGGATATGCCGATAAAGAGACCACAGCATCTTAGCCGGAAAATTTTAATTAATGAAAACGACGCGTGTGAAAGCCTACATGTTATGAAGTTATGCGGGAATTTTTGTTACTGTTTGTCTGTTAGCTATTGTTTAATAGAAAGTTGTCACACAGTTTACGAATTTGAAGATGTCAGAGTTAGGGGAGTAACGCGTTTACATAAAATTTTGGGTGAAAGTCAAGAATATCTTTGGAGTGACACGCTAAATGAAGTAGAAAACCTACGGTGATGAGTACTTAAGCCGCACTCGGTGTTAAGAATCGTCCATTAAAATCGTTGATTAAACATGGGAGGATGGAAGGATGACCTTCGTTCAGTATATCCTTTGTCGTCTACCGATGACCATCTTGCCAGGAACATCTACGAAATTGTGCATGACAATCGAAGACTGACTGTCCGAGAGATAGTAATATCTCACGTGGACCATTCCATGAAATCTTTGCACAGCATCTTGGAATGCATCTTGTTACCGAAATGTTTCTTCCATCGACCATGAGTCAACGCCAAAAGGGCCATCCACTCGCAATCCGTCAAGAGCTGTTTGATCTCACAAATTAGAACGAGGTAATCTTAAGTCGTGATGACACGTGGGGTTTCGATTATGGTGTTGAGACCGAAGTGCAAGCTTCACCATAGGTCGAGGAAGGTTTTCAGAAACCAATAAAAGCTGATCAGGTCAGCTCAAACGTCAAAGCTATGCTGATGTTTTTCTTTCATTTTGAAGGGTTACTTCATCGTGAATTCGTGCCACAGAGACAAAATGTAAATCGATGGCACTGTCGCGTGTGTTGCTACACCTGCTAGAAAATTCGAGATGGAAAAGAACTGAATTGCACAAATATGCCCTATCCTGCGCGGCAATACTGTTAAAGCTGCGAGCAAGAGGAAGTATTGGAAAGGGGGCGCTACAACCCTATTGTGCGATAAGCTGAGAATTATGACAGGACGGGAAACATGTCTGGATAGCCTAAGCGGAAAATTTTCAACTCCCGCTTTGAATTCATTCCATTGCATTAATCAGTAGATAAGTTTCAATCATTATAATATCACAGTCGATTTTGTACAAAAATTCTATACCCATAACAATGCAGGAAAAATTTCACATAATATAGAGTCCTTTCATTGCAGTTTACAGATTCTTTCTCTGAACACTTATCGAAACAGTAACATCAGTGAAAAACTTTTCTTTAGCACCAGAAATGGAAAATACCCGAAAAAAAGTTGTAGAAGTTTGCGAACAGAAGAAAATGTATGGCAATATCTTATTGTTGAAGCACTCAGCTGATAAAAATATTAAAATAACACTGAGCAAATTATTTCTTGCTTGTATTGCAAGAGCACTAGTAAACCAACTATTTTATGGTGCTGTCAATATTATATCAATCAAGATATTAGGAACTATTGTATAGTGCAGCGTTTTTTAAAAATGATCATTATACCATTCACTTCTGTGGAAACAAAAAGTTTCCCCTCATTCACACCACGATATTACAGTCCACTGTCTGTCAGAGATATACTGTACAGAAAGTTACTGAATATGAGATTCATGTATATTAGAACCACTTTCACTTATGAAATAGACGATTTTCGTAAAGTTTTCACACATTTAAGATGAACTGGTGGCAGTCACAGGATTAAAAATTCCAGCTATTTGAAATGCTTTTTAGGTGGGAACCTGAAGAATCATTTGCTTACAAGTGCAATGTACTTTTCATTTATAAAGGGGATGTTTCGTTGCCCACGAAAGGCAAAAGTCCCAGGTTCGGATCATAATACCGGCACACAGTTTTAATCCGACAGGAAGTTTCTTATCAGGGCACACTACGATGCAGAGTGAAAATATCATTATGGAAATATCCCAATCTTCTTGCGCTTTTTCGTTTGTTTCTTACCTGTTCTGTGCTGCTATTATGTTTATTAACCGTTGTTTTATCACTAGCATAATTGGCGTTATTTTCTTTCTCTCCTTTTTGAAGAATAAAAATGTCATGTGATAAAGATGTAAAATTTCATAAATCATTGCAGAATAACTCTCTGAAACTGCCGATGGCGGTAATTTCTCCTATTTCGATGCTGACAATAATTGTGAACTGCCGGAAAATAACCAAAGTCCTGGTCAGTCTAACCTCTTTCTAGATCAGTGAAGAACGACAATAGAAAATTACTGGGAAGGCTGTGTGGAAAGATAACTCATACCAACCAAAAGATGCGGTTGTCGGAGCACAAGAAAATTCAATCCGTTCGTGGTTAAAAGATTGCCGGCATGTGGTGAAAAAGATGCCCCAGACCTCACTGCGCCTTCTTCGCCAAAAATTTAGCAACGCAGATCTATTTACCCTTTTCTGTGGTGGAAGAGAGTAGCATAAAGACAGAGACAGTAGAAGAAAGGGAACACAGTGGCTTTAACGGTTGGGTTGTGCCCCGTAAAATCTCCCTTATCAATTTAGGCATGTCTCTGTACAAAGATTCGTCTCTGTGTGAAATCTAGTGTAAGTCAATTGCTTTTCCCGTGTCACTGCACCGAATAATATGTCACAAACTCTTAGATATTCACGTGGCATGTGCGAAATGTGACTAACGATACAAATTGCCTGGCCATTGTCAGCTATAAATTAAAATAATTACGCGTCAAAGCTACTGGAATGTTAAACGCTCCGTGCTAAGACACAACAAGCAGCATTGTGTGAAGAGACAATAGCTAATGCGGACTGAATGACGCCGGTATCTGTGAAGCTCTGAATGTCGAGTGCTACTCCTGTAATAGGAAGCCAGCTTTCGATTTCACCGGAAGCAAGGGAGAAATTGTTGGTGTCTCGCTTTCGCTCTTTCCGACTCATGAAGATGGCATGAGTGTCAATTGCCACATAGCGTTTCTGCTAACGTGGTATGAGTAGCACTAGACGTTACAGTACACAAAGTCACGGACACTGTATGTTCAGCGTGTAATCCACAAATTTATTTCTCGTGGCTAACAGCGTAACTGATATTACTGCTATTTTCAATTATGAATCATGAGTTGCGTTTAGCGAATCGAGTAGCTTTTCATTTCACATGATGACGTGTTCCTTTCCTCTCTCGAGTAATAGAAATTATGGTCTCTGTAACAGCTACTACTAGAGTACTGAATTCTGCCAGTCACCCGAAAAGCCGAAATCGGATTTAAACCACTGTCCTACAAACAACAATTTCTCTACCTTTAGAACGTTTCACTTTCCGCTATTGATATTACTTGTCTGACTCGTAACATTACATAACAACACGCTGCGTAAATTAATTACATTGCATTGTAATTTATATACCTTTTTTCCTTGGCGCGTAACGTTCGGTATTGTAGGAGATACAACCGGAAAGCCACAGACACAATAATGATGCCGTCTGATAACGTTAACGTCTTGTTGGCAGGCAAACGAAATAAAAAAATAAACCCGACACCCACATTCCTTTCATCCACTGTTTTTATATTTTTTAATCGCCCTTTGAATTTATGATGTTATCGGAAATGACACACAGCGACCGAAATGCTATGTACAACTTGTACGTAAACAAGATCTCTCTATATAAAAATCAACTGCTTTGAGTTAGTGTCACTAAAACTCGCAAATGCCTTTACCCTTATCTACTACGAACGTTGATAGGAACACAATTACTATGTTTAAGAGTCTCTCAGACCTCTTTTTTATTTCTTATATATCAAACCAGTGGTTTGTGGAATATATATTTTCATGACTTCCTGTTGTTCATTACACTTCATGGAAGTAGACTATGTTGAAACTTGACTTTTCTTAACAACACAATGTTTATAAAATGGTGAAAAATAAAACACTGCGAAATTTGAGGTATATTTTTATTTTACGTTCTACGAAAATAACATCAAATAGTTAGCTCTCTACTCACTCATAGATTATCATCAGACATATTATATTGCAAATTCGAAACATAGTTAAATGGAAAAATCCCATGTAACTTACGATCAATTGTACGCGAAGTCAGCTTTCAGAGCGACTACTACATTCCGTAAGTCAGAGAAGGCATAAACTATGTCAAATTTTACTTCTGCAATATCAAGTAAAAACTAATTAGTCATCTATGACCTGCAGAATCATATTTTAGTCTGTTGGAACCTGCATACATCCCACACTCTAAATTAGTATCATGGCCATTGTCGCTGTCATAAAACTCTTCGTCTGAGGATTCACCAAAGTGTTCTTGGACATCCACAACTATCTCGCATATAACACATTGCAAAGAAGGTGCGACTTTCGTAGCCATGAACAAACAGAAACGTTTAGTAAAAGCATGGCACGCTAACACTATGGTAGATCTGTGAGATCTCTTAGGGCTAATAAATACGAAACAAAGAGCAGTAAAATGCAAAATTGCTAGCACATGTAGCTTGTAATCCAATTGGAAGGTACACGGAATAGTCCATTTCTCTTCGCAGAGGCGTGTGAAATATTTCGACAAAAAAATTCGTAGCCGTCTGAGACACAGTCGATAGTAGTTGAGGGTTGAGCAACTTCAATATTTTTTTCTTTATTTGCTTGCTCAAGGTTAGTTTATAAGAAAAGCAAAATAAAAAAAAATAATAATTCTGACGTTGCACCACAAGGAACTCTCTAATATTATTTCTTGAGAAAGCATACAAAGAGCTAACAAACCCGTCCTTCACGGTAAACTTCTAACGGTTTTATAATTATACATGAATTAGCTTCCCCACTTTCGTTTGTGCATTACTGGATTTACTCATGGAAATCGTGTTACGAAATAAGACACGCGCTAGGCGACGCGTCTATATCAGTTTCACTGTTTTCTCCTTTTCTTTCTATGCCGTTTTTCGTAAGAAAACTGCGAAGAACTGTCGGACCGTCTGCAGGAAGTTATAAGATGCTGTCATCGTGATGTTTCTTTTCGATCCGGGGTTCGTGCGTCACGAAAGACGTGATATTAAGTGTAGTCACTTCCTCTTCATGTAACAGAACTCCTGCCAGGAAGTTTTTCCTGTTTTTCTGTTAGATTTAGTAACGTTATTGCACGTTCTGACACAGCTTGCTTTCACTCGTCATAAGAGCGAAACGTCTGTCTCTGGATTACTGTTCAATCTCTCCTTTTTCTGCTCCACTGCGGTGCACAGCTAGGCTTCATATCGCCATTATGTAGTGAACTAGCTGTAGTCTTTATCAATCACTTTGTACCATATCATTTCAGTTTCGTATGCATGCCCCTCAGTTCTTATGATATCTTATCTCCTGAACAATGTGGTCTACAATAAAATAATTTTTCATTATCGTTGGGTAGAATATTAGGAAACCGTCTACTAAATGTGTTGCAAATGGAGGTAATAAATTATATCACGCGTGTTTCATTCTTTATGACTTCACATCTCTCTCTATCGTACTATGTTCTAATTTCGGAGGTAGATTGAATGGTATGCTTTTGCAGTGTTAGAAAATATGTCGCTAATAGAGTGGGTCGTAAAGAAGTAATAAACTGAAATCTCATGGATGATGACTCGATATTTCATTAAACTTATTGCTGAAGCCCTTTCGATTCGTGTCAGCTTTCAAAAGATTCGTTTTTCCTCTATGAGGATCTGCTTGGAGCAAAACACTCATTTTTATTTTCATACCCATACATGTTTCGCCTACAGTTGTAGCATCTTCAGCGGGTCTTTTACTGTTCGTTTTTTACATGTTATAGTAGTTACAGTTATCCTACATTTTTCCACTCGCCATGTTGTTTTCACAATTCTCAAACAGTGACAGTGAATATTGAAATAGTGCTCTTTCCTTCAACATTCCGCCAGTGAATACACCAACACATTTGCACATGAGAAATCGTCAAGGAAGACCCATACGGAAAAAGTAGGAAAAATGTAACTACTAAAACATGTAAAAACAAGCAATAAAATGATACAACTGTAGTAAAATATGTATGGGAATCAAAATAAAAACCAGTGTTTTAATGAAGACAGATACAGAGAAAAGCAAAATATTATCCTTATCGTTTATGATCACACATTACGTGAACTAGGTGCCGTACTATGATAATCAAAATTACGTTCAGTGGTATATTTGCAAACTATCTAAAAATATATATATCACGAATAAAGTTGGTAGTAAAGATGTAATAAATCGAAACATCTTTCATGGTATGGCGGTATTTCCGAAATACCTCATGAACTATGTAAATTACATGCAGTGATTGTACACTGCCTGCAAAATGTCATTCGAAAGCATTTGTTACTGTAGAAGTAATAAATTGTAACGTTAAGCCGAATGCCATAGCTTTACTGCATGAACAGCGGTGAAGTAGTAAGCGACAAATTCTTCCCTTTCATCATTTTGCTAGAGTTGTCAGCGAGGAAAACTTCTTAAATGTTTGAAATTATATGTATATTTTATTGCAAGTCGCTTAGTTTTCTAAATCTTAAATTGTGTATAAATAAAGTGTCACATGGTATAGCCATTTTTATTCAATTGTTTATGACATCATATCTCCTGATTTATGGGTTACAGGTAGTTCTTGCCCCCAAAGTGATTACTGACTGACAGTAAGGAGTATGTGTAGAAGTCTGTTTGCAATCGTCGAATAGTTTCAGAAGAGATGTGGAACGTACGTACACAGACACATAAATCCATTTTTATATGTATAGATACTACTGTGTAGGCCTTGTGGTGGTAGAAGCTATAACTTGCACAAGGACTGCACATAATATACAGGATGTCCCTTATTTTTTTGACCGCCCAAAATATCTCTGGAACAAAGGCTATTGTAAAACGTCTTTCACCGGTATCATTGTAAGGCAGGGGCTCTATATTATAAAAGGAGAGCATAAGTGTTTTAACACAAACTTATGTGTTTTTAAATAGACACCCTATATTATTTCATCAGCAATCTGTAGAATGGAAAATCACATAAACAGTGGCATTGATAAAATCGCAATACGCCAATTACATCCTGAGATATTGCGAAGCGAAGTTGATGCTCGAAATATGAGGCTAGCGCACGTCTTGAGCAGCATGGGGTTTTCGCATGAATCTCAAGACGTGCGCTAGCCGCTCGTTTTGCGAATTTCAAGTGTCAGATTCGCTTCGCAGTATCCCGGGAATTAATTGCTACAGATTGTTGATGAAATAATATAGGTTGTCCATTTAAAAACACATAAGTTTGTTATAAGTTCGTAGGCTTCCACGGCAGGTGTTCATTTTGAATAAAACAATTCTGGGTATTAGGCCGCGTCGTATTTAAACACTTAGCAAATGAATTGCCGACGATTCGACCGCTGTGCAGTGGCCTTCTTCAGGGCGGTTAACTGTTGGATGCTGCTAAATGGACACCCTTATCTATAGTACACCCTCATATACAGTATATGTTGTTGTAGTGGTCTTCAGTCCGCAGACTGGTTTGATGCAGCTCTCCACGCTACCCTGTCCTGTGCAAGTCTCTTCATCAGAGAATACGTTCGGCAACCTAAATCCTTTTGAATCTGCTTACTATATTCGTCCCTCGGTCTCCCTCTACGAATTTTACCCCACACGCTTACTTCTAATGCTAAGTTCACAATTCCTTGATGTCTCAGAATGTGTCCAACCAATCCAACCCTTCTCTTAGTCAGGATATGCCAGAATCTCCTTTTCTCCCTGATTCGGTCAAGCACCTCCTCATTAGTTACGTGATCTACCCATCTTATTTTCATTATTCGTCTGTAGCACCACATTTCAAACGCTTCTATCATCTTTTTATCTCAACTCCTTATCGTTCACGTTTCACTCCCATACAATCCTACACTCCAGACAAATGCTTTCAGAAAGGACTTGCTAAAATTTAAATTAATATTGGATGTTGTCATCAGGAAAGACAATACTGGCATTCTACGGATCGGAGCGTGGAATGTTAGATCCCTTAATCGGGTAGGAAAATTAGAAAATTTAAAAAGTGAAATGGATAGGTTGAGGTTAGATATAGTGAGGATTAGTGAAGTTCGGTGGCAGGATGAACAGGATTTTTGGTCAGGTGAGTACAGGATTATAAATACAAATTCAGTTGGGGGTATCACAGGAGTAGGACTAATAATGAATAACAAAATAGGAATGCGGGTAAACTACTATGAGCAGCACAGTGATCGCATTATCATTGTCAAGATAGATACGAAACCAACACCGACAACAGTAGTACAGGTTTATATGCCAACTAGCTCTGCCGATGATGAGGAGATCGAAGAAATATATGAGGAGCTAAAGGAAATTATTCAGACAATTAAGGGAGAGGAAAACTTAATTGTTATGGGAGACTGGAATTCGGTAGTAGGAAAAGGAAGAGAAGGAAAAATAGTGGGTGAATATGGACTGGGCAGAAGGAATGAGAGAGGAAGTCGCCTGGTAGAATTTTGCACGGAGCATAATTTAATCATAACAAACACGTGGTTTAAGAATCACAAAAGAAGGTTGTATACTTGGAAGAGACCAGGAGACACTGGAAGGTATCAGATAGATTTTATAATGGTAAGACATAGATTCCGGAACCAGGTTTTAAACTGTAAGGCATACCCAGGGGCAGATATAGACTCTGACCATAACTTGTTAGTCATGAACTGTAGGCTGAAACTGAAAAAACTGCAGAAAGGTAGGAAAATAAAGAGATGGGACCTAGATAAATTGAAGGAACGTGAAGTTCTGGAGAATTTCAGAGGGAGATTTAGGCAACAATTGACAGAAACAGGGGGAAATGAAACCGTAGAAGAGGAATGGGTAGCACTGAGAGATGAAATAGTGAAGGCAGCAGAGGACAAAATAGGTAGCAAGGCAAGACCTACAAAAAATCCTTGGATAACACAGGAAATACTAAATTTAATTGATGAAAGGAGAAAATATAAAAATGCAGTAAATGAAACATGCAAAATGGAGTACAGACGACTAAGAAATGAGATTGATAGGAAGTGCAAAATGGCTAAGCAGGAGTGGCTAGAAGCCAAATGCAAATCTGTAGAAGAATGTATAAGAAGGGGAAAAGTAGATACTGCCTACAGGAAAATAAAAGAGACATTTGGGGACAAGAAAAGAAAATCTACGAATATCAAGAACTCAGATGGGATACCAGTTCTCAGCAAAGTAGGGAAGGCTGAGAGGTGGACAGAGTACATAGAGCAGCTCTACAAAGGAAATGAACTTAGAGACGATGTTGTAGGAAGGGAAGAGGAAGTAGATCAAGATGAAATAGGAGATATTATACTGAGAGATGAATTTGACAGAGCCCTGAAAGATCTAGGTCAGAACAAGGCCCCAGGAGTAGATGACATACCCTCAGAGCTACTAAACTCTCTGGGAGAGCCAGCCATGACAAAACTATTTGAACTGGTGTGTAGGATATATGAGACAGGCGAAATACCCTCAGACTTTAAGAAAAATGTAATAATCCCCATTCCAAAGAAATCGGGCGCAGACAGGTGTGAAAATTACAGAACCATCAGTTTGATAAGTCATGGTTGCAAAATTTTAACACGAATTATCTACAGGAGAATGGAAAAGCTGGTAGAAGCTGACCTAGGGGAAGATCAGTTTGGATTCAGGAGGAACGTAGGAACCCGGGAGGCAATACTTACCTTACGTCTTATCTTAGAAGATAGATTACGGAAAGGCAAACCTACATTTTTAGCCTTTGTAGATTTGGAGAAAGCGTTTGACAATGTTGACTGGACTACACTCTTTCAAATTCTGAAGTCAGCAGGGGTAAAATACAGGGAAAGGAGAGTTATCTACAACTTGTACAAAAGCCAGACTGCAGTTATTAGACTCGAAGGGCATGAAAGGGAAGCATCAGTTGGGAAGGGAGTAAGACAGGGTTGTAGCCTTTCTCCGATGTTATTCAATTTGTACATTGAGCAGGCGGTGAAGGAAAGCAAGGAAAAATTTGGAATAGGGATTAAAGTTCAGGGGGAAGAAATAAAAACATTGCGTTTTGCTGATGACATTGTAATTCTGTCAGAGACAGCGAAGGACCTGGAAGAGCAGTTGAATGGAATGGACAGTGTGTTGAAGAGAGCGTACAAAATGAACATTAACAAGAGCAAAACAAAAATAATGGAATGCGGTCTTAGAAAATCAGGCAATGCTGAAGGAATTAGATTAGGTAACGAAACAATGAAGGTGGTAGATGAGTTTTGTTACTTGGGTAGTAAAATAACATGCGATGGTCGCAGTACAGAGGATATAAAATTCAGAATGGCAATGGGAAGAAAAGCATTTTTGAAAAAGAGAAATTTGCTAACATCGAATATTAATTTAAGGGTAAGGAAGTCTTTTCTGAAGGCATTTGTGTGGAGTGTTGCCTTGTACGGGAGTGAAAAGTGCGGACAGGAAGAGAATAGAGGCTTTTGAAATGTGGTGTTACAGAAGAATGCTGAAGATTAGGTGGGTAGATCACATAACTAATGAAGAGGTACTGAACAGAATTGGCGTGAAAAGGAATTTTTGGCATACCCTAACTAAAAGAAGGGATCGCTTGGTAGGACACATTCTTCGACATCGAGGAATCGTAAATTTAGCATTGGAGGGAAGTGTGTGGGGTAAAAATCGCAGAGGGAGGCCAAGAGACACGTATAGTAAGCAGATTCAAGTGGATGTGGGTTGCCGTTCTTATGCGGAGATGAAAAGGCTTGCTCAGGATAGAGTAGGGTGGAGAGCTGCATCAAACCAGTCTCCGGACTGAAGACCATAACAACAACAAAAAGTTTCGCCTATTTAGAAACGCTTTTCTTCCCACAGCCATTCTTCATTTTATATATTCTTTACTTCGGCCATCAGAAGTTATCTTGCTACCCAAGTAACAAAATTCATCTACTACTTTTATTGTCTCATTACTTAATCTAATTCATTCAGCATCGCCTGATTTTCTGATATTGCACTCCGTTACCTTCGTTTTGTTAATTTTCATCTTATACCTTCCTCTCAAGACACTATCTATTCCATTCAGTTGCTCTTCCAGATCTTTTGCGGTCTCTGACAGAATTACTATATAAGGGTGCATATTCAGCAGCATCCAACAGTTAACCGCCCTGAAGAGGACCACTGCACTGTGATCGAAACGTCGGCAATTCATTTGCTAAGTGTTTAAATATGACGCGGCATAATACCCAGAATTGTTTTATTCACATACGTTTGTGTTAAAAACTCATATGCTTTCGTTTTAAAATGTTTCAAAATATTTACATCCATGAGTCCCTGCTTTACATTGATACCTGTGAGAAACGTTTTACAATAGATGTTACTGTTACAGGGATATTTTTAACTGTCAAGATTTATGGGGCACCCTGTATAATTTCTAGGTAGGAGGACGTGGTGGCTGCTAGGTGACTTTGAAGATGCAGCGTTCTGTGAAATCTGCATTTATTAGTTACACGAAAAACAATTGTTGAACTTGAAACATAACTTTAAAGCAATAGCAATAGCAAAGCAAAGCAAGTAGTTCGTGGAGTCTGGAGGCAATGACATAGTCGAATCTAACTAACAGCCGCTGCGGATTAGTCGTGCGTACTGGGGCGCTGTGCTGCGGTGCGCTAGGATGATCGCCGTCGGGGGTTCGAGTCCCCCTCGGGCATGGGTGTTTGTGTTGTCCTCAGGTTAGTTTATCTCAGTATAAGTAGTTTGTAAGCTACGGACCAATACCAAGTAGTTGAGTCCGATAGATTTACAAACATTTGAACAACATTTCTACCTAACAGGGGACAGTCTGGTACTACTTAGTTAAGAGATTTATCACTAACTATAACTGGTGCAGGAACAGAAGAAGGAATGGATCCCTATCACCGGATGCGATGGATATCGCCGCTATTCTGCTAATCAAAGAGTTATTCGTGGCGACTGCACTGTACTCGTGCTACTACAACTGAGAGAGCTAGTACAGGTTCACGAATCCGGCCTGGACATGCGATATCGCTACCATTGCGTTCCTGCGATGTCTAAACTACCTAGCAGGGTCCAATACTTGTGGCACCGAGCTGTGTCATTACAGATGTAATAGTAAAAGATAAGGTAAAACAGTGATCCTTTCCAGAGCTAGCTACATCATCTTCAGTGGCATCAGTGAATTACGTTACATTTTGTTTGCTGTTTTGTGTTTTACTTCGAAAATGTTCCCATAGCAAGAACCATGAGGGCCACCACAGTCATAAATTAATGTTTTCAAATTTAGTTATTTCGCAGACACGAAACAACACTATGAAAAGTCCAGAAATACTGACACTTTATCATTTTAACTTGTCGAGTTTATATCATATAGCTGAGGGATCGCCTCCGTCATTTGCAGTGGTGCTCGGGCGTGATGGATCGCACTCTCGACTTTGCACCTCCGAGACCACAACGTTGGCGGCGGCGTATCTAGGGCAACCACGAACCCACCCGGCGTGACCACAATTCCGTTGTTACGAGTGACACCGCACTGTCTTCTTATTGTCTATGTCAGCGACACGCGTTTGTGCACATGGCGGCGGTAGAGTACTCAAAACTCAGGCTGTGTTTCGCCATTTGTTTGTGGATTCTAGTGGCGAAATTCTTCTTTCTCAAAAGTTTTATCCATATTTGCGCGATCTTCGACACTTACAGGAATTAAATGATTCGCATAATAAATGAGATATCCTCGTGAGATACATGTAATAAGCTGGCCCTAAAGCTATGTTAAGCTGACCGAGGAATGAAACTGATCACATAGCAGCTGACAGCAGACAAATGATCACGCTGTGATACGCCGGGAGAAATAAATCATCAGTTATGGGGGCAGCTGTCATTCATTTGCTTGTGCTGAAGACTTGCTCTTCAGCTTGTCCTTTTCCTAACCCTCTATATTCATTAACAAACTACAATTTTACGCTTTTACCACTTCCTTAGTAGTAACATCAGTGTTTGTATGGATGTTCACGATTACAAACAACATAATCTAAGAAGGTTACGCAAGTATTCTGGTTTTGAAACTAGCGTGTAGCTTTATGTTTCAAATGTTTAAATGTTTGTATGGCTTACGGGCCTTAACTACGGGGTCATCACTCCCTAAACTTACAAACTACTTATGAGTTAGCTAACGCTATAGAGGGCACAAATATCCATGCCCGAGGGGGCATTCGAATCCCCGACCGTAGTGGCCGTGCAGACCGTGACTGACGCTCCTCAGTCCCCTCGGCCACCGCGGCCGGCCAACTGCTTTCTCCCAAACAAATATTCCTGTGATGTCTCCAGTGTTTCGTATAGCACTGTCAATGGCCAACAGTTTATTTTCCGTGCCCGGTGTAGTGTGTTCACCACAATGATATTTCAATGCCATTGTTTTATGACTGGTAAGTAGACGGCGGATTTTTAAATCTCAAAAATAGAATTTCAGGTGCCTAAAATAGGCTTTTTCATTACCTCATTTAAGTCAAATAATATCTAATATAGGTCCTAAAAAGAATTCTTCATAAGAAATAAACATAAAATACATAGTGTTGAGTTATGAGCAGTCTTTTGCAGAAACTTTGGCAATAGTTCGAATTTTTAAAAGATACTGACAGCATGTTTTACTGTTGTACCAGCTTCCATTTTGTAGCAGAGTTTTGTTCTTATGCGAAGAAATAAAGGGTAAGAGGAAGCCTTGAACTTGAGTTGTTATAGAAAAGTGTTTAACATTTGATGCGAAAAATACTATGCAAGTCAGAAGTCATATCATGAAATATATATAATATACGTATTATGTACCAAATGCTGAATAAACCAGTAGTTTCACACATTAAGACCATAGTTCGCTTCTCAGTTACTGACTGAAGCGATTTGTAGGTTTACCAGAAGAGAGTCATGGCGCTTGTCTGATAGCATTTATTTACATACCGAGAGTGAACGTTCCTACATCACGTTCGGCACATGTTTGACAGAAATGTTGCATTCAGTGGAACCCACAACGATTGCTCACCTAAATGTTTCCTACTGTGAAGCTTTATTTATTTTCGTTTAGGAACTTTAGCCTTAGGTGCTATGCAACATGGTTCATAGCATGTGCCACACAAGTAACATGCAAAACTTGGAAAAATGAAACACTGCAACCATATGTGCAGCAGCATTTGCCAAATCCAGAAGCACTTTATTTTTATATACGCCAGTATGACAAAATGTGCGATTATTTCTTCTTCAGTCTTCGGGAGTTATGAACACATCAAAAATGCTCCGGATTACCAACAATCAGTTTTGAATTGTTTCGGCCAAGACTGTCAATTGTTTTATCTCCAGAAATCCATATGCAAGATCCCGCAATACTTTCTCGGAAACTTTACAGTGCGTCCCCATCAGTTAAGTCCACATAATTTTTACGCAACGAGACAATAAATGTAGTAGATGAATTTTGTTATTTGGGTAGCAAGATAACTTTTGATGGCCGAAGTAGAGAAGATATAAAATGCAGAATGACTATGGGAAGAAAAGAAACTTGTTAACATCTAATATTAATTTAAATTTTAGGAAGTGCTTTCTGAAAGCATTTGTCTGGAGTGCAGCATTGTATGGGAGTGAAACGTGGACGATAAGGAGTTCAGATAAAAAGATGATAGAAACTTTTGAAATGTGTTGCTACAGATGAATGATGAAAATTAAATGGGTAGATCACATGACTAATGAGGAGGTGCTTAACTGTATCGGGGTGAAAAAGAGTTTCTGGCATATCCTAAGAGAAGGTATAGATTGGTTGGACACATTATGAGACATCTAGCAATTGTCAACTTAGCATTAGAATGAAATGTGTGGGGTAAAAACCGTAGA
Source organism: Locusta migratoria (assembly GCA_026315105.1). Classification (NCBI taxonomy): domain Eukaryota; kingdom Metazoa; phylum Arthropoda; class Insecta; order Orthoptera; family Acrididae; genus Locusta; species Locusta migratoria. Next base: position 111,075,199 of record CM048745.1, read on the forward strand.
GGGCGACAGAGGGACGAATATAGTAAGCAGGTTCAAAAGGATGTAGGTTACCGAACGTATTCTCAGATGAAGAGACTTGCACAGGATAGGGTAGCATGGAGAGCTGCATCAAACCAGTCTGCGGACTGAAGACAACAACAATAACTTTGCCGGTATAGACCGATTACGGCACTTTATTCACTTGCTTACGTTTCAAATATCGACTTAAGTGCTTCTGTCTTTGAGTCTTGGAAGGAAGACTTTTAGGTATAGAAGAAATGGGTAACTTTTAGTCTTCCAAAGCTGAATACGCAAAAATATGCGATAACGTCAAAATATAGGGTGATCGGAAATTCCCGTTACCACCTTTTAGGATTTGTAAAGGGTAGTGAGTACATAACATTTTGAATAGAAACCCATGTCCGGAAACGTATCATTTCCGTTTCACGACGGTTTCAATTCAGTTGATTATCTCATGCACTCCTACTTGAGGATTGTAATTAGGCGTGACCCAGTACAGTTGTTGCAAGAAAATTTGAAAATAATACTGGATCGTTCCGTTATCTACGCATCTGAGGCACTAGCCGCAATGTACTGATGAATTACAACAGCGGCTCGATGTTGCGAGCAGTAACGACGTTACACACATCGTACCTCCGAAGCATGTTCTGGTACACTCTCTCCATCCTACTTGGTGTCTCTTGAATGTCTTGTGCAGCGCCCAGAACTAGTGCCAGCTGATCTTCCTCTGTCTCTACAGCTGTCTCATAAATTAGGCTCTTTATATGATCCCACAAGAAGTAGTCCATAGCGGTTAAATCCGGTGATAGTGGCAGCCACGTTGTTGGACCACCACGGCCTATCCATCTTTCACCAAATCACCTGTTGAGATCTCTGGACAGCCAGTGAAAAGTGAGATGATACACCATCATGCTGAATTCACGTTTCCTCATCGACATTCAATAGCACATCTTCCCAGAACGGATCCAATACGTGTCGTAGGGAGACGTGTAGTAGTATGCGGTACCCGTGAGCTTGGACGAAAGACGGTATGGTCCAATTACATGACCGTTCAGAATACCTGCCCACACGTTAATTCCAAACCAGAATTGAAATTCCTGAACATGCGAGCATGAGGGTTTTCGTCCTCCCAGACATAGCTATTTCGAGCATTCAGAACATACTACCTTGTGAACCTACATTCATCTGTGAATGAATTGAAATTGTCGTCGAACGGAAACGATCCGTTTCCGTACATGGATTCCTATTCAGAATATTATGAACTCACTACACTCTACAAGTCCAAGAAGTTTGTAACGGGAATTTTCAACCATTTTAGGTGCTTTAAAATTAGCGGGCCGCGACGGAGCTGCCGAGCTCATTGAGGCGCGATACGCGAGGCCGGTCCTCGTCGGGGGTTCGAATTCCCCCTCGGGCATGGATGTTTCTGCTGTCTGTAGTATAAGGTAGTTTACGGACTGATGACCCCGTAGTTAAGTCCCATAACCTTTACAAACATTTGAACATTTTGAAAATTAGCGGTTTCGGCTTTAATTATTAACGAAAGAGATTTAATACATATAAACAATTCCTGAGACGGATTTTCGTCTCGAATCTGAAGCATAGAATAAAATTTATGATGTGGCCGGGAATCGAACCCGGACCTTCATGCTTAGTAGGCAAACGACTTACTTCTTTTTTTCATCCTTTCATCTGGCGGATCTATGGTTCGCGGTCGTTCGTTCAGTTCGTTCGTGGTTCTTCGTTGAATGTTTAGCCCCCTGGCCAGGCGCGCTGAGGCACGGCGCCCGAAACCGTTAGAACACCACACCACTAACGATTTGCAGAGTATCCCATGTAGATGTAGATGTAGATGTAAGGCGCCTCGGAATAGTCTATGTACATCTGCCTAGTAAGCATGGAGGTCCGGGTTCAATTCCCGGCCACATCACAAATTTTAATTCTATGCTTCAGATTTATCATTATTGTCTTTGAAATATACGAGACGAAAATCCGTCTCAGGAATTATTTGTATTAAATTGATGTTTATATCACCTTAACAGGATTGTTCCAATATGTCCGTTGCCGAGGTGCTATTCCGCTGCATGGAGAGCCTTGGCAGTAGTGGCAATTATCTTTGGAACACAGAAGCTGAATTAAAGTTTGTGAACCGGCCGCGGTGGCCGAGGGGACTGAGGCGCTCCTGTCACGGTCTGCACGGCCACTACGGTCGGGGGTTCGAATCCCCCCTCGGGCATGGATATTTGTGCCGTCCTTAGTAGTAGCTAGTTGATAAGTAGTTTCTAAGTTTAGGGACCGATGACCCCGTAGTTAAGTCCCATAAGCTCTAAAACATTTGAACATTTGATAGGGTACCTACAGCTTAACGTGAAATCCGAACCACGTATCGTTTCTGGCGTCTCCTCGCACCGTTGAGAGGTGAATGGTGGGTTAAACGCAGACTCAAAAAAACAGAGTTCCGGCCGGATTTCGAACCTGCGACCTTTCCCTTCCAGTCGAACGCCTTACGCCGAGACCACTGGGCCCGACACTATGAGGAATAAAAATTAGCAACACATAAAAACATAACTGATGTTGTATCACGTTTCGAGTCATACATTCTGTACTCGGCAAAAAAAATTCAAATGTTCGTATAGCTTATGGGACTTAACTACGGGGTCATCAGTCCCTAAACTTACAAACTACTTATCAACTAACTAATTCTAAGGACGGCACAAATTCCATGCCCGAGGGGGGATTCAAATCCCCGGCCGTGGTGGCCGAGCAGACCGTGACTAGAGCGCCTCAGCTCAGGGACTGATGACCCCGTAGTTAAGTCCCATCCTGAAAAAAAAAAAAAAAAAAAAAAAAAAAAAAAAAAAAAAAAAAAAGAGCTTTTGACGTGGAGGGAAATCGTACATAGACTATTCCGAGGCGCCTTATTCGTTAGTGGTGTGGTGGTCTAACGGTGCCGGGTGCCGTGGCTCAGAGCGCTCGGTCAGGGGGCTACACGCTCCCTGTAATATAAAAGCTGAGACAACTGATCAACGAACGACCAAGAACGAACAATAAAAACGATCATAAATCTACCTGGAAAAAAAAAAATAAATAAAAACGGTAAGACGTCTGCCTAGTAAGCATGGAGGTCCGGATTCGATTCCCGGCCGTATCACAAATTTTAATTCTATGCTTCAGATTTATCATTATGAAAGAGTTTGTTGCAAGTTTATTTGCAACTAGGTACTCACCGTGGTCTATTGATAACTTGCGAACTACTAGGAACAAACAGCACCCGTAATAACGAAATGCCGTGTTGGGTTGTCGGATCTGGCCGCAGTGACTTCCTACCGTCTGCCGAGCAGTTAGCAGCTGTGCACGCGATCGGTCGCTGGCGGCTCTCTGGCAGTGGGGTGTGCGCCTTGCTGTGGCGTGTCCCGGCCTTGGCTGCGGGTCGGGAGTGGCCGCTCGCAGAACCCAGGCGGGGCCCCGTTGCATCACCGCAGCAGGCGGCAGCCGATTTCCAAACGCACCGCAGCTGCGCCAGCGAACGCCAAGACAATAGTGGTTGCGCATACACCGATTCTTGACGGCGGATAAAATATCGGACGTCCACATTCCAGCAGTGAACCACTGGAGGGCATTGTAGCTTGCACACTGACAGACCATGGACCGTCACCAGCAAAAAGCCGGTCAGCCTGCCTCAGTAGGCCAGTATAATAAATTTCGTTTGGCCTGGTGCAAGTCTTTCAATTGGACGCCACTTCGGCGACTTGCGTGTCCCTAGCCTACCCCAGTTATCCAACCGGCGAAAGGGGGCCTACAGCTTAACGTGGAATCCGAACCACGTGTCGTTTCTGGCGACTCCTCACATCGTTGAGAGGTGAAGGATGGGTTAAAGTGCAGACTGAAAAAATCCGAGGTCCGAGCGGGTTTTGAACCCGCGACCCTTCGTTTTCCAGTCGAGCACTTTACCCCAAGACCACCGGGTCCGACAGTAGGCCAGTGCAGACCGCCGGCGCCGGTCCGGTGCTGGTGATACAGTGGCGCACTGCACTGCGTCAAATGGGAGAAGAGCTGTGCTGTGCTGCACACGCACCGATTTTCACCAGCCGTCCTCCATGTACAGCTCTCGCTGTGCCCTCCCACCCATACAGTCCATGTAGCGCATATAGCACTAAAATTCAAATTACTACTGGGGCCGAGCGGTGTGTTCCCAGCTTTAGATCAGGATGAGGCGTGAAATCTGGTGGAGCGCCAAGGGACACTAGTGAAACAGAATTATAGTTGACACATTTTATTCCGTAACATACACAAGTTTGATGAAGGCGCTAGCTCGACAGGAGCTAGAGCAGTAGGTGGCGTCGCCTTCGAGCTGCAACCTTGGTGTTTCGTATGATGGTAGTGCCCGCGCCTCACCGCGATGCCGGGAAGCGATGCAAAGACTATTATTGTGAAGTGCTCTATCCCTTCAACAGGCTATGCAGCAGCCAGTGGATCCACGCAGGGACCCCTATGAAGTCGGATGTCGTGCTGGTTCCCGACTCAGAACAACGGCTGGCCGTATTAGCACCAGAGTGCTAACTCGATGACAGGAACATTGGCCTTTAGTAACTGAAGACTGAAGGGTCGCGGGTTCGAAACCCGGTTGGACCTCGGATTTTTTTCAGACCGCACTTTAACCCATCCTTCACCTCTCAATGATGTGAGGAGTCGCCAGAAACGACACGTGGTTCGGATTCCACGTTAGGCTGTAGGTCCCCTTTCCCCGGTTGGATAACTGGGGTAGGCTAGGGACACGCAAGTCACCGAAGTGGCGTCCAATTGAAAGACTTGCTCCAGGCCAATGAGCCACACGAAATTATTATTATTTACTGAAGACTGCGCTGGCCTCAGGCAGCCACTATAGAGGTGTGAAGTCGTCAGCACAGCGGATCACCATCTTCCCAGATGATGTTTAGTGTGAAGTATGACCTCGACCAGACTCCATCTCTTAGCTGCCTCTAGCAGCTACTCGTATGTACTGCTATCTGCGACAAAGACTGAGCACAACGATTAGGCCAGTGAATTGACGATTACCTCCTGGGCATCGTCGATTCAGAAGACCAAGTGACTGCTACTTCGAAATGTGGGAGTATTTATACATAAAATTGGCTAAATCTATGACGTATGAAACAATTTGAATGTGTTCCCTTTGAAAGTGCAGTGTTCGCCCGATGTGTCTTTACCGCTGACGCATCCGCGGTCTTATTCACTCTTGTGACAGAGTTACGTGTAGTTATGTAATGTTTACTAGCTGCGTCTCTGTCTGATAGCCATTTCACTCACACACAGTTCGCTGACGGCAGGCTTTCTAACTTACCGACGCAGCGGCTGCCGTCATCACGTAAGGCGGGTGAGCATTTTCTACTACCGGCTGCTGACCTTAATCCGTCTTGCTAAAGTGTGCAAACCAAGATCTTAACACATTTCCCTGTCACAATGTTTGCTGCGTAACACTACAAATTTGGCAGTGTATACAATAAATTACAAGTATTTCAGATTGTCATCTATTCCAGGGCATTTAATTATATTAAATGGCCAAGTTGACAGTTTGTGCCTGACTGGGTCTAGAACCTGTTTTTCGTGGGGATTTTTTTCTTTTTTTCTTTTTTATTCCTCGGGTCAGTGGCGAATTTACCAGTAGGCTGAATAGGCTGGAGCCTAAGACGGCAGATTTTAGGGGCGGCAGATATTGGGCCAAAATTTGTAAGTTGTAAGTGTAATAAATGTTATTTAATTACGTTTACCGAATGTTCATTAGGCTAGTATGTAAGGAGTATAAATGCATACCTTAACCCCCACATTATTAGTAGTATGTAACGGTGCTTTTATTAGCACAGAAATATAAAAGAAAAAGATTTCTTGAGCAGTCCAAACCAAACAGCTGGGTTGTAGAAGTAATCTAGGAAGTGATACTTCGATACTCTAGTTCACATACTAATTATGGTAAAAAGTTGGTGTAATTAGGACCATAGTGCACAAAACAAAAAGCTACAATTTCATTGACAAAAAATTGTAATTAGTATGATTGTTAACTAGGATATAGAATTGTAGTGGTGGATAGAGGTGGCAAAATTTGAATAGCTTACTGGCGGAAAATGTGAAACGCCGCCATTGCCTCGAGTAGATCGTGCCTATGTTCTATGGTGTTCTTCATTCTACTTACGGCGGAGGGGGCTTGTCCTCTGAGCGATCGGCTATCCAGATACGTTCCTAGTCCTGCCCAAATCGTCAACTTAACCAAGCACTACGAGTGTCAATTACTCCACGTTCTCACAGTCTCATGTGTATTCAGGCAAAGGATTGAACTCCTTTCTGTATCCGCACAGAAATGGTCATTTGCTTGTTTGGGGCAGACATACAATCATATTGTGCATACGTTGGTTTTGGATTAAGAGATAAGTGCTGTACGTATTTCGGTAGTAGAATCACGAACAGTTTTGTGGAACAAAACTTTGGACGCGATTAGAGATACACGGAGACAAGTTTCATCTTTTTCATTTTACCTGCCGTCCAAAACCGGTGTTGTGTGTGCAAACAGCCTTAGTGTGTAGTCGAGCACCTGTCACAGCCCGTCACCTATTGCTCCTTCTCATCATATTACACAAGAAAGTGGAAGCTCAAGCACGCATTTCGCTGATGTCACTGACGTCGATAGAGACGTCACAACACTAGAAAACCGGAGCAAAATACAGGAAGACGAGCAGCTGTTGGTGAACATGTTTTTCAACCAGGGGACCACCTTATGCAATTTGATAAGACTCAGTTTTTAGTAGCCACAAATGCATACCACGAAAGAGTGTACTGAGAGGCTAGAGAAATTGTGAAAAACCCCAATAATTTCAATAGGATGGAGGAGGGCGTGAAACGAAATGAAATTTGGATTCCGGTTTCGAAGAAGAAATGTAACAGTCTTCCACCATGGGACGATATTAACGGACGGAGGCAATCGGCAACGACGAATTGCGCGCGCATGTCAAAAACACCTGACGCCACACCTCTGCACGCGAGCCCTCGTAAACGGAGTTTGGCTTCCGTCAGTATCGAGCCAGGGTGTGCATCGGACATTCAAAAGTGCCACGATCCCCCTTGAAAATGCCCTCCGCAGACAGGGACGAAACGCTGGGTTTCTATAATAAATCCACTAGACCACGGCATAATAGCTCGGGAATTTTTTAGTAATTTTGACCATTCCGGTTGTGAAAGTTTACATTTTACAACAAGATACTGACCTGGGAAAATATTTCAAGGACCTTAAAATATGCCAGTCATTAGCCGGCATACATGATTCACCCTTTGAGCAGATATAAGTTGGTTTGCTGTACATGAAATATGTCCAAAGCAATTTTTTTCCTGCAGGCAGAAAATATTGTCGATTCTAAAGTACAAAAATGTAATGTAGTGATCACAAATACTAGTATGGAGCCGTTCTTGTTTTCTTATACGCTTTCAAAACAATCATTTGTTGAATATCTGGGAGAAAATGTACGAAGCGGTTTAAAGTGGAGAATCTGACTCTAGTGCATTCCATAGACGGGTAATAAATCTCACTTGTTTAACTCATAAATGATGGTTTGTGAAGGATACATCTTGAATAAATTGTAATCCTACACATGCGACCTACGTACCGTCAGAATTTGTCGCTGTACACCTATTGTACAATGAGATAAACGATTTTTTTATTCTATCTGAAATATACTGTTTTAAGATCGTAAAACAAGGAAGCTAATAGAAAACAAAGTGTATAACAACCAAAGACCTGACAAACTTACGAGCTGCAGCTGAAAGGTCAAGTGATTCAGAGGAAACAATGCCTTCACGCCTCTGACAGATGGTGAGCAAAAACGATTTATCGACACCTTACTTCTTACGCCTCCAGTTTCTCGTTACAATGCAACACGTTTTATCTTTACAATATTCTCCTGACAGGAAGGTGCTTTCTTTTTTGTTCCGTCCCCCCTCCATCCCCCTCCCCAACCCACTCCACTGACTTGTCTAGCCCTCTAGACGTACTCAACTGTAAAATTTCTTCATGCAGTGACGTACTATTCGTGTTCGAATCGTTGTGCCAATAAGAGTTTTTATGTAACTAACGATAATAATAACAGTATCTATTTACTCATTCAAAATAGTTCGAAAGAACAACTATACCATTAGCTCGTTGAAAACCAAGCCGATTAAGAAAGGGCCAGACCTTCACACTGCAGATTATGAATTTGAAATTGGTCACAAAGAACTATCCCCAAAAACGTAAAAGAGGGAAAATCCCACGCCTTTTTTTTCGATAGAATAACACCGTTTTCTGTACGAAAACTCTTTGTCAAATATAAATAAAACTTTGGGCAAAACTTTTGCAAACATTGAAAGAAATAAAATCCAAAATAAAATTTCGTTTAGAAACTGGAAAAAGTTATAATCCAAGGTGGTGTAAGGCAAGGTCATGGTTTCTCGTCAGTGCTGTTCAACTGCCTTTTGGGAAAACTAATAACGAAATAGAATCTTATAATTTAATCAAACACTGTAATAGAACAAGAATTATTTTACGTATGAAATTGTTTCGCCCTCAGCAGGGAGTAAATGAAGCGTGGGAAAGAAATAAATGGTAGGTACTGTCGAAAATATTCTTTCCAAGAGACGTTGGCAGTACATGGGTGAGAAGCAGAAATGAAAAAACGTCTACACAAACTAAGAACTATATGATAACTTAAGTAATATGAAAGAGTCTTTTTATGGTCATATTGTTGAAGAGAATAAGGACTACAAAGAAAAAAACGCTTCGACATAAATGTAGATTCATCGGTTCAGTAAACTGAAGAACTTGCCAAAAATTAATTTTCCAGAATCAGAAATTATAAACAGACCAAAAGTTCTAAAGAAATTTAGGAAGTTTGATAGTTTTCAGGAAAAAATCAAAAAGTTCGTCACTATGTGAAAAGATGAAAGAAGAAAATAACGCAGTAAACTAATGAAGTAATAACGTAAAGACCGAAAAATGGAAAAGAACACAAATGAGTCTCACCTCATTAAACTAACATGGTCGAAATCGAAGAAAGACAACACATTAATAAAGTAACAGGATGGTGCAAAGAATAGTTTTAATGAAAGTTAAATGTAGATCGATACGATAGATAGCCAGGTGAATAAGTAGGCCAATGAACTTCATTAGTGAGTGATTACGGAATGCAGGTTGGGTACATGACGTCAGAAAATGCTTGGAAAAGACGGAGCAGCCCTCCAGTAGTGGGCAGTAAATTAAATTATTGTTTGATATTAATATCATTAACTTTCAATGCTGGAGTGTTATTCCGCTATTGGAGAACATCCAAAATATTGATACGTCTTACACAGGGGAACATCGAGGCAGAATTATTTTGTGAGGGCAGGCATGCTTAAGAGCATTCTGTCATTCACATGGCCTATAAGGCCACGGTGACTGAATGTACAACGTAGTGAACAGAAAAATAGCAACCAACGCCGAGCTCTTTTAGCGTCATTTAGCTGAGTCCTCCTTGTGTACCACATACAATCTCCACGATACGGAAGAGCACCGATTTGGTTGTGGTAAATTGAGCGGCACTAGAGGATCATTGGACACATGTTGGCGAGAATCACCAGGTCATTGCCAACTGCCATCACAGCAGCAGACTTTCTGACTCCAGATGTTGTACCATACCCACAGACTAAGCGTAATGCAGTTAACTGGTTAAAAGGTCGTACAGTTTATCAATGTCAAAGACAAAACTAAAGAGAAGTTTTTCTTGTATCTAATGACGCAACATCGAAGACTACAGAATACTATCAAGTACATGAACAATTTTGCAAATTTACTAAAACAATAGTTCCAGGTCTACTTTAGAGCAGAAACGTTTCGAAGATTTGAGAAGACAGATGAAACAAAATCAAAGATCTGACATTTTCTCCCCGACGTATGACGTGGGTTATCGTAATCAATGGAATAGACAAGAAACGCTGGCATTAACGAGAAGTGCCTTAATACGAGACGTTTTCGATGACGTCTGTTTACCTATAGTAAAGGAGATATATTTATGTGAATTTTGTGATATTATACTTATTTTATGATAAAGCATGCCGCGCAAAGGAAGGTTGTTTTAGTTTCTTTTGACTGTACCAATGACAACTTATTTTCTCCTTATTTCAAAAGAAGAGAGTTTTTAAATTGCGTACAAGTAGAATACAAACTAAAAACCTCTTAAAAAGATTTCAATTCACATTTCATAAAATTTAAGAGAATAATTTTACATTAATTTGCAGCTTGCTGTTTAAAACTCTTTCAAAAAGCACCGAGGATGAAGTATGTACGACTAGTCACAAATGCTCGAAGAGACAGATAGTTTCTTTCAACGAAAGGCCAATGAAACCGACGCCGAAGAAGGTTTTGATATAGCGAGACAATATATGTCTCTGGAAATTGAATTATTGTTTGATATTAACGATAAATGAAGGTTAAAGTAGTCCGTATATGAACTATGACGAATTAATTAATTTCGTATATCTCAGTAGCCTGCTGCAGTCTTTCAATTGGACGCCACTTCGGCGACTTGCGAGTCCCTAAACTAGCTCAGTTATCCAACTGAGGAAAAGGGTACCTACGCCGGCCGCGGTGGCCGAGGGGCCGCGGCGCGTAAGTCACAGTCTGCACGGCCACTACAGTCGGGGGTTCGAATCCCCCCTCGGGCATGGATATTTGTGCCGTCCTTAGTAGTAGCTAGTTGATAAGTAGTTTCTAAGTTTAGGGACCGATGACCCCGTAGTTAAGTCCCATAAGCTCTACAAACATTTGAACATTTGAAAGGGTACCTACAGCTTAACGTGAAATCCGAACCACGTATCGTTTCTGGCGTCTCCTCACACCGTTGAGAGGAGAAGGGTGGGTTAAACGCAGACTCAAAAAAACAGAGTTCCGGCCGGATTTCTAACCTGCGACCTTTCCCTTCCAGTCGAACGCCTTACGCCGAGACCACTGGGCCCGACACTATGAGGAATAAAAATTAGCAACACATAAAAACATAACTGATGTTGTATCACGTTTCGAGTCATACATTCTGTACTCGGCAAAAAAAATTCAAATGTTCGTATAGCTTATGGGACTTAACTACGGGGTCATCAGTCCCTAAACTTACAAACTACTTATCAACTAACTAATTCTAAGGACGGCACAAATTCCATGCCCGAGGGGGGATTCAAATCCCCGGCCGTGGTGGCCGAGCAGACCGTGACTAGAGCGCCTCAGCCCCCCCCTTCCTTTTTTCCCCTGGTAGATCTATGCATCGCCGTCGTTCGTACAGTTTGTTCTAATTTCTTCGTTGAATATTCGGCTCAGCCTTTTTTATTGCAGAGAGCGTTTAGCCCCCTGACCGGGCGCGCTGAGCCACGGCACCTTGGCATCCCCTCGCCCACAGCGGCCGGCTGTATTCGGCAACTGTTGAATTGCTCTAAATACCTCACAATAGCCATTGTTGGTGAACTTGCAGTCTACCTACGCTTTATAGACTGCGCAAGAGCATGTGACAGATATCAATACCTCATTGTGATTCAAATACGGAAGGTAAGCAAACCTGACAGGAATATTACCCAAAATTTTAAAAAGATGCATTAGTAAACAAGAGTAGAAGAAGTGACTTTCCTTCTTGCTGTCATGCTAAGTACTGTTTGGCAACCGTTAGGGAAAGGCGTCCGGCACTCGAGTTTTCACGAGCCACAGTTTAGGCAGGTGTGTTCTCATTGTAATGCAAGAGCGGCGGCGGTGGGTCGTTAGCAGGCTGGAATAGGCCGGCCAGGACGTGACCACGGCGGCGCTAGAAAGGAGCGGGACGGGGGACTTTCGCTGGAGGCGAAGCCTTTGTGGCCGCTTCCTCCGACACACTTCTGGCGGCCGCTGGAGCACGTGGGCCACTTGCCCTTGACATTGAGGGAACTGGTTCCCTCGTCCTGCCGTGCCCAGCCAAAAGTGGGTTATGACTCGCTCGCGTCAAACAGCGCCTTGTTTTACTCGCTTTCATATCACCAGGTATGGACCTTGAACTTTACCAGACACACAAGAAAAGTACATGGGCTCGAACAAACATACCTGTATGAACGTTTGGTTACAGGATCTCTACGTACACCTCAATGTGCTGGTGGGTGTCATTTTTCTGCAAAACTCTGCAATGATGCTCTAGATGGCACTGTAGTTGTAATTGTAGACGCCATACGTAATGCAAATGTCTTAACTCTAACTTCTGCAATAATCATCGTACATGTTCTCTAGAGAATTGTCATCAAAAGCCGTGATGATAGTTGCAACTTTAACCTTCTTCCCGAAAGACTGTTGGTATTCACTGCCATTGCATCCAACGCTTCTTCCCGCACTTACCGTAGCACTACCGCTTGCAATGAGTTGTTCGTCATTATCATCCTTATTCTCATCATTATGTGTTGGTGTTACAACAGTGTCTAACTTATGCTCATATCTCTGTACCATAACAGATACGAGAAAGCGTGCGAATTAGTCATCTTCTACACTAATACCATCTTTACGAAGAAGCGTTCTTCGTAACTTCATCTCAACCAATCGCAATAATTAGCAGGATTATTAGCAATCGCCGCTTCACCACACAAATAACGGCACAAAACGCAACTTCGGAGGCACATTGCAACGTCCATACTGGCAAACCGACAGGTCAAAGTGCAATGTGGCAAGGCCTCTAACGGACGACTGCAGAGTTTTGCAGATGCGGGAATATCACTGGTGCAATAGGGAATCTTTACATTATCTCTCATACGATTTTGATGTATAAGTGTTTGTTCGAGCCCAAGTACTTATCAGAGCCAAAACGAAACCTCCTCCAATCCTGTACTTGCGAATGTTGCTCTCAATTAACGTCAATATTGAGCATGGTTTGCCGTCACATGTTTCAAGTTGCGTCCTCGGATTGGGAACGGTGCTTCCAACAAACAGTTTAGATCTCATATACACTGAAGTTCTACTGTTTTTTGCGAAGAGTTACGTAAGAGGCTGAATTTTTAGCAAACAGTGCAAGCATACGCTACCGTTAATTTCTTTCGATTTTGTGCCGTGATTTTTTATACACTTCTCAAAACAATTAGAGGATCAGGTTAGATCTTGTTGTTGTTGTTGTGGTCTTAAGTCCGGAGACTGTTTTGATGCAGCTGTTCAAATGTTCAAATGTTTGTAAATCTATCGGACCAAACTATGTGGTCATCAGTCCGTAGCTTACAAACTACTTAAACCTAGGTAAACTAACCTAAGGACAACACATACACCCATGCTCCAGGGAGGACTCGAACCTCCACGGCGTGCAACCGCGCGCTTCGCAGCGAGACGCTTTAGAGATGAAGCTCTCCACGATACCCTATCCTGAGCAAGCCTCTTCAACTCCACATAAGAACGGCAACCTACATCTGTCTGAATCTGCTTTCTGTATCAATCTCTTGGCCTTCCTGTGCGGTTTTTACCCCAAACACTTCTCTCCAATGCCAAATTCACGAATCCTTGATGTCTAAGAATATGTCCTGCCAATCGATCCCTTCTTTTAGTCAAGATATATCATAAATTCCTTTTCTCTCCAATTCTGTTCAGTACCTCCTCATTATTTACGCCACCCACCCACCTAATCTTCAGCATTCTTCTGTAGCACCATATTTCAAAAGCCTCTATCCTCTTCCTGTCCGCACTGTTTATCGTCCCTCTTTCTCTCCCATAAAAGGCAACACTCCACACAAACGCCTTCAGAAAGGACTTCCTTAGGCTTAAATCAATATTCGATGTTAACAAATTTCTCTTTTTCAAGAACGCTTTTCTACCCATTGCCATTTTGCACTTTATATCGTCTGTACTGCGACCATCATTTGTTATTTTACTGCCCAAATAACAAAACTCATCTAACTCCTATATTGTTTCGTTACCTAATCTGTTTCCTTCAGCATCGCCCGATTTTCTTAGACTGCACTCCATCACCCTTGTTTTGCTCTTGTTAAAGTACATCTTATATGCAACTTTCATCACACTGTCCATTCCATTCAACTGCTCTTCCAGTTCCTTTGCTGTCTCTGACAGAATTACTATGTCGGCGGCAAAACCCAACGTTTTTAATTCTTCACCTTGAAGTTTAATTCCTTCTCCAAATTTCTCCTTGATTTACTTCATAGGTGTACAGTGTACAGATTGAACAACGTTTGGAAAAGGCTACAACCCTGTCTTACTCGCTTCCCAACCACAACATCTCTTTCATGCCCTTCAACTCTGACAACCGCTGTCTGGTTTTTGTACAAGTTCTAAATAACTTTACGCTCCCTATATTTTACTCCTGCTTTCTTCAGAACTTGAAAGAGTTTATTCCAATCAACATTGTCAAAAGCCTTCTCCAAATCTAAAAAAAGCTAGATATGTAGGTTTGCCTTTTCTTAGTCTATGTTCTAGGATAAGCCGTAAAGTGAGTATTACCTTCCGTGTTCCTACATTTCTCCTGAACCCAAACTGATCTTTCCCGAGATCGGCTTCTACCAGCTTTTCCAACCTTCTATAAATAATTCGTGTTTTAATATTTTGCGACCATGACTTATTAAACTGCTGGTTCTGTAGTTTTCACCTCCGTCTGCGCCTGATTTCTTTGGAATGGGGATTATTACATTTTTGTTAAAGTCTGGGGGTACTTCGCCTGTCTCAAACATCTTACACACCAGGAGAAACAGTTTTGTCATGGCTGATTCTCCCAGAGACTTCAGTAGCTCTGAGGGAATGTCATCTAGTCCTGCTGGTTAGGTATCATACACTATAGACGGTATTTTATTCAGATATTGCTTAAAATTGTCATCTGTGTGTGATACAATACGGTGTTTTGCTGTCTCAACTCTTCACTTGCGGTTTACACGACGTTTAATTACGTGAGCCACTAAGGGGCCACCACAATGGTGAAAAAGGCATTCTCATTGCCCTCCAATATGGGGCGTGATCACCCTCTGACGTCCAGTACAGATGCACACTTGCCTAGCATGGACAGTACGAGGTTATCAATCAGCTCTTGAGGAATATTTGACCATTCTACCATCAGTGCAATATCCTGATCTGCAGCCGTTGTGCCGGGTGCTGGTCTGACTGCAATGCGCATGTCAAGTGCTTCACGAACGTGCTCAATGGCGTTAGCCGCAGTGGCCGAACGGTCTGCGGCGCGCCAGTCATAGTCTGCACGGCGGCTACGGTCCGGGATTCGAATCGCCCCTCGGGCATGGAAGTTTGTGTCGTCTTTAGTATAAGATAGTCCATAAGTAGTTTGTAAGGTTAGGGACTGATGATCCCGAAGTTAAATCCCTTAATCTTAACAAAAGTTTCAACATTTTTTCTCAATCCTGTTAGTCCGGTGAACAAGCTGGCCACTTCAGTCGTTCAGTTCTTTCACCCTCAAGCATGTTCAATTCTCTCCATAATCGATGGATTGGGACAAAGCTCATAATTTGAAGGTGGAAGAAAGTACCAGCAGCTGTATAAATATTATTTATTCAATTATGTGACCGGTTTCGGCGTTACAACCACATCATCTTCAGGACCCCGTTGTGCAACTGTCAGTAATAGCACATATGAAAAGGGCAGCCGTTAAAACCGGTAGCCGTAAATTTCTTACTCTATTCGTGTCAAAAACGCAACATTGTTGAAAATATTTTAGATAGCATTACAAAAATATTGTGAACAATAAAACAGTCATGAATGACACAACTGCATTCCAGTTATTATATTTAAAAACTAGCTACAAGTACCCGGCTTTGACCGGGTTGAAAATAAGGTTTTCTGTAGAAGCGTGCAAAAATTCGTCTTATATGTATAGAGATTGCAAGCGAAGACTGTAAGTAAAGTACTCTCCCCAATTCACCGAACAAAATTTTATGTACACACTGACCTTCATCTTGTTTTCAAGGTCAGGTGTACAAAATTTCATCAAGATCGGAGCAAAACTGTGGTTTTTGGAGAAATCCATAAGTACCCTCCACCATGCAATGAACGAAATTTTATGTAGACAGCTGCCTTCCTCTAGTTTTGAAGGTCAATTGTGCAAGGTTTCATCAAGATCAGTGCGAAGATATATATTTACATGGACACATTGAAAACGCACTTTCACTTTTTCTCAAATTTTCCGGTTGGTTTTCCAAAACATGGAACGAAACCTGTTGAAGAACCTTCCCCATGTAATTTTGTGTACGTGGACCAATTTTCACGTTATTTAGTTGTCTGGATCTTGCGTTATAAGAGAACAGACAGACAACAAATGCGTCTTATAAGTATGGAGATATAACAACAGTAGCAAAATGAAGAGATATTTTATACGTAAATACTTTTTGTCGTCGAAATTGAGTTTCCTGTTTGTATTGATATGTTAAATAATGAAAAAACAAAAAACAAAAAAATACAATAGCATCATAGCGAAACACAGCTCAATGAGAAATCGCACAATTCTGAAGCCCACTTCAGCTAATTGAAGGCTATAAAAGTGGCAATGAACGTTCGAAAATCAGTACATTATGACTCAAAGAGCTCAACGGACCTCTACCGATCAGAATTAAAGAAGACCGAAGGCGAAGTAATAGTTCCATCTAGTACTGATTTGAACTACAGTCGGGGGTTCGAATCCCCCCTCGGGCTTGGGTGTTTGTACCGTCCTTAGTGTTAGCTAGTTCATAAGTAGTTTGTAAGTTTATAGGGACTGATGACTCCGTAGTTAAGTCCCATAAGCTATACAAACATTTGAACATTTTTTGAAACATAAAATACACAGGAAAAGGTGAGTTTGAAACAAATCGCTACGTTGTTATTAGTAATCCGCAAATAAGCAAGAAAAGAAAAGAAAGCAAGAAAAGAAAAGAAAAGAAAAAATTGAATGTTATAGCAAATACACTTCTCCGAAAATGAAATAAAAAATGCGTTTTTTGAGTCGTAGTGAGCGATGTCGTACGAACGGAATTTTAAAATATGGCGTTTAAGTTGATTATAGATGGGACCGTTAATTTGGGTTGTATATCAAATACGCCGTTAGAAACAATGTCGCCATAAATGCTATGGTAGCGGTTTATTTAGTAATAAAATCGTACATGTGGTTACCACAAAGCGTGAAATACACATGCAGAATATTTTTCCTCTTGAGGGAACATAGCAACCTATGTAGTATACGAAAATGCTAGTCGTGGGAAGCGAGATTACAAGTGTGTTTAGAAACGCAGCTCGTTGCTGTGCGGATGCTGTAGCCAGTAAGTAGCTGCAGACGGAACTCTATGCAGAGGATGCAAATCTTAAAAGAGTCGAGTACTGCCGGGAAGTGGTTTCTCCTCTCGCTCGAAAGGAGAGGAAGTTGATGTCGTTTTAAGATTTACTGTCCTCGGAGGCTCATTCAACTCTGCAAGCTTTTTATGTCGTCCGCTCACGCTCGTGAGGAGCAGTTGCGGCTTCTACAAAAGCTGTCACCAATTATCCATAACAGCTGATATGTAGGCCAGAAACTAGCGAGACAAAAGTTTAATAAACACACAACTGACATATATTCTGAAGACAGAGTAGCAGAATACCTGGAGGCTTCTGATGCTGGACTACAAATCTCGACAGCAATTATGATGAGAACAAGAACTTGATAACACGGATAATTTACGTAATTCGTCGATATTTTTTTTAAATTAGTAATACCCACTAAAGAAAGCACAGATTACGACTGAAAGAATTCATTAAAAATATTCATTTGACGCTTAAGTCACAATAATAGGCTTACAGCCAATCAGTTGGAGGTAGAGAAGAAACATGTTTCATTTCATTTAACGCAGTTTACACAGTTTCTTCTAGAAAAAAATTACATGAGATTACAGTTGCTATGTCGAGCATGGAAATTTTCGGGATTGTGGGGGACAGAAATCGGAACATTGCTAATCAGGTCGAGTCAATTAATATAAATAGTTTTGTAAGTCAGTATTATCTTTGTCAGTAACTCGTGACGACTACGCTACTTTAGTAAAACTGTTAGAACTTACCTAGTAACGAACAGTGTTATACCTTTTTCCAACGCAACAAATGTTATTAAATGGCCATTTTTTATTAAACAGCATCACGTTTTACATCTGGCGGTGAAATTCTTGTTCTGGACTAAGTACGCGTTAACAGGTAGCTTATTACTTCACTGTTTACTGTTTCTACCCATTTCAAAAAAATTTTTAGTTTGATTTTTTGACTTGGTGGATTGAGATGAGGAGCAGTGACGAACACGACTATGGGAAGTGTTTGGGGGAAATTTATGAACAGCAAATACTAGGTACAGCCACTGACTTCGTAGAGTACCTTCTTTGTTTGTCAGAACGTATATATCGCCAGACTATTTGTGTTCATGTTAATCGAAAAATCGACACTTAAACTTGCAACTCTACGTGAAAGGTTCAAAAATGTTTGTAAACCTATTGGATCAAACTGCTGTTGTCATCAGTCCCTAGACTTACAAACTAATTAAACTAAGTTACACTACGGACATCACACGCACTCATGCCCGACGGAGGACTCGAAATTCCAATGGGAACGGCCGTCCAGTCAGTGGCACGATGCCTTAACCACGTGGTCATTCCTCGCAGCTTATTGAAAAATTTTATATGAGCAATTGCGATAATGATTTAAAATTCTAAACTAAAACAGATAATACAAAATAATTCTTGTATGTGAAGTATGTTTTCATACATATATAAATTCTTAAGTTACATTTCTTCCCTAATTTCAGCGCATCCGTTGCCCTCTATTACCATACACAATCACAATAATGTCATGTAATGGATTTTCCTTGTTTATAGTTTTTTTTTCTTCATCATTATAATGGATGGCCTTAATTGTACGGATAAAAGCATAACAGAATATTACGAAAGAGTATTGTCGGTAAAAACAAACACCTAACGATATATAAAAGTATTGTGAGGTTGGGCCTACGACAGTTGAAGCATAAAAAAATGAAAAAAGAAGAAAAAAAGAAAACTGTAAGGCGTATACAACATGAAAGGCGAACACAACCGGACGTGTCTCGCTGAGTCGGTGAAATGTGGAGGGTCGCACTGCACGAGAATGACAACGGTCGTAAAGGCACGTCAGACATAAATGGGACGTCTGTATCGCAACGTTGTTTTAACTTCGAAACTTTGTAACTTTCCATTGACCCATTACCGGATCATTCGGTGTCGTGATCGAGAGTGAAGCAGGACGTATCAACAGAATCTTGAAAATCAGAACGTCTCGCGAAAATCTGGAGACCTGGTAACACTACGTGAGATTTAGGTGAGATCTACATCTACATAGATACTCTGCAAATCACATTTAAGTGCCTGGCAGAGGGTTCATTACCCACTTTCATAACTTTTCTGTACCGTTCCATTCTCTAATAGCGCGCGGGAAGAAAGAAAACCTAAATCGTTCCGTTTTCGAACTGATTTCTCTTATTTTATTGGGATGGTCATGTCTCCCTAAGTAGGTGGGTGCTAGCAAAATATTTTCACATTCAGAAGTAAAAGTCGGTAATTGAAACTTCCAAAACAGATCACGCCGCAATGAATAACGTTTTTCTTTTAATGATTTCCATCCCAATTCGTGCAACATTTCCGTGACGCTTCTTCCCCCTCCCCCCCCCCCTTAAGGTGATGAAACAAAACGAGCTGCCCTTCTCTGAACATTCTCAATATCTTCCGTCAGTCCCACCTGGTGAGAGTCCCACAAGGGGCAACAGTACTCCAGGAGAGGACGCACAAGTGTGATGTAGGCAGTCTCTTTGGTGGAGCTGGTGCATCTTCCAAGCGTTCTGCCAATGAAACGTAACCTTTGGTTCGCCTTCCCCACAATATTTTCTGAGTGTTCTCTCCAGTCTAAGTTGTTCGTAATTGTAACTCCTAGGTATTTGGTAGAATTTACGACCTGAAGGTTTGACTGATTTATCGCGTAATTGAAGTTCAGCGGATTTATTTTAGTGGTCATGTGTATTACTTCACATTTTTATTTATTTAGTGTCAATTGCCAATTATCGCACCATGTAGAAATTTTGTATAAATCGCTTTGCAGTTGCTTTTGGTCCTCTGTTGACTTCACTAACCGATAAACGACAGCATCATCCGCGAACAGTCTGCGGGAGCGATTCAGATTGTCTCCTAAATCGTTTATAAATACAAGGAACAGTAGGGGACCTATAACGCTTCCCTGTGGAACGCCAGATATCTCTTCTGTTTTACTCGATGACTTACCGTCAATTACAACAAACTGTGTCCTCTCTGATAAGAAATCGTGAATCCAATCGCACAATTGGGGAGAAATTCCATAAGCACGCAATTTCATTAGAAGCCGCTTTTGGAGTACAGTGTCAAAAGCCTTCCGGAAATCCAGAAATAGGAAATCGATTTGACATCCCTTGTCGATGGCGCTTATCACTTCATGTGAATAAAGGCTCGTCGCCCTCCTCCGTCTTAAACTCCCCACGTAATTAGCGGTCGCACCCCTCCACTTGTCAGAACCCACTCGCACGCCTGCGGCCTCACGGCCCAGTACCGGTAAGCGCTGTGGGAAAGCGTTAGCCGGGCCTTTGGGAGAGCCAACGCGGCGGAAATCCCACACGCCGGCCGTGTTCCGGCGGTCAGCCACTGCGGCCTGACCTTGGGCAGCCTCAGGGCTCTTGCTGGGCGCTCCCTCGCGGCCGCCATCTGCGCTGATGGCGAGCGCATTCAGCACCACCGGCTGTGACGTCACGCGGTGGCGAAAGTGGTCCGCGCCAGCCAGCCGTCTGTCCCCGCTGGTGCGGCTCACGCAACAGGCCAGACTGCTGCGTGGGCGCCGCTTCCCTGTAACATCGCGACTCACCGCAGACCCGCCCTGCTGCTAACGACTCTTTGTACTCGAGGCCACTGTGGGCTTTACCGCGCTGCCCAGCTTGCGTCACCTAACTGGACCAGCGTCCGAGTATCCGCCAGTATTTCTTTCCAAGCGGACGTGAATGACTAGTGACCAGGCGCGTGCCTTCCTATGGAAAAATACAGATGTAGCATGGTTAAAAACAGGGAGTCAGGGGTCGTGGAGAGGGGTAGAAGGGGTGGCTGCCCCTCTAACAAATTCAAAAATATTGATAGACTGTTGGAATAATTTACAAATAAATCTTTAGATGCAAGTATTATAGAGTAATTAAAGAGAGAAATGGGTGTGGCGAAAAAGCCTTGAACATTTGAGGAGCATCGTTTCAATTCGTACTAAGTCCACTGTAGCGTGGGTTTCAAATCACATGCCGGCCTTGGTGGCCGAGGGGACTGAGGCGCTTCAGTCACGGTCTGCACGGCCACTACGGTCGGGGGTTGTGCCGTCCTAGTGCCGTCCTAGTTCATAAGTAGTTCATAAGTAGTTTGTAACTTTAGGGACTGATGACCCTGTAGTTAAGTCACAAAAGCTTTACAAACATTTGAACATTTGAACATCAAATCACATTGTGTCCAGCGTGAAGCAGTATTGTCACTTTGCTCTGTTGGCTATGCTGACAGCTGGCGCGCTATTTTCAACAATGCTATGCACTCAACAATCTTAGTTATATTGTGAATTTTGTGTAAGAGAGTACTTTTTCGATTATGGAGAAAGAAATTGCTGTTGGTGATAATTCAACGGAAAGGCGGAAGAGGGGAAAGAAGACCAAACATGCCTATCAACTTAAATCTGAGGCAGTTAATGTTATTCCATAAGAAACAAAAATAAATTCTTTGTTATGTATTTACCACAATAGTCGTCTTCTATTTGTATATTTTACAAATTATTGGATCAAAGCATTTTAAGTCCAACACATTTTCTTTAAATTTGAAGAACTCGACAGGAAATTTATTTTACTTTTTCAGGTACCTAAGAGGACACCTCAAATAAAGTAATTGCAAAATTTTGAAATTTGTGAAATATTGCTCAAGTTATGAGTAATCTGTCTTTTGCTTCTCCTGTAAAGTTTAGCTTTTTGGACATAATGCGATTTGAAAAGATGCTCCTCATCTATGCACTTGTTCCAAAGAGCTAGACTATTTTATTCCGGCTGCAAAGACCTATTTGTCTTGATGTCTGAACCAATTTCCCACAAACTTGCGACCTTCATATCGGTATTCGCCAATAAGAATTGAGCAATACATAACTCAGGGTAGTCAAAGTTTATGGCTCGTTGTGTCTGTTCATAGGGGTGAGTTATGTACGTCAGCTTCTATGCCCTAAACAGCTACCCAATCTGTTTAAACAAGATCAATAGTTAATCTGTAGTTTAGCCAGTCTATCAATCTGCGTATGATGATGTGAAAATATATTTAAGAAACATAAATTAAACCTCTTAATAACCAACAAAATGGATTCTAAGATAAAGAAGTGATTCGGTCACGAGGTAATTCTTTATAAATGGAGTTTATTACTCTTATTGTACATGAAATGCGGAGGTGGTCCTACTTTATACATCGGTAAATAACTGAATATTTCTTCTACTATTGTTCATGAGAGGCACAATAAGTATCACACGCACTCAAGAGTAAAAGTTCCAGATTATCACTCGTAAATTAGTGAAGCACATCGAACAATGCAGTTCCAAGTTAATCCGTGATTAATTTCAGTATTTGTTATAAAACGCAGTTTGTCAACACACGAATACACGATTGCTGAATTATCACAGCCCTACTACCGTGCATAGTTTATCACTTTTCACCAGAGACCAAGCTCTGCAGTTACAGTCCCGTAAATTTTCTACGTCTACACAGGCCTATCTCTTCAAATCAGAAGTTCGTAGCTTGATACTCATCAGCTATCATTTTCACAGTTACATGGTGGTCGGCACGAATAATGCCATCGATTCAAATATCAAGTGAGGGCGTTAAAGCTGCAATTGTTTGGCCACAACGATGTTCGTCAGACAATGAGTCCCGGCCATTTTTGAACCACTGTACCCACAGTAAAAATTTGCACCTTGATGATGAACTTGACATTCTACAGTCTATACTCACTGCTTTCTCGCCTTCAGCAAGTAAAAGATGAGTAACAGAACGTTCAACTAATGTAGAACTTTCAAGTGGACTCGCCATTTTGAAGTGTAGTTTTGAGTTCAGAAGCCAAACAATGTTGGTACATCAGCTGATCGTAGCTCTTCCCAGTGATCCAACTTAAATCCATAAAAGTACCAAACTAGCCATACCAACAATTTCTTCCCCGACAAATTTGTCTCTGTCATTACTGAATAAACCTCGTATAAAATTAAATCCCTTTTTCCGTTAATCGCGCCACAACTTGACAACAGGTCGAGCAATTTGGCGTATCTTTTGTTGTTTGTTGTTAAATCTATCGCGAAGTTGGAAATTTTGAGAAAAACTTACCGTGCGTTTTTCATTGTCTTAGCGTTTCTATGGTCTATGGCATACAGATCTAGACTTTTGTTCCGATTTTGATGAAATTTTGCACACTTGATCTTTATTAAAACAAGCGGAATCTCACTGACTAGTTTTAATTTTTTTGTGCATGACGGAGAGTACCTGTACTTCACTTACTAACTTTGACCATACCTTCGCCCAGATTTTGATTAATTTTTTCACACTCCACATTTGAACCGAAAGGAAGGTCACTGGTTACATAAATTTTGAACGGTGCATGGGAATGGGTACCTTGCAGAAAGTGTTGCTTTACTGATCACCACGAAGGTTGCCATTTACTTCTTCGATAGGGGGAAATGGATAGAGATGGACCAAGAAGGCGAGAGAGTGGATGGGGAGTGGAAGAAATGGGACGAGAGAGAGGCAGGTGAAGATGAACGGAGACATTGGTGAGGAAGTCAGAGATGGAGACAGAGGAAGGGAGGGAAGATGGACTACGAGAATATAGAATAAATAAATACTCGGCAACGTCGGGTTTTCAGCTAGGAAATAAATATGGGGATATTACGTTTTGTCTACAATTCTTTAAATTTTAGTACTTATTTTAATTGTTAATAAGTTTTCTTGCTATTAAACAATATCCCAATTATATTCAATGTAACACAATTTCTTAGTTTCCTCATTCTGTTTCTCGTCCTGTCCTCCTTCCTCCCCTTAGTACCATGGCTGGCGATGCCCTTGCGGAAAGCAAACGGTTACGCAACTTGTACAAAATCCAACATGCAGTTTTGAACAGTCGTAAGACTTTAAACGGAATTAGTAATCTCAGCAGGGTGGCCAAGCGTCTGTAGTTTAGGTGGTATGTTTACGAGTCCAAGCGAAGTGCTGTAAGCGAAGTCGGACTGTTAGCGAAAGCGCTGCTGGTCGCCGTCGTAGGTTCGAATCCTCTCTCGGGTATGGGTGTGTGTTTGTGTTAGTTTGAGTAGTCTGTAAGTCTAGGTAATGATGACCACTGCAGTTTCGTGCCATAGCTTTACAAACATTTCATTTCGTTAGCAAAGGCATTCTAGTCGATTGTCTGCTGCCATAATCCAACAACAAATTGCGCCGCACTGTTGTATTCGATACCTTCGTGATATGTGCCACATGGATTTGTATGCTTATTTCATGCAGTGTTGTTTGTTGGCTAATAGTGACAATTCCATGCAAACAGCACTGGCTTCGGTCATTAACTACAGCACATCAGCCACTGCGTTGTCCGTGGAGAGAGGTAATGCTTGATATTTGGCATTGTCGTGAGACTCTTGACACTTGACAATCGGGAAATTTAATTCTGTAAAGAAAGAGGGAGGCCCCCCAGGGGGCCTACGGTTCTTTCGCGAGTACGTGCGTGGCGAGCACGGGGCCCGAGCTAATGCAGTCTTCCTTCCTTCTTTACTTCCCAGAGTGCATTTCCTTTACCCCTCCCATCCTTTCCTATTCTCACTCCTTCCCCACCGGGGGACTGATAACCTCAGTAGTTTAGTCCCCCTAACCCAAACAAACAACTCAATCCCCAACCCAATCTCCCAAAGACGGAGGAAGGAAGATCGTAGTTTAACGACACGTAGATATCGGGGTCATTAGAGACAGATCACACTCTCCGACAGAGTTTGAATGGGATGCGGAAAGAAATCGGCCGTGATTGGAGTGATTTCGAGAAATTGCGGAAAACCTTAATCAGGAACAACGAGAGAACCACCGTCCTCCCCAATCTGAGTCCACTTCGCTCCATAACTCGGGGATTCTGATAACGATATCTGAAATGGGATGTGCCGCGTGCCTATCTCGATCTACAATTCTTCGTTGAACGTGTGTTAACCTTTGTAGTACGGTACCAGCTGGGTTTTCCATGACCCCGTGTAGCATTGCTTCATTCATGGCATGGACGAAAATCATTACCCTGCAACTAACCTGGCTTTCCAGTACCGCACCAGCCGCCAGTGAGGATGGACTTTTTGCTGGGAGAACCTAAGTGAAAGGAAATGTCAGTATGATCGACAAGGTATTTTGAACTCTCGATGCCCACTTGGTAGAAGGAGGGTGAATTTCCGTCATACGATGATAAACACTTTGGAAAACCTTTCACATAAATCACCGGATTCTTAAGTGTTCGATACTAAGACCATCCGTGCCAGATCGTATTGATATCCCACGAGCTTTGTCACTTCAGTAATTAAGTGTATAGGGTAGCCGCATAACAAGTTAAATTTTGAAACTTCCTTGCAGATTAAAATTGTGTGCCGGAACCGGGACTTGAACCTGGGACATTTGCCTTTCGCGGACAACCGCTCTACCGACTGAGCTATCCCGACACGTCTCACGATGCCGCCCCACAACTTTACTTCCGCCAGCACCTCGCCTCCTACTTTCCAAACTTCAAAGAAGCTCTCCTGCGAAACTTGCTAGACTAGCACTCCTGGAAGAAAGGATATGGTGGAGACATGGCTTAGCCAAAGCCTTAGGGTTGTTTCCAGAATGAAACTTTCAATCTGTAGCGGAGTGTGCTCTGATGTCAAACTTCCTGGCAGATTAAAATTGGGTGCCGGAATCGGGACTCGAACCTGGGATCTTGGCCTTTCGCTGGCAAGTGCTCTACCACTAAACTATCCCGACACGACTCACGATGCCGCCCCACAACTTTACTTCCGCCAGTACCTCGCCTCCTACTTTCCAAACTTCACAGGAGCTCTCCTGCGAAACTTGCAAGACTACACTCATGCAAGAAAGGGTATGGTGGAGACATGGCTTAGCCACAGAATAAGGGATGATTCCAGAATGAAACTTTTACTCTGCAACGGAGTGTGCGCTTATATGAAACTTCCTGGCAGATTAAAATTGTGTGCCGGAACCGGGACTCGAACCTGGGACCTTTGCCGCCCCACAACCTTACTTCCGCCAGTACCTCGCCTCCTACTTTCCAAACTTCACAGAAAGGCTCCTGCGAAACTTGCAAGACTAGCACTCCTGGAAGAAAGAATATGGTGGAGCCATGGCTTAGCCACAGAATAAGGGATGTTTCAAGAATGGAACTTTCAGTCTGCAGCGCATTGTGCGCTGATATGCAACTTCCTGGCAGATTAAAATTGTGTTCCGGAACTGGGACTCGAACCTGGGACATCGTGAGTCGTGTCGGGATAGCTCAGTCGGTAGAAAGCTTGCCCGCGAAAGGCAAAGGTCCCAGGTTCGTATCCCGGTTCCAGTACAAAATTTTAATCTTCCAGGAAGTTTCATATCAGCGCACACTCCGCTGCAGAGTGAAAGTTTCATTCAAGTTAAATGTTGCTACCTGCAGTCTTTCCCGGTGCTGTAAGTTAATTGGTGTAGTTGGGTGGTGGCAGCAGGAGTAGCGCCTCACGGTTCCCTGTGTCTGTGTGTCTGCAGAAGCTGCTGTGGACTGCGGCGCTCCTCTGGGCGCTGCTGAGCCCGGCGTCCGGAGCGGACGCGCGCAGGAGCCGCTACCGGCCGCAGCCGGTGTCTGCGGAGGAGGACGACCCGCGCTACTACCAGCAGCCGGCGGCGGCCGCGGCCACGCAGGTGGAGACGGAGCAGGCGGGCGTCGTGCTCGTCTCCAGCGACCCGTACAACGGCCTGTACGGCCGGCAGACCGACACGTCGGCCGCGCCGCGGTACCGGGGGCCCGCAGCCGGCAGGGCCGCCGTCGCCGCCACCGGCGCGCCCAAGACCAAGGAGCCCAAGCAGCCGCCCGTGCAGACCATCCGCAACTACTCCAAGGTCAGGCTCACCACACTCTCTACTGCTCTACTGCTGCCGCGCGAAATGGTCGTGCGGTACTATGCGTCAAAAATGTCCAAATGCTGGTCATCAGTCTCCCTAGGCGTCATATCATGACATGTCCGGAAAGAACACGTATCGTATTAGTAACTGACAATTGACAATTTCATGCTGACTCATTAATATGCTCGGTCCCTCACGGAAATCCAGTTTAGGCTGCGAGTAGGAGGAACTGATGGACAGGGACAACATCGCTTACACCTCATAACTGGCCAGAGACCAATGAGGAAGACAGGCTGAGGCGCGGACGTCATGCCACGTAATCAAGGTACTCCTGAGCCGGCGTGATCGCTAACTCAATGGCTGGCCGCTGTGAGGCAGTGAGCTGTGCCCCAGTGGCCAGCCAATCAGCCAGCGATCGCTCCGGCTCAGGAGTACCTTGATTACGTTGAATAACGTCCGCGCCTGTCTTTCTTGTTGGCCTCACAACTGGACGTGCCTACGTCACATCGTCGGGGCCGAGGCCAAGAGAAAGACAGGCCCCAGCGCAGACGTCATGCCACGTAAGCAAGGTAGAACTCCGAGCCGATGGCTGGCCGCTATGAGGCTGTGGGAGGCTGTGGGCAGTGCACCAGCGGCCGGCCAATCGGCTAGCTACCGCGCCGGCTCGGGGCTAACTTGCTTACTTGGCATAACGTCTGCGCTGGGGCCTGTCTTTCTCGTTGGCCTCGGTCGGGGCCTCTTGGTGTGACGTAGTCACGGTCAGTTGTGAAGCGTTCTCTTCTAGGCGGTGTTGGCAGGGGGAACTGCCATCGTAGTGTGCTAGAAGTAGAGAATTTGGGTTGGATGAAAGCGTGCCTGGATAGCCTAACTGATTAAGACGACCGCTGGCCCGAACCGGGAAATCCGGGTTTGAATTCCGCTCCAGCAGAACTTCGGCGTTGAATTCGTTGTCGTGAAACGGTCGAAATGTTCCGATATTTCGAATTCCTCTGCCAGGCACTTGAATGTGATTTGCAGAGTATCTATGTAGATGTATATTCCTAAGCAAACAGTTTAGCATAGTGATGGCCGCGTGTGCTGCTCGCGGGCACTACGGGCAATTTTGCCGCCGTGTGGACACCACGTGAGACTGAGTGCATCTCTCACCGGCGAAAAGTGCCGAAGGCTGCCGATAATACACGATCGACAGTTAGAACGCGAGTTTGTAGTCACTTTAGAAGTATTTCGTACACTGTCATAATTACTGCATTATAACAATGCAGTGAATACTTACGATGAAACGCAACATTTGCATACTATTTGAGTAAGTAATGCCTTAAAGTCCGATCTCATACTGTACAAACATCCCTTGGAACGAGAAAGTAATTTCAGCTTACAACGGTCCTATCAGATAGAGGCACAACAACATCAAAAGAAAAATTAACCAACAAATAGTTTCAATGAGTGATGCGGTAATGGCTACAGGAGCGTGATAAAATATATGTTTGCATAGGTTGATCGAACTTACATTCAGAATCCTGTCATTCAAATCTTTAGTGAGCACTGGGGGGGGGGATGGATTGTAATACAAATCAATAATGGACAATAAACTATCATTATCATTGACTTAATTTTCTGGTCACAAAGAAAAACACGGGCGTAACTTCATTTACATCACAACTCAGTTAAATCTAAAGCTCGTAAATTCAACTAAATACCTAGAAATTACAATTAAGAACAACCTTCATTGGAAAGAACTAACAAAAAACATGGTAGTGAAGGTGAATCAAAGGCTACGTTTCATTAACAGAACATTGAACAATGAGAAGATGCAACATCTGTACTAAAGAAACCGCCTCCAATACACTTACGACTATTCTGGAGTATTGCTGCGCCTTCTGGAATTCCCAACAAGGTGGGACTGGTTGATGTTATGGAGAAAGCTCAGAGAACGACAGCTAGTTTTGTGTTATCGCGATATAGGCGTGACAATGTCACACAAATTATGAACGAGGTGGGGTGGAAATCATTAAAATAAAGTCATTATTCGTTGCGGCAAGATTTATTTGCGAAACTTGTTACCAACTTTATCTTCGGAATGCGAACATATTCTGTTATCATCCCCATACATAGCGAGACATGACCATCGTAATAAAATAAGAGATAGCAGATCGAAAACTGAAAGATTCAGGTTATTAGAGAATGGAACGGTAGGAAATATCATAAAAGCGGTTCTGTGACCTCTCTTCCATGCACTTAAATGTGATTAGCGTATTATTTATGCGGATGTTAACGTAAAATACGAAACAAAGGATACATGCGATTTTATTGAACATATATTAATTGCTGCAATATTCCTCAGTAGTTTTAAGCTTAGAACTGACCAGCTCATTCAGTTGGAATTTTTAGCAGCATCTCGATGTTTTGAGTGAGATTGCTGGTCATCAACCGCATTGCTTCTGTTACATGATCGTCAGTAACATTACTCCTGACCTTTAACTGCATTAACTTCAATTGCAAAGCAGTTATAATAATAAATACTGCACATTCGACCGGCTGCTTTAAACAGATGCAAGAACTCTTCTCGGCGAATATTCTCACAGAATATTTAAATATTTTTTTCTTCTCCAACACCGATAACACTATTCTTATGACGCGAAATAAGGAGGCTCGTTTCAGAACACTCGTGGGCAATCAGTGTGAGCGCTCGCGGTCACCCGCGCTCACATAAGCGCATTTTTCCACGCCTGGTTCAGTGCAAAGCTCTCAAATTTCCAGAAACGAAACAACCTGCAATTTTATAGGACAATTAGACTTCTATTCTAACTGTAAGTAAAAGTCTAATTAACACAAAAAAACTTTACCAGAGAATTAACTATGACAGGTTGTATTCAAAATGACCACCAGTAGCACCAATAACAAGCTGGTATGGTAAGACTGCTGCACATGTCCTAGTGCTTGAGTGATGCCCGACCAGGTTGCATATCTGCGGGCGTAGTTGGTATGTTCTTGCAAACATAATCTTTCTGCTTTCCTCATACAAGAAAGTCAGAAGGTGTCAAATCTGGGGATCGGCCAGGATAGTATTATCTGTATCCAAACAATTCGTTAAGGCACAGGCTACAAAAGTAAGGCGTACACGATGGACTGAACAATCACCGTGTAGGTATCACAGGTTCCTAAGAGTCACCATACGTTTACACTCCATGGACGAAGCACCGTATCTAGGGGGAGGGCAAAGCTGGGTATCTGCCCCGGTTAGAATTCACAGAGAGGCGCCAATTGGTCGCCGAGACAATGTAACATGTCCCTCAGGAGCTGGTGAAAGGCAAGAGACATTATAAAGTTTCTACCTCGGTTAGGATATATCGTAGATTCGTTTCAGGTTGGACAGTGCCGTTTTATGTGGCGAGGCCGACGAGGATTGTCTGCACATCAATAGTGCATGTTTCGGTGGTGTACCTTGCCATGATAGGTAAATGATCCTTCACCACTAAACAAGATATATGATACACAGGGAGAATCACCTAACACTTGCACCGCAAATATCGCGGAAACGGAAAGTGCAATTTATGTGTGGATTGGTAGTCAAGGAGTCGTATTGTCAGTCAATAAACAGATTGTAAATATACCTAGAAAGTGTATTTTTACGCAAACATACAATTTTTCCAATCGAGCAATGGTTGTTTCTATCATGCACTGGACGTTTTGCCACCAGCTGTGTAGAAAGAATTTTGAATGACGTTTTTATCACGTTTAGATTGGCAGCTACAATAATTCAAAGTTTTGGGGGCGGAGGCTACGACAGCGTAGCTGACTGGCTGGTGATCATGAAATAGTAGATCGTGCCCCAGGAGCTAGCCACTCGGCCAGTCAGCTACGCTATCGCAGCCTCCACCCCCGAAAGTTAGAACGGTTGCAGCTGCCAAACTAAGCGTGATAAAAATGTAATTCAAAATTCTTTGTACAGAGTTGGTGTCAAAAATTCCAGTGCATGATAGAAACGACCATTTTTACTTTAAAAACTGGGTGTTTGCATAAAAAGTACACTTTCTAATTAATATTACAGTTAACAATACGAGCCGCAGACTACCAATCCCTTCTGTGAAAACCGCACATCAATCGCACTTTCCGTTTCCGCAATATTTGCGGTGCAAGTGTTCGGTGATTCACCCTGTATATGGAGTATCCTGTCTTAATTAACAAGGGAATAAGTTAAATTATTCTGATAATCACTTACAGTCAGCTCTTGATGAAGAGTGATGTGCTAAGGATGAAACAGAAAGCGTGCCACTTCCTCGTGTGATTTCGCGGGATCTAACACGTGTATTAATTATATGTTCAAACGTTTGTAAGGTTATGGGAACAAACTGCTATGGCCATCAGTACCTACACTTACAAACTACTTTAATTAACGTACGCTAAGGCAATAACACACTCCCTTGACCGAACCTACAACGGGGAGTAGGAGCGCGCATCCCAGCAAGGCGCCTTAGAATGCACGGCCACTGCCGCACGGCTTATTAATTGTAATAACAGCCACGATATTTCGCCCTCCCCTTCCCCCTTCTGTTGTCACTTGTTTCATTCTGCTACATTTTCTTGTTGTTGCACTACCGCTTGGTTAGAGAGGCTGAGAAGTAATTACAGACTTTGGGATGTTTCCGCAAATATTTGTAAACCTATTGGACCAAACTGCTATGCTCATCTGTCCCTTGACTTACAAACTACTTGAACTAACTTACACTGTCGCCCGGATTGGCTCCGGTGTCTAAGGCAACATGCTACGGAACGGACGGCTGTTCCCGCCGGAGATCCGAGTCCTCCATCAGGCATGGGTCTGTGTGTGTTGTCCTTAGTTTTACTTTATGTAGTTTGTACTGATGAACATCGCAGTTTGGCCCAATAGGTTTACAAAAATTTGAACATTTTAACTTTCACTAATGACAACACACACGCACCACCTTGCCCGAGGGAGTACTCGAACCTCCAGCGGGAACGGCCGCCCAGTCTGTTGCATGATGCCTTAGACCACGTGGCATTCCGTACGGCCGAAATCAGCATCACTACCTTCGTCCCCTCCCCTTGTCTACACCACTGTGTAAGCAGCAGCAATTAATCTAAACCTATGCTGCTTCTTAACAATGCGTGTTGTGTGCAGGTGAACGACGACGGGTCGTTCACGTTCGGCTACGAGGCGGCCGACGGCAGCTTCAAGGAGGAGACGCGCGGCACGGACTGCGTGGTGCGCGGCAAGTACGGCTACGTCGACCCCGACGGCAACAAGCGCGAGTTCACCTACGTGTCCGGCAACCCCTGCGACCCCAACAACCCCGAGGGCCGCGACCCGCAGCAGGCCGAGGAGGAGGACGACAGCGGCGAGGAGAACATCCCTAAGGTGCGTAGAGGCCGCGGCGCCGCACTGCGCCACGATTGGTTTTAATAGGTAAATTAGTTTAGGAGGGGATGTGGAACACTGTCGCATGTCGTGGCACTTTTTGCGAACTTGATTGTTGTGTCATCATATCGCCTGTAATGTGTGTCGCAGGTAGTTCTCACCTCGACAGTGATAGCTACCTGATTGTATAGAATGTGCGTACCAAGTGCAGTTGGATTCGGTCTGGTAGTTTAAAAAAAGAAGAAAAAGTACAATCTTGCATTCATTTTCATAATATTTATAGTCGTGTGTGCGTGTGTGTGTGTGTCTCTCTCTCTCTCTCTCTCTCTCTCTCTCTCTCTGTGTGTGTGTGTGTGTGTGTGTGTGTGAAGGAGGGGCGGGAGGTGATAGTATGGATAGTATGTTCCTATGTTGCTCCTTTATTCTGGAACAACTGCCCAGTTTTTATTGAATTTTAAGTGGAGAAAGCTTAGACCATCCAATAATATGAGAGCTACATTTCGTGAGCTACGATACGGTTAATGCGAGGGTTAACCTTACAACAGACTTAGACACAATTGACTGATCGTTGGGGATGTTGGCACATGTATGTATGTTTTCGTGGAAAAGATTTCTTTTCTCCACAAGACAATGTACGATGTGTGGAGGAGATGCAGTAGACAGATCGGCACGAAAATTCATGCAAATGTTCAAATGTTTGTATAGTATATGGGACTTAACTACGGGGTCATCAGTCCCTAAACTTACGAACTACTTATGAACTAACTAAGAACGGCACAAATATCCATGCCCGAGGGGGGATTCGAACCCTCGACCGTAGTGACCGTGCAGACCGTGACTGAAGCGCCTTAGTCCCCTCGGCCACCGCGGCCGGCTTCATACATATGTATTGATTTATGTACAGTAGCAAGTGGAAGTGGACTGAGACAGATGGACAATGACGGGAAAGAAGATGCCCTGAAAGAAAGGGAGGAGGAATAGGAGAGAAGGAATAGGTGGAAATTTACAGGGAGAGGTGGGAGGAAGTGATCGACAGGTAAATGTAGGTAAATACAAGAAGAGGCGTACGTGGACGGAGAGAGGGACAGATAGAGAGAGATGGACAGAGAGGGAGGGTGGATTGAACAGATAGCGGTGGAGGGGGGAAAGAGGAGATAGACTTTTGCGCAAAGATGGGGCCTCTCCACGCCCACACCAACGTGGTGACCATCACAAAAGTTCTACTGTCACCTCCGTAATTAGATTAGTTTGCGGGATGTGGGAACCGCAATGTTATCCGTACATGTGGGCACGCTCACCCATTAATACGGTGCATCTGGAGATAGAATTGGTCGAAAGGTATACGAAGGGTAAAGGTATGTAAGGGCAGAGGAAAAAAGTGCCAAGGCAAGAGCCGAGGGGAAAGAAACCTCTGCGACAGTGGGGTAGGTTTGAATGGAAGTAGCGGTATACTATCTGCGACAGTTCATGCAAGGTTTGGTAATGTTAGTAAAGGGTATATCTCAGTACCGTTAACTTCACTAGGTTCGTCATAAAGAATCAGTCCGTTTGATGCGAGGTTCTGCTGCAGCTGAGCTCCTGTGAAGTCTCCTGGGTCGACTGCGGCAGAATACCTGTGAACATCGGCTGTGGCAGAATACCTGTAACATAGCCAAGTTTTTCAGACTAATGAAAGAGTGGAATAAGTACGTCATGTAGCAAACACTACTGTTAATTACTAGTGACATTTATATCAACACTAGCTGAAAACCCGGCGTTGCCCGGGTATTTATTTATTTTTTCCTGCCATTTTTCAGGTATTTATTCATTTTTATAACGGCTGTATATCTATATAAAAATCTTAGGAATACAATAAGTAGTAAAGAAGTAACAGATTAAAATTGGAGCTCGATTGGGCGGTTTTTCCATGAACGTTACTGTTTATGTACTCATATTTCATGCGATACAGTTTACAAGGTACATTCAACAATGTGTGTGTATACTGTCTGCAAAATTTCCTGCGGCTATGATTTGTGGTGTACAAATTATAACTTGTAACATTATACCGATGCCGTATATTTATTCCATAAACAGCGGAAAAGTAGTAACCGAGAATATTTTTTCCATTCATCATTTTGCTATGGTTGTTAGCGAGAAAATTTTAATAAAGGTTTGAAATCACGTTTAAACTTTGTTACAAGTCGCTAAGTCGTCTCATACTCATACAGCGTATTTATAAAGTCTCGCCGCGTTATGTGGCAATTTTATGCGATTCCTATAGTTTTTGACGGCATATCTTCTGAACCATGTGTCGTATGTGATTCTTAACGCTGCAGCAATTGTTACCTCACGGTAAGGAATGTGTGTACCAAATTTTGGTTGAAATCGGTCCAATGGTTTAGGTGACAATGAGCAGCATTGTCGCTAAACGCAGCAGTATTTCGCGCATCTTATTGTTTATGACGTCATATCTCGTCAACTATATATCGTGTTTCTTACATTTACGGCGACCGTTGTCACGGATTGAAGCTTACGTGTACAAAATTTCATAAAGATTACAACAAAACTAGATTTGTATGCAAAACGTACAAACATACGGACACTCTGCTTTATATATTAGATGAGTGGAAACCAATATTGATAGGGCAGATGGATAAAGTAAGGAGAAGCATTAGGAGGAGAAGGTGTAGGTGGAGGTAGAATAGAGGAGGTGGTCAGAGGAGGTGAGGCAATAGCGGAGGGAAGAGATTATTATACCATCTGCATTAATAGCCGTAAATCCAACACGAACCACTCCAATGTGTAGGTGAGGAATCCTGCTACACTGTGTTCAACACCAATGATCACAAAATATGTTCAATTGTTTGTAGAGATTATGGGACTTAACTACGGGGTCATCAGCCCCTAAACGTACAAACTACTTATGAACTAACTAATACTAAGGATGGCACAAATGTCCATGCCCGAGGTGGGATTCGAAACCCCGGCCGTAGTAACTGTGCAGACCGTGACTGCTGCGCCGCAGTCCCCTCGGCCAGAGGGCCGGCCATAGATCACATGTGGAAACTGTAGCCTTATATCCATTGGATGGTAAAAATAGATGAATATTGTGTAAGGAATTGCTCTAAGCTCTATAGTACAGCCGTTTCACAGTTGTTATGTCGAAGTTGAAATCATGTTGAAATAAATAGGTAAAAATGATCAGCATATAAGACGAAAATAAAAAGTATTGTAGTGTATTCGCCCTTAGTCCTTGAATTTGGTATTCCAATACGTGTGAAGGGATGGGCTGGAGAATATCAGCACATTTGAGGAAATAATACTGTAAACCATCAGCTGTTTATTATTTGTCAAACTTCTACCGGTTTCGGTTATAAACCATCTTCACGGAAGAGAACTAGATAGACTGATTAAACAGGTGCATTATATGCCTCCTTATGCATACTGGCACGCATGTCACAAAATAAAAATAAATAAGACATCACTAGGCATCAAGTCTTGATTAAAAACGTAAAAGAATTCCAGGCTGTTTGATGATGAACCAAGGTCTATTACAAGAGAACCTAACACAACTATCCAACACATCAGTCAAATGAGATCAAAGTATACATGGTGACACAATGTATACTTTGATCATCGCTAATTTTATCTCTGTCTAGTTCTCTTCCGTGAAGATGGTTTATAACCGAAACCGGTAGAAGTTTGACAAATAATAAAAAGCTGATGGTTTACAGTATGCATTTCCTCAAATATCTTACGGCTGTTGAACCTCATCTCAATAAAATTTTGAATATCAGCACCGCCATCGGGTTGGATGGGGGGGGGGGGGTTCTTACCCAGTTTCCTTGTATGCTTTGGTCCTCAATGCCTAACGTTTTTGACACACCAGCCCTCGGCTCCACCATGTTTGACAGTACTATACACCAGTGGCGTAACTATGGAGGGGGGGGGGGAATGAGGGGGATAGAACACCCCCCCCCAGAACCTAAAACAAAATTATATAACAGCAATCTGGTAAAGGTAAAGATTGGAAACTTGGGGTGTTTTACCATAAGCTTTCATTGGATGGGAGTGAATTAGTTTCTTCAACGGGAGTGGTAGATGGTAGTCTGTAAACTGACTAAAATTTTCATCGTCAAGCAGATCTATTCCCCCAACCCAAAGCCAAGACCTAGTTACGCCTAGTTACACCATAATCTAGACAAAACGTATCTTCCCCTACCTGTTGAGTACGTAATGATGCTGGAGCGGTACCACTTGCTTGTGCGTCTTCAGGTTCCCATCAGGCCTCTGCGGCCCCTGCGCCCGACGGCGGCGACGCCGCAGCGGCCGCAGACGACGACGACGGTGTTCCAGAACGACTACCGCCAGGAGCAGCTGGGCCAGCCGGCCGAGGACGAGGTGGACGACGAGCCGCAGCAGCTGTTCACCGCACGCCCCGCCTACTCCATCCCCAGCACCAGCTCGCTCTACCACCAGTACGACACGCAGCAGTTCACCACCTCCGCGCCCGTAGTCTACCGCACTCAGCCCCAGCAGGCCGTCAGGTATGTCACAGTGTGCCGTCACCTCTCATGGCTTTCGGTATGTTGTTGTTATGGTCTTCAGTCCGGAGACTGGTTTGATGCAGCTCTCCACCCTACTCTATCCTGAGCAAGCCTTTTCATCTCCTCATCAGAACGGCAACCCACATCCACTTGAATCTGCTTATTATACGCATCTCTTGGTCTCCCTCTGCGATTTTTACCCCACACACTTCCCTCCAATGCTAAATTTACGATTCCTCGATGTCTAAGAATGTGTCCTACCAAGCGATCCCTTCTTTTAGTCAGGGTACGCCAAAAATTCCTTTTCTCACCAATTCTGTTCAGTACTTCTTCATTAGTTACGCGATCTAACCACCTAATCTTCAGCATTCTTCTGTAGCACCACATTTCAAAAGCCTCTATTCTCTTCCTGTCCGCACTGTTTATCGTCCATGTTTCACTCCCGTACAAGGCAACACTCCACACAAATGCCTTCAGAAAATACTTCCTTACACTTAAATTAATATTCGATGTTAGCAAATTTCTCTTTTTCAAAAATGCTTTTCATCCCATTGCCATTCTGCATTTTATATCCTCTGTACTGCGACCATCATTTGTTATTTTACTGCCCAAGTAACAAAACTCATCTACCTCCTTTATTGCTTCGTTACCTAATCTAATTCATTCAGCGTCACCCGATTTTCTTAGACTGCACTCCATTACCCTAGTTTTGCTCTTGTTAATGTTCATCTTATAAGCACCTTTCAGCACACTGTCCATTCCGTTCAATTGCTCTTCCAGGTCCTTTGCTGTATCTGACAGAATTACTACATCGTCGGCAAAATGCAAGGTTTTTAATTCTTCCCCCTGAACTTTAATTCCTTCACCAAATTTTTCCTTGCTTTCCTTTATAGCTTTCTCAATGTACAAATTGAACAACATTGGAGAAAGGCTACAATCCTGTCCTACTCTTTTCCCAACTGATGTTTCCCTTTCATGCCCTTCGAGTCTAATAACTGCGGTCTGGCTTTTGTACAAGTTGTAGATAACTCTCCTTTCCCTGTATTTTACCCCTGCTGACTTCAGAATTTGAAAGAGTGTATTCCAGTCAACATTGTCAAAAGCTTTCTCCAAATCTACAAAAGCTAAAAATGTAGGTTTGCCTTTCCTTAATCTATCTTCTAAGATAAGTCGTAAAGTGAGTATTGCCTCCCGGGTTCCTACATTCCTCCTGAATCCAAACTGATCTTCCCCGAGGTCAGCTTCTACCAGCTTTTCCATTCTCCTGTAGATAATTCGTGTTAAAATTTTGCAACCATGACTTATCAAACTGGTGGTTCTTTGGAAAAAACGTCAGGCAACACCCTTAAAATCATTGCATTACTTCTTCTTATTTTGGGGCACTACACTTAATCGTCAAGGTTGCCAGTGCAAGAATTCTCCACCAGTTCCCGCTATCCACGGCTCGATCATTACTTTCCTTCTCTTTGGCCATGTTCCCGCACATGCTTGGTCGGTCTTGTCAGATTCGGATTTGGCGTGTGTTAATATTTTAACCCAGATAGCGCTGACGTCCTTCCATAAGGACGACAACGGCAGCTCACTTTTTCATTCTTGTCTTAAGCCCATGTACTATTATACCAGCTTGTAATTCCACCTTGCAATTTTTTGTAAATTCTGTCACGCAGATAATCTGAAGATGTCATGCTAAAGGGTGAAACGCGTCATTAATTAATTAAACAATTTGCAATCAAGACGGTTGTTTTACTGAAGGAATATCTTCTACTCTCGTCTGTGGCGTATACCCCTTCCACAAATCTAGCGGCAAAGTAATATGATTGACCAATTAACCAATTAACTCTTCAACTAAGGCATTTATATACGCTGATGGTACAGCACTCGCCGCCCAAGGTAGGACCTTTGAGGAAGTAGAGGGGGAGCTGACAACAACTCTTGAAAGCCTGGCCAAGTATTATGACGAAAACGAGTTGAAACCAAATCCTGGAAAGACCCAGGTCTGTGCATTTCATCTTAGAAATAGGGAAGCCAAGAAGAAATTGACCAGCACTTGGAGAGGAGAACAGCTACTTAACTGCGAAACTCCTAAACACCTTGGGGTGAAGCTGGACCGGTCCCTCACTTTTAAAGCCCACTGTGAAGAAACGAAGCTCAAAGTAGCCGCGCGAAACAACATCATCCGCAAACTTACAGGAACCACCTGGGGTGCCCAACTACAAGTTCTTAGAACATCTGCCTTGTAATTATGTTTCTCCGCCGCAGAATATGCATCACCTATGTGGCAAAACTCTGTACACGCTAGACAGGTAGATACAGCTTTAAACGAGACAGGATGAATTGTGACAGTTTGCTTACGACCTACTCCTGTCAATAAATTGTACCAAATTATGGGTATAGCACCACCAGGTATTCGTAGACAAGCTGCAGCAGAAGCGGAGAAGAAGAGACAGGAAACCGATCCAAGACATCCTTTGTTCAGACATGTGTCTCAACGGCCAAGACTGAGGTCAAGGAAAACTTTCCTGCAGAAAACTACAGCAATTCGTATACCCCCTACATCTCGCAGAGAGGAGCTCTGGCAAGACTATCTCTCTCTGAAGGAAATCAAATAAAGGTCAAGGAGAAACTAGCCGAAGGCTCACATCTGCCATATGGGACCTGGAAGACCTTAAACAGGGTGCGAGTTGGAGTGTCAAGATGCAAAACCAACCTCAAGGAGTGGGGTTTCAGCAGTGAGGATGAAAGGTGTTCGTGTGGTGCCGTGCAGGACGAACAACATCTACTCGTCTGCAAGAATATACTGGCCACGTGTACAACTGATGACTTAGCGGTAGCCAGTGAAACTGCTGTGAAAACCGCTCAATACTGGGCTCAGCAGAAAATATAATCATCTAACCATCCCTTTTATATATATATATATAAATTTGTGCTGTGATTAAATACCTAGTTGGTTTGTATTTATTCCATGTCCTGGACACGAAAAAAAAAAAAAAAAATGATTGATACTGTGCTTTCGTGCGGCTCTGTAGCACAGTGGTAGAGTGGCAGACTACAAATTCAGAGGTCGCGGGTTCGATCCCCGCCAGGTCCTAGGATTTTTATCTGTCACCTACCACTTCTTTCACCTCTGGCATTGCTGTTAATGTGAAAAATACCGAGTAGCACCGTGGTTCGGAACCCACGTGAAACTGTAAGTCCCCCTATAACTGGCTGGGTAAGTCAGTTCGAAGGTCGGAGGAAGGCAACAGCATACCACCTCCAATCAAGACCATGCCTAGTAAAGCACTGTGGTGTTCAAAGCAATCTTCGGATTGTTGACTGCTTTACCTTACTGTGCTTTCAGATGTACAGTACGTATGCTGTATTTTGATGACTGACATAGTCACCTCCTACATTACTGTTCCACCCTAAGCTCCCTTTCCCCCGGCAGCATCACGCCGCGTCCTCGCCCCGCGGTGGCGCCCTCCACGGTGCGCAGCCAGCTGCCGGCCACGACCTACCGACCGCAGCTGCTGTCCACGGCGACGCCGCGCCCCCAGACCACGACCACGCAGCTGTACACGCGTCCGCCACCGCCGGCCTACCAGCCCAGCACGCCGTCGCCGTTCACGACCGCGGCGCGCTCTCAGGCGCAGCTGTACGGCCGGACGACGTCGCTGTACCAGCCGTCCAGCACGGTGGCCGCCGCGGCCGCCGCCGACGTCGACTTCGACGAGGAGCTGCGCAAGTTCCAGCTGGAGAACAACGTGGTGACGACGCCGCGCACCGTCAACCCCGCCGCGCTCGCCCAGAGGGTGCAGCCCGTCCAGCACGCGCAGCTCGCCACCTCTAGACCACAACCGGCAGTCCAGCAGGCGCGCAAGGTGGGTCCACATGGTACATTCTCTGGGAATATGGGAACACTAGTACCTTAATATTGGGGTAAAATCGATAATTACACTCATGTTCAGAAAAAAAGAGAGACGTAGCACCTTGAATGACTGGAGAATGGTGTGTCCATTAGTATCTTCTGAAGAAATGATTAGTATCTTCTGAAGAACGTTCCTCAAGGAACATCAAAGGCACGCAAGGTGCGTATAAGACACTTTCTCGGAAGATGAGAACACTAGTACCTTAATATTGGGATAAAATCGGTAATTACACTCATGTTCAGAAAAAAAGAAAGACGTAACACCTTAAATGACTGGAGAATGGCGTGTCCATTAGTATCTTCTGAAAAAATGATTAGCCTACCATTCCGGTCAACGCAGTTCAGCATGTGTCCAGTTGTCTAGTAGGCACAAGGAACATCAAGGGTGCGCAAGGTGTGTATAAGACACTTTCTCGGAAGATGGGAACATTAGTATCTTAATATTGGGGTAAAATCGATATTTACAACCATGTTCAGGGAAAAAAGAATGACAGAACACTTTGAATGACTGGAGAGTGACAAGTCCATTAGTATCTTCTGAAGAAATGATTACCATTCCGGTCAACGCGGTTCAGCATGTGTCCAGTTGCCTAGTATGCTCAAGGAACATCAAGGGCGCGCAAGGTGCGTATAAGACACTTTCTCGGAAGATGGGAACATTAGTACCTTAATATTGGGGTAAAATCGATAATTACACTCATGTTCAGAAAAAAAGAAAGACGTAACACCTTAAATGACTGGAGAATGTCATGTCCATTAGTATCTTCTGAAGAAATGATTACCATTCCGGTCAACGCGGTTCAGCATGTGTCCAGTTGCCTAGTAGGCGCAAGGAACATCAAGGGCGGGCAAGGTGCGTATAAGACACTTTCTCGGAAGATGGAAACATTAGTACCTCAACTCATGTTCAGGAAAAATGAATAATGTAGCACCTTGAATGACTGCAGAATGACATGTCCATTAGTATCTTCTGAAGAAATGATTACCATTCCAGTCAACATCGTTCAGCATGTTTCCAATTGCCTAGTAGGCAAAAGGACCATCAAGGGCCTTGATAACATGTTCCACCGCAGCAGAGAGGCCAAGCACATTGAGCACTATGCTCCGATGCACGAGGCAGTTCCCCATCGGGGGTTCGAATCCTCCCTCGGGCATGGATGTTTGTACTGTCTTTAGCAGAGGAAGGCAACTTCAGGTGGTGTGATGTGTGAGCAGGAAAAGCAAACCCGTCCATCCGTGGCCGGCGAGAAATACAGGCCTGAGCGCGCACTTCATGCTACGTAAGCAAGGTAGCTCCGAGCCGGCGCGATCGCTAGCCGATTGCCCGGCTGCTGAGGCACTGCCCAGTCCGTCATAGCGGGCAGCCACTGAGTTAGCGATCGCGCCGGCTCGGAACTACCTTGCTTACGTCGCATGATGTGCACGCTCAGGCCTGTATTTCCCGTTGGCCGCGCGTCCATCCATGTGACGTCAGGCGAGAGCTGTATACGAAGTGTTGATTTGGGCCTCGATATTGTGGTAGTCAAGTGTTTCTGTCACGACCCCATCGATCCGATAACTGTGTTCAAAATGTTTGTTAAGCTTATGGGACTTAATTGCGGGGTCATCAGTCCCTAAACTTACAAACTACTTATGAACTACCTTATACTAAATACGACACAAACATCCATGCCCAAGGGGGGATTCAAACCCCCAACCAAAGCGGCCGTGTAGACTGTGACTGGCGCACCGCAGACCTCTCGGGCACTGGCGGCCGGCCCGATAACTGTGGATGAATTTTCACCATCCTCGACAATAAACCGCTTACTGTAACCAACTTATTGCTAAAGAAATCTGCCATATTACAAAATGGCAATGCTGCCTCCCACACAGCTAAAAAGATTCAGATGTGCTTTTCACAACATCAGAAAATCATCAAACATCTACCTTGGGCAACGAAATCCCCATGTCTCCATACAAGAGAACCGTTATGGAGAGTTTTATAGCAGTGTGTGAGGACGATATTTAAATCTTTTACATCACTGGAGCATAGATTTAAATTGGGCGTTATGAGTCCCAGCTATTCGTGGGTGATGTATTCATATTACGTGGACATAAGTTAATGTTTACTGGGCCAGGATTCGATCCCAGGCTGGAGGTCCGGGTTCGATTCCTGGCTGCACCACAATTTTTAATTCAATGCTTCAGATTTATCAATAAATGTCTTTGACATATTTGAGACGAAAATCCGTCTCAGGGATTGTTTATTTCTATTAAATTGATATTTATCTCATATGTCCTAATCTGACTGTTGTACTCCTTGGCTCCCAGAAGGCCCTGTACTCCTGTCAGGAGTCAGATCCTCGTATGAATCTGCACTGAAAAAAATCTTATGTCTGTTTTATTATTCAACTTATTTTATCCAACCCTTGGATAAAAAAAAAGAAAAAAAAGATACTGGTGCTCTCACACTTCGCTGGGGCACTTATGAGTATGCCAAGAAGAAAGTATTATGTTCAATTACTTCGAGCCACATCAGGGAACATATCCCAGGTGGTCATACTTTCGAGAGCAGACTGCAGTGGGAAACCATGCAAACGCAAAGGCGCCTCTACTTTTAGACAAAGACAAGTTCAAAATTTCACTCTGCAATGAAATGGTCAACCCAATTTTATATCTGGATGTTTGGTCACTAATGATCCAGCTGTTACGCAGTCAAAACGCAACAACAACAATTTGGATGTGTCCCTGCAGGTCCCCCCTGCGCAGGCGGCCAGCTCTGACCCGATCTACTCGTCGGAGCTGGTGTACGACCCGGCGACGGGCCAGTACAACACGGTGCTGTACCAGACACTGCCGCAGACGCAGGGCGGCGAGCTGAACCTGCGCGCCAGCATTCAGCCATACGTGGCGCAGCAGCAGCTGCCGCAGCCGCAGCTGCAGCTGCAGGGACAGCAGCTGCAGCAGCAGCAGTACTACCAGCAGCTGCTGCAGGCGCAGCAGTTGTATGCGCAGCAGCGCCAGCGGTCGCGCTACGAGGTGACGACGCCGCCGGCCGCACGGCAGCAGCAGTACAGGCAGGCCCAGGTGCAGCAAGCGCCACAGACCTACTACTACGTGGCTGCGCCCGCGGGGCCCGCCGCCGCCGCTCCCAC
This sequence comes from Locusta migratoria, assembly GCA_026315105.1. Lineage (NCBI taxonomy): Eukaryota > Metazoa > Arthropoda > Insecta > Orthoptera > Acrididae > Locusta > Locusta migratoria. Next base: position 111,119,302 of record CM048745.1, read on the forward strand.
CGGCAGGGAGGCCATCTCGCACGGCCAGATAGAGGCCTTCCTCAGGGGGCACAACATCGCCTTCTAAAAGGTAAACAAAGATCTGTCTTTTTTACTTACGTTTTCTACAGGTTGGTTATAGTCACAGAGGCTCAAAGTTTACTCCTGCCGGTGCACAGCATTGTCTACTGAAACATAAACAGATATACGTCACACTTACCTACGTTTCCAACAGGATGGTAATACTCACAGAGGCTCAAAGTTGACTCCCAGTAGATACACTTTAGTTACAACCTCTCGGTACCCATCTCGCACGGCCAGATAGAGGCCTTCCTCAGGAGGCACAACATCGCCTTCTATAAGGTAAACAAACATCCGTCTTGTTTACTTACGTTTTCTACAGGTTGGTTATACTTGCAGAGGCTCAAAGTTGACTCCTGCAGGTGCACATCATTGCCTACTGAAATATAAACAGATATCCCTCTGACGTACCTACGTTTCCAACTGGGTGGTAATACTCACAGAGGCTCAAAGTTGACTCCCGGTAGATACACTTTAGTTACAACCTTTCGGTACCCATCTCGCACGGCCGGATAGAGGCCTTCCTCAGGAGGCGTAACATCGCCTTCTGTAAGGTAAACAAACATCCGTCTTGTTTATTTACGTTTTCTACAGCTTGGTTATACACATATAGGCTCAAAGTGGACTCCTGCCGGTGCACAGCATTGCCTACTAAAACGTAAACAGATATACGTCACACTTACCTACGTTTCCAACAGGATGGTAATACTCACAGAGGCTCAAAGTTGACTCCCAGTAGATACACTTTAGTTACAACCTCTCGGTACCCATCTCGCACGGCCAGATAGAGGCCTTCCTCAGGAGGCACAACATCGCCTTCTATAAGGTAAACAAACATCCGTCTTGTTTACTTACGTTTTCTACATGTTGGTTACACTCACAGAGGCTCAAAGTTGACTCCTGTAGGTGCACAGCATTGCCAAATGAAAAGTAAACAGATATCCGTCTCACTTACCTACATTTCCAACAGGGTGGTAATACAGACGCTCAAAGTTGACTCCTAGTAGATACACTTTAGTTACAACCTCTCGGTACCCATCTCGCATGGCCAGATAGAGGCCTTCCTCGCCGGCCGCGGTGACCGCGGGGACTGAGGCGCTTCAGTCACGGTCTGCACGGCCACTACGGTCGGGGGTTCGAATCCCCCCTCGGGCATGGATATTTGTGCCGTCCTAGTTCGTAAGTAGTTCATAAGTAGTTTGTAAGTTTAGGGACTGATGACCCCGTAGTTAGGTCCCATAAGCTTAACAAACATTTGAACATTTTTGAGGCCTTCCTCAGGAGGCACAACATCGCCTTCTAAAAGGTAAACAAACATCCGCCTTGTTTACTTACGTTTTCTACAGGTTGCTTATACTCACAGAGGCTCAAAGTTGACTCCTGCTGGTGCACAACATTTCCTACTGAAACATAAACAGATATCCGTCTCACTTACCTACGTTTCCAACGGGTTGGTAATACTCACAGAGGCTCAAAGTTGACTCCCAGTAGATACACTATATACACTCTCGGTACCCATCTCGCACGGCCAGATAGAGGCCTTCCTCAGGGGGCGCAACATCGCCTTCTAAAAGGTAAACAAACATCCGTCTTGTTTACTTACGTTTTCCACAGGTTGGTTATACTCACCAAGGCACAATGTTGACTCATGCAGGTGCACAGCATTGCCTACTGAAACGTAAACAGATATCCATCTCTCTTACCTACGTTTCCAACGAGGTGGTAATACTCACAGAGGCTCAAACTTGACTCCCAGTAGATACACCTTAGTTGCAACCTCTCGGTACCCATCTCCTATGGCCAGATAGAGGCCTTCCTCTGGGGGCGCAACATCGCCTTCTAAAAGGTAAACAAACATCCGTCTTGTTTACTTACGTTTTCTACAGGTTGTTTATACTCACAGAGGCTCAAAATTGACTCCTGCAAGTGCACAACGTTGCCTACTGAAACGTAAACAGATATCCGTCTCACTTACCTACGTTTCCTGTGGGGTGTGTAGTGTTACGACCGTGTATCTCTTCTTCTGAGGACACTACAAAATATATATTACTTATATTAGGTCCTTATATTTTGCTTGGTATATGTCTGTTATTGGGTTTCATCCTAGGAGAATGAGGCCCAGCTAGTCTGTTCCTCAACCTAGAACCTTTTTCTTGATTTTACAGGCATCAGACCCTCATATCAAAAGTTGTTCAGGACGAGAAAGTAGCACAAAATGCTTTTTCAATATTATGGTAATCTTCTTCTAATGAATTAAATCGTGAATCATTAACAAATGACACTACTAATTTATTCAAAACGAATACGTTTGTAGAACTTATGGGACTTAACTACGGGGTCATCAGTCCCTAAGCTTACAAACTACTTATGAACTAGCTAAGACTAAGGACGGCACAAATATCCATGCCCGAGGGGGGATTCGAACCCCCGACCGTAGTGGCCGTGCAGACCTTGACTGTAGCGCCTCAATCCCCTTGGCCACCGCGGCCGGCACTAATTTATTGTACTGCAGAATACAATCCCATAATCAACGACTTATGATTAAACAGAGACTTATATTACAAAATATGTTCGGTTCCAGTCTCTTTTAGTGTCTCTCTCTCACATTACAATAATGTCAAAAACAGAAGTAGCACATTCTTCTGTCTCTCTCTGACTTTTTAGCACGGAACAATTATGAAGCCAAGGAATCCATGCTCTCATCTCTGTGCCACGTATTCATCACATGTTGGTAAACCTGCGTAATCACTCCTCTGGCCATAGTACGTGTCACCAGGTACTCTCACCTAGGAAGACAGAAAACCCTAGGCAGAATATTGTCCCCTGCTATTCTAAATCTCTTAAATTAATAAATATGGTTGTCTTGAGTCGGTAAGCAGGAATGTAGTGTCACTTGTTACACTACAGGTGGTAATACTCAATGTTGACTCTCAGTAGATACACTTTAGTTACAACCTGCCGGTACCGTTTTGAATACCACACTCCTTTGCTGCTGCTTCTACCTATTCACTACAATGGCTACTTCCCATAATACTTAACATGATCTACATCTACACTCCACAAGTCACCTCACAGTTTGACGGAGAGAGTAACATTCTTGTTCCGTATGGTAACTGGAACAAGCGATCACCAGTATGCCCCTGTGTGGGCCTCTAATCTCTCTAATTTTATCTCTGTGATCCTTATCCGAGATATATGTAGGAGGAAGCAATATAGTGGTTGATTTTTCGAGAAATGTAGGCTCCCAGAAATTTTACAGATGCCGAAATCTCGATTCAGAATGTCTCTCTTGTAGAGTCTGTTCTTAATCATTCTGCGACGCTTTCATGCTTACTAAATAAGCCAGTAATGAAGCATTCTACTGTTGCATCTTCTCCATTTCTTATATTAACCGTATGGTATGGAGCCCACATAGATGAGCAATACTCAAGCGCTGGCCAAACGACTGTTTTGTAACACACTGTCTTTGTCAGCGGACTATACTTATTAAGATTTCTCTATGTTAACTCCGAGATACTTTCCGCAAATAACTGCTTCCAGCGTTTGTACTGCTATTGCATAGTTGTATAATATACGATCTATCTTTCTCTGTAAATGCAGCATTATACACTTGTTTATGTTGATGCTCAATTGCCAAATGTTTGTAAAGGTTAATGGACTCAGCTGCGGGGTCATCAATCCCTAAACTTACAAACTACTTATAAACTACCTTATACTAAAGACGACACAAACACCCATGCCCGAGGGGGGATTCGAACCCTCGACGGCGGACGGCCGCGCGCACCGTAACACGGCGTCCAGTACGCGCGGCTAATCCGCTGTGGCCTCAATCGCCATACTCTGTACCATGCGTCGATACGCTTCAGATCGCCCTGCATCGTTGAACTTCGTCTTATGTACGAAGTATATATATATATATATATATATATATATATGAGGACGTTGGCTGCGAGTGCTACTGGGACATGAAGAGGTTAGCGCAAAAGACGAATTGAAGACCTCGGGGGTAAATAATGATAACCCTCAACTTTTGTATTTTTAATGTATTCGGTACTAACAATCATATCTGACAGAATGTTTCATTTTCTTCAAGTACTACATGAAGCTGCAGAGAGATGGCAAATATAAATATTAAAACATGTAATAGAAACTATTTTTCAAACATGCAAGTCGTCATATCTCAGCACTTTATTAACGAGGGTTATCATTATTTTCCCCTGAGGTCTTCAATTCATGGCGAGAGAAATCAAATAAAGTCATTAGCCTGACAAATAAATAAAAAAGACATTCAACAACTGTTTTGTAAGCCACTTCCTTTGTTGATGGATTTAACGTCTTGATCATTCTTCCAATGTTTAGTTTTACATTTGCCTGACCCACGAGTAATTTCATGTGGTCGTTCCACTTCAAATCAACCCCTACGCAATTTGTGGATGTAGCTGCTTCAATTTGTTGGTCTGAAATCGTGGAATTATACAATAAAGTGTATTTCTATCTATGTTTGACCAATATGATATTTTTTCTAAAGTTTGATAGTCAACTCCCACTCCCTGCAAGGAGCTACTTTCCTCTGCAAGTCTCCGTGAATTTCGCTCAGTTTTTCAGCATTTACACTTCTTTGCATACTACATCATCATCCACGGAACGCCTCAGTAATATCTGACCTATTGTACCATATTATTTATAAATAGTCTGAAAAGTAATGGTCCTATAACACACCCTTCAGATACGACTTGAAGTTTTTATAGTCTGAGGACTTTTCTATATTTAGAATGAGATGCTGTGTGTTTTGTTTGTTAGATACTCTTCTACCCAATCACACTAGATTGTGATCTAGGCTTCATTCTGCTTTCGGAGGCGCAGGACTAATTAACCTTGCCCTTTTCGTTAGTGAAAGGTCGTAATAAAGGTCGTAATAAAAATACAAAGCTATATAATTAAGAATCGTTGACAGACTAAAACTAAAGGTTAATTGCATACAGCTAACAGGTACCAACACCTGAAGTTCTGCACGTACTGTACATGTGTTCTCCCCAAGTCACCTTATATTGTGTGTCTACACAAAGGACAGTAACAGTGTTCCTAGACTTCCACAGAAATTAATAATAAAAAGGAACTGTTCACTCTGCAGACCGATTGAAAATAAAATAAAATTCTATCACTTACATTAATTTTCGTACTGAAAATGGAATAGCGATGTTTAGTAATGAAAACAAATCATAACGCATTATTATTAAAATCATATTCCGGGTAAGGTGCCTTATAATACTTCACTAATTAACTGCAGTTTAAAATAAATTAATTAACATTAACTACAGTAGCTAACTTGGTTCGAATATTATTACACCAATCGAGAATGATTTCAAAACGAAAACCTCCTCTTGAAGAAAGAATTTTTAGCCTTTAGACTACATAAAACAAAGGCTCGCTGTCGTTGCCCGTTTACGGGCATTCTTGCTTACCTCCATCGCATCTACGTTGGTCTTCTGGGTGCTACATTCTTGAATCTGAGATTCTGAGTGACAACTCAGACATTACTTGACGTCGATATGAAACGTATATTCCGACAAACATTTGTAGAGAAAGACAACTACTATACAAAATTACAAGAAACAAGAGGGAAAAGTAAGAAAGAAAGACCAACAACGAAGTGCTCGGATTACAAAGGGTGTTAAGACAGAGGTGCAGTCACTCACCCGTTCTGATCAATCTCTACTTCGAAACAACAATGACGGAAATACTCGTAAAAGTTTCAAAAGCGGGGTAAAAATTAAGGGCGAAATGCTATCAATGATATGCTTAGTTGGACACATTGCTGCAGGAGAAGTGAGGGAGATGTCATAATGGACACATTGCTGCAGGAGAAGTGAGGGAGATGTCATGATATAATGAACAATGCAACGTAAGCGAATGGAATGACGAGAAAAGTAAAGAGGACAGCAGGAATGAGAATAAAACCAAAAGCGGACGAAGTCTACAAAAAAAAATGTTTGTTAAGCTTATGGGACTTAACTACGGGGTCATCAGTCCCTAAACTTACAAACTACTTATGAACTACCTTATACTAAAGACGGCACAAATATCCATGCCCGAGGGGGGATTCGAACCCCCGACCGTAGTGGCCGTGCAGACCGTGACTGAAGCGCCTCAGTCTCCTCGGCCACCGCGGCCGGCCGAAGTCTACATTTTAAGGACGAAAAGAAATGTATTAGTCTAATATAGATATTTGAGTGAGAAGTGTCTGAAGAACAGCCTTTTATGGTAGTGAATCGTGGAGTATGAGAAAACCGGAGGGAAAGGGAAAGGTAGCGAAGAGAATGGAAGGAAAGGGAATCCAACTATTTAAAATGTGGTGCTGTAGAACAATGAAGGAAAATAATTTGAGCTAGTTGGAAAAGAAACGAGAAGACCCTCCGTAGAACAGGCGAGAAGGGATGCTTGTAGTTAACTATGATATTCCGATGGGACATGATGATACAACATGCGTTAAGACATCGAGGAATAATTGTTGTAAGTAACGGAGCTGCAGAGCGTAAAAACCTATAGTGTAAGACAAATGTTGTAATAGATCCAAAACGGGCTACTTTGACCTGAAGAGGATGGCGTAGAAGAGTAGGCATCCCTGATGTAGAAAATCAGACGAGGGAGCTGAAATCAAGTAAGTCTCCAGGACGAATTGATTCCCAATTCGGTTTTACAAATAGTGTTCTATGGTATTGGTACCATACATAGTTTGCACTTATTGCAAGTTTCTGCCCAAGTGTTGAGTGCCAAATGACTAGGAAAAATGCTCAAGTGACTCTTGTTTATAAGCAAGGTAGAACGGACTAATGCTACTAACGTCAGTTTATTGCACCATTCTTAAACAAATTGTCAGTTCGAATATAAATTTCCTTGAGCACCGATTTAGAAAGCATCACTCATTGCCAATCAGCTAGCCTTTTTCTCACACGATATCTTGAGAGTCACAAATGAAGGGCAACAAGTAGACTGCGTACTCCTTGATTTCCGAAAGGCGTTTGGCACAGTGCCCCACTGCTGATTACTAACGAAGGTACGAGCACATGAATCCGGTTGCCAGAGAAGAGAGTGGTTCGACGTTTTCTCAAGCAACAGAACACAGAACGTTGTCTTCGACGGCGAGTGTTCATCAGGGAAGCGTAATAGAACCGCCATTATTTCCTGTCTACGCAAATCATCTGACGGAAGAAATGAGTAGCAATCTACCTTCATCTACATCTACATCCTACTCCGCAAGCCACCTGATGGTGTGTGCCGGAGGGTACTTTGAGTACCACTATCGGTTCTCCCTCCTATTCCAGTCATGTATTGTTCGCGGAAAGAAAGAGTGTAGGCTCTTCATGATCTCTTCGCGAGATATACGTAGCAGGGAGCAATATACTGCTAGACTCCTCGGTAATGGTATGTTCTCGAATTTTCGACAAAAGCCCGTACCGAGCGACAGAGCGTCTCTCCTGTAGAGTCTTCCACTGGAGTTTATCGATCTTCTTCGCAACGCTTTCACGATTACCAAATGATCCTGTAACGAAGCGCGCTGCTCTACGTTGGATCTTTTCTACTTCCTCTATCAACCCCACCTGGTACGTACCCCACACCGGTGAGCAGTATTAAAGCTGTGGACGAAAAGGTGTACTGTAACCTACTTCCTTTGTTTTCGGACTGCATTTCCTTAGAATTCTTCCAATGAATCCAAGTCTGGCATCTGCTTTACCGACGATTGATTTTATATGGTCGTTCCATTTTAAATCACTCCTAATGCCTACTCCCAGATAATTTATGGAATTAACTGCTTACAGTTGCTGACCTATAGTGTAGCAAAATGATACAGGATCTTTCTTTCTATATATTTGCAGCACATTACACTTGTCTACATTGAGAGTCAGTTGCCATTCCCTGCACCATGCGTCAATTCGATGCAGAACCTCCTGCAATTCAGTACAATTTTCCATTGTTACAACCTCTCTATATACTGCAGCATCATCCGCAAAAAGCCTCAGTGAACTTCCGATGTTATCCGCTAGGTTATTTATATATATCGTGTACAGCTGTTTGCTGATGAAGCTGTGGTGCACGGGAAGGTGTCGTCGTCGAGTGGCTGTAGTAGGATGCAAGATGACTAGACAAAATCTCTAGTTGGTGTGAGAAATGGCAGCTAACACTAAATATAGAAGTGTGTGAAGGTAATGCAGATAAGTAGTAAAACAATCCTGTATGTTCCAATACAGTATTAACAGTATGCTGCTTCACACAGTCATGTCCAGTTAGAATCTGGTCGTAACGTTGCAAAGCGATACGAAATGTAACGAGGATATTATAAAAGTTATGTGGAAGGTAGATGGTCGACTTTACTGGAAGAATTTTTGGGAAGTTCAGGTGTTTCGGATAACTTTTTTTTTTTTTTTTTTTTTAAATGTCTGGTCTTCTGTCGGACCAAACTGCGTGGTCATCAGTCCGTAGCTTACAAACTACTTAAACTAAACTAACCTAAGGACAACACACACACCCATGCCCCAGGGAGGACTCGAACCTTCACGGCGAGCAACAGCGTGCCCCGCAGCGAGACGCTTTAGACCGCTCGGCTACTCCACCGCGGCTTTTGGATAAATTCCAGAGTCGTTTAAAAGAAGACAAGGCAAGCAATTGAAAGGGAGTAACGATCTGTTACTTCTAGGTCCAAATAATGTGCGAATATTGCGGAGGTGCTACAGAAAAATAAATGGGAATTTCATGAGGGAAAACGACATTCTTTCCGAGGATCGTTATTGAGGACATGTAGAACGATGCTGTTTCCTTCAACATTCATCTCACCCAACGATCACAAAATAAGAGGAAATGAGGTTGGTATGGGGGAATATAAGCAGTCATTTTTCCCGTGCTCTATTTGGGAGTGGTATAGAAGATGGAATGACAAGCGGCTAGCAGAGTATGTTTCTAGATATAGATGTAGAAGAGGAATTCATGGCGGTCCAACCAAAAAGACTGATAACGGAGTGAGACAAAACTTAAACTTTTATTACTTTTTTATTATTATTTAGGCGGACTCAATAGTACGTTTCTGCAATAAATAGCTAACTGACATGATATACGGCAGTGTTGTGCAGTAAGTGGAGAAAACACTTTCACTGGACAACGCCTTGGGCAAAATCAATACGAAACCGGACTTCCCACCTACCAAAGCGGAACTGCTTTGCATAACCAGCGAGCATGTCCTCTGGCGAAACTTTGATTCCGATGCGATTTCTCAAGCGAGTATCCAGAGCAGACTGTGACGTAGGACGCATTCCTATTTCGCAACCAACCAGCCGTTGACCTATTGTCTCTTATGTCACCTGGTTGCGTTATTGAGAGATGTCTCTGTGTTCAGGCAGTATGTACAACACCGAAAGAAGTGTTCTCATTGCTCCACAGGCCTCACGCAGGGTGAACGCAAGATGGAAGGTATCAGTTGTGGACTTTAGTGGCTGCCATCTCATACCGCTTATACCGTGTATAGATTTGGGCCTCTATGGTTTCATTACAGGTGGTAATTTTTTTAAATTAAGCTTAAGGGACTTAACTACGGGGTCATCAGTCCCTAAACTTACAAACTACTTACGAACTACCTACAACTAAGGATGGCACAAATATCCATGCCCGAGGGGGTCGAACCCCCGACCCTAGTGGCAGTGCAGACCGTGACTGAAGCGCCTCAGTCCCCTCGGCCACCGCGGCCGGCACAGGTGGTAATGGCAAGCAGACTTATGAACTACTATTGAACACGATTTCTGAAAACAATCTTGAGGAGCTAAATCTCTCATCCCACATGTAATAAAAATATTTTAGCTGTTATTCCTACAAACCGGCCTCACCTTGTCAATGATCTCATTGTTCTCAAAGCGACAATTGTTACCAAAGTTAATACAGCATTCAGAAAACTAGGAGAGAGTTTATGCGAGAAAGAGCTGATAAGAAATTGTTAGCGCCCCATTTGAAGAATAAATAGACATCGTTTACTTTCGGAACGATGAAATTTAAACGCATTCTAAATAAAGTAATGGAGAAATATATGCCCACGAATTGGACAAAGAATCGAAAAGATCCACTGTGGTTTAATGGTCATATTCGAAAAATTCTGAGAAATAATGGCAGTAGCACTCTCGGTTCAACAAATAACAAGGAAGCCAAGACAGGTAAAAGTTATTAGAGATTCGCGCGTCTACAAAATGATGGACGAAGCATACAATACCTACCACCCCCATACCTTAGCAAGAGATCTTTCCCAAGACCCGAAAAAATTCTGCTCCTATGTAAAATACGGAAGTGGGTCAAAGAGCTCTACCCCCGTCAATACTTCATCATTCGGGAGTGGTGATAGAGGTTAGCAAAAGTAAAGCTGAATTTTGAAATACAACCTTTAATAAATCTTTCATGGAGGAGCACCATACAAAAACAGTCATTTGACAACCGCACAGCTAAGTTACAGAAGTTTAGTTAAATGAATTATTATTAGTAATAAATGAACTTATACCCTGCAGAAAATCATGCTCACCATTTACCACTTACTGCATTCCAATTATTATAGCGACTTTTCTAATTTAGGTTTACACATTTGTATAATTGTACCTGAACATATTTATACATATGGAATAGTCCAGTTTGATGAGTGGCATCCACACATACCACTTCTTGTCTCATAAAGAATTACCCAAACTGTTTGTCATTCTCTCTCTCATATAAGTGATTCTCAGCAAGCGTGTTCAGTTGTACATTACTATCAGATTATAACGATTTCCGTGCATGACTAGTAGATATTTATTATCGTCATAAACAATCACCCATACTGTTTTTCTGTCTGTCCTTCCTTCTCTTCCTTCGTAAACCACATCAAATACTGACGAACCGATTCCACAGACCGAAAGTGAGGAGAGGGGCTAGTGTAACTGGTTAATACAAACCATGAAAAATTCACGGAAGTATGTTTTTTAACACATTCCTGAGTTTTTTAAATGTAGCCCCGTTATTTTTGTTAGCACATCTGAACATATAAACAAATACGTAATCAGTGCCGTTTGTTGCATTGTAAAATGTTAATTGCATCCGGAGATATTGTAACCTAAAATTGACGGTTGAGTACCACTCCTCCGCTGTTCGATCGTCTGTATCTGAGAGCACCGAATTACGTAGGGACCCAAAGGAAACGGTGATGTACCTTAGGTACAGAAGAGACTAGAAAAGCACTTTACGTCCACATGCTAACACCTTTATTGGTCTTTTTCACTGACGCACATGTACATTACCATGAGGAGTTAGTTACAGGTACACACGTGGTTTTCGTTTTCAATTACGGAGTGGAATAGAGTGTTTCCCGACATGTCAGGCCAATAGATATTCAAAGGGTGGCCATCATTTGCTGCAAACAATTGCAATCTATGACGTAATGAATGACGTACACGTCGCAGTACTTCTGGTGTAACGTCGCCGCAGGCTGCCACAATACGTTGTTTCATATCCTCTGGGGTTGTAGGCACATCACGGTAGACATTCTCCTTTAACGTACCCCACAGAAAGAAGTCCAGAGGTGTAAGATCAGGAGAACGGGATGGCCAATTAATGCGTCGTCCACGTCCTATAAAACGCCCGTCGAACATCCTGTCAAGGGTCAGCCTAGTGTTAATTGCGGAATGTGCAGGTGCACCATCATGCTGATACCACATACGTCGATGCGTTTCCAGTGGGACATTTTCGAGCAACGTTGGCAGATCATTCTGTAGAAACGCGATGTATGTTGCAGCTGTTTGGGCCTCTGCATTGAAGTGAGGACCAATGAGGTGTTCGCCAACTTTAGGTCACAATATCTCCGGATGTAATTAACATTTTACAATGCAACAAACGGCACTGATTACGTACTTGTTTATATGTTCAGATGTACTAACAAAACTAATGTGGTTCCATTTAAAAAAAATTCAGGAATGTGTTAAAAAACATACTTCCTTGCATTTTTTATGGTTTCTATTAACCAGTTACACTAGCCCCTCTCCTCACGTTCGGTCCGTGGAATCGGTTCGTCAGTATTTGATGTGGTTTACGAAATACATATAGCGGTAATGTTAGGTGACTCACCCTGTATTTATTATCCTGTGTGTTTTCGTGCTTTGCATGCACCTTGGAACTGTATATGTGAAAAGATAGTAGAAAATCAATATGTAATTTTCCATTAAGGGTTCGCAAAAGTGTATGAAGACCACACTAAAACTTAACGGTCTATCGGACCACACGTCTTTAAGCCGTGAGATTGTTTGTATCCGGGTTTTGCTGACGCCAAGATCCGTAAGCCAGAGCCCTGTCGTTGACTTATACAAGCAGGTCACCACTATAATCGTTTGTATGCTCACTACGTGTAGTTATGAGAGGGGGGGGGGGGAGAATTGTAGAAACCGGCTGGGTAGGGAGGCCTTGAAAAGTGAGAGCGCAAACTCACGCAAAAGAATGCGGCGTTAGGCCGAGCGAATTGCGAGCAAGGCCGAGCCACATCAGTGGCAATTGAAGCACTTAATGACTTCGTGATGGACAGGATTGCGCTCACTCAAAGCCCTTGTGTTCCGTAGCTACCTAATTGAAAGGGAGCAAAGAAGGAAAATTAGGGTTTAACGTCCCGCCGACAATGTCGTCATTAGAGGGCGACCAATTGCATAATGAAACTATAACAGTGAGGCTGCCTTCGGTTTAACAACTGGTGGCGAATTTCCATTCTAGTCCATGGGTACGACAAACGTTTTTTGCTCGTATGGACAATGCAGCTCCCAACACAGAAAAAAATGCTTGGGCTCTTGTTGTAATCAAAATAGCACCGAATATCAAAATGGCATAAAGTGCAGCATATGCGTATATATGGAAGGTGATTAACAATTTGACGGAATCGCACGACGCACAGTACCGTACAAAAGTTGCTCAACATCAGTGAGCCAGCCGCGGTGGCCGAGCAGTCTGCGGCGTGTCAGTCACGGTCTGCACGGCCGCTGCGGTCGGGGATTCGAATCCCCCCTCGGACATGGATGTTTGGGCTCTGTTTAGTATAAGCTAGTTGATAAGTAGTTTGTACGTTTAGGGACTGATGACTCCGTAGTTGAGTCCCATAAGCTCTACAAACATTTGAACATTTTGAACATCAGTGATTTTCAGGAGAAAAATGTAGATTTGGAACTAGAAACGTTAGAAATACTCGTATGTCAGATTATGAATAATTTATTGAAACAAAATACATGCAGTCATATTTTACTTTCCTCAAAGTAACCTCTTTTGGTTTTATAACCCTTCATTTGGCATAACTGCTCTCAAGAAACATGAAAATTATACTCGATTTTCTACAATATGTTTCAAGTTTTGTCGAATTGTCAATAGTGCTTCCAACAAAAGTTTAAGTTCTCATATACACCGATTTTCCATTATATTTTGCGAAAAGTTTCTGAATAGTATACATTTTTAGCAGATACTACGAGCTTACTTTAGTGGTGGTCTAGTTTCTCTTAATTTTGTGGTGTTATTTTGTTGTCTTACAAGGAAACGTGCTTGTAAACGGTAAGAGAAGGCTCTGAGGATGAGTTATTATGCAAAATTATTAGCGAATTTTTATTTGGGACATAGAAAATAGATTGATGTTTACTGGGTAGGATGGGTCTAGCAGACCACTAAGGAATGGACATCCAGTCCAAAAGAGAAAGAAAACATCTCATGTGCCAATGAATGATGTACGATTTGATACTTTTGATTAGTTACCAGATTGTGAGCCGAAAAGGAAAATGTAGATTTTGTCTTCACGGGTAAGTGACACTAAACTATGGAAATTCTGCGATTATTCTGGGCTTTATATAAAAAAGGACTTGTTTTCAGGCATTTCATTTGAAACAGTGTAAAATATAACAGTTTTTACAGGCATAGAAACAACAATGTAGTATTTATATTGTAGCGCGAATGTGACCTTTTTGGACAACAAGAAATTATATTCTGAAAAAAGTTATGTAAAATTGTTCACATGACCATACACGTCTAATTTCACTAACTTACGAATTTTCTTCACGCGATTTCCTCGCTGATATGCCGCCATTCCTCTTGTAGTGTGAACTTTGGTAATATGGATTGATTTAACTGCTCTATCCAAGTGATACCAAAGCAGTTCAACTCCTTAGCAAGCTTGCAGCAGAACGTGAACATGTATAGAGCATGCACTGTCCTCCAAGATGATCACACACCTTGTGCAGGTTGTCATCACATGCCACGGTTACTTCAGGCGTATTTAATGTCTTTCAGTGCCCTAAGCGTAATTTCTGTTCGTCGTGTGTTTATTGTCACCTACCTTCAATGTTGTAGCAGTTCTTTTTATTTATGCTCCACGTGAAACTTACTTTCGGCATTAGTCTTTAGAAACCAGATTATTACAAGGCAAGTATCATTCGACAGCCGTTTCCTGCTAACTACGAGGGTCGTTCCGGAAGTAACATCTCCCACTTTTAGTCAAGGAAACTACTGTAAATCTTGTCGAGGTCACGAAAAACTTCTGCTCCTATATAAATACGTAAGTGGGTCAAAGAGCTCTGCCCCATCACTATATAAATCACAACAGCACAGCTAAATAGAGCGATATTGCAGCCATAGACTGTCCACAGAGTCGTTTTGCAATTTCGACAGCGATGAACCAGCTAAGCCTAACCACTACTGACATCTTTGAAAAGAGCATCCGAGTTTGAAAATGTTCGTCACGTAATACATCTTTCAGAGGCACAAAGAAATGGAAGCCAAAAGTCGCTAAATGGGGAGTGTACGGTGGATGTTATGAGACAGATCAGCCGAATTTTGCAATGAGAAGCGTGGGCGCTAAACTAGTGTGGAGCCTATCATTATTATGTTGCAGGTGAAAACTGATCGTTTTCCCTGGCCTTACCCTGTAAATTCGGGATTTCCTGATAGACAGTGTCGTCTTGTAACATGCTGAATTGACAGTTTTCTCCAACAAGCCCCAGGAAAAAAATAATAATAACAAAAAACAAAAAAAAACTCTCTGACTATCCCAAACGACTGTGTACATCACTTTGTCTGCAGACGGCTGTAACTTGAATGTCTTCTTTGACGGAGTATTCATTTTGGATTTCTGCCCTTTGTAGTTACAAGACGTCTCATCAACGGTATCGATGTTATTCAGAACATTGGTTCAGCCACTCTCAACAAATTTCTATTGGATGAGTTTTGCTGTTCTTCTGCAAGCATCTGCGGTACCCATCTCGACAGGCTTAATGATAACCAAGACGTTTCAACACTATTTCTTAGGCATTGCAATCGACGTTAAGGTTCGTACACAATTCTCTTGCCCTTATCCGCCGATCAACACGGACGAGTTGATCAAGACGCTCTTCATTGCGAGGAATCACAGCTGTGCAGTGTCGACTGGTCTGTGCATTGTCATGCACTCTTTCTACATCTACATCTACATGGGATACTCTGCAAATCACAAGTGCCTGGCAGAGGGTTCATCGAAACACCATTATACTATTTATCTCCCATTCCATTCTCGAATAGCGCGCGGGAAGAAAAAACACCTGAATCTCTCCGTTCGAGCTCTGATTTCCCGTATTTTATTCTGATGGTCGTTTCTACCTATGTAAGTGGGAGTCAACAATATATTTTCGTATTCGGAGGAGAATGTTTGCGATTGGAGTTTCGTAAGTAGCCCAGCGATAAGGGCGTTGTTGTAATGATTCCCATCCCAGATCCTGTATCATTTCCGTAACGCTGTCTGCCCTGTATCGTGACAATACGACGTTGAAAATACCGCACCCATTGCGTCGCATTTCTCATGGTTATTGTATCATCTCCATACACCACTATTAGCAAGCGACCATGGATTTCAGTCAGTGCAATTTCTTCAGCAGTTTCATACATGCGTCCATATCAGACTTCGTTTTGGAACACCCTTTCACTGTCGCCAACTAACACAAAACAACGGTTCCAACTGAAAATGGAAGAAGAAGGTTCAAGCAATAGCACTACATAATGACATCTGGCTCTGACATCCATTCAAGACAAAAAACTGGAAGTATAACTTTCTGAGCAACCCTCGTGTTATTCCACGCACAATGAGTTCTATTTTAATTCGTAAAGTCAAAATTCTTCTAACCTGAAAGATGGTAACTTTACCCGCGCTCATTCTCGCTTTTTAACCTTCAAATTATTATTTCGTATAGAGCATATTAATTATATGCACAGAATGTTAACGAGTAATATATCTAAGATATGTAAGGTTGGAATGTATATATTGTTTATACAGTCAAAGTAGGTTTGTGACTATGAAGTTACGGTGGACAATTCAGTATTATATACATATTTTGCTATTTCCATTACAAGACAACAGTGCTGCTATATGATACGATAAAATTGTAAGTAGACAATACATACAATATTTTTGAAAAAATCACAGTTACAAATAGATTTTAATGACATAAGTTTTCAGGTTATTAACTCCCGACTTGAACAATTTAGGATGAAATTTTTTTAAAAGTTAGTCTCAAGTAACGGTGCACCTTTACATCCAACAGATCAATACCCCCGTGCACTTATTGTAATGAAAACAATACCGTTAGCACTTTCAATATTCCCAAGTACACCACTATTACCATCCTCCGCACTATCATCATCAATCTCGGCGATTTTGTACTATTTCATTTTCATCCTTACTGTCAAAAGCTAAGACAGAACCTTCCGATTCATAAACAGAAGTAGGCCTAACTTCGTATTTCCATCTTGTTTCAGTTCTGCATAGAATCTTTTGGGTTCCTTGACTACAACAAAGTGAGGTTAGTGCCCAACGTGTCTTCAGAGAAACGAAACTAAATTCGTTCATAAAACATGCAATACTTGTAATTAGACTAACTACAGTATTTTAATAGTGAAGACTGATACATTTGTTACTAGGTACTTTTGTCTCTTGAAAAATGAAAAGTCGAATCGCTGTAAATAATAACTAAACTAGCATCTGCACAGGAAGACGCCAACGGAATGCAGTCCAACATTCATTGTCACGAAATGGCAAAAATATTAACTCGGTGACGGTACAAATAACTAAAATGAAAAACAGCTATATTGGAGCACCCAAGTCACACTGGTCTATAAAGGAAGACTGCTCCTATAGGGAAATAATGATGAAATTTTGCTGTGACGTCAGTGTCATGGAGGAATGGATGGTTCCGAACAATTCTGAACCAGTTAGATAAAATCATGATTCGATGTAACCACGGATGCGCGACCAATGAAGGAAGATAAAAAAAAGTATCAATCGTGCGTGAGGCAACAAAAAAAATGATGGTGTTCTGGAGCTGAACAAACCACAACCACAGAGTGTTGAAGCCGTCTCGTCCATTGACTAAAAAGAGAGCCTAACCAATGACGTAACCGAGAGGATGGTATGAAATAGTAGAGGAACATGAGGAGATGGTTCTATTTGCGTGTACGGTGCAATGAGGTCAAACTCATGGCATAGCTGGGAAGGTGGTTTATGTTATTTCGCTCTCACTGCCACGCTACTGGATATTATAAGCTGCCTTGTTTCATTCCATTACTATATTCAGTTCCCGACGTTGCCCGAGTTCGTATATAGATACGTCATTCCAACTCCTGCCCTCTCTGTCCATCGCCTTCTACAACTACTCCCTATCCATTTCATTTCAAGGAGCTCGATTCATGAGAAAACTCCTATAACTAAAACTAAAATCAGCTTCATCGTATTGTAACGATACACTGAGATTTTTATTTATTTTTTGTTTATCTTTGATCAGCGATGCTTATCGCCTCCGGTTCCCTCTGACTCGTAATACAACTAATTTAATTTCGTTCGTCATTTTTTTTCCTCCCAAACAAGCGAGAAGACGGAACAGAGATAGTAGTTTTACTCACTCTCTTGTCTACGTTCGTTTCGTAAGGACGTCTTCCAGTCATGTATCTATTCAAGTATTGTCATGCAAGTTGTAAAAATATATTACTTAAATTTAAAATCATCCCCTCTCTTTGGCTTTTATTTAAATGAATCCCTCCACGCCAAATATTTAATCTCTTAAGGTCTTCAGCTCCTCTACATCAGTAATAGTTTACTGTTCAGACGCCATTAAAATCGCTTCGCATTGTCTGCAAAATTTCAATCAATCATCATACTATACTTTGCTTGATTTTAGAACCTGCAGTCATTTCTTTTGTAATTTCACGAAGTCCGATCATTTTTATTTTTTTTATCATTACCAGTAACTTCATGTTCCACCCACGGTCACACAACAATGAAAAGCGAAGTGAACAGTCTGAACATTGTTCTTCTACGGAAAGTATCTCGAACATTCGCTTATTAAATAAGACATAAAAGTTATCATTTTCAGCTTGTAGAATACAAAGTGCAGGATCCAGCTAGATGCTTTCCGTAAGTTTTATAACATGCTGTTGCTTGTATGGTGCCCAACTTTAATATGCAATCCGCGGTTTATTTGCTTTAATGTTCATTTTGTGCTGTACTTTAACTAACTTATTTCAAAATTCAAACATTCGGTACCATCAATTCTTTGTCCAAAAATATATAATCGTGGAATCTACTTTTAACAATTATGGCATCATACGAAGCAAGGGCAACGTTATAGTATTATGGAATTATCTGTAAGCGACAGGAAAAAAAAACTACGAACAGTTTCGAAGCCAGCAGAAGCATTAAAAATACCAACTATTTTTTCTGTATCTGACATCATGTACACTGGTGTGATAATAACTCATACTAAAGAAAATTAGGAGTGACTAAGTAACGCTGGCGCAACACCACTTACATACAAGAAACATGTGACAAAGGAGACGGCATAAAAGCATAAATTAGCGTGTGCAAGCTCATTGGGAAGGTTGAGGAGAAAGCCTAGAATTGGCCGTGGGAACTGTTCCCAAGACTACGTCACACCTGCCCGTGTCTTTACGGGCTTAAATTACCCAGCTGTGTCCCTCGTAGCCTGCAATTAAAATTTTCTCCTCTACGACCGGAATTGGTAGTGATCATATAGTGTATTGCGAAATCTGGAGCGCCGTTTTAAGTTCTCGTTATTTCGTCGGAAATTATTAATCTGACCTGTGTTGGATAATGGAATAGCGTGAGTAAATTAGTAGAAAACTAACGTATTTCTGTGAACAGTATTACATTTCGTCTCTAGTGACACTATATTTTCGTTGATTTAGCTTCATAAAGCCTATACAAAATTTGTTACAGACATTTTATATGAATATAATCATTTATTGTAGATATGAAGTTTCAATACTTTTCAGTTCTATATATACAGCTAATTGATTACTCTGTAGTTCACTCTTACATGTCTCGCAGATGTTTTATCGAACCACTTTCTATTATTCTGTTGTTCCATTTATAACAGCGGGAAAAATGAACACGTAAATCTTTATGTGCGAGCTCTGATTCCTTTTATTTTTATTACGATGATCATTTTTCGTTGTGCAAGTATCTGATAACAATATTCACCATTCAAATCAATTAGGAGATCAGATATCATACACAATATAATTATGGTTACGAATTTAATTCATAAATGCCAGCAACGTGAATTTGTGTGTGATACGGTATAAGCTGTACAAATATAAAGGACTCAGATGGAAAACTAGTTCCCGCCAAACAAGGAAAAGTTTAATGGTGGAAAGAGAATATAGAGGGAATCTACAAAGGAAATGAACTTGGAGGCAATACTTAAAGAAGAGAAGAGGCAACAGATGAATATGAAATAGGAGATACTGTACTGAGAGATGAATTTGACAGAGCACTGAAAGACCTAAGTCGAAACAAGGCCCCTGGAGTGGACGACATTCCCTCAGAACTAATGAAGTCTCTGAGAGAGCCAGCAATGACAAAACTGTTTCACCTGGTATATAAGGTGTATGAGACAGGTTAAATACCCTCAGACTTTAAGAAAAACGTAATAATGTCCATTCCAAAGAAATCAGGTGCAGACAGGTGTGAAAATTACAGGACAATCAGTTTGTTATAAGTCATGGTAGCAAAATACTAACAAGAATTATTTGCAGAAGGATGGAAAAACTGGTAGAAACCGACGTCGGGGAAGATCAGTTTGGATTCAGGAGAAATGTAGAAACACGGGAGAAAATACTAACTTTACGGCTTATCTCAGATCAAGGAACGGCAAACCTACATTTCTAACTTTTGTACATTTGGAGAAAGCTTTTGAGAATGTTGATTGCAATACACTCTTTCAAATTCTGAAGCAAGAAAGAATGGAAAGTTATTTACAACTTTCACAAAAACCAGACAGCAGTTATCAAAGTAGAAGGGCATGAAAGGGATACAGTGGTTAGGAAGGGAGTAAGACAGGGTTGTAGCCTTTCTCCAATGATATTAAATTTGTACACTGAGCATCTATTAAGAAAAGCAAGGAGAAATTTGCAGAAGATATTAAAGTCCAGGGTGAAGAAATAAAAACAATGCTTTTTATCGAGGGCATGGTAATTCTGTCAGAGACAGGGGAGGACCAGGAAGAGCGCTTGAACGGAATGGACGTTATGTTGAAAGGTGCAAATAAGATGAACATTAACAAGGGCAAAATAAGGGTAACGGAGTGCAGTCTACGAATATCAGGCGATGTTGAAGGAATTAGATTAGGTAACGAAATAATAAAGGTGGTAGACGAGTTTTCTTACTGGTGCAGTAAAGTAATATATGATGGTCGCAGTACAGACAATATAAAATGCAGAATGGCAATGAGGCGGAAAACGATTCTGAAAAAGAGAAATTTGTTCACCTCTAATATTAATTTAAGCATAAGGAAGTCCTTTCTGAAAGCGTTTGTGCGATTGTTGGCTGGTATGGGAGTCAAACATTGACGATAAACAGTGCGGATAGGAAGAGGATAGAGCATTGTGGAATGTGGTGCTACAGAAGAATGCTGAAGATCTGTGGGTGGATCGCGTAACCAATGAAGTACTGAATAGAATTAGGGAGAAAAGGAATTTCTGGCATACCTTGACTAAAAGAAGGGAAGTGTTTGGGGTAGAAATCGCAGAGGGAGACCAACTGACGAATATAGTAAGCAGATCCAAATGTGTGTAGGTTGCCGTTCTTATGAAGAGATGAAACGGCTTGCTTAGGATAGAGTAGGATGGAGAGCAACATCAAACCAGTCTCCGGATTGAAGACCAGAAAACAAGTGCAATATATTGCTGTCACAAGTCTTTATTGGAGGTTTTCATTGCTTTTACTTACAGCGAGGCACTATGGGGTTATCATAGTAGTAGCCCTATAATGCGGTGTTTGATCACCTCTAACAGCCACTACAGTAAAACACCAGCGTGGCATGGACAAGTATTAAGAAAAAAAGTATGAGGTTATTAACGAGATTTTGATGGATATTTGGGCATTCTTCCAAGAGTGCACTATCCAGCTCTGCAACCGTTGTGGGAGGTGCTGGTCTTGTTGCAATTCGCCTGCCAAGTGTATTCCAGACCTGCTTAATCGGGTTTAAGATCAGTGAACAAGCTAGCCACTCCATTCGTTGAATTCCCTTAGGTTCAAGTATGGTGTCCACCAGTGCAGCTCTGTAAGGACGAGCGTCATCGTCCACCAGAAGGGACCCACCTCGTGCGACACCACCTTAGGGTACAAAAAAAAGAGGTTGAAGGATCTCGTTTCTATACCTCTGAGCAGTCAAAGTGCCATTCTGAACCGCATAGATGTCCCTACGTCCGCCAATACCGATTCCTGCGCAAACTATTCGTCCACCACCATTACATGTCGATGTTTCCTGCACATAATCAGGATTGTTCCGAGTTCCACGTTCTTTCCATACGAGGGAACGACGATTGCCCGGCTGAACACAAAATGATGATTCATCTATGAACATAACCAGGCATCATTCGTTACGATTCCAATCGTGATCTTCCTCCGATTAGTTTCTGCGGGCTAAAATGTGTCGTGGTTTTACTGGGACACACACCATAGACCTCCGTGCATAGAGGCCACATTTCCGAAGGCGATTTCAAACTGTTTGTGTCGATACTGCGCGTCCTGTTGCTGCCTGGAGGGTGCGTCGCAGATGAGTTGGTATCAGCCTCCTGTCTCGACGTCCTGTTAACCGGAGATAACGGTCATCTCTTGATAATGTTACCCGCAGAAGACCTTGGCCGTTCCTTCTTTTAACGGTGCCTGTAGTCTGAAATCGCGTCCACGTCCTGGAAATTACACTTTGGGACACTCCAATAGCTGTAGCCACCTCCCTCTGCGTCTGTCCTGCTTCCAAACTTCCTGTAGCTCTACATGCCATAGCTTCGGTTAAGTCACGTCGCACCTGCTATCCACTACCTGCTCACTTCACTATCTGAACCCAACTGCTTGTGTAATTCGTTTGGCAAAGTAAACACAAGTCAACACCAACCTTCTCTGCAGCAACTTTCTGTTATTACCACTATCTCAGTTGCCGTAATGGTGTTGTTTTCACTCCGCAGAACCGACAAAATGACGTCCATCCATTTTCAATGTAATAAATCGCAATTTGCGATCACGTATGGCTCCACTGTACTAGGTTTAGTTGTAATACTAATGTGCGGCGAATGAAAATTTGTGCCCGGGCGGGATTCGAAGCCGGGATCTCCTGCTTACTAGGCAGACGCGTTGACCACTCTGTCACCGTGGACACAGTGACCATCTCGACTGTAGAGGACTCTTTCCTGCACGTCTGCCGCCACACCCAAATCTCCATTCGCCACGCTGTCTCTTTCCTATACCAGAGCCTATTTGTTCTGTAATGCTCACAGCCACAATACTGTATTCCCGCATCAGGGAGAACTGACCTGAGGTATCGAGACAGAATTGATTGTCGTCAGGAGCCCAGCCTCAGCTTGTATACAATTACATATTTTTTACGACATTACAGCGTTCATTTTAATGAAATAAATCGCAATTTGCGATCACTTATGGCTTCAATGTATTAGGTTTAGATGTAATACCAATGTGAAGCGAATGAAAATTTGTGCTCGGCCGGAAGAGTTCTCTGCAGTCGGGTTCGTCACTGTGTCCTCGGTGGCGGAGTGATCACCGCGTCTGCCCAGTAAGCAGTATATCCCGGGTTTGAATCCCTGCCGGGCACAAATTTTCATTCGCTGCACATTTGTATTACATCTAAACCTAGTACAGTGAAGCCATAAGTGATCGCAAATTGCAATTTATTTCATTAAAAATGAACGCTGTAACGTCGTCAGAAATATATAATCGATCCATTTTACGAGGCGCATCCAGAAAGTAAGTTCCGTTTGGTAATAAAATGAAATTGTACACAGATACAGAAGAAAATTTTATTGCACAAAATTCTACAACTCTTAATCTACTTTTCCACATAACTGCCGAAATTTTGTAGGCATTTGTCATAGCGTGGCATCAGGTTTTCTATACATTCTTCATAGAAATCTGCCGCCTGTGTCTTCAACCAGTTGGAAACAGTTTCTTTCAGCTTGTCATTGGTCCATAGCAAGAGCACTAATTGTAAACCTACGGTTTTCCTGGATCTTGTCATCAATCGCTGAACCTTCTGTAACCAAAGGTGGACGTCCACTTCGTTCTTCATCGTGCACATCACTACGCCCGCCATTGAACTGTTGGACCCATCTTCTCATTATCGAATCACTCATCGAATTTGGTCCGTAAACATCGCAAATTTGCCGATAAATTTCACTCACTTTCCCTATCCTCGCATTCAGAAACCGAATCACCGACCTGATTTCACAGGCGGCGGGATTTTTAATCAACCCCGACATTTCAAACAAGCACAACAAAGCGTACGTAACTGACAGCGATCTCCAAATGGTGCACGTTCTTCTCCTTGATAAACATAGTCTACAGCGCATGTTCGGAACTGCAATCGCAGCGCTGCAGCGGAGATAAATTGAAACGGAACTTACTTTCTCGACGCGCCTCGTAGTTCATTCTACCGATGACAATACTCCAGAACCTAGACATCTCAACTGATCCCCTAATGTTTTCACCAGTGTAGACAGAAAATAACAGCGTCCTATGCACTTTTCTGACGAACTCCTGACGATACTCTTGTCTCTGATTTACACTCGTCAACGAGGAAGAAATACTGGATTGTACTACGACAGAAGTGTACGAGGCATATACGGTAAAGTTACTGGAGAATGTACGTTGTAAGTTCATAGGAAGTTTCCGAACTCGCTGTAATATAACAAACGTGGTGCTTTAAAACTACGAGAGTATCCGCGGCCCAATTACGTGTGTAGCGCTGTGAAACCTGTTCCTTGCACTGCAGTGACGTAGGGGAGGTGTTGGTGGTAGGGCGAGGTGCGGCCAGGTTGATGGAAACCGCAGGCTGTTGCAACTGCCACAGCAAGGACTCTGAGTGCGCAAACCTGTCGTAGCGATGTCGCGTTGCTTACGCCGTTTACCGTTAGCAGTAGCCTCGTTATCTAGCACTGCTACTGCTTCTCTAGTAGCTTCCTCTTCCATTAGCGACGTGTGTCTCTGACACGTGTGGCCTTCCGTCGTCAGAAGCAAAGAACCTACTCCAACTACAGTAGCAGCCGGCTTGATAGTGCACACTTACAAGCAGACCACATTGGTATCGCAGTTTAGAATTTCTTCATAATTATGGTACGTGAAGGTCAGAACTTAAAATAACACCCAGCCAAAGCCACTCGACACAACCATCAAAAATTCTCGAGAAAATCGACGTTGACGTTTCGCGAGTACACGTAAGTACCAATAACTTCAAGAAGTGCAGCATCCATCGGTGTAGCTCAGGTGGTAGCCTGCTGGCTTCACAGTCATAGAATCGGTTGTTCGAAACCCGATACAAGAAATACTTTTTTCGTTATTTTCGAATTCAGTTCTGTAAAACATTTTGGTATCTCTAATTCCAAGTGTTGTGTCAGTTTTCGTTTATATTTATGTAGACGAGCTAACCACCTTGTCGTCACTTAAAACGATTGTTGAGGAGGTTTGCTGCTTAGAAAGCCGTTAGTAGCTATGGAGATGACTTTCCAAAAACAGCTCTTCATAAAGTGAACAATCCAAGACTACCGTCGTAATCTAAGTCAATTAATATCGGCGACTTGCTTGTCCCTAGCCTACCTCAGTCATCCAACCGGGGAAAGGGGACCTACAGCTTAACGTGGAATCCGAACGCCATGTCGTTTCTGGTGAAACCCGAAGTTAATTGACAAAGATCGACGAGTGCTAACATTTATTCTGGCCAGACAACATAAAAATACCAAGATGAAGGCGATTGCAAATGTCAACACATTCTTGAGTTATACTATTTCGGAAGGAGCCTAGAAGAAGAAAATTAAATAGAATAAGAAAAGGATAGTGTACGAGAATCGCAATTCTGAAGGAATTTGACTTCGTAACGAGACGATAAAAGTTGTAGTTGACTTTGTTATTTCAGTAGTAATTAACTCTGGATTGGCGAAGTAAAGATGGTATAAACCGCAGAATGGCTATCGAAGAAAAGCATTTCTGCAGAAGATAATTTTGTTAACATACAGTAATACGAGGGTTGGAACTTTAGTAGTGCCAATATTTATTCACAACTGAGAGAAAAACATTAAATCTTTGCACCTATTACTGTCTTTAAAAGTAGTCACCAGCGTTGTGTAGAACCCTTTGCCAGCGATGTGGAAGGCGTAGTATATCGTTGGCAGAGTCTGTTCTGTTAATAGAGCAAATGGAGCGGTCTACTGCATATCGAATCCCTGGAGCAGTCCTGAAGCGAATACCATGAAGTGGTTCCTTCATCGTCGGAATCAAATCAAAGTTACAAGGACTTACGTCTGGGGAGTATGGTGAACTGTACAGTACTTCCCAGTCCCGTCGACCGAACAGAGAAGCCACAGCCTGCGCTGTATGCGCCTGCGCATTGTCGTCCAAAATGATGGGTGGGTTACTCAAAAAGTATTGCTGCTTCTTTCGTAAAGCTCAAGTCCTGGTGATTTTGATTTTATTCAAATGTCTGTCTGTTCAAATGTCTGTAAATCTATCGGACCAAACTGCGTGGTCATCAGTCTGTAGCTTACAAACTACTTAAACCTAGGTAAACTAACCTACGGACAAACACACACACCCATGCCCCAGGGAGGACTCGAACCTCCATGGCGAGCAACCGCGCGCTCCGCAGCGAGGTGCTTTAGACCGTTGATTTGACTCCGAAAAGGAAGGAAGCATTTCGTGGCATTCGCTTCAGAACTGTTCCAGAGATTCGACAGGCAGTAGACCGCTCCATTCACATTATCAACAGAACAGGCTCCGCTAACGGTATAATACGCCTTCCACATCATTGGCAACGGCTTTTACACAACACTGGCGACTACTTTGAAGGTCAGTAACAGGTGCAAACATGTAACGCTTTTGTATTGATTGTGAATAAATTGTTGCCACTATTTAAATTCTAACCCTCGTAATTTAAATGTTAGGAAGGCGTTTCTGAATGTATATGTCCAGAGTGTAAGATTCTGCGGTAGTGTAACGTGGACGATATTGAGTTGAGGGAGAAATGTGCTAGAAGTTTTTGAAATTGGTATAACAGACGAATGCTGAAGATTAGATGGGTAGATTCAAAACTGATGCTGAGGTACTGAACAGAAATGGGGTGAAAAATTTCTGGCGTATCTTGACCAGAGAAGGAATCGATAGATAGGACTCATCTGAGGCGTCAAATAATCGTCATTTAGCATTGGAGGGAAGTGTGTGGGGTAAAAATCGCAAAAAAGGCCGAGAGACCGATACATGAATCAGGTTCAAAAGGATGTAGGTTGCTATTGTTGTTCAGGCAAGGAAGGGTAGCGTGGAGAGATGCATTAAACCAGTGTTCGGACTGAAGACTACAATAACGTTTTAAATACCAATTGGTCACTCATGTGAAACGGAAGAAATGGTATGCTGCTGGAAATGCTATCTCCATACCCGCTGCTGTCGCACTAGTGGGAATATGTAAATGATGTAAAATCGCTATGATTCGCGACGTTCAAGCGAATGTCTTCTCGTGAAATACAGCTACGGTTTCTTTTTTGACAAAAAGGGTGAAAGCAACAAAAAACGAATTTTTATATATTGAGCGGCCACTGCGAAGGTGACGGAAAGCAAAAAATGAAAAGAATGTCTTGTGAGTGATTCAGAGCTGCGCAACAGTTCTACTCAGGTGACCTCGATACAAGGTCGCCGAGAGAACTGTTCCGTGAAGCCCCAATCGCTGTACCGCCCATATAAGCTGTTTCTGGTCTGTTTGCTGTTAACGCTGAAGAAATCTCTGGAGTAAACGCGAACAGAGAGGACGTGTCCAGTCGCAGTGAAACGTCCAACTTACGTGAAGAATACACCTCTGGTTGTCATTTATACTACATACTCGCAGTTGTAATCTGGGGAACGTCTCATCAGCAGACAACGATCTCATTCCGAGAGCCTAACCTACGCCTGTTGGAAATTATATGGTATACTTTCACTATCTGTCTTCGACCCGGATGTCCGTGGTACGGAGGCAATGCACCAGATGCAGATGTGAACCTTCAGAAAATATCGCAGTCATCGTTTTACTTCCAGTGTTCTAGAAATTGTGTCGTTATTTAGTTTACATTTCTGTACAAGTAATGTTGTGGTCATTTTGCTCCGTTACCACAGAATTTGAAGTAATTTTTAATGTCTTGATTTTGAATAGTTTCGACGAAGGAAAGAGCAAATGGATACAGGGATGGAGGAGGAGCAGATGAAAGAGAGTAAGGGCAGTGCGTAGAGACGGGTGTTAAATAGGAGGAGAAAAAGACACATGTAAGGAGAGGAATTAATGGACACGAGTGGGGTCTGCTCCGAATGTATATGCAGAAAACGTACTAAAAAAGTTTGCCAATCCGGCGAGTTTACAATAAATAGTGATTTTTTCCCCTTAGGTAATGTCTTTTGGCCCACTTCAGGTTAATAACACGAAAAGATTGGTCGTTTCCGATGGCATTCCGATAACTCGAAAATTAATTGCAATAACTCCTTAACAGGTCATCTGTGACGAAAATAGAATAAATGGATTTGTAGAGGGGAAAAATTCTCTAAAGCTTTACCTCTCTCTTTCAAAGACGATTACAAAAATAGCGGTGATTTAACACTGTGTGTGTATCTGTCTGTCTGCCCGTAATGTATTCCCATGTTTTAGGTAACGACTTTCAACCGATCACCACTTCATTTTACAGACACATTTAATGACCACCACGACATAACCTCGCTAGGGGGCGGCACTATGCCAAGCTATTGTGAGTCGGATCGAAAGAATTTAATATCGAGTAACTTGTGTTTGAAGCATTTTTCGATATTTTGACTATGGAAGTTAGTACACATGTATAGAGATATAATTATTCACATCACCCTAACATCATACTCCTTTGCTGTTACTCACATACTGGAGGTTTGAAGAATGGTTGAAGATTGATACTTCATCTAGGAATGAATATATCGCATGAAAATACCCTTTCATTAAGAAACAAAAACTGTTGCTTTTTTCTTCAGTTCAGAGACTGGTTTGATGCAGCTCTCCACCCTACTCTATCCTGAGCAAGCCTCTTTATCTCCTCATAAGTGCGGCACCCTACATCCATTTCAGTCTACTTGCCGTATTCATCTCTTGGTCTCCTTCTCCGATTTTTACCCCACACACTTCCCTCCAATGCTAAATTCTCGATTCCTTGGTGTTTATGAATGTGTCATACGTTTAGTCAAGGTATGCCAGAAATTCCTTTTCTTCCCAATTATGTTCAGTACCTCCTCATTAGTTATGCGATCCACCCACCTAATCTTCAGCATTCTTCTGTAACACCACATTAAAAAGCCTCTATCCTCTTCCTGTCCGCACTGTTTACCGTCCATGTTTCACTCCCGTGCAAAGCAACACTCCACACAAATGCCTTCGGAAAGGACTTCCTTACAAATTATCTGCACAACTGATTAAAATGTATAGTTAATTATTACATGATAAGAATATTGTAACAATAAGACAGCAGGGTGGAGGTGAGTCATTCTAAAATTAAACATAAAAATTTAAATATTATGTAGAAAGTAAAGATACCGATATAAAATATTTCGCATAATAGACCGAAACTCTTATTATCGAAAAAAGAAATTCCTTATCAGCTTTCGGCTTCTTAGGGGCATCATCAGTAAGAACTGAATGTTAGCGACATTTTGTATAACATCAGGAATTTTTCTTTTTGATAATATTATGTTCTGTCAAGCAAGGACAGAAAATTCAATTAATTTTAAAACTGTTTTAATATTGCCAAGATCACCCTTCAAACTTTCCACTTGTTTTAACCGGTTTTGGCGAATCTTTCCAGAACAAGAAGAGTCCCAATAAATGTAACTGCTTCGCTAATGTCAACAAACAATAAAAATCTTAATGTGTAAACACAGCATCACAAAACTAAATTATATTATAGTAATTGATATGTTTGATTATTGAAACTTCCTGGCAGATTAAAATTGTGTGCCGGAACCGGGACTCGAACCTGGGACCTTTGCGCTTGCCCGCGAAAGGCAAAGGTCCCAGGTTCGAGTCCCGGTTCCGGCACACAATTTTAATCTGCCAGGAAGTTTCATATCAGCGCACACTCCGCTGCAGAGTGAACGTTTCATTCTGGAAACATCCCTTAGGCTGTGGCTAAGCCATGTCTCCACCATATCCTTTCTTCCAGGAGTGCTAGTCTTGCGTGTTTGCAAGAGAGCTTCTGTGAAGTTTGGAAAGTAGGAGGCGAGGTACTGGCGGAAGTAAAGTTGTGAGGCGGCATCGTGAGTCGTGTCGGGGTAGCTCAGTCGGTAGAGCGCTTGCCCGCGAAAGGCAAAGGTCCCAGGTTCGAGTCCCGGTTCCGGCACACAATTTTAATCTGCCAGGAAGTTT
Organism: Locusta migratoria; assembly: GCA_026315105.1. Taxonomy (NCBI): domain Eukaryota; kingdom Metazoa; phylum Arthropoda; class Insecta; order Orthoptera; family Acrididae; genus Locusta; species Locusta migratoria. Next base: position 111,149,319 of record CM048745.1, read on the forward strand.
CATATCAGCGCACACTCCGCTGCAGAGTGAACGTTTCATTCTGTTTGATTATTCATTATTTTGGTCAGTATTATATATTATAAAATCATTTTATACATTTAATGTTATATTATTTATATTTGCAAAATTTTTATCCAAAATAATTGAAAAAATCATAAAACTACATAAAAACGTAAAGGGACCCTTAAAAACACTACCGTAGGATTTTTTTTCTAATTTTCCTTTCATTCCACATAGCGACAGAAACGTAAAATCTGTACGATATATTTTCTTGATGAGTCTATCTTCGTAGTCATTTTATTTACTCTCCCTTTAAATTCACATCACTCTGAGGCCGAGCAACGAGTTTGCTAGTTTAGGTAGTATACAAAAATTTCATTCGATTATCACAGATAACAGTTATCTTCGTTGTTGTGGTCCTAAATCCGAAGACCGTTTAGATGCAGTTCTCCTACTCCAATGATATAACTGCTTCTCCTTACGTACATCTGAAGAAAAGCCAAAGAAGGTAAAATTAAAGAGGGAGGAGGGGCAGGTAATGTGACTTCAAATGTTCAAATGTTTGTAGAGCTTTTGGGACTTAACTACGGAGTCATCAGTCCCTAAACTTACAGACTACTTATGAACTAGCTAAAACTAAGGACGGCACAAATACCCATGCCCGCGGGGGGATTTGAACCCCCGGCCGTAGTGACCGTGCAGACCGTGATGACGCGCCGCAGAGCGCTCGGCCACCGCGGCCGGCGGTAATGTGACTCGTAGAGTTTACATGCAGATAATTGCTTTTCTGATGTTGCATCACACAAGTATGCTGAAAATTAATTGGACAAAATGCAATGAAGAGTTTTTCTATGGAAACGTTGAGGAAACGATTATGTCAAAAACACTGATCCCATGAAGGGACAGGATGACAGAACACGTGTTCTTTCACCCTACTAAGATATGTGTAAAGGATAAAAAGTGTATGGGAAGACATAAGTTGCAGTAGCCCAGCAGACAGCCGCAGATTTTGCCTGTTAGTGCTACACTGAGATGAAAAGGATGGGCAGTAGCGAAATTCGTAGCAGTAAGCATTAAACTAGCCTAAAAGACGACTACAGAAAGACCGTATACAGGGTGTTACAAAAAGGTACGGCCAAACTTTCAGGAAACATTCCTCACACACAAAGAAAGAAAATATGTTATGTGGAGATGTGTCGTGAAACGCTTAATTTCCATGTTAGAGTTCATTTTATTACTTCTCTTCAAATCACTTTATTCATGGAATGGAAACACACAGCAACAGAACGTACCAGTGTGACTTCAAACACTTTTTACAGGAAATGTTCAAAATGTCCTCCGTTAGCAAGGATACATGCATCCACCCTCCGTCGCATGGAATCCCTGATGCGTTGATGCGGCCCTGGAGAATTGCGTATTGTATCACAGCCGTCCACAATACGAGCAGGAAGAGTCTCTACATTTGGTACCGGGGTTGCGTAGACAAGAGCTTTCAAATGCCCCCATAAATGGAAGTCAAGAGGGTTGAAGTCAGGAGAGCGTGGAGGCCATGGAATTTGTCCACCTCTACCAATCCATCGGTCACCGAATCTTTTGTTGAGAAGCGTACGAACATGTCGACTGAAATGTGCAGGAGCTCTATCATGTATGAACCACGTGTTGTGTCGTACTTGTAAAGGCACATGTTCTAGCAGCATAGGTAGAGTATCCCGTACGAAATCATGATTACGTGCTCCAGTGAGCGTAGGTGGAAGAACATGAGGCCCAATCAGGACATCACCAACAATTCCTGCCCAAATGTTCACAGAAAATCTGGATTGATGACGTGATTGCACAATTGCGTGCGGATTCTCGTCAGCTCACACATGTTGATTGTGAAAATTTACAATTTGATCACATTGGAATGAAGCCTCATCAGTAAATAGAACATTTGCACTGAAATGAGGAGTGACAAATTGTTGGATGAACCATTCGCAGAAGTGTACCCATGGAGGCCAATCAGCTGCTGATAATACCTGCACACGCTGTACATGGTACGGAAACAACTGGTTCTCCCGTAACACCTTCCATACAGTGACGTGGTCAACGTTACCTTGTACAGCAGCAACTTCTCTGACGCTGACATTAGGTTTATCGTCAACTGCACGAAGAATTGCCTCGTCCATTGCAGGTGTCCTCGTCGTTCCAGGTCTTCCCCAGTCGCGAGTCATAGGCTGGGATGTTCCGTGCTCCCTATGACGCAGATCAATTGCTTCGAACGTCTTCATGTCGTTCTGGAAATCTGTCTCGATACAAAGGTACCGCGCCACGGTTATTGCCCCGTGCTAATCCATACATCAAATGGGCATCTGCCAACTCCGCATTTGTAAACATTGCACTGACTGCAAAACCACGTTCGTGATGAACACTAACCAGTTGATGCTACGTACTGATGTGCTTTATGCTAGTACTGTAGAGCAATGAGTCGCATGTCAACACTAGCACTGAAGTCAACATTACCTTCCTTCAATTGGGTCAACTGGCGGTGAATCAAGGAAGTGCAGTACATACTAACGAAACAATTAGGTATTTTGACAATTGCCTGCAGGAATTAAAATGAGCTCTAACGTGGAAATTAAGCGTTTCCGGACACATGTCCACATAACATATTTTCTTTCTTTGTGTGTGAGGAATGTTTCCCGAAAGTTTGGCCGTACCTTTTCGTAACACTCTGTATACGCCCACACGATTCTGCTGATATTGATACAAAAGCTTCAGATTTATAGTCTACTTACATGCCTCCGCCTCCGTGGTCCAGTGGACAGCGTGCTAGATTGTCAGGCTAGGGGCCCCGGGTTCTATTCCCAGTTGGATTGGAGATTTTCTCCACTCGGATAGTAGGTGTTGTCAGTAATTGTCTTCTTATACTTACTCCGCGTCCACACATTGGTACCAACGCTGGCGCAAACATTGGCCAATATTTTTGCGACAGCGTCCACACATTGGAGCCAACATACAGTTGAATTCGTCGAGAGCCAACGTAAACATATCTGACAAACAAATCGGGGCAGTTGCATTAACGCTTTTGAGTGTGAATAATTACATTTCGTCATTGCAAACCAAAAAAGGAAACATGTGTACAAGATAATAGGGTGCGTTGTATCACCTTCTTTCGAACATTAATTGCGAAATCAGTAAGTTTAAGAATATGTTACAGGTAATCGATACACATAATTAAAACTTAAGACTTGCTACTTTAAATGACTGAAAATAAAAGAGAAAGATACGTTTTGGAGGCATGCTATACCTGCTAAAGTTCATTTGCTATTGGCGCTTCGATGTTTTGTTACAGGAGATAGATTTAGAAGCCTACACTTCCTTTTCAAAATAACCATGTAATTGATATCACTGGTAGTCCTTGAATTTTGGAAAGCAATATGTGAAATTTTACAGGAAATGTTAGGTAATGTTAATTTCAAAAACTGCATTTAGTAATTGAGCGTGTCAAAATCTGAAAAGTTTTGAATTTCACTAATCTCGCCTAAGTTTTGACGTGGCATTTCGATTTTTGGGGCTGATTTCACAAATGAATCACTTTCTGATACAGTTTTAATATTTTCAAAGAGATTTTGAAATTTTAAAATAAACGGCGACGAACAACGAACGAAGAAAAACCGTTTGGAGACGAGCAGACGACGAAGACAGAATGAAACGTTGGCGCCAATGTGTGGACGACGTAACCGTTTTGGCCCAACGTTCTTGGATGTTTGGTCAAAATACCGACAGCCAACGGAGCCGTACCAACGTTGGCACCAACGCTATTTCATGAATCCATACATTGGTCCAACACTGTTGGCGCCAACGTTGGTTCCAACGCTATTTCACCGATCCACACATTGGACAACACTGTTGGCGCCAACGTTTGTTCCAATGTGTGGACCCGGCCTTAGTCATCCTTATACAATACCTGGTTGAAACTGTTCCACCCGTTCTAGAGCTCTGCTGTAACACACATGTTTCTTCCTTCTTTATGTGTCTAAAGATTCCAATGAATGGTACAAACAGTGAATCCACAGAGAAAGGAAATGTTCCCAAAACGCTCTAAAATGTTACCACTGTGCATTTCAGCAGTTTGACAGCCTAATAATTAGAACCGTAGCTAAAACGTTTTGCTTTTTATTCGTGTTACAGACTGGCAGCGGTCGCAGTTTGGAGCCGCCGTTCTCAAGGTGCCCACGCATCCCGTCTGCCGAACGTCTGTCGTGAGCGTCGATCGCCGGCTGGGAAACTGCAGCGCTACTTTCTGTAGAGAGTCTCCCCGTTTCTCATCCTGACCTAGTCCTCCTCCTGTAAATTAGCTTTAAACCCTCCAACACGCTCAAAACTCCTGACAGCGTCAACCACCAATGCATCAAGTAACCAGTGTGGATTCGCAACTACGTGATAACACAGTATTAACACTATAGCGGCAGCTAAAATATTGGCATATACCTTATACCTTGTGATTGATCCTCGAAATTGCGTAGTCAAACGTCATTAGAGTGCGACGCAATGTACTAGAGGTTAATCGTTATTTTACAAAGAGTTTAATACTGAATGCACTTTCAATACTACTTTTATCTAATTAAAATACCTGATGGTTTAGGTGTGCCCAGAGAGCTCCAGTTCTCTTGAATCGGCCATACAGGGTACCTATGCCTTCAAAAGTCACAAGCAGTTCATCGATTTACACGTGGATAGTTATCAAGACGTATTTGTGAAGTGCGTCTACTGCGGTCATCTCCCGAACACTGGAAGTGAATTCACTCTTTGTGAAAGCACATAGGTTACAAGAGTGTAGTTTGCAAAAGACATTTGATTCACTGGTAGCAGAAATTCAGTACTATGCTATAGAGTGTAGTCTAACAAATATGTTAATTACAACATGACAAATGTGGATGCTACATGTCAAAAGAAGGCGACTCTGTGTACAATACGATGGCTTTACGAAGTGGTATGTCCCCTCACTGTAGTGAAATTCTATTCAAAAAAACTCCATTCTGCAGGGTCATTGGTTACTTGCAACCTTTGTTATTCACATCTTTCACATCCAATTCTACGAAAGTAATGAGTTACAGTAGTCTCATTTGACATCGTTACGAAACTCTTTGCTCGTGACCGTGAAGGTATTTGTGTAAGTAGCTTCAGCGAAACTCATGTCACAATGCCTATATCAATACGGGCTTTGACTAACGTACCTAGTCATAATCAAATGACCTGCTTTTCAAAGTTATCATGTATGGTTGCAACCAGTCACCTATAAAAGTTTTTTTTCAGTCCCTTATTTAGTTATTAATGACTGTTTTGTTGAAGTTAATCAAAGACTTCTTGTAGTTGAGGATGTGAAACAGACATACGATCTGGTAGATTTTTTTTAAACAAAACAGTACTTAATGATTTTTGTTTTGTCTGGATGATATTCTTAGCTCCTGTTAGCTATGTCTATGAATTTTCAAAAAATTAAAGTTTAATAAGGCAGTCGTTTCACTCTAGGTTAGGCCTGTAAGTGTCTTTGTTAAACGAGCCTTTTCATTTACGATAACACCTAATTTAATTTTTATCTACGTAATTTCACATTTACTGTTGGATACTTTTGATGGTTTAGTTCCGTGGCTAATGACACAAATAATATTACTGGGAATATCATTCTCCAAGATTTATTGGTTACTGTATCCAACGGAGATAATAGTTTTCATTAATTTCAGTTTACACCAGCTGTATCTTTACATATATCTGTTTACCTCGTTATGTAGCGAAAAAAAACCGTTAGATCCATTATAAGTGAAGGACGCTGCTACTATCATAATAAAGGTTTCAGAAAATATTGCTTCATTCATCAGAATCGCTGGCCTCACACTCCTTACGGATAGAAGAAAAGGTTGACCTGTTTTACTTTCTTTGCAAACGGTTTATCCAATGAGCTGGTATTAAGTCGAAAGCGCACTAAACGTTTCTGCAAAGCCACTTGTCGACTTCTTCAGGTGAAGAAGCGTATCGCCTGCGGTTTCAGTCATGACTACCAGAGAGCTAACAACCGGTACGAGTACCACAATTACTGGCGTGACACTTGCTTCGTGTCCGTCGACTCGTGGGCAGAAAGTGTGGCCGCTTTCTCGCGCTGACCACCACGTGGGGCTGGGCCCAGCCCACCGCCTTCTAGAGACGCGTTCTGCCGAGGGCGCCGCAGAAGAAAGTAGGCGCGTCTTACGTCACACTCCGAGGCCCGCGGTCGCTTATTGTATCGTCACGCCCAGCGGGTGTGCTTGTTTTGGTTTCTCTCCGGTCGTGCACCCCAAACCGGCCGCTACTGCTCGCTAGCCAAATCCACACAGTTCCTTAATGCGCCGCTGTCATTTCAAAAAAACACAATGGAACACGTTTAAGCACCAACTGTCTTACGGCCAGTCCCATAACGTAAACTAACCGTAACCCTCCTAGCGGAACTAACGCACCTTATTACCTTAACTACCTGTACTCATCCTATACAAAGCCAGGAAAACAAGTGTTTTAAGCGCTCTCATCTTTTCACTACCTACTTTCCACTATTTATTTATTGGTTCCGCATTTACAGGCACCGTATCTACTTACCGTTTTCCCTCCCTCCTCCCACTGCCTCCCTCTATTGTAGTAGTAATCGCCAAGGAGGATTTCCGCAATTCGTCTCGAACTGCGGGAAATAGAGTATCGATAAGGGACAGTTTTCCTGTCCCACGTGGTATTACTATACCAAACATACTGTATTAAGTATTTTACGAGTACCTTTTATTGTAAATAACTTTTACATGTATTGTTAAGAATTTATTCATTATTTTATTACTCACGTTGTAGTTGTAATAGTTTTGCATTTGTCATATTAAATGTAATATACCAAATACTTTCTTGTTTTCATTTTAACCACCTACTCTTAACGCTAGTTTGAAAGAACTAAGTCACTTATCTGATGGGGAATTAGCACAATTATTATACAAATCATTACGACAAGTATGACAAAGGAACAAGTAAGACGTCAATGGTAAATATCAGCACCAGCACAAATGATCAAAATTTAAGGTAACTACTAGACCATCTATTGAAATAATGTGAACAACCTCTGCAATACACAGTGCAGTAATGTGATATAAAAGTACGACGAGACCTAGGCATTGGAACGCAATGGTATGAAGAGTTAATACTGCGAAATTAAATTAAACATTATTTTAAAATTAATTATTACTTCTTAAACAACATTTTGTCCAACAGTAGGGAAAGTAAGAAACATAATTACTAGACCAAGGTCATAAAAAGTGCATTTTAGGCCCCTAAAATAGACTCTTTCACTATCTTATTTAGGCCAAATAAAATCTAAAATAGGCCTCAAAAGGTATTCAGCAGAAGAAATAAGCGTAATGTGAAATACGTAGTGTTTACTGATTCGCAAAGATTTTTTTCTCTTTATTATCAGGAAAATGAAAGGGAACACAGTTGAAGAATACAGCAAACATCACAAAACAATGTACAAACAGACGCAGAAACTTTTATAGTTTTTCCTAGATGTAATGCACACCATGAGGCATATGTTGAAATACAAGCAATATATAATTTAACAAACGCTGAATAAACCTTTGGTTTCAAACATTGAGACCGCAACTGACTTCACAGTAAATGACTGAAATTTTTTTTTTTTTTTTTTTGTAGCTTTTACGGTGAAAATGCATGGCGCTCGTCGATTAGTATTAACTCATATGCCGAAAATGAACGTTGCCACAGCAATGTGCGTGGACCAGCATATTTTGGACAGGAATGCTATAATCCGTGGAATTGGATTTTCCGTTAAGTATGAATGCTGCCATGCAAAGAACCTTCAAACCTGTGTTCTTCTGGAAAACCTACTGCATTTTTTTTCCGTACCCTTTCTTCCACTCGACCTGGCGTTTCATTAATTCTCTTCTCCACTTCCTCCAGCAAAGCAGTGTTCTCTTATATAGGTTTACCTGAGCCATAAAATTGGGAAATAACTCTCGTCATAAATGTGATGTTGGCTTTAATATAAGCTAAGTCTCGTTGAACTGAGGAATGATGGAGTAATTGTGTACGTTACAGAATTGCCATCCACCGGTAGATTTTCAGTTACTTTCTGCACAGCTGGGGGCGCTTACTGCAGTGTTCTGCTGCTGCTAGCCACGTGCAAAACGGTTCAGTTGCGGGACATCCGGAAATTCTTCTTTCAATGCCTGTATCATTGATGGTGACTTAACAAAAACTTCCTTCACCGCAGATATTAATAAATTGGAAACTCTAGCCTTATTTGCTCTGCTATACAGTTGATACCATGTGCTATACAGTTTACATGCAGCATGAAAAGGCGCTACACATGGAGCAATTATGTCCAGCGGCATCTATCAAAACCAGAAGCCATGTATTTTCAACTACGCGATTGGAATATAGCAGCTTCAACCCATTGTTGGCAAACTGTGAGATTGTTTATTCGTTAGTCTTTGGAAGTTGTTTTGAACATTTGAACAGATTAAATATGCTTTAGATGGCACTTCTGGCTGCTCCAGCTTGCGAAGAATCAGATTTGCAATGTGCCGACCGAGATGGTCGTTGACTCATATACAAAAATCCGTATGGAAGACTGCGCAAAATCTTTTCAGATTCTTTGCAGTGCATCTGTGTAATGCAATGTTACTTGCGTTTTCTTTTTAGTCTTTCGGAAAAAGTTTAAACAGAGAGAAATAATTTAGAAAAAATATTTTTCCTTTTTTTTTAAATTTAAAGTTGCGAAGGATAAGTGCCGAGCAAGAATAATAACTGTTTTATTGCAAACTCATTCCGCGTAATCAGAAGTAACACTTCAATGTGGTGATGCAGCGTGGAGTTTCGTTCGTTAATCCTGAAATAAAGTTCATTTATGAGTGCTGTAAAATTTTACCAAATTTTCTGCATCACCTTAAGTCGACATTTATCACACAAGCGCTTATGCGAAATCATTGCAGGCAAACATTCATGTTAAACGAAAATATTCCGGCTAGCTTGAGTTCAGTTTTATTCCACAAACGAAATAAATGAACAAAATATCTCAAGGACGTTATTTCGCTCGGCTAAAGACATTAATTGAAATCAAACACAAACATTTAGTTATTCCGTCCTCCAATAATTCAGCATTGCTTGTAGGATAAAGGCATAGTAGTTTCCTGAAAAACAATTTTGTAAATTCATATTCTTGAAAAAGTTCATTTTTTGGAAAAGGAAAGTTCAAGAAATAATATACGCAAAAGGAAGAATTTTAACTTTGAATAAGCAACATCATTTAATCAGAAAATCATAGCAACAGAAACTTGCATAGTCCAACCAATCTCATCGTGAGCAATAAAATGAGTAAGTACAATGCTGTTTGACAAAAGAATGATTCATCTGTACTGTCTTCTTTTTATCAGAGATATTGTTCTGCAATGGCATAGATAATTTTTAATTAATCTTTGAACAATATTACAGAGAGAATTTATATTTTTAGTGAACATTAATCAGTTTAAAAGTGGAAAATTCTTTTGTCTTGTACCTCCGTAACATTTGTATGGAACGATGACTTTTTCAGACATCGACTAAAGTGATTTTACCTTTGACTTTCGAAGCAAGTCATATATTTGCATATAAAAGAAATGCAAGGAGGTCAGAATAAATAGATACAGTATTATCTACGCTGAGACCATACGTCAGTTGAAGCCTGCCCGCCATCTTTGTCAGTTTTGAAATGCTATTTATCTGTTAAAACTATGGTGAAGTCGACCCTCTACTGTTAATGCATTGAACTGACAGCCACAGCAAAATAAGAACTTCCGAACAATATACTTTCTTGAATTAATAGAAATAAATACACATCATAATATGTAATATAAAATTTACTTTTTAATGGCTAATTTGCATTTTTAACATGTTGTACATAACGGCAAAAGCGTCGGATGCTTTATCCCTGTTTTAAATGACATAAAACATTAGCTCTACAATACGAACATTTCTCCAAAACCTAGCAATGTGGCAGAGGCAGGCTTCACTTTTTCTGCTTAAGGGTGTCTCCCTGTATTCTAACCTCCTTGAAGAAATAGCTGCGTTTTAGGATTTTAAAGCTGAAATAAGCATTAAGGTCGGGATAGGTCATTTAAGTGCTATGAAATTTGCAGTTTCATTTTTCATTAATCATGAAACGCGTTAAGTATATGTACCTCCTTAGCAAATGTATACAGATACACTGTGTAAACATTCTACGAAATATGAAATGGTGTTCATAAATGGGCTAGGATAAGCACTATCTATTCATGACAGTAATTATTGTTAAGGAGTCACTATTCAAGCTTATGCAAAAATATAGTTTATTTCAAGTTTTCTACTTTTAAGTGACTCACCATAAGATAAAATCAAGGTGAACAAACTTAGTACTGCACAAGTTCTACGACACCTCAAACCTGTAGTTTTAAATTTTAAAAGCATTTCTGGATCATGTCAACAGACTCGCCGCTGGAAGAGGAAGAGCAGAAGAAAGAAGATGAACACCGACGACGTCGGGACGAGGAATACATCGACTGGTTTTAAATAAACATAAACATGCTACTACGATGCCGGCCGCGGTGACCGAGGGGATTGAGGCGCTTCAGTCACGGTCTGCACGGCCACTACGGTCGGGGGTACGAATCCCCCCTCGGGCATCGATATTTGTGCCGTCCTTAGTCTTAGCTAGTTCATAAGTAGTTTGTAAGCTTAGGGACTGATGACCCCTTAGTTAAGTCCCATAAGTTCTACAAACATTTGAACATTTTGCTACTACGACACAACCGTAGAGATATCGCATGACAATAGTCAAAAGATTATTGGGATACATGAATTTGAACACAATATACCATACAGAAGCACAATAGGATGCAAAGAATATCACCAGACTGTTGTTGTTGTTGTGGTCTTCAGTCCGCAGACTGGTTTGCTGCAGCTCTCCACGCTACCCTGTTCTGTGCAATTCTCTTCGTCTGAGAATACGTTCGGCAACCTACATCCTTTAGAATCTGCTTACTATATTCGTCTCTCGGTCTCCCTCTACGATTTTTACCCCACACGCTAAGTTGACAATTCCTTGATGTCTCTGAAGGTGTCCAACCAATCTATCCCTTCTCTTAGTCAGGATATGCCAGAAACTCCTTTTATCCCCGATTCGTTTGAGCACCTCCTCATTAGTTATGTGATCTACCCATATAATTTTCATCATTTGTCTGTAACTTCAAAAGCTTCTATCATCTTTTTATCTGAACTCCTTATCGTCCACGTTTCACTCCCATACAATGCTACACTCCAAACAAATGCTTTCAGAAAAGAATTCCTAACATATAATTAATATTGGATGTTAACAAGTTTCGCTTCTTTAGAAACGCTTTTCTTCCCATAGCCATTCTGCATTTTATATCTTCTTTACTTCGACCATCAGAAGTTATCTTGCTACCCAAATAACAAATTTCATCTACTACTTCTATTGTGTCATTACCTAATTTAATTCCTTCCGCATTGCCTGGTTTTCTGACATTTCATTCCATTACCTTCGTTTTACTCTTGTTGATGTTCATCTTATATCTTCCTTTCAAGACAATGTCCATTCCATTCAGTTGCTCTTCTAGATCTTTTGCGGTCTCTGACAGAATTACTATGTCATCAACAAACCGCAATGTTTTTATTTCTTCTCCCTGCACTTTAATGCCCACTCCAAATTTTTCCTTCCATTCCTTCACTGCCTGCTCAATGTACAGATTGAACAACATTGGTGAAAGGCTACAACCCTGTCTTACTCCCTTCCCAACTTCTGCGTCCCTTTCTTACCCTTCGACTCTAATAACCGCTGTCTGGTTTTTGTATAGGTTGAATATAACTCTTCGTTCCCTATATTTTACCCCTGATACCTTCAGAATTTGGAAGAGTGCATTCCAGTCGACATTGTCAAAAGCTTTCTCCAAATCGACAAACGCTAAAAACGTAGGTTTGCCTTTCCTTAGCCTATCTTCTAAGATAAGTCGTAATGTGAGTATTGCCTCCCCTACATTTCTCCTAAATCCAAACTGATCTTCCCCGAGGTCGGGCTCCACAAGTTTTTCCATTCGTCTATATATAATTCGTGTTAGTAATTTGCACCCATGACTTATGAAACTGATAGTTCTGTAATTTTCACACTTTTCTGCACTTGCTTTCTTTGGAATTGGAATTATAATATTCTTCTTGAAGTCGGAAGGTATTTCCCCTGTCTCGTACATCGTGCATATCAGGTGATACAATTTTTTCACTACTGGTTCTCCTAACGACATCAGCAGTTCAGACAGAATATCATCTACTCCAGGGACCTTGTTTCGACTCAAGTCCTTAAGCGCTCTGTCAAATTCTTCTCGCAGTATCATATCTCCTATCTCATCTTCATCCACTTCGTCTTCCATTTCTAGAATACTGCCTTCAAGTTTATTCCTTTGTATAGGCCCTCTATATATTCCTTCCACAATTCAGCTTTCCCCTCTTTGCTTAGTACTTTTTTTTCCATCTGAGTAATTGATATTTCTTGTCTCCAAATATCTTCTGTAGGCATTATCTATCTTTCCCCTAGTTATGCATTCTTCTACACTGATGCAAAGCCGCAGTGATACACCGCGAGAGTAGCGAGCAGCCGCAGTAGATTTAACTCATTGTTGAGCGCGTAAAAGCCACAACTCAGGCTAAATTTTTTTATAATTGTAGTTAGAAATGTTGTTGCATTTGATGCTGTAGTCTAGAAATTTCACTGGAAAACTCTGTCTGTCAGTGCCGTGACCCCCTACTCTTACGTCTGTCTCTATCGCTAAATTAAATCTTTTACTATAAAGCTCTTATTTAGGTCTGAAATCCAATTGATGGGCTTGTCTGGTCGTACATTTTATTTGTAACATAATGTCGTACGTTTATTTGTAACATAATAGCGTATCTTTACTTATAATATCATGTCATACCTTTACTAGTAAAATCATATCGGACCTTTATTTAAGTAATCTGATTGTATCTTTAGTTGAGTAATCAGCTCATATCTTTACATGTATAATTTATGCTCTGAATGAATTTTCGGTCTGAATGAATTCTCATTGTGCTACTGATAATCATTTCATATCGCCCTTCAACTTGATCACAATTAAGATCCTTTTTAATGTCGTTAAATGAGTAATTGTCTTGACTAGATTTGCAAATCTTGCCTTCAGATAATGCAGAACTACCAATGTCAATTTTACTAGGACCTGGTAACAGAGATTTAACTACATATATTGTCTCAATGCAAGCCATTGTTCTCAAGTTACAAATTGTAATTAACAGAGAGCGCTTAGTTATTCTTCAGTCTCTTGTTTTAATCTGCAGTTCATAACCAATAAGTTATGGTCAGAGTCTATATCTGCCCCTGGATAAGTCTCACAGTTTAGAGCCTGGTTTCTAAATCTATTCCTTACCATTATAAAGTCAATCTGGTACCTTCCAGTGTCTCCTGGTCTCTTCCACGTATACAGCCTTCTTTCATGATGTTTAAACCAAGTGCTGTTGATCATTAAATTGTGCTCTGCGCAAAATTCTACCAAGCGATCTCCTCTTTCATTTCTTTCTCCCAGTCCATATTTACCTACTACATTTCCTTCTCTTCCCTTTCCTACTACCGAGTTCCAGTCGCCCATCACAATCAAGTTTTCGTCTCCCTTCACTTTCTGAATGATTTCTTTTATCTCCTCATACATTTTTTCGATATCCTCATCATCGGCCGTGCTAGTTGGCATATGAACTTGCACTACTGTAGTCGGTGTTGGCTTCGTGTCTACCTTTACTACGATAACGTGTTCACTATACTGTTCATATTAACTGACCCGCATTCCTGTTTTCTTATTCATTATCAGACCTACTCCTGCGTAACAACCAACTGATTTTGCATTGATAACCCTGTACTCACCTGACCAGAAATCCTTTTCATCCTGCCACCGAACTTCACTAATCCCTACCATATCTAACTTTAACCTATCCATTTCTCTTTTCAAATTTTCGATCTTACCCACGCGATTAAGGGTTAGAACATTCCACGCTCCGACCCGTAGAATACCTGTTTTGTTTTTCATGATGACGACATCCTCCTGAGTAGTCCCCGCCCGGAGATCCAAGAAGACGCCATCATCATATAGTCATACAATAGAGCTGCATGTCCTCGGGAGAAGTAAAGACTGTAGTTTCCCCTTGCTTTCAGCCGTTCGCAGTAACTGAATGGCAAAGCCATGTTAGCTGATGTTACAAGGCCAGCTCAGTCAATCATCCATACTGTTGCTCCTGTAACTACTGAAAAGACTGCTGCCCCTCTTCAGGAACCAGATGTTTGTCTGTGTTTCTCGTACGTAAACTGTCGCAAAGTACCAGTTCGCCTTGCCAAGTAATATCTACAAGAGTAGCTTGTGTTGATCTTAAGTGGCTACTTAGAGTTGTTTACAAATCATAGCGTGGAAACTGGGCACGTCGAAAAGCATCTAGTGTTGAAATAAGAGACAATTACCCACTAAAAGCAGAAAATTAGCATTGAGTTACACGGTCTGTCAGAAATCTGGGGCTCGTGAAACGTAATTAACATGGCGCGTTCTTCACACAGGACTAAACCAAATATATCTCATTCGTCTTAGTAATTAATAGACATCGTTGTGTGAAAACTACGTACTTAAATAGTTCTCTCATTCTTCCACTTTACCACGCAAACTCTGCTTATTTAGTTCTAACTTCGTACTATCGGCAGAAGACATCACGTCATTCAAGCTACTCTTAAATATGCATAATTTCACTCGATGCGTTTTTCAATGTGAACTTGTCACTAAGCGTTGATGATCATTCTTCTTTAGTGAAGCGAATATTGAACCCGTAAAACACCGAACTTGCATTTTAGACGCCTTGATCCAAACTACCTATTTAATTTTTCCGTGGATGTCCTAAATCAGCCACTGTGAGTTCCGGAATGATTCGTTTAAGAAGCACACTTCGCATTTCCTGCTCTGCATATTGTCAAGTCCGATCATGTACTTCATTTAGAAGTTAGAATGGTGTTGAAATAAAAAGGTACGAAAAGACAACAATCAAACCGGTTGAAATTTGAATATGCCGCTTTTGGGATAACGTAGTGTGACATCTAGCGACACGAAGCATGAGTCGCCACCGCCCTCTAAACAAAATTCACAGCTGTTCAAGGTGATGCTCACCGTCTTTTTTCACGTCCGATGTCTGATACTCATCGAATTCCTCAAGCACGGAAAAAAATTAACAGTGGCGTGTACTGTGAGACACTCCGTAGCCTACTCAAGTCCATTTAGAGAAAATGGGCTGCACTGATCACGGAGAGAGTGTTTCTGCTCCATGATAATGCTCGTCCACAGGTCTCCAGGGTAACACAAAATGTAGTGGCTACAAAGTCTCAAAGGGAAGCGCTTCAGCTCGGACGACGAACTGAAGGACTCTGTAGATGACTGGCCTTTGTCACAGCCACAGGAATTCTGGGAAAATGGAAAACTTCGGCTCGTGGGATAGTTATGCTCAGGCCTCCTGTGGTTACTTTTGAAGAAAGACTTGAAATGTACCCACCGTGTAGTTTCGTACCTTTACACTTGAACACCCCTCGTATCTCGTCGTCGTCGACAGGTAGTTTTAAATTTAATTTTCCTTCCTTCCTCTCCGAATTGTTACAGGCTTACTTTCATTGCTCATCTGTCCATATTTCTTCGATGGTTTCTGCGGTTCCAGACATCTGCCCTGCAGTTACCATATTCCTGCAGTTATCCTCGTGGGAAGCTATACTTACTCTCTGTGCCTCAGTCTGTGCTAAACTTCCTCAGCCATCATACATTGAACGTTATCCCAAAGAATTAGAGTACCCCTCGAGAGTATCGTATATCCACAGCACTGCAGGACAAACGACATATTTTCCCATCATAATATGGGCATATATAAAATGGCATTTTTGCCTCCTATGCTGACCTCTAATTGATATATCTTTTGTAAAGCTATAAGTGATTATATAAGCTTTGGACTTCTACGAGACGTTGTATCGGCAAAAGATTCGCGATATCCACACTACTCCTAAATATCTATAACTGAACTCGATGGCTTTCTTATTGTGAGCAGTCTATAAACGTTCATATTCACTCTCCTTTAATCAGTCAGAAGTTGCTTTAGTAAAACACCGAGCTGTCATACTAGATGAACTTGGTCCAGATTCACGATTTAACTTTTCTTTGCATTTCCTAAATCAACCACTGTGAATTCCGGAATGGTTCCTTTGACAATCACTGGGAGGATTTCCTGCTTCACATTTGTCAAATTCGAGCGTCTGCTTTGTACATAAGGATTTTGTCGTCGACAGGACGTTATAAAACTAATTTTCCTTCCTTTCTTTCCGAAATCCCCCAGACTCACATTCATTGCCTATCCGACCGTATTTCTTATTCAGCTTTGATGGTTTTTGCGTTTACAAAGATATGTTATGCATTAAATACATCCTCAAACTTTCCTCCCGTGCAGCTATTATTGCCCTTTGTGTTTCATACTCTGTTAAGCTTCCTCAGCCATTATACACCGATCGTGGTAAACCAAAGTAGTGCTACACATTACGACAAACCGTTTGGAGAGCGCTGTATGACCACATAGTTCACTATCAAAATAAGCATATATTTAAATTTTTATTTTTGCCTGTTACGCTAAGCTGTAAGGTACAAGTCTTTTCTTTATCTGCCATTCGCCTAAAACCGAGGATAATATCAAAAACTGAGCCGCCCGAAAACAACTGTCGGTTAAAATCTGGTGGGTAAGGAAAAATGGGCTAGCAGGAATCAATAAGGGATTACAAAGACCTCGGACTTCTACGATATTTTGTAACAAAACGGCTGAGTGCAGTTATTTTTATTAAAGAACAACAGAAATGTGATTGTCGATGAAAACTCATTTTGGTGTGATAATATTTTCTTTTAATTTGAAAAATAACAAATTATTTGAATTTTCAACATATCAAAAAAAAAAAAAAAGAAAAAAAAGAAATGAAATTCACTATTCGAGACTGCCACTGATAATCTAATATATAGCAAAGTTCAAGCCACCTCACTTATCGTGAAAATCGATAATTGAAATTTAACCAAATAATACTTCAGAGACATTAAATTTGGTTATCCAGCGAAATTTAACAGGGTTGCAGAAGGAGAGGACAATTTCAAACAATCAGAAAATTAATAGCACACTTTCTTGATGTACCGGAAACAAGAAGAAAATAAAAAAAATGACATTTCCACGGATGTTCATTAGGTGTTGAGTTCGTTTGAAACGCTTTCGGCTCCTCCTGGCTAATGATAAACTGTTCTGATGATAGTACAGTCATATAAATTTGAAAACTTTTTAAAAGAATCAGAAAACTTTTGTAAGACATACTACTAACTGAACCAGCAAAAATGGAATGGTAGACCTAGAAACAATGTTAAATAGGTTGTAAATTGAGAAAATCGGTTGGTGATTTGCATCATAAGTAGGCTAAGGTGAGCCTTAGACGGCATATAATAGCACCACTTGTTTTTGAAAGGTTTCTGAGAAAACAGCAAAAACCAGTATTTAGCTTATTTTGCAGCATTATCTGCAATTGAAAGCATATGTGGAAAAACAAATTTACCTTTACAAAAATAAAAAAAAATAATGAAGTGCTTCCATTTGTTTCTGACTACGAGAACTATCAAAACTGACATTACTCAAAGCCCTAAATATCATACGAGGCGCGTCCAGAAAGTAAGTTCCGTTTGGTAATAAAATGAAATTGTACACAGATAGAGAAGAAATTTTTATTGCACAAAATTCTACAACTCTTAAACTACTTTTCCACATAACTGCCGAAATTTTGCAAGTATTTGTCATAGCGTGGCACCAGTTTCGTATAACTTCTTCATAGAAATCTGCCGCCTGTGTCTTCAACCAGTTGGAAACAGTTTCTTTCAGCTCGTCGTCATTGGTGAAGTGATGACCGCCAAGGAAAGACTTGAGATGTCCTGGATGTTGTCATCAATCGTGTGAATCAGTTCTTCTGTAACCAAAGGTGGACGCCCACTTCGTTCTTCATCGTGAACATCACTACGCCCACCATTGAACTGTCGGACCCATCTTCTCACCATCGAATCACTCATCACATTTGGTCCGTAAACATCGCAAATTTGCCGATAAATTTCACTCAGTTTCACTTTCCTCGCATTCAGAAACCGAATCACCGACCTCATTTCACAGGCGGCGGGATTTTCAATCAACGCCGACATTTCAAACAAGCACAACAAATCGTACGCAACTGACAGCGATCTCCAAATGGCGCACGTTCTTCTCTTTGATACACATCTTCTACAGCGCATGTGCCGAACTGCAGTCGCAGCGCTGCAGCGGAGATGAATTGAAACGGAACTTACTTTCTGGACGCGCCTCGTGTAATGGTGTAATACATGCAAGGGGGTTCGTAGTCTTATATTTCCATTTTTCCTCTCCTTTGAATCAATGATAAATGAAGTTACGGCTGGCCCTGAAACACAATACAAATACGCCTTGCCAAATAGTTATGGTGCTTAATGTTTGCAAAGAGACAAATATTATTGAAAATGATTTTTAATTAAAGCAGTCTGATTAACTACCACAAGAAATAAAAACAAGTTGTTAAGGGAGACTATCTACCCCGGAAATACGTAAGTAGCATCAAATAATTAATTTATTGACAAAATATGGTCAACAAATAACACGAAATGAAATCTGTATGAATATAAAAACAGGAAAAATGTTAACAAGAACAAATGCGACAGTTTACGTGGAACTAGGAATCCTACCGTGGGTGCAGCGATATAAATGGGAAGGATTTCGAACAAGCGGAAGCTACTACGAGAATCTGCATTCAATAGGTTTTCTATGTTTTGTGTCCCGACTTCGTCGCCGCTTTTGTGTCCCAGCCTCGTCGTAGGTGTCGGTGGCCGAGTGAATGAGACCGACACGCTGGTGCAGGTACGGAGGGGAGCAGCCAGAAACTATAAACACTAGAGTAAATTAGAAAGATATATATTGCACAAAATGTAACAATACTTAACTTTTACATAGTACTGCAGAATGTTGATACATAGTTGTTAGAGGCCTGCCTAGTGCCTGTACGATAGCAAAGTCTTCAATGGCGCCTATCTGATTACGAAGGTCCTAACTCGTTGCTATCTCAGTCCGAAGTGCCGACCGGTTCCTCTCTCAGTCCGAAGTGCCTACTCGTTGCTCTCTCAGTCCGAAGTGGCCGATGTCCAGTGGTGGCCACGAGCGGCGTTGTCGCAGAGGGCGCTCGTGGCTGTCGTCGTGAGAACGCCGCGCCGTGCGTGCCTGGCGGCGCGCGGCGAAAGTAAGTGGCGCGCACTTTGTACTTGTGCGACACCACACCCCTCCCCCCCAAACCGCCGCGCCGTCGTGGCGTAGGGCTGAGGGCCACGGCGACGGCACTGGGAGGAGGGCCTGGGCGGGGGCGTTACTGGTGGGACGGGCGTCGTAGCTGAGGCCGGGATCGAGACGCCGTCCGCGCCCCGGCATCCGCCTTGCGATCCTCCAGGGAACCCGCCGAAACCTGGGGAAGGGCGCCCGCCCCCGCCCAGAGGGAGCAGGTCATCTTCTTCTGAGGTGCGTGGCCCAAGCTGGGGGGGCCCGCACGGTCCCGGAGTCCCTCTCGGTGACGCTGTCATCTGCTGCGGCGACAGCGGCGGCGACGACTGCGTCGGATGTACGTCGACGTCCATAGGGATCTCGTAGTCCGGGGACGAACGATGTGGTTGTGCTCCCTGGCGCAGAACTGGGTCTGGAATCAAGAAACCGGAGACAGGATCGCGCGGTCTGTGCAGGCGCAATTGGTTTGCGTGGCGCCGCAGCTCCGACCCTGTGGAAGAACGTACAATAAACATATTGCGACCAAGCACGCGCTGAATGGTGCCCGGCAACCATGTCTTCTTGTTTCCAGCAAACACCCTGTACAGCACCGGCGTGGAAACCTGAAAACGCGTAGCGCCATACGAACCGACTCGGTGCGTGGGAGGCTGCAGCAGGTGAAGGAGAGTGCGGTGACGGCGGCCGTGTAGCAGCTCGGCAGGAGACGGGCCGTCACGTGGCATGCACCGATACGTAGACAGGAAAATTTGAAGTGCTTGCTGCCTGGAGTGCTGACCTTTCATCTTCTCCATGTGAGACTTGAATGTTCGAACGAAACGTTCTGCTTCACCATTGGACTGAGGGTGAAAAGGTGCAGTGGTAATATGCTGAATACCATTCACACGACAAAAATGTTGAAATTCCGCACTAACAAACTGAGGTCCATTGTCACTGACGATAGTTTCAGGCAAACCTTCGATGCAAAACACTGATGTTAAGGCACTGATCGTACTAGACGCCGTCGTTGAGTTCATGGCAATCACAAAAGGAAACTTGCTGAAAGCGTCTACAACGATTAACCAGCGCGTATTCCAGAAAGGTCCGGCAAAGTCAATATGTAAACGTTGCCATGGTCCCTTGGGGCGTGGCCAATCTGAGAAACGTTGCGGAGGAGCCGCCTGATGCTCCGCACAAACTGTACACTGTGATGTCATGCTCTCTATCTGAGCGTCCATACCAACCCAGGTACAATGACGTCTGGCCAATTGCTTTGTCCTAACAATACCCCAATGTCCTTGATGCAGGAGGCGTAACACTTCACGTTGCAGGGAACGAGGAACAATCACTCTTGCTTGGTCGTTGTCGGTATGCAACAACAGTACACCCTGACTTAAAGACAATGCATGACGTTGTGCAAAATAACGTCGAACCAGAGGCCGATCAATGTCTTTGGCTCTGGCAGGCCAACCAAAGCGAACAAAACGTGCTACCACACTTAAGTCTGCATCCGCAGCTGTTTCCTGTGCAACCCGACGAGAGTTCAAAGGAAAGTCTGCGACAGCGGAAGCATCTCTGGAGTCTATCTGACAACATGCCAATTCTGAAGAATCAAACGACACATCCTGGCCAACCGGAAGTCGGGAAAGTGTGTCCGCGTTAGCATGTTCAGTGGTAGGTCGGTACAAAATCTCATACTGATAATTAGACAATATCAAGGACCATCTCTGAAGCTTTTGTGCCGTACGTGGCGGAATCGGCTTTGTGGGTGAGAACAACGACGTGAGAGGCTTGTGGTCTGTCAACAAATAGAATTTTCTGCCATAGAGATAATGATGAAACTTTGTGACGCCGTAAATGATTGCTAAGGCCTCCTTTTCTATCTGACTGTAATTCTGTTGCGTCGACGTCAGTAGCTTGGATGCAAAGGCAATAGGACGATCGTGACATCCAATACGATGCGACAGAACAACACCTAGACCGTACGACGAGGCGTCAACTGCTAACACTACAGGCTTCTGTGGGTCAAAGGGGATCAAACATGCATCACTGAGTAGTGCAGACTTTAATTTGTCAAAGGCAACCTGACAATCTTTAGACCATACAAAAGGAACATTCTTCCTACGTAAGTGATGCAGTGGAGCTGCAATCTGAGAGGCATTGGGAATAAACCTGAAATAATAGTTAAGCTTTCCCATTACTGCTTGCAATTCGTGCACATTCTTAGGAGGAGGCAAGTCTTTGATTGCTCTAAGATTTGACTGTAAGGGATGAATTCCTTGGGCATTAATCACATGGCCTAGGTACTCTATTTCAGTCTGAAAGAGCGAACACTTTGCTTTATTGCAACGTAGACCTGCTGCAGTCAAAACTTTGAAAAGGCACTCCAGGTTTGCTAAATGTTCTTCAACTGTACGTCCGGATACCACAATATCATCTAAATAGTTCGAACAACATGGTACAGAAACTGTCAGCTGTTCCAAAAAGCGCTGAAAAATAGCGGGAGCGGAAGAACTGCCAAAGGGTAGGCGTTGAAATTGAAAAAGGCCCATGTGAGTATTAATGACGAAAAATTTTTTTGACTCGTCATCAAGTGGAATCTGTAAGTATGCCTCTGCTAAATCAATCTTAGAAAAGAAGCGAGACTGTCCTAATTTGTCCATAAGTTCGTCAGGTCTGGGCAGGGGATAAGTGTCTACAATTGTTTGACTGTTCACTGTAGATTTGAAATCCGCACAGAGACGAAGTTTTCCTGTCGGCTTGGGTATAATTACTATAGGCGAGGCCCACTGACTCGCAGAAACAGGAGAAATCACCCCACTATCTTGCCAACGTTTAAGTTCTTCGGCAACTGTATCACGCAAGGCGATAGGCACTGGTCTAGCTTTACGAAACTTTGGAACTGCAGATTCTTTTAAAGTTACATGTGCCACGAAGTCTTTTGCACAACCTAGTTCCGGCGAAAACAAGTCACTATATTTGTCACACAATGCATTGAGTTTATCCTGAGGCACTATTGACGAAATTTGAAGCACATCTCTTTGAATTGATAAGCCAAACAAGTCAAAAGCATCTAGTCCAAAAATGTTCTGTGTCGATTTGGCCTGAAGAACTACAAAAGCAACTGTTTTTGTTACACCTTGAAAAGAGGCAGGCAGGCTACACGTTCCTAGCACCGGAATAGTTTGTCCCGTGTACGCTGTTAACACTTGCTGTGACGGCGACAATTTTGGCGAACCCAGTAGTTCATAAGTTTCTTTATTCATTAGTGTGACAGCGGAACCAGTATCAAGCTGAAATTGCACAGTCTTATTTTCTATAGAGAGAGTAACAAACAGCTTGTGCTTCTGGCGCACGACCGGTGCGCGAATGTGGGCAACGTCTAATACATATTGTTTTCTGCGCTTGCGCGAGTTGCGTGCGGTAGGAAGCGGCGCATACTCGGCACACAGCGGATTAACCACACTGTCACTAGATGACACTACCGCCGGATCGGCGTCCGCGCAATGCGAGGCTACTGCACTAAAATTACTTTGAGTAGCTACACCAATTCTACTGTCACTAGCTACACAGTACTGGGCACTATTACAATTAGAAGTTGCAGAAGGCACTATTTTCACTACAGGAATGCACTGTTCATAGTCATTTTGCTTGTCCCGAACCCTTTTCCGTTGCACTGTTTCACGCGCTCGTCGGCGCTTGCTACGTGGTGCACTATATAGTTGTGCCATAGGCGCAGAACTACTTTCTTGAAATTGAGAACCAACTAAAGCACTGTTCAATTCCACAGCCCGTATTACATTGACAGAATGAACTGTTCTCACACTCTGAGAAAGACTGTTTCTAACGGTACCGTTCTTTGAGTTTTTAATTTGCATACACACAGACTGTACATGTCCTGATTTGCCACATTGATAACAGGTTGCGTTGCGACTTGGGCACTGTGCACGTTTGTGGCGAGATACACACTGGGGGCAAGATTTACGTACATTTTTCTGAAATGAGCGTTGGCGCCCGTTATTCAAATTACTTTGTCTAACACGACGGGGCGACCTTTGTGTCGCACTTTTACACTGGCTACTGTTCACTGTCTGTTCAGCACGGCCCGTACTATTGTAAGAATCACTAGTGCTACACTGAGAACTACGGCTAGGAAAACGTCCGTTGCGGCGCACTGAATTTACACTGTGGCTTTGCATTTCTACATCAGCTAAGTCAAAAGTATCATGCGCTTCTATAAGCTGCAGTACACTGTCTAATGAGGGGTCAGACTGTTTCAGAATTGCTGCTCTAATTCTGGGGTCCTGAATGTTCTGCGTAATCGCATCCCTCAACATCACGTCACTATACGAAAGTCCACAAGAGCAAGTAAATTTACATTGGCGGGTTAAGCCCTTCAATTCCGTAATCCACTCTTGGTGTGACTGCTGCGGTAATTTTTTAAGTCTGAAAAATCGGTATCGTGCAGCGGCTACAAGAACTTTTCTCTCATAATGAGCATTCAGTGCATCTACAATTTGTTCAAAGTCTACATCACGAGGAGATGCGAGAGGGAAAAGTTTTTGCAATAGTACGAAAGTCTGGGGGCCCACAATCGATAAGAAAAGGTTCTTCACTCTCTGACCTGTAATTTGATGAGCCGCGACGAGTTCTTGAAACTGCGCGAAATAGTCGCTCCATTCTTCCTCACGTTCGTTGTACTGGCGGAACGTCGGAAGCGGTGCGGCGGCAGGTGTGGGCTGCTGATGTGACGACTGTTGTTGTTGGTGAGCAGCCTGTGTCGTCAACTGCGACACGGCCTGGAGAAGCTGGGTAATTTGCGCCGTCTGTAACTGAATAATTTCCATTAAGTTTGGGTTCGGGGTAGTGGCCATGCTGACCGATTAGGCGCCGCGTATACAAGTAACTTAGTACAGAACACAAATGCAATATGAAAGAGGACGCTCTGCAACAAAAAAGTCCACAAAATACGTAACAGAATATGTTCCCCCAAAAATCTTATAATAAGGGTGGGTGGGCGGGAGCAATTTTTGCGTGCTCCGACTGCTGCTGTCTGGCTGCTGCAAGCGGGCTGGTCCAAGGTTCTATCACTCCTCGTCGCCACTTTTGTGTCCCGACTTCGTCGCCGCTTTTGTGTCCCAGCCTCGTCGTAGGTGTCGGTGGCCGAGTGAATGAGACCGACACGCTGGTGCAGGTACGGAGGGGAGCAGCCAGAAACTATAAACACTAGAGTAAATTAGAAAGATATATATTGCACAAAATGTAACAATACTTAACTTTTACATAGTACTGCAGAATGTTGATACATAGTTGTTAGAGGCCTGCCTAGTGCCTGTACGATAGCAAAGTCTTCAATGGCGCCTATCTGATTACGAAGGTCCTAACTCGTTGCTATCTCAGTCCGAAGTGCCGACCGGTTCCTCTCTCAGTCCGAAGTGCCTACTCGTTGCTCTCTCAGTCCGAAGTGGCCGATGTCCAGTGGTGGCCACGAGCGGCGTTGTCGCAGAGGGCGCTCGTGGCTGTCGTCGTGAGAACGCCGCGCCGTGCGTGCCTGGCGGCGCGCGGCGAAAGTAAGTGGCGCGCACTTTGTACTTGTGCGACACCACACTATGAAAGACTGAGGAAGTAAGATCAGCATGCATTACTACGTTTTGGAAATGAGTGCAGGCAGACATCTAGAAGTGCGAGTTGCATTGCACGTCTTTTAGCATCCTTCCATCGCTGCTCGTTGGCGTTGCGTGATCAGCACAGCACGTCGGAGGTGTGTGACCTATGGCTACAGATCACAGTGGTCTGCATCGTTGTACAATATAAAACCTGCCCTAAGCTGAAATGAAATTGACCGAAAATCCCGTCCAAAAACATTCTAATTAATACGGATGACGGTTTGCGTCCAGAAGCAAGCAATCTTGATACTGTTACTCAACTGGCAAGGACCTACAGTTAATGATAACGAAATTTGATGGCGTGATCCCGAGTGAAGCTCGATTAAACTTCGCGCACAGTGCAGTGAGGCTCTGATAAAGGGATCAATAAAATTCTCACGCCGGCCACACTGTACTTACAGGTGATCATACCTGAAGTGGCACAAACAAGTGTCTGCCCACTGTAAAAGCGAACACAGCATAATGTGCGGTCAGAGGAACACACACCCAAGACAGACAAGAGCAAGCGACTGACTCCCGCGAACGCAGTTGAGCGAATGAATGCCACTGTGGCGATGTATTCCTTCCTTCCAAAAACCAGTCTCCCACTTTTGTTTAGAGGCGCGCGATATGAATTCTCCAATGATAGGTGGGCTTAGGTTGGGTGCACGAGTTTGCTTAGCTCTGCGGACCAGACGGCCAATGCAGGACTCGTTATAGCGGAGATTGGAAGCTTTAAGTCTTCCCGCTCTCTGCTATGTCATTCCGCTTCTGCCCATCAGAAAACAACTGTTTGGCGCCTAAATGCACGGGACAACGCCTGTTAGCCTGAGGAGCAGCTTGCCTCTCGTACCATCCACGCAGAGCAAAGCGTTTCAGACCAAGTCTGAGCCTTCCCATTTCTAGAGTGTTTAAACTATTTCCCAATAAGCAGTGTTAATGAATGAATTAGTACTGGAGTAATTAAAGACGTTAGATAAGAAAGAGGCTACATATTCAACATTTCTAATTACTGAATGCAGACACGCGCAGCAACATTATTAATTAATGAAATCAGAATTAATTCTGTGGAAGTATTAGAGAACTGAAGCATGAAAGCGTCGCTTACATGTGTGACGTCTTTCATACATCACAGAGAATTTCTAGTGTTTCTCTAAATAAGGTTTATGTAATTTCAGAAAAGGCCTAAATTTTTCGGAATATATTTATTTCAAACGCATTAAGCTTATTGCACAGAGTTAAGAATATAAAAACACTTTTCATTAAGTTAATGGTAATTTGTGACTGTGTAACTTTTATATTGTTCAAAATAATCTTAACATAATGCTCGTCATCTTTATTAAACAATTACGCATGTATCATTGTAGTATACAGGATATTGTTGATTACAAGCTTTAACTGACCTTTTTGTAGGTATTTCTTTTAAAAACTAGAAGACTGTCATTTGATGTATTTTTCCAGCCCCTTATACAAAAACAGCTTTTTCTCCTTTTATCCAATTTCTCTGCGCTTGTCTTCAATTACCTGACTGCCTAAGCACTGAAAATGTCTCAAATTTGTTTGTTCGTTTTCGAAATAATTTATCCATTAACAAGATAACACCTAAAAATGTTTGAGTACTAAAAATAACAATTGTGGGATTGGTCGCTGATATAATTTCTTTTCATGAAAAATCTTCGAAACCAATGACATATTTTCTTAAGGTGATGTTCGCGTGGAATCTTGGAATATTTGCTCCCTCATTATCTGTCACTGTAATATCCAGTCTGAGGCGTAAATGTGAGTTTAACTGAAGTATTTAATGCATATTATAGCAAATATTACATAGTGAGATGAGTTTCTGAGTACATCTACATATACATACATACTCCGTAATCCACCGTAAGGTGCATGGCGGTGGGTACACTGTACCACTACTATGCATTTCCTTTCCTATTTCACTCCCAAATAGAACGAAGGAAAAAAGAATGCTTATATGCCTCCGTTCGAGACCTAAATTCTCTTATCTTTGTGATCACTACGCGAAAGTAGGCGGCAGCAAGATCGTACTACACTCAGCTTCAAATTCCGGCCCTATAAATTTCCTCAACAGAATTTCACGAAAAGAACGTCGTCTCATTCTTTTTACAGATAGATGTTGATCATACAAAGTGGTCTACATGTGCATCCCAAATTATATGTCTGAATAAGGGAACACATTCACAGTTTCAAACTATGTTACAGTTTACTTGGTCACACCTTTGTATTACCGGTACTGTAATCATACACGAAATCTTCGTCTGTATCTACAGCTACACCTGTACACCTGT
Organism: Locusta migratoria; assembly: GCA_026315105.1. Lineage (NCBI taxonomy): Eukaryota > Metazoa > Arthropoda > Insecta > Orthoptera > Acrididae > Locusta > Locusta migratoria. The sequence continues at coordinate 111,176,713 of CM048745.1, forward strand.
ACTCAGCAAAACACCGCATGGGGAGTGACAGACGGTACGTCATAACAGTATCAGTTATTCATTTATCTATTCTGCGTCTACACTCTGTAGCAGTGTAGAGTATTCTTTCTCCATCGCTTCCATCATGAGTTACTGTATTATTTACTTGTATATTATTTTCTTTACTTTCAATGTATCGATTATTTACTTGTATTTCAGTGCAATGTTATGTCGGTATATTTTATCTTTGGCGTAATAATCTATACGTCTTCTGCTATAATTTGTGAAATAATTTATTTTTCTGTAATAATGTATGTATGATGTAAAAAATGTTAAATCAATTATTTTGTGAAATATGTTCTATAAATTATGTGATGTTTTGTGCTGGTTCATGTTCGGGCAATTTTAGAGTTATGTGTAAAAGGTGGAGTAATGTAATTTATAAAGGAAAGGTGGTTGCCGTAAGCTAAAATGTGGTGATTGGGCGGGGGTATGTTCTGAAACAGTGTGTCAGCGAATAGGCACAAGAGTACTGGAGAAAAGTGAAAAAGAAGTGGTTGGTTCACTGTCTGATGTAGTAGCAGTGACGGCCTACTGTGAACAGCAGTAGATTTTGGAGGCTAATGCAATCCTTCTCAAATAAATATAGCCTAGAATGAAAGTACGTGGTCATTCAGTTATAGTGGCTATGTTAATTGATCTTGTACTACAAATTTGACTCCACCAAGGAGAGCATAACTGAGCTCATTGTCACATTAGTAGCAGAAAATGCTACTGGCAATTTGCTGAACCACCAGAACTTCTCGTCTGCCACCGACGATACTGCAAGTAATGAATTTTTTGTATTGTATTCCAAGCATGAAGCAGCAGTGTTGTTTCTTGTTTCGAAGTTACAATAATAACTTATTAACTGAAAGAAGTGCATAGAACACTATTTTACCAAGTCATTTTTGCAAGAGAGTCCTTTTCCTAGTGATAAACTTTCCAAGAGACCCAAAGAATATTATTATTGTTTTCAAGATTTGCTAAAATAGTTACATTCCTGTGCACTAAGCCTAGTATGAAATACCATTACTTTAAGTGTTAAAATGATAAAACTTTTCAAGATTCTTTATACATTTTAAATAAACGGAACTAAAGTAATTGCCAATAATTAATTTTCTTGCCAAATGAAATTCAGAGTAATAGATTGTAGTGCTTTTTTGCTTTCACAGACAAAAGTTACAGTTAGTTTCATTTTTTTATATTACTGCCAAAATAGTAACTAAATTTTAACCAACAATATTGAGAGCAATCTTTGGACCATCAGACAGTCTCCATAATATTCTTTGAAAACAAAAAGTTAAGAAATTCAGTACTGTGTCAATGTAATCTATTTTAAGCAATGTATACTAATGCTGACGTAAAACAGAAGCTACTGTTAGTATATTCTAGTTCATAAATTAATTTGATAAATTATTGTACCCAGTATAAAGTAAATGTACCACCTGATAGTGCATATTGGTGCCGCACATGTATTAAATGAAACTTCCGTCACTCTATATACAAAATACTTTGTATTCTGTAGGAGCAAATAGTCTCAAAACATTTGCCTTTGGGTATACGATGTTAAATGATAGTACATTTTTCCTTACTTTAATATCTTTACAACAGTATACAGATAGAATCACGATATTAGATGTTATAGTGCTACTTTTCCATTTACCCAAATTTATCAGATTTTGGTGAGTATAAATCATATTGCAGTCACAGTCATTATGGAGTTCGAGCACACATTTTACTATTTCATTAACAATATATTGCAGTATTGAACCTCATTATTTTGACAGTTTAGTAATTGAACAGTATTGTTTATAGCAGATTATCTTGGCAATGTTTGCTACCATAACAATGTACGTCTGTATACAAATGTTTTAACAGCATTAATAGCTAGCGTAGGCCTAAAACCATATTTCTTACGTTTCAGTGAATAAATAAGCGAGGTATTTATTCCCTTATTAAGGTTGGTGAATGTTTTAATTTGTAATTGCAGTTCATTTAACGTTCAGCATAGACTGATCCTGGTGGCATTATTCTGAAAACTTTCCCTATCTTCAGGTGCGAAGTTTCCTAACGATACCTAATGTATTAGACGCACGGCAAGTTGAAACGAAATCCTACAAAGGTGTATTAACATTACGGTGGTGTTCTGTGATACATGTGCCTTTCATTACTTCGTGTTGTGAAGATTTGTGACGCATATAATCCACTGGGTGTTACAATTTCGCAAACCACTTTATCATGTGTGAAAGAGGGTACTTCATCCATCAGTGTTGCTTCTTCCTTTTCCTATTATAGTCATTAGTTGACTCTTTAAGAAACATCCGCTCTCGGAAATTTGAAAGAATGTCATACTGTGTGCGTAACACATCTCTTACAACACACGACGCTACAGTTAGTTCTTAATATCTTTAACGCTTATTGAATGAACTTGTCATGAAGTGCAATGCTCTTCTTTGGATCTTCTCTATTGCCTGTGAGATTTCCACGTTATACGAAACTCACATTGACGAGCAGTATCCAAGTATTGGTCGAACGAGTGTTTTGTGAGATACTTCCTTTGTTGTGTGAGAACATAGTCTTTCGTGACGGCACTGTTGTAAAAACATTATCAGACTTTCTACTTTCTCTACTCCGGATAGAACCTCTAGGTCAGAGGTCGGCAAGTAATCTTAGATGGGGTCCGGATACTTTTGAAATTTTTTCTTGTGTTAGCAAGTAAAATCTCATATTCCTTATTAATTTTTTATTTTAATTTTCATTCACAAAATAATATGAAATATAACAGCCAGGCGTATTTTTATTCAAACAAGTAATATTCTTCACTAGATTTTTTATTTTAATTTTCACTCTCAAACTAATATGAAATACAATAGATGTGAAATAGAAATGTATAAATTAAAAAAAAAGTTATTTCAATTTGCAAATTAGCTTCAGGCTTTCGTTCGTTAGGAGCAAAAAAATGATGTTTAAATGGATATGCCCTGACCGCTTAAAAAGAGGTTTCAGAGATTGTCAAAATCGATTCATATAATTTCATTTTTCATTAAATAAAGTTAAATATGTTGCATTCGTGTGTACAGAGCTTTTATGTGGATCACCGGCCAGCTTGCTCCCTTCTGCCGCCGCTCTCCTGTGTACTCCCCAGCGTTTCACATCATGACAACTATTTATTCAATCTACCTAAAATAATCATTAAGGGTTCTAATTATTCAGCAGTCAACTGTAAAATTCTAGAAAAAAATTATAAGGGTGGCTCTCATACGAATTGTTATCAACAGAAAGAAGGTTTAAAAAATAATTTGAGAATGTACTTTCAAAATATTTTTGGCGGTTCAGTCTTTGGACTTCCGCGGTCCGTATCTGGACCGCGGTCCGCCAGTTGCCGACCGCTGCTCTAGGTTATGACGACTGCCTCCACCGTCAGAGGCAACTGACTGTATCTCGTACTAAAACGTCGAATGGGCGTCACTGCCACTGTGTGTACAGCAAAACCACGCACACTGATTTGTATCCGACCGTACAGCGTTTCTATAACACAGTTCGGAAGACAACCGTACTCTACACATTGATGCATAGAGCCAAAACAGTTTCTGACGAGGACCATTTGAATTCAAAAATTAATCATCTGAAGTATATGTACCCCGAAGAACTGCTTTGGACCACGTGATATAAAAACAGCGTTCGCCTTGAAGAGGAATTTGCAACAAAGGTTACTTTTCAATTCAAATATGGAAATGAAGATTTGCGTGATGGACAACCGTGTGTGTGTGGCTTCCTTTCTGCGCCACTACATCCAGCAAAATGGGTAGACGAGGTATTACACCAATTTTTCGATCTCCTAGTAAAATGAAGGAGGTGCTCTGTGAAGGAAGGTCTCCATGTGAGTGCGGAAGAAATTACATTGATAAGTCCATCCGTATCGTTTACGAACGCTGCACCGAACACCAATGGTATATTAAAAACCGAGAACTGTGAAATCGGCAGTCACTGTGCACGGGCTTACAAACAAACGTAAATTCTGTGTGAAGAAAAAAATTATGATCTGTTCCTCCACAAACTTGGATTCTGTAATTAAAGAGCCTGTGTAAATAAGAATGTGCGACAAAACTTTGACTGTAAAAGCAGATATTGTCTTAGCGGTGCATGGAAGCGAACGCTCGATTCACAGAATTAGCAGAGACATACCTTACATTACTATGGGAGTGCTGACACTACCAGTGTAGATGACACCATCAGTGCCAAAATTATGTAGTTGCCGACCTAACCGTTTATAGACTATTTAAGACTATCATAAACCAGTATAGAGAATCATTTGCTTCTGCCGTTGACGATGGAGGTAGTCGTCGATACTTCGAGTCCGAGAATGTTCTATAGTGCTTTCTTTGTTGATGAACTACATTTCCTGAGGACTCCCTCAATGAATCTCACTGTGTCATCTGCCTTATTCACAATAAGGTGGTAGTTCCATGTCAGATCGATCCGTACGCAAACTCCCATCTATTTTATGGAAGTAGCTGCTTCGAATAATTATTCTGTAATAGTGTAACCATTTGATAAAGAGAATTATGTGTATGTATTCCAAATACCTTACACTTATTTATGTTAAGGATCAATAGCCGCTATCACACCAAGCCTCGGTTCATAACTGATCTTGGTGTGTTTCGCTACAGTTTACTAGCGTTGCGACATCTCGGTATACCACAGTATTATCCGTTAAAGGCAGCTTATTTGCTACGTCATTTCTTTTGGAAAGTTATAATCGGACACCACTCCCTTGGGGAACGTCAGAACTTACTTTTACATCGGTAGAATACTTTCCGCAGAGAATTATATGCAGAAATTTCTCTTTCATATCTCATTTTCTGCTGGAGTTTTATTTTCCGCTAGGTATACTGTTAATGTGTCATATTCATACTATCACAAAAACCTGGATTCCAACGTCAGTAGACCCTTATATGTCAACCAACTCATAATTTTCACAACGAAGTCACAACGTAACAGTGCTTTATTCCATGCAGTAATACATACTGCAATATTCCAGTCCCAAAAGCAGCGGGGGATAAGTGTCTGTCTACATATCTCAGTACGAGCACTGATTTCTCTTACGTTCGTGGACCATGCGCTAAATTTGCGTTGTCCGCAGTAGTATCGTTCTGCAGTCAGCTTCAACTGATGGCGCTGTAAATTTTATCATCAGAGGTTCGCGTAGTGAGCATCTTCTTATGTTAAAGTTGTCCAAGCATCTCCGTCATATTTTCCTATTGAAGGAACATACCGGTGAAAAATCTAGCAACAAACCTCTTAATTACTTCGGTCTAATTATAAACTGACCTGACGGGAATGCAAAACATTGTGCAGAGTTCTATACAAGGCCTCGTTTACAGATGAAGTGTACCTCCCCAAAATCTACCCTATAAAATCAAGTCGATGATTTAGGAATCCCACTAACATGCTTACACGCTTGTTCCGTTTCGTATCACTGTGCAGCATTATCCCTAAATATTAAATCGACGTGATCTTATCAAGCAGCACAGATCTAATTCCGCATTAATTGGTACATGTAGAAAATATTAATTATTAAAAAATCCAGGTCAAATTTCGCATTTTAAGTCTAGGTTAAAACGGGATAGCCCACACACGCTGCATTCATAATAGTTATATGTTAATGGTTTGAAAGTAGTAGCCATTCTGATATGTGTTACCAAACGATGTACAGTCGTGCTCAAAAATATCCGAACGACCTGAATTGCATTCCGCCTGACATGCACGCAACCCAACTAACATACCTGTCTTGCGGGTACTCTAATCGCTCTTCAGTGCAGTCGTTTGACTATTCAAAATGGTTCCAACAAGTCAGCACTAGAAAACGCTGCTCTATATCGCTATAACTCAAGATGTAAAGTAATACCACGATACTACATATATCAGGGAACACCTTATCCCAGATAAGACTGACCTTAAGACTTGTAAGCTCACATTTATTACAAGAAATGGCATACGGTTCCTGAAATGCTACCACTCTCGTTATTACGTCAGGTAGGTTATGCAAGTACTAAGTTCGTCGTATTCGTGATTGCTTGTTCAAAGTAACATACCGTTATTATTATTTAAGACAAAATGACATTACAAAATTTAAGTCTCTCACCAGCAACTAGTTGAGAATATGTATGACACGACGAACCGCCTCGCTCTGCATATGGATTCAAACCCAGGCCATGCAGGCTAAGCAAAAAATTCGTGATTGACGGAAACTAACAGTCATTCCTAAGCATACACAAAGAGTGATATACCTCGATTTTAGGCAGAACTTTAAATTACATAACGTAAACATTTTTAATGGACGGGTTTTCTTACCCAGCAACTGTTGTTATTGTTAACGAACTACGAGACATGTAAAATATTGCTTCTTCACAAGTAATTTACTTGAGATTCCGTGAGGTAAAGCTTTGTGTTGGACAAGGATTCGAACCCAGAACTTAATCGGATTGTTATAGAAGCACAATCAACTGTGGCATATCAGAGTTTCTCGGCAGTAGCTAGATGTTTTGACTGAAATGACGAGGCGAAACATGATTTTTTTACTTCCCAGAACTCCAGCCCGGCACCTACCGCTGTTATAATGTAGAGAAAACGAACGTTAAATATGGGTTTGCTACACCAGGGAAATAAATGCTGTTGCAGACCATCCAGTTCTAACAGCTAGGTGGATACAGTTTGTGGGTACATTTGTCTAATTTTACTAGTCTGCAATACGCAGCTGTTGATTTTACCACATATGTCTTAAAAAAAAGGCTCGAACCATGATAGAACTATTCTTAATGAGCTGTGTTAGACAACAATTTATATCTGTTTAGCAAAATTCAAGTTAAACAGAAATATGTTTTAGTCGTAACTATTACTTCGAAGCAACGAACATGTTTCAGTATAAAAGAGTAAAGTAAACCGTGGTGTTCATTGTATTCGAGGTATTGCGTACATTGCTGTATGTCACTTAGAAAGTTCGTTGTGGGGAGCAGGGCGAAACAGTCTCCACAGACTTCCGATTTGTAAATAAGTCTCACAACGAGAGGGTCTGACATGTGCACTACCGGGTGATAAGATATTGCATGGACATTCTAGCTTTCTGCTAGACACTACCAAGCTTTTGAAAAAATCGAGGCCAAAGTTGAGCACGGACAATCGTATTTTCAATGCGGTACACCGAAAAAGCGCCCAAACGTAAAACGTTTAATTAAGACGAGACAGGTTTCAATCGTTAGATGGTGGCAAAGTGCTAAGAAACAACATTACGTATACAAAGGTCTCGGGTACAATCACTGGTCAGTCCCATGATATTTATCTGCTATTTTACACTTACTTCCCCTGAGGCAGTGTTTGTTGGTGTGAAAAATGCCGGTTTCCACTGTGGTCCGAAAGCCACGTTAAACTGCAGGTTGCCAACTGTCGCAATAGGTGTCGTCATTTCTGGACAAACACGCACACATCTTAGTGTTGGTAAGAAAGCAATTGTTACTTAAGCTATATTCGTCGATGATAAAGAAGGACGGTAGGTGTGCGGTTCGATTGTCGCTCAGGTACAAAAATCTGTATCCTTATTTTAGACTAAAACAGCCAGCAGCTGGTAAGAAAAACCGATATGTAACATTTTATTTTACTCAGTTAATAATCCGATTACGTGCCGGGTTCGAATCTCCGTGAGAGAAGTTCGCATCATGCACTTCACCTTTAGATGTGTGCACACTTTGTTACTTCTGAATGGAGGTATATCAGACATGTGCGCGCGGACCTTCGCCGTCGGGGGTTCGAATCCCCCCTCGGGTATGGATGGTTGTGTTGTCCTTAGGTTAGTTTACCTTAGTTGAAATAGTTTGTAAGCTTGTAAGCTACGGACTAATAACCATGTAGCTGAGTCCGATAGATATACAAACATTTGAACACACACACACACTCTTTCTTTCTTTTTTTTTTTTTTTTTTTTTTTTTTTTGGTCGACTATTGGACTATTGACCAATTACGAAAACGTCCATGATTGACTTTCTTAGTTTTCTATGACAGTTACTGATTTATGATGCTTAGTTTGCAGTCAGTTCTGAGTATTATTAATAACTACGCTCCAGTCCCTAAACCTAGTTACAGAAATGCGAATCAGACGCATTACGTATTCCAGGCGGTAGCAGCCGCGTCTTTGAGACGCCAGATATGGTTACTTTCCAGCCCGCTGTAGGAACACGTTTGTCTTCTTTCTCCTGGTACTGTAACTGAGAGTTGGCAACAAGGAAAGGTCTGTTTAGCAACTCTTCGATCGACGAGTTACTTCCTAGATTTCACGGAATTAAGCTTGAATGTTTAATTGCTTTTATCTGACATTTTCGTCGAATAATTTGAATTGTTATCGATTGAGGTGTGAGAACAGGTTTTTTAAATGTACGGTTTTCAACCCAGGAAAGTTGTCTTACGTGGAAATCCCAACTAATCTTGTCCTTTAATTAGCGATTGATGAGTTCTAGTCACAATTGGCCTCGTCGCAGGAAGACAAGTCACGTATCTCTTCGTTAGCTCTGTGGTAACGTACTAACTTGTGAAAAAGCGTCTGTAATGATGCGTGGTTCAAGTCTCGCTGACTGTAACTTTTTTATCACTTCTGTGAAAGAGCTACAAGCAATCAGATCAAACATCAATAAGGAAAACGCAAGAAAATACTTTCGGCTCGTAGTGCAATGGTGAAAAACTGACAATGGTGCACAACAGGTAACGCCCCTTTCCGCTGCTGACAAGCAAATTTTTGGTTTCTAGGAATACATAACTTTATTTATGATATGCCACATTTGCATACCTCTTGGGTATGACACAGCATACCAATTAAACACTGAACCAATCGAAATCTAAGTGAGTAGTATTTTACTAATTCGTACGAATAGAGGCACGCTTGTGTACAAATACTCAGTTTTCTTAAAACTGGCTTTTGTCATAAGGTTATCGTGGGTAGTTTTATTTCATTTCTTATAATACAATGCACAATTTTAGTAAGGTTTCTTTTAGTGTTGTTAAATTAATAGTAAACATGAGAGAGAAATTAATCATCGACGATATGTGCGAATTCTCTGATGTTATCTGTAACGGTCTGGCAATGCAAATGCAGTTTATTGATTACATGCATGTAGAAAACTTGTTCTGAGTTAAAGCTGTCAAACAAGGTTTGAAGATGAATAAAATGCCACTACCACACGACAGCTATGTAGAAAATACTTTTCTGGCGTATTTTCGCACGATGCGCTCTCCTCATATATAATACAAACGTTTCGAAATGCATCTTCTGCCTCCACCCGTCTATTAAACCTGAAAAGAACAAAATATCTCCGAAGTTAGCCCTTTTTCCACATGCGACTATTTTGGGTTGAGAAGTGCAGAGAAATGTGTTCATAGTTCCATTAGATTGATGACTTCATCAGACAGCAGAATTGCATTTTAAAAAATGTGAATCCTACACTGTTGGCAGTTTTATGTATGTGGTTGTTACATGATTTTATTTCGGTGATTACAAAGTAGAGTCGAATGTATGCACTGGGTAGCTGAGGCAGCTAGTTCATGGCGAATCAATCAACCAAGTAAATGAATGTACTGAACATACTGCAAACCACTACACTGAGCCTGTGTGTCAGAATTCTCGTCCAGCGTGGTGCAACGGCGTTACGATAGACAAATGAGTCACAGAGAAGAGGATTTGGTGGTCTGTTGGATTGATGAAAAGTTGATAAACTTATGGTCTGGATTCGATCCCAACTTCTGTCGATGATTTTTGATTGGGAGAGAGAGATTCTATTCACTTCTGGGTACGCCAAGTGAAGACGGTATAATAGCATTGTGTTCTGAAATTCACATTAAACATGATATTCCTTCTCTATCAAGTAAAGGTTAGTTTGAACCACAATAAAGTCTGGAGCGGTGATATGTAGAAAAATATTGTAAATCTATGAGACTCATCTGCTTGGTTATTAGTCCCTAGCGTACAAACTACTTAAACTAATGTAAAATAACCTAAGGGCAAAAAGTCAACAAATACACCTATGACCGCGGGCCGCAGCGGAGCGGCCGAGCGCATTGAGGCGTTATGCTCTGATGCCCGATGCCATTCCCCGCCGGGGGTTCGAATTCCCCCTCGGGCATGACTGTTTGTGTCGTCTTTAGTATAAGGTAGTTCACAAGTAGTTTGTATGTTTAGGAACTGATGACCACGCAGTTAAGTCCCTTAAGCTTGACAAATATTTTTACATTTGATTTTGAACGTGCCCGAGGGAGGACTCGAATTCACGACGGCGAACGGCCGCGCACACTGCAGCACGGCGCCTCAGTGCGCTCGGCTAATCCGCCGCGGCGCGACATGTAGAAACTCTATCACCAGGAACCTTTCTTATACCAATTATTTATTTCTAGTAAAGAAGCAAACGCTATGTAGGATCACAGGACACTTATTCCATCTTTTATTTGGGCTTCTATATGTCGATAAAATTGGTTCTGGACTGGGAGTTCAACTCAGACTGCCCATAACGCAGAATTTGGACCCTTCGTGACGTTGCAGCTCGACTACAATATGTTGCTTGTTAAAAAGCACAGATTCCTAAACATCTCCACATATTGCGCTTGAATGGGTTTGAATCCTGGCTCGGCACTAAAGTTTCCATTATCTACACTCCTGGTAATCAAAATTGCTACACCACGAAGATGAAGTGCTACAGACGCGAAAATTAACCGACAGGAAGAAGATGCTGTGATATGCAAATGATTAGCTTCTCAGAGCATTCACAGAAGGCTGGCGCCGGTGGCAACACCTACAAAGTGCTGACATGAGGAAAGTTTCCAACCGATTTCTCATAGAGAAACAGCAGTTGACCGGCGTTGTTGTGATGTCTCGTGTAAGGAGGAGAAATGCATGGCATCGGGCTTACCATAAAGGTCGGATTGTAGCTTATCGCGATTGCGGCTTATCGTATCGCGACATTGCTGCTCCGGTTGGTCGGTTCCAAAATTAGCAGAATATGGAATCGGTGAGTTCAGGAGGGCAATACGGAACGCCGTGCTGGATCCCAACGGCCTCGTATCACTAACAGACGAGATGACAGGCATCTCATTCGCATGGCTGTAACGGATCGAGCAGCCACGTCTTGATCCCTGATTCAACAGATGGGGACGTTTGCAAGACAACAACCATCTGCACGAACAGTGCGACGACGTTTGCAGCAGCATTGACTATCACCTCGGAGACCATGGCTGCGGTTCCCCTTGACGCTGCATCACAGACAGGAGCGTGTGATGGTGTACGCAATGAGCATGGTGTACGCAATGAGCATCATGATGGTCGCATCCGGGTTTGGCGACACAGTAGTGAACGCACAGTGGAAGCGTGTATTCATCATCGCCATACTGGCGTAGCACCCGGCGTGATGGTATGGGGTACCATTGGTTACACGTCTCAGTCACCTCTCGTTCGCATCGACGACACTTTGAGGAGTGGCCATTACATTTCAGATGTGTTACGACCCGTGGCACTACCCTTTATTCCATCCATGCGAAACCCTACATTTCAGCAGGATAATGCACGACCGCATATTGCACGTCCTGTACGGGCCTTTCTGGATACGGAAAATTTTCGACTGCTGCCCTGACCAGCACATTCTCACCAATTGAAAATGTCTGGACAGTGGTGGCCGAGAAAGTGGCTCGTCACAATACGCCAGTCACTACTCTTGATGAACTGTGGCATCGTATTGAAGCTGCATGGGCATCTGTACCTGATAACATCATCCAAGGTCTGTTTGACTCAATGCACGAGCGTATCAAGGCCGTTATTACGCCCAGAGGTGGTTGTTCTGGGTACAGTTTTCTCAGGATCTATGCACCAAAACTACGTGGAAATGTAATCACTTGTCAGTTCTAGTATAATATATTTGTCCAATAAATACCTGTTTATCATCTGCATTTTTTCTTGCTGTAGCAATTTTAATGGTCAGTAGTGTATATTTTGTTGAATTGGCAGTCTTGACTATTCCGTGTTTATTGCATACCAGTAATTGAAATTTAAAGAATTCTTTTTAGTAGTCTTGCGGATGACCTGACACTTCACATTACTTTACGTCAACAGTCCATTTTAATATTAAAGAAATGCATTAAGCCTTTTGACGTGTCAGAGTCTCCCTTGTTTTACAAACAGAAGGCAACCCTGCTAAAGCAAAAGTGTATTATCAAGTTCTAGCATGACAACACCTATCTGATGGTGGAAAATAGTTTTTAATTTTCAATTTCTTTTTATCCCTTGTGAATACTAACGATAGTTGATATTTTTGACTCCCAGTGAGACACAGGACTATTTGCGAAATTTCTGTAAGTTCAAGGATGTTATTCCGAGTTGCTGGTGGAAAAAAATTCGGTAGTTGACGTCTCTTTGTGTGTGATCAACAACGATATGTGTGAGGTCCGCCGGCCGCGGTGGCCGAGCGCTTTGCGGCGCGTCAGTCACGGTCTGCACGGCCACTGAGGTCGGGGGTTCGAATCCCCCCTCGGGCATGGATATTTGTGTTATCCTTAGTATTAGCTAGTTCATAAGTAGTTTGTAAGTTTAGGGACTGATGACCCCGTAGTTAAGTCCCATAGCTCTACAAACATTTGATTTGATTTGATTTGTGAGGTTCGATCCCCAGTCAAAACTAAACTCCTCCTCATATTATTTATAGTTCAAACATGCTCATATTTCCCTGGCGTAGCAAACCTATATTTAACGTTCGTTTTCTCTACAATATAACAGCGATAGGTGCAGAGTTGGAGTGCTGGGTAGAAAAAATTAATGTTTCACCTCGTCATTTCAGGTAAAACTTCTAGATACTGCCGAGAAATACCGATATGCCACAGTTGATTGTGCTTCGATAACAATCCGATGAAGTTCTGGGTTCGAATACCTGTCCAACACAAAGCTTTATCTCACGGAATCTCAATTAAGTTATTTGTGAAGAAGGAATATTTTACATCTCTCGTAGTTCGTTAACAGTTACAACAGTAGCTGGGAAAAAATTCCCATCCATTAAAAATGTTTACTTTATGTAATTTAAAGTCGATACTTGGTAACTGATATTGTCTAAAATCGAGGTGTATCACTCTGTGTATGCTTAGGAATGACTATTAGTTTCCATCAGTGACGAAATCTTTGCTCAGTCTGCATGGCCTGGGTGAATCCATGTGCAAAACGAGACGATTCGTCTTGTCATACATATTCTCAACTAACTGATCGTGAGAGACTTTTTTATGTCATTTTGTGTTAAATAATAAGGACGGTATGTTACTTTGAACAAGCCATAATGAATACGACGAACTTACCACGTGCATTACCTATCTGACGTAATAATGTCCTCGGTGGAGTACCCGAGCTGTCTAAAGCGTCTCGCTGCGGAGCGCGCGGTTGCTCGCCGTGGACGTTCGAGTCCTCCCTGGGGCATGGGTGTGTGTGTTGTCCTTAGGTTAGTTTACCTAGGTTTAAGTAGTTTGTAAGCTACGGACTGATGACCACGTAGTTGGTCCGATAGACAAACATTTGAACATTTTGATTTAATAATGAGAGTGATAACATTTCAGGAACCGTATGCCATTTCTTATAAAAATGTGAGCTTACAAGTCTTAAGGACAGTCTTATCTGTGATAAGGTGTTCCCTGATATATGTAGTATCGTGGTATTACTTTACATCTTGAGTTATACAGATCAGCGTTTTCTTGTGGTGACTTGTTGGAGCCATTTTGAATAGTCAAACGACTGCACTGAAGAACGATTAGAGTACCCGCAAGACAGGTACGTTAGTTGGGTTGCATGCATGTCAGGCGGAATGCAGTTCAGGTCGTTCGGATACTTTTGAGCACGACTGTATCTAATGTACATATTTTCACAAGCTACTACCATGATAGTTGACTTACTTATTTCCTGTATCTCCTAAGTGGAGCATAGAGCATCAACGAACTTCCACCACCGGACCATGTTCTGCGCCAGTGTCTGTATTTCAGTCCAGGCCTTCCTCCTTTCTCGGTCCCTTCTGTTACTACACTCCTTCTCCATGTATTCCCAGGTCTGCCTCTTCTCCTGCTGCCTTGTGGATTCCATTCTAGGGCTTGTCTTGCCACCTTGTCTTTGCCACGCCTTAATATATGCCCAATTCACTTCCATTTCCTACGTCGTATCTCAATATCAATGGGTGTTTGATGAGTCTTCTCCATAATTCTTCGTTGGAGATTACTTGTGGCCAGCCGGCCGCGGTGGCCGAGGGGACTGAGGCGCTTCAGTCACGGTCTGCACGGCCACTACGGTCGGGGGTTCGAATCCCCCCTCGGGCATGGATATTTGTGCCGTCCTTAGTCTTAGTTAGTTCATAAGTAGTTTGTAAGTTTAGGGACTGATAGCCCCGTAGTTAAGTCCCATAGACTTTACAAACATTTGAACATTACTTGTGGCCACCATATTCTCAAGGTATTCCTCAAGCTTCAATTCACATATATTTGAAGTCTGCTCATCAGCTGTTTGTTGGTTTTCCATGATTCACACCCATAGAGCAGTACCGACTTGACATTTGTATTGAATATGCGTAGTTTTGTATAACTGTTGAGCTCCCTTGATTTCCAGATTGCTCTCAGCATTGCAAATGCCCTTTTAGCCTGATTTATTCTGTTTCCTATATCTTCGATAGTTCCCCCTCAGGGGTGACTGAACTTCCCAGGTACCAAACCTGCTTGACTTGCTCTATTTCGCCGCGGTGGAGTAGCCGAGCGGTCTAAGGCACCTCGCGGCGGAGCGCGCGGTTGCTCGCCGTCGGGGGTTCGAGTCCTCCATGGGGCATGGGTGCGTGTGTTGTCCTTAGTTTAGTTTACCTTAGTTTTGTCGGCCGCGGTGGCCGAGGGGACTGTGGCGCTCCAGTCACGGTCTGCACGGCCACTACGGTCGGGGGTTCGAATCCCCCCTCGGGGATGGATATTTGTGCCGTCGTTATTGTTAGCTAGTTCGTAAGTAGTTTGTAAGTTTAAGAACTGATGACCCCGTAGTTAAGTCCCATAAACTATACAAACATATGAACATTTTGCTCGATTTCTTGGTTTTCTAAAAAAAAATAGAGCTTCATTTCGGTTATTACAGTGCATCTCTTTAGTTTTCATTCCATTTATATTCAGCCTCACGTCCGATGCTTCGGTTTTTAAATAATGCATCATTGCTTCCATATCCTTGTAACTGCTGGCTAGCAAACACAGGTCATCTGCAAAGTCCAAGTCCTCTAACCTGCCGAGGAATATCACTGGAAATCCAGGGTATCCTATTGCAAACATGAAGTAATTGATGCTAAGAAACTACTTCGATGCCACAGGTGACTCCTGAAAGTCCGTTATTGGAGCGAGGCCCTGCGATCGCAAGAGCGCGCCGCTCCGGATCGCTTTCGCCGCCAGGCAACGCCCGCCCTCCGCTTTTGGGTTTCTAAGAGAAACGTGGCGGCCCGCAGTTCCGCCAGCCACGTCACGTGCAGGTCGCTCTGCTCCCGCTGCCCGCTCTGCCGGGGACGGGAATGCTGACCGCTGACACCGGCGGCTGCCTTTCCCATGGCGGGCATAGCGGCACGCGCCGCGTCGCGTGGCTGCGTCTCTAATGCGACAAGGTCTGCGATGCGGGGAAAACACGCGGTCAGCAGTCTGCGTGCAGCACTGCTGTACACTGAAGGGTAGGTGTTTCCAGTCCTGGTACATGTCTTACAAATGGTCATCCCTTACGAGGACACCGCTTGGACATCGGATCATCATCATTATAGACTGATTATGCCTCTCAGCGTTCATTCTGGACCATAGCACCTCTAATAAAATTCCTCCATGATCCCCTATTCAAAGCTAACATTGATGCCTCCTCTGATGTTATGCCTTTTACATCAAAATCAATCTAAGTAGTATCTTCTTTGTCTACCTCGACTTCTTATTTATATTTATGGTACGTGAAGTTCAGAACTTAAATAACAATCAGCCAAAGCCATTCCAAGCCACTCTCAAAAATTCTCGAGAAAATCGACTTCGAATATTTGCAAAGTGCAAGTTAGTACCAATCATTAAAACGGTTGGAGCATCTTCTGATGGTAGAAGTAAAGAAGATATAAAATGCAGAATGGCTAAGGGAAAAAAAGCGTGTCTAAGGAAGCGAAAGTTGTTAAAATCCAATATTAATTTAAATGTTAGGAAGTCCTTTCTGAAAGCATTTGTCTGGAGTGTAGCATTGTATGGGAGTGAAATGTGGACGATAACGAATTCAGATAAAAAGATGATAGAAGCTTTTGAAATATGGTGCTACAGACGAATGATGAAAATTAGATGGGTAGATCACGTAACTAAAGAGGAGGTGCTTAACCGAATCGGGGAGAAAAGGAGTTTCTGGCATATCCTGACTAAGTGAAGAGTTGATGGGGCACATCCTGAGACATCAAGGAATCGTCAACTTAGCATTAGAAGGAAGTGTGTAGGTTAAAAATTGTAGAGGGAGATAGAGGGACGATTACAGTAAGCAGATTAAAAAGGATGTAGGTTGCCGAACGTATTCTCAGATGAAGACACTTCCACAGGACAGGGTAGCGTGGAGAGCTGCATCAAACCAGTCTGCGGACTGAAGACCACAACAACAACAACGACGGAGCATCTATCGGTTTAGCTCAGGTGGTTTCCGGGCGCCGTTGCTCAGCGCGCCCGGTCAGGGGGCCAAACGCTCTCTGAAATCAAAAAAATTAAAAAAAACTGAGCCGATTATCAACGGACAACCAAGAACGTACTAAACCAACGACCGTAAAGCATAGATCTGCCTGGAAGAAAAAATTAAAAAATTTAAAAAAAGGTGGTAGTGTTCTAACCTCCCAACCTACAGAGTCTGTGGTTTGAATCTCACACTGAAACATATTTTGTTCGTTTTCAAATTCAGTTATATAAAACATTTTGGGATCTCTAATTCCATGTCTTGTGCCAGTTATTGTTTATGTGTATGTAGACGATCTGAAAATCTTTTCATGTAAAACGATGGTTGAGTAGTGTCAGCTGCTTGGAAAGCCATTAGGAGCTATGAAAATGCCTTTCCTAATAATGTCGTAGCCCTTCACAAACTGAACACAATCAAAGGCTACCGTCGTCAACTAGTAGTGAAGCCAATACTGTAAAAAAATGTAACTTTTTTTATTGAAACCATCATTATTAACAACCTCCTAGAAAATATATAAAAGTACGAATAAACAAAAATAAGTGCACTTCTCGTAAAATTACCATTAGATATTAAAATTGGGTAAGTATTTCAACACAACGGAAAAAATAAAACATCTGTCACGACAGGATTCGAACCACTGAACACAATGTTGGAAGGCCACGACGCTACTACCCTTTTTTTTTCAGGTAGAATTGTGCTTTGCGGTCGTCGGTTAAATTCGTTCCTTGTTATTAGTTGAATATTTAGCTTAGGTTTTTTATTATTATTACAGAGGGCGTTTTGCCTCCAGACCGGACGCGCTGAGTCACGGCGTCCACCTGAGCTACACCAAGAGATGCTGTAACAGTTTCAATTAATGGTACTTACGTGTACTTTGTAAAACTTCAAAGTCGATTTTCTTCAGAATTTCTGAGAGCTGCGTCTAATGGCTTTGGCTGATTGTTATTTAAGTTCTGAACTTCGCGTACCACAAATAAAAAAAAAAAAGTCCGATACCACTTGTAGTCCCGTTGTGAGTCGATTTACATCTCCCAGTAATGTTACCAGGGCAAGCATATCTATCGTTTCATTTGGGAATCGGAACGTTTCTGATGGCATTTACCACTAGACCCCACACATGGTCCTTGTATTATGAACGCTATGTCCCATGGTCGATAGCAAACCACTACAGTAGGTAGGTCTCGCCGATTCAGTTAGCTTTCAGTGAGCGATCTGTCCATTGGAAGCAAATTTTTGAGGATTCTACAGAGGAAATGACAAATTTGAACTTATCCATACCACAAAGTTGAAACAGTGAAAAGGCAATAGAGAAAACCGTATTATTAAAAATTTTAAAGATAAAGAAATTTTTAAGCTCTTACCTAACAGATACTGAGCTTGCATGCAGCAGAGTTACTATGACGTAGGGATTCCCATATGCTTGCATAACATAATTAAATTTATCATCACATACATCAATAATTTCTCTCTTACTTTACAAAAGATAGATTGAAGATGCAGTAAATGAGTAACTTGATATAAAACCTCCTTTTAACAGGCACAATAAATCACTTATTTATGTCGTAATCTGTTTCAAAAGTAACTGATTGATTCTGAAATGTAAAAAAAATAATTCAAAGCTAGTTATGTTCTAAGTAAATGATAGAATGCTGTTTGTTTAGTGATAATTTATCTCAAGTTTCCAAATTGAATAAACCTCGTGACATTCATAAAAAGTTCATCATTATAGTGAATAAGATGCTATAAATATACGTGCAAATAATACGGCAATATTAGCCCAATATACAGGGTGTTTCACTAAGTGTGTTTGCCTCTGTAACTTATAAAATAATAGGTGATGGGAAATTTTATTGCGGTAGGTCAACACAAGAAATGTTACACTTTCTGCGGAGCTATGAACTCAGTTTATTGTATGATTTTCCAAAGAGTTACAGCACAAACATATAATTTTTTTAATGGAACAATAGTTTTTCTATCGTACATTGGATTCGTTGAAACCGGGTTCGTCCAAATTAATTTAAACTACATTCCTATCACTGTTAGTTTGGGAGCTACAACCCTTCAAAGTTTCAGGGGCAGATACCACACGCTGTACATAAAACATGGCTGTGTGGTGGGTGATGGATGTTATGGCGGTGGGAAGTTGATTTACATGAGATGTTCAAATGTGTGCCCATGTTCCTCAATGCATAATGCAATGCGCCGTCGAATGGATCTAAGCAACGAGTTTGCAGGAAGATGGTTGGGGCGCCATGGTCCTCATTCATGGCCCGCAAGGTCGCCCGATTTAACACCAGTAGAGTTCTTTTTGTGGGAATATGTAAAGGATCGTATTTATGTCACTGAGTCCACATCCCCAGATGATCTAAATCGGCTCATCGAGGACGCATGTCGCTCCGTCACACCGGTGCTGTCACATGTCGTCCGCAGATCCTTTCGACAGCGCATTGCATTATGCATTGAGGAACATGGACACGCATTTGAACATCTCATGTAAATCAACTTTCCACCGCCATAACATCCATCACCCACCACACAGCCATGTATTATGTACAGCGTGTGGTATCTGCCCCTGAAACTTTGAAGGGTTGTAGCTCCCAAACTAACAGCGATAGGAATGTAGTTTAAATTGATTTGGACGCAGCTGGTTTCAACGAATCCAATGCACGATGTAAGAAAGTATTGTTCCATTTAAAAAATTATATCTTTGTGCTGTAACTCTTTGGAAAATGATACAATAAACTATGTTCATAGCTCCTCAGAAAGTAAAACATTTCTTGTGTTGACCTACCGCATTAAAATTTCCCGTCACCTATTATTTTATAAGTTACAGAGGCAAACACACTTAGTGAAACACCCTGTATATACAGCCGTCAGAACGCTTTAGAAAGTATGAACAAGGTCTTTTCACAATCACACGACACTGAAATAAATAAGAAAAAAAGTGAAATGCAGGTGTTTATCACAGTCTCAATAACAGTAAATGTGAGTACTTCCGAAGAGGATCCCAATTACGTCACTATATATAACTATCTAGGCATACAAATAACAGAAGATATGAATTTGGTCAGCACATTAAATGTAGAACTTCAGAAGCCAAAATAGTATTCGTTAGTAATCATCAGAACCTACCAACGAAGAATAATATTACTTTAAACTTTATTACAGAGTATGTCAAAAATTATACGGACTGATAAAAGAACACGGACAATAGGAAAACCAGATTAAATTAGCTGCAAGACATTTAGGCACTCTAACAAGCGTCCTACATATATTTATAATGGTCACTGATGAAGTTTTTCAATAACACAGAAGAGAAAACATAATTGCTGAGAAGACTCAGCGAGACCGCTGGACTGGATACCTATATAGCCATGACCCTCACTTCTACTTCTACATCTGCATAAATACTCTGCAAATCAGATTCAAGTGCACGTCAGAGAGTTCACTGAACAGCTTTTATCATCTTATCTACCGATCCATTATCTAGTAACACGCGGAAAAAAAACACCTAAACATTTTTGTCGATCTGATTTCTCTTATTTTATTACGATGTTCATGACTCCCTATGTAGATGGGTCTAACAAAATATGTTCGCATTCGGAAGAGAAAGTTGACAGAAGAAATTTCGCAAATAAACCTCGTCACAACGAATAAAGCCTTTCTTTTCGTGACACTCTCTCTCCTATATGGTGATACACAAAACGAGCTGTCCTTCTCTGAACTTTCTCTAAATCGTCCGTCTACCTACAATGGGTAAAAATATTCCAAAATAGGACGCAGAAGTCGTTTTGTATTATCGCTATATAGGAGAGAGAGGATCACGGAAATTGTAAAGGGACAAACTATTTCGTGGTTCGTTACGGAGTTCTCGAAGGGTTTCGTATCAGTTTATTACGGAAAATATGTTACAGCAATAATTTTTTCAGAAATTATCTATTAAAATACAACTGTATGTAACATATGTAAAATTACAATTTATTTGATGCGTGTTCTAGATTTTACCTCAATGAAACGCCAAAGATATCTCCAGTAGAGAGCTCATAGATATATTTTGACTGCATGTGAGCCGCTCAAGATAATTCCAGTATACCAAAGAAGATTAAATTGAAAAGAGAATAATAAAGATTATTGTACGTTGAAAGATGAAGATCTCCCAATAATTTATTGGTTCCTAAGATGGTTTATATAAAGTTGTTTGTGAGTTAGTTGCTTGTGAGAGAGTCTCTTGTGAGTTACCGAACTGACTGCTATGATAAGCATAATCACGTGTTTATGGTTACGTAAGTTTAAAGCAGTCATGAAACAGTAAATAGATTTACCAGAGTGAATATGTTTCTGTGGATAGTAGTGACAGAAGCACTACTGATAATAGTGTAACCTGACCTGAGTTTTCTCAAACGGATCAGGGTAATGACAGTTCGTGGGAAGTGTTAGTTGGTTATAAAATGGTAATTGACATTAATTCTGTGTGGCAGCATTAAGTAACTCGTCTATGGAAAGTATCTATCGAAGATTGGTTCTTGTTGTGATTGAATGTCAGTCCCAAGTGGGCTTGACTACGTAATTGGAACCGAGCAGTCTTCTAGTGTTATTTTATGAATCCTGCGGGAGTTCATTGAGTCACGCGGTGTTGTGAGCTTTATCGTTATGATTCGACTGGCGCTTGTTGCAAATTGTGTGCTAGTGGGTTCCGTGAGTTACATAAAATAAAATAAACCAACTTAACTTCCGAAACATAACGGAAACGTTTGACTGTGATAGAATGTTGAAAATTTAGGGTTTGGAACCAATAAAACAATTTGGAGATCTCGCAAGTAACCATTTATCAGCTTAGAGTGACTTAGGTTTTGTGGGAAAAGATATAGTTAATACTTTAGAGTTCTTCGATGCCAACATCTAAAGTAGACTCCAAGCTTGCTTTCAGATTATTTAAATATAAATAAAGAGCTGTAAGTGGTGGTGGCGCCATAGGATTTACTTTTCTTTATTTTTTTAACCTACCTAAAAAGCTGGTCAGAGGGGACATATAGTTAGCAGTCAATCTAAAGCTAAAATTTTGTATGTGACATACATAAAGACGAAAATAAAACATAACTAAGCCTAGAGGTGTAATAAAAAAAATAAATGGAATTTAGCCGACTTATTTATCATCTTTTTTTTTTTTTTTTTTTTTTTTTTTTTTTTTTTTTTTTTTTTTTTTTTAATTTTGAACAAGGAAGGGAAAAGTGTTAAAGTCATAACTGCTATCTTTGGTCAATGGAACATTTAAAAAAAAGATAAATATAATTTTTTTCTATGGGAATAAATGTAATGCAAAGTCAACCATGTCTATCAGAAGGGTTAAAAAATGAAAAGATGTTAGCTTGACATAAAGGGAATATTGAATTTTACTAAAGGAATTTCTGAAGACTGATACGAATATTATCGCTGACGAATAAAGTTTTTTATTTATTTTAATTAATTTATTTTTTTATTTCGGTATATCTCTGATAATATTCAGAACTGTCGTTAAAAAGGTTAAAGGAAATAATATTACTTTAGGTTGGATTCTTTTTAAAGGAAGCTTAATGAGAAGTCTCTTTCAATGAAATGTTTAGATAGAGAGGATATCTTGCATTAAAGGTAATTTATACTAATAAAGGTAAAAGGTAACATCGTTCCATTAATCGACATCTATATATTTTCAGTAAATATTAACATCTCAGAATCTTTAACTACGTTAGACTAGACGGGGCGTTACAAAATGATGCACGAGTTGGGGTGGAAATCATTAAAATAAAGGCGTTACTTGTTGCGGCGAGATCTATTTGCGAAATTTCTTTCACCAACTTTCTCTTCAGAATGCGAACTTGTATTGTTAGCACCCACCTACATAGGGAGAAATGATTATCATAATAAAATAAGAGAAATCGGATCGAAAACATAAAGATTTGGGTGCTACTATTTCCCGCGAGCTATTAGAGAATGGAACTATAGAGAAATATCATAAAAGTGGTTCCAAGAATCCTCTGCCATGCCCTTCAAATGTGACTTGCAAAGTAACCATTTAGATATAGATGGAGTGTAGTGTAGTCAGTTTCTTTAAGTTCAAATATTTGTTAGTCTATAGGACATAACGTCTTTGGTTATTCGTCCCTAAGCTTACAAACTACTTAAACTAAGTTAAACTAACCTAAGGAAAACACGCACACCCATGTCCCAGGGAGGACCCGACGATGGCAAGCAACAGGGCGCCCCACAGCAAGGCGCCTTAGACCGCTCGGCCACACCTCCGCGGCGGCAGTTTCTTTAATAAGGAACAATAGCGACTCTATTACACTTTCCCGTGGAACGCCAGACATCACTTTTGTTTTACACCGTCTTTCACTTTCCGTCAGTTACAACGTACTGTGACCTTCCTGACAGGAAATCACAAATCCAATAACTCAACTGTGGCGATATTCCGTAAGCACGGAATTTCATTGGAATACGCTTGTAAGGGAAAAGTGTCAAAAGCCATGCGGAAGTCTAGAAGACTGGAATGGATTTGAGATCCTTTGTCGAAAGCACTCATTACATCATGTGAATAAAGAGCTAGCTGTGTTTCACAACAACGATACTTTCTGAATATGTGTAGACTATGGGTGAATAGGTCGTTCTCTTCGACGTAGTTCATAATATTTGAGGAAATTATATGTTCTAAAATTCTTCTGCAAAACCTACGTCAATAATCACAGCCGAGAAAAATAACAGGGAAAAACGTGTTACGAAGGGAAATCTTCATTCCGTAAACTAGTTTAATAACGTGCTGTACGTAAAAGTACCTTACAAAAGCTAGAGGCAAATGGTAGCTGATTCAACTTTGTACCAAAGGAAAAAAACTTAGAAGATGACTGGCCGTCAACTACAGCGTATAACTCAAAATGTGTTAAAACATCCGTTATTGGTACAAGGCAGTTTACATTAAGAACTGAATAAATCAGTCATAGACTAACCCAAAACTGGGGGGATACACGACATATTCAATTTCCCGTGGCCACACACGTGTGGTCACCAGGGGAGATGGTGCAGTGGTAGCACACTGGACTCTCATTCGGATGTACGCAGGTTCAAACCCGCCTCAGTCATCGATTTTTGGTTTTTCGTGATTTCACAGTACTCGAGTAATTCAGTTTAAATTTAGTGTTTGCATTCTCATTGCGGTGGTGATTTTGTGTCCAGTTTTTTCTCAAGTTAGAATACCTGTGTATGGCCTTCAGCCTTCGTGTAAGCTTATTATGTTTGAATTTCCTTGTTGCTTTTTAACTAACGTTTTTGCGTCGTGCTTGTATTCGCAAGTATGCTAACAATTTCTCAGATTTTCTGGGTTGATTCCATCTTTCCTGTCTTGGTATGACCGATTGCACCACTTGCTTTCGTAACGGTCTTTACTTCAGCCTTCAGCCATGCTTTTACTAATACTAGCCTTCTTCTATAAGAATTCTTGCGCGTGCTTTACTTGCTTATTCTAAATTAATTTCTTTTTGTAAATCCTATGTAATTCACGGTGGTCGCACACCACATCGTACTTACATATAGTATGCTGCTGCTTTCCCAGACATGAGTTGCGTTGCGTTGCGTTGTGTTATTTTAATTAGTGCTTCAAACCAACCGCCATCTCGTAAAAATGTCGCCGACGCTTCGTTTCGCCACTGTTATCAACTGTTGCCACATGAGTAATGTGTCGCAAGCATTATGCATGTGTCTGTGAGTGAACGAATGTGCTTCCCTTTATCCACTGTGGATTTCAAAGTTCCTCCCACCTGACCTCCATATTCGTAAAGGGCGAACAATTTTATTATGGGCAGTAATGTTATGATTTCATTCACTTTTGCACAGGGTGTGTGTTTTATTGTGCTTAATATGGTCTCCCCACATTTATTTGCTGGTTCATTTTATTGAATAGATAATTATTTAAAATATCAAACTTCTGCTTTATAATTTCATGATCCCTGTCCCAAGTTTAAATATCTATTCTTTTTTTAACATTAATTTTGTGTTTGTTAAAACATTGGCTACTTCCTTAAGAAGTGATCAGTTAGATACATTTCCATTGCGCAAGTACTGTGGCTACTCGTAAAGTAATTTAGAGTAGCAGTGAGCGTTTTAACTTGAATTCTCAAGTCTCTACTGCCCGAGATCTTACACAGAAAACTTAAGAAAATACTTTGAACTGTGTGACACAACAACACAGGGACCAACGCCACTTTTCAAGCACATGCATGTACAGCACGTAATGTAAAGTAGTGTTTTAGATTCTTTTCGTAACATTTGTTTTTTCTAATTAATTATACAATTTTATATTTATTTATGTGATATGTATGCAATGTCTTGTAAATCTTTGTGTCAAAACAAAATGTTATAACAAACACTAGTGTAGCAACGGATTTGCTGTTGCATACAGTTATCTTTGAGTAAGGGAGTATTATCGCTTGTAGCGCGGAGGCGCGCAGCGAGTAAGAAAGTCGTTGTTGGAAACTGGAAGATAGCGGATGTAAAAGTTAAACAGTGCAGGCTATGGTGTCTGGTAAAAGTACTTGAAGAAGTTGCATGTTGGATTAGAGCGAGGAGAAGAAACGCAGAACAGGCAATCAGTTCATTTATATGTGCACAGCCCAAGTAATTAGCAAAAGTGCATCAAGGGGAATGCTGTGAGCTGAAACATACAATTACTTCGTCGCGAAGAAGAGCTTGTATTGGCCTGTTGTTATGCGCTAACATTCTTCAGCAACAATACCACGCCACACATCAAATCTGTAAGATATGTCCAGTTTGATTTAGCACGTATCGCTTACCATGGTAGAAGTAATTATTGTTCAATAGTGACAGTTATTTAGCCGGCCGCGGTCGCCGAGCGTTCTGCGGCACTCCAGTCACGGTCTGCACGGCCACTACGGTAGGGGGTTCGAATCCCCCCTCGGGGATGGATATTTGTGCCGTCCTTACTATTGCTAGTTTGTAAGCTTAGGGACTGATGACCCCGTAGTTAAGTCCCATAAGCTCTACAAACATTTGAACATTTGAAAGTTATTTACTGTGAACTAGTATTGAAAGTTCATTATGCACAGTCATCTATCCAGACAGTTTCCTTCCTCCTCCATTGTTTTACCGAGGACATTTACAAATGTGTTATTTGGAAATCCAAATAAGACATGGAAAAGAATGCCTTGTACATAATATTTAAATGGTTCAAATAGTGCTAGAAAATGTAGTTGGGTTCATTATTGCTAAAGTGTAGGTTTGCCAACCTGAATGAAACTGTTCAGGTAACTTTCACTGATAATCAATTATTTCATGTTTCACTAAGTGTGTTTGCCTCTGTAACCTATAAAATAATAGGTGACGGGAAATTTTAATGCGGTAGGTCAACACAAGAAACGTTACACTTTCTGCGGAACTATGAATATAAAAATGTTTCAAATGTTTGTATAGCTTATGGGACTTAACTACGGGGTCATCAGTCCCTAAACTTACAAACTACTTATGAACTAGCTAATCCTAAGGACGGCACAAATATCCATGCCCGAGAGGGGGTTCAGCTCCGACTGTAGTGGCCGTGCAGACCGTGATTGGAGCGCCTCAGTCCCCTCGGCCACCGCGGCCGGCGCTATGAATAAAGTTTATTGTATCATTTTCCAAAGAGTTACTGAACAAAGATATAATTTTTAATGGAACAATAGTTTTTTCTATCGTGCTTTGGATTCGTTGAAACCAGCTGCGTCCAAATCAATTTAGACTACATTCCTATCACTGTTAGTTTGGGAGCTACAACCCTTCAAAGTTTCAGGGGCAGATACCACAAACGCTGCGCATAATGCAAGGCGCCTTCTAAATGTGGTGCGGCCGAGTTGTAACGTCGCCGGTGTCACAAGGCGAGAAGCTTCCTCGATGCGCTGTTAGACTGCCGACTGTCACCGCACACGGCCGTATACCCGACAGTTGGAGCCACACAAACAACCGGGGCTCAATATACCACAGTTACTGACATCGGATGACGATGGCATACACGAACAACGAGTACGTTGACATGTTGCTGATGCTCGGCGAGTGCCGACACGAAACCACTGAAGCAGCCACGGCGTATGCCGTGAGATATCCTAGGCGAAGAGCCCCGACAGCCATTACGTTCTTAAGTGCTGAACAACGACTTCGGGAAACAGGCAGCTTGTTAATGCGCCGCAGTAATAGACAAAGACCTGCAAGAAGTGAGGGGACGGAGGTGTTTGTTTAGCTGCACTACACCACGACCCTCATGTCAGCTTACGAGCCGTTGCTGCAGTTGCTGGTGTCAGTCTCACATCTGTGTGGCGTGTAGTACACGGCCGCAGGTTTCACCCGTACTGCCTGTCTCTGACCCAGGAGCTGCATGAGAACGATTTCCGTGTAAGAGTGACATTCTGTGAGTTGGCCATGCGTGATTTCACTCTGGAATCTTTACAAAGTGTTATGTTCTTTGATGAGTCGCCGTTCACAAATTATGGTGCAGTGAATCGCCATAACATGCACTACTGGGCCGCAGACAATCCTCGGTGGGTACGACCTGTCGACCGTCAACGTAGGTGGTCCATTAACGTGTGGTGTGGAATCCTTGGGGATGAAATCATTGGTCCACACTACTTCCCAGGTACACTGACAGGTGAGTTATATCGCGCTTTTATAGCCGGCAGTTTGGGTGGTCTCCTAGAACATGTGTGTCTACACACGAGATTCCATATGTGGATCCAGCACGATGGTCACCCAGCCCATTCTGTGCGTGATGTTCTGGGAGAACTTAACAACAGGTTTGCAGGAAGATGGTTGGGGCTCCATGGTTCTCATTCATGGCCCGCAAGGTCGCCCGATTTAACACCAGTAGATTTCTTTTTGTGGGGATATCTAAAGGATCGTGTTTATGTCACTGAGCCCACATCCCCAGATGATCTAAAACGGCGCATCGATGACGTATGCCGCTCCGTCACACCGGCGATGTCCGCAGATCCTTTCGACAGCGCATTGCATTATGCATTGAGGAACATGAACACACATTTGAACATCTCATGTAAATCAACTTCCCATAGCCATAACATCCATCACCCACCACACAGCCATGTATTATGTACAGCGTGTGGTATCTGCCCCTGAAACTTTGAAGGGTTGTAGCTCCCAAAACTAACAGAGATAGGATTGTAGTGAAAATTGATTTGGACGCAGATGGTTACAACGATTCCAATGCACGATAGAAAAACTATTGTTCCATTTAAAAAATTATATCTTTGGGCTGTAAGTCTTTGGAAAATAATACAATAAACTATATTCATAGCTCCGCAGAAAGTGTAACGTTTCTTGTTTCGACCTACCGCATTAAAATTTCCCATCACCTATTATTTTATAAGTTACAGAGGCAAACACACTTAGTGAAACACCATATATATATATATATATATATATATATATATATATATATATATATATATATATATATCCCAGCAATTAAATTCACTCCACTAAAAGGAGTGCTCGTGTAACGAGCTGACGACCGTAAAATCAATTATTATCTTTTCCAAATTCTTTACCACATTCCGTTTGTTTTGTATATTCTTCGTTAAAACCTTAACTAATCATACGCCAAATTTCCTGTGTTTTTCACCAATTTCGATCGTTGTTGCAAACCAAGAAAGTGCGGCAACTTTCCGCTCATAGCCTCCACTGCAGCATTGCTTTCATTACCGATGGCTTTTTTTCCATGTAAGTAGGATAATTATGCACACGTCTCATTTTCTAATTATCGCATACCGACCGTTGGTTTAGGATAGGGGTGAGGTTATAACTGGCTATCTTGTTCCACTCCCATATAGAACGAGGGAAGTCGCGCACCCCACCTTTGGCGAAAGCACTCAGAGTCTTCGGTCGCTCTGACCGCTTTCCATGGTCTTTCGCGTCATCCACGTGGTGTGCGCTCGCAAAAATAGCAAACAGTCAAGGTGTTTTGTAGTTACAAAAGCAACGTCAATCATGTACATTCTTTCATGTGATTCAAGGGTCCCACCAAAGCGTGTATGGCTAAATCCAAGCCGGGCGCGGTTTCCGAGTGGACTCAGGTGCGACAGCCACGGTCTGCACGGCCACGATGGTCAGGGGTTCGAACCCCCCTCTCGGGCATGAATATTTGTGCCGTCCTTAGTATTACCTAGTTCATAAGTAGTATGTTTAGGGACCGATGGCCCCCTTTAGTTAAGTCCCATAAGCTCTACAAACATTTGAACATTCATTCATTTTTTATTTATTTATTGATTATTTTTATTTATTTATTTATTTATTTTTTTTTTTTTTTTTTTTTTTTTGCTAAAGTCAATCACATCGCCCCTTACATATGGTACTAAACCGCCCCCACGTGAAGTGAGTTCTAGCTAATGAGTATCCTCCACACATAGAGACTTTTCGGATCAAACAAACGCCAACTTCGCAGGGCAGTGAATTCGCAGGTTGATAGGCGATACCTGCCATAATTGAGTCGCTAGGTCCACAAACATATGACTTCGGAAGATATATTGCTTTCCGCTTCCTCACTCCAAAAATGTTCAAATGTTTGTGAAGCTTATGGGACGTAACTACGGGGTCATCAGTCCCTAAACTTACAAACTACTTATGAACTACTTACGAACTAGGACGGCACAAATATCCATGCCCGAGGGGGGATTCAAACCCCCGACCGTAGTGGCCGTGCAGACCGTGACTGGAGCGCCTCAGTCCCCTCGGCCACCGCGGCCGGCTTCCTCACTCCACATCCGTCCTTTTTCTGGAGGACGTAGAGACTCCTCCGCCCTTCCGCCTGGCGTGCATGATAACTAGAACGCCACATCCGGTCTGTTTGATTTTTCAGCCACCGCAGCTTCGTTGTAACTAGAAGCTGCGGGCTGGCGCGGCAGATATTCCACTCGACCACAACAGTGGCGCGCCAGGCGGAGAAAGTCAGAACTAAATGTACAAAATGAATGAATGCAATGCTGTAGCATTACAAACACCATATAATGACACGAAGTGCCCGATTAGTGTTTTTAATTATTTAAAAAAAATCTCACAGGAAAAAAGGAAAGGATCTCTTTATTCAATTATGATAATACACCAACACATCTCCTTGAACATTAAACTTCTTCTCAAAAGGGCCAACAACTTTGACCCAAATATGTACTCCCTCGTCGGCAGAAACACGTCTTTTATTCCTCGTTCTCAAACACAATGGCTTATCAGAAATAAAGTATGAAGTACCAAATGACTTGTTAGGTACCTCACCAATACTCCATGTTCGAAAACATATAATATCCCTCTCGTTAAAAGATTCCAATCCAGGTTTCTTAGCATCACTTGTTCGTACCAAAGCAACTGTAAGCCATCCAGAACCACCAAAAACTTCTGTACTTTTTTAGCCACCGCAGCTTCGTTGTAACTAGTAGCTGCGGCGGCGCGGCAGATATTCCACTCGAGCCAAAGATATTCCACTCCACCACGACAGTGGCGCACCAGGCAGAGAAAGTCAGAACTAAATGTACATGAATGCAATGCGGTAGCATTACAAACACCACATAATGACACGAAGTGCCCGATTAGAGTCTTTAATTATAAAAAAAAAAATCTCGGCAGAAACACGTCTTCTATTCCTCGTTCTCAAACACAATGGCTTATCAGAAATAAAGTATGAAGTACCAAATGACTTGTTAGGTACCTCACCAATACTCCATGTTCGAAAACATATAATATCTCTCTCGTTAAAAGATTCCAATCCAGGTTTCTTAGCATCACTTGTTCGTACCAAAGCAACTGTAAGCCATCCAGAACCACCAAAAACTTCAGTACTTCTGGTACTAAAATCAAATCTGGCTCCAACAAATGTAATTGGACCATGTAACACTTCTTCTTCTGCAGTAGTAGTCACGCCATTAGATCAAGGTGTAAAGTCCACAGTATCCACAGCTTCATACACAGTGTAGTGTTATACACAGTCTGAACGGCCGCTACGGTCTGGGGTTCGAATCCCCCTCGGGCATGGATATTAGGGTCGCCTTTACTATAAGGTAGTTCTTAAGTAGTTTAGGGACTGATAACCCCGCAGTTGAGTCCCTTAAGCTTAACAAACTTTTCAACATTTGACTTCCCGTGCACATTGAATTCAGGTCACTGCTCCCTGGCCCGCACACAGCGGCACGGGATGTAAGAACGTGGCTTGATCTTGCCGAGACAACGAACAGACACAGATTTGACATGGTTCCTAGCTCATTCGCTTCGAATGGCCAGGTGTACTGCTCACAATATTTTCCACATTCCCCCCTTGCTAATTACTAAATACACTGCTCAAAACAACTAGGGGGTCCGGTGAGATATCATACACAATACATACATGGTAACGTATTTTATTCAAATGTTGATTACAATAATTGTAATGTGAGACAGTAATTTACCTGGCGCTTCCTTAGAGCGAGGCACCAAGTTATTATTGTTGCCCTCTAATATGGCGTGCGATCACCCCGTACGGCCAATACAGTTGCACATCTGCGTGACATAGACAGTATGAGGTTGTCAATTAGCTCTTGAGGGACATTTGGTCATTCTTCCATGAGTGCAATGTCCAGCTCTGCAAACGCTTTGGGAGGTGACTGCAATGCGTCTGCCAAGTGCATCTTACACCTGTTCAGTCGGGTTTAAGTCAAGTCTTGTGCACAAACTGGCTGTGCGCCTCGGTTGCACAGTACTAAGAGTACCAGACTACAAATCCAAAGGTCGCGGGTTCGATCCTAGGATTTTTATCAGTCACTTTCCACTTCTTTCACCTCTGGCAGTATTGCTCATGTGAAAAATACCGAGTAGGACTGTGGTTCGGAACCCTCGTTAAACTACAACTGGCTGGGTAAGTCAGTTCGAAGGTCGGAAGAAGGCAACGGCATACCACCTCCAAACAAGACCGTGCCTAGTAAAGCACTGTGGTGATCAAACCATTCTTCGGATTGTTGACTGCTTTCCCTTACAAACTGGCTACTCCATTCGATCAATTCTCTCAGCTTGAAGCGTGTTGTCCACCTGTGCAGCACTGTGGGGACGAGAGATATCGTCCACCATAAAGAATCCGTCTCAAATGGCACCAGGGTAGAACACAACACAAGGTCCACTGACCTCGTCTCTATACCTATGAGCACTCAAAGTTCCATTCTGAACGACATAGAGGTCCGTACGTACGCCAATACTGACTACTGCCCACACCATTAGTCCACCGCCGCGGTGTGGTGATGTTTCTTGGGCATAAGCGGGATTATTTCGAGTTCCAGGTTCCGACAGTTTCTGCGGGCTAAACCGTGTCGTGGTTTTAATGGGACTCACACCAAAGTCCTCCGTGCGTAAAGGACACATTTCCTAAGGCGATTTCGGACTGTTTGTGTTGATATTGCGCGTCCTGTTGCTGCCTGGAGGATGCGTTGCAGCTGAGTAGCATTCAGCATCCTGTCTCTACGTTCTTTAAACAAGAAACAATTAATGGTCATCTCTTGTTGATGTCTCACGTGGAAGACCGTGGTATTCGCTAGTGTTAACGGTTCCTGACGACTGAAATCGCATCCAGGTCCTGGAAATTACACTTAGGGACACTCCAATAACTGCAGACCTCCTTTTTTGTCTGTTTGCTTCCAACTTTCCTGTGGCTCACCATGCCACACCTTCAGGTAATCAAGTTGTTGCATTACACAACCTGCTCACTACACTATCTGAACCAAACTGCTTGTGTAATTCGTTTGGTAGAGTATACACAAGTCACCACCTACCCCCTCAGCAGAAATTTTCTGTTAGTACCAAGGTTTCGGTTACATAATGCCGCGGCGGAGCGGCCGAGCGCATTGAGGCGCTATGCTACGCGCGAGGCCGTTCCCATCCGGGGGTTCGTATCCCTTCTCGGGCATGGATGTTTGTGCCGTCTTTAGTGTAAGCTAGTTCATAAGAAGTTTGCACGTTTAGGGGCTGATGACCCCGCAGTTAAGTTCCATAAGGTTTACAAATATTTGGTTACATAATGTTGTTGTCTCCACTACGTAGAAACGACAGAAAGACGTCGAACCGTTTTAGGTCATTCTACCGATGGCAGTACTTCAAAACCTTGATATTTCTACTTATCCCGTAATTGTTTTGACCAGTGTATTTGACTAAATTTTCTTTATTTTTATTTTATTTTTTATTTATTTATTTATTTTTAATAACAGTCGAAGTTGAACCGAAGTAAGTTCTTTTTTTCCTTTTTAATTTTTCGTTGCCTGTTACGGATATTTTAGTCAATTTTCAAATCACCTGAGTTAAGTCTTACAATATCTCCGTTATCAACATGATTTTTTTTAGTGGGTTGACAGACTTATATGTGTTAAAGCGTAACATGTAGAGCAGGGGTATTTCAGAACTTGGTTGGTTTAAAAATCGACTAAAATTCCAAAATCGGTATCGAAAAATTTAAATAACCTTACTTGTTTGGAAATTAGACTGTTATTTACAACGAAATTAGTAAAATAATAAAGTTGCCAGACATAACTATTGGCAGATAAAGAACCCGATCAGAACTTATCGGTTATGAACTTTACATTAAAACTTAAGAAACTGAAAAAAAGAAAGAAAAGTAAGGAGATAAAACCTGTCTAACTTGAAGGAACCAGAGGTTGTTGAGAATTTCAGAGGTAGTAAGGCCCCTGGAATAGATGATATTCTCTCTAAGCTGCTGACATCGTTGGGAGAGTTAGTCATGGAGAAACTGTTGCACTTTTTGTGCAAAGTATATGAGATAGGGGAAATACCTTCACACTTCTAGATGGATATATTAACTCCAATTATAAGAAAAGCAAGTGCAGACAAGTGTAAAAGTTACAAAACTATAACTTCAATAAGTCATCGTTGCAAAATACTGACATGAGTTATTTACAGGCCAGTGGAAAGCTGCTGGAATCCAACGGATTTAGGAGAAATATAGGATTAAGTGAGGCAATACTCACACTACGACATATCTTATAGGATAGATTACGGAAAGACAAACGTACGTTTGGAGAAAGCTTTTGATAATGTTGACTGCAATACACTGATTCAAATGCTGAAGTTAGCAGGGATAAAACACAGGGAACGAACAGTTATATACAACTTGTACAAAAACCAGCAGTTATAAGAGTCGGAGGGTATTAAAGGATCGTAGTGGTTGGGGAGGAAGTAAGAAGGGTTGTAGCCTTTTCCCAACGTTATTCAATCCGTACATTGAGTACGCTGTGAAGGAATGGAAAGAAGTATTTGGAGAAGAAATTAAAGTTCAGGGAGAAGCAATAAAAACTTTACGGTTTGCCCATTACATTGTAATTGTGTCAGACACAGTATGGGACGTGGAATATCAATTGCACGGAATGTACTGTGTCTTCAAACTGGGTTATTAGATAAACATTAACAAGACAAAAAATGGTAATGGAATGTAGTCTAAAAATCACGTGATTGCGAAGAAATTCGATTAGGAAATGAGACAATAAAGGTTGTAGATGAGTTTTGTTATTTGGCAAGAAAAATAACTTGTGATGGCCGAAATAAGGAAGAGATAATATACAGAATGTCTGTGGGAAGAACATCATGTCTGAAAAAGGTAAATTTGTTGACATCCAAAGTTAATTTAAATGTTAGGAAGTCCTTTCTGAAAACATTTGTCTGGAGTGTAGAATTGTACGGGAGTGAAATGTGGATCATAAGGAGATCAGACAGAAATTTGATAGAAACTTTTGAAATGTGGTGCTACAGACGAATGCTGAAGGGGTACATATGTAACGCTTAGGACGTCCGAACGACAAGAAGCAGAGACTTAAATATTTCTACAGTTACTAATTTATACCTGAGGAAGGTTTTAGACGCGGTTTCATGGCGATTTGATAGAT
This sequence comes from Locusta migratoria, assembly GCA_026315105.1. NCBI lineage: Eukaryota > Metazoa > Arthropoda > Insecta > Orthoptera > Acrididae > Locusta > Locusta migratoria. The sequence goes on from CM048745.1 coordinate 111,211,393, forward strand.
ATGTAGTAATTTGAAGAATATAACGCTAAATGCGGAACAATAATTACTCTTCGAAATTTATATTTTCTCTTTGAAAATGGTTTTATTGGCGGCAATGTTGCTTGAGGGTTGATAATAATAAAAGGGTGAAGTATGTTGGGATGGAAAGTTATCGGTGTATATACAATTCTATGTGTTTGTGTGTGTGTGTGTGTGTGTGTGTGTGTGTGTGTGTGTGTGTGTGTGTGTTAATATTTCGCTCTGCAGCGAAAAGTACAGATCGCAAACGAATGGTCTGTGTGTAATTGTTGTCCGAAGTCTCCCGTTGTACATCATAGCAGTTCCATGCCGATAGCTGTAACGGAGTGGAAGATATAGTGGTTGAAAGTTGTCAAATTATAAAAAAATTCTGACTGAAAGCCAGCGATAACGTTTGCGATTCCATAGCAAGGAGGTTACATACAGCGAAACGTGATGCTACAGACCATATCTTTGGTTTATATGTGCAACAATGTCTTCAGCTCTGTCTCTGTAAGGATAAACATACAAATAAGTAAATATAAGAAAAAATAAATAAGGCAGTAAAAAAGAAATTTCTTTTAATACATCTCTTTAAAAAGAATCTATTTGACGTTTCGCGAATTACATCAAGAGATCGATCTGTGATATTATTACAATCATTATTGTTGAATTTCGTGATTGGATTCTTCGAAACGTGTGCATTTTTACGTGGGATTTCTTATTTGTTGTATATTCTCTGATAAATGTAACATGTTTTTAGAAAAAAGGAGATGGACAGACAGAGAGTGGATAGGAAAAGTACTAACTCAAGGCTCGGGTATATAAATAAATGCCCGGGCAACGCCAGGTTTTCAGCTAGTAAAATATAAGACACTGTTAATTCATGTAAGAGGACATAAAACGTCATGGGAACCACCGAAAACGAAGCCTGATATACCAGTCATGGATTATCCGTCACGGGAATTCTTGATAAAGAAGTGGTTCGTCTCTCTTTCCTCATAAGGTATGTTGCTCCGTATGAAGCAGAACGAGCAACTCGAAGATATTGATCAAAACATTACGTGCTGTTAGATCTATGGGTGGAGCCTTGGAAACAGTCTCCACTGGGTGTCTGAAGACACTGCGGGTATCGATACGTGTCTAGAAACATGCGGGTAGTGAACCACATCTCACAAAGAGAAAATTGGGCCCCGTAAATTACCTCTGTCGGCAGTCGCAGATAATCGGAGCAGGCAGTATTCTACCTCGTCAGACGTCAATTAAATGGCGAGTAAAAGTGGTTACGTAAGGCCGGTGCTGAAAGGTACTTGTGTGCGGAAACTTCCGCAGCTTTCTCCGGTCGGCCTCTCGCAGTGGACGGGGAGTGGCCGACACGCAGAAGCCCAGTCAGTTCCGGACCGCGTCACACGTCCCCAGCTCTGACTTCACTGCTCCGCTATGCCAGGAGGCTGCGACACATAAGGGCCGTGCGGTCCTTGCAACTTTCCCATCGCTAACGTACAGATCTTAATGTTCATGATTTCATTGTTAGCTCATGATAATGATTTTGTTTGGCATCATACTGCCATAGGATTTGATTACAGACAATGTTCTACCCTGAATTGATAGCACAATGATTTGATGTTTTTCATACTACTGTAACTGTGTTAGTATACCTACAGCATAATGGATGTAGTTTGGACACTAATGCCACTGCATATACTGATAACATGACTGATGCTTGAAATATGCATCTGCCCTTATGGACACTCTTGATTATTTAATTTCTCATTGTTTCTATGTTACCCATAGATTGACTGTAATTTTGTAAATGGTATCTTCTATAGATAGGTAGAGATAAAAGCCTGGTGTGACTGTCATTTGACACCACCAACAAAACACAACTTCCTTACTTTATATTTTTTATCATAGGGCATTATTTGTCCCCACAGAAACCTTAGTTTTAAGTGTGACTTTTAGGTTTTGAATATTTGTACAGCACTGCTTATTGCCAAAATAATTTGTCTAGCTTTGGTCTAGATATACAGGGTGTCCAGAAAAGGACTCCCTCATTTCAAAATTAAATATCTCGAAAACAAAGATCGATAGAGGAATGTAGTAAACGGTATGTTTATTGTGAAAGCTGTAAGAAGTTTATACAGCAGTTTGAAATAATAGTTACAAAAGCTGCTAACAGATGGCGCTGTAATTGCCATACATAATGCCTAGTACAAATAGTGATCCGAAGCCCAGAGCGATCAGCCCCACTATTGAAACGTGAAAGGAGGTTAGCGTACCGAAGGAAGAGATTAAAACCATGTACTCCATTGTACAACGCGTTTTTCTGGTAATAGAGTACCACAGGTTAGAAGAGAGTCCTACGGCAACAAGACGAAGTTTTCAAGCACGATTTAATGTTCCAAAAGGAGCCGATGCGAAAACCATTCGTACGCTTTTCGCAAAATTTCAAGGAACAGGCAGCGTAACTGATGATCTAGTGGGGCATGTTGGCCGCAAGCAAACCTCAGTTGCGCCTGAAATATCGCCACACTTTCTGTAATTATTCAGCGAAATCCAGTGTCATCCGTTCATAGAATTGCATCTGAGACTGGTTTGAAGCGTTCCAGCTCGCAGAAAATACTGAGGAAGAGCGTACACATGTTTCCATTCAAAATTCAAACCACCAGGCCATACAGGCCATACCCGTACGAGCTGTGCAACAAAGGGTTGCCTTTGCTAATCAGATGCTCACAATGATTGATAGTGAAGGATTTGATGTTGGCTGCATCTGGTTTACAGATGAAGCGCACTTCCACCTGAATGGATACGTGAATAACCAGAACTGGCGATTTTGGGGTTCCGAAAAGCCATATTGGTGTGAAGCGAAACCCCTGTATTCTCCTAAAGTTACTGTATGGGCTCCAGTATGCAGCAGAGGCATTATTGGCCCTCTTTTCATTCGACAAACTGTCACTGGTGCACGTTACGTTTCAATTTTGGAACAATTTGTCGCCACACAGCAAGCATTAGAGCAGAGGTGGACACAAATCGGGTCAATGAGCAGCGCTCCGGCTGAGGCCGGAAAAAGAGCAGCGTTCGCGCTCGGCCGGTAGTTATCCTAGTTGCCGCTATAGGTCTGCATGCTTACTGGCGCACGTAGTTCCGTGAGAGACCGGTATTAAGCAAAACACTGGGATTAAGTTATCTCGTAAGTAGGTACAGCATTATAATACATACCTCTACTTTACTTCCTTCCTTGCGTATATTATTAAGTAGAGTAAGTCGCATTTCACCTTCTACACTTCCATATTGGTTGAAGTGATGTGTTCTATAGTGGCGTTCTAAACTGTACTTTTTTAGTCTAGTATTTTACCACATACCAAACATTTTGCTCCTCCTTCGCTTTCAGTGAACAAGTAATCACACTCCCAACTAGAGTTGAACTGGAAAACAGAACGCCGTTTTACCGCGCCGATTTGACTAGCCATTCCCAGTTTTTCTTTGATTTCCTCATTGTGGACACCCTCCTGCCATTCTTCCCTTCTATTAGTGTCTGCAATCATTCTTGCTACTTTCATATCTGTAACCTCTACCTTATGAATAAGTGAACTGTATCCACCCAACTTTCACTCCCATACAACAAAGTTGGTCGAAAGATAGAGCGGAGCACTGCTAACTTAGTCTTGGTACTGACTTCCTTCTTGCAGAAGAGAGTAGATCTTAGCGGAGCACTCACTGTATTAGCTTTGCTCCACCTATATACCAGTTCTTTTACTATGTTGCCATCCTGTGAGAAAATACATCCCAGGTACTTTAAACTGTCTACCTGTTATAACTTTGTTCCTCCTATTTGGCACCAATCTCTTTAAATCTCTTTCCCACAGATATTACTTTCGTTTTGGAAATGCTGATCTTCATACCATAATCCTTGCACCTCTGAGCGAGCTCTGAAATATTAGTTTGCAACCTTTCAATCGAATCGGCCATTACCACTAAGTCATCCGCATATGCGAGACTGCTTATTTTGTTTTCACCTATTTTAATCTCGCCCTGCCAGTCGACTGTTTTCAACATATGATCCATAAATAGTATGAACAACAATGGTGACAGATTACAGCCTTGTCTTACCCCTGAAACTAGCCTGAACCATGAGCTTAATTTGCCATCTACTCTAACTGCTGCCTGACAGTCTACGTAAAGCCCTTTAATTGCCTGCAGAAGTTTGCGTCATCTATATCTATAAATGTGAATGTCTGTTCGGTGTACGTTTATCACGTCTGAACCACAAGACATAAAAAGCTAAAAATTTGTACAGTTACTAATGTCTACCCGGGGAAGGCTTTAGGTACGGTTTTGTGGCGGTGAATGTCTGTTCGGTGTACGCTTATCACGTCCGAACGACAAGACGCAGATACTTAAATATTTGTACAGTTACTAATTTATACCTGAGGAAGGTTTTAGGCACGGTATTATAGCGATCTGATAGATATTTAGTAATTTGAAGAATATAACGCGAAATGCGGAACAATAATTACTCTTTGAAAATTACATTTACTCTCTGAAAATTACATTTATTCTTTGAAAATGGTTTTATTGGTTACATTGTTGCTTGATGGTTCATTATGATAAAAGGGTCGGAGTATATTGGGATGGAAAGTTATTGGTGTATATAAAATTATACGTGTGTGTGTGTGTGTGTGTGTGTGTGTGTGTGTGTGTGTGTGTGTGTGTGTGTGTGTCTGTGTGTGTTAATATTTCGCTCTGCAGCGAAAACTAGCTACAGAAGGCAAACGAATGGTCTGTATGTAATTGTTGTCCGAATCCTCCCGTTGTACGCCATAGCAATTCCATGCCGATAGCTATAAGGGGATGGAAGATATGGTGGTTGAAAGTCGTCAAATTATTTTTAAAAAATTCTGACTGAAGGCCAGCGATGACGTTTGCGACTCTATAGCAAGAAGGTTACACACAGCGAAACGTGATGCCACATACCATATCTTTGCTCTATGCGTGCTACAATGTCTTCAGCTCTTTCTCTGTAAGGATAAGCATACGAATAAGGAAATATAAGAATACATAAATAAAGCAGTAAAAAAGATTTTCTGTTAATACATCTCTTAAAAAAAAATCGATTTGACGTTTCGCGCATTGCATCAAGTGATCGATCTGTGATATTCTTACAATCATTATTGTTGAATTTCGTGATTGGATTTTTACGTGTGATTTGATGTCATAGCACACTACTGAAAGATAGGTTATCTATCATATTCAACCAACACGCGAGCTGAGCCGCGGGTTTAAGCTAGTATACCATAATCTTGAAGAACTGACAGTAGCTTCCTCCTAGGAACACGGTCATGGTGTGGGTTCCTGTATTCATATCCTAGTTCATGAACCACGGGCAACGTAAGAGTGGCCAAGTAAGTGGTCCTGACAGTTGGGATACCAGTTACTTTGGAATAAGCTTGGGCATCTCGAACATATTCTGAGTCGTGGCCACTCTATTTCTTCTTCTCTTAAAAGGTATTTAAAAGACAATGACATTCGTGAAAAACGGCTGCACCTTGTGATAAAATTCTACATCTTATCCTAAACTAATGGATCGATTTCAAGCAAATTTGGTGCAAACATTCTTTATGGTCAGGAATCATTGTTATGGTGCAGCGCTTGATAGCATTATTTTATTCGTTTACTATTTTTCAGATGTTCTGGTTGTATATCTACGACATTTTGCGTGACGATACAAGTTAATACCTTCTACACTGTAAATTTTATTCGCGAAAAATTTCACAGACAGTACACATACATAACACTGACTGTTCCTTCGATATTATATCAACGTACGGCTCATATTTCAAGAGATATGGCGTCATAAACAATAAAATTTCTGAATTGCCGCTATATCATGCGTTATTTTTCCATATCTCTTCCTAAAATAATGGACCGATTTCAACTAAACTTGGTACACATATTGCTTACTGTCAGACTGAAGTTGCTGGTGGTTAAAAACTAACTTTGACACATAGTTCAGTAGATATGACGTCGTAAACAATGAGTCACAACTACTTTCCCAACACGCGCCGCGTGGTTTGCGAGACTTCAATCATCCACTATTTTATCGCAGACAGTTTCCTAATATTACACTCTACAAATCTGGAAAATTATATTATTGCAGGACACATAGCCAATGATATACGACGTAAAACGTATTGAGCTGCATGAAAATGAAACTTAAATGGATAGATAGTAAGGTAGAAGTCGAGGTACAGAAAGGGAAGAAGGAGATGCACTAAGATAAGAAAGGAATAAATACATGGAATTTATGAAATATGAAGACAAACGATTTTCAAAAAACTACTATAAATTAGACAACATAGAGCAGACACTGATTCGTCCAGCAGCACAAATTTGCCATTTGACCCAGCTGGCTGGCCAACACATAGACTTTTGCTGAAAGTAGGATCGCCAGTTACTTTATTACGAAACCTCGATCCGCCAAATCTTGGCAATGGTGCAAGTCTGTGTATTAGGAAGATGATAGATACTGTTACTAAGGCAATAATCCTACAAGGAAAGGCAGAGAGTGCTCTGTATACATCCCATGAATACCCCTTATTCTGACAGATCTATCTATTAGCTTCAAGAAACTGCAATTTCCAGTGAGACTGAATTTTCTATTACGATTAACAAATCACAGGGACAGTTTGTTAAATAAAGCGGACTGGATTTGACATCTACCTTTTTTCTCGCATAGACAACTCTATGTCGCCTGCTCAAGAGAGAGCTCACAAAAAGTTTATTCATACTAGTTCCTGGCCAAGTGACAAGAAATATTGTTTATAATCAAGTTTTGAATTAAGTTAATGTTATCAATCATTTGTATTTTATTACTATTTTGCTTTCTTTGAATACAGTACTTATAATTTGATACATTACGCAATTTCTTTGTTTTATTGTTTCATAATTTCTAAGCTGTTGTCACGAATACATGAAGATGAAATCTTTTCGGAGTTTTTATTTTCGTTTCTAATATAAGATTGGAAAAATGCATATATACCCGGGCAATACCGGGTTTAACAGCTGTTACGTAATATTAAAAAGCATAGAGACTAGATATTATCACACAGTAATTCATATAATTGGCAGTGCAATACTTGTTAGTGACTTCGGTGACTTACATTAACTACTGATGCATCAATTATGTATTGCATGCGTGCCACGGTTGTTGCTTTCAATTTTCTGGGTATTGACATAGATAACGAAAATTCATGAGCATAAATTTTCAGTACTGTCTGTATGGAGTTACGAAATTCTGTGGGAGCAGCATGAAATTGTTTTACAGCTTCAGTCCCTTTTTAAAACGTGTTATTTTCAGGCATTAATCAATATGAATAGTTATACGTTGTATACTTGCATCTGGTTTCCTTCTGATGACTGACAGTATAAATCAAGGACAACGCGAGTTTAGAGCGATCATAAATGTAACGATAAGGAACGCTGCCATGTCACCGATAAATTTTGTGGCAGTAATATTTCCACTACACGTCACTTCCCATAAACGCATATTACGACCGGTTCAGAGTATGACGTAACACTCTTTGTGACAGCATGATTTCGCGAGTGCTATCCATACAGTGCCTGATCTCTCAAAGGTGAACCACATTCTGGGGATGTTAGAAGCCATCTGTACCATCTGGTAAATTCTGCATGTGTATTCATTTCGTTACAAAACCAGTTTCTGAGCTTCGACGTTCGCGCAGTTGGGAGAGCCTGTTTGTCCTGAAAGTGTCTCCTTGGCTGTATGAGGGCATAAATCTCCATCGCTTTCCTCGGTCCTTAAATGACTGTTGGCATAAAACCTGGAGTCGGGCTGCTGAGGAAACAAACTGAAATACAGAGCTAGTGTGGACTCTGTTTCGAAAAGCAGAGCTTCAGCCGGACCATTACTATAAAATGCAGCACCAGATGGCACACTTGCCGTCCACAAAAATGAAAGTTCGTGAACTGTCGGCTGCTCCGTTCACACGATCTCTTTAGCCAAGTTTATGGCTCTTGCTCTTGCAGTCACATCGCTTTCTTGAAGTTAGGACTATCATGATTTTGGCTTGTCTGTTCTAGTTCTTCTTTTTCTCCAACCTGTATCAAACCATTGGAAGACAAACGTCTCTTCTACTTTTTCCCCCATTTCGGCACAGAGGATACCGTCCTATGAACGCTGTTCATCCAGAAAGAGGCAATTTGGTCGAGTCGATCTCTGCGAGTATACGAGAGTAATTCTGTTGCTCAATTTTTGGTTGTCGGGACCCCATCACCCAGTTCCGATCAAGGTTTTCGGGATATTTCCCTTTGTTATAAAGTGTTCGCCGGAACAGGTACGCCCTTCCCACTAGTTCCCAATTGGGATCCCCCTTGCCCCACTATCAGCTTGTCTGGTAATTGGCCGGCCGCGGTGGCCGAGGGGACTGCGGCGCGCCAGTCACGGTCTGCAGGGCCACTACGGTTGGGGGTTCGAATCCCCCTTCGGGCATGGATATTTGTGCCGTCCTTAGTGTTAGCTAGTTCATAAGTAGTTTTTAAGTTTAGGGACTGATGACCCCGTAGTTAAGTCCCATAAGCTATACAAACGTTTGAACATTTTGATCTGGTAATTGGCTAAATTAAACTGCAACTCTTTATGGGCCGGGTCTCAAACACCCCGATCCACTCCTTGGAGTTATTATTATTACCTTACATTGTGTTACTCATCTGGTACCATAGCATTCCGTTTTAACCATCTTCATGTCATCGTACCATCACTTTTTGGGTCTTCCATTGCTTTTTTGTGGTCCCATGCTCTCCAGCGACCAGACGCTGTGACCTTGTCGAACTACGAAATGTTCGAATGTTTGTAAAACTCATAGGATTTAACTGCGGGGTCATCAGTCTCTAAACTTACAAACTGTCTATGAACTAGCTTATACTAAAAACGGCACAAACATCCTTGCCCGAGAAGGGATTCGAATCCCCGACGGGGAAAGGCCTCGCTCGTCGTAGCATAGCGCCTCAATGCGCTCGGCCGCTCCGCCGCGGCGTCGAACTACGTGTACGACATATTGGCGCACGATTCATGTAGTTATCTTCGTGCCGCACGGAGGGTAGCCGCACCCTGTAAGGCAAAATGATTTAGATATCTACATGGTGCAAATATTGGCAATTGACACTTAATAATGAAAAGTGTGAAGTCATCCATATGGCCACTAAAAGAAATCCGTTAAACTTCAGTGACACGATAAATCAGTCATACGTACAGGCCGTTAATTCTACTAAATAACTAGGAGTAACGATTATGAACAACTTAAACTGGAAAGAGCAAATGGAAAATATTGTAGGGAAGGCGAACCGAAGACTACGTATCATTGGCAGAGCACTTAGAAGATGCAACAGTTCTACTAAACAATGTACCTACACTGCACTAGTGCGTCCTATTTTTGAATATTGCTGTGCATTGTAGGATCCATATCAGGTGGGAATGACGGACGATTTGGAGAAAATTCAGAGAAGAGCAGCTTTTTTGTATTATCACGATATAGGATGGAGAGTGTCACGGAAAGTACGCACGAATTGGGTTAGAAATCTCTTTTTTTTTTTTTTTTTTTTTTTTTTTTTAAAAAAAAAAAAAAAAAAAAAAAGAAGGCGTTATTTGCGAAATTTCTTTCACCAACTTTCTCTTGAGAAGGCGAACATATATTGTTAGCATCCACCTGCATAGGGAGACATCATCATTATAATCAAATAAGAAGAAGGAAGATTGGTATTTAACGCCCCGTCGACAGCGTGGTCATTAGAGGCGGAGCTTATGCTCGGGTTGTTTGGGTAAGGATGGGGAGGGAAATCAGCCGTGCCCTTTTGAAAGGAGCCATCCCGCCATTTTACTGGAGTGATTTAGGAAAATCACGGAGGTTGGAGGTGGATTAGAAACCAACGTCCTCCAAGAATGCGATTCCAGTGTGTTACTACTGCGCTACCTAATCAAATAAGAGAAATCAAATCGAAAACAGGAAGATTTAGGTGTTCCTTTTTCCCGCGAGTTATTAGAAAATGGAACTACAGAGAAAAATCATAAAAGTGTTTCGATGAACCCTCTGCCATGCACTTCATTGTGACTTGCAGAATACCTATTAGATATAAATGTAGAAGGCGCCTGAAGCGGAGTGCACGTTAGCTCCCTGACGGAGGTTCGAGTCGTGCCTCGAGCATGTGTGTGTGTTGTCCTTCACATAAGTTAGTTTAAGTAGTTTGTATGTCTAAGGACTGATGAGCACTGCAGTTTGGTCCACCAGGTTTAAAACATTTGAATTTAAAGTTCTAATGTTCGAATGTTTGTCAAGCTTAACGGACTTTACTGCGGGGTCATTAGTCCCTAAACTTACAAACTACTTATGAACTACCTTACACTAGAGACGTCACAAGCAACCATGCCCGAGGGGAGATTCGAACCCCCGACGTGGAACGGCCTCGTGCATCGTAGCATAGCGCCTCAATGCGCTCGGCCGCTCCGCCGCGGCATTTAAGTTCTCCTTGTGATATTGTTGCCTCTGTTCTCCTTCTAATGTCCACTGATCTAATCTTATTCCTGAGGCTTGTAGTTAGCTATATAGCAAAGTCTGTAAGCGCTAGCTTGCAAACGTGCAACTTTGTAAGTGTGGGCCCTTAGAAACGAAAATTAAAACAAAGCACAATTTTAGCTACAGAATTTCAAAAGTTACAGGATTCCTTACATCTCTTACTCGTTATCCTTCACTAATGAACTAATATCAATCTGTCTTATTTAGGTGTGTCATCCTAGCTTTTGATGAGCGGGTCATCATTAAAAATGTTAGCTGTTCCTACCCTAACAATAAACTGTATTAAAAGCGCAACACTGGTCCTGACTTGTATTATTTTTATTCACCATCATTTTCAGTCTTCGAGCATGCCCGTAGTGCTGCAAAAAGTACAAAAGTAAAACATTAGTCAAAGTGCTGCCAAAATTGACCTTCAAGAAGTCGAAATCTCGATAAAATACTAACAAAAAAATTACTTCCATGAAAGTAATACTATCAGGACGCTGCTACATATCATACATGGTACGTAATTTTAACTATATCGTATATTCGAGGACAGTTTTACAGTTGGTATATGGAATGCACAAAGCTACCTTCGCAAGGGTTTTTTTTATGAAAAAATGGCAGCGCTACATGTCATATACTGCCTGACAAAAAAGTAATGCACCCAGAAAGAGTGTTGCATTATTATTCATTCGGTTTACATGCATACCATTGACATGTGAGCGCGTGATTATTAGATTTACATCACTCTGTTCTGTATACAGGGTGTTACAAAAAATTACGGCTAAACTTTCAGGAAACATTCCTCACACACAAAGACAGAAAATATGGTAGGTGGACAAGTGTCCGGAAACGCTTAATTTCCATGTTAGAGCTCATTTTATTACCTCTCTTCAAATCACATTAATCATGGAATGGAAACACACAGCAACAGAACGTACCAGTGTGACTTCAAACACTTTGTTACAGGTAATGTTCAAAATGTCCTCCGTTAACGAGGATACAAGCATTCCACCCTTCGTCGCATGGAATCCCTGATGCGCTGATGCAGCCCTGGAGAATGGCGTATTGTATCACAGCCGTCCACAATACGAGCACGAAGAGTCTCTACATTTGGCACCGCGGTTGCGTAGACAAGAGCTTTCAAATGCCCACATAAATGAAAGTAAAGAGAGTTGAGGTTAGGAGAGCGTGGAGGCCATGGAATTGGTCCGCCTCTACCAATCCATCGGTCACCGAATCTGTTGTTGAGAAGCGTACGAACACGTCGCCTGAAATGTGCAGGAGCTCCATCGTGCATGAACCATATGTCGTGTCGTACTTGTAAAGGCACATGTTCTAGCAGCACAAGTAGAGTATCCCGTAGAAAATCATGATAACGTGCTCCAGTGAGCGTAGGTGGAAGAACATGAGGCCGAATCCAGACATCACCAAAAATTCCTGCCCAAACGTTCACAGAAAATCTGTGTTGATGACGTGAATCGAGGAAGTATAGTACATACTAACGAAACACTTGGGTATTTTGACAATTGTCTGCACGAAATATTTCAATTTACATTTAAAGAGAAATACTAAAATGAGCTCTAACATGGAAATTAAGCGTTTCCGAACACATGTCCACATAACATATTTTCTTTCTTTGTGTGTGAGGAATGTTTCCTGAAAGTTTCGCCGTAACTTTTTGTAACACCCTGTATAACACCCACCAGAGTGCATTCGTGATATAACCATCTTGTTGTTGCGAAGTTGGTACTATTCAACTGCCTCGAGTCAGACAGTGAAGCAAGATGTTTACGGGCAGTACGAAATACCAGCGACGCATCGCAGACGCGTTACGCAGCATGTCCACCACATGAATGCATTTGACAGACGCCGCATCGTTGGACTACGTGAAGTGGGGTGTTTGTATCGTGCAATTGCCAGGCATGTGAGCCATTCACTTGTCACAGTGCTCCGATGCTGGAATCAAACGGTGCATGTTATCTCCCGCGTCGACTAACAAACACCAACCAGAGGGAGAATCGTCGTATGGCGCGCCAGGCAGTTCAGCATCGCTTAACCTCAACACCTTCCATTCGAGAACATATGCCGGATACCCTACAACATTCTGTTAACTCCCACATAGTGTCTGAACGAATCAAATCTGCTTGATCGGGGCCCTACCGCACCATGCGACGGCTTCCATTGACACCAGAACACCGTTACCGGATTCATGGACAGACGAGGAATAGAGTCACATCATGTTCCGCGATTAGTAGGGCTTCTCATAACCTTCGATGAACATAGTGTTCGGGTTTGGAAGCGTCAAGGGCAAAGGGCACATCCTGCCAATATTGTGGAGAGAGACAGAGGTTAGCCACTGCCATAGGACCCGCGTGCAGGTCGCCTCTAGTCCTGCTTTGGGAGGCAGGGATACGTTACAGACATTCTGCGCCCGTATGTCCCACCCCTGGTGGCGCAGCACCCTGGGACAGTCTTACAACAAGCTAACGCACGCCAACACATAGCAAGAGTGTCTACGGAGTGCGTAAATCGTGAATCACAAAACTGATACTGATATGAAGCCATTTCCAAATTCAGTCAAACAATTCTGCCGTTTACAATGAACCTGCACTTCAATAATATTTAATTCTGTTTGTCGGCCTATGCACGAAGAAAGGTTCGTTTTTTCACTCTACCTATAGGCTTTAAAACAGCGCTGTCTCATGTATATAATCAAATTGAAGGGTTTATTACAAAAACCGGACAAGTCCAAAAACCGACTTCTTGAGCTAACACTGCCTGGCTCTTATCTGTCACGACACCTGTATTCTGGTGGAATTTGTTTCAGCAAAAGCCATACAAATTCAAAGATATATACATTTGCAAATCTGGTTGTTCTACGAAAAGCATACTAGTCCATTGTTATTCCAACAATAACCGGACAGGTCCAGGAGTCGTAGGTGACCTGCTATTATATACAGTGTTGGTAGCGCCGTCTGCGAATTGTTACGGATGTTTAAATATTTTACTCGATGGAAGGAAAGGTTCAAATGAAGTCACATCCATGAATTTGTGCTACATGAACAACATTCCATTAGAATTGCGACGAGAGGAGCTAGCCAGAACAAAAATAAAGTTATGGTTCAGTTTTTGTACAGTCTAGTGCATATCTTGAAGGTCTACAAAAGGATCATATATTTGTTTCCAGTGAGAGGACACAGGTATTTACCTAATGATCAAGACTTCTCATTAATAGGCCATAAGAAGCGAAAGACAACGATTGCGGAAATTCCTGAAACGTGGGACAGGAAAATTGTTGAAGCCCGTACACTGCCGCATTCATTCCAATTGAAAATGATGAAACATGATGACTTCAATGACATTCAACAAGTTACTGAGGCATTCAGTCTGAAAATGCCTAAACCTCCACTGAGACTGCAGCAGGTACGAATGATTCGCATCGATGTGGAAGACAAGTTTTATGTTTCATTGCGGAACTCTTACTTTGGTCCATGGAATAGACGTACTATTGCCAAGAGAAGTAGCAATACAGAATGTACTACTTTATATCTTCAACAGTTGTACGCGAAAAGTCTAGGTATCCAACCAGATAAAGCAAGAGATCTTTGTAATTTGATGCAGTTTCTGCAAGAGGGAAACAAAGGCTTCTACAAGGAATTCTTTTATACTACCCCAGTCAAATATTGTAAAGAAGAGGAGAAGTAGGAAGTTGATGTTGATGATAACAGTGATGGGGTGTGAGGATGAATGACTAATAATAGGAACCATAACCTCTGTTTCCAGTTCATTGTAAATAAAATAATATTGTATTTTCTTCATTGTTATGTAGTCATTGAGAACACTGTGAAATTTCAATAAATTAGTTCAGTGTAAAATATTAGAGTTTTTATATTTCTCAATTTTCTACAAAACTGGACAAGTCCAAAGAAAAAACACTAATTAAAAATAATATATAGGCTTCACACTTAAAAACGGACATTGACAAAAAAGGTGTTCCTATTTAACATGCTCTGAATGTTTTTTGGATGCTTTTCATGCATTAAGTTAAAAGGTGGAAAGATATTCTTCATTCCTGAAAAATCACTATTTTGGACTTATCCGGTTTTTGAAATAAAATTTCATTACCATACTTCCGTGGTGCAATGTAATATGGCATCAATACACAACACATAAAATACAGTGCAGACGAGGAAATTACAAATCAGAGTGTCTGTTTAGGCTTTACTCCAATTGTAAAACAATTCAAATGTTTCTTTCTTAAGTCTGCCTGGGTTTATTCTTATCGTTTTCTGCGTTTTGTAATGTCACTATGATGGCTATTTGAGCATTGCTTGATTTCCAGGTTGCTCCTGAGTCTGAATTGTTCATCTACAAGTTACATGCGTGGAATTTTTCTTATGATTTTGCGTTAATTTTACTCAATATTTCAATACCTGCCGTCCTCTTCAAATTTAGTGTTTCTGTTGCACAGAGACATCCTAGTTTAATTATTGCATTGTATTATCTTAGTTTTGTGTACTTGGAGATAATTTTCGCCTTGTACATACTTTGGGTAAGTCGTTATGAATCTTCCATCTTTTGGAATTTAATTTCATTGGCTTCGATTTCAAGCTCATTTTTTTGAATCGCTACACCTACATATGTATGTTGTGGAACTCTTTTACTTTTACGTTTCTTTGAAGCAGGTCATGTATTCTGTCTTTTCATACTATATCTGGATTCCGAATTTTTCATATGTTTCTTTCAAAGCTTGAATATGATTTGAGTTAATGTCACGAGATAAGACTCTTAAATCTTCTGCAAATACTCTGTTTAAGATAACTGGTTGCTCAATTTTGAACACTGATTTCCGTTTGCCAAATTCTAAAAATCACTACCTCAAGGACACACAATGGAGACTGCGCATTCCCTAGCCATACACTCGTTTTCATTTAAAATGGGTCAGAAATTTAACCCTGGATTTACTGTCTGTCAGTATCTGTCTGACACTTTTTATACTTGGTAAATCTATTCACGACCAGTTGAGTCATAGGCTTTTCTGAAGTCAACGAATGCGCAGTCTAATTGTTTGCTACAAATTCTCTGATGTTTTGGATTAGCTTTAGGTTCAACATGTGCTCTGCGCACGAACGGCCTGGTCTGAATCTTGCCTGATATTCCCCAGTATTCGGTTCGTTTCCGGGCTTTCTCTAGAAGATGCTGGGGCAATTTTTTTCTGTGAAACTGATATTAGTGAGATTCCCGTTTAGTTGTTTACATTTTTCTGCCTCCTTTCTTCTGTAAAGGTTGAATTGGTGAATTTTCCAAACATCAATTTTTTTTTTTTTTTATGGTAAGTGTCTTATATTATTTTGGCGATTTCTTTTATGATACTTAAGTGTGCTGCTTTCAGGATTTCCACAATGTTTCCATCTTCCCCCGATACTTTTCATTTTTTTAATCCTTTTCTTTGCCTGATAATTTTGTTCTACATCTGGTGGTATTTAATTCAGATTAGTTTCCTTTGGTACCTGGTTGGTTCCTTCCAGTTAAGTAGATTCTTAAAAGATACTATTACATTATTATTGTATTATAATCATAGTTGGACATTATAATGCAGTGATGGAAAAACGAACTCCAGACTTATAGATATGCAAGCACCCTCTTTCTTTTATCATTCATACCAGCTATGTACCCACATGATTTATGTTTTGTACACGTCTCTGGCAAATATAACTTTGATTGACTTCCTTGTATAATCAGTGCTGAAAATAAGGAGTTAAGTTCTCGAGTTCACGTATTAATATTACGTTTTCGGGTGATTATAACTAAAATACAACTATTACTCAACTTCAGTGTGAGCTGTATTTATCGTATGGAGGAACACGGTAGATATACTAAAGCGTTACTCCAGAACCAATTTATGATGGGGAAAAATGAGCTCCAATGCAATTCTGAAGCTGCGAATGTAAGAAAGACGAATAATATTTTGCCAATTCTAATGGATTAGGAACGAGATCTTGGCTGTAAAGGTCTACAAAATGATAAATTCATACTATTTACTTTACAATCAACGCCCCTTACACAATTGTATGAAGACGAGTCTCGGAGACGCTCCGAGAGCAGCATGCAGCGCTCGATTTGCAACTGGAGGCCAGAAATGGAAGCAATGTTTTTCCACAGTAAATCGATTACGTATCAATCCATTTACCAGATCTACAAAGTCTCGCTGCCATACAAGAATTACAGCACACAGTCTGCGACAGCTGCACGTATAACCACCAGTACCGAGAACGTTTGTTGTTGTTGCGGTCTTCAGTCAGCAGACTGGTTTGATGCAGCTACCCTCACAACCCTGCCGTGTGAACACCTCTTCATCTGAGGATAAAAGCAGAAACCTATATCCTATTGAAGCTGCTTACTGTATGCTTCTCTCGGTCTCCCTGTACGATTTTCACCCCGAACACTTCCCTCCAATTCTAAATTTACTATTCTTTGATGTTGCAGAATGTGTCCCACCAACCTATCTCTTCACTTAGTCAGAATATGCCGAATTCTCTTGAGCACCTCCTAATTAGTTACATGATCTACCCATCTAAGCTTCATTATTCGTCTGCAGCCCCACATTTCAAAAGCTTCTACCATCTTTCTGTCTGAACTTCTTTCCGTCCACGTTTCACTCCCATACATTGCTACACTTCAGACAAATGCTTTCAGAATGGATTTCCTTACATTTAAATTCGTAATTGATTTCAACTAATTTCTCTTTTTCGGAGACGCATTTCTTCCCATAACCATTCTGCATTTTATATATTCTTTACTTCGGCCATCAGAAGTTATCTTGCTACCCAAATAACAGAACTCATCTACTACTTTTATTGTCTCATTACCTAATCTTTATTCCTTCAGCATCTCCTGATTTTCTGACACTACATTCCATTACCCTCGTTTTACTCATGTTAATGATTATCTTATACCTTCCTTCCAAGACACTGTCCATTCCATTTCATTGCTCTTCCAGGTCCTTTGCTGTCTCTGACAGAATTACTATGTCATCGACAAAACGCAAAGTTTTTATTTTTTCTCCCTGAACGTTAATTCCCTCTCCAAATTTCTCCTTGCATTTCGCAGGTTCCTGAATGTAAATATTTATCATCATCTGGGATAGGTTACAACCCTGTCTTACTTCATTCCCAACTACTGCGTCCGTTTCATACCCTTCAACTCTAATAACTGCTGTCTGGTTTTTGTGCAATTTGAATATCGCTCTTCGCTTCCTATATTGTACCCCTGCTACCTTTAGAATCTGAAGGAGTATATTCCAGTCAACATTGTCAAAAGCCTTCTCCAAATCTACAAATGCTAAAAATGTAGGTTTCCTTTTCCTTAACCTACCCGCTAAGGGAAGACGTTGTGTGAGTATTGCGTTGTGCGTTCCTACATTTCTCCTAAATCCAATCTGATCTTCCCCAAGGTCGTATTCCACCAGTTTTTCCATACATCTGTAAGTAATTCGTGTTAGTATTTTGCATCCATGACATTAAACTGATAGTTCTGTAATTTTCAATTTGTCTGCACTTGCTTTCTTTGGAATTATTCTATTCTTCTTGAATTCGAAGGCTGTTTCCCCTGTCTCATACATCTTGCATACCAGCTGGAACAATTTCTTCATGACTGGCTTTCTAACCACATCAGCTGTTCAGACGGAATTTCCTCTACTCCAGGGGTCTTGTTTTGGCTCATATATTTCGGTGCTTTGTCAAATTCTTCTCGCAGTATCGTATCTCCTACCTCATCTTCCTACATCCTCTTCCATTTCTAGAATACTGCCTTGAAGTTCTTTTGCTTTGTATAGGCCTTCTATATTTTCTTTCCACCTTTCTGCATTCTCTTCTTTGTCTAGTTCTGGTTTCCCATCCGAGTTCTTGATATTCATGGAGTTGCATTTCTTGTCTCCAGATGTCTATTTTCCTTAGACGGTATCTATAAATCCCCTAGTTATACATTCTTCTACGGTCTTGCATTTGTACTCTAGATAACGATACTTAGGCAGTCTGCACTTCCTGTCAACCTCATTTTACAACCGTCTGTACTCCCGTTTGCCTGCTTCAGTTGCTGCATTTTTTTCTTTCATCTATTAATTTCAGCACACAGAACGTAGTTCACACTTTTACAGACTGATTATGCACAAATATCCCTTCGTTAAGTCACTAGTGAGCCGACAGAATTAACTCAACATTAACAAAATTCAAATGCTCAGATGTTTGTAAATCTATGGGACTTAACTACTGCGATTATCAGTCTCTATGCTTACAAACTACTTGTTGTGGTCTTCAGTCCGGAGACTGATTTGATGCAGCTCTCCACCCTATAATTTATCCTGGGCAAGCTTCTTCATCTCCTCATAAGAACGGCAACTCACATTCATCTGATTCTGATTACTATGAAGGTGGCAGCACTTTATCGCTGTCACTCTCTTTGGCCAAAGACATTTGCTATGAACTGTTGAGGCAGTAGCGAGAGAGAGAGAAGGAGTGAGTGTGTGGAAGAGGACTGACGGAGTGAGATGTTGGTGGAGAGAAATAGACTGAGAGTTGTTGTAAGCCGTTAGGATTGTCGAAAGTTTTTATTTTTGCTATATATTTTTATTATAATTGTGATGTTTAAAAAGGTAATAATAATAAGAGTCATAAATCATAATTGGGTTTCACTTAGAGGACAGCTTCATTCTCCCTTTTTTTTAACTCAGGATTATTATTGGCAAGTTATCTTAGGCGATAAGTTTTAAACGGTAGGATAGATACAAGTTTCAACTTTATTTATATTTCATCATTTATGTAGTGCAAGCGAACAAACTGCAGTCTACAGATAAGAAGTGAGTGAATTTAAATTTATTTATGATTTATAGTCCGAGTAGGGAATTAATTGTTGATTCTCTGTTGAACAATTCGCACATACTCAGTAGCCCGATTTGTTATGCTCTTACATTTTTTGATACAAGAATCGTAAGCAACTAGTTTATCAGGTAGCTACCAATATTTCTTTCCAATCGTGGAAAGTACTCGACATATCAAATTCATTTCATCACTTGCTTATTGTTCACTTCTGTTATGTCATTCATATTCAGTCGTAGAAATCGTAACCACCTAGTTTATCAGGAGGGTACAGGGATTTTTTCTATTGTGTAACGCACCCCTTTTATACAGATATTAATTACACCACTTGCTGACAACACAATAATTGGTTTGTTAATAAAGTTAGATCAGAACGTGTCGGGACACACAATAATTATTGCCAGGCTAACAACTGAATCCATACTTAGTCACTTTGTCATTTAATAAACTAAAGTATGATCTGTACTTTAAACAATTGGTCAATTACACAATTATCGGTTCCTTTCATTGCTATCAACTACTATTATAGTTTGTCATTCTACATATGAGTACAGTTATATTCAGCATTACTTGGTATGCACACTACTTAGCTAATAAACTATTTTGACAATGCAACATTTTGATCGTTAATGAGGAATAACAATCACCATTAAGTTCGCAATAGATGTCATGTTCAGTTTGTGTCATAGTAGTAAGTTAAACTTGAAACGTGTCCATAAAAAATTATTTTTATAAGAAAATGTCTAATATTGTGCCTCCTGTTTTGTATCGAGTAACTTGCTTGCAAGAAAATGTATAATATAGCTTCTACTGTATGTATCGATATGTGTAAAGTTTCATCTCTGGCAAAGATCATGTATTGCATAGCATTGTAGCTCGCACTGAGAGAGAGTAGCACTAGTGGTTCAGCTCGCTTAGAGAGCGGTTGGGTTGTGTGTATGGCTCCGATGTAGAGCAGAGGCTGCTTTGCCAGCAAGTCAGAAGTTGTATTATGTAGGTAATGTAATGCTGATTATCAATAATAAGTAACTTAACCCTGTTTCATATTTCATTAACCTACTTCCTTCATTTGATAATTAGTTGATTTAGTGGAGTGTTGATTTGAATAATATTATTGAACATATTTCATTATTGGTGCCATAGTGAAATGATAGTTAATTTAAATTTCAATAATTAGAAACTGATCTACATAAATTCTCACAGTCAAGCATTAAGAAAGTGATTTGTGGTTTTTCTTATATCTTTCTCGCAGTCAAAATTTTTGAGTATAGTCAGTGTCTGTTTCAAAAAGTTAAATGTCACAGTTGTTTTGTTAAAATATCCGTTGCGCACATAATCAGTTTAATGCACTGTTTCTTATACATCAATATCAGGGCCATAATTAAACCAAATAGCTGTGTTAATGAACAATTTATTGTCTGATTTAACGATAGGTTCAACATTCCACAACACACGTACAGCTTTTATCTGGCGCCCTTTCTGCCAGGATAGTTCACAAACAGGATCGTGACGTAGTTAGATACGTAGTCTTATTGCAGTTAGTTTGTCTTTTCCACTAACCAACTTACCTTTTGGCTCTTAATTTAATTTTTGTAGCACCATCCTCTGTTGTAGCAACAGTAGCATAGTAATTGTTTCTGTAGTCTGTTACTTACCATTCTTGAGATTGTGTAGTATTGTTTATAGTAGATGAATTGAATATACAAATAATTGCATTACTACTGAACAAGCCTCTCTTTTATATTGTCTGATGTTTGTTGTGATGAAAGTTCTAGTACCGCGGAACTCGTGTGATAATTAACGGTTCGCGTAATCTCGTTTGTGACTGTATGTTGCACTAGCCCGATTCAGCCTATTGTTCTCTCATAATTACTGTGTGTAATTTTCAAAAAATTTGCAGTAGGTGAAAATAAATATTATTGGTCACTTTACTGCAAAATTCTGTTAACAATGTCGAAGAATAGGAGAGTCCGCGCTGATGCTAAATCTGCTTCCGAAAATGAGACCTTGAATGATGCAAGGAGAGAAGCTGAATTTTTACAAGAGTATTCTCACTGCACTGATACAAATACGACACTAAATACCGTGTACGAAAACGCGGAACAGATTAGTTCAGGAATAGACAATATGGATTATGATAAAGTACAGAATTCAACAATACAGAATTCCGATTCTTGTAACGTGGTTGGGGAAAATAATGCATCGGTTCCGCCTAGCTCTGTTGCAAAAAATACTTGTGCGACAGCTATGGAAAACGTATTACCAAATGACTTCATGCAGATGTTACTCTCACAGCTCTCTAAGTTAAATGAGAATAGTCAATCACAATCTCAGAAAATAAATGAAAAACTTGAAAAACAAGGTGAAAAACTTGAGAAACAATCTCAGAAATTAAATGAAAGACTTGAGAAAATAGAACAGACGTGTGATTCGAGGTTTGTGAGTATTCAAAGTAGTTTTAATAAAATAAATGAAGACAACAATCGGTTTAGGGAACAACTGCTCAATACTTTCAAACGTGAATCTCAGCAAATAAGACAAGATATTCGCGACGAGATTAATCCGGTAATGGAAAGCCTTGCGTCACGAGTGGAAAATATGGAAAGCTTTGCGTCACGAGTTGAAAATATGGAAACTACTGATTTCGCTCAATTGAAGCAACAGGGTAATCTATTTGATGAAAAGTTGCAGAACTTCCAGTCAGTCACGACGGAACAGATCAACAAAATTAATAAACAGGTTGAGGATCTCACTGTTAAGATGACCCAAATCAGTAATAACACTGACAAAAGTTCTGATGTAACGCATCCTACCCCGTTTAATGAAACTAATGAATATCTTGCCCTTGACCGTTTCAAACAAGGTCAAATGACCATTAATCAACAATACAAGGCTGAGGTCAGGAAATTAGATGATCGCGTGGCGCGAATAGAGAGGAAATTTGACCACACTTATGGAAATGCATACGAAGATGTAGAAGAAAATTTGAACGAAAATGACAATGATGATTCGACTCAAGTAGGTCGCTTGGTACGTGAACGGAGTGTACCTTGTAGTAACAACAATGAAGACGCAGTGCGTAGTTTACGCCCACTTACGCCGCACGGGCGAAAGGAAGCGTTTGACTACAAGCATT
This sequence comes from Locusta migratoria, assembly GCA_026315105.1. Classification (NCBI taxonomy): domain Eukaryota; kingdom Metazoa; phylum Arthropoda; class Insecta; order Orthoptera; family Acrididae; genus Locusta; species Locusta migratoria. The sequence continues at coordinate 111,233,970 of CM048745.1, forward strand.
TCCTGACTGTACGTAAATTCAAGACATTTAAAAACTCTCCGAATGACTTGCACCCTAAAGAGTGGTTGCAGCAATTCGATTATTGTCTTCCCCCGAATTGGCCACTTGAGCACAGATTAGAATTTATATGTGGTTATCTGGAAGGCGAGCCAGCCACCAGAATGAGAGCTATTGCACAAGAGTGCTATAGCGAGAATCAGTTCCGACGCTCATTTCTATCCGCATACTGGTCGGAAGCGGCACAAGACCGCGTTAAAAACAGTATTGCGACATTCAAAACTTTTGAGCGATCAAATTTCTCGAGCCCAGTGGAATATTTCCAAAACTTAGTATACAAAAATCAATTTTTATCGGCACCTTACTGCCCAGCGGAATTAATCAGAATTTGTTTGAACAAATTGCCTCTACACTTGCGTCAAATTGCCATTGCGGCACGATGCAAGAATGATATTGAAGCCTTTAGAAATCTCTTACAAGACTTAGAGGAAGAAGACGAGGAAAATTCCTCGCGCAGTCGATATTTTGAAACAAACAAATATGATCGCCGGTCGCAACAAAGCCCGCCGCGTACTAAACGTTATTCAGAGCACGACGATAAACCAAAAAATAATTCTTTCACTAATGAATCTTACAAACAAAGTCGCCACAATGAGAACGGTGATTTTCATGATCGTGAAATTAACCGTGGAAGTTTTCGTGGCCGCAACCGAGGTGGTGGTTTTGGTCGCAGAGGACGCTACAATAATTACTATCATAACAGCAATACTTCGAATGATACTAATTGGCGTGATAGACGCAATACTGATAGTGATCGCGAGACTGAAAATCACAACAATAACGCTGAGAAGCGTAGTCGGGTGGGCACACGCGATAATTCTCGTGATCGCCGTCCACGACACGAAAACACAAACCGGGGCCAAAGCAGATCGCATACCCCGGAAAGACAAGAGCAAAACATTGAAATCAGACCTGCTAATCCACGCTCTAATTCATCAAAAAGGATTTTCAAGGCATAAAATATGGGGTAGAGAGTCCATTAATCTGTTTTGGACACACCAAGTGGCGATTGGTGCCCCGTTCTCGAGCTGAGTGTCACTATTCTTCCGCTTTTCCTTAGTGCGCTCTATCTACCTCTTTTTCTCACTGTTACTTTTCTCTAACTCTGAATACTTATGCTCTGTGCTACGCTGGGATATTGTCATACGAAACTTTGATTATCTTGCAATTTGCATATAACGAACTCTGTGGCTGTGCAAGACAAATAAAATTAATGGAAATTTTTGATTGTGTAATCTAATCAAGTTCCTATGTTTCAGAAAATATCAGATTTCTCTTCTGTGTTACTAATTGCATAACTTACGAAGTTCTGAGCGAGTGAAGAAGATTTTGAGGTGACATAAGCATTTTGTAAGCCAAGGACATTATGGAGGATGATGAGTAAGGCAATACACAATATGTCATGGTGGTCTTTAAAATGCATTATTGTTTATGGATAAATGATGGTAAGGAAGGTATTGGTAACAGTCAAAGATGTTTGATAAATGTAATTATGTGGACGAGATTATATAATGATTATGAAGCAATTATGAGGAGAATCGCTATGTTGCTAATGATGCTATGTTCTGTTCTTTTCTTATGTGCTTACTCGCACTGCCCATTTGTGTTTTCTGTTTGTGCTTATGTGCACCATTTTGTATGTTGATGCATTGTGCCTTCAATGGCATGTGTGATTGGTGAGATTCATATCCTTCTGATGCTCTGTAATTATTGGTAATTATGTGTAATGAATATTTCTAATTATGCTTGCAGCTATGCGTATTGCTCTTGTAATCAAAGCTTACCGCTATGCTCACTAATTATATACCTAAGCCCTACCACTATGCTAATTAATTTTATAATGAAGCTCAATGACAATGTATGGTTATGCTTATACGTTGCACACAGCCATCTCTCTTGCAAACTTGCAGCTATGCCATAAATTGCGCCTAGTTAAGTCTAGAAAGATAATGCACAGAGATATTTTGCTTTTGCTTACTGCTATCTTCCAAATTTTATTGATGATCTTGTTGACGAAAATCTGCAGCTATGCCTAACGAATATTACGTCTTTGTTTATGATATTGGATGATTTACTGTGATGTACATCTATTACTGTGCCAAAATTTGCACTAATTGTTTTGTTTGACCCTACTGTTGACTCAGACAGACACAGACATGACCTGATGACTTGAACCTCTTTTGATATTCTCACGAAACTACCCTGATGTGTTATACCTTAAGGCAATGAAATATGTAGCTCAGTTGAGACAAAAGCCTGGCCATGGCAACTTATGTAATTTAAGTGTTATAATTTGGTGGTAATGTAATCACCACCATAGTGATATATATTAATTTAAAGAGATATGAACTAATGGTAATTGGAATGTCAATTTAAGTTATTTCATTATGACAACAAATTTACTTTACATGACCTAATGCCAAATTGATGACAATCACCCTCAATGTATTTCATACGATTATGTGTTTATAAAGCAATATGTACATAGTATGTAAAGCCTTGTGCTTATATGAAATGACACTAATGTTGTAGATACTCTAATATAAGAATTAAATTACTCATTAGTATTCAAATGTATCCGTCTTCAAGACCCTACCTGTAATGTAAAAATATGGTTTAATACCATGACCCCATCTGTACCACTTGAATTTGTGGGAAAATATTTCTGTAGATATGTTCTAATCAATGACTTTTCTTTCAGTCTAAACTGAAATATCATGACTATGTTACTAATTTGTGTGTAAAATGCTTTATTTCATGTACTTTGGACACGCATGGGAAGTGGCGATTTCGCACACGAGATTCCAGAATGCACACAGAACAATGGACGAGTTACTATACATCACTGATTTTGGGCCTTTTAATGAAGATGTTTGTTGGATGATGTTTGGCCACACAGTACTGTCCATTGCAGCCTTGGCCAACCACCACCATTTTGCTCTAATTTTGGCTATGCTGATGCAGTCTGCTAATAGCTCCGTTGGTTGGAGCACACTTGGTTGTCGAATTGCATGGAGGAATACATCAGAACCTTTTCCCCATGACTTCCACTTCAATGCAACCAGCCAGCCCGCCTACAGTGTGGTGTAATCTTACAGTGTTTTGTGTTCGTGTGCAGACCTAAAATGAATGTTAGGAGCTAATGTGCTATTCGTGTGCATATACTATTCAGTGCCTCCCATTGCAAACGTTGTCCACAGGTTCATTACCAGTGTTTAGGTATATTTCATGGTTCTTTTACATTCAGTGACCAAAATAAAATTGTGCTCTTGATAGATACATATACTTAGTCTGAAATGTCATTGTGCCTATTCGATTGACAAACGTTATATTGAAATCCTATTGTGCTGAAGCAGTAACATTATTTTGTACATGATCAGAAGCCTATGTAGTCAAAAATTTTACATGTATGTTCTAGCATCCATGAAAGTATGGCATTTTAAATGCATCACAGAATACAAAACTGACACTTTATCTTATACTAAGTGCACTAAAAATTTACATAGACTACATTGTGTACAAGATACGAATGTTTATTTTATGTTTTAAAAAAATGATGACATTAGTTAAACTATCTTTTGTAAAACTTTGTATATGTTCATGTTTATTATTGTATATTTTTTTCCATTTGTGTATTACTTCTAGCTATCTCATTTTCGCCACTATATCATTTGTCAAACTATGTTTTCTGAAATTCTATATATACTTATGTTTACCATTATGTATAATTGTCATATATTCCACTTATTGCTGATGTTCTGTAAATTTTGACATTTGCTTATGCCTGTCACACCCTGTACCACTCCATGCGTGACTTTTGATGGTACTGTTCTGTAAAATGGCATGTATTTATGACTGTCACATTTTTAAAAATTTTCTATGTACTCCATCTGTTGTTTTGATCTTGAATATCTTGTATAAAAATGTTTATCAGGTTTTCATATTTTTCATGTTATATTTTGGATGTCATTAATGAATTTTTGGACTTGAAATTCAGTAATTTTGCTGGCTAGGCAATGCCATTGGCATCACCCACCCTACAAAATTTTAATAGGTAGAAGGGGGGTGATGAAACGTGTCCATAAAAAATTATTTTTATAAGAAAATGTCTAATATTGTGCCTCCTGTTTTGTATCGAGTAACTTGCTTGCAAGAAAATGTATAATATAGCTTCTACTGTATGTATCGATATGTGTAAAGTTTCATCTCTGGCAAAGATCATGTATTGCATAGCATTGTAGCTCGCACTGAGAGAGAGTAGCACTAGTGGTTCAGCTCGCTTAGAGAGCGGTTGGGTTGTGTGTATGGCTCCGATGTAGAGCAGAGGCTGCTTTGCCAGCAAGTCAGAAGTTGTATTATGTAGGTAATGTAATGCTGATTATCAATAATAAGTAACTTAACCCTGTTTCATATTTCATTTACGTAGTTAGAAAATTAACCTACTTCCTTCATTTGATAATTAGTTGATTTAGTGGAGTGTTGATTTGAATAATATTATTGAACATATTTCATTATTGGTGCCATAGTGAAATGATAGTTAATTTAAATTTCAATAATTAGAAACTGATCTACATAAATTCTCACAGTCAAGCATTAAGAAAGTGATTTGTGGTTTTTCTTATATCTTTCTCGCAGTCAAAATTTTTGAGTATAGTCAGTGTCTGTTTCAAAAAGTTAAATGTCACAGTTGTTTTGTTAAAATATCCGTTGCGCACATAATCAGTTTAATGCACTGTTTCTTATACATCAATATCAGGGCCATAATTAAACCAAATAGCTGTGTTAATGAACAATTTATTGTCTGATTTAACGATAGGTTCAACATTCCACAACACACGTACAGCTTTTAAACTTTCATCTTTAATTAACAGACATATAATTGACAACTTTAGTGTTTTTATTGTGTCATACCATTACGTCATTCCTCTGCTATCAGTCACTGTTCGAGATTGTCAATTACACCCCCCATAATCACATTTAATTTTGGATATCTAATTTGTATTAAACTTTGATCGGTATTTAATTTAATTAATGAATAATTTGTCGGTCTGATTAACAAATCGGAACTTGAGTTACAACCGGACCCGTGATCTGGACAGTTAAGCGCATTAACGGTGCCACACAGATTGCTATCAGTCGACGCCAGGCTGATTAATTATAACATTTACTCTTACTCGATATTCAGACATCCAGATAAGTTTTTACATTCACAGTGCTGTACCAATGTAGGTAAGTACTGTTGGATCTGCACACAAAACTTGCACTCTCACACACGCTAGTTTCAGTCTCCTATCCCGACCATAATAATAAATTTTATTTTATTTTATTTAAACCTGTAAGTTTCAACTATACTCGTCTCTTGTTCTCCCTCTGCGATTTTTCCCATTGTACACTTCTCTCCAATGCTAATTTTACGATACCTCCATGTCTAAGGATGTGCCTTACCAATCGATCCCTTTTTTTAGTCAAGGTATGCCAAATATTCCTTTTCTCCCCTATTCTGTTCAGTACCTCTTTATTAGTTACGCGATCCTCCCACCTAATCTTCAGTATTCTTCTGTAGCAACACATTTCAAAAGCCTCTATCCTTTCTTGTCTAAACTATTTATCGTCCAAGTTTCACTTCCTTATCAGGCAACTCTCCACACAAATGTCTCAAAAAAATAAATAAATAAATCCTTACACTTTAATTCCACCCTCATGAACCACAGACATTGCCCAAGTGGGGTGGCTTGCGTGCCTCAACGATGTAGATAGCCGTACCGTAGGTGCAACCACAGCGGAGGGGTATCTGTGGAGAGGCCAGACAAACGTGTGGTTACTGAAGAGGGGCAGCAGCCTTTTCAGTAGTTACAGGGGCAACAGTCTGGATGATTGACTAAGCTGGCCTTGTAACATCAGCTAATGTGGCTTAGCCACACAGCTAATGCGAACGGCTGAAAGCAAGGGGAAACTACAGTCGTTACTTCTCCCGAGGACATGCAGTTCTACTGTATGAATACATGATGATAGCGTCTTCTTGGGTAAAATATTCCGGAGGTAAAATAGTCCCCCATTCGGATCTCCGGGCGGGGACTACTCTGGAAGATGTCGTCATCAAGAAAAACAAAATAGGCATTCTACGGGTTGGAGCGTGTAATGTTCTAACCCTTAATCGCGTACATAAGCTAGAAAATTTGAAAAGAGAAATGGATAGATTAAAGTAAGATATCGTAGGGATTAGTGAAGTTCTGTGGCAGGATGAACAGGATTTCTGGTCAGGTGAGTACAGGGTTATCAATACAAAATCAGTTGGTGGTAACGCAGGAGTAGGTCTGATAATGAATAAGAAAATAGGAATGCGGTAAGTTACTATGAACAGCATAGTGAACGCATTATCGTAGTAAAGATAGACACGAAATCAACACCGACCACAGTAGTGCAAGTTTATATGCCAACTAGCACGGCCTATGAGAGGATATCGAAAAAATGTATGAGGAGATAAAAGAAATCATTCAGAAAATTAAGGGAAGACAAAAACTTGATTGTGATGGGGCACTGGAACTCGTTACTAAGAAAAGGGAAAAGTGGGAAAAATAAATGAAAGAGGATATCGTTTGGTGGAATTTTGTGCAGAGCGCAATTTAATGATCGCCAACACTTGGTTTAATCATCAATAAATGAAAGAGGATATCGCTTGGTGGAATTTTGTGCAGAGCGATATTTAATGATCACCAACACTTGGTTTAATCATCATGAAAGTAGGCTGTATACATGGAGGAGACCAGGAGACACTGGAAGGTACCAGATTGATTTTATAACAGTAAGAAATAGATTTAGAAACCAGGTTCTAAACTGTAAGACATATCCAGGGGAAGATATAGACTCTGACCATAACTTATTGGTTATGAACTGCAGATTAAATCTTAAGAGACTGCAGAAAGGTAGAAAGGTTAGGAGATAGAACCTGGACAAATTGAAGAAACCAGAGATGATTGAGAGTTTCAGAGGGAGCATTAGGCAAGGATTCGCTGAAACTGGGGAAAGTAATACAGTAGAAGAAGAATGGGGAGCTCTGAGAGATAGGGTAATGAGGGCAGCAGAGGACCATATAGGTAGAAGGACAAGGCCTAATAGAAATCCCTGGATAACACAGGATATACTGAACTTAATTGATGGGAGGAGAAAATATAAAAAATCAGCAAGTGAGACAGGAAAAAGGGAGTACAAACGTCTGAAAAATGATATTGACAAGAAGTGCAGACTGGCCAAGAATGAGTGTCTAGAGGACAAATGCAGAACCGTAGAAGAATGCATAACTAGGGTAAAGATAGAGACCGCATACAGGAAAATAAAAGAGATATTTGAAGACAAGAAAAACAGCTGTATGAATATCAAGAACTCAGACGGAAAACCAGTACTAAGGAAAGAGAAGAAAGCTGAACTGTGGAAAGAATATATAGAGGGCCTATGCAAAGGAAGTAAACTTTAAGGCAGTATTCTAGAAAGGGAAGACCAAGTGGAGAAATGGAGAATGATGAGCTAGGAGATATGATACTGCGAGAAGAATTTGACAGAGTGCTGATGGACTTGAATCGATACAAGACCCCTGGAGTAGATGATATTCCGTCCGAACTGCTGATGTCGTTAGGAGAGCCAGTATGAAAAAATTGAATCACCTGGTATGCAAGATGTATGAGACAGGGCAAATACCCTCTGACTTCAAGAAGAATATCGTAATTCCAATTCCAAAGAAAGCAAGTGCAAACAACTGTGAAAATTACAGAACTATCAGTTGAATAAGTCATGGGTGCATAATACTAACACGAATTATTTACAGACGAATGGAAAAACTTTCGGAATCTGACATTGGGGAAGATCAGTTTGGATTTTGGAGAAATGTAGGAACACGAGAGGTTATACTCACATTACGACTTATCTTAGAAGATGGGCTAAAAAAAGGGAAACCTACATTTTTAGCGTTTATCGATTTGGAGGAAGCTTTTGACAATGTCGACTGGAATACACTCTTCCAAATTCTGAAGGTATCAGGGGTGAAATATAGGAAGCGAAGAGTTATATTCAACCTATACAAAAACCAGACAGCGGTTATTAAAGTCGAAGGGCTAGAAAGGGACGCAGAGGTTGGGAAGGAAGTGAGACAGAGTTGCAGCCTTTCCCCAAAGTTATTCAATCTGTACATTGAGCAGGCAGTGAAGGAATGGAACGAGAAATTTGGAGAGAGCATTTAAGTGGAAGGAGAAGAAATAAAAACAGTTCGGTTTGCCGATGAAAGTAGTTCTGTCGGAGACCGCGAAAGATCTGGAAGAGTAATTGAATGGGATGGACAGTGTCTTGAAAGGAAGATATAAGATGAACATTAACAAGAGTAAAACGAAGGTAACGGAATGTAATGTCAGAAAATCAGGCGATGCTGAAGGAATTAGATTAGGTACTGACACAATAAAAGTAGTAGATGAATTTTGTTATTTTTTAGCAAGATAACGTCTGATGGCCGAAGTAAAGAAGATATAAAATTCAGAATGGCTATGGGAAGAGAAGAATTCTAAAGAAGCGAAACTTGTTAACATCCAATATTAATTTAAATGTTAGGAAGTCATTTCTGAAAGCATATGTCTGGAGTGTAGCAATGTATGGAAGTGAAACGTGGACAATAAGGAGTTCAGACGAATGATGAAAATTAGATGGGTAGATCACGTAACTAATGAGGAGGTGCTTAACCGATTCGGAGAGAAAAGGAGTTTCTGGCATATCCTGACTAAGAGAAGGGATAGATTGGTTGGACACATCCTGAGACCTCAAGGAATTGTCAACTTAGTATTAGAAGGAAGTGTGTGGGGTAAAAATCGTAGAGGGAGACCGAGGGATGAATATAGTAAGCAGATTCAAAAGGATGTAGGTTGCCGAACGTATTCTCAGATGAAGAGACTTGCACAGGTTCAAACCAGTCTGCGGACTGAAGATGACAACAACAAAACTTAAATTAATATAAAATGTTAGCAAACTTCTCTTTTAAAAACCGCTTTTCTTCCCGTTGCCATCCTGCGTTTTATATCCTCTGTACTGCGACCGTCATATGTTATTTTACTGGCCAAGTAACAAAAATCATCCACCACGTTTATTGTTTCTTTGCGTAATCTAATTCCTTCGTAATCGCCTGACGTTCTAAGACTCCATGCATTACCCTTGATTTGCTTTTGTTAATGTTCATCTTATACTTTTCTTTCGACACACTGTCCATTCCTTTCAATTGCTCTTCAACGTACTTTGCTGCCACTGACAGAATTACAGAGTCATCAGCAAAATGCAATATTTTTATGTCTTCACCCTGAACTCAAATTCCTTCTCAAAATTTCTCTTTTCTTTCCTTTACAGCTTGCTCAATGCACAAATTCAGTAACATTGGAGAAAGGCTACAACCCTGTATTGCTCCCTTCCCAACCACTGCTTCCCTTTTATGCCCTTCAACTGCAATAACTGCTGTTTGGTTAATGTATAAGTTGTAAATAACCTTCCGTTCTATATATTTTACCCCTGCTAACTTCATAATTTGAAACTAACATAAGGGCAACACACAGACGGATGGGCGAAGGAGGTTTCGAATCCCTGACGGGGAGCAAAATTAAGAGAAAATAAAAATATCCTACCATTTACGATATGATAAACGATAAAAAAAAAGACGTATAAGACAGACAACCCTTGCAGCGTACGATATATCAGTTGCTTATGGAGTGTAACACCATATCGCGACCATAGCATTAGAATCACGGTATTCCAGGCAGAATTTTCTTATTTTTCAAAATTTTTAGTAAAGTCAAATTATATCAGCGTAATTCAGAGTAATAGTATCCAGGGAATACTTAGGTCAAATCATCTCGTATATCAGAGATCATTTGTCAGATTACTATTATAAATAGTACCCGCAGTTGAGTTACTCTCTCTCTCTCTCTCTCTCTATGTGCTCAGCTTTCTCTATGTTCTTAGCTCTCTACGTGTTTAGCTCTCCATGTCAGTAGATTTCACTGCATGATTAGCTCTCAGTGGGACTAGCTCTCAGTACTTAGCTTAAGGTATTATACGCAGGTTAATTCCAAGATAGGGAAAAACCCGAGAAAATATTTAAAATTTAATATAAACTTTTATATCGTGATCATACGCGAAAGCGAACATTGTCTTTGGACTTTGATCGGGATAGGCTAGGACGGAAGAATTAGAAACTTCGCCTCCCGTAATAAACTGGTTAACATTCGTGAGATTGAAATTTGAACTTATTTGGCAAGTTTAATGCAATAACTTTTCAAAGACGTATCTTGAAGAATTAAAGTTCATAATCAATGTATAGGATCAAGAGAGATCAATACAAACAAACTTTGACGAAAATAATCACGAATTGTGAACTTATAAAGTGTTTACTGTGAAAGTGTTGTGAGTGTAACTATTGATTTCAGAATAGAGAATCTATGAACCTTAAAAAAGTCTTAAACTGTTATTCGAGTATTTAGTTCACTAATACTGGGCCAGCATATTCTAAAAGTGAAAATATATCTGTGACGTTTCTAAGACATTAATTAATGTGTGAAGGAATATATCTAACAGTTTTGGTCAGGAGAAACGTATGGTGAAATTTTCTAAAGAATAATTCTATAAAGGAAAAGGATCACGCAAAAACAGTATCTTCGTGACGGGCGTCAAATTATCTGAACTACCGGGACTCAATGATTCAAATTTTTATTCTTTGGTTTATTAAATACCAGCCCCTGAGAACCGGATTTTCATGCTCAAACATTACAAAAAGTCTTTAAGTTGAAATGAAATACAGAACCAATATTTACAGTGAAAAATTGAACAAAGATATAAATTTTATTAACTGCGAAGAAGTACCAGGTCCACCAACTTAATTTTCATACCGACATGACAAATAGAATTTTTAACCTATACATCCAATACAACTGTGAAAATCAAGACGTAATCTACAGCTTAAAAGTCGCAAGCTAAAGCCAAAAATATAAAACGAAGTGAACACAACTGTCGCCCCAGTCACCAAACCAAACCATGTCGCCGCCCAGTCACAGGAGTTGCTTACGGAGTTGTGTTATCGCATACGGTCGCGAAACTCTTTTCGCTAATTTGTAACCGGAAGGCGCAGACAGAGACAGCAGTGTGACCAGCAGATTCCTACGAGTGATACGACACACGGAGGAAAGCGGAAGAAAGTGCAAGAAAGGGAAGGGCAAGTCGTCAGGGCCTCTGCGGAAGTTCCGCATTACATATGCGGCGCCAAACCTCACCCACTACGTATGCGGCTGCCTTTCAGAACTCTGAATCCTAATGAGACTTGGCAGCTGAGACGCACACTTTCTCATAACGTTCCGGAACACTCTTTGAGAAAGAATAGACGCTAATTGCACCGTGTTGTTTTCTTGCTGTTGTGTTACTCGTGGCAAAGCGAAAACGTTATTGTAACATTACAAAAAAATAAATAAATAAATAAATAAATAAAAAATCGAACTAACGTGTTTTACGACCCACTTTAAATTTGTAGTTTTATAAGTTTTTGCAAACATTTCTGACAAAAATAATAACGTAAATAATAAAAAATTATAGTGATATGATTACGACTCTACTATTGTGAATATCTGTGCACCCAACACGTAACCCTTTTAGGAAAAATGAAGAAAAAACCTTTTTTGGTCGTGGCCGGTCCTGAACCACGGACCATGTGCATCACAATCCAACACGCTGCCTACAACACTACGGCGAACAATTGCGAAATTCGCCCTTAATTTTCGTACTATTGATGGCAGTTGTTAACTGATGCTAATGTGGCATTTTTAGTCACTAGATTATCATTTTCGTACGAAGAACGACGTGTTTTTGTTAATTCTTCAGTGCGCCGTTGCTTTGAAATAACAACGTGTACTTATAATAATAAAATCGTCAAATACGCAACGTAAGATGACGTATGCCAGAGAGAGGTCTGGCCATGGATTGTCACGCGATATTTGCGAACGGCTGGTTTTAATAAAGTCAATGGTGGGTGTCGAATCTCCTTTATTTTTACAAATATCGCTGCAACGATGCAAAATATAAAAAAGAAATCAATAGACCGAAGTTGTAGAGAATTTTCCCCTCTACCAATTAGATTATTCAATTTTCGTGTCAGATGAACGGTTCGTTTGAAATTACAATTATATTACAAGCCGCTTTTTTGGTATTACTGCCGAATTTTTGTTCGAAAAATTTGAAAAAGGAAAGTTATGGTCTCTGGCAGCCTACAATTATGTCTGTAAAATTTGGTGCTGATTGGTTGAATGGTTCGTCTGAAAAAGTGGGAACACGTTACGGACAGACAGACATACATACATCCCAAAATAGCCGTTTTTTGCAAATATCTCTGAAACGATACGAGATATGAAAAAAACATAAGAGAGAACAGTTGTTGAGAATTTTCTCCCCTACAAATTCGGTTATTCAATTTTCGTGTCAGATGAATGATTAAGCCGTTATTTTCATTTAAATTTCGAGCTGTCAAAAAACGATCACAAAGGCCCACTTTTAGTGTTACTACCGTGACCTAAAGTGGGCCAATAAAAATAAAATATTTATCCAGATAATATCACGAATATCAAGAGGCTATTCTAAGACCTGGTAATGACCACACACAAAGAGAAACCGACGTAATTCTAGCTGACGACAGTGTACGTGGTTGAAACATAAACATTACGAAGACCATATTAAGTTTGGACATATTCCAAATGTACGTCTAATGCAAATGTTATAAAATGATTAGAGCTGTGTGGGACGTAATGAAGACGGAGAACGTTGCTTACTGGGAGGTATCAGAGGAGTGGGACATGTTGACTACTGTAGAATAATAAGAACTCTGGAGATAATGTGGAGAAAGACGTGGCCGCGGCGAGTTAGAGATATTCTCATCGATTTTTCCGGAGGCAAATATGACGGCAGTCACTGTGCGATATCGAGCTACTACAACATCAAGAGAAGGGCGTCACTAAAAATTAAATCATTAATAAGTACGAAAAAAGTTATTCCTTTATTGTGAATATTGTGAATGGCCTTGCTGTAGTGATTATACCTGTTCCCGCTAGACTACTGATTTTCTACATCAACATCTACATCTACATGGGATACTCTACAAATGACATTTAAGTGCCTGGCAGAGGGTTCATCGAACCACCATTATACTATTTATCTCCCATTCCATTCTCGAATAGCGCGCGAGAAGAATGAACACCTGAATCTCTCCGTTCGGGCTCTGTTTCCTCGTATTTTATTCTGATGATTAGTTTTACCTATGTAAGTGGAAGTCAACAATATATTTTCGCATTCGGAGGAAAATGTTGGCGATTGTAGTTTCGTAAGTAGCCCACGCCGCAGCGATAAGTGCCGTTGTTGTAATGATTCCCATCCCAGATCCCGTATCATTTCCGTAACGCTGTCTCCCCTGTATCGTGACAATACGAAACGAGCCCTCCCTTCTTTGGACTCTTTCGATGTCCTCCGTCAAACCCACCTGATAAGGATCCCACACTGGGCAGCAATACTCCAAAAATGGACGGACAAGCGTAGTGTATGCAGTTTCTTTTGTAGTTCTGTTGCATGTTTTAAGAATTCTGCCAATAAAACGCAGTCTCTGGTTCGCCTTTTCCACGACATTACCTACGTGTTCTTTCCAGTTTAGGTCTGAAGTAATAGTAATTCCTAGGTATTTTGTGGTGTATACGTCCTTCAGTTTTGATTGATTTATGTTGTAAACAAAGTTTAACGGATTTCTTTTCGTACTCATGTGGACGACGTCACAGTTATCATTATTTATAGTCAATAGCTAATTTCTGCACCATACTAATATCTTATTCAGATCGTTCTGCAGTTAGTTTTCATCTTCAGATGATTTTACTAGACGGTAAATGACGACGTCATCTGCAAACAACCTAAGAGAGCTACTTAGATTTCCCCCTAAATCGTTTATGTAAATAAGGAACAGCAGAGAGCCAATAACACTACCCTGTGGAACGCTCGATATCACTTCTGTTTTACTCGATGCCTTACCATCGATTACTACGAACTGTGTCCTCTCTGACAGGAAATCCCCTATCCAGTTGCAAATTTTGGGCGATATACCATAACCACGCAATTTGATTAAAAGCCGTTTGTGAAATACGGTGTCTAAAGCCTTCTGGAAATCAAGAAATACGAAATCGATTTGCGAACCCTTGTCGATAGAACCCATCACTTCGTGTGAATAAAGAATTAGTTGTGTTTCACATGAACGATATTTTCTAAATCCGTGTTGACCTTGGGTCAGTAGATCATTCTGCTCGAGATAATTCATAATATTTGAATATAGGATATGTTCGAAAACCCTGCTGCAAATTGACGTCAATGAAATAGGTCTGTAGTTTAGTGGGTTACTCCTACTGCCTTTCTTGATTGAACATTGTCGGGCTCGGCTAGCACTTGGATGGGTGATCATCCGAGTCTGCCGAGCGCTGTTGGCAATCGTGGTGCACTCAGCCCTTGTGAGCCAACTGAAGAGCTACTTGATTGAGAAGTAGCGGCTCCGGTCAAGAAAACTGACACAACGACCGCGAGTGCGGGGCGGTGACCACGTCCCCCTCCATATCACATCTGTTAACGCCGTCTGGCGGAGGATGACACGGCGGTCGGTCGGTGACCCTTGGGCCTCTCGAGACATGTAGGATGGATTTTACAGTTATTTGAGAATTAGTGCTTACTATAGGACTTTCGTATGTGCAAATAATTTTATTTTTATTTTTTTTTATTTTTTTATTATTTTTTTTATTTTTTATTTTGGAATATGAGAAAAAGTGTGAGTACGTTTTCAATGCATCCGTGTAAATCTATATCTTTGCACTGAGAGCAGAGGAAGGGCACCGTCTACATAAAATTTCGTTCAGTGCATGGTGGAGGGTACTTATGGATTTGGACAAAATCCACAGTTTTGCTCCGATCTTGATGAAATTTTTTACACTTGACCTTGGAAACAAGATGAAGGTTACTGTCTACAGAAAATTTCGTTCGGTGCATGGGCGAGAGTACTTTACTTACAGACTTCGATTGTAATCTCTGTATATATAAGACGCATTTGTTGGAAAACCTTATTTTAAACCCGGACAAAGCCGGGTACTTGCAACTAGCGATCAATATTAGAGAGGAGATTGAGGTGAAATTACAGTTCTGAAGGAATATAACAGTAACATAGAGAAGAATAGATATTTGCAGTTACTGTCTTCGCGTGTTGAAATATAACATTTAGAACTTAATGGCTAAGATTTACTAATCGATTCGGTAGAGAAAGGGTAGTTAGACTTTCATTGCAGTCATAATCTGAGTTCTTCGAGAGGCTACAATAACCTTAAATTATTAACTCAAAGGGTACGTTTTTGGCAATTTTATGAGAAAGATACATGTTGTATTTGTGTTGTGTGGTATTTTACACCTATCAGAGGGAAAACAGATAATATCAAAGTCTTCACGCTAGCGTCCAGTGTTAAACGCCTTCAAAATGTGGAATAGTTCCATATGATCACAGTTTGGTTAGTAAAAGGGTAAGAGCAAGAATCTGGACTCAAGACCATGTAATGTTATTCTGGCACTATCAGTGATTAATGAAACAGTTTTTGTGGATTAAATTCGCCATCTCAGTGGGCCACAATCGATCGTGATCGATTTTAAGTACATTCTAGACAATTTCATCGAATGTCATAGTATGACATTTTAATAAATATAATCACCTTTACTGCTGCTTATTCGCTTTATTTATTTGTCCACTACAGCTGTTTCGCCGTATTTGGCATTGTCAAGTGGTCTGTAATAGTTTAAAAAAATTTTTTGTGAAAATATTTTTTTCGATCAAATAAGGTGCATATTTTAAATTTATTACTTACTGTCTATTTGTTGCCAATATACACACAGCATCTGTACCTCTATATGATTTCAATAGGTACTTTCTTAGAAAGTCGTTTTTTAGTAATTTTTAAAATAATGACTTTCTTGTTTGACAGGTATGTAGATGCTGTGTGTTTACAAAGATGTTCTATTGCATTATATCTTTGGTAAAGACCTATCTTCTCTGAGATGATTAATTTCGAATTTTGTGATATCTTTGTTACAAATGTTTTATACGTTTGATTTTGTAGTGTCTCCGATTATGAACTAGTGTGTCTCTTTGGTTTCTGAGGTATTGCTTGCCATTTGGAATTTTATAATATCTCTGGTGTGTGAGATATTGTATGTTAATAGAAATTTTCCGTTATCCTTGACTGTGGAACATTACATCTCTGAATTTATCCGTTGTCAAGCCCAATTAGATCGATAAAATTTTGGAAATAAATTTTGTGTTTAAAATCTGTGTGTTCATTGCGAATTTCGTTAGGTGAAGCTTCCATGTGTATGTATATTTCTAATTCTTCGAGAATGTGCATTTCAGTGCCTTTTGAAATTTTGTGTAATATTTTTAAAGCTCTCTCGATGTTTGTGGTGGTGTGGTTTTCAATTTTCAAATGCTGGTAGAAAGTAGATGGATTTGCTTCTGTTATTCTTGTATGTTCGCTGAACCTTGTTCTAAAACTTCGTCCTGTCTGACCTATATAAAATTTGTTACAATTTTCACAAGTGATTTTATAAATTCCTGAACAGTTAAAGTTGGTTGTGGTTGATATGGCTTTATGGAGTTTCGTTTGTAGGTTGTTGTTTGTACGAAATGCAAATTTTATTCGTGTTTGTTTGAATAGTGAGTTGATTTTGTTTGATATATTACCTATGAAGGTTGTAGGAATATACTTGATTTTTTTATGTTCTGGTTCTTCCTTTACAAGTTTTATTTTTGTGTGTATAGAAAGTTTATTTTTAGGTTCTTTGCATTTATCATAAATTTTGTGGACTATATCAGGATTGTAATCGTTTGTATAAGCTATATATTTTAAAATTTGGATTTCTTTATCAATACTTTCTTTGTCTAGGGGTAGGTTGTTAATTCTATTTATCATTGAATGAAAGTAGGTATATTTTTGCGATGTAGGGTGGCATGAATTGGCATTTATTATGTTGTCTGTCGTTGCTGGTTTTCAGTAAATTTCAAAATAATGAAAACTGTTTTTATTGCTAATTTTAAATCGAGAAAATTGATTGAGCCATTCGCTTCTAATTCTTTCGTAAATTTAATTTTTGGGTGTAATTTGTTAAGTAAATAGTGTATTTCATTAATTTCATTATCTGTTTCTTGTATCAGCATCAATGTATCATCAACATAACGGAAATAATATATTATTTTATTTGTTAAATGAGAGTTAGTGCTAAACAATTTTGTTTCTAATTGGTTTAAAAATATATCTGCCAAGATTCCAGCTATTGAACTTCCCATCGCTACACCATCTGCTTGGTTGTATATTTTTCCATTAAATTCAAAATAATTTTGGGATAAGATTAGTGTTAGCATATGTATCAGTTCTTGTGTTTCTGTTATTGATGCTTTTTTGTATATAAGTAGGTTTGCTTCTATAATTTGTATGGTCTCTCTTACTGGGATATTTGTATACAGGTTTGATATATCAAAAGATACAAATTTACTGTTTAGTGGGATAGTGATATTTTTAATGTGTTTGTAAGAACACGTGAATTTTTTACTGTGTATCTTTTCTTGTACTTATATAGTTTGGTAAGTAGTGTGTTAATTTTTTTTGCTTATAAGATATGTTGGGCTATCTATACAGTTGACAATAGGTCTTAAAGGGATCGATTGTTTATGTACTTTGTGTTGTGCTGGAAGTGTTGGTGTTTTAGGGTTCATAATAATTAGAGATTTCTTTTCAAACTCGGTTATTATATCAGAATTTTTGATACATTTTTTATCTGAGCAGCATATTTGTTAGTAGGATTTCTCGGTATTTCAATTATAGTATTATCACAAAAGAAATTCATAACTTTTTGTATGTACTCAGTTTTTTGCATTATGACAATTCTATTACCTTTGTCTGATTTTAGTGCTATTGCATTATTTGACAGTAATATTTGGTTAATATTAGTTAATGTTTTTTCTTATTTTTTTGAGAATGTGTTTTGGCTATTTCATTTTCAATAATTTTGGCCATATTTGTAGTGAGTTCGTTTTGTTGTCTAATTGGTAGAAATTCGAAATTAATCATCTCAGAGAAGATAGATCTTTACCAAAGATATAATGCAATAGAACATCTTTGTAAACACATAGCATCTACATAGCTGCCAAACAAGAAAGTCATTATTTTCAAAATTACTAAAAAACGACATTCTAAGAAAGTACCTATTGAAATCATATAGAGGTACAGATGCTGTGTGTATATTGGCAACAAATAGACAGTAAGTAATAAATTTAAAACTGTATAATATGCTCCTAATTTGATCGAAAAAAATTATTTTCACAAAAAAATTTTTTTTTACTATTACAGACCACTTGACAATGCCAAATACGGCGAAACAGCTGTAGTGGACAAATAAATAAAGCGAATAAGCAGCAGTAAAGGTGATTATATTTATTAAAATGTCATACTATGATATACTCACTGCTGCAGGCCCATTTATGAAAAAAGTTTTGACGACACAGTCAAGAGAAATAACGGGCATATTTCTGCACCTTTTACGTTTAAAATTAAAAATCACAAAGGTCATTGAAGCCGTCAAGTATAACAAAAAGTGCTTAAAATGTGGAGTAATTCCTTCATATATATAAACATCAAAATCATAGCTAAAACCACTCTAAATCAACAAATCAAGAATTATGGTGCAAGACTATGGATCAAAGAAGAACTACACTTCAAGTATCACCGCAAGGAAGTACTAAATCAAGAAATGTATGTAACACATTTAGAATTATGTAATAGTGTCTCTCCTTTGGTTTTTGATACTTTATATAAATTTATAATTATATATAATATTCATATCAGCAAACAGATTCGACATATACACAACAAAAAATTCGCAAAATTATTACAAACACAAAAACAACCACCTTTATTCGAAAAACCACACAACACATTACAATTTTATCCCCCGAACTAAAAACCTAACAGAAATAGAATTTTCAGATAACGAAGTAAATTTACTCAATAAAGGAATAAAATATAACATTGAACCAAAACTAAATAAAAATTCAATAAAACATGCAATCACAACTGGTAAAATTGCAATAGACAATGCTAATCTACCAATTAGACAACAAAACGAACTCACTACAAATATGGCCAAAATTATTGAAAATGAAATAGCCAAAACACATTCTCAAAAAAATAAGAAAAAACATTAACTAATATTAACCAAATATTACTGTCAAATAATGCAATAGCACTAAAATCAGACAAAGGTAATAGAATTGTCATAATGCAAAAAACTGAGTACATACAAAAAGTTATGGATTTCTTTCGTGATAATTATATAATTGAAATACCGAGAAATGCTACTAACAAATATGCTGCTCAGATCAAAAAATGTATCAAAAATTCTGATATAATAACCGAGTTTGAAAAGAAATCTCTAATTATTATGAACCCTAAAACACCAACACTTCCAGCACAACACAAAGTACATAAACAATCGATCCCTTTAAGACCTATTGTCAACTGTATAGATAGCCCAACATATCTTATAAGCAAAAAAATTAACACACTACTTACCAAACTATATAAGTACAAGAAAAGATACACAGTCAAAAATTCACGTGTTCTTGCAAACACATTAAAAATATCACTATCCCACTAAACAGTAAATTTGTATCTTTTGATATATCAAACCTGTATACAAATATCCCAGTAAGAGAGACCATACAAATTATAGAAGCAAACCTACTTATATACAAAAAAGCATCAATAACAGAAACACAAGAACTGATACATATGCTAACACTAATCTTATCCCAAAATTATTTTGAATTTAATGGAAAAATATACAACCAAGCAGATGGTGTAGCGATGGGAAGTTCAGTAGCTGGAATCTTGGCAGATATATTTTTAAACCAATTAGAAACAAAATTGTTTAGCACTAACTCTCATTTAACAAATAAAATAATATATTATTTCCGTTATGTTGATGATACATTGATGCTGATACAAGAAACAGATAATGAAATTGATGAAATACACTATTTACTTAACAAATTACACCCAAAAATTAAATTTACGAAAGAATTAGAAACGAATGGCTCAATCAATTATCTCGATTTAAAAATTAGCAATAAAAACAGTTTTCATTCCTTTGAAATTTACCGAAAACCAACAATGACAGACAACATAATAAGTGCCAATTCATGCCACCCTACATCGCAAAAATATACCTACTTTCATTCAATGATAAATAGAATTAACAACCTACCCCTAGACAAAGAAAGTATTGATAAAGAAATCCAAATTTTAAAATATATAGCTTATACAAACGATTACAATCCTGATATAGTCCACAAAATTTATGATAAATGCAAAGAACCTAAAAATAAACTTTCTATACACACAAAAATAAAACTTGTAAAGGAAGAACCAGAACATAAAAAAATCAAGTATATTCCTACAACCTTCATAGGTAATATATCAAACAAAATCAACTCACTATTCAAACAAACACGAATAAAATTTGCATTTCGTACAAACAACAACCTACAAACAAAACTCCATAAAGCCATATCAACCACAACCAACTTTAACTGTTCAGGAATTTATAAAATCACTTGTGAAAATTGTAACAAATTTTATATAGGTCAGACAGGACGAAGTTTTAGAACAAGGTTCAGCGAACATACAAGAATAACAGAAGCAAATCCATCTACTTTCTACCAGCATTTGAAAATTGAAAACCACACCACCACAAACATCGAGAGAGCTTTAAAAATATTACACAAAATTTCAAAAGGCACTGAAATGCACATTCTCGAAGAATTAGAAATATACATACACATGGAAGCTTCACCTAACGAAATTCTCAATGAACACACAGATTTTAAACACAAAATTTATTTCCAAAATTTTATCGATCTAATTGGGCTTGACAACGGATAAATTCAAAGATGTAATGTTCCACAGTCAAGGATAACGGAAAATTTCTATTAACATACAATATCTCACACACCAGAGATATTATAAAATTCCAAATGGCAAGCAATACCTCAGAAACCAAAGAGACACACTAGTTCATAATCGGAGACACTACAAAATCAAACGTATATAACATTTGTAACAAAGATATCACAAAATTCGAAATTAATCATCTCAGAGAAGATAGATCTTTACCAAAGATATAATGCAATAGAACATCTTTGTAAACACATAGCATCTACATAGCTGCCAAACAAGAAAGTCATTATTTTAAAAATTACTAAAAAACGACATTCTAAGAAAGTACCTATTGAAATCATATAGAGGTACAGATGCTGTGTGTATATTGGCAACAAATAGACAGTAAGTAATAAATTTAAAACTGTATAATATGCTCCTAATTTGATCGAAAAAAATTATTTTCACAAAAAATTTTTTTTAAACTATTACAGACCACTTGACAATGCCAAATACGGCGAAACAGCTGTAGTGGACAAATAAATAAAGCGAATAAGCAGCAGTAAAGGTGATTATATTTATTAAAATGTCATACTATGATATACTCACTGCTGCAGGCCCATTTATGAAAAAAGTTTTGACGACACAGTCAAGAGAAATAACGGGCATATTTCTGCACCTTTTACGTTTAAAATTAAAAATCACAAAGGTCATTGAAGCCGTCAAGTATAACAAAAAGTGCTTAAAATGTGGAGTAATTCCTTCATATATATAAACATCAAAATCATAGCTAAAACCACTCTAAATCAACAAATCAAGAATTATGGTGCAAGACTATGGATCAAAGAAGAACTACACTTCAAGTATCACCGCAAGGAAGTACTAAATCAAGAAATGTATGTAACACATTTAGAATTATGTAATAGTGTCTCTCCTTTGGTTTTTGATACTTTATATAAATTTATAATTATATATAATATTCATATCAGCAAACAGATTCGACATATACACAACAAAAAATTCGCAAAATTATTACAAACACAAAAACAACCACCTTTATTCGAAAAACCACACAACACATTACAATTTTATCCCCGAACTAAAAACCTAACAGAAATAGAATTTTCAGATAACGAAGTAAATTTACTCAATAAAGGAATCAAATATAACATTGAACCAAAACTAAATAAAAATTCAATAAAACATGCAATCACAACTGGTAAAATTGCAATAGACAATGCTAATCTACCAATTAGACAACAAAACGAACTCACTACAAATATGGACAAATAAATAAAGCGAATAAGCAGCAGTAAAGGTGATTATATTTATTAAAATGTCATACTATGATATACTCACTGCTGCAGGCCCATTTATGAAAAAAAAAAAAAAATTCATCGAATGTTTGTACCACCCAGACTGTCCGAATAGTTGTGGAACATAATCTAGAAGTTTGTCCGTCCACAAAACCCAACTCCAGCATCGCTTTCACAAATATGCACGTCTTTAGAGGTACCATGGTTCAGTCAGTACTCCTGCAGGGGGCTTCTCACAACTTAAGTCCCTTCCACGTCGATTTGCTACAGTACCTCGAACAGAAGGAAATCCCACCCGGTTTTACGAATAATCTCATGGCTATTGTCAGCTCAGTTTATATATCCTATTGCAGTAATAATTTTCTGCAAGCGTTGTACCAGTTCACAGCTGATACTCGGTCAAAACACTAAGACTATTCCATTACGGTGCAACGTACTCTGGTCAGTTTAAAAATATACAAATGGAATTGTTTCGATTTATGTACATTTGAAAGGAGGAATATACAGAGAGCCTATGCAAAGGAAATAAACTTGAAGGCAGTATTCTAGAAATGGAAGACGAAGTGGAGGAAGATGAGATAGGAGATATGATACTGCGAGAAGAATTTGACAGAGCGCTGAAGGACTTGAGTCGAAACAAGGCCCTTGGAGTAGATGATATTCCGTCTGAACTGCTGATATCGTTAGGAGAACCAGTCGTGAAAAAATTGTATCACCTGGTATGCAAGATGTATGAGACAGGGGAAATACCCTCCGACTTCAAGAAGAATATAGTAATTCCACTTCCAAAGAAAGCAAGTGCAGACAAGTGTGAAAATTACTGAACTATCAGTTTAATAATTCATGGTTGCAAAATACTAAAACGAATTATTTACAGACGAATGGGAAAGCTTGTGGAATCCGACCTCGGGGAAGATCAATTTGGATTTAGGAGAAATGTAAGAACACGGGAGGCAATACATTACGATTTATCTTAGAAGACAGGCTAATGAAACAGAAACCTACGTTTATAGCATTTGTCGATTTGGAGAAAGCTTTTGACAATGTCGACTGGAATACACTCTTCCAAATCCTGAAGGTATCAGGGGTAAAATATAGGGAGGGAAGAGTTATATTCAACCTATACAAAAACCAGACAGCGATTATTAGAGTCGAAGGGTAAGAAAGGGACGCAGAGGTTGGGAAGGGAGTAAGACAGGGTTGTTGCCTTTCCCCAAAGTTGTTCAATCTGTACATTGTGCAGGGAGTGAAGGAATGGAAGGGGAAATTTGGAGAGGGCATTAAAGTGCAGGGAGAAGAAATAAAAACATTGCGGTTTTCCGATGACATAGTAATTTTGTCAGAAACCGCAAAGGATCTCGAAGAGCAATTGAATGGAATGGACGGCGTTTTGAAAGGAAGATATAAGATGAACGTTAACAAGAGTAGAACGAAGGTAATGGAATGGAATGTCAGAAAATCAGCCGATGCAGAAGGAATTATATTAGGTAATGAGACAATAAAATTAGTAGATGAATTTCGTTATTTGGGCAGCAAAATAAATTCTGATGGCCGATGTAAAGAAGATATGAAATGCAGAATGGCTATGGGAAGAAAAGCGTTTCTAAAGAAGCGAAACTTGTTAACATCCAAAATTAATTTAAATGTTAGCAAGTCCTTTCTGAAAACATTTGTCTGCAGTGTACCATTGTATTGGAGAGAAACGTGGACAATAAGGTGTTCAGATAAAAAGATCATAGAACATTTGGAAATGTGGTGCTACAGACGAATGATGAAAATTAGATGGATAGATCACGTAACTAATGAGGAGGTGCTTATCCGAATCGGGGAGAAAAGGAGTCTCTGGCATACCCTGACTAAGAGACGAGATAGATTGGTGGGGCACATTCTGAGACATCAAGGAATCGTAAACTTAGCATTAGAAGAAAGTGTGTGGGGTAAAAATCGTAGGGGGATACTGAGGGAGGAATACAGTAAGTAGATTGAAAAGGATGTAAGTTGCCGAACGTATTCTCAGATGAAGAGACTTGCACAGGATAGGGTAGCGTGGAGAGCTGCATCAAACCAGTCTGGGGACTGAAGACCACAACAACAACAACATTTGAAAGGCTTCAAATACTTTGACTCACTTTGGTAGTCGAAGGATGACCCTTATTGTCGCCATGTTTGCGAAGCAATTAGTTGAACTCAGGAATCGTGTGTTAGATGTTTATCGATATGTATAAAAATCTGGACCTCTTGATAGTAACACCGCTAGAGGACGAAGCGAATAAGAAGCTCCGAATAACGAAAAGAAGACCTCAGCAAAAGACGAATATTATTGGCGATGATTATTGTTAATAACACAATCAAGACTTCGTGTTTCTATATACAACTACCTCATTTTTTCGAACCTATCGTTAACAGCAGTTGTTGTCCTTAACAAATGCAGCCACTCATCATGATGTTATTTAAGAATCAGTTACACAACTGAATCTAGGAAAGCCAAGGCATGTTGTAACGAGCCTACGTGATCAGCACTTGGAGTCAGAGTATTGCAGTGTACTGCTAGTCGATTTGACGGTACGGCATTTATTACTCAACTAGGGTGATTTCACTGAAGTAGTGATATACACGTTGCGCTATCGCAGAGCAGTGACTTAGAAAGCGCAAGTCATTTCCCTCGCTCTACACGGGATAACAATGGAGCAGAAAGGCACACTAAACTATTTTCTACTGACGTATTTGCAACCGCAATGGCACGTTTTCCACCACTCCGTACAACAAAGAATTGAGCTTGTCTCATAGAATAATAAAGCTATTATTAATAAACGAGTAATATTATTGAGATTTCGTAGAACAAATACTTCTACGAAAAGATCTCAACAGCGTCAAAAAAATACACTAAAATTAGCAAAATGTAAAACGGAAGTTAACCACACACCCAGTTGGCAAAGAAATAACACCGAATTTGGGGAAAAAAGAGATAGAGATACCGAAAACGGTCAAATGTAGTACCGATGTTGACAAAAGTGCACACCGAAATCAGTAAAAATTAGAAAAATGAAATTATAGAAAATGTGTCAAAAATAAAACAGCTTTAGCCATAAAATAAAACAAAACTTCCTGTCTATAGTAATAGTGTTTGTTGGTCTGATACAGTGCCTCTTAATTAGTTACGAGGTCTACCTACCTAATCTTCAGTATTCTTCCGTGGAAACACATTTCAAAAGCCTCTAGCCTCTTCCTGTTTAAACTATTTATCGTCGAAGTTTCACTCCCGTACAAGGCAACACTCCACACAAATGCCATCAGAAACGACTTCCTTACAATTAAATTAATATTAAATGTTAGCAATATCCCCTTTTTCAAAAACGCTTTTCTTCCCATTGCCATTCAGCATTTTATATCCTCTTTATTGCGACCTTCATATATTATTTTACTACCCAAGTAACAAAACACATCTACCACCTTTTTTTCGTTACCTAATCTAATTCTTTCAGCATCACCTGATTTTCTAAGACTGCATTCCATTACCCTTTCAACACACAGTCCATTCCGTTCAATTACTCTTCCAGGTCCTTTCCTTTCTCTGATAAAATTGCAATGTCATCAATAAAACGTAATGTTTTTATTTCTTCACCATGAACTCTAATTCCTTGTCAAAATTTCTACTTGCTTAGTTAGTAACACGAATTTCCTCGCAGGTGAAATCACACTAAAATCGTTTATATAATTTCAATCATGTCAGAGTGTGCAGAAGTTAAGATAATTCAGCAGTTAAAACTGACTAACGGATATTTGCAAGCTATAAATCCCGTGCTACAGAATGATGCCGTTCATGTGCTAACTAATGTAGTGAAATTTGTACTTTTATTGCGTACGTCGGTAGAGCACATAGTTATTCATTTCGTATAATTGCTATGTGAAAGATTTTATTTACCTGCAGTGTTCGTTGATTTAATTGACATATAAAGAATTTCGGTTATTACTTCATTTTCATTATGCAATAACTGACTAAAGAGTGAAACATTTTCAAGCCAGTCATTACTATAAGGACGACAGGTAAAGCATTTCTTATGCCAAGGAGGTTAGAATACATCTACATCTACATGGGATACTCTGCAAATCACATTTAAGTGCCTGGCAGAGGGTTCATCGTACCACCATTATACTATTTATCTCCCATTCCATTCTCGAATAGCTCGCGGGAAGAAAGAACACTTGAATCTCTCTGTTCGAGCTTTGATTTCTCGTATTTTTTTTCTGATGATCATTTCTACCTATGTAAGTGGGAGTCAACAATATATTTTCGCATTCGGAGGAGATGGCATTATCAATGCCGAGCACATACGTCAGTTGAAGCCTGTCCACCATCTTGGTCAGTTTCGGAATGTTGTATCTCAATTAAAACTATGCGTTAAGTCGGCCCTCTTACTATTAATGCATTGAACTGACAGTCACCGCAAAGTATGTACTTTCAAACAATATACTTGCTTGAATAAATAGTTATAAATACTCATCATAATATATTTGAAAACTTAATTTTTAATGTCTAATTTGCACTTTTTTAACACGTTGTACATCACGGAAATACTGTCGGACGTTTTATTCCTGTTTTAAATGACATAAAACTTTAGCTCTACAATACGAACTCTTCAAAACTTATCAATATGGCAGAAGCAGGCTTCACTTTTTCATCATAAGGGCATCTCCATGTATTCTAACCTCCTTGTCTTATGCGTAATTCTGATAAAATCTCCATGTTTATCCTTTGACCGAGCGAGGTGGCGCAGTGGTAACGCACTGGACTCGCATTCGGGAGGATGGTGGTTCAAATCCACCTCCGGCCATCCAGATTTAGGTTTTCCGTGATTTCCCTAAATCACTCCAGGCATATGCCGGGTTGGTTCCTTTCAAAGGGCACGGCCGATTTCCTTTCTCATCCTAACCCAAAAACTCCGAGCATTAGCTCCGTCTCTAATGACCAAGCTGTCGACGGGACGTTAAACCCTAAGCATCCATCCTTATCCTTTGAATTGCTAATGCAGCCACCATTTGCTGATCCATTAAATTTAGGGTTTGCAGCCGTATAAACTATTTCATCCTATTCTGACAAAGGCAAAAAAGAAGCAAAACGAAGGTATCGAATGGGACGGAAATCAGCAGATGCAATGTGCAGATACAAGCCGTCGTTTGAATTAATAAAGAGGGCTGAAGAAGGAATGTAACAACAAGGCGGCTCCCACACTTTTTCTTCAATATTCTGCCCGCTACTATTACACAATAATATGATTTTAGCGTCATCATCATTATCATCGTTTAACGCCGATTATGCCTTTAAGCAACTATTCAAATATTTGTAAACGTGTAGGTCGAAACTGATATTGTCATCTCAGTCCCTAGACTTACAAACTACTTAAACTAACTAACAATAAAGACAACACACACACCCATGACCTAGGGTAGACTCGAACTTCAGACGGCGAATAGTCGCGCGCTCCGCACAAGACGCCTTAGAGCGCTCGGCTACTCCACCGCAGCTGGAGCATAGCCCTCTTATAAAATTCCTCCTTGCTCCCCTATTCAACGGTAATATTCAAGCCTTGTCCGAGTTAAGCCTGTTACTTTAAAATCATTCCTCGCCGAATCGAAGTATTTCCTATATATAGCTGTCGGACCAAGGACAACACACACACACTCATGCCCCAGGGAGGACTCGAACCTCCGAGACGAGCAACCGCGCGCTCCGCAGCGAGGCGCCTTAGACCGCTCGGCTACTCCACTGCGACCCTCGGGCATGGGTGTTTGTGTTGTCCATAAGTTAGTCTACCTTAGTTTAAGTAGTTTGTAAACTTCGGACTAATGACCATGCAGTTGAGCCCGATAGATTTACAAACGTTTGAGAAAAATGTTTGTTAAGCTTAAGGGACTTAACTGAGGGGTTATCAGTCCCTAAACTTACAACCTACTTATGAACTACCTCACACTAATGACGACACAAACATCCATGCCCGAGGGGGAATTCGAACCCCCGACCGCAGCGGCCGTGCGGACTGTGACTGGCGC
This sequence comes from Locusta migratoria, assembly GCA_026315105.1. Taxonomy (NCBI): domain Eukaryota; kingdom Metazoa; phylum Arthropoda; class Insecta; order Orthoptera; family Acrididae; genus Locusta; species Locusta migratoria. Next base: position 111,262,441 of record CM048745.1, read on the forward strand.
GCCGCAGACCGTTCGGCCATTCCGGCCGGCAAATATTTGATTTTGAAGAAAATGGCAGAGGGTGAAGGGGGGCAAACTGCCTGCGCAGATCGGTGAAAATTTTGTCGTTGTGCGCGTGACGTCACCGTAGAAGCATGCGGTGGCGCGCGGTTACATTTACGTATCGAGGATCGTAGCAGAGTTGTGTTGTTGTTGTTCGTTTGATTTTGTGGTGTTATTTGCAGTTTTCGACAGAATTTTTCTGTTAAAACGCCTGGCTGTGCTGTAAAATGGTGCTTGTCTTACAGAGGAAGCCAAAAAGAGCGGACGTAAGGTATCATTCGTTTCCGAAAGACATTCAGCTTCCGAAACTGTGCATTACGAAGTGTCACAGGAAAAAACGAAAAAGCGGAAGCAGCAAACTTTCTTCAACTTTTAAATTATTCGTTTGACATCCTGAACGCCAGCAGAGTCAACAAGAACGCATTATCGTGTGGTTGTAGGATGCACAAGGATGTTCAGGAAATAATTTTAAGGAATCTACTCATGTGTGGAAGAAATGCGTGTAGGCAGTAGAAAAAGTTTGCTTCCGTTTCAGAAAGGAATATGACCACAATTCATTCCTTACTCGGACTGTTTACAGACCTGCAGCACCTGCAATCAAGTATATTTTAACAGCACGACTGATCTAGGACGCATTGGTGAATTTTTTCTCACGAATGAGAGGCATGGGTCACTTTCATTTGAATTCCTCTCCAATGGAGGTAAAACATATATTGCGGCAGCTACTCTTAGGTCAAAATGCTAACAATATTTCTCTGCCAAATGAAACTTCAGTGGAGGCAGATGATAGTGACGGATTTCTGACGTCACATCTGTCCAAAGGAATTTTGCCTGACATGAATGAGGCACTAGAAATGATTGATCGTGAAAGAGAGCTGCAAAGTATTAACTTCCCTGTTCAAACTGTACTATAAGAATCTGCTGTCAAAGGGGATCTGACTGCTCTGCAGAAGGATTTCGGTATCTGGCTGGCTACATCGCATATCGTGCAAAGAAAACGGACAACACTCTAGGGACATCTTCTAACGATATTTTAAGTCCTCCAACAGATCCTGGACATCTTAGTTGGATTTTAGTTATGTCTGCCCTGGGCTTACAGTACCGACAGATGAGTGGTTTCATATAGTGTCTCAGTTTGAACTGATTCAATGTTTATATATATAGAACAGTCTAGAGTGCAAAATAATTTTTTTCGACTAGTTTCGGTCTTCTTTTAGACCATCTTCAGGAAATTTAGCTCTCAAATACATCATAGTTACATTTAGAGGACTTTCAGCAATATACATTAGTGTCAAACTTAAACTAAATTAATAAAGAGAAATAAAACGATGTTATACTCATTGATGTTGTGGAGCTGGCAGGAAACTTGGAGCCTTCTAGTGCGTCACTGCTGGCTGGAGCAAGGTTTACTGCTCTTACATAGCTGAGGCTCCGCCCCTTTGCCAGCTCCACCCATCTTTGATTGTCAATGTCTAAGATAAAATAATTATAGTCATCTTGTAAGAAGATTGCCTGTTGGAGGTCGTCAAAAAATCTCAAAATTCAGAATGCGTAATAATATACTCTAGTAATAATAATTTCGTTATTGAATGTTGCAGCAAATCACAACTAATGGGTCGCAACAACACTTTCGCAGTGAAAGTTAAAATTTTGAATAAATAAAAAATGGTATTAATTAACTTGAAACAGTCACTGTGGTAATTAATTAAGCTTGGCCCTATCTGACTTAGCATTGACTACAGCCTCCAACTAGCACCTCTTACGATTCACGAACAGCACAACTTCACTAATAAATGTGTCAGAATTCATGTAGTGCTGATGGCGTGTTCGTGTTATAATCAAAATCGTAATAGCTGATAGACGCTGATTGCAATGATAATAGCTCAGTACAGTGAGACTCCGTGGTGCAAAGAGCTTCACAAATACTACAGTCAAAGTTACCAACAATTTTGATAATATTGTTTAAAGCATTCAAGTTCCTTATAAAACTTTACGTGAACTATTTTTTTTTTTTTTTTTTTTTTTTTTTTTTTTTTTTTTTTTTTTTTTTTTTTTAATTGGTTCCAGGGCCTGGGTAGCGTACGCGTGGAACTGGCTGAGCAGAGTTTGTCATTTAACGTATTTCATAAAAAAATTACTTCCGTCAAGTCTGGTTAATCAACTACAATACTTTGACTACTGTTAGCCTGGTTACTTTCTACATAAATGAAACCAACTTTACTTTACTTGCAAACTCTCTTGCAAGTTAAAATCTATGGCTTAATAATTGATTGCAAAACTTAGAACAGCACTGCACATTAATTACTAGTCTCTGTGGATGTAGCACGTTCAGAAATTCTTTAAAACTGATCGTAATTATTTTGAAAAATGATTGAACTTGTTAGTCAATGTGCAGGCATGCATAATCAACATAATCTAATAATGGTGATAATGGGGTGACTACAACTACTTACAAAATTAAGACTGGTTTCAAAATAAGTCATATATAATTGAAGCAAAATTCTGATTTGGTTGACACTACATATACATGCATACAAAATAAGATGTTACAATAGTACTCATCTGTTTTCGTCGTCTTCGTCGTGAAGTCCATACAAGACAGATATGATTACAATAGGTACTCTTACTGCTGGTTCAAAAATATTTTTATCGACAACTCTTTGTTCAGCTCGTCTGGCTGAAATCTCCATGCATTGATATCACCTCAATACACCTTCTAATCTCCGTAATTACAACAACGATCACACTCGGTGACAAAATACTTGATAACCAAACAATTACTTTTCTTGCACACATGAAAAAACTTTACTCTGATCACTTTCGAGTATAAATAAACTTATCTCGCACTTCCTTCAATACATTAAACAGTACGCCTCTCAGGCTTATTGCAATTGCATTAAACTCGCGCCACACTGCGCCTACCGTGCCTCTGCACCATCAACAAAACATTTATGTGTTTACCACAGTCTAACATATACAGTCACGACACTTCCGCGGATTTTTGTTATACACTGCGACAGCAGCGCTCCAAGCGGAGGGCAAGCTACTTTAATGAATACGATAGTGAATGAGTGCGAATAGTATCGTTTTTATCGATTTTAACACATTTTTTTACATTAGAGAACGTATGTAGTACCATAAAATAGATAATAACTTAAAAATAGCTCCACCTTTGTCTTCCTTACGTCTCCTAAGATCACTGACAAGGTTGGAAACGGTACATTGCGGCACAGTTCATTTACTGTTATCTTGTAACCCACAGGGTTATACTAAATAATTTAAATTACTATTAAAATAGAAAAATGGCTAGGAAACAGCGAATACCCGCCCTTTGGCAGAAAGACGTGTTTTTTCTTCTGAAGCACATTAACTTTTCTCCACTCTAATTCCAGTGAAATCAGTGAGGGTGGAACGTAGGAAACGAATGTAGAATGCAATAACTACGGTATTTAACATACCAAAGCAGTCACCACAACTGTCGCTGAAGGAAAACATCAGAAACGTGACAAGAAAACTGAAAAAGCAACCGAACTGTATTCAATAAAGAAGAACCCAATTCCACAATTGTTGCTACAGCTGAACCACAAACGGCAAGAATCTTCAAGACAATGTCTTCTTAAGCTAAAGTAATCACACTGAAAAGAATATGCGCTTATAATAAAGACGAGTGAAACCTAAAGATGTGCGAATCATTAGACCCCATACCACAACGATACGTGGCAAAAAAACTCTTTGTCATAGTAAGAACACACCAAAATAGAAATTTATGTTTATATTATGTTTATATTGTACTTACTTTCAGCGGAATAAGCTGCAAATATACACATATTCGTAAGTATTAGGTCATGACGAAGTTCTTCGTTATACCACTGAATCAGTAAGTTCGACTGTTTTTACATTACTTTCCGTGTTATGTATGCCTCTTGATATATTACTGATGCTTGTAACACAAAAATTATATTAACTATTTCATTAATTACGCACACAAATAATTACAAACAAACATGACTCTTTCGGTGGCTTACCCACCGCTAGGAGCGCTAGTGTCGTTGCAGCTGTCAGTTGGTAACAAATTTTACAGCAGTGAGTGTCGCGACTGTAAATGTTAGACTGTGTGTTTACTATAGCGAGTCCGCTCCGCGACTGCTTCAGCAGCGCGACACTCACAGCTACTACTTCTGTACCAAAGACAGTCTTTACAACAGGTTCAACATTTTCTCTGGCGCATTGCCAACTTACAGCATAAGAACGTCCGTGCATTCATGTGGGTTTACACATACAGTATATGTTTACACTAAATGATTCAATATAGAAAATGACGTTACATAAGAAATATATCTAGCATACAAGAAATGAAAATACGTTAAATGAACAAATTTATGACAATATACACATTACGTTCAATCAAACTGTAAGATACAGTGACAGGTGTACTCTTACAGTCTTTCTGATATTAAAATAAATATCAGATATTATTTAGCGTATTTAAATTTACAGACTAGGCAGAAACGACGGTTTTAGATTAAACCAGTGGACTCTGTACAAACTGGGTGTATAACTCCGGTCTATATGAATTCGAATGTTCGTAAATCTATGGGACTCAACTGCGTGGTCATTAGTCCGTAGCTTACAAATATCTTAACCTACGGTAAATTGACCTAAGAACGACACAAACATCCATGCCCGAAGATAGGGGGGGGTGGGTGGGGGGGGGGGGTACTCGAACCGCGGTGGTGAACGACCGCGCGCACCGCAGAGCGGCACCTCAGTGCGCACGGCTAATCCGTCGCCCCTGCTAGCTTCTGTTGTTGGACTTTTTCAATATTCGACGTAATGGGCTGGTATTGGAGCGAAATCGAAACATATTTTTTTCGTGATCTAGTAACATTTCGTAGCAACCATTTTGTAATTTGGCAAGAAACCGCAGAATTTCATCAACCAGGTTGTGTGGTGATCAATGGTTTTATGCGATGATCTGCGATAAAATAAATATTTTACCTTTGAGTCTATCTGGAATTTTATCCTCGTGTCTGTGTTGTTTGTTGGTGAAGTGTGGCCGCGGTGTAGCGGCCGAGCGCATTGAGGCGCTATGCTACGATGCGCGAGGCTACTCCTCGTTGGGAGTTCGTATCCCTCATTGGGTACGGCTATTTCTGTCGTCTTTAGTGTAAGGTAGTACATAAGTAGTTTGTAATTTTAGGGACTGATGACCCCGCATTTAAGTCCCTTAAGGTTGACAAACAGTTGAACATTTTGGTGAAGTATGATTGACGAAATCAGTCCGAAAAATTATAAACTTTTTTGATATTACACGTCATTGTTAGCGTAAAAATAACAAAACGGTACGAACATCGAATTATGTCGGACGAAAGAAACAAACGCATTTTCACATGTACGGCAGAATTTGTAAGTGACTAAGACTACAGCTTTTCCTAACAGTATTTGTTGTTTCGTATTTCGCATAATACATTTGCTATGAATACATTCTTATACAGCAAATACTACGAAATTAAAATAAAATTGTTGTTTTGCGTTCTAATAACTTGAGTTGAGTGTCTAGGTGATCAGAAAATATTTTCCTGTTAATACATTATTCTACAGTAAGGCATAAGAAATTAAAATACACTACAAATCTTGGTGTACGATATAATAATTAAGAAGAAGATGAACCATCTTGGAGGATCGATGTTTTGAATGTTATATATTATACGCTGGTGTAGGTAGATTATTCAGCCCTTATTTATAAGTAATCAACCAAAAAGAAAGGGAAAGCTGAAAGTTTGAAAGAATATATAAAGGGGCTCCACGAAGGTAACGAACTTCTGCATAATATTGTAGGAAGGGAAGAGGCAGTAGGTGAAGATGAAATAGGAGATACTATACTGAGACGAATTTGACAAATCACTGAAAGACCTAAACAAGGCCCCTGGAATGGACGCCATTCCCTCAGAACTACTGAAGTCTCTGGGAGAGACAGCCATGAAAAAACTATTTCACCTGATGCGTAAGATGTATGTGGCAGGCGAAATACCGTCAGACATTAAGAAACACGTAATAATCCCCATTTCAAAGAAAGTAGGTACAGACAGGTGAGAAAATTACAGAACCATCGGTTTAATAAGTCATGGTTACAAAATTTTAACACGAATTATTTACAGAAGGATGGAAAATCTAGTAGGAGCCCACTCCCGGAAAGACCAGTTTGGATTCAGAAGAAATGTAGGAATACGGGAGGCAATACTCACTTTACGGCTTATCTTAGAAGATAGATTAAGGAAAGGTAAACCTACAGTTCTAGCTTTTGTATATTTTGAGAAAGCTTTTGATAATGTTGATTGGGATACACTCTTTCAAATTATGAAGCAAGCAGTAGTAAAATATAGGGAACGGGAGATTATTTACTACTTTTACAAAAACCAGACAGCAGTTATCAGAGTTGGAGAGAATGAAAGGGATGCATTGGTTGGGAAGAGAGTAAGACAGGGTTGTAGCATTTCTCCAATGTTATTCAATTTGTACATTGAGCAAGCTATAAAGGAAAGCAAGGAGAAATTTGGAGAAGAAATTAAAGTTCAGGGTGAAGAATTAAAAACATTGCGTTTTGCCGATGACATGGTAATTCTGTCAGAGACAGCAAAGGACCTGGAAGAGGAGTTGAACGGAAAGGACGGTGAGTTGAAAGGTGCGTATAAGATTAACATTAACAAGAGCAAACCAACGTTAATGAAATGCAGTCTAAGAAAATCAGGCAATCCTGAAGAACAAAAAAAAAAAAAAATAAAAAAAATAAAAAAATAAAAAAATAAATAAATAAATAAATATGGTAGATGAGTTTTATTACTTGGTCGCAGTACAGGTGATATAAAATGTAGAATGGCAATGGGAAGAAAAGCGTTTTTGAAAAATAGAAATTTGTTAAAATTTAATATTAATCAAAGTGTAAGGAAAACCTTTCTGAAGGCATGTGCGTGGAGTGTTGCCTTGTACCGGATTGAAACTTGGACGATAAACAGTGCTGGCAGGTAGAAGCTAGAGGCTTTTGAAATGTGGTGCTGCAGAAGAATGCTAAAGATTAGGTTGGTGGATCGCGTAACTAATGAGAAGTTGCTGAACAGAATTGGCAGAAAAGAAATTTCTGATATACCTTGACTAAAAAAAGGGATCGATTGGTAGGACACTATCGTAGACATGAAGGAATCGTGTGAATTTAGCGTTGGACGGAAGTGTGTGAGGTAAAAATCGGAGAGGGAGACCAAGAGATGAAGCAGATTCAAATGGATGTAGGCTGCCGTTTCTATGAGAAGATGAAGATGCTTGCTCAGGATAGAGTAGGCTGGAGAACTGCATGAAACCAATCCTCGGACCGAAGACCACAACATTTGTATTACATATTACAAATGTTTCAGGAGCACAATTTCTTCTTCTAATATATAAAGCAGAGTGTCCGTATATTTGTACGTGTTGCATACAAATCTACAGTTTTGTTCCAATCTTTATGAAATTTTGTACACATAAGCTTCAATCCAGGACGACGGTCGACGTAAATGTAAGAATCACATACGATACATAGTTCACGAGATATGACGTCATAAACAATGAGATGCGCGAGCAACTGCTGCATTTAGCGACAATGCTGCTCATTTTCTCCTAAACCACTGAACCGATTTCAACCAAAAAGGTGGACACATTCCTTACCGCGAGGTAACAATTGCTGTATGGTTAAGAATCACGTACGGCGCATGGTGCATAAGATATTACATCATAACCAACATAAATCGCAGAAATGTCATATAGTGCGGCGAGACTTTCGAAATACACTATATGAGAATGACAGTACTTAACGACTTGCAACAAACTTTAAACATAATTTCAAATCTTTATTAAACTTTTTCTCACTGTCAACCATACCAAAATGATGAAAGGAAAAAAGTTTCTCGCTTACTACTTTTCCGCTGTTTATGGAGTAAAACTACGGCATTCGGTATGACGTTACAATTTATAATTTGTACACTACAAATTGTAGCCGCAGGAAATTTTACAGACAGTATACACACATATAGTTGAATGTACCCTATAAATTGTATCACAGTACGACACGTAGTTCATGAGATATGAGCACATAAACAGTAACGTTCCGCTGTTCATGGACTACAACTACGGCATTCAGTATGACGTTACAGTTTATACTTTCTACACTACAAATTGGAGCCGCAGGAAATTTTACAAGCAGTATACATGCATATAGTTGAATGTACCTTCTAAATTGTTTCACAGTACGACATGTAGTTCATGAGATATGAACACATAAACAGCAACGTTCATGAAAAAAGCCGTCCCATCAGGCACCAAGTTTTAATCTATTACATCTTTACTACTAATTTTATTCCCAAGAGAATTTACAGACATACAGCCCTTATACAAATGAATATATACCTCAAAAATGGCAGGTATAAATAAATAAATACCCGGGCAAAGCCGGGTTTTCAGCTAGTACTAACTAAAAAATACACGTAAACAGTAATGCCAGATTCTTACATTTTGCGCCCTTTCTATTTATTATTATTATCATTTACTATTTTTTCTTTCCATAAGCGATGCGTAGTACTTCAAACGTTGCTGTGACCTTTTACGTTGTTTTCATTTTTAATTATGAATCATTTCATATATTCCGTAATATGAGACACTACTTTTCAGTGAAACAGTAAGCGAAATACATTTCTCTTCTATTTAGAGAGTAGGTTTCTGTAACTCGCTCTCACAATAATCCCTGACATCGTGAGCAGCGTGAGTGTGTAGGTGTGCCAAACGCAGGTCCTCACGACGGAGGAAACGACTACGAAAAGCCGAGACGAATTAAGCAGGAAACCGCCGCTGAGGGCGAGCGTGAGAAGGCGCTTTCACCGGACCACGACTGCGGAGGGCAGCGCCTTGACCCAGTGACCCTGCTCCATGGCCGGACACTGCAACTGTGTGGTTGTATGAGAGTGTTTAAAAATAAACAGTAGCTGCTGCAGCCAGTAGAGTGCATTTACGACACTTTTACACAGTTGGAAACGTTTAGTCATCGTCTCGAAAAAGTAAAATTACGAGGCGGAGTTGGAAAATAAGTTTCCCCCGTCGACTGTGGTCAGAGTTGCGTATGAAAGTAAAGAAATCTAATATATAAAGCAGAGTGTCCGTATGTTTGTACGTGTTCCATACAAATCTACAGTTTTGCTCCAATCTTTATGAAATTTTGTACACGTAAGCTTCAGTCCATGAGGACGGTCGCCGTAAGTGTAAGAATCACATACGATATATAGTTCACGTGGTATGACGTCATAAACAAGGAGATGCGCGAAAAACTGCTGCATTTTGCGACAATGCTGCTCATTTTCTCCTAAACCATTGGACCGATTTCAATCAAATTTGATATACACATTCCTTACCGTGAGGTAACAACTGCTGCAAGGTTAAGAATCACATACTGCACATGGTTCAAAAGATATTACGTCATAACCAATAGAACTCGCAAAAAATGCCATTTAATGCGGCGAGACTTTCGAAATACACTGCATGAGAATGACAGTACTTAGCGACTTGCAACAAACTTGAAACATAATTTCAAACCTTTATTAAACTTTTTCTTGCTGGCAACCATAGTAAAATGATGAAAGGAAAAAAGTTTCTTGCTTACTACTTTTCCGCTGTTTTATGGAGTAAAACTAGGGGACTCGGTATGACGTTACAATTTATAGTTTGAACACTACAAATTGTATCGACAGGAAATTTTACAGACAGTATACACATATATAGTTGAATGTAGCTTCTAAATTGTATCACATTCCGACACATAGTTCATGAGATATCAGCACATAAACAGAGCGTTCCACCGTTCATAGACTAAAACTACGGCATTCGGAATGACGTTACAGTTTATAATTTCTACACTACAAATTGTAGCAGCAGGAAATTTTACAGACAATATACAAGCGTATAGTTGAGTGTACCTCCTGAATTGTATCACAGTACGACACTAGTTCATGATATATGATCACATACACAGAAACGTTCATGGAAAACTGCGCCATCACGCACCAAGTTTTGATCTATTACTTCTTTACTACTAATTGTATTCCCAAGAGATTTTCCGGACATACAGCGCTTATACAAATGGATATATACCTGAAAAATGGCATGAATAAATAAATAAATACCTGGGCAACGCCGGGTTTTCAGCTAGTAGAATGATAAATTGGAGATAAGAAATGTTCAAATGTTTGTTAAGCTTATGGGACTTAACTACGGGGTCATCAGTCCCTAAACTTACAAACTACTTATGAACTACTTACGAACTAGGACGGCACAAATATCCATGCTCGAGGGGGGATTCGAACCCCCGACCGTAGTGGCCGAGCTGACCGTGACTGGAGCGCCTCAGTCACCTCGGCCACCGCGGCCGGCTGGAGATAAGACATACTTTTACTTTTCTACATAATTTTCAAGTACACTGAGACATTTGTCATACCGCTTTATAAGCTGATGGAAGGCACTTGATGATAGATCAGGACTGTATGCAGGAGTTCCCAACCAAGAGTTGAAATATGGTTTTGCGTTGCCGAGTGTGGTCTCGCATTGCCATCCAACAGCAGAACGCCAGATCTGAGAAGGCCAGGCCGCTTTTTCCGAATCACCTCTTTCAATTTCGACGCAGCATTGATGATTGCATCCTCCAAAAAGTCCAGCAACAAAACTCCTTGGGCGTCCCGGAAAACGGTGAGTAGAACTTTACCTGAAGACGGAGTGCTTTTGAACTTCTTTCGGAGAGGTGATGACGGATGTTTCCACTCCATGGATGTGGCCTAATTTTTTCCTGAACGTCTTTTTGATGCTTATAAAACCGTTTCGCAAATGCCTCAATGTACTTGGAAATTATGAAGAAAAGTGAAGGTATGTCTTATCTGTAATGTCTCACTACTTTTTTCTCTCTCTTTCATACACAACTCTGCCTACAGTCGAAGGGAAAACTTATTTTCCATCTCAAATGTTCAAATGTTTGTAGAACGTATGGGACTTAACTAAGGCGTCATCAGTCCTTAAGCTTACAAACTACTTATGAATTAGCTAAGACTAAGGACGGCACAGATATCCATGCCCGAGGGGGGATTCGAACCCCCGACCGTAGTGACCGTGCAGACCGTGACTGGAGCGCCTCAGTCCCCTCGGCCACCGCGGCCGCCTATTTTCCAAGTCCTCTCGTACTTATATTATTATTATGTTGCCCGGTGAATGCAGTCCTGCCATGCATTCAAACCTCCTGCTCACAGTATAGCAGCAAACAAGAAAAAAAAAGCCCTTTTTCTTTAAATCTAGCGGACCAAACTGTGTGATCATTCAGTCCATAGCTTACAAAGTACTTAAACTGAGGTAAACTAACCTAAGGACAACACACACACCCACGCCCCAGGAAGGACTCGAACCTCCGACGGCGACCAACTGCGCGGTCCGCAGCGAGGCGCCTTAGACCACTCGGCTACTCCACCGCGGCAAAATGGCACAGTCCAGTAATAAAGTACCTCCTTGTCCTGTATAAAATATTGTAAGTTATCCTGTAGTTAACATAACTACAAATAATTATTATACACAGGATGATTCACTTACGTTTTTCACCGCAAATTACTTTCTATGCAATCACTACCATGAAAAATCACATAAAAGAATACGTTGGTAGTAGCACAGTACGTCAATTACATCCCGAGAAACTGAGTAGCGGATTTGACGCTTGAATTAAATGAAACGCAAAGCATGATCACGGTCAGCGTGAAGGTTCATACGTGAGTTTCGGGACGTGTGCTAGCTGTGCGTTGCGTTTATTTCAAGCGTCAAATTCGCTACTCAATTTCTCGGGATGTGACTGACGTACTGCGCTGCTACCAACGCCGTTCTTTTGTTATGTTTCATGCTATTGATTGCTATTCATTCGCTCTAACACTTTAAATAGGTGCAATAGTAAAGCAATAGGGCGAATTAAACTTTCACTCTGCAGCGGAGTGTGCGCTGATATGAAACTTCCTGGCAGATTAAAATTGTGTGCCGGAACCGGGACTCGAACCTGGGACCTTTGCCATTCGCGGGCAAGCGCACTAGCGACTGTGCTATCCCGACACGACTCACGATGCCGCCTCACAACTTTACTTCCGCCAGTACCTCGTCTCCTACTTTCCAAACTTCACAGAAGCTCTCCTGCGAACCATGCAAGACTAGCACTCCTGGAAGAAAGGATATGGTGGAGACATGGCTTAGCCACAGCCTAAGGGATGGTTCCAGAATGAGGTCCCAGGTTTGAGTCCCGGTTCCGACACACAATTTTAATCTGCCAGGAAGTTTCATATCAGCGCACACTCCGCTGCAGAGTGAAAGTTTCATTCTGGAAACATCCCTTAGGCTGTGGCTAAGCCATGTCTCCACCATATCCTTTCTTCCAGGAGTGCTAGTCTTGCATGGTTCGCAGGAGAGCTTCTGTGAAGTTTGGAAAGTAGGAGGCGAGGTACTGGCGGAAGTAAAGTTGTGAGGCGGCATCGTGAGTCGTGTCGGGATAGCACAGTCGGTAGTGCCCTTGCCCGCGAAAGGCAAAGGTCCCAGGTTCGAGTTCCGGTTCCGGCACACAATTTTAATCTGCTAGGAAGTTTCAATAGGGCGAAATTTGTTTTTGATCCGATGGTGCCTTCCTAGGTTTTAGTATAGCAACGACCTGCGACTTCCTCCAAAGCTTGGGGATGAGGGAGAACTGGATGCAGTTGTTCAACATTTTGCATAGTCATTATAAGTTGATAGGCCCAAAGTCGTTTATCCATTACTTGGATTCGGACAGGCCTATTTTGTTTTTGCTTTATGAAAAAAAAAAACTACTAACACTAAGCTCTGCCATAACCCTTTCAGACCAAGGTTGTAGGTGATGTGACAATATAGAGAGGGACGTTTAAGATACAACGTACATACGGTATTTCATTACTAAAAAGAAAATAAATTTATTTTCAAAAATTTTGTAGCCACACAATTATCTGTTTTGGGCCTTCACAACATTTTTTTAATGATCTGCACCATTTCACAGTAACATGCCTATGAAAGAAATGACAAAATAAGAACAAAGGATAATACAAAATCAACTGGCTTTCAGATACGATAGCTTCACATGTCAAAACAAGGATATCAACACCTTGTCAATAAGTCTGTCTTGCCGCCATTGTAAGTGTACTGGAAGTTTGCCGACTAGTGGTGTCACCCAGTGTAAAAACATGGAGCTAAAACACGTTATGCACGTTACCACTGTCCATCCACGATTGTGTGATGGAGGCCCGAACTTCCTAGCCTGAATAACAAAGAAATAAAGCGAGTAAAACCAGAAACGCACAATTGTGCGTGCAGGGCCTGATAGGGTAACCAAAATACAAATATTTACCTTTAGAAATGAAAAACAGCGACTGAAAGGATTAAACCCCAAGTCTATGATTGCGGGGGAGCGAAGCGTTCTGTGATTAGTTAAAAAAGCGCAGGTCTGTCTCTTTTTTAGGAAATTCGTGCAACAGATATGCAAATGATATTTCTGGAGATCGGAAATTTCCTCTATAGGAATTTACTTGGTTTGCGGAAGCGAGGATTTTATGTAACTCAGCTCTCTCTTTTAGTTCAAAATGTTCAAATGTTTGTAGAGCGTATGGGACTTAACTACAGGGACATCAGTCCCTAAACCTACAAACTACTTATGAACTAGCTTATACTAAAGACGGCACAAACATCCATTCCCGAGAGGGATTCGAACCCCCGATTGCAGCGGCCGTGCAGATCTGTCTGGCACGCCGCAGACCACTCGGTCACAGCGACCATCTCTCTTTTAGTAGACGAGCCGCAGAACACGGCAGATACGGACTGATGTTGTGTGTCTTGACTATGTACGAACAGATGCTAGTTAGTAATGATACTATAATTTGCCGAATAACACACTGTAAAAATCGAGTTCAAGTTTCCAGCCACGTTAATTAAAAGCTATTGTGATAACAGAAGCAGCAGTAAATTTACGATCTCTCATAGAGACGAATGTAGATTCAAAGACATGACGAATTGCCCAATAGTCATTTGGAAACGATTAGTGAAGCCCCGTCGCGCGCCTGTCCCCCTTTGCTACCAAATGAGTCGGTGGAAAGTGTAGTGCTGTTTTTCACACCTCGGTGTCCGTTCACACAGTCCGCCGCCTTTGTGGGCTACATTCTTGCACGCGTCTTTTGTAAAGTAGGTTTCTGAAAGTATGGAGAATGTGGGGCCCACGTCAGCTAAGGAAGTTTCGCCTGTACAAACAACACTGACAGACAACAAAAGATAAGTGAGTTCGACCGGAACCAACACGTTCCCGGAACAGCGCAATATCGCTTTCCTTTTTACATGCTGTCGGCAACTGCTCCCAGTAAACAGCACTCTCAGAAAAAAACTGGCCCAGTGGGATAGGCTATTCTGTTTCTAAATAGAATAAGCGTGATACGTGGTTCATTTTTTTTTTTTTTTTTTCCCTAATGAGCGACGTGACATGCCAAAACTGCGACAATTTATGTGTTGTTTTTGATCGTCGAGATTGTTTCAGTTCGAGCGAATCGATCACGTTACCGGTTAACGGTCATACTTTGCCATGAAACTATTCACGCAATAAATCAATAAACTCTGCTCCATGACTATTCCGTATATCAACATTTGTGTCCCATCCGAGAACGATTATCTCATGATACTGATTCTCCCTCACCATTTCGAATGCTGTGTGTGGGTGGCCGCGGTGGAGTAGCCGAGCGGTCTAAAGCATCTCGCTGCGGAGCGCGCGGTTGCTCGCCGTGGAGGTTCGAGTCCTCCCTGGGGCATGGGTGTGTTTGTTGTCCTTAGGTTAGTTTATCTAGGTTTAAGTAGTTTGTAAGCTACGGACTGATGACCACGCGGTTTGGTCCGATAGATTTAAAAACATTTGATTTGTGTGTGTGTGTGTGTGTGTGTGTGTGTGTGTGTGTGTTTGGTGTCTGTTCGGACATGTTCGAAGGAACAGACAAAACTTTTCATCCTGCAGCTATTATCCATCCAGCAATCAGATTCACAGAATGTATGACATTAACTGCTAATGAGTAAAGTTGCAAATGTGAACCTATCCGATATTCAAACCCGGGTCTCCTGCTTGGTAGTTGCACTGACCCATACACCATTGGAGGCACAGCGAGCACCACAAATTTTCCCTGCCCACTATTACTCAAACTCGCGGTGGTTTTATTTATTTATTCATTTATTTATTTATTTATTTATTTTCAAATTGATTCTCGTGAGAGTAAGGACCATATGTATATGTCTCACCTGACGCTGCCACCTCAAATATCTCTGGAACGACAAGTATTCAGCTCTTAGTTGAAAGTAGTGTATATATCCTTGTGCTGTAACTCTTTGGAAAATGATACAATAAACTATGTCCATAGCTCCGCAGAAAGTGTAATACTTCTTGTGTTGACCTACCGCATTAAAATTTCCCGTCACTTATTATTTTATAAGTTACAGATGCAAACACACTTAGTGAAACACCCTGTATATATAGGGTGTCTCACCTAACGCTGCCACCTCAAATATCTCTGGAACGACAAAAGATATTCAAAACGTTTTTTACCAGCATGAACGTACGGCAGGGGCCTAAGAAACTAAATACTATGCGAAATTTTAAAACGTTTACAAATACTATTTTCAACACAAACTATTGTTTTTTTTTTTTTTTTTTTTTTTTTTTTTTTTTTTTTTTTTTTTTTTTTTTTTTTTTAATAGACACCCCCTATTTTTTCGTATGCAATCAATAGCATAAAAATAGCAATCCCGAGATATTGCGACGCGAAGTTGACGCTTGAAATAAATTAAGCGCACAGCTAGCGCACGTCCTGAAACTCAAGCGTAAACCTCACGCTGCCGGTAATCTTGATCTGAATGACGTACTACGTCAGTGGAGTGTTAATGTATGATGTGGTATTGTATGACAACACATCATTGACCCATTTCCCTGATGGCACTCTTAAAGGAGGATAGTTTAGTCCCATCTTGAGCGGTACATTACTTGAACTGATCCACACATGTGTCAAATAATGCGGTATCAGAATTATGGATGTCCTGCGCATAATGTGTATTGTTGTGAAATGTCAACTAGAGGTACAATTAGCGGTAACAGACGTGATTTCACGTTTCTAAACCTCATACGTTCTGCAATATGTAGCTTGTAATGGATAGCAATGGCGTCACAGTTTCTGACGTAATGTATCGCATGTAGTATTGTTTACAGGGCAGGGGTTGCCTGCACTGGCGCCTGTATCCTGCTGTAAACAAACCACTATCACCAAGACACGTTCTACCTTCAGTGTACAGGTGTCTCCTAATCCGCTCTGCTGAACTTCTCTCAAACTATAACGTAATTTAAATACGTTGCCACATGAAAACCATTTTCGTGCGGCTTGTTACATTTGCCTTCATCTAGTTTCTTCTATTTTAATTTATGGCGAATGTCACAGAAATGCAACCGCAGCTGTGGCATTGTATGCTGAACGCTACCCAGATCGGCGGTGTCCGTCACGTCGAACCATTGGCAACATCTGAAAGACACTCACGAAAAAAGGAAGCTGGACTCCCACAAAACGTCGACGTACAACGCCAGCGACTGGAAATGGAAACGAAATTGCTGTTCTGGCTGCTGTAGCGCACAATCCTCAGGTGGGTGTACGACAGATTGCACGAGATGTAAGAATAAGCCACAGTAATGTGTGTAGAATCTTGCATCGGCATCGGTTTCATCCGTTCCATATCTCACAACACCAAGAACTGTTCGGGAATCACTTTGCAATCCACTTTGCATTCTGTCATTTTGCACTTCATCAGTTGCAAGGTAATCCAGTATTTCTAAGCAATACTTTGTTTACGGACGAGGTTTCATTTACAAATCATGGGAATGTGAATCTGCGGAACATGCACTTCTGGTCCGTGCAAAATCCCCACTGGATTCGCCAAGTAGCTCATCAACGACAGTGGAGAGTCAATGGTACGATATCGTTGCTGACAGTATTGTAGGTCCCGATTTTTACCGTGGGACATTAAATGGACAGCGATATGCATCTTTTCTTCAACACACACTATCGCTCCTCATGGAGTATCTAGGATTGAAAAATCGACTCAATGTGGTTCCAACATGATGGATCTCCCGCACACACTGCAAAAGTTGCCAGAGACGTTCTAGATGCGACATTTCCAAATAGATGGATTGGGCGGGGCCAGCACGGTGCCCTGACTTGATGCCATTAGACTTCTTTCTCTAGGGCGCAGTGAGAGACAGAATGTATCACGAACCCCAACGACAGTAGAGGATATGCAACATCGTATTACTGCGGCCTGTGTAGCAATATCTGTAGAAACTCTACAATCTGTGCAACACTCTCTCGTTAAACGTCTACAAACGTGTATTGGTGCAAACGGACGGAACTTCGAACATATGTTGACGTAACACAGTTTCAATGGTCAAAATGTGTGTGTGTTTTCTATGCTGGATGTAATGCAAAGCAATACAGTTTCTGTAGGTGACAGGGCACTAGTAAATGTGTTTAAAACAGTGAAATCATGTGTGTTATCTCTAATTGTAGCTCTACTTGTAATTTCGTTACAATAAACATAAATTTACAATGTGAAAAACGTAACTTTGCGTTGGAAGTGTTTCTTGTTCATTTTTGTGGATTGTTCTTACCTTCCCATTGTGTGAGCCCCTGACATAGACAGCGTGAGGTTCACGCTTGAGTCTCAGGACGTGCGCTAGCTGTGCGCTTAATTTATTTCAAGTGTCAACTTCGCGTCGCAATATCTCGGGATGTAATTGGCGTATTGCGATGCAATAAACGCCTTTGTTTATGTGATTTTTTATGTTATTGATTGCATACGAAAAAATAGGGGGTGTCTACTTAAAACAAACTTTTGTGTTGAAAATAGTATTTGTAAACGTTTTAAAATTTCGCATAGTATTTAGTTTCTTAGTCCCCGGCCGTACGTTTATGCTGGTGAAAACCGTTTTTGAATATCTTTTGTCGTTCCAGAGATATATGAAGTGGCAGCGTTAGGTGAGACACTCTATTTCACTGTGTTTGCCTCTGTAACTTATAAAATAATAGGTGACGGGAAATTTTAATGCGGTAGTCAACACAAGAAATATTACACTTTCTGCGGACCTATGAACATAGTTTATTGTATCATTTTCCAAAGAGTTACGGCAGAAAGCTATAATTTTTTAAATGGAATAATAGTTTTTTCTATTGAAAACTGAAAGACGCTCCTCTTAGACTTCACAAATAATGACGAAAAGTGAAATATGTTAATAAAGACAGAGCCGGCCGCAGTGGCCGAGCGGTCTGCGGCGCGCCAGTCACAGTCTGCACGGCCGCTACGGTAGGGAGTACGAATCCCCCCTCTGGCATGGATGTTGGTGTCGTCTTTAGTATAAAGTATAAGTAGTTTGTAAGTTTAGAGACTGATGACCCCGCAGTTGAGTCCCTTAAGCTTAACAAACATTTAAAAAATAAAACATAACAAAAACATTAAGATAGGTAATCACACGAAATAACACCAAGAAGAAATCAGTAATGTGCATGACAATGCGTTATGACAGTGACTCAATACACTACTTTCAACTAAAAGCTGAATACTTCGCAAATTAGGATAGATAAAAAAGAGTAGAAATATTAGTAAATACGTCATACATGACAGTTCTTACACATCTTGCCATTCAAATAAATAAATAAAAATAAGATGACAAATCTGAAAATCTACCTGATTTCTTTTTACCAGACGGGTTTCAGTCGTTGAGCTTCAGTATTAAATTGCGCGTAGACATTTCATTTCTTTTAAAATCGATAAAAATACAGTAAATTATAGGATAAATTTCAGTACATATTTTTGAATGGAACAAATCATATTATTACATCAATTCCAACAGAAAAATATATGCTGCAAAACGACGTTTAGTATTGCAGGTAAAGCTCAAAAGCGAATTATGCTCGTTGAGCAAGGTTCCACTGTACAGTCAATTTGTAATTAATAGAATTTCTCCAAATTGCATATTGTATCTTTTAAATTTAGCTATCATCTGATACCTGAAAGTAGTTTCTGGCCTTTCCTTTTTCATTGTTAAGAAGATGTATTCATAATAAATCAATCATTCTAATATTCAACTGAGAAATAACTATCAACAAGGAACTGAGTAATTTTATTACAAAATACATATCACTTTTCTTAGGCATATGTTTTTGCATTACGAAACTCCCAGTATCCAGGTTGTTTTATGGTGTACTACTTCCTCCTGTGACGGATGGGTCGTGACCCTCAGGTTGAAAACAACTACACTAAAGCATTACTAACGATGCATGCTTTAACACTCCGCAAATTAAGTTTTAAAATGTACTAAATCTTAAACACAATACAATTCTGTAACTAAAACAATAATAAAATCGTTAGAGTAGCTGTAATATGTTATACAAAATACAATATGAAGAATTCGTAATATATACAACACTGCACGAAACATAATCTATTATTTCACCGTAACAGTAGAAAAAGTAGGAAAATTATTACTCTGGTTTCCAGTTAACATTCCTTCATGTGATTCTAATATCAATCACTAGATTAAAGCACCGACGAAGAAACCATCATGCGTTCTTGGGCATCGCTATCACTTACTTTACAGTGGTGGACAGTTTTCGAAAGTCGAGTTTTGGCCACAAATATGTGCAATGGTAGCTGTTACATGGAGCTGAATGGACATAATGTTGCCCTGATCGCAACGAGGATATCGAATGTATATAAGTCACCGTGCTTATGTGCACGTTGCAATAAATTTCAAAGAAACTGTAAATATCACCAACAAAGAGCAAAGACATTCAAGGCTGGCTTGTAGCGGCTAGAGTTTACAAGAAATGCGATTGCGTTCGTCAGAGTTATCGCTTTCAGGTTATAACAGCCCATAACAACTCAACTGCTAACTGAACTGTTAGATACCATATTAAGAAATGATCGATCAGCTATTTTTTGTTTATATTATTAGTTTGTAAAAGTAAAGAGGCATTCTAACATTTTTGAGATGTTGTCAAGAGTTTTACAGACACCACATTTCGATTTAGAAAGTAACTCAGAACATTTCTCACATAATTCAAAGGTACTTTACAAACGGAATAAATTACGTAAACACTTTTAAAATACGAAAGTAATTATGTTACATATCTCATGTGATCTAAGCATATGAATTGAAATTATCAAAACTTATTATTTCACTACGACACTGAGAGTGAATGTATACTGATTTCATTATTCTTTTGGAATATTTCACAAGTAATTTTATGTAATTATATTTTTATTAATATTATCGGATGTACAAAATAAATCAAGTGCAACATTTTGACGATTTGCCAAATAGAGCATTTTCACACACACATTTCACTTCACTGCTTGTTATAACTTTATCTTTTATATGACAACATTTATTTGAAATTTCACTGTTTATCTTATAACTTCGTGATTTGATTTTGTAATTATATTTGTTAGTTTAGTGAAAAATCCAAAGATAATAGACCTGTTTTTGATTAAGTTATAAAAGAAATTTGCCGAACTGGCTCACCACAAGTTGCTAGTGTGATGCTGTGTTGCGAGTACGTATTATGCCGTGTTTAGTAAACAGATATATGTCACCAAAGCACTCACTGGAAATATATTACAATTTTCTTTACTTATGTACTTTGCCCAAGATGGGACCTGTTTGAGTTTTGTTATATTTGTGGTACGAAGTGAATAAAATTATGTAGTGAAAATAACCAACTCGTATGCTGGAATTGTCATTACCATTTTCTATAAAACCTGGAGAACCTCATTTCAGCGAGAATCGACTTCTAGACATCGAGACAACCAGAACTTCAATAATCAATAACAGCGATTTGCTAGTACAAGGATTGCAAGTCGATTTTGTAACCTCAGTTGCTGCACTAAACTCTTGAGGCACATTCAAATTCTTACTGTTGGAACCACAGACATATAATACTAGACTAGCAATGCCATATACAGTATCATTGGTGTCACTGAAGTCTCGCCGCCATATTTCTAAGCTACAAACATGTGAGCAGTCGTATGTGTATTTACAGAAAACATTCGTAAAAATACGGATGAACCCACCTAACTATGCTGTATTTAGAGATTTGACATATTGGTTGATTCATTTGTTGTATGTAGCTGTAATTTTTCGTGCGGAAAACCGGAGATATAAGGCCAATTCACACTGTCCGTCACGTCAATGTCACGTCGCGTTGTATTCACACTGTCCATCACGTCGTTATCCTAGTACCCGATTTTCAAAGTGAGGTTATGAGTGGCGATCGTTTATATAGAAAGTCTTAGTTTAATACTGGAATTGTGGTAACAACAACGTTAAATGTTTGAGCCATTTGTCGTGGATAACAGGTATCTCACTGTTTTTCCGATAATTACAATCTGACTTAAATGTATGTAGCGGTAAAATTTTACTTACCATCTCACTGGCCTCGTTTGAACATCAACATAACAGTAGAAAGCCCTAACCAAGATGTTGATATTCTTAGTGATCCGTACAGTGTGAGTTGATTAGTGTTTCGTATAGATGATGAAGTAAACAAATAATTGTGTTCGTGATCTACGGTTGACAGATTTTTGAAAATGCCATCGTTCACTTAGTAACAGTAATTGCCCTCGTAAAACGAAGTTCTCATGACAAAACATTTGCATCGTCAAGCGAATGGCTAATGCTAACGTCACACGACTGACAACATAATCATGTCAGGCCGACAGAACAGTAAGTAAAATTTAACCGTACGTAACACGCTCTTCTCAAAACACGATTCGACTATGTAGGTCTATCTGTTAAATTCAACTATTGCGGATTTGTTAGCTCAAATGCAAATCATGTTCAAACCAGCTAGTAGGCTAATGCTTACAACATCATATCGTGTCAGAAGATAATAATATTACCGTATGAAAACTTTTTGACGTGAGGTGAGGCAAGATGGCGGTATCAGACTTCAGTCAGAGAGGCAAGTTTGCCAGTCTAGTAATATATGTCTGTGGTTGGAACTAGCACAGATGAACATCGGCGATAACGATGAAAATTAGGTAACTGGTGGTGTTACAAGGTTCAGTATTTGAGATGCTGGCATTCGCCTGCGAGGATGTGCAGAGGATGCGCCTGTGTCGATTGGGTTGCATACCTCAGGCGCTCGATAGTCTCACTGAGAATCTCCTCGGCACAACGGGCTACGTAAACCACAGACACACTAGCAATTTACGATACGTGCAAGAACCAACAGGAAAGAATAACAATGAAGACCAAGACAGAAGTTTTCTGATTGAAAAGTGTCTAAAACAGAGATGCCGCCTTTCTCTCTTGCTGATCAACTGGTCTGTTGAAAAATAATGAAGGGAACAAAAGGATGAGTCATAAGTGAGATTAAAATTCAGAGTGAATGTGTATCAATTGTGATATTTGATAAAAACGCTTCTGTCCTCTACAAAAGGATTTGCTAAATGAGATGAACTGTCTGTGAGGCCACATTTAATAGCGAAACAGAATTTCAACGCTAAGCAAGAGCCGTGATATGGTATTAAAGAATTAATGCAGGATGGGTCACCAATATATAAAATTTAAAAATCTGTGATATATATATATATATATATATATATATATATATATATATATATATATATATATATCTTTCTCTCTCTGTCTGTGTGTGTGTGTGTGTGTGTGTGTGTGTGTGTGCGTGCCTGTGTGTGTGTGTGAGAGAGAGAGAGAGAGAAAGAGAGATCTCCATCTTAACAAATGGATCGATTTCAGCCAAACTTAATGCACATATTTTTCAATGTCAGATAGTAATCATTGTGGGGGTAAAATCCGCCTACGATATATAGTTCAGAAGATATGACGTCATAACCAACAAGGCTCACAAAAAACTTCCTTCGTGCACTAATGGAGAATGGGAACATTTAGCGACTTGCAGAACAAAAATTAAATATAATTGCACCATCATTAATAAGGTTTTTCTCGCTGACAATCCCAATAGAATGACGCTGTCCATGCAGAATGACGCTGTCCATGCAGTAAAAGTGCGATATTTGGCATGGCGTGAGAGTACTCATTTGTTTTTCCGAGAGATTTTACAAACAGTATGCTTCTATACCACTGAATATACCTCAGAGATTATATCGCATGGTTCATGAGATATAAGGTCGCAAGAACGAGGTTTATGAAAAACTGCCCCATCACGCATGAGGTTGTAATTCATTTCGTCTTTACTACCAACTATATTAGTAACACATTTCTCAAACATTTTCCCAACGTTCCTCTCTGCGTACCTGGAAAATTATATTGTGTATGACATATTTTTCAGCAAATATGATGTCATACGGCCCGAGATGAAAGACATGGAAGCACTGGAACAGACAGAGAATGGGGCAGAAGCCAGTAAACAAGGAAGTGGGAGGGGGAGAGAAGGAGATGGAGAAAAAAATAATAAAAACAAAAACTTGGGAACGCAGGGATCAGTCACTCAGTAAAGGGTACAACTCACAAAAGTGCGTTATACGAAGCACAATTTTAATGAAAATTAAGTTCTGATGAAAATGTTCAATGCCAAAGCTCGATGACGCTGATAAGACCATTCGACTTATATCGAACAATCGTAGCGCCATGGATCTTCAGAAATTGAATATACACTTCACTTCTAAGTGACACCGACACAAGGCACTATATTACAAAGAGTCACCAAACCTCTATGGACAGCCGTCGAAAGGCTCTAAAATCACTAAGAACAAGAACAGATAGCTTTTATAGATAGGTAATGAAGGCTGCAATAGATCAGATAGGTATGAGGACAAGGCCCAGTAGAAATCCTTGATTAACAGAGGAGATACTGAACTTAATTGATCAAAGGAAAAAATAAAAACACGCAGCAAATGAAGCAGGCAGAAGGGAGTACAGACGGCTAAAAATCAGGTTGACAGGAAGTGTAGAAGTGCAGGAGCATAAAGAGGTCAAATGAAACTTCGTAGAAGCATGTGTAACTAGGGGAACGATATACAGCGCCTACAGCTAAATAAAGAGGTGTCTGGAGACAACAAAAATAGTTTATGAAGAGCTCAGATAGGAAACCAGTACTGAGCAAAAATGGGAAAGCTGAAAGGTGAAAGGAGTATATATTGGTATATACAAAGGAAATGAACTTGAAGGCAGAAATGTAAAAATGGAAGCGGGAGTAGAGCAAGACAATATAGAGGATACGATTCTGTATGCAGAATTTGCCCGAGCACTATAAGATCTGAGTCCAAACAAGGCCCCTGGAGTAAATGATTTTTCTTCTGAACTTCTGATATAGTTGGAAGAGAATGTCGTGAAGAAACTTTTGCACCTTGTGTGCAAGATTTATCAGACAGGAGAGATACCTTCAGATTTCAACAAGAATATATTAATTTCAATCTCAAAGAAAGATGGCGCAGACAAGTGGGAAAATTACAGAACTGTCAGTTTAATAAGTCATGGTTGCGAAATCTTAATACGAATGTTTTACAGAGGACTGAAAAAACTGGTATAATCCCCCCTCCCGAAAGATCAGTCAGGATTGAGGAGAAACACGTGAGGCAGTACTACTCACCTCATGACATATCTTAGAAGACAAGTTAAGGAAAGACGAACCTACGTTTTTAGCTGTTGCAGATTTGGACAAAACATTTGAGAACTTTTAGTGAAATAAACTCTTTAAAATTCTTAAGGTCACAGGAGTACAGTACAGGGAACGAAAAGTTCTACACAACATGTACAAAAACCAAACAGCAATTATAAAAGTCGAAGGGTACGAAAGGAACGCAGTGATTGGGAAGGGAGTATGACAGGGTTTCCTCAGTGATATTCAATCTGCACAGTGATCATGGTATGAAGGAAAGCAAGGAGAAATTTGGAGGGCTTACAAGTTCAGGGAGAAGAAATAAAAACTTTGTGATTTGCCGATGACATAGTAATTCTGTTAGTGACAGCAAAGGATCTGGAAGAGCAACTGAACGAAATGGACAGTGTCTTTAAAGGAGGGTATCAAATAAACATTAGCAATAGCAAAACAAGCGTACTGGAATGTAGTGTAAAAAAATCGCGCGATACTGATGGAATTAGGTAACGAAACAGTAAAGGTAGTAGATCAGGTTTGTTATTTAGGTAGCAAAATGGTCGAAGTGGATGAGATATAAAATGGAGGATGGCTATCGGAAGAAAAGCATTTCTAAAGAAAATTTGTTGAGAGCGAATATGAATTTAAAAGTAAGGAGGTATTTTATGAAGGTATTTGTCTGAATTGTAGCTTTATACGGGAGTGAAATTTGGACGATAAGGAGTTCAGACAGAAAAGTGATAGAAGCTTTTGAAATCTGGTGATACCGGAAAAAGCTGAAGAGATCGCGATAGAAATGAGGTGGTATTGAACAGAATTGGAGTGAAAACGAATTTCTGGCACATCTTGACTAGAAGCAGAAGCGTAGCTAAATCTTTCCTCTGAATTTGGAAAATTTGTGAATAGTTGATAAAAAAAAGTGTTATTAAAAACGATTTTAGACATGAAGAGCAGTCTTTTGTGGTATACCTTGAAAATTACGGGCGTTCAACTGTTGAAATACTGGCTGTTGTCGAAGACGTTGCTCAACTATATTCCTGTAAATTATTTGAACATAACATACAGAATAAGCCCAATAATCATAGCAAAAGTATTCGCTGTAGGAATTAGTAAATTACCACATCTGACTCAAGTCACCAATTGTCAGCAATCGTAAAAAATCGACACCCTTCAGACAAATAATATATAGGGGAGAGCATGGGAAATTCGCCACCTTAAGGAAAACCTTACTGAAACTGTGTCCTTTTCGTACAGAATAATACCACAGTTTCGACAGCTAATACTACTTTATTATAATTTGTTTCAGGCAAGTGTCTTGTTAAGTTTTATTGTTAACATTATATTGTGAAAGTATACGCATACATTTGAAAGTCAAGGTTAAACCTACACGATGAATGAGTAGTAGTAAATAAATATTACAACTGTTCTAATTTATACTTATCATTCTACTGTATTAGACATTTAGAAGGCTTCAAGTAATTGTCGATCTAAAGTTAGAATGAAAATAGATTTTATAATTCAGACTTGATTAAGCCGCAAGAAAAGTCAGAAATATAGTTTTTGACACTTCAGAACTACTGCATTCTCTACATTCTGCAAGTGCCCATTTAACAAAATGTATTACACTTCATTTTGCCTGAATTCTCCACCAAGGCGTCATTGCCCCAGTTGCAAAATATGGCTAAGAACGTCAGTTTAAAGATT
This sequence comes from Locusta migratoria, assembly GCA_026315105.1. Classification (NCBI taxonomy): domain Eukaryota; kingdom Metazoa; phylum Arthropoda; class Insecta; order Orthoptera; family Acrididae; genus Locusta; species Locusta migratoria. The sequence goes on from CM048745.1 coordinate 111,288,921, forward strand.
TTGCGAAACAATTAGGTTAGAGACTCGAAATCGAAGCTAAATGTCTACATATTACGTTAATACGAGCATTAAAAAGCACTGACAGCCTATAGAGGTACTTATTTCAATAAAATACAACCTCGAAAATTAGATCCAAATGTCGAAACTAACGATTCCTTTCACACGATTTATATCTGTTAACAATAGGGGGAATTTGATCTATCTGCTATACAATGCTGCCACTTTAGGCATGCGTGCGTGCAGATGATCAGCATCTGTGGTATAAATTATACACGAATGTAATGAGGTTGTGATGTCATACATTTGTTCTCGTTTAATCTCACTCGTTGAAAAAAATACATATTTTTCTGTGTCACGTAGAAGTTTGCTGCCCTACTGTAGTAATAAAGTTAGTAGATCACTGCAGTTGGTATCAGTAGTAAACATACGACAAGCTGGCCTTTGTTACATGCTAGGCAGGCCTCGCGCGGTACTTTAGTCTGTGGAGCGTGTTTCTGGCTGGAATTCAACAATACTTCTGCATTGTTATTCTTGGTTACGTGGTGGTTAACTGAGCCATTTTTTTTAATTGGCAAGATTTACAGTGGTGAAAGTTGTGCGCGACGCTTGCCTAGGCCTGACGAAGGCCACCAATAAGACACTCGAGACAAAGTGTCCCGACAACACGTAAGAAGCCAAAGCTCAACTAAGCATCGACTACAACTTACAGACACCGTGGTACCTCTCTTTGTTGCTAAAGCTTTCAGTCTAACTCTCACATTCATTACACAAATTATTGTCAGTTTTTAATTTTAATACAAGTGACAAAAAAAAAGGAAACTTTCTGGGGGGGGGGAGGCCACTTGAACCCCCCCACACCCCCCACCATCCCCCCCCACCACCGGTATCTACGCCCCTGACTATAAAAATGCATCGTGCATTGATTGGTGGGACACATTGTGAGACATCAAGGAATCGTCAATTTAGTCTTTGAACTAAAGGTCGTAACAAAAAAACACATCGTGATACACCTCTTGACTCGCCCGAATTCCCAAGCTTGATGAAGTGTCCGATTCCGGGGTGGGGAGGAGCGCCCTTTCGGTTCGAATTCGCCAAGCGCTTTCAAGACGAGGGCCGGTGTGACAGCTAGTATGAATTTGGTTTTTATATGGTTTCCTACATACCACTAGACGAATACCAGGCTAGTATCCAAGTCTCGTGTCGTTAACATGATTCGCATGTATTTAGGAATTATCTACACTTTCAAATATTCAAATGTTTGTATATCTATGGGACTAACCTAGGCTTACTAACTACATAAACTAACTTAAACCGAGGACTACACACAAACACCAATGCCCGAGAGAGGACCCGAACCTCCGATGGCGAGCTACCGCGCGCTCTGTAGCAAACCCCCTAGAGAGTTTGGCCATTCCACCGCGGGTCTACACTTTCACATGTACAACATTACTCAGAGAATGTATAGAACACACATTTACTATCGCTGGGTAATGGGATTACGGCAGAAGAGGTATTGGACCACCCCTTAAAACTAACATACCACAACCCATAATCAATTAGGGAGGAGATCAAGAAGACGAAGAAAAACAAGAACAAGAAGGCTGTGATGCAAGTGTCGCCCGCAGAGCAGCGGAAGTGTGTCTGCAGGGAACGCGGAACTTGCGCTTTCTTCTGAAAACCTGGCTGCCTTGTTGGCACAATAGTCTCACCGTGTGGCGATACGCGGCATTTTCTTTCCAGAGATCCTACTTATTGAGAGTGAATGTCTGATAATGTCAAAAACTTTTGGAGATGATTAAAGGGAGACGGAGGAAATATATCTATTAGAAGTAAGGGATAATGAATTGGAAATAACATAATCGAAAGTTACAAAAGTCAATATTTCCCATATGTCTGATAGGGATATACATTACACGCTACTGTCTTTGTTAAAACTGTAGGGACATCACGTTTGATTCCATACTGATTCACGGTGCTCAGCAACTGTTGCAACATGTATAAGAAGAGCAGCAATCAGTCGCAAATATTTATTTATTATTTCATATCTGGATTTCAGTCACTGTCTGACTGTGTGACCGAAATCTAGACATTCAATAATAAATATTTGTGACTGACTTCTGCTCATCATTCATAATGTCATTCGTTAACGGATGTTTTTGCAAATGATACAGGACCTCCTCACTGAAGGATGACAAGATGACGCCCTTGCTTTTGAACGCCCGGAGCCGCATAAAATCATGCTTAGAATAAACTCGAACATGAGGACAACATTTGTCTGTCTCATTTCCATGCATGCAGCCGGCCGCAGTGGCCGAGCGGTCTGCGACGCGCCAGTTACAGTCTGCACGGCCACTACGGTCGGGGGGTTCGAATCCCCTTCGGGCATGAATGTTTGTGCCGTCTTTAGTATAAGGTAGTTCATAAGTAGTTTGTAAGTTTAGGGACTGATGACCCCGCAGTTAAGTCCCTGAAGCTTCACAAACATTTTTTCATTACCATGTAGAACTCCGGACTTCGTCCAGACTATAGCACGTATTACCTGGTCAGATCAGATAGTTAGTACCTTTTTAGGTTCACTTTCTTTTTACATATATGTGATGCTGAAGATAATGGCATCGTATACAACAAAATATTGCCAATCCCTTGATGTTTACTCCTTTCGGTAATGTAAGCTATAGATCAGAACGGTTCCTGAGTCTGTAAGGCTACAGAGTACAACTGAAAATACATTATCGTTCTTTTACAATCAAACTTCACTCCGTAGATTTACAATCAATTTTCTGCAGTAAAGTATAAGCCCATGTTGCAATATGCTCGGCAAAAAGCAGGTCATGACAATGACACTCGCACATTATCATTTGACACTCACACATTATCATTTCAACATGTAATTATTGTGGCTTCTGGTATTGGACTGCTTAAATTTGTGGGTGATTTTAAATGTAAAAACGTGATTTAAGTTAGGTATGCACACTGTTCTCCTTCACTTTGTTCAACCACATAGTTACAGTTTTACATATGCACTCTGAGAACTAATATAATCACTATGTTTTATTCTTGTATAATTACTTCAAGAAGAGGGTTTTTGGAACTATTGACTGAAAATGTAATAATAAACAACAGCACTGAATTACGTGCCATATGTTTCTAAGCCATTATACACCTACATCTAAATCGGTACTATGTAGTTCACATTTCTCTTCCGCGCCATTCTCGAGTAGCGCGTGGGGAAAACAAAAACCTAAATCTTTTCATTTTATATATTATTTTTCTTGTTTTATTATGATTTTCATGTATAATCTACCCCCATGAACCACAGACATTGCGGAGAAGGGGTGGCTTGTGTGCGTCAACGATACAGATAGCCGTACCGTAGGTGCACCTGTAACAGTGGGGTATATGTGGAGAGGCCACAAACTCGACGGTGAGTGTTCATCAGATACGATTGTATCGTCAGGAGTGCCCCAGGGGAGTGTGATAGGACCGCTTTTATTTTCTATCTATATAAATGATCTGATGGACAGAGTAACTTGTAATTTGCGGCTGTTTGCTGATGATGCTGTGGTGTATGGGAGGGTATCGTCTTTAACTGACTGTAGTAGCAAACAAGATGACGTAGAAAAAATTTCTAGTTGGTTCGAAGAATGGCAGCTAGCTCTCAATGTTGAAAAATGTAAGGTGATGCGCATGAGTAGGAAGAACAATCCCATAATGTTCGAATACAGCACTAATATTGAGCTTCTTTATGTTGTCGCGTCGTTCAAATATCTAGGCGTAACACTGCAGAGCGATATGAAATGGAACGAACGTGTAAGGACAGTTGTGAGTAAGGTGGACAGCCGACTTCGGTTTATTGGGAGAATTTTGGGAAGATGTACTTCATCTGTAAAGGAAACCGCGTATAAAACGCTTGAACGACCACGTCTTGAGTATTACTCAAGTGTTCGGAACCCGCAGCAGATCAGTTTAAAGGAAGACATAGAAGCAGTTCAGAGGAGAGCAGTTAGGTTCGTTACTGGTAGGTTCGAACAATGCGCGAGTGTCACGGAAATGCTCCGGAAACTCAATTGGGGATCGTTGGAGGAAAGACGACGTTCTTTTCGCGAAATTCTGTTGAGGAAATTTAGAGGGCCGGAATCTGAAGCTGAGTGTAGTACGATCTTGCTGCCGCCTACTTACATTTTGCATAATGATCACAAAGACAAAATAAGAGAAATTAGGGCTCGTACGAAGGCATATTGGCATTCTTTTTTTCCTCGTTCTATTTGGGAGTGGAATAGGAAAGGAAATGCCTAGTATTGTTACAGTGTACCCTCCGCCACGCACCTTTCGGTAGATTGCGGAGTATGTATGTAGATGTAGATCTAGGCCAGAAAAACGTGTGGCTCCTGAAGAGGAGCAGCAGCCTTTTCAGTAGTTGCAGTGGATGGTCTGGATGACTGACTGAATTGGCATTGTAACATCAACTAACATGACTTTGCCATGAAATTACTGCGAACTGCTGAAAACAAGGGCAATTTACAATCATTACTTTCACCGAGGACATGCAGCTCTACTGCATGAATACTGATGATGGCATGTTCTCGAGTAAAATATTCGAGAGGTGAAATAATCCCCCATTCGGATGTCCGGGAGGGGACTACTCAGGAAGACGTCGTCATCAGGAAAGAAAATACTGGCATTCTACGGATCGGTGCTTGGAATCATAGATCCCTTAATCGAGTAGAGAGGTTAGAAGATATAAAAAGGGAAATGCGTAGTTTGAAATTAGATATAGGGGGGATTAGTGAAGTTCGGTGAAACGATGAGCAGGATTTCTGCTCAGGTAGGTACAGGGTCATGAATAGAAAATCAGTTGGGAGTAATACAGGAGCAGATCTAATACTGAATAAGAAAATAGGAAAGCGAATAAACTACTATGAGCAACGTAGTGATCGCATTATCGTAGTCACACCGACTACAGTAGTACAAGTTTATGTGTCAACTAGCTCTGACGATGATGAAGAGATCGAAGAAATGTGTGAGGAAGTAAAGGTAACTTTACAGACAGTTAAGGGAGAGGAAAACTTGATTGCGATGGGGTACTGCAATTCGGTAGTTTACTGCACGGAACATAATCTAATCATCACAAACTCATTATTTAAGAAACATAAAAGACGGTTGTGTACGTTCAAGAGACCGGGAGACATCGGAAGGTACTAGCATCCTATACCATGATAGAGAACACATCTCTTGGCGCGACTTGCATTCTAGTTGAGCGGTATTAGTGTCGCTTTCGTGCAACGAAATTATGCATGACCCGCTGAACTGTCTGAATATCGATGCTGTAAGTGACACCCTGAATGGCTGTTTTGAGCTCAGCATGGTTTTGGGGCTGTTGCTATACTCCTTGCCTTTAATTCAGCCGCAAAACAAAGGAGTCGCACGTCTTCAGATCCGGAGAAAATGGCGGCCAATCGAGGCCAATGGCAGCGGCCCCTGAGTAACGCAGAGCCCGAATGCTTCCATGACATCATACACTCTTCTGTTTCGATGGACACCCACAGGGTCCATCGGCAGCAATCTTGTGAGCGAGAGGTCTAACGTAACGGTGTCTCTATATTTTGCAAACAGGAACAACGGAGTTGGATCAAGATTGAACGTACGTCATTGTGGGTCGCAGCTGAAAGTTATGGCGATTCTCGTGTACGACTGTGATCGTGTTATCTTAACGCATTACGTTCCCCTAGGACAGACCGTCAATATACAGTATTACCTGCGACCAGCTATGCGAAAGAAGCGGCAACACTTTCTGTGCAACCCACCCATCATTTTACACGTCAATACTCGAGCGCATACAGAACAAGCTGTGGCTGCTCTGTTCGGTCGACGGGATTGGGAAGTACTTTACCATCCACCATACTGACCGTACGTAAGTCCTCATGACTTTGATTTGATTCCGAAGATGAAGGAACCACTTCGTGTCATTCGCTTCAAAACTGTTCCAAGAGATTCGACAGACAGTAGGCCGCTCCATTCGCACCATCAACACAGCAGGCTCTGCTAACGGTATATTACGCTTCCCACATCGCTGGCAACGGGTTCTACACAAAGTTGGTGACTACTTTGAAGGACAGTAACAGGTTCAAACACGTATCGCTTTTGTATCGGTTGTGAACAAATAGTTAAAACTATTTACGTTCCAACCCTCGTATATAAAAACTACATGTATGGAAATCAGGAATTTACAAGATTCGTGCGATGATTCTATTTTCTATCTGAACAACACTGAAAAGAAGTCATGAGCAGGGCTAGTTTCTCTTGGTGTTATTGCGGAAACGTGTCGCAAGACGCAGTTTCCCAGGAGTCACAAGAGCAAGGCAACAGCAGCAGAAAAGCCTGCAACACTTTCATTAGCGACTTGCAGCGGCGCGCCGCACCACTCTCTCAAGGGAGTTACAACAGGCTCCCAGGCGCCGTACCCAGGTCCTTAGGTACCTGCTGGTGTACTGCTGCCCCACCAGACCACTCAGGTGCTCTGGAATCTTTTAAATCACTCTCAGTAGAATACATAGTGATACCGAACTCCGTCACCGAAATTTCGAAACATTTTCATGAGAATGTTGGTATTATCCCGGTATCACACCATGAAATTATTGGACAACGAAATATTGAATTTAGTTTAATGGGAATATCACCCAATGTTCCACAAATCTAGGGCCTCGGCTTAGATTTGATTTAAAAAGAAAAAAAAGCGACCTCTCAGTGCTAGTAGTAGTACAGTCTCCTTACCGCTACAGCTGTTTTATTTGGAGGCTAATGTTTGACATAGCGTTCGTATTCGTAAACATAGCTACTGGTGGCAAGCTCGTGTATTTCTATCCAGCAGCAACGAAATTGTCAGGAACGTTTATATCAGATGGGGCGTTGTATAACAGGCGACAATTTACACTGTCCGTCACGTCAATTCGCTTAGTCCCAATTCCCCGCGGTGAAAGTGACGTTGAGCTACAATCCATGATGTAAAAAGTCATAATATACTATCGAAATTGAAGCAGTAACACACCTAAATCTTATTTACGACCAAAGCAGACTTCATAATGTATGATTTTGGTCAACTTGTTGAGCAAAGAGCTGGAAAGTGAAACAGCATTCGAAACATCGACAACAATTTGTAAGCGAAAATATATAAACACGTCAGACAATTTTTTACGAAACTAAATACGGTCTGTTTACTTTATCGGCTATGTTTTACCCCCTGACATTCTCAGTAACGTCATAAACAACTTAGATTTTCCTCTTTGTCAGTGCTGATATTTTCCATTTAAAACGTTATTTAATGAAACTTCCTTTATCAACTTATAATCTTGTTCGTATGCACTGTTTGCGTCAGCCTTCTGTTACTCTAATGCAAATTGTGAAGAATGAAGAGCTACAAAACAATTAGCAGTGAATTACAGCCCGGCTGTATTACCGACTACATAAATCAGAACATCCTCCCGTTCCCGTACAAATTTTATTGAAAACATATTTATCTCGCCGTGACAGGCACGGTTTCAATAAGTACATTTCCTTTTCTTTTTTCGTTCCTTCTCTTCTAAATGCAGACACAACGCAACTGGAGTGTAAACAACAGGTGAGCATAACACTGCAATTTTAAATCAAATTTGCCGCGGCGGAGTGGGCGAGTGCATTGAGGCGCTATGCTCCGATGCGTGAGGCCATTCCCCGTCGGCGGTTCGAATCCCTCCTCGAGTGTGGATGTTTGTGCTGTATTTAGTATAAGTTAGTTTACAAGTAGTTTGTAAGTTTAGGGACTGATGACTCCGCAGTTAAGTCCCATAAACTTAACAAATATATGACATTTTTTTAAGGAAATTTGACAAAATATTAGATGATCGTGTACTACCCCCTTTAGCGTCTGATTCAATATTTTATCCAATTTTTTCGTGCAATTTTTTATCAAATAATTTGATATTTTAATACCGGTCTAAGGAACTCGTGGTAAGCGCGCCTAGCGAGCTTCAGGAGTGAGAAAATTTGCTTTCTAAAAATCTACACGGATTCTGCACAGATGCTGCGGTAATCAACTCACTCCGTTCCTATTGTAAGAGACTCGGCGCCGTGCCCATTGACGCTCAGAATGATGCCGTGTTCTTCAACTTCAAGAAGGCATTTAAGCTAGTACTTCAACGCCGTTTAGGAAAATAACTAAAAGCTTACCGAGAATCGGCTCAGATTTGACACTTCCTTGCAGACGAAAATCAAAGCGTCCCTCTATAGGTTTATTTATTTTCCGTGTCCAGAACACCATCCATTAAAATCTAGTGGGAATCAAATGTAATAAAATTTTTAATGTTTTTGCCCAATTCTCAGTCACGCTAATAGCCCTGTCATTTGCTAACTGCAAATCCAAGAAGGTACAGCTTCGATCGAGGTTTGGACACGTCAGCAGATGCTCTTCCGTTTGCACATTGCAGCAGTCACATAGAGGTTCCCCATCGAAGTAGCCACATCGGGCAAGGTTATACTTGCAGTTTGAGACCCCAGTCCTCAGCCTGTTGAGAGCCTTGCAGGAACTGAAGGATTCATTACTTCCGGACACAAGTTGTTCTTTCAATTCCAAGATAGGATTGGAAGTTGCCTCATTACATAGCTGGAGTCTCCTCTCTTCGACGAGTACGTCGATTGGTTCTGACGTCCAGAGGAAGCTCTTTCTTGAGCCAAGCCGCCTAGGCTGCTGTTGGTTCCCGTGTAGAGGGTGGTGATTATCTGCCATTTGTTTCTTCCTCTCTACCTCGTTGGCAAATCGCCGCCGTACGCTACGAGGTAGAGGGGCGAGACTATCCCTTCCTGCAAGGGAAGGTCTTCTCTGTCGGCGTGGGCCTCAGGAAACTTGATATGATGCGGACAGCCTTATTTACAGCTGCATCAATATCTTTTACATGGGCTGAATTCTTCCGAACAGGTGCGGTATATTCAGCTGCCGACAGACTCAGCAGCTGTTGGTCGAAGCAGTTGTGGGTTAGCATGTCAGTTTGTGTTGGTCAGTTTACGACTGATGTTATTCTTAACGCTGACGATTTTCTGAGTGTCCTAACAGTGGGGACATAGAAGGAGCCTCCTAGAAGATCGAAACAACTGGCATCCCTGTAAACGGCCTATGGTCTCATGATCCTTCTACAACCAGAACACCAACGAGAATTAGTGTGAACGAAAGGTCCTTTTCCTCTGTAGGTAATTTCTATAGTGCCCGTTTTACAGCATACAGTGTGTTAAAAAGTGTCGATTTCTTCGAGAGTTGGAATTAGTCATCGAAATATCATAAATAAGTCCAGTGAACATGGTCCTAAAACAATAGTTTCCGAGATAAACATGTGTTTATAGGAAGTGACACGCAACGCTTCGTTGCGGATACTAGCACAGTCGTTGCACTGGAGCTCCGTCAAACGCGTCAGCAGGATGCACAAGAGATGTGGCGAATTTCCATCATTAGCACCAATGACTAGATTATATCCTGGACTAATTAAAAAATATAGGACGTCAACTGGAATTCTCAAACAAGGTTTGAGAAGGTGTACTTGACAACAAATACGTGCTACCCCACATGTTAAATGGGGCGCATTGTCTGGACTTTCTCATTAGAGCATTGGCTACCTTGCTGGAGAATGTGCCTTGTCCCTAACGATTACAGATGAGATTCATACGTGACTATCGCACCAGCACACTTTCATCACAACGTGGCGAACATCGGACGTTTTATGAGCGTTAGTTTGATCGGAAAGGACCCCTACTTTCTTAGTTCCCCAAACATTAACCCTCTAGGCATTTTGTTATACTTGCGAGGAATGGCCGCATGGTCTAAGGAGTCATGCTTATGTCTGGGAGGCCGTTCCAGCCTGAGGTTCGAGTCCTCCCTCGGGCATTGCTGTGTGTGTTGTCATTAGTGTAATTTAGTGTTGCTTACGTAGTATGAAAGTCTAGGGACTGATACCCATAGCAGTTTGGCCCAATAGGTTTACAAACATTTTAACACTTTGTTAGTGGGACGCTTGAAGGAAGTGATTTAAGCAACTCCAGATCAACAGGGTCCCACCATGAACGCGTCGCAGCTAGGGCTACAAGAACAGCCGTTCGATGACAAACGTTGCAAGAGGCGTTCTGCAGCACGCAGAGGTTTAAAACTGGAATTTATAGGGAGTTCATTCCGCTGCTCGCGAATGGCCATCTCCTCTAAGGATTCTGCCTGCCAAGGTGTAAGAGGCTGGTACCGGTTGGAGGTTCGAGTCATCCCACGGACATGGGTGTGCGTCCTTCTTAGCATACGTTAGTTTAGGTAGTTTGTAAATATAGGGACCGATGAACTGAGCAGTTTGGTCATTTAGGATTACAAAAAATGAACTTTTTTTTAAAAAATTGAGAATGTCCCGCAAAGGGTCTTACAACACACTAATTCCTCCCGCATACATCTCACGAAATGTTAGCAACGAGGAAATGTTTAAAGCCTTAAGGCAAAGTGCGACAGTCACGTGTGAAACTGAAAGGCACAATGACACGGAAACGTGCTTCCTACAGCCAACTGACCGAGATTGAAAGAGGTCAGATTGTCGCTTTCCGTGTGGCAGAATTGTCACACAAGTTGGAAATGCTGTATCGGTTGAGCAGTGATGCTTGCTGCAATGGCTACGTGAAAATTCTCACACCCGTAATCGAGATTCTGGACGTCAAGGCAACACAGGCGCCCGCTAAGACAGTCATATTCTACGGGAAGCAGTAGCAGATCGTACAGCAACGACAGAATAGATAACAGGGTTTGTGAGTCCAGAAGTTTCAACACTAACTTTTACTAGCAGTGGACTACTGGCACGCAAGTCTCTTGCCTTTCTCACGCTCACGCCACAGCATCGACGTGCACGTTTTGACTGGTGGCGTGAGACTCACTTGGAATGGCAGGACGTCGTCTTCAGCGATGAAAGTAGACTTAGACCTAGCGAGCGCTGTTTCATAGGTTGGTTGGTTTTTTTTTTTTTTTTTTTTTTTTTTTTTTTTTTTTTTTTTTTTTTTTTTGTCCACACTCCCTGGTTCCATACCAGGTATTATGATCTGGGATGCGATAAACTACAATCCTTGTTCGCCTTTGGTGTTAGGGGAGGAAACGCTGATCAGCGCTCTGTACGTCTACATCTACATCTACATGGGATACTCTGCAAATCACATTTAAGTGCCTGGCAGAGGGTTCATCGAGCCATCATTATACTATTTATCTCCCATTCCATTCTCGAACGGCGCGCGGGAAGAAAGAACACCTGAAACTCTCCGTTCGAGCTCTGATTTCTCGTATTTTGTTCTGACGATCATTTCTACCTATATAAGTGGGAGTCAACAATATATTTTCGCATTCGGGGAAGAATGTTGGCGACTGGAGTTTCGTAAGTAGCCCACGTCGCAGCGATAAGGGCCGTTATTGTAATGATTCCCGTCGCAGATCCTGTATCATTTCCGTAACGCTGTCTCCCCAGGCTGGTGACAATACGAAATGAGCTGCCCTTCTCTGGACTCTTTCGATGTCCTCCCTCAAACCCACCTGATAAGGATCCCACACTAGTCAGCAATACTCCAGAAATCGAAACTTGTATCACAGCCTAATTATGAGATATGGGAGATTTGTTCTACGGTGAATTATCCAAGACAATTTTTGATCTGATTGGGTATTTTCCTCGGAAAGCCAATATTTTAGTTTTATTACTAGAGATTTTAAAGCTATATTTCCTGCATATTTCGTTCAGCTGATATACTGATCTCTGGAGATCATCTTCATTCTTTTCAATAATGACGATGTCATCTGCAAATAGAAGCACATTCAGGTAGTCTTGATTCGATACTTTAATTCCTTTGTTTACCTTCAGCTTCCATTTCCGAAGAATGTAGTCAATGTATATATTAAAAAGGGTAGGTGAGAGTCCGCATCCTTATCTTACTCCTTGAATAATACTTATTTCTTCTAATTTACTCTTGCCTGTGTTTATTACGATGCGTGTAGTTTTGTAAAGACTTTTTACCACTTCTATTAGGTGAAAAGGATACCCACATTAGGACATAATCTTCCATGGGTTATCACGGCTGACACGGTCAAAAGCCTTTCAAGGTCGATAAAAGCTGTATGTGCTTCTCGTTAAACTCTCTTTGTTTCTCTGTAATGTTCTTAATTACAAACACATTGTCTGGGCATGAACGACCTGATCTAAAGCCATTTTGTTCTTCCGAAATAACAGCTTCTGTTATAGTCTTCAGGCGGTTGTTGATTATTTTTTAGTATATTTTGTAGGCGGAGTTTAGGAGATTAATGCCACGATAGTTTTTACAGTCATTGCGTTTACCTTTCTTGAAGAGAGAGATTACGTCTGCTATATACCAGTTGTAAAAAAAAAATGTAAATGTTTGTAAATCTATCGGACCAAACTGCGTGGTCATCAGTCCTTAGCGTACAAACTACTTCAACTAAGGTAAACTAAGCTAAGGACAACACACACACACACACGCAGAAACTTGTACGACCTCCTCTGTTGTCTACAGGAAGGTGATGCGTTGTCCCAACAGGATAACGTTCGCCCACACAGGCGCATGAAACTCTGGAAGTGGAGCACATTAACTGGGCAACACGCTCTTCGGCCTTGTCTCCAATCGAGTACATGTGGGACATGGGGGGGACAACTGACTCCCCGACCCACAACTCTTGCAGAACTACGTGAACAGGTCGAGAGGATGCGGAACAAGGTATACCAAGACAATATTCAACATCTGTATCACCGACGGAATGCCAGAAACTGCACCTGCATTGCCTCCCTTGGAGGTTAACAAATTACTAATATGGATGTTTCAGCATAAATCGACACCCCCTGGTACTATAACGAAGTACGGTCACCACCTCCCGTCTTATCTGTCTCAATATTTACTCCTTTTACTTTAATTTTTTTCCCCAAAATGTCATACATTCAATGTGTTTTATCCATGAAGGATGTGTTTCAACTGCGTGACTCTTCCTAATACATTATTTGATTGATGCTCCAATTAAAAAGTTGAATTATTTTTTGCAATAAATTATTTTATTTAATATGGCTGCCAGTCGCGAAGGACTGGGGAATCCCCATAGTAACAATTATTGATTCCAGATATTTCATTAATTTTTCGTCAAACAATAATTTCTGTAAACCAAATTGTAATACTAACATATAGTTTAATTCGAATGTCAAATTCTGACCTAGCCGTTTTATAAACTATTGTGCCGATTAGGAGATCACAACATTGTTCCTACGTTAGTCTATAAATAGCCCGAAAATCGAGAATTAGTTAGTTAGCGGTTAGGCACACAACAAGTAACAATGTACCGCTCATATTCAAATGAATTGCAAATCTTCAATCAACGCTGTAATTTATGAACTGTGTAAATTTTTCGGTATCTACTGTGCACTAATATTTTGTTAATTGTATTGACCTGTGACTGTGATATTGCCGCACGTACGCAAATGTTAAAATACTGCACTAACAATATTAACAATATCATTTAATTTAGTGCAATTGTTACCAAAACTGGCCGCTTATGTTCTTTATACGTATGGTGCTAAATAAAAGGTTAACTTCAAGATGAAACATTGTGTAGCGAACTTCAGTGATAGAGATTAGTAACATCAATAATTTTATGGCCAGTTCATACTGAAGATACGTTACCGAGTGCATCAGGTATCGAGACTACGAAAGGTAAGGGCAGGATAGTTACAGTACAGGTCAACCGCTTGAGCTAGTTACCTGTACTTCATATGCACTGTTTCAAGAGTAAAACCATTATTATTAATTCAAGTAACAATAACAAGGCAGCCCAGATCGCAATTTCTTTTATTTCCCTGGTAACCGGTTTCGGTCACTTAAATGACCATTATCAGACCATAACTGTAATGATACATAATATATTATTAGAGGGATCATTATTTTTTCTAAATGGAGTATTTAAAATAAGAATAAAGTATACCTGTAATGTTGGCCATCAGTTGTTTTCAGCTGCAGCTGCCTAAAGGTTTAATATTGACTGCTGTAGAAGTAGGTGCAGTCATCCTTTAAATACTGGAAGCTCCACCCTCTAATTTAATGGTCAATCGGGAATAAGTTCTAACGGAATTTATACAACAATGTAGATATAAATATTTCTTTGAACTATTTGATGAGCTCCTGTAGAATAGTTACTCTTTTGTCCCATCCACCAATTTTATTTTTCAGTTTAAGAAACAAATTCATTTTAGTTAAAGACTTCAGTTATCATTGTCATATATTTTAAGGAAATTAGTTGATATTACTGATGTACCTTATATCTTTGACATATATTTTATTTTATCTGGCTCTTAGTTTTAAGGCAAGTGCCCTGAGCCAAACACTTTATCAAAAACGATTTTATTACCGATGTAATACATTCATATGTAGCAGCAAAACTGATGATTACTTTAATTCTGACATAATGATAATAATATTTTAATTTATAACCTGACAATGCTAAAATAGAACCTTCAATTTCTGTTTTTCAATTCATTACTAAATTCAAAAAAAAAAGATCAAATGTTTGTAAGGCTTATGGGACTTAACTACGGGATCATCAGTCCCTAAACTTACAAACTATTTACCAAATAGCTAATACTAAGGACGGCACAAATATCCATACCTGAGGGGGGATTCGAACCCCCGACAGTAGTGGCCGTGCAGACCGTGACCGGAGCGTCTCAGTCCCCTCGGCCACCGCGGCCGGCTCATAACAAAACCACAACATGGTTTTCAGTGTTTCCATATGCTACACGTGTCTTTTATATGGTTATATATAATGTAGTTTTAAATCCTTTTACATGTTTCGTCCTGATTAACCATTCTATATAATGATTTGGTTTGTTGCATATTAAAAAATGAAATCCATTGATGTATAACTTCTGTTAGAACTTATTGCCGATTGACCATTTAAATTAGAGGGTGGAGCTTCCAGTATTTAAAAGATGACTGCACTTACCTGTGTAGCAGTGAACATTAAACCTTTAGGTAGACTCCGCTGAAAACAACTGGTGCCCAACATTACAGTTATACTTTATTCTTATTTTAAATACTCAGTTTATAAATAATAAGTTATTAAAATTAGTGTTCACTTCCCTAAGAAAAAAAACCAGTTGTTGGTTAATTTGGAAGATTCGGTGTATCTCGAAGTTCCGGTTCTGAACCGGAGATTCGGGGGCTACGCGCCCTCACGTACTAAGAAAAAATTTCGTGTTTAACCTATGCCTAACCATCTGAAGGCTACGCTACAGATCACTTTTTTCAAATGAAAGGATCTTTCCAACACAATTTCAGACTACTCTTTAACACACTATTGATAACTTCAAAAACAACAGGCCAGCGCAGCCTTAATGTTAGGTACATAGGTTACAAAAGAAGTATTGTCTCGTAATAGTGCCTGAATATCCAGCTCAGAACCGCTCAGTATAAGTAATTGCGCTAGTAAAGGTGCGAAAGTCATGCAATCACCACAACTAAAATCGAAATGATTCGAAATGTGTAGCTTATGGTACTTAACTACGGGGTCGTCCCTAAACTTACAAACTACTTATGAACTAGCTAACACTAAGGACGGCACAAATATCCATGCCGAGGGGGGATTCGAACACCCGACCGTAGTGGCCGTGCTGACCGTGACTGACGCGCCGCAGTCCTCTCGGCCACCTCGGCCGGCCAACTAAAATCACTGGTGCAAATAATTTTGACTACATATTACCGCCAGTACGCTGATTGGCTCCGGCGCCGTTGCCAACGTCCAAACATGAAACGCCACTCGTGGACTCATCAACTGCACTTCAGCCCAAAACTTGATTGACTTGGAAAACTGTAACTGGATATACTAATTTTTATTTCCGACAGAGTATGATTGAAGTATCAAAAGTGCTGTCCTGACGTCTGCACTTTATGTGTTTAATCGTAGGTTTCTCAGTGTTTTGCAACACATTGCGTCACAGACGGCAGTGTCGTATACTTGACGTAACTGCCGCTAGAACAGACGGCGGCCAACGACACAGGAAGGGCCGGGTCCGCTGTTGCACTCGCTGCCGCGTTCCACGCACGCATACAGACATACATACAGTGTACAGCGTGCCTTTGTTTCCGGGAAACAAGCGAGTGGCGAAAGCAGCCGAGGAGGCGTGCTTTGTGACGTGTTTACGACGCCCGGCCTCGTAAGGGACGCCGCGGGCGACCGGCATGTGCCCTGCACACACTCCCGAGCGTGGGTAATTTTCATCACCGTTACAGAAACCAACGTAATTTGACATAGGGCTGGAGTTTCATGCAGCTCTAATGTGATTTTTCACACTGTAACTTACAATTAAACGCACAGAATCGCGTGATTCCCTTCTGCCAGACACCGTCATTTGGAGCTGAGATGCAGCTCAGGTGTAGTTTCATAGTTCACTGCCACAAATTTTCTTTTCTAAGGTATCCAGCAGTGTCTAAATATAACCCTCATTCCATAGTGTAAATAAGTAAAGAGAAGTCAAAACTTAACATTGTTCGCATTTATATGTGAGAAATTAAGCATCAACCATTTTCTCTCGCCTACATGATACTGTTGACGGCTCGCGGGGTAGAATGTTGAGGATAACGTCGTATAATCGACACTAACACTGTAAAGTAACGAACCCGTATAGAATTAATTAGCTACAAAACCGTAGTTTACTGCCTGCCGTCAGTATGTAAAGGTCGAAACCCATTGTCATCAATGTCGCTAGCATGGAGATCATAAATTTTTTCTATTTCACTTGTTAATACAAAATCAATTTCTGTAATAAGTGTGAGGTTGACCGAACTGGGCTTAACTTTCGATGCAACTGAGGCAAGTGCCCCTCCGAAACAAAGGATTGGACTCGCCCAGCACGCATGGCAACTTCATTGAGAGGGGGGGGGGGGGGGTGAGTCTATCACCGAAATAACATTCTTCGCAATGGCTGTGGTCTGATTTGATTGAAATGAGGTTAAATTTGACATGATCTGTGGTTACCTTTCCATTGTTATTGGCATCAAAGCGTGTTTTGTCTTCATGTGCCAGACTATATTTCCGTGTGAGCCTCCTGCAATAGTTATTAATGTTGAACAGTGGTTACATTTTGCTTTTTTACAATCTGTGTTTTTACTTTCGGTGAAATGAGTCAATAATTTTTTTTAATTAAAAAGTCATTTATAATAGAGCATTTTTATTCACGAAAATAGAAACATTTTGCAGGTAATGTTCCGTCACTGACCTGTTAAATAAATAAATAAATCCATTTTAAAAATAAAATACGAGTACTCTGTATGCAAAGTAGTCGAATACCATTGTATCACCCAATCGTATAAATAACTGGTTTATTTTCTTAAGTATTTGATGTCTAATTGCCCAAAAATAAGGGTAACAGCACACCCTTGGGCAACACTGATCATTATGTAAAAAAACTGTCATAACAAAAGAAAGAGCTCTTTTAGAAGTGGTAGCAAAAGCCAAAAAGAGCGGACGAACTAAAAAGAGCGACGTACTTCGCGGCCGAGCTGCGAACTAAAACGAAAGCTACCGGTCGCGAATTAAAATGTGCGCGATCGGTCGCGAACTAAAATATGAGTGATCGGTCGCGAGCTAAAATATGCGTGATCGGTCGCGAACTAAAATATGGGCAATCGGTCGCGAACTAAAACATGCGTTACCGGTCGCGAACTATTATGTCAAACGTATCTCGCTTCTTAGTTCACTGGATTCTTTTCCGAAGACCGACGGGCAATATCGAGAGGGTGCGCAGCAGAATTAAAAATCACGTGTTTGCCTTCTGCTGATGAGAGCCATTTCGTGGTTGAGTGTCTGCCTGCTAGATTACATAGTTCAGTGCTACGAAATTTCTGGTTTGAAGTATTCTGCACTCTGCAATATCTGACTAATAAATTCCATAATGCCAAGATATAGAGATAACTCAAAACTTAAACGCAAGAAATTATCCACAAACTATTTCTTTTGGTTGCGTGATATCGTTAGCGGCTCAAGCAGCAAGCGCATGGAGCAGCTAGGTGGGGGAACTTCTCCCTCCACCTGCATGCGCAGAACACGCCGCTCAGCCGTCACTGGGAGCGGACTAACTAAAAGAGCGAACTAATGTGAGCGCTCCCGATCGCGAACTATTATGCGCAAGTCTACTGAGTACCATGTAGTGGGACTGCGTCCGATTCCCAGTCGTTTCGGGAATTCCATCAGCGTGAGAGACTAGGTGTTGTCTTATCATTCCTTCATCATCATCACGAAAGTCGCCGAAGTGCGGGCAAATAAAAACGTTTGCAGTAGGCGGCTGAATCCTACATGGGGATTCCCCTTGAAGTAAATGCCATACGATAATTTCGCTTCACGGTAGAATTATCTGAAGGCAGGTTCGATTAGGAATTAATATCAGCTTCATGTCACACAGCTCGAAGTCTCGCATATGCGGATGACTTAGTTGTAATGGCAGATACGATTGAAAGGTTGCAAAGTAACATTTCAGAGCTCGATCAGAGGTGCAAGGATTATGATATGAAGATCAGCATCTCCAAAACGAAAGTAATGTCTGTGGGAAAAAGATTTTAACAGATTGAGTGCCAAATAGGAGGAACAAAGTTAGAACAGGTAGACAGTTTCAAGTACGTGGGATGTATTTTCTCACAGGATGGTAACATAGTGAAAGAACTGGAATCGAGGTGCAGCAAAGCTAATGCAGTGAGTGCTCATGTAAGGTAACCCTTCAGGCACGCAGCAGTATCTGCCGCCCCGTGGCGTAGATCAGACGTTCGTACGCGGTCCGTGGGTGCTTAAATATAAGTAATAAAGTTAAAACAAAGTGAAAGTTATAATTTATTATAAGTGCTACGATATGAAAGTTTATGTGAAACCAGTGAACATAAGTGAAGTAAGAATTGATCTTAATGAAACATTTATTCGTTCGTTCTGCTGAGGCAGAAATTCGTTACGTGTTCGGTAACCGTCCCAGACGTCCGAAACGCGGTAGCGTCATCGCGGACGCTAACGGTCGCGATTAATTACGCGATTCGCGAAGCATCACGGCATACTGCTAGCAAGCTGCCAATGGAGAAGCCACCATCAAAATGATTTCTGTATGAATTTATGTACCATTTATATGACTGCAGAGTACCACGTCGCTGGACTGATAAATAAGATAAGTTGTAATTTACTGTGAATGTATGTTTAAGTTTGTTAAAATACAAGAACATTAGACAGTACTTTTGCTATCTAATTTGAACAACTAATTAACCACTCATGATTAGTATGACAATCCTCAATAATGCATGAATGATATTTCTACACAATTTTACAATCAAGTGAGTGTCATTAATTGTTAGAGACTGTGATAATCATTCAGTTGAGACAATTTTGCTCAAATTGATGGTAGAAGATAACAGACAGTTGAATTAATGAATAATTTTTCTATTTCGTTTTGCACTGAGTTCAGCAATAATAGCCACCGCTACATGTATCCTATACAGAACGAAACTCGTACTATTGTCGTATGCATAGCATTAATTAGGACTGGTTTACTTAAATTTCCTATTTGCTTGAGTGAATTAATTTTATCAGATACTGACTTTAGTGGTTGGACTCCACCCACTTGCCAATCACTTGATGTTAAAAATCCTACTATTCATAATTTTATAAATTATCATTACCATTAGCGTACTAATTGAGTCGTACGCATTGCACAGACGGAGTAAGTTAATTTCTGCTATCTCTGTGTGCACAGTCTCTGTAGGAGATTTTGTAAGGAAAGGAAAGGTGAGTGATCTTTTGAAACGTTTGTCAGATGGGGTCATAGTATTTGTTAATTACATTAATTGTCTTGCTTAATATAGTCAAAATTTAACTACACCACTTGCATTAATCACGAGTTTAACGTAACCAACCACGAAATTAAGGTCAACAACAGCCACCACATTTAATAACACGTAAATCAAAATTTATATATATATATTTTTTTTTACCTCCACTCATACTTCTCTTTAATAAAATAAACACCTTTCTCCTATATTCTATATTTGTAATTTTTTTTCTTTCCTTACACTCAGCTAAGATCTACTCTCTTCTGCAAGAAGGAAGTCAGTAACAAGACTAAGTTAGCAGTGCACTGCTCTATCTTTCGACCAACTTTGTTGTATGGTAGTGAAAGTTGGGTGGATACAGGTTACCTTATTCATAAGGAAGACCTTACACATATGAAAGTAGGAAGAATGGTTGCACGTACTAATAGATGGGAAGAATGACAGGAGGGTGTCCATAATGAGAAATCAAAGAAAAACTTGGAATGAACACCATAGATGAAGCAGTTAGAGCGAACAGACTGAGATGGTGGGGTCATATTACACGCATGGGAGAAGCAAGGTTACCTAAGAGACTCACGAGCTCGGCAGCGGAGGGTAAGAGGAGTCGAGGTAGACCAAGAAGAAAGTACTTAGATTCGGTGCAGAACGATTTGGAAGTAAAAGGCATAACATCAGACGAGGCATCAATGTTAGCATTGAGTAGGGGATCATGGAGGAATTTTATTAGAGGTACTATGTTCCAGACTGAACTCTGAAAGGCATAATCAGTCTCTAATTATGATGATGATCTAAGGCCAGCGAGGAGGCTTAGAATTGATCATAAGCATAAGATAAACATAATCCTACTACCACAACGAAACGATCTATCCTCAAAAAGTGCCATTGAACACTGATTTTCTGCTGTTATGGCCACTCTGGCCAGGCAACGTACACACGTTAATTTACACTGGTCAAAATAATTACGACTTAAATGGAGATACGTATCTAGGATCTGAAGTACTGTCATCGGAAATTTAATAAATGGTTCTGCGTCTTTCTGTCGGTTCTACCGAGTGGAGATAACATTATGGCATCCTAGTAGTGCTAGTAACCAGTGGCGATGCGTCCTATGTGTTCTGTCATTCACTGAACAACCGGAAAAAAGCTCACCGTGAAACAGAAGTAAATAAATAAATAAAATAAAAAGTGTTTTTAAACTATCATTCTCCGTTTCGTTTTTCTGTCAGATCATTTTATATACACATTCAAAGTATTTTTATCGTATGAGAAACGTTTTACGTCGCTGCGACGAATCGTAGCGCGACCGCCTAATATAGGCGGCAGTGGGCGTAGCGTTGAAATGCGCATGCGCGACTGCGGTTCAGTTTCTCTTCTGAATCCCCTGGAAGGAGCATATAGGCGCTCCTGCCGTAAGGGAGGGGCTAGGGGAAACTCCGCTTTTAACATTGGCGTTGGAGCTGGTAGAGACGCCAGCTCCTAGCTCAGTGCTTTCCAAACTTTTCCCCATGGTGACACCCTTTTATAGCTTACAGTTTTGCGCGACACCCTTTCACTAACATAAAAACATATGGTCGAATTTTGATGGTTCTAGCAAGGGAGGGGGAGGGGGGGACGGAAAAAAAGTATCGCTTAAAAGTAGTTTGTAAACGAAACTGAAATCCTCGTACGCATTGACATGTTTAATGTTGATCCTGACTGCAGCAATTACGTACACTCATCGCAAGAAAAGGAAACATTAGGAACTACGGAGATGTACAACAGAGTAACACCGCAGACAACAACGCCTGACTCAGACCGTAATAATTGCTTCTTCTACATGTGACCCAACTTCCGAAACACGTAAACTGAATTTCGGAAACCGTTTCTTGCTCTCGTGTGTACGTGTCAGGGCCAGATACGGTTTTGCTGCATCGATTGAAAACGGCATCTGGTAATTAGCTGCTCGGATTTCTAATTTAGACAGCATAGTGGCTGTTTCCTTTCAGTTCAATATCATCACATTATTTTCAGAAATAAAGAGGATGTATTTACGACAAGTAATGAATTATTATTTAAGTTCTATTGATAGGTTCTAGCTTCACTACGACCTCGGATGTCCCGACATATTCGAAAAAAAGTAAGAATAAATTTCATTTCTGGTCCCAGAATCTATTACATACAGGGAACTGAGAGAAAAATATATTAACGCATACCAGAGTTCGAACCAATGATCACTGCATTTAAAATACTACTCTCCGGTAATCACCCGTCCATACTCCATACTAAACATCGCCACTGAATAGCCTAAAAAATTTTACACATTATACAAAAAGGGCCAAAAATGAATATTCTCGAGGAAATCGAAATACATTCCCATATACACAACAACCAGAAGGATGTATTAAATGAAAAAAAAACGGACTCAAACATAAAAAATACATCGAAAATTTTATTCACATTATAAACAAACAAGAGAATGGATACACACCAAAGATTCCAAATCCATAGTAAAACTCCAATACAAAAACCAATAAACCAAAGATATTAATGTATAAATTACTGGTAACCATGTAAACTTATAATATCGTTCGATGCTGCCACTGCAGACTGCCATTATGAAAAACTGATAAAAAATCTAATTATATAACCAGTGCTGCTGCACATGTACAGATAAGCATTACATCAGCTTCTATAATCAATTTGGCAGAAAATAAACAACAACAATATTATAAGTAATGTAAATAAAACTTTGTAAAAAATTATGTAATTATGTTATAAGAATATATGTAACAACTCTTCTATATTACTCGTATTACAGAATACCTGATGATGGCCTAAGGCCGAAATAAGCTTATAGTGAGTTAATAAAGTTTAAAGCAGTGTTAAAATAATTTATAATTATTGTGGTATTGAACATGTCAATCAAAGACAGCCGGCCGCGGTGGCCGAGGTGACTGAGGCGCTCCAGTCACGGTCAGCACGGCCACTACGGTCGGGGGTTCGAATCCCCCCTCGGGCATGGATATTTGTGCCGTCCTAGTTCGTAAGTAGTTCATAAGTAGTGTGTAAGTTTAGGGACTGATGACCCCGTAGTTAAGTCCCATAAGCTTAACAAACATTTGAACATTTTTGAATCAAAGACATACTCCACACTGCGGGCCCCAGAGAACGAAAATTGCTGACCAATTGAGTATGTCTGAGGATGCACTTGGCAGACGCATTGCAGCCAGACCAGCACCTCTCACAACGGTTGCAGAGCTGAATATTGCACCCATGGAAGAATGGCCAAATATCCTACAAGAGCTGATAAACAAGCTCATACTCTCCTTGCCTCGCAATTGTGTATCTGAACTGTTCGTCAGAGGTGATCACTTACCATATTAGACGGCAACGTAAATAACTTTTTAAAAATTATGGTAGACCCACGGTGCCTCGCTCTAAGTAAACGCCATGTAAACCGCTAGTACAGAGTTGAGACAGCAAATTCTCGTACTCTCTCACACACAAATAACAACTGTAACCAATATCTGAATATAAAACGTTACTATATATTATAATGTGCATGATATCCCACTTGATGCACTAATTGTTTTGACATGGTAATTTTTTTTAGGAGTGATATACTGGAAATTCATGAAACATTCGTATAAATACATTAAATTATTTTTTTACGAGTAAAATGTTGCAAAATCGTAACATATTCGAAGAAGATGGTTTGTGATTAACTACAGCAAAAGAGTGTTTCTTCAAATGTTTGTAAACTGGAGTGACCGAATGTCTCAAGGCGGCTAGCTGGGGAGCGCACCTTTGCTCGCCATCGGAGGTTCGAGTCCACCCTCGGGCATGTGTATTTGTTGTCCTTAGCGTAAGTTAGTCTAAGTAGCTTGTAAGCCTAGGGACTGTTGACAAGAGTAGTTATGTCCCATTGATTTAGAAACATGTACACATATTCGACCAAACTGCTATCGTCATCAGTTCTTCGACTTACAAACAACTTACAGGAAGGACGACACACACACACACACACACACACACACACACACACAAACACACACACATGCCCAGGCCGTATCATGATGCCTTAGACCACGCAGCCACCTCACGCACAGACGAATTTGGAAGAAGTGTTTCTTATAGGATGAATGTATACACAAATAATAATTATAGACTACACTTCGTCGGAGAAGAAAAAGTTGAAGAATAAGTTAAAGATATACACCGGGAAGCAGTCACTAAACGGATTTAACAGTTTTTTTTTATTGCACATTTTTTACTGAAAACACTCCTCCAATTGAACGCGAATAAAATATACGAAGAATGAGTCACGATTTTCCAGTATATTACTCGTAAAAATAATTATGTCAACAACTACGACATTTTCTACTAACATGTTACGATTTTGCAATTCTTTACTCGTAAAAACATTTACGTCAATATCCCCGATTTGTTTTCATAACATAAAGGACAAAGACGCATTCTTATTAGCTGTCTTAACGACACTCCTGCGTGGCTGCTTTGGCCTTCAGTTGTTCATCGCGCCTTGTTAACAACACGACACGAAGAAAGTCCCCGACACATGAACTGCATCTTAAGTACAACGCGAACCGAGAAGGGACCGTAAATAAAGACTTACCGTTATAGCACTGATTAATAAGCGGCGCAAATTCAAAACATTATATATGTTTATTATTTCAAAAACCGATAAACCGACTGATAATTATAATTCCATCCGAAATAGATGAAACAGATTTTGACAAACACAATAAATATTAAAAATATAATTTGTTCCGGAACCGACAAAGCCGTATTAATAAATACACTTCAAAATGCGCGTCACAAAAGCCATTATCACTGCTTTGCTGATCAAATCCAACCAGTGATATCTACACCACCATAGATGTAAAACTCTGCTCTTTGAGCATAGAACTACAACGTGCATTGTCATTCGTATATTTTGCACATGATTTTGCGTTATTCGCCATGTTTTAATTTGGCAAAAGATATTCCATAACTTTGAATGTAACGAAGAACTGTTTTCTTACTTCTTGGTTTGAACTTTATGACAACATCCGATATAATGAGCTGGTATGCGAGGGGAATCGAAACGTATTTTCGTTTCGTGTTCTAGAAACATTTGTTGTTTGGCAAGAAACGAAATATTTACATCTATGGCTTGTTCACTCAGACAGTTGAAGTTCAACGGCCTGGAAGCATAGAAATCAACGAAGGCGAGGTTAGCCCCGCAAACGTCTCTATGCTCCGTGCCGTAACAGCAATAAGAAGATGGAAAGTGATTACTGTACATCGATTAGTAATAATTATACAAATATGACACTAAAATGAAGAAATGAAGTACATTCTTACTTGACATCATCACACGTTCCGTACGTCTGCCGTTGTTTATCGCCGCGATTTCTGTTCGTTCTTACAATTAGAACGATGCGTTACCATATCACTTCATATCATCGGTGTCAAATCGTGGTTTCTCTACGAACATAGATCGAGCAGATCCCGTGCTTCTAATATACCACCGCGTCGAAATATACAGCGCTCTAGCGTGAACACATCCATTCACACCAATTGTTGTGCAACTAATCGTTGCCCGGGAAACAACGTCTTGATGACAGCATTCGTCGTCTATTGTAGCGGGTTGTAATAGTGGACAAATAGAAAGAACCACAGAAACGCTAAGCATTCATGAATTTAATGCAGGAAACCATCATCAAGTGAACAACCATACTATCCAGTTAAATGGTACGCCAGAACGACTCTTTTCGTCTACATCTGTTCAGAGTACGTAACAAGGCACAGAAATAAAAAACTTCTTCTTTTCATTCTCCGGGCTGTTTGAGATCAGGCCTATAAAGAGTCGCGGTTCTGTTCAGCCAATTGAGATAAGTAAAGTCGTATGGCATTAATGGCTGGGAAATCCGAAGGACAAGACAAATATCCATGCCCGAGGGGGGGGGGGATTCGAACCCGCGACGGGGAACGACCTCGCACATCGCATCATAGCGCCTCAATGCGCTCCGCCGCGGCAACACCGTCT
This sequence comes from Locusta migratoria, assembly GCA_026315105.1. NCBI lineage: Eukaryota > Metazoa > Arthropoda > Insecta > Orthoptera > Acrididae > Locusta > Locusta migratoria. The sequence continues at coordinate 111,314,824 of CM048745.1, forward strand.
AGATACAAGGCCTCACAACAAGTCTGTGTGACGTCACAACGATAATCCTCGCGGCCAACGGGAAATACAGGCCCCAGCGCAGACGTCATGGCAAGTAAGCAAGGTAGTTCGGAGCCGGAGCGATCAGTAGCTCAGTTGCTGCCCTCTACGAGGCAGTGGGGTGTGCCCCAGCGGCCGGCCAATCGGCTAGCGATCGCGCCAGCTCGGAACTACCTTGCTTACGTGACATGATGTGTGCGCTGAGGCCTGTCTTTCTCGCTGCCCACGGATAATCCGTCATCGCAAGCTGCTGGATGGCGCTACGCGGCAGTGGGTTGTGCCCCAGTGCCCAGCTAGCGATGGCAGCTTATCGGTGTAACGTGATACGAGCTTGTTGTGAGGCCTTGTATCTAGACGGTGTTGACACATCGCCATCAACAGTCTCACACGCCCTCTTTCCATGAGACACTGAGGCGATGTTCGGAATGTAATCCAAGACATAGTCGCAAAGACAGGTGATCAGGGGCTTTGCACCACTACCCCTCCTATCCCCTCTGCCGCAATGCAAAGCGAAAATCGTCAACAGCATATGCCCTACCCGAACGGCGACAAGTAAAGGAATCGTGTGTTAGTAGGAATCCACGACACCACTTGAATACAGTAAAATACTGTAAAATGACGTGAACCTATGTTTGGTATAGAGGGCTGAAGGTGGCATCGCTTTGAAAACGAAATTGGTAGCAAAATATTTATAAAAAAATTTGCGGCTGTTGGTTCTAATTAATTTAACTTATTGGAATATACAGGGTGTTACAAAAAGGTACGGCCAAACTTTCAGGAAACATTCCTCACACACAAAGAAAGAAAATATGTTACGTGGACATGAGTCCGGAAACGCTTAATATACATGTTAGAGCTCATTTTATTACTTCTCTTCAAATCACATTAATCATGGAATGGAAACACACCGCAACAGAACGTACGAGCGTGACTTCAAACAATTTGTTACAGGAAATGTTCAAAATGTCCTCCGTTAGCGAGGATACATGCATCCATCCTCCGTCGCATGGAATCCCTGATGCGCTGATGCAGCCCTGGAGAATGGCGTATTCTATCACAGCCGTCCACAATACAAGCACGAAGAGTCTCTACATTTGGTACCGGGGTTGCGTAGACAAGAGCTTTCAAATGCCCCCATAAATGAAAGTCAAGAGGGTTGAGGTCAGGAGAGCGTGGAGGCCATGGAATTGGTCCGCCTCTACCAATCCATCGGTCACCGAATCTTTTGTTGAGAAGCTTACGAACACGTCGACTGAAATGTGGAGGAGCTCCATCGTGCATGAACCACATGTTGTGTCGTACTTGTAAAGGCACATGTTTTGGCAGCACAGGTAGAGTATCCCGTATGAAATCGTGATGACGTGCTGCAGTGAGCGTAGGTGGAAGAACATGAGGCCCAGTCAAGACATCACCAACAATTCCTGTCCAAACGTTCACAGAAAATCTGTGTTGATGACGTGATTGCACAATTACGTGCGGATTCTCGTCAGCCCACACATGCTGATTGTGAATATTTACAATTTGATCACGTTGGAATGAAGCCTCATTCGTAAATACTAAAATGAGCTCTAACATGGAAATTAAACATTTCCGGACACATGTCCACATTACATACGAGGAGCGTCCAGAAAGTAAGTTCCGTTTGGAAATAAACTGAAATTGTACACAGATACAGAAGAAATCTTTATTGCACAAAATTCTACAACTCTTAAACTACTTTTTCACATAACTGCCGAAATTTTTTAAGTCATTTTTCATAGCGTGGCACTAGTTTTTGTATACCTTCTTCATAGAAATTTGCCGCCTGTGTCTTCATGCATCACTGATCGTGAAATTTGGGGGAAGTCCATAGCGAGAGCACTAATTGTAAACCTACGGTTTTCCTGGATCTTGTCATCAATCGCGTGAACCAGTTCTTCTGTAACCAAAGGTGAACGCCTACTTCGTTCTTCATCGTGCACATCACAATGCCCACCATTGAACTGTCGGACCCATCTTCTCACCATCGAATCACTCATCGCATTTGGTCCGTAAACATCGCAAATTTGCCGATTAATTTCACTTGGTTTCACTTTCCTCGGATTCAGAAACCGAATCACCGACCTGATTTCACAGGCGGCGGGATTTTAAATTAAATCCGACATTTCAAAGAAGCACACCAAAGCGTACGTAACTGACAGCGATCTCCAAATGGCGCACGTTCTTCTCCTTGATACACATCGTCTACAGCGCATGTGCGGAACTGCAATCGCAGCGCTGCAGCGGAGATAAATTGAAACGGAACTTACAATCTGCACGCGCCTCGTATTTTCTTTCTTTGTGTGTGAGGAATGTTTCCTGAAAGTTTGGCCGTCCTTTTTGTAACACCCTGTATAATCAAGATGTAACTATGAAACTTCCTGGCAGATTAAAATTGTGTGCCGGAACCGAGACTCGAACCTGGGACCTTTGCCTTTCGCGGGCAAGCGCACTACCGACTGTGCTATCCCGACACGATTCACGATGCCGCCTCACAACTTTACTTCCGCCAGTACCTCTCCTCCTACTTTCCAAACTTCACAGAAGCTCTCCTGCAAACACGCAAGACTAGCACTCCTGGAAGAAAGGATATGGATGTTTCCAGAATGAAACTTTCACTCTGCAGCGGAGTGTGCGCTGATATGAAACTTCCTGGCAGATTAAGATTGTGTGCCGGAACCGGGACTCGAACATGGGACCTTTGCCTTTCGCGGGCAAGCGCACTACCGGTAGTGTTGGTAGTGCGCTTGCCCGCGAAAGGCAAAGGTCCCAGGTTCGAGTCCCGGTTCCGGCACACAATTTTAATCTGCCAGGAAGTTTCATATCAGCGCATACTCCGCTGCAGAGTGAAAGTTTCATTCAAGATGTAACTAGATAAAGAGGTTGGCGGTGAAGGTCAAATCCCTCGACCGACTGGTAAATAAAAATCGCATCTTTCAGACGTGTCGATTTTTTGTGTTTTAATGGTGCAAGATTTTGTTTTGCACAGGAGTTAGGCAATCAGTCGCCATCCTCCGCGCAGAGCCAGGGTTGAAGGTGAAGGCCGCGCCACGCCCGGCCATTGTGTGCGCCGCGGGGAACTGCGTATTGTCCCGGGAGCGGCAGGCAGCGTTCTGCGCAGCCGTAACCATTAGCCTAATGCACGCGGATGCACCGCCGCTGCGCCCGGATCGACGCCGACGCCTGCTTGCGATGCATTCTCTGACGCAACGCCTTCTGGAAACACCGCGCACTCACCGGTATCTCGTGACAAGTCCATTTCGTAAATCACAGTCGTGCCAGAGAGGTTGCTGTTTTACGTATTAGCGCAGTCAGTGGCGAATATGGCATATAATTTCGAGGGCGGCAAGACTAAAAATTATTTCGCATCGTATCTCAAACTACCCCTTATATATGACACTTAGCGCAGTCCGTAATACGAACAGTCGCGACGCTCATTTCGTGAAAGTTACCAGAATATCCTCTTCAGTCCCAGTGCCAAGGTTAATTTAAAATTTTGAAAATGTCAATATTTTTTTGTTTATTAGGTTGCATAGGCACCGTATTTCTCTCTTTTGGAATTTAGGAAATTTCATTTTTTGAAAGTTGATGGCACACACTTGTGAACCTCGGGTTTCAGTCGTAAACATATTTCTTAAATTTTCTTAAGGGAACATACTGTATTTAAGGATAAAATTAATTACAGTATGTTGTATTTGTACAACCTACATATTTTATTTACAATAAGAAATTTTACAATACATATTTACAAGTATTTGTTACTGCCAGATGGTTTTGTGAGAATCCCCATGACAACTTTAATCCCAACATGATGCAAAATTTCTGATGCGGTTGGTTTGAAACTAAGTGAACTAGTATCAACAGATTTGAGGTTTGTCTAATATGTCAGAACCACTCAGAATTCAACTGGAAAGAATTCAGTGAAAGATTTCAAGTCTCATTTGGGTCCACTGGAATCACTTTCCTCTCCAGAGATCGGCCAGAGATGCGCCAACGTCAGGCATGCTAAAAAGTAACGAACAAACCATGGATAGGCACCAAACCAACATTTTTCTTAAAATCTGATGTGAAAATTAACTCATTTTGTTACGAATAAAGAAAGAATCAAAACTACATTTCTTCAAATATAACAATACTAACCAACTCTTCACATCAAACCTCTTATGGATTTTTTTAATATCACCATTTATTAAATCTTCAATATTTTTAGACTGAATTTCGTTTAATAGCATCACAAGGGGAGTGAGAATTCGTACGCTGTGATTCATTACAGCAAATAAGTCATCCTCAGATACACAATTTGAATATTCTGCAACACTTCCCTTTAGTATGCGTGATATATCTTCATCACTTAGCACATGAGCTGCCAAAATATAGTACGATATGAAGTACAGAGCTATTGTAAAAGTGCACACTAAGAACCAAGGTACACAGATGTTTACTATGAAAACATCGGCATTTCTTGCCCAGAAAAATTGAAATAATTCAAATTTGCTGTATTTCAGATGATTCTTCAAACTTCACTTATCACTCGCTACAACAAAAATAAACACATAAAGCTTTATGTATTATTTACTTGTTACTTGCTGTTATAACGACGCTGCCGGGCTACAAGCTTCACTAACATCAAACTTCTGATCCATGTAGCTCCAGAAGTACTGCTGCAAGGGCTATACAAGTGGTGTCATTTGAAAGCAAAAAGGTAAAAGACTGTGCACTCACGGTCTGAACATAAAAAATACGCCACAGACGGAGAAAACAGTTTACGAACCAAGGTGCACATATGTGCAGTTGCAGACTGAAGAGGATATTTTGACTATGCAGCGGAGTGCGCTCTGATATGAAACTTCCTGGCAAGTTAAAACTGTGTTCCAGAACGGGCTTTCGAACCCGGGACCTTTCTACATTAAAAGTAAAGCGCTCTTCCGACTGAGCTACCCTGACACGCTAGGCTTGACAGGTAGGTTGGTAGCTCAATCGGTAGAGCGCTTGTCCGCGAAAGGCAAAGGTCCCGGGCTGTTCGAATCCAGGTCAGGCACACGGGTTTAATCTGCCAGGAAGTTCTGTTGTAAAAGCTGTTGTACTCTCAAGTGACAAATGTCATTGGATACTGGTATGAACAGACACACTTGGCAGTAATATCGTGTACAAAAGGCATTGAGAGTATTGTCACTTGTGTTGCACTGATTACTTTGAAAAGGTTCTCGAAGTTATAATCGTCGCACGGTGTGAATTAACGTCCGTTGAAAGTGGTTTGCTAGTTGGAGCTAGAAGTATGGGACATTCTGTAACGAAACATAATTAAATTAATTTTTTTAATAGATCAGCGACACTTGTCGCTGTTTACCTTCTTCTCGAAAAATTTTATCTGTGAAAGGGTTTTTTCGCTCATCTTTCGTTTCTTCCGGCGAGTCGTAAGGACGGAACCGTGATCATTGACTGTCTTGTTTGAGCTTGTTAAGTGTGGAGGAGGAAGGAAAGTTGGAGTTTAACGCCCCGTCGACAGCGTGGTCATTAGAAACGGAGCATACGCTCAGAAGGTTTGGGTAAGGATGTGGAAGGAAATCGGTCGTGCCCTTTCAAAGAAACTATCCCGGCATTTGCCTGGAGTGATTTAGGGAAATCACGGAGAACCTAAATCTGGATGGCCGGAAGCGGATTTGAACCACCATCCTTCCGAATGCGAGTCCAGTGTGTTACCACTGCGCTTCCTCACTCGGTTGTTAAGTGTGGACATGTAAGCAGAGTGCTCTGTAATATAAGTATGAGTGCTGTTAAATTTTACTTCAAAATATACCCTCTTTTGTTAATAACAATGTCTCCATCCTGTTTTCATGTTCCGTCCTTTCTTAATTATTCATTTTCTTTGAGATTTTCAGCTCCTCGATATTCCGTCGTAACATGATGTTAAGACGCCATCACTTACGCTCCGTGTATTGCCTTGATTAAATGCCGATCAGTTACTTTAAAGCTTTATCTGTTTTCTTTTTAGAACCTGCATTCGATTAACAGATTCGCGAAGTCCTGTAGATTTTTTTTTTCTGTTTGATATTTGCCTTATCAAACTTTAGTACACTGTCCGTCAACAATGACTTACGAGGTGAACAGTCTGAACATTATTTTACTGCGGAAAGTATCGTAAAGTTTATCTAAACAATTCAATAGCTTAACAGTTTCAGCTACTGTGATCAACATTTCCAGAAAGAAGCTACACTGGGTACTTTCCGTAAGTTTTCTCTGTGACGTTATTTTTCTGAGTTGTTCAAATGTTCAAATGTTTGTAGAGCTTATGGGACTACGGGGTCAGCAGTCCCTAAACCTACAAACTACTCATGAACTAGCTTATACTAAAGATGGCACAAACATCCATGCCCGAGGGGGAGATTCGAACCCCCTACCGCAGCGGCCGTACAGGCCGTGACTGGCACGCCGCAGACCGCTCGACCACCGCGGCCGGCCTTTGTGTGTTGCCTCAACACCAATCTGTATTCCGCCATTTCATTCTATTCAATCTTTTCGTGTATTAATTTCATCCACACTAGTCTAATGTATTTAATCAGATTTTATCCGATTTTCTATGATCGAAATTTTAACAAAATAATCCTTAATCTTTTAATCGCGGAGTTGAACATTAATGCTTACAGGCAACAACACAAAAGTAATGTTACAATTCCATTTCGAAAATCGTTAGAGAATTAAAAATACATAGTGTCAAGAGTTTACAGAGAAAGCCAAATGGCAGGTTTTACCGCAGGGGTGGAATGATCGAACGCTTGCGACTTGCTGCGGAGCGCGCGGTTATTCGCCGTCGGAGGTTCGAGTCCTCCATGAGGCTTAGCTGTGTGTGCTGTCCTTAGGTTAATTTAAGTTAGTTTAAGTAGCTTGTAAGTCTAGGAACTGATGATCATAGCAGTTTGGCCTAATAGGTTTAAAACATCTGAACATTTCTTGAAGCATTACCTGTCATCAATAACAGCGCAGAGAGCGATGGTCTGTGTTGTACGTCCCTGATCAGAGCGTGGGTAGCGGTGGCAGTGACTAACAAGGATGCGGACATGGGTCTGCGACCAAAAGAATTGGTTACTTCACATAATATTTATGGATAACTTAAAGGAACTTTGATGTGCTTGTGATGGTAGCAAATGTTGCAGCTTGTCTAATACTGCTGACTCGCGTGGATGGAACTCTTCTGTTAACTCACTGAACTGCCTTGTACTGATTGGAACTCTAGTACTATCTTTCGTTCCTATGGTGCGCCAGTAATCTAGGCGAACCCATTTCTTCCTATTCGCCAGCGCGCGAAGCAGGCAAAGAGGTACCGAGACTGAGGGCGCCCCCGGCGGACGAAGTACCACAGAGCGATTTTTCGCGTCTTCTTGAAGGGGCGCAGCGACTTGTGTAGACCGTCGGCGTTGTGGCGAATAACCACGCCACAACTGTCTGCACTTGATGACAGAGAACAGCGACGTTTGTTTAGCATTGTCATTGATAACAGATATGCAGCACTACGTGAGATAACGGCAGAAATAAGTGTAGAACGTTCAAGAAGAGTAGTTGTTAGTAGATTTGGCTACTGAGTTGATGTTTCGACTCAGTGAATTGAGTCAGCGAACTGTTCGACTGAGTCGAAACTTGAATCGGCACTGTTTCGAAACAACGAATCTTGTGATTCATGTATCGGACGCTAGATACCGTTTAACTTGCGTTTTGCTGTCGGTCTGCTGGGTGAGTTCGACAGCCGCGGTGGAGTAGCCGAGCGGTCTAAAGCTTCTCGCTGCAGAGCGCGCGGTTGCTCGCTGTGGAGGTTCGAGTCCTCCCTGGGGCATGGGTGTGTGTGTTTGTCCGTAGGTTAGTTTACCTAGGTTTAAATAGTTTGTAAGCTACGGACTGATGACCGCGCAGTTTGTTCCGATAGATCTACAAACATTTGAATTTGAGTTCGACACAGCGCCCAGGCGTGCAACGGGTTTGAAGTTGTTCCCCTAACGCGCCACGCGAGATTTTGAATTATGCTACCGGTACCCATCAACTGAGGTTTGAAAACTGGGATACCACAGAGAAAAGTTGTGAAGTCCTTCGGTGATTTGAGGTAGTTTAGCATGAACTAAGCGTTGTTTTGCATTGTTGCTACAGCTGTGCCAGGTGACGCATCTTTTCGAACCAAGGGCAAATAATTGCAGTGAGCGAAACCGCATTCTCAGTAAGATGTCAAAAATAATGTGTTTTTTTCATTTTAAAGAAACGAAACTGCTTCTCTTTTATTTGACTGACTGAAGATGAATCTGATTATCAGAATACCTATCTGGAGATTGAAAAAATTTATTTCAGTTTTGTGGTTTCGTCACGTAAATTGTGAAATGTGTTTCCTTGTGTTAATACCTATAGTAATGTCTGTTGATTGCATTAAATATGTCTTAGGAACAAATCTTAAATATTTTGTTTATATTGACTGGTTAGAAAAGTTATTCATTTCTGGATGCAAATAAACATTTGAACCATGATCTTTCTTGTTTTATTTAAACTTAATAATGGAATTTTGAAGGTTGGAAAAAGTTTCATGACTTTGGAATTTGAATATTACTATTTTGTGCTTCCTTTGTTACAATATTTGTTTGTATGAAAATACGAGTAACTCATTAAACATTTACGCTTTAACACGATTCTAAAATCGTAGTAGGAAACAAATCCTGTGCCGTTAAATTAAGTCTAGTGAATAACGTATAAAAACCGTGTTGATATTCCATAGATGTTTCGTATTTGCTGTATCGCCGTACTGTAGCTTTCTCGGCTCACGTGAATCAGCGAAGGTAGCAGGACACAGGGCTGCGGCACGTCAAGTGTTTTGAGTGTCGAAGCATCGAGTCGACTCACTACGGCGCCCTGCAGCTGTCGCGGTTCACGTGAACCAGGAAAGGTAGCGCGGCGCACGACTCTGCGGCACGCCAGATGTTTCGTGTGCCGAAACAGTGAGTCGGCTCACTAGACTCTGATGATCCGTTTGTTTCGAAACAGTGAAATGATCCGAACTGCCCATCACTAGTTGTTAGGATAGTGCGGCGCAGTTTGGCATTAACAGAGGTATGGCACCAGCTGACGCCAACGAGAAAGACAGGCCGCGGCGCGCACATCAAGTCGTGTGGTCAAGAGAGGCCTCAGCCATCGCGATCGCTAGCTGACTGACTCTGCGTCATGAGACAGTGGGCTGCATGCCCCAGCGGTTAGCGACTCAGCAAGCGATCGCGCTGGCTCAGGTCTCTCTTGGCCACGTGACGTGACGTGCGCACCGCGGCTTGTCTTTCTCGCTGGCCACGGGAAGCAGATGACGACACTAGTGCCTTTGCTAATAGTACAGCAGGCTAACACCAACATGTGAGCTTTTATACTGAATGGAGAGGATCCTCTGGTCGACTCATCTAATTATTGACTGGAAATGGTTAATGTTCGGCTTCTTGAAGATCATTTGCAGCCTTGCATGTACTTTCTAAAATGACTGGAACAACCTGGCGGTGTACTGAAAATACCTTGATAATTTCAGTCTTGGCACTATTGTATAGCGTGTCCGAATACTGCGTGCCTGGATAGACCTGAATTGTACACGTTTCACAAACTAAAACTAAACTAAAATAAGCAATGAAACTAATATGTGACACTCTTATATCTATACCTATAGATTAGCTGTTCATACTAACATTACACCACCCGAAATCAAGAAAGTCCGCTACTGTTCGGAAAGTATACTGTCGAACTCAAATCTTTTATGCACTAAGACCTGATATCCAAAAACAGCTTGAGGGTCACCTCTGTGTCAAATAGATGAAGAGGTTTCCGTGCCATCTAGGAAAGCAATGGACGAGACCGTGGAGTAGAAGCACAATGAACAACGGAAGCCTGGCTAATGATGTAAAGATACCAGTAAAGAGCTTTCATCTTTATAGAAGAATACAGTCTACTCTAAACTGCGTGAGGGTGGGTTTCGGAAGGCATAGCGAGATGATTATAACATGGGGCTCAAGGACCTCTACCCTGTGAACTGATCAGGTGCTCTAGTACAAAATTATATGCGAAAGTATAAATCTTTCGTGAGATCGCTTTCTATGGTCTTTCGTGTTTAATAGATTCATTTGCAGTAACTCATGGATACAGGGAAGCTATGATATCTCTATTTCTAGATCTATAATGTTACCAGCAGAGGAAATCAAAAATCATTGTAAATAAGACCGTCTATAATGTTGTAGCGTTATTTCGATTACTTTTATACAATATTAACTTTGAACTGTCTGTCATCGTTACTACAAAATTTGAAGTAGTTCCTAATTCTTGATTTCTTCGTTATGAATAGTTACGGATAGCAAAAGAGGAAATGGGCGGAGAGAGAGAAAGAGAAGAGAAGATGACAGAGACAGGAAAGAGAAGTAATACAAGGAAAGGAAGAGGCAAATGCAGAATACGGAGGCAGCAGCAGGAAGAAGAGGAGGAGGTAGGTAGAGGGCAAGGAGAATGTCGACAGAGAAACAGAAAAGGTGGATGGGGAATAGCTGGATGAATGTAAACATGGATAGCTTTTTAAGGGTAATAATAAGTTGCATGCTTCAGAGTCGGTAAACAGTCTGATCTTTACATTCATGCGAAAACGGACAAACAAAAATGTAGTCGTCCCACAGGGCTTACAATAAATAATGCTTTTTGAGACAACATCTTCTCTAATTTTCCTGTCATGCCACAATACCACATCAATACAGATCACAGCTAACGAGGGTACGAGCGTATGGAATAGGTATCCAAATATATGAGTGGCTCGAAGACTACTTAATACGCTGCCCCGATGGCTAGTATTCACCAGAGACTTGGGTTTCGTCAGGGGTACGCCAGGGAGGTGAGATAGGACAGCTATTATTTTCTGTCTATACATCTGACGGACAGAGTGCGTTGCAATCTGCGGCTGTTTGATGATGATGGTCTTGTCGTGTACAAAAGTGTCGACATTGAATGACTATAGTAGTATGCAGGATGACTTGGTTTAAATTTTAGGTGGTGGGAGGAATGGCAACTAGCGCTAAATGTAGAAAAATGTAAGGTGATGCAGATGAGTAGGAGTATCAATCTCGTAATGTTCGATTACAGCATTAGTAGTGTGCTGCTTGACAAAGTCGCGTCAATGAAATGTCTATGTAACGCTGCACAGTGATATGAAATGGAACTAGCATATAAAGACAGTTGTGGGGAAGGCGAATGGTTGACTTCGGTTTATTAGGAGAGTTTTGGGAAGGTGTGATTCGTCTGTAAAGGAGACCACATATAAAACGCTTGTTGGACCCCCGTCTTGAGTAATGCTCAAGTGTTTGGAATCCTCACCAGATCGGTTTAAAGGAAGACACAGAAGCACTTCAGAGGCGGGCAGTTTGGGTTGTAACTGGTAGATTCGATCGCGCGAGTGTTTCTGAAATGCCTCGAGAACTCAAATGCGATTCGCTGGAGGGAAAGCGACATTCTTTTCGGGAAACACTGTTGAAGAAATTTAGAGGGCCGGAATTTGAGTCGGACTGCGGTACGATTCTACTGCTGCAAACCTACATTTCGCGTAAAGACTACGAAGATAAGATCAGAGAGATTAGGGCTCGTACAGATGCTTACAAGCATTTATTTTTCCGTCGCTCTATATAGGACTAGAACAGGAACGCAATTAACCAGTAGTGGTATTGAGTACCCTCAGCCTCGACATTTGAGTGGATTGCGGAGTAAGTATGTAGATGTAGATGATTCATGTATTTTCTCGGTGAGTCTATGTTTCCCTTCAATCGGTTTTTTCTCCCTGCTGTCTCCTACCTGATGAGAAGACTTCCGAAAGCTTGTATCTACGTTCATTTTCATCTCTTTTGTATGGCCACAGGCGGCACTGTTTTGAGTACTGAGCAGATACTCCATCTCTTTTGACTCATACTTTCGCATCTCACTGGAGAATTTCCGTCAGATTAATTGAACATTACTTTTATTTAATTTCTCATTCACATCATACCAGACTAAACGAGTGCGAATCGTAGCCCGGCTAAGCTAATACGAATTAATTGACAAGCCGGCCGCAGTAGCAGAGCGGTCTGCGGCGCGCTAGTCACAGTCTGCACGGCCGCTACGGTTGGGGGTTCGAATCCCCCCTCGAGCATGGATGTTTGTTTCGTCTTTAGTATAAGGTAGTTCATAAGTAGTTTGTGAGTTAGGGACAGATGAACCCGCAGTTCTTAAGTTTCGTAAAAATCATTATATAAATACGCTACCACGTAAATTGTGGTACAGATTACTAATTTATTCGTACAAGAAGACCAATGGAAGTTACATAATTCGAAATATTGTTTGTCGTACATTTCACGCATATAAATATTATGTTTACATTTAGCCATTAAAAGTGGTAAAAGGAAGTAAACATTTTCCTATCTACAGCTTGGATCAGGTTCTACATTTTCCAACAATCAGATCACTGATTGGCTATTCGCCTCGACCAAAGACGCTGTAATGCAGCGCATCTGCAGTATTAAAGTAACGCATTAAAATAAGTGACTATCGAAACATGGAGTGCTCCCAACTCACTTTCTTGTGCCGTTCAAATGCTTTTCGCAGTGAATAAGGTTGGTTAAAGGAAATGGATGTTATCATATGAATGCCGATATAAATGATGATGCGCCGGGAGAGGCATTTAGCGGTGCACGGGTGGAACTACGAAGTCGACATGTTGTCAGCTCTGGAATTCTGAATATTGCAGTATCGAAATAACATTATTTCTTGGCGTTGTATAAATATACGAACACCTAAATTGTAGTTCCATTTCAAATATTAGGCTAATGAAAGTTATATAATTCGAAAATGGCATGAGAAGTATATACGTCCGTTTATATTTGTTGTTATTGTGTCAGGCATTTTCCTTAACACCTAAAAGATACCGTTGCATACCTCCCAGTGTCGGTTAAATTTTACCAAATATCCCAGCGGCCTCCTATGATAATGTTGGCAACAGATGTTGAATAGTGAGAATCCTGTGAGTCTTCATTTTAGCCAATCGCTTGACAACGCTGATGTTTTCTCATGGAATTTTCGCTTTACGAGGGCAATTATTTTTACTGAGCGGACGACGGTACATACAAGAACCCGTCAACCATAAAGCAGGAACAGCATTATTTGTTTACTTCATGGTCTGTACGAAACACTAATCGTGTCATTCTATATGGTTCGAACAAATGGACAAAGGTTTTCTGTCGTGTTCTTAATATTGCCAACATAATCACGCGAGGCAGCCGACATGATACGTAAAATTTTACCCCCAGTTACCACTGTAAACACAATTGGTAGATTTTCGACGACAGGCAATACTAGTTTGAATAAATGGACAACCGTGTCATGGCACCCTCCTGACTAGAATTGAAATGTCGAAACATTCTCTCCACAATAATTTGATAAAGTCTTTAAACATTCGGCTGTCTCCAATGGAATCTTCATTATAGAGGCACTGTGACATTCAATCGAGATCAATTACAGGAGCAATGCGAGATTATGTTCAACATTGGCGGTTAAGTATCTTCTGAAGACATTCCTCCATTGAAAGAAGAATTACATGCTAAACTGTGCCGTGTCGACATGAATTGGAGGTACGTCTCCGTCACTGTGCCTTGTAACAGCCTGTGCCTTCGCAACAGACGCCAACGCAACGCCTGTCAAACCGCGCCCATCCCGCCTCCTCGCAGTACATCACTTTTCGGCGATGGCGGCGTGGGTTCACGAGGGCGGGGTCCTGGACGACATCTTGCCGGCCGTGATCTGTGACCTCAGGCATAGCACTTCACACTTTCATCCCGAATGACCAAGAAAAACCTAGAAAACAGGGATACTCCACCGAGGATACCGAAGATTTATCTGGCGGAATAAGCAGATATGAAAGGATGCAATTGATTAACATTTATTTACCAGCTGAAAAAATACAGCTGTTGGAACACAGAAAAGACAGATATGTTCCTGTTTAAAAGACTGACAGAAAAGTGGCGAACCAGCTGCCTTACTCCTCATACCGTGTTCCTCAACAAAATTTTCGGCAGTCGATCATATTCGCACTCAACACATAACGTAAAAAGTCAATTTACTAAATCTTTCATCGTAATTTTTTTTAGTCAGTAAATTACAATGAATTCGCCTTCAGCCTTCAGTCACAAATTGTGTTTTATTTTACACAGTGCATTTCGAGCCCTGAGGGCTCATCATAAGGTGCTACTATGATTTATTATACATTTTAAAGGCCTGGGTTTATTTAAAAGTGGTGCTCAAATAAGTCTGGTGCAGTATGATAATTGGAGTACACTTGTATGTACAAATACTCACTGACACACACGTCTCATTTTGAGACACATTCCAGAACCACTTTTTAATAATCCCAGGCTTTTAAAATGTATAATAAATCATGATGAGACCTCAGGGCTCGAAATGCATTGTGTAAAATAAAACACAATTTGTGACTGAATGTGAATTCATTGTATTTTATTCTCCTGTTTGTCTCTCTCACTTTTAGTGCCTTATTTTCGATCTTGTCTTTGTCTTAGTCTTATTTCTTAATGTACTGTCTGCCTGTTCAGTCACGAGTGTCTCATCTCTACACATGTTCTTGTGGATTGTTTACGACACATCTCCTACGCTCGTTGCACCCAGCCCGATTGGAAATACGTACTTTGTTCAGATAAGTCCAGATTTCATCTGGTAAGAGCTGATATAAACCCCACGAAGTAATGGACCCAAATTTTCAACAAGACACTGTGAAAGCTAGTCTGAGTCCCGAAATGTTGAGGGCTGTCTCACCCGAAATGAACTAGATCCACTGGTCTAACCAAAATAACCACTGCATGGAAATATTTCTGCTCATCTACTTGGAGAGCATCTGCAGCAAATCATTGACTTCTTGTTCCCAAATAACAGTTCAATATTTACGAATGGAGATGTATGTCACGGGGCCACAATTATTCGCGAATTACTTATATTTCTTGAGAATTCCACCAAATGACTTAGCCCCAAAATCACCCAATGAACCCTATTGAACAGTTAATCGGAGGCAGTTCGTGCGCAAAATCATACACTGCTAACTCTTTCACTGTGAATGAGTATAAAGGGAGCAGCGTTCGATATTTCTGCTGGGGATTTCCAGCGAGTGCTTGAGTGCAAGCCACATCGAACTGCTGTACTTCATCTGGTAAAAGAAGGTGCGACACGATATTATGAGATATCCTAAGACACTTCCCACCTCAGTACACTGTCCCATAGCTCTTACATTAATTTTTACGAATTTGTCTTTTTCTCAAATGACTAATCCGAATAATGTACTCATAGCACAAATCGTCTCCACAATAGCTACATTAATATGCGAAAACATTGTGAACACTGCCTATCGCGAGACTGAATGTAGCATGATGGCGTCACAGACAAGAGAAGCAAATGGGGATCATCATCCTTGCAATGTTACGAGCCGCAAATAAGTAAATGATATAAGTAAATTTTACGACTCAGTGCCTGGAAATGTGCAATTTGGAAATACGCGTCTACTGTCTAGAGCATCTGTTAAAATGCTCACATAGTCTACTCATTAAGAGATGTAATCGTATGTAAAGTTTTAACATGATAAAACAAGTATTGCAATTACATACTGTGTGTTTGTCTTTTTATCTCCCGGCACACAAATACAAAAAATTCGTTCATCCAGTTCTGGAAAATAACAACATTTAATTAATTCAAAAAATTACATAATTATAATTCGAAACCTTTAACAAACTGTTTCTCGCTGACACTGCCGATAAGATAATGAAAGGAAAAAATTGTTTCGGTTACTATACTAAAGCTCTTAATACGGACAAAAATCATCTTCCATGACGTTATTATAAATTACTTTTTAACTACCAACTTTCCAATGTTTGTTAAGCTTATGGGACTTAACTGCGGGGTCATCAGTCGCTAAACTTACAAACTACTTGTAAACTACCTTATACTAAAGACAACACAAACATCCATGCCTGAGGACGGATTTGAACCCCCGACCATAGTGGCCGTGCATGGAAGCATAGCGCCTCAATGCGCTCGGTCACTCCGCCGTAGCGGAACATACTTTGCACCCTGTAACTACATTAATATATCACTGAACGTACTAGCAAAATTATATCACTGTGCTGCTCAAAGGTCACAGACACGTGATGTTTCTTCCACTGGCGTGCAGTGAAACTTCACCATCAACGTTTTAATTTATTGCTCTTTATATTTTGCAGCAAGTCCTAGACTGGAGCCCAATTTACCAGAAAAGACCTAGAGGAAGACCACCAGACAGACGGGACAGAGAGCTAATGAAGACAGCAGAACTCAGGTGGCAACGGGGAGCTGAAAATCGGAAGAAATGGAGGAACTTACTGTGATCCTTTATTACACGCCGACTCAAAGAGGCCACAACGCCAAGTGATAGAACTGACTGATGATGATGATATTTTGCAGACGTCAACATACAGGTATGGACAAAATAATAACAGGATGCTGTATACCTAATCTTGTTGCAAGATAGCACCACTGCATATGTGTTAACACTGAGACTCGCCTGTAATTTACATCCGACTTACGAAGTATTGGACGTTGATGGTAGTTATATACTGCGACGATCGACACAAATGATGAAATGCGAGATTTTCCAGACTGTCAAAGATGCCATATTCTTGGTGCACAGTTATTGGGTGCATCTGTGATGAAAACTTCTGCACTTTTTAACGATTCAGTAGCGACAGTATGCCTCATCAAAGAGGCATAGTGAACAAAACGTGAATGCTCGAATGTTTGCAAATCTGCGGCACCAACCTAGTGTGGTGATCAGTTCCTAGGCTTATAAACTACTTACGTTAACCTACGAACAACATACATACCCATGTCGAGGAAGGTTCGAACCTCTGGCGGGAGCGGTCCACCTTATATTAGACGTGTATGACGAAGCTGTGCTGATCTGTTTATTTCTTCTCGACACCACATTGGTTTCGTTGTATTAGGACATTCTCTGGAAAAAAAAACATATGTCTGATGATCGAAACTCAGGACCAAATTTTGGGATCATCGACGGAAGCTAACAAATTCATTCGTTCACTACCGTATCACTGTTTATTCACGTCTGTTTCGCAACTTGTTGAAGCATGAAATTGTGGTTAAAGACTATTGTAAGACACCAAGTGCTTTAATTGTTTAATACTGGATGAATATACGGCAATTTCGCGTCTATAATGATTACGGTGTCATATCTCCTGAAGTCTGTGTCGTACCATGATAAAATTTCGCTTTGGTGATTTGCATGGGGTGGACTGAACAATAAGAACACCTAAAATCGCTACAGCATTTATTTATTAGTAAGGAGTGTGCAACTATTCAAGGAACAGATTCGTAAGTTGTCTTCTTATTTCGAATTCAGTGTTTTCCATTCTTGTACCAAAACATCCGCCAGTACCCTTAACGACGTTAGAGCTGTAAATATGGTCCTTACTGTCTGCGTGTGCCCTAAAACTCCCCGTAACGATTTAATTATTTTGAGACATGACGATTTGGCTGTCGAGAGATGTTTGATAATTTTATGATGGTGTAAAACAAGAAATGATCCTTTATGGCTGTGTTTCTTAGCAATACGTCATCGTAAGCAGTGTGACGTTGATGATGGAAAGATATTCATTTCACAGTAACCGACCAGTAAGGGTAACAACAGCAACAGATGAATATTACGATATAGATGCACAAATTATAACGTTTGACTATAGAAAGCAGGCATACATAAACTCTATTATTTGTCGAAAGCAATGTAAAGAATGATACACCAGGCTGCTTCATCGGATCATATCACATAGCTCCAGTAATCCAAGTGTCCATGTTTTATGATTGTACGACTACTTCCATGTTTCCATGCTGAAACACCCTTATTTGGACGTAATGTAGCCTCGGCGGGTGGCTATGCAGGCACTGATTCCGGAATCCTTTCGATCATACAGATGGCTAATACTAGTCTTGTGTAGTTCGCGAACGAACCAGTACGTAAGAGCGCTCCCACAGGCGAACTACGCGAACTAGTTCGCACATCCCTCGCCTCTTAGTTCGTCCGCTCCTTTTGCGAAGACTGACGGGGAACAGCGAGAGGGCGCTATTTCACTAAGACACGTGTTGGTGGACGACATTGATACCATTATTAGTCCATGTACAATACCCAGGTAGCACCCGCTTTCATCTTGTAACATACCGAGTCGTAATTTCGTTGCTTCTTGAAGTTCTCGTAGATCGGAGCTCTCGGTAACGATTGGCTGAAATTTCATGGTACAAAACTAATCTGCTACAAATAATGTAGGCGACACGTAGAACTGACACTTTAATGATTCGTTAGTGTCCAGATGTCCCCATTTATGGCCAGCGTGCAAGTCTCATTAATTACAGTCATCACAACCCAGTACTTGCATTCCACACGTCAATAATCATACCGCATTTTCGAAAAAGGCGCGTGCGAATTTGCGATTCTTTAGGGGCTCATATCAAAGGTTCTGTTCATCTCAGAGTGAGGGGTAAACTGTTCTGAATAGATCTTGGCCAACTGATCATTTGTGTACATATTAGAAGAATGGGTATACTATAGCCATCGTACAGTATATCGTCATAAAAAATAAATAAATAAAAATAAAAATAAAAATATTTTTGGTTAGAAAAGAAAACGAATTGTGGGGATGGTCACTTCGATACTTTCTATTCATTTCAAATCTCCGAAATTTTTACCGTATGTTCTTGTGATGACATTCTCGAGACCGTTTTTAAATTTTTTCGATATCGTTATCTGTTACCAAGATCCAGAGGTTTAAACTGATCATAGGTTTCCACAAAATCACAAAACACGATTTTTAGCCGTTTTAGCACAGAAAATCGCAAATATCTAAATAACTAACCATAGAAAATTTTTCAAATATTTACAATACATCCTGTATACATTTACCTATAAACCACATTTTCCAGTTTTCGTAAATCTTAATCCGTTAGCAAGATACGGCCGAAAAAACGCGATATTTGGCTAGAAAAAGTGCGTATTGTGCTGAAAGGCGGCGGTCGGACAGCTCTGAAACTTACCATGCGATTTCAAAAAAAGGAAGTCGGCGAAAAAATTTGATTTTTGTACATCTTCAAGATTGAAATCTTCGATCGATGAAGGGGTGATTTTTGTTTTCGTTTACTTTACAGTTAATATGCAGCATCCAGTTTAGTGAACTATTGGAACATATTTTAAAGAGTTTGAAGAAGTAAAAACACATTACGTAGAATTCTTGTATGGTTGGTTTTAGGTTACCCATAGCTGCATATGAAATGTGGATAACATATCGAAATTTTATTTAAAGTTCAAAGCAGAATGATATGTGTTTTTTGAGATAGCGATCCGTGAGTGACAGCACGCGACAGTAATAGGTTCCAAAACGCTATTTCCTATTGTGAGGTAACGTATCTTGAGGAATAGGAAATGACTAAAATATTATGTGTATGTTGTTTAGGTGTTTATCTGGAAAATCCGTTTCCCGTTTTTGAAATGTGTATTCGTTATCGCGATACGCTACAAAAATCATAATTTTTGGTATCAATAAATCCAACTGCGTACATTGGCAAATCTACACTTCTATTCATGGCAAATCGTCGAAATTTTCACGATGCGCTCTAGTATTGTAGTATCTAAGTATTACTCACCATTGATTTCATGTTATATAAGCAGTACACTCTGATGTAACCAAAAAAGGCGGAAACCAGCTGAAAAATGCTCCTTCCGGAGCACAGAAAAGGCGAATATGTTCTCTGACACAAAAGTGTGAAACCAGTTGCCTCAATCCCCATTCCGACGTCCTCACCAAAAATTTTGGCATGCGAACATATTCGGGCTTTTTTTCGGCTGAATGTGAGTAGGACAGAGACAGTGCAACAGGCGCAGAGAGCCATATATGATGGAACAGAGAAAGTGTCAGTTCAGAATATGCATGAAAACAGCAGTGGGAAGCGAAACGAGATGTCGGAAGTCAGGAACAGTGGCAACAACAAACTAAGACAGATGCAGATAGTAGCAATTGGAGCAAAAGAGAAAACAGTGGGAAATGAGACGAATGGAGACGATACGTAAAGCATGTGCGTGCGGCTCTCCAATACTATAGCACGAAACAATTTGTCCAATTATTCCCATCCCCAGTACCCGCATGCTAAAGTTTTCCGATCTATAGGTCAAACCCCAAGCAAATCATCCCTATGGACATATGTATAAATGAGACAATCGTGGTTGAAGACCATGAAAGCCGACTCTAAGTGAGGACAGGAAGTGAAGGGGACAACGTCAGTGGGGCAGAGAGAACATGAAAGTGGCAGAAACAGACAGCGGTGAGGAATCGCGAGGAAAAGGGATGAAGACATTTAAAGTTTGACATAAACAGATAGCGGCAGTGGGAGAGACAGCAAACAAACGGACAGACATATACAAACACTGACAGTGAGACGACATTGCTGACTATGACGGCTTAACTGGGCAAAAGTATTTACAAAGTCATGCGCTAAAAGTGAACGAATATGTTGGCGAGGAAGTAGGAATGAGGATTGAGGCAGCTGGTTCCACACTTTTGTGTCAGAGAACATATTCGCCTTTTCTGTGCTCCGACAGGAACATTTTTCAGCTGGTACAAATTTACTCAGTTCGTTTGTGGAATTAAAAATTCTGAGGCGTATGTTTGAATGTGGCTCAAATATGAAGCTTTAATCACTGTAGATATACTTTCTAAACGCTTAACATGGAAGAACTTTTCCATAACTGTTCAAAATTAAAGTTCAGAATGACGTGGGTTGTGTCTCAGATACGTCACGTTACACGACTGAAAACAGTACTCGGAACTGGAGTGGATTGTGCCTCAGATTAAAGACGAAACCAGACTAATTCACAGGACGCGAAAGCATCCAATTGGCATCATACAACAGTGTCACTGAAAATTACGTATTGTTAATTGAGTTCATTACATTAATTGTAATGGAAAAGTAAACAATTTCGAAATAAATGGTAATTACACAGAAACTAACATTACTTTTGAAACATAATAATACATAATTTAATATTATGAGGAAAGAATTTAATTACTTTTGTCAGTGATACTAATAAGCCTAATATATGACCTATAACAATACGCCTCTGGCATGAACTAATTAATATCTGCTAATTAAACAAACTTCTGCTACGTAAAATAATAGAAAATAACTTCAGCTAGTCATATTAGAAAAAAGAATAAGAAAAGTTTTGTAAAACCAAATGATAATAGACTAATTACATTCCTATCTATTATTATGCAACACTGGTATGCGATGAGATGAGAATAAATCCTAACATGCTTCGTTATATCCGGATCAAAATCGGCGTCGTATTTGAAGATTCACTAATCTTTTTTCTGTCAGTTCTACAAGATTATGGTATAGGAGGTAAACTGCTGCAGGCAATTAAAGGGCTTTATATAGACTGTCAGGCAGCAGTTAGAGTAGATGCCAAATTAGGCTCATGGTTCAGGATAGTTTCAGGCTGTAACCTGTCACCACTATTGTTCATACTATTCGGGGATCATATGTTGAAGACAGTAGACTGGTAGGGGGGGGGGATTAAAATAGGTGAAAACAAAATAAGCAGTCTCGCATATGAGGATGACTTAGTTGTGATGGCCGATTTGATTTAAAGGTTGCAAACTAATATTTCAGAGCTCGATCAGAGGTACAAGGATTATGATATGAAGGTCAGCTTCTTCAAAACGAAAGTAATGTCTGTGGGAAAGAGATTTAAACAGACTGAGTGCCAAATAGGAGGAACAAAGTTAGAACAGGTAGACAGTTTCAAGTACCTGGGATGTATTTCCTCAGAGGATGGCAACATAGCGAAAGAAATGGAATCGAGGTGCAGCAAAGCTAATGTAGTGAGTGCTCAGATAAGATCTACTCTCTTCTGCAAGAAGGAAGTAAGTACCGCCGCGGTGGAGCAGCCGAGTGGTCTAAAGCGTCTCGCTGCGGAGGGCGCGGTTGCTCGCCGTGGAGGTTCGAGTCCTCCCTGGGGCATGGGTGTGTGTGTGTGTGTGTTGTCCTTAGATTAGTTTACCTAGGTTTAAGTAGTTTGTAAGCTACGGACTGATGACCACGCAGTTTGGTCCGATGGAATTGCAAACATTTCTATTTCTAAGTACCAAGACTAAGCTAGCAGTACACCGCTCTATCTTTCGACCAACTTTGTTGTATGGGAGTGAAAGTTGGGTGGATACAGGTTACCTTATTCATAAGGTAGAGGTTACAGATATGAAAGTAGCAAGAATGATTGCAGGTACTAATAGATGGGAACAATGGCAGTAGGATGTCCATAATGAGGAAATCAAAGAAAAACTGGAAATGAACACCATAGATGAAGCAGTTAGAGCGAACAGACTGAGATGGCGGGGTCATGTTACACGCATGGGAGAAGCAAGGTTACCTAAGAGACTCATGCGCTCGGCAGCGGAGGGTAAGAAGAGTCGAGGTAGACCAAGAAGAAAGTACTTAGATTCGGTGAATTATGATTTTGAAGTAAAAGGCATAACAACAGACGTGGCATCAATGTTAGCATTGAATAGGGGATCATGGAGGAATTTTATTGCAGGTACTATGCTCCAGACTGAACGCTAAAAGGCATAATCAGTCTCTGATTATGATGATGACTAATCTTTTTCTGGTAGTGTATTTAGCACATTACGTCATTTCTAATTAGACATTTGAAACAGTTCTGAAATCGATTCTTTATGAAATCAAAGGTTTCACTAGTTCAGCAGTCACGAAGTTTTTGATCACTAGTGTATTAATCTTACGAATATTACAGTTGGTGAGATGCACGACAGTTTTCGTGTGCAGGAATGAGTGTAAGAAGTAGGCGTGTGTAGCTCCACTCGCTGCCAAGGACAAAATATACGGCGAGGTCAAGGATGTCTGGTCAGCAGTTCGTGCATCCGTGCCAACACGCCAACAGTATGGCGCCTGTCTTCAACACGCGCTCTCCCACTTAGCCGGCCGACCTTCTAAGGCCTGTGCCATTAAACGCACCTTTCTTCTCGCTGCCCACGGCAAGAGCAGCCAAATACTGGAACTTCGAGGGCACCTTCTCGGAGAGCTGTAAAATCCAACTGCCAAGGCACCACCAGAGCGAAATGAAACCGGCACCCGTTTTACCTACTATGTGTGTGAGTGCAAAGAAGATTTGATTATTGGCAAGTTTTAGTAATAATTTCGAAGCAAGGCGTTTCTCTGCAAGAGACGAAGCAATTTCTCGATACACATTCGAACGTACGATGCCAGATGACACTCAGCACTGAGATAAATAAATGAGAAAAGTTGAAAATTTGTGCCCAGCTAGCATTCGAACCCGGGTCCTCCTGTTTGCTAGGCATTCGTGCTTACCACAAGCCCGTGGGGACACAGGGGTCACCACCCCCCAGGGGGCCCACAGCTCGTTTGTGGGTACTTATGTGGCGCGCACGGGACCCCGAGCCGAAGCAGCCTTCCATACCGCCCCAGGCTCATTCATTTCCCATCCCGGTTTATGCCTTAGCCCGGAGACGGGCGTCCATTGCAGATCAAGATGATTTTCTGTCGTAGTTTTTCTCTTGCCTTGGTTTCTTCCTTTCCTAACCCTCGCTTTCTTCTTTCACTCCTTGCTGTACTCTCCTAGCCTTCCTCTCCTCCTCATTTAGTCTCCGCTTCGGCGTTTGAGACACTCTCTTCTTTCTCTTCACTTCCTCTATTCTTCTTTCCTCCCTGTGCGTGTGTGAAGGCCGACCCACGCATTCTCATGCGTAACAGTTGACGGGATAATGCGCAATTCCCCGCCCCTGGCACAGGCCAGGCCCAGGAGGGGTAATTACCCGAGCTGGTACCTTCCGAACATGCCGATTAGTCCTTCCGTCCGTTCTCGGAAGGTGTGACCTGAAATGTGAACAATCACCCAAGGCGGGAAAGCTCTCACTGAGGGCCCCCACTAGGAAGGAACTCGCCATCGGAGACGCAGGTAATCATGGAGGACATTTTCGCAATGACTTCCTTCTCTTCTACTGTGACTTTGGCCCAAAAAAGAAAGATAGATTCACCTCAGTGTTAGAAAACATTGCCTAATCTTCCCAAATTTCTGGTTGTTTCACGAACTGATAGTCAAGATTTCTCTTCTGTTAATCCATTCGTAATTCAGAATTGGTATTGATGCGATTGCTGGCCCTGTTAAGACCTGTTTCCTGCATCCCAATGGAACATTCTTGATAGAAGCGGACAGTACTTCCAGGCGCAAAAACTGATAAGGACTACGCTACTCCACACGTTTCTTGTCCAAGTAGAAGCACATCACACTCTCACGCATCTCACGGCGGGTAGTTTTCACAAGATCCCTTGATGGATTATCAGACGAAGAGATTCAAAACTACATGTCTGATCAGGGTGTAACAGCCGTGCATAGAGTGTTGAAAAATGTCGATAACCAGCTAATACCAACTCATACTGTATTTTTGACGTTCGACAGAGTTGAACTCCCGTCCAAGATTATGAAGTTATCTCCGTCCGCCCTTATGTACCAAACCCTACGCGCTGTTTCCAATGCCATAGATTCAACCACACCCGTCAATCATGCCCAAATAGAGCAAAATGCGTCACTTGCATTAACTGCATTGGTGACTATGTTGCTTCCTCTATGGACTGCCCTGTTTATATAGGCGAAAAGGTCATTCAGCAAATTCGGGTCACAGACAAGGTCTCAGCATCTGCGAGTCGGAAGCCCACTGTCCTTCCAGCTGGCACATACAGTAAGGTCCTCACCTCCACCCGACCTACTAAGGATGCAGATACGCAGACCTGTGATTTCACTTTCGCTAACGCAGTTGTGCGATCAGCCAGGCCGAAGATTGCCCGTTCCACGTCCCTGCTTCCTCTTGCTCCTAAAGTTCAGTCTTCGTCAACCTCTAATAAACCGCGGGCACCTAAATAAGATGCCCGTACTTCGAAAAAGGAACCTGTCCGTGAAGATTTTCTCCGTACTCAGGCTTCTCAACCGTCAACTGCCTCTTCTTCTCACCGTAACTCTTCCAAAAAATAAAAAATAAATAAAAAAATATAAAAATATAAAAAAAGAGTTTCTCTCGTTCCCCGCCGAGGCGTGACTCATCCGTCACACCACCCAATAGCAGCCGGCCCCCGTCATCTTCTGTCTCGCCGAGACGCACTACTGTTAGCTGGGCAACCGGCGTTTTACCGGCGGAGGATGCTGCCCCTACCGATCAACTCGGGAAGCCAGCAGCAATTCCAGTCGCACTGATGGAACAAGATTTTCTACCAATGCATTGCGATAGCAGTGCTCCCTCGACGTCAGGCCCTCAGCGGCGGTCGAGGTGACCCCCTTTTGCCTTGTTCTTCTCTTTTCTCCTCTTATCCTTATCATGGCGCTTCTTCAGTGGAATATTCGAGGCATTCGCTGCAATAGCGAGGAATTAAAATTACTCCTTCGATTGCACTGTCCACTCATAGTTAGCCTCCAAGAAACCAAGTTACGTCCACACGATCGTATAGCCTTCCCTCAACATACCTCTGTGCGTTATGACCTACCTCCTGTTGATGGTATCTCAGCCCATGGAGGGGTTATGTTGCTTTTTCGGAACGACATCTATTCCCATCCCATCTCTCTGGACCCTCTGGACACTCACATACGTCTCTCTCTACAATATCTATACCCCGTCATCGTCTGCCTTAACAAGGGCAAATGTGCTGCAACTTGTTGCCCAGCTTCCTCCACCTTTTGTTTTGCTTAGCAACTCCATCGCCCACCACCCCCTCTGGGGTTCTCCAGCATCTTGCCAAAGAGGCTCGCTTCTAGCAGACCTTTTCAACCATCTCAATCTTGTCTGCCTAAACACCGGTTCACCAACATTCCTTTCCGACAACACGCACACCTATTCCCACTTGGACCACGCGATATGCACTCCTCAGCTAGCGCATCGGTTCTAGTGGCACGCCCTTTCTTATACTTACTCGAGCGACCAATTCCCTTGTGTAATCCACCTACTGCATCAAACCCCATCTCCGCGTTCCACCACCTGGAACGTCTCCAAAGCCGACTGAGGGCTTTATTTCTCCAAGGCGGTTTTCCACGATCAGCATTTCCCCAGCTGCGATAGTTAGGTTCAGTACCTTACAGAGGTAATTCTCACTGCTGCCGAACATTTCATACCTCATACTTCCTCTTCTCCACGTCGCGTCCCAGTCCGCTGGTGGACTGCAGCATGAAGGGACGCTATTAGTGCCCGGCGACGTGCTCTAAGCATCTTTCAACGCCACCCAACCACGGAGAATTGCATCCATTACAAACGACTGCGGGCACAATGCCGTCTTGTTATAAAGGAGAGTGAAAAAGCCTGTTGGGCTGCCTTCACTAGTTCTTTTAACAAATTCACTCCCTCCTCGATTGTTTGGGGTAGCCTGCACCTGTTATTTGGCAATAAGGTCCACTCCCCGATTTCAGGCCTGACAGTATCGAACGCAGTCCTTGTGGACCCCGTTGACGTATCCAATGCCTTAGGCCGCTCTTTTGCAGAGGTTTCGAGCTCTGCTCATTACCACACTGCCTTCCTCCCTCGTAAACAGGCAGAGGAGGCACGGCCGCCGTCTTTCCAATCTTTAAATCGCGAAAATTACAATGATACCTTCACTATGCAGGAACTAGTCCGTGCTCTCGCCATGTCCCGCTACTCTGCTCCGGGGCCCGATGCCGTTCATATTGAGATGTTGAAGAACCTTTCTCCTACGGGTAATTGTTTCCTTCTCCGCACCTATAATTGCATATGGACTGAAGGTCAGGTCCCCACAAGTTGGCGTGAATCCATTGTTGTCCCCATCCCCAAAACAGGGAAGGACAAACATCTTCCTTCCAGTTATCGACCCATTTCTCTAACCAGCTGTGTCTGTAAGGTGATGGAACGCATGGTTAATGCTCGTTTGGTTTTGCTCCTTGAATCACGACGCCTCCTTACCAATGTCCAATGCGGTTTTCGTCGGCATCGCTCTGCAATTGACCACCTCGTCACCTTGTCGACCTTCGTTATGAATAACTTTTGGCGAAATCGTCAGACGGTGGCTGTTTTTCGATTTGGAGAAGGCCTAAGACACCTCTTGGAGGGCGGAAATTCTCCGCACGATGCCGTTTTCGCGGCCGTGTCCCCCTCTTTATCCGTGCATTTTTATCGGACTGACGTTTTCGGCTACGAGTGGGCTCTGCTTTGTCAGACCCTTTTTGCCAGGAGAATGGAGTGCTACAAGGCTCCGTTTTGAGTGTGGTACTCTCTGCCATAGCAATTAACCCAATTATGGACTGCCTCCCATCCGATGTTTCTGGTTCCCTCTCTGTGGACGATTTCACAATCTACTGCAGCGCTCAAACAACGAGTTTATTAGAGCGCTGTCTCCAGCGTTGTCTTGACCGTCTTTATTCTTGGAGCATCGCAAATGGCTTCCGTTTCTCCACTGAGAAAACAGTGTGAATCAACTTCTGGCGATACAAAGAGTTCCTTCCACCGTCTTTACATCTAGGCCCCGTCGCTCTCCCATTCGTGGAGACAACGAAATTCTTAGGACTAACGTTGGACAGGAAACTTTGTTGGTCTCCACACATGTCTTCTCTTGCTGGCCGTTGTAAACGTTTCCTTAATGTCCTTCGTGTTCTTAGCGGTACGTCATGGGGAGCTGATATAACCGTCCTTCTTCATCTTTATCGGTCCGTAGTCAGAGCGAAGCTGGATTACGTAAGCATTGTTTATGCATCCCCACGGCCCTCCATCTTTTGCCTGTTTTAATTCATCATCGGGGGTTACGCCTAGCGATTGGAGCCTTCTATACCAGCCCTGTTAAAAGCCTCAATGCAGAAGCTGCAGAATTACCATTGCACTATCGGTGTGATCTATTACTCTGTCGGTATGCATGCCGGCTGCTGTCAATGCCCAAACACCCATCATACCCATCATTTTTCAACGACTGCCTTGATCGCCAGTACTGGGTGTCTGCATCTGCACTGTTGCCTCCCGGAGTTCATCGCCCGCTTCAGCAACGCAATTCCACCCTCCCTGACACCCTTCGAATGGATGTGAGCCCAATACCACCATGGCTTCAGGCACAGGTTCGCGTCCTCCTCGAACTCAGCTCGCTCCTAAAGGAGAGTACCCCGGATTCGGTGTATCGCTCAAGGTTTGTCAAACTTCGTTAGCAGCTTGATGACAACATCTTCATCTATACAGATGACTCTAAGAACACTGATGGTGTCGGATCCGCCTTTGTCGTCGGGTTCGGCAGCTTTCAATACAAACTCCTCGACCAATGCTCAAATTTCCCAGCTGAGCTTTTTGCTCTCTATCAGGCAGTCCAATATGTTCGCCGCCACCACCACCTTATTATGTCATCTGCTCATAGTCCCTCAGTGCCATTCAGAGTCTTACAGACCAGTATCCGGTCCATCCTGTTGTACTAAGACTCCAACGCTCCCTTCAATTGGTAGCTGAAGACGGCTTTCGCGTTCGCTTCCTGTGGGTACCTGGCCACGTAGGTGTGCCGGGGAACGAGGCTTCTGACGCTGCGCCAGGGCTGCCAGTCTCCTAACTCGGACAGATATCGTTTGTGTCCCGTCAAATGGCATTCAAGGGGCTATTTGCAGACGTATTGTTGCATCATGGCATCGACTGTGGTCCTCGCTTCAGGACAATAAGCTCAGAACTATAAAACCGATCCCGACAGCTTGGAAGAACTCCTCCCGCCCCTCCCGGCGGGAGGAGGTAATCTTGGCCCTGCTGAGAATCGGTCATTGCCGGTTCAGCCATCGACATTTATTAACAGGCGACCCCCCACCAGTATGTTATTGCGGTCACCCGATGACAGTGCGGCATGTTTTAATGTTCTGCACCAATTTTACTCATGTTGGGTGTTGCAGTAAAACTGCCGTCCACTTTGGAGGACATTTTAGCCGATGACGCACGGGCAGCTGCTAGAGTTTTGGGTTTTATACATATGACAAATCTGTCCAAGGACATTTAATTCCTTTGAATGATATTTTTCCCCTCGTTTTAGTGATAGTCTGAAATTCTCCTTATCGGCACCTTTTTTAACCTTGTTTTAAGTCAATCTAGGGTTAGAATCGGGTGCTAATGACCCCTGTAGTTGAGCGCCCTGAAACAAAACAAAACAAAAAAAAAAAAAAAAAACAAAAAAAAAACAAAAAAAAAACCAGTGGTTACCTCAGCAGCACTACCCTTACACGCTCTCCGTCAAATTCGAAATCTCAATTTATCCAGTCACTAGGAGTTTTATCTGTCACTTTCCACTTCTTTCACCTGTAGCAAGATTGCTGATGTGAAAAATATCGAGTAGTATCGCGGCACGGACTCCACGTTAAACTGTAGGTCCCCCTGTAACTGTCTGGGTATGTCCGAAGATCGGAGGAAGGCAACGGCATACTGCCTCCAGACAGGACCATGCCTAGTAAGGCACAATGGTGTTTAAACCAATCTTCGGATTTTTGAGTGCTTTACCTTTAATGACATCTTTCCCCCATGCTCATTATCACTCAACGAATTTTTCCAATTACGATTGAATTCGTATCTGGTGTGCATCCGCATTAAAGAAACGATCGATGCCCGTCTTCGGCTCTTTTGGGGATATATATGTGCGATGACGGCCAATGATCCTTTATTAAAAGAGAAAAAGAGAAGTAAGATTAGGATTCAACGTCTGATCGTTCTTTCTTTTTCTTTTGTAGGGATGGGGAAGGAAATTGGCCGTGCCCTTCGAAAGGAACTGTTGTATCCCAGAAGGGGAGAACAATAAAACAACAAGGCGTGAGTACCGAACAAATTTAACAGAAAATACAAAATCTGCTCCAAACAAAACAACAGAGCATAATACAACTTCTTGGAATAATCACAACGAGGTTACTGTGTACGAGGTCTGTCAGGAAAGTAATGAGACTGTTTCTCTATTTCAGGAACTACACACTGTAGGACAATGAAACCAGTGAAGCCGATACAGGCATCCTTTGGCTTCAAGCAGTGAAAATTTGAAGTGCCCACGGTGAACACATGTGAGTTTATAACATATTTTGTGAGGGTGTGGTAAATGTTGCTCGTTGGAGAAATGGCGAGTACAAAACTGAAAAAAACCGTACGCCATCAAATTTCGTGTGAAACTTAAAGAAAATGCAACATAAACAATAATAAAATTAAAAACAGGCGTATGGGGACCACACAAAGTCCCTTGCACAAGTGTTTCAGTGACATAGGGAGTTTATGGACGGTAAAGAGGAAGTTGAAGATGAGGCACGTTCAGGAAGACCAGAGGCATTTATTGTATATTGTACTGTGTGGTACCTCCGGGTTTGCTGAATTTCACATATGTAAGCGGCGCCTGTTTCTGTCTCGTTTCAGCACGCTGGTTTTGGTGAGTTTCGCTGTTGCATTGCGTGTGTGTGAGCGAGTGGGTGTTGTTTGTAAATCCCCCCCCCCCAGTAGCGTTAAGTTCTGTGTAATTTATGAAATTCGATGCTGAGCACCGTCAGTATTAGAACATGTATATGGGATACTTTTCATTGTTTCAACAAAATTGGTTCCCCATTTTGCTTGCATTCGACCTGAATAAATAAATTATGTTCAGTATAATTTTGACTTGCCTATAAATTGTAGTTTTCGAGCACCTTTCTCCTTATTTTATTTAATATTTTCACCAGTCCTGAGAACAAGCTCAGATGCATTTTTTTATGTTTCAGTTCCGTTGCACCGTAGATGTTTTTCTTTAGCCACCTGTTGAAATAGATTTAATTGTGGTGGCTTGTTTATTAATTCCTGTGTGTAATTTCGTGTGAGCTGCTACGTATATTGGCCACTGTATCGATAACTTCCTATTATTAGAGTAAATTGAACCTAGTCAGTTCTCAATTAGGGCCATGGAACAAGGTTTTACAGCAGGGAGTAGCCGGTAGTTCACACGGATCTTTTGGTAATTTTACTGCTAAAATTAAGCTTTTTTTATAACAGTAAATTTTTATCTGGGTACCTCCTACCACAATTAAGCTTTTGTTTCGTACAGTTCAAATCAAATGTCTGTAAATCTATCGGACCAAACTGCGTGGTCATCAGTCCGTGGCTTACAAACTACTTAAACCTAGGTAAACTAACCTAAGGACAAACACACACGCCCATGCCCCAGGGAGGACTCGAACCTCCACGGGGAGCAACCGCGCGCTCCGCAGCGAGACGCTTTGGACCGCTCGGCTATTCCACCGCGGCTTCGTACAGTGTACCACTTTTAAACTTTAAATGCAGATCCTTGAAAGACTAAGGAATCAGGTCATTTGTGCCCGACCTGACACGTCCTAATCATGGAGCCTCCATCACGACAATGCGCCGTGCCACACTGCTTTCTCTGTTAATGAGTATCTTGCGATAATGGCATTCCTATTTTGCCACTTTTGCTACAATCCCCTATTCCCCAGATCTCAATCTCTGTGACCTCTTCCTATTCCCTAAAATCAAATATTCTTTTCGTGGCCATCATTTGGGGTCCGTAGGAAACATGGTCGTCACAAAGGAACTTCGAAGGGTGTCACTTGAGGACTTCCAGCAATACGTCTGCATCGGTGCGTAGCTTCCTAAGGGAACTACTTCGAAGGTAATCATGCAGATTTTTTATGCGTTGTAAATAAGTATGTTTTAGAAACATAGTCTCATTACTTTCCTGACAGACCTCGTATAATACGGCTGGGAGATGGAGAGCACGATGGTGACTCCACTCAGGAACACAGTGCCGTTGTGCAACCCTCCCGCTTTCTTCTCTTATTCCAGAAGGGTGGTGTAGTATCTCCCTTCAGGCATTTCTTGCTACTAGCTGGGGACGAGCATGTTTGACTTCTCAGGATTGTATGTATGGGCTCGGTGCGTGGGTACTTTACCACATTGTGAGCTTAGGATAGCTCTGCTGTCTCTCAAGCAGAGCTATTGGCCGCTTTTTGTGGTCTCCCTCATCGTTGCGCCCGCCAAGCCATCGTATCAGTTCGTCGTCAGAACGTCTGGCGATAGCGTAGAGTTTCCTGTCATTGTTCTTTAATCTGTCCACGATCATCGACTCATCAGCTTTTGTAGGTAGACCGCCAGAAAATTGAATGCGACGTGGAAGGTTCGGCGGAGAGCTTTATTCTGCATGGTCTGCAGTTTCTCAAGATGCGTCTGAGCGGCAGTAGCCTACACTGTAGAAGTGTAATCTATGACTGGTCGGACGAAGAGCCTGTAAAATTATGGTCGCATTCTATGGGCAGGTCCGAGTTTTGGTTCAGCAGTTGGTACAGAGCACCGAGGATATGTGAAGTCTTCTGGTAGAAATGTTTGAAGTGTTAGGGCCAAATCAGTTTACTATCCAAAGTAACGCCAAGGTATTTTACCGTCGGAGACCTATCTATCGGTTCCCCGAAGAGATGAATCGGTTGCAAGAGTGACTGTCGCTGTGGGAATAGTCAAGAATACGATACAACACGTCGGCTTTGACCAATGACGTCATATACGAAGCAAAGATATGGAAGTAATAACATTTGAACATTTGACGTCTATCAAGAAATATATCGTTTATTAATATACCAAAGATAACACTATAACCAATTTTACAGATAAATAATTATTAGCTCGTTTAAGAAATATGTATAATAATTTAAACACGTCATATCTATTACATTGTTGTATTTTTATTTATTAAAAACAATGACGCATGTTTAAATTATTTAAAAATGAATAATAAATGAAAAGTATTGATTTTTTTAGAGGTGATACAGTTCCAAGTCTAGCGTCTGAAACAAAAACAATAAAAGAAGTTACAACATTATATATTAGAAATATACTTTTTATTATTATATTAACAAATACTACTACAAATTATACAACATTATATACTGGAAATATACTTTTTTATTATTATATTAACAAATATTACTACAAATGTGTGCGATTTCGTTAAAAGCTACATGTACAATAATGCTCGAGTAAAATTGTAGTGTAATAATATATGTTTTTGTTCATTTATCGCTTTTTGAAAATATATCTGTATCGTATTCTTGACTTGAGCAGGGGGAGGTCAAGTTTACGATACAATTTTTAAATGATACCATATGAAGCTATTTTATGAGGTATCTGTATAGTATTCTATACTCGATCAGGAAAAGTTAAGTAAAAAATTTCAGCGGTAAAATTTTACGACGCTTCTTGCCGGGCTCCAGTGCTTATGTTGGCAACAGATGAACAATGAAGTGTGGAATTCAATAGCTACAGAGTAAATGTTATTGCTGCTCGTTTCACTCGCAGCAAAATTAATACTGTACCTGCTCTATGGTTGACAGGTTCTTGTATGTACCCTTGTCCGACCAGAAAAAATAATTTTCGTTTTAATTGTAGTTGTCACGAAAAAATATTTATTAGTCATCTGAGTTGCCGTCATTTCCATTGGTGCCAACATAACCACTGCAGCCTAGAGAGAAGTTTCGTACAATTTTACCAATTTCAGCAATTAATACAAAAAACTGTAAAAATTTAGTTAGAGACACCATGTCTTCACCAATCATTAATGAAAGTTGATCTATATTAATTTTTTCATTATCATCCATTTCTAAAAAGATCGATAAAATAATTAAATACGGATAAAACTCAATAATGAATTATATAAATTCACATAAAATAAGAACGAACAATAACCTATATTACTTACTGTCGATTGTAAGCAATCAATTTCTCAGTGAAAATATTTATCCCTAAATTATAACAAAATTGCTGAATCACTTCGATCAATACAGAATCGAGATATCAATTGTCTATTTTTAGTGTCATCAACGAACGTATGCAAATAGTTCCATAACTTTGATACAAAAAGTTAATATCATCTTCATATACATATACATAAACATCTTTGACTGATGACGTCATTGATCAAAGCCGACAGGTTGCATCGTATACTAGACTTGACCCGTCGCCGTTTTTAACTAGCATCCGGCAACCTTTCGTCGCATTGTAACAGATCCGCCATTTGATTGGCCAGTGCTCAACGATATGACATGTATCTTGCAGCCGCCGCTGCAGTTCCTGTGGCCATGAGCTCCTGCTATAGAGAACCGTTCCTTCGGCGTAGATTTCTGCTTGGACTCTCAGCATTGGGGGAAGATGAGACGTGTGTAGACTGTAAAGCACAGAGCCAAGCACGGAGCCTGCGGGTCCCCTGAACGCACTCATCTGACGGCGGATGTCGCTTTCCCAACTCTGACAACAAACGTGCGATATCGGAGCAAGCTTGCCAGTGTAGTGCTACATGCGCCTCCACATACAAAACAATATTTCTTTGCCCATATTTAAATGAATTATGCTTATATTTGTATTTTTTATTTCTTGTAATTTCGTGTCATTTTCAATGTGTCACTAAATTCTTAAAGACGCAATATTCTTTGAAAAAATTAAGTCAAATACTAACTCTGAACAATTAGCAATTAGAATAATACATAGATTTAACTATTGTTTCTTTCAAAAGAAAGGAGTAGTGACGCCATTTTTTTCCCTTTTATTATGCTCTCGTCTAGTAAACTTCTCTCCAATATTACGCTTTTATACGCCCTGATGAATTGTGAAAATGTCTGTATGATATATCTCGATTAGAAAGTTGTAATTGAAATGATGTACTGAATTTATAACATGATCTCGACTGTATGAAGTTAATGAGGCGGCCACGGTGGCCGAGGAGACTGAGGCGCTCCATTCACGGTCTGCACGGCCACTACGGTCGGGGGTTCGAATCCCCCCTCGGGCATGGATGTTTGTGCCGTCTTTAGTATAAGGTAGTTAATAAGTAGTTTGTAAGTTTAGGGACTGATGATTCGGCAGTTAAGTCCCTTAAGCTTAACAAACATTTGAACGTTTGAAGTTAATGAGATTTCACAAAGGTAACTAAACTTTGAATTTGATGTATATGTAGACTTGCTCCATTTATCTGAATAATAATTGTTTGGTGAGTTTACCGAAATTTGTCCGAGTACTTATTTGTAGTGAGATTGGAACCTTATTTTTTCTTTTCACATTTTTCATTTAACTGTGATGCAATTTATTTTTCAGGACAAAAGAATAATTAATTACACTGATTTACGAATCTAATTGTTGGAGATGTGTACAATTGGACCCGTTTTTTCACGTTCTTTTATTAAATAATTATTCTAACTGCGACCCTGAGATTAGAATGACTTACCATTTTCGATTAGTAACAGATCAAATAGCCGGAAACTGCGTTACAAAATCAGTAATAGTGATAATGTTTCCAACAGTTAGGTTCACGTTGCTTATCAGTATCAGCCAGGTTAGAAAAGGATTTTAACTACTTTCTTGGTGCGTAGCTCATTCATTTCTCTAAAAGTACAGCATAGTAGATTCATTTCAATAGATAGATGGTTTTGCTACGTAACCAGTATTGAAATATTTCTCCCAACCACTCCACAGTTATTTTATTTCCTGCTCACATTTACTTGAAAAGATTTATACTGACTTAAAAATTTAAATTAAAATAATAAAATTAAGGGAAGAATGTTTCACCAGGAGCAGGATGTACCTACATTCTATTCCGAGGTAGAATAACGGGTAGAGCAATCCCGCGTGCCATACACTATCAAACGCTTTGGTGACCTCCAACAAGATGGCTCCGAAGTATTCTTTGTTGAAACACTGTACGACATCTTCAACGAAGCAGAGGAGGTGCGGGGTCGTAGAATGACCTTCCCTGAAACCGAATTGCTCAGTCGGGGAAGTAGCCGCTGTAAGACCCTTTCGGACACCTTGCTGAGGACGGGTAGAAGTCTGATCGGCCTGTAATTTTTTGGTCCCGCCCTGTTCTTTGCTGGCTTGGGGACCGGAACATTGACTGCATGTTTCCAAGCGGCAGGATAGCTTCTGTTAATGACAATGACGTTAAACAGCGTAGCAATAATAAGTGCTACGGGAGTCAGCTCCGTAAGAGGTTTGTCTGTGACGCCGTCGTGCCCGAGGCCTTACGGTCAGACAACGGCCCGATAACTGTACGGACGTTATCAGGCGTCACGAGTGGAATATGTAAATCATTATCCTCACTAGCAGCAGCGAGGGCCAGTCTAACTCGTTGCTTGTTGGTGATCTTCAGGATCGTCGTTGAAACTTCCTTTGTCGCAGAGACGTGTCGCTTTATATTGCATAGGGAATGCAGGAAAGCATCGGTTCATAGGCTATCCCTGTAGGTGAGACTAGGCACGTGGAGACATGGCCTGGTGTGATTTCTCGTAGGCTCCTGTTGCGCCTGCACGGTCTAGCGGTCCTCATACCATCGTCTGGCGAACGCGAACTACCAACGCCACCTAGACACAAGGCCTGTGCGCTGCCTGCCAAGAATAGTCATAACACAAACAAAACTATTTGTCTCATGTAGCAGTGTGATGAGTTTGCGAACACATACACGTTGCACACTGTGTTTCAGAATGTTCTTAATTTTATTTATGTGATTCACAGACAAATTTAATTTCTTATAAGATATTTATGAACAATTAATAAGATATCTTACCGACAGTGGAATCCGACGATTCAATTGGGCATTTTGTATCATACCAGCAAAAATCTGCATGGAGAATCACATAGATAACGCGAAAAACATTCTGAAAAACAATGTGCAACGTGCACGTATTGCCAAACTCAGCACACTCTGAATGCTACGCGGCCCCGAGGTACTGAGCGCTGCGGTGCGTACATTGGAGACACAGCAGGAACCATCCCGCCATTTACTTGAGAGTCATTTAAGGAAATCACGGAAAACCTAAAACCGGAATACGAGACTGCACCTCTCTAACTGCTAACTGAACTGTTCTATACCAGTTTAAGATGTGATCGATCAGCTATTTTTCGGTATATTATCTATATCTATAAATGTGAATGTTCGGTGTACGTTTATCACGTCTGAACCACAAGAAGTAAAGAGCTAAAAAATTTTACAGTTACTAATGTCTACCCGGGCAAGGCTTTAGGCACGGTTTTGTGGCGATGGGATAGCTCTTTATATATATATATATATATATATATATATATATATATATATATATATATATATATATATATATATAATGTCTCTTCGTCTCTTCGTCTCTTCGGTGTCCGAACGACAAGACGCAGAGACTTAAATATTTGTACAGATACTAATATATACCTGAGGAAGCTTTTAGGCACGTTTTTATAGCGGTCTGATATATATTTAGTAATTTGAAGAATATAACGCGAAATGCGGAACAGTAATTACTCTTCGAAAATTACATTTACTCTTTGAAAATGGTTTTATTGGTTGCATTGTTGCTTGAGGGTGGATAATGATAAAAGGGTGGAGTATATTGGGAAGGAAAGTTATCGGTGTATAAAAAATTTTACGTGTGTGTGTGTCAATATTTCGCTCTGCAGCGAAAACTACAGAACGCAAACGAATGGTCTGTGTGTCATTGAATTTTAATACATCTTTTAATACATCTCTTTAAAAAAAAAAACCATTTGACGTTTCGCGCATTATATCAAGTGATAGATCTGTGATATTATTAGAATCATTATTGTTGAATTTCGTGATTGGATTCTTCGAAACTAGTGCATTTTTACGTGTGTTTTGATCTCATAGCACACTACTGAAA
Source organism: Locusta migratoria (assembly GCA_026315105.1). Taxonomy (NCBI): domain Eukaryota; kingdom Metazoa; phylum Arthropoda; class Insecta; order Orthoptera; family Acrididae; genus Locusta; species Locusta migratoria. Next base: position 111,352,664 of record CM048745.1, read on the forward strand.
GATAGCTTATCTATCATAATCAACCAACACGCGAGCGGAGCCGCGGGTTTAAGCTAGTTACTTTATAAAGTAACGATGCATTCTAACCTTATCTTTTTGTGAAGTTGTCACGCGTTTTACAGACACTATATTTTGATCTAGAAAGTAACGCAGAACATAGTTTATATAATTCAAAGGTACTTTAAAGATAGAATAAATTAAGAAACCATTTGTAAAATGTAAAATACGAAAGTAATCATGATGTTACATACCTTATGTCATCTGAGCAGATAAATAGAAATTATTAAATCCTATTATTTCACTCCGACACTTAGGCTGGATGCATACTGAATTCATTATTGTTGTGGAATATTTCACACGTAGTTTTATGCAATTACACTTTTATTAATATTAGCTAATGTTTAAAATAAATCAAGTGTAACATTTTGACGTTTTGCCAAATAGGGCTTTTTCACACACACATTTCATTTAACTGCTTGTTTATAACTTTATCTTTTCATGTAGTAACATTTATTTGAAATTCCACTGTTTACCTTATAATTTCATGATTGTATTTTGTAATTATATTTGCTAGTTTAGTGAAAAAGATGGTAGACCATTTTTTGACGATCCTATAAAAAGAATTTGCCGAACTGCCTCAGTACCAGTTGCTAGTGTGATGTTGTACTGAGAGGACGGTACGGCTGAGTTTACTAAACAAATATACGTGACCAAAGCAATCACTAGAAAGATATCACAGTTTTCATTATTTGTGTGCTTTGCCCAAGATGACACCTGTTTGAGTGTAGTTATATTCGTGCTCCGAAGTGAATAACATTATACAGTGAAAATAATTAACTTTTTTGCTGGCACTCTCATTACCAGTTGCTATAAAAGCGTGAACACCTCATAACAGATAGGCAAAGGCCCACGTACCGCAAAGTCTGTTCTGATGCTGTGAAGTCAGCGTCTACGTTGCAGCGAGGCCGAGATTCTACCTTTGATATTATCCACGGTAGGATCTTGAAGCACTTCCTCCCCCTATATAGGCTCATGTTTTCCTTTTTTCCTAGATAGACCCTTTCAATGTCAATCATGACTTTTATCACCCTGAAATTAACCGCCTATCCTGTAGCCCACAGTCATAGCTTGGCCATTTTGCACAGATCCATCTCTAATGACAATCTCGAGGGGTGTTAACCATGATGTCCATTCCTTTATTGTAACATACGATACATTTTTAATTAGTAGTGTTACATGTTTAAATTTGACTTGTGTGGGAGACTTAATCTACAGCAGAAACAGAGTTACCTTTATTTCAGGGGCGGTGGTTATCGATGTTAGCCGCGGCGGATTAGCCGTGCGTACTGGGGCGCCGTGCTGCGGTGCGCGCGGCTTTTCGCCGTCAGGGGTTCGAGTCCCCCCTCGGGCATGGGTGTTTGTGTTGTCCTTAGGTTAGTTTACCTTAGTTTAAGTACTTTGTGAGCTACGGACTAATAACCCAGCAGTTGACTCTGATAGATTTACAAACATTTGTTATCGGTGTTAACCACGTATTTTAAGTCGCCTGGCGCTCAAATGTGGTAGCAGTCCTTGTGAATCACACTATTAATTGAGGGGGTTATCTCGATAATGCCCTGAAAAACTTGCTAGCAGTTGACAGTAATCTTTTTAATTGTAACTTTTCATAATATGTAAACATATTTCTCAAGCAAAGCTCGCTAGTCTGTTATTTCATCTGAAGTAAATATAATAAAAGGGAAATAGTAAAATTTTTCGTAAAATTTCCGATTTGGAATAAAAATTTAATTAAAAAATTAAATATCGTACATTTTCTACATGTAATTGAATATTGGAAAGAATGTTTAGATCCATTACAAATCACATTTCTTTAAAAATCGATAGCAATTTCCAGCATATCTTGCCTGACAGTAAATCCTAACCTGTAGATACAAATGTAAAGCAAAAGAGTAATTGAAAGTTATTGTAATCATGTAATCTTGCTTTACTTCGTGTAAGAAAGTTGTTTTGTCTCGATACAGTGAACTGGAATATGTTGTGTTGTTATGGTCTTCAGTCCAGAGACTGGTTTGATGCAGCTCTCCACAATACCCTATCCTGAGCAAGCCTCTTCAACTCCACATAAGAACGGCAACCTACATCTGTCTGAATCTGCTTACTGTATCCATCTCTTGGTCTTCCTCTGCGATTTTTTCCCCACACACTTCCCTCCAGCGCTAAATTCACAATTCCTTGACGTCTAAGAATGTGTCCTACCAATCTATCCCTTCTTTTAGTCAAGGTATGCCGGAAATTTCTTTTCTCCCCAATTCTGTTCGTTACCTCCTCATTAGTTACGCGATCCACCCACCTAATCTTCAGCATTCTTCTGTAGCACCATATTTCAAAAGACTCAATCCTCTTCCTGTCCGCACTCTTTATCGTCCATGTCTCACTCCCATACAAAGCAACAATCCACACAAATGCCTTCAGAAAGGACTTCCTCAGGCTTAAATCAATATTCGATGTTAACAAATTTCTCTTTTTCAAGAACGCTTTTCTACCCATTGCCATTCTGCATTTAATATCCTCTGTACTGCGACCATCATTTGTTATTTTACTGCCCAAGTAACAAAACTCATCTCCCTCCTTTATTGCTTCGTTTCCCAATGTAATTCCTTCAGCATCACCTGATTTTCTTACACTGCACTCCATTACCCTAGTTTTGCTCTTGTTAATGTTCATCTTATATGCACCTTTCAGCACACTGTCCATTCCGTTCAATTGCTCTTCCAGGTCCTTTGCTGTATCTGACATAATTACTATGCCGTCGGCAAAACGCAATGTTTTTAATTCTTCACCCTGAACTTTAATTCCCTCTCCAAATTTCTACTTGCTTTCCTTTATAGCTTGCTCAGTGTACAAATTGAATAACAATGGAGAAAGACTACAACCCTGTCTTACTCCCTTTCCAACCACTGCATCCCTTTCATGCCCTTCAACTCTGACAACCGCTGTCTGGTTTTTGTACACGTTGTAAATAACCTTACGCTCCCTATATTTTACTCCTGCTTGCTTCAGAACTTGAAAAAGTTTATTCCAATCAACATTGTCAAAAGCCTTCTCCAAATCTACAAAAGCTAGAAATGTAGGTTTGCCTTTTCTTAATCTATCTTCTAGGATAAGCCGTAAAGTGAGTATTGCCTCCCGTGTTCCTACATTTCTCCTGAACCCAAACTGATCTTCCCCGAGGTCGGCTTCTACCAGCTTTTCCATCCTTCTGTATATAATTCGTGTAATATTTTGCAACCATGACTTATTAAACTGATGGTTCTGTAGTTTTCACACCTGTCTGCACCTGCTTTCTTTGGAATGGGGATTATAACATTTTTCTTAAAGTCTGAGGGTACTTCGCCTGTCTCATACAACTTACTCACCAGGTGAAACAGGTTTGTCATGGCTGGTTCTCCCAGAGACTTCAGTAGCTCTGAGGGAATATCATCCACTCCAGGGACCTTGTTTCGACTTAGGTCTTTCAGGGCTCTGTCAAATTCTTATCTCCTATTTCATCTTCATCTACATCCTCTTCCCTTCCTACAATATTGTCTCGAAGTTCATTTCCTTTGTACAGCCCCTCTATATACTCTTTCCACCTTTCAGCTTTCCCTTCTTTGCTGAGAACTGGTTTTCCATCACTGTCCTTGATATTCAGAGAGCTGTTTTTCTTATCTCCAAATGTTTCTTTTATTTTCCTGTAGGCTGCATCTATTTTTCCCCTATTTATACATTCTTCTACGTCCTTGCATTTGCCTTCTAGCCACTCCTGCTTAGCCATTTTGCACTTCCTCTCAATCTCCACTTTGCCTGTTTCATTTACTGCATTTTCATATTTTCTCCTTTCATCGATTAAATTTAGTATCTCCTGTGATATCCAAGGATTTTTTGTAGGTCTTGCCTTCCTCCCTGGAATATAAACACTGTAATAATTTGTAAGTAGTGTGAAAATTGAAAAAAATAAAGCTTAAGAAATGAAATACTTGCCTCTTCCAAGAACGTCGATATTTTATCATTTTGATTCCAAATAAAAGTCGTGTAAATGTATTAATTACTTGAAAGGTTTCTTTAAAAAATGATAGGTTACATGTATGAAATTAAGCATTTCGCCGCGCGGGTTAGCCGTGCGCACTGGGGCGCCGTGCTGTGCGGGCGGCCGTTCGCCGTCAGGGGCTCGAGTCCCTTTAGGACATGGGTGTTTGTGTTATCCTTAGGTTAGTTTACCTTAGATTAAGTAGTCTGTAAGCTACGGACTAATAACCAAGCTGTTGAGTCCGAGAGATTTACAAACATTTGAAGTATTTCTTTATTAATGTCCAATATGGAAAAAGCACATTATGAACAGCTTTCAATCATTTTGTTGACGATAGATATAGCTAATATCAAACATTTCGCGACGTTTTTATTTGTTATTCAAATTTCTGTATCACATCAGATTGTAAATGAGCCTGTGAACTTCAAATTAGGTCGAATCAAGAACGAATTAAATATGTATATCCACGGAAGTGGTGAATTTTGGTATCTAACTCGATTAAATACTGGAAAATAAACACAAGTGTCTTATGGAGGATAGACTTGTAAAAAGCATTTTAATTGTTGACACAGATTTTCTAGCCAACAGGGTGTGCGCTGTTTCAGATACCTGTTGGAAAGTTGAAATCGGTAAATTTACAGACTATTTAAACTAACTTATGCTATGAATAATACAAGCACCCATGCCCCAGAGAGGACTCGAACCTCCGACGTGTAACGGCCGCTCGCGCCGAAGCAGGGCGTCTCAATGCGCAGGGCTATTCCGCCGCGACATACCTGTTCATAATATCTCTTGGGAGAAAGACATACGGCGCATTTACCCAATGATTCCTCCAGATTTGTTAGCATGTATCGAAACGAACATACATTGTTAGCACCCACATACATAGGAAGACAATAATAAAATAAGATAAACCAAATCTAAAACAGAAAGATTTAGGTGTTACTTTTTCCCGCGAGATATTAGAGAATGCAACTATTGAGAAATATCGTAAAAGTGGTTCGAGAAACCTTGCAGAGTATCCATGTAGAGGTAGATGTACATGAAGATGTAGATGTAGAATTTTTTTCAAAATTCGTTAATACGCAATAGAACATAGTAAAACAGGACAGAAAAAATAATCACTTAGTCTCACAACATAAGGTCTTTCCGAGCGTGAGTTCTCCAGCCGTCACGCGCATGCGCATAGCGAAAACGGCGATCGTGTCGCGATTTCGCCAGACTCTGAATCGTTTGCGACTATCCGGAAGTTGTTAGCGCAGTGACTCAAAACTGTTCACGGGCAGTTGGAAATCATCCGAACGATTCCGGGGAATTTCGTCAGACCACTGCAAGCTCCATTTAACTTTAACACCTCCACGTTGGTTATTCGATGGAGAGCGAGCCCTTACTGTTTCAGTTAAACCCATCAGGAACCCGTCTCTTATGGTTGCACTGTGAAACTGCAAACAACCCTATCGTCAAGTATAGCAAGTGTTATACGGCGGATACAGCGCGCGTATATTGGGTCCTTCCGACTTATATGCGACTTCTGGATGTAACTTTATCATATGTGGTTATAGATACGACTTATAGAATTTTTTAAAAATTATGAGGTGAAGGGAGAATTTCGAAATGTATCAAAATGTTTATAGATGTCATTGCACAGTCGTCAAGCACAGAAGTAACCATGTATTTATCGTTCAACATTTTGTTGTATCTCCTACACATCCGTGTTTTCTTCGAGCTTACATATGGTCACGTACAAAAATATGTGTCTCATATTTTGATCTATGCCACAACATATTCACCCTGTATAATAATTCGTCAGTCACAGGACTGAAGATCAACACTACTAAGAATACACTAAAATAACAGAATTTATTTAGATTTTCCATTACGGATGTTTCAGAACCCGTGACTGTTAATTGCAATATGATTTAAGAAAACTGCACCAGTCACTTTTCTTGAAATGATATTTATTCCATGAACCGGTTTTCAAACCTTTTCAGGTTCATCTTCAGATGGATCATGTTACAATATCATTTAAGCTTAAAATTATATTGTAACATGATCCATCTGAAGATGAATCTGAAAAGGTTTGAAAACCGGTTCATGAAATAAACATCAAGAAAAAGTGACTGGTGCAGTTTTCTTAAATCAAACAGAATTTATATATTTTCATTCTTTCCACTCATTACAGTTCACCACTTTTTTATGCATTCTAAACCAGTAGAACAGTTTAGTCTGATAACTGAAAAAGATACCTTGCGCAAAAAGAGGAATCTTGTTGTAACTTTTGTATCAAGTGCTAAAGGGAATCTGTTTACAGTAATATGTTCAAATGTTTGTATATCTATCGGACCAAACTGTGTGGTCATCAGTCCGTAGCTTACAAACTACTTAAACTAAGGTAAACTAACCTAAAGACAACACATATACCCATGCTCCAGGGAGGACTCGAACCTCCGATGGTGAGAAACCGCGCGCTCCGCAGCGAGGCCCCTTAGACCGCTCGGCTACTCCACCGCAGCTTACAGGAATAAGCTCGTCAGAACATGCTAGTATTATAAAGGAACCCACTTTCCATTTCCTTTAAATGACTTTGTAATGCCCCAGCGGTATTCACACGATACACAAGCTTCCACAACATGTTAAATGAACTGTAATGATATATGAAAACGGTCACCGCCCTAATTTAGGGAATAAATACATAGCGTAACTAATAATTGAAAATCAGGCAAAGTGAATTTAGGCCTACAACAGGTATTACTGTTATTCAATTATTTGGATACAAAGAAAAATGGCATGGCAATAAATCTGATCAAATTACTCATGTATACAACAGTAAGACTCATTTACTTGACTGTTTAAGTTTGAGGCTTATTACTGTGATATATAAAGTTTAATTGTTAATAATATAGAAAATATATGGTTGTACTGCACAATACTCTCAACTACGGTAAGACTGATACACAAAAAGTACTGACCAGCTATTATAAGTAGTAAATCCAGTACCTTAAAATTTAATAAACTTACTTTTCACTGGATAGTTTTGTAATGAAATCTAATTGAGAGAAACTTTGCTACCATCTGACTATTTTCAAGTAAACCATCTGACTATTTTCAACTAAACCAAATGTCTGTAATTTTATACTTCTGCAAAATGCTAATTATTTTGACTAGGAACTGACAGAACTTTCATTTAAAACAATTGTGGTACTACTTTGCACTGTCAAGTGTCACAATTGCTCTATATTTAACAGATAATCTGGCAATCTTTTATATGCTTGAGCACATCAAAAGTTACTACTATTTGATCACTTTCATTAACATACCTTACCTTATAGTTTCTTTAGTAGACAGAGAACAGTATATTTTTAACTTTTGATTTTAATGAATGTTTTTATAAAGTTGTTAATCTATGAAATGCCAAAATTTTGGCATTTCATAGATTAACAATATGTCCTTAAAAGACATACACAATGCTGCAGGCCCAAATGAAATGAAATTTTTATAAAGTACCTGATAGTTAATTTTGTTCTGAATATTGTATGCAAAAAATATAGCTGCTGTTTTCAGCAATATCATTAAAACAACTAAAACTAGCTACACTTTTGATTATATTAAATGAATATTATCACTGAATAGAGCTTCAAAATGTTATTTCAGTAAATTTTTAAATTATTTTTGGTTAATCAATTGCAGAGTATATTGACTGTATGAACACTATTTAAACGTCTTATGGCTTTTACCCTGTACTGATTTCATTTTACTTCTAGTACTGCTTTACTCAACTTCACAATTATTGTCTGTTTAATTCTTTACCACAATATTTTTGTGTCTTGGGACCCTCGAAAATTTCATCATCAGGAAAGGACCCTATTTGGTAACATGACTTGGGAAAATCTGTGGTTGTTACACATATTCCAGTTAACAGTTATGTTATTCAAATTCACACATTTCCTATGCAGCCTACTTTGTGCTTTCCCTCATTGTTGGTGATTCGAAGGTCCAGAAAGGTAATGCTTTTGTCTTGTTCTAGCTCAACTGTGAAGTTAATTTTAGTGTGCATGGCGATCTTCCTAGCGACTTTCTGTATTTCGTCGGCATCACCTCTGCACAATAAAATGATGTCATCGACGTATCTTTTATAATAAATGATTTTCTGTTCTGTGACTTGGTACGCTTGAAAGAATTTGTTCTCTAGATCATTTATAAAAATCTCTGCTACTGTCCGGGCTAAACTACTGCCCATTGCTAATCCGTCAGTCTGTTATTACAGGCTGTCGTTAAATTTAAAGCAGTTAAAAGAAAGGCTCGATTCCAGGAGTTCATTGAATTCCACACATTCCACTTTACTGATCGTTTGAATTCTCCAGTAAATTAGCCTTAATAATTCGAACAGAATCATCAACAGGTATATTCGTATAGAGGTTACGATATCAAATGATGCTACCATTTCTCCTTCTGGGATGTCAATTCCTTGTACAAAAGCAGCAAAGTCATAACCATTCTTAAGACTGAATGATTTTTCGTAGGTACACGCTGCTTTCATTAACTTCTTGCACTCTTTACTTACTTTGTGATTGGGTGATGACCTGTTGTTCACTATCACTTATGCAACTTAATTTGTGAACGTAATTCTGGTAATGATGGGTTCATCATTTTCACCTTGCTTTTAACCTTGTCATTCTCAAATAAGAAGTTTGATGCATCAATCTTTTTCTTAATTTCGACCTGAAACAAATCGACTGGGTTTCTATTTATCTCTAAAATCTGGTTCTCCCTGAAGAATTCTAGAGTCTTACGGATGTAATCTTCATCGTAAAGGAATACAATTGCTTCCCTTTGTCCGCCTTGGTAATAATTGGTTTCTGTTCTTCGAGTTCCTTATTCAGATTATTTCTTGTGCTTATTTCCCTGCTGTCTTTCTCGGCTAAATGTCGTTGCTTTGATAAAACTTTGTTGAGGTTGGTACCCATTTCTATCTGTTTACTTTTATTAAGCTTGGAGAAATCACACGTGCTTTTCACTTCAGCAATAGTGCTATTAATTAATTCTGTATTCATTCTGGGAGCGATATTATACTTTAAGCCTTTATGCAAGAATGCCGATTCTGCACTTGTTAAATTTATCTTAATAAGATTTACCACTCTTTCGGAAAATGGGTACACCTCAGAGTCTCTGTTTTTTATGTTCTCCGACACCGCTCTAATAAACTCCTCATATTCTTTTCATGCCTTTTCCTGATCTGTTATGGATCATCTATCAACAGTTCTTCAATTTTCCTAGGGGCCAACAAAAGTTGCAAAGGTGTCTTTAGTTTTCCTGATAGTAACTGCAGCTTTAAAACTTCCTGATTGCAAAAGGACTTTTGCTTGTATGCTTCCCTGATTTCGTATCTAATCCACATTACTTCACTTTTCCTATTTACTAGTCTTATGGAAGGCGAATGACTGCAGATTGTAACTACAGCATAATTTGGAGTAACCTCGTAATCTAAACATCCGTTATTAAATTTAATTTTCATAATACTTCGCATAACGTTCCTTTTTATCTTAAAAAATACACTTGAGTGATGTTGAGCCTGAACTGGCATTAATTTTTGTATAAAGGAAACGAATTTTCTGTATGAGTCCGCGATCTTCAATTTTTTTTTTTTTTTTCAATAATAATAAGAACCGTCTACATTGCTAAAATAATATTTACTCACACACAAAAACAGGGCTCCGGATGAAATGTTGAAGGAGCAGAACGACGTCAGTCCTAGCTGTTTTTTTAGATCTTCCAGGAACTTCTAGAATGACGTATGCGGGCCTCGCCTCGCCTCGCTGCTGCTGGGCCGGTGGAGCAAAAGCTGGCTAAGCGAAAGCCGACTGCCTCGGGAAGCAAATTGCTGTCAATCCTACAAGATGGCGCCAACCACCAAAATTCAAATTTAAGTACGGAGTCATTTTGTCTTATAGAGTACTTAATACAGTATACCACATTTTATTGCAGTCTTATAAGAATTTTGTTTACAATTTGCTATGTTTTGATCATTATTAGTAAGTGAACTGAATATCAAATACTACTTTTTATAACCATTACATTTTACCAAATTTATAAATGTCTAATACACAAAAAAATGGAGTTATATCTATTACATTTTAGCAAACTGATAAAAGCTTAAAACAAAAGAATCCTTTGGTTGCCAGATTGATTTTATTGAAAGATATACATAACTAAAACAATTTTTATACGCCAACTTTTAAAGTTATGATGCAGCAAATAATTTCAATTAATTTAACACCAGTTTCTGAAAAACCAAACTATTTGACTGCGTAGAATTTTAAATTATAAATTTATCTTTCTTCCTTGTAAAGATAGAATAGTAAATGTAAAAACTTATGGTAATGGTCTGCACTAGCGCCACCTGTCAGCTAAAAACGTTTTTATATATGTATACTTTTATTGAAGACTGTATTTGACGTACCTGCTAGGTAGATATTTTATCATTGACGCTCAGCTTTACTGTGGAAGTTCAGATATTGTTAAGTGAGTGTGTAATTTTATCATTGTAAAAACGTTTTATAGTTTGTATTTAAATCGTTCTTTATAACCAGATTGTAGAACGAACACTTGTTGCCTCATCTTGCAGATCTGATGTTGGTAGATGCCAAAACGACGTAATCAATAAATATAATTTTAGGGATCTTGACGGTTGTTATTCTTATTCAAAAATGAAGATCGTGGGCTCCCACAGGAAATTCGTTTCCTTTATACAAAAAATATCGTGTCACGACACATATTTCAGGTGCTATGACGTAAAAGACAATGGAATGCATGAAAATTCGCCCTAATAATTATGAGGTCGTAATTTATTTCCAATTCCAATTACAACACATTTCGCAGACAGTTTCCTAATATTCCACTCTACGAACCTGGTAAATAATGCTTTTGTAGGACACATAATTCAAGACATATTATGTCGTAAAAGTAACGTCTATAAATAGGTACTGCATTATGTTTGACATTTTGTTCAGTCTTTATTACTCTCACAAATTTTTGGATACATTTTTTAGTTTCAACCCCCCGCCCTTTTCGGGGTGGGTGGCACCAGCATTAAAATTTATATATAGACATAGTCTGGAGTGTAATAATTCATTTTATTCAACAGGAATTTTAACTCCATCGATGTTGTGGAGCTGGCAGGTAACTGGGAGCCTTCCAGTGCATCACTGCGTCCAGTGACGCACTGGAAGGCTCCCAGTTACCTGCCAGCTCCACAACATCGATGGAGTTAAAACTCCTGAAGATGGTTTAAAAGAAGACCGAAACTAGTTGAATAAAATAAATTATTGAACTCTAGACTGTTTTCTATATATAACTTTATTACTCTGTTTGCAGCACATTCCACAAACAATATCCATATATACCACTGAAAGGAGCTACAATATTATATCAATGAATGACACATTGATCAGCAGATAGGACGTCATAATCACTGATCTGAGAAAAGATTGCTTCTTCCACGGACAATTGTATGCAGTCTGCTTCAGAGTAAGTTCGCCTCATAGTTTGTATATTCTGCAGCCGGAAAAAAACTTAAAATGTGGTTTATCGAAAGAATTTAGAAAAGTAGCTTAGTTATTGAGGCTATATAAGTACAACTTTCTCCTAAGTTATTTCATATGTTACACAGAAACCAATATTCTGTCTACCATGTTGTCCAACACCTACTTCGCAATCGAGGCGAATTACTGGAAATTAATATTGATTACCATTTAGTCTCGCTTTTGTATCACACAGTTTGCTTTCGTTGTTTCAAGATGTTTCACTACCTAATATTGGACAGTTTCACAATGCAACCAACTTGTAAATTCTCTGGTTGACCACCACTTCAAGAGTGTTTTTTTTTTTTTTTGTTAGGTTCATAATAACTAATAATATGCGATTGCGCATAGTGGCACCTTCCTTATTAACCAGAGAAATCATGTACCGGTTCAAAGACTAATAAAGTGTTTTCAATACATGAATAACTTATTGAAAAGTTTAAAAATGAAATCTGTTTGCTTTTAGTAGATCATTATTTTTGTAGGTAACGAAAAAGTTTCAAAACGAAAAGTGTCACTTCATAGTATGTCAATAATTTTATTATTATAATTTTTTTTTAGAAATGAACGATGTTTGTTTTTAGAACATCAGTAAGTTCATTGTAAAAATCCAAAATTAAGCGTGAATTTTTTTAGTATGTCAATAATTTCATTGTTAAAATATGTCAAAAATGCAGGGTGTTTGTTTTGAGTTTATTAATAAATTCTTTGTTAAAAATGTAATATATGTTTGTTTTATAATCTCCGTAAATTGATGTTAAATAATGGAATGGACAGTATTTTATTTTGTCAAGCAAACGAAGTCGTGGGTAGAAGTTACTGGTTGATACAAAACAGATTACAAAATAATAAATTTAGCATTTTTTTATATTATGTACACATCATCACAGAAAAAGAATCAAGTTATACAATTCTATGAGAATACTTTCAAACTACTATGTCAAATATCATCTATACAGATATACATTGCCGTCCAATACAGTTAAGAATCGATGCACACCAGACATGCATGTAAATACTTAATTAATAAATGAGTAATATAAAACTAAATATTAGGATAGAAGGGAAAGGAAAAGACTATAGTGTTACAACTTAGTTTCAAGGTGAAACATGTCTGTACGAATTCAATAATATTGTCTTGTATCGATATTTGGAAGTAAAATGTTATATGAACTTCTTCGAGTAACTACATCTGGTTTACTCTGTTGTGTAACATCTCTGTCCAAGACATCTCTGTCAAAGACTATGTATGTGAATAGTAGCTGAACAGAAAGGGAGAGTCAGTGTGTAGCTCTGGTATTGATCGGACGTGTTTTGGTTAGCTATTTTTGTACGAGCTGATGGAATAATTTTGAAATTTGATTTTCACAGACACAGTTCTGTCTTTATAAGATTTTGTATCATTCATATCTGTATCAGTCTGAGAAGATTTTGTTGTTCTTCAATCATAAGGTAATGTAATCATTATTGTTAATAATAAATGAGAAAGTTGAACCACTTTACCTGTTTCACTTTTGTAATTAGAAAGCTAACCCTCTTCCTTTCATTGAAAGTTATTGGCTATTAAAATCAAAGCATAATATTGACTAAGCTGAGTTTGTTTAATATATTTCTTTATTCGTGTGAAGTTTAATAATAACAGTGATTGTTGTGCAATACTACACAGATGAACAAGATACTAAGTTTCTGCAATCAGTCAATTAGCGAAATAAATTCTTGCAGCTACATTATTAGAAAGTGGTTTGTGTTTTTCCAGATTTCTCTCGCAGTCAAATTTATACAGTAGTCAGTGAGCCTTATGCAGATTACGTATTGTTCTTGCTGTGTTCAAAATATTCGTTGCGCTTTCAATCAATCTAAACCCACTGGTTCATAATTAATTGTGCAGGTATTAATATTAGCGCCATAACTAAACATAATTATAGTGTTAATGAATAAAAAATGTGTTCATCTAATCTTTAATCAGCTTGATTACAAAGTTAGTTATTGTGAGAGTTAACTACCAGCTGATGACAATTATTCATGCTGCATTTAACACCAGATTAGTTTTGAATAAGTAGCTTTTGAAACAGACCTCCTTTAACTGGCTCACTATTGCTAAATTCTTGTAGCGACCCTGTTTTTCAAATCAATAGAACAGCCCTACCTATATCCTACCAAACAAACATCAATTTTAAAGGTGGCCGATGTCAATATGTCTTTGGTACATACCGTAAAACATAGATCACTTCACCTAAACCTTATTCCAATATTCAGTTTTTCCATTACCTACAGAGTGCCGCGCGGGGCTAGCTTTGCGTTCTAAGGCTCCATTTCATGAATCGTGCGGCTGTTCCCGCCAGAGGTTCGAGTACTCCTTCGGCCGTGTGTGTGTGTGTGTGTGTGTGTGTGTGTGTGTGTGTGTGTGTGTGTGTGAATAAGTTAGTTTAAGCGAACTACGCGAACTTAAACGCGAGAAATTATCCACAAAGTGTTTCTTTTGGTTTGCGTGATATCGTTAGCGGCTCACGCAGCAAGCGCATGAAGCAGCTAGGTGGGGGAACGTCTCCCTCCAGCTGCATGCGCAGACCACACCGCTCAGCCGTCACTGGGCGCGGACGAACTAAAATAACGAACTAGTTCGCGGCAGAACTGCGAATTAAAGTGAGCGCTCCCGATCGCGAAGTGTTATGCGCAAGTCTAGTGTGTAAGTCTATGGACCGATGACCATAGCACTTTGGTCCCATAGGACTATAGACAAACATTTGAACTTTTTTTGTCTACAGAGTGTTTTGAAATAGGAAGGTGTAATGCGACTTTTGACTGACCCTATAGTCAATCTCCGCTGTCGTTTTGGGTACCAGCCACCAGTGACAAGAGTATCCGACATTTGTAGAGTAGAAAGTGTCCCGTGTTCTGTTTGCGCAGGTGGGCCTTTCCCGGGGTTATGACAGCAGAGCGGCTGCGTTCCATTTCAGGTGAGCAGTTGCGCAGCCTGCCGGCGTGGCGCCACGCCCTGCCCCCTGACCCCGCGGTTCCCACGGGCGCGCCACGCCCCGGGCTGTCTGCCTGCCCCCTCCCCCTGTCACCTCCGTAACTCTCAGATATCGCCGCCACTCACTCTATCGGAGCGTTGCACGTAACTCGCAAGGCCGGGAAGGTCGGGTCCTGCGGAGCGTTGTACGCAATCGCAAGGCCGTGTACGCCGGCTGCAACCATTCAGTTTGACACTTTTATACAGTGTTTGTAATTTTGCCAACATTTTACCGAAATATGGAACATTCGCCCCTAATGTAGTGGGACGAAATATTATCCCCTGCTACTACCTTTACGTCAGCTCAGTTTCACAGGTAAAAGAACATGTTTATATATGTTGTTGTTAATAATGTTTACTCTTAATAGGTTGTATTTCATTCTCAAAGGAAATATGTGTTGTTTTTATGTTTCATGTGCGGTGACAACGGAGCAACCTGCGAAAATAGCATCTTCTCTGCTGAAGCCAAAGATGATGTACCCGGCCACCAATCGTCGCTGGTCGACAGCCACACGCTCAGAGAAGATCCTGTTGGTGTACGTAGACCAAAGATAACATAGACTGAGTGTGACGTCATTGTACTGAAACCAACATCTAAGTCACGTGACTCGGGGCAGAAAACCGTTTTCATCATTAGGAGTAATGCGAAATATAGCTGACAATTGCAGTTCTTATCCTTTGTAGTGTAGCGTGTATTTGAACAATAAAACGTCTTAGCGTATTCTTATTACATCTTTAGTAGTACAATTGGCATTAGTTCTCCGCAGATGCAAAAATTAATGCGATATCTACAGTGTTTATATGTGCCTGGATGAAATGTATCGCCGGCCGTGGTGGCCGAGGGGACTGAGGCGCTCCAGTCATGGTCTGCACGGCCACTACGGTCGGGGGTTCGAATCCCCCCTCGGCCATGGATATTTGTGCCGTCCTTAGGATTAGCTAGTTCATAAGTAGTTTGTAAGTTTAGGGATCGATAACCCCGTAGTTAAGTCCTTTAAGCTCTACAAACATTTTTTAAATTGTATTGAGTCTTTTTACAACCAACAGAACAACAGTTTTTACGTGAATGGTTGTTGTCGTTGTACTGTGAGTCTTTTAGTTAGTATTTTACACAGGAGTAGAAGATCAAATATCAGTATGAAAGGAGCATCAGCTTGGTCTATGTTGGAGTACCTCAGTTACCAACCGTCACAATCATATAAACAAGAAAAAATGAAAAATTTAGTGCAATAAAAAGTCTGTTCATGTTTTATGTTAAAACAGTTTCAGTCTTGATGCTGAGTCCTTAAGAGCAAGTTATGACTGTATGTCATGTATTACGTGGACTTATAACTTACGAAATAAAACGTAAACTTTTACTGCCAGTACCAGTGTGTGAATAAGAACTGAATAAGAAGGAAAGATATTTACATATTGAACTGAATTTATATTTTTGGAACTTATAACAGAATTTCTACGATTTTATACCAGTGTAGCGACTCAGCAATAATTTTATTACCTGGAAAACAGTAAGATCAAGTTTTATGAATCTATATATTTTACGACTGATTCAATGAGCAACATCTGTGATAGTAAAAGATTATCTTAGGAAATCTTCAACAATATTTTTTTTAAGAATATTTAACGAAAGTGCGTACCAGATTTTGAACTTTTACAGTATTTTTGGAACAGTTTTATTTTTCTATTATCTTGCACAAGAACCTAGCAGCGAATATTTAAAAGACTTTTTTCCTGTGAATGAAGATTTTTATTAATTCGTGTGTAGTGGAATGGCCAGGGTCGAAGTCCGACTAAATCAAACTGAAGAAATTTACTCCTGAATACACAATTCCATTATAATCTGAAGGAAGAATCGGCTGTTCCACCACAATACTATCAAGGTTCTGTTGTTGAACATACAGTATGTCCGCAAAGTCTCTCCGTAGCGGCGAGCTCCGCTTGCCTCCCTTTGCGGGGCGCGTAAGGGTGGCAGGACATTGATGTCATTGTATAAGCTAGCGGCCGTTTTTCGCTGCTACCGGCTGCAGTTATGTTGAGACATGGGATTCAAAATTATTACAATTAAAACAATGAAATTATGTACTTATATTAATTACAAGAAAATACACTGTACTCACCATTATCACAGTAGGTGAAGGCATAGTTTAACACGTTTACGTTTATTTTCGAATACCTTTACCAATGTTGGCCCAGTTTAGGTTACGGTAGCAATACTTAAAGTGGGCCTTTGCGATCGTCTTTTGACAGCTCGAAATTTAAATGAAAATAACGGCTTAAGTATTCATCTGACTCGAAAATTGAATAACCGAATTTGTAGAGGAGAAAATTCTCTGCAACTTTGCTCTCTTACATTTTTTTTTCGTTTGTTTTTCGTATCTCGTATCGTTTCAGAGATATTTGCAAAAATAACGCCGATTTTGGGATGTCTGTCTTTCTGTCTGTCTGTCCGTAACGTGTTCCCTGTTTTTAAGACGAACCGTTCAACCGATCATCACCAAATTTTACAGACATAATTGTAGGCTGCTAGTGACCAGAACCCCCCTTTTTCAAACTTTTCGGACGAAAAATACGATAGTAATACCAAAAAAAGCCGTGTGTAATATAATTGTAATTGCAAACGAACCGTTCATCTGACACGAAAATTGGCAGAGGGCAAAATTGTCTACAACTTCGCTCTCTTATATTTTTTTTCATATCTTACATAGTTTCAGAGATATTTGCAAAAATAACGGCGATTTGACGATGTCTGTCTGTCTGTAATGTGTTCCCACTTTTTAGGTCGAACCGTTCAACCGATCGGCACCAAATTTTACAGGCAAAATTGTTGGCTACCAGAGACCAGAACCTCGCTTTTTCAAATATTTCGGACAAGAAATTCTTTAGTAATGGCAAAAAAGCCGTTCGTAATGTAATTTTAATTGCAAATAAACCGTTCATCTGACACAAAAATTGGAAACCCCAATTTGTAGAGCAGAAAATTCTCTACAACTTTGCTCCCTTATGTTTTTTTGATATCTCGTATCGTTTGAGAGATATTTGCAAAACTAACAGAGATTTTATACCCTCCATTGAATTCACGAAAACCAGCCGTTAGGAGATGTCACGTGATATTCCTAGCCCAGAACTCTCTCTGCCATACGCAATCTTGCGTTGCGTATTTGATGATTTTCTTATTGTAACTTACATTGTCATTTCAAAGAAATGGCTTACTGAAGAATTAACAGAAACACGACGTTCTTCGTGCGATAAATGATAATCTAGTGTCTACAAATGCCATATTAGCATCAGTTAACAACGGCTATCAATAGTATGAGATTAAAGGACGCAGCTTCTAATTCTTAGATGTAGCGTAGTGGGAAATGCGTTGGACTGTAGCGCTGAAGGTCAGTGGTTCGCAATCATCCACTACGTAATTTCTTTTTCCTAAAAGGGTTTCGGACACTCTTATTAATTCATTTTTTGTTATTTAGATTATTATTTTGGTCCAAAATGTTTGCAAAAACTTATAAATCTACAAATCTAAAGTGGATCGTAAAACACGTCAGTGCGATTTTTCACTTGTAATCGAATGCAGATATACAGTTATCGCTGTCTTAAGTTCATGTATTGTCTTTGGGTTATTTTGATAAACAAATGTTTCAGCCTCACCCCAAAGGAAACAGTCGGGAGGAGACAAAAAACCGGTGAGCGAGGGGGGCCAGAGACCTTTTGTAATTATTCTGTCTCCAAAGGCTTCATCTAAAAGTCGTAGAGTTTGGTGTGCTGTATGAGCAGTAGCGTTATCTTGCCGGAAACATGAATGATTGATCTCATCTTCATTCAGCAGCGCAATAAAAGGATAAATTATCTGGGAACAACAATTGTCGGAGGTGACGGTAGTTTCGAAAAATATCGGCCTTATAATTCTCGCTCGTGTTATGGCAATCCACAACCCGATTTTACCTGCGTGCAATGGCGTTTCTGCAGTAATTTTATACGGACACAGATCCAGTTCTTTGGTTACGGCCTTATGTGCTGTCGTACGAGAGACTTTAGCCTCTTCTGATAAGTTCCTTGCTGATTTTGTTGAACTCCGCAAAATGATGTCCGAAATGTCGTCGAGCTTCCGTTCCGTTAAAACCATGGGCCAACCAGTCCGTGGTGCATCGTGAACTGAACCTGTTGTCCGGAATTTGCGAATTAAATCACATACAGTGTCGCGATGTGGACACCTCGACGTAGGAAAATGCTATCTAAATTGTCGTCTCATATGCTCCGTGAAGTTTCCTCCTGCCCGGAAAACCTCAAAACCTCTTCCACTAAAAAGGCTCTCTCTGCAACAGTAAGCATTCTCACTACACTCAACGTATACAAGAACAAGACACACAGGTAATAGCTGTAGCGCATACGCAACATTACCCCCATCCTACTACCGCTGCAGGTCCAAGGAACACGTGCAGATGCGCTTTGTCTGTGCTGTCAACCTTACAAGTCATGCAATGCGAAACTGAGGAGATCGCCCCTGTGGAGAGACTTTGTAGACACATTGCACAAAGGAATTTACGTTGCCAGCTGCCAGTGGGCGTCGAAATAAATAAGTGGAGAAAGTTCAAATTGTATGCCTAGCTGGGATTCGAACCCTGGTCCTTCTGCTTACTAAGTATATGTGCTTTAACATTGCGCCGCTTTTTTTTATATTTTTATTTTTTTATTTTTTTCCGTTGGGTACCTCGGTTCCTTGCGGACTTGGTATCTTGCTTGTTCCATGGTGATCCTTGAGTTCTAAGCTCAGGGATACAGAGATCACCACTGCCGCGTTCACTACCCCTACTCGCCTCCCTCAAGGCGTAAATTCTCAACGGTTGTCGTCGTGTATCCAGTGGCGAGCCCGAATAGCTCAGTCGGTAGAGCATTAGGCTTTTAACCTAAGGGTCCAGGGTTCAAGTCCCTGTTTCTTATGAGAAAGTACATTTGATTTTGTGATCAACAGAAGGGAAACTTATTTTGTTATTAAGTCAGCCAAAGAAGAGGCATTTCTGTATTTAACATACATTATTTTTCATTACATATTTAAAATGAATGTGTTTTACTAAAAAATTAAAAAGAGTGTTGGGTTACTGCGACAGGCGTTCAAAAAGTTAAGAGCAGCCACTAACTAGACAGATGTTAAGCACGAATAGGGCAGCAATAATCGACATAAGATTGTGGAATCCACTGCTAAGGCAGCAAAGAAACGAGAAAACGCACTTTGAAGCTGTTAGTCTGCAGTAAACCACACACGAACAGGAAACATATATTTTGTAAAAAAAAAAAAAAAAAAAAAAAAAAAGACCTAGCAACGAAGCTAACCGAAGAAGGCAAAAAAAGGTGAGAGAATGGGTGGTGTGTATGGGGAGAAGAAGGCAAAAAAAAAAAAAAAAAATGTGGCGCAGTACTCAAGTGCATCTGCCTAGTATGCAGAAGAGCCCGGGTTCAGAGCCCGGCTTGGCGCAAATTTTCATCTTTTCGCATTGATTTATATTGATGCACACTGGCAGTGGCGTCGTGCATCCCTTTATGTGTTGATTGATACAAGCTTTAAGATCACAAATAGTGTCTATTTTTTCAGGCCTCGCTCTAGCTGTTAGCAGCGCAAAATATACACACTCAGACACAGAAAGAAAACCACACACTCAGAAAAAAAAAACGCTCACACACACACATACACAACACCTTCAAAGACTATAGATACGAAGTGAATATTCACAAGACATATTTATCAGTATGTGGTGAAGAAATCATTAGAATTTGAGTCACCTCAAAACAACATGTGTCCTTTTGCTTAGTAGGCACAGAGCCCTGAAAACTTATTCCAAGTGCCATGTAATCGATGCGTATAAAGCGTGAACGGCGTCCTCTAGTACAGCCATCGATACTGTATCGTCTGGTTCCGAAGTTGATCTGTGGTGGTTGGCACTGAATCGCAGTACAACACCTGTCGTGTCAATTCATCATACACCACACAATTACAAACGGCAAGCCATGGCAAAGGTCTTTAGTCGATAGAAACTTTCAATAAGCCTGACGAAATAAAACCACGAAGTCAACATATGTGGACCCACGGACTGAAGATGTTACAGGCTGTGACGCTCAGAACAATCCAGGCTGTAACCGTTTGCAACGTCTGCCTTCCTCCTGGTAGTGAAGTACCTCAAAACGTATTGGGTGCACGATTTATCAGCTCCCAAACCTTTTCTGCTATAGGGTGACTTCAACGCCTAAAACTCTTTTTGGGGAGGCGCTGCGGCCATAGGCTGAAATTGAGACGTCGAAAAATCTACTGATACAGGTCAATCTTCGTCTCCTCAATACCAGTTCTGTCGTACAGTTCAGAGTAGCGCATGGCACCCACTTGGCCACTGATCTTCCAGTTTGCAGCTCTGGACTTCAACCATCTATTCAATAGAGATGCATAATGACTTGTAGTGACGGCTTCCTGATCTTCATGACACTACCCCAGTGTAACACACAATTTTACCCCATATCATTTAACAGCTTGCGATACATTGAAATACTGTGTGTTACCCGCTCCACCCCTCCTCGTTCCATACTGGTCCACTTTTCCGCGTTTTCAAACATATTCAACCTTTTTCTCAATATCCTTCATCTGTGTAATTTATTTTCACATGGCAGTCGCACTCATATCCCTTTTTAGGTGGATATGTCTTTAAAACGAGAGGCTGGTATGAGTGACTAGTCAGTGAAATAGAAATTTAGCATTTATAGTGTAATTCATTTCGAGTGATAGACTCTGACCGTAACTTATTGTTTACGAACTGTAGTTTAAAATTTAGAGACTGCAAAAAGGTAGAAAATTAAGGAGGTGTAATTTAGACAAACTGAAGGAACCAGAGGTGGTTGAAAGTTCTAGAGGGAATATTAGGCAGGAATTGTCTGAAACGGGGCAAAGTAATACAGTAGAAGAAGAATGATTAGCTCTGACAAGGAAAGTATTTGGGCTCGAACAAACGTATCTGTATGAACGTTTGGTTACAGTATCTCTACGTATACCTCAAAGTGCTGGTGGGTGTCGTTTTTATGCAAAACTTTGCTATCATGCTCTAGATAGCACTGTAGATGTAATGCAGATATCTGAACTATAACTTATGAAATAATCGTCGTACATTTTCTCTAGCGTATTGTCATCAAAAGCCGTGATTATAGTTGCAACTTTAACCTTCTTCTCGGAAGACTGTTGGTATTCACTGCCACTGCTTCCATCGCCTCTTCCCGCACTTACCGTAGCACTACCGCTATCAATGTTCTTCGTCATTATCATCCCTATTATCATCATTATGTGTTAGTGTTACCACAGTATCTAAATTATGCTCATATTTCTGTACCATAACAGATACGAGAAAGCATGCGAATGATTCATCTTCTACACTAATACCATCATCATGAAGAATGGTTCTTCGTAACTTCAACTCAACCAATCGCAATACTTTAGCAGGATTGATTATCAATCGCCGCTCCATCGGACGCTTCACCACACAAATGTCACAATACGCAACTTCGGAGGCACACTGCACCGTCCCTATTAGCGAACCGACAGGTCAAAGTGCAATGTGGCAAGGCACACGCAGAGGCCTCTAACGGACGACTGCAGAGTTTTGCAGATGCGGGAGTGTCACTAGTGCAATAAGGGATCTTTACATTATCACTCGTACGATTTTGATGTATATGTGTTTGTTCGAGCCCAAGTACTTTCCTTGTGAGACATAAGAGTAGTGAAGGCCGCAGAGGATCATATAGGCAGAAGGACAAGGCCTTGGATAGCACAGGAGATACTGAACATAACTGACCAGAGGAGAAAATATAAAAATACATGAAGTAAAGCAGGCAAAAGGGGGTACAGACGTCTGAAAAATGAGGTTGATAGGAAGTGCAGACTGGCTAAGCAGGACTGGCTTGAGGAGAAATGCAAGGCTATAGAAGAGTGCATAACTAGGGCAAAGATAGAAACTTCCTACAATAAAATAAAAGAGATGTGAAGACAAGAAAAGCAACAGAATGAATATCAAGAACTCAGATTGAGAACCAGTACTAAGCAAAGAAGGAAAAGCTGAAAGGTGGAAGGAATATATAGATAGTCTGTACACGCCGAGTAGTAGCTTCAGCTTGTCTTGCTTATGGCTACTAACCCAACTTAGGGCATGAGAACTACCGAAATAAAATTACTGTATTAATGGCTCGCCTATTACGGAGACTGTTGTTCACGTTGCTTCTATGCCCATTGTTTTATTGGCCTATAAGTTTCAGTGAAATGAAACGCAACACCACAAATACTTTTCACGATGTTCACGTTTATTACAGTTCTGAGATTTGCGCTACACAGTTTGGGATAATAAAATTGTCTGAGTTTGGTCACGCGATTTGTTGAACCGTTAACACCACAAAAACATTTATTTCTTGCATGAAGTAACTTTAACGATTCCGCGCGTAAGAAAAGTTCCGAGCGACACCCTGCCACCTAAAAAAACGACCTTACCACGGCGACCTCCATCAGCCGAAAGACTGCGAGTTCCGGCCAAGAAAACCCAGCTTCACAAATCACGTGACCAATGGAAAACCCTTCAAAATATCGATCCCACAGATCGTAACTGCAGACACTACTGCAAAATTTTTGTTTACGTTAATACATGTATTTTTAAACAAATCAAATTATCAAACAATTTCTTAAATATTTATCTTAAATTTAAACATAACTATTGAAACTTCTTCATTAATTATTAAAGACAAATTAAAATATTAGTACTTTAACATATTTAACGTTTTTACAAATTCTTCATAATTGTAACTTGCTTATACTCTAGGCCTATTTGTCATCTTATAAGGCAGTATTCTAGAAATGGAAGTAGAGAAAAATGAGATAGGAGATTCGATACTGCGAAAGGAATTTGACAGAGCACTAAAAGATCTGAGTAGAAACAAGGCCCCTGGAGTAGATGATGTTCCGTCTAAACTGTTATTATCGTTAGGAGAGCCAGTCATGTCTTAATTGTTTCATTTGGTAACCAAGATGAATGAGACAGGAGAAATACCCTCAGTCTTCAAGAAGAATATAGTGATTCCAATTCCGAAGAAAGAAAGTACAGACAAATGTGAAAATTAGAGAACGATCAGTTTACCAAGTCATGGTTGCAAAATACTAACACGAATTATTTACAGACGAATGGAAAAACTGGTGGAACCGACCTTGTGTAGGATCAATTTGTATTTAGTAGAAATGTAGGAACACGCGAGGCAATACTCACATTACGACTTATCTTAGCAGATAGGTTAAGGAAAGGGAAATACATTTTTAGCATTTGTGTATCTGGAGAAAGCTTTTGACAATGTTGACTGGAATACACTCTTTCAACTTATGAAGGTAGAAGGGGCAAATGCAGAAAGCGAAGAGTTATATTCAACTTGTACAAAAACCAGACAGTAATTATTAGAGTCGAAGGGCATGAAAGGGTCGCAGTGGTTGGAAAGGGAATAAGACAAGGTTGTAGCCTTTCCCCAATGTTGTTCAATCAGTACATTGAGCAAGCTGTAAACGAATGCAAGGAGAAATTTGGAGAGGGAATTTAATTCCAGGGAGAGGGAATAAAAACCTTGCGATTTGCTGATGACATGGTAACTATGTCAGAGACAGGAAAGGAGCTGGAAGAGCAATTAAATGGAATGGACAGTGTTTTGAATAGAAGATATAAGATGAACATTAACTAGATTAAAACGAGGATAATGGAATGTAGTGTCAGAAAATCAGACGATGCCGAAGAAATTAGATTAGGTAATGAGACAATAAAAGTAGTAGATGAGTTTTGTTATTTGGATAGCAAGATAACCTCTGATGACCAAAGTAAAGAAAATATAAAATGCAGAATGACTATGACAAGAAAAGCGTTTCTGAAGAATCGAAGTTTGTTGACATCCAACATTACTTTAAATGTCAGGAAGTCCTTTACTGAAAGCATTTGTCTGGAGTGTAGCACTGTATGGGAATGAAACACGGACGATATGGAGCTCAGACAAAAAGATGATAGAAGCTTTCGAAATGTGGTGCTATAGACGAATGATGGCGATTAGATGGGTAGACCACGTAACTGATGAGGAAGGTGCTCAACAGAATTGGAGAGAAAAGGAGCTTCTGGCAGATCCTGACTAAGAGAAGGGATAGGTTGGTGGGATACATTCTGGGCATCAAGGAAATGTCAACTTAGCGTTAAAACTAAGTGTGTGAGGTAAAAATCGTAGAGGGAGACCGAGGGATGTATGAAGAAGCACATTCGAAAGGATGTGGGTTGCCGAACGTATTATCAGATGAAAGGCATGCACAGGACTGGGTGGCATGAAGAGCTGTATCAAACCAGTATGCGGGCTGAACACACCAACACAACTCCAACATTAATTATGTCAACCAAAAGTGTCTCTCGCAAATGACACTAGAACCTAGTAGCTTTCTTGTTGCCTAAGAGAGTGGAGCGTGCGTTATGGCAGAAGAAATAACAAGACCGCTGTAGAGTGGGTAACAAGCGGCGAGTAGCGGCAAGTAGATTTCTCACCGTATTCCCAACGCCCACGGTTTGCGATTTTTACTGACTGCTTGTTGTGGTATCAGCAATGCGCGTGGAAGGAAGGATTCGAGAAAGCCAGTATTTACATAGATGTTTATCTTTGCATGCGGCACATTACGACGGGGAAAAGGAAAATTGAAATTTAGTATATTGTCAGTCTGTACTACAAGAAATGTTATTCTTGAAGATTGTAAAAACTGTGAGTAGGCTAGTGGATTAATATCAGCACAGTTCATACCACTACCGGTGAATATGTCATTCTAGTTCATATTTAAATTAGAGACTGGGGAATAAAGAAATAGGTTATCCGTATCGCAGTATTACCAGGCAACAGTAAACGATATCTCGGGTAACCAATACAAACCTCAACGTAAAATTAAACGTGTGGAGATTAGTGATTACTGTTGCAAGCAGATGAATTTTATGATGAACATTTATTTGATCAAATAAAAAAAATGAATTTAACATCCATCGTGTCTTATAACCCTACTGCTTTCGCCAAACTAAAACTCCAGCGGTCGGGCGTAGTAACAGCATAAAGAAGCTCTAGATAGGAAGAAAAGGGTTATGAAATGCACGGTATGTGAGGGGTCCAGTTATACATTACCTCGTCACGGCGGCAGACTGTGGTTCTATTTTCACTAAACCGAGATCTTCATTAGATTTCGTCCCACCGCAACACTGCACTCGTGTCGTAGGTCCGCAGTTCTTTACGTAAGGCCGAAAATTGAAAGTGGTGGTAACCAAGGCTTTTGAATTTTCTAAATCGTCACTTAAATTTAGTGCAGCCAGATGTTTTCCGATTTATTCTGCTGAACACGTACACTAGCAAAGAAAACACCGAACTGCTAAAAAAAATAAAAAAAATAAAAAAAAATAAAAAATAAAAATAAATAAAAATAAAAAAAGTAACTAACAACTTTCGAGAAAATTCAGTAAAATGTCTTCTTACTAGAATGATACACAATATTATACAGATCTCTCCCGCTGTTGAAACGATATTTACACATTATTTACCGTCACAACTGCCCCCACTCCACTTCGTACTGTTGCGTTGTGGAGTGCCCACTCTCGGTGGGGGTTACTGTATGCTCCTACCGCCCATACTGGACTGACCCGGCTAGACGAATTATTTGCCCACTTTGGCGCCAAACAAACTATCTACAGCGCTTCGTCTGTCATTTGTTAGCTCATTTTGTAATAAAATAAAAAATGTGTAAATGTTTGTACATCTAAGGGACTTAACTGCTGTGGCTATAAGTCCCTAGTGTTACAAACAACTTAAACTTATAAATGGATTCTTCCGAGGCATCTTCGTAGAACACTTTCATATTTAAGCTTGAAAACATACAAACTGGTTATTTTATACTAATTTTTTTGTTTATTTACCAACTAGCCATCATCAGTTTACCTGATGATGGCCTAATAAGTCGAAAACTAGTTAGTAAATAAACAAAAAATTAGTATAACAGAAACAGTTTGTTTGTTTTCAACCTTAAACTTACTTTCACGTGACCCGGAACCGAGCGTGGTGGCGCAGTGGTAGCACACTGGACTCGCATTCGGGAGGATGGTGGTTCAAATCCACCTCCGGCTATCCAGATTTAGGTTTTCCGTGATTTTCCTAATTCACTCCAGGAAATGCCGGGATGGTTCCTTTGAAAGGGCATGGCCGATTTCCTTCCATATCCTTACCCAAACAGCCGAGCGTAGCCTAAGCTCCGTCTCTAATGACCACGCTGTCGATGGGACGTTAAACTCCAAGCTTTCTTCTTCCTTATGTGACCGGGTCACTAACTATACTACATATTTCCAGTAATCAGTCACCCAATAGCTCCGTCATTTGCTTCAACGAGGTATGTTCCTCTGCAAGTTTTGCCTTTTTTTGATCACTTTATTACATGTTGATAATCTTGTACAGCACCGCACTCAGGAGTCGCTCTCCTTGTAGCTCCACTTCTTCATTTCGCGTTGCACTTTGTGACGCCAGTTCTTAGGCGATTAAGCGCTCTACATGTCGGAAAAGGCAGGTGATTCCCATCAGCCAGTTGTTCTCTAGATTTTATTAGCAATTGATGTACCCTATTTTGCCATAAATTTTGTAGTCGTTTTTCAGGCATCTCGTCTAAAGGTTTGATCACTTTCATAAAACTTCGCTAAGAGTTCAGTCGACTGCACTGTGATTGGTAGCCGTATAGCGAGTGCCAATTATCACACTATTACGTCCTTTCGGACTCAACTGCGACTTGCCTTTTGATTGGGAGGAGTGGACGGCTATGTACAGAATCGGGTAAATTTGCTGCACTGTGGTTCGTTTTAGGCAGTCAGACCCTATGCGAACTGTCTCATTAACTGCGCGATCTGGAGCGCCAAGTTGCGACGAAGTTGCGGATCGCACGGCCTCTCGCAGGGATGTTTGTGTTGTCTTTAGAATAAATTCGTTTATAAGTAGTTTGTAAGTTTAGGGACCGATGACCCAGAAGTTAAGTCCCATAAGCTTAACAAACATTACTCTGCTGCTGAAAAATATAGCGTAAGAATAGATGTTCAACTTGAGATTGAGCTCCCCATTTCGTACTAAAAATGTTCAAATGTTTGTAAAGCTTATGGGACTTAACTGCGGTGGCATCAGTCCCTAAACTTACAAACTGCTTATGAACGAACATATACTGAGGACATCAGAAACATCCATGCCCGAGGGAGGATTCGAACCTCCGACGCGGGAGGCCTCGCGATCCACAACGTGGCGCTCCAGACCGCTCGGATACTCCTGCGCGGCCTATTTCGTACTAGTAAGTTTTCGGATGATACTATTTCTCGCACATACCTTTCCCTTAAAATTTGACAGTGTTCCCGGAAAGTCTGAGTCCTGTCTAGACGAATACCCAAATATTTCGGCGAATCAGCATGTTTTAACTCCTGAACCTGCCATGTCACTTTAAACTGTCGATTTGCGTCTTTACGAGGAGCGTGCAGATACAATGAAATTGTACACAGATACAGAAGAAAATTTTATTGCACAAAATTCTACAACTCTTAAACTACTTTTCCACATAACTGCCGAAATTTTGCAGACATTTGTCATAGCGTGGCACCAGGTTTTGTATACCTTCTTCATAGAAATCTGCCGCCTGTGTCTTCAACCAGTTGGAAACAGTTTCTTTCAGCTCGTCGTCTATAGCGAGAGCACTAATTGTAAACCTACGGTTTTCCTGGATCTTGTCATCAATCGCGTGAACCAGTACTTCTGTAACCAAAGGTGGACGCCCACTTCGTTCTTCATCGTGCACATCACTATGCCCGCCATTGAACTATCGGACCCATCTTCTCACTATCGAATCACTCATCGTATTTGGTCCGTAAAAAACGCAAATTTGCCGATAAATTTCACTTTCCTCGCATTCAGAAACCGAATCACCGACCTGATTCCACAGGCGGCGGGATTTTCAATCAACGCCGACATTTCAAACAAGCACAACAAAGCGTACGTAACTGACAGCGATCTCCAAATAGCGCACGTTCTTCTCCTTGATACACATCGTCTACAGCGCATGTGCGGAACTGCAATCGCAGCGCTGCAGCGGAGATAAATTGAAACGGAACTTACTTTCTGGCCGAGCCTCGTATTTTTTAAGTGGAAGGCACATACCTTAAACTAATTTATGCCCGAGGGAGGTCTCGAACCTCCTACGGCGACCAGCCAGGCGTTCTGCAGCAAGCCGCCTTGGAGCGCTCGGCCACTCCACTGCGGCAGTCAAGTAAACATTGTAAATAACTATAAGATAGCTTTTTCACTATTCTGGCGGAGTTTCAAATGTTTAAATTACGTTTGTAAAGCTTTGACCAAATAGCTATGTTCATCAGTCCTCAGACTTACAAACTACTTAAACTAACTTACACTAGGGATAACACACATATACCCATGCCGGAGGGATGACTCGAACCTCCGATGGGAACGGCCACCCAGCCCCTAGCATGACGCTGTAGGCCACGCTGCCATTCCGCGTGACTGGCAGAGTTCTCCACGGAATGCAGCGGAATTGATAATGTACTGGCTCTCACTCCACCTATTAGTCAACTCTTCTCTCCTGTTGTAACTAAACCAACTTGCAGAATTAAATTTGCAACAAGACCTGATGGCCCAAAGGCCAGAAATATCGCAACATATTTCTAGCATACCACATAGACGAAGAAACAGACGTACAGTTGTTCACTGAGCACTGTGCACAGTGACATGAATTACAGAACACACTAAACGTTTCGAACTATCAGTCAGTTTGGAGCAGAGCTAGGGTTCGAGAAACAAGAATAGAAAAACCAATTATGTGAAACAGACAATCGATTATCACACGTGGGTAATATTTGAAAAACTATCTGTCCATTACACAAAAGAAATGTAGATCTCAAAACCTAATTAAGTAACCAGCCCTGCTGCTACAGCTGGTTCCCAACCTGCGGTCCGCAAAAGCTAAAATATGGTCCGAGAAAGATGTAAAATTTCTAACTTTTATTCATTGCAAAGTATTAATTCGTTAATAAGTGGACAGTCAATCGTACTGCGTGTCCACGATAACTTGACAACTTCACTGGTGATGACAAAAGTGGATAACACCGGTACCATTTGAAATGTATTCATTTGTCTCCCAGTAATGTGAACGCTTACTGAATTCCAAAATGATACAAACAGTAAGAAAGCATTTGAAGCCCTACTCTTGGGCAGTTTTTCTTGTAGAATGGCAAAATTATTCAATAATATTCAGGGAATCGCCTTCCGCCACCTTACGATTTTCTTCGTGACTTATTTAGGTGAACAAAGGTTTCCTTATTAAAAACAAAGTAAGAGTGGCTCTGAGCAACAGTATTAGCCCTAGGATTGTGGAACTTGAAATTAAAAAAAAAAAAAAAAAATTAATAAAAGAAATAAAATTTAAAAAATGTTTGTAAATCTATGGGTCTTAACTACGCGTGACCTCGAGTAGCTTAGACAACTACAGTAAAACTTCCCTTAACGGACACTTCCCAATAGCGGACTCCTCTCAATAGCGGACATTTTAAAATTCCCCAACAAAACAACATTAGCCCTTACTGTAAAATTATTCCGAATAACGGACATTCCCAATAACGGTCACGGACACTGTAATATGTCCCCCAACAACAATCAAAACTTCCATATAACGGACGGCGTCAAAGAATCAGTGCACTTTGCGTGTCAAAAGTCTGAGAGTCGTCAATTCGAGCGTGTACTGCTTGAAGTTTTAGCTTGTTTCTTGTTCGTATTGCGTGATTTCATGGCATTGCCATCTATTGGAACTTCTTGTAAGTACAGTACGTACAGTATTGCTCCATGTAGCACAGACGTAGCCATGTCGACAATTAGAGTGCGGCGACATACACTTTCTGCCTGTTGTCGGTACACCAGACGAAGCCAAGCGTTTAATAGTAATCGCACTGTTGTGTTAAAGCGTAGGCTTGGGTAGGACAGGAGAGAGGTGATAGACGTATCGAATGTTCATTCGATGGCTGCCACAGCCTGGTTTCAAAAGTCAAAAGCTTTGTCTTATGCGTCTTGAGTGTTTTCGTTCGGCTGTGTGTTTTGGATTTGAAATTTCGTGCTCGCGCTACATGCTTTAAAAGTCCAGAGATAAAGTGTTCTTCGGAGCGCGCGGTTGCTCGCCGTGGAGGTTCGAGTCCTCCCTGGTGCATGGGTGTGTGTGTTTGTCCTTAGGTTAGTTTACCTAGGTTTAAGTAGTTTGTAAGCTACGGACTGATGACCACGCAGTTTGGTCTGATAGTTTTAGCAACATTTGATTTGATAAAGTGTTCAAAAACCAAAAAAAAGAATCTTTCGAGTGTCGGTAGGGAAAAAAAAAACCGCTGACTACGGCTGCGAAGCGAAAAAGTTGTGTGATCTCGTTGTACCAAAAGCTTCGCACTTTGGATAAATCTGTTGCTGGTGAAGCACCGGCAAAAGTTGCTGCGCATTTCAACGTCGGTATGAGTGCGAGTACTGATTTGAAAACAAATCGATCAGAAATTTAAACATTTTGTTCCATTCAAGTTCCAATCAGTGCAACCAAATCTCCAAAAACAATGAGGAAAGGTTCACGTCCTCAGTTAGTAGAGGCCAAAGGCGTGCCATTTTCAGGTCCTCTACTTCCTCAAATATCGATGATTTTTCATGAGCCGATTGAAGGAAAGGAGCAAGATTTCCTCAGAAATGATGACTGGCTGGATCGGTTCAAGAAACCGCGCGGCATTCGCACGTTTTACGATCATATTTCGCGGTATTGACGCAGTTCGGTGTGTTTCACACGTGAAAACAGGGGACTTTGGCTTAGCCGAGATTTTCGTTATCCGAAACGGCCGCCGTCCCGATCATTTCAGATAAAAGTTTGTATTTTATCCTTTTCTTAACAGCGGACACTTCTTAAAAGTGGACAGTTTTATTTTCCCCAGTGGTGTCCGTTATTCAGAAGTTTTACTGTATAATCAGTCGTGACCTCCCATAAACGGGTAGTAGGCCTATTGTTGTGTGCTAAGCAGTGCTGTAACGCTCTCGAGAGGCCCGACTACCGCCAGCAGTAAGAGGAAAGGTGGCAGGATGTTAAGCGGCGGATTTGCAGAGGTCTCCCGCGGCGGTCGTTTCCTGCACTGCTGCTTTGCATGGCCTCTGCGCACGGCGGATGTGGCTCTGTGCAACCCATCACCTCCCACACACTCTCCTCGAGTGTGGGCGATCTCAGCAGGCCAAGGACTGCCAAACCCCACACAGTACTCTCCCCAGTAGCAGTCGACAGAATGTCCGCCGCACCGAACTGAGAAAATACGTAGATAAGTTTATCGTTGTGACTTAAAGTCGTTTAGTTTTCGATGGCTATTATCGCAGTGGTAGAGGATGGGGGGGGGGGGGGGGTAAGACACATTCTAACATTTGTAGTCACGAAACTCCCATAGATTATTTATTTATTTATTTATCGTATGGCAATACAGACACATAAGAAAGAAACATAATAATCACTAATATAACAAACGTTGATAATTGCAAACAAACATCGCTAATATAACAAACTTCAAGAATTACAAATTTCTGAACAGGAAATCGTCTGGGCTGCCATTAGAGGCTCTTCAGGGACACTCTTCAACAATATGGCTGATAGTCTGATTCTCTGCAGTCACACTGAAGGGATGGTTGTTTACCCCATTTATACAGGGAGGAAGCATATGACGATTTCGAATCCTATTTAAAGTAGACCACGTTTTGCGTGGACGGCAAAACGAGGTGTCTTTTGTGTGATGCAAGGCATGTTATGATTCTCCCATGCGTTCCATTTTTCAGACCATACGTTTGTGATACTGAAACCCTCTAGTACACAGGTCCTTGCTGTATTTGTTGGCGGGTTCCTTGATCGAAACCTACCAGTGTTTGCAACCTCAATGTTTGGTGGATTGGCATGCTTTGATTTCCTAAGATGTTTTTGTATTCACGTACAAGGGCGTCAGTACGTCGCAGGTGTGGCGGTGGGACGTGGCTTAATATTGGGAGCCATTGTGTTGGAGTGGGTTTAATTACTCCAGAGATCATCCTCAGAGTGTTATGCAGCTGGACATCCACCTTCTTCATATGTGGACTGTTCAGTATTCAACAGCCGAGAATACAATTGCTGAAGCAGTGGTGCGGTGAGTGGAAGCCGTTTCTCCCGAGGTGGTGACACAGATTTTTGTTATACACTGTGACAGCAGCGCTCCAAGCGGCCGGAAAGCTAAATTTGTAAATATGAGGTTGTGAGTGCGAATAGTATCGTATATATTCATTTTAACATACTCTTTACATTAGGGGACTTATTTAGTGCCATAAAAACGGGTAATAAAAATAGCTCCACATTTGTCTTTATTAGGTTTCCTAAGATCCCTAATAAGATACGAAACAGTACATTACAAAACACTTTATTTACCATTACCTTGTAACCTAAAGGCTTTTGCTGAATAATTTCATTTTCTATTAAAAATAAAAAATGCTGGGCAACTCTACAAGACTTACTTTTTGGCAGAAAGACGCCGCTTTTCTACTCAGGAACGTTAAGGTTTCTACATTACAAGTCCAGTAAAATCGGTGATGGTCGAACTTAGGAAACATATATGATGTGCAGTGACTAGTATTTAACGTACCAAATCAGCTATAGCTGAAGGAAAAACGTCACAGACGTGCCCATAAAACAGCAAAAGCTATCAAACTGTTTCCCAACAACGAAGAACCCAATTCCGCAATTGTTGCCATACAGTAGCTGAACCACAAACGGAAAGGATCTTCAAAACATTGCCTTTTTAAGCTAAAGTAATTACACTCAAAAGAATATATGCCTATAAGAAAGACGGGTGATGTGTAAAATGTGCCATTCATTATAGTCCACACCGGATTGATACGCATCAAAAAACTGCTCATCATAATAAGGTCAGACTATAATAAAAATTTATGTTTATATTCTACCTATGTTTAGCCGAAAAAGCTGAAAATATACACATATTCATAAGTAAATGTTTCATCCATTTCAGCAACTGTGTTTTATAGATTGGAAAAGTGAACAGCCACCAGTTGGAAGGATGTAGATTTACAATTATTGCCCTTCTTCATGTATCTGCACAGGAAACAGAAGAATAATGTACAAATACAAATATTATATAAAATTCTCAATGGAATCAGAGGATTAAAGGTGCAAGAAGTACATTGTATATAAAACGTTCTCGAAAAGTGACAAAGTGTGAAATATTAATACGCTGTTCTGCTGCATATTGATAAAATAAGGAAGTG
This sequence comes from Locusta migratoria, assembly GCA_026315105.1. Classification (NCBI taxonomy): domain Eukaryota; kingdom Metazoa; phylum Arthropoda; class Insecta; order Orthoptera; family Acrididae; genus Locusta; species Locusta migratoria. Next base: position 111,386,709 of record CM048745.1, read on the forward strand.
TACAAAGTATTAAGTTCATATAAACGAATAATGTTTAGGTACTTACATAAATTATGTCCTAGAGATTTACATAGATTACAAAATGCTTTGTGTAAACCTGTACTGCTCAATTTATGTAAGTACCAAAAATTATTCGTTTATATGAACTTCATACTTTGTCCAGTACCTTACTTTATCAATATGCAGCAGAATAGCGTTTAACCCAATACTGCCCGTGGTATGTCATATCATATGTTACACAAGTGTTATTATTTTACCACTCGATAGAATGGTGTAGGTAGCTTACAACTGTTTGTGTGTACAGTCAGTGAGATCCACTTTGCAACAATGGTAGTTTTCAGTGACATAAAAATACCATTATTCTGCAGTTAGCCATTTCCTATTAGTGCTGCTCTGAACCGGCAACATCATGTGTGATAGGTCAGAATTTGATTTTATACTGAAGCTGCTTGTAGTGATATAAATGTTGGGCTTATGGCTTTAGTATTAGCACAGAATAACAATTGAGGATGATGTTTCTAGCTGTTAAATCTTTATTTAGGCTTATATAATAGACTGATTATTTGTCGTATGATGTATCATACAGTGGGAAACTAGCACTACATTTATTTGTCTACTTTATCAACTAAAAAAACAAATGCAGATGCCTTTTGAGGTAATTTTGCTAGATTCTTATGTAGTATATTTTATCGACAGGTCACATAAATACTATTATAATCCTGACAATCCCCATGATGCAGAAGAAATTCTAAAATTACTTGAGAATCTCAGTGAAATATATCGAGCTGATGAGGTGGATTTAGTCTCATTTATGGTGCCTTGCAACATCTGAGGGCTATATTGTGAAGTTCAGTCCATATTTTTTAATATGGTTTTCTGTTTCATAGGACCCAATTGAGGAGTGAGACGCCATGGTCGTGGAACAAGTCAATACATGAATTTTTACACAAGAATGGTAATAGAAAATTTTAAAGTAATTCGATGCATACAACAATCTTAAGACAAAGTGAAAAGAATCAATAAAAAATTAATTAACTTAATTGTTTAACTTTTCTAGGAGTTCCTCGACAGAATAAAAGGAGTGAGCCATGAGGTAACTCTTCGATTTGGATTTGAAAGTGTGTGGGTTAGTGCTAAGATTCTTTAGTTCTTGTGGTCGCTTATTGAAAATGGATGCTGCCGAATACTGTACACCTTTCTGCACAAGTGTCAAGGTGGTGTGATGCAAATGTAGATTCGACGTCTGTCTAGTATCCACCGAGTGAAAGCTGCTAACTCGTGGGAATAAGCTGATATTATTAACAACAAACGACATTAAAGAAAGAACGTATTGTGACGCCAGTGTCAAAATTCCCAGACTACTGAAAAGAGGTCGACATGACGTTGGTGAACATTCACCACATATTGCTCGAACCGCCCGTTTTTGAGCCAGAAATATCCTTTTTGCATCAGGCGAGTTACCCCAAAAAACAATGCCGTACGTCATAAGTGAGTGAAAGTAAGCGAAATAGACTACTTTTCGTGTTGAAAAATCACTTATCTCATATATTGTTCTAATGGTAAGTATAGCAGAATTTAGTTTTGGAACAAGGTCCTGAACATGGGCTTTCCATTGCAGCTTACTGTCTATATGAACACCTAGAAATTTGAACTGTTCAGTCTCACTTATCACATGCCCATTATGTGTAATCATAATGTCAGCTTGCGACAAATTATGTGTTAGAAATTGTAAAAACTGAGTTTTACTGTGATTTAACATCAACTTGTTTTTACAAGCCATGAACTTATCTCTTGGACTGCATTATTTGATACTGTGTCAATATTACGAGCAACATCCTTCACTACCAAGCTGATATCATCAGCAACCAAAAATATTTTACAGTCACCCGTTATACTCGAAGGTATATCATTTATATAAACAAGAAACAGCAACGCTCCCAAAACAGACCCCTGGGGCACCCCACGTTTAATTGTGCCCCATTGCGATTGTACGTCAGCCATTTTCTACACTGCGGACAATTACCTTCTGTTGTCTATTATTAAAGTAAGAGGTGAACCAGTTGTGAGCTACTCCTCGTATTCCATAATGTTCCAACTTGTGCAACAATATTTTGTGATCAACACAATCAAACGCTTTTGTTAAATCAAAGAAGATGTTCAAAAGTTCAAATGTTTGTAGAGCTTATGGGACTTAGCTACGGGGTAATCAGTCCCTAAACTTACAAACTACTTACGAACTAGCTAACACTAAGGACGGCACAAATATCCATGCCCGAGGAGGAATTCGAACCCCCGACCGTAGTGGCCGTGCAGACCGTGACTGACGCGCCTCAGTCCTCTCGGCCAACGCGATCGGCAGGAACTTCTTTCTCTGTATTGTCAGATAATTACCGCCCCACACTAAAGAAGACAACGTTCCGTGATACGCGAGCAACTGTGCTGAAGGTCGCAAATGGGAAAGTACGTCCAACTGCAGGAACTTGTGTCGCAAGAATAACCATCAATAACAGGACCCAGCCGTTCGAATTTGCCGTTTTAACAAAATGTAGTCATAATGTCATCCTCGGATGGAACTTCCTTCAGGCATCCCAAGCTATCATTGACTGTGGAAGATCTGAGCTTCAAATTGAGGAAGTTGTTCCGATGGGCACACGTAATACAGAATTTTCTGGGAAGTCATTTGCCATTGACAATGTGACGATCCCACCGTTGACAATTAGAAGAGTTCCAGTCACAAACACGGATGACGAGTTACACTGTGAAGTGCTTGTCGATAGTAAAAAGTTCATTACGCTCACAAAAGAAATTTACATACAGCGGAAATCGTAAGCATTACCGGCGGTTGGGAGAGGTTTGGATCACTAATTGTCAAAGCAATCACAATTTATCCAAAAAGGAATGTGTATTGGGATAGCTGAACCAATCCAGAATGGTGAACTCAATCTCATCAACAAAGACCCATGCTCTGCTGTTGGCACAGACAACACGCAAGAGGAAACAACCGTGGTACTGCCAATAGGGCCTGGACTGACCAAGAAACAACGCTAGCTGTCAGCTGTACTATGCCAATTTTCGGATGCATTCACACCCCAGCAGGAATCAGACGAAACGGCCCTCGATAAAGCATCGTCACAATATTGGGGATCATCCACCAATTAGCTAGCTTTCATATAGAGTGTCGCCAGCAGAAAGACGGATAATTTGGGAGGAAGTGAAGAAGATGTTGCACGATGACATTATTCAATCTTTGGAGAGTCCCTGGTCGTCTCCGGTGGTCCTCGTAAAGAAGAAGGATGGCAACGTGGAGATTCTATGTCGACTATCGGCAGCTGAACAAAATCACGAAGAAAGATGTCTACCCATTTCCGGGCATTGACGACACATCAGACTGCTTAAAAGGAGCTACATACTTCTCAACTATGGACAAGCAGACAGGTTACTGGTAAATCGATGTTGACGAAGCTGACAGGGAAAAGATGGCTCTTATTACACCAATCGGCCTCTATGAATTCAAAATAATGTCATTTGGATTATGTAATACTCCGGCCACATTCAAACACATGATTGATAAGAGAATGATTCCATTTAGGAAAAGTGAAAAATGGTACAACAACTGAACTTGTAGTCAAATTTCTTCAGAAAATCTTTCCAGGATACAGCAACTTTCAAGTTGAGAAACTAGAAACAAAGGGTATCAACAACAGCTTCAAGATTGGTGTTGACCTCCATCTAAAGGACTAGGTAATGGACACTGCTATAGGCCTAGGCCAAAGAACATTGAAATCAGGCGTTTTTTATTCCAGACATCGACCAGTGCCCCAATAAAATAGACCCTAACAGTGTAAACCAGGTCCCCAGATCATCACACAGCAATAACAAAACAGTCATACGCCTTTAGTTATTGCAATTGTCAATGTGCAGTGTTTAAGAACCAAAATAGACTTTTTATCATTCTTTGTAGAAAACGTTAAACCAGATGTCTTATGTATCCGTGAGCACTCGTTGACTGAAACATGGTGACTATTGCAGATATATTGCATATTTGAATGTGGTAAATGCATGGTATCGAACAACTAAAATTCATCATGGCGTACCTGTGTATGCAAACAAAAATCTTAGTGTAAAGGAAATAGATCTAAAAAGCTTCTCTACAGACCTAGATTTCGAATTGGCTTCACTAGTCTTAACAAATAATGATCTCATTATTATCTCTGTGTACCACTCACCAGACGGTAATTTTGAAAACTTTATTGCACAAATGGAGAACCGTTTGTCTTACCTAACACGCTTTAAATCTAAAATTGCATTATATGGTGACTTCAATGTTCATATAGGTGATAGAAGTATCAAATAGAGAGTCTTCATGAACTTAATAAACAGCTATGGACTATTTGTAGCAAACTGACTCCCAACAAGAGGTGATGCCTGTCTAGATACAGTTATCACCAACCTAAATACCTGGGATTATATTATCAATGTAGGTGAACCAATGATTGCAGACCACAGTGCATTGGTAATGGAATCAGTATGAATGACAACAATAAACTACTACCAAGTACATGGCACTCAAGCTACACATTCAGTCAGGGCCGGCGCAAGCCCGAGTGCCGCCCAGTGCGAACTGCTAAATTGCCGCACCCCCCCCCCCCCCCGTTTTTTTACAAAACGTTTGTGAAATTTTATTTGAACACATCTGTAGGTTTTGGCTACTGAATGGCCAGTCTCAAAGGTTTTAATATGTGCTTACATCTAAACCGTTCTGTTGACGGTTACATTCAGCATAACGGAATAGACGTAAACGTAACTCAAAGCATTGAGAATAGCTACACTGTGCACCAGCTCAAAAATGGAGTCAAACCTGTTTGAAGAAATCTAGCTAATTTTAATAAGCCTTTTGAATTTACAACAATGTTGAAATTTACCGTATGTGAAATCTTATGGGACTTAACTGCTAAGGTCATCAGTCTCTAAGCTTATCCACTACTCACCCTAATTTATCCTAAGGACAAACACATACACCCATGCCCGAGGAAGGACTCGAACCCCCGCCAGGCCAGCCGCACAGTCCATGACTGCGGCACCTTAGACCGCAGGGTAATCCCGCGCGGCAAGAATTTACAGTTAACGTAAATAAACATTTTTCAGTGGTTGTGAACAGATGTATTCAACGAAAAACAGTATACAGTAAATAAATGTTGGCAAAGAGATAGTGTGCGAGAAGTATTGTCAAACAAAAGAGCCGGTCAGAGTTTATTTGTTGTTCATGCAGGCGGAGACAGGTGTTCAAATGTTTGTAAAGCTTATGGGACTTAACTACGGGGTCATCAGTCCCTAAGCTTACAAACTACTTATGAACTACGTACGAACTAGGACGGCACAAATATCCATGCCCGAGGGGGGATTCGAACCCCCGACCGTAGTGGCCGTGCAGACCGCGACTGAAGCGCCTCAGTCCCCTCGGCCACCGCGGCCGGCGGAGACAGGTGTTTCAGGGCTCAAAAACCATAACGTCCGACTATCACGCAGAAACGGAGAGCAAAAAGTTTGAAAAATACCTCGAAACGCAACTTATGCCAGGCTTACCACCAATGTCTTTATCCCTTGTAATTACTCGCAGGGTATTAACCCATTCGGAATACTTCTAGCCGGACATGTTTGACTGTAGTAATGTTCAACGACCTTTTTCCATCATGCGGGAAGAATAGAACACTCGAAAAATGCTATTGAAGGGCTTAGCAAAATTGCTTCAGGCTTAACACGAAATCGCAGTATCGAACAGTGATTCGAAATTCCAGATTATATTTCGTCTCCTGCAAAATTAGCTGTGAGTAAACGCACGGCGCGTAACAGGCTTGCAGCGCTCCACTAATAAGAATAGTGGCGTGGACGCCAGACTGCTCCCCCCCCCCCTCTCTGTTCCTCCGGCGTAAACACGAAGGCGCTGCCACAGTGACGATGGAGAAATTAGTCCGCCTCCCTCCCCTTGTTAAACAGGAGCGGTAAGCAGGTAGTCGAGGTGCCATGCCATAGTTCTGGAAGACGCTCCCTCCAAGGATTGGTTTAAAATCCCCTCTTGGGCATGAATTTTGAGTTTGTTCTATAAAAGGGGGGCGGCAGATTCGCCGCCCCTCGGAAAGTGCCGCCCTGTGCGGCCGCACGTTTCGCACGTGCCTTGCGCCGGCTCTGCATTCAGTAGAAGGGTTATGAAAGAAAACAGATTAAATGACCTCAAAACCGTCATGTCCGGTGTGAACTGGCAGCAGAAAATTGCAGAACTGGGAGCCAGTGACTCATTTGAATGTCTGTTCCAAACATTAAAAACAAAATTTGATGGCTTGTTTCCAATAACCCACAAGACGGATCCTGCAGGCAAATCAAAAGGAAGGGACAAACCTATAACAGCGAAGATGTGGTATACTCCTGAGCTAGACAGATTAAAAGGCATTGTAGTAATGCTCAGGGACTGTATGAAGACAGCTAAAGATCTTCCAACTAAAGATCTGCTTCACTGTAAATATTCAAAAGCTAAGAGAATTTACAGGAAGGAAGTGGAGGAAGCAAAAAAGAAATATAATGAGAAGTTCATCAAAGAGGCTCACAATCCACGTAAAGCAGCTTGGAATCTAGTAAATGAGCACAGGAAGAAGCCTACTTCTTCCTTAAATCGCTGAGGCAATAGCAGCACATCTGGTGAATGTGCGGCCACGAAGAGTGTCTTTCATTGATGGAAAAAGCTAAAAGTCACTAGGAGCCAGGTCAGATGAGTAGGAGCATGAGGAATCACTTCAACATTGTTATCAAGAAGAAACTGTTGTGTAACGTTAGCTCGATGTGCGGGTGCGCTGTCTTGGTGAAACAGCACACGCGCAGCCCTTCCCGGACGTTTTTGTTGCAGTGCAGGAAGGAATTTCTTCTTCAAAACATTTTCGTAGGATGCACGTGTAACCATAGTGCCCTTTGGAACACAATGGGTAAGGATTACGCCCTCGCTGTCCCAGAACATAGACACCATTATTTTTTCAGCACTGGCAGTTACCCAAAAATTTTTTGGTGGCGGTGAATCTGTGTGCTTCCATTGAGCTGACTGGCGCTTTGTTTCTGGATTGAAAAATGGCATCCACGTCTCATCCATTGTCACAACTGACGAAAAGAAAGTCCCATTCATGCTGTCGTTGCGCGTCAACATTGCTTGGCAACATGCCACACGGGCAGCCTTGTGGTCGTCCATCAGCATTCATGGCACCCACCTGGATGACACTTTTCGCATTTTCAGGTCATCATGCAGGATTGTGTGCACACAACCAACAGAAATGCCAACTCTGGAGGCGATCTGTTCAACAGTCATTCGGCGATCCCCCAAAACAATTCTCTGCACTTTCTCGATCATGTCTTCAACCAGCTTGTGCGAGCCCAAGGTTGTTTCGGTTTGTTGTCACACAATGTTCTGCCTTCATTAAACTGTCGCACCCACGAACGCACTTTCGACACATCCATAACTCCATCACCACATGTCTCCTTCAACTGTTGATGAATTTCAATTGGTGTCACACCACACAAATTCAGAAAACGAATGATTGCACGCTGTTCAAGTAAGGAAAACATGCCATTTTAAGTATCTAAAACAATTCTCATTCTCGCCGCTGGCGGTAAAATTCCATCTGCCGTACGGTGCTGCCATCTCTGGCACGTATTGACAATGAACGCGGCCTCATTTTAAAACAATGCGCATGTTTCTATCTCTTTCCAGTCCGGAAAAAAATTGGAGGCCTTAGAACTTGAATGCACCTCGGTTGTTGTTGTTGGTTTTTTTTTTTTTTTTTTTTTTTTTTTTTTTTTTTTTTTTTTTTTTTAAGGTACGCCTTTTTCGTAAAGAATAATACTACAGTTTCGCCAGCTAATACTAATTTATTATAACTTTTTTCAGACATGTATTTTGTTAAGTTTCATTGTTAAAAATATATTGTGAAAAGATACGCAGTGGCGCCATTACCCTGGGTTCCGGAGTAATGACGCCATACATTTGAAAATCAAGGATCAACCCACACAATGAGTAGGCCTAAGTAGTAGTACATAAGTCATACAGCCGTTGTAATTTATACTTACTTATCACCCTTCTGTATTAGACATTTAGAAGGCTTCCAGTACTTGTCGATGTAAAATTGGAATAAAAATACATTTTATAATTTAGGCTTCATTAAGACACCGCAAAAGTCAGAAATACCGGTATAGCTTTTGGCACTTCAAACCTACTACATTCTCTACATTCTGCAAGTGCCCATTTCAGAAAATGTATGCTTCTGTATTACACATCATTTTGCCTAAATTATCCAACATGGCGTCATTTCCCCAGTTGAAAAATATGGCTAAGAACGTCAATTTAAAGCCAAAGATTATGCGAAACAATTAGGTTAGAGACTCGAAATCTAAGATTAAATATCTACAGATTACGTTGATATGAGTATTAAAAAGCACTGACAGCCTATGGAGGTATTTATTTCAGTAAAATACAAGCTGGAAAATTAGATTCAAAACATCAAAACTAACAATTTCTTTCACACGATTAATACTCATCAAGGACTGCGACCACCTGTACCTTAAACTAAGGACGGCACAAACATCCATGCCAGAGGCGGGGGTTCTAACCCCCGACAGGGAATGGCCTCACGCATAGCAGCATAGCGCCTCAATGCGCTCAGCCATTCTGCCACGGTAGTGGAGTTGCAATGCTGATGAATATGAGCAAGCTGACAGGCAACAGTTATTAACGAAGTTCACTGTTGCCTTGTATGGTAGACATCTGTCGCTTCTTTGTAATACTACATTGGCGAAATAACACTTTAGAGATTACAACGTGGTATTAGTGTGCATTTACAGCAGTGGAACGAAGGTAAGTTTGCTTCTTGTAAGCAGAGAATGGAAACATGACTTGTTAAAAAATATACACTACTAGCCATTAAAATTGCTGCACCATGAAGAAATGCATACGATAAACAGTTATTATATACTCGTATACTAGAACTGACATGTGATTACATTTTCACGCAATTTGGGTGCATAGATCCTGAGAAATCAATACCCAGAACAACCATCTCTGGCCGTAAATATGGCATTGATATGCCTGGGCATTGAGTCAAACAGAGCTTGGATGGCATGTACGGGTACAGATGCCCATGCAGCTTCACGATACCACAGTACATCAAGATTAGTGACTGGCATATTGTGACGAGCCAGTTGCTTGGCCACCATTGACCAGACATTTACAATCGGTGAGTGATCTGGATATTGTGCTGGCCAGGGCAGCAGTCGAACATTTTCCATATCCAGAAAGGCCCGTACAGGACCTGCAACATGCAGTCGTGCATTATCCTGCTGAAATGTAGGGTTTCACAGGTATCGAATGGAGGGTAGAGCCATGAGTTGTAACACTTCTGAAATGTAACGGCCATGTTCAAAGTGCCATCAATGTGTACAAGAGGTGACCGAGACATGTAACCAATGGCACCCCATACCATCATGCTGGGTGATACGGGAGTATGGTGATGACAAATACACGTTTCCAATGTGTGTTCACTCCGATGTCATCAAACACGAATGCGACCATCATGTTGCTGTAAACAGAACCTGGATTCATCCGAAAAAATGACATTCTGCCATTCGTGCACCCAGGTTCGTCGTTGCGTACACCATCACACAAGCTCCTGCCTGAGATGCAGGGTCACGGGTGACTACAGCAATGGTCCGAGCTGATAGTCCATGCTGTTGCAAACGTTGTTGAACTGTTCATGCAGATGGTTGTTGTCTTGCAAACGTCCCCAAATCTTGACATAGGTATCGAGACATGGCTGCACAATCTGTTACAGCCATGTGGATAAGATGCTTGTCATCTCAACTGCCAGTGATGCGAGACCATTGGGATCCAGCACAACATTCTGTATTGCCCTCCTGAACTAACCGAATCCATATTCTGCTAACAGTCACTGGATCGCGGCCAACGTGATCACAATGTCATGATACGATAAACCACAATTGCGATAGGTTACAATCTAATCTTTATCAAAGTCGGAAATGTGATGGTACGCAACAAGTAAGGAGTCAAAGCTCAAGTAAGCATCGATTACAACTTACAGGCACCCTGGCACCTCTCTTTGTTGGCAAAGTTTTCGGTCTAACTCTCATATTCATTACAGAAATTATTTTTACGAGACCATTGGGATCCAGCACGGCATTCTGTATTGCCCTCCTGAACTAACCGATTCCATATTCTGCTAACAGTCACTGTATCGTGGCCAACGCGAGCACAATGTCATGATACGATAAACCGCAACTGTGATAGGTTACAATCTGATCGTTATCAAAGTCGGAAACGTGATGATACGCAACAAGTAAGAAGTCAAAGCTCAAGTAAGCATCGATTACAAGTTACAGGCACCCTGGCACCTCTCTTTGTTGGCAAAGTTTTCGGTCTAACTCTCATATTCATTACACAAATTATTTTAATTTTTAATTTTTAGCACAAGTAAAAAAAAATTTCTGATGGGGAGGGGGGGTGTTTGAACCCCCTCGTGTCCCGCCCCCCTTATCTACACCCCTGGACAGAATGTACCATAAATTAGAAGAATAGTTAACATAAAAAACATGTAGAAATTACAGATAAGAAACACGTAGAACACTCTGGGATAATAAGTACAAAGAAATTTTTGCCAGAGGACGGTATTGTACTGATGACCTTCAGCAGCACAATCAGTTATGCTATCCATTGGACCTCGCCAGCAGTTGAATAATTTGTGGTCTTGTGGCAATATGTACCATTCCAAGATACAGTATAACAATCTGAAGAGTCCTTCAACAGAATTTCCCAAATCCCCCACGGTTTCGCTGCTGATTTTTGGACGACAATACTCAACAGTCACTTTGACACTACCAACTATACTGACTATTAATTATATCTAAATTATATTGTGTTGCAACTCTCGCTGCGTGCAGTAGTCAAGCTGCAACGAAAGTGAACTATGTATAAAGCACAAGAAAGTTTTGAAACTATGTGACTATGTAACCACTGATGTACTGATTAACACTATTTATTTCACTACCATTCATTTAAATTTCATTATCCTTTCATCAAGAGGAGGCTGTGTAATTGTGCTTCATAAATTTAGTAAGTATTTTTATCCTTTTGGTCTTTCAGGAACGATTCAAAGTTTAATGTCAGTGACACTGTGGTATTTCACTTTCACAATGACTCCATATAGAACATATTATCATATCTGAGGCAACTGAAGTGCCAAAATTATTCTCTGTTGTTCTTTTTTTCAAGGGTTCAATGGATCAGACATTGTAATAAGGCTCCTATCATTTTTGTTAAAACTACTATTTTCATTTCAGTAATACAAAACTTTTATCTTGTAGATAACTATATCAATGAGACTAACATGTTTCATTGGATTACCTTAGCTGTTGCTGTGTTAAGTTATGCAGATGATGTGTTATTTGTGAGTGAAATTATTATTAATGATTTGATACTGATTTAGAAACTCCCAGTTTCACTTGAATGAACAACCCACTGTTAATAAATTAATCTAATCTAATCTAAAGATTCTGAAATAGATTCAAGATGATATGAAATGGGACACACACATAAAATACATTAGCAAGAAGTTGAACACAATATGCTACAGTGTAAGGATACTTGCTAGGTGTAGGACAAAAGAAACATTAAAAAATGTATATTATGCCCAAGCAGAGTCACTGCTGTGATATGGGTTAATTTTTTGGGGGAACTCACCAGAAAGTAGATACTGTTTTGTAGCACAAAAGAGGATCATACGGTCAATTGAAAATGCAACACCCAGGAAATCTTGCAGACCACTTTTTAAAGCGCCTCAAATTGCCCTGTCTGTACATCCTTGAGACAGTTACTTATATTAAGAAGATTTCAGTAGCACAAAACAATTTAGTATATACAAACAAATCAGTTCACACGCATGGCACAAGACAAACACTTGACCTTCATAGTGAGCACCTACGAACAACTCTCCGACAAAATGGACCTCTTCAAATGGGGAAAAAATTATACAACAAACTTCCTCACCATATCAAAACAATCAAAGAACACCAAAAGTTCAAATTGGCTGTAAAAAATTATTTACAAGATAAATGTTATTACACTGTCAATGAATATCTGTCAACCTTAATGTCATGTCTTCTCACATATAACTACTGTAACTATTGACACCTATTGTGTGATGTGATTATATTATTATTTAGACATGCTAAAAACTACTTAATAAATGTAATTTAGTAATGACTCATTTTATTGTGATGTGCCATACATACGTATGTGTATAATTATGTAAAAAAACTTATAAGCAATATCCTATATCAATAATTTGATGAAGTGGATGCTTAAATAAATAAATAAGAAAGTATGGTTACAATTTCATGTCTCAATTTCTTGCTTGTGACAGTTTTAAATTTGGTAGATACTGCAACACAAAGAAGGTTCAGCGGTGGACTGTACTTCATGCCACTTACTAAGAATATTTTTCAGCACACTTACATTAATTCCATTCATACAACAGATAATATTATTAGGAGCCATTTTCCCTTCTTCACTACAGCTATTTGGCACTGCATAGATGATAAAGCAAAAATAAATAAATAAATAAACAAATAAAATTTAAAAAAAGCGGTGGAAGCTTTGTTTCACTTTCAGTCGAGTGTCACCGCCATATGGGTGATACCTGTGGCACAAGATCAGATGCATTTAATTTTACTAATTAATGGGTTTTCTACGCAGAATTTTCTTGTGTGCCAAATAAAGGGTTAAATATGTTACAACTAATTGACACATTTTGGTAAAAACATTTTTGATTGAACAAAAGCGGTGTTTCACTTATTTACACATGACGCATTTTGCCTCTTCTGGGCATCATCAGACATTCAAGGGAAAATTTAGAAACTTGTTTAAAAGAAGCCGAAAAGAGGCGAAATGCATCATGTATAAATAAGTGAAACATCGCTTTTGTACAACCAACTGTTTTTTATTAAAATATGTATTACGGTTGCTGTGTCAGTTCCACAAAAATATGGAATGGAGTGATTTCACTAATCGACACATGTTATTAAAATTTAGAGCTACTCCTTCAAATGACTGAACTCAGAAAAGAAAGTCACGTTTTGCATTAAGTCTATAGTGTTAAAGTTCTTTTACTTGGGTCAAACATTGCCAACTAAAGGTTTAAAACTTACTGATTTCTAAGTGCATGGTATGAAGTGATGCAACACATCCTACCATCTTCTTTTATGTTGTTTCCCTGTGCTCCAATTTCTTGTTACAGGAGACAGTTTCAAAGTCTTTAAAATATGCATGTAAGTGCTATCACTATAGTACCATAGTGCTTAAAGTTTGCAAAGCAATCGACAGGTAATGTTAATTTTTAACATTGCACTCAGTAACCGAGCGTATCAAAAGCACCATACATTTGAAATGTTTATATTTGCACTTTATACATCCACTTCAATGTTGTCACTGATATTGCATAAAGTTTACAGCAACATTTTGATTGTTGTGGTTGCTTTCACAAATGAATCTTTATTATTTACAAAGACATTATGAAACTTCAAAATAAATGGTGATGAAGAACGAACAAACAAAGAAACACGGTTTAGAGATGAGCAGAAAACAAAGGTAGACTCAAGGTTAGAAATACCGACAAGCAAGGAGCAATGGAGTCATATCAACTCGGTTATATTAAAGACCTTATTAAAGGCCAACACCACCTTTGAAATTTGAGGCTTTTAAAAAAACTGCAATCGACCGGGTTTTGATCAAAGCTACATCTGAATTATGTTGGGGCTTCAATTTATATAATAAATTTAAAATCAATAAATCAATCAATTTAGGTATTTAATAAAGTTAACCACACTTATCGCCTTGTTTCACAAAACTTTATTTTTTATTGGACGACCTAGGTATTTTGTTATGGGTCCATTTTGAAGTAACTTATTGATTCCAAAGTACACAAGTAAAGTAAAATGATTTCATTACTACAGTTCTCTGTTTTTTGACTTCAAGACTGGAATGTATGACAGTTTGATAATTCATTCAGAAATAATTACATTTGCTTTTTACATTAATTGGATACCTTTTATAAGTGTTGATGTTAGTAACCAAGCCTTACTTATTGTAAACTCCATATTATATATATTTTATTACTGATGACTTGCTAAAATTTCTTAGTGACAGCTAACTACAGCTAATTATTGTATAAATTACCTCACTTAGGCATCTGTTAAATTACTCTATAGTGACAAATTACAGTGATGATAATGTTATCAATATTTTCTCACAATAGCAAATTTCTTTTAGCATCACTGAATAAGGTATAGATGTTCTACCAAATGGTAACATATGAAAATTTGTGCCGGGCCGGGACTCGAACCCGCTTTTTGCGAGCGGTCAATAATTATTGTATCTCAAGAATTTATGTCATTGCTTCTTTACCCATGATAGCTTCATGTTTCAAATACTGTTATTCAGCCTATATTCTTTGTGGATTTCACTACTACTGGTAATTTCAAATAGGGAAATAACTGAATACTGTTAGCTCAATCAGTAGCAAATTTGGGACTGTTGGTATCTGCCTTTTTTATTTCCAATATTTCTAATTGGGTCAGTTTTTGTGAAAAACTTTCAGGTCAGAAAAATTGTATATGTTTTAAACTACATTTTTAAAGCACTGATACTGGTTACACAGTGACGGAAATCTAAATGTGTAATAATAAATAAATATTTGCAACTGATTGCTGATCATCATTAACATATTAAAAGCCACAGAGCACAGCAATCCAATATAAAATCAATCTTGTCATTCCTTCTTCACTTCCTTTCGAAGACTGCTAATTACACTCTAGAAAGGTTGCCCAACAACTTGTCCCAAAGCTTCCAACCTATTTCCAAAGTGTTCCCATAATTTCTGTTTGGATGCTGAAATTATCCTTTTGACTTTGTATCTTCCTTCTATATTCTTTTTTCCATCTGACTCATTCCTAGTATGGAGCCATTTTTACATGCGTTCTATTTCTTTTTACAGGCTGCTTTGACTGTGTAATTCCACCAACCAGTCTGGTTCTTTCTGCCTTTACATACTACTGTTCCAAGACATTCTCTAACCACTTCTAGCACTGTGTCCCTGTATGTTGTCCAATCATTTTCCAATGACTGTAAATGACTACATTCGACTAATGATACCTTTCTGAGATAACTGTTAGCCACAGTGGAATGGCCAAGCACATTGAGGTGCAATGCTACAGTGAGCGAAGCCACTCCCTGTTGGCAGTTCAAATCCCCCCTCGGGCATGGATGTTTGTGTCATCTTTATTGTAAACTAGTTCATAAGTAGTTTGTTAGTTTAGGAACTGATGACCCTGCAGTTACGTCCCTTAAGCTCAACAAACATTTGATCATTTTTAGATCACTGTTATGTTTGTGCGCCTGATCTCCTTGTCCTGAAGCTTCTCCAAGTTAGTAGCTTTCACTTGGTGAATACTAGACAGAGGTCGAACCTACATTTGCATCACACCATCTTGACACTTGTGCAGAATGGCGTACAGTATTCTGCAGCATCCATTTTCAATAAGCTGCCACAAGAACTAAAGAATCTTAGCACTAACCCACACACTTTCAAATCTAAATTGAAGAGTTACCTCATGGCTCACTCCTTTTATTCTGTTTAGGAACTCCTAGAAAAGTAACAATTAAACTAATTCATTTTTCTTTTCTTTATTGATTCTTTTCATTTTTTCTTAAGAATGTCGTGTGCATAGGACTACTTAAAAATTTTATATTACCATTCTTGTGTAAAAATTCATGTATTGACTTCTTCCATGACCATGGAGTTTCACTGCTCAATTGGGTCCTATGGAGCAGAAAACCATATTATTATTATTATTATTATCTCCACTCTTATCCTCCTACAGATGGACCTGTTTTCCAAGACTTTTAGCCTCACACATCCAGTTTTGCTCTAAATTAAATAATGATCAGTGTTATCAAAGAATTCTCTGACTCTATGTGTTCCTGACTGCCTTCCTTAATCCCTGATCTGTTTTTATATAGTCAAAGACAGATCTCGTTCCTATGGCTTCTCACATATACTAGTGAATGTTCTCATGCTTAAAAAAGGAGTTTCTGATCATTAAACCCATACTGGCAAAGAAAAGCACGGCCCTTGTCCTTTAACAACTACATCATGAGTGCATCATACAATCTTTCCCTTTCCAGGACATCCAAATTTTCTTGCTGGAGGTTCCAGATCTGCCCACATCATTTCCATGCCTAATTGCAACTATGCTGGGTTCAGTCGCTTTCCTGATGACAGCTAACCTCATTTTACTTGCAGCCTCTGCCAGCTCTAACTTCTTTCCAGCATAGCCATCTTAAATGTTAAATCTCATTCAAGATAATTTGCCCAATTGTATCTGAGAAGTTTCTGATCTGTCAATTAGAGATGGGACTCTGTAAACTTCCAAGGGTCAGAGGCAATTTGTTTGCATTGTAATCAGCATGAGATCAAAGTACTGGTAAGGCTGGGTTTTAGCCTTACTTTCCCAGGGTCCCATTGGATTTTACCACTGTCTGAGATGCCCAAACCTAATCCAAAGTAACTGGTATCCTGATGGTCAGGACCACTTCTTAGCTATGCATATGTTGCCCCTGTATCATTAATTACAACATGACTACAGGAATCCACACCATAAATCATACATCAACTATTGAATAAGAAAATCGAGAGGCATGTAAGCTGTCATGGACAGCATAGAAAATGCATTATTTTCATTGATTGAATGTTCTATAGGTGTTTTGTACAATATTTGATACATGGTCAATAAAAACACATGAAAGTGGTGTAATATTCAACAATAGCTGCATCAAACCAGTCTTAAAACTGACAATGTCAGCACTGTCTTTTGTCAAGACAGTGTTTAACTTGAGACATCAACAACATTTACTTAATTTTTCCTTAATATGTACAACATTCATATTCAATAATATAATCACGATGGAACTACAGCTCAGCACAAAGATGATCACTAAGCTGCAGACCAGCACATAGAAAAAACAAACACACAAAACTTAGCTTCGTCAAAAAGAACACACACATACATTCATGCAATCATAAAGGAACAACTCACTCACACACAATAATCATCATCAGCTGCTATGTTCCACGAGCCATCCCAACAGTAAATCAAAGTGGGGAGGAGAAAGATGCAGGGTGAGGGTGAGAGTAGCTACACTAGGGCTTCTTGGTGGTGCATGTAAGTACCGTGGTGGAAAGATTCAGCAACACAGTGGGGAAGCGGAGAGCCAAAAGCGGAGGGAGTAGAGAGGGGGGAAAAGTGCAGAGGGCATGGAACAAGAATTGGGAAAAGATGTAGGATACAGGGGGCTATAACTGTTAAATTTGGAGAGGGGGGACACAGTAGCTTACTATAGATCGAGACAAGGATAATTTGAAGACTTCAGGATGTGTTATAAGGATAATTTCTATCTATAGCAGAAAAGCTATTGGGGTGGTGAGGAGGGGGATATGTAGATGGCCAGGTTTGTGAAGCAGCCACTGAAATCAAGCATGTTATGCTCCGCTGCATATTGTTCCACAGGGTGGTCTACCTTGCTTTTGGCTACTGTCTGTTAGTGGCCTTTGATTCTGATGGACAGTTAGTTGAAAGTCAAACCAACATTAAAAAAAAAAAAAAAAAAAAAAAAAAAAAAAAAAAAAAAAAAAAAAAAAGGGGGGGGCAGTGAAAGCAGCAACATTGGTAAATTAAATAGCTGCTTTTCCCAAACTATCTAGGCCTCAAAGTATGGTACCTTACATATGAATTCTTACCTTGTCAATAATGGAGGATAGATATCTAATAATGGAAAGTCCAGGTTGGAATCAACAATATGATAATGACACTTTACAACTCACCGAAAAACCGCAAAGACATAATGAAGAGCTGCAGTGTGTGGCAGCTGGAGATCACGGTTGTGTGACTGTATTGTGTGTCTGTATGATTGCATTAATGTTCTGTATTCTAAAGAAGGCCATGGTTGATAGCTAAAGTGTTGTACATGTGTGTCTTTTTTATGTGACTTTCACAATTCTTCATTATCATTGCAGTGAGTTGAAAACTGCCCTCATTATTATAGAGGATAGATACCAAATCACTTTTAAGATGATCGCTGATACACAGACAGGCATGCAATGTAGACAAACACATTAACACAACTTACCTTTTGTGCCTTTTGTCAAGGCAGTGTTCTACATTTTGAGGCAAACAACATAAATTAATTGTAGCTAAGGTCAACTTAAATTCTGAAGACATTTGTCATACATCACCTCCTTATTTAACTGATATTAATTGTAATGTGTATGACAACTTCGAATAATTTGTTATTTTTATTATTTTGCATATATAAATTTAAGTTTTATATTTGCCTTACTAACTACTTACAGCTTTAGTGTAAAAGTTGTACTTTGGTTGTCCATTGATTTATCTCAAATTTAATCTTTAAAAACATTTTCATCCTGACTATATGTCTTTGTGGTTTATCTTTGTAATCATAAGTAATTGGCTATTCATTTTGTGTCTTCAGTACAAACATTTAGTTATTTGAGTATCTTGATGATTGCTGTGCAGGAAAATCAAAATGTTATATGTTACTGTTCATGAGCTGGTCAGTTACTATGCTGTTTATATACACAGGATGTGAATTGTTTCAAACAGTTTTTCATAATTAATGTTCTATTATAGATTGTCAAAGTGATTTTTGTACTTTTCCAAGATAATGTTTTCTTTATCAGTCTTCTTTATGTTTGATACAGCTACCAGGTGATGGTTGAAGACCAAAAATTTTGTTAATGTAGTAAAATTCCATGAGTTTAGTAAAATTACTAACCACCAATGGTACTTACACTTCAGCAGCTGCCATCCCTTAGTTATCAAAAAATTCTTCCCATGTAGTATAGCCACCTGTGGATGCCTTATAATTACAATAGCATTAACTCCCCTGCCCAATATATTGAAGGTCTCACAAAGGCTATCACATACAAGTACTACCCATCACTTACCCTTCCCCTGACATAGTGCATAAGCAGACTTATTATGTCATTCACAAGCCCTGCTACAATCAGTACACAATATTCTATTTTGATATGACAACCAACCAGCCATCCACTATGATAAATGGCCACAATCAAACTGTGACCAATAATGAAGTTAAACACAATGTGTCAAAAAATGCAGCTGAGCATAACACAACCAATTACAGTGGCTGCATAAGAATCCAAGTCACCTGTACCCTTTCCTCCATGCCCAGTTTCTCAGTGCAGACCTCTCCTTGCAGAAGATACTTCATTACCAAAATTATCCAGGCCTCAACCTCTTTGGTGCAGTGCAAAATCACAAGTTGAAAAAAGTACAGGATACTCCTGTTTATAAGAAAGGTAAAATAATGGACCCACTTAATTGTACACTAATATCATCAACATCATTTCGCTATAGATTTCTTGAGCATATTCTCAGTTCAATATAATAAATTGTCTGCAGAAAGAAAAGCTTCAGCCCATGCACCAGCACAGATTTAGAAAGCATTGTTCATGTGAAACACAGTTTGCCCTTTTCTCACATGACTTTTGCTGGGTATGGAAGAAGGGCAACAAGCAGACTGCATTTTCTTTGATTTCCTAAAGCCAGTAATATGTTGCTGCACTGCAGACTGATAGTAACTGCATATAAAAGAGACCACTCTATATGTCAATGGCTCAGAGACATAACAGAACCCCATATGTTATCCTCAAGGGTGGGCATTTGTCAAAGACAAAGGTATTGTCAAGAGTGGCCCAGGGAAGTGTCATAGGACTGTTAATATTTTCTACCTACATAAATGAACTAATGAACAGAGTGAGTAGCAATCTGCAGTTCTTTGTGGTGGAGAGTACAGTGCCATTGTTTAATGCCTATAGTAGGATACTGGATGAATCACACAATGGAAATTCCAGTAAAGATTCAACAATATTTTCAAAACGATAGACAGCTACTCACCACAGAGATGTCTTGATGATTTGTAAAAAGGCATACATAAAAGATTACACTCAACTTTTGGCTGTTACAGCCTTCCTCAGAAATAGAAATATAGTCTCTCCCCCCCCCCCTCTCTCTCTCTCTCTCTCTCTTTCTCTCTCTCTCTCTCTCACACACACACACATACAAAAATTACTGCCGTCGCCAGCCGTTGTGGCTAGACTGCCGGAGTGTCCAATGTGAGAGCAGCATCCAGTGGTGGGGGTGAGGAGGCAGCATGGAGAGTGGAGGTAAGAGATGCAAGGGAGGGGTCTGACAGACAGGGGGAAAAGGAAGGAGAGAGACTGGAGAGCCGTCCACGGTGGCCGAGGGGACTGAGGCACTCCAGTCACGGTCTGCACAGCCACTACAGTGGGGGGGGGGTTCGAATCCCCCCTTGGGCATTGATATTTGTGCCATCCTTAGGATAAGCTAGTTGATAAGTAGTTTGTAAGTTTAGGGACTGATGATTCCGTAGTTAAGTCCCATAAGCTACACAAACAAAGAGACTGGAGGGCATTGCGGACTAGCCAAGGTTTGTGCCTGGGGGGATTGTGAGAGTGTAGGCTATATATTGTAAGGAGAGTTCCCACCTGCACAATTCAGAAAAAAACTGATGTTTGTTAGGAGGATCCATACAGCACAGGTTGTGTAACAGTCATTGAAGTGAGCCACATCATGTAGGGCTGCAAACTCTGCAACAGGATGGTCAAGCTGTCTCCTGGCCACAGCTTGATGATGGCCATTCATGTGGACAGACAGTTTGTTACTGGTTATGTCCATATAGGTGGCTGCACAGTGATTGCATCTCATTTTGTATATCACATGACAGTTTTCACAGGTTTCCCTGACTTTTATGCAATAGGCATTGTCTGTGAAAGCAGTAATGTGATCTACAAACTGAGTTGCAACAACTGTGCATCCTTCAACATGGGCATGACCAGTACCAAGCTGTCTGCATGAATAGCCATCTTTAAACTGTGGCCTCTTGTAAAACATGGAGCTCCGCATCACTTCAATGACTGTTACAAAGAGTGGGCCATATGGATCCTTTCCACAAACACCAGCTTTTCTGAATTGCGCAGGTGAGAACTTTTCCTACAATATATCCTACACTCCCACAATACTCCAGGCCTAAACCCTGCGCTTTCATTGGTCATTGCTGCAGCCTGGTCACAACCTCCCACGTGTTCAGGTGAGTGAGAATGTGTTTTTATTTTCATAAAAGGCCACAACGACTGAATGCTGAGTATATTTTTATGTGTTCCTTTCTGCAAATCATCTAGTCATCACTGTGGTTAGTAGCAACATATATTTTGAAAAAAAAAGTAGAGTACTGGATGACAGTTGGTTTGATGAATAGCAGCTAGCTATACATGTATTTGGAAAAAGTAGAATATAGATGTCTAGAAAAAAAAAAAAAAACAATCTCACAATGTTTGAATGCAGTATTGGTAGTGATATGAAATAGAATGAACACTTAAGGACAGTAGGGAAGGCAGATAGTTGACTTTAGCTTATTGATAGAATTCATCTGTAGGGAAGACTGTGATAGAATACTCTCAAGTATTGTTGAAGACCTTGGGATCTCAACAAGATCAGTTTAAAGGGAGACATATGGACTGCTAGATTTGTTACTGAAAGGTTCGATCAGTATATGAGTTTAATATTCACAGAATATATGACATCAACTGCGATTGGGCAAAGCTGAAAACGTGTACCCAGCCAGGATTCAAACCCGGGTCTCCTGCTTTCTAGGCAGTTGCGCTGACCCCTGCACCACTGGGGACACAGTGATCACTGCACCTGCAAGGACTACCTAAGCACGCCTCCCGTCAGATACAAATTCCCAGCTTCGCCCTGGCCACAGTACTCAAACTTGCAATTATGAAACTGTGGGCAGGGCAGGGCGAAGCTGGGAATTTGTATCTGACGGGAGGCATGCTTAGGTAGTCCTTGCAGGTGTGGTGATCACTGTGTCCCCAGTGGTGTAGGGGTCAGTGCAATTGCCTAGAAAGCAGGAGACCCGGGTTCGAATCCTACTGCAGGATCAGAAGTGACGTCTGTTCTTTCGGAACTTTTTTTCCCAACGAAAACTGTTAAAAAAATTTAGAGGGCCTACATTTGAAGCTGACTGCAAAACAATTCTACTGCCACAACTTACTTTTCGTGTAAGAACCATGAAGTAAAGAGAAATAAGGGCTCATAAGAAGGCATATAGACTGTAATTTTTCCCTTTCTGTATCTGGGAGTAGATGTAAACACTGTCACTATCTCCCAACTCATATTCCCACTTCACTCTCTTCACGCATCACTTCCCACCAGCTCAAACACCTGCATATATCACACACAAAGCAAACATCCACCTCCTCTTCTTCCATCTTTTGCAGGTCAAATGGCTGCCTGATGCTGATTTACTAAACACTCAATTCCAGTCCTTTTCCTGCTTCTCACCTCTCTCCCCACCATTTCTACCTTCCCTCCCCGAAGCTACCTCCATTATGTGTGTGTGTGTGTGTGTGTGTGTGTGTGTGTGTGTGTGTGTGTGTGTGTGCGTGTGTGTGCGCGCGCGCGCGCGCGCGCGCGCGCACACAAGCATGTCCACGTGTGCAACTACCCCCTTCCCTCAATCCTCTGGGTATTCTGCTTTCATGAGCCTTGGTGGAAGACTTAGTTCTGAAAACTCTAGTTCTGTACCAGAGGAACCAGTCAAGTGTTTACATTTTAAATTGAAGATTAGTTTAAGGAATTTCTGTGTGATGCACTTGATAACAGAAGTTGAATTTTCTGTGAATCATAGTAAAATACCAAGGATCTCAAATAAGAAATTAAATCCTGCCATTAGTTTGTCACTCAGAGTAGGTACGTAGCTTTTGTGAGATGGTTCAAAGACTGTCCTCCACCTAGTACTTACTGTTTCTCTTTCCTTATCACATGACAAGGGAGATAAAAAAAGTGCCTTTCCTGAGAACTGAACTGGAAGGACACCTATTTGCCCCTTTGTAATGTTCTTCACCATTAAATCATACCACATTTGCTTAAAAGGCCTTTGATGTTAAAATCTTCCTACAGGTGGTTGAATCATTTCTCTGCATTCATTCTGCTACTAGAAAGGATTGTATCCTGGCCTTTATTAAATTAATTCATTACTCATTGATCCTTCATACAGAGAAATGCCCTGAACTCCTCAAGAAGTCTTGTGTTGTCACTCACACATTGAACCTGGCAGTAGTCCCTATAGTCTTCAAGTCTAAAAAGCACCTGAAGTAGTTATTTGAGGGTGGGGAGATCAGTCAGCATGAATGAAATTCATCACATGATCACAGGTTTCTGACTTATTCCATCAAAGTTCCAGCCAAATATGAAAGGAACTACCACTGAAGATTCGGAAATCCATATTGCTGAACTGTCCTTCACTATTTTATAATAAATATTGCCCCCTATGAGAATTACCATACAGTTAATTTTTCATGAGTTGGTTTGTGGATTTTCTGACATACTCTTACATGCATACGACAAACTCAACATGTTGTGATTAACAGAAACTTGTTGTTAAAACACATGAAGACTTTCAAAGACAGTGAGTGTCACTGAAGAATTCTTCCAAACCCCCTTCACACAAAAATGAAAAAGTCTTTGGTGGTTCAGGGTGTAGACTCTGATTCAAATGAATAAACAGTTGCTTCTCATAAATCTACAGTGTGTAATTTCAAATGATCAATCATCAATATAGATAATAACTGAAAGGCACTGTCTGATACGAAAACTGTGTTTATTGACCAGGCAGACTAATCATCTTCTGGAAACAAAACAAACTAACAAACTTCTGAAACTAAGGCAAAAACAACAAACATCAACTAAAAGTTTTCTTCTTCACCGATTCGGTATACACCAGGGAGATAATGACAGCCTTGAGAGAATGGCCAGGGAGATGGATGACATTGCAGGAAGTCTCGGAGGTGCGGCATCGCTAGTAGGGACTCTTCACCAAAGGTGTCGGTCGTGATCCCTCAGCTATGGTTCTCGTAGGCAGAACTGCCATCGTGTTGCACTGCGTCCCCCTAAATAGTCGGTACACAGTGATATGTGGCAGTCTCGAGCTGGTCTCACATGACTATTAAAACGTTTTACTATATTTTTAGTTATTACAGTTTATTCTACCAATACTCAGCTTTTCAAGATTTCGGTGTATGGGGGTTCTGCTCGCTGCAACATTATTCTCCTGGGGCATTGTGGTAGAAATAAATACTCGTTGATACAATTTTCACTTCTTCTTTAATCTGACTCAAACTTCTCCACCAAAACAATACAAATTGAATACATCAGAACTTAGCTGGTAGTACTTCCATTCTCAAAACACAGAGTGACATGGATTCCAGAGCACTTGACAAACAACTCAAACTCCAATTCCTCCACGCCAGGGCGGTGAGGCAAATATATAACATCGGCAATAATGACCTTATGTTATGCATTGTTCATAACAATAGAATATACTAATTTACAATTACCAAACACACAAGCAAAACATTTCATGTACACAAGAATATTCACAATATAAAATGAAAACTATGCATACAATAATTTTATATGGCGCATGTATTTTTAAGACGAAATTTCCGATCTTTCTGTTGACAACAAAGCAAAATGTAAAATGACAATTAATTAGTTAATGAGTCCATCATACATGTTCCTAATATATATTGAGCTATCAAGTATCTTGGCAATTCTCAAAATAAGCTCAAAATCTCACGTGAGTCAATATATACAAAGAATTCAATATTGATAATTAATGTAATAGTCGAAATAACATAATTAGCTAGTCAACACAACTTGTTTACAAGTCTAACATACATACAGTGCTATTTATTTTAATGTCTTTATGTAGATACAAAAGGTTTTACCATTCATCTGTCTATTTATTGAAATAACATACAATGACAAAAGTATTGTTTATAGAATTATCTGGAAACATCTTATACAAATCTCTTAATTAATGAAATCTATCACATGTTTTAATCACAGTATCACCGAGACACTGTCCTACACTGATTCCTAGGCTGGCTATTTGGTTTTTAACTAACTTCACACGCAACTTTTATCACTATTGAACCACACGAACTGGATCCGAAGCAGATGGTATCGTAGTATGACATTGAGATGAGAGGACCAGTCAGACGGTATCATACGATAACATTAAGATGAGGGGGTCAGCAGTGTCGTTACACTGTGGAGAGGAAAATAGTTCCGTTTTAGTGCGTTCTCTAGCGGTTCTCGTTGCATCCTGTGGAGACTCTGGACCGCCGCTGTGGCATGCCTCACTGTTATGCATAGATGTACTTGTACCCTGCATTGCGGGTTGTCTGCCCATCAGGCAAACCACCATTACATAACATCCCTCCCCTGCAAAGAGATGAGCCAGGTGGAGGCCAGTGTCGGAGTCTGGATCGACGTCAATGACATTGGATGAGCCTGGCAGTGTGTGATTCACCAGAGGTGTCTGGTTGACGTCCACCGATACTGGCCTCGGTGCAGGAGTTTGCTGCCCATCATCGTCCATTGACATTGGAGGGGCTGTAGAAGGGTTTGGTCTTGCAGGGCCTCACAGCTGCCTGGTCGATGGGCCTGCAACAACAAGAGGCAGTGAATCGACTGCAGTCATCAACTGATAGCTCCTGAGGTGCACCTTGTTCAGATCCTTGCAGCAAAGGGAGCCATCTGACAGTTGAACCTCCACCATTGCTCATCCCAGTAGTTTTGTGTCCACCGCCAGATCCCAACAGCAGCCACAGCGGGAGAACATCAGGACCCAGACATCATCATGGATAGCAAACCGGTGTCACTGACCTTGCCCAGTGCGCTCTACAGGTCATTGTGGATGGAAGAGGGAGAGGAGCGAACGCTGTGAGTGCCCACGGAGCTGCTCCATCGGACTGGTTTCCTCCTGTGGAGTTGTCTTGTAAGAGCCCAAAAAGATGGACAAAGCATCGTCCAGAGAGCTTTGCCATTTGATTCTTGAAAGTCAGTACGAACTGCTCTGCCGGTCCATTGGATGCGGTGTGGAAAGGCGCTGTGTGTACCAGGGCAATGCCATTGGATACACAGTAGACTGTGAATTCTGTGGACGTAAATTGAGGGCCATTGTCGGTCACAATTGTCTCTGGTACACCTACAATGGCAAAGATGCGACTGAGTGCCTGGAAGATGTGGGTCAATGTTGTGGAGGACATCCGGGAGACGTAAGGAAACCCAGAGCTGGCATCAACTGCAATAAACCATGAGGAGGCGAGAAACGGGCCTGCAAAGTCCAAATGGAGCCTGGACCAGGGTATTTATGCCTCTGTCCACAGGAAATACCGATGTGCAGGAGCAGCTTGTTTGCTTTGGCACAAGGAGCAGGCTGTTACCATAGAGGCAATATCTGCATCAATCCCCTTTCAATAGACATGTTGACGTGCGAGGCATTTTGTAAGCACGACTCCCCAATGACCACGATGAAGCAGGCTGAGGACTTTGTTTGTAGGGAGGGAGGAATGACAACCTGTGGTCGGCTGTTTTCACCGTGGATGAGAAGAACACCATCATGGACAGAGAATTTGTGCCATTGATGCCAATGATTTTGAACCCCTGGGGTAAACACCTGCCTTTGATCAGACGACCAACCTTGCTGAACCAGCTGGATGATCTCACGCCAGACTGGGTCCTCTGCAGACTGTTTGGTTACCAGCTTTGTGTCAACGGGAAGGGACGCGAGATTATCTTCTGGATCTAAGAGGCAGCACACTTCTGGGTCAGCATCAAATGAAGGATCCTGACCTAATGGGAGCCGGAAGAGGAGATTGGCATTGGCATGGTTGGTCATCAAGTGATACTGAATATCATAAATGTAATTAGCCAGAAATAAGGCCCACCTTTGGAGGCATCTAGCCACTTTGGTAGGGATGTTTGCATCACACCGAAAGAGAGGCAGCAGGGATTTGTTGTCGGTCAAGATGGTAAAATTATGACCATAAACATAGTCATGGAGTAATTTTAAAACAAAGACTATGGCCAAGGCCTCCTTTTCAATTTGCCTGTAGTTGCACTGTGTCGGTGTCAATTTTTTGGAGATGAAGGCAACTGGTCATTCCAGCCCATCGACACTGTGCAAAAGAACTGCACCCACACAATAATCAGAGGCATCTGCCACAACAATCACAAGGAGCAATAGACCAAAGGCCATAAGACATGAGGGCTGAAGCAAGGCCTGCTTGAGATTTGCGGAAGACATTTTCACATGCCGTGTCCCAATTCCATGTGCACATTCTTACGTAAGAGATGGTACAATGGGGCTGCAATGGTTGAGGCATGTGGAATGAATTTCCTGTAACAATTCAGGTAGCCCAATATGGATTGCAGCTGCTCGATGTCTGAAGGGGACAGTAAATCCTGCATGGCTTGGACATGATGAGGCAGCGGCCGAATACCCGTGGCACTGAGGACGTGGCCTAAGTATTCAACTTGAGGGAGAAAAAATTGACATTTTTCCAAGTTGCAGTGAAGGTTGACTATTTGGAGAACAGAAAAAAGGATGTCCAGGTTGTCCGCTAGGTGTTGAGCGGACTGTCCAGCAACAACGATGTCATCCAGATAGTAGGCAGTGCAAGGTACATCCCTTGTAAGAGTTTCAAGGAACCTCTGGAAAATCACTGGGGCACTCGTGATTCCAAAGGGGAGCCTATTATAGCGGAAAAGACCAAAAGGAGTGTTGATAACCAGCAAGCTGCGGGATGCCACATCTAATGGAAGCTGTAAATATGCATCCTTGAGGTGAATTTTCGCAAAGAGTTTGCCCCCATTGAGCTGAGTGAGGATCTTGTCGACCTTGGGAATGGTGTATGTATCAACAATCAGCAGAGCATTGATGGTTTTACTGAAATCACCACATATACGGATGGAACCACCTGGTTTGTCTACCAATACTATGGGTGTTGCCCATAAACTATTAGAGACAGGTGTTAAGATGCCAACTCCCTACAAACGTTGGAGCCCTACCTGCTATTTATCGTGAAGAGCGAATGGTACAGACCGGGCTTTGAAAAACCAGGGTACGGCCATCGGAAGGAGCATGATGTGTGCCTCAAACACTTCGACACCAGCAGTAGAAGGCTCGAAAATGGAATGATACTTTGTGCGAAGAGTCTGGAGATAGGAACTAGCAGATCCTGGCTGGATGCTCCCAGTGGTATTGTGGACTTCCAACCCCAATGCATTGCAAAGGTCAACTCCAAGGAAGTTCATCACTCCCTGTGTATCCACAACAAGGAAACACATTCTGCAAGTTGTGGCGCCATGTTTGATGAGTGCCATAAACTGGCCTTTAACCATCACTATGTCATTGCTGTAATTTTAAAGGTTGTGGGTGAATGGTTGAATGGTTGAAGAGGGGAAAAGCCCAAGTGTTAGAAACTTTTCCACAGAGTGATAGAAGAGGTAGACTCAATGTCTACCTGGAGGTCGACTGTGTGGCCATTGACCAACACCAATAGGGTTACCTGTTTATCGTGAACAGGAAGCACTGCATGAACATGACGATCCTCTTGATAAGCTGTGGCTGGATCATCGTCTGAAGCAGGATCGACCTGAGTACAGTCAACTTGCATCTTGGAGGAAGCATAACAGACTTCGGCCCTGTGGCCCATTTTGCCACACGAGTTACATATGGTAAAGCGAAACTAACACTGATGCCTATGGTGTGTGACAAAACAGGCTTTGCAAGAGGGTAACTGCATAAGGCTGTGAGTGAGGGAGGTTTGTTTACCAGAAGGAAGATGGGCAGGTGGTTGCTGTATGTCAGCCAGTGGGGCAGGCCGCATGCACCTGAAATGGCTCAGCGGATGCTTGGAGGGCCTGTTCAAATGCCCAAATTACTGGAAGACATTCCTCTAAGGAGGACTCCCAAAGCTTTAGTAAGTCCTTCCGGAGACCCTCATCAGGGGCTTGAATCAAGATCATATTCCTCACAAACGATGCCACATACGATTGTTGGCAGCTTTCATTGGTACATCGAAATCGGCAATTCCTTGATAGTGATCCATTCCCAATACGATTGACCTTGCTTCTTGTGACTACTAAAGAATTTGTGTCGAGCTGTCATAACATGCACTTATGAGTCAAAGTACTCCTGCAAGCAAAACTTCAATTCGTCACAGGAGAGGGCATGTGGTTCATGCTCCAGTTTTAATTGCTGAAGAAGACAGGAAATCTCAGGACCAATGTAGGCGAGGAAGAAAGCCCTATGTTGGGCATTACCAGAGATACCGTACACCAGGAAATGTTGTTCAAGTCAAGCCATGTAGTTTGCCCAAGATTCCACCTGCCTATCAAACGCAGGGAAGGGCCGAAGGGCCCCCCTGGAACCCCCCTTTACTATCAGGAAGAGAACAAGGCATATGGTGGGCACCATCCGTAGCTGAAACACTAACAACCACCACTGCCTGTGCAAGTTCCTGTTGGACCAACTGCATGTTCCATAAGAGGAGCAAAATTTGCTTCCACACGTCAGAGGTTGTGGTACTTGGTATACCATCCATGGTAAACAGCGAACAAGACAACAAAGAAGAATACTTACTTGACTACCAGAGTCCAAAAAGAAATCCTCATCGCCACTGCTATTTCTCGCCTCAGGAGATAATAACTGAAAGACACTGTCTGATACAGAAACTGTGTTTATTGACCGGACAGACTAATCAGCTTCTGGAAACAAAACAAACTAACAAAGTTCTGAAACTAAGGCAAAAACAACAAACATCAATTAAAAGTTTTCTTCTTCATCAATTCGGTACACACCAGGGAGATAATGACAGCCTTGAGAAAATGGCCAGGGAGATGGAGCCGGATGACATATTCCATTGCGGGAAGTCCTGGAGGTGTGGCGTTGCTGGCAGGGACTCTTCCCCGGAAGCGTTGGTCGCGATCCCTCAGCTATGGTTCTCGTAAGTGGTTGGCAGAGAACTGCCATCGTGTTGTACTGTGCCCCTCTAAATAGTGATACGTGACAGTCTCGAGCTGATCTCATGTAACTGTGCGGAAGAAATAATTTCCAGTTTAGTTTGCTCTCTGGCGGTGCTCATCCCATGCTCTGATGACTCTAGAACTGCCGCTGTGGGACACCTCACTGTTATGCATCCTTGCACTTGTACCCTGCATTGCGGGTTATCCACTCATCAGGCGGACCACTGGTACATGACACACTGAGTTATCCCACTCAAACCTGTAAGTCTTGAGATGTGCATGTGTAATGTATCAGCATTGGGAGTGGTGCAAGAGGTGGTGGAAAGAGTATGGCATAAGTGCTCCATTCACTTACCTCAGAAACTCCACTAATTGCATAACATTCCCATTGGGTAGTCCCATACTCTGCTTGATCTATATGTCATCTGGAAAAGCACAACTTTCCTGTATCTATTCACACCTCCTCAAGGCCATAGAGATGTTGAGTACGTTGCTAGCATTTGATGAATATCTAATAGAGTTCTTTTTCAGTGGCCAACTAAATAGGTTTTATGGTTCCTAAGTAATCTGTAAAGAAATGCAAGGAGAAATTTGGAGAAGTGGAGAAATAAAAACATTGTGATCAAAATATCCATAGGTGTACTGCCGGTCTATAGTGTTCAACGGGCACGGTCATCAAATACGCCGGGAGAAACTGAAGAATCACAAAAACATTGTGTTTTGGCAATGACATTGAAAGTCTGCCAGAGACAGCAAATGACATGAAAGAGCAGTTGAACAGAATGGACAGTGTGTTGACAGGAGCATATAAGATAAACATTAACAAGAGCAAAACAAGAATAATGGAATGTAGTCTAAGTAAATCAGGTGATCCTGAAGGAATGAGATTAGGTAATTAAACAACGAAGTCGGTAGATGAGTTTTGTTACTTGAGCAGTAAAATAACATACAATGGTCACAGCATGCAGAATAGCCATGGGAAGAAAAGCATTTTTGGAAAACGGAAATTTGCTAACATTACATATTAATTTATGTGTAAAGAAGTCTTTTCTGAAGGCATTTGTGTTGAGTGTTGCCTTGTATGGGAGTGAAAGTTGTATGATCAATAGTTCAGACAGGAAGAGGATAGAGGCTTTTGTAATGTGATGGTACAGAAGAAGACTGAAGATTAGATGGATAGATGGTGTAACTAATGAAGAGGTACTGAACAGAATTGGGGAGAAAAGGAATTTCTGGCATACCTTGACTAAAAGAAGGGAACAATTTGTAGGACTCATTCTTAGACACCAAGAATATGTAAAATTAGTGTTGGAGGGCAATGTGTGGGGGTAAAAATCACAGAGGGAGACCAAGAGATCTACATCTACATACATACTTCACAATCCACGGTAAGCTGCTTGGCGGAGGGTACACTGTACCACTACTAGGCATTTCCTTTCCTATTCCACTCCCAAATAGAATGAGGGAAAAAAGAATGTCTATATGCCTCCATAAGAGCAATATTATCTCTTGTCTTTGTGATGTCTATGTGAAATGTAAGTAGGCGGCAGCAAGATCGTACTACACTCGGCTTCAAATTTCAGCCCTCTAAATTTCCTCAACAGAAATTCACAAAATGAATGTTGTCTTTTCTCCAGCGATCCCCAATTGAGTTCCCAGAGCATTTCCTTGAAACTCATGCATTCGTTGAACCTACCAGTAACAAACCTACCTGCTCACCTCTGAACTGCTTCTATGTCTTCCTTTAAACTGATTTGCTGTGGGTCCCGTACACTTGAGCAATACTCAAGCTGTGGTCGTACAAAAATTTATATGTGGTCTCCTTTACAGAAGAAGTACATCTTCCCAAAATTTTCCCAATAAACCGAAGTCAGCTGTCCACCCTACTCACAACTGTCCTTACACGTTCGTTCCATTTCATATCGCTCTGCAATGTTACGCCTTGATATTTGAACGATGCGACTGCATCAAGAAGGCCACTATTGATGCTGTGTTCGAACATTATGGGGTTGTTTTTCCTAGTCATGCGCACCACCTTACATTTTTCTACATTGAGAGCTAGCTGCCATTCTTCTCACCAACTAGAAATTTTGTTTAAGTCGTACTGTATGCTATTACAGTCAGTTAAAGAAGACAAGAAAGTAATAGCAGTCCTATCATACTCCCCTGGGGCACACCTGATGACACACTCGTCTCTGATGAACACTCGCCATCGATAATAACATACTGCATTCTATTACTTAAGTAGTCTTATAGCTAGTCAAAAATCTGTGAACCTATTCCATAAGCTCATATCTTCGTTAACAGTCTGCAGTGTGGCACCGCATCGAACGCCTTTTTGAAGTCGAGAAAAACACAATCTGCCTGTTGCCCTTCATCCATGGCTCGCAAGATGTCATATAACAAAAGGGCAAGCAGAGTTTCACATGAATGATGTTTCATAAACCTGTTCTGATTCATAGAAAGAAGTTTTTCCATCTTAAGGAAATTTACTATATTCGAACTGAGAATATGCTCTAAAATTCTACAGGAAACTGATTGGCCTGTAATAATGTGGGTCAGTTCTCTTTCCTTTCTTATAAACAGGAGTCACCTGAGCTTTCTTCCAATCACTAGGAATTTTGTGCTGAATTAATGATAAATACAGAAGCTGATTCAAATGGGTGTGGGTTGCCATTCTTATGTGGAGATGAAGAGGTTTGCTCAGAATAGAGCAGGGTGGAGAGCATCAAACCAGTATCCAGACTGAAGACCACAACAATAACATGTCATCTAGCCAGGCCCTGATTTATTTGATTCTTGTGATAATGAAACAGGAGGTCGGGGTTGGGGTTGTTTGGTTGGAATAGGGGGACTAAACTTCTGAGGTTATCAGTCCCGCGGTGGGGAGGTGGAGTGAGTATAGGAAAGGAGGGAAGGGGGAAAGGAAATGCAGTCCAGGAAGTAAAGATGGAAGGAAGACTGCATTAGCTTGGGTCCCCATGCTCACCACACATGTACTCACAAAAGAACTGTGAGCCACCTGGGGGGAAACAGAAGGAACCTCTATTTCTGTGTTCATCTCAGCTGTGACCATGGCCCCCACAAGGGTAGGGCTTGGTTGGCCCCTTGGTCCAGGGCCTGAATCAGAAAGGGGCCCAAGTACAGCTATATGCAGTTCATGTATTAAATTGTAACTTAATTCAAAGTTACAAAATATGTTCATCCAATTAAATTTTAGAACAATATTTAACAAACAGCCTAAAATTCAAAACAGGTTCATTCTTCACACTTTTAGACTTGTTACAGGTTTATAAGGTGCCCATGTTAACTCCATAAGCAATAAATATTATTTTGAAACTCAATAAGTGCTTTGGATCTTTCAAAGGCCTCATTATGTCATCATTTTAGCACAAAATCGTGGACTCTATTCATCACAAAAATGTCAGTATACAAAACAAACGAATTTTTCTCAATGTAGAGATGGAACCAATTAAAGATTTACTTAATTAAATGCAGTTCCTTAAAGATTCATTGGAAACCATTTTTAATAAAGCTGAGGTAATTGGTATTACATCAGAGTTTGTTGAGAGAAGGAAAACCAGTGCAGATAAAAATATGCCTCAATGACTTCAGCATTAGCTTGGGTCCCCATGCTCACCACACACATACTCAAATGAGCTCAGATTATATGTTGCTCTTCCTGTTTTGGATTTTATCATTGTAGACTTGATAATACAATTTACGAGTTGTGAAGAAATTGGTGATCTGTTTCATTCGTTTTGGATTTCATGCACCTAGTAAATGATCTGAAATTTAAAAACCCCATTCTTGTCTCAAAATATTCTTCTGACTTACCAGGTTCAGACGGTTTAGTTGAAGAAATTCTACACATGGAGAGTGTCCTTACTACTGTCTTCCAATCAGAAGGGACCCAATGATGCTTCTCAACTCCTTAATGATAAAAATGTTCAAGTACATTTTTTAACCTATGTACTGCAATTAGAATTTTTTGTATCATTCCAGAACAGTGTATATGGTTAGGTCACCTTGGCAAAGGAGCACAGGAGGCCAAAATCACATTAATCATTTAGCAACTGAGAATGAGATGGCCAAAACCGCTGACTTTTCCGATGTAACTGACCATTTTAATGCCACACAGAAATGGCCACTCAGGTTGGGGCACCTTGTGGCATATTGCCTTGCCGCTGTCATCAGAGGTTCAAATCCTCCCTTGGGCGTGTGTGTGTGTGTATGTGTGTGTGTGTGTGTGTGTGTGTGTTGTCCTTAGAATAAATTAGTTTAAGTAGTTTTGGACCAACGACCAACGACCAACGACCTTAGCAGTTTGGTCCCTTAGGATTACAAACATTGAACATTTGACCATTTTAGTCAGAAGGAAGCATGGAAGACTTTTAATAAGTAGTCTATCTTTGTAGCCAGTGTCTCTGACAGATTGTAATTTTAGTTCTTTGTAACTATTTTTATTTTAATTTTTGTGTGATTAAAAAAAGTATACTTGTGAAGAATTTTAAGTAAAACAATTTTATAAATAAAGTCTAGTATGAAGTAATAAAATAGTTACTGTAACTTTAGGTGTGCCCTGTATTATCTGGTTAAAGTAGATTCGAAACACATTGTTGTTGTTGTTGTGGTCTTCAGTCCGGAGACTGGTTTGATGCAGTTCTCCACGATAACCTATCCTGAGCAAGCCTCTTCATCTCCACATAAGAACGGCAACCTACATCTGTCTGAATCTGCTTAATGTATCCATCTCTTGGTCTTCCTCTGCGGTTTTTACCCCACACACTTCCCTCCAACGCTAAATTCACAATTCCTTGATGTCTAAGAATGTGTCCTACCAATCGATCCCTTCTTTTAGTCAAGGTATGCCAGAAATTTCTTTTCTCCCCAATTCTGTTCAGTACCTCCTCATTAGTTATGTGATCCACCCACCTAATCTTCAGCATTCTTCTGTAGCACCATATTTCAAAAGCCTCAATCCTCTTCCTGTCCGCACTGTTTATCGTCCATGTCTCACTCCCATACAAGGCCACACTCCATACAAATGCCTTCAGAAAGGACTTCCTTAGGCTTAAATCAATATTCAATGTTAACAAATTTCTCTTTTTCAAGATCACTTTTCTACCCATTGCCATTCTGCATTTTACATCGTCTGTACTGCGTCCATCATTTGTTATTTTACTGCCCAAGTAACAAAATTCATCTACATCCTTTATTGCTTCGTTATCCAATCTAATTCCTTCAGCATCACCTGATTTTCTTATACTGCACTCCATTACCCTAGTTTTACTCTTGTTAATCTTCATCTTATATGCACCTTTCAACATACTGTCCATTCCGTTTAACTGCTCTTCCAGGTCCTTTGCTGTCTCTGACAGAATTACTATGTCGTCGGCAAAACGCAAAGTTTTTAATTCTTCACCCTGAACTTTAATTCCTTCTCCAAATTTCTCCTTGCTTTCCTTTATAGCTTGCTCAATGTACAAATTGAATAACATTGGAGAAAGGCTACAACCCTGTCTTACTCCCTTCCCAACCACTGCATCCCTTTCATGCCCTTCAACTCTGACAACCGCTGTCTGGTTTTTGTACAAGTTGTAAATAACCTTACGCTCCCTATATTTTACTCCTGCTTGCTTCAGAACTTGAAAGAGTTTATTCCAATCAACATTGTCAAAAGCCTTCTCCAAATCTACAAAAGCTAGAAATGTAGGTTTGCCTTTTCTTAATCTATCTTCTAGGATAAGCCGTAAAGTGAGTATTGCCTCCCGTGTTCCTACATTTCTCCTGAACCCAAACTGATCTTCCCCGAGGTCGGCTTCTACCAGCTTTTCCATCCTTCTGAATATAATTCGTGTTAATATTTTGCAACCATGACTTATTAAACTGATGGTTCTGTAGTTTTCACACCTGTCTGCACCTGTTTTCTTTGGAATGGGGATTATAACATTTTTCTTAAAGTCTGAGGGTACTTCACCTGTCTCATACATCTTACACACCAGGTGAAACAATTTTGACATGGCTGGTTCTCCCAGAGACTTCAGTAGCTCTGAGGGAATATCATCTACTCCAGGGGCCTTGTTTCGACTTAGGTCTTTCAGGGCTCTGTCAAATTCTTCTCTCAGTACAGTGTCTCCTATTTCATCTTCATCTACATCCTCTTCCCTTCCTACAATATTGTCTCGAAGTTCATTTCCTTCATAGAGCCCCTCTATATACTCTTTCCACCTTTCAGCTTTCCCTTCTTTGCTGAGAACTGGTTTTCCATCAGTGTCCTTGATATTCATAGAGCTGTTTTTCTTATCTCCAAATGTTTCTTTTATTTTCCTGTAGGCTGTATCTATTTTTCCCCTATTTATACATTCTTCTATATCCTTGCATTTGCCTTCTAACCACTCCTGCTTAGCAATTTTGCACTTCCTGCCAATCTCATTTCTTAGTCGTCTGTACTCCATTTTGCCTGTTTCATTTACTGCATTTTTATATTTTCTCCTTTCATCGATTAAATTTAATATCTCCTGTGATATCCAAGGATTTTTTGCAGGTCTTGCCTTCCTACCTATTTTGTCCTCTGCTGCCTGCACTATTTCATCTCTCAATTTTACCCATTCCTCCTCTACTGTTTTATTTTCCCCTGTTTCTGTCAATTGTTGCCTAAAGCTCCCTCTGAAATTTTTAAGAACTTCAGGTTCCTTCAATTTATCCAAGTCCCATCTCCTTATTTTCCTACCTTTTTGTAGTTTCTTCAGTTTCAGCCTACAGTTCATAACCAACAAGTTATGGTCAGAGTCTATATCTGCCCCTGGGTATGTCGTACAATTTAAAACCTGGTTCCGAAATCTATGTCTTACCATTATAAAATCTATCTGGTATCTCCCGGTGTCTCCTGGTCTCTTCCACGTGTACAACCTTCTTTTGTGATTCTTAAACCAGCTGTTTGTAATAACTAAATTATGTTCTGTGCAAAATTCTACCAGGCGGCTTCCTCTTTCATTCCTTTTGCCCAGACCATATTCACCTACTATCTTACCTTCCCTTCCTTGTCCTACTACCGAATTCGAATCGCCCATAACAATTAAGTTTTACTCTCCCTTAATTGTTTGAATAATTCCCTTTAGCTCCTCATATATTTCTTCGATTTCCTCATCATCGGCAGAGCTAGTTGGCATATAAACCTGTACTACTGTTGTCGGTGTTGGCTTCGTATCTATCTTGACAATGATAATGCGATCACTGTGCTGGTCATAGTAGTTTACCCACATTCCTGTTTTCTTATTCATTATCAATCCTACTCCTGTGATACCTCCAATTGATTTTGTATTTATAATCCTATACTCACCTGACCAGAAATCCTGTTCATCCTGCCACCGAACTTCACTAATCCCCACTATATCTAACTTCAATCTATCCATTTCCCTTTTTAAATTTTCTAATTTTCCTACTCGATTAAGGGATCTAACATTCCACACTCCGACCCGTAGAATGCCAGTACTGTCTCTCCTGATGATCACATCCTCCTGAGTAGTCCCCACCCGGAGATCCGAATGGGGGACTATTTTACCTCCGGAATATATTACCCAAGAGGATGCCATCATTATATGTTCATACAGTAGAGCTGCATGTCCTCGGGAAAAATAACGGCTGTAGTTTCACCTTGCTTTCAGCCGTTCGCAGTAACTGTGTGGCAAAGCCACATTAGCTGATGTTACAAGGCCAGCTCAGTCAATCATCCAGACTGTTGCCCCTGTAACTACTGAAAAGGCTGCTGCCCCTCTTCAGGAACCACACGTTTGTGTGGCCTCTCCACAGATACCCCTCCGATGTGGTTGCACCTATGGTACGGCTATCTGTATCGTTGAGGCACGCAAGCCACCCAACCTCGGCAATGTCTGTGGTTCATGGGATAACAAATAACCATGAGATTGTAATGTAGCATGGCGAATCTAAAATAGAGATGAGGACCCGTCTTTGATGATGGATCCAGGAGTTGTAACCGAATGTGGGGGCCATTGCATATATTGAATGGTTTGACTCTCCTTCCACATAGCAACAAAGAAATGTGTTTATTGATGTTAGTTATTGATGGTTCCTTGTTAAATGACTGATAATATCGGTCCCAGAACTGTGATCAT
This sequence comes from Locusta migratoria, assembly GCA_026315105.1. Lineage (NCBI taxonomy): Eukaryota > Metazoa > Arthropoda > Insecta > Orthoptera > Acrididae > Locusta > Locusta migratoria. The sequence goes on from CM048745.1 coordinate 111,424,946, forward strand.
GTATCTAGATCAAATGAAAGTACCTCAAGTTGATCAATAGACGGCTTATTGAAGTTGAAGAAATACTCATTGTTACAAGTTGTAGCATGGTGGTATTGGAACGGTTTGCGTTTTCTGCAAATTTTGTGATTCATTTCTCTGTTTCAAGTGACTTGCAAGAAATAGTACATTTGTGATGTTGTTTACTTTTGCTTTTTTGAGCATCTGCTTAGTACTCATCATCATCATCTATTATGTCATGGATTCCTTCACATATACTGCATATCAAAATTATGGGGTCATGTTATCGAAGACGCAGAACTGTCTTCAGTTGTGACACAGAAGTTTGATATTTGGGTCAAATATCTTGCTTTTGTCATTGTGCAAAAAGATACCATCCTGTGAAGTCATCTTAGGCTTTGACATGCTTCACATAGCAAGGTGTTGATGCTCGTGAAATAATAATAATAATAAACATCCAAGGTTCAGAAATTCATGTGAAGATTCAGGTGGGTTAATAATGTTGCGTTAAGTCATCAAATTCCCTCTTACTCGCATTACTGTCCTCCTTTTGATGCCTCTGTAATGGAAGTCAGAACTTTCAGAACCAGTATTAAATCCCGACATTTTCAGACACCGCCACTCTGAATCAACATCAAAAGACCTCTGTGTGTGGCATTAAGGTCATTAGTGAAATCGTACCTTGTTTAGGCACATAAATTTGGACATATCTGGTGGTGTAAAATGACAGTTCACAATGTAATGAGCAACATATTGATTGCCCTTGATGCTGCAGCCATTCACCTGACATATCAGCACTTTTTCTGAGAACATAGGGCTGCAACCCCACTACTCTGTGAGATGTGCAACTGCAATAATTGCACTGATCTGCAAAAAGTTCCAGAAATTTGGAAATATTGAAACACAAGTTACTTATGAATGAAATAAACTAAACATGCAGTGAAGACAAAATGGCTGCTACATAAACCGAAAAATCAAATATTATGATTGGAAAAAGTAAAAACAACCATGAGTGTGTGACAGCGATAGCCGTAATCGACTCTGAACAAACAATCATATCTTTATGATTGTATTTGGATGAGCCACCTCTCGGCCATCACCAACAATCACATTCAATCTGTGTTATGCTTGTGAACTGTCAGTTCAATGAAGTGTTGATACGCAGAAAAGTGTTTCCTAGGGCTCGCAACTCGTGAAAAAGCCAAAAGTGAAATCAAAAGAAAGGGTCGTATCATAAAAATGCAATGGAATTCCTACGTCAAATACAGATAGAGAAAGGGGCAGGGAGCGGTGAGTGGAGGGGGGGAGAAAAAGAGTGAGAGCAGATAGGGTTCTGGAAGACTTGACATCAAATAAGGCAGAAGGCATAGATAAGATTCCTCCACAATTTCTAAAATTATTGGGATAGTAGCATCCAAATAAGAATTCAATTATATAGTCTATGAAGTATATAAATCAAGTATATAATCTATGAAACTGGTAGTCAGACTTACAGAAAAATGTAATCAACACAGTTATGAACATAGCAAGGTCTATAGTACTACCACACAATCAACTCAACAGCCCATTCATTGAAACTGCTAATGAGAATACATACAGAGGATGGGTAAAGAAAATGAGGATCTGTTAAATTAAGACCAAGTTGGCTTTATGTAAGATAAAGGCAACAAGGAGACACTCCTGACAATATACTTGGTAATAGAAGCAAGACTGAAGGATTGTCAAACTTTAAAAAGTTTTCAGCAGTGTAAAATGGTGCAAGTTATTCAAAATTCAGAGAAAAATAGGAATAAGCTATGGGGAATTTGGGGTAATGTATAGTATGTACAAGAACCAAGAGGGAATAATTAGAGTGAAAGACCAAGAAAGAGTGTTGACATTAAAAATGGTGTAAGACAGAAATGCAATATTATGCCCCTACTTTTCAGTATATTCTGGTGCTGTAGGATAACGTTGAAAATTAAGTGGACTGAGAAAGTAAGGACTGAAGGAATGATGAGGTTCTCCACAAAATCTGTTAGTAAAGAAACATATTGAAAATACTGACAAAAAGGAGGGATAGGATGACAGGACGTCAGGGAATAACATCTGTGGTTTTAGTAGAGGGAACTGTAGAGCGTAAAAAGTGGAGGGAAAGACAAAGATTGGAATGGAAATATGTGAGGAAGTAGGTACTCCTTTACATTGTCACAGTAAAGGAATTTGTGGTAGGTCATATCAAACCAGTCATAAGACTGATAACTAAGAAAAAATAGAGGTTCATTGAAAAACAGTTGAAATCTGAACTTGATCTGCAGCAACAAATGTTATTTATGCTTCTCCAGTCCTCTTGTGGCATGATTATGGGGGAGTGGCACTGACACATTTGAATAAAATTCAAAGTGTTCACCATGAACCCATATTCAACAACACACTCATTTCCACCTACACTTCTTTGTTGACCACTTGAATTTTTTTTTCTTTTTTCAGGCAGCCAGTCATTGTTTCCTAAGCACCATAAGGACAGGCATCCCTTTCAACAGCATTGTATTTCAAATGCAGCCAGCAGGAATTAAATCAGTTATGAAACTACACTCAAGCTCAGCTTTCAATCAGGTGTTCCTTAATCAGGATTACCTAAGGATTGCCCGTCCAATGGTAACAGTTGTTAACATATTAAATATACATTAGGTCACAGTAATAATCTTATGTACACTCACAGCAGCATTTCCAAACAGCACATGTTATTGTTGGAAACAAAACATTGTTTTGATTTATGCAGTAATGGAAGCACACAAACAATATGCAATGTCTCATTTATAGCCTGAGCATCAAATTGCTGCCTTAGACGCTGCATAGTCTTTCAAAAGCATTACAGTTTTATGGTATACATTTATTCTTCTACCAAACAATTGTTACAGTTTCTATTAGGTCCAGAAAACATTTTTCTTACCACAGAACTACAGATACTTTACCAAAGAATAATCACACAGACTCTCACTCATAACAGTTATCTAGTGACATACAGTCATTCAGAATGATATACCTTATCATTCTGTGCCAGTACTAAAATATATGTTTTGTGCTATGTATCCTATGCTACTTACTTTCAGCTCATAACAGTTATCTAGTGAAATACAGTCATTCAGAATGATATACCTTATCATTCTGTGGTAGTACTAAAATATATGTTTTGTGCTATGTATCCTATGCTACTTACTTTCAGCATTACACAGCTGAGGTGCCTTATGTACAGTTTGTTTCATAATCTCAGTTACTAACACTTACACTTCACATTAGCAGTTACATTATGATGCTCACAGTGGAGTATATTTATAATAATCTATCTACTATTTGTGCGAATGCTTCTAAATCATCAATGCACACTGTTGCAGTTTTCAAGCATCTTCCAGGAGGTACAGAAATAATGAATTGCATAAAATATATTTCATCACCTCTTCACAGTTAATGTGTGTAGACATCAGAATAATTGTGTGCCTGTGGAAATACAGTATTCAGGTGGATAGTACTAACCTTATTACTGGTACTGTACCATCAACAGTCACACAAAAACATGAAAATAGAAATTAAAAAAGTTGACACAATCATTCAGAAATGTTTTTCTTCATCAAGTACGAGAGGAGGGAAGAGGAAGGGAACAGAAGGGTAAGGTTATTCATGACCTAGGCCATGAAGAGATGATGGGTGATTTGTGGAAGTCAGAGATACTGTTTGTCAAGTAAAGAGCCAAGCCAATAGCAAACCAAAGAGGATATATTGCCAAAGATTAAAGAGAAGTGAAGCAAATAAAGCATGTGCAAACACAACAATGTATGAGAGGAAAACAGGAAAGTGTGTGAGAAATGAGTAGCGAATCAGTGAGTAAAGGATGTAGGAGGGGGAGGGAGGAGAGAGGTTAGCATAGATTTAGACCAGGAGGGTGGTGTGAGAAGAGGATATGTTGGAAGGATAGTTCCTATATCCATAGCTCTGAGGGACTGGTGTTGAGTACTAGTAACCAGATGGCACCTGTGGTGTAACACGTGCCATGGTTCCTAAAGCTATGTTGTAGGGTATGCTCTGCCACAGGATAGTGGGTGTCTATGCCTGTTGATGCATTCAGAAAATTTGTTGGTGGTGATACCATAAAAGGCTGTGCAGTGAACACATGTTGTTTGGTAGATTACATGTGTTGTTTCACATGTGGCCCTGCCTTGAATGGAGTAGGTTTTTCCTTTGATGGGTCTGGAGAATGTGATTGACGGAGGATGCATGGGGCAGGTTTTGTAGTGGTATTAGTTACACGGGTAGGAATCATTAGGTAGGGAGGATGGTTTTGGGATGTTGTAAGGTTTGACGAGGATGTTTACAGAGGTTAGGACAGTGGAAAGCTACTGTGGGTGGGGTAGGAAGGATACTTTTGAGCAGTAATCTCATTTCAGGGCATGAGTTGAAAAAGTCATAGCCCTGATGGAGCAATTTGTTGAGGCATTCCAGGCCAGGATGGTATTGGGTAATTAAGAGGATGCTTCTGGGTGGTCTGGGTTAGGAACATTGTTGCTGGAAGGAGAAGAATGGACTTCTCAGGAGATCTGCTTGTGGACAAAGTTTGTAGGGCAGTTGAAGGAGAGAAAAGCATTGGACAGGATGTTGTTGTAGGTGGTGAGGGAACCTTCACTGAATGTTTTCAGTGGTGGATACAGTTCTTTTCTTTTTTTTTCCCCTGGAGGGGGGGGCGGCACAAGCCTGAGGAGGGTGAACACATCCTTAACAGCTTTGTGAGACTAATTTTAATATATATGTATATAAAATAAATTTTGTTACTGTTATTGTCACATATAATTGCTATAGGAAAGCACAAAATATATTCCAAAGCCACAGTCGCTTCTTAGAAAAAATCTTTATAACCCTTAACTACTATCTGTGGTCTCTCAGACCGCTACAACTTTTTGATTCGAGATATTTCACACACCCCTGCCAAGCTAAAAGGACTCTTCCGTGTACCTTCCTGGTGGCCAACAAGGTCCATGTGCCTGCATTCTTGCAGTGTTGCTGCTCTTTGTTCCGTATTGATGAGCCTTGCACGGCCCCACTGACTGACCATAGTGTTTGCGTGCCGCTGGCACAGGCTCTGCCTCATAGCGCCTGGCCACTGGTTATTCGGCTTTGTGAGTGCAGCCTGCTAACCAACAGTGCGGTGGCTGTGGCCTCTTCCTCATTGTTGTTGTTCCGTGTCATGTTTCTCCATGGTAGGAAACACTGAACATTCTATGCAACATATTTTACGCAAAGCAGATGTGGATGATCTAGAACGTTTCGGTGAATCCTCGGATGATTTTGACGACAGCGATAATGACTTTGATTTTGATGTATTTAGTGAACATGACACTAATTCAGAGTAGTAACCTGAAAGTGATGAAGGTGTGACACCTGATGATGACGAAGCAGCTTACTTCTTCGGTAAGAACAGATGTTTTCGATGGCAAAAAAAGCAGCTAGCAGCCAACGTAAGAACAAGGCAACACAACATCGTCTTACAGCATCCTGGACTGCGACAGACAGCTCGAAGTCTTGGTGAAAATGCTTCTGCTATGGAGGTATGGAATCTGTTCTTTACACAAGATATTCTAGACGAAATCGATCGATAGAGAAAACTGAAAATATCACAGCTTAGAGCACAGTATGTGAATGATCACTTGTCCTATCCAAAAGATGTTGACGTCATTGAATTGAAGGCACTAATTGGCCTGCTAGTGTATTCAGCAGTTTTCAAATCGGGAACTAATCGGTTTACAGCCCGTTTGCAACTGATGGAACAGGCAGAGATATTTTCAGATGCACTGTTAGTAAGGAAAGATTTCTGTTTTTACTGTATTCATTACGATTTGACAACCCAGATGATCGGGAGAAAAGAAAGGAAATAGACAAGGCAGCAGTAGTTTCACAAATCTTTCTGCATATAATCGAAAACAGTCAACTTTGCTATTCTGTAGGTGCAACAGTATGTGTCGATGAAATGCTTCTACCTTGAGCCTCATATGAAGCGTAGACTTTCTATTGGACACTTGCCACGAGAGGTGAGTGGCACCATTAGAAGATTACTGAATATACATGATGAGCCTCATACACCAAAACAGTTTGAAAATCGAAGAACGTATGCCTTTTGTCCTCCTCATCTGAAGAGTTGTTCTCCTCATTTGAAGAGGAAAACACGATATCCGAGTCAACGGTGTGGTGTTCCAATTTGTTTAGGGTGTTCTAGAAAGGTCTGCGTGAAGTGTATGCGGGGTAAAAGTGACTAAAAGAGTCTTTAGTGCCACACAGAAGGATATCTTTAGTTTGTACTTTTTGTTTTATAAGAAAAATGTGGCAACCTTACTGGGAGAATCGTAAATGGAAAGGAGATTTCGCATACAATATACTATAATTCAAATGGGATTCTTGTATCTAATCACACTGTGAATTTGTAATATAATCTCTATAATGATAATCTGTGGGTGTGTAGAGAAATAATTACTTGCTGTTCTTTTCGTAGCACAAATAATAATAAATGTACTACAAATTGCGCTGTGTTTTACTTGTCGTCATGTTACTCATACTATATTGTTAAAAAAAAAAGTAAAATTTCTACTAATGCCACCTCTAAGAAGTGTAATGAACGACAGGAAATCATGAAAATATATATTTAGCAAAACACTAGTTTAATATATGGAAAATAAGAGAGCATTCTGAAAGACCTCTCCATAGTAGTTGCATTCCTGTCAAAGTCTATAGTAGTTAAGGGTTAATTTACTTTCATGTAACCACCAATGCACTATTAGTTTCTGCGCACTATGGCATCATTTTCAAATGCCTATGATCACAAAAATATTACAATGATTTTTTTTTCTTTTTATTTATTTATTTATTTATTTATTTATTTTTTTTTAAGAACAGAGAATTTAGAGTGTGAATTCCCAGTGATCAGCTGTGGGCACACTTGTTTCATCATTCATCATCATAAAAGATGAAACACTTGCCATCAGATGAACACTGGGCATTCAGACTCTGAATTTAATTCAATATGTAACTGACAATGAGCTTTGCCAGATGGGTGTATGCGAATCCCTATGTAGAGGAAGCCATGTGAAATTGGCATAGGTTTCTCTACATATGTACAACTTTGGAATAATTAGACTATAAGACTGACCACTTGAAAATTCAAACAATTGTACAATATGGTCAAAAATGTTTTGTGCAAATTAAATGAGCCAAATGACTTAATGGTGACTGGACAAAAACATAAGTTCAAATGTTTGTAATCCACAGGGACCAATCTGCTAAGGTTATCAGTCCCTAGTCTTACATCTACTTTAACTTATTCTAAGGACAAAACACACACACACACACACACACACACACACACACACACACACACACACACACATGCACGAGTGAGGACTCGAACCTGTGATGGGAGTGGCCGCGTACTCCGTGATGTTGCGCCCCAGATCACACAGCCGTTCCTGTGTAGCACACATGTTTTGATAAATTATTAAACCTTTCACTGGTTAATGTGGTTGAATCATTGTAATATTTTTTTAATCGTAGGAACTTGAGAATGATGACATAGTACATCAAAACTAGTAGTGCATTGGTAATTAGATGGAAGTATATTGATTTGACAAATGAAGACGATTTTAACTGGTGATGCCAGCAACACAACACATCTGCACTACTTGAAGGACATCCATTTACTTTGGATTGCTGCCAACATTACACTACCCAAAATGTGGAACTGCACACACTGTTAAGGGTAACATTTCCAACACTGTGATGCTGCCTTCTGCTCGCTGATGCTCGCCTCCCCAGCAGCCATGGTACACACCTCCTGCTGCTGCCATCAGCCAGCGCACGAATTGTCACTTACTGTGGACAAACAATACTGTATCCGGTTTAGCTGTGTCATTACGAAACAACCCAGAAACTGGAAAAACAGTGTATCCTAAAGGTTGCCCTATTATGGGTCAGAAGCAAACAACCACAAATACGAGTATGTCGTGCTAAGTTTGATATTCCCTCAAAATCTAAAATCAGATTTCCTGTGTTTGATTTGTACTGAATCAATTTCTCCTCCATTATTTTCCATGCAAAATGAGATAAGTTTTCAAAAGCTTTCACAATCAACAAAATTGCACTTGAAATTTCCTGGCAGATTAAAATTGTGGGTTAGAAACAGGATTTGATCCGGGGACCTTTGCCTTTCGCTGGGAACCATTCTATCATCTGAGCTATCCTGACACGCTTCACGACCCGACAACAAAACTTTACTTCTGCCATACCTCACCTCCTACTTTCCAAACCTCACAGAAGTTCACCTGTGAACCGTTCAGGACTAGTACTCCTCATTATGGAAACATCCATTAAGGCTGTGGCTAAACCATGTCTCCACCACATCCTTTCTTCCAGGAGTGCTAGTCCTGCAAGGTTCACAGGAGAACTTCTGTAAAGTTTGGAAAGTAGGAGGTAAAGAACTGCCAGAAGTAAAGTTATGAGGACAGACTCTGAAGCCCATGAAAGGCAATGGTCACAGATTTGAATCCCTGGTACAGCACATAATTTTAATCTGGCAGGAAGTTACATATCAGTGCACACTCCGCTGCAGAGTGAAAAATTGATTCTGAAAATTACAGTTGACTGTGTTTCAAGAAGAATTTCTACTACCATGAAAATCCATTGTATCTGATGTGTGAAAAAATGCTGGTGAAATTTCTAATTTGCTCCTATAACTGGAAAATCGAAACGTGTAGCTTCCAATAAAACTGTTTAAAATGAGTGGGAGTACCAATTCTTAGTGTCTAGGAAAAGAATCGGATACAGAATTTACTGAAAACATCTTAATGCACCAGCCTGATGTTGTTTGTCAAGCTTATAGGACTTAACTATGGGGTCATCAATCCCTAAATTTACATACTACTTATGAAATAACTTATACTAAAGACAGCACAAACATCCATACTCGAGGGAGGATTCAAACCCACGACGGGGAGCGGCCTCGTACATCATAGCATAGCACCTCAATGCGCTTGGCCAGTCCACCATTGCATGCCAGCCTAAATGCAACCCTTGAAATTCACACTATTTTTACATAGTTACATCCTTTAACTTTATTTACATATGGTAAAACATACACAATAGCTCATTTATCTCCCAAGTAATCACAAAACAATAAACAACTTTTATTTAGTTTTATCATACATTATTGACAAAAAAGAAGCAATTAACTGGAAGCATAACACAAAGAGTCAAATTACATTATGTTAATTACATGGATTATGCATTTTTAAACTCACAATTACATGCTGACCGTCAGTAAAAGTTAATTATTCTAATGCTAAGATTCTTTCCCTCCCCCCTCCCCCCCTCTCTCTCTCACACACACACACACATTTTGTCGGGCCATCTGGGGGGCACGTGCCCCCCCCCCCCCCCCCAAATCCACCCTTGTATGTTTTGTTGGGGCATTGAGGAACAACAGGTTTATAAGTAGAAGTGTCCTAGAGTTGATGCAGCCTCTCTGTCACATACTCCCCTTGATCAAGTACCACAGTTGTGGAGCCCTTGTCTGCTGGGAGAATAACAATGGAGCGGTTTGCTTTCAGCTCTTGAATGACACGGGATTCAGCTGGGCTGATGTTGGGAGTAGTTTATATGTTGTTTAGGAAAGATTGGGAAGCAATGCAGGATGTGAGGAATTTCTGGAATGCCTGCAAGGGATGGTTTTGTGGGAGAGCAGGAGGATCCTTTCGTGAGATTAATCAGAAGTGTTCAAGGCAGGGTTCAACAGTGACTGAGATGGACTGTTCGCCTGGTGAGTGAGTGTGGGGGGAGGGGGGGGGGAGGAGGAGGGGGGGGCTTTCTCTAAATCTTTACCCCACTCAGCTTGATTCAGTTCACTTCTTCTTACTGCTTGATCTACCCCCTTTGGTTATATATCCTCCTTGGTTGGCTTGGCTCAGTACTTGACATACAGTATTTGTGACTTCCATAAATTACTCATTATCTTCTCATGGCCTAGGTCATGAATAACCTTTCCCGTCAGTTCCTTTCCTCTTCTCTCCTCTCATACCTTACAAAGGAAAATATTTTTGAAAGCTTGTGTAAGATTTTTTCATTTCTATTTTGATGTTTCGTGTGACTGTTAAGGGTACAGAACTAAGATAATTACTAGCCAGCCAATCTGTCTCTTTTAAAGAATATTTCAGCATCTAGGTGAAGAATTTCCATCAGTAATCGAGAAGTACAGTATTCTTTCATTTGTGATAACGTATCTAATCACAAATACTCTCCTCTTCACATTAATTTGTTGGTAGCTGGTGGTGATGCCAGATATTCAGCCCATCTACAAAGATGATATGATAATTATATTTCATGTTACCACACACATGTGAGGATCACAGGACAAAAACCATGATACTCCATTTTCTCATAATATGGCAACAGTTTCATGTTGTGTGGATTCACAGTCTGTGCCAGTAAAACATCACAGCAAATTAAGCACAATGCAAATATGAATTTGGTGTATGAAGAGTTTCTCAAAATACTGTGACACCAGTTACCACAATGACTCCTTTATTGTACAAGCTTTTTATGGGGCAAAGCCACTTAGTAAAGCATGAAAATCATAACGTTTGACTAAAAGAAATCTTCGTGAGAAAGTTGGAAAAAATAATTATTCTTAGAAGGAACTCAAGATACTGCTCCAAAAAATTCTTGAGCGCAATGAAGAGTTTATCTTCTAGATGAGACTATACTGTTAGAAAGGAAAGAAAGTGTACATATTCAAGGAGCGACTGCCTTCTGGAAAGGACTTTGGTCCTCTGACTTGGAGGAGACACCGGCAGAATCACAGTGGCCAAATAAAATCCTGTAGTCGGGCAGCGCGGCCTTGCTCTTGGTTGGATGGTGAGCAAGACATGGGACAATGAGAGCGGTGTCACTTCTTTTGGTGGAGTGGTCCAAGATGATTAGTAGGCACTGTGCACCGGTATTTAATTTGGCGAGTAGGAAGACAGTAACTGTTGATTGATGGTGATGTGTAACCTACTCGTTGGCAATGCCCCTTTCTTTCCACGGAAGTGGGTGTTGCAGTGCAGCATGACCCTGCACCTACGCATTTTGAGTGTGCCTGTGGCAGACTCTGGTGTCGCCTGCAGGAACTTCTTGTAATATAGCGTGCTTCTGTTGCATAGTATTTGAAAAAAGTGCACCATGGACAGACTTGCATGTCGTTGCGGGAACAGTGCGCCACAGCAGTGTACATGAAGGAGATGGTCAAATACTTGAAGACTAGTTTTTCTACATTTACATCTACAATCATACTCTGCAAGCTACCCGACGGTGTGTGGAGGACGGATCCTTGACTACCACTATCGATTTTCCCTCCTATTCCAGTCATGCATTGTTCGCGGAAAGAAGGATTGGTGGTATGTCTCTGTCTGGGCTCTAATCTGTCTGATTTTATCCTCGTGATCTCTTCGAGAGATATACGTAGGAGAGAGCAATATACTGCTAGACTGCTCCTGCAGAGTCTTCCACTGGAGTTTAGTGATCATCTCCGTAACACTTTCACGATTACCAAATGATCCTGTAACGAAGCACGCTGCTCTCCATTGGAACTTCTCCACTTCCTCTATCAATCCCACCTGGTACAGATCCCACACCGGTGAGCAGTATTCAAGCTGTGGGTGAACAAATGTACTGTAACCTACTTCCTTTGTTTTCGGACTGAATTTCCGTAGAATTCTCCCAATGAATCTAAGTCTGGCATCTGCTTTACCGAAGATTGATTTTATGTGGTCGTTCCATTTTAAATCCCTACTAATGACTACTCCCAGGTAATTTATGGAATTAGCTGCTTCCAGTTGCTGACCTGCTATAGTGTAGCTAAATGATAAAGGATCTTTCTTTCTGTGTATTCTCAGCACATTACACTTGTCTACATTGAGATTTAATTGCCATTCCCTGCACCATGTGTCAATTTGATGTAGATCCTCCTGCATCTCAATACAATTTTCCATTGTTACAAACTCTCTATATACTACAGCATCATCCGCGAAAAGCCTCAGTGAACTTACGATGTTATCCACAAGGTCATTTATATATATTGTGAACAGCAACGGACCCATGACACTCCCCTGTGGCACACCTGACATAACTCCTATTTCGGAAGACTTCTCTCCACTGAGCATGACCTGCTGCTTTCTGTTATCTAGGAATTCCTCAATCCAATCACACAATTGGTCTGATAGACCATATGCTCTTACTTTGTTCATTAAACGTTTGTGGGGAACTGTATAAAATGCTTTGTGGAAGTTGAGAAACACAGCATCTACCTGAGAACCGTGTCTATGGCCCTCTGAGTATCGTGGAGGAATAGCGCGAGCTGGGTTTCACACGAACACCTTTTTCGAAACCCATGCTGATTCCTACAGAGCAGATTCCTAGTCTCGAGAAATGTCATGATATTCAAACATAATACATGTTCCAAAATTCTACAACTGACTGACGTTAGAGATATAGGCCTTTAGTTCTGCACATCTGTTCGAGGACCCTTCTTGAAAACGGGGATGATCTGCGCCATTTTCCAATCTTTCGGAATAATATGCTCTTCTAGAGACCTATGATACACCACTGTAAGAAGGGGGACCACTTCCTTTGTGTACTCTGTGTAAAAACGAACTGGTATCCCATCAGGTTCTGCAGCCTTTCCTCTTTTGAGCGATTTTAATTGTTTTTCTATCCCTCTGTCAATTATTTCAATATCTGTCATTTTGTAATCTGTGCGGCAATCTAGGAAAGGAACTACAATACAATCTTCCTCTGTGAAACAGCTTTGGAAAAAGACATTTAGTAATTCTGCCTTTAGAGTTTCATCCTCTGTTTCAATGCCATTTACGTCACAGAGTGTCTGGACACTTTGTTTTGACCCACCTACCGCTTTGACATACGACATGGTATGAATGTACCAAAATTCATGCTATTATTTTCTTCACGTAAACCCATTTCATCTCTCTGAGAGTGGATTAATTTGCAAACACTGTTCAAAATGTATAGATCACCACTAGCAACCACGAGCTCTCTTTATGCCATCTGTGGTATCATCAAGACGTTAAGGTATATCCTGAAAGTATGTCAGTTTACTGTTCTTACAGATCAACTCACATGGAATACTGTAAGCAAGAAATGAAGGCAATAGGACAGATTTCCAAAAAGCATTTGACTCAGTATAACAACTATGCTTATAATTGAAAGTACTATCACATAAAGCATCAAGTGAAATTTGTGACTAGGGTGACGATTTCTTGGTACGCAGGACACAGTATATATGTCATATTAGATGGACTTATTATCAAAAGGTAACAAATTAACTGCACATGTTGATAGAGTGAAGGCTTTCACAACTGGTTGACATTGTAGGTATTATATTTTCTGGGTTGTAAGGTCATGTTCTTGGAATCTTGCTGCTTCCTGACGTTTTGTCCGATGCTGCGTCGGACTTCTTCGAAGGTTGTCTGTCTGTTGAGTCTTGCTGACTGACATGTCGGGGGTCTGAGAGCTTCTCCCAGCTGATAAAGGGAATGCTACTGTAGTTATAAATACCGATGATTAATGGAACAAAATTTTGGACCATTTAACATTAGGAGAGTACAGGAAACTAAAGAAAGACCCCACAACCACCGTATCGAGAAAAACGAATTCTCTAATAAAGGCTTCTACTTCAATTCCAAAAGGCTTACTGAAATCTGAAGTTATGTGTCCAAGACTTTATGGCTTACCCAAAATTCATAACATTTATGTCCCTTTACGGCCAATTGTCAGTGCTATCAATTCTCCTACACATCAACTAGAAACGTATCTGGCATCTCTTTTGCAACCGTATATTGGGAAAACTGATTCATACATTAAAGACTAACGTCACTTCATTGAAAAACTTGAAGGACTAACATTGGTTCCTGAAGATATTATTGTCAGTTTCGATATAGTATCTTTATTCAGCATGATTCCAGTTAACAACATTATGATTTATATAGCGGATATTTTCCCAAGGGACCTGACATCTCTTTTTAGTCACAGCCTTACTTCCAGCCAGTTCCAATGGGACGACGAATTTTACGAGCAAGTTGACAGCATCGCAATGGGTAACCCACTAGGTTCTGCAATTGAAAATTTTTGTATGGAGGAATCTGCTCTGGAAAAAGCAAATCAGAAACCTTCTAGATGGTATCGGTTTGTTGATGATACATTTGTGGTTTGGAGCCATGGTAAAAAAGCTTTGGAAGAATTCCTTGGTTTATGAATAGTATAAACCCAAAAATCCAATTTACCATGGAAACAGAAAATAACAACAGGTTATCCTTCTTGGATGTTTTAGTTATCAAACGAAGCGACGTAAAGTTGGAACACAACGTTTTTAGGAAATTGACACATACTGACAGATATCTGCACAAAAATTCCAATCATCACCTACAACAAAAGAGAGGTGTGATTAAAAGTCATGTAGACAGAGCCAAAAGAATTTGCACACCAAAACATCTGGACGATGAGCTACAACATCTGAAGCAGGCCTTTAAGAAGAATGGTTATTCTGAGAAAGAAAGAAATAGAATTTTACAACCAAATAACAGTAGGCCGAAGAACAAGGAAACAACGCAACTCCTGGTCACCCACCTCCAGAAAGGCAATACACTCTCACTCAGCAACCTCTCCAATAAACCTCAAGCTCCTCTTATTGCACAGAAACCTAGTCTCTACCATCTACTCAATCTCCCACTTCCAGCTCCACCCCCCCCCCCTCCCAAACCTCTCAATCCTAATCCACACAATCCTGAACCACAACATCCCAATTCAATAGTCAACCTCTCCTCTAAACCTCTCTCCCAATCTGAAACCTCAGTCCTATCCGAAGGACTCACCTTTAGTCTCACTCCCAAATTCAACCAAACAGCCCTTGTCAAAGACCTACTATCCTATACTCGTAGCCTTGGCTGGAGTGTGTGTATCTGTTTACCTTCCTTTTTTTACCCTAACGTAAGTCCTTCCACTCCTTTTCCACTTCCTTAAAACCCATATCCTTCCCTTTTTCCTCTCCTTTCTTCCTCTTTTCCTGATGAAGTGACCAACGGTTGCGAAAGCTTGTATGTTTGTTTGTGTGTGATTTTTTTGTGTCTGTCGAGCAGCCTGTCCTTTGGGTAAGTCATCTGTTTTCTATTTTTTATATTTGTTTATCCTGCCAGGAAAGTTTCCTTCTATAATATGTATATATATTTCTGAGCACTTACAGCTCCAAAAGCTGTACTTACCAGGCAAAAAGGCACCGGTTCGTTGATACACAAATAAAAACACACACACCCACAAGCGAAACTGAGCTTTTGCAACCTAAGGTTACTTCTTCAGAAAGAGCAGGAAATGAGAGGGAAAAGGAAAGAATGAGGGTTTTAAGGGAGTGGGTAAGGAGTCATTCCAATCCCGAGAGAGGAAAGACCTTGGGGGAAAGAGGATATATATATATATATATATAGGAGTATTAAGACGAAAAATTCCTAGCAGGAAAAATTAAATATAAAAAATAGACGAAGATTACTCACCAGGCGAAGGAGCACAGGTGTAACAGCATCACAAATAAATAAATGAATACACACACACACACACACACACACAAAAGCAAGCTTTCGCAACGCAGTTGCTTCTTCAGGGAGGGAAGGGGGTAAGGAGCCATTTCAATCCCGGGAGAAGAAAGACTTACCTTGGGGGGAAAAATGGAGGGTAAACAAATGCACACACACCCACACATTCACACAGACACAAGTACACCTAGGCAGACATACTGTAGAAAGCAAACAAGTTAAGAAGTTAGACAGAGATACCACTAGAGGCAGAGCCTCTGTCCAGAGAACCGATGCAAAGATGTTAAGATGGTGGGTGGGAATTCGAATTTAGCGGAGGGTGAGACCAGGTGGGCAATGGGAAGAGAGAATATGCTGAAGGGCTAGTTCCCATCTCCGGAGTTCTGAAGGATTGGTGTCAGTGGGAAGTATCCAGATAACCTGGATGGTGTAGCACTGTGCCAAGATGTGCTGGCCGTGCACCAAAGCGTGTTTAGCCACAGGGTGATCCTCATTACCAACAAACACTGTCTGCCTGTGTCCATTCATGCGAATGGACAGTTTGTTGCTGGTCATTCCCACATAGAACGCTTCACAGTGCAGGCATGTCAGTTGGTAGATCACGTGGGTGCTGTCGCAAGTGGCTCTGCCCTTGATTGTGTACACCCTCCAGGTTACGGGACTGGAGTAAGTGGTGGTGGAAGGGTGCATAGGGCAGGTTTTACAACGGGGGCGGTTACAAGGGTAGGAGCCAGAAGGTAGGAAAGGTGGTTTGGGGATTTCATAGGGATGGACTAGGAGGTTACGGAGGTTAGGTGGGCGGCGGAAAGACACTCTCGGAGGAGTGGGGAGGATGTCATGAAGGATGGATCTCATTTCGGGGCAGGATTTTAGGAAGTCGTATCCTTGCTGGAGAGCCACATTCAGAGTCCGCTCCAGTCCCGGAAAGTATCCGGTGACAAGAGGGGCACTTCTGGGGTTCTGTTGAAGGTTCTGAATTTGGGGGGATGAGGAAGTGGCTCTGGCAATTTGCTTCTGTACCAGATCAGGAGGATAGCTTTAGTTTTGCAGTACTGCCCTTCTTTCTGAAACGATGTCAAAATTAATGTTTTAGAATTTTAATCTGGTGAATCATTATAATTAAAATATCATTTAAAATGAAATATATACATATAAATGTTACAAAAATGAAAGAATGTTCAATAAATACAAACACAACTATGAGGAGGTTTCAATATCTTCTGTAGGAACTTCAAATTCAAAACCATATCCAACCTCTTTGCAATCAACAGTACAAGCTAAAATAGATCTGTAATGGCAGCAGGCTACTCAAAGAAATAAAATATGACACTGTGCAAGAATTCTTAAATACAAGAATGAAAAAGTAAGTTGTTATTCCCATCCTTCTGAAAGGATAGCAGCACTATCTGGGTTAACATAAAGAAAAACAAAGCAGGCATTTTACTGATCAGAGTGTGGAATGTTCTATCTTTAATCAGGTAGGTAAGTTAAGTTAGAAAATTTAAAGAGAGAAATCGATAGATCAAACTCAGATGTGGTGGCCATTAGTGAAGTTTAGTGGCAGGGTGAACAGGATTTCTGATCGGGTGAGTACAGCATTATAAATACAAAATCACTTGGGGATAATGCAGGATTATGGTCTTATAATGAATAAGAAAATAGTAATGTGGTTAAGTTACTATGAACAGCATAGTTAAGGCATTATCATAGCAAATATGGACAAAAAGCCAACACCAACCACACTGGTACAAGTTTATATGCCAACTAGGTATGCAAATAAAGAGGGGATTGAAGAAATGTATGAGAAGATGAAAGAAATTATTAAGACAGTTAAATGAGAGGTAAACTTGATTGTGATGAGGGACTGGAACTTAGTAGTAGGGAAAGGAAGCAAAGGAAAAGTAGTACATGAACATGGATAGAGGAGATGGAATGAAAGAGGAGAACACCTGGCAGAATTTTGTGGAGAGCACAATTTAATCTTCACAAACACTTGGTTTAATCGTCACAAAAGAAGGATGTGTACGTGGAAGAAGTTAGGAGACATTGGAGGGTACCAGACCGAGGAGAGGAGAGAGGATAGGAAGGTTGCATCATGCTGGCAGTAGGCCGTGCTGTACCCATCCCCACCACCGTGACACAACCCTACAATCCCCTCTCCACTCCCCTTCCAGATTTACACAGCACAGAGTGTGATTAGAAGTGTGGCAGCTGGAGGAGACAGTTGTATGACTGTGTTGTGTGCCTGTGTGATTGTGTGACTGTTCTGTTTTCTGAAGAAGGCCATGGCTGATAGCTGAAAGTGTTGTATGTGTGTGTCTTTTGTATGTGCTAGAGCTGTGTGCAGGTAGGAAGGCGGCTGAGCGAAAGGTTCTGCGCAGACAGAGAGGGAGAACACTGCGCGCCGCCGCCAGATCGCCGCTTCCTCTCCTCCCCCGGCTGTCAGTTGACCGCTGTCAGCTGACTGGCCGCTGCGGCCGCGCGCTCCTGGCGGCAGTCTTATTCCATCGAGTTCCACCATTCGAATGTACGCAGTGCGCACCCAGTCGAGAACCTTCTACATACTTCAGCTACACATTCTATCTTGAGTTAGATATGTCCATACATCTTCAAAATTAATGCATTTTTCAGGCTATTCGTTTCATTTGGGCGACATAATGTTAATGGTAAGAAATGCTCTGTTTTTTGCTTGCGATAGAGAGCAACTGGAAATTTTTACAATGACTCATTTATACTGCTATGAACATGTAGTTATGACATAGATTAACGTGCATAGACAGCAAAAATAAAGTCGTATCCACATAAATGAAGCCTGTATACTGGTTTTGTACTGAGTGCAGTTGTCTGTGCCACTTCGCTACGATCACAGACGCCAAAAAGAGGCGGGCGTGTTAAAGCGAACATAACAGCAATAAGAATAAAATTCAGCTGGCCGCGGTGGCCGAGGGGACTGAGGCGCTCCTGTCATGGACTGCACGGCCACTGCGGTCGGGCGTTCGAATCCCCCCTCGGGCATGGATATTTGTGCCGTCCTTAGTGTTAGCTAGTTCATAAGTAGTTTGTAAGCTTAGGGACTGATGACCCCGTAGTTTAGTCCCATAAGTTCTACAAACATTTGAACATTTTAATAAAATTCAGTGACAACATTATAAAAATTACTAGTGACATTTTATCGAAGTATAAGTGGACTATCCAAGCCAGGCTCTCAAGAAAATATGAGGAATTAAGCAACAAAAATCCCACTGATCAATGTATAACAATACTGAAATATGTCTGAGTGAAAATATAAAGTGTATTCACGCTGTAGTAGTCATCAGTGACATTTCCACTCATATTTAGTAATTGCTAAGCATAGCCGAGTTTTCTAATAACAATATAAAATATGAACGATTTTGTGAAACATGACATCTGTGACACACACACACACACACACACACACACACACACACACACACACACACACACTCACTCTCACACAAACTCGCAAGCAAGCGCCTGCGCGGTATAGTTAATGGCGATTACTGTTTGCCGCTACACAAAAAATTCATACTCAAATATTTGAAAGACAGCTTAATAGTCACTAACAATATGTAAGGCCACAGCTACACAAACAAGGTAATTCTGCATTCAGTACTTATTAATTCTCAGGCCAATAAATTGACGCTCTCATCTTCGCTGCCCAGTCCAACTTCTCTTTCATTTGTGAACCAACTTGTGTGTAGTCGGATATTGGGCCCTCGAATACATTTCAAATACTGTTCCACGCCAAATGTTCCTTTCAAAAATCGTCAATATAGCCCACTTCTTTCTTACGACCTCGTCGCTTCCCTGCAGTAATCTCTAGTGACCACTAGACATTATATTCTCCTGAGTTCCTAGTTGCAAATAAAATGGCCTTACGCGTTTCGTGGCTACTTAAAACCGAAAGAGCTAATGTTATAGCACTTAAAATAGCCTATTTCGAAGTTAACTCATATCTTTGCATATTTCAGCTGCAAAATCCAAAATGAATCTATTTCTTCTATTTTCAAAAGACTTGCTTCAAAAAATCAAAGGTAGAAAAACTAAGGTCGATATCTGAAAAAAAGTACTGTCATTTGCCTGTGCAGGCAGAGTTAACGTTGCGTAAAAATTTTGTCAACTTAAATTACACGGATGCACTGCAAAGTATCCGTATTCTGAAGTCTTCCATATGGATTTTGTAATGAAACTACCAAACATTCCAAAACTGATTGTTGGCAATTTAGAGCCAGATGCACCATCCAGGGCTTATTTGATTTGTTCAAAGCAAAGCTCAAAGACTAAAGAGCAAATAATCGCACATTTTGTCAGTACTAGGTTGAAGGTGCTATATTCAAATGGCGTAGATGAAAACAAAGTGATTCTGGCTTTGACAGGTGTAACAAAATTACTCGATGATCCCTCAGTTCAGTGGGACTTCGCTTTCATTACAGCCAACTACAGATTTATGGCGGCAATTATTCCCGAAGTATTCGGCTGATGTTAACCTATCTATGACAATACAGCTTTTCTGATGGAAGTATAAAAGAAAATTACTGAAGCGTAGGTAATGTGGGAGAAAAAGAACGGGAAAAATTTCAGCAGGTTCCCCAGAACAACACCGGCCTGAAGCGCCTTTGCGAAAAATCCAGGTCTACTGAATACTGCATTCTCGTCCAAAATGTATACCGAAAGTGAAGTGCGTCCCTGTTACATACGTTGATATACAACGTTCATTCACGGCGTATAAATTAATTATACGAGCACCGTGGCTTTGCTCTGGTAAACGTTTAAAAGTTTTCAGTAATTCACTGTGAAACCAATTACGTTATGAATGTTTGAAACCACTGGTTTATTCGGTGTTTGTTAAATTGTATAGACCTATTACATTTATTTCAGCACTGGCTTCTGAATTGCATTGTATTTTTATTTTCGAAAAATATAAAGGTTGGTGTCGGTTTGGTCATTAATAAGCGTTTTTCTTCTTATTATATGTGAGTAAAAATTTGCTCATAAGTCAACACTATGTATTTTATGTTTATTTCGTCTGATGAATTCTTTTCCGGCCTACTGTAGATTTTATTTCCCCTAGATGAGGTAATGAATGACCTATTTTAGACGTCTAAAATACCCTTTTTCCGACCTAATAATCTTCGGCCTAGTGACCACTGCTTCCGTGGCGATTTAAAAGACGCTGGCCCACTGCCTGTGACGGACGCGTTCGCTTCCCTGGATGTCGCACGCCGCGCGCCTCAGCCGCCCCCGGCTGGCTGTGGCAACGTTGTGTCAGCACCACGTGGCGGTCAGTCGTCTGCTGCCACCTCCCTTCTTAAGCAGTTAAACACTCAGAACACAACAGATCTTGCTTTCTTATGTAACACTTGCCGCTTTTTTGATCCGTCAGTCATAACGAACACTTCGCAAAGGAAATAACCTTCAGTATACAACCACTGGAAGAAAAATCACGACTATACATTCAAAGCACACTCGGCACGGCGCGAAATGGCGAAATGACGCTATTGGCTGGGTCGTCACCAGTCGTCACGTGGTGTACTGGCTCTTGCTACTGCGCATCGCCCCACCACCCGCCTTCGTAGCTGCACACAGCTCTAATAATAATATGTAGATAGGAAGCAACTCACTGTAAAGACGAACGTTGAGCCTCCAACAGACACAAATAAAAGACACAAACACACAATTCTAAATTTTCAGCTGCGGCCTTCCTCAGAGAGAGTGCACTCATCCACACAATCACTCAGGCACACTCATCCACACAAGTAAGCCCTTCTCTGGTCACCCTACAGAGTCTGACTATATGGCAAGAGAAAGGCATGGGAGGGGGGAGGGTGAAGGAGCAGAGAAGGTAAGGGGGAGAGTGGAGAGGGAAAGTAAAGGTGGGGATACAATGGATAAAAACACACACACACAAATGCTGAGCTTTCACAACCCTCGGTTGCTTTTTCAGAAAAATAGCGGGGAAGGAGAGGGAAAAAGGAAAGGATACGGGTTTTAAGGGAGTGGGTGAGGAGTCATTCCAATCCCGGAAGAGGAAAGACTTACCGTGTGGGAGAAAGGATAGGTAAACAAACACACAGAGACACACACCCATACACATGCATACACACCAAGGCAGACATATGTTGGATGTAAAGGGGAGGGGGACTGTGGGGCATGGAATGTAGGATGTTAGAGTGGAGAGCAGCTACGAAGGCGGGTCAAGGTCAGATGCGCAGTAGCAAGCGGAAGTGCACCACGTGACCTTCAGCCAACCACGCGCCAGTGGCATTCCTGCCTTCGTACTGTGCGGGTCGTGCTGTGTTCGTGAAGTTCGGTGTTTATTAGTGTCTGTGTTCTGTTCTAAGTGATTATTTTGCCATAGTAGTGTACATTATGAGTGATGTTAAGCAATCATACCAAGTTCTGCACAAACAGGCAAGAAGAATAGTGTACCATGTGTATCAGTACTTCAAAAGTCTGTCTTCTGCTGAGGCCGCGCCGGCACATGGTGTGGGTCGCGCCGTTGCCAAGTGCCAGGAGCAGACAGCCGAGGCTTGCGGCATTGGCTTGAGGACTGTTCAGAGGATCTCCTGCGAAGCTAACGCGTCGCTGCTGGCATGCAGCTCAGCTGTTTTTAAATTGCCAGGCAAACGTCACAATCGCAAAAAAGAAGTGGGAGAGCTAGACGATTTCGCGAAAAACGTTTTGCGCCACATAGTATTCAGCATGTACGCTATAGGCGAATATCCGACTGCTGAAAAATTGGTTTCACATATGAAAGAAGCAGAAAATTTTAACGGAAGTAAATGGACCATGTTGAGGATACTGAAGGACATGGGGTTCAGGTATCAGAAAACAAATGATGGGAGGAAATTGCTGCTGGAACATAGCGACATTATAGCTGCAAGGACTGTGTTTTTAAGAACAATGCAGCAGATTAGAGAAGCCAGCACCTCTCGAATTTATTATTTAGATGAGACTTTCGTCAACCAGAATCATGCAAGGGCTATGTGCTGGAAAATGAGTGATGGATACGGTTGACTGAAAGTTCCAGTGGGTAAGGGCGGCAGAATTATAGTCCTTCATGTCGGATCAGCAGAAACTGGCTTCATTCTCCAGAGTAAGCTGATTTTTAAGTCTTCAAAGGCTAAGAATTCTAAAGATTACATTTCTGAGATGACATACAGTATCTTCAAAAAGTGGTTTAAAGAACAACTGTTGCCATACATACCTCCCTGTTCTGTTATTGTCATGGACAATGTGAGCATCCATTCCGTGCAAGTAAACAAAGTTCCCTCCACGAATTCCAGAAAGGGGGACATTATTGCCTGGTTAACATCAAACAGAATAACTCACAGCTCCTCACATACCAGAGCAGAATTGCTGGTTCTTGTCAACGCAAACAGGCCAGCATACAACATTTATGAGACAGATGAAATTGCAAAACAGCATGGACATTATGTTGTTAGGTTACTACC
Source organism: Locusta migratoria (assembly GCA_026315105.1). NCBI lineage: Eukaryota > Metazoa > Arthropoda > Insecta > Orthoptera > Acrididae > Locusta > Locusta migratoria. Next base: position 111,448,065 of record CM048745.1, read on the forward strand.
ATATCATTGTCACTATAACCCAATTGAACTGGTATGGGCTAAGGTCAAAGCATATATTGCAGAAAAAAACAATACATTTAAAATTGCAGATGTTGAGAGACTTACGCACGAGGCAATAGGGAGCATCTCAGAATCTGCATGAGCAGCTTCCGTAAGACATGCAGAGAAATTGCAGGAAGAAGATCACGAGAGAGAAATTGGCAGGGACACTATTATCGAACCATTCGTAATAAATCTTGCAGAGTGCAATTCCTCGACGTCTGACAGCGAAGAAGACAATGGCATTGATTTTTTACCATGAAGTATGTACGTAGCCTATCACTTACTAGTACTTATGTACTTATGACTTTGTTCCTATGACTGACTGCAGCTACTTTAAAATCATTAATAATTATTCATAAAACAATTTGTTCATGTAAGTTGCATATGTTGTAGGGCACAATCATTACTTGGATTATTAATAATATTTTCTTATATTCAAAGAACAGAACAACTGTGACTGTTAAAATCCCTTATTAAATAATATGATCGGTTTCGCAATTTACAATTGCTTTCTCAGATGTTTTTTTTTTTTTTCAGTTTATAAATGAATAAAGAACTATTACAGTTAAAACACTCTCAGTATTTTTAATATGAAGGCGGAAAGGTCTGTGTCTGTTTACGTCAAACCATTAAAATATTTCGAAATGTCTGAGTGTGTGTGTTTTTGTTTACCTTCCTTTTTTCCCCTAAGGTAAGTCCTTCCACTCCTGGGATTGGAATGACTCCTTTTCCACTTCCTTAAAACCCATATCCTTCCCTTTCTCCTCCCCTTTTTTCCTCTTTTTCCTGAAGAAGGTGTCAGTGGTGGCGAAAGCTTGTATGTGTGTTTGTGTGTGATTTTATTCGTTTCTATCGACGAGCCGGTCCTTTTGGTAAGTCATCTCTTTTCTATTTTTTGTTTTTGTTTATCCCACCAGGAAAGTTTCCCTCTATAATTTTCATTAAAATATTCTGTTATATAATGATTTAACATAAGTAAACAAGACCTTCCCACCTATACATTAAAAATATTGAAATTCTGACAGTTCTTTATTCATTTGTAAACAGATAAAGCACCTCAGGACGCAATTGTAAATTTCAGAATCGGTCGTGTTCTTTAATCAAGAATTTTAATAGTCACAGCGGTTCTGCTGTCCTGATCTTTGAAATATGGAAACTGGACTGTGGTTGTTGTGTGTGTGTGTGTGTGTGTGTGTGTTAAGCTTAATATGTTCTTGTTAGAATCGCGCTGTGTTTTAATTTCCATATAACTAGTTTCAACAGACAAGCTACCATCTTCAGATCTTGTGGAATACCTACTTTATAAAATATGCTGCTGTATTAATATTCAGATCTGCTCTCATTATGGGAGCGAGATCTAAATTTGTAAAAGATCTAAATTTATAAATTAGGTATTCCACAAGATCTGAAGATGTTAACTTGTCTGTTGAAACTAGTTACATGGAAATTAAAATACAGCGCGATCCTAGCAAGAGAATATTGTTATTTCTTTCTAGAAGGACTACATACATAGATCGTTAAATGGTTTATCAAATTTTCTTTCACTGTACAACCTATTGAACCATTACGATTTGTCATTGATTCCCTTAAGGTCATACATACCGATAACTGAAATACTTTAAGTATCGGTACTTTTGATCGCTGTGGATGCCTAATGTAGTTATACAAAGAAATCTTTTAATTGGAAGAACGTTATTCTTGTTCAAAATACTAAACCATTAAAATTATAAAGTGTTTAAAGAAAGGAACTAAATCGTGGACATTGACAGCGTGCATGCTCTCTGTGGCACAATGCTTACGCTTGCGTGCGCTGTCAGCTATCAGAGTGCGCAAACTGACGGAAGGAAACTGGATCGCAGCAAAGTATCTCCCCTCTCTCTCTGCGCAGAACGCTCACCCCGCCCGCCTTCGTAGCTGCTCTGAACTCTAGGTTATCTGAGGGTGAGGCCAAGATGGTTGCGAGACCGTAGGATGAGCTGAAGGGATAACTCCCACCTACACAGTTCAGAAAAGCTGGTGGAGGAGGGAAAAATCCAGATGGCTCGGGTGGTGAAGCAGCTGTTAAAGTCCAAGGTGTTGTGCTCTGCTGCATGCTGCACCACAGGATAATCCATATAGCTCTTGACATATATCTAGCTTGGTGTGTATGCGTGTGTGTGTGTGTGTGTGTGTGTGTGTGTGTGTGTGTGTGGGTGGGTGTTTACCTACCCATTTTCCCCCCAAGGTAAGTGGGTAAACACACACACACACACATACACACACACACACACACACCAAGGTGACATATATAAAAAGCAAAGAAGTTGGACAAAGATGCCAGTTGAGACAGAGGCTCTGGCCAGAGATCAGGGCAAAGATGTTGTTGAATGGTGGGTGGGAATTTGAATTTACCAGGGGTTGAGACCAGGTGGGCAATGGGAAGAGAGAATATGTTGAAGGGCAAGTTCCCATCTCCAGAGTTCTGAAAGGTTGGTGTCAGTGGGAAGCATCCAGATAACCCAGATGGTGTAACACTGTGCCAAGATGTGCTGTGTCTGTGTCTGTTCATGTGAATGGTCATTCCCACATAGAACGCTTCACAGGGCAGTCATGTTAGTTGGTAAATCATGTGGGTGCTATCGCAAGTGGCTCTGCCTTTAATCGTGTACAACTTCTAGGTTACAGAACTGGAGTATGTGGTGGTGGGAGGGTGCATTTTCAGGTTTTACACTGGGGGGGGGGGGGGGTTACATGAGTAGGAGCCGGAGGGTAGGGAAGGTGTTTTTGGGATTTAATAAGGATGAACTAGGAGGTTACGAAGGTTAGGTGGGCAACGGAAAGACACTCTAGGTGGTGTGGGAAGGATGTCATGAAGGATGGATCTCATTTCAGGGCAGGATTTAAGGAAATTGAATCCCTGCTGGAGAGCCACTTTCAGAGACTGATCTGTCCCGGAAAGTATTTGGTGACAAGTGGGACACTTTTGGGGTTTTTCTGTGGAAGGTTATGGGTTTGGGAGGACGAGAAAGTGGTCCTGGCAATTAGCTTCTGTACCAGATCAGAAGGGGTAGCTGTGGGGTGTGAAAGATGTTATCAAATTGTGGTGCATTTCTTTTTACTTGATGTACATGGAAGCCACATTTTTCTATACATCATCTGTTGCAGATGTTCAGTGGTCTCGAAGATCTCTTAGCTCGCCTGCCAATAACACATCACAAAATAATAAGACGTCAGGTTCTTAGGAGTCTTGTGGAAACTATATGACACGTTTCATTTTATACATATATTTATTTATCCATTCTTGATAAAGCACAGAAGTAATGCAAAAGTAAGACTGGTTCACAACCCACTTCCATACTAACTAAGATGTTACTCCTCTAAGACTGTCTTCAGACTCTCCCAGTTCGCGCCAATTTGTGTGTATTAATACATAATAGAACCTTCTAGAACATGGAAGTACAACATTTAAATATTTAACAACTTGCTCAATAAACATTAATGAATCCTGCTTTATGTAAAGATACACAAAGTTATGACAGATGTAATAATAGCTTTCTCATATCAAAATTAATCAATAGAAAAGATCGTAAGTAAACAACGATTAGTGCAGTGTTAATATATGTTTACATTATTGTTCGACATTAAGCTTCAATAATTTAATTAAGTTTGTTAGAAGACCCTAGTAATGCAGATGATGATCAAAGTGACTTGACAGAAGTGCTATATAATGCTTATGTAATATAAACATGGAATATTATGTTACAATACTACGACCAATTATGGTATTGAATATTTCAATATTACAAATAAACGGGACCCTCCTGGCTAAATATATTACAAAGTTATTGGTGTACTGGTTCACGGATTCAGGACTGGAGCAGACTCGTTTGCCACAAAGACCTAAGCTGTAAGGAAGGGACTGTTTGATGTGGAATGGATGGCAGCTGTCATAATGGAGATGCTGTTGTTTGTTAGTGGGTTTGATGTGGACGGATGTTTGAAGCTGGTCATTGGATAGATGGAGGTCGACATCAAGGAAAGTGGCATGGTATTTGGAATAGGACCAGGTGAATCTGATAGGTCCAAAGGAGTTGAGGGTGGAGAGGAAATTCTGGAGTTCTTCTTCTCTGTGAGTCCAGAGCATGAAGATGTCATCAATGAATCTACACCAAACTTATGTCCCATAAATAAGTTGGTGTACAAGGGAGCCATCCTGGTTCCAATGGCTGTTCTCTTTAGTTGTTGGTATGTCTGGCCCTCAAAGGTGAAGAAGTTGTGGGTTAGGTTGAAGCCGGCTAGGGTAATAATGAAAGAGGTTTCAGGTAGGGTTGTAGGTGGTCGGAGTGAAAGGAAATACTCCATTGCACTGACGTCCTGAATGTGCAGGATGTTTGTGTATAAGGAAGTGGCATCAGTGGTTACAAGGTTGGTTTCCAGAGTTAACAGATTAGGTAAGGATTTCAGGTAATCAATAAATCCTTACCCAGTCCCCAATGCCTCAGTATGTGTCCCACCAATCTATCCCTTCTCTTAGTCAGGAAATGCCAGAAACTCCTTTTCTCCCCAATTCAGTTAAGCACCTCCTCATTAGTTACGTGATCTACCCATCTAATTTTCATCGTTCATCTGTAGCACCACATTTCAAAACCTTCTATCGTCTTCTTGCCTGAACTTCTTATCATCCACGTTTCACTCCCATACAATGCTACACTCCAGGCAAATGATTTCAGAAAGGACTTCCTAAAATTTAAATTACTATTGGATGATAATAAGTTTCGCTTCTTTAGAAATGCTTTTCTTCCCATAGCCATCCTGCATTTTATATCTTCTCTACTTCGGCCATCAGAAGTTATTTTGCTACCCAAATAACAGAACTCATCTATGACTTTTATTGTCTCATTAACTAACCTAATTCCATCAGCATCACCTGATTTTCTAACATTCCATTCCATTACCGTCGTTTCAAGACTCTGTCCATTCCATTCAATTGCTCTTCCAGAACCTTTGCAGTCACTGACAAAATTACTACATCATCGGCAAACCGCAAAGTTTTTATTTATTCTCCCTGAACTTTAATTCCTTCTCCAAATTTCGCCTTGCAGTCCTTCACTGCTTGCTCACTGTACAGATTGAACAACCCTGTCTTACTCCCTTCCCAACCTCAGTGTCCTTTTCTTGCCCTTCAACTCTAACATCTGCTGTCTGGTTTTTGTATAGCTCCCTATATTTTACCCTGCTACCTTCAGAATTTGAAAGAGTGTATTCCAGTCGACATTGTCAAAAGCTTTCTTCAAATCTACAAATGCTAAAACATAGGTTAGCCTTTCCTTATCCTTTCTTCTAAGTCATAATGTGAATATTGCCTACTGTGTTCCTCCTAAATCCAAACTGATCCTCCCCGAGGTCAGATTCTACAAGTTTTTTCCATTCATCTGTAAATAATTTGTGTTAGTATTTTGCAACCATGACTTATTAAACTGATAGTTTTGTAATTTTCACATTTGTCTGCACTTGTTTTCTTTGGAATTGGAATCACAATATTCTTTTTGAAGTCGGAGGGTATTTACCCTGTCTCATACATTTTAATATCTGGTGGAACAGTTTTTTCATGACTGGTTCTCCTAACAAAATCAGCAGTTCAGATGGAATATCATCTACTCCAGGGGCCTTGTTTCAACTCAATGCCTTCAGCACTCTGTCAGACTCCTATCGCAGTATAGTATCTTCTATCTCATCTTCCTCCACTTCATCTTCCATTTCTAGAATACTGCCTTCAAGCTTATTTCCTTCGTTTAGGCCCTGTATATATTCATTCCACAGTTCAGCGTTCCCCTCTTTGATTAGTACTGGTTTTCTGTCCAAGTTTTTTATATTCATACAGCTGCTTTTCTTGTCTCCAAATATCACTTTTATTTTCCTGTAGGCTGTATCTAACTTTTCCCTTGATATAAATTCTTATACGGTTGTGCCTTTGATCTCTAGCCATTCCTGCTTAGTCAGTCAGCACTTACTGCCAGTCTCATTTTTCAGATGTTTGTACTCACTTTTGCCTGCATCACTTGCTGAATTTTACATTTTCTCTTCTCATTAATTAAGTTCAGTATATTCTGTGTTATCCAGGGATTTCTATTAGGCCTTGTTCTTCTGTTTATATGATCCTCTGCAGCCTTCACTACCCTATCTCTCAGAGCTACCCATTCTTCATCTACTGTATTATTTCCCACATTTCAGCCAATCCTTGCCTAATGCTCACTCTGAAACTCTCAATCATCTCTGTTTTCATCAATTTGTCCAGGTTCCATCTCCTAACTCTTCTACCTTTCTGCAGTCTCTTAAGTTTTAATCTGCATTTCATAACCCATAAGTAATGGCCAGTGTCTATATCTGCCCCTGGCTATGTCTTACAGTTTAAAACCTGATTTCTAAATCTATTCCTTACCATTATAAAGTCAATCTGGTACCTTCCAGTGTCTCCTGCCACGTATACAGCCTCATTTCATGATGATTAAACCAAGTGTTGCTGATCATTAAATTGTGCTCTACACAAAATTCTACCAGGTGATCTCCTCTTTCATTTCTTTCTCCAGTCCATATTCACCTACTACATTTCTTTCTCTTCCCTTTCCTACTACCGATTTCCAGTCCCCCCTCACTATCAAGTTTTTGTCTCCCTTAACTTCCTGAATGATTTCTTTTATCTCCTCATACATTTCATCGTCCTCGTCAGCTGTACTAGTTGGCATATAACTTTAACCTATCCATTTCTCTTTTCAAATTTACTAACTTCCTTACGTGATTAAGGCTTAGAACATTCCACGCTCCGACCTGTTGAATGCCTGTTTTGTTTTTCTTGATGACGACATCCTCTTGAGTAGTCCCGCCCAGAGATCTGAATGGGAGACTATTTTACCTTTGGAATATTTTACCCAAGAAGACGCCATCATCATATATTCATACAGTAGAGCTGCTTTTCGTCGGGAAAAGTAACAACTGTAGTTTCCCCTTGCTTTCAGGTGTTCGCAGTAACTGCATGGCATAGCCATGTTACCTGATGTTACAAGGCCAGCTCAGTCAATCATCCAGACTGTTGCCCCTGTAACTACTGAAAAGGCTGCTGCCCCTTTTCAGGAACCATATGTTTGTCTGGCCTCTGCAGAGGTACTCCTCTGTTGTGGTTGCATCTACAGTACAGCTAATTGCATCGTTGAGGCACACAAGGCACGCAAGCCACCCCACCTCGGCAATGTCTGTGGTTCATGGGGGTGGAAGATGATGATTAACGGCGGTAAATGAAGGCTAATGGAATGTAGTGTAAGATAATCAGATGATCCTGAAGGGATTAGATTAGGTAATGAGACATAAAAGTTGTAGATGAGTTTTGTTGTGTGGGTAGTAAAATAACTTTCTTTTGGAAAAAGTAAAGAAGATGTAACATGTAGTATGACTATGGGAAAAAAAAAGCATTTCTGAAGACTACAGAAGGAGACTGAGAGATGAATATGGTAAGCAGATGCAAATGGATGTGTATTGCCATTCTTATTCAGAGATGAAGAAGCTTGTGCAAGTCAGGATAGCATGGAGAGCTTCATCAAACCATTCTGCAGACTGTAGACCACAACAACAACCACTGTTATGATGACATCAAGATTACTAACACCCGTATCCACACCTAACTCATTGACAAGGTCAGGTCTATTTGTAAGTATAATATCTAAAATACATCCATTGTGTGTGGCCTGTTTGTTTACCTGTTTTACCTGTTTTTGGAAAAAGGTGTTCAGTGGTAGTTCACAAGGCTCCTTGTCTGTACCACCCATCACTTCTGGTAAAACACAATGTTTTGGATGGAAATGACACAGACCCTTGGTGTTTGACATGGGGGCCCACTGTGTTTGATAGCAGCCACATGGCAGTCAACACGTTCAGTGCTTATCTGCACACTTTAACTGGTCTAATCTTGTAAATATGATGTAATGTACTCCTCACTTAATGCCAGTCCTTGAAACTCCATAAGAGGATTTTCACAGTAAAATTTGGGTTTGTTGTTTCACCCTTGTGATCCTCTCCAACTGGTCAAACAAACACAGAAGCATCCTTACTCCCTTCATTTGTACACTCATTAAAAAATTTGCATCACCTGTGTATGTCATAAACTCATTCCTCCTAAATGTTTGTTGACATGATTTGAAAAATTTGGTCTTTTGAACTGTAATAAAGAAACTTGCCTATGGTCCAATCTATCTTAAGCATAGCCTTTTCAATGAATAAACATGAAACAGTAACATTTGTACCTCTCTCAGTACACAGCACAGGGCACCTTTAGACATTGAACAGTCGTTACTCAATGGCAAGGAGAAGAACACACATAGAGGTTGTTGCTTTATGTCAAGAAGGACATTAATCAAGATGTGTTGCTGTGATTCAGAATGATATGGTAAGGATGTATAACTGTTTTTAAACTACAGGCTACAAGTACATGATTTAATTCATACTGATTTCGCTTGGGCAACAACTGCAGTTGATGATCAATATCTGTGATTTCTTGCTCAAAGTAACCACAACCAAACTGACACCATGATAAAATATTACTCTGTGAGGGGAAACAGACTCCACAACAATACTACTCATTTAAGCCAATGTCTGCAATTCAAATAGTTTCATTCAGCTTAATCTCACTCTCAAAAGTTTCAAATGTTTAAACTATTAAAGGTAAGACCATTTTTTCAGGCAATTATGATGAAACCTTTCAACAAAGCATAAGTTAATATTTCAAATTGTATTTATTCTTAGGACAAGTGTCACAATTTGTTATATTTCATTTGTCTCATATTTTATCTGTGTTCACTAGTTTTATGCAGCAATTTTAATGGAATCATTTCTCTCAGTTTAGTTCTACGCCAAATTGTTAAAATGAACTGAGATACTTTGTATACATCAGCTTAAGATTTGTGACCTTTTAATTTTTACAGCTATTTGATTATTTATTTGTAGTCATTACAGTACTTGATGTCGTAATAGCCAAAAACTATTTCATCTAAAAATAAAAATATTGTGTAATATTACACAAGTGTGGTGAGCTTCATTCAAAAGGCAACAAATATTGATTTGTTTGTGTTTGGATATGTGTGAGTGTGTGTGTATTTGTTTACCTTCCTTTTTGTCCCCTAAGGTAAGTCCTTCCACTCCTGGGATTGGAATGACTCCTTTTCCACTTCCTTAAAACCCATATCCTTCCCTTTCTCCTCTCCTTTCTTCCTCTTTTCCTGAAGAAGCGACCGAATGGTTGCGAAAGCTTGTATGTGTGTTTGTGTGTGATTTTATTTGTGTCTATCGACTAGCCTGTCCTTTGGGTAAGTCATCCATTTTCTATTTTTTTATATTTGTTTATCCCATCAGGAAAGTTTCCTTCTATAATTTTCGTTTCATCAATTTGTATAATTTTTCAGGTATATATCCATTTGTATAAGTGCTGTATGTTTGTAAAATCTCTTGTGAATACAATTATTGGTAGTAAAGAAGTAATAGATTAAAACTTGGTGTGTGATTTTTTGGGGGGAGGGGCAGGGGTTCAATGAATGTTACTGTTAATGTATTCATAATAGATTAAAACTTGGTGTGTGATTTTTTGGGGGGGAGGGGCAGAGGTTCAATGAATGTTACTGTTTATGTATTCATATCTCATGAACTATGTGTTGTACTGTGATACAGTTTAAAAGGTACATTCAACTATATGTTTGTAACATCATATCGAATGCCGTAGTTTTAGTCCACGAATAGCGGAAAAGTAGTACTGGTAAGCAAAAATCTGTTTTCCTCTCATAATTTTGCTATGGTTGTCGGTGAGAAATACTGTAGTTCAGTAAAGATTTGAAATTAAGTTTAAAGGTTGTTGCAAGTCGCTAAGTAATCTCGTTCTCATATACTGTATTCATGAAGTCTTGTCGCATTATGTGGCACTTTCTTGCATTTTCTATTGTTTAAGAAATTATATCTCCTGAACCATGTGTCATATGTGCTTCTTACTATTATAGAATTGGTACCTCATGGTAAGGAAGATGTGTAGCAAATGTGCAACATTGTTGCGTAATGCAGCAGTTTTTCTTGTATGTCACTGTTTATGACATCATTAGTCCAGGCAATGAGTGCTCAAAAGAGGGGTATAGAGAGGATGGAATATGCAAGAGTTTTTGACTTCAGTACTTTGTTAGGGATAGTTAGGAGGTGAACATACTGAAAGTCCCCACTCCTAGGGAGTGAGCTGAAGGGAGGAGTGGGGTGGAGAGCTGCGATTTTTTGGTTTTTCGTTTATATCTTGAAAACGGTCTACTTTAGTGAAAAAATGTTCCTTAAAAATGAAAGATAATTGAATTAGCTATAAAATTGTTTCTATACATATACATCGAATTGCCAATGGTGTTTGAGATATACGTTACTGAAAATTGACAATTTCGAAAAAAATCAGTTTTACCTCACTATATTTGTCAAACATTTACTTCTAGTGACTCACTCGATCGTTTCTCAGAAAATTTGTCAGAAACAAAGTTGTAGAGCATTAAATTTCCTTCAATTTGATATACATATTTGCTACCTTATCTTCAGCCAATTAGAAGTTAGATCATTTATAAAATGTGCGTTCAGTTTCGATGTCCTTCTAGAAATGAGTGTTTTGTGAGGCTGTGATGTTTTTATCTTATAGAACATGTTAACATGGTAAATAACAATCTTTAACACTGGTAATAAGGTAATTGTAATTGAAACAGAACAACTTTTCATAATTGTAGCTTTTATGATAATATTATGAATCATACAATGAAAGTATTTACGAGCACTGATAGTGATTTAAAAAGAAATAAAAGTGCATTCAATGCAACATAGTCATTTTTCTGAGATGGAAGAGTCAATGCTTATTTATTGTTGCCTGCAGTGGACACACCGTCAAGCTTGCTGGTATCTAACTACTGGGAGAGGGTTAACAAGGGGGGAAGCCTCATGATGAACATCGAAGGCCTGTAACTGGCTCGTTCTAAGACACCAGACTGGGCGGTGGAATGAGTGTTCTCACTCACTTCTTACTTCAGTGCACTTCAAAAGTTGGCCAAGTGTGGAGAAAGTTTGTGTGTCAGCTTTTCGTGACTTATTTATTTATGAAAATGTTGACTGTGTAGTGTGCACAATGAGTACTCGGTGTTTTGTGTGACAATGACTACTCGGTGTTGGTGTTTCCACAGTGACATAAAAAAAAAAAAAAAAAAAAAAAAAAAAAAAAAAAAAAAAAAAAAGGAATACCATTACTCATCAAAGCAAGTAGAGAAAGGGAAAATAGCAATGGCTCATCTTCAGAAGGTTTGCACATCTTTATTCATACTGAATGTTGAAAAAAATTACTTCGGACCACAATCCAGCAAGGCTCATTTAAAGAAACAGGCACTCTCGTCATCCACTGAAGCACCTCAGCCTGCAACTTTGAGATCCAAACAACCGAAATTCGATTTCAAAACAAAATGCTTCTTTTGTGCTGAAAGTGCTGATGGTGAGCAAAAGAAGCCCAAGGAGAGACACAGGAAGATATTTTTGTTACTGAAATCATAAAAGGAAATAACAGAACTGACATAAAAGTGATGACTACGGATGCTGGTCGAAATAGACATGATCACTGGGCAGAGAAAGTGATGAGGCATCTTTCCACCTCAAATGATTTAGTTGCAAGGAAGGCTGTGTATCATGATGAATGCCAGTCGGACTTTGTGAGGCTGTTGTACCAGAAACTCTCAACATCCAAGTCTGAAGACTACAATTAAAATGCAATGGAAGCAGCTGGGAACATGAAGCCTAATCTCTCAACTCTCCCTCCAACTGAATCAGCTGTTAAGCAGCATACATTCTGAAGTTACCACCAAGTATGCCTTTGGTTAGGAGAGGAACCAAAAGGTGGAGCACCAAGTTGGGTGGAGTTGGGAAAGAAGGAATGCCCAACTAGTTCTGAAACTCTCAGAGTTAGATGCTGCCCCTGGCAAAATATTGAAGATGATTTTTTGTCGATGCATGAAATGATGTGACAGTGGTAGATGTGATTGCAGGAAAGTGTTGTTACACTGCTCTGTTACTTGCCTGAACTGTGTAGGCAACTGCAACATCAGAATATTAATGCAGGATGAAAATGATGACAGTGACATCAAGATTCTACCAGTCTCGTTGGACGATGTCTCTCCTACTGACGAAGATGAATGAGCCTCTAGCATTTCTCCTCAGAGAAACGAAGATGTTACTTTGATTGCCCTTATTTTTCATTTTGAATCACTATCAGTGCTTTTAAATACTTTCATTTTATGATTCATAATATTATAATAAAAGCTATAATTATAAAAAGGTGTTCTGTTTCAATTGCAATTACCTTCCTGTCATTGTTAAAGTGTTGTTATTTACTATGCCAGCATGTTTCATAAGATAAAAATGTCACAGCCCCTTAAAACACTTATTTTTAGAAGGACATTCAAACTGAGTGCACATCTTATAAATGATATAACTTCTGATTGGCTGAAGTTAAGGTAGCGAATGTGCATATCAAATTGAAGGAAATATAATACTCTACAACTTTCTTTCTTACAAATTTTCTGAGAAACGAGCGAGTGAGTTGATAGAAGTAAATGTTTGACAAAATTAGTGAGGTAAAAATGATTTTTCCTGAAATTTTCGATTTTCAATAAGGCATACCATGAAAACCATTGGAAATTAGACATATATGTATTAGAACAATTTTATAGCAAATTCAATTATCTGGAACATTTTTTTCCTAATGCGGACCATTTTTGAGATATAAGCAAAAAACCAAAAAATGGTACATATCCATCTCCCTCCCCACATTTTTTGAACTTTTATTATTATTAATATTATTATGTTCTAATAAAACCCCATGTCATTCCAAGCATGTATGCCAATTTTTACCTCTCTATCTACATTATTCTATGATTTATCAAGTTTTCAAATTTATACTCACTTTTTGATCACTTGGTATAAATGATTTATACCTCCTGGAGGATCCACAGAACCCACCAAAAATTGTCATTATTTAATGGTAAAATTTAATTCCCATTCCAGCAGACTCAGACTATTATCCACCCCCATGAACTACAGCCATTGCTGAGGTGGGGTGCCATGTGTGCCTCAAAGATGCAGATAGCCATACCATAGGTGCAACCACGGTGGAGGGGTATCTGTGGAGAGGCCAGACAAACATGTGGTTCCTGAAGAGGGGCAGCAGCCTTTTCAGTAGTTATAGGGGCAACAGTCTGGACGATTGACTGAGCTGGCCTTGTAACATCAGCTAACATGGCTTTGCCATGCAGTTACTGCGGGCGGCTGAAAGCAAGGGAAAACTACAGTCATTACTTTTCCCGAGGAAAAGCAGCTCTACTGTATGAATATATGATGATGGTATCTTCTTGGGTAAAATATTCCGAAGGTAAAATAGTCTCCCATTCGAATCTCTGGGCGGGGGCTACTCAGGAGGATGTCGTCATCAAGATAAACAAAACAGGCATTAAAAAAGTCGGAGCATGGAATGTTCTAAGACTTAATCATGTAAGGAAGTTAGTAAATTTGAAAAGAAGAATGGATAGGTAAAAGTTAGATATGGTAGGGATTAGTGAAGTTTGATGGCAGGATGAACAGGATTTCTGGTCAGGTGAGTACAGGATTATAAATACAAAACCTGTTGGTGGTAACACAGGAGTAGGGTGATAATGAATAAGAAAATAGGAATGCGGGTAAGTTACTATGAACAGCATAGTGAAAGCATTACTGTAGCAAAGATAGACACAAAACCAACACCGACCACAGTAGTGCAAGTTTATATGCCAACAAGTATGGTAGGTCATGAGGACATTGAAAAAAAAATGTATGAGGAGATAAAAGAAATGTTTCAGAAAGTTAAGGGAGATGAAAACTTGATAGTGATGGGGGACTGGAACTCGGTAATAGGAAAGGAAAGAGAAGGAAATGTAGTAGGTGAATATGGACTGGAAAGGGATTGAAATAGGAGATCACTTGATAGAATTTTGTGCAGAGCACAATTTAATGATCACCAACACTTGGTTTAATGATAATGAAAGGAGGCTGTATATGTGGAAGAGACCAGGAGACACTGGAAGATACCAGATTGACTTTATAATGGTAAGGAATAGACTTATAAATCAGGTTTTAAACTGTAAGACATATCCAGGGGCAGATATAGACTCTGACCATAAGTTATTGGTTATGAAATGCAGATTAAAATTTAAGAGACTGCAGAAATGTAGAAGAGTTAGGAGATTGAACCTGGACAAATTGATGAAAACAGAGATGGTTGAGAGTTTCAGAGTGAGCATTAGGCAAGGATTGGCTGAAATGTGGGAAATAATACAGTAGATGAAGAATGGGTAGCTCTGAGAGATAGGGTAGTGAAGGCCGCAGAGGATCATATAAGCAGAAGAACAAGGCCTAATAGAAATCCCTGAATAACAAAGGATATACTGAACTTAATTGATGAGAGGAGAAAATGTAAAAATTCAGCAAGTGAAGCAGGCAAAAGTGAGTACAAACAACTGAAAAATGAGACTGGCAGTAAGTGCTGACTGACTAAGCAGGAATGGCTAGAGGTCAAAAGCACAACCGTATAAGAATGTATATCTAGGGGAAAGATAGATACAGCCTACAGGAAAATAAAAGTAATATTTAGAGACAAGAAAAGCAGCTGTATGAATATAAAAAACTTGGACAGAAAACCAGTACTAATCAAAGAGGGGAACGCTGAACTGTGGAATGAATATATACAGGGCCTAAACAAAGAAAATAAGCTTGAAGGCAATATTCTAGAAATGGAATATGAAGTGGAGGAAGATGAGATAGGTGATATGATACTGTGAGAAGAATTTGACAGACCTCTGAAGGATTTGAGTCTATACAAGGCCCCTGGAGTAGATGATATTCCGTATGAACTGCTGCTATGGTTAGGAGAGCCAGTCATAAAAAAAATTGTTCCACCTGGTATGAAAGACGTATGAGACGGGGGATATAACCTCCGACTTGAAGAAGAATATCGTAATTGCAATTCCAAAGAAAGCAAGTGCAGACAAATGTATAAATTACAGAACTATCAGTTTAATAAGTCATGGGTGCAAAATACTAACTTGAGTTATTTACAGACAAATGTAAAGACTAGTGGGATCCAACCTTGGGGAAGATCAGTTTGGATTTAGGAGAAATGTAGGAACATGGGAGGCAATGCTCACATTTCGACTTATCTTAGAAGAGGGTATAAGGAAAGGCAAATCTTTTTTAGCATTCATAAATTTGGAGAAAGCTTTTGACAATGTCAACTGGAATACACTCTTTCAAATTCTGAAGGTAGCAGAGGTAAAATATAGGAAGCAAAGAGTTATATTCAACCTATAGAAAAACCAGACAGTAGTTATTAGAGTTGAAGAGAAAGAAAGGGATGCAAAGGTTGGGAAGGGACTAAGACAGGGTTGTTGCCTTTCCCCCATGTTGTTCAATCTGTACATTGAACGAGCAGTGGAGGAATGCAAGGAGAAATTTGGAGAAGAAATAAAAAGAAATAAAAACTTTGAGGTTTGCCGATGACATAGTAATTTTGTCATGTTAGGAAATCCTTTCTGAAAGTATTTGTCTGGAGTGTAGCATTGTATGGGAGTGAAATGTGGATGATACGGAATTCAGACAAAAGGATGATAAAAGCTTTTGAAATATAGTACTACAGATGAATGATGAAAATTAGATGGGTAGATCACATAACTAATAAGGATGTGATTAACCGAACTGAGGAAAATTGATTTTCTGGCATATCCTCATTAAGGAGAAGGGACAGATTGGTGGGACACATTCTGAGACATCAAAGAATTGTCAACTTAGCATTAAAGGGAAGTGTGTGGGGTGAAAATCGTAGAGGGAGACCAAGGGAAGAATACAGTAAGCAGATTCAAAAGGATGTAGGTTGTCGAACATATTCTAAGATGAAGAGGGTTGCACAGGACAGGGTAGCATGGAGAGCTGTATCATACCAGTCCATGGACTGAAGACCATAACAACAACAACAACAATGGACTATTATGTTGACAGCATCAATGCAGTGGTAGAAAATGTTTGTGAATATGTTAATATTAGAAATCTGAACAACATGGGATGATCTGATTAGTATTTTATAGATACCACGAAGTCATAAATAATGCAGTTCCTAGAATGAAACTTCCACTCTGCAGCGGAGTGTGCACTGATATGAAACTTCCCGGAAGATTAAAATTGTGTGCCAGAACCGGGACTCGAACCTGGGACCTTTGCCTTTCGCGGGCAAGCGCTCTACCGACTGAGCTATCCCGACATGACTCACGATGCTGCCTCACAACTTTACTTCCGCCAGTACCTCACCTCCTACTTTCCAAACTTCAAGATACGCTACGCTGCTGTTGCTGAAGTAAAATTTATCTAAACAATGTTACACAAACAAAACAAATCATATTGTTGTCAGCAGTGGTGTGGGTTCATATCTTATCCAGAACACAATGAATGCAGAGTGGTACATCAGTGCCTGAAATGTTCACAGTATTTTACACACAAGGGACAATTATAATGCTATCTTTATGCAGGATGGAGCCCTGCCTCCTGTCCTATCTGCACGTGGTACAAACCCATTTTCCAGAGCATTGGTTGAGATGATGTGGCTCCCGTGAATAACCAGCAGGGAATCCTGTTAATGCCCTGTGATTTCTTCCTCTGGGGGTGAGCCAAGGAGAAAGATTAACACACAAAACCAAGAACTCCTAGTGAAGAATTAGAAGAGGTAATTAGTAAAGTACTACGAAACCTAATGCTGGATTATCTGCAGAAGTCTAATATATACATCCACATTTATTTACAGAAACTGGTGATTTTTTCCTTCAAAAACTATTCAAAAGCGATAAGAGTAACTGGTCAGTACTTCACTCAGTACTGCTGGTAGTCACACATAACAGAAAAAATAAACATTAGATCACAAACTTTCAGTAATTAATTCCTTTATCAAATAGGAGAGAGAGAGGAGAGAATAGAATGGGGATTGCTTATGCACAATCTAGGCCGTGAGGTTAAGGATGGCATGAAGGATGATAGGTGACTGATTCATTTTCCCACATGTATCCCCCTCTATATATTTCTTCAACCTTTAAGGTTTTGCTTTCTTTGCTTAATACTGGTTTTCCATCTGAGCACTTTATACTGTGGCTTTTATTGTGTCCAAATGTCTCTTTTATTTTCCTGTTGGAGAGAAGCTAACTTTCAGACTTCCACATATCACATTTATGCTATCCTTACGTCATTGACAGGGATCAGGGCTACAGTATTAAGTGCGACCTGGTTAAAATAGTTTCTGCAACGATCCAGACAAATGTTGAATTGTTGCCTGCTTTCGTGGGGTATGATCGACTCCAATTGAACCACTCTGTCAGGAGGATCGATATGGAGATTGAACACCTGCTTAAGGCGGCTACTCTGTCACACATAGGTTTGGTTCCTGTTAATGCTATTGATAGGTGGGATTTCACAAGGCATGGTCTGCATCTCAATAGGAAAGGGAAGGGGGAAACTGGCTGGGTTGATAGCAAAATCGTTAAGTGGGGACACTGCAATTCATGGAAGTGCTGACTTTTTAGGCTAAGATCAGTGTCCAGTGAGAAGCTCAGGCAGTCAGGTGCTAAAAATGTTGAAAAAGCAAATGTTTCTCACAAAAGTAAAGTAAAAAGTAAAGTAAAGTAAAGTAAAAAATAATGTTAGCATTTTTCACCAGAATATTGGGGGGCTAAAGAATAAAACAAATGAGCTTTTGGTTTAGATGATATAGAAACTGATAATCTAATAGATATACTATGCCTCTCTGAGCATAACATTGTCACTGGTATGGAAAATGTGAATGTCAGTGATATAAATTAGCTTCTAATGTAAGTAGAGATAAGGTATGAGGAGGAGTTGCCATATATGTCAAAAGCTATCACAGTGTACAAAATTTAGAAACAAAAAAGTTTCGTGGAGAGCAACATATTGAAGCTTGTGCCTGCCATCTTAAACTCAATGATGATTATCTTATAATTGTGACAGTATATAGGTCCCCTTCAGCAAACTTCCAGTTATTTCTGGAAAACTTGGATGCCTTGTTGTGCTATCTGTCAAATAGGGGGAAGCAAATTATTATTTGTGGTGATTTCAAAATAGATTCACTGTGTAATAGGAAGAAAGCCCTGGAAGTCTTACTTGGCTCATTCAGTCTGACATCCATTGCTGATTTTCCTACTTGGGTAGTAGAGGACAGCAGTACATTGATATATAACTTTTTTATAGACCAAGATAAGTTTAACAACATAAATGCTTGCCCCATGATTTCCAATCATGGTGCACAGCTAGTAACAGTATATGACATAGCTCAGTACAGTAATTCGAAACAGTCCTCCAGAGATGTGCACTTGATTAATAACTTAACAACTAGAAATTTCAAAGAAAGTCTCCAGCAGTTAGACTGGAATGAGGTTTATAAGGAACATGATGTTAATTTAAAATATAGCTTATTTCATGATAGGCCAACATTTGTAAGGGATAATTGTTTCCCCAAAAAATTAGTTAAATATAATTGTATGAAACCATGGCTTGCTAAAGGAATAAAACCATCTTGTAACCGAAAAAGGGAATTATATCTATCCGCAAAAAAGAGTAATAACCCAGAAGCAATAAAATATTATAAAAACTACTGTGCTACATTAAGAAAATCAAAAAGCATGTGCATTATGTCTGAGATTAGTTCCTTTGATAATAAAATTAAAAAAAAAATTGGAATATTATTAACAGGGAGACAGGGCAACCAAGAGCAGAGGAAGAGGGTATTACCGTCAAAACAAATGAAAACCTTATTAACAAAATGTCAGAAGTTGAAAACATTTTTAATGATTACTTTTTAAATGTTGTAGAGAAAATAGGATCTAAATGTTCATTAGAAGGAGCAAGGCAGTTAATGGAAGAGGCCATACCCATACAATTTGATACAATTGAAATTCCACCCACCTCTCCATCAGAAATTAGGAAAATAATAAACTCTCTCAAGAGTTGATGGCATTTCCAGCAGGGTATTAAAAGCTTGTTCCCAAGAGATAAGTAGTATTCTTAGTCATATTTGTAATAGCTCTTTAAAGAAGGGTATTTTCCCACATAGACTGAAATATGCTATTGTTAAACCTTTGCATAAAAAAGGGGATACATTTGATGTCAACAACTACCGCCCCATCTCACTTCTGACAGCTTTATCCAAAAATTTTGAAAAAGTTATGTATTCTCGAGTTGCTTTACATATTAGTAAAAGTAATGTTCTAAGAAAATGTCAGTTTGGTTTTCAAAAAAGCTTTTCAACAGAAAATGCTATATATACATTCGCCGATGAAATATTAAATGCTTTGAATAACCAGACATCACCAGTTGGGATTTTTTGTGATCTCTCAAAGGCCTTTGATTGTGTAAATCATGGGATTATTCTAGATAAGCTTAAGTATTGTGGTATGAAAGGGACAGTGCACAAATGGTTTAAATCATACTTAACTGGAAGAGTGCAGAAAGTTGAAATAAGCAGTTCATATGATATATATGAAACAATTAATTCCTCTAACTGGGGAGTTATCAAAATTGGGATCCCACAAGTTTTGTTCTTGGGTCCTTTGCTGTTCTTAATATATATTAATGACTTGCATTGGACATTCACGAAGCTGCTAAGCTACCGGTATATGTCAATGACCTTTCATCATTGACATTATCGGAGGTCAAGTTTGTTTTATTTGCAGATGACACAAATATTTCAATAAATAGTAAATCAAATATAGCCTTAGAAAGATCAGCTAATGATATTTTCATGGACATTAATAAATGGTTTTTAACCAATTCTCTGACACTAAACCTTGAAAAAACACACTGTATGCAGTTTAGGACTTGTAAAAGGTTTCCTGCCAGTATATGCCTAGAGTATGACAAGAAGGAAATAGAAGAAATTGAAAGTGTCAAATACTTAGGATTACAGCTGGATAATAAATTTAGCTGGGAGGGGCATACTACAGAACTGCTGAGGCGCCTAAACAAGTCCCTGTCGGCTATGCGAATGTTGTCAGATATAGGAGATATAAAAATAAAAACAGCTAGCATATTATGCATACTTTCACCCCATAATGTCATACATGATTATTTTCTGGGGCAACTCATCAGGCGAAGCAAAAGTTTTCAGAGCACAAAAAAGTGTGTTACGGATCATTTGTGGTGTCAACTCAAGAACCTCATGTAGAGGGCTATTTAAGGAACTGAGGATACTTACTACCGCTTCCCAATATATTTATTCTCTAATGAAATTTGTCGTTAAAAATATATCTTTTTTTCAAACCAATAGCTCAGTCCATGGGATCAATACTAGAAACAAGAATAACTTGCATAAGGATTTAAAGTCACTTACTTTGACTCAGAAAGGTGTTCAATATTCAGCAGTACACATTTTCAATAACATGCCAGCAGCCATAAAAAATTTAACTCACAATAAAGTACAGTTTGAAAAGAGTCTAAAGGATTTTTTGGTGGCCAGCTCCTTCTACTCCATTGATGAATTTGTTACCAGAAGTGATTGATTATAACTTATTGTATATAATATTCACGAATATGAATACGGTGTTCAGTTTGACTTCAGTACAATTTTTGTGCAGTAATGTAATCATTGTAAATCAGTGTAAAAACAAATAAAAAAAGAAATAAAAAAGAAAGCAATTGCTAAGAATTTTAATATGCACCTAGTAAATTAGTAAGTAGTAATAAGTTTTGTGTCCTTTAAAATGTAAATATTTTTAAGGTAATTGTTTTTCCTGACCAATTCCACATCCACAAGGGCAATTACACTTGGGGTCTGTGGAAGGTACATTAACACATATGCTCTCTTTTTGTAAGTATATATTGCGTATTTTGTTCTCACATGTTCTAAATCCAAGAGGATTCCCTCAATTCGGATTTACTGGAATGAAAAGTACATCTAATCCAATCTAAGCAATTTAAATGAGTAGGTAAGGTCAAAAAATGGGTCAAGCGCTGAGAAACTCAGCGGTGCCTCAACCTTATATGTGTTCCATCCTTGTCTAGGGGAGTGCTAACCGTCTCTCCTTTCATACAACACGTTTGTAGTTAGGCGGCACTGAAGTATATAAACGGGTATTGACGTATCTTAGTTCCGACGAGAACATAAAGAGTTAGGTGTCATCTACCCTTCACGTCTATATTATAAGAATATAGTTTGTGGTGAAAATTATTCTTATAATTTGTTACCACGAAACGGTGTAACTTTTTCTTTAGTTTATGCAACTTTTATGCTCTTTATTGTATTTCCGACAATTGCAAAGTAGGAATTCAAAATAATGATTCTGTATGCCTCTATTTTTAACTAATTGACATTTATCACACTATCGATTTCATACTAAAGAACAATGTCAAGAAAATAAATTATTCCTGCTGTGATTAAAAAAAGTAAAGTTTTTCGGCAAATTTTAAGCGTTTCGTGGTTTAATTAGTTCCTAGATTTGCATGTAGGTGGCGACGCCGTCTTCAACTTAATGGACGAAAAACAACAGACAGGCGTTTTCATTGACAGTTGAGTGAGTTGACGTATGAACTATGAAGAATAAAATGTCGTGCACCTATCAGATAAATGTGACGTTGCTTTTGTGAAACCCAACACCATCACAGTTTTAACACTTAAAAAAGTGAAATCAAGAGCAATATTTTTGTTTCATTTGAAGTGTATCGTTTGTGTGTTAGTCGTTGTAATGGCATAACTACACGTATTTAATAGTCCTGTTAATTGTAAGTCCACTGGTCGTAAACTAAGTTATCAAAGTTCCAATATAATGTTTATAGTGTCGACGGGATATCTTGCTTTTCCTACATTCCCCTTTTATAGACCTACTAGAAAACAGTGCCGAATTATGGGTAGCCTACTTATCTGATTTCTTTGCATTATCCAACTACTGTATGGAGCAGTCCTGTTCCATACAATACAGTACCTAGTTGGATTGGCACGGCATGTATCTTAATTCTGATTAATATACATTCCGCGCCAATTTTGCAATATTGTAGGGGCCTAGTCCTACACACGTTCATCGCTTAATAAAGCATTACCGTACATAAAAACGTGAAACGAAAATTGAAGTAGGCCTACCTGTTTTTTATGTTAATTATGCAACGATACCAATGAAACTTGTAAAATTCGGAAAGAGCTTTGCTATAGATGTACACAAAACAAAAATCGTCTATACGCAACAGTTAATAGTGGTTTTACCATGGAGGCAATACTGGTATCTATAACTGTTTCCCCAAGAAATTAGTCAAATTTAATTGTAAGGAACCAAGCAAAAAACCATGGGTCGCCAAGGGTATAAAAATATCTTGTAACCGGAAAAGGGAACTGTATCTGACAGCAAGAGAGAGTAGTGACCCAGAAATACTCAACTATTATAAAAATTACTGCTCTGTATTAAGGAAAGTTATTAAAAAATCCAAAAGCATGTGCATCATGTCTGAGATTAGTACATCAAATAATAAAATTAAAACAATCTGGAATATTATAACAAGGGAGACAGGGCAACCAAGAACACAGGAAGACAGCATTACCATCAAAGTGAATGAAAAAATTACAAACAAAAAGTCAGAAGTTGAAAACACTTTTAATAATTATTTTTTAAATGTTGTGGAGAATATAGGATCCAAATGTTCATTAGAAGAAGCTAGGCAGTTAATGGAACAGGGCATACCTAGACAGTATAATGCAATGGAAATCCCACCCACCTCTCAAACTGAAATTAAGAAATTAATAAACTCTCTCAAGAGTAAAAGCTCTCATGGCATTGATGGCATATCCAGCAGGGTATTAAAAGCTTGTTCCCAAGAAATATGTAGGATTCTTAGCCACATTTGTAATAGCTCACTGGAGCAGGGTATTTTCCCTGATAGACTGAAATATGCTATTGTCAAACCACTTCATAAATAAGGTGATACATTGGATGGCAACAACTACCGCCCAATCTCACTTCTGAGCGCTCTATCAAAAATTCTTGAAAAAGTCATGTATTCCAGAGTAACTTCATATATCAATAAAAATAAAGTTCTAACAAAATGTCAGTTTGGTTTCCAGAAAGGTTTTTCAACAGAAAATGCAATACACATTTTCACTAATGAAATATTAAATGCTCTGAATAAACGTAAATCACCCGTTGGGATTTTTTGTGATCTATCAAAGGCCTTTGATTGTGTTAACCATGGAATTCTTCTAGATAAGCTTAAGTACTGTGCTATGAGTGGGAAAGTGCACAAATGGTTTAAATCATACGTAACTGGAAGAGTTCAGAAAGTTGATATAAGTAATTCACATAATATACAAAAAACAGCCGAGTCCTCAAACTGGGGAACTATCAAGCATGGGGTGCCACAGGGTTCGGTACTGGGACCTTTGCTGTTCTTAATATATGCTAATGATTTGCCTTTCTATATTCATAAAGATGCCAAGCTAGTTCTCTTTGCTGATGATACAAGTATCGCTATCAGACCCGAATCACAGGAATTAACTGATGAAATCGTCAATGAAGTATTTCAGAGAATTATTAGGTGGTAAATGGACTCTCTTTTAATTTTGAAAAAACACAGTATATTCAGTTTCACACAATAAATGGTATCAGACCATTAATTAATATTGACTTCAACCAGAAATCTATAGCTAAGGTAGAATATTCAAAATTTTTAGGTTTATGCATTGATGAGGGGTTGAATTGGAAGAAACACATTGAAGATCTGCTGAAACGTTTGAGCTCAGCTACTTATGCTATTAGGGTGATTGCAAACTTTGGTGTTGTACAACTCAGTAAACTAGCATACTATGCCTATTTTCATTCTCTGCTTTCTTATGGAATCATATTCTGGGGCAATTCATCATTTAGTAAGAAAGTATTCATTGCCCAAAAGCGGGTCATCAGAATAATTGCTGGAGCCCACCCGAGATCATCCTGCAGACATTTGTTTAAGGATCTAGGAATCTTTACAGTAGCTTCACAATATATATATTCACTTATGAAATTTGTTATTAACAATCCAACTGAATTCAAATGTAACAGCAGTGTGCATAGCTACAACACTAGGAGAAAGGGTGGCATACACTATTCAAGGTTAAATTTAGCTCTGTCACAGAAAGGGGTTAATTATTCTGCCACAAAAGTCTTTGGTCACTTACCTAGTAGTATCAAAATTCTGACAGATAGCCAATTAGCATTTAAAAATAAATTAAGAGAATTTCTGAATGGCAATTCCTTCTACACATTAGATGAATTTCTAAAAGTTAGAACTGTAGGAAAAACTTAAAATATATATATATATATATATAACGTGTCAGTTAAATGAAGTGTGTCTATACATAATATTACATGACTCTCTCTCTCTCTCTCTCTCTCTCTCTCTCTCTCTCTCTCTCTCTCTATATATATATATATATATATATATATATATATATATATATATCACACACACAAATATTGAGTGTCATGTAATATTATGTATAGACACACTTCATTTAACTGACACGTTCCACATCATTACGAAGTGTCGTATTCATGATCTATGGAACAAGTATTAATCTAATCTAATCTAACTAGAGTGACACCATAAATGTGTTATTCAGTACAGGCCTGTGTTATTCAGTATTACAGCATCGGTATCACCTACATTTTATGACAGTCATGTTCTGTTTCCACTTTGTTGCATTGTAGTCGCCTGAGCTTCACCATTCCTGATTTATAATCCATCTAATAGGACAAAACCGGAAGATTTACTGACATAATTGAAGACCGAGATACAGCCTGTCGGCTTTGACCAATGACGTCATATCTGTGTCTCCGAAGATACAATATGTACATTGTAACTCAGATATAATGTCATTGGTCAAAGCCGATGGGTTGTATTCCGGTTTTCAATTGACCGAACTTGCCTTACTCAGAGCTTCGGCAGTTAGATTAGATTAGATTATTTATTTGTTCCGTAGATCCATATTGAGGGGATCCTCGTGGATGTGGAACATGTCAAGAAACAAAATTTACAAGTTGAATAACAGATAATACTGATAATATAAATACAAATACATACACTTATAAATACAGATACATAATTTTTAAGGTTTTTTTTTGCTGATAATATAATAATACTAATATAGTATGAGTGCATGCATCATTTGGTACAATTTATAAATTCACTAATGGAGTGGAAGGAGTTGGCCACTAGAAAGTTTTTTAGGTTCCTCTTAAACTGATCTTTATTTGTAGCTAAATTTTTTATACTTGATGGTAAATTATTGAAAATGTGTGTTCCTGAGTAGTGGACCCCTTTTTGAACTAAAGTAAGTGCTTTTAAATCCTTGTGTAGATCATTTTTATTTCTAGTATTGTATGCATGAACTGAGCTGTTTGTTGGGAAAAGGGATATATTATATATGACAAATTTCATTAAGGAATAAATATACTGAGAGGCAGTAGTTAATATACCCAGTTCTTTGAAGAGGCTTCTACAAGACGTCCGTGAATTTACTCCACAAATAATACGTATTATACGTTTTTGGACTCTGAAGACTTTTGACTGACTTGAAGAGTTACCCCAAAATATTATACCATATGACATTAAGGAATGAAAGTAAGCAAAGTATGCAAGCTTTGTTATTTTTATGTCTCCTATGTCTGATAACACTCGTATTGAAAATACAGATTTGTTGAGTTGTTTCTGCAGTTCTGTGGTGTGCTCCTCCCAACTAAATTTATTATCAAGCTGTAATCCCAGGAATTTAATACTGTCAACCTCTTCTATCTGCTCTTCTTCATACTTAATGCATATGCTGTCAGGAAATCTCTTACATGTTCTGAACTGCAAGTAGTGCGTCTTTTCAAAGTTTAATGACAATGAGTTGGCTTTAAACCATTTATTAATGTTCATGAAAATATCATTAGCAGACTTTTCTAGCACTATACTTGACGTACTTGACGTACTACGTACTGTTATTGAGGATGGAATAGTGAATCCTTGTAGTCTTTTACTTCCATTGTTGAAGTAGCTAATCTCTGCACTAAGCAACTTTCTTCAAAATGTTGGTGCATATTTTTCAATGGGGTAAATGGGTAACAAGTTTTGACATAAGGTAAGTTAAAGCAATCATAATCAGAAGATGGTTTGAATACAACAGTGCTTTACTAGGCATGGTCCTATTGGAGGATGTATGCCATTGTTTTCCTCCAACCTCTGAACTTACGGTATGTAACCAGCCAATTGTAGAGGGAGTTTGTTTATTCCGATCCATGGTAAACTATGCATCTGTTATATTGAGAACATTGTATACATATAAAACTGCTTCAAAAACTTACATGCTTTTATTAACAAAATTTATTTAGGTGCAGCATTGTTTATAGGATTTGAGAGATTTTACCCTGTAGTAGGCTGTAAAGCTTAGTTCTATGGATGATTTGAGTGGTAAATTGTAATGTTTCATTCTATGGATTGTCAAGATTGATTATGTTAAAACAAGCAGTCTAGGCAATCCATATTACAAGATGTACCAGATTTGCCCAAAAATGTGTAAACTATTTATAAGTAAATCATAATGTTGGGGCTGAGTCATATTCAATCATATCTCAGATCAAGTTTTACTCATTACGATAACAGAAATTATTTTATGGGCTAGATATTGTCAAGAAAAGACTTTGTTTTCCAATTTTACTTTGATGTTTGCAACATATTGATACTGGGTAAAAGGGATGAAAAATTTTGGTTGCAGCAAATTATATCTCTTTTTATGATAAAGACAACCTCAGTATTGTGTACTGACTGGTCCATCCCCCTCCCCCATGTGATATTGTAATTACATACAACATTGTTTCAGTTAAAATGCAAGGGATTATTTTCAACAAAATTCATAAGGAAATAAATATACTGTGAAGCATTACTCAAAATCAAGTATCTAAAAGATAATTGTGGGTGAGCTTGGTTTCACCAATGAAGACTTTCTTTCTTAAAGATGACTTATCCCGTATTGAATGAAATATGCGTACTTTCTGATCTCTCTGTATTAAGAGATTTATATTGCAGCTTGAGAAATGTGGATCTTTTGTTGTAGGAATGTGGGATTGCACTCGGTTTAATGTGAACATGATTTGTGTTTTCACAATCCATCCATTTTCACAATATTTTACATGAAATGCTTCATTGTTATTACTGTCTAATACAAACTATTAAAATAATCGAGCATCTTGATCTTTTTGAGTAAAAATTTCTTATTTCTCTGTTCTACAATTAAAAAATAACTGTTTACAGTTGTACAGTACAGCAGTAGTTCCATAATGCATAATCATTTCAGTGTTCCAGGTCTTAGTCCACAGTAAATTATAAGTTGAAAAGCGAAGCTGTACCATTATTTACTCAACGAAACTTAAGTGCCCAACACTACCTACCTTCCTTGACCCATGTCGTTATCAACATTGTCGAAAACCCATGTTTCCGGTGTATAAAGAATGGTGAAAACTGCCTCATATACAGCGTGACAATTATTGAACCATACAGAAAGTAAGTAAGTTACAAATTATGACATGCACACACCTTATTCAATACATAAATGTCATTAGAGGTATTCCGATTTAATACAAGTTCAATATACCTGCCTTCCATTATGATAATGTGGGTCACCTTGTCAATAAGAAGTATCACACCAATTATTCCGTGACTGAACATTGTGCACAACAAAGTCACCCGTTGAGGGTGAAGAGTCTTCCCAGTTGTGAAATATGTATATTCTTTGTCCCAGAAATGTGCCAATTTCACTTGCTGATCAACCCATTCACATGAAGGTGTGCTTCATCACTAAACCAAACCAAAGGCGTATTCACATCAAAGTCCAGAACCTAATTCTGACCATGCCCCACATTCCTCCCCCCCCCCCCCCCCCCCACACACACACACACACTTGTATGCAGTTTGAACCTCCTAACACAAACCATTCAGATGTTATGGTGATTTTATTTCATATAGTTCCATAATTGTCATCCTGTATAAATGTGCAAGTTCCCACAAAAACAATAAAATGGAACTGATGTGGCTATTGGGGTTTTTTGGTTGCGGACTCTCTACAAAATTGCAAAAAACAAAACAAACCTAAAAAAAATAACACTTTAAATACGCTAAAAGAGAAAATGACAAACACTATACACGGTATAACACTACTGTTAGGCCTAATGTGTAATACACCTCAAATGAAGACACCAATATCATGAAAGCAAAATGACCCATCTGAAAAATATCCTTCCTCCATAAAATCCACCCCATTCAACTCCTCGTCCCCCCTCTTGAAAACCAAAAAGTGCCCTCCCATACCCCAGACATAGTATGCCCTGCATCCCAAACTTCACAATCCACCCACCCCAAACCCCCACCCAACCTATGCAAAGCCAAACCTTAGGGCAATATTTAACAGTGTCCCACACTCCCGCTATTATATTTGACAGGCCCACTTAGAATAATCTTGAAACTGTAAACTCTGATTCACAAGGTGATTATTAGAACACCTCTTTCCTAATCCAAGTAAGAGGAAAAAGCCTGGGCTGTAATAGCAACACCACCTCCTCACTCATAAATCTGCAAGCAGTCCACTCCTATCATTATTTTCCATCACTACACCAGCCCTTCCTCCCCTCTAACATACTTAACAAATTCTGAACACACTTTTTGAGCATAAAACACAAATACAATAGGAAAAATAACTCTACATAACAATCCCTCTAATGGCCAACCTAGACCTCTTCAACCAGGTCATCCTTTGTGCAGAGCACCACAAAGTGATAACATATTTGAAAGTCCCTGGTTTGAGATGATGTGACTTGAAAGCAAAAACAGATCAAACACCAAAACATGATATTAAATAACTTAATGCCCTTCTGACAACATATCCCTTCAAACCATTCAGATCTTTCACATAATACTTAAAACATTCTGCCTGTAAACACATCCAACTGAAAAACACTAGGCAACAATGGTATGAAACAATACAAGACTTTAACAGCACCAGTCAAAGCCAAAAGGTGGTACCAAATCCTTCTGTTGTCCCATTTACTTCCTTTAACTTTAGGCTAATGTTTGTCTGAAATCTGTAAGCACAGAGGTGTACAGTTTTGAGTTTAGTCAACTTTTGTGGGCAAATCATATGACTACATAGTATCGGCTTTTTACCAGATACATATTTGAGTTCATTTCATTGAAATCCAACTCTAAATATATAATTTGTTATTTTTAACATTAGTTTTTATTCATTTTCTTTTTTCTCTCTGAAAGAGCTAAATATTGTTGTCGCTTCTTTGATTAGGTAGCCATTAGTATTCGGATAAAGTTGCACATCCTTAACCCACACCTGTAAAACTCCATATGGTGGACACATCTAATATCCTTCCTTTCATGCTTCTTCTCCAGCACTCGTGTGGAGAGAAGGGAATACCTTCCACTAAATGCACACCTCTTCATCAAGTTTATAGGAAACATACAAGCAGATACCAGTTACAATATTTTTC
Source organism: Locusta migratoria (assembly GCA_026315105.1). Classification (NCBI taxonomy): domain Eukaryota; kingdom Metazoa; phylum Arthropoda; class Insecta; order Orthoptera; family Acrididae; genus Locusta; species Locusta migratoria. Next base: position 111,477,740 of record CM048745.1, read on the forward strand.
ACTCTTTATTTTAGGAAAGCAAATTGTGACACAGAATTTACAAACAAAAGAAACACCACCAACAACATAAACAACTATAATATTAACAACAACAAAAAAACCAATACCAGTTATAGCAACATGATAAACACAACTAGTATTTACACAGTTAGTAAAAGCAGCAGGAACTGCAGCAGCAGTGTCAGCAAAAGAAGTAAAGATGGTTGTTGTGCAAAGAATTGTGTTACTATCAGCACACACAGCAGTAGCAAAAGTATCAACAGCAGCAATAGATCTATGGCTATTAGCTGGATGTCAGACATAAGATATGATCTTATAGCTGAAATAATCACATCATTGCAGTTTGATCATACACATGCAACAGCTGAAAGCCAACTGACCATAATAAAGACTGGTACAGTGTGGTAATAGTTAAGACTATTTATCATGGAGATCTTTCTGTGTCAGTAGTGACCTCAGATCCAACAATAACATCAACAGCTGCAGCTTCCGAACCAGCATCAACACCACAATGCAACTTTTGGAGCAGCCAAAGACCAAGAAAATCTGCTTCACTTTTGTAAGGATTTGTTATGGCTTCAAACCAAGAAAAGAACAAGACACTGACTATTCAGCCTGTAAGCTTAGTTAATATGCAATTGAGATTTGGATATTTATATACAGATGCAATTCATTAATCCCAACACAGTTTCAAGCCTATTCACCAACTTTTACAAGCATAATTACTTGGGCAACATAGCATATTTAACACGTTTGCTGCAACTGATGCTTATAAGCGTTTCCGTGATCAACATGCCAGTGCGGGTAACGCTCATAAGTGGCATGTTCGCTAGCTGAGTACTCGGTTTAGTTTGTTTGTGTTAGTACAAACCATGAAAAATATCACTTAATGTTTTCCTGTCTTCAGTTGTGTGCTTTCATCTTTAGTGGTTTGCTATAAAATTATTGCAAACTTACATGTGATTGGATTTCCATAGCACCACATTGCAGATGACTCGAGATGAGACCTGTTTCTTTTTCTCTATTTCATAAAACTTTTTGTCTTTTCAGACTCTAATTCTTTCCCAATGAAGCAGATTTATCACTGCTTGAATTTCATTTTCTTTCCAGTTTGCAATAAATCAAAGGCATTGTTACAATTGTTTGCAATAAATGCAAATGACACTTGTAAACGTCAGACATCTTGCAGCATTTATCACATAATTGGCATGCAGTTAAAGTGTACTTGTATTTCTGTATCTAACATCACCTCTTGTGCAGATGTTACATTCACTTTCAACATTACAGGTTTCACAGAGGTATGATTTCAGCTCTCGATGCACGTGCGCTTACAGGCATCCGCCTAGAGCGTTAGCGGCCCGCACTGGTGACCGCAGTGAACATGTTAATAAGCTAAATGTTTTCATTATAACTGTACACTGGTTCCCTAAAGAAAACATTGATGAATCTCTGCTCATCTTTCAGTAGGAAGATCCAACCTGGTGGTTGTAGTTGTGGTGTAATATTTGCAAAAGTGGTGGTAGTTATGTGTCCTATATGTAGAGTAAGTTCTGTCACTGAACTGTCTGCTATAAACTCATAGTGGGAAATGCATAATTATGGGGGTTTACAGAATCCCATTTGTAGGTTTAGATATTTTTCTAGCTAATTTAAATCATCTGTTTGTATAGGTAGGTTGCAAATACTCTTGGCAAGTATAATAATAACCAGTGGCATCAATATTGACACTGTCTACTAATTACCCAAAAAAGATCAAAGTTCTTATTAGGTGATAAGGGCAGCTGTCTGGATAATAATCACAAACATCATAAAGTTTTCTTAAATGTTAACTGTATTCCAATGCAAAACACTAGAAATGTTTAGCTGAAGGAATCTTTAAGCAGATAACATGAATATTATAAAAACCTTCCCCTTCCTTTTATCTCACTTCTTTCCACCTGAAAAGGAATACAGTTCCGAAAGCTTGTTATTTTACTCCTTTTTTTCTGAGTGTAACTACCGGCAGTAAAGCAAAAAGTTAAGTACTGGCCACCAATCTTCTCTCTTTTGAATAATAATTTATCATCTCTGTGGAGAATTTCCATATTAATCAAATATTATAAAGATTTACTCATAAAAAGAGAAGCAAACTCATAGCTCACACATTAAATAATGGAAACAATACCACTTTTAGCATTTAAAATGTTATTACTACCTTCCAAGTTAGAGAGGATAATGTGACTAATGACATAATCATAAGCCACAATAGTTAGCACAATTTGCAAATATTTAAAATAAATTTTTCTCTTCTGTTGGGAAATCTGTTGTTGTGGTCTTCAGTCTGTAGACTGGTTTGATGCAGGCTCACCATACTACTATGCCCTGTGCAAGCCTCTTTATCTCTGAATAAGAATGGCAACCTACATCCTTTCAAACCTGCTTACAGTATTTGTCTCTTGGTCTTCCTGTATAATTTTTACCCCACACACTTCCTCCTATTGCTAAGTTGACAATTCCTGGATGTCTCTCAATGTATTCCACTAACCTATACTTTCTCTTTGTCAAGGTATTCCACAAGCTCCTTTGCTTCTCAGTTCTGTTAAGCACCTTCTCATCAGTCATATGATCTATCCATCTATCTTCATCATTTGTCTGTGGCACTGCATTTCAAAAGCTTCTAACCATCTTTTTGTCTGAACTCTTTATCATCCAAGTTTTGCTCACTTACAGTGCTACACTTCAGAGAAATGCTTTCAGAAAGGACTTCCCAATATTTACATTAATATTCGATTTTAACAATTTTTTCTTCTTCTGAAACGCTTTTCTTCTCATTCACATTCTGCATTTTATATCTTTTTTTCTTTGGCCATGAGAAGTTATTTTAATACCCAAATAATGAAACTCATTTACTACTTTTATTGTCTCATTACTTAATCTAATTTCTTTAGAATTGCCTGATTTTATTACACTTCATTCCATTACTACTTTTTTTTACTCTTGTTAATGTTCATCTTATACTCTCCTTTCAAGACACTGTCCATTTTGCTCAATTGCCCTTCCAGGTCGTTTGCTGTCTCTGACAGAATTACTATGCCATTGGATAACTGAAAAGTTTTTATTCCTTCTCCCTGAACTTTAATTTTTTCTTCGAATTTCTTATTGCATTCCTTCACAACTTGCTCAGTATTTAGATTGAACAATATTGGGAAAAGTCTAGAACACTGTCTTACTCCCTTTCCAACCCATTGTGTTACTTTCATGCCATTCGACTTTTATAACTTTTCTCTGGTTTTTGTACAAGTTGAATGTATCTCCTCACTCGCTCTACATCTTACCCATACTACCTTCAGAATTTGAAAGAGTGTATTCCAGACAACAAACACTGTCAAGAGCTTTCTCCACATCTACAACTGCTAAAAATGTAGGTTTCACTTACGTTAACATACCTTCTAAAATGTGTCATAATGTGAGTATTGCCTCATGTGTTCCTACATTTCTCCTGATCTTCTCCAAGGCCAGATTCCACCAGTTTTTCTTTCATCTGTAAATAATTTGTGTCAGTATTTTGCAATTTTATTATTTATTACAGAAATCTGACAACAGTAAATTCAATAACCATAAATGTTGGTAATAAAAGAATACCATTATAAAAGGAATGCTTTTATTTTAAATTCCACAAAACAGGCAAACATGTCCAAATCATACAACTTATTTACATTCCGTTCATACAATCTTCTGTATTACTTTCATAGATTAACAGTAACAACACACACACACACACACACACACACACAGGGTTTAAGATATACAAGTATACAGCTAGGCTGCGAAAGCTTGCGTTTGTGTGTGAATATTATAGAGGAAAAATTCCTAACAGGAAAAAAATATACGTAAAAAATAGATGAACACTTACCAGGCGAAGGGGCACAGGCAGTAATAGCAACAAATAAACACACACACACTCAAAAATGCTAGCTTTCGCAGCCTAGCTGCTTCATCAGGCAGAAGGGAAGGAGAGGGAAAAGGAAATGATGAGGGATTTAAGGAAGGGGGTAAGGAGCCATTCCAATCCCGGGACAGGAAAGACTTACCTCGGGGGAAAAAATGGAAGGTAAATAAATGCACATACACCCACACATTTACACAGACACAAGTACACTTAGGCAGACATACTGTAGAACTGTAGAAAGCAAAGAAGTTAGCTTTGCTTTGCTTTCTACAGTTCTACAGTATGTCTGCCTAAGTGTACTTGTGTCTGTGTAAATGTGTGGGTGTATGTGCATTTATTTACCTTCCATTTTTTCCCCCAAGGTAAGTCTTTCCTGTCCCGGGATTGGAATGGCTCCTTACCCCCTTCCTTAAATCCCTCATCATTTCCTTTTCCCTCTCCTTCCCTTCTGCCTGATGAAGCAGCTAGGCTGCGAAAGCTAGCATTTTTGAGTGTGTGTGTGTCTGTGTGTTTATTTGTTGCTATTACTGCCTGTGCCCCTTCGCCTGGTAAGTGTTCATCTATTTTTTACGTATATATATATATATATATATATATATATATATATATATATATATATATATATAATGAGGGTTTTAAGGGAGGGGATAAGGAGTCATTCCAATCCCGGGACAAGAAAGACTTGCCTTGGGGGGAAAAAAGGAGGGTAAACAAATAAACACACATTTACACAGACACAAGTACACTTAGGCAGACATACTGTAGAAAAGCATTATAATTATATTATAATTGCATTATTCATCAATCATATTGAATTGTAATATTCAAGAATCTAATTTTCTCATATCTTGCAAAAGGACTATATGTGTCAACGTAATCTTTGAAAAATGGTGAGTGTATCCTTTTTCCACAAATGAAGCCTTAAGTTTAACCACTTCATTGTGTGTGTGTGTTGTGGTCTTCAGTCCGGAGACTGGTTTGATGCAGCTCTCCACAATACCCTATTCTGAGCAAGCCTCTTCATCTCCACATAAGAATGGCAACCTACATCTGTCTGAATCTGCTTACTGTATCCATCTCTTGGTCGTCCTCTGCGGTTTTTACTCCACACACTTCCCTCCAACGCTAAATTCACAATTCCTTGATGTCTAAGAATGTGCCCTACCAATCTATCCCTTCTTTTTGTCAAGGTAAGCCAGAAATTTCTTGTCTCCCCAATTCTGTTCAGTACCACCTCATTAGTTACGCGATCCACCCACCTAATCTTCAGCATTCTTCTGTAGCACCATATTTCAAAAGCCTCAATCCTCTTCCTGTCCGCACTGTTTATCGTCCATGTTTCACTCCCATACAAGGCAACACTCCATACAAATGCCTTCAGAAAGGACTTCCTTAGGCTTAAATCAATATTCAATGTTAACAGATTTCTCTTTTTCAAGAACGCTTTTCTACCCATTGCCATTCTGCATTTTATCTCCTCCGTACTGCGGCCATCATTTGTTATTTTACTGCCCAAGTAACAAAACTCATCTACCTCCTTTAATGCTTCGTTACCTAATCTAATTCCTTCAGCATCACCTGATTTTCTTAGACTGCACTCCATTACCCTAGTTTTGCTCTTGTTAATGTTCATCTTATATGCACCATTCAGCACACTGTCCATTCCGTTCAATTGCTCTTCCAGGTCCTTTGCTGTATCTGACAGAATTACTATGTCGTCGGCAAAACACAATGTTTTTAATTCTTCCCCCTGAATTTTGATTCCTTCACCAAATTTCTCCTTGCTTCCTTTATAGCTTGCTCAGTGTACAAATTCAACAACATTGGAGAAAGGCTACAACCCTGTCTTACTCCCTTTCCAACCACTGCATCCCTTCAACTCTGACAACCGCTGTCTGGTTTTTGTACAAGTTGTAAATAACCTTACGCTCCCTATATTTTACTCCTGCTTGCTTCAGAACTTGAAAGAGTTTATTCCAATCAACATTGTCAAAAGCCTTCTCCAAATCTACAAAAGCTAGAAATGTAGGTTTGCCTTTCCTTAATCTATCTTCTAGGACAAGCCGTAAAGTGAGTATTGCCTCCCGTGTTCCTACATTTCTCCTGAACCCAAACTGATCATCCCCGAGGTCGGCTTCTACCAGCATTTCCATCCTTCTGTAAATAATTCGTGTTAATATTTTGCAACCATGACTTATTAAACTAATGGTTCTGTAGTTTTCACATCTGTCTGCACCGGCTTTCTTTGGAATGGGGATTATAACATTTTTCTTAAAGTCTGAGGGTACTTCACCTGTCTCATACATCTTACACACCAGGTGAGACAATTTTGTCATGGCTGGTTCTCCCAGATACTTCAATAGCTCTGAGGGAATATCATCTACTCCAGGTGCCTTGTTTCGACTTAGGTCTTTCAGTGCTCTGTCAAATTCCTCTGTCAGTATAGTATCTCCTATTTCATCCTCATCTACTTCTTCTCCACTTTCTACAATATTGTCGTTAAGTTCATTTCCTTCATAGAGCCTCTCTACATACTCTTTCCACCTTTCAGCTTTCCCTTCATTGCTGAAAACTGGTTTTCCATCAGAGGCCTAGATATTCATATAGCTGTTTTTCTTATCTCCAAAAGTTTCTTTTATTTTCCTGTAGGCTGTATCTATTTTTCCCCTATTTATACATTCTTCTACATCCTTGCATTTGCCTTCTAGCCACTCCTGCTTAGCCATTTTGCACTTCCTGTCAATCTCATTTCTTAGTCGTCTGTACTCCATTTTGCCTGTTTCATTTACTGCATTTTTATATTTCCTCCTTTCATCGATTAAATTTGGTATCTCCTGTGATATCCAAGGATTTTTTGTTAAGTCTTGCTTTCCTACCTATTTTGTCCTCTGCTGCCTTCACCATTTCATCTCTCAATGCTATCCATTCCTCCTCTACTGTTTTACTTTCCCCCGTTTCTGTCAAGTGTTGCCTAAAGCTCCCTCTGAAATTCTGAAGAACTTCAGGTTCCTTCAATTTGTCCAGGTCCCATCTCCTTATTTTCCTACCTTTTTGTAGTTTCTTCAGTTTCAGCCTACAGTTCATGACCAACAAGTTATGGTCAGAGTCTATATCTGCCCCTGGGTACGTTTTACACTGTAAAACCTGGTTCCGAAATCTATGTCTTACCATTATAAAATCTATCTGGTATCTCCCGGTGTCTCCGGGTCTCTTCCACGTATACAACCTTATTTTGTGATTCTTAAACCAGGTGTTTGTTATAACTAATTTATGTTCTGCGCAAAATTCTACCAGGCGGCTTCCTCTTTCATTCCTTTTGCCCAGACCATATTTACCTACTATTCTCCCTTCCCTTCCTTGTCCTACTACCTAATTCCAGTTCCCCATAACAATTAAGTTTTCCTCTCCCTTAATTGTCTGAATAATTTCCTTTAGCTCCTCATGTATTTCTTCGATCTCCTCATCATCTGCAGAGCTAGTTGGCATATAAACCTGTACTACTGTGGTCTGTGTTGGCTTCGTATCTATCTTGACTACGATAATGCGATCACTGTGTTGCTCATAGTAGTTTACCCGCATTCCTATTTTCTTATTCATTATCAGACCTACTCCTGTAATACCCCCAACTGATTTTGCATTTACAATCCTGTACTCGCCTGACCAGAAATCTTGTTCCTCTTTCCACCGAACTTCACTAATCCCCACTATATCTAACTTCAACCTATCCATTTCCCTTTTTAAATTTTCTAATTTTCCTACCCGATTAAGGGATCTAACATTCCACGCTCCGATCCATAGAATGCCAGTGCTGTCTTTCCTAATGATCACATCCTCCTGAGTAGTCCCTGCCCGGAGATCCGAATGGGGGACTATCTTACCTCCGGAATATTTTACCCGAGAGGATGCCATCATCATATTTTCATACAGTAGAGCTGCATGTCCTCGGGAAAAGTAACGGCTGTAGTTTCCCCTTGCTTTCAGCCGTTCGCAGTAACTGTGTGACAGAGCCACATTAGCTGATGTTACAAGGCCAGCTCAGTCAATCATCCAGACTGTTGCCCCTGTAACTACTGAAAAGGCTGCTGCCCCTCTTCAGGAACCACACATTTGTCTGGCCTCTCCACAGATACCCTTCCGCTGTGGTTGCACCTACGGTACGGCTATCTGTATCGTTGAGGCACGCAAGCCACCCCACCTCGTCAATGTCTGTGGTTCACTTCATTAATTGCATTTAATTTTGTAGCAAAGATCCATCTGTTTCATATTTACCTTTTTTACTCCTTTATAGTTCCTTGGTGTCCACACAAAGATCGTCCTTCTGGTAGTAAAGCTGAATCTTCACAGTAAGACAGATTCTTTAAATTTTGACTTTCATCTTAATCAGTGTTTTCCAACCTGTGGGTTGAGACCCCAAGGGATTAGGGGGGGGGGGGGGGGCAGTGCTGTCACTGGAGGAAGTAGTTATGTACCAGAATACTAGTGATCCTATAATACAAAAATGTAGTCCTAATGAAAATGCATTTTATTTTATAGTAAATTTACATAATTCCTTGTTTAACATTAATTCTGAATTGAATGAAATGTAGGTTGTTTTAAAACAAATCCAGGGTGTTAACAATGAATAAACACAAGGCCTAAACTGTTTACAGGAATCAATTTATAGCCACATGAGCAATACACAATAAGAAATTGAAAAAAGAAAAAAAAATCACTTCTTCATAAATAGTCTATAAATTGGGACCCTGCATGTAGAGCTTAATTCACCATTAAGTCTTAGCTGAAACCTGAAATACTCACTTCAGGAAATTTATTTTCTGTTAGAATCAATATAAAAATATGATAAATAGCTCCATTCTAAAAGAGGCACTAAGAGTCATCTCTTTAAAGTGTAGCACGGGACATTATTGTAAAAAGAATTGTATATTATTGAGAAAGCAAATTGAAACAGTTACTTTTGAGATCACATATGTAGATGTGTTAATGCAATTGTAGAGTGGCAGGGTATAGGTTGTCAGAATGGTTTTACTCGAACAGCTGTTGCATACTGAAAAAAGTTGGCCTTCCTTTGTCTTCCTTTTTAACTTCCAAGTTTTATGTTCCTCAGTGAAATTAAAAGTTGTTGCTAACCCTCTCCTCACGTACAGCTACATCTCTTCAAAATCAAAATTTTTCTACATCTGGTATATGAACAACTAGTTTACTGTTTTAAGTAAGTGATTTTGTAATTTCCGACAGTTAAACTATACATTTCTGCAAAAGCACACACATAATTCTCTTACAGTAACATCAGCTTGAGTCTTTATCATTTTAATGAATAGTGCGAACTTTAATTTCATCTATGTGGTAGATATTAGTCTAAAATCATACTTAAAGACAACAAAGTAATAATGTCTCTGCAAATCACTTTCTTCCAGTTGTCCACAAACATCTGCATAAACTAATTCTCTAGGTTTACAGGGTTTCTCCACTTTCTCACCAAATGCCAAACGATTATGTTTACCATAGATGCACCTTTGCAAAGGCTACTTTCACTCGTTGTCACTGTATCGAATACCTTCTGAAATTGAGGCACATACCAATTATTTCGATGAGTCACTTTTTCATGTCATCTCTGTAAAGTTACATCAGTTTTAGCAACAACGCAGTAATTTACTTGACAAACAACTTACACAGCCAAATGATAAAGCTCATTTTGGCCTATGGATGTAGCAACAGTAATCCAAATGTCGTTTTTAAAAAATACCCAGGATTTTCCATCATATTTAATTATTTGCTTATTCCATTTTGTGCAGCCTTCTTATTGGAAAATAAGTTACAGGATCCAGCTGCAATAATTAGAAGTCCCTCATCCAATCTGCTAAAGGTGTCACATTAGGCATTCACAAACAGACATTAACCCTCCTGACCTAGTTTACGAACAGATTTCCCATGCAATATCCCCACACACCATCAATTCTCTCTCGATCCCCCATAAACAGTCACAAAGGAGTATTCTTCTTGTCACCCAATACGACCATGGACCGGAACAATTAAATCATATCCCTTATATACAAGGCCATTTAGCCAGATTTGATGAAGTGAAAACTTCATTGCTAGACAACCCAATCAACACTGATGACTTCCCCTCAGGTGCTCAGCATTTGTTTGCTGGGTACGGGCTTGGCGAACCCGGGGTCCTGAGCCGTGGGCTGTGTCGCGCCAACAGTCCGCTACACCGTAAGCTCTGTGCGTGCTTCAACGACCATCGTTCGGCGCGACGGTGGAACGTTGGACGTTTCAGAGCCCGGGGATCTTGGCTTAATCGCCCGGGTCGCGAGGATGGTACAAACCTCTATAAAAAAAACCTCAATCTCAAGGTGTGCTACGTGCCGAGGAGATGCATGGCTGTTGAGGTTGAACAGCCGCTAGCGAGCAACCTCTGAGGAACCTGCCGCACCTCAGTTGTATAAGGCTTACCCAGGCAAGCGGGGCTCTGCCTGGGTGGACCTTTAGTTCCCTAGCTGCTCGTGGGACGTACATGAAACAAGCAAATAAAAGCGTGGCCAGCCGCGAAAACGGCGTCTCAAAGCGTGGTAGAAGTACATTCAATGCCTCACAATATGATCCCCAATCGTTCCCATCCCTAGCTACACCATGGGAGGAACGACGGGCGAAAGACAGGGTTGAGTCCTACTCCCCTAAATTTCTTGTCTGTGCCAGGACTGATGGGGAAACTTTTAGCAATACGAAGCCACTCTTCTTTGTGGATAAGCTAGAAGACAAGTATGGCGAAGTCTCAGGTCTGTCTAAAATGAGAAGTGGTGCAGTCCTCATTGAAGCGGCATCCCCAGCACAGTCACGGGCACTTCTGGCCTGTGATAAGCTGGGCGATATTCCTGTTACTTTCACTCCTTACAAGAGTTTAAACATGGTTCAGGGGATTGTTTTCCACCGTGATCTCCTCCTGCAGTCAGATGATGAGCTCCGCGCCAACCTTGAACGACGAGGTGTCCACTTCGTCAGGCGCATCTATAGGGGACCTAAGGACAACAAGGTAGCCACCGGTGCCTTCATCCTGGCCTTTGAGGGCGATTCTTTGCCCGAAAAGGTCAAGATTATGGTCTACCGGTGCGATGTAAAACCTTATATTCCTCCTCCGATGCGGTGCTTCAAATGCTGGAAATTTGGGCACATGTCCTCCAGGTGCAATTCCAGCTCCACCTGTAGAGAATGCGGGCGTCCATCCCATCCGGACGCTCCTTGTGCTCCTCCACCTATTTGTGTGAACTGCGGACAGCACCATCCCCCTTGCTCGCCAAACTGCACGGTGCTCCATAAGGAAAGAAAAATTATGGAATACAAGACCATGGATAAACTGTCGTACAATGAGGCCAAAAAGAAGTTTGAGCGACTGCACCCTGTATCACTGAAGACGTCATTTGCGACTGTCACGTCGTCGCCTTTTCCCTCGGTGTCGGCGGTCCCCATGTCTTTAACAACTTCTGTGGGCCCTCAGGGCCGTAAAGCTCCATCCGCCCCCTCGATGGTTGGGGATTCTCCACCATGTGCTGCCCCCAATACACCTCCTGGGGGAGCACATCCCCCATCGGGGACACTAGTCCCCATTACTCAGCCGGAGAAGCAACACCTTCCTCCGGCTCCTCTCGCTCGGAAGGGGTCCCTTGGGACGCTCCCTTCCGAGGCATCTCAGAGTGCCACGGAGGGTCCCAGCCAACGGCTGTCGGACTCGCACGCCCCTGGTCAAAGGGCTTTACACTCTAACTCGAGCCCTGTCACATCCTCTGAGAAGCCCTCTCAGTCCGTAAAACCAAAAGGACAGCGAGAGGATAAGAAAAAGAAACCTAAGAAAAAGGATTCTTCTGTGGCTCTAAAGCCACGCCATCTTACATCATCTGCTTCTGACGACGAGTTGGAGATCCTTGCATCGCCCAAGGATCTCGCCATTCTCAACTCGCCGGAACCTATGGTTCTTGATCCAGCAGATTCTGAGCAGTTGGCAGCGGATACTCCTGTGGAATAAGCTGCCTTGCTTTCAGACTATGGCTCATCAGCTCGGTGCAAATTCCATCCTCCAATGGAATTGTGGCGGTCTTTTCCACCATATTGCTGAGCTGCGACAATTACTTTGCCGCTACGCAGCATTTTGCGTCATTCTGCAGGAAACATGGATTCCTGCCCAGCGGACCCCTGCCCTTCGTGGCTATCGGGGTTATTTTAAAAACCGTGTGGACTATGACAGGGTCTCTGGAGGTGTTTGCGTGTACGTCCTGCTACCGTCCCCAGTGCTCCCGTGGCTCTTCATACTAGCCTAGAGGCAGTGGCTGTCAGGATCAGAGCGCTACAAGACATCACGGTCTGCTCTCTTTACCTGCCCCCAGATGAGGCAGTTTCTTCCACTGACCTTGCTGCCTTGGTCGCCCAACTTCCCCCACCCTTCCTTCTTTTGGGGGACTTCAACGCCCACCACCCTTTGTGGGGTGGTTCTCAGACCTCGGCGCGTGGTAGGGAAGTTGAAGCTTTGCTGGCGCGGCAGGATGTGTGCCTTCTGAATACTGGTGCTCCTACGCACTTCAGCATCGCACATGGCACATATTCTTCCATAGATCTATCCATCTGCAGCCCAAGCCTTTTGCCACATCTTAGCTGGAGCGTCCACGACGATCTTTGCGGTAGCGACCACTTCCCTGTCATTCTGTCGCACTTGGATTTTCACCCTGCAGCCGGGCCACTCCGTTGGTGTCTCCGTCGAGCTGATTGGCAGGGTTACGCCTCGACTGCTGTGGTCCCTACTCCACTACCAGCAGACACGGATATGGCGGTTCACCTGATCACTACTGCCATAGTTTCTGCTGCCGAGGCTAATGTTCCGACTACTGCTGGTTCCCCTCGGAGCAAGTCTGTGCCCTGGTGGACGTTGGAAATTGCTGAGGCCATCCGAGACCGTCGAAGAGCGCTGCAACGCCACCGGCGCCGTCCCACATTAGAAAATTTAATTGCCTTTAAAAGACTACGAGCCCGAGCCCGACGACTCATTCGACAAAGCAAGCAGGACTGTTGGGAGAGGTATGTCGCCTCCATCGGTTCTCGCGCCTCCCCTTCCTGCGTCTGGTCTCAAGTACGGCGTCTTTTCGGGTATCGGCCACCGGAAGGAGTCCCATCTCTGAATATCGAGGACACCCTTTACAGTGACCCGTCCATAATAGCCGAGTGCTTGGCAGACCATTATGCACGATGCTCTGCGACGGTGAACTATACTGCATCCTTCCGTTTCCTCAAGCAGCGGGTAGAGCGGACTCGGTTATCTTTCGCTACACGTCGCCGGGAACCGTACAATGACCCGTTTACAGAGTGGGAGTTCCAAACTGCTCTCAATACATGCCCTGACACCACCCCAGGGCCAGACCGCATACACAGCCAGTTCATTCGTCACCTGTCGGCGGATTTCCAAACCAAACTGCTGTCCCTGTTTAATAGTGTTTGGGCAGCAGGTGTTTTTCCATCCCAGTGGAGGGATAGTATCATTGTCCCTGTGCTGAAACCAGGTGGAGATCCGCTGGCGGTTGATAGTTACCGTCCCATCAGCTTAACAAATGTACTGTGTAAGCTGCTTGAACGCATGGTGAGTCGCCGGCTTCTGTGGGTACTCGAAGATCGATGTCTCCTGGCCCCGCAACAGGGGGGTTTCCGTCAGGGTCGCTCCAGTATTGACAATCTAGTGTCACTGGAGTCTGCCATTCGAACAGCCTTCTCTAGGCGTGAGCACCTAGTTGTGGTCTTTTTTGACCTCCGGAAGGCATATGACGCTACCTGGCGCCACCACATTCTTGCGACATTATATGACTGGGGCTTCCGGGGTTCACTCCCCGTTTTTATCCAGAATTTTCTTTCACTCCGCACATTCAGGGTTAGAGTTGGTACCGCCCTCAGCTCTTCCCGAGTCCAAGAGAACGGTGTCCCACAAGGCTCCATTCTCAGTGTACCACTCTTTTTAATTGCGATTAACGGTCTAGCAGCGGCTGTTGGGTCATCGGTTAGCTGTTCCTTATTTGCCGATGACTTTTGCATATATTACAGCTCTTCTAGCATTGTTGTCGCCGAACGGCGTCTGCAGGGAGCCATTCTCAAGGCACAGTCATGGGCCTCAGCCCATGGCTTCACCTTCTCCTCTCCCAAAACCCGGGTTGTACACTTCTGTCGTCGTCGGGCTGTTCACCCCGATCCAGAACTGTATCTAGCTGATGAACAGCTTCGTGTTGAAGAAACACACCGGTTTCTCGGCATGCTGTTTGACAACCGACTGACTTGGGGGCCGCACCTTCGTCAGTTGAAGCAGAAGTGCTGGAGGTCTCTAAATATCTTGCGTTGTCTCAGCCACACTACCTGGGGAGCTAGCCGTCAAACTCTCCTTCACCTCTACAAGGCTCTAATCCAGTCACGCCTGGATTATGGAAGCCAGGTGTATGACTCTGCAGCACCTTCTGCCTTACAGATCTTGGATCCGATCCTTCATGGTGGTGTACGTTTAGCAACAGGGGCTGTCCGTACTAGCCCTGTTCTAAGCCTCCTAGCCGAAGCTGGCATCCCGCCTTTGCGGTACCGCCGGCAACAGCTGTTGGCTTCTTATGTTGCCCATGTTCACACTACACCGCATCATCCCAATCGCAGGCTTTTGTTTCCGAATACTGCCCTACCCTGTCCACAGCGTCGACTCAGATCGGGTCATCCGATTGCAGTCCGCGTTCGTGGTCTCCTTTCCTCCCTCGAGGCTCTCCCTCTCCCTATCGCATTCTCCTGCCACTCGCATATCCCTCCTTGGTCCATCCCTCGCCTACAGCTCAACCTACAATTGTCCTGCGACCCCAAGGCAACGGTTCCATCACACATACTTCGTCACCAGTTTCAGGACACACTTTGCGCGTTCGGTGATGCAGACGTGATATATACTGATGGCTCCCAGGTAGATGGCAGAGTGGGTTACGCCTACGTTCATGGCGACCACTGTGAACAACGCTCGCTCCCACATGGCTGCACAGTCTTTACGGCAGAGTTGGTCGCAATACTCAGAGCCCTCGACCATCTCCGTACATGCCCCAGGAAGTCGTATGTCGTATGCAGTGACTCCCTGAGCGGCTTACGAGCCCTTGACCAGTGTTTTCCCAAACACCACCTGGTGCGGTCCATCCAGGACTCCGTTTTCAATCTTGGCAAGTCCGGCCGATCTGTGGCCTTCATCTGGACCCCAGGCCACATTGGCATTCAGGGGAACGAACGTGCTGATCAGCTGGCCAAGCAGGCAATCGACTGCCAGCGCCTGGAGATCGGTACCCCAGAAAGGGATATCCGATTGGTTCTACACCAGAAAATCTCCATGGCCTGGGACGGTGAATGGTCCACGTTGACAACGCCAAATAAGCTCCATGCAGTTAAACAGTCCACTGCAGCTTGGAAGACCTCCTTCTTGCCTTCTCGAAGAGACTAGGTTGTCCTGTGTCGCCTGCGTATAGGCCATACATGGCTAACGCACGGCTACCTGTTGCGACGTGAGGACCCACCAGGCTGCCGTTGTGGCGCGCTGCTCACGGTGGCCCACATCTTGTCGGACTGTCCGCTTTTAGCTGCATTGCGGCAGTCTTTTATGCTTCCTTCTGCGCTTTCTTCTATTTTATCCGACGATGCCCTCATGGTTAACCGTGTTTTACATTTTATTCGCGCAGCTGGATTTTATCACATGATTTAATGGTGACACCTGAAACTCGATCTTTCAGGCGGCCACCATCAAGCAGTTTTAATATGTTGTTACTTTTGTCTCGCTAATCTTTTTTACTTGGCAGTTTTAGTACGTGCAGAATGGCTGGCTCATCCATTATTATCCTAGTGATCAGCCAGCCTCAATCTTCTGTTGAGCTATTTTAACATTTCTTATTTGAGCGTCGACTTTTATCGTTTTTCCCTTTTTATGTTGCCATCTTAGCGCCTCTTGTCACCTCATCATTTTGCAGAATGAGCTAAGTAGTGCTCGTCTTTCCAACGGAAAACCATCCTTCGTGCACTCCTCGAAAGGAACGGGGGACTGATAACCCAGTCGTTTAGCCCCCCTTTAAAAACCCCCAACAACAACAACTGATGACTTTTTATGCAATATTCACAGAATGTATGACATTAACTGTGAATGGGTAAAGTTGAAAATGTGTACCCAGCCGGGATTTGAACCCGGGTCTCCTGCTTTCTAGGCAGTTTCACTGACCTCTACACCACTGGGGACACAGTGATCACCACACCTGCACAGAATTACTCAAGCATGTCTTCCGTCAGATACAAATTTGCAACTTTACCCTGCCCACTAGAACTAAAACTCAGTCACTTACTACTGATTCCCGTAAGAGTAAGGGGCTGTTCTTTCGGACATGTCTGAAAGAACAGACACCACATATATATAACTTCTACAATTTGCTGATGCCGGGCAATGATCCTTTCTGCAGTGCGGAGGCACTCCTAGGCCTTTACTGTTACGAGAAAAAGTACTAAGTGACTACGAGTTTGTTCTAGTGGGCAAGGTAAAATTCGAAATTTATATCTGATGGGAAGCGTGCTTGAGTAATTCTGTGCAGGTGTGATGATCTCTGTGTCCCCCAGTGGTGTAGGTGTCAGCGCAACTGCATAGAAAGCAGGAGACCTGGGTTCGAATCCCGGCTGCGTACACGTGTTCTACTTTACCCATTTGCAGTTAATGTCATACATTCCGTGAATATGAACAGATAATAATTGCAGGATCAAAAGTGGCGTCTGTCCTTTTGGACATGTCCAAAAGAACATACACCACATATATATAACTTTTTATGCAATGTTTGCATACTTCGCCAGAAGAATTTGAATACATTTATATTATATGGTAAGATTTACATACTGAAGGGATTTACACACTGAAGAAAAGACATGTAGTAAATTACACAAATGGTGGTGCTAAGCTGAGAATAACAGATAATGAAAAAAAGTGTTGCTTCAGCAGTGATCTCAAAAATGAAGATTAATAGAGAGTGAAAAAGGTGGAAACAAAACTTCATCCGAAACAGATGCATTGAAATGTCTAAACATAAAAAGAATGAAGACATATGATGATTTTCATTTGGTAAAGTAGAGGACTTTTCAATACAGTGAAAGGCAGGTCTGATTTATTTTAAAAAAAAAAGCCAGGAACACCAATCAAATGCATGTAATGCATATGTTAAGATGGACAAAATTGAAGATTCAAAGTGCGGCAGCTGGAGGTGATTGTTGTATGATTGTGTTGAGTGCCTGTGTGATTGCGTGAATGTTCTATTTTCTGAAGAAGGCCACGGTCAATAGCTGAAAGTGTTGTATGTGTGTCTTTTGTATGTGCCTGTCACAGCTCGTCGTCACGTCTTTGCAGTGAGTTATTACTATATTATTAAATAGAAGACTGTTCTATATTAATTGACATAACATCAGTGCCAAATTCAGTAAGTTGCAGTTCACAGGTACGGTAGAAAATAAAGTTTGAATGGTGTTACACAAGACTTTTTCTGTACATTCTTGAATTTGATGAGTGGCTCATTGACAGTGGTTTGGCGGTTACATAACAAATCAATGTGACTGGTATACTTTATACCACCCATTTGAAACCTTTTTTATTTTATTATTGTTGTTGGTTTTTAGGGGACTAAACAGCTAGGTCATCAATCCTTTTATTGTCAATAATAGAGGATAGATAACACCTCACCATAAACAGGCTCACTGAGCTACTGACAGGAATAAGAAATAGACAATCACATTCACACAACTTAAATTTGTGGCCATGGTCTTCATCAGAAAAAGAAACTCATACATTCACAAATCACCCAGACAACTATACGAACACAACCACCATCTCCAGATGTTCCAATGTATAAATTATATTGACAGTGAGTGAGAAGGGGAGTGGAGGGGGAAGGGTTAGGGTGGGGATGGAAAGTTCCATGTTGCATGATGAACTGTAAAGGCTCTGATAGGCAGGAATGTGAGATGCAGCATTGAATACAATGGAGGGAAGGGACAGGAGAGGATAAAAGGAAGGTGTAGTGGAGTATGCGGAGGGAATGGGACACTTGAAACGATACAAATAATAAGGAAAAAATATATACTCAGCTATAGTACCTGCCTTCATTCCAGTTTTTTACTTCTGAAATTGGGGAGGGTGTACCATATACAGAAACTTCATAAAATGAATAGTTCATTTGGTTCGTTCAGGATGTGCTATGTTTGTTAATCATTATATTGGTGGTGAAAAAAACAATACCATGGAAGTAGCAAAATAAGAATTTTACATAAGAGACAAAAAACTGTCTAAAATACCTAAGACATTTCACAGTGGCTGTATTGTTTTAGATCATTTATCCATTGTAAATAATTAAAAATTTGGCATTGTGGCGATATGTGACTGAAAAAACGAAAAATCAGCAATTTGTCAGTTACGTGGTATTGTTTCTTCATCGACAATATCATCCTTTATATGAATTGCATATTTTATTGAAAATTGTATATAAAATAAATCATTCCATTCATCATAGTTTCCATCGTGAAAGTTTGAGCTGCTGCATGGCCACCATTATTCATTGCAAACTTGACATCTCTTATTTTAAAAGATGCTGGAAAGCTAATTCTCTGATCACTGGCACACATTTTTCTATGTTTTTCACAGCCTAGTGATACTGAATGGTGAGTAGAGGGGGGAGGGGTAGTCAGCTATTGTCACTATTATGTTGTAAAAATGCCACCACACCAGGAGACAGCCACAGGTAATTTTGCCAAATTTATCTTAATTAACACATTTATCAATTTTCAAGGTGGTTTATAAATTTTGTATTTTGACCTCAGCAATTAAGGGGGAGGAGAGTACTATAGGCAGTGGGGTACTAATGCTGAGTAAACGGGTTAATTAATTAAGGGGATATTGCAAGGGTTGACACACAGTTGAAAGGAAGACATGAATTGGAGGAGAGATACAGGATAATGGGTGGGGAAGGGGGAGAGGATAAGGTTAGACATCAGGTATAGGGATGGCAACTTATCTTAGGTTGAGGTTAGGATGGTTGCAGGACCATATAATGTGTTGAAGGGACAACTCTTATCTACACAATTCAGAAGAGCTGGTGTTGGAGGGGAGAATTCCTGATGGCTCTGCAAGCCACTGAAATCAAGAGTGCCATGTCCAGTCGCATGCTGTGCCACAGGGTGGTCGATTTTGCTTTTTGCCTTACAGTGGCCATTCATCCTGATGGACAGCTGGTTTTGTCATCCTACCTATGATTGCAGCAGAGTAACCACATAGCTGTTTTCACAGGTGGCACAACCTCAGATTGTGTAGGATAAGCCTGTGACAAGAATGGAACAGAAAGTGCTAGGTGGGTGGATTGGGCAGGTTTTGCATCTGTGTCTTGCAGAGGGACCTGTGGTAAGTAGTTCAGATTCGGAGTGGCATAGGGATGGACTAGTATATGGAGGATTGGAGGGTGACCGAATGTTACTTCAGGAGGGGTTGGAAGGATCTTGGGGTAGGATGTCTCTCATTTCAGGGCATGATGATTGATAATCAAAACCCTGACGAAGGATGTGATTTGATTGTTGCAGTCCGCAGTTGATTAAAGAGTTTTGCAACTTATTTGATCAGTTAATAAGCTATTTATTATTTTTTTAGGCGAATTGGTAGTTTCCTGTGTTATTCAAGGGGAAATTGTTTTAGTGCCCTGTAAATTATTGGTGGGGCTCCAGTCTTGTTTATTGGTAACTTAATTATTACTGTATTTGCCTTTTCTCTTAAATGTTTGGGGAGGCTTGGACCCCATTTATTTATTGATTCATTTTATCATTTTTCAAAATTAAGTAAAACATAAATTTTTAAAGAAACTTTGTTGTTTAATGTGTTCTGTAAATTGGCGGGGCTTCAGCACCATTTATTCGTAGTTTATTACCACTGTGCCTACCTAATTGTACCTTGAATTAGTGTTAAACTTTTATTGCATTTATTCAGTCATTCTTGCTTAACTGTGTTTTAAGTAATTTGAGGCCTTTCAATACTCATGCAGATAAATGGAGAACAGTGAAAGATGTTTCATTATGTTGGCCTATCCATTCCAGAGTCCTGTTACTCCCCAGTAGAGGGTACCAGATCTCACAACAACCATAAATTCAAAATTTACAGAAAACCACTGCATCAGATGTAATTATAAATAACTCTTCATACCACCTACAACAGCACAAGACATTCTGAAAACATTAGCCAATAAAATGATTATTACCCATCCTTTGTTGAAAAATTAGATGCAAAACAAAAACCAGTCTTGAAACACAGAAGAAACTAAATATATGTCCATATTTTCCCTTGGAAGTCTTGGAAATATAACAACTAGCTAAACTGTTTAAACCATGTAATGTCAGGTTATATTTCCACACACAACAACAAAATATTTCACAACTCTGTAACAACCAATTCACCCTTTCACAAATCTACATAAGCCTATATACAAATAATATTTGATAGCTGATCAGGTTATTATATAGCACAGATAGGAAGAAACTTGAGATTTGATACAAAGAGCACACTGATGCACTCTGTTAAAAAATAACAATAGATAACTCCAGCTTTGAACCTCATCCAGCACCAAACAGCAATTTAATTACAGATATAAAAACCAATGCCCACATATAACACACAGAAGACAAAGGAATGAAGATGTATCTCCTTAAACAATTAGTGATTTACACCCATAACAGCAAATAACCCAATCTTCCACCCATCCACCCACAAAAACCTACACACACACACACACACACACACAAAAGTTTAATACTCTAAGGGATGGTAGTACTCACTGAATCAAGAAAATTAAATCCAATAAACATGCGTCTGGAAATTCACACTTTCTCAGAAAAGTGTGTTTATAAGAGGTGTTACACATGGTGTCCATACATGGCAATGCCTTCCTCTGCCCTTGTCATAAGAAATCATGCAGCCTTTGAAGAATAGTGTCTTGTTGTTGTTGTTGTTGTTGTTGTTGTTGTTGTACTTGCTGGCATGCATTGAAGACATGACCCTATAGTGTCTGCACATTGTTCATTGGAGCCGTGTGGACCACATTCTTCAGGTGTCCCCATAACCAAGAGTCTAGGGCATTCAGGACTGGGCAACAAACTGGCCAAGGTGTGGAGGCTCCATGACCAATCCAGCAGTGCAGAAATGTCTGTGTCAGATGTTTGCACACTTTGTGACAAAACTGTGTTGATGAACTATCATACATGAATGACATCTGTAATCAATAACACGGCACATTGTCCAGCTATGAAGGTAATATATTAATGAAAAAGTCCAGGTAATGCACCACATTTAACCTTTGTGGTAGGAAGTATGTCTAAGCCATAGCACAATATCTTATCTACCATTTCAATTGTGTCATGTAGAAGGCTACCATTGCTAACAAGTGCTGGAAGAGAGTAAATATCTACTACACTATTTGTACATATAGAAAGCACATTAACAGTGTGTACAGAAATATTTCCAATTTTGTAAGAAGGTAAAGCAGCATGACAAATACAGTAATGTAACAAACAGTTTGAGGCTACACTGCATCCGTATCCTGCCGATTCACCTGAAATTAGTTTAAGATAACGTGAACAGATATTGTGTGCCATGCTAGCAACTACAGATTATCATAGAAAGGCCTTATAATGACAGCGAAATGAAGCCGCCTGAGAGCACGACACCCAACCAACATGGTGGCCAAGTGAGAAACATAACATAGAATTGTTTATTGCTTCTGCACTTTAGTCATCTCTGGAGCCTAAACTATAAGAGCTAGGCCAGTGTACATAGTATAGACTTGCAGAACTCACAAACATTAAAAAAAGCATGCTCTCATGTGTCTCACTTTTACGAGAGAACCACATTTATCATTTTTCTCTTCTAAAGTGCTGGTGCCATATGGCTTCAGAAAACAGATACAGTGATTGTGGGAGATCTGTAAAAGGTAGATACATGACCTCGCAGCCTTAAAAAAATTGTCGTGAGTTCTATAATTTCCGTACTATGTTCTTTGGCGCAAGTCTCATAGTTTACACTACAAAGGTCACCAAAGTGGTAAGCCATTATACATTATAATTCTTTTTTCAATCATTTCTCATTTTCGTATTGGCATTTAATATAGCCTACATTAAAACCAGGATTATACTGAAGAAATTGAATGAAATTGCATCATGATGCTTTCTGCAGTTCTCAAATTAAATGGTTTAAATATTACCCGTGCAAAGGCAGGGTGGCTCAGCTAGCTAGTAATAAAATAAATAAAAAGTGTTAAGTCATAATTATTTTATATCGAAAATTGTATTCCACGTTGAAAATGTTTATTAAAATTGGTCACAAAGTACAAGGTGAGAGGGTAACAGAATCTGTGCTCGCTGGTGGGCAAGCTCACTGGAAGTAACCAGTACAATTTGAAAAGTTCTACTGCTCTGTTATATCCAAATATATGAGAAACCCAGGGCAGCTATAAAAAGTTATTTAAGTAAAAAGAAAAGTTCATTTCATTATCTACTACTTTCTCAAAGACTAAAATTTTCTGATCACAAAACAAACAAAAAAAAAGTGGCAGGTAACTAACTTTTTCATATTGTAATTTTAATTTCATAAAAAGTAATAGTTTCAATTATTACTTTTATACAAACACAATACATAATGTACTTGCTAAGAACAATGTTGCATTCCTTCAGTATTCACCTGTCTACGTGAAAAATTTGGTAATTTTTGTCTTACCCTAAAGGGTTCAAATGACAATGTAATTGAGGCGAGTGCCATTTGAAGAACTATGCATTTATCTGCCCAAATTCATTTCTACACCCATCCAAGATGGCTGCTGTGCTTCATTGCCTGTATGCTGATGTAGGCAGTATAGCCTCTATAAGTTATTCTGTGCTCGCTGGTGCCGTGTGATTGTGTGTAGGTACTCGAGAGCAGGGGAGTGCTGCCTAGTGGAGTATACTTGCTGTGGATGGAGAGGAAGCCCTACCTGTCATGGAATAAACAAATAGTGAAGACTAATCTATATGAAGAAACACTTGATATTCTTTTGTTATAAAACAGATGATATTACTTTTTAAACTTCTTTGCTGTGAAGGCATTGAGTAAAGATGTGTTGAATGCTGATAAGCAGTTCATGTATTTTATTGTACAGTGATGTACTAAATGGCAATACACTTATTATTTAACTATAACTACTGTTTCAAGTACATGATTTATTATGAGAGATTAAGCATTATATTTCTCCTACTGCAATCTGTCTGATGTGCCTTATCCTTGACTAGTGCAGAGAATTGGCTGAAAGAAGAGAAAGTCAACACAAGAAGAGGACTCAGAGTACCAAGATTATTTTATTAACAGGATATACATATTTGATCTTCGTAGCAGACCTCTCTCAGGGACAATTCTACGAGTCTCAATCTATCACACCTTCTGAGAGGGGACACTACAATACCAGGGTCGACAATACTGTACAATAAAGCAAGCAAACATGTTGAAAATTAACTTAGCTTACAACACGACTCAAACTGCACAGATGACTGCAGACTACTTAAGTTTTGATTAATACGATCAGCTATCAAAGTATTCAACACTTTTAACACCTATATATAAACTTGTTGTCATCAATACATCTTATGAATGTTGTACAAACAAAGTAATTCTCAGCCTCTCAACTTTAAGTATAACATCAGTTCAACTCTTTCATTTATTTACATTTCTAAAGCAAGTAAAAGTCCAAAATTTAAAGACTGGAATATTTTACTGAGAAGCAGGCAACTGTAGCTAGCAAATGACTTAAAACCTGATGAAAGCATAGAAATATCATAACTCTTACCATATCCAGAGCTCACATGTTGCATTTTATCTCTCTCCACAGCGAAATGACTTCCACATTGTTTGGCTTATAGGCAGCTTGAAATTGGTCATAGTTAATCTCTGTACTTATAAGATGTATTTGTTGTCTGCCTGTCTGTTCCCTTATAACTCAATATTCAGACAACCAAATAACATGAAATTTGGTACACATACACATAATTACATGGGGAAGGTTCTTAAATAGGTTTTGTTCCATCCTAATCTCACTCTGGCCATGTGCCTGTTCCAAGCCGTGTGATAATAAACCCCCCCACCAAAAAATAAATAAATAAAATAAAATCATGCAAGTTGGTTATTGAGAGTAATGTATAGAGTGAGATGGACGGGGTGGGGTAGGGGGTAAGATGTGGTAGGACCCCCCTCCAGACCCATGTTTGTAGGAAGGACCTCACCTCCAGCAGTAATCTTACTAGGGGGACGGTTCTAAAACAGGTTTTGTTCCATCCCAACCTCACTCTGGCCTCCTCCAGACAAAAGTAGTGCTCCATTAGCCTACCTGTTCTGAGCCGTGGGTACATTTTAGAGAAAAGTTTACTAAACAAAAGTGCTAAGTAAACACAATACTTCTTTGTTATATTTACTTTACTGCAATCAAATACCACATTACTTACTACATTATTCCATTTCATTCCTTCATTCAGAGAAATGCATTGTCATCTTTTGTTTCAGTGTGGCCTGCTCCAGAGTGGGCAAAGACGAAAACCTTTTTGTACATACTCCAAATGGAACTGCCAAAAATGTTTTTTATCACATTGCTTTAACATAAATGTACCCTTTTATTACAGTCAAATAAATGGTTTTGTACACTTCTACAGGAAACCTTATTTTAAACCTGGGCAAAGCTGGGTACTTGCAGGTAATAAATAATAGAGAAAAACAATAAAAGGTGACTGGTTGCAATGGGGTGAATCTGGAAACCTCCATTTTCAAGTCAGATGAGACAAGATGGTCACTCTGAATGGTTTGAGACAAAGAGGGGAGTCCAGCAGGGAAGTGTTCTATCATCACTCTTGTTTATTATTGTAATGGACAGAATGATAAAATCTATTAAGGAAACTGCAAATGAGTCGAGATTACTGGTATTTGCAGATGATGTTGTAATATAGGGAGAAATAGAAACAAAAGGGCAGAAGAGCGTGACTGTCTGGAACAATAAATTTAAAGAATTTGAAAATCAGCAAGACCAAGAAGGTTGAGATGACCATAAGCAGAGAGGGAACAAGTTCAAACATCTACTTGGAGGGAACAAAAATTAAATCAGTTTCCCAATTTCAATACCTTGGAAGTATTTTCTCCAAGGACAACACCATCCGGCAAGAAATCTTCAACAGAACACAAAAAGCATCAAATTTCTACATGCAAGTTCGGAATCTACTCTAGGACAAAAAAGTACCCCAGGCGGCAAAGTTAACTTCATATAACACTTACTTCACACCAATCCTTATATATGGCATGGAAACGTACATTTAAAAAAAAGTATTACAGCAGAATCCAAGCAACAGAAATGAGGTTTATCAGGACTATGAATCAAAGTACCAGGAGAGACAAGATCAGAAATGAGGTACACAGGGAAACAGCTGGTATCAGGGTCCCTATTGCGAACAACTTGGGGAAACGAAGACTGCAGTGGTATGGCCATGTAATGAGAATGGGTAGCACAAGAACAGCTAAAAAATACTTCAGAATGGAAGTGGGAGGAAGAAGACCAAGAGGAAGGCCAAGGAGACGATGGATAGAGCAGTTAAATCAGACATAGAGTTATATCAAGATCGGATGAGATGGAGAGCGCTTGTTAGCCACACCTGGGAAACTGGAGATGGAAAATGATGATGATGATGATGATGAGACAAGAGGAACAAATATCTGATATGGGTTTTAATTGGATCTGGGACTTAATGTACTTTTGAATTTGATCCAGTAGTTGGCCACGCCAGAGCAACGGAATATGCTTTTTGTGAACCAAGAAGCGGCTTCTGGTGGAGTTATCATATCCTCATGTGCAAGGATTTTTGTTTTGTTTTGTTTGCAGGTCTATTTGTGGTGACTAACTTGTAAAAAGTAAGCTGTAGAGAAGACTCACAATGAGTTCAGGATGTTGTGTTCCCAGTCTGTTATCTTGGCATAAGGTTTGATGACTTTCAGATGACTCCATATTTTCTCAAAGTATCATCAAGTTGGAAATAATAATGCAAGAATACAAGAATGAAACTTTCATTCTGCAGTGGAGTGTGCGCTGATATGAAACTTCCTGGCAGATTAAAATTGTATGCCGGAACCAGGACTCAAACCTGGGACTTGAACCTGGGACCTTTGCCTTTTGCGGGCAAGCACACTACCGACTGCTATCCCGACACGACTCATGATGCCGCCTCACAACTTTACTTCCACCAGTACCTCGCCTCCTACTTTCCAAACTTCACAGAAGCTCTCCTGTGAACCATGCAAGCCTGGCACTCCTGGAAGAAAGGATATGGTGGAGACATGGCTTAGCCACAGCCTAAGGCATGTTTCCAGAATGAAACTTTCACCTGCAGCGGAGTGTGCGCTGATATGCCAGGAAGTTTCAATGCAAGAATATTTACCAAGAGGCAGCACTCACCATTAAATTACTAGAGTAGGAGAAAAGGATAACAAAAGAAAATTACATATGATGCTAAAGCCAAATGTTCAACACACTATACCAAATTACCATAATTGAAAGGTTTTTATATGTAAATAATTTCTGCAGTGATTTTGAGCTCACAAAGTGGAGTCAGTTTGGATTGTCCTGAGCCGTAATTGATGTTATATAGTAACATTTTTGAGTCGAGTTATTCTCAGTTCAACATTGAAGATAGGAACACAATGAAAGAAAGATTATGGTTTCACGTCCCATCAATAGTGTCATCATTAGAGGCAGAACACTCTCTGGACAAAATTGCACTCTGGATGGAAAAGGAAATCAGCTGTGCTCTTTGAAAGGAACCACCCCAGTATTTACCTGGAGTGAATGAGAGAAATCATGATAAACTTAAATCATGATGCTTGGCGATGGGTTTGAACAGCCATCTTCCTGAATGTGAGTACAGCCTGTTTCCACTGCACTACCCCACTCAGTCAAGATGGGAACAATAGCAAAATCAACGTCACTGTATCTT
The DNA here is from genome assembly GCA_026315105.1 of Locusta migratoria. NCBI lineage: Eukaryota > Metazoa > Arthropoda > Insecta > Orthoptera > Acrididae > Locusta > Locusta migratoria. The sequence continues at coordinate 111,504,744 of CM048745.1, forward strand.
TTGGGGTAATAAGTTGATGGACATTTTAATTACGGGTGGTCTTGAAGATGTTGAGACCCTAAATGTAAGACTCTTTTGCAACTTGGAAGGAATCGGTAAGAAACCTGAGGGACAATACATGGAAAACCGAAGTGCCTGTGGTCACTCTTGTAGTGAAATGTATCACAGCATCCAGACACACAAACAAAACATATGTGGATACTATATGATAGTGGCCATCTTCATGGATGCCACAAAAAATTGAAGAAAATACATCTGCACCATGTTTGAAGAATTTCCTGACTCCTTCTGTGAGTATTAAAAGAGAAAAGATTTTAATAAGATGATACTTGTCTGCCAGCAGTGGATCAGTATGAGAAAGCTACTGACACCAGTGGACATCCCTGTTTTCAGATTAGGGCCTACTGTTACTGTTGAATCAAACTGTGGCAATCAAAGTGGAATACAAATGGATGAAAGACCTTTCACTGCAATGACACTAGACTACAGATAACAAAACTTTCTTTTATTAAGTTACTGTTCAGAATCTTTCATCATTCTACATTTTTGTTCTTTATATTGTCATCAGGCTCATGTGAGTCATGATGAACGTAATGAATGTTGTTACATGCAATTTGTGTTGTTATAGATGAAGCAATGAGTGCCTCAGTGAATGGGGTATGACCTGGAAGTTCTTTAACTTACAAACAGAGGGTTTAAATGGTGTTTCTTATGCCATGTTAACTTGAAATATTATTCTATTAGAAACACATTTTGCAACAACCTTTCAGTGTCTTTCTCAGTTTTCAAGAAGCCAGCATAATATGCTGTGTTCAGTTTCACAATGTTCTTCACATGGGAGATGAAGGAAAGTTTGAAGGTATCTTATGGTGCATTGGTTTTAATCAATCTCAGAATCTGACTCAGTTAAAAGCTGCAGACTGAATGTAGCAACAACTGTTATAATTACACTGCCTGGGGTGGAAGAAAAAGATACCCAAAAGAAGCCATAACATTTCAAAAGACGATGTCAATTTTATTCTGATGACTGAACACTATATTTAACTGACAACTTTGTCAAATAGCACACTGCTAATGCTGTACTCTAACATTATGGGATTGTTTCTCCTACTCATCTGCATTACCTTACATTTTTCTACATTTAGCACTAGTATATAGAGGGGCTCTACAAAGGAAATGAACTTCGAGACAATATTGTAGGAAGGGAAGAGGATGTAGATGAAGATGAAATAGGAGGTACTGTACTGAGAGAAGAATTTGACAGAGCCCTGAAAGACCTGAGTCGAAATAAGGCCCCTGGAGTAGATGATATTCCCTCAGAGCTACTGAAGTCTCTGGGAGAAGCAGCCATGACAAAATTGTTTCACCTGGTGTGTAAGATATATGAGACAGGTGAAATACCCTCAGATTTTAAGAAAAATGTTATAATCCCCATCCCTAAGAAAGCAGGTGCAGACAGGTGTGAAAACTACAGAACCATCAGTTTAATAAGTCATGGTTGCAAAATATTAACGCGAATTATATACAGAAGGATGGAAAAGCTGGTAGAAGCCGATCTCGGGGAAGATCAGTTTGGGTTCAGGAGAAATGTAGGAACACGGGAGGCAATACTCACTTTACGGCTTATCCTAGAAGATAGATTAAGAAAAGGCAAACCTACATTTCTAGCTTTTGTAGATTTGGAGAAGGCTTTTGACAATGTTGATTGGAATAAACTCTTTCAAGTTCTGAAGCAAGCAGGAGTAAAATATAGGGAACGTAAGTTTATTTACAACTTGTACAAAAACCAGACAGCGGTTGTCAGAGTTGAAGGGCATGAAAGGGATGCAGTGGTTGGAAAGGGAGTAAGACAGGGTTGTAGCCTTTCCCCAATGTTGTTCAATTTGTACATTGAGCAAGCTATAAAGGAAAGCAAGGAGAAATTTGGAGAAGGAATTAAAGTTCAGGGTGAAGAATTAAAAACATTGCGTTTTGCCGACGACATAGTAATTCTGTCAGATACAGCAAAGGACCTGGAAGAGCAATTGAACGGAATGGACAGTGTGCTGAAAGGTGCATATAAGATGAACATTAACAAGAGCAAAACTAGGGTAATGGAATGCGGTCTTAGAAAATCAGGTGATGCTGAAGGAATTAGATTGGGAAACGTAGCAATAAAGGAGGTAGATGAGTTTTGTTACTTGGGCAGTAAAATAACAAATGATGGTCGCAGTACAGAGGATATAAAATGCAGAATGGCAATGGGTAGAAAAGCGTTCTTGAAAAAGAGAAATTTGTTAACATTGAATATTGATTTAAGCCTAAGGAAGTCCTTTCTGAAGGCATTTGTATGGAGTGTTGCCTTGTATGGGAGTGAGACATGGACGATGAACAGTGCGGACAGGAGGAGGATTTAGGCTTTTGAAATATGGTGCTATAGAAGAATGCTAAAGATTAGGTGGGTGGATCGCGTAACTAATGAGGAGGTACTGAACAGAATTGGGGAGAAAAGGAATTTCTGGCATACCTTGACTAAAAGAAGGGATAGATTGGTAGGACACATTCTTAGACATCAAGGAATTGTGAATTTAGCGTTGGAGGGAAGTGTATGGGGAAAAAATCGCAGGGGAAGACCAAGAGATGGATACAGTAAGCAGATTCAGACAGATGTAGGTTGTCGCTCTTATGTGGAGATGAAGAGGCTTGCTCAGGATAGGGTATTGTGGAGAGCTGCATCAAACCAGTCTCCGGACTGAAGACCACAACAACAACAACAGCACTAGTTTTAATTCCTCATACCATCTAGCAATTTGCTCCAAGTCATCCTGCATCCTACTACAGTCATTCAATGACAAACTCTTCTGTACACCACAACATTATCAGTAAACAGCTGCAGATTGCAACTTACTCTGTTCATCGGTAAATTTACTAATAATTGTGCAAACAATCAGCCTTCAGCAGATGGCATATTGAGATAACTTACAAAGTGTCATTTGTGTCTGTCCAAAAGTTAAAGTTTAAAATGGAAACACCTCACATCTGTAAGGTTCAATAGTGTGGAAATTAGCGCAAGTGGATACCACGTCACAGAGACACACTTGTACTTTTGTAGCCAACATAGAAGATTTTGAGAAGGATTACACTTTAATGTTTCAAGTGGTGGCACATCTGATCCAGATAACTGGTACATGAGTTGGTTGTGGCATCTCAGTTTTGGAGTGCTCTGGCAACAATTTACTCATGAGCATTCAAGCCTATGAAGGTGGATTGATAAGTCTGATAACAATAATAATAACAATTAAATAAATAAAAAATACTCGTTTAGAAACTACTCACCTTACTATTTTAACAATCTCCTGTTTACAGAACCATTCTCTTCTCACAAGTTATGTTCTATGTGATCCAGTGCCATAAACCACATGACAAATTCTGATGACGCTGTTGGCATGGTTGCACTGTAACATACACTGCAGATGATGACTTCAAAGGTTCAGCTGCTCAAGATCACTTCTTCTGACTAATTATACATTTACTTCCATAAATTTTCTGAGTTCATCTAATGTTGTTTGCTCACCACTCTCTCTTGTGACAGCTGCAGCTGAACATACGTGACTTTCTGAGATGTGGTTGTGCAAGCTATTTGCGTAACATGCAACATTATTTTGAGCTGATGTCATTTGAAAGGGGTATGGCTGTCAGTCCTTAACAACTGGGAAGTTCAGTTTCAACAGTGATGCAGAAATTCAGCTTCACACATTCAGCTATGTCCAGGGTTCTAGAAAGTATCGTGAATGGCTGAATGAAAGTGTGAGAGTGTTAAAGTCCACAACCAACAAACAACCTGCCATCCAGCCACCCTTGATGACTGTGACCAGTGACAGGAAGAAAGGAAATGTAGGATTTAACATCTCGTTGACAGCATGGTACTTAAAGATAGAGCTCAAACTCAGATTTTTGGGTAAGGAGGGGGAAGGAAATTGACCATGCCCTTACAAAGTAACCAGCCCAACATCTACCTGCAGTGATTTAGGGAAATCATAGAAGACCTAAATCTGGATGGTCAGAGGGTGGATTTGAAGCATTGTCTTCCCAAATGTGAGTCCCGTGTGTTTTGACTGTACTACCTCACTTGGTGAATATGGCCAGCAACAGCTGAGATGAACTGTCAGTACTGACAAAAATTCTACAGTGCAACAAATCACAGCTCAGTTTAACACTGTCCCTGATAGACACGTCTCTCAGTTGACAATCTGTAGGAACATGAGTTCCATGGGGTATGGGAGCTAGTGTCATACATGGGTGCCACTGTTAACACAATATTATCAGGCAGTGTAGCTTGCATTTCTTGCTAATTCCTTGTGTTCGGACATTGGAACATTGATGAAAGAGATATGGTCAGACAAATCATGATTTCAACTGCACCATGCCAATGAGAGGCACTGTGTATGGAACAGACCACATGAATTAATGGATTCCAACTATTAAGGCTGTGGAGTATCTGTTGTGGTCTGGGGAAAATGTTGCTGGTATGTAATGGGTTCCTGTTTATTCTGAAAGGGGCCTTGAATGGTATGCAACATGTTGAGCTGCTCGGCTACCATCCAACCATTTTTGACCATTCAGCACTCTGCAGGTTCTGCAGTGTTTCAAGATGACGATGGACCCATCTTTTCCATGCCATCCAGGGATGATTCCAGTAGCATGTAAGGGAGGTCAACATACTGAGGTGGATCCCCCAGATGCTAGATTTGAAATCGGTCAAGCATATCTGGGTATGTCTTGGAATGTAGGTTCCACACTGCGGATCCTGCCTCTTTGAACAGACCAGAATTGGCTGCTGCTTGGCAGACAATTTGGTGTCAGCTGCTTCCAGAGGAATACTCACTTTCTTGGAATCTCAGTGAGTTCACAGAGTCACACCATATTAAGTGATGACCCCAGGACATCTGCTACATCATTGCACTATACTGTATAGTGACCCTAGAATAAACTTTAAGCATTTCAGTAACATTCATTGATCGAATCTACTAGTTACAAACCTAGCCTTTCACCTCCAAACTGCCTCTATGCCCTTCTTTAATCCGATCTGGTGGGGCTCCCAAACATTTAAGCCATACTCAAGACGGGGTCAGTACCAGCATTTTCTATGTAATCGCCTTTACAGATGAAAAACACCTTCCCAAAATTCTCCCAATAAACCGAATTCGACCATTTGCCTTTCCCACAACTGGTCTCATATGCTCGTTCCATTTCATATTCTGTGCAGTGTTAGGCCAAGATATTTAACTGACACAACTTTGTCAAATAGCACACTGCTAATGCTGTACTCTCACATTATGGGATTGTTTCTCCTACTCATCTGCATTACCTTACATTTTTCTACATTTAGCACTAGTTTCAATTCCTCATACCATCTAGCAATTTGGTCCAAGTCATCCTGCATCCTACTACAGTCATTCAATGACAAACTCTTCTGTATACCACAACATTATCAGTTAACAGCTGCAGATTGCAACTTACTCTGTCTGTGGGTACGTTTTATACAAATAGAAAACAATAGCGGTCCTATCACACTTCCCTGGGGCACCTCTGATGATACCCTAGTCTCTGATGAACACTCACCATCAAGGACAACATGCTGGATTCTATTTCATAAGTAGTCTTCGAACCATTCACATATTTGGGTACCTATTCCACAAGCTCCTACCTTCGTAAACAGTCTGTAGTGCGGTACCATGTCAAATGCCTTTCGAAAATCGAGAAATTTGCAGTCTGCCTTTTGCCTGTCATTCGTAGCACACAAGATGTCATGAGATAAAAGGGCATGCTGGGTTTCGCACGATCGACGCTTCCTAAAGCCACCAGGGGAGGCTTGTTCTAAAGGGCCACAGGGGCCCGGCCTCACCAGAAAATTTGTGATATACTTTTACAGCATTATATCAAAAGATGGAGTGTGACATGATCCCCTTGACATCATAACTCAATTTACAATGACACGATCAAATGGTTTCGCTTGCCTCTTACCGCTGCATAGCTGATGGCCCACTGGCATCTGCCTGTTGGGCCCCTCTCTCTTCGTTACGCAGCTATGATTACAGCCGAGGGCCAGCGGTTGCAGTGACGTCACAAGCTGTTTTCCTTTCGCCTCCTAGTCACTCACCACTCCTAGCCACAAAGCGAAATCAGTAACACTATGTTCAATGTTTTTTGATATTCGTAGACATAAGATTGCTTAATTATGTCACAGACGTTCGCTTCCTTGTTGTGATACCCCATATTATCCTTGCACTTTTACCTGAGCCCTCAGCGGAGACTGCTGGGAGCGGATGTTTACATTCGGCTCGTAGCGCAGTGGCTGTTAAGTTAGGCTCCGCCTCCTTCTGCCACTACAGCCAGCTCATACCAAGGAGGTTGGAATCTCTGGAGATGCCCTAACACTGAAAAAGTGAAGCCAGCAAAATGCGTATTCCGGCATTTGTTTGTGCCCAAAACATTGGTCGTACTGTCTGATAAAGCAGTTCTTGTCGTTGAAATGTACGTCATATCTAAGTAAATATTCTGATGTCACTGTCAATTTAGCGGCTTTACGTAGAGACGGCAATATTCACACAGGGTTTTAAGCGAGAAATCCTTGTTTTGGCCACAACAGCATGGTCTCCGTTGCTTCAACCAATGCCTGTTCTCAGTACAAGTAACACCACCTCCCTTTACTCAGAAGTGTTACACGATTCATCTGGTAGGTCACAGTCATCCCGTTTACATGGGCTCCCAAAACCGGATTTCGTAAACCGATTTCCCAATTCCGCTTTTGGTTGGTCATGTAAACACTCCAAAATCGATTCTGGAAATCCACTTCTCTAAAGCGGTTTTCCAGTTCCACAATCGTTTTTCGTGCCCATGTAAACGCAACCGTTTTTGAAGCGTTCTTGGCTTGTCAGATTGTGTTTTCTTGTTAAGAATTTTCGGCACATGTGGAAAGCGTGATATTTTCTAATGTGAAATAAAAGTATAAACATTAGAGTGAACATAAATCTGTGTCTTTAAATAAAGGAAAATAGCGTTTGTGCAGACTAAATAAGGAACTGAATCAGCTGTTTTCCAGCCGCCATTTTAAGTGAGCTATGAAATCCGATTCAGGCTATGCCATGTAAACACGACAGCGAAAAACGGTTTACGAAAATCGGTTTTCGTCTTCCTGAAGATGTGTTGCATGTAAACGTAGTGAGTTATAATTTTATCGCGAGTCAGCATCTTTCTTTTCGCCGTAAAAAATACCTCGCTGTTTAACTTTCTTTTATTCCCTGGCTGCGAAAAAAAGACGTTCGTTCGTTATCTGTTCTACTCTTTCCGTTGTACTGGAAGGACGTGTGCATTCCCGCTCCTGAAAATTCGACATTTTTAATGTGAGTATGATTTTTTCCGACATTAATCAATTACGGTTAAAACTGACTTTGAAATAATTATTAATTTTTTTGGTCACCTTTTTTTCAACATTGGCGTTAATGTTTAATTACCTAGTCTTACGGTGATTCGGACGCCATTGTAATGAGATGTATCAAGTACAATCGGATTCCGTATAGTATTTCATGAATAATGCAACAATTCCTTATTTCACATTTTACGGTACCGTTAGAACCTGCAGTCATTCTTTTCTGTTGCAAATTATTTATTTATTTAATCGAAGTCCGATACGTATTCTGTATTCACAGTGGCGGAGCTAGACGTCGGCCACCGCCGACGGCCTCGCGCCTGTTGGGGCCTCGCAAAACATGGTTAACAATTTCAGTTTTTTCCTTCTTTTTTTTATTTGATGTTTAACGGCGCTTTCCAACAGCTAGGTTATACAGCGGCGACCTAAATATAATTTACACTAGCTTAACCAATGGACGAACACAACATTCGTGCCCAAGTGTGGGATTCGACCCCCGGCGAGAAAACGATTTGGAAGAAGTACATTCAAATGTTTTTATAACCATCAGAATCATCCCCCGTAACAGGCAATACAGCTTCGGTCGAGATAAGCTTCAAAAAAGTGAAAATTGATTAAGCCTAACTTGAAAAGCAAAATGATCCAAGAGAGACTATCTGCGTTCTCAGTACTATCAACTGAAGCCGAAATAGCGGCTAGTATTAAGATGTGGTCTTAAAAAATTCAGTGAGACGAAAAGGTGAAAAGTTCCTCTAATTTCTGTTTTGTTTATTGTACTTTTTGTCATTGCAATAATACTCGTATGTTATACTAGTAGAATTTTAGTATAACGATTATTGATGTATAATTCAGCTCATTTAACATTTTCTCCATTAATTCATTGATGACGAAATGAAAGGGGCCTCGCAAAGACGAGTTCGCCGACGCCCAGTTTTCGTCTAGCGCCGCCACTGCGTATTCATGGAAAATATTTTTTGCTAAATACCATTGTTACGATCAGATGCAGAACATTCTACTCAGTAACTCTGGAAAAACTGAAACATCTGACGTTTTCGAAACGAATGAAACCGTACCATCTGTGGTTTCGAAACACTGTGAAGCAATGTATGTTTTGTCATGAAATCTTCGTTCTAGGAGGGCAATATTTTTCACTATGTGGACAAGGGTACGTACCAGAACCTGTCAACCATAGAGTATTTACTTCTTGGTCTGTACGGAACATGTTGATAAAGATTTTCTCCCGTCTTGTTGATGTTGCCAACATAGTCACACGAGGCTGCCAGTATGGTAGGTAAAAATTTACCCCGTTAGGAACTCACAAACTGCTATACGGTACACATATTAAAGTGATGGATCATAAATACTACTTTCTATACATACTAAATAAATTATAGGGAATAAAGGGCACACTAAATAACCACAGTAATGCTATGGAATTACAAAAATAATAAAGTAAGAGGCAAATTCACCACTTGTTCGTCTTGACCGTTACACCACCGCCGCAATTCTTTTAACATGAGTGTCGAAAAATTATAACGACAGTAGGTAACTTCGTTTTCGCTCATAAGAAACCAACTCTAACACGAGATTAAATATGCGATCTAGTATAAAAATGTCATTTCAGGCTTCATGTTGTATTTTATTTTAAAGAATGTAGTTTCACTCGTGTGTTTTTAACATGGTAGATAAACCTAGAATTTAACTGGTTATTTCAATGCAAATAGTGAACGTTGTTTTATTGTTCTTTTACATTTATAAAGCAGACATTATGTCATTTCGGAATACAGCAGTCTCTTGCAAACGAATCTTGATATCAGTCATCATAAGCTGCAGACTCAAGAGTGTGAACTACTATTTGACACTCTCTAAATGTTTTATATACTACTCCTATACATATTATAAATGCGAAAGTTTGTATGTTTGTTACCGCATCACGCTAAAACTACAGCACTGATTTAGATGAAATTTCATATAGAGATTTCTTATGTCTTGGATTAGGACATAGGCTGCTTTTCAAAATGTTTATTACAAGTTATTTATTTGAAATATATCCATAGAAATACGGAACGGTTGTAAGAAGTTTCTAATATAACAGCAGAATAACATTGTAGCGTATGTCATGTTTAACCGCGAGCGTTAACGCGTCATGAAATAAATTTCTGTTATTTTGGGCAATTGTTCGGGTCCTGCTACAGTGAATTTTTTTTTTCTTTGTTATTGTTATCTTTTTTACTTTCGAATATACAAAAAGATTCTTGGATACTGCCAAAACGGCCTAACTGATATATAATTACATACACAAGAAATCTGAATGTAGGCGTTTATGCCGCATTCATTTTCATTTGTTGTAACAAATGAAGGAAGTATGTATATAAATTGAAGACTTTAAATAAAATATGATCTAGTACCATGGCAAGAAAAAACCTTGACGTTTTGTGTAGAATGGGATCTACATACCAAGCCCTATTTTGTGTACAAAGCGCGAACTACCACGTATAAATAGCGTACGTAAGCTGCAACGAAAGTAGTGGCAAATGCACTTCAACAGATGGCAGGCGGTACGCTGCAGTTAACATATGAAACGTTATAGATGTTCGAACATTGTGATGTTATCGTAATTCTTTAAAATTGTATTCTCTTTGGATTTCAATGAATAATAGTTTCTTTGGTGATTTCGATTATTTATATCATTCTAACGTTTGCATTTAGTTCTTTTGTTGGTTCGCTTTGCATTTGTAGGATCTCAACAGTACGTTTCTCCGTTAGATGTATTTTTTATCTCTTTACTTTTCTCCTTTGTTTGTTGTTTATTTCGTTACCTATCTCCGTTAGGTTTGTGTCTATTTTGTTCCTTTACTTGGCATTTGTTTTCGATTACTGTATTGTTGTTATTGTAGTTACTTACTGTCAGGGGTGCCATCCCACAAGTTGGAGCTGAAGGTGGGTGTGCCTGTTTTATTGATGCGTAACGGATGCACCACGATTATGCAATGGCACCAGGTTACGCATCACGGACCTGAGAAGACATATCGTGCAGGTCACCATCATCACCGGTGGAGCCAAGGGAGAGACTGTATTAATACCACGAATTCCCATCATCCCAACAAACTTGCCATTCCAGTTTAAATGGTTACATTTCCCGGTGGAAGTGGTCTTCTTGATTACTATAAACAAGAGTCAAGGACAAACATTAAAAGTGGCAGGTATTCATCTGGCCACCCCTTGTTTCTCGCACGGACAGCTCCACGTAGGCTGCTCCCGTGTATCGAGAGCTAGAAATCTCTACGTATACTTGGAGAACAATAAGTCTCGAAACGTTGTTTACAGGGACGTACTGCAATAGATTTTTGGCTCTCCATCCGTTCCAAAACAATTATATATTCCGTGCTAACAATGTCGCAAACAGTCAGGTAGTTATTTATGCCCTTTCTTGGCACTTTAATGTCTGACTATTGAACCGCGGGTAACACCGCGGGGAGCAGCTAGTAAGTTATATGTGTATCTGTGTGGAGCTTAAGTAAAATGAAACACCACATTTCGATACCATTAGTCTGTTCCACCTTTCTGCATTAGTGGTTTGAAACACCGGTGTTGTGAAACCGACATGAAATCGTAAAACGGACATGAAATCGTGAAACCAACACGATATCGTGATACCGACAGGAAGAAACGGTTTCAGTGTATCGACGATCGACCGCGAATGTGATCCGAAACAGAGCGGAATGAAACCGCATGGTTTCGAAACCGTGAAAGATGCGGTTTTGAAACACTGAAAATGTTGTGTGTATCGAAACCTGGTTTCGAAACCATGAAACCGTAGCCGACTCTACTACTCAGTCTCGTAGTACATGATAGTATACTAATATCTGGTCCGAGTCACTCTAGGAATAAGTTACCAACAAAAAGATTTCAATATTTACAGCATAAGCGACGGCAGAATGATGCAGTAGCAGCATTTACGGAAACATGAGGTAACTTTATTACTAATTTTTATGGTGCTACTCGCCGACTTATTTACGACATTCATGCTCAAATTATAAACCAAATTTTAAACAGTTATCAGTTTTAGGCCTTATTTACAGTTCAGTATATTTTCTCTATATTTTATTCGCGATGTTTTGCAAGGTCTTAGACTTAAAAAAATATTCCGTAATCCAAACAAGCAGTAGCATTATAACTCTAACCTCCTTGGCCCATACCGTATGGCTTACAGTTTTAAATGGAAGTGTAATGGCTTAAGGTGTCACAGAAGGGACACGAAATTAAGCATCACATTAATGTACGACTAATCGAGAAACATAAACTTATGCTACTAACTATGAACACTATAAGTAAAATCTTGCCGAAATTACGAGCTCATTCCACACCTTATCGTCCGCGGCTGTCAGTGCTGTGTCTCTCCATTCTGTTTGAGTAATCGAAAATGAAAACTTATTTGTATAAAACTGCTACAAAAGAGGTACAGCCTCCTCGCTCATTTTTGTACGAACACAATGACGAACAACCTCACGAATCAACAATAAAGACACAACGGCTACGGCGCATACTGCTGTTTACGTCGGTAAGGTTGGTAGATAGTATAAACATTCCGGAGCTGCACGAACGCAGCCGACTACCGCGGATCGCCCACGGCTCAGGTAACAGTGCAAGAATAATACTTATTATGCACCAGCCAACAAGCTAGGTCGTTGGCAGCAGCGGTGTTTATTAGTTATTTGGTGGACGACAGCGCCTGTATCGCTTGTTTGCTATACTACGCAATCCATACTTCAAGCATAACCTACATCTAAAACAATTTACCTGATTTCATTTTTATGAAACGAAGTTGCTCCATGCAAATCTGTGAAGTAGTTAAGGAGACTAGGTATTTCTAATAGATGAACAGACAGTTACTGAAAACACTTAAGATTGCGATGAATCTTTTTTTCGTGGTCTGATTTTGATGAAATCACGTTTGCGAAACTTGTTAGAAATAGGCATATCTTCATGAAACTGAAATAGCTTTCATCATACCGGTTCATCAGTTATATTCGCCATTTCAAACATTTATTGCATGATCATTCATATCTGTGGGACAATGGGCTGAGGCATGGAAAGCTGAAATATAATAAGTATTTCCTTAATGAAGTAGTAATAAAACTGAAAACAATCATTATTGTTAAGGTTGGCTCTTTTTCCGTTAGATGCGCTACAAGAGTGATACTTAAACTTCCATAGCAGTTGTACATATACGTTAGACCGTGATATCACTATGTAAACATATGGATTAAACACGGCGAGGAGCCGCGGCGGAGCGGCCGAGAGCATTGACGCACTTTGCAACGATGCGCGAGCCGTTCCCCGTCGGGGGTTCGAATCCCTCCTCAGACATGTTTGTGCCGTCTTTAGCATAAGCTGGTTCATAAGTAGTTTGTAAGTTTAGGGACTGATGAACCCGCAGTTGAGTCACATAAAAAAATTTTGAACACGGTGAGGATTGTATCAGTTTTACATTTATTGCGTTGAATCATATTTCGTAGAACATAGCAACCAAGAAAACGATTTTCAGAAATTGGTAAACTTGAAAAGTCAAAGAGTAAGTAGCATTTTCGAAGGGTAATAATCGGATTCGCTGTCCCGAAATTCACACGAACACCCGCAGCGCTATCTATTAGTTCTTTGCTGCATTACGCCGTTCTTTCCAAGCATGAAATATACCTAAAACTTCAAATTACGATATCTTTTACTTTCCTGATCTGATTTTGATAGCCGCGGTGGAGTAGCCGTCCGGTCTAAAAGCCCCTTTTACACGTCCAAAAGTCGACTACTCGAAGCGTGGACGGCTTTTCTGCCGTCGTGTAAATCAGGAGACAACCACGGCGCGAGTGCGACTGTGATGTCAATAGTCTTTCGATTGTGCCGAGTATGGAGTTCTAAATTTTCGAGTGCGGTGAACAATGAGCATGCGCAGAAGCAGCGGCTGCATTACCCAGCAGAAGACGCGAGGCACGTGGTAAGTAGTATAGTACGGAATAAAAATCTAATAAGACATCACTGGAATTTTTACGTCACATTTTCCATCGAAATAATACAAAGCATGTTGATTGTAGACGAAAGAACGCGTTAAGGCACATATTTCGGCTTATGAAGAGGAGAGAGCCCTCGTAGATACAAAACATCATTTATATCACAATAAGATCATTTAAACTGCCTGTAGTATTATTTGCGATCTTTGTGTGTTACTGTGACTGCAGATACTCATTGTAAACACATATTTTCTAGAATGTACGTAAAGAAATGCTCAAACTAGTGGCAAATAAAGTATCAGCAGTTTTTCCCGAAAGTTACAGCTGAAGATTGTAATTGGCACTCTACGGCGCGGAGTTAAAAAATTAGCCAAAACGAAAAGATTGGGTGTTCTGCAGCAGATGTTTACCGTCGCATCGAAATGCTTCTCTTCCCTCTGCGCTCTTTCTTTTTGCCTTCCTGCAAAGCGGCGTCGATTCCTACCATTGCTGCAGTCAATAACACAAGATTCTCATCGATTTCGCTGTGTTGGATAAAAAGTTGTGATTAAAATGCAAATCAGCACACGAAGTATTACAACCACAGCGCGAAGACCGCACGGCAGACAGCACACACACAAATTTCAAAGCTATCGTGTAAACGCAAACGATCACGCACAACAAATGAAACACGGAACCACCAAGGGGCGATTGCAGTCAACGCACTCGTTTCGAGTAGCCAACCGAGACAAGAAGGTCGCTCGTGTATAAAAAAAAAAAAACCCGGGCCGCTGAAACATTGCACTTGACGTTTCGCGTTACGGCGAGTTAAGTTGGCTACACTGCTTTAGCGACGTTGCAACACTAGCCTCTATACACACAGCAGACGAAACGGTTTTTATTTGCATCTCGTAAATGTATGCTCTTGAGCAATAAAAGTGCATATAATAATTCGTTCTTTAACAGCAATTAACGGCATATTAATGAAGATCAGAGCACAATAATGCATACGCTTTCAATAAAGGAGCAAAGCAATATAGGACAAAAGCATCACGACGGATACGGAATAAACAGTAACTAACTTCTCTCTCTACGTTTTATAATCAATGCTTTTCACTCACCAATTTACGGCAACAATGGTACAATGAGATACAGCTCCCCATCTTCACTGTTGTTGTCACTGCCAAAATCGTCGTCATCACCGAGAGAAATCATTAACTGTTCCTGATCCCTTCCATTGTTTGCGCTGCCCGAATTAGTTTTTCAACGTGCATGCAACAGCTTCTCCACCTCTGTTATTGTGAAATACTTATTGTTCCTTAAGTAATTGTTCACGTAACACCATACCAATGTTACAGGGTTAAAACGGCAGTGAAATGGGGGCAGATTTATTACATTGTGACGCTGCTCCTTTGCGATTTCGTCTACTGCATATGTGGCTGTAATAGGCTTATTTTGTTTCACGAGCGAATATAAAAGATGCTTCGACATTGACGTATCTACAGCATTATTTCTTTCTTATAACCACTGTAAATAACTTCTTTCCGATCGTTTGAAGCGAGACTGAACTTCCTGTTCAAAGTATATGCTTCGTTTATTAATACGAAATTGAGAACTTAGAAAACGTCACTAGACAAACGTCTTTTCTATGACATTATCCAATTACTTGAACTCGGAAAGTCAAGTTAAACCACTCAAAGTAAAACAAATCGCAGAGAAAAAAAGCCTACACAACAAACACACGATACACAACTTTGTTTACTGTAGAACTGAACAAAGCCGGCAACGCGGTAACGTTGACGTCACGGCACGTGACCACTGGAAGTGTTTACCGCGCTGTGATTGGACCGTTCGTAGCGACTAGCGCCTCGCGCTTCTTGCTCTTCACTTGTTATTTGTAAACGTCAAGTGCAAAGTTTCAGCGGCCCGGGTATAGAAGGGGATTTAAGGCTTCTCGCTGCGCAGCGCACGGTTGCTCACTGTCGGAGGTTCGAGTCCTCCCTGGAGCATGGGTGTGTATGTTGTCTTTAGGTTATTTTACCTTAGTTTAAGTAATTTGTAGGCTACGGACTGATGACCACGCAGTTTGGTCCGATAGATTTACAAACATTTGAACATTTTTTTGATTTTGATAAAATGAAGCCTATATGTTGCCCCAGGATAGTCTCTATTTATCTGTGATACCCCCATGAATGTTCATTTAGTACTTTTGGAGATTACTCTCTACAAATACACCCATGCGATTACTTCCAGAGAAATGTTTAAATTGTGATATCTTACTTTTTCTGGTCCAATTTTGTGAAATGAAGCGTTTCTGTAACCGCAAGATACTCTCACGCTTCCTGTGAAATACCCCTGAAAGAGAAAGATAGACATGACGTTTGTCAATGAAAAACGTTAAATTGTGATGTTCTTCTTTCCTTGATCCGATTTTTATGAAACTAAGTCTATATATTGTCCCAAGGTACGCTGAAATTACCTGGGAAAACCCCCATGCGAATTCGTGAAGTAGTTTTGGAGAAGTGATTTCTAATAGATGAACAGACAGACACGACGCTCTATGAACATATCGTGATTCTATTTTAATGAAATCATGCATATATCATGAACCAATCTTCGCTGATGTTTCCTGTGAAAACCGCATGAAAATTCGCCCAGTACTTTTGAAGATTGAAGCGAACAGTGAAAGGCCTACATTTACAGATTTATTATTAGTATAGATATGTTTTTCAATGTATAATTTTGCAGGACTATATTGATTTGTATAAGTGCTGTACGTCGGTAAAATCTGTTGCGAATACGGTTAGTAGCAAAGAAAACGTGATGCTTGATGGGGCGGTTTTCCATGAACGTTACTCTTTACGTCCTCATATCTCATGAACTATGTGTCGTATTGTGATAAAATTTCGAAGGTACATTCATCTGTACATGTTTCTACTGTCTGTAAAATTTCCTGTGACTACAATTTGTAGTGTACAAGTTATAAATTGCAACGTCATACCGAATGCTGTAGTTTTACTCCATAAACATCGGAAAAGAAGTAAGCGAAAAACTTTTTTCCTTTCATCATTTTGCTATCGTTGTCAGCGAGAAAAAGTTTAATAAAGGTTTGAAATTATGTTTAAAGTTTGTTGCAAGTCGCTAAGTACTCTCATTCTCGTATAGTGTATTCGTAAAGTCTCGTCGCAAAATGTGGCAGTTTCTTGCAACTCTTATTGTTTATGATGTTATACCTCCTGAACCATATTTCATATGTGGTTCGTACTCCTACAGCAAGTGTTATCTCACATAAGGAATATGTGTACAAAATTTGGTTGATATCGGTCCAGTGGTTTAGGAGGAAATGTGCAGCATTGCCAAAAAATGTTCGTAAATCTATCGGACCAAACTGCGTGGTCATCAGTCCGTAACTTACAAACTACTTAAACCTAGGTAAACTAACTTAAGGACAAACACGCACACCCATGCCCCAGGGAGGAATCGAACCTCCACGGCGAGCAACCGCGCGCTCCGCAGCGAGACGCTTTAGACCGCTCGGCTACTCCACCGCAGCTGCAGCATTGTCGTTTGACGCAGCAGTTTTTCGCGCACCTCATTGTTTATGACGTAATATCTCCTTACGTATGTGTCGGAGGTGGTTCTTGCCCCGACAGCGATTGTTGCCTGATATTAAAGAACATGTGTACCAAGTTTGGTAGAAATCAGTCCAATAGTTTAGGAGGAGATGTGAAACATACATACATACACACATACAGCCCATTTTATAAGATGCACTTAAATTTTGCCCGTAATTCCTCTATGGTCACCCTACCGGAACTAAACGATGTCCATGCACTCATTAAAGGGACGCTAACAATTGCTTATCTGCTGTTTCTAGCACAAATGCTTTCCTAAGCTTCTTTACCGATTTATTAACTTTGGTGGTCTTTGTTGCTATGACGACATCATGATCACTGACCCCTTGCCGCGGCGGAGCGGCCGAGCGCATTGAGGCGCTATGCTCCGATGCGCGGGGCCGTTCCCCGTCGTGAGTTCGAATCCCCCCTCGGGCATAGATGTTTGTGGTGTCTTTAGTGTAAGTTACTTCATAAGTAGCACAGTCTATCACAGACAGTCGCGAAACTCTCTAGGAAAAATAATTGCAGCCGAAGCGATACTAGCGCTCCAAGCGGCCAGTAGGGAATAACAGTGGAATGACATGATGCAAACTGAGAAGTTGCCGTTTTTAATGCTGTTACTTTCATGTTTCCTGGTCACTGAACGTTGCTGTGTACTTTCTAATACATATACGAAAACATCACTGAAGTAATATTACTGCTTCTGTTAATGCCAGTATATAATTTAACAAACTGTCAGTGCAGTGTAATTCATACACTTCACAATATCCCGAATCATATTAACATCGTCCGAAAACTTTTGAAAGCAGAAATGCATTGCAACCTGATGTGCTGGAGTATATAAAAGAAACTGATTATGATTATGTTCGCATGCTCGTTGTGTAATGACATGTTGCACAAGTTTTGTTTTAGCGAATTTCGGACATTGTAATATTTTCAAAAGTACACGCGATATTTACATTGTAGGGTCTAGGTGCTACATCGTCGCATAAACCATTTTTTCACCTTGTCCTTGCTTCTGTGTCTTTCGTGTACCTGTCATAATTTCTTAGCTACTTGGCAAGTATCAAACTGAATATCTTCAAGAATGTGACGTCCTGACATTAACAGTTTATATATGGACATATTATTTTTTTGGAGCTACGTATTCACTTTATTAAACTAGTACGTAACCGCCAAAATATGGTAGTATACAGTGTTATCATTTTTGTGAACCTGAGGTACGAACCTAAGCAGACATTCAGGCATTACTTTTATTTAGCAGTAATATTATGAAATAGTAGTCAAGTATTTGCGATTCTAATTAAGAGTAGAAGTTTGGACGTGAATGAATTGTTGAAGACTTACTTCTATACCTAAAAGTATAACAAACCACCGTAAATGGACATTTGTTATTCATAACTATTCTGTTACTTCTGAGAATCCTTTGCAAATGAATGATTTCCGAATTATATTTTTGATAGTTGCTAAAATTTATAGCGCCACAAAAGCTCGTAAATACGAAGTTATTTTGAAAGTGCTGCTTCACTCCAAATACACATTCATTACTCAATCGTTTCGCGGTGTGTTTTTACGACCCAGCCGCTTGGCAGCGCTGCAGTCGCGAAAATGCAGAAAATCATTGGGAGTTTCGCGACTCTGATAAGTAGTTTGTAAGTTTAGGGACTGATGACTCCGCAGTTACGTCCCATACGCTTAACAAACATTTGAACATTTTGAATTTGAATCCCTGTCTCTACAGTGACATCATTGCCAAGGTCTGGCCAGTTTGCAGTTATAATGTTCAAAATATTTCCATTGTTGTGGGCTGACGATTTAGCTACTCAAAGCAGTGTTTGGAAAACGTGCTCAATAAGAGCTCTCAAGACTGCTTATCTGTACCTCCCATAGAGAAAAAATTGGCGTCCCAGTTCAGTGTTGCACAAATTAGCGGACTTTCCGCTAAATTTGACGGTTTTTACACACAGTCAGCGGGTTAAAATTGTCATTTACCGGTCACTGGATTTTTAACGGATATGTGTATTTTTCTCTGCAACAATATTTTTCTGTTTAATGCATTGTTTCTATTATACTTGAAGTTTAATAATCGATTTCGATATAGTGATTCCCCTGCTTCAACACAACAGAACAATCCTTCCCAGTCTTAGTTCTTTGATTTTATTATTGCATGTGTAAGTCACCCTGGTCTCTGAAGTTCTGTTGTCACGTCGGAACGGTGCTAAGTATTAAAATTTTAATCTTTTACCCTGGACATTTAGGAGGCTGTTTCTCGTGTTTTGTTTGAGTGGCTTGAACTCAAAACACACTTTAAGATAGCAGCGCTTGATGACAGTACAGTCACCAAAATTGATTTTTAGTGGTCAAAGCTCACACTGTCCAATGGAAAGAAATAAACAATACTGCGGCTTTCTTGAATGAAATTAGAACATAGAGAGATGCCAGCGGCTTGAATCCTTTCCAAGAACTTTCAGAGTTGGCTCTTATGCTTGTGGTTCTACCATGGTCCAATGCAGAGGTGTAAAGGGCCTTTAGCCAACTAAATTAGTTAAAATCGTCCCTCCGGAACAAACTAACCTCTACTCTGGTTAACGCCATTATTACAGTAAGATCTGGTCTTAATCATCTTGGCAAGTGCTGTCACGATTACGAGCCGCCGGAGAATGTTCTTCTTCAAGAAATCGGCTCCATGAAAGTGTGCACCACTGATATTTCTACATACGGCCTCAGTACTACAGAGTCTTCAGCAGGCGACACGCAAGCCACCATACTGCAGGAGGGGAAGTAAAATGAAATATTGTGGCTTGAACTACATTCATGTCGTGAGTGGAATCGAAACAGCCGCGGTGGAGTAGCGGACCGGTCTAAAGCGTCTCGCTGTGGAGCGCGCGGTTGCTCGCCGTGTAGGTTCGAGTCCTCGTTGGGGTATAGGTGTGTGTGTTTGTCCGTAGGTTAGTTTACCTAGGTTTAAGTAGTTTGTAAGCTACGAACTGATGACCACGAAGTTTGGTCCGATAGATTTACAAACATTTGAACATTTTTTTGGAATCGAAACTTAGTAAATTTCCTTTTAGAAATAGTAGTAGAATTAGTAATAGTAGTAGTAGTAGCAGTAGTAGTATACAATGGCGAAGAAAAAAATTCTTTGGAAGATATCAGTGCATTAAAATTTCAGTTTTATAAGGGTAAATAACAATTGCAAGCATTTTGCGGATTTTAGAGGAATTTTAACTCCCGTTTCGCGCAATAAAATTTTCTGAGTCCCAGTCTATACTCGGTAGGTTGGTGTTGTCCCCAACTAATGATGATGGTCCGGATACCTTCTTGCTACTGATCGTAAACGTTCTTTGAATGACTCTAGCGTGTGATAGTGGAACCGGGTGGCAAATAAAAACACCATTAACTTTCTTTCGAATTCAAATGTTCAGATGTTTGTACAGCTTATGGGACTTAACTACGGGGTCATCAGTCCCTATAACTTGCTTTCGCCTATACCTGTTACACGTCTTGATAACCTCACAGTCATTCTCGACTTCGAGCTCAGACAAAGAATATTTTTGTGGATTTGCAATAAACACCCCCTCCGACTGTACCTGATATAGCTTTGCGATATATATCCGATTCTTTGCTAAATATTTTAGACCTTCTAACGTCTGGATTCAGCCAAATCGCAGTCCGAAGGATTTTTCCAGTGGCACGTTCCCTGCAATGCAGTAAATTCGGGAACTTTGTTTCTACTATTTTGAAAATTTACTGCTAATATTCTGACAGTTGAAGAGTCCTTCAGAATGCGACTTAATTTCACTTTCTGTATATCGACAGACGAGTATTCATCAAACTATCACCTGGCGTTAATAAAATAAAATAAAATAAAACATGTACTCTGCCACCCGAGTATCTGCTACCTTTGTGTAGTGCACCGCTGATCTAGAAAGAGGATTCCTACAATTCTCTACCTGATAACGCAGGTCCAGAAATCTGCCGCCATGAATGTCACAGAGTCGACGAAGCCTTTGGTTGAGATCCTCTGCTGGTCTCCTAACGGAAGGACCCCAATCCACTCTAGGAACAATGCTACAAATTGAATGCTCTTGTATTCATCCCATGCGTGAGGCCAGCAGTCTTCTCCAATTCCGCCAGCCACCCTTATGTAAGGATGTCCTTAGAACCCAAACGGCAGGGATCATTAGTGCTGACATAAGGAACAACTTGCAGACTTCTGCACCCCGTATGCTCAATAGCCACCAGCAAGTCCATCTGTACATCTCGGATGAGGTCCCCTGGCAGACGTACCGAGTGCACATCAGAGTTCTTTCTGGCCCTGGACGCAATCTGACCAAGGGGCTCCATAACGCACCTACAAGAACCATCCCTCTATGTGCCTGCTTGGAGACTGCTGAAGGACTGACCACATGATCACTCACAGAATGAACGGGCGATGCCATATGGGCCATATGGCATCCTCCACATTGGCCCTCCGCCTTGAGTGATGCGAATGCGCTACCCACCACTAATCCTGCAGCAAGAGCGTATCAACTGTGCCCAATACAGGTTAAAGTGGCGCGGCAATCCACACGACACCTGAGGTGCCCCATGCGACACTCCAGACTCTCCACCGCTGCCACACCCCGAGGCAGCAAACTGGAGACGGCTGACCATGGCCAATAGCACATTCAGCTGTTCGCGACCAGTGTGAAACTTCTTCTGTGTCCACACACACCCTATTCATCCTACCACTGCTGCTGAAATACCCAAAGAGTGACAACAAATAAAGCTGCTAAATACTTAAATTCTTTACTATACTAGTGCTTTATTAATGATGGCTGCAAGCTGACTGAGCTATGATAAATGGTCCCCCACTGTTCAAAACTCTTAAAACAAAAGCTTTAACGAAATTTGCCAAATGTGTGAGAATAAAGCTCTTAAAAAAACAGCAGCACTAAACGGAAATTAAGAAACTGACCGGTAATGAAAATGCAAACAAATTAAATTATGCTATTTACAGCTCTGAACTGATAACTAGGGAAGACAAAACAAGAAAAAAATACCACTAATCATGAATGGGGCACTTGTGACCTTGTGTTTAATAATGGAAGCAGGACTGAAGAAATATTATGCATTTTTACAGTTTTTCAACAGTGTATAAAAGTGCAAGATCTTAAAGATTTCGATGAAAATATGTTTAATCAAAGAAGACATACAATACGTACAAAATACAATACATACAGGAGCCAAGTGGGAATAGAAAGACTGCAAGATAAGAACAAATAAAGAGAATGTAAGACAGAGATTTAGTCTTCCATCCCTACTGTTCATTATGTATATTGAAGAAACAATTGTGAAAATAAAAGAAAGGTTAAAGAATGGCATAAAATTTAGTGCCAAAATAAATCAATGTGAATTGCTGATTGTAAGTGAAGTTGATTCACAGGATGTGTTGAATGGAATGAATAATCAAATCAATATGAAATATGTATTGACAGTAAACTGGGATATGTTAAAAGAAGTGATAAGCATAAATGAGAAAACTGAGATACTTAACATCAAAACTGGTGATCATGTCATAGGAAAAGGTAAAGAATTCTGCTACCTTGCAATCAAAATATACTAAGAGACATTCATAAACAAGAGAAGTCTACTAGTATTAAAGATAGGCTTTAATTTGAGGGAAAATGTATGGTTGAAGCACTGCATTGGTAGTAGTAATGATTTGTGGGGCGTGCCCCAAAATTTAAGATGGCGGCTACCGCCTCCAGGAAAAACCAGATGCTGTGTCCGGCACTGCCGCCAGTCTGACGCCACCTCCAACATATCCAGGCGTGTCCACCCCCACCAGACTGACGCCCCATATAGGTAAGAAAAGGGGGTCGCTATGCTCTCAGCTACCGAGTTTCAGAAACTTTCAGCATCATCCAACACACAAACATTCCATACCCTATGCACATATAATAGTGTATTATTTTCGTTCTGTCGTCCTCTTTTTCTTTTGTGTCTTTTTGTATGGTGTAGCTCTTATAAAATCCAGTATAGTTTTTACTTTTAGCTAAAATTTACGCCTACATCTTACATTTCTGCCTGCAGCCATTGTATCGATAAGTACAGGGAAGGTAAGTCTTCGAAATCCAGTACGTTCTGATTTACCTACATGTTTTACTGCTTTAATAGAAACTACTTGCAATTTTTCCAATGAAGAGCATTTGAAAATTTTTACTGTACATTTTATTTACAACAAAATACTACTATTAAAACAAGTCTAGTACACACTGCACAGAAATCTCTGCTTAGGATTTTAAATTTACATCTTCTACATAGAAATGGGCATTCTAAACAAATTATATATACATAGATCACAGTAAATAGGGGACAGTTTAAGATTTTTGCTACATTAGAAACTTAGTTCACAAATATTTGTTGACAAAACTTGTTTTTATTAAATTCTTGTATATCCATATACACACAGGAAACAAGTCTTTCTTTATGTTTGTTAGGTGTGGTTTTAATAACATCCAGCTTAATTATTAATGTATAGTTTGAATCCACATTGGAATCTTACATTTCCTTTTCCAACCAGTAATTAGATAAGTGCAAAGAAGGTACATTCTCGCACTCCATTACGTATCTCCTCTTCTTCCAGTAAAGTACCTCTTTTATAGATTTAACAATCGGTTCTGTTCCTTCTGGCAGCTCTTCGAGATGAGTACATCTAGGTAGTTTAATTTTTCCTCTTGTTTCCTGCATAGCACGACCGTTATAGCACTCCACATCCTCATATGTGTACGCTGTCATCTCTTCTGAAAAGCAATCTTCTGGCATCTCTGTATAGTTTACAACTATTGGTTAAATATTGTTATTCCGTCTATTTTTAATTCTGCAAATGGATTTTCTGTAGGTAGATGGACAACATTCAACCCGTCACACTTCGATCAACGTAACCTTTCTTTTTAAGCAGATCAGAATGGGAGTGTAGCCTTAGAAAAACATTTTCGTGTATCCCTTAATGTAGTAAACGCCATCGTCGGCCAGTACTCCAACACATGACCAATCTCCTTTGCTGTTTTCTGTAAATGCGATTATTTTATATTTCCCAGTCACAACGAGGTTTCCCCATATAGTGTGTTTAAACCAATAAGTGAGTTGTGCTTGCACATCTACACTAGCCTCCTCTTTTTCCAATTGCAATTGGTGTTCTTCCTTTACAGCAATTGTCTTCGCCATATAATACAGTTATCGTTTCTTGACGTCCATCTCCTCCTTTTCCAGTCGTCGTTTCCGTACAATAGCACATTTACTGCATGCAGAGAAGTGATTTCTTTAATGGGGAAAGGCTTAAGTCTGTTGGCTGGATTTAATCTATTTCGCTGGACTTGTGGAATAACGTTGTTTGTGGGTACTAGACCTAATTCGGTGATATCGACATCTGGCCGTATTGTGGAGAATAACGCCCTGGAATGCGAGAAATACGTTTTTCCTGCTTTGATGTAGCTCTTCTGTGTAATACTTATGTCGTCCTTGCTGGAGTCAGTATTACGAACCTCCACGTAATTTACAGGTAGACAATTGAAAGAGAGCATAATTTATAAGCTTTTCTCGGTCTTTTGTTTCTGGGAGATATACCTGTACACTAGTTAGTTTTCGGATATTATTATTACCCAGTAAATAAATTGCAAAATACGATTAAACACAACACAGCAACTGTTCTGTAGCGAATATGTTAAACGCATCCACATGGAGGAGATTGCCACACTATACAGGGGTGCACTTTGCAGATATCGTTTGTCATTTAAACAATATTGCTCATGGTCGAAAACACCATCCATCTGGTAATTGTATATTGTAGCCTCCAGTCTGGTAATTCCATGTTCTTGTCCCTGCAGAAGAAGTAAAAGTCTTTCGCAGTCGCCTTTTGGACACTTCAATAAATCGATAATGTGGCTACCAATGTCTTTGTTGACACCAGGTCTCGTCATTTGACAAATAAATTTATTACATACTAGCTTATATGTCCGTGCTTCGCAACGGTTGTTAAACAGGGACCTGTGAAAATCGTCGTTTTTAGGGTTCCCGACCTAGACCAGCGAAAACAGAATCTTTGTTGGATTTCTCTGTCAATAAACTTAGTTCTTCTAGCCAAAAAGTCAAATTTAAGTATAAGTCTTGTCAAAAACAATGAATGTTCATAAAAGTTTTCATACAAAAAGTGAAATTAATTTAAGTCCGTACTCCGGAACGATGTAAATCAATGTTAGTTTGTGTTCATAAAGTTAAGACTGCGGTGTGGAATTGTCTGTTTGGCGTAAACTTCTGCAAACACTTCCATCGTTGAGATGAGAAATAGTAATAACAATAACAGCGCCATGTATTGGTTCTATGGTCCTACCAAACTCTATTTTTCACACTAAGTGCATGCTGAAATATTAGAATGTTGCAGTGTTGCACTGGGGACAATGTAGTTATTCTCTATGCAGTGCTCCATATTATCGAAAAGTTGACGAATACTGAAAGAGTTCACGTCTGTTTAAATAAGACGTCATGGTGGTGTCATGTGCGATAAAGTAAGCCTGGGTAATCGTTGAAGGAACGTCGTCAGCTGATCTTCTGTATAGAACTTTCCATTAAATATGGTATTTCCAGTGAATTGTCTGTGTTAGCAGATCGACCACTCTTTCAGCTAATACATGCCCCACGTTCTGCAGTGATTACTTCGTAAAGCACAAAGTTGAAATCGATCTTACGTAATACAACTATATATTCAGAAGTTGGATTATAACCCATGTACAATTGTCTCTGCAAAAGAAGACGTCTTTCTCTATCTTAATGTAGTCCGCAATAAAAGTAAGTAATTACGAATTTTAACCACAATATTGTACCGAACAATTATGAAAGCAGGGAGGTTTCTGATGAGTTTGTGGCTCTCGTGTGTATGTTATCTCTAGTGGCAGGCACAGAGCAGAAATATCTCTGGAGTGAACATTCAGATGCACAGAACAGATTTTCTGACTTCAACATTAAGGTGGAAATATTAACTGATATTCAGAAAAATCTACTAATCGATGACTTTATCTTGGTCCTTTTTTGTTCGCCCTTTTAGCGACGCTTCCTAGAATTTTTGTTGTTTCTGTGAAATTTATTTAGATATTATTTCATGTTACGTAGTTGCACTGCTAAAAGGAGGTGGAGCGTCTTTGTAGCCAATGTGGTACAAACCAATCGTAGGAGCAAATAAATGTGTGGAAAGAGTTGATTTGTTTCAATATCACTGGGTGATTCCCGCTTAATGTAGAGAAGATGCACAGAATCCAATGCTCACTCCATAGGTATTTCTACTCTACGTATAATTTAGTGGTTATACCCGTCGAAAAATGCTCTTCTTTTCTTTCCATGACATTGCAAGGCATAAGGGATACAGATAGGAAGAAAAAAATTGTCCTACCTGGGCTAACTTTACTTGCAGTGGAAGCAGTTTAATTTGCTATCGTTGGCAACGAACTATTCGCTTTAGGAGGAGGGTTAATTTACTGACCAGAACAGCATAAATTATTTATTTCATCGTTAACATAAAGAATTACCCTTATTCTACGTGACTGATTTCTGAAACAGCATTCAACGGCCATTGGCAACCTCAACGCACAAAGCCGCCACCATAAGTAAAACTGTACCCCGTCTTGTAGTGTATTATACCATAGTTATGAAAATGAAAAAAAAAAACAGCAATGCCATAATTAGTTATTTGGTATATTATGTAACTACCGTCGCCTCACTTTGTCCTTTCCTGTACTATGGCGTTTTCGAGGCATTGCTAAACAGAACGCACTCAAAATGTAATGAGGATACATCGAAATCAAAAAGGGAACTACATAAATTCTATTATCTTGCAAAGAATTCTTATGTAAATTAGAGCATCGATAGATGCGAAGGAATGTCGTTATGTTTTAAATTCAAATATCCCCTGTCAAAAGAATCAAAGATGTCGTTAAGCTTTGAATATACAAAGCAACTCGCTGTTCAATATTTGTTTGTATTCGCAGAGATAATATTGCGGCTCTTAATTCAAAGTACTTCTGTTACTGAAGGAATAAGCACAACACGATCATGTATTCTTAATTTGCTGCCCTACAAAACCCACAGCACCTTTAGTGGTTCGTTGCTATTCTATGTCATAACCATCGAAAAGAAATTAAAAAAAATTGAAAAATGCAGCAGCGCCAACTATTATTTCTTTGGTGCACTAAGTAACTAAGAGGACCTCTATTTGTTCTGTACTGTACTACACCGTTTTCTAGGCATTCCTAAACAGAATGGACTCAGTACGTACCGAAATCAGAAAGGAAACTACTTAAATTCCGATTTCTCGTAAAGAATTCTTAGTAAATGAAAACATCGATAGACGCGAAGGAAAGTCGTTATGTTTTAAATTCAATTTTTTGTGTGCCGCACCTTGGTTAAATTTTACTTGCAGTGGCAGCGGTTTACTATGTTAAAGTTGGCAACGAAATATTCGCTTTAGGGGGATCATTAATTTACTGATCGGAACAACATTAATTATTTATTTCATTATCAACACTAAGAATTATTCCCCTCATTGTATGTGACTGATTTTTCTAAACGGGATTCACTTCAGTTATGAGAATAAACAACGCTGCATCGCCATCTAATAGTTATGTGGTATACTATGTCAGTAACAGCGCCTCTAACGGGTCTTTGCTATACTACGCTGCATTTCATGCATAGCATACACCAGAAACTACAAATTACGATATCTTTTCTTTCTCTGATCCGATTTTGATGAAATGAAGCTTATATGTTGCCCCAAGGTACTCTCAGTTGGCCTATGAAACCCCATGAAAGTTCGTGTAGTGCTCTCGGAGATTTGCTTATGCACACAAGACTTATTAGCATAGCAAACACTAAAATTTCAAATTGCGATATCTTTCCTTCCTTGGAGCCGAGTTTGATGAAACTAAGCCTATGTTACTATCCAAACTATTCACAATTTACGAGTGGAAAACCATAAAAGTTCATGTAGTACTTTTGGAGATTACCTTAAGCAAATAGACATCCCCGATGGCTTTTAAGCAAATTATTAAAGTATGATATCTTTATTTTCTCTGATCCGATTTTAATTATTGAAGCCTTTATTTAAACGCACGTTATGCTCAAGTTACGTGTGAAAACCGCATGAAAATTCGTCAAGTAGTTTAGGAGATAGACGTGTTCAAAGAGACAGACATGACGGTAGTTGATAAAATATTTCAAATTACGATATTCTTTTTTTCTGTGATTCGATTTTTATAAAAAGAAGTATATATGTTGCCCGAGTTACGCTCAAGTTACCTGTGAAAACTCCATGCAAATTTGTGAAGTAGTTTTGGAGATAAGAGGTTTGTAATAGTTGAAAAAACAGACACGACGGTTACTGAAAACACTTAAAAATTACGATATAGTTTTTTTCCGCGATCCGATTTTGACAAAATTATGCGTATATATTGACCCAAACTTTTCTCATGTTTCCTGTGAAAACTGCATGAAGATTCGTTCAGTAGGTTTGAAGATTGAAGGTAACAGCGACAGGCCTACATTTACAGATTTATTATTAGTATAGATTTTTACTCGACAATTCAATGTTAGCCACGTTAAACAATCTATCCCAACTGTCTTATCGTTGTCCACAATCATGCTGCGATTTCCTCCATACAAAAGTCGTGGTTGGATACGAGATAGTCGCACATCTCCACTTTGTTAAAAATCCCTGCAAAATCTTATGTGATGTCCAAATCCAGTAGACAGAAGTCATCTGCACGAAGCTGTTGTAGTATAGCAGGTTTGAAACATGCAACCCAACATCGGCTGATTCCACATTATATGGTATTGCTACAGGATTTGCATATTTCCTCGAGATGTTCTCCAATTTTTCCTTGCCGAGTTTTTCTAGTATTCCTCTTGCTGCCACACCGGTGCCACCACGTACGAGAAAAGACAACTTGGCCTTAACACCGTGTCTTGCAGTGACGAACTTGTCGAATTTACTACGCAGGTAGGAGTTGAAAGAGCCACACATTTCCTTCTTTAACATTACAGACCGGCCCTTCTCTGTCCCTGGCAGTCCACTTGATCGCAGATTTTAACTACCATAATGTTGTCGCAAAAAGGCTCTGTAATTGGTGTAGGAACCTCCAAGTTCTTCTTACAGAGGAGCGTAGCATTTTCGGCGTAATTTATGCTACCAATCTCAGTAACAAGATTATCCAAGTTTTCCAGTAAGAGCCACAATCCAAAACGTTCGTCCATTGGTCTTGTCTTCCTTCCTGGTAGCTGTAGCATGCTTAGCACATTCGAAGAGCCCATGTTGACGCTTGCGTCTACCACAGACGACTGATCAGCAGACACGTTCGTGCATCCCTTTATACTCCACAGATTGTACCACGTGAACAGTAACTAACAATCTTCTATCTTTGCTAACACATTGTACAATGTATACCGCGACAATTTCGGGTTTCAGTGCCTGACTTTACTGGCTGGTGACCGTGCTGTACTAGTCGACATTTACGTGGGGAATTAGTTACCGTCTAATCTTCCTTTCTTCCTCCCTAGTACGATGACAGTTTTTAGCGTAAATCAAATCACTGAGCACAAAATTCATGCTAAAACACCGCGGTGGAGTAGCCGAGCGGTCTAAAGCGTCTCGCTGCGAAGCGCGCGGTTGCTCGCGGTTGCATCTCGAGGAAATATGCAAATCCTGTAGCACTACCTTATAAAGTGGAATCAGCTGATGTTCAGTTGTATGTGTTGTCCTTAGGTTAGTTTACCTAGGTTTAAGTAGTTTGTAGGCTACGGACTGATGACCACGCGAGGAGACTAAGGCGCTCCAGTCACGGTCTGCACGGCCACTACGGTCGGGGGTTCGAATCCCCCCTCGGGCATGGATATTTATGCCGTCTTAGTTCGTAAGTAGTTTGTAAGTTTAGGGACTGATGACCCCGTAGTTAAGTCCCATAGACTTTACAAACATTTGAACATTTTGATGACCACGCAGTTTGGTCCGATAGATTTACAATCATTTGATTTTCATGCCACAACCAGCGGATCCTGTGCTAGCATGACTCCGGGATGTTCCCCAAATAATGCTTTTCAGTGGTGTTTCTACGTGGAGGGTCAAATAACCACATATGGGCGAGGCCTCCACCTCCGCTACAGAACAGTTGCTGTGTTGTGTTTAATCATGTTTTGCAATTTAGTTACTGGGGTAATAAGAATACCCCAAAACTGACTGGTGTACAGGTAAATTCAAGTGTTTGTAAATCTATGGGTCTCTACTGTTTGGTTATCAGTCTGTAGCTTATAAATTACTTAAACTAAGTAAACTAACCTAAGGACAACACACACATCCATGCGTACAGGTAAATCTCCTAGACACAAAAGACCCGAGAAAAGCTTATAAATTATGCTTTGTCAGCTTTTAGTTTCAACTGTCTACCTGTAAATTACGTGAAGGTTCGTAATACTGACTCCAGCAAGGACGACATAAGTATTACACAGAAGAGCTACATCAAAGCATGAAAAACGTATTTCTCGCATTCCTGGGCGTTATTCTCCACAATACGGCTAGATTTCGATATCACCGAATTAGGTCTAGTATCCACAAGCAACGTTATTCCACAAGTCCAGCGAAAAAGATTAAATCCAGCCAACAGACTTAAGCTTTTTCCCATTAAAGAAATCACTCCTCTACGTGCCGTAAATGTGCTGTGTGTACGGAAAAGATGACTGGAAATGGAGGAGATGGACGTCAAGAAACGAAAACTGATTGTATGGTGAAGACAACTGCTTCAAAGGAAGAACACCAATTGCAATTGGAAAAAGAAGAGGCTAGTAAAGATGTGCAAGCACAACTCACTTATTGGTTTAAACACAGTATATGGAGAAAACTCGCTGTGACGGAACTATAAAATAATCGCATTTACAGTAAACAGCAAGGGAGACTGGTCATGTGTTGGCCGACAATGGCGTTTACTACATTAAGGGATACACGAAAATGTTTTTCTAAGGCTACACTCCCATTTTGATCTGCTGTACCGAAGTGTGACGGGTTGGATGTTGTCCATCTACCCACAGAAAATCCATTTGCGGAACTAAAAACAGACGGTATAAAAATATTTAACCAGCATTCGTTTGCAAAAGTTGTAAACTTTGTGTATCAGAAGAGATGACAGCGTACACACAGGAGGATGTGGAGTGCTATACTGGTCATGCAATTCAGGAAATAAGAAGAAAAATTAAACTACCTAAATGTTCTCGTCTCGAAGAGCTGTCAGAAGAAACAGAACTAATTGTTAAAGCTATAAAAGAGGCCTTTACCGGAAGAAGAGAAGATACGTAATGGAGTGCGAGAATGTACCTTTTTTGCACATATCTAATTACTGATTGGAAGAGGAAATGGAAGATTCCAATGTGGCTTTAAACTATAAATTAATAATTAAGCTGGATGTTATTAAAACCATGCCTAACAAATATAAAGAAAGACTTGTTTCCTGTGTGTAAACGAATATACAAGAAATTAATAAAAACAAATTTTGTCAATAAATATTGGTGAACTAATTTTCTAACCTAGCAAAAAACCTTAAAAAGTCATCTATTTACTGTGATCTATGTGTATATAATTTGTTTAGAATGTCCATTTTTATGTAGAAGATGTAAATTTAAAATCCTAAGCAGAAATTTCTGTGCAGTGTGTTCTAGACATGTTTTAAAAGTAGTAATTTGTTGTAAAGAAAATGTACAGTAAAATGATGAAATGCTCTCCATTGGAAAAATTGCAAGTAGTTTCTATTAAAGCAGTAAAAAATGTAGGCAAATCAGAACGAACTGGATTTCGAATACTTACCTTCCCTGTACTTATCGATTTAATGGCTGCAGGCAGAAATGTAAGATGTAGACGTAAATTTTAGCTAAAAGTAAAAACTATACTGGATGTTATAAGAGCTACGCCAAACAAAAAGCCGGCCGCGGTGGCCGAGGAGACTGAGGCGCTCCAGTCACGGTCTGCACAGCCACTACGGTCGGGTGTTCGAATCCCCCCTCGGGCATGGATATTTGTGCCGTCCTAGTTCGTAAGTAGTTCATAAGTAGTTTGTAAGTTTAGGGACTGATGACCCCGTAGTCAAGTCCCATAGACTTTACAAACATTTGAACATTTTTGAACCAAACAAAAGGAAAAAAACAAAAACAAAAACAAAAACAGGACGACAGAACGAAAATAATACACTATTATACTTGCAATGGTATATTGGTGTGTTGGATGATGCTGAAAGTAGCTGAAACTCGGTAGCTGAATGTAGCGACCTCCTTTTCTTACCTGTATGAAGCTTCAGTCTGGCGGGGTGGACAGGTCTGGACATGTTGGAGGTGGCGACAGGCTGGCGGTGACGCCGTAGGCGTCGGCGGATTTTTCCCGGAGGTGGTGGAGGCAGCGGCCGCCATTTTGAATTTTTGGGGCACGCCCCACAAATGATTACTACTAGCATTGTATGGCAGAAAATCATGGACTGTAGTAAAACTGAAACGGAAGAGAATTGAAGCATCTGAAACTTGGGGATGCAGATGTATGATGGACTGATATTGTTTGAGAAGGTTCTCTGCAAAATATCTGAGAAACGTAATATGTGGGAAACGCTGACAAGGAGACAGGACAAGAAGAAACGACATGCTTTAAGACAGCGGCTACATCCATGGTACTAGAGAGAACTGTTGGGGGTAAAAACTGGAAAGGAACACAGAGATTGGAATATATCCAGCAAATGGTAGACATCAATGAAAGAGAGGAATTCATGTCGTGTCAGATGAAATTAGTTGTAAGAATATTGACAAAAATTTTCCATAAGCAGAGTTTTGCTACTTTTAAATCACATTTTGCTTATTCGTCACAGAGTGAGGAAGCATAGTGGCAACACACTGGACTCACATTCTGGAGGATGGTGGCTCAGATCCACATCCAGCCATCCAGATTTGGGTTTCAAATAATTTACTTAAATCACTCCAGGAAAATGCCTGGGGTGGTTCACCTCAAAGAGCACTGCCAATTTCCTTCCCTATCCTTACAAAAACAAACCCAAGCATGAGCTCTGCCTCTTATGACCATGATGTCAACTGGGTGTGAAAGATTATTCCTCCTAGTTTATTCATCACAATACTTTGGTATGAATTAATCTAATTGTCCATGTTAATTTAAGCATGTCCATTAAATTTGGGCTGTAAAAACAATTCTTAAGAACTTTTGTAAAACATATTTCTTCTACCACAACCTCTATCCTGATATGAACGACTTACATAATGCCATACAGAATTGAGGACACAATCCTCTTGTTATTGCACATGGATACAGCATCCAGTAAATATGTGATAATGCTGTTTTTAATAGTATTTCAGAGTTGTAGGTAAGTACAACACATAACTTAGTTCAATAGAACCTGGTTGACTTGTGTTAAGTTTGTGAAATAATTTTACATTGTAGTTTTATATGTAAACTTACTAGCAGAGTGGAAGACTGTTATTCCCTATACCTTACAATGAGTGGACACCATGCTGAGCACTTATGCTTCCTATGAATGGACAAAATGCTAAGCAACTCGCAAATGCAGGTCATAAGTAATAGAAAACAGATTACATGAGAAATCCTGCTGTTTGACAGTGACAGAATATTTTCTTTTTGGTTTACCGGTACTCATTTGTTTCCTGTATTGTGGGGGCCCTTTGTAATAACAAGGTATTTCAGTAGAATTGATGTGTTTCATAGTAATGAAGATGATTAAGTGGATCATTTAGAGGCTCCCCCCATATGAGAGTTGGAACTTAAATAGTGGCAACACCGTTGTGAAGACACCATGCAATGGAATATACTATAGTTGCTGATAACAAACATTGTTGACATACCTACCTTACCTCTGAGCAAATGGACTCGCCCATCACACGTGACTGGCATGCGCACAATCGAGGGATACTTAGTCACTTGTGAGCGAACAGTCTGATGTAACAGTGACACTATGCTTTTGAAATAGGAACAACAGAGTTGGATCAAGATTGAATGTGCCAGACGTCGTACAGCACGACAGTGTCATCAAGGTAATCAAGAGGTGTGTGGGGAATCGGCATTGCTGTACAGAACAGTGGCATGTTGGGTAAAAGCCATCAATGAAGCTTCGCGTCGGGCAGGTCACTCTGGTCTGTGACCAGCGTTGCGAAAAAAAGCGGAAATGCTTTCTGCACAACCCTCCAATCATTTTTCACGACAATGCGCGGGTGCATATAGCGCAAGCTGTAGCTGCTTTGTTCGGTCGATGGGAGTGGGAAGTACTGTACCATTCACCATACTCCCCAGAATTAAGTCATTGTGATTTGATTTGATTTTGAAGATGAAGGAAACAGGCTCTGCTAACGGTAAGCTACTCCTTCCACATCGCTGGCAATGGGTTCTTCACAACGCTACTTTGAAGTACTGTAACAGGTGCAAAAATATAACGCTTTTGTATCATTTGGGAATAAAGTTGCCGTTAATTAAGTTCCAACTATATATATAAAACGGGTGATCCAAAAGTCAGAATAAATTTGAAAACTTAATAAATCACGGAATAATGTAGATAGAGAGGTAAAAATTGACACACATGCTTGGAATGACATTGGGTTTTATTAGAAAAAAAATTACACACACACACACACACACACACACACACACACACACACATATATATATATATATATATATATATATATATATATATATATATATATATATATATATATACTCGTGAAAGATCTCTTGTGCACGTCGTTTGGTGATGATCGTATGCTCAGCCGCCACTTTCGGCATTCTTGGCCTCCCAGGACCCCAGACCTCAGTCCATCCGATTATTGTTTTGGAGTTACCTGAAGTCGCAAGTGTAGCGTGATCGACCGACATCTCTAGGGATGCTGAAAAACAACATCTGATGCCAATGCCTCACCATAACTCCAGACATGCTATACACTGCTGTTCACAAAATTATTCTTCGACTGCAGCTATTGTTGAGGAATGATGATGAACATATTGAGCATTTCCTGTAAAGAACATCATCTTTGCTTTGTCTTAATTTGTTATTCTAATTATTGATTTTCTGCTCAGATGAAGCGCCATCTGTCGGACATTTTTTAAACTTTTTTTCTTTTCTTTTTTTGTTCTTATAAAAGCCCATGTCATTCCAAGCATGTGTGTCAATTTTTACCTCTATCTACATTATTCCATGATTTATTAAGTTTTCAAATTTATACTGACTTTTTGATCATCTGTATATACATATTCAACTGATCATTGCAGAGGAAAACAAATATCAAATTCAATAAGTCTCACATTGTCTAACAAATATTCGGTACAGTCAGTAATATTGCAGTGTAAGATTAAAATATAGTTTCCATCATTAAACAACTCACTGGTGAACACCATCAAAAAGTATTTGTTCATTGCTTATGTTGTTCATCACTTGAGAATTAAACGTCTTTAGAAATGTAATCACTTTCATGTCACTTTGAGAGTCAGACTGGTAGGCAGTAGTAGTCAATCCAGGGGTCAGATACTCGCCGATGTACTGCGAGACTGGTGAAGTAGGTGCTGGTGCAACACCACCTACAGAGCAGAACAGGATGCTTTCGGGTGATGCCACACAGAGTAAGATGCATCTCGCTAGCTGACTGGCTGGCCACTATGAGACAGTGGGCTGTGTTCCAGCGGCCAGTCAGTCAGCTATGTGATCACGGCCTAGTCCGGGTGACGTAACACGAGAGCATTGCTGCCTTCGTTCTAGAGGGTGTTGGTGTTCAGCGCATGTGCTGGCCCTCGGACTCGCCGATGTACTGCGAGACTGCTGAAGTAGGTGCTGGTGCAACACCACCTAGAGTGAAGCACACGATGCTTTCGTGTGATGCCACGCAGAGTAAGACGCATATCGCTAGTTGACTGGCTGGCCATTCTGAGACAGTGGGGCTGTGGTCCAGCAGCGAGCCAGTCAGCTACGTGATCACGGCCTAGTCCGGGTGACATAACACGAGAGCATTGCTGCCTTCGTTCTAGACGGTGTTGGTGTTCAGCGCGTGTGCTGGCCCTCGGACTCGCCGATGTACTGCAAGACTGGTGAAGTAGGTGCTGGTGCAACACCACCTACAGAGAAGAACACGATGCTTTCGTGTGATGCCATGCAGAGTAAAGACGCATATCGCTAGCTGACTGGCTGGCCGTTATGAGACAGTGGGCTGTGCTGCAGCGGCCAGCCAGTCAGCTACGTGATCACGGCCTAGTCCGGGTGACGTAACACGAGAGCATTGCTGCCTCCGTTCTAGAGGGTGTCAGTGTTCAGCGCGTGTGTTGGCCTTCGGACTCGCCGATGTACTGCGAGACTGGTGAAGTAGGTGCTGGCGCAACACCACCTACAGAGAAGAACACGATGCTTTTGTGTGATGCCATGCAGAGTATGATGCGTATCGCTAGCTGTCTGGCTGGCCACTATGAGACAGTGGGCTGTGCTCCAGCGGCCAGTCAGTCAGCTACGTGATCATGGCCTAGTCCGGATGACGTAACACGAGAGCATTGCTGCCTTCATTCTAGAGGGTGTCGGTGTTAAGCGCATGTGCTAGCCCTCGGACTCGCTGATGTACTGCGAGACTGGTGAAGTAGGTGCCGGTGCAACACCACCTAGAGTGAAGCACACAATGCTTTCGTGTGATGCTACGCAGAGTAAGACGCATATCGCTAGCTGACTGGCTGGCCGTTATGAGACAGTGGGCCAGCCAGTCAGCTACGTGATCACAGCCTAGTCCGGGTGACGTAACACGAGAGCATTGCCGCCTCCGTTCTAGCGCGTGTGCTGCCCCTCGGACTCGGCGCTGTCGCTGTAGTCGTCTTCGCTGGTGGTGCTGGTGGTGGTGGCGGTGGTGGTGACGGTGGCGCGGCCCATGCTGGTGCGCAGGGAAGATTCAGTCCGCGTCGGCGGCGGGGCGTGCGACAGCGAGACGGTCACGCTGGTGGGCGGCTGGTGAGGCAGCGACAGCGGCGGCGACCGGAAGCTAGCCACCGACGACGGCTCCATGTCCGGCAGCGTCGCCAGCGGCGGCACCTGCTACACCCACACTCGTACACTCTCACGGCTCTAGCCCAAAGCCACCGTCTCAGACCGAGCATTCCAACACCAACATTGACCGTGCTGAGTTTCTGACTTCGCAGCGGGGAAAACGCCTGTTTATGAGGCTTTCTGAACCTACAGAGCAATATCTAACATGTCAGATATTTCGAACATACCTTGAAACGTAGGCAGCTTAGATGGAATAACACCTCGTACATCACATCTCCCTTCAATACAGCGTCGAGACGCCGTCCACATTTTTTTTTTTTTTTTTTTTTTGTAGAATCCCGTAATTAGTGGATTTTATATCAATATATGCCATTTATGAGCACCAGAAAACTGAGAATCTCTCTAAAATCCGTCGTTATAATGATTTGTTGTAAAAATCGGAAATGCCATATTGTTCTCTAACAAGGATTTTAGAATTTTTTTATATTCTTGGTACTTGAAGTTGTGCCACACATTGTAGGTGAGGCCGCATTATGGGCCAACGAAATCATAGAAACTTGTGTCTACCGAAGAATTTGAACAATTGTTAACCAAAAGATATTTTCCAAGAAGCAAACAAGAACGTTTACGAAACCAAATTTACTATCTTGAATTTTATAACCCGAGGAAAGCAGTACTTCGGAAATATTTTGAAAAATATATTAATAAAATCCGCTATTTGGATAACTCAATACCCACACATGAATTCTTAAAGTTTTTAAAAGGAAGACTTCCGGTTGAGCTTCGAGAAAGACTGATGTATGTTCCCGACCATGATTTAGAAACTGGACCAAATTGAAGACGACAAAAAATATACATCGTAATTTGGGTTTCAGTGTAAACAATAACGAAAATAATAATAATAATAACAGCATCAACAACAGCAATGGGAATGAAAATAGTACAAATTTCCGCAATGGAAATAGCGGTCAAAATTTTTGTGGTGTCGCACAAGTCCAAAGTGCGCGCCACCTACATTCGCCGCGCGCCGCCATGCACGCACGGCGCGGCGTTCTTACGACGTCAGCCACGAGCGCCCTCTGTTACAACTCCGCTCGTGGCCACCACTGAACGACATCGTTCACTTGGGACTGAGATAGGAACCAGTTAACACTTCGAAATCAGATAGGCACCAGTAAAGACTTGATTATCGGACAGGCACTAGGCAGGCCTCTAGCTCAACTATGTATCAGCCTTCTGCAGTACTATGTAAAAGTTAAGTATTATATAAATTCTGTGCAATATATATCTCGTTCTAATTTATTCTAGTGTTTCTAGTTTCTGGCTACTCCCCTCCGTACCTGCACCAGCGTGCTATCTTTAATCCTGTGTCAGTCTCATTCCACTCGGCCACCGACACCTACGACGGAAACGAGACACAAAAGCGGCGACGAGGCTGGGACGCAAAAGTGGCGACGAGGATAGGATACAAAAATTTTAATAATCGTAATTCGCGCCAGAATGGCCAACCAAACGGGAAACATAAAAATCACAATAATAACGGAAACCGTAATTCTCCAAACTCGAATAATAATAACCACAACAGTAATTTGGACAACTTTCAGAACCCGCGAAATCAAAACTTTCAGTCGCAAAATAATAGACAGCAGTTTAATAACAGTACCAAAAACGAAAGCGGAAATATGATGGACGTTTTCGAGATATAAATCCAACAAATCATTACGATTGGGCAAACTGGCAATGGTATAATAATCCTCCACCAAACTGGATACTACAGACAAACAATTTATCTACAGGACCGCCAATAAATGTACCTTCGAGTGGACATGAACAACACACTTCACACCCGAGAAATCAACCGACGATGTCTTCTCAACACACTACAAGACAGAACCAAAACTCTAGTCAGCATATAAGGTTAATAGAAGTTTTAGAAGATGAATCCAATCCGATTACAACTAATCCGTCGAAATAGTGCCCACATGTTTTTGCCTTCCTGGACCAGTCGGTACGAATAAGGAAGGACCTGATACCATTCAAATAAACGTACTTAGATACAATGATGGCCAGAATATGCCTGATGAATTAAATGAGGAACCATCAAACATATGTACGAAAAAGGAACCTCTTGTTCAAGCTGTAATTAGCGCTAAGATCTATGATTATTCATCTATGATGATGTGATTGACACAGGATCTGCAATCTCTGCAGTAAGTGAAAATTTCTATAAATTAATTTCAAAGAATGTATCTGTTCCCACACTTCCTATACAATCTTGTACGGTCACTGTAGCATTAGGTTTAAGTTTTCAAAGAGTAAAGACTCGATGTTGGGTGGCAGTAAATGTAGAGGATGATGTACTTAAAGACGCACACCTCGTAATTCCTAAACTGACCACGCCATGCATTTGGGGATTAAATATTTTATGTGGGAGGGATGCAGAAATCGACCTCTCTTTAGGTTATTTAGTTATAAGTGGCTCAAGTTGCCGGATAAAGTTGTCCTTAACTGGTGTGGAGAACGAACAATCCATGAAATGCTGTAATTTGAAGATTAACTATATAGCGTCTACAGCTTGCAATTAGGAGGAAAATATTCTTGCTGGCCAATTTCTTAGTGAAGAATCAGTGAATAGAATACAAAAAACTGTTTTACAGAAAATATTTGAATCTGGTAACCTCACAGAGCACTAACAAGATGATCTAACCTCATAGTTAGTGAAATATATTGAAGTATTTGATGAGAAACCTGGTATAATTAAAGGATATGTTTACCACATGCATGTATATCCGCACAAAGTTTATTGTAGGTCTTCCTATTCGGTACCGTGGACAAAACAGGAAAAGGTAAAGGCAGAAATAAAGAAAATGTTAAATTGGAACATCATAGAACCTTCTAATTCTGAATATTGCAGTCCTCTTATAGCAATTTATAAGGCAGTTAATAGCGTTCGTCTTGTACTGGATGCAAGAGAAATAAATAAAATAACTGTTCCTGTAAGAACACACCCATAAACGTTGGATGAAGTTTTGCAGATATTTAATGAAATTCAGTTTTTATCTTCAATCGATTTAAGGGCAAGCAACTGGCAGATTTTGTTAGATGGAGAATCAAGAAAATATACTGCTTTCAATTTTGCTACATACCGCGTGAGAACAGCTACTGGCTAGTAAACCCTAGAACCAGAATAGCTAAGGGACTGTATCCGTATAAAGACTTGAAAAAGTTTTATTAACTTGCTATTTAATTTGTAGTGTAGAGTTGTGGCGATTCGTAAATGAGTCGTTCATTTGAACGATTACAAATAAAGAATCGTAAGAATCGAACCGTGGTTCGGACGAATCGTCGTTCAAAAGAATCGTCTGTCTCGTGACGATTCCAAGTTCTAACGATTCATGATTCGAAGGCGACTGCCGAATCATGCCGAATCGTGCCGAATGAATCCGAATGCCGGAGAGAAGTCAAGAGGAGAGACGAATCGTAGTTCAAAAGAATCGCTTGTCTCATGACGATTACAAAATACAACGTTTCACGATTCGAAAGCAAGTTAGAATCGTGCCGAATGATTACGAAAGCCAGAAAGCGTGTGAACAAAGGAAGCACAGAACGAAGATCGTGAGCCGTTAATAATTAGCCTATTCACGAATTACAGATGACAGAAATAAAACACAGCGAAATACACAGCTGCCAATACATACGACTATACCTCTTTTATACAGTTCACATATAATGCATTTAATCGAGCAATTCTTATACATTTATATTTCGCGTATGGCTGTAGCGATTTGGATTTTCTTTTGTGTTGAGAGAGGTTTAAGGTTTTTGAGTTCATCTACATAGTTGTTGTTTTTCTAAAAACTCAATTTTACAAAAATGTTCTTTTTAAATAAAAACGCCATTTAAAATTTTTTAAAGCTATCTCCAAAATCTTTTTTATCATTTTCGTTTCTCTGTTCAGCTTTCCTGAAAGAACCGATTTTATAAAAAAGAAACATTTTAATAAACGCGATATTCTTGTATCTCGAAATAAATTTAATATTTGGAGAAGGATTTTTATTTTTATTTATTTATATAGATGTGTTTCCTTAAAATAATTGATTTTACATAACAAGTATTTCATAATGATTAGGTATGTGTTAATTACCATAGATTTAATGTAATTTATATTTCAATGGCCGAAGTATTCAAACAGAACGAAAAAAATTTATAAGATTACAGCAGGATTCACTAAACCTACAACGCTACTAAATGAGCTATGATGACAGCAGAAATAGTTGGTAGTGTAATATGTATTTATATCCGATCGCAAAAGTTCAAAGATTATTTTCTCAAGAAGTTTTGAAAGCTGAATCAAATGGCTTTGTCTCATTATTATTTTAATTCTGAACTTTAAGCACTATAAATATTAAAAAATCCGATACCATATTGTGTCCTTTTTGGCATTATGTAAGATTCGTGCCGTCACAGTCCAGAAAGAATCGTGAACGAATCGTAGGAACAGATTCGTAAGGTTAGATTCCAACATCCATGACACAGACACCTATTACCATCTATAAGCAGGATGTAGAAGTAAGAATCGTGCCAATGCAGACTAAAGAATCGCGAAAGAATCATGAACGAATCGTAGGAGTCGATTCACAGTGTGGGATTGAATCGCAAGAATCGATTCCTAGAAAAGAATCGTGTTGCCCAACTCTAGTGTAGTGTATGTATGTGTCATATGCTATAAGACATGCATCTGTATTTAGTGTACGGTATATAATGTGATTTAGTCTTTAAGTGATGATAAGTAGGTCATAAGTAATGTTTATATATGTGTATGGTGATGTGTAATACGTCGCAATGACGTGTAAAAGGTTCCGTACTCATGGTGGAACGAGTAAAAATAGATTATGCGATCAGGAGTAGTCTTGTTAACAATGTCGGTAGGGTAGGATAGACAGCTAAAGTGAAAATTTACTTATGGACCGGCGCACAGAGTGTGTGACTGAACGGTTGACCGCACAGATATGCTGACTGTCGAAAAGGTGGGCTTTGATGAAATATAATGCTATTCTCTCAAAGTCAGAACAAAATTAATGTGAATGGACATAAGTTTCTAAGGCTGATATTTCCTTAAACAACACCTGAAATGAAATTTTAACAAAACTACGATATTAGTAATTTTATTTAAGCTTTGATGTAAGAATGCCTTTTTCTGTAATGTGTTGTGATCTTATTTCAGTTTAGTGTAAGATTTTTATTCTTGTTTACGTAGTAATAACGTAAGCTGTTTCTAAGTACAGTGAACTCTTGAAGCAATTTTCTAATTGATTATTTGATGAGTGACATTGACTCCGAGATAACTTACAAAGTTTTAAAACATCCAAAATTTAAGCAGCCTTCAGCTGCTGATAACGTTCTTTACAACCAATGTAAGATTTTATTGCTGTAAATAGTAGATCATTATTTAGATTAATGTTGAGTGCACAAACAACATCAAATATAATTAGAAGGCACAGTTCGAGTTTTCACAAGCAATTTGAGGCTTATTTTGTCGTGATTAACAGGGAGATTCCGCGGGAAATTTAAATTCCATAGTTCGCTAAATATTTTAATGCAGTAGCAACACAAGGCAGAGTGTAGTAAGAATGTATGTCTAATATATACTTGACCCCACACCTGTATAGATGATAATATTTAAAAATGACATTTTGTGTACTTTCAGTGATTTTAAATAATTATGAATAGTATTCAGTTTTGTTTATTTGTATGTCTACATGTGGTGACAGATAAAACTGTGTTACCGCAGCGATCTGGAACCCATGTGATGACTTTTAAATCGAATAAACTGTGAGCAACAGTGTTCGATAGTGCTTGCGTGTTGGTAAAACCACAGTATAACATACAGTCACGACACTCACTGCTGTGAAAGTTGTTACGAACTGACAGTTCAACGACACTAGCGCTCCTAGCGGTGGGCAAGCTGCCGAAAGAGTGAAGTTTGTTTATAATTATTTGTGTGCATAATTAAACAAATAGTTGGTATAATTTTTGTGTTACAAGCATTAGTAACATATCAAGAGACATACATAATACAGAAATTAACGTAAAAACAGTCGAACTTAACTGATTCAGTGGTATAACGAAGAACTTCGTCATGAAGCAATACCTACGAATGTGTGTATATTTGCAGCATATTCCGCTGAAAGTGAGTAGAATGTAAACATAATAGAAACATAAATTTCTATTTTGGTCTGTTCTTACTATGACAAAGAGTTTTTTGACACGTATCATTGTGGTATGGGGTCTAATGATTCGCACATTTTTAGGCTTCACTCGTCTTTATTATAAGCGCATATTCTTTTGAGTGTGATTACTTTAGCGTAAATAGACAATGTCTTGAAGATTCTTGCCGTTTGTGGTTCAGTTGCAGCAACAATTGTGGAATTGGGTTCCTCTTTGTTGAATAGAGTTTGTTTGCTTCTCAGTTTTCTTGTCATGTTTCTGATGGTTTCCTTCAGCTACAGCTGTGGTGGCTGATTTGGTACATTAAATACTGTAGTTATTGCATTCTACATTCGTGTCCTACGTTCCATCCTCACTGATTTCACTGGGATTGGAATGGAGAAACGTTAACGTTCTTGAGAAGAAAAAACAATCTTTCTACCAAAGGGCGGGTATTCGGTGTTTCCTAGCCATTTTTCTATATTTAATAGTAAATTAAATTACTCAGTATAACCCTGTAGGTTACAAGATAACAGTAAATAAACTGTGCCGCAATGTACCGTTTCCAACCGTATCATGGATCTTACGAAAGCTAAGAAAGACAAAGGTGGAGCAATTTTTAAGTTATTACCAGTTTTATGATACTACATACGTTCCCTAATGTAAAAAAAAAAAGAGTTAAAATCAATATAAAAGATACTATTCGCACTCATCCATTATTGTATTCATTGCAGTAGCTTGCCCTCCGCTTGGAGCGCTGCTGTCGCAGTGTATAACAAAAATCTGCGGAAGTGTCGTGAGCAAGTGCAAATTTAACTTAGCGGTAGTACTGTGGCAATTACCCACTGAAATGATGCAATATAAAAGTCATTATTCAGAACTGCATACGTAAAACAAAACATGAAAATACTTACAGTTATTGTGTATGTAGTGCAGAAGTGTCAGTGCCATATCGAACTGTAGCCTGTCGATGCGGACACTTGAATACCTGCTACTAGTGTCACAAAAGACGGATGATATTGAACAAATAAATAAAAGGGACAAAGACTGTGCATTCAATGTTATAAATATTAATGAACACAGTGACTTCTTTGCTTTCAGTAAGAATTATCATTGAAGATACTTTAATATTTTTTGTACAATGTTTATTGTAAGTACGTATGAACTTTGGTGCATTTAGGGAGCATATTAGACCCTGTGGGGGCGTGTGTTCCTGATGAAGACCGGACCGTCGTCAACACATCCACACGTCGCGTCGGCATCGATCGACAAAAACGATTATTTATGAGGCC
The DNA here is from genome assembly GCA_026315105.1 of Locusta migratoria. NCBI lineage: Eukaryota > Metazoa > Arthropoda > Insecta > Orthoptera > Acrididae > Locusta > Locusta migratoria. The sequence goes on from CM048745.1 coordinate 111,549,333, forward strand.
ACAATTACACTACTTACACGTAGTAGTAGGAGCATATGTCGCTCAAATGACACCACAACATCATAATAAAGGACCAAGAGTCCCTATAGACACACGCATGATGTTCTCTTTCAGCTTGAAAATGAATACGAAATAACTGTCTGAAATGACTTTGTGAGATAACGTAAAAAAAAAGTGAGATATGTAACCTATTAATTTTTTATTAACCTTGTGTACTAGGTATGTATGAATGTCATAGAACTAAGATAGATTTTATGGGGGCAAGTACTTAAAGGTTCAAAATTTATTGTAATGTCATAGGAACCGAGATGATACTATTAGTATGTGTCGCGATGTTTGTAGAGATCTACATGGAGTTCGTTAACAAGTGAACAAACACCATCTGAGAGGCCTGTGTAACACCACATCGCGATCATATTATTGGAATCACAATTTTTCATCATTTCGTAATTTTCATTACTTTTTTTAAGAGGCAGAGAGTTCACATTTTTCCGAATTTTAGTAAATTCAAATTATATCAGTGTAGTTCGGAATAGTAATGTCCAGGGAATAAGAGGGCCAAAACACCTCGTATTTCAAAGATCACTTGTTAGATTGTTATTATAAATAGTACCCACCGTTGGGTTACTCGCTGTCTCTGTGCTTAGTTGCCTCTGAGTTCAGATCTCTCTGTAACTAGCTGCTATTCTGTAATTAGTTTCGAAGTATTAGACGGTGATCATTTCAGGATATAAACGGATCCGATAAATTATTTATTTATTACAATAAACTTTAGTATGGAGATCATACGCTATTACGTTGCAAGATCTTTGGACTTTTGGTCGGGATAGGCTAGAAAGGAAGAATTAGAAACTTCTGCCTCCCGTTAATAGACTGATTCATATTAGTGATATTTGGAATTGACATTAAAACCTTATGTTGAAGAATTAAAGTTTGTGGCCAATGTAATACTATCCAGAGACTTTTATGTAATGAGAGGTTTTACGTTATATAGTCACGTATAGTCAACGTTGGAAGTACTTTTTGTGAAAGTAATTTCATTGTAACATTTAATTACGGAACATAGTATCAGTGAAACTTTAAAAAGTGTCTCGGACAGTTATTCAAGTATTTAGGTCCCTGATATAGTCCATGATTAATATAAATATGAACCTCTGATAATATCTTTGACTTTCATAAGAAATCATTTAATACGTGTGTGGAAAATATTTCAACAGTTTCGGTTAGGAGAGACTTTCAATAAAATCTTACTGAAGAATAATTCAAGGTATAATTTGATGGGAAAAGATCAGGCATAAATAATATATTTTGTGACTGGCTTCAAACTGTCTGAACTATCGGGACTTAATTATTCAAAATATTAGTTTAGTTTATTAAATATTAGCCCCTGAGTGACATAATTTCTTGTTTAGACATTGCAGAAAGGCTTTAAGTTTCAGTAGATGCACAGACCCAATATTACGGTGTAAAAATTCAAGGAAAAATATATATCTTAATCATTACGAATGAAGTACCAGACCGACCAACCTAAATTTAATACTGGGATGACAAATAAAATTTAGAACCCGTCCATTCTCTACGAACTGTGAAAGCCAAGCCAAAATGTACGACTTATAAACTGTCGTCTTAGAAAACATCAGCAGCAAGCAAGCTTTACAAGTCACAAACTGGCCTAGAACGTGGAAGCAAGTCGTCACAAACTGAAGCCAAATGCAACATCAGTCCAAGCCAAGTCACAAATTCAAATAACAATCAGCCAAAGCCGTTCATCGCAACTCTAAAAAATTATCGAGAAAATCTACTTTGAAGTTTCGCAAGTACACGTAAGTACCAATAATTAAACCAGCTACAGCCTCTCTCTGCGTAGCTCAGGTGGTAACATTCTGGCCTTACAACCATAGGGACGGTTGTTTGAATCCCGCCATGTCAGTATTTTCTTTCCCGTTGTGTTCGAATACTTGCACACTTTTAATATTTAATGGTAATTTTTCCGAAAAAAATGCAAGTATGTTTGTTTATTCTTAATTTTCCATATTTCAGAAAAGGTTGTTAATAATGATAGTTTCAATAAAAAAGTAAGTTACATTATTACAGTATTTTGCTTCACTATTAGTTGACGATAGTAGTCTTTGATTGTTCAGTTTGAGGAGAGCTACGACGCTGTTTTAGAAAAGTCATCTCCACAGCTCTAATGGCTTCCAAGCACCTAATCTATTCAATCATCATTTTGGATGACGACAGTGTTCGTCTCGTCTACGTACACATAAAGAAAAACTAGTACAACACGTGGAATTAGAGATCCCAAAATGTTTTATATAACTGAATTCGGAAAAAAAGAAAAAAAAAAAGAAAAAAGAAAAAGAAATCTGTCACAGCGAGATTCGAACCACTGACTACATGATTGTGAGGCTAGAACGCTACCACCTGAGCTACACCGGAAGATGCAACTGATTTAATTGTTGGTACTTGCGTGTACTTACAAAACTACAAAGTAGATTTTCTCGAGAATTTTTGAGAATTGCGTCGAATGGCTTTGGCTGATTGTTATTTAAGTTCTGAACATCACATATCATAAAAGTAAAACAATTCTAAAACCCAATAACCATGTGCTCTCTTTGTAAGATTTTTGGAATTGTTCCTTATGAATGTATGCAGTTTCAACCGATCGAATGAGCTGTTCTTTGTACGATTTCTCATATTAAATAACACTTAAAATTTGGCTGTGATGGTAAGATATACAAAATGATTCAAAAAGGACTTAACAAATTTGAAAATTCATATAAATGTATTTAAGAACCTACAGAGCTGATTGTAAAGCCAATTTGTAGGGAAGCACAAAGTTTTGACTTACATAGTTTGCTAGTACAAATCACACAGTAACTACGCTAGCGGCAGCTGCGTTAAAATGTCTTCCTTCACTCGATTCGAATGTGTTAGATGTATGTTTTGGTTTGAAGGATCAAAGTCGCTGAAGGCTTTGTAGCGTAATTCCCGTACCAGCGCACGCTAAACATCCTCCTAGTAGGCCCACGATGTATGAGTGGCATAAATCTCTTGTAGAAAAAGGCTGTATGGTTTTCACACTCCACTGACTTGACTCCCCTTGATTTTTTCCTTTGGGGATTCATCAAGAATTTCGTGTTTGTACCTCCTTTGCCAACTTCTTTGCTTGAACACAGAGAAATAATGTAATGCGAATTCGGGAAAAAATTAACTACAGGTGTGACGTGTGTAATATAACCAACGGAAGTCAAACAGAAATACAAATAATTTTGAAGTAAAAAAATCCTTGACGTGTTTTTGGGTAACTCTTCAAGTCAAACAAAAGTTTTCAGAATTCCAAAGCGTTTAATACACATTATTCATGTAGTAAATTCACAAACATCCTACAAGCCTCTTCAATGAACTGGGTACATACTAATTACTGAATCTCAGTATATTTATTCTTTAATGAAATTTGTTCTTAACTCGTAAATAATATATCCCTTTTTCCAACAAACAACTCAGTTCGTACATACAATACTAGGAACAAACAGAATCTACAAAAGGACTTAAAAGCACTTACTTTAGTTCAAAAGGGGTCCACTATTCAGGAACATAAATTTTTACTCATTGCCAGCAAGCACAAAAAATTTAGTTAGAAATAAAGATTAGTGTAAGAAGTGCCTGAAAGACGTACTAGTTGCCAACTCCTCCTACTACATTGATGAATTTTTAATAGAACCAATTTATATACCTTCTATTAAAAGATTAGTTACAAATTTTCAAAGTAGTAAAGCCCTTTTTGAATCATCCTGTATAGTACTGTTACATGTAGGCCTACTCAGTCCCTGTAGTATAACGAGTAGTGATGCTGGGTTGTAAGGCATCATTTAATGCATTGCTGGCCCGGGTCCTAACATATCCAATTTTTTTGCTCATCTTTGGGTTTTGTGACAGAATATGAGACCCTCTTCTTAATTTAATAGTGTGTATACTGCAATTTAAGTGTTTGTAAATATGAGTGAACTCTCTGTGAGAAGTGAGTTTTGTTTGGTTTCCTTTACCAACAAGACAACTTGCAATTCTTTCAGTAAGGGAAGTTGTGGAAAAATTTAGTAAAATTTGGTATGGACTATTTGTAATACAACTTTTGTAAGCCATTAACATTGACTTGACATGCATCTTTCCTTTGTGTCTTGTAACACGTTCACGGATTTTGACGTTTTCATTTATGTGTAGCTACAACGGACGGAACAGCACATGGACAAGGGAGATGTGCGTTTTAATAACGGTACTGCAGAAATTTTACTCCCATCCACTTTGTAAAATGTAGGATTTGCGAGACATATGTAGGTGACAATTATCACTGGAGCGCTTTTGCTATCTCGTATTCCACGTTAAGGCACAACTACATAAAATGCACAAACTGCATAGTTTCTGAGCATTTAGCAGCTCCACACTCTCAGCACTTACGTTAGAATGTTTGGTCCGTGTGCTAATGGCCTAACACTTACGGACCACGTTCAGGCAGACATATACTGCAATATCGACTTCAACAATATACAGGGCCACTTAGAAGAACCTCCGGGATTTAAGGAGACAGTGCATGAAACTACAAAACATACACAAAAATTACAGTTACCACTGGAATGACCAATTCTTCGAGTTTTTAAACTACATTATAGGTGCTTATATGGGCTTTCTGACGAGGCAATGGCCAGAATGCGAGCAATTTCTTGTTGTACCGGCTGGGACGGCAGAGCAACAGCAACTATACTCCGCGTCACTTACGAAGGCGCCCCTGTTAACAGCCATTGTGAGCATCCCAGTGGCGTAGCGTAGATTTCTGCTACCCGGTGCCTTCCCTCATTTTGCCGCCCCCCACAGTATATTCGGAACTGAACAACAACAAAAACAGAGACTTTGGCAATAAGTATCAGTATTTTTTCAGTGTTTATCAAAATAAAATAGGGACACTGCAATTTATTTTCCCTAAATAATTTTTGTTTCTTGTATTTTATTGCGTTATGCAGAAGGGTAATGGAGCGTAGTCTAAGAAAATCAGGCGATGCTAAAGATATTAGATTAGGTAACGAAACAATAATGGTGGTAGATGAGTTTTGTTACTTGGGCAGTTAAATAACAAATGATGGTCGCGGTACAGAGGGTATAAAATGCAGAATGGCAATAAGTAAAAAAGCGTTCTTGAAAAAGAGAAATTTGTTAACATCGAATATTGATTTATGGGAATGAAACATGGACGATAAACAGTGCGGACAGGAAGAGGAGCGAGGCTTTTGAAATGTGGTGCTGCAGAAGAATACTGAAGATTAGGTGGGTAGATCGCTTAACTAATGAGGAGGTACAGAACAGAATTGGGGAGAAAAGGAATTTCTAGCACACCTTGACTAAAAGAAGGGGTCGATTGGTAGGACACATTCAAAGAATCGTGCATTTAGCGTTGGAGTGAAGTGTGTGGGGTAAAAATCGCAAATGGAGACCAAGGGATGAATACAGTAAGCAGATTCAAATAGATGTAGGTTGCCGTTCTTACGAGGAGATCAAGAGGCTTGCTCAGGACAGAGTAGGATGGAGAGCTGCATCAAACCAGTCTCCGAACTAAGACCCACAGTAACAACATGCTGAACAAATCCTATTTGAAGATTATTTATACGACTTATATATCAGAGGTGTCTTAACAGCAAACAAAAGCTTCATAAATTTATACAGTTTCAACTGAAATATAATTTACGAACATGCGAAGCTTTCATAGTAGTAAGTTATGGTATTCTGATTAAAGTCGGCTGAATACTTTCACATGTATTACGCGGTTAAAAATTTCTTGATGGTACGACTAAAGTGCTCATTACATGAGTCTGCATGTGGACAGACTCACTCCATTTTGTAGACTTAACAGTTTCAGATATTTTAGCTCACTCTCAAATCAACCAAATTAAGTTCTAGTATACACACGTTGGCAACATAGTTCATTTTTCTGGTTTGGCAGTAGATTTTTCGCGGGCATCCATGTGTTAGTTTGTAGAGCTAATGGTTTTGAAGGCTTCTGATTGAGAGGAACAGATCTGCGTGTAGCTAGGACAAAGACGCGAAGTAGCTTTGAGCAAATATCCTTGTCTACATAATTAGGGCGAAACTTTAAAAATTTATAGAACCGCCAATAAAAACCATTAACGGTTCCTTTACCGGTAGTGATGTAGCGAAGATTACGTAACGTTTTAGAGTGCTTCTCAGTTCACCTGCATCGCAGGGACGACGACAACGGACGGTCTCACCGATGTGGCGAAAAGATGGGAAGGGGTTGGCAACTTCACTACGTCCTGATCCTCGATGTTGACGAATTACAGTGGTTAAAATAATCTAATCGAAAGTTTATTCGCAATATCGAATTTACAGCGCCTGTATTATGTATAGATGTGCTACCCAGTGGAGACATACGAAAATTTTTGCCTAGCTGCGAATCGTAGCAGGATTTGATGCTTTTCGTGATCCGTCGCCTTGTAACTTTTGGCTATCCGACCACGTTTCCTGGACCCCCCCCCCCCCGACATATGATCGTACTACAATAGCCATATATACCACAGTCACTGCGTTCTGGTTCAAATGTTTGTTAAGATTATGGGACTTAACTGCGGGGCCATCAGTCCCTAAACTTACAAACTACTTATGAACTACCTTATACTAAAGACAGCACAAACATCCATGCCCCAGGGGGGATTCGAACTCCCGACGGGGAACGGCCTCGCGCATCGTAGCATAGCGCCTGAATGCGCTCGGCCGCTCCGCCACGGCTATTTGGTCTATAAGTAATAATAACATTGATTATTTGTAATCTCTTTTTGCTTTAAGATACAATTTGTTACTGACGCCCACACGCTTTACCGGCATTGCCTCATCGTAAAATCGGTCACTTTCCTTTGTCCACACCGCACACGAGAGATTTAGAAAGCAATTATAACATTATTCCAAACATCTCTGATTCACCGTATTCTGGCATGAACTATGTTTTGGAGCGGCTGCACGAATTTCTGTGCGTTGATCAATACGTGCAAATTTGAAAAGAAATTTAACTTGTTTTGAAATGCTTTTATTCCGAACTAAGGTAACATACAAAATATATTACATTTTAAATCGACGTCAAATGTGTGTTGTACATTTTTCCAATCAGTATTTGCGAAATAAAATTCTGGAAACCTGTGACTATTTTTTTAAAATGTTTTTTAAGGAATTGAATAAGTAACTGATATGACCTCGGTGAAAACTCCTGAAAATATATTCATGTTTATAGGTTATTTTCGCCCAGAAATGACTATTAAAGCGAATTGGTTTCAACAGGATTAAGTTATGTAGAAGTAAGAACTATTTTTCATAGCGCAATTACAAATGTTAGGGGAGCTTAAAACTGTCTGAATGCAACGTAACAAACACACGTTGTAATTTCCTGACAAATCTGTAGGTGTTTTTGAAGTCTCATTTATAGAAAGTATACTTGATTTCGCGGAGTAAGACGCAGCTTGCCAGTTTCCTGCCGCCCCCAAATATGTGCCTGAAGGGGCCATGGCTCCCCTGACACCACCCACGCTACGCCACTGACGCATCCCCCTCCATTACCGCACTGGCAGCCAATAATGTTCATTCTGTAGGCGCGTGACTGGCCGCGAGTTATGCAATGATTCTCCTGCAGGTGCAACTGTTGGCATTAGGCCGTAGCTCCTCCCCTCCATGCTTTCCCTTATCGCTCCGTATCTATGCACGGAAGCGCCTTACATGACGACGACTATAGCGTTTGAAATCTGTTCGTTGGGTAGACTATCGGTAGTTATGAACTAATTTGATGCGACAATAAGGAGCAGATAATTTTTGTACATGTTCTGACATGCCTGCCCATATTGGTTCACCCTATTACGTACTGATGCCCAATCCACTGATACATGACGACGACTATAGCGTTTGAAATCTGTTCGTTGGGTAGACTATCGGTAGTTATGAACTAATTTGATGCGACAATAAGGAGCAGATAATTTTTGTACATGTTCTGACATGCCTGCCCACATTGGTTCACCCTATTACGTACTGATGCCCAATCCACTGATACGCGTAATTCTTTTGTGTGCCTTGTACTTCTTACATTGCCATCTTTTGAAATCCAGGAGATCAGAGGGACGTTCTGAAAGTTCCCAACACTGCTTTTGAAGATGATACTCCAGGTGGTACAAACAAGTGACGTACGTATCCCCACCCGTTTCTGGATCAACGACGAATTTTGAGTCAGCAAAGGAGTAATAGGCATGCGCAGAGGCTAGCGAAGAGAGAGTAGCGGCAGAGTGGCGACCCTAACGTGTGGGTGTCGAGAAACCTGACCCCAGATAACAAGGGTGCATAAATGGGTACCAGCCAACTTCCGGAGGAAAAGTTATGGTATGTGAAAAGTGGGCCAAGTTGTTCGAGAATTCTTAAATCGCGGAGCACTGATCTTTTCTAGATTTCTCCAAAACGGGGGCTGGGGGGGGGGGGGGAGGGCATGGGGGCGACACTGGCTCCAAAAGGGCGAATGATCAAGACAATGAATTCTTGTAGAAATGAAGTGTTATAATTGGAAATACGAGTAATTTTTAAAATTTAGTGCAAAGCTTTCCAAACTGGGTGTCGCGACACCCTGGGGTGTCGCGTAGTAGTATCAAGTCTAAACAAAAATACTTGCCATAAAATAATACAAAATATCCTTCTCTTCATACTACCCTGAAGACTGCTTCAGCAGCAGTAGACACTCAGGGTTCGTTCAAGCCGCTGCCAGTTGCCAGATACCAGCAAAATGCGCATGCGCAGAGCTGCTGCTGATACTCGATAACAGCTCTTCCCATGCGCAGTTTGCTGGAACTGGCAGCTACTTGAACGAAACTTCACTGTACACTGCTTTCCTTCTCAAAAAGTTGCACCTGAGCGTTTTTTAATGGATTTATCAAAGCCACGTCTACCTCGGTAGCGTTTCTTACAAATAAATGCCAATCAATGACACAGTGGCTGTAAAAGCCGTCACAGATTGTAAAATCAGTCACAACTGCCCACTGACTAAAGCTATTCAGTAGCGACGTTTAGTGTGGAGCATGGCCGGGTGATTAACGGAGAGTAGTATTTTAAATACAGTGATCGTTGGTTCGAATGCTGGAATGCGTTAATATTTTTTTCTCCCAGTTTCCGGTATGTAACATATTCTGGGACCAGAAATGACATTCATATTCTTACTTGTCACAAATATTTATCCATTTTTTCCGAATATGTCGGGACTTCCGAGGTCGTGGTGTAGGAACAACCTAACAATAGAACTTAAATAATAATTCATCACTTGTCATAAATACATCCTATTTATTTCAGAAAATAATGTGATAATATTGAACTGTAAGGGAATAGCCACTGTGCTGTCTAAATCAGAAATCCGAGCAGCTAATTTCCAGACGCCGTTTTCAATTGAACCAGCAATTGAGATGTACACACGACAGCGAAAAACGGTTTCCGAAATTCAGTTTTCGTGTTTCGGAAGTTGGGTCGCATGTAGAAGAAGCAAGTGTTACTGTGTGAGTTAGGCATCGTTGTCTGCGGTGTTACTCTGTTGTACATCTCCGTAGTTCCTAATGTGTCCTTTTCTTGCGATGAGTGTAGGTAATTGCTGCAGTCATGATCAACATTAAACATGTCAATGCGTGCGAGGATTTCAGTTTCGTTTACAAACTACATTTAAGCGATACTTTATTTCCGTCCCCCCCTACCATATGTGTTTATATTAGTGAAAAGGTGTCGCGCAAAACTGTAAGGTATAAAAAGGTGTCGCCATGAAGGAAAGTTAGGAATGATCTGATTTAGTGTCTTGCTGTAAATTATATTTGGTATTATGAAAGAAATGAGTAAGTGAAGCGCTGGAGATTGTCACCTTGTTGCGACTTCCAAAACTGTGAAGCTTGTTTATGCCAACTCAATTCCCATAATAAGTACGTAGAACATATAATAAATAATTACAATAAAAGAAATTAAGATAAATATCAATACATGATTGCCCAACACTTTCTGTAACTTTAGTTTATAGCAACATGTACTAACGTGTAAGTAAAAAATGCAATATCCGTCACATGTCGCTCTACAGACATTGCGATGCATTTATATAGAACAATGTATGGCATTCTCCCCCTACTGGTCCCTCTACTTTGAATCTCAGAATGATACCACTTATATTCCTCTTCCTCTTGTCACGCTCGTCTACATTAATTTCTCCTATTTCGTCTGTAACTTCTTACACGTTTCCTCTCATTCCTTTTTATTTCTCAGTGTTAAAACCATAACCGATCGGTCATAGAAAACTTCTGAAATATTTTATGGTGCTGAAGCAACTGAACTGCATTGCATGAACTGTTTATCCAGTTTCGCTGTACGAATAAGTGTGGTACAGTATGTGAAAATAAGATGTCATGGATTAATACCATTTTGGAATAGCTTGGTTATGTCAAAATGCAAGGAAGATGGGGAGGTGGGGACGACGCTTGAATTTTCACACGGGGCGGCAAAATTCGTGGAGTGTACCCTGTTTCTAACTGACTGCACGCTACGAGAAATGTCTCAATATAGCAGGCGACTATGACCAGAAATGGTATAGGGTTTATAGTTTCTGGCAATACCATTTCCAAGACGTAAATTTTGAAGGTATGGGTAATTTTTTTTTTTTTTTTTTTTTTTTTTTTTTTTTTTTTTTTTTTTTTTTTTTTTTTTTTTTTTTTTTTGCAATAAAGTTCCACAGTGAAAAGCAACGATGACTTACTTTCAGATCAACCCTGATATTATATTTATGAATAACTCTGTGTACACTGACGAGTCAAAACATTGTCATCCCATGCTTAATTAAATGTTAGTGGACCTTTGGAGCCCATAACGCCATCGAACCCACACATAATGGATTCCACGTTGGTACTAGATGTCGATGCCGAAGTCTCGTAGTTTCTGTATATCCAACAGCGTCCCAGATAAAATGTTGTATCTGTTTCAGATCAACTGAATTACTGAATTTTGTGGCCAACATGTCAAAGTGAGTTGGCTCTCTTGTGTTATAACGTGGACAGTTGACCTGTGGGAGGATGGTATGAAGGTCGGGGATGACACCAAAGATGAGGGTGATCCAGATGAAAACGTTAAAAGTGCTGTATTTTCTAAACTATAACAGCGAGTAGAAAACTCACCATTATTGGCGTAATCTCATTGACGTTGAATGCACATATTCCATTGCGTCGGTAGTGCGTATATACCACGATGACAGAATTCTTTGGGTCAAGGGTGTAGCCAATCGTGCTCCTCGTTTTCACCCCATCGTCACTTCTGAAATCCTTTTCTCCCTTACTTCTTTGAGTGCACCGAACAGATGAAAGTCACCAGGAGTGAGGTCTGGTGATTTAGGTTGGTATAACACGATTTCCTGAATCGTATTCTCATCTTACAGGCTGCCAGTGGTCAGGTGTCATAATCTGCGTTAACTCTTTATTGCAGGGCTGAGTTTATTTTTCAGCATTATGAATAATAAGTACGGGATACCGGCACTCCCCGATACGTGTAATGCTTCAAAATTACTCCGTTTACATCCAGTAACAGAATGAGCATGTCATCTCCAACACCCAGTGGAGTACGGATTTTTTTGCATTTCATCGGTGAATTATGGCGCCATTCCTGGCTTGATCTTTTCTTTTCTGTTAGTGCTACTGAACCTAAAAGTGTTCAAATGTGTGTAAAGCTTATGGGACTTAACTGCAGGGTCATTAGTCCCTAAACTTACAAACTACTTATGAACTAGCTTATACCAAAGACAACACAAACATCCATGCCCGAGGGAGGATTCGAACCTTCGACGCAGGAGGCCACGCGATCCGCAACGTGGCGCTCCAGACCACTATACTGAACTTAAATTTCTTCACCTTCCATGCAAATTTTCTACATAGACAGTAGCGCGATAGTGTTTCAATTTGGCAGTCATCTGATGTGGCACCTATTTAACAAACACCTTACTGAAGAACAAAACATTGTAAACAACATTCTGTACTGGACCAATACTAATCTTCAAACTTGTGACTGTTCGTTCAGACTTTTACGTTTGTTCTGCTTTACAAACTCCTCCACTACTGCAGGTTACCGTCTGCCACTATATGGTGAGCATACCCTTGTCTTGGTGCTTCCTCCACAAACGTTACACCGATTTTTAACTTCCTGCATCAAATGTACATTTGCTGCAACGACAAACACGATCACCGTACTGCGCTGGCATTCTGTAATGAATTTAGATTGGTTTGATGCCTTCACTTCGCAAAAAAGAGATCGCTGCTCGATCATGGTGCATGATGACAGCTGTGCGGACATCTTGTTTAGGACGCAGATGCCTTCTACTGTTGTACTAACACTTTGCTGCTGCTGCTCGCTGCAATGACGGAAACAACTGGGTTTCCGAGTGGCTGTGGAGTTCAAACCGATAGGCTAAGATACCAAGATGATGAAGTGGAATAACGTTTGCATGACTAATGTGTTTGTCCTAACGGTTGCAGTTTGCGAATTCATTAACCTGGCATGCTACTTGCACCTAACTGTTGCGGAGCAGATATAGGGCCATCGTGTGGCGTTTAAGCCTTGCACTCGGTGGCCGAGTGCGGAAATGAGGCGTTGGGCGATTGTGCAGTCTTCTGGTAGAAGAGCCGCACAGCCTGCCAAAATTGCGCCTTGATGGTGAGGACTTCTGACATCCTGATGATGGGAAATCCCGTAGTAGATGAAGAGTTACAGCACCGTCTTTCGAAGGCTTTGGAGCCGGTCGATGTGCGACTTCGCCACATACCCCAAACCAACGCCGCATATTCAAAGATGGGTCAGACGAGAGTGGTGTAGATGACAACACCTAGCTGAGGCGAGAGAATAGAGTTCGGGTTGAGAAAGGGTTGAGAGCCTTCAGCCTACCCCAAGCTCTGCCGATGATACCGTCGATGTGGTGTTTCCATGTAAGACTCCTGTCCAACGTCACTCCCAGATATTTAGCCGTCCTGCCTCACGGAACAGCTATACCCAGCACTGAGAGAAGTGGCGACCTGTCGGTCGCTTCTTTAACCTCAAAGAACACTGCTGCCACTTATCAACTCCGTCATACAGCTTTTCGAAATTTTATGTAACTTAAAAGGTTTTGATTTGAATTAATGTCGTATGAAAGGATGTCGTCATTCTGCCATACTGTTCACATAGTTTACAAATTTCATCCTTTGTTTACCATCAAAGGTCCAATGTAAGCCAAAGTGAATTACCGCAAAGCATAACACTGACCGCGCTGGTCTGAACTTGCGACACATTGCCTGGGATGATGTATCTGAACACAGCTGTCGATCTGGTGTATCAAGAAACTTGATTCATCCATCCAGGCTGATTCACATTTTAATCTCAATGTTATTGAAGTCATTGAAACAATAAGTGATATTATTGGGTCTATATGGAAACACCTACTGCGGAACCTCCTGCTGAGAAATGTTAATTGAACATTGCTCTCTGAAACACGTGTACCGGAAACAGCATTCTACTTCGTCAAAATATCTGCCTGTCCTTCTTACAGAGCCGGCAACACTCCGAAAAAAAAGTTCAAATGTTTGCAAAGCTTATGGGACTTAAACATCCATGCCAGAGGGAGGATTCGAACCCTCGACACGGGAGGCCGCGAGATTCGCAACGTGACGCTCCAGACCACTCGGCTACTACCGCACGGCAACACTGCGAGTTTCGCGTTCTATGCATACACGATTCTTTACTACTCAGTTTTTCCGTCGTCTAAGAAGTTTCCATAGATACGACAGTAGCACAAAAACAGCTGACATGCTTTTCCGTTTCCGAGGAACTTGGACCATACCAACGTGTCCATTTTCAGTGTCGCGTGTATCAGTAGATCGCGTGGCCACAACAATTCATTCTGGCGCTAGAGCAGTGGCCATTATATTTTGACTCACCAGTGTATATACTTAAAGCTCAGAGTAATCCCGAACCCGATACTATGTGGATAACCCACAAAGAAGAATAGTCCAAAATACACATGGTATTACAGGAAACTGTTATTTACTGCAATTACGAGAGGCTGTCAAATGAAAACGAGACAGATGGGGAAAAATTAAGTTAACTGTATGTTATTTCAAAAGTAATCCCTCTGTACAGAGGCGGACTAAGGCTGTCGGAGGCCGCCCGGGGCTGCGTCAGATAAAAATGTAGCCTCCTGTCGACTTGAAAATATATGTATTACTATAAAAAAAGTAACTTTTGAGATCTTGAGCCGCCCACTCTCGTCCCAAACGAGAGGAACGGGGCGGTTCGCCTCCACCCCCCCCCCCCCCCCCCCCCCTTCCCTAGCCCGCCACTGCTTCTGTATGACAGGACTGTCAATGCTTTGGAGGAAAAATGTGACCCGTTGTCTAATGAACCATGCTTGCACCCAGGCGTGCACCTCTTTGTCCACTGTAAATAAATGGATACTAAGGTCTTTCTTAAGAACTCCAAATATATGACGATCGCATGGGGGAGATCGCAATTGTATGGAAATTCTGTAAGGGGTTAGCGAAACATCCGCAGCATAGTCGAAACGGAATTGGTGGATTTAAGGATAATGCGCTCTCCTATACTTCCTGACAGTTTAAAACTGTGTGCCTGAACGATATTCGGTCTCAGGACCTTTAAAAAAACGTTAAATGTTTGTAAACCAATTGGACCAAACTGCTAGGTCATCAGTCCCCAGACTTACAAACTACTTAAACTAATTTACACTCAGGGCAACACACACACACACACACACACACACACACACACACACACACACACACATGCCCGAGGGACGACTCGAACCTCAGGCGGAAGCGGCCGCCCAATCCGTACGGAAAAATGTCCTACCGACTGAAGTACCCAAGTGTGACTGACGTATCGTCCTCACAGAAGTTATATATCAACATATATTCTGCTGCTCGGTGAAAAATTCATTCTGAAATCAGCCAACTCGGTGAGTGGCCGAGCGTTCAAAGTCGCCTTGCTACGGAGCGCGCCGTTGCTCCCCCCTCAAGCATAGGTGTGTATGTATGTCCGTAGGACAGTGACAGTTTGTTTACGTAGTGTGTAAGTAAGCCTAGGCAATGATAACCGGAACGTTAGATTTAGTTAGACACGAGGACCTAAAACAAAACAAACCATTATGTGGTCACCAAAAGCTTGCAAAATGCCTTGTTTACAACTTGCATCCATGGCTCAGGGGGGTCTGCGTCTTACTCTAACACTACCATAAGCTCTTAGCAGCTGATTTGGGATTCATCTGGTCGAGCCACACAATCATCTCACCAAGCTACAGTTGATATTCCAGTCGTCTAGGGTGCAACCAATATTGTCATTAGCCCAAGAGAGGGGTACAGGCGATGTTGTGATGTTAACAAAAGTACTCAAGCCGATCGTCTGCTGCCATAGCAAAGGCACTTGAGTCGATTATCTGCTACCATAGCCCATTAGCGCCGAATAGTGCCACCCTGTCCTATGGATACGTTATTCCTAGGTCGCACATCAATTTCAGGTGTTATTTCACGTCATGTTGCTTGTCTCGGCGGAAACGCCGCAACTCTCGCTCATTGAGTACAGGACATCAGTCTGCGTTGTCCGTGGTGAGAGGTAACGCCAGAATCCGGTATTTTCGGAACATTTCCTAAATATGTTGGCAAATGGAATGTCTCACACGTCTAGTTTCAACTACCATTTGCATTCAAAATATTTTGATTTCCGTCTTGACGCCATGATCACGTGAATCACCGGGATATAAATTGAGCATATCATCATTGAATAGATTACGTCACGTTATTTTGTCATTAGGGCTTACGTGATTTTACCTGTAATAACGAAATTAATCTAATCAGTGGTAAGGTAAGAGCCACTTACGACAAAAGAAGGACTACTCAAAGGATTACGGTAGAGATAAGACGAGAGCAAAGAAAGGCTGGAAAGCTGAGAAGGAAAAGAATACGAAGGCCGAGGGAGCGCTTCAGCTTAGGTACCTAGTGACTTCTATCAGCTGTGTCATCGAAGAGTGCGGCACTTCTGTTGGTCTCATGACCGTATCAGTTGGACCCTTGACCGTGACTTGATCATGTCAAACCCGATTTCAGTTGTAAGTAGACAACAAGGCACTCTGTAAGCTGGAGGTGGCTCCATAATAGTGTGGGATGTTTTTACACTGAATGGACTGGGTCCTCTGATCCAACTGAACCGATCACTGACTGGAAATGGTTATGCTTGTCCACCTCGAAAGCATTTGTAGCCATTCATGGACTCCATGTTCCCATACAACTATGGAATTTTTATGGATGGCAATGAGCCATGTCTCCGGGCCACAGTGGATCACGGTTAGTTTGAAGTACATCCTGGACAGTTCATACGAATGATTTGTCCACGCTGATCGCCCTACATGAATCCCATGGAACAGTAGCTGAAACCCGGAATTGCCCGAGTATTTATTTTTCCCAATGTTCTATTAATCCACTTCAAATCAAATCCTCTCTCTGTGCATCTTCTTCTTCCCCTTTCTCTCTCTCTTCCTTTTGTCTCTTCCCTTTCTTCTCCTCCTCCTCTCTGTCCATCTCCCTGTAACTTATCATCTCACATGTAATTCACAGTAACATTTCTAAAGTAAGACCAAGCAATTCTAAGGTTCAAATCTGCTCGGGACATCCTGATATGTTTTCCTTGATTTTCCTAAATCACTCTCGGTAAATTCCGGGATGCTTCCTTTTAAAGGCCACGTCTGATTTCATTCCCCATCCCTGATGAAAACTATCCGAGGGTGTGCTCTGTCTGTAATGGCCACTATGTCGAAAGGACAAGAAACTCCTGAACTTCCTTCCTTCCTTCTAAGTACGTATATATTACTATCTTCCTTTAGACCACATCCTGCTTCCCCTTCCCCTTTCACCTGCTGCTCTTGCTCTCTTTTCGCTTCTGCTGCTCTCACTTGTCCATCATTTTCTTTCCGTTTCCGCTACTGTGTTAATCTCTTCCTCTCACTTTTATTCATTTCGTCCTCCCCTTCTCTGGGAGCACCTGTACCCGCCCTACCCACGATCACCTCTTCCTCTCTTTTCGTATCTCTGTCCATATCTTCGTCCAGTTCCCTCACTTCGGCTCTTCATCCCCCTACGAAAAATTACTTATATCTGCGAACTTTCATGGTGATTGCGATTTATTGAATGCTTGCTCGGTAGCACAGTCGTGCGAGACTATTAATCCAAAGGTCGGGGGTTCCATCCCCGCCAGGTTCTAGGAGTTTCATCTGTCAGTTTTCATTTCTTTCACCGGTGGCAGTGTTGCTGATGTGGAAATATCGGGTAGCATCGTGGTTCGGAACCCATGTTAAACTATAGGTCCCCCTACAACTGGCTGGTAAGAAAGTTCAGAAGTTGGAGGAAGGCAACGGCATACCACCTTCAAATAGGACCATGCCTAATAAAGCACTGTAGTGTTCAAACCAATCTTCGGATTGCTGACTGCTTTACCTTTTTATCCTCTGCCATGCACCATGCGTTGGCTTGCAGAATATAAAAACCTTTACTACTACTAAATAATACTTCTGTGAGCCAACTTTCATGATGATCAGTAAAATGATCCTCATCGATTTAAGATACTCTCCCACCAGACAGTGATCTTGCTATAGGAAAACAAACTCTTGACTGATGTTGGAATTTTTAGTGAGGTAGGACCCTCCGTCAGGCACAGTATCAAATTTTATGTAGGTAGTAATCTTCTTCTTTTTTTGAAGGTCAAGTATGCAAAATTTAATCGAAATTGGTGTACAGTAAGACAGCACATAAAATAAGAAGAATCAAGTATTGATTTTTGTGTATTAGACCAACTCAAAACCCGGCGTCGCAAGGGTACCCTTTTATTCTAGTCTTAAATTAGTCCGACCGCCATTCACAATTTTCCCTCTCTGTCCACCTTATCTTTCTTTCTCTTTCTGTCTATCTACTCTATCCCCCTTTCTCTCTTTGTTCAGCTCATCATCTCAAATGTATTCAAATCTTTGTAAACCTGAAACTACTATGGTCATCAGTTCCTAGACTTTAGACTCCTTGAACTAACTTACATTAAGGACAGCCCACACACAAACACACACAAACACACACACAAACACACATAAACCAGCCGGCCGCGGTGGCCGAGCAGTCTGTGGCGTGCCAGTCACGTTCTGCACGGCCACTACGGTTAGAATCCCCCCCTCGGGCATGGATATTGGGCCGTCCTTAGTATTAGCTAGTTTGAAACATGTCTGTACAAATTCAGTAATATTGTTTCGCCTGTCTGGTATCGATATTTGGATGTAAAATGTTATATGAAATTCTTTGAGTAACTACGTCTATGGTTTACTCTGTTGTGTAACATCTCTGTCAAAGACTACGGATGTGAGTAGTAGTTGAACAGAAACGGAGAGTCGGTGTGTAGCTCTAGTATTGATCGGACGTGCTTTGGTTAGTTGCTTTTGTACGAGCTGATAGAATAATTTTGAAATCTGATTTTCGCAGACACAGTACTGTCTTTATAAGATTTTGTATCATTCATATATGTATCAATCTGAGAAGATTTTGTTGTTCTTCAATCATAAGGTAATGTAATCATTATTGTTAATAATAAATGAGAAAGTTGAACCTCTTTACCTGTTTCACTTTTGTAGTCAGAAAGAAAACCCTCTTCCTTTCATTGAAAGTTATTGGTTATTAAAATCAAAGCATAATATTGACTAAGCTGAGTTTGATTAATATATTTCTTTATTGTTTTATAAAATAGTGATTGTTGTGCAATAACACACAAATGAACAAGATACTAATGTTCTGCAATCAGTCAGTTAGCGAAATAAATTTTTGTGGTTGCATTATTAAAAAGTGGTTTGTGTTTTTCCATATTTCTCTCGCAGTCAAATTTATAATGTTGTCAGTGAGCCTTATGCAGATTACGTATTAACTTGCTGTGTTCAAACTATCCGTTGCTCTTTCAATCAGTCTAAACCCACAGTTTGCTAATAAACTGCGCAGATATTAATATTAGGGCCATAAATAAACAGAATTATAGTGTTAATGAATAAAAAATGTGTTCAACTAATCTTTAATCAGCTTGATTGGAACGTTATTGTGAGTGTTAACTAAGAGCTGATGACAATTATTAATGCTGCATTTAACACCAGATCAGTTTTGAATTAGTAGCTTTTGAAACAGACCTCCTTTAGCTGGCTCACTATTGCCGAATTTTCGTAGCGACCTTGTTTTTTTCCAATCTATAGAACAGCCTTACCTATATCCCACCAAACAACATACAAGTTTCAAGTTCATAAGTAGTTTGTAAGTTTAGGGACTGATGACAAAAGTTAAGCCCCATAAGCTCTACAAACATTTGAACATTTAATTCAAACCTCCGCCTAGTCCTTAGCATGACGCCGTAGACCACACTGCTATTCCGCCCTTCTGTCTGTTCATCGCCTCCTACCTGTTTCCTGTCCACCTCCACCTTCCCCTTTTTCTACCATTCACCTCCGCGTCTCTGTCTCGAATTCCTCCTACACCTACTCAGTTCATTGCCTCCTCCACCAGTGAAAAATTATATGACTCTGTTAACTTTCATGCTGATCAGTGAAGTGGTGTCTAACTCAATTGCTAGGTACTCTCCGTCATGCACCGTTTGAAATTTTAGGTAGACGGTGATGTCTATCTTGTTTTGAAGGTTAAGTGTGCAAAATTTAATAAAGTTCGGGATAAAACCCTAGATTTTTTCATAAGCAAAATGCCCTCTGCCATGTATTATACAAAATTTTCTGCGGACAGTGATTTTGCTCTTGATTTGAGGATCAAGTGTGGAAAGTTTGCTCGCAATCTGATGAGCTTAAAATAAGAGCAAACACGATGCGGCAGTTTTCCACACTTCTCAGTGTTTATTATATCTTCTAAAATAACTCGTATAATAAATTGGCATGGACAGAAACTGTTTGCAAAATGTATTGCGAATACTTTTAGTAACAAACAAGAAATAAATTTAAACCTCACTCATAATTCTGCAGTGTTTAACGCATCTCAGTGTTCATAACGTCATATCTCCTGAATTATGTTTCGTACTGTGGCATACTTATGTCTATAAACTTCGCAAAAGGTCAAGCAATATGTTCACAAATTTTCATCTGTAATGAAGATTTCCTATATCCACCAATATTAAGTTCTCAACCCATTCATGGACCAGTACAAGAGATAACAGCAGTAGAAGTGATGGTTGCCATCAAAAAGATGAAGAAGGGAGAGGCAACCGGTCCAAATGATATCCCTGGAGAAATCTGGAAATTACTGGAAGATCAGGGAGCAGAATTTCTCGCTTCCCTGTTCAAAAAAATTGTTACCATCAGTAAGCCTCCACAAACATGGACCACTAGCACAACCATGTCTATTTGGAAACGAAAAGCGAATGTCACTGAGTGTAACAACTACAGGCCGATACGCCTTCTTTGTCACACCATGAAGATATTGGAACGGGTGCTGGACAAAAGGCTCCTAACCAGTGTGGGTTTGTCCAGGGCTGTGGCACTACAGATGCTATCCACGCTGCACGTTTGTTGCTGGAGAAGCACTCAGAGAAGACAAAGACTGCGCACTTTGCATTTTTGAATTTAGAGAAAGCCAATCTATCTGGCGAGCTCTACGACATCACAGAGTACCAGAATTGTACGTGAACTGGATCCAGTTTCTCTATCGAGATGTAGCAAGAGTAGCCCAGTGTCGTACTGGAGTCTCTCCACCTTTTAAAATCACCGTTGTGTTCATCAGAGTTCAGCCCTCTCTCCACTACTATTAATCCTTTGCATGGACACAGTAACAGCCGATATACAGACCCATCATCCCTGGACGCTTCTCTATGCCGAAGACGCGGTACTGACACAGAAAACCCGTAAGGAACTCCAAGATCAAACCCAAGCTTGAAAAGATAGCCTAGCAGAGAATGGCATGCGTCTGAATCTCGAGAGGATGACCTATTTAGAAAGCGGTCCTCAAACCAACAGAACCATCAACATCGACGGCCAGGATTTTTTCAAATGTTTGCCGGCCGCGGTGGCCGAGGGGACTGAGGCGCTCCAGTCACGGTCTGCATGGCCACTACGGTCGGGGGTTCGAATCCCCCCTCGGGCGTGAATATTTGTGCCGTCCTTAGTGTTAGCTAGTTCATACGTAGTTTGTAAGTTTAGGGACTGATGACCCCGTAGTTAAGTCCCATAAGCTATACAAACATTTGAACATTATGTTCAAATGTTTATTAAGCTTATGGGACTTACAAACTACTTATAAATTAGATTATACTAAAGACAGCGCAAACATCCATGCCTGAGAAGGGATTTGAATCCCCGACGGGGAACGGCCTCGCGCATCGGAGCATAGCGCCTCAATGCGCTTGGCCACTCCACCGCGGTGGCCAGGATTTGAACAAAATCACCGAGTTCAAATACCTTGGATCCATGATAACATCTTCGAAAGATTCCACCCTGAACACCCGGAGGAGAGTAAATCCAGAGATGGAGACAGGACACTGATGTTCTCTGTGACAAACGGACTCCTGTACGTCTGAAGGGAAAAGTTTACAAACCAGTAGTGGGTCCTGTACGTCTGAAGGTAAAAGTTTACAAACCACTAGTGGGTCCAGTAGCCCTCTACAGGAAAGAATGCCGAGCTTTGTCGAGAATACAGGGTCAGGCTCTCCACACAATGTAGACGAAAATGCTGCGATGGTCCCTTGGATTGCCTCGCTATGACCAAGCAACAAATAACTATGTCCGCCAAAGGCTTGGTGTAGACCCAATCATAGAGAAGGCAAGTGAGGCTCGTCTTCGGTGGTACGGCCACGTCATGAGGAAAGAGTGCGATTCTGTGGCTAAAACAGCACTCCAATTCGATCTAGGAGGACGCCGACCACGTGAAAGGCCGCTCAAGGGGTGGATGGACATGAAGGAGGACATGTATGATGCGGATCTCAGCCCTGAATACGCCCACAACAGAGCTCTGTGGAGTAGACGTAGAAGAAGTGCAGACCCCAAGTAATGGGAAAAATGCTAAGAAAGAACCAGAAGAAGTTTGAACGCTACGGCAACGCATGAAATAGATCAAATTTACAATCAAACATTTATTTTTGTTTATTAGGTATAATCTAAAGGTCAGTTAGTTGACGAAATCCTTCAGCGGCAACACTTTGGCAATTATATACCGATAGGGCAATGGCTAGTAAAGCGCAATGCTGTTCAAACCAATCTTCATATTGTTGACTACTTTACCTTTATACCTTTATAGAGTCAGCACGGCTCAGTATTTTTGCAGTCGACTGCTATTGACTTATTGAGTCTCTGGCGTGTCTTGTTGCTGCCCTCTGCCGGTGAAAAGAAGGTTTGACAGTATAATAGGTGGTGGTCCATAACAGTGTTTGTATATAATAAATTTTCGTCAGAAGCGTCGGTGTGGGGTCCGACTCGGACATACACCCCCGGAAAATGAAAAAAAGCACACCATGAAATCGTCGATCCAGAAGAGAGAAATTTCATTGACACATTCTAGAGGATGTATACAACTCTCGTTCTCACAGGCATAGCCATACGCACGTGAGCACAGTTACAAGAACGTGTGCAACGTCGACGCTAGTACCGTATATACCCTCATTTTACAGTAATGAAAGCTACGATTCTCCCATGGAGACGATCGTAAACGTGCACAATGTAGACTTGCGGAATGGCTAGACATGCAATTTCCACCTGGTGCCTCAGTTGCGCCAGATTTCGTATCGGTCGTGAAGGCCGTTCAAGAAGACGTTTCATCCGGTCCCAAAACATGCTCTATGGAGGACAGATCTGAGGATCGTGCTAGCCAGGGTACTTGACGTACACATTGGTTGGTACGGGATAGATGTGGACGTGCATTATCCTGTTGGAAAAGCATATCGTCTTGTTGGTGCATGAATGGTAGCAAGACGTGTTAAATAACGGTTCCGATGTACTATGCAATGCTCATTGTTACCTCGACGATCACCAGTGGACAACGGCCAGTGTAACATATGGCTTCTCACATAATGATGCACGACCATGAAAGCCTTTAGGACTTCTTCCACTCAGGCTCCATCATCGTTCAACCCGCCTCCAGTGGAGTCACGATAAACGCTTAGGGAAGGACAAATGGAGACGTGGCGTCTTCAGTGATGAGTGTCGCTTCTGCCTCGTTGCCAATGATGGTAGTACGTGTGTTTGGCATCGTGCAGGGAAACGCGAAAATCTGGAGCGTATACGACAGAGGCACACGGGTCGCCATCCAGCATCTCCTAGTCTTACAAACTACTTATGAACTAGCTAATACTAAAGGCGGCACAAATACCCATGCCAGAGGGGGGATTCGAACACCGCGCCGCAGACCGCTCGGCCACTGTGGCCGGCCGTTCTCCGCTGGTGATGGTCGAGAGAACATTGAACAGTGCACGGTACATTGAAACCAAAATTAAATTCGTCTTGCTACTGTCCTCGTACCAACAAAGTGATATGTTTTTCCAACAGAACAATGCACGTCCGTTTGTATTCCATACCACTCAATGTGCTCTTCAAATTGTGCGACAATTACCCTGGCCAGCATAACCCACACATCTGACTCTCATTGCGCAGTATGAGACATCTTGAGCAGTCTGCACGACCGGCGCTAACTCTGGCCCAACTAAGGCACCAGGTGGAAGCTGCGAGGCAGGCCATTCAGCAAGACTCTATTCGGCACCTCTACGATAGTCTTCAGGGGAGAATTCCAGCATGTAAGGGGAAAGTATACCCCGTGCTAGCGTCGAAACTGTGCACACTCTGGTGACTGTACTCACGTCCGTATGGCTCTCTCTATGTGATCGTTTATTGAATGCATCCTGAGTAATGTGTCAACAAAAGCTTCCTCTGAGGGTCGAAAAATTCATGGTGTTCTTCTTTCATTTTCCAGAGCGCTTGAATATTTCTTCCGCATTTGTCTCATTTTCGTTTCACTGGCCCTTTACATGCGTTAATTTGTGACTGATGCTCTAAATAATTAAATGTGTAAAATTAAACTTAGATTTGATTAGTGTACGTTTTATTATTAGCGATATCTACAGATAAGAAAGAGGTGTTTTCTTATGGTGGTTACTGAATGCACTGGAAAAGTAATGAACTACTGAGCGGATTACGACAGTGATGAGGATAGGGCAGAGGAAGACGGGCACGGTGAGCAGAAAGTCGTGCAGCTTCACCTGCTGGTTGCTGGGCTCGGGCCTGATCTCGGCCGAGGGCTTGGGGCTGAGCGAGTTCTTGAGCGTGTAGAAGATGCTGACGAAGACGTTGTAGAAGAAGCCAGCGCGCGGGTCGGCGTGGCGGCGGCAGCAGCTGCTGCAGCACCAGCACAGCAGCAGCAGCATTGTGGCCCCCAGCCACAGCAGGCTGGCCGTCATCACCGACAGCACCACCACGTCCTGAGCCAGTGGCGCTGGGGGCCCGGCGGCGGGCGCGCCGCGCAGCACGTCGAACTCCGACACCTGGGTGGAGTGGTTAGTACTGCAGAGAACTTTGTAATCAGGGCAAACACAGCTCGACAAGCATATTTTCTTTCAAGAATTTATCAAAATGTTACAAAATGATGCTGAAAAAACACTGATCAACACAATAACCCACATCCTGCAGAACGTCCAACTGCGACACCTCGACCAGGCATTGAGGAGAGGTTAGTACTGGAGACCACTCTGTAATCAGGGCAAACACAGCTCGACAAACATATTCCTTTCAAGAATTTATCAAAATGTTACAAAATGAAGTTGAAAATACATAGATCGACACAATCAGCCACATCCCGCAGCACGTGCAACTGCGACACCTAGACCAGGTATTGAGGAGGGGTTAGTACTGGAGACCACTTTGTAATCAGGGCAAACACAGCTCGACTAGCATATTTTCTTTCAAGAATTTATCAAAATGTTACATAATGATGCTGCAAATACACTTATCAACACAATCAGCCACGCCTCGCAGCATGTCCAACTGCGACACCTGGACCAGGAATTGAGGAGAGGTTAGTACTAGAGACCATTTTGTAATCAGGGAAAACACAGCTCGATAAGCATATTTTCTTTCAATAATTTATCAAAATGTTACAAAATGATGCTAAAAATACACAATTATCAACACAATCAGCCACGTCCCGCAGCATGTCCAACAACGACACCTGGACCAGGCATTGAGGAGTGGTTAGTACTGGAGACCACTTTGTAATCAGGGCAAACACAGCTCGACAAGCATATTTTCTTTCAAGAATTCAACAAAATTTTAAATAATGGCCTAAAAATACACTGATCAACACAATCAGCCACGTCCCGCAGAACGTCCAACTGTGACGCCTGGACCAGGCATTGAGGAGAAATAAAAATGTTCGTAAATCTATTGGACCAAACTGGGTGGTCATCAGTCCGTCTGCTCGGTTGCTCGCCGTGGAGGTTCGAGTCCTCCCTGGGACATGGGTGTGTGTGTTTGTCCTTAGGTTAGTTTTCCTAGGTTTAAGTAGTTTGTAAGATACGGACTGATGACCACGCAGTTTGGTCCGATAGATTTACAGACATTTGAACATTTGAACATCAGTCCGTAGGTTACATACTACTTAAACTAAGGTAAAGTAACCTAAGGACAAACGCATACACCGATGCCCCGGCAGGACTCGAACCTCCGATGGCGAGCAAGCGCGCGCTCCGCAGGGAGACGCAAATCCTCAGCTAGTCCACCGCGGCTATTGTGGAGAGGTTAGTACTCGAGACCACTTTGTAATCAGGGCAAACATAGCTCGACAAGCATATTTTCTTTCAAGAATTTATCAGAATGTTACAAAATGACTGTAAAAATACAATGATCAACACAATCAGCCACGTCATGCAGAACGTCCAACTGTGACATTTGGACTGGGCATTGAGGAGAGGTTAGTACTGGAGACCACGTTTTAATCAGGGCAAACACAGCTCAGCTACTAAATTTTATATAGAATTTATCAAAATGTTATAAAATTATAATAAAAATACACTGATCAACACAGTCAGCCACGTCCTACAGAACGTCCAAATCCGACATCCGGCCGAGGCATCAAGGAGAGGTTAGTACTGGAGACCACTTTGTAATCAGGGCAAACACAGCTCGACAAGCGTACTTCCTTATGAGAATTTATCAGAATGTTACAAAATGATGCTAAAAATACACTGATCAACACAATCAGCCACATCCTGCAGCACGCCCAACTGTGACACCTGGACCAGGCATTGCGCAGAGGTTAGTACTGGAGACCACTTTGTAATCAAGGCAAACACAGCTCGACAAGCACATTTCCTTTCAAGAATTTATCAAAATTTTTAAAAATGTTCTAAAAATACACTGATCAACAAAATCAGCGATGTCCTGCACAACGTCCAACCGGGACCAGGCAATGCAGAGAGGTTAGTACTGGAGAACAATTTGTAATCAGGGTAAACACAGCTCAACTAGCATATTTACTTTCAAGAATTTATCAAACTATTACAAAATGATGCTGAAAATACACTGATCAACAGAATCAGCCACATCCCGCAGCACGTCCAACTCTGATACCTGGACCAGACATTGAGGAGAGGTTAGTACTGTAGACCACTTTGCATCAGGGCAAACACAGCTTGGCAACCCCTCCGGGGGACACCACCTTGACGAAGCACTGTCCGTGCAGGTGGAGAGGCTTGCGTATCCGCGTGAAGCAGAGGGCTATACTGAAGGTAGAGAACCTACTGCCGGAAAGGCCTCAGCTGATGGATCACACCAAGTGTGTCCCACAACGCCCGTCTTCCTTATCCTTTCCCAATTCCTTTCCCAACCCAAGGTGTGATGCGATCCGTGCCGAGGGGTGCGTGGCACATGGGTGGATGTGTCTCGAACGGAGCCTCAGGGATACCGGGCGACCTCCCTGACCATATAAATCCCCAAATCTCGTGGGACTAGGATGAACACGGAGAAAAAAATTATTTTAAAAGAATCCGAGGGGCAATATGAGAGCTCCGATACTCAGACATTGGGATCAGGACCGATGGAGTGCACTCCTACTTCTCAGTCAGGTTCTAGACCTGAGTAAGAAGTGGGAACTGTAACAGAGAAGTTGGACCAGATTAGGATTAAGGCCTTGTCTGGGGCTCAGAGGAGGAAACTTCTCAAGGAACAGAAGCAAAAGGAAGGAAAAGAATGTCTTCATAAACATAAGTGGAGGGAATCAAAAGGGCTTGAGCCCAAGACCCCCAAAAAGAAACTGCCTCAGGTCGAAGGGGATACACAGACCCCCTCGACGTCAAAGACAGGTGGCAAGAGGGTTAGGGAGGAATCTAAGACTCTCTCCTCTCTGGACAAGCGTCATCTTAAAAGGATGAGGCAGGAAATAGGGAAACAGACCTATAGTACTGCAGTCTCGGTCTTTAGAATGGCGGTTGTCCAAGAAGGATACCCACTGGTGAGCATCACCTCGCAACAGGAGGAGCTCGTGCAGATGGCCCTCTTTGAAGAGATTGGGGGAACGCTGGTCCAGGACCCAAATTCAGGAGGGTCTATCTAGATTGCGGTGCCCTCATTTTTGTCTGTGAGGGGGAGCACTCTGCAGAATAGCTTAAGAACAAGGTGCCCATGATATCCCCATGGGAGTATGCGAAGCTGCTGGTCAAGACAGCAGCCGAACTCCTGAAGACCGCAAAGGTATCAATATGGCTACCAAAGATCCTTAAGGATGTCCCTCCAAAGACTCTGTTTGAGAAAATAAGGGTCCAGAACCCAAAAGTCTCGACAGAGGATTGGAGGGTAATTAACCAAAAGGTCGTTCCGGAAGGACGAACCCTGGTGGTGGAGGTCAGAGAGAAGTCCCTGAAGGCAATGTAAGAGCAAGGCCTGAAACTGTTTTTAGGGTTCTCGCAGGTCGCCGTCAGGGTAATCAAAGACCTTAAAGGCAATAATGGCAGCAAGATGAGGACTGGAAGTGCTGCAGATAAACCTGCAGCACAGTAAAGGGGCCACTGCTGCCCTGAGCCGTCGCCTGGGGAGACAGGAGGTGGACGTGGCCCTGATACAAGAACCCTGTTCATACAAAGGGGGTGTATCGGGTCTCGGTGGTACTGGAGGTAAGCTGATTTATGCTAGAAATCTAAAAAAATTCCAGAACATGCATTTATTTTAGAAATGGAATACCTTTCATACCAATGATGGATTTTTGTTCCAGGGACTTGGTGACCATCAGGATGAAGCAACGTGAGAAAGATTTCACGAGGGAAATTGTTTTGGCCTCAGCATACCTTCCTTACGAAGACAGCTTTCCTCCTCCTTTGGAAGTGAGGAGACTGACGGAAGCCTGCCATCGGCAAGGTGACGAACTGTTGGTGGGATATGATGCCAATGCCCACAATCTATCGTGGGGCAGCAAGTACACCAACAGTAGAGGTGAGCACCTTCTTGAATTTCTCCTATCTTACAACTTGGAGATCCTGAATAGGGGTGATGAACCCACATTCAGGAATAGTAAAAGGGAAGAAGTAATTGACATAACGTTTCGTTCCATGATGATGGGAAGTTACGTCAAACAGTGGCACGTGGTCCTGGAGCCATCCTCATCAGATCACATGTATATTAAATTCAAGGTTGGTATGGGAACCAGACAGACCATGGCCTATAGGAACCCCAGGAAAACGGACTGGGAGACATATAGGAAAGACCTTGACTTCAGCCTATCGGAAATTAAAACTTCGATAAGGAATCCAGCAGAGTTTGAGGAAGTAGCAGAGGCTGTAACTGCTCAACCACCAAGAAGTGCACAAATAGGAGTGTGCCTTGGTGGAATAATAACCTGGAAATGCAAAGGAAACAGGTACGAAGACTGTTTAACCTTGCGAGGCGCAAGGGACAATGGGCAAAGTATCGTGAGGCCCTTGTCAATTACAACCTTGCCATCAGACGGGCAAAGGAGGCATCCTGGAAGGTATTCTGTGAGGAAGTGGAGGGCACAGTTGCTCAAGCGAGACTTCATAAAATCCTCACTAGGGTACCAACTAATCCAGGAGGAACATTGAGGAAGGAGGATGGGGAGTATACAAAGACAGCACATGAAACACTGGAACTGCTCCTCAAGACTCACTTTCCTCAATATACTCTGGGGGATAACTCAGACCAGAATGCGATTCCTGAGAGACAATGGTTCTCAGGTATTCGCAAAGAGGACTGGGATTTGGCCAAGGAGTGTGTCAATTTCAGTAAGGTCCAATGGGCGGTGGAAACATTTCAACCGTTCAAGTCACCTGGCCCCGATGGAATCTTCCCAGCTCTCCTGTAACGAGCTGGAGGAAATCTTATTAGATTCCTATGCAGGTTATTGAGGGTTAGCCTAGCAGCAGGAATCATTCCCAATGCCTGGAGGGCAGTGAAGGTTGTCTTCATTCCTAAACCAGGGAGAATTGATCATACCAAGGCCAAGGATATGACACCAATCAGTCTGTCCTCCTTCATTCCCTAGACATTGGAAAAGCTGGTTAATGTGCATGTTGGAGAAAGGAGGTTAAGTAGGGCTCCTCTACATTCAAACCAACATGCATATCAGCCAGGTAAATCATGTGAGACAGCTCTCCACCAACTCATTGGGAAGGTGGAGAAAGCACTACACTTTCAGGAAATAGCCCTCTGTATCTTCCTGGACATCGAGGGGGCTTTTAGCAACACGACTTTCGATTCCATGGTTAGGGCAGCAGAGGTGCAAGACCTAGGGACCACTATTTGTAGGTGGACTAGGGCCATGCTCAGTGGAAGAAAGGTAGAAGCTACCATGATGAATGAAAAAATGGTAATCAACACCACTAGAGGTTGCCCGCAAGGAGGAGTTCTTTCTCCTTTATTGTGGAATCTAGTGGTGAATGATCTCATTGGAGAATTAAACTCTAGGCAGTACTTTTGCCAAGGACACGCAGATGATCTTGTCATAATAATACTTGGCAAATTTGCTGACACAGTAAAGAATATGGCACATGGTGATTTGGACATTGTGCAAGAATGGTGCAGAAAACAGGATCTGGGGGTTAGTCCTAAGAAGACTGTTGTTGTACCATTCACAAAGAAGCATATACAACATTCAAGTAAAGCTTTTCAATGAAGCGCTGTGAAGGGGACAGTGAAATATCTAGGGGTTACCCTAGATGAGAAACTGACATGGACCCCTCACATTAGGAATATTTCCTGAAGGGAAAAGGTACTTTAGTAAGTACCAGGAGAGCTTGTGGCAAAAATTGGGGCCTGAGCCCCAAGGGTATGCACTGGATATACACCACAGTGATTAGACCCAGGATCACCTATGGGGCAGTCGTGTGGTGGAAGAAGGTAGAACAGCAGGTTGCTGCTAAGGAGCTTGGTAAGGTGCAGAGACTAGCCTGATTAGCCATAGCAGGCGGAATTAGCAGCACACCAACTGCTGGGATGGAAACCATGCTGGATATACCCCCATTACACCTTTGGGTCAAGATGGAGGCAGCGGCTGGTGCATACAGACTCAAATCTGGCAACAACTGGAACTCTCTGGGATATCCAGAATCACACACTAAAATAGTGAGTGAGGTAAATATAGGAAAGTTTGGGGAAATGCCAGCCGACTATATTATAACCCCATACTGCTTCAACAAGCCTTTCTATATAACAATTGGAAGTAGGGAGCAATGGGAGAAAATAGTTCGACACCGTACGGGGGATATTGTCTAGTTCACTGACGGGTCAAAATCCGACCAAGGTGTTGGGGCCGGGGTATATAGGGTGCAGCCAAGACTGGAGGGCGTCATCTCTGTAGGAAAACTGGCCTCAGTATTCCAGGCAGAAATCACTGCCATCAGGGCGTGTGTAGATGACAATTTGCGTAGGTGCTACAAAGATCGTAGCATCTCTATCTATTCAGACAGCCAGGCAGCCCTGAGATCACTGGCAGCTCCTACAACAAGGTCTAAAATTGTTGCAGAATGTCACAGGGTGCTGGTGCGGCTAGGGGAAAGCAATAGGGTAAACCTATTGTGGGTCCCTGGCCACTCAGGGATCAGTGGGAACGAACATGCCGACAGATTAGCCAGGATGGGGGCAGAGACTCCATTTATTGGACCGGAACCTGTCCTGACAATCGCCAAGGCAATGATCAAATTGGAGCTACGTAACTGGCTCAGAAGACAGCACGTAGAATATTGGACCAAAGTCTACCAACAAAAACATGGCAAGGTAATGATGCCAAAGTCATGTTTTAAAAGAAGTTCTGCAATCCTGGGCCTGAACAGGAGAGAGATTAGACTCATGGTTGGATTGCTGACAGGCCATGGGAATTTCAAAAAACACCTACATACAATGGGACCCTAAATGTAGGATCTGTGATGACGGTGATGAAACTACATCACATCTAATCTTCGAATGCATTGCATTGGAGAGTAAAAGGCACAGAACATTTGGGGCAACCAGACCCGAAGAAATTGTGTCTGATAAAGAAATGGTAAAGGGACTCCTTGCTCTGCTCAAGGGCGTTGGTTGGCTTTACTAGATAAACAGGGAGCAATACCGCACAATAAACTTAGTTTCGGTGCGGGCAGTGGCGGGTTGGACCAAGACTGTTTTGGCTTCCCTGGAAAAATCAAATCAAATCAAATCAGCTCGACAAGCATATTTTCTTTCAAGGATTTATCAGAATGTTACAAAATGACTGTAAAAATACACTGGTCAACAGATTCAGCCATGTCCCGCAGAACGTCGAACTGCGACACCTGGACCAGGCATTAAGGAGAGGTTACTACTAGGGACCACTTTGTAATCAGGGCAAACACAGCTCAGCTAGTAAACTTTATAAAAAATTTATCAAAATCTTATAAAATTATAATAAAAATACAGTGATCAACACAGTCAGGCGTTCCGCAGAACGTCCAACTCCGACTCCCGGTCGAGTCATCGAGGAGAGGTTAGTACTGGAGACCACATTGTAATCCGGCAAACACAGTTCAGTTAGTAAATTTTATAAAAAATTTGTCAAAAAGTTACAAAATGATGCTAAAATCCACTGGTCAAAACAATTAGGGGGGGGGGGACTTCAGATATTTAGGTTCCGAAGTACTGTCATCGGCAGAATGAACTAAAAATTTGTTTCTCTCGGTTCTATGGAGACAACAACATTATCGTAACCGAGATTGTGGTAATAACACAAAGTTGCTTTAAAGAGGGTTGTTGCTGACTTGTGTTTTTCCTACCGAATGAATTACACAAGCAGTTGGTATTATATACTGTAGTGAGAAGGTAGCGCAATTCAACAACATGGAGGGCCATAGGGAGGTTGGAAGCGGGACAGACACAGAGGCAGATGGCTGCAGCTACTAGAGGGTTCAAATGTTCGTAAAGCTTAAGGGACTTAACTGCGGGGTCATGAGTCCCTAAACTTATGAAATACCTTATCCTAAAGACGACACAAACTTCCATGCCCTAGGGGGGATTCGAACTTCCGAGGGGGAACGGTCTCGCGCATCGCAGCATAGCACCTCAATGCGCTCGGCCTCTCCGCCGCGGTCTAGAGTGTCCCAAAGTGTAATTTGGTCATGATTTGAGACAACAGGAACCATTAAAAGACGGCAAGGCCAAGGTCGTCCACTGCTAACATCAGCAAGAGATGACCTTTATCTGTGGTTAACAGCCCATATAGGCAGGAGGTTGAGTGCAACGTAGCTGTAACGCACCCTCCAGGGAACAAGTGGACGCGCAATATCAACACAAACAATTCGATATGTTTCATTCCATTCCATGATGGTGGTGGTGGTGGCGGCTGGTGCAGCAAAAGTGTTGAATAATTAAAAAATGTTCAGTCTCTGTTGCAGTATTTTATTATGCTGTTAGCGCATCGTCAGATTGGGCGGAGATGAAGCCACAGAGCTATCTATAGCTGTGTAGGGTGAATCTTAACAATTGTTGTCATTGGGCGCCATAGCAGCAGAGGATTCGCTGTCGCGGCAGGTCCACGTTTACAACTAAACGTGGACCACGTTGTAAACGTGGACCTGCCGCGACAGCGACTCCTCTGCTGCTATGGCGCCCAATGACAACAATTGTTAAGATTCCCCCTACACAGCTATAGATAGCTCTGTGGCTCCATCTCCGCCCAATCTGACGATGCGCTAACAGCGCGAAAAAAACGTTATTGGATAATAAAATATTGCAACAGAGACTGAACATTTTTTAATTCGATATGTCTTTCAGGAATGTGGCCTTTATGCAAGGGGGCCTATGGTGTGTGTCCCATTAAAACAACGACACCTTTTGGCTCGCAGAAACTAGGAGGAGGAACATCAGGATCTGAGTCGTAACGAATAGCGCCAGGTTATGTTCACAGATGAGTCAATATTTTTATTTTTATTTATTTTGTTTTTGTAAATCTATGGGGCTCAACTGCGTGGTTATTAGTCCCAAGCTTACAAACTACTTAAAATTCAAAATGTTCAAATGTTTGTAAAGCTTATGGGACTTAACTTCGGGGTTATCAGTCCCTAAACTTACAAACTACTTATGAACTAGCTTATACTAAAGACGACACAAACATCCATGTCCGAGGGGGGATACGAACTCCCGGGGACGAACGGCCTCGCGCATCGTAGCATAGTGCCTCAATGCGCTCGGTTGCTCCGTCGCGGCACAAACTACCTAAACTAAGGTAAACTAGCCTAAGGACAACACATACACCCATGCCCGACGGAGGACTCGAACCTCAAATGGCGAACGGCCGACCGCAGCACGACGCCTCAGTGCGCACGGCTATTCCGCCGCGGCAAAGATTTTGTGTTCATCCGGAAAAGTTTTGGTCTATCACATTGAGAAAAAAATGTTAAAATGTTTGTATAGCTTATGGGACTTAACTACGGGGTCATCAGTCCCTAAACTTACAAACTACTTATGAACTAACTAATTCTAAGGACGGCACAAATATCCATGCCCGAGGGGGGATTCGAACCCCCGACCGTAGAGGCCGTGCAGACCGTGACTGGAGCGCCTCAGTCCCCTCGGCCACCGCGGCCGGCTTTCACATGGAGAGAACGTTGAACTCGGGATAATACTGCTATGTGCAGGAAATACCACCGTATTATGGTGATTGACGAATGGTGTCGGTAGGAGTCAGTACTGGCGGGCGTAAGGACCTCTTTGTCGTTCAGAATGACGACTAAAACAGAAGTGATATCGGCCGTTCCACAAGGTAGTGTTATTGGTCCTCTGCTGTTCCTTATTTACATAAACGATTTAGGGGAAAATCTAGTAGCTCTCTTAGGTTGTTTGCAGATGACGCCATCATTTACCGTCTAGTAAAATCATCTGAAAATCAAAACCAACTGCAGAACGATCTGAATAAGATATCAGTATGGTGTAGAAATAGACAATTGACTCTAAATAATGAGAAGTGTGAAGTCGTCCACATGAGTACGAAAAGAAATCCGTTAAACTTTGTTTACAAGATAAATCAATGAAAAGTGAAGGCCGTAAACTCCAATAAATACCTAGGAATTACTATTACTTCAGACTTAAACTGGAAAGAACACGTAGATAATCTCGTGGAAAAGGCGAACCAGAGACTGCGTTTTATTGGCAGAACCCTTAAAAGATGTAACAAAACTAGTAGAGAGACTACGCTTGTCCGTCCTTTTTTGGAGTATTGCTGCCCAGTGTGGGATCCTTAACAGATAGGTTTGACGGAGGACATCGAAAGAGTCCAGAGAAGCGCAGATCGTTTGGTATTGTCGAGATACAGGGGAGACAGCGTCACGGGAATGATACAGGACCTGGAATGGGAATCATTACAACAACGGCGCTTATCGCTGCGGCGTGGGCTACTTACGAAACTACAATCGCCAACATTCTCCTCCGAATGCGAAAATATATTGCTGACTCCCACTTACATAGGTAGAAATGATAATCAGAATAAAATACGGGAAATCAGAGCTCGAACGGAGATATTCAGGTGTTCTTTCTTCCCTCGCGCTATTCGAGAATGGAAAGTGAGATAAATAGTATAACGGTGGTTCGATGAACCCTCTGCCAGGCATTTAAATGTGATTTGCAGAGTATCAAATGTAGATGTAGACGCTTTCACTGATTAGAGGTATAGAGACAAGATCCTAAACATTTTGTTGTTTGCCGTACTTTGAATAAGTTACTTTGTTGTTGTATTGCACTACCTGCTCACTAAAATATCTGAACCCAAATGTCCGTGTAATTGGTTTGGTGGAATAAACACAAGTCAACACCAAACCCCTCTGCAGGACGTTTCTGTTACTACCACCCTCTCGGTTGCCCTAATGTTGTTGTCTGTCCTCCGTAGAACCGAAAGAAAGACGTCGAACAATTTTAGTTCATTCTGCCGGTGACAATACTTCAGAACCTCGATATCTCACAGTGTCGGCGCTAGACGAAACCTGGGCGTCGGCGAACTCGTTTTTGCGAGGCCCCTTTCATTTCTTCGTTAATGCAGATAATGTTAAATGAACTGAATTATACTTCAATAATCATTATACTAAAATTCTATTAGTATAATATACGAGTATTATTGCAATGAGAAAATTACAATAAACAAACACAAATTACAGGAACTTTTCACCTTTTCCTCTCACTGAATTTTTTAAGACCGCATCTTAATACTAGCCGCTATTTCGGCTTCAGTTGATAGTACTGACAACTCAGATAGTCTTTCTTGGATCATTTTGCTTTTCATTTTTCAATTTTAAATTTGTAAAGCTTCTCTCGGCCGAAGCTGTACTGACTAGAACGGGGGATGATTCTGATTGTTATTTAAACATTTGGATATACTTTTCCAAACCGTGTACTGAAGAAATTGTGATGTAAGTGTTTAACTAAAAATTGCATCACTACTGCACTCATACGGAAATGGCCGAGCGCACTAAGGCATCATACCACAGTGAGCGAGATCGCTCTCGCCGGGGGTCGAATCCCCTTGGGTACAAATGTTGTGTTCATCCATTGGTTAAGCTAGTGTAAATTAGATGTAGGTCGTCGCTATATAACCTAGCAGTTGGAAAGCGCCGTTTAAAAAAAAAAAATAAATAAATAAATAAATAAATAAATAAATAAATAAATAAAAAACCTAAATTTTTAACAATGTTTTGCGAGGCTCCCACAGGCGCGAAGCCGTCTGCGGTGGCCGACGTCGCCGACGCCTAGCGCCGCCACTGATATCTCAAAAAATGTTTAAATGTTTGTATAGCTTATGGGACTTAACTACGGGGTCATCAGTCCCTAAACTTACAAACTACTTATGAACTAGCTAATCCTAAGGACGGCACAAATATCCATGCCCGAGGGGGGGAGGATTCAAACCCCCGACCGTAGTGGCCGTGCAGACCGTGACTGGAGCGCCTCAGTCCCCTCGGCCACCGCGGCCGGCTGATATCTCAACTGATACCCTAATACTTTTGACCAGTGTACTCGCTGGTGACTAACCAGCCCGCTGGCGTTCTCGTCGCTCGGCGGCTCCTCGACGCGCGGCCGGTAGTAGTCGATGTCGAAGCTGGTGGGCTTGGCGAGCGCGGACAGGTGCGCGGGCAGCACGTATTCGCCACCGCGCTTCTCGCCCACGCCCGCCTGCACCAGCGTCTCCAGCACGCGCTGCACCGCGCCGAACGCCGCGTACAGCCGGTCGTCGGCCAGCCGCGGCACCATGTCGGTGACGAGGCGCGCGTACAGGTGCTCGTTGAACGCCTTCACCTCCTCGTCGGGCGCCTTGTTGGAGTGCAGGCACTTGATGGCCATCACGTAGTACTTGGCCAGCACGCCCGTCGCGTAGGGCGCATCCAGCTTGTACAGCGACACCGGCCGCAGCGGCAGCGCCATCGACGCCGGTTCGTATCTGCAAACGTATGCTGCAAACTTAATCCATTTCTTCGCAGTGTTGCGTACACGCAACACAAAATTTAGCCTTACAAAATGCAGTCGAAATGGACTTACTACACAAAACTCACCACACATGTGTTAAAATGCATTCACGAGCTCTCTGTATGTGTGTTAAAGTTTCACAATTACCTTAACACTTCGTAAAAAGATGCAAGATTTACAAACGTCAGACGATCTACATACAGAAGAAATGTCAAGTTCAGCTTCACACAATGTGTTTTTCAATATTTCACGAGTGATACCATCAATGTAAGTCAGAGTTATCATATAATAGACAATATTGCACAGTTTAAGCCGGCCGCGGTGGCCGCGGGGACTGAGGCGCTTCAGTCACGGTCTGCACGGCCACTACGGTCGGGGGTTCGAATCCCCCCTCGGGCATGGATATTTGTGCCGTCCTAGTTCGTAAGTAGTTCATAAGTAGTTTGTAAGTTTAGGGACTGATGACCCCGTAGTTAAGTCCCATAGACTATACAAACATTTGAACATTGCAAATTACAACACATACTGCTAGTTTGTAATATTTGTAATGTTATTACAATTATTTTAAAGAGAACCTGATGACTAAATATAACACTTTTTCACAATTTCTATTTTTGGGAAGAAATGGCTTAATACCACGTGCAAACGTAGAGCTTCCGCGGCAGTTTTCACTATCAATAAAATTCTTCCGCGTATGACAGCGCGTCGTCATTTTATAAACTGTACCGACGTTTCGGCCATCGTTGCAGGCGGCCTTCATCAGACACAGACCCTGATGAAGGCCGCCTGCAAGTGGCCGAAAAGTCGGTACAGTTTATAAAATACCCGGAAGAATTTTATTGATATTAACACCACTTAGTTAGGGAGCGAAGAGTTATATTCAGCCTATACAAAAACCAGACAGCGGAAATTAGAGTCGAAGGGCAAGAAAGGGGCGCAGAGGTTGGGAAGGGAGTAAGACAGGGTTGTAGCCTTTCCCCAATGTTGTTCAATGTGTACACTGAGCAGGCAGTGAAGGAATCGAAGGAGAAATATGGAAAGGGCATTAAAGTGCAGGGAGAAGAAATAAAAAACATTGCGGTTTGCTGATGACATAGTAATTTTGTCAGAGACCGCAAAAGATCTGCAAGAGCAATTGAATGGGATGCACAATGTCTTGAAAGGAAGATATAAGATTAACATTAACAAGAGTAAAACGAAGGTAATGGAATGCAATGTCAGAAAATCAGGCGATGATGAAGGAATTAGATTAGGTAAGGAGAAGTAGTAGATGAATTTTGTTATTTGGGTAGCAAGATACCTTCGGATGGCCGAAGTAAAGAAGATATAAATGCAGAATGGCTGTGGGAAGACAAGCGTTTCTAAAGAAGCGAAACTTGTTAACATCCAATGTTAATTTAAATGTTAGGAGTGTAGCATTGCATGGGAGTGAAACGTGGACGATAAGGAGTTCAGATAAAAAGATGATAGATGCTTTTGAAATGTAGTGCTACAGACGAAGGATAAAAATTATATGGGTAGATTACATAACGTATAAGGAGGTGCTTAACCGAATCGGGGAGAAAATGAGTTTCTGGCATATCCTTACTAAGAGAAGGGATAGATTGGTAGGACACATTCTGAGACATCAAGGAATTGTCAACTTAGCTTTAGAAGGAAGCGTGTGGAATAAAAATCGTAGAGGGAGACCGAGGGACGAATATAGTAAGCAGATTCAAAAGGATGTATATTGCCGCACGTATTCTCAGATGAAGAGATTTGGGCAGGACAGGGTGCATGGAGAGCTGCATCAAACCAGTCTGCGGACTGAAGACCACAACAACAACAGTCAGAGACACAGTTACTAAATACGCTCCAGTCAAATTGCGTTTAATAATGAAACTGTAAACGTAAGTCTGTCGTTGTAACTTCAGTCTTCAAAACTGTTTGACGGATGAAACTTCCTGGCAGATAAAAATTCTGTGCCGGAACCGGGACTCGAACCTGGGACCTTTGTCTTTCGTGGGCAAGCGCTCTACCACTGAGCTATCCTGACACGACTCACGGTGCCGTCCCACAACTTCAATTCTGCCAGTATCTTGCCTCCTACTTTCCAAACTTCACAGAAGTTTCTCCTGCGAAGGAAAACTTCTGTGAAGTTTGGGAATAAACATGATCTTAGCTGCAGTGTTACAGAATATTATCCCCGGTGGCAGATGTTTATTTAGGGTGTTAGTTAGTTTGAGAGCATGTACCGTGCGCCGATGCGTGTTGTATGGCGTTGTTGAAGCGTTGCGAACACTTGCTGCCAGAACCTAAGAACAAGAGCACATCTACCGACACAAGAGACACAACTTTATTTAAGTTATTTCTTATTATTGTTATCTAATATATGCTATAAGTTACAAAACTGTTAAATACGGACACTTCTGTTCAAGTCATGTTACCAGAGGTTTGAATGTTACTTTTATAGAGGCACTTAAAATCAATATATGTGCAAAAGTTGTACGATACAAAATGAGGAACCGTATTCTCATTTGATAGTGTTGAGCCGGCCACGGTGGCCGAGGGGACTGAGGCGCTCCAGCCACGGTCTGCACGGCCACTACGCTCGGGGGTTCGAATCCCCCCTCGGGCATGGATATTTGTGCCGTCTTTAGTCTTAGGTAGTTCATAAGTAGTTTGTAAGTTTAGGGACTGATGACCCCGTAGTTAAGTCCCATACGTTCTACAAACATTTGAACATTTTTTTGAGAGTGTTGAGTTTAGATACTCTGCTGTGAATATCCCATACAGTCGAGAGTACGACGGCGACCGATTTCCATCCACGGCAAGGGTAAATACAAGGTCTATTTTGAGTACGGAGACCTAGGAAACCGGGGTGGCTGGTTTCTATCGGCATGTTTACCTTTAATAATCCAAAGTAGGTGTTTACAGAATATTGGAGCTGTGCACTGGAATCACGATCATAATATGGATGCCACAGATTAACCCCCCCCCCCCAGTAGAACTTCACAATGAAAGTGCATAACGCATCATATAAATCTACCGTGCCGATTAATACTGTGAAAATTCCAAGTGCTTCTCATCACTACTAATGGGAGATAAACTTGATTTGCGACTCAGCGTTTGGAAATATTGAGTAAGAAGTCAGAACCTGTTATTCTCATTGCGGTGCGTAGGTGTGACGTAATAAGCGCTCTTATCTTCCGGACAGTCTCGTAACGAAATCTTCGTGAAAGACACCGTGAGAATTTCTCGAGCTTCGTCAGAAAATGCCACGAGGGCACAGAAACAAACTGCAAGAGGAAAACTTATAGAAACTGAAGTACTCACAGTGGTTATAGTTTTCAATTTTTCACGTCCTCATCCTTTTAAACCTCTGGTTCCAAATGTGCAACACTACCTAGCTTACGCTCAACTTATTTTTTACAGTGAGAAGAGCTAACAGGGAAATTCCATGCAGAAAGGTTGCTTATAGGTATTATTTCAGCTATGTAAGTTTCCAATATGGTGGTGGAGTACTATAAAAGTTACATGTCGACAATAAAACAGCTTTCAGTAAGCAATGTGTTTGACAGCTCTCTGCTGTGCAGTTAGCCACCTCAATGCTGAAAAGACGCGGTGTTGAGGCGCCTCGCTGCGGAGCGCACCGCTGCTCGTCGTCGGAGGTTCGAGTCCTTCCTCGGTCATGTGTGTGTGCTTGTATGTGTTGTCCTTAATCTAAGTAATTTGTAAGCCTAGGGACTGATGACCAACGTAGTTACGTCCCTTAGATTTACAAACATTTGAACATTCGAATGCTGAATGTGAGATTAGGGAGCGTAACAGAAAATAGGAACACACACACACACGCACATAAAAAAAAGAACACGGCCAGACACATAAATGACAAGTTCCTACTTTTTCTGAATAGTCATATTTACAACTGTTACCAATACCAACGTTCAGACAGTTGCACTGTAACCGCTCGGTGCTGAGTGCCCACAATTAAGCAATAAAGTATTTATCTATGTTTGAAGAAAAAGGTATTGTGACCGAATGCGGTCCCAACAGTTAGGAAAAAGAAAACACAATGCGTCATGAGACTCGAGTTAGATGTTTTGTGACACCTTTACATGCTAACTGTCTTCAGTTCAATTGTTCAATTGTTTGTAGAACTTATGGGACTTAACTACGGGGTCATCAGTCCCTAAGCTTACAAACTACTTATGAACTACTTACGAACTAGGACGGCACAAATATCCATGCCCGAGGGGGGATTCGAACCCCCGTCCGTAGTGGCCGTGCAGACCGTGACTGGAGTGCTTCAGTCTCCTCGGCCACCGCGGCCGGCCTGTCTTATGTCCATTTAGTTGTACAAAAACTGAGTTGATTTATGATCTTATTCATTACTACAATTGAGTGAAGAACTCACACACACACAATACTTCGTCCCACGTCCCTGTGCATCGCATCACGTTGATCTCCTACTGTTGCGTTCAAATATCCAAATGTTTGTAATTATTTGGGACCAAACTATGTTGGTCATCAGTCCATAGACTTACAAGCTACTTAAACTAAGTTAAACTAACCTAAGGACAACACACCCATCCATGCCCGAGGAAGGATTCGAATCCCCGACGCGGGAGGCCGCTCGATCGATAACGGGGCGCTCCAGACCGCTCGGCTCCTCCCGCGCGGCCTGTTCCGTTCACTAGTGCTGGGGCAGCGGTAAATTGTTGCCAGTTACCTTGCAACTTAAGAGAAGTGCACAGTTTTCACCGAATGATAGATGAATTGTCAAAAGATTTATCAATTTATTGAATTTATACCGGGTGATTCAGGAAGAATTAAAAATGTTTAAAGAGTTCGTAGTATGGACGAATTGCAATAAAAATCCCAATTTTAATTGAGTACAGAGGTACAGCTGTTTTATGTAACCCAAAAAAACTTAAAGCAAGGGACATTTTCACAGATTTTTCCGTCGGTTATTGGTACAACATCATCATATTGTATAAAACACTTCATTCAGCCAAGATCGCTTCTTAACATTAAGGATTGGTTACACACATTACTTCTCTAATTGTAATTTCATTTTATTGTCATTATTAGCCTCTCAATTTTTTACGGTATGTAATTTCCCCCCCCCTCTTTTTTTCATTCAATTTTTACTTTTTGCTACCCTGCTGAAAAAATCATTATTGCTTCTTTTACATATAACCTGAGTGGTACTTCACACTTTACACCTCATAGTCTTAATGTCATGCTATAGTCATTAATGTTGAAGTTTTTACTCTCTTATTTTATATATTGTTATCATCTATGTTAAAGTTTTACTAATTTGTTTTATATAAATATTTTTACTCTTCACAGGAATATATAATCTGTATATGGTTCACCCTTTACTGTTAATGTAGACTTTGTGTCACTTATTTAACTGAAGGGAAAAGTTTTAAAATCTTCAAATGACTTGGGACATAGAACCCTATACTTCACTTTAACTGCAGTTGTATGTCATTTTTATTATTAATGATCTTGGTTTGTAATCTGTAGGTATACCTTTTGTCCTTCTGCTTTATGTAAACATTAAGCTATTTATGCAACAACTGACATCTTTTCTCATAATATGAGAATTATTATCTTAACTTTTATATATTACATATTATAAAAAAGAATAAAAAATAAAAAATAAAGGTATTTCATAACTCCACTGTAGGACGCTTTTCTGTATTTGGAACTGTGTACATATTACTTTATCTGTATTTATAGTTATGTATTTCTATTCTAAGTACACATTAGGCTACTTTTTAGCTAACCGGTTTTCGATTTACGAGGACATCTTCAGACTCTAATATTAGCGCTAATTTCTCGTAGTACTGCATCAAATACACATTCAAGACCAGGAAAACGTGTCAAATTGTTTTCCTGATACTACTCACTATTCATGTGAGCACTTAATATCTAATACATAAAACAGTAGTTGCCGGAACATCACAGAAACTAAGAGCAAGAAGCAATCGTAAACAATTCACTACTATTGTCAGCATAAAAAAAGCCGGTGCGGTGACTGTCAAGACCGACCACAAATTAATTTCCCATCTAATGCCGCTCCTAACAAGCGTGTGGAGTGTCATTTTGCATAAATGAAACGTTTTGGGCCATCAAAGATGGCGGCAAGTCTCACTAACTGGCTCCAGAAAACGTAAAATGGAAGTAAGTAGTGTCAAATGTTCAAATGTTTGTTAACTGCTGGGTCATCAGTCCCTAAACTTACAAACTATTTATAAACTAGCTTATACTAAGGACGACACAAACATCCACGCCCGAGGGGGGATTCGAACCCCCGACGGGAAACGGCCGCGCGCATCGTAGCATAGCGCCTCAATGCGCTCGGCCGCTCCGCCGCGGCTCAGTAGTGTCATTTCCCTTTCTTATACCTCCACGGTTTCGATGTGTATGTCGATTTGTGTCCTCGGAGTCTTTCGCAGTGGTATTCGTCGATAAAATCTTCACGCTTTGCAGGCCGCGGCACGTCGAATAAAATTATAGAGCCTTCGATGGCAAGCTCCACCAACGTCATCAAGAGTAAAATCACTGATTTGCGCTTTTTAGTCCTGATGACAATGACGGAGATTGCCATCTAAAGGTCGAAAATTTTATTCGTCGGACGCTGCTTGTGAACCGAGATGATTTTATTGACATATCGATTTGGTGTAGCACTGACTGGTTGCTTCACAACACGCTATACTACAACAAGGTCTTTTTCTTTTCTTATTGTGTGCGTATCAATGACGTTTTCTCAGAATGTGCAAATTATGTGTAAAAGCCCTGTTGAAAACGAATGAAAAATAATAGATTATTTTCATTTGTTTAAACATAATGTTTCATTATTGTGTGTTTTCCTTTCATTATAAGTTCATTCTTCTGTCCCATATACTGTAGTTATCTTGTGCGCTGCTGGAATCGTCTGGCCACTGTCCAGCCTCCAAGGCGTTGACACTGCTTCCAACGTCCCGGCAGCTCCACACGCTGCAAGTGCGCTAGCGCGCTGCCGTCTGTCCCCTCGCCTTCCGCCTGGCAAGGCGATGATTCGGTTTTTAATGCTTTGCGTTT
Source organism: Locusta migratoria (assembly GCA_026315105.1). Taxonomy (NCBI): domain Eukaryota; kingdom Metazoa; phylum Arthropoda; class Insecta; order Orthoptera; family Acrididae; genus Locusta; species Locusta migratoria. Next base: position 111,593,428 of record CM048745.1, read on the forward strand.
GATTGTTGCTTCCCAGTTGCGAGCATGTCTATTATTGCTTATGCACGCGTTTAAACATTTAATATGGACAGCAAAAGAATAGTAAGACACTTATTAAACACGAGTTTTTCACCACTTTCTTATAGTGAAGAGGTAAAAAGATTGGTAGTGCACGACCATGTGCTTTTCTCAAGACATCTACATGCGTGCAAGGTGCGAGAGAAAGGTTCCGAAGACATAAAAATTCCATATTGAATCATCAAGAATACGAGGATATGAGCACCCTGAACACTGCCGTGAAAATACACAGAGAGCCTGAAACTCATCTTTCTAGTTTGCTTAAATTTAACAAATTTATTTCCTCTCCTACTATACCTGATATGTTACTAGATTTTCAACGAAGAGCTGAAATAGAGGTTCACAATGAAAAAGTTAGAATGAACGGGGAGATATTAAAGCGGCTCATTTACCCTGTATGCTATTTAGGGAAACAAGAGCTTACATTCGAGGTCACAATGAAGAGTCCTCCAATAAAGGAAATTAATTGAATTTATTACTGCAAGTTTAAGTTCGATGCTGCCCCAGAAGAACATTTAGCAACTTCCACAGTCTTCCGCGGAACATCAGCAACCACTCAGAATGATATAATAGCAGTTCTCGAAAACAAAGATCGATAGAGGAATGCAGTAAACGGTATGTTTATTGTTAAAGCTGTTAGATTTATACAGCAGTTTAAAAAAAATGGTTACAAAAGCTGCTAATAGATGGCGCTGTAATCGCCATACATATAGAGCCCTGTATTGGGAGAGTACCGCCAACCGGGCGAGCGCCGCCATTGTAGGCCTATCTCGCAATAGCAGCGCTATGCACGGCGCTGTTAAATTAACATTTATGATGAAGGGAACCGGCCAGTACATCGACGTAGTATTACAATACGTTAAGTAAACAATGAACTTAAGTTTTTAATCGTTTCATCACATCTACTGCCAATATTAAGGAAAAACTGGTAATCTGAGATCAAGACCTTTATTTTTGAGCAAACTAGTTGTAAAATTGTTTAATGCTAAAATTTAAACCCTATACCAAATGCACTGCTTTCGCAATAACTGGCGTCCCTGCTTTCAAATTAGCTAAGGACTGACTTTCGTATCTGTAATATATCAAAGTAGATGTAATTAATACATGTTGTTTTCCATTAATCTAGTGCCTAATGTTGATAGGTGATTATCACATAACATTAACTGAGCTAACATTTTGGGAAGGTTTAAGTTTTTACACATTGTTATCGCACTGCTGGGTACTTCAGTAAAATAAACTTCATCTTAAAATTCGAGTTTTGGAGATTTATTTAATGGGCGGTTTCATTTACCGCCCAAACTTTCGTAATATGCAGGCTAAGTATAAATACGAAATTCGTCATATACGGCACATTGTTAGATTTTCATATATTTATATCTTTTAAAAATATCTTTTCTCTTACATGTTTGTCCGTCGAACATTGCTCGCAAGAAACTTGTGTGAACAGATAAACCTAGAAGTTTACTCGATATTTCAATACAAATTTACTTACTTCGCAAAATTTTGCATTCTCGTATGGAATTGCATTTTTTTCTTCCAATGCGGTGTACCCACAATTCGCGTCTTTTCGCATCTCTTTCGCCCTGTGGAATGCGTAAAACTTGCTACCCCGGACTGTCTTAGTATAACAATTCACTGCCAACAATGCGGCATTTTTCACCATATAAAATGGAATATGCTATCTTAAGCTCTTAATTTAATACATAATGAGTCTACACCTTTCCAACACCTCTAAATTCTAAAATAACAGCTAGTTAAGTGAAATATGCCATTTGCGCTGATGGACTGCTTAGGCCTAAAATGGCGGACGTGCCCCACCCGCGCTCAACTGACCAATAGCAGCCGGCGGTTGTCGGCAAGTCACACATAAAAGGTTGGCGCTACTCTCCCAATACAGGGCTCTACATACGTAAGGCCTAGTACAAATAGCGATACGAAGCCCAGAGCGATCAGTTCCACCATTGACACGTGAAAGGAGGTTAGCGTAGAAGAGAGAGATTAAAACCATGTTCGGCATTGAACAACGCGTTTTTCTGGTGCTAGAGTACCACAGGTTAGAAGAGAGTCCTACAGCAACAAGGCGAAGTTTTCAAGAACGATTTAATGTTCCAAAACGACCCGATACGAAAACTATTCGTACGCTGTTTGCAAAATTTCAACGAACAGGCAGCGTAACTGATGATCTAGTGGGGCATGTTGGCCGCAAGCAAACCGCAGTTACGCCTGAAAATATCGCCACAGTTTCTGGAATTATTCAGCGAAATCCAATGTCATCCGTTCGTAGAATTGCATCTGAGACTGGTTTGAAAATACTGAAAAAGAGCCTACACATGTTTCCTTTCAAAATTCAAACGCACCAGGCCATACCCGTACGAGCTGTGCAGCAAAAGGTTGCCTTTGCTAATCAGATGCTCACAATGATTGATAGTGAAGGATTTTATGTTGGCCGCATCTGGTTTACAGATGAAGCACACTTCCACCTGAATGGATACGTGAATAAGCAGAACTGGCGATTTTGGAGTTCCGAAAAGCCATATTGGTGTGAAGCGAAACCCCTGTATTCTCCTAAAGTTACTGTGGGGGCTGCAGTATGCAGCAGAGGCATTACTGGCCCTTTTTTCATTCGAGAAACGGTCACTGGTGCACGTTACGTTGCACTTTTGGAACAATTTGTCGCCACACAGCAAGCGTTAGAGGATCGACCAGGTACTGAATGGTTTATGCAAGATGGCGCCCGACCACATCGGACCGAACAAGTTTTCTCTTTCTTGAGGAATACTTTGGGAATCGAGTCATTGCTTTGGAATATCCCAAATTTACTGGTGCAGGCATGGATTGGCCTCCATATTCGCCGGATTTGACTACCTGTGACTACTTTTTTTTTCTTTTTTTTTTTGTGTCACAGTGGAAGACATGGGCAGGCCGCGGTGGCCGAGCTGACTGCGGCGCGCCAGTCACGGTCTGCACGGCCACTACGGTCGGGGGTTCGAATCCCCCCTCGGGCATGGATATTCGTGCCGTCCTTAGTATTAGCTAGTTCATAAGTAGTTTGTAAGTTTAGGGACTGATGACCCCGTAGTTAAGTCCCTTAAGCTCTACAAACATTTGAACATTTTTGAAAGACATGGTCTACCCGAAGCATTTCGCCATGCTGGACGAACTTGAATTGGCGATCTCTGAGGCATGTGATTCCATTTCGGTTGAGATATTACGAAATGTGATGGAGAATTTCATTCTTTGTTTGCGCCACCTCTGTAGTGCCAATGGTGAACATTTTGAAAACATTGTGATGTGACTGTTTGCAAAGAGTGTTTTCATACGATTATTTTACTTATGTATGCTGATATGAGCTGTACAGTGTACAGCTCCATCTGTTAGCAGCTTTTGTAACTATTATTTCAAACTGCTGTATAAACTTCTTACAGCTTTCACAATAAACATACCGTTTACTGCATTCCTCTATCAATCTTTGTTTTCGAGAAATTTAATTTTGAAATCAGGGAGCCCTTTTCTGGACACCCTGTAGATAAAAAGTATTCGCGTCTAAGTCAGTGTCAAAGTATACATATACTCTGGTGAATTAATAATTATCAATGGCTATATTGTTCATAAAGAAATACTCTGATCAATTATAAAAGAGCACGCCTCTTGTTACGATTGTCTTTTTTATTGTCTGATCGTGTTGTTTGTGGTTGTCGGCATATGTTTTTTACAAATTGCATTTTTTCTCTTTTCCTGTGGCCGGCCGCGGTGGAGTAGCAGAGCGGTCTAAAGCGTCTTGCTGCGGAGCGCGAGGCTGCTCGCCGTGGAGGTTCGAGTCCTCCCTGGGGAATGGGTTTGTGTGTTGTCCTTAGGTTAGTTTACCTAGGTTTAAATAGTTTGTAAGCTATGGACTGATGACCACACAGTTTAGTCCAATAGATTTACAAACTGTTTTTTCTTGTGGCCGTTATTACTGATGTGTATGCTGCGTAATGTAAATCCTAAATTTTAATGATACATGGTCTTTCAACATAAAAGTAAATGTTTTGTTGTAATATGTAGTTATCTGATATAACATTACACCCACAGTTGCCCTAGAATGACCAATTTTTAATGAACATTGCCCCAAAAATTATTTTAGTAAATTACAGTGACAATTTTACCTTCTAAATTTACTGGTGACTTTATTTATTATGCATAAAACTTTCTGTATCGTTGAAGAAATTTTTTCAGCATTATTTAGCCGAAATAATAGTTTTTTTGCACACACCAGATTTGTGTAGAATATGACGCCATCACGTAACGATATATTTTTAAAAAGTCAATATTAATAACGATTACCAGCCTATTGTAGTAACAACAGCCACAAAGAACCCGCCTGAGATTGCCGTGCTCTATAAAAGTTAATTTGTGGCATTTAAAAAATTTTATCTGTGTGACTTTAAGATAACTTACTTAAATCAGAGAACCTACATAACACTATTTCAGACATTATTGATAAATCTTAAGCATTGAATTAAAATTTTTGTCTCAGTGATTGTTTATTTGTATTAAATTGATATTTATATCACCTTAACAGGATTGTTCCAATATGTCCATTGCCGAGGTGCTATTCCGTTGCATGGAGAGCCTTGGCAGTAGTGGCAATTATCTTTGGAACATAGAAGCTGAATTAAAAGTTTGTGACGTGGAGGGAAATCGTACTTAGACTATTCCAAGGCGCCTTAATCGTTAGTGGTGTGGTGGTCTAACAGCAGGCGCTGTGGCTCAACGCGACCAATCCAGTGGCTAAACGCCCTCTGTAATAAAAAAAGCTGAGCTAACCCTTCCCTTCAACGAACAGCCACGAACGAACTGAACGAACGACCGCGAACCGTAGATGTACTAATGGAAAAACACACACACACACACACACACACACACACAAAACAATAAGACGTCTGCATATTAAGCATGGAGGTCCGGGTTCGATTCCCGGCGGCACCACAAATTTTAATTCAATGATTCAGATTTGTCAATAACGTCCTTGACATATTCGAGACGAAAATCCGTCTCAGGGATTATTTATTTGTACTATTTCAGACGATAGCCGCAAGTCGTATTTATGAAAGTAATTGTCAAATTAATTATTATATAGGTAAAAGAAACATTATTCTTAATTTTTTTAACGTCATATGTTGTATTGATGACGGTTTCATGATAGGTTCGCCGACTTCTGCTCAAGAACTCGAAATTCGATTGAAAATCTGGAATGTCAAAACTGGGCATGACCACGTTATAATAACATCACAGAGTTGTGTCTTGGAGGTGAACCTTTGCTATACCTAGTCTGCATAGGTAGGGGTCGACGTTTTGGCCCACTTTAGGTTACGGTAATAACACTAAAAGTGGGCCTTTGCGATCATCTTTTGACAGCTCGAAATTTAAATGAAAATAACGGCTTAACCATACATCTGAAACCGAAATTGAATAACCAAATTTGTAGAGGAGAGAATTCTCTACAACTTCGCTCTGTTACGTGTTTATTTCATTTATTTATTTTCATATCTCGTATCGTTTCAGAGATATTTGCAAAAATAACGGCGATTTTGCGATGTCTGTCTGTCTGTCCGTCCGTAACGTGTTCCCTATTTTTAAGACGAACCGTTCAACCAATCAGCACCAAATTTTGCACATATAATTGTAGGCCGCCAGAGATCAGAACCTCCCTTTTTCAAATTTTTCGGACAAATAATACGGTAGTAATACCAAAAAAAGCCGTTTGTAATATTATTGTAATTGCAAATGAACCGTTCATCTGACACGAAAATTGAATAACGTAATTGGTACAGAACCTAATTGGTAGAGGGGAAAATTCTCTACAACTCTGCTCTATTATGTTTTTTCATATCTTGCGTGGTTGCAGAGATATTTGCAAAAATTACGGCGATTTGACGATGTCTGTCTGGCTGTAACGTGTTCCCAATTTTAGGTCGAACCGTTCAACCGATCGGCACCAAATTTTACACACATAATTGTTGGCTACCAGAGACCAGAACCTCGCTTTTTCAAATATTTCGGACAAGAAATACGTTTGTAATAGCAAAAGAAAAGCCGTTTGTAATGTAATTTTAATTGTAAATAAACCGTTCATCTGACGCGAAAATTGAATAAACGAATTTGTTGAGGAGAAAATTATCTACATCTTTGTTCCCTTATGTTTTTTTCATATCTCGTATCATTTGTGAGAAATTAAATTAACGAAAACCAGCCGTTCGCAGATGTCACGTTACATTCCTCGCCCAGAACTGTCTCTGGCATACGCCATCTTGCGTTGCGTATTTGATGATTTTCTTATTCTAGCTTAAACATTGTCATTTCAAAGCAATGGCGCAGTGAAGAATTTATAAAAAGACGTCGTTCTTCGTACGATAAATTATAATCTAGTGTCCAGAAATGCCATATTACCATCAGTTACAAGCTTCCTGGGGTTTTATTTGCGGACGGAGAAGTTAGTACTGCTTCCTCCCCTAAAACCTCCGCATCCTTGCGGATGCTGTTGCGTAGCAGTGTGCGTTTGTACCGCCCTACAGTACGCACGAGGTGCTGTAGTTGCTGTCCAAGACTTTATGGACAGCTTAGAGTTCTGACTAACCTGTTGTCTTCTATAGTTGTGTCCCCAGCGCAGAAGACAGCACACAGGTCGTTGGTTCTTCTACAGCATACAAGTGAGGCTACAAGAAGTTCTGTATGATGGAAGCATAATAAGCGACTCGCGATATTTTTAATTGTCAGGGATGTCATTTATTAAATAAATAATAAAAAAATTGAGCAACTATTGTTAATATAATACGGCCTATGCTGCCCATAGTTCATGTTGAGACCTCGACTGTTATCACTATTACAAAAATCTTTACTCATGACCTGCGCAGTCCGGCGTGTATAGCGGTCAGCTCGAGACACTAAACTGCGGCGCGTTGCGAGAGGGCACCTGACGCTCTATTTCGCGCCAAAACAGGACCTTCGCGCGCTTTCTGCAAAATCGCTCTTCTCTTGTTACAATAAGAGAAGGCACCTTAAACTTTTTAAATTGTCAAAACCTAGCCTGTCCTTGAGAGATATTTATTACAAATTCTCGGCTCTGAATAATTAATATTTAGTATATAATAAACAAAAGTAATTTCAAAAGAAATCACGTGACGTGAAATGCAGCAGCCAATGCGAGGAGAGCACCAGTAACATAGGCGGGCTTTCCCACGGGAACCAGCACCTACTGCGCCATATGCTACTGCTCCCCACCCCACATTTCAACATATGCTGCACTGCTGTCTTTCTTCTGCGTTTAAGGCACGTACAATGTTAGCAAAGAAACGGCCGTTGTTGTTGTTGTGGTCTTCAGTCCGGAGACTGGCTTGATGCAGCTCTCCACAATACCCTATCCTGAGCAAGCCTCTTCATCTCCACATAAGAACGACAACCTACATCTGTCTGAATCTGCTTACTGTATCCATCTCTTGGTCTTCCCTTGCGATTATTTCCCCACACACTTCCCTCCAACGCTAAATTAACAATTCCTTGATGTCTAAGAATGTGTCCTACCAATCTATCCCTTCTTTTAGTCAAGGTATGCCAGAAATTCCTTTTTTCCCCAATTCTGTTCAGTACCTCCTCATTAGTTACGCGATCCACCCACCTAATCTTCAGCATTCTTCTGTAGCACCATATTTCAAAAGCCTCAATCCTCTTCCTGTCCGCACTGTTTATCGTCCATGTCTCACTCCCATACAAGGCAACACTCCATACAAATGCCCTCAGAAAGGACTTCCTTAGGCTTAAATCAATATTCGATGTTAACAAATTTCTCTTTTTCAAAAACGCTTTTCTACCCATTGCCATTCTGCATTTTATATCCTCTGTACTGCGACCATCATTTGTTATTTTACTGCCCAAGTAACAAAACTCATCTACCTCCTTTATTGCTTCGTTTCCCAATCTAATTCCTTCAGCATCACCTGCTTTTCTTACACTGCACTCCATTACCCTAGTTTTGCTCTTGTTAATGTTCATCTTATATGCACCTTTCAGCACACTGTCCATTCCATTCAATTGCTCTTCCAGGTCCTTTGCTGTATCTGACAGAATTACTATGTCATCGGCAAAACGCAATGTTTTTAATTCTTCCCCCTGAACTTTTATTCCTTCACCAAATTTCTCCTTGCTTTCCTTTATAGCTTGTTCAATGTACAAATTGAATAACATTGGAGAAAGGCTACAACCATGTCTCACTCCCTTCCCAACCACTGCATCCCTTTCATGCCCTTCAACTCTGACAACCGCTGTCTGGTTTTTGTACAAGTTGTAAATAACCTTACGCTCCCTATAATTTACTCCTGCTTGCTTCAGAACTTGAAAGAAACGGCCAGCGGCCAGAAATATGAAGTGGCCACAGGCCAGGAATATCACACAGTTAACAACGGCCATCAATAGTATGAGATTAAAGAACACAATTCACAAGCGTTAGCTGTAGCGTAGTGGGCAATGTATTGGACTCTGACGGTGAAGGTCAGTAGTTCGAAACCAGCCAGTACCTACATTTTTTTTTCTTACAAGGTTTTGAGACACTCTTATTAATTAATTTTTTATTATTTAGATTATTATTTTGGTCCAAAATGTTTGCAAAAAACGTATACAACTACAAATCTAAAGTGGGCCGTAAAACACGTCAGTGCGATTTTTTTGGAGAGTGATAGAGGCGAGCGCGCTTGGTCGTACCTGTCGTCGAGGAAGGGCAAGGGAATGACGAAGGATCCCCTGGCGGCGCCGTCGGTCCTGGGGTAGGTGACGAGGCCGGGGCAAGCGTGCCACGCGCACGGCTGGCGGCGGCGGCGCGCCGGCGCGGCAGTGGAGGGCGGCGCATGCGCAGGGGGCGTCGGCGTCGTCAGCTGCAGCGGCTGAGGGGAGTCGCTGGTGGCGGGCGTGGCGTCCGGAGGCCGCCAGTGGCCGCCGTCCGTATGCAGCAGGCGCCGCAGCGTCACCAGCAGCTCGTGCAGCGCAGACACGTCACTGCCAAAATGTTGAAATGTTTGTGTAGCTTATGGGACTTAACTACGGGGTTATCTGTCCCTAAACTTACAAACTACTTATCAACTAGCTACTACTAAGGACGGCACAAATATCCATGCCCAAGGGGGGATTCGAACCCCCGACCGTAGCGGCTGTCAGACCGTGACTGGAGCGCCTCAGTCCCCTCGGACACCGCGGCTGGCACGTCACTGCGCACGTCACCAATAACGCCAACTCCCTGACATTTAAGTCAATGAGTAAATGAATGGTGCCTGTTCTTTCCGATCCCAAAACACAGGCCATTAAAATTGCTACACCAAGATGAAATGCAGATGATAAACGGGCATTCATTGGACAAATATATTATACCAGAACTGACATGTGATTACAATTTCACTCTATTTGGGTGCATAGATCCTGATGAGAGAGGAGATACTATACTGCGAGAAGAATTTTACAGAACTCTAGAAGATTTGAGTAGAAACAAGGCCCCTGGAATAGATGACATTCCGTCTGAACTGCTGATATCGTTAGAAGAGCCAGTCATAAAGAAATTTTTCCACGTAGTACGCAAGATATATGAGACGGGTGAAATACCTTCCGACTTCAAGAAGAATATAGTAATTCCAATTCCAAAGAAAGCAAGTGCAGACAAATTTGAAAATTACAGAACTATCAGATTAATAAGTCACGGTTGCAAAATACTGTCACGAATAATTTACAAAAGAATGGAAAAACTGGTGCAATCCGACCCTGGGGAAGATCAGTTTGGATTTAGGAGAAATGTTGGAACACGGAAGGCAATACATTACGACTTATCTTAGAAGACAGGCCAAGGAAAGGCAAACCTACGTATTTAGCATTTGTAGAGAGCTTTTGACAATGTCGACTGGAATAAACTATTTCAAATTCTGAAGGTAGCAGGGGTAAAATATAGGGAGCGAAGAGTTATACTCAACTTATACAAATATCAAACAGCGGTTTTAGAGTCGAAGGGCATGAAAGGGATGCAGAGGTTGGGAAGGGAGTAAGACACTGTTGTAGCCTTTCCCCATTGTTGTTCAATCTGTACATTGAACATGCAGTGAAGGAATGCAAGGAGAAATTTGGAGAGGGAATTAAAGTTCAGGGAGAAGATATAAAAACTTTACGCTTTGCCGATGATGTAGTAATTCTGTCAGAGACCGCAAAGATCTTGAAGAGCAATTGAATGGAATGTACAATGTCTTGAAAAGAGGGTATAAGATGAACATCAACAAGGATAACGCAATGTAGCGTCCGAAAATCAGGCGATGCTGAAGGAATTAAATTAAGTAATGAGGCAATAAAAGTAGTAGATGAGTTTTGTTACTTGGGTAGCAAGATAACGTCTGATGGCCGTAGTAAATAATATTATATAACATGCAGAATGGCTATGAGAAGAATAGCGTGTCTGAAGAAGCGAAAATTGTTGACATCCAATATTAGTTTAAATGTTAGGAAGTCCTTTCTGAAGGCATTTGTCTGGAGTGTAGCATTGTATGGAAGTGAAACGTGGACGATAAGGAGTTTAGATAAAAAGATGATAGAAGCTTTTGAAATGTGGTGCTACAGACGAATGATGAAAATTAGATGGGTAGATCACATAACTAATGAGGAGGTGCTCAACAGAATTGGGGAGAAAAGGAGTTTCTGGCGTTTTCTGACTAAGAGAAGGAATAGGTTGGTGGGACACATCCTGAAACATCAAGGACTGGTCAACTTAGCATTAGAAGGAAGTGTGTGGGGTAAAAACGATAGCGGGAGACCGAGGGACGAATACAGTAAGCAGATTCAAAGGGATGTAGGTTGTCGAACGTATTCTCAGATGAAGAGACTTACACAGGACAGGTTAGCGTGGAGAGCTGTTTCAAACCAGTCTACGGACTGAGGACCACAACAACAGATCCGAGAAATCAGTTCCTAGAACAACCAACTGTGGCAGTAATAACGGCCTTGATACATCTGGGCATTGAGTCAAACAGAGCTTGGGTGGCGTGTCCGGGTACAGATACCCATGCAGCTTCAACACGATACCACATTTAATCAAAAATAGTGACTTGCGTATTCTGACGACTCAGTTGCTCAGCCACCATTGACCAGACGTTTTGAATGGGCGAGGGATCTGGAGAGTATGCAGGCCAGTGCAGCAGTCGAACATTTTTCGTGTTCAGAAAGGCCCGTACAGGACCTGCAACATACTCTCGTGAATTATCCTGCTGAAATGTAGGGTTTCGCAGCCATCGAATGCAGGGGAGAGCCACGGGTCGTAACACATCTGAAATGTAACGGTCACTGTTCAAAGTGCCGTCGATGAGAAAAAGAGATGACCGAGACGTGAAACCAATGGCACCTCCATACCATCATTCCGGGAGATCGCCAGTATGGTGATGACGAATACACGCTTCCAATGTGCCCTCACAGCGATGTCGCCAAAAATGATGCTCTAAACAGAACCTGGATTCATCCGAAGAAATGACTCTTTGCGATTCGTGCACCAAGGTTCGTCGTTGCGCACATCATCGCAGGCGCTTCTATCTGTGATGCAGCGTAAGGGTAAGCATAGCCATGGTCTCCGAGCTGATAGTCCATGCTGCTGCAAGCGTCGTCGAACTATTCGTGCAGATGGTTGTTGTCTTGCAAACGTTCCCATCTCTTGACTCAGGGATCGAGACGGGGCTGCGCGATCCGTTACAGCCACGCGGATAAGATGCCTGTCATCTCGACTGCTAGTGATACGAGGCCGTTGCGAACCAGCACGGCGTTCCGTATTGCCTTCATGAACCCACCAACTCCATATTATGCTGTCATTGGATCGCGACCAACACGAGCAGCAATGTCGCGATACGATAAACCGCAATCGCGAAAGGCTACAATCCGTCCTTTATCAAAGTCTCAAACGTAATGGTTTCCGTTTCTTCTCCTTACAAGAGGCATCTCAACAACGTTTCACCAGGCAACGCTGGTCAACTTCTGTTTGTGTGTGAGAAATCGGTTGGAAACTTTCCTCATGTCAGCACGTTGTAGGTGTCGCCACCGGCGCCAACCTTGGGTGAATACTCTGAAAAGCTTATCATTTGTATAACACAGCATGTTCTTCCTGTCGGTTAAATTTCGCGTTTGTAGCACGTCATCTTCGCGGTGTCTCAATTTTAATGGCCAGGAGTGTATATATACCAGTGGCGGCGCGTCCTATGTTTTCACTGGTTCAGTGAACCCCCGGGAAAAAGCTCGTTGTGCAAAAAAAGTAAATAAACAAATAAAATAAAGGTGTTTTTAAACTATCATTCTTCGTTTCGTTCAGGTCAATTTAAATGCACATTCAAGGTATTTTTATCCCATGAGAAACGTTTTACGTCGCGGAGACAGCACGTATACGAGTCGTGGAGGGGCCGCTTAATATGGGCGACAGTAATCGCAGCGTTGCAATGCGCATGCGCGGTTGAGGTTCAAATTCTCTCCTGAACCCCCTAGAAGCAGTGTATAGGCGCTCCCGCGGCAGGGAGGGCCGAGGGGAAACGCCGCTTTTAACATTGGCGTTGGAGGTGGTAGAGACACCAGCTCTTGGCTACTCGAGCTCTGCCGGTTTCACACGAATAGTTCCGAAGCTACTGTGCACCTCGCCTTGCGCATGAACAAATCCTCCTTAAAGGCAACATCCGCCCTTCGTATTTGTTTTACGACGCATTGAAGAAACAACAGAAACACGTCATATTTGGTAAAATATCTTAAAACTATCAATTAAAGACGCATCAATTGTAAAAGCCTTCAGAAGATCTGATTATGAATAAAAATGAAGTCACTACACTCCACCTAGCAAATATAGCCGTGTGGTTGGTGGCATTGTGCTGAGGAAACTAGTGGCTTAGAGATCGACTGCAATAATATTTTTAAACCCAATCTTCATTTTAACAGATACGGGAATAACAATGACTCTTGTATTGTTACTTGCCACATATCTTTGGACGATTTAATAAATGTGTCTCGATTTTGATGGTAAATGACATTTATACTCTTCGTTGTAACAAATAATTAACTGTTTGAAAAGATGTGGGGGAGAGCAGCCTTTACACATGCGTAAGGGTAGGAGGAGGTACTGCTTACAATGTTAAGTGACCCAAAGGTAGCTTATCTCTTCATCATAACAGATTTATTTTGTTACAGTCACTTAACAGTGTAATCAGTTACACACTCTCCTCCCGCTCCCTCCATCCTTTCCTTTTGCGCTTGTATCCCCTCCGCATCCCTGCGGGGACTTCCCCAGTGTAGTGTTTTTTAATGAGTGCTGCGTCTGTATTGTGAAGTGCTTTGTCTACGCCAGTGTTCTTTTATCTTGTTGCGACCGCCGTCACCGGAAGAACAAGTTCTTGTGTTCTATTAATCGTGTTCCGTATTGTTCTAGTGACTGTGCAAACCTACGTGTCTTTAGCTACCGTGCCCACTTATAAATTCACTACATTGATTTTATTTATACAATTTGTTGTTTTACTCTCAAAATTTTCACCGAATCAATGTTTTAATTCTACCAGGGTGTTCAAATGAAAAGGTAGAAGTCGTCTTCTTGACAACCAAACCGGTTGAAATCTGAATAGCCCGCTTTGTGATGACGCAATGCGACATCTAGGGACGGGAAAAATGCGTCGACACTCCCTCCCCACGCCCAAAATAAATAAATAAATAAATAAAATAATAATAAAAAAAATCATAACAGCAGGCAAGTTGGTGCTCACCGTCTTTTTCGACGTCCGATACTCATCGAATTTCTCGAGCATGGAAAAACCACTAACAGTGACGTGTACTATGAGAAACAGCGTAGCCTACGCAAGTCCATCAAGCCGCGGCGGAGTGGCCAAGCGCATTGAGGCGCTATGCTCCGATGCACGAGGCCGCTCCCCGTCGGGGGTTCTAATCCTCCCTAGGGCATGGATGTTTGTGTCGTCTTTAGTATAAGGTAGTTCATACGTAGTTTGTAAGTTTAGGGACTGATGACCCCGCAGTTAAATCCCTTAAGCTTAACAAACATTTGAACATTTGAAGTCCATCAAGAGGAAACGGCATGGGCTGCTCACGTAGGGAGTGATTCTGCTTCATGAGAACGCGCTTCCACACGTCTCCCGGGTCCCATAAAGTGTACTGACCAAGTTCAGGTCGGAGCAGCTTGAGCATCAGCCCTACAGCCACGCATGTCGCCCTGTGACTTCCATGTGTTTGGTCCTCTAAAACAAAAACCTCAAAGGAAAGCGCTTCAACTCGGACGACGAACCGTAGAGGACGGACTTTTGTTACAGCCACAGGAATTCTGGTAACAGTTAATCCTTCGGCTCGTTCAACAGCGGTAAAGGATTTTTTCCCTATGGTACTTAACCAATATAGAACGCTGATTACAGCGATATTGAGCGCCATGGAGCGCCAATAACATTTAACTACTATGGTAATCAGTTGTTAGGCTTACAGACTACTTAAACTAACTTAACCTAACCGAGGGACAACAAACACACCAATGCCTGAAGGAGGACAAGAACCTCTGACGGGGAGCAACAGCGCGCTCCTCAGGAATGTGTCTTAGAGCGCTCGGCCATTCCCTCGCCACTGGGATAGTTGTGCTCAGGCCTCTCAAATGTTCAGATGTTTGTAAATCTATCGGACCAAACTGCGTGGTCATAAAACTACTTAAACTAAGATAAACTAACCTAAGGACAACACACACACACACACCCATGCCCAAGCGAGGATTCGAACCGCCGACGGCGCGCAAACGCACGCTACGCAGCGAGACGCCTTAGACCGCTCGACTACTCCACCGCGGCCTCAGGCCTCTGGTGGTTACTTTTGAACAAAGACTTCAGTTATCTCATACTGTCGTTTCATACCTTTTCATTCGATCACCACTCATACGTTTTATTTTCATGGCAATGTTATTCAGTCACCTTTTAAAGTGTAATCCACACGGGTGTAGAGCGGCGTATGATGCAGCTGCCAGCCTGCCATCCCGTGTGATGAGAATCAACCAAGGGGAAAAAAAAATCCAACCGCTAGTTTGTTCGAATTCCAAGCCAGTACTAATTTTCAGCTATACCATCACTTTATTTCAGTTTCCTGTAAGAGTTGAGATGTTTGAATATTTTGAAATCATAAATTTATGAGTGTCGCTGGTCTCGCATTCGAAAGGATGGTGGTTCAAATCGACCTCCGGCCATCCAGATTTTGGTTTTCCGTGATTTCTCTAAATCACTCCAGGAAATGTAGCGATGGTTCCTTTCAAAGTGCACAGCCGATTTCCTTCCCAATGCTTACCCAAAAACTCCGAGCGTTAGCTCTGTCTCTAATGGCCAAGCTGTCGACGGGACGTTAAACCCTAATCTTACTTCCTTCCTTCCTGATGATGGGCCCAGTGCCCCCAGTGAAGGCCGTAAACTCCACAAAATACCTAGGAATTACCATTACTTCAGTCTTAAACTGGAAAGAACACGTACTTAATGTCGTGGGAAAGGCGAACCAGAGACTGCGTTTTATTGACAGAACCCTTAAAAGATGCAACAGAACTGCTAAAGAAACTGCATACACTACGCTTGTCTGTCCTTTTATGGAGTATTGTTGCCAAGTATGGGATCCTTATCAGGTGGGTTTGACGGAGGACATGGAAAGAGTCCAGAGAAGGGCAGCTCGTTTCGTATTGTCACTATACAGGGGAGACAGCGTTACGCAAATGATACAGGATCTAGGGTGGGAATCATTACAACAACGGCGCTTATCCCTGCGGCGTGTGCTACTTACGAAACATCAATCGCCAACATTCTCCTCCGAATGCGAAAATACGAGGCACGTCCAGAAAGTAAGTTCCGTTTCAATTTATCTCCGCTGCAGCGCTGCGACTGCAGTTTTGCACATGCGCTGTAGACGATGTGTATCAAGGAGAAAAACGTGCGCCATTTGAAGATTGCTGTCAGTTGCGAACGCTTTGTTGTGCTTGTTTGAAATGTCGGCGTTGATTGAAAACCCCGCCGCCTGTGAAATCAGGTGGGTGATTCGGTTTCTGAATGCGAGGAAAGTGAAACCAAGTGAAATTTATCGGTAAATTTGCGATGTTTATGGACCAAATGCAATGAGTGATTCGATGGGGAGAAGATGGGTCCGACAGTTCAATGGCGGGCGTAGTGATGTGCACGATGAAGAACGAAGTGGGCGTCCACCTTTGGTTACAGAAGAACTGGTCCACGCGATTGATGACAATATCCAGGACATCTAGAATCTTTCCTTGGCGGCCATCACTTCACCAATGACGACGAGCTGAAAGGAACTGTTTCCAACTTGTTGAAGACACAGGCGGCAGATTTCTATGAAGAAGGTGTACAAAACTTGGTGCCACGCTATGAAAAATGCCTGCAAAATTTCGGCAGTTATGTGGAAAAGCAGATTAAGATTTTTAGAATTTTGTGCAATGAAAATTTCTTCTGTATCTGTGTACAATTTCATTTTATTACCAAACGGGACTTACTTTCTGGACGCGCCTCGTATATTGTTGACTCCCACTTACATAGGTAGAAATGACCATGAGGATAAAATATGGAACGTCAGAGCTCGAACGGAGAGATTCAGGTGTTCTTTCTTCCCGCGCGCTATTCGAGAATGGAATGAGAGATGAATAGTATAATGATGAATCGATGAACCCTCTGCCAAGTACTTAAATATGATTTGCAGAGTATCCCATGTAGATGTAGAAATGGTTTGGAAATCACTGATCCAGGGTCAGTGACAGTTTACCAGTAGGGCTGAAGCCGCAGGAAGCCTCCACTGTTCTCACCTGAAGCCGATGCAGCTGGTGTAGAACGCTTGCCGGGCCCTGGGCAGCTGGGGCGTGTGCAGGAAGCCTTTGAAAGGGCACGGCCGATTTCCTTCCCAATCCTTACCCAAAACCTCCGAGCGTTAGCTCCGTCTCTAATGGCCAAGCTGTCGACGGGACGTTAAACCCTAAGCTTCCTTCCTTCCTGATGACCGGCCCAGTGCCCCAGTTCGGGCGATTCACTTGGGAAATCGTTTGGAAATCACTGATCCAGGGGCAGTGACACTTAACCAATAGGGCTGAAGCTGCAGGAAGACTCCACGGTTCCCACCTGAAGCTGATGCAGCCGGTGTAGAAGGCTGGCCGAGTCCTTGGCAGCAGGTGCACGTACAGGAAGCCTTTGAAAGGGCACGGCCGATTTCCTTCCCAATCCTTACCCAAAAACTCCGAGCGTTAGCTCCAGCTCTGATGGCCAAGTTGTCGACAGGATGTTAAACCCTAAGCTTCCTTCCTTCCTTCCTGATGATCGGCCCAATGACCCAGTTCGGGCGATCCACTCGGAAAATGGTTTGGAAATTACTGATCCAGGGGCAGTGACACTTAACCAGTAGGGCTGAAGCTGCAGGAAGGTTCCACGGTTGTCACCTGAAGCCGATGCAGCCGGTGTAGAAGGCTCGTCGGTTCCTGGGCAGCAGGTGCGCATGCAGGTAGCCTTTCAAAGGACACGGTCAGTTTCCTTACCAATCCCTACCCAAAAACTCCGAGCGTTAGCTCCGTCTCTAATGGCCAAGCTGTCGACGGGACATTAAACCCTAAGCTTCCTTCCTTCCTGATGATCGGCCCAGTTCCCTGGTTTGGGCGATCCACTCTGGAAATGGTTTGGGAATCAATGATCCAGGGGCAGTAGCACTTAACCAGTAGGGCTGAGGCCACAGGATGGGTCTGCAGTTGTCACCTGATGCCGATGAAGCTGGTGTAGAAGGCTCGCCGGGTCCTGGGCAGCAGGCGCGTGTACATGAAGCCTTTCAAAGGGAACGACCGATTTCCTTCCCAATCCTTACCCAAAAACTCCGAGCGTTAGCTCCATCTCTAATCGCCAAGCTGTCGACAGGACGTTAAATCCTAAGCTTCCTTCCTGATGATCGGCCCAGTGCCCCGGTTTGGCCGATCCACTCGGGAAATGGTTTGGAAATCACTGATCCAGGGGCAGTGACACTTAACCAGTAGGGCTGAAGCCGCAGGAAGGTTCCACGGTTGTCACCTGAAGCCGATGCAGCCGGTGTAGAAGGCTCGTTGGTTCCTGGGCAGCAGGTGCGCATGCAGGTAGCCTTTCAAAGGACACGGTCAGTTTCCTTCCCAATCCCTACCCAAAAACTCCGAGCGTTAGCTCCGTCTCTAATGGCCAAGCTGTCGACGGGACATTAAACCCTAAGCTTCCTTCCTTCCTGATGATCGGCCCAGTTCCCTGGTTTGGGCGATCCACTCTGGAAATGGTTTGGGAATCAATGATCCAGGGGCAGTAGCACTTAACCAGTAGGGCTGAGGCCACAGGATGGGTCTGCAGTTGTCACCTGATGCCGATGAAGCCGGTGTAGAAGGCTCGCCGGGTCCTGGGCAGCAGGCGCGTGTACATGAAGCCTTTCAAAGGGAACGGCCGATTTCCTTCCCAATCCTTACCCAAAAACTCCGAGCGTTAGCTCCATCTCTAATCGCCAAGCTGTCGACAGGACGTTAAACCCTAAGCTTCCTTCCTGATGATCGGCCCAGTGCCCCCGTTTGGGCGATCCACTCGGGAAATGGTTTGGGAATCACTGATCCAGGGGCAGTGACACGTAACCAGTAGGGCTGAGGCCGCAGGAAGGTTCCGCGGTTGTCACCTGAAGCCGATGCAGCCGGTGTAAAAGGCTCGTCGGTTCCTGGGCGGCAGGTGCGCGTGCAGGTACCCTTTCAAAGGGGACAGCCAATATCCTTCCCAATCCTTACCCAAAAACTCCGAGCGTCAGCTCTGTCCCTAATGGCCAAGCTGTCGACGGGACGTTAAACCCTAAGCTTCCTTCCTTCCTTCCTGATGATCGGCCCAATGCCCCAATTCGGGCGATCCACTCGGAAAATGGTTTGGGAATCACTGATCCAGGGGCAGTGACACTTAACCAGTAGCGCTGAGGCCGTAGGAAGGTTCCGCGGTTGTCACCTGAAGCCGATGCAGCCGGTGTAGAAGGCTCGTCGGTTCCTGGGCAGCAGGTGCGCGTGCAGGTAGCCTTTCAAAGGGGACGGCCGATTTCCTTCCCAATCCTTACCCAGAAACTCCGAGCATCAGCTTCGTCTCTAATGGCCAAGCTGTCGACAGGACGTTAAACCCAAAGCTTCCTTCCTTCCTGATGATCGGCTCAGTGCCCCAGTTCGGGCGATTCACTTGGGAAATCGTTTGGAAATCACTGATCCAAGGGCAGTGACACTTAACCAGTAGGGCTGAGGCCACAGGAAGGTTCTGATGAAGCCGGTGTAGAAGGCTGGCCGGATCCTGGGCAGCAGGTGCACGTGCAGGAAGCCTTTCAAAGGACATGGCCAATTTCTTTCTCAATCCTTACCCAAAAACTCCGAGCGTTAGCTCCGTCTCTAATCGCCAAGCTGTTGACAGGACGTTAAACCCTAAGCTTCCTTCCTGATGATCGGCCCAGTGCCCCGGTTTGGCCGATCCACTCGGGAAATGGTTTGGAAATCACTGATCCAGGGGCAGTGACACTTAAACAGTAGGGCTGAATACCGCAGGAAGGCTCCGCGGTTGTCACCTGAAGCCGATGCAGCCCTTGTAGAAGGCTCGGCGGGCCCTGGGCAGCAGGCGCGCGTGCAGGAAGCCGCCGAGCGCGTCGGCGGCGGCCAGCGTGAGGAGCAGCTTGCGCGGGTAGCCGCTGGCGTTGCCCGCAGTCTCCGACTCCGCCGCGCCCGCCTCCTCCAGGCACGCGTGCACGTACTCGATGAACGCCGTCGCGTACTCAGCTGTCACCTTGGGCGGGTCCACCGGCACCAGGTCCTGCGCACGCATACACGCCAGCGTCACAGGCAACGTAAAACTGTGTAATATACACTCAAGAGCCAAAAACCCGGTTTAAGTGCGACATGCCTTCGATCAGTGACAAATGACCTCCAGTGCGGGACAGTATACAGTGGCAAATAAATAGCAGTGGTCAACAACTTCGTATCACATTGCTACTTACCCACAACACACTAAGAACACTATAACACAGGGTAAAGGTGTGCCCATCTGAGAGGATTTCGAAATGACCGCGATAAATCCCAACAGATAGTATGGGGTGATCAAAAAGTCAGTATAAATTTGAAAACTTCATAAATCACTGAATAATTTAGATAGAGAGGTAAAAATTGACACATATGCTTGAAATGACACGGGGGTTTTAAGAACACATAAAAAAGTTCAAATAATGTCTGATAGATGGCGCAGGAAAGCAATAATTAGCGTAACAAATTAAGACAAAGCAAATGTGATGTTCTTTACAGGAAATGCTCAATAAGTTCAACAATAGCTGTAGTCGAGGAATAATGTTGTGAACAGCACTGTATAGCATGTCCGGAGTTATGGTGAGGCATTGGCGTCGGATGTTGTCTTTCAACATCCCTGGAGATGTCGGTCGATCACGATACACTTGCGACTACAGGTAACCCCAAAACCAATAATGGCACGGACTGAGGTCTGGGGACCTGGGACGCCAAGCATGACGAAAGTGGCGGCTGAGCACACGATCATCACCAAACGACGTGCGCAATAGATCTTTCACGCGTCTAGAAATATGGAGTGGAGTGCCATCTTGCATAAAAATCGTACGTTCTAGACGGCGTTTATCAGCCAGGCTGGGGATGATACGATTCTGTGATATCGGCGTACCTCTCACCCTTCACGGTAGCAGTCACAAAACGGGAATCACGCAGTTCCTCGAAGAAAAAAGAGCCTATAAAGGTAGATGTACTTCTAATAAAACCACATGTGATTCCAAGCACGTGTATCAATTTTTACCTCTCTATCTTCATTATTCCGTGATTTATTAAGTTTTCAAATTTATACTGACTTTTTGATCACCCGGTACTACAGGACGTTTTGATTTCGTCACCAAAAGATTATATATATATATATATATATATATATATATATATATATATATATATATATATATATATATATATATAAAGACAAGGTGAAAGGTTCGCCATCTTAATTAGGCATAAATCAATCGTAAATCTGATAACTGCTAAGGCTTCACTAATTGATCGTTCTCTTTGGTAGAATTGATTTGAAGAGAAAAAAGTAACATATAAACATTAAAATTACAGATTGACTATATGAATAATCTACCATTCAAATTACACCTACACAAACCTGCGGTATCCTTTGATGATGATAGACACAGCTCACAATAATGGTACACACCCTAATGTTGTTGTAGGAAACATAGAATATTGTGAATGTTGGTAATAAACTTAGTAAATGTACCTTTGATAGTAAGATTCTAAATGTAAATTATTTTTGTTTCTCAATAAAGCAAGGTAACTAACAAAATGTATTAATCGTTTTCAGTCTCCTGTAAACTGGTTTATGTATTTAATCCTTTCACTTCACTATCTATCACACTATTCAGTTGTGCTGAAAATCAAACTACCTGTTTAGATTGAAAAAGTTCTATCACAAAGTTAGATATCTAATCTGTGTTTTACATTTTTGTTCTGTTATTGTTTTAACTAACTAAAACCAACTCTTTGTTCAAGCTTTGCTCAAATTAATACCGGTGACCCTTTAACTGAACTACCATCATCTGACCAAAATTTAAGAAAACTAAATTTATAAAAGTCTTTTAATTTGTGAATTAATAACTAACTCAATTTTTATGATTACTATACACAAGCCACCACACAAAAAATCTCAAATTACATAATCATAGAAAGTAGTGTTCCAGAAGACCTATCCACTTCAGTGCTTTTATTACTTGTAATGAAATAAAACACGTTGAATAAACAATATCTGAGCACTGCATTCACACAAAGTGATATATATACGTTAACAGGTACGTGACTTAGGACAATCACGGTTGTTAGGTCTAGTTTCAAGTTACTGATCATTATCATTATGCAGAAGGTAAACAAATATAGTAAGGACGTCCATGCTTCCATAAATTCTAAGAATAAACAAAAAAACAATAAAAAACTACTACTTTGATTGTGGTGCAGCGACGAGCAATGATTGTGGCTGGCAATAGCATTGAAGTGCAACAGATCAGCACAGTAATTGAAGCCTAATAAACTTCTTCTTGGCATCCAAACAAATAAACCAATAGCCACCACACTGTCAGTGCACTTAACACACCACCCGAGGCAAAATCATAGTAACTCTTCAACTAATTGCTTTTCATGCTGCTCACTTTACGTCCGACCAGGTCAGATACAAGCATACAGTTTCTCCTCAGTCTCGAAGGTTCGGTGGAGAGGAAGCGTATTTTGAGCGCTTTTACACCTTTTCCTGCCACTTTTGCACTTTCCGTTTTGTGCAAAATTACATAGGCTTTTATATATCAATTTGATATAAAACTCTGCATGAACCTCCGTAAATATAACAATATTCACTAACTTACACAATATGAATAAAGCACAGCAAAAACGTTTATACAAAATTATTGACAGAAAATTCTATTCTGATTTACAGATATATAGTGAATCATTCGTAATATAGTCAATAAAGACATATTAATTTCCACATCAGCATATAACATAGTCAAACAATATTTCAACTATTGCAAAGAAAATTAATCATTGTATTACATAGGCAACGTGACTAAACAGAGGTCGACGCTGCGATCGGCAGCGCCTACGTACGACAACAGGTGTTTGCGTAGGCGTTAGATCGCTCACCGCAGTTCCAATTACAGGTTATCACGGGTTATGTCAGACTGAACGTGGTGTTGTAGTAGGCGCACGTGAGATGGGACACAGAATCTATGAGGTGTCAATGAGGTAGGTATTTCCAAGTGCACAGTCACTTTCGGGAATCCAGTAAAACATCAAATCTCTGACAAAGCCCCGGCGAAAAAAGAAAAAAAAAAAAATCCTGCAAGAACGGGACCAATGACGATTGAAGAGATTTGTTCAACGTGGCAGAAGCGCAACCCTTCCTCAAACTGCTGCGGATTTGAATTCTGAGCCATCAGCAAGTGTCAGCGAGCGAATCATTCAACGAAAAACTGATATCGGCTTTCGGAGCCGAAGGCTGCGGGAAGGGAGGGATGGGGAGCTTAGGGTTTAACGTCCTGTCGACAGCTTGGTCATTAGAGACGGAGCTAATGCTCGGAGTTTTGGGTGAGGATGGGGAAGGAAATCGGCCGTGCCCTTTGAAAGGAACCATCCCGGTATTTGCCTGGAGCGATTTAGTGAAATCATGGAAAACCTAAATCTGGATGGCCGGAGCTGGATTTGAATCACCATCCTCCCGAATGCGTGTCCAGTGCGTTACCTCTGCTCCACCTCGCTCGGTTTCCCTTGCTGATTGCACAACACAAACCTCTATGCCTCACCTGGGTCCGTCAACACCGACATTGCACAGTTGATGACTGAGAACATATTGCTTAGTCTGAAGAGTTCCGTTTCCAGCTGTACTGAGAAATGGACGAGTAAGGGTATGAGAAACCCTCATGAATACATGGACCCAAAATGACAGCAAGTGACTGTTAAAGCTGGTGGAGGCTGTGTAATGGTGTGGGGCGTTTACAGTTGGTGTGATATGGGACCCCTGATACGTCTACATACGAAAATGTTCAAATGTTTGTTAAGCTTAAGGGACTTAACTGCGGGGTCATCAGTGCCTAAACTTACAAACTACTTATGAACTACATTATCCTAAAGACGGCAAAACATCCATGCCCGATGGGGGATTCGAACCCCCGACAGGGAATGGCCACGCACATCGGAGCTTAGCGCCTCAATGTGCTTGGCCACTCCACCGCGGCTGTAGATACGACTCTGACAGGTGCCACGCTTGTACGTATCCTGGCAGATCACCTGCATTCATTCATCTCCGTTATGCATTCCGACAGAGTTGGCCAATTCCAGTAGGACAATGCCGCATCCCACTCGTCCTGAATTGCTAAAGAGTGGCTCCAGGAACAATCTCCTGAGTGTAAACACCTCTGCTGGCCACCAAATTCCTCGGACATAAACATTTCTTAGCATACCTGGGATACCTTGTAACGTGCTGGTCAGAAGAAATCTCCACCCCGTCGTATCCATACGTATTTGTGGACGCCTTGCAGAATGTATCGTGTCAATCCCCTCCAATACTGCTTCAGACATTAGTCGGGTACATGCCACTAGCTGTACCGGATCTTCTGCGTGTTCACGGGGACCCACACGATATTAGTCAGTTGTACCAGCTTCCCTGATCGTAATGTACTTTGTTACATTCTTAGTGTGAACTCGTATTGCATTACTGACAATTAGCTATCTGGTGACTTCCCTTGGAAAGAGTGTAAATTCTTGTTATCGAGCAGCACAATTATTTGCGTTTCCAATTCAAATTGTAGAAGCACAATTAAAAGAGAATACTCGTATATATAGTTGAATAAATACATTCGGAAACAATCTGTCCTCATACTCCAATGAATACCCGTTTATCATCTGCATTTCTTGTTGGTGTAGCAATTTTAATGGCCAGTAGTCTAATATTCTGGAAGACGAATGTCGGCTTTTAAGTAGGCATAAGAATTCCAGGTCCCACCCCGTTTAACTTAGCTCTGTTGCTAAAATTGTGACTTTCGATTAATTAATTTCCCTAAGAACTGGAGAGGAAGCACTCTTTCTGTCCCAAACATTTCAAACCTCATGCTGTTTACTAATGCAGTAAAGTTTCTGTAGTCCGACACATATGGGACCGGGCTATATCGGATTACAGAAATTTTCGAATTAGTGGGTTTTCGATGAAAAAGTGCTGTTTTTTTAACACTAAAATATTATTCTCACAAAAGAATACAAAAATATTATTAACATACAAATCACATGTAAATAATACTTTATGCACATATTCATAACAAGAAACATATTAACTAAAAAAAAGCTTTTAATGTAGTATTCTTTTTTTACGTTC
Organism: Locusta migratoria; assembly: GCA_026315105.1. Classification (NCBI taxonomy): domain Eukaryota; kingdom Metazoa; phylum Arthropoda; class Insecta; order Orthoptera; family Acrididae; genus Locusta; species Locusta migratoria. The sequence goes on from CM048745.1 coordinate 111,618,444, forward strand.
ATTTTCATTAATCTGCTTTTCCTCTGATATGAAGCCGCCAGTCTTTGTTTTCTCGAGATCAAACAGAGTTTTAAAGCTTTCTCTTGGAGCCTCTTGGAACTAAAATATCGGCTGCTGCTAATTAGTTTTTCCCAGTCACGTAACAGGTGTTAATGCACCACAGCATAGATGCGTCGTACGGTTTGCAATGGCAATGTCTACTCGTTCCAAAGAGAAACCATGTGTACAAAGCGTCTTGCGTCAGTTGGCACTCGTCGTTTTTCATTACTTTCCTCACTGCTTTCGCTTTTGAAATTATTCATCTCAGTTTTTTCGCGACTTTAATGACATAAATGATAGACGGCCAACGCCATAAAATAAAACTAAATTATATATATATATATATATATATATATATATATATATATATATTTAATAATTTGGCATTATCAACCAATGTCTTTTGTTTATACTTTTCCACTTGAGAGATACTGTAGGAAAGAGATAAAACACCCATTAACACTATCAAAGTCAAGTTATAAGGGGTACTAATCAGGGGGGACTGAGGCGCTTCAGTCACGGTCTGCACGGCCACTACGGTCGGGGGTTCGAATCCCCCCTCGGGCATGGATATTTGTGCCGTCCTTAGTTGTAGGTAGTTCATAAGTAGTTTGTAAGTTTAGGGACTGATGATCCCGTAGTTAAGTCCCTTAAGCTTAACAGACATTAACAGACTAATCAGGGGCGGATCCATGACTACCTGTTGGGGGATTGGGGGAGGGAGGGGCGGTGAAAGAATTCTCATCAGCTAAACTCTGGGTCAGTAGAAAGACTCTAGTACCGGCCACCCAAAAATAAATAAAAATTAAGAAAAGAAAATAACCCTTCGCTCGCCCCCCCCCCCCCCGTCCTCTTAGAACCACCTATGGTACTGCTTCGATTGCACATGTAAGCAATAATCAACAGCAACAGCTGCCACGTGGAAATCGCCGTGCTCTCTAAGACGGATTTCTGTGGAGGGTGGGGCTGCTCCCTGTAGGAGGTTGAAGTCCTTCCTCAGGCCAAGCATGTCTGTGTTGTCCTTAGCATAAGTTAGTGTATACAGTTTGTAAGTCTACGGATGATGACCACTGGACTTTGGTCTCACACTTGTAATTTTTAATCATTTTATCTCATATTGTCTGAAGAATGTGTCCTTTGTGACATTGAAACTTCGGTAACATTCAATTGAAACTTGCGACTGAGGGCTGTAGTTAAAAAAATCTAATGTAGTACAGTCGCTGATCAACAGCCATGCATAAAGTTTTACCTGCCGTGCGCATTGGGGTGCCGTGCTGCGGTGCGCGCGACCGTTCGCCGTCGGGGGTTCGAGTCCCACTTTTGGCATTGGTGTTTGTGTTGTCTTTAGACTAGTTTATCTTAGTTTAAGTAGTTTGTAAGCTATGGACTGAAAACAACATAGTTGAGTCCGATAGATTTACAAACAAACAATCACTTGAAGTGACCCCTCCCCGTCAACGTCACTTGACCTCAGCTCGTTGTGTCGGTCTACTGGACGTAAGCACTGGCGAAGTGTCGGATTATAGAGACTCTGCTGTAATCACCTCTAAACTCTCAGTGGACTGTTAAAAATCCGAGCAACGCCCGCTCGAGGAACTACGAGGTGAGATTGTTGGAGAGCACCTTTTCGGATTACGCATCTTACAATATCTTTTGAATGGTTCCACGGTACAGGAACTTTCTAGAGAATGCCTTGCCTGAACTTCTGTAGGACGTTTCTTTGAAACTGTGATCTGGTGTTTGGTATCAGTACGATTGTGCTCCAGCGCACTTTTGTTGCTATGCGAGGGCATATCTCAAAGACAAATTCAGATAGTACTTAGCAGGAGATGCTCAGCCCCTTGGCCTGGGCATTCGCCCGATCTCATCCTTCTTGCCTTCGCCCTCTCCGATTATGTGAAACCTCCTGTGTACTGAACACCAGCGGAAACAGTACCTGAGTTTCTGAGGACATCTTTACAGCATTTAGTACCATCAGACGCAGTGTTGTATCTTATAGAGTGTCAGGCAAAATATCGTTCACCGTTGCACATTATGTAACGTAGTTTGTGGTCATTATGTTGAACATTTACTCTAAAGTTAGGTAAAATCACTGATTCGAATTAAACTATTTGATTGTACTGTAGTACCGTTTTGTCGTAGCTATTGTATTCTCATGTTTCATGCAGCCTACCTAGAGTACAGGAAGTGCAAAATTATCAAGAAACTTTATTTCGCGTGACTGGTTATAGATTACATATATAAATACTTTCACTACTTTTTCCTTTACAGTCTTCGAAATTTATTAAACGTCATTCTGAAACACCCTAAACAGCTAAGGCAGTCACCTTCTCGTAGCAATGAATCGAACCAGTTCATTCCTGTGAACAACTTCACTCATACCAATTCTTTGCTGTGCGTTCAAACAAAGTAGTTCGTTCATGAAGTAGGCTCTAGTGAAGCTAGAGATAAGCTCTCAGTCATTTAGTAGCGCTTTCGTTCACTACGACGCATACACTCAATAAAGTACTTAATAATACCACAGTCTAAAATGTACAGTCGCGACACTCATTGCTGTGAAAGTTGTACTAAACCGACAGTTGCAACGACACTAGCGCTCCTAACGTTGAGCAAGTCATCATAAGAGTAATGTTTGTTTGTAATAATGTTTCTGCGTAATTAACCAAATAGTTTCTGTAATTTTTGCATTCCAAGCATTAGTAAAAAATCTAGAGTCGTAAATAATCGTGAAATGAAAAAATAAATTTATAATAAGAAAAAATTTCACTGAATTGTTGAGTACTGAAAGTGCCAACTATGCTGATGGACACATCTGTCCTTCCCATTCAGTGGAAATCGTTCAAAATTTGCCATTTGTTCTTAAGATGATATTATTGAACTACTTTCTAAAGTTTTTCGATATCTTTATCCAGTATCAAGATACAGATATTCAAAGTCGCCGTATTACGCACAAAATAAAAATAAAAGTGTTTTTAGCCATTTTTGGTCTGTCGGCCGCATATATCTAAATGATTAATGACTGTAAACGGCTGAACTTCATTCTGCATACATTGATCTATAAAAGTCATCTTTCCGTTTCTGAAAATCTTTATCCGTTCTCAAGATAAACTCAAACAAAGTCATATCTGGGTACCTGGGTATCTGCCCAGAGTCACGGTTCCAGTAGCTGTGAAACTTACCATTTTATTTGAAGAAATGCACGCTACGAAAACAAAATGACTTTTGCTCATCTCTCTGTTTGATATATTCGTTCGATAGAGGAGTAGCTTTTTTATTTTACGTTATTCGCCCAGGTTACTGTCCAGCATCAAATTAAATAAAGTATCTCAATATAAATTAAAGAGTTTGCAGCGCTAGAAAAACATTGCATGGACTTTGGGTATGGTTCATTTTAGTTGGTACGTGGCAGAGTATGAAATTCAAAGTAGATATCGAAATTTTGGTTTAAAACTAGCTAAAAATCTGGCGTCGCCCGAATACTTATTTATTCCAGTCTTAAGTTAGTCCCTCTTGTCTTCCCTTTCCTGTCTCTGTCTACCTTCTGTTTCATTCTGTCTGTCCTTCTCTATTCCCACTCTCTCTCTGTTCATCAGCTCTCAACTCCTCCTAGGCCCCTCTCTGCCCATCTCCACCTTCCCCTTTCTCTGTCAATCACCTCCTCTTCTCTGTCCAACTCCTCCTCCACTTCAGCCTACTCAATCTGTCAAAAATTACTTAACTCTGTTAAGTTTCACGCTCATCAGTGAAGTGGTGTCTAAGTTTATTGCATGTTACCCTCCGCCATACAGCCTATGAAATCTTAGACGATAACGTTCCTTTTGTTTTGAAGTGTGCAAAATTTCATCAAGATTTGCATTAATTCATGGTTGTTGTCAAAGTTCGAAAGTAAAGGACCCTCTGCCACTCACCATACAAAATATTACATAGGCAGTGACTTGCTTCTTGTTTTGAAGATCAAGAGATCTAAAGTTTAATAGCACTCAGTAAACGCTAACGCCCTACAGCAGCACGTAAAATACGTGATGCGGTAGTTTCCCACCCGCCTGAGTGTTTATGATGTCATATCTCCTAAACTATAAGTCGGACAATGAAATAATTTTGTAGGGGTATTCATTGGCATAAATGGATACTGTTTGCAAAATACACTATCTGATCAAAGGTATCCAGACACCTGGCTGAAAATGACTTAGTGGAGCCCTACATGGGTAATGCTGGATTTCAATATAGTTTTGGCCCACCCTTAGCCTTAATGACAACTTCCACTCTCGCAGTCGTACGTTCAGTCAGGTGCTGGAAAGTTTCTAGGAAAATGGCAGCCTATTCTTCACGGAATGGTGCACTGAAGAGAGGTATCGCTGTGAGTTTTGTTACGAATTCGGCGTTCCATAACAACCCAAACGTGTTCTATATGATTCAAGTCAGGGCTCTGTGCAGGTCAGTCCATTACATATATGTTACTGTCGTGCAACCACTCCGTCACAGGCCGCGCATTATGAATAGGTGCTCGATCGTGTTGAAAGATGCAATCGCCATTCCTGAATCACTATTAAAGAGTAGGAAGCAAGCAGGTGCTTAGAACATCAATGTAGGCCTGTGCTGTGATAGTGCCATGCAAAACAACAAGGGATGCAAGCCCCCTCCATGAAAGAAACGACCACAACATAACACCACCGTCTCAGAATTTTACTGTTGACACTACGCACGCTGTCAGATGACGTTCACCGGGCATTCGCCTCACCCACAGACTGCCATCGGATCGCCACATTGTGTACCGTGATTCGTCACTCCACACAACGTTTTACCGCTGTTCAATCGTCCAATGTTTACGCTTCTTACACCAAGCAAGGCGTTGTTTGGCTTTGACCTGCATGATGTGTGGCTTATGGGCAGCCACTCGACTATCAAATCCAAGTTTTCTCACCTCCCGCCTAACTTTCATAGTATTTGTAATGGATCTTGATGCAGTTTAGAATTACTGTGTGATGGTGTGGATAGATGCCTGCCGGCCACGGTGGCCGAGGGGACTGCGGCGCTTCAGTCACGGTCTGCACGGCCACTACGGTCGGGGCATCGAATCCCCCCTCGGGCATGGATATTTGTGCCGTCCTTAGTTGTAGCTAGTTCATAAGTAGTTTGTAAGTTTAGAGACTGATGACCCCGTAGTTAAGTCCCATAAGCTCTACAAACATTTGATAGATGCCTGCTTATTACACTGTACGAACCTCTTCAACTGTTGGCGGGCCCTGTCAGTCAACGGACGAGGTCGGTCAATACTTTTTCGTGCTGTACCTGTCCCTTCACGTTTCCACTTCACTATCACATCAGAAACAGTGGACCTAGGGACGTTTAGGAGCGTTGAAATCTCGCGTACAGGCTTCTGACACAAGTGACACCCAATCACCTGACTACGTTCGACGTCCGAGTTCTGAGAAAGCAGGACTATTTGAGGAAGTGCAATGAACTGAAATGACACTATCCGTTCGAGTACCGACCGACCGCCGTATCATCCTCCGCCTGAAGCCGTCGCGGATGCGAGATGGAGGAGATGTACTCAGCGTCCCACACTACCGGCCGTTGTGTCGGTTTTAGTGATCGGAGCCGCTACTTATCAATCAAGCAGCTCCTCAGTTGGTCTCACAAGGGCTGAGTGCATTCCGTTTATCCAAAACCGCTCGGCAGACCTAAACAGTGACCTATCCAATTGATAGCCAAGCCCGAGAGTTATTAACTTCGGTGACCTAGAGGGAACCGATGTATACACTGCGGCACGGCCGTTGGCGAAGTAAAGCATTATTACATTGAAGTCACTCCAACACTGAAATTTTTTTCGATATTTGACGAACATTGCCCAACCTTTATGATTTTTTTTTCCTGGAGCACTTTGAACTGGACAAAATGTTTCTACAGTCCCTCCTTATCTTCAACATAAAAAACGACACACCGTAAACTTGTCTTCGATATCAGATCGCCTTTACAATGCCTGGGTTTGAGGATAGTTCGAAGTTTTGTACAGATCAGATACCGGGGCGTACTGAAATGAACTAAATTCCGTTCTACAGGCCTCGCAAGGACGCATGGGGGAGAACGGCGTTTCAAACCCGCCTCCGGCCATCCTTATTTAGGGTTTTCTTGATTTACCCTGAATGGTTTCATTAAATGCCGGGAAGGTTTATTTCAAAGGGCAGGGCCGATTTCCTTCCCCACTTTTCAGAGAACTGTCCCAGCTTGAGATCCGCTCCTAATGGCCACTATGTCGACGAAACGTGACGCTTTTATCTTCCTTATTTCGGGAGGCCCGTCGGTACCGACAGGTCGCCGTGTCATCCTCAAACCGGAGATGGCGACTAATGCAGTTTGACGAGCACGTGGTAACCACTCTCCCAGACTTTTCGTCAGTTTCCGTGACCGGAAACGCTACTTTCCAGTCAAGCAACTCGTGAAATAGTCTCACGAGGGCTCAGTGCTCTGACTTGTCAACAGACTTGTCAATAGGCGTGGTCGCTGGTCTATCCAAATGCTAGCAAAATCCGTCATTGTGTAACTTCGGTGAACTGGCTGAATGGTGGATTTACTGCGGCACGGCCGTTGGCGTACTGCAAAGTTCGAAAATGTTCAAATATTTGTAAATCTATCGGACCAAACTGCGTGGTCATCAGACCGTAGCTTACAAACTACTTAAACCTAGGTAAACTAACCTAAGAACAACACACAAACCCATGCCCCAGGGAGGACTCGAACCTCTGACGGTGAGCACTACAAAGTAATTTGTCCAAATTTCCTATGTGAAAATCTTAAAAGATTTTCAAATATTAATAAAAAAAAAGATTTCATTCCATTCCATGATGGTTTTGGTGGCGGCAGGTGCAGCAACAGTGTTGAATATTAAAAAATGCTCAGTCTCTGTTGCAGTATTTTATTCTCCAATAACGCGTTTCGCGCTGTTAGCGCATCGTCAGATTGGGCGGAGATGGAGCCACAGAACTATCTATTGCTGTGTAGGAGGTATCTTAACAATTTGTGTTATTGGGCGCCATAGCAGCAGAGGAGTCGCTGTCGCGGCAGGTCCACGTTTACAACTGGTTACCAGTATTTGGTCACTAGGTGAGTAACAAATGAATAAGCTGATTGTTGGAGAATCTAGAAAATGATCCGAGCTGGAAGCGTACTTTCAGTTTTTCTCAAATTCTGATATTTTCCCCTAGATTTCAAAAAAATGTATTTGATACAAACCTTGTCCTGAGAATTACGAACAAAACAAAGAAAAGATCAGCGAAATCGGCGAAGCCATTCTCCAGTGATGCGCTCTCATACATGCAGCATTCATTTTTATTAATATAGGTATATCTTGAAGTAAAAAATTACTAAAAATTTCCGGGCTGTTATGCCGTGGTCTAGTGGATTTATTATTAAAACCCAACGTTTCGTCCCCGACTGCAGAGGACATTCTCAAGGAGGATCGTGGCACTTTTGGATGTCCGATTCACACCCTGGCTCGCTACTTGAAGTATGTGTCGTAGAGTGATTAAATTTGATGGTACATTTAGTGATACATATCGATACTATATGCAAAATATTTTGCGAAGAGAGTCAGTAGTAATAAAGTAAAACATCAAAAAGTCATGCCTGATGAGACAGTTTCACGGCATCTACAGCGAAATATCTCATTATTTATTACGTCATATCTCCTGAGCTATATGTTGTGCTCTTTTGTTTTTGGGTCATTGTAATCGAATGAATGGTTTAAGAACACATAGAGGGCATACAGACAAACATTGAGTCTTATATAACGTAGAATGTTCGTATGTTTCTTTGTGGGTTTCTATTCTATACATATATACTGGTTTTGTTACAATCTTCATGAAATTTTGCACAATTAACTTTCAAAACAAGAGGAAGATCACTGTCTGTATAATACTTCTTATGGTTCAAGACGGACGTTGTTTAACCAGTAAGAATGGAAGCTGGTATGTGTATGTATGTTTTCGCGGAGAAGAGTTTCATACTACGCAAGCCACCGTATGGTGCCTGTCGGAGGGTACCTTGAAATAAACTGCGCAACCTTTTCACCGCGAAAAATACGCAAGGAACTCTGCGTTTAACTGTACGCCCCCCTGTAAGTGGCTGACTTATTCAGTTCAAAAGTCGAGAAGGGAAATGGCAGACACCTTTTACAAGACCATGTCTGGTAAAGCACATTGGTGTTCAAATCTGGTTTTGCTGACTGCTTTACTTGACTTAGGTGGATTACAAAAAATATAATCTCAAATCCTTTGTCCTGAAAACACAATTCTCCCCTACTACTAAGAAGAAAACTACAGAATGTATCTGTAACTAGCTCAGAACCCGGCGTGGCCCGCGTATTTACATATTTACAAGAACATGCCTGATGCATCTACAGCGAAGCTGTTGTGAGCGGTAACTTCTTTTCGTTTCATCATTTTGTGTGGGAGGGGTTAGCTACAGACCGCTTCATGAACGTGCGAAATTACATGTAAACTTTGTTGCATGTTCCTAACTACTCCCATTTTCCAATAATTGACGCATACATCTGGGTATTCTCACGCGGTGGCCTCTCATTAGTTATAAAGCCATATCTCATGAGCTATGTGTCGCGCTCTGTTGTGATCGGGTCAGGAACCTTCGTGGGCGTACGGTGAACAGTTCACCAAAGTTTCAATGTAATCGAATGAATGGTTTATGAACACATAGAGGACATACAGACATTCATATATATATATATATATATATATATATATATATATATATATATATATATATATATATTTTCAACTGTCATATAGACTTTATTGACATTACAAAGCATCCAGTGACATACAAAAAGAGAATTCTACAGACCTTCTTGTCTTGCGTAATCCGTAGTTACATATACGTCTTATATTAGCTGGCCTAGTGAACGGTGGTTCAGTAAAGTAGGCGTACTGTTGACAAATCGCTAGAGCCAATTAAATACTGATCTCATCAGTGATCTGCCGTTGATTCATAATCAGTATAAATTTTCTCATGTAGCGAACAAGTGAAGTATAATATTGCCCCGAGTCTTCCGACGGAACGCGTGGTGCAGTGGCTAGAGTCACAGATTGTTGCGCTGGCGGACACCGACTCAAATCCCGCCACTGGCACGAGAAACTTGTGTCTTTGTTTCTTATGACTGATTTACTCGTAAGTTTCAGGACATTCTTTCTGTATATAAATAGTGGATTACTCCAGTCAGGAGGCACCCTGTTTTGAGAGTACGCTGGTGTTAGCAACAGACCTGTTCTAAATGTAAAGTGTTGTGCTCTATTAACGACCCAGCCTTCGTATTCCGACCCACCAGCAGTTTTCAACGTGACAGTATTTGTGGTGTCGCACAAGTCTGAAGTGCGCGCCACGTACTTTCACCGCGCACCCCATGCACGCACGGCGCGGCGTTCTTACGACGTCAGCCATGACATCAACCACTGAACTGCATCGGTCACTTGGGATTAGGACAGGCACTAGGACTCATCAGTAGGCAGGCTTCTGCCCAGTTCAACTATGTATCTGCAATCCACTAGTCTTCAGTTAACAAAGATGAGTATTGTACCATCTCTCTCTCATATATATATATATATATATATATATATATATATATATATATATATATATGTGTGTGTGTGTGTGTGTGTGTGTGTGTGTGTGCTAATGTAGCTTAGTGTTTCTAGTTTCTGCTGCCCCACTGGCTGGTCACCTCAGGCTCTGTACCTGCACACGCGTGCATCCTATTTCCCTGTGTCGGTCTCTCTCTACACGGCCACCGACACCAAGGACAACCGGCGGAAACGAGACACAAAAGTGGCGACGAGGATGGGATACAAAACTATTCACGGCAGATTTATTAAAATAAATAAGTCTTCTTTTAGGTTACAGAAATAATACTCATTGAATGTGCATGTCGCGACAGATCTCAAAAATGTTCAAATGTTTGTGAAACTTATGGGACTTAACTACGTGGTCATCAGTCCCTAACCTTACAAACTACTTATCAACTACCTTATACTAAGGACGGCACAAATATCCATGCCCGAGGAGGGATTCGAAACCCCGACCGTAGTGGCCGTGCAGACCGTGACTGGAGCGCCTCAGTCTCCTCGGCCACCGCGGCCGGCACGACAGATCTAATCATCCGTTTGGAAATGTCTCATATTTGGTTTCTGTAAATGTACACAAAAATATTACTTTACGCGTGCTCCATGACGTTGTGTCATGTAATTTCATTCAGGAACATTACGTTTGTGTTAAGAAGGCAAGAATAGGACAGAAAGCAAAGATGGCTGGCGCGCGCGCGCGCGCGCACACACATACACACGCACACACACACACACACACACACACACACACAGAGAGAGAGAGAGAGAGAGAGAGAGAGAGAGAGAGAGAGAGAGAGAGAGAGAGAGAGAGAGATGTCGGATTTTTGTGCTGTGCAGCGAGGCGAGACGAGCTGAGATGAATCTCCGAGTGACTGCTCACGCTTTATTATTCGCGTGCTAGTAGTCAGAACAGCAGACACGCATCGAATACAACATACACGAGTCAGCTGCGGCACTCAGCACTACAGAGATATTGGGGAGGGTCCTCTATACGAAGAAGGTGGCCATGGTAGCCAGGTGTGGCCAATACATAAGCGGCAGAAGAGAACTGAGTCTGTACAAGAGGACTTCCATGCGAACGTAGAGAGCTTGACCACGTGGAGCTTGTTTGTGCATTCGAGTCAAGTTATGCTGAACTCCAGACCCCAAGAATGTTGCGGTGCAACTCCAATCGAAGATCCCTTTACGGCAGAACTGGGAGCTTGAAGTGGTTGCCTACTTAGCCAGTCAGGCAATGTATTCGTTTCCCAGGGTACCAACGTGGCCCACGGTTCAAACGAAGGCCACTGAACAGCGAGGTTTTTCAAGGTTGAAGACAGAGTCATAAACATACCGTACCAAAAGATGTCGGATGGCAACACAGCATAGTTATTTAACATAGCGACCCTGAAGACGAATACCTTTCCTCAACGGGAGACCAATCCGTTGATTCTTTCACTGTAGAGTGTTTGACTCACAACGTCACTTCTGCTACTCTAGCTTCATCGTTGCCAAAGTGAAGTCCTTGTTGTGCATGTGTGTGTGTTGCGTGTTTTTTTCTTTCCTTTTCTTTACTGGAAGCAGCTAGAGAATGTCTTGGAACAGTAGTGTGTAAAGGTAGGAAGAAGCAGACAGTCTGGTGGAATGACACAGTCAAGTCATGCTTTCTTTTTCTTTTTACAGGCTATCAAAACTGGCTCCATACTAGAAATCACGCAGACAGAGAAAGTTATGTTGAAGAAAGAAACAAAGCCAAACAGATAATTGCAAAATGCAAACAGATACCATGGGAAGACTTTGGAAACAAGCTAGAATCTCTGGGCCAAGCCGCGGGAAAACCATTTTGCAGCGTAATTAGCAAACTTCGAGAGGGAGGGAAGAAGGAATTAACAAGTGTTTTGACAGGTCAGGAAAGCTGCTAGTCAATCCTGCGGATGCCATAGGCAGATGGAGGGAATATTTTGAAGAATTGCTCAATGTACGTGAAACGCTCAATGATGTATCAGATTTTCAGGTAGAAAGGAACGACGATGGAAACAGGATCTCATTTGAGGAAATGGAGAAAATGGTCAGTAGATTACAGTGCAATAAAGCGGCTGTTGTGGATGAAATTAAGCCGGAACTCGTCAAATACAGTGGAATATCATGTCTCAAGTGGTTACACAGGATAATTGAGAAGGTGTGGGATGAAACCGGTAATCACGCCAATTTTCAAACATGGAAACAGAAAAGATTGCAACAACTATCGAGGTATCTCTTTAATTAGCGTTGTAGGCAAAATAGTCTCAGGTATTGTTGAAAGGAGAGTGCGAGTATTAATTGAGGACCAGTTAGATGAAAATAAGTGTGGGTTTAGGCCTCTTAGAGGCTGTCAGGACAAGATCTTTAGCTTTCGGCAGGTAATGGAAAAGTTCTATGAGTGAAACAGGGAATTGTATCTCTGTTTCATAGATCTGGAAAAGGCTTATGACTGTGTTCCTAGAAGGAAGCTACTATCTGTTCAAGATTATGGTATAGGAGGCAAACTTCTGCAGGCAATTAAAGGGCTTTACGTAGACTGTCAGGCAGCAATTAGAGTAGATGGCAAATTAAGCTCATGGTTCAGGGTAGTTTCAGGGGTAAGACAAGGCTGTATCCTGCCACCACTGGTGTTCATACTATTCATGGATCATATGTTGAAAACAGTAGACTGGCAGGGCGGGATTAAAGTAGGTGAAAACAAAATAAGCAGTCTCGCATATACGGATGACTTAGTTGTAATGGCCGATTCGATTGAGAGGTTGCAAACTAATATTTCAGAGCTCGATCAGAGGTGCAAGGATTATGATATGAAGATCAGCATCTCCAAAACGAAAGAAATGTATGTGGGAAAGAGATTCAAACAGATTGAGTGCCAAATAGGAGGAACAAAGTTAGAACACGTAGACAGTTTCAAGTACCTGGGATGTCAACATAGCGAAAGAACTGGAATCGAGGTGCAGCAAAGCTAATGCAGTGAGTGCTCAGCTAAGATCTACTCTCTTCTGAAAGAAGTAAGTAAGTACCAAGACTAAGTTAGCAGTGCACCGCTCTATCTTTCGACCAACTTTGTTGTATGGGAGTGAAAGTTGGGTGGATACAGGCTACCTTATTCATAAGGCAAAGGTTATAGATATGAAAGTAGCAAGAATGATTGCAGGTACCTATAGATGGGAACAATGGCAGGAGGGTGTCCATAATGAGGAAATCGAAGAAAAGCTGGGAGTGAACACCATAGATGAAGCAGTTAGAGCGAACAGACTGTACACCCATGGGAGAAGCAAGGTTACCTAAGAGACTCATGAGCTCGGCAGCGGAGCGTAAGAGGAGTCGAGGTAGACCAAGAAGAAAGTACTTAGATTCGGTTCAGAATGATTTTGAAGTAAAAGGCATAACATCAGACGAAGCATCAATGTTAGCATTGAATAGGGGTTTATGGAGGAATTTTATTAGAGGTACTATGCTCCAGACTGAACGCTGAAAGGTATAATCAGTCTCTAATGATGATGATGATTTTCTTTACCTGGAATGCGTGCCGGTATCTGAGCAGGTCCAGCTGTTCAGCCGTCCAGCACCGCCTGTCCAGGTCCTGGACGCGGAACAGCGTCGTCCCCACTGAGGGGGACTCAGTCTCGCATCCAGACAGCGCCGGATCGATCGCAGCTGCCATCACCAGAATCTGCAGCCACAGGACCACCTGCAACGACACAGGTAGGGGAGACCGGGGCACATCTTCCATAGGGGTAAGTTTACCAACTCGCTTTAGTTTCGAATCAAACCGCTAGATGATACTACCGGCGGTACTGCAGTGTTGTACCAGCAGTCACAACGTCGGCAGGGCAGTTTTCGTCATTTTTGCAAAGGTGCGTAAAATTTCACGTTTTCATTGAAACTTAAAATACACATACTAGCGTTAAACTTATTATTTTGACATTTCATGCACTAAAAGTGTGCTTCTTTGTTCACGCAATTGTGCATTTGTTTTGTAAATAGCTTACACGGTTTCTCATTGACGTAGTGTTACAGTTCCGAATATGGCGACGGGCATGTTTTCCGAGAGCATACGGGGCACATATTCCTTATTACTTTAGCCTTACGCCAAGTCTAAAGCAAATGAAATGCAAAAAATGGGCACCCTGGAGACTGTTCAAATGTTCAAATGTTTGTATTGCTTAAGGGACTTAACTACGGGGTCATCAGTCCCTAAACTTACAAACTACTTAGGAACTAACTAATACTAAGGACGGCACAAATATCCATGCCCGAGGGGGGATTCGAACCCCCGACCGTAGTGGCCGTGCAGACCGTGACTAGAGCGCCTCAGTCCCCTCGGCCAACGCGGCCGGCTTGGAAACTGTATGAAAGAGAATGTTCCATTTTTGTTTGATTACATTGTGATTCAGACAATGAGTATGAGTATTGTTAAAAATGTCTGTATTTGTAAAATATTTAAGTGACATATTTTGCAAAACCTTTAAGTAGCATTTGTTTCTCTTTAATGTGGTTACTTTTGCTATCCTTCTTTTGTAATGTATTGTAAATTCATAATAAAAATACATATTCAGTGAAATCAAGATAATTATCTTTGTTTTACCATTTAGAGTGTAGTTGGAAAATTTGCCCCTGTACATTTTAAGTAAGCTGGAAAACTTGCCCCACATACGGGGCAAATTTTCAAACGCAACATGGTCAGACAAAATCATTTGCTGCCACGAAGGATATTTACTATTTTCAAAAACAAGACTGTAGATAAAGGTACAGGAATTATAATGATCCACTGTTTACCTCAAAACCTATAAAAATAAAAAGTTCAAAAATAAAAATGCAAAATGGTGGAAAATGTGCCCCGGTCTCTTCTACACAACTGTATAAGACAAGGGAGCCATATTTCGGATAGGTTCCCAATTTAGGATATGGGGATTTCTCATATAGTAGGTACAGTTAGCTTCTGTTAGTAGTAGGAGAGCATGCAGGGATTTATTCAATTGTTGTTTGAGAGGCATTGTAGTTGGAAGCTTCGAACGTGTTTTATTGAGTTCTGAGTTTTTTTGCCGTGTTTTCTGAGCCAATTTTTTCCACGGAAGGTAATGCTTTATTACATTTTATTTGGTATGTCTAAGCAACATATATACACTAATATTAATGTGTGTAAGTGAAGTTACGATCACATAACCTACACATTTGAATCGCTGGCCCATATTACGCAGCTGCAATGGAGGCATTGTTCTAAAAAAATATACCACGTTCTGCACTCAATTTGTTTGTAACATTCAAAAATACCACGAACTGACATCAGTTCTATCTTTGAAACGCCCCAAATATTTGATCACCACCGATAACACCATGGAGGTAAGAATAATATGGAGAGCTTCTAAAGAAACAACGTTTCATGTTAAATCTGTCTGGCTGTTTTAACCTTGTGTACATAACGACATCACCCTTTCTTCTAACCTCCTTGGAGTATTTGTTCGCTCCGTTACACCGTATTTGGTCGCTAGGCGAGTAGCGAATTAATAAGCTGATTGTTGAAGAATCTAGAAAATGATCCGAGCCGTGAGTAAGTGAAGTTACGATCACCATAACCTATACATTTGAATCGACCGTGTTGAATGCAATGTTGTAAAGTTCCAAATTTCGAATCCTTGGTGGTGCCTCTTTTCGAATATTTTAAATTAGTAACTATTTTGTGACGAATTTAAAGTATTTTGTATCATAAGTTGACGAATTTAAAGTATTTTGTATCATAAGTTAAATTAAGCAGAAATTATTGCTACACAGGACATACGTTATAATAGGAACTAATTTACAATGCTCTGCCCAGAATTTCAAATTCGAGCAAGGGAGGTAAAACTGCTGCGATTACGAGTTCTCCTCACAAATTGGAACTACAAGATTCATTAGCGAGGTCTGAGGAAAAAAGAATGAAGCTGAACATTGCCTCTACAAACTGAAAAGGAAGAACTTTAAAGAAAAGACATCCTATATAAAAGTTGGCATTTCAATCGTCCAGAAAGAGAAATACAGACTCTTATAACTCTTCCTCTGAACCAGTCTTGGTTAGTACGGACGATGAAGATAGTGCAGATAGGCATGCCTCTACTGTTCTGAGCCCTACAAAAATGATCAACCTGGTGAAAAGTGGATTAGATGCATTAAATGTCTCCAATGGGCCAACGAATTGTGTGCGGGTACAGAAAACTTGGGTGGAAAACATATGCATGTGATTTACGTTTTTAGAATAATGTAATGTGCCAGTTAATGCTGCTGAAATGAAGTTGTTTCTTTTTATCTTTCAAAAAGCCAATGTATTTTTATTAATATCAACGATCCGAAATTAGGGACCACTATCATCCGAAATACTTTTTCAGGATTTGACAAAGGAGCACTTCTTTAGTTCCATTAAATTAGTTCATAATATGTTATGAATACACGAATTTTGAACAGGGATCCTTGAAGGTTATAGAATAGTGAGCTCAAGAACGAATTTTCTTTCTCTGTGAAAAATTATTGTTGGCAAATTTTGTGAAAATGTAAATGGTATCCGAAATACGGCTACCTTACCTTAAGTGCGATTGATTTGATTTTTTCAGGGAAGCCAAAACAGACTTGGTCCAACCCGCCACTGCTCGCACCGAAACTAAGTTTATTGTGCGGTATCGCTCCCTGTATATCTAGTAAAGCCAACCAATGCCCTTGAACAGTGCAAGGAGTCCCTTTACCAGTTCTTTATTAGACACAATTTCTTCGGCTCTGGTTGTCCCAAATGTTCTGTGACTTTTACTCTCCAAAGCAATGCATTCGAAGATTAGATGATGCAGTTTCATCACCGTCATCACAGATCCTACATTTAGGGTCCTCTTCTGTTATTCCCATTGTATGTAGGTGTTATTTGAAATTACCATGGCCTGTCAGCAATCCAACCATGAGTATAATCTCTCTCCTGTTCAGATCCAGGATTGCAGAGCTTCTTTAAAAACATGGCTTTGGCATCATTACCTTGCAATGTTTTTGTTGATGGACTTTGGTCCAATATTCTACGTGCTGTCTTCTGAGCCAGTAACGTAGCTCCAATTTGATCATTGCCTTGGTGATTGTCAGGACAGGTTCCGGTCCAATAAATGGAGTCTCTGCCCCCATCCTGGCTAATCTGTCGGCATGTTCGTTGCCACTGATCCCCGAGTGGCCAGGGACCCACAATAGGTTTACTCTATTGCTTTCCCCTAGCTCCACCAGAACCCTGTAACATTCTGCAACAATTTTAGACCTTGTTGCAGGAGCTGCCAGTGATCTCAAGGCTGCCTGGCTTTCTGAATAGATATAGATGCTACGATACCCAGCTGTTCTGAGTGCATTCCTTACAGAAAGAATTCATTTCTTCCCGTAGTTAAAGGAGAGTGGTGTGTCATTTATGCCTGTGATATCTCTAGGGCTCGGGTTCAGCCGCCTTTATGCCTCAGCACACAGTGACTCTCCATCCGCACAACATGTTAGAGTTGTGCCTTATATTTATCTGTTGAATGAAAGGTATGTGTAAATAGCGCAACGTCGTGTTTGTGTTTTATGATGATGACCAAAAGAAGAGGTTAAGAACCCAGTCTCAGATTTTAGTCTTTTTCTAACTAACAGCACCATTAATGACACCAAACTTAAGAATCCAACATTCCATGAAGTTAAGCAGACTCCTTCTACAGCATGTCGCATCGAACCGAAGGCTAATAATATTCGTGCACGAAAGTGCATTCTGTGATTCCGTAGCTTCACTCATATATGTATTTTGAAGCTTGGAAGACGTCTGAAACTGTGCATTTCACAACTCCAGGGGCGCGATGACGAAGTGATTTTGAGAAGATGGAAGACGAAATATGGCGGCTGAGTGTAAAGAGTATGTGTATTAACTGAACAGTTTGAAATGAAGTCGTTTTCTTGACATCAGAAGTAAATATTATCAAAACAGTAACAACAGTGACAGAATATTAAACTAAATATTTTGTCATTGTGTATGTAAAATGAGTGACTGCAGAAATCTGAAGAAAAAATTAAAATGAAAATAAAAACTCTGAGTTAACAGTACTGTCGATATGGACATGTCATTTTGACCCCAAACAAGAGTGATTGTGAAAGAAGAGATGTTACCTCACAGGACGCGTACGTTATTCATATACTTGGATTCACAGTAGAATAGAATTTTATAGTTTCTGATACCTTCTCAGTAGAGAAAATAAGTTCTCGTCATGGCGCTCTACTTCATTAATTTCTGTTGCGCAAAACACAATTATAATTTATAAATGAATGTGCCATTACAGAAAGAGGGCTAAGTCCCTTTCTGGGAGATCTGAGATATAACCATTTTCAATAATCATGCAGATAGACACACATTCTAAACCAAAAGGTGACTGTGTAATTGATATCAAATGTTCAAATGTTTGTAAACCTCTAATATAAACATCCGCGGTCATCGCTCCCTAGACTTACAAACTATTTAAACTAACATGTGCTAAGGACAACACATGCACATCCAGTCCAGAGGGAGAATTCAAGCCTTCATTGGGAAGCAGACGCACAATCCTTATCATGGTGCCTTAGACCACGCGGCTAACACTTATATCGTAAGGGTGACAAATCTTATACGAAAATAAGCTGCACTGCAGAGCTCTAATGTCCACGCTGCCGGCGGAGCGATAAACACAGCACTGTAGAAGGATTCCCAAGTCACTGACGTGACTAAATTTCTACTTTCCCACGCGTGAGACCTACTATCGCCAAAACATTTACAAAGCTATATAAAATGGCAGTAAATAACTATGCTTCGTGTTTCCACTAAGAAAAGAAAAAAGGGTGCTGCGAGAAGTGAAGACTATAAAAGAAATACAATTAAGAAAGCGGTGAAGCATACATTTCCTGTAGGTGAAAGATCGTGCTTCACCGAGAAAACAGACTCAAAATGCTGTTAAATATCAAGAACCGCTTTAAACTGTTGGTCTATCAGTGAGTTTCAGGAACAGCATGTGTTGTTTCTTATCTCTCAAACTAAAGAATTAACAATTAAGTAATATATAACTGCTAAATTATGTTCAAAGGACGACTTTTCAGATTTTTGTAGGAGTTGACCTGTTTGTGTACTTATGATTGAAGAACAATGTTTTATTGGCAATATCAGTATTCAGTACTGAAACAAATTAAGTTTAGAGCATACTAAATTTAAGTTATTAGCTCCAAGTAACGATGTTACAGCTTTTCAGTTTTTGTATGGAAAACTGTATATGAAGCCTGATTTTATAGGATTGTGTTTGTTTTCTTTACTTAGAAATACTTAAGAAATGTTTTGGGATTTTCATTGTGAAGGAACACGAAGAAGTATTCGTAAATTTATAGGATGGACAAAAACTATGAACACAGAATTTAAATACAATGTATTGTTGCATAAAAGAAAGTAGACGTCTTTCAGGGAAGACTTCTTCTCCGTATACAGTGTGTCTGACAAAAGCATAAGAAGACATCGCAGATTATTGGTTCTGGGACAGACACAACTTGAGTCAAGGTGCATGGAATACAGTGGAAAGGTAGAGCAGCTAAGGCTTATCTGGGAAGCAAAGCCATTAATCTAGAAAAGAATCCACCATTTAGATGTGTTCTTGTCTGTGAACAAGATGTATTGAATCGTTAAAGGGACACATCCAAATACTAAGGTAAACAAATACTTCATTGAAAGCTTTCCATTTTGGGTAGGATATCCAGAAGTAGATGTGTGCTTATATGGTTTATATGGGTTTTGCCATTTAAGATTACCATTATAACTTAGCAAATAACAAGTTCTACAGATTACATGCTAGATTGTCACACTTACCAGTAAAATAAAATTTATTTCGAAATGTTCCCATTGGAATAAAACAATAAAATTGGTCACAGAGATTAAAAATGTTTATAAGTAACATATATCTATTTCAAAAGAAAAAAAACTGAAGTTTCCAATATGTAGAGTTTGAAAAAAACAATCGGAAAATTAGACATCTTTAAGAATATAGTAAAGTAACAATGTTAAAGCTTGTAAGAAACCAAATAAAATAATATAAATTGACGGTCTAAGTTTTTGAGATGTAGTGTTTTAAGGTTCTGAAGTGTGACAAAAATTTCAGAATTTCGAAACTTCAAAAATTGATAAGAACGACATATCCAAGAAACTTTAATTTGGGATTCTTCATGCAAATAGCTGCTACTACCAATATACAAAAAACATGGTTAAAACGCAATTTGTATGTCGGCACTTTTTTGCTGACGTATTGTAATTGGCAATGTCGTGATGAAAGGAGGTGAAATCAGCCTATCAAGAGTAGCAGTGAAATTTTACTTATGGCAGCGGCGGCGTAGGCTCCTGACGTTGGCAACGATAGCTGAATGCTATTTGAAAACCCAGTCACATAGAATGAGGGGTATAATCTTTTCTGTTGTTCATGAAATAAATAATACTGTTCCTTCACTACAGTTCACAGATTCTTGCATGCTCCCTTCTCCGGTGTGTAAATAGATTATCCTCGTAAAGCGAACATTTGGTTGCCAACATAAACATACTAAGACGACGCTGCCATTAGTAAAATTTAATCGCGATGGTGACGTAAATTTTTTGCGAGTAAATATTGCAAAATTGTAACATTCGTAAAAAATACTTACGAGTGATATACTGGAAAAGCGAGACACATTAGAAGCAAAAATGTTCAATCTTTTTACAATAAGATATTGCAAAATCGTGACATACTCGTAGAAAGAACTTTTGTGTTTTTGACGAGCTACAGGACATGTGAATTTGGAAGATTGTAATTTCGTAGGAGCTGTGTACATCGAATGAAACGGTGGTGCAGTCGATATATATAGGACGTTCGGCTCTCGCTCCGCTAGCAGTGAAGGAAATCGAGATGGTGGAACAGCTGATTTGTGTAGCTAATACCGATGTTGATTCTTGACGTGATAATTCTATGATATTTCTTGCCAATAAAAATTGCAATCAGTTGGTGAATCAGAAAAGTATATCAGATCCATTCACTACAGGGGTGTAACAGTTTATTTTACGCAATATAAATTGACCGCATTCACTTAATAAACAACTTTTGTATATTCGTTGTCAAAGAAAACAGACTTTTCAGCCAAAGCTATGTAATTAGAACATACTATAGGTATCGAACAAGAGAAAGTTATGATTTTTACGAATATGTCACGATTTTGAAGGATGTGGTTAGGCAGGAACCTAAGAGTGCAGCTTGTTCACTCACAACTTAAGGGGAGATGTACGCAAAAATTAGTGAAAATCGCAAAATAATAATATAATAATAATAAAGATTATAGGCTCAATAGATAGTATATAGTATCAAGGTTATTATAGAAAAATATTAGAACCTAATTCAGACACTAAATATATATTAATTTTTTTCCGTAAGCTAGCTTCATGCCACGCCTTTTTTCAGTGACAATAATGCGTTTCTTGTCTTCAATTGTAAATATTTCAGCTTATTATGGACCTGATTGTAAGATTGAGAAACTTGAATGATTTGGACATATTCAAAAGAGGATGGGTGGCAGGCTTTTGAAATTAAAAAGAGAACTCAAGGGTAGGAAACTAGAAGATGGTAAGTACCTAGGGGTCCTAAGAGGCTTACTGATAAAGAGATACATTCTTTACAAGTGCATTATGGTAAAGCTATTAGAGAAAACTGTCGAAGTGTGAAAGCTATGCAAAGATCTGTTTGGGCAATTTACTTCCACAAACTCTCAACCGATGAAAATCCTATTCACAACTTGTGTGATATTTCATGGTGCAAATTCTTGCAAGCGGAAGGGGTTGGTACTACTTACACCCATAAGCACAATCTTCCTGAAGCAGTTATGACTGCTGTAAATCCAACTTTTAGGTTTCTGGCTAACCCAGACCTGTTGAAAAAATGTGTACAAGGCAGAACTCAAAATCCCAATGGTAGTGCAAGTAGCTGCATATGATGCATGCTTAGTATTTAACAGTGGAAATATAGGCAGAATAATGGCTTTGCAAAGGCTAGGTTTGAAACCAGGAGCATTTATACTGTCGATATTGAAGCGCATTGACGATCGAAGAATTGCAGCAGCTGAGTCCGTAATTGAAAAAAAAAAAAAGTTTATCAAAGAAGACAGTCTAGAAGAAGACAACTTGAAGAGGAAGACGAAACTGTTGAATATGGATATGGTCAGCATTGAACCAAAGAACATGCATATTTCGCAGCAAAAACTACCTTATATTTTTAAATTAAGTTTCCCGTAAGTTTACTTTTTACAAATGTTATGTACCATTGTTCTATAACTATTAATGATACAAAGTAAAATTTGACATGTTGCTGTAAACCCTTATTCTAAAAAACTTTGTGGAGCCATTTTTGACAAAAGTTTGTGATACATTTGTAACAAAAAATGTTGAAAACAAATAGATAAAATTTTGTGTACCAAATTTGAATAGCTAATAAATCCAAATGAATTAACATATCAAAAATCTATTCCACAGATACTTTCAGACCACTATGTTGATTATGTGTGCAGAATTTGGTATCTTAAAGTGTTATGGTTTTCTAGAAACGGTACATTTAATAGGTATATATTGTGGGACAATGTAAACTCTAAAATGTAAGAACTATAAGTCGTAGAAATTTAAAAATTGTTTTATGCATTAACAATACACTCCTAAGTGTACCAAATTTCATTTATTTATCTCCAAAGTGGCTAGTGCTATAAAATTTTTTTCTCCAGTATGGTAACTTTGCATACGTCTCCCCTGAAGCTGTACTCTTAGACTCCTGCCTAACCACATCCCTTACAATCATGACATATTCGTAAAAATGACAACATCCCCTTGTTCGGTACCTACCGTTATGTATGAAACGCCGTGCGAATGGATCTGACGTTTCATCCGATGTATACAGCTCCCAGGAAATTAACGTTTTAAAATATATACGGAAATAAAAGTTATAGATTGCATTTTTGTCGGAGAAGAAACCGCCAGAGAAATTAAAGAAAAGTACATCTAGACCCAGTCACTAGATGGGTGTAACAGTTTTTTAATGCTTTCACTGTAAACACTCTTAATTCACAAAGAAGAAAACATTCCACGAATCAGCCACGATATTCTACTACTGTATATTACTCAATTACTCGTGAAAGTAATTATGTCAACAACAGCGGTACTTTCTACGAATTTGACACGATTTGGGTTAAATTTTATTTACCACTCGACAACGTAGTGTGCTGATGTTGGCGTCAAAATGTTCGCTTCCGCATGGGATTTACCGCACGGTCTGAGGCGTCATGTCACGGATTGCGCCACCGCTCCCGTCGGAAGTCAGAGTCCGCCCTTTGGCACAGGTATGTGTGTTGCTCTTAGCGTAAGTTGGTTTAAGTAATTTGTAAGTCTAGGGGCCGATGACCTCAACCGTTTGTTTCCTTAGGTTTACAAACATTTGAATATTTTTTGAAAATATCCGCTTTACCAGGAAAATTAATTTACTGACCGGATAAAGGTGGATACAGTAACCTGTCAACCATAGAATTCTTGGAAATTACCGAAATATCTGCATAACTGAAGACAGGGATACCACCAGTCAGCTTTAACCCATGATGTAATCACAGTATCTACAATACGTAAGTTATCCTCGTAAATAACATATTACAACAGAGTGCAACATCCATGACATACATTAGTCTACAACTCAGCCACAAACTAATTACTCATGCCACATACAAATAAGCATGAACACGACAAGCCAATGCCACAGGTGATATCCCAGCCTTCAGATAAGCCAAAATTTCATAAAATCATCAATAAAAAAACTACATCATAATTAGCTATATAAATCAGTTGTTCCGCTTTGTCAGTTTTCCCTCATTGGTAGCGAAGCGAGAGTCGAACGTTCGATATATATCGATCGCAATGCCGCTTCCTTCAGTGTACACGGATTCTTCCAAATTACCAAATCTTTTCTCTCATTTTGCGTTTGAGTTTTCAATGAGCACTGAAAAGCCGTTGCCAACATTAACATACTACGACGTCGACGCAGTAAGTAAATCTTTACCGGATGCTACCCATATGTTACTCCTAAAACATATTCGTCATCAACACAGTTTTGTTGGGAAGGCTTAAAAATCAATGACGCATTCATATTGGTTGTATTAAGCTTTCACCTTCAGTCATTAATAGCGCCGCTGCCAGCATCAACATATCAGGAATAATGTGTAGCCACATAATCTGCATTTTAACCAAAAGTATCATAATATTATACGTCAAGAAACAGTACATTATTGGTTTCACATGACTTGGACCTATTGCGAAAATTGTAAGGAGAAAGATCGCCGTCAGAATAATATCTTTCTGGTAACAGCAACTAAGATTTATAAAAAAGAATAGTTCATATTATGGGTTAAATTGTACGACGCTTCTCGCCGGGCAGGAGTGGTTATGTTGGCACCAATGGTAATGACGGCAACTCAGATGACCAATAAATGTTTTTTCGTGCCAACATTTTTTTTTTGTCTGAACGATCAAGGGTACATACAAGAACCTGTCAACCATAGAGTAGGTACAGTATTAATTTTGCTGCGAGGGAAACGAGCAGCAATAACATTTACTCTGTAGCTCGTGAAAAATATTAACGCAATTCTACACTTCCTTGTTCATCTGTTGCCAACATAAGCACTGGAGCCCGTCGCGAATCGTCGTAAAATTTTACCATATTATGTGTTGTGCTTACTCACCATCTAAACGCTCTTGTTATCTTAATATGAATAAGACGGTGTCAACTTTCCAGGCGACTTTGACTACATTCTTCCTAACTTTTGGCTTTTCTTAGGTAGGGCCTTACAGTTACGCTCGTCTTCATACACTGAAGCTCTGCACTGGAATCTGGAACAAAAATATTTTAATATGAGCTTCAACGTTACACTTGAAGACAAAGTTATGTATACTGCTGTGAAATACCTGGCCAAATTTATTCTGATTTATATCATTGACTTCATTGGCATTATTGAACACTGAATGAAAAATACTATAATAAATAGGAATGTATTTCCAAAAGGAAGTTCGTTTGAAATTCATAAAATAAGAAACAAAGACAAATTCCATTTCTTTAACTGATAAGACAATGTATCATTGCCTAGAATAAATTGGGAGTTTTCTCTGGTATGTTTTATACTCTGTCACGTTGTTATCGTGTGAATAAATTAGTTATCTCTGGTAGAAATAAATACACAAGGATTCTAACCCCCTTGTAAGTACCACAGAGATACATTACTAGACTGGCAAACTTGCCTCTGTGACTGAAGTTTGATGCCGCCATCTTGCCTTACTTCACGTCAAAAAGTTTCCGTACGGCACTACGATGAACTTCTGACACGATGTGACGTTGTAAGCTTCACTAGTTAGTTTGAACATGATTTGCATTTGAGCTAACACTTCCACATTTTCGAATCGTGTTATGAGAACATGTTAGGCCTATGTACGGTTAAACAGTAACATTAACATCTAGGCAAAGACTTTCTACCATTTTGTTGTGTTGCCAACATAACCATGAGAGGTCGGCGGGATGATAGGTAAAATTTTACCGTTACGTACAGTTAAAGCAGAAGTAGTTATCTGAAAAACACTAACAAGAAAAAAGCTATGTGTTAACAGCAACAAAAACACATTTATAACGGTCATACTATTAAAAGAAAAACCGAAGTTGACCAAAAGTGGAAACAGATTAATAAAAACAGCAACCGCGACTCAGTGTGTGCGTCAAAGCAGACTATAGATTTCTTAAGAACTCTCAAAAGAATAAGGGTACACTTTTATAATGAGCATATTACTGAAAGAAAATCCGAAGTAGAATGAAATTTGTGTTGTTGTTGTGGTCTTCAGTCCGGAGACTGGTTTGATGCAGCTCTCCACCCTACTCTATCCTGAGCAAGCCTTTTCATCTCCTCATAAGAACGGCAACCCACATCTATTTGAATCTGCTTACTATACGCGTCTCTTGGTCTCCCTCTGCGATTTTTACCCCACACACTTCCCTCCAATGCTAAATTTACGATTCCCCGATGTCTAAGAATGTGTCCTACCAAGCGATCCCTTCTTTTAGTCAGGGTATGCCAAAAATTCCTTTTCTCACCAATTCTGTTCAGTACCTCTTCATTAGTTATGTGATCTACCCACCTAATCTTCAGCATTAATAATTAACTGTCATTTCTGGTACATGTCTGATATAGTACATACATTCCAAATAGGTGAACTGTGATTTAATAACACAGAATTATTGGCTCCACAATATGGCGACAACAACTTCACTTCTGTAGCGTTAAGGGCATCTCCCCATATTCTAACTTCCTTGCCACAGACATACATTATTAGACTAGTAAACTTGCCTCTGTGCCTGAAGTCTGACGCCGCCATCTTGCATTACCTTGTTAAAAAGTTGCCGTATTATACACAGACCAAAGATAACAGACTGCGCGTGTCTCTATCTCTGCCGTGTTGTTGTTTGAAACCAAAGTCTAAAATTGCCTCGAGTCACATGACTGAGGTTTCGTCATTATGGACAACATGTTTCTCATTTACAGGGGAAATCAGTCGATGATTTTAACAATAAAATGACTTCTCGTATTCCTATTACACATCTAGTAGTAAAGGTAACGTAATTTCATCTTGTTATTAATATTAATGCAGTGATTGTCGTGTTTACATGTGCCCAGGTGAAAAGTATCGTATTGTTATTTATTTTTAGAAGCAACAGGATTACATATCCTCGATGTTTGTGTTACGGTATGAAATTTTTACTTTTTGCAACATATGAATGTCATTATCGATGGGAACATACTTTAAGCTGTTCTTGAGCGAGTTTGTGTCAGTAACAAGTAAGTTATTTTTGGTAAAAATCTGCTTTCAAAACAGTAACGTTATACAAACCTAAACGTTCATACAGACTATTCGTTTATGCCTATAAAGTCACTTCTTGCCCAATGCATCAATGGAGTTTCCTCAGTACACTATTATTTAATGTAAACAGCCAATACAGTACTTTGGTTGTTTTACGTTTTGCATTCGCGGACTGTGGCAAAAGTCTTAAAATATAAACGGTTGTATTTTTTAATATAGGACATTTTGGATGCAAACAGATTTGTTTCTTATAAAATCACAACGAAACATTTCACATGTATTGTTTAGAAATGGTAAGGAAGACGATGTTTCTTTCAAACTGTTATTTGATCTTCTACTCCTGTGTAAAATACAAACTAAAAGACTCACAGTACAACGACAACAATCTTTCACTTAAAATCTGTTGTTCTGTTGCTTGTAAAAAGACTGTCCATACGTTTCATATAGGCACATGTAAAAACTGTAGCTATAGCATTAAATCTTAAAACTTAGAACTAACGCCAATTGTACTACTAAAGATGTAATAAGTATACGCTAAGACTTTTATTGTTCTAATATACGTTTAATTTCCAGTACAAAGTATGAGAACTGCAACTCTCAGCTATATTTCGCATTCCTCGTAATGATGAAAACGGTTTTCTGCCCCGAGTCACGTGACTTAGATGTTGGTTTCAGTGTAATGACGTCAGGCCGGCCGAGGGGACTGAGGCGCTTCAGTCACGGTCTGCATGGCCACTACGGTCGGGGGTTCGAATCCCCCCTCGGGCACGGATATTTGTGCCGTCCTTAGTTGTAGGTAGTTCATAAGTAGTTTGTAAGTTTAGGGACTGATGGCCCCGTAGTTAAGTCCCTTAAGCTTAACAAACATTTCAACATTTTTTGAATGACGTCACGCACAGTCTATGTTATCTTTGGTCTTTGGTATTATGCTACTATGATCGTCGTTATAAGCTATACTAGTTTGAACAGGATTTACATTTGAGCTAATACTTCCGCAATAGTTGAATTTAACATATACATTGTCGAATCGTGTTATGAGGAGAACGTGTTACGTACGGCGAAATTTTACTTAACGTCCTGGCGGCCTCGGGTGATTATATTGTAAATCATGTGACGTTGACATTATCTAGTCGCGTGACAACGCAAATGTTTGTCATGAAATCTTTGATTTACGAGCGCAATTACTTTTACTGAGTGAACGAGCGCAGATACAAGAACCTGCTAACCATAGTGCAGGAACAGCATTAATTATTTACTTCGTCGTCTGTACGAAAAACTAAATAAGTCACTCTAAGTGGATTTCTAAGAATATTAACACCCTCGGCAATGACTATCTGCAGTTTCGTTGATGTTGCCAACATAATCATGCGAGGCCGCCGTGATGATATGTAAAATTTTACCGTTACGTACTGTTAAATAACGCTCTAGTTATCTGAAAAACACTCAGAAGAATAAAGATATGTGTTATCCACGACAAATAGCACATTTTCATCGGTCATACTATTGTTGATCTAAACTGGTAACCGATTAATAAAAACAGGAAACGCGTCTCATTACCGTATGTGTCAAAGCAGACAGCAGACTTCGAAAGAACTCTCAAAGGATACGTGTTATCCACGATAAACAACACTTTTATAATTATCATACTACTGAAGGAAAATACGAAGTTGAATTAAAGTGGTAAGAGATTAATAATAACAACAAATCGATGCAACTCGTTACTATATGTGTCAAATTTACTCCAGCTGACAAAATTACAGTCACATACGAATTTCCCAGACGTCAAAACTCTAAAAGACATCATAGTTAGGTCCATTTATTCGCGTTTTTACGACTTTTTTCTGTAATAACATGCACAACTGCTCACACGTTTATAGTATCGAAATATGGCGGTGAGACTCCACTGACAGCAATGATACTATATATGGCATTAGCAGTCTAGTAATATATGTCTGTGCTGGCAATACCGTATACAGTATTGCCTTCAGGGGCCGGACCAAGCGTGACGGCACAGTGGTTTCCATAAACTGGACTCGCATTCAGGACAGCAGCGGTTAAAACCCAATTCCGGCCAGTCTTATTTAGGTTTTCCGTTATTTACCTAAATAAGTCCTGGCAAATGCCGGGATGGTTCCTTTCAAAGGGTACGGCCAATTTCCTTCCCCATCGTTACCTAAAAAATCCGGGCCTGAACTCCCGTCTTTTTTATTTTTTTATATTTTTTAATCTATCGGACCAAACTGCGTGGTCATCAGTCCGTAGCTTACAAACTACTTAAACTAAGGTAAACTAGCTTAAGGACAACACACACACACACACACACACACCCATCCCCAGAGAGGACTCGAACCTCCGACGGCGAGCAACGGCGCGCTCCGCAGCGAGGTGCCTTAGAACGCTCGGCTACTCCACCGCGGTGAACTCCCGTCTCTAACGGCCTCTCTGTCGGCTGGACGTTAAACCCTAAGCTTCCTTCCTTTCACGGCAGGAACAAATTTGCAGGAGGTGCACGTGTTAAGTGGACACAATGCGCCTTTTCTTGTCGGCGGAAGCAGACAGTGTCGGTGGGCCCTGGCACACTAAAGTGGCGAGAGACGCTCTCGACATCCCAGTTGAAGCCTGTCCTTGGCTGGAACAACTTCGCGACCTTTGTCAGTGAGATGGTGAATCTGCGCAAGTGTGCATGCTGGTTACTTCGACAGCGGCTGTTTATCGCGCGACTGAATAGAACGTAAGTAATCAGTTTCCGCTTATCGTAATTAATTTCAGCTCGTCGCGGCAGCGTGTATACCGGGGCTGAACCTGTACCATGGTTTCGTAATAGCAATGTTAGCATGGTCTACGTGGACCGCTACATCTACATCTACACGGGATACTCTGCAAATCACATTTAAGTGCCTGGAAGAGTGTTCATCGAACCACCGTTATACTATTTTATCTCCCATTCCGCACCGGAAGAAAGAACACCTGAATCTCTTCCGTTCGAGCTCTGATTTCTCGTATTTTATTCTGATGATCATTTTGCCTATGTAAATGGGAGACAACAATATATTTTCGCATTCGGAGGAGAATGTTGGCGATTGGAGTTTCGTAACTAGCCCACGCCGCAGATATAAACGCCGTTCATATCATTTCCGTAACGCTGTTTCCCTAGTATCGTGACAATATAAAACGAGCTGCCTTTCTTTGGACTCTTTCGATGTCCACCATCAAACCCACCTAATAAGGATCCCACAATGGGCAGCAATACTCCAAAAAAGGACAGACAAGCGTAGTGTATGCAGTTTCTTTACTAGTTCTGTTGCATTTCTCAAGGGTTCTGCCAATAAAACGCAGTCTCTGGTTCGCCTTTCCCACGACATTACCTACGTGTTCTTTCCAATTTAAGTCTGGAGTAATAGTAATTCCCAGGAATTTTGTGGATTTTGTGGACTTTTGACTGATTTATCTTGTCAACAAAGTTTAACAGATTTCTTTACGTACTCATGTGGACAACTTCACACTGCTCATTATTTAGAGTCAACTGCCAATTTTTACACCATAGTGATATCTTTTTCAGATCGTTCTGCAGTTGGTTTTGATCTTCAGACGGCGTCATCTGGAAACAACCTCTCGCTCTCGTCAATTTCCCCATTTCAAGTATATTTCAGCGCCATTTCCCTTAATTCAGGAGTTGTACTATTCGGTATCAAATGTTCGAATGTTTGTAGAGTTTGACTTGACTGCGGGGTCATCAGTCCCTACTTACAAACTACTTGTGAACTACGTTATACTAAAGACAGCACAAACATCCATGCCCGAGGGGGGATTCGAAACCTTGACGGGGAACGGCCTCGTGCGTCGTAACATAGCGCCTCAATGCGCTAGGCCGCTCCGCGAGGCTATTCGTTATCATGTGTTTATTAAGTTTCTGTAGTGCGGGTGCCGGCGGGAATAGCCGAGAGGTCTAAGGCATCATGCTACCGACTGAACAGACGCTCCCGCCAGAAGTTCGAGACCTCCCTCAGCATAAGTCTATGTTTTGACATTAGTGCAAGTTTGGTCCAACAGGTTTACAAAAATTTGAACATTTCATTTGCTGTTGGTGTGATATTGGTAAGGCGTGAAGGTAAACTTTAACAGAAACATCAACTTTAACAGCATATAAATATTTTTTACAAACAAATCTTTACGCGTTGGAGAAGTACAACCATTCCAGTCTAGTAAAATTAGAAAATGTTCCAACATCCGACGGTGAGCGCTCGTAGAGTCCAAATATCTCAGTAATACTTCACATTTACCTTGATGTTCCGCGATAATTTCTAAGTCTCCCTTCTCCGTATGCTGCCGATACAGACCCAAACTGGAAACGAACAACTTACTGAAATAGAAAGACACCGAGATTCATAAACCGAAGATGCTGATTGTGTATTTTACGGTCTATAGTCTCTGGTTTTAGTAAACTTGGTGGCAATCATGAAAGTACTATATAAGCTAAAATTCCCCTTACTACTGAATAATAAGTTCGGCGAAACCAGAATGGACGTGCAACGATATTTTTTTTACTATCAGGGATCTTCTTCAATTTCTTGAAAGAATATGTCCACCCCTTCGTGGAGCTTCAGCTCACTGCTAAACCATAGATGATGCTAGGAACGTCTCTCGTCAGTTTTTCTCAACCTGAAATCTGTACTACTTTCAGAAATTCAACATTTGCAAAAGTATTAGCATTAGTTTCACTAATTAATAACAAATATATGGCTGCTGAAGGTAATTATCATTAGAACTGATGACAGAGACAAAATAGGAATGCAATGTAATAAAATACTGCATGTATATGCACAGCTGCCGTCATAGAAGAAGAAAAAAGCAAACCTCAGTATCTTAGTACTAAGGAGCATGGAAGAGCTACGAATAAAGACCTAAGTAAGGAATCACTTTGCGTGCAAATGCAGTTAAACAAGGAAACCATGATTTGCAAAATTTTTCATATCGATATATCTTTCAATCTAAGACATATGAAAAGCATTCCAGGTGTCACCGAGAAGAAAAGTGTTTCTGATCGTATATACTGCGCCACAATCATGAGTAAATATGACAGTTGTATAAAGGTTCTTTCAATTATTGAATTTGCTGTGACACTTGTTTCACTGAATTATAAAACGAATGAAAGAAATATAAATCTGACTTTAATTAAATTCCTAAAACATATCCCTAATTTTACTTTAACGGGTATGACGTGTCACACTATTTTTCTTCTCTGTTAAGTCCTTCTTCAGCTCAAGAGCTTAAATGAGCTTCCATGCACCAGAGAAATTCAGCATGTATTCGTCACTTTTGCCTGTTCCTCAACAGACTTTCACTGCTCTTATACTCTATCAGAATACACACTAACACACACACACACATTAAATTAGCTGAGTTTTGAAGGAGTTCCAGGAATTAAATCTGATTGCATCGTGAGGTTTGCAGTGGACATGCAGCGCGTTCTGTTGCAAGCTGCGCTGCCCTGCTCTGCCTGCGCTGCGTCAAGTGTGCACTGACCAGCAGAGGCCCTGCGACTCTCCCCTGCCTCTGCTCTGCCTCTGCTGCGTCAACCTCTAATTTATATCAAGATCTGCCGACTTTAAGGCGAAGCTGAATATTTCTTACCGTTTCGCGATTAGTCAGATTTTTTAATCAGTTTACGCTGAATGTGTGCTCAGCCAGGCTATGCTTTATTAGTGGGGACTCGTGGACATCCCAAATTGTGATTTTGGAGCACCTGAGCAGCTGCTGGACCACATCATATGAGTGTGCCCAAAAAGAAAATATGGTGGTTCTGCTGAGAACTTTATAGAAGCCACACCTCAGGCTATGAAGTGGATTAAAGATCTGGACATTGATGTGTAGCCAAAAGCTTGTCTCGCATGATACATGTCCTAATTCCATGTGTTTTCTCATAATATATCATTGGTCACTCACATGAACTTAAAATGAGCTATTATACAATCTATTACTGATATTTGTATATATATATTCTTGTTTTTTGTGTAATTATATTTTTATACAGGGTGTTACAAAAAGGTAGGGCCAAACTTTCAGGAAACATTCCTCACACACAAAGAAAGAAAATATGTTATGTATCCGGTAACGCATAATTTCCATGTTAGAGCTCATTTTAGTATTTCTCTTTAAATGTAAATTGAAATAATTCGTGCAGACAATTGTCAAAATACTCAATTGTTTCGCTATATGTACTATACTTTCTCGATTCACGTCATCAACACAGATTTTCTGTGAACGTTTGGGCAGGAATTGTTGGTGATGTCTTGATTGGGCCTCATGTTCTTCCACCTATGCTCACTGGAGCACGTTATCATGATTTCATACGGGATACTCTACCTGTGCTGCTAGAACATGTGCCTTTACAAGTACGACGCAACATGTGGTTCATGCACGATGGAGCTCCTGCACATTTCAGTCGAAGCGTTCGTACGCTTCTCAACAACAGATTCGGTGACCAATGGATTGGTAGAGGCGGACCAATTCCATGGTCTCCACGTTCTCCTGACCTCAATCCTCTTGACTTTCATTTATGGGGGCATTTGAAAGCTCTTGTCTACGCAACCCCGGTACCAAATGTAGAGACTCTTTGTGCTCTTATTGTGGACAGCGGTGATACAATACGCCATTCTCCAGGGCTGTATCAGCGCATCAGGGATTCCATTCGACGGAGGGTAGATGCATGTATCCTCGCTAACGGAGGACATTTTGAACATTTCCTGTAACAAAGTGTTTGAAATCACGCTGGTTCGTTCTGTTGCCGTGTGTTTCCATTCCATGATTAATGTGATTTGAAGAGAAGTAATAAAATGAGCTCTAACATGGAAATTTAGCGTTTCCGGACACATGTGCACATAACATATTTTCTTTCTTTGTGTGTGAGGTATGTTTCCTGAAAGTTTGGCCGTAACTTTTTGTATCTCCCTGTATATGCCGCTGTCATATGCCATACGATAAATAAATAATAATCTCTATAGAGAAAGATGCCGAACCATTTTTGCTCGTTCTGCAGATGACAATATTTCAGATCCTAGATATCTCAAATGATCCCCTAATTGTTTTGACCAGAGTACTTGAAACTGCATCTGATGTGCCGGGACTAGGGACGACAATGGTGACATGATGATACCAGGCAACATCCTAATGTATCTGTTCAGTGATCACGACATGAGACACGTCCCTTCAGTTGTGAACACACGCGTGTCGTCAGCTGCAGAGGCAGCATATAGAGTCGCGGCGTTCCTCTCGGGTTTCACATCATTTG
The DNA here is from genome assembly GCA_026315105.1 of Locusta migratoria. Classification (NCBI taxonomy): domain Eukaryota; kingdom Metazoa; phylum Arthropoda; class Insecta; order Orthoptera; family Acrididae; genus Locusta; species Locusta migratoria. The sequence goes on from CM048745.1 coordinate 111,652,312, forward strand.
TCTAACAAGTGGCTTTCGCCGGCACAGGGCAGCATTGTCGGGCGTTTCCTGCGTCCGTTGCGACAGTCTGCGCCGGCGCTGCGGCCTGGTTTCGCACGCGTGGCGGGAAAAAACAGCGCGCTGGAAACAGCGTGCATTAAATGTGGCCGCCTCCACGAGCCGGCGGAGCCTTGTTTGAAAACACACTGGCGGTGTGTCTGATACCGCATTTATTTGGCTAGGGAACTACACTGCCGGTTGTCTAAAATACAACGTCAAGAACGACGGGGGATTTCATAACTCAATTTATTTGGCGGTCAAGACGTTGTACAAAGATTACTTGATTAAAAATGGAGCCTCCGGTGAAGCGAGGATGATGACGAAACCAGTTTGGAGTGTTGCTGTCATTGCTGGCTATAACCGCTGCTACACGCGTCGTAATTGGACCACAGTGAGCCGCTCGTAATGGCCGCATGGTCTAATACGACATGTTCTACATCTACATGTATGCTCTGCAAGTCCCATTGAATTCCATAGCAGAGGGTTCATCGAACCACATTAATGATATTTCTCTGCAATTCCAAGCTGTAAAAAAAAAAAAAAAAAAAAAAAAAAAAAAAAAAAATCAAATGTTTGTAAAGCTTATGGGACTTAACTGCGGGGTCATCAGTCCCTAAACTTACAAACTACTTATGAACTAACTTATACTAAAGACAGCACAAATATCCATGCCCCAGGGGAAATTCGAACCCCCGACAGGGAACGACCTAGCACATCGTAGCATAGCGCCTCAATGCGCTCGGCCTCTCCGCCGCGGCTCCATTCTCTAATAGCTCGCGGGAAAAAGAAACACCTAAATATTCCTGTTTTCGATCTTATTTCCCTTATTTTGTTATTGTGATCATGTCTCCATCTGTAGGTGGGTGGTAACAATATATGTTCGCATTCTGAAGAGAAAGATGGTGAAAGAAATTTCGATAATAGATCTCGCCGCAACAAATAACGCCTTTCTTTTATTGATTTCCACCCCAATTTGTGCATCATTTCCGTGACAGTCTCTCCTATACCGCGATAGTACAAAACGACCTGCCCTTCTCTGAATTGTCTCTAAATCTTTTGTCAGTCCCAAATGGTGTAGATCCAACGATGTGCAGCAATACTCCAAAATAGGACACACAAGTGTAGTGTAGATAGTTTCTTTAGTAGAACTGTTGCATCTTTTAGTATTCTATCTATGAAACGTAGTCTTTGGTTCGCCTTCCCTATTATATTTTCTGTGTGTTCTTTCCAATTTAAGTTGTGCGTAATTGTTACTCCTAGGTATTTAGTTGAATTGACGTACTGTAGGTTTGACCGATTTATCGTGTAACTGAAATTTAACGGTTTTCTTTTAGTGATCTTATGGATGAACTTACACTTCTTGTTAGTAAGGTTTAATTGGCAATTTTTGCACCATGCTGATATATAAATCAATTTTCTGTTGCTTTTGATCTTCTGGTTATTTTACTAACCGATTAATGACTGCATCATCCACGAATGTTCTAAGAGAGCTAGTCAGATTGTCTCCAAAATAGTTTATAAAAATAAGTAAGAGCCCTATAACACTTCCCTGTGGAAAGCCGGATATCACTTCTATTGTTCTCGATGACTTACCGTCAATTACAACCTTTCTGACAGGAAATCATGAACGGAATCGCACAACTGTGTCGATATTCCACAAGCTAGAAATTTGATTAGAAGACGCTTCTACATCTACATCTGCATCTACATACATACTCCGCAATTCACCGTAAGGTGCGTGGCTGAGGGTACACTGTACCACTACTAGGCATTTCCTTTCCTATTCCACTCCCAAATTGAACGAGGAAAAATAGAATGCCTATATGCCTCCGTACGAGCCCTAATTTCTCTTATCTTGTCTTGGTGATCTTTACGCGAAATGTAAGTAGGCGGCAGCAAGAACGTACTACACTCAGCTTCAAATTCCGGCCCTCTAAATTTACTCAACAGAAATTCACGAAAAGAACGTCGTCTTTCTTCCAGCGATCCCCAATTGAGTTGCCGGAGCATTTCCGTGACACTCGCGCATTGGTCGAACCTACCGGTAACAAATCTAGCTGCTCGTCTCTGAACCGCCTCTATGTCTTCCTTTAAACTGATCTTCTGCGGGTCGCAAACACTTGAGCAATACTCAAGACGTGGACGTACAAGCGTTTTATACGCGGTCTCCTTTACAGTTGAAGTACATCTTCTCAAAATTCTCCCAATAAACCGAAGTCGGCTGTCCGCCCTACTCACAACTGTCCTTACATGCTCGTTCCATTTCATATCGCTCTGAAATGTTACGCCTAGATATTTGAACGACGCTACAGCATCAAGAAGCTCACTACTAATGCTGTATTCGAACATTATGGGATTGTTTTTTCTACTCATGTGCATCACCTTACATTTTTCCACATTGAGAGCTAGCTGCCAATCTTCGCACCAACTAGAAATTTTGTTTAAGTCGTCCTGTATTGTATTACAGTCAGTTAAAGACGACACCCTCCCATACACCACAGCATCATCAGCAAACAGCCGCATATTACAACTTACTCTGTCCATCAGATCATTTATATAGATAGAAAATAATAGCGGTCCTATCACACTCCCCTGGGGCACGCCTGACGATACACTAGTCTCTGATGAACACTCGCTGTCGAGAACAACGTACTGCGTTCTATTACTTAGGAAGTCTTCCAGCCAGTCACAAATCTGTGAACCTATTCCATAAGCTCGTATCTTCGTTAGCAGTCTGCAGTGTGGCAACGCGTCGAACGCCTTTTTGAAGACGAGAAAAACACAATCCCTCTGTTGCCCTTCGTCCATTGCTCGAAAGATGTCATGTGAGAAAAGGGCAAGTTGAGTTTCACATGAACGATGTTTCCTAAACCCGTGCTGAATCATGGAAATAAGCTTTTCCGTTTCAAGGAAATTTACTATATTCGAACTGAGAATATGCTCCAAAATTCTACATGAAACTGATGTCAACGATATTGGCTTGCAATTGTGTGGGTCAGTTCTCTTTCCTTTCTTATAAACGGGAGTCACCTGCGCTTTTTTCCAATCACTAGGAACTTTGCACTGAATTAAAGATTCGCGATAAATGCAAGATAAGTAGGGGGCCAACGCCGCAGAATAGTCCTTGTAAAACCGAACTGGTATTCCATCCGGACCAGCAGACTTTTTCGTGTTTAGCTCTCTCAGCTGCTCCTCTACACCGGAAATACCTATTGCTATATCCCCCATTTCGGAATTTGTACGTTGATCAAATGATGGTACATTTGTGCGGTCCTCCTGCGTGAAAGATTTCTTAAAGGTTAAATTTAGAACTTCAGCTTTCCGTTTGCTTTCTTCTATTACTGCCCCGGAATGATCAACGAGTGACTGGACAGTGGGCTATGACCCGCTTATCGATTTTACAGAGGATTAGAATTTTTTCGGGCTCTCGGAAAGATCTTTTGCTAAGGTATGGCTGTGATAATTATTGTATGCTTCGCGCATCGATCTTTTTTTTGACGCACGAATCTCTACTAGCTCTTGCCTGTCATCATTTGCGCGTTTTTTTTTTTAAATCGAGAGTGCAACAGCCTTTGCTTTCTCAGCAGCTTTCTAATATTATTATTATATCAAGGTGGATCTTTTCCATCCTTAATCGTCTTTACTGGCACATATTTCTCTAATCCTTTATAAACAATGCACTTAAATGTAGTCCACAATTCCTCTACATCCATAGTCCCGGAATTAAACGATGCCCATTCATTTTCTAAGTGCGATCGTAACATTTGCTTATCGGCTCTTCCGAACAAAAACACGCTCCTAGCCTTCTTGAATGGTTTATGAACTTTGGTCATCATCGACGCTATGACGATATCATGATCACTAGTTCCTGTCTCTACACAGACATCGTTAATAAGGTCAGGCCTGTTTGTGGCTAAAAGGTCTAGAATATTTCCATTGTGCGTGGGTTGCCGGTTTAACTGCTCAAGACAGTTTTCGGAGAATGTGTCCAAAAGTAGCTCGCAAGACTGCTTGTCTGTACCGCCTGAATTGTAACTAGCGAGGTCCCAATCTATTCTCTTAAGGTTGAAGTCTCCTCCGACTAATATTACATGGTCCGGATACCTATGCACTACCTGGTGTAGACTTTCTTTGAATGATTCTAAAACTGCTGCAGCAGCACTGGGGGGCCGGTAAAAACAGCCAACTATTAACTTTACTTCTTGTAGACTTGTTATACGTGCCCAGATAATTTCACAGTTACTTTCAACACCGATCTCAGTAGAAACAATATCTTTATCCACAGCGACGAACACTCCTACTCCAGTTGTATCCGATCTATCTTTCCGATATACATTCCACGCTTCGCTAAATATTTCTGAACTTGCCACATCATGATTTAGCTAGCTTTCGGTGCCTAAAACTATCTGAGCGCAATAACTTCCATGCAGTGCGGCAAATTCGGGAACTTTGTTTCTGATACTCTGAAAGTTCGCAGCTAATATTTTGATGTTCGAATTTTTGTTCCGAACGTGGCCTGAATTCGCTGTTTGAATGCTGACAGGCGAGTGCTCATCAGAGTCAGCGCCTAGCCTAAAAAAACCCCATGTGCACTCCACAAGTACTCTGCTACCCGAGTAGCCGCTTCCTTAGTGTAGTGCACCCCTGATCTATCTAGGGGCACCCTACAATTCCCCACCCGATAACGCAGATCCAGAAATCTGCAGCCATGACTGTCACAGAGTCGGCGAAGCCTTTGGTTCAGACCCTCCACTCGGCTCCAAACCAAATGACCCGATCAACCCTGGGAACAATGCTGCAAAACGACAGCTCTGCTTGCACCCCGCGTGCGAAGGCAGCAGCCTTCACCAATTCTACCAGCCGCTCGTAGGACCTGAGGATGTCCTCAGAACCCAAGCGACAAGCGTCTTTGGTGCCGACGTGAGCCACGACTTGCAGTCGACTGCACCCCGCACCCTCGATAACCGCCGGCAAGGCCGCCTCCACATCTCGGATGAGGCCCCCCGGCAGACACACCGAGTGCACACTGGAATTCCTTCCGGATCTGGACGCTATCTGCCTAAGGGGCGCCTAACATTGAGGTGAGGTGCAGTATCAAAAGCCTTCCGGAAATCTAGAAATACTGATTCTATTTGACATTCCTTGTCGATAGCACTCATCACATTATGTGAGTGAAGAGCTAGCTGTGTTTCACAAGAATAATATTTTCTCAATCCGTGTTGACCATGGGTCAATAGGTTCTTTTCTTCGAGGTAGTTCAACAGCTGAGGAAAGTATATGTTTTAAGATCCTGCTATAAACCGACGTTAATGATATAAGACTGTAATTCCGCGGATCAATCCTATTGCCTTTCTTGAATATTGGAGTGACCTGTTCAACTTTCCAGCCTCTGGGTACGGAACGTTAGTTGGACTAGGCTGCCGTTCCCGTCGAAGGTCTCCATAGGGCATGTTGTCGTTGGTGTAAGCTTAAGTACATCAAAAACATTAAATTGAAGGAGAGGCATTGAATTAACATTTATTCCGCGGCCGGGATTCGAACCCGGGACTTCCTGCTTACTAGAAAAGCACTATGACGCAAAATTGTAGTTCGTGTTAGTGATATAGCACTTGCCTAGCAAGCAGGAGGTTCTGCTTTCGAATCCCGGCCGCGCTTTAAATTTTAATTCAATGACTTTACTTCAGTTTAATTTCTGTGATATATATGGAACCAAAATAAGTCTCTGGAGATTGATTTATTATTTAGTTTAAGTAGTTTCTAAGGTGAGGGACTGATGACGTTAGAAGTTTGCTCCAATAGGTCAACAAACATTTGAAAATTTTGAATCAAAGTGGCTCTGGACGTGTTGTTTGGGTAAAGCAGTCTGTGGTGCTTCCACAAACTGTCAAAGTCGACATAGTGTAACAGTGCACCCACTGTCATCGACCTGACGTTTTCGATTGGCGAGAGATCAGAACAGGGAGGCCAAGACAGCGTTGCAATCCATTGGCGCCACGAAGAAGTCCTGAACATCGCATGCCATATGGTCGTGCGTTATTCTCGTCTAGGGCAGCTCAAAACGTGAAAACGATGTCGTTTACATCTCGATTCTGCCTGCAAGCTGTGAGGAAACAATGCTGAACTGTTATCTTCTACAAGGGGTGAATTATGTTGCACAAGTCTTTGGCCGATTACTAAATAAAAACTATGATAATAAAATTCGGTGAATACTCTTGTAACATTAACGCAGATGAACTATGAACTACAGTTACGTTTCTGTCGGTGGAAATAGTCACCTTTCATAACTATGCACCGCTGAAAAATCAAATGTTATACATAATTCTTTTTTGTGTTTTTGGCCCCCTTTTCCGCAGTTGCAAATTATACGATTTGTATAGGTTATGGGACCGTCTTATGCAACTGTAAATTAGTCTACTTTAGACCAGACGCGTTTCGCTTTATTCTAAAGCATCTTCAGTGGTCAGCTGTACAAGAAATGGTTTGTATTACATTATTTGTTTTATTTTTTTACAGTTACACTTCTTACAAAAGTTTTTGAAAAATAGCCATTTCTATGGCCTGGCAGGCTATGTATGTCGTTTGTTTTGTTTGTCTGTGTGTGTGTTATTTGCTTTCGAGTTCTTTTGTTGGTGCTGTGAGATGTGCTTTTGTTTCGTTTCTGGCAAAACATGTGTCTGCTAGTAACTTTGTGTGTGATGTTCTGACTGTATTGTGTGTGTTTTTATAAATATGATTTTAGTTCTACTAGCGACTTTGTGGGTGTGTGTGTGTGTGAAATATTTATAAACAGACACACTATACAGTCAGAACATCACACACAAAGTTACTTTCTGGCGCCTGTGTAGACAGAAACGAACAAATACACATCTCACAGCACGAACTCGAAAACAAATAACACACAAACAGACAATAAAAAAAAAAAAGAAAAAGAAAAAAAAAAACGACGTACATAGCCTGCCAGGCCACATAAATGCATATTTTTCAAAAACTTTTGTAAGACGTGTAACTGTAAAAAGAGTAAATAGTATAAATATAAGCAGTGGCAGCAAGTGGAAATGTGTTACAAATTACACATGAAGAGGAAAACATAAAAATTCGTAATATTAGTAGTCCATTTTATTCAGAATCAAAACAATCCAATTGCATAAGAACTGTTACCCATCGAATTTAGTAAAAAATCAAACAAATAATGTAATACAAACCATTTCTTGTACAGCTGACCACTGAAGATGCTTTAGAATAAAGCGAAACGCGTCTGGTCTAAAGTAGACTAATTTTTCAGTTGCGTAAGACGGTTCCATAACCTACACAAATCAAATACTTGTAAAGTTATGGCATCAAACTCTTGTGGTCATTAGTCTCTAGACTTACAAACTGTTTAAACTCTCTTACGTCAAGGACAATTCAAGCACACACACACACACACACACACAAAGACACACACACACACACACACACACACATACACACACAGCCCTTCCTGAGAGAGGACTCGAAATTCCGAAGGGGAGTAATCGCGCATTACGCAGAAAGGCGCCTTAGAGCGCACGGACTCTCCCGCGCGTCTATCCATCGCTGAGCTCTGCGATACATGCCCTCCTTTCAAATTGAGTTTGAGTCGAAGGAAAAGGAAGATATCTGCAGGATAGAGACCCGGTGGGTATGGTGAATGTTCAAGTTGCACCACCCCATTGTGTGCCAGGAGCTCTTTGACGATAGTGGCTATTGGCTGTGTATGGGCGAGCGGCAACCTAAGGGGGTGGGGGGAAGAGAGAGAGAGAGAGAGAGAGAGAGAAAAAAAAAAACTCTAGCACCGAAACTCATTATCTATGCGCATACGCTATCACAAACGTAATCTTACAACTCTTGCAATGTAGCAAACGGCGCGATATCGAAAATTATTCCTTTATTTTGAAACTCTTGGTGAAGGGGACAAGAATCATATCCTTGCAACTCCCTTGTTCACTCCACGGGAACCATTTTACACGACCCAATAGCGAGTGACGAAATGTGTGACAAAAGAACTGTCTGCTGCTAGCTGTTCAACCCCTCCTCCTCCCTATCTTTCTGCGCCTCCTCTTAGTTCTATGCATCTCTCCTCCCCCACCGTCACAGTCCTCCTCCTTGCCACATAAAACAATGGTATTTGTACTTCTCTCTGTGCGTCTCCTCTCTTCTCACCACAGCGGAGGGGTATCTGTGGAGAGGCCAGACAAACGTGTGGTTCCTTAAGAGGGGCAGCAGCCTTTTCAGTAGTTACAGGAGCAACAGTCTGAATGGTTGGCTGAGCTGGCCTTGTAACCTCAGCTAACACGGCTGAATGCAGGGGGAAACTACGGTGGCTAATTTTCCCGAGGACATGCAACTTTACTGTATCAATATATGATGATGGCATCCTCCGGCCGCAGTAGCCGAGCGGTGTGCGGCGCGCCAGTAACGTTCTGCACTGCCACTACGGTCGGGGGTTCGAATCCCCCCTCGGGCATGGATATTTGTGCTGTCTTTAGTATTAGCTAGTTCATAAGTAGTTTGTAAGTTTAGGGACTGATGACCCCGTAGTTAAGTCCCATAAGCTCTACAAATATTTGAACATTTGATGGCCTCCTCTCGGGTAAAATATTCAGGAGATAACGTAGTCCCCCATTCAGATTTTCGTACGGGGCCTACTCAAGAGGATATCGTCATCAAGAAAAAAACAAAACAGGCATTCTACCCATCGCAGCATGCAAAGTTTTATCCCGTAATCGAGTAGGTAAGTTAGAAAATTTGAAAAAGAAATGGTGAGGATTAGTGAAGCAGGATGAAGAGGAATTTGGTCAGGAGAGTACTGGGTTATAAATACGAAATCAGATGGTGGAAATGCAGGAGTAGGTCTGATAATGAATAATAAAATAGAAATGCGGATAAGTTACTATGAACAGCATAGTGAACGCATTATCATAGCAAAGATACACACGGAGCAAACACCGACCACAGTAGTACAGGGTTATATGTCAATTAGCTCTGCGGACGATGAGGAGATCGAAGAAATGTATGAGGAAATAAAAGATGTTATTCAGAACATTAAAGGAGACGAAAAGTTAATTGTAAGGGGGGGGGGGGGGCTGGAACTCGGTAGTAGGAAAGGAAAGAGAAGGAAATGTAGTAAGTGAATATGGACTGCGGAAAAGCAATGAAAAAGGAGATCGCCTGGTAGAATTTAATAATCACAAACACTTGGTTTACTCATCATAAAAGAAGGTTATATATATGTAAGAGACCAGGAGACACCGGGAGATACCAGATTGGCTTTATAATGGTAAGGCAAAGGTTTAGAAACCAGGTTTTAAACTGTAAGACATATCCAGGGACAGATGTTAATAAACAGCGTTAATAAACCGCAATCATTCACACTTTCCGTGACACGGACCAAGTCTCGCTGTCGGCATCAAGACGCAGTCCAGCATGACGGCACCAGGGCCCCGGTCTTCCGTATTCCACCGTCGTTCTCTCCACACTTTCCTCGCGACCGCTCCCGCTGATGACGTCCTGCGTCCACAGGGGGCGACAGATGAGTCGCGCTGGTCCATCACCACCTAGAGAGAAGGCCGCGGCGCTCTCGTGTGACGTCAGGCAGAGTAGGTTGTGCGCGCATAGCTGACTGGCTTGCTGCTTCGGCATAGTGGGCCGTGCCCCAGCAGCTACCCAGTCAGCTATGCGCGCGCAACACACTCTGCCTGACGTCACAAGAGAGGGCCGCGGCCTTCTCTCTAATTGGTGTTGGCTGGTCACACCCACCTCCAGCGCGAGCAGAACGTTGCGCGCAGCTATTCAAAGGCGCCGCAACATGTGACGATCTTACGGTCGGCACAACACATTTGTCCAAAGTTCGGACAATTCTCCGTGCACTACACGTTTGCACACCGCCACTCGACTCTTCTACCTTCCTGCGGCCACTTCGTCCACTGATGTCGAATCAATTCGTTTCTCCCATCTACCAGGTCGCACTCCCAAGTTACCCCGTCTTTTCGAATCATTTTTTCCAGACCCACAGCAGTCATCAGACCAGTGTCCGGAACTTCTGAAGAGTGACTTTCGCACCTTCGTCATTCTTGTAAAACACCTTTACAAGCAGAGTGCGATCCTGGGTTGAGACAGTCATGGCGAACGTCTTAGTTGCGAATTGAGGAACAACCGCGTGTTTATACTAACTTCAATGGGTCGCGCGCACTACAGATGTTTTCATTTACATATTCTGACACAGCGCCTGCCAGCTATTGACCAATTTTAAATTATTTTTGTTCTGACATACGTTTTCCCCCTTATCCGGTAACATTCCGTTGCAATTTGACATCATTCTGACCATTAGTGTTATTTTTACAGCGTTTTGAAAGTATAATAATAATCAGCCTGTAGTATGTCTCTGTTCGTAGCATTAATGCGTACTATTGAAGTAGTTTGCAAAAGTGTACTGCCTGGCTCACGTTTTAATTTGCGATGTAATTCATATTACTAAGAGTGCAGGTTGTAAAGTAGTGCGTCCGAATTTTTTATTCCATGATTAGTTGCGGTTGAGGTACTACATGTCGTGCATATTACTCGATCGATATTCATATATAACTGACGTAAGTTACAGCGTTCTGGCACGCAACATGTATGTGTGTGTAACGGAATTACATTTGTTTGTGCATACCATAACAGCGAGATGTAAACGAGCACAAATTCTATTAGCTGGTCCACACAAGAAGTCCTCCTCTCATTCAGGGGGAGGGGGGGTTCGAATCCCCCCCCCCTCGGGCATGGATTGTGCCGTCCTTAGTATTAGTTAGTTCATAAGTAGTTTGTAAGTTTAGGGACTGATGACCCCGTAGTTAAGTCCCATAAGCTGTACAAACATTTGAACATTTGAACCTCTCATTCAGTACGACAAAGCTAGTGCAAACACGAACGCACCGACAACTGCAATTGTTCAAAGCCTTCGGTTCTCTACCATCGATCATTTTCCATACAGTCTCATCCTTGCCCCCTTTCAATTTTTTCTTATTGTTGAACAGAAAGATCACAATTAATGTAATACGGCTACTAACAACATAATTATCTTTTCAGGAAGATATATCACGATTTCGTGCGGTATTCATTTAATTGATTGACAGACTCAGAAACTGCGTACCGTCACCCGATAATATGGTGCGGAATGTGAGCTCATAGAAGTACTAAAAATAACTGGACCGTTAACCGGCGGTGGTGTAGCACTCCCATATGAAAGCCGCCATTTTCAACAACAAAAAAAAAAAAAAAAAAAATGAAGTAAAATAAAAAAAATGTTCAAATGTTTGTAAAGCTTATGGGATTCAACTACGGGGTCATCAGTCCCTAAGCTTACAAACTACTTATCAACTACCTACAACTAAGGACAGCAGAAATATCCATGCCCAAGGGGGGATTCGAACCCCCGACCGTAGGTGCCGTACAGACCGTGACTGGAGCGCCTCAGTCCCCTCGGCCACCGCGGCCGGCTGTAAAATCACTGGTAAAAATTTATATTCTCAATGGACAATGACTTGACAGATATAAATAATGCTCTTAAGGGTATTGTATCCCCGTTGTTGGAAAAAAGAATGAAAATAAAGTGGGTAATATCACGTTATATTGGAAAATAATTTTTCAAGTGATGAAAAAAACACAATAAAGTTACTTTATGGAGAGGAAAGCAGATAAAATGGCGCGGTGTAGCCGAGCGGTCTAAAGCGCCTCGCTGCGGAGCGCGCGGTTGCTCGCCGTGGGGGTTCGAGTCCTCCCCGGGGCATGGGTGTGTGTGTTGTCCTTAGGTTAGTTTACCTAGGTTTAAGTAGTTTGTAATCTACGGACTGATGCCCACGTAGTTTGGTCCGATAGATTTACAGACATTTGAATTTGAACATTTTGCAGATAAAATTATATAAAAGGGCGGAAATATAAAAGCTTAAGTTACACGCTAAGTATGCCGACAAGGAAACAGGAACCGAAAGCGAAAAACCGACTTATTAAATAATCTGCCACTTTGTAACCTACGTATAACTATTGAGAATCTATAAAATGACGTATTTTCTATTCTACTTGTAAGGAACGAACCCTTCTTTCTTGAAAATATGTTTATAGCTTTTCGTCTTTTCGTGGAGACTGAATACTGTGAACTACAAGACTACTTTCCATTAAGACAGGTTTGGTCAAACAGTAGGAGTTTTGAATTAAAAATACTTGTTTTGTTCCTAGGTTTGTAAAGTTGCATTGGGGTGGGGTGGGGGTGGGGTGGGGGCTAGGTTGACATGGAAGTGACACAACCTACCATGTAATTGTGTTTTATTAACTATGATTACACAACATTAGAAAATATTTACTGAAGAACACAATCTTAAGAAGTTAACCTGTTAGAGAAGACGAATTATAAAAAAGTAATCAAGTAAACAAAGCACAATTTATTAAAAGTAATTAAGTGAAAACTTTAAACATCACACAACACTTACTAGGACATTACAAGATTATTAAAAAACATTTGCTCAAATGTAAGCGAAAATACCGAACAACCTCTAACACCCTTTGAAAAAGGTACGATTTTATGAAATATACTACTGGCCATTAAAATTGGTACACCAGAAAAAAATGCAGACGACAAACGGGCATTCATTGGACAAATATATTATACTGGAACTGACATATGATTACATTTTCACGCAATTTGGGTGCATAGATCCTGAGAAATCAGTACCCAGAACAACCACCTCTGGCCGTAATAACGGCCTTGATGCGCCTGGGCATTGGATCAAACAGAGCTTGGATGGCGTGTACAGGTACAGATGCCCATGCAGCTTCAACACGATACCACAGTTCATCAAGAGTACTGACTGGCGTATTGTGACGAGCCAGTTGCTCGGCCACCATAGACCAGAAGTTTTCAATTGGTGAGAGATCTGGAGAATGTGCTGGCCAGGGCAGCAATCGAACATTTCCGTATCCAGAAAGGCCCGTACAGGACCTGAAATATGCGGTCGTGCATTATCCTGCTCAAACGTAGGGTTTCCAGGGATCGAATGAAGGTTAGAACCACGAGTTGTAACACATTTGAAATGTAACGGCCACTGTTCAAAGTACCGTCGATGCGAACAAGAGGTGACCGAGACTTGTAACCAGTGGCACCTCATACCATCACGCCGGGTGATACGCCAGTGTGGCGATGACGAATACACGCTTCCAACGTGCGTTCACCACGATGTCGCCAATCACGGATACGACCATCATAATTCTGCAAACAGAACCTGGATTCATCCGAAAAAATGATGTTTTGCCATTGGTGCACCCAGATTCGTCGTTGCGTACACCATCGCGGCGCTTCTGTCTGTGATGCAGCGTCAAGGGTAACCGCAGCCATGATATCCGAGCTGATAGTCCATGCTGCTGCAAACATCGTCGAACTGTTAATGCAGATGTTTGTTGTCTTGCAAACGTCCACAACGGTTAACTCAGGTATCGAGACGTGACTGCACGAACCGTTACAGCCATGCGGATAAGATGCCTATTCTGCTAACAGTCATTGGATCGCGACCAACACGAGCAGCAATGTCACCACACGCAATCGCGATAGGCTCCAATCCGACCTTCATCAAAGTCTGAAGTGTGATGGTACACTTTTCTCCACTTTACACGAGGCATCACAACAAAGTTTCACCAGGCAAAGCCGGTCAACTGCTGCTTGTTTATGACAAATTGGTTGGAAACTTTGTTGTAGGTGTTGTCACCGGCGCCAACCTTGTGTGAATGCTCTGAAAAGCTAATCCTTTGCATATCACAGCATCTTCTTTCTGTCGGTTAAATTTCGGGTCTGTAGCATATTATCTTAGTGGTGTAGCAATTTTAATGGCCAGGAGTGTAACATTCATAAGAACTTTCTATTCCTGTTGGTGGAAAAAAGAATGAAAACAAAGTGAGTAATTCACGTTATATTGGAAATACAATTTTTCAAGTCCAGGCTAAATGAAAAAACACAATAAAGTTACGTTATGGGGAGGATTATATAAAAGGCCGGGAATGTAAACGGTAAAGATACACACAAAATATGCCGAGAAGTATGAAACAGGAACCGAAAGCGAAAAACCGACTGAGAAAATAATCTGCCACTTTGTAAGTTACGTATAACTATAGCGAATCGATAACGTGACGTATTTTCTATTCTACTTGTAAGGAACGAATCCTACATTTAGGAAAAGAAGTTTATAACTTGTCGTCGTTACATGGAGACTGAATACTGTGAGCTACAAGACTACTTTCCATTAAGACAGGTTTGTTCAAACAGTAGGAGTTTTCAAGTAAAAATACTTGTTTTGTTCATAGGTTTGTAAAGTTGCTTTGGAGGGGGGGGGGGGGGGCTAGGTTGACATGGAAGTGGTACAAACTACCATGTAATTGTGTTTTATTTACTATGATTACACAACATTAGAAAATATTTACTCAAGAACACAATCTTAAGAATTTAACCTTTTTGAGAAGACGAATTATAAGAAGTAATCAAAAGACTTGATCTTCGTCATTTATAAGCAAAGCGCAATTTATTGAAAGGAATTAAGTGAAAGCTTTAAAAAACAAACACTTACTAGGACTTTACGAGATTTTTAATAAACATTTACTCAAATTAATGATAAAGGTGAAGTATTGAATTAAAATTTGTGATGCGGTCTGGAATCGAACCCGGGCCTCCATTGTTACTAGTCAGACGTCTTACCGCTTTTTTTTTCTTCTTTCAGGTAGGTCTAGAATTTTCGGTCTTTTGTTCAGTTCGTTCTTGATTGTTTGTTGAATATTTGGCTCAGCTTTTTTTATTGCGGAGAGCATTTAGCCCCCTGACAGGGCGCGCTGAGCCACTTGCTGAAGAACAAAATCTTAAGAATTTAACCTGCCGCTAGACCACCGCGTCACTAGCGATTAAGGCGCTTTGGAATAGTCTAAGCACGATTTCCCTCCACGTCACAAACTTGTGTTCCTATGAAACATTGCCACATCTGCTAAGGCTCTCCATACAGCAGAATAGCACCTCAAACGTAAGCGAAAATACCGACCAACCTCTAACACCCTTTGAAAAAGGTATGATTTTATGGAACAGAAAACATTACTCGGGAAGCCAACAGTAACGGTAAATGCTCAAGTTCACTTTGAAAGTCTTTAATTACTTTAACCATTTTAGAGGTAAGGAAAACCCCAAATGACGCTCTTAGCAGAATGTGCGCTTTACTATTAATACATTCCCTCACACACAGTTTCCCATATGTCAGACACATGCCACACATCCTCACTATTGCATATTGTTTCGAGTTACTGCCCAACAAGTTCCCACTGCGTACTCAGGCACGTATGTCATGCACCTTGTTCCCGCAAGCATGTCTACAACACACACCAAACATTAGCAATAAGATCGAATGAAAAGTTCTCGCGTTTGCAACCGTGTCAAGCTTAATATCCCACGAGCTTTCGGCCTAGCACTCCTTGGCCATTGTCAAGTGTTATGACTGCCTGGTGGCTGCTGGTGCGGCCTTATACAGGCTGCCGCCCAGAATATCTCTGGAACAATAACAGCTATTGGAAAACGACTTTCACCGGTATCAATGTACGGCTGTGGCCCATGAATGTACATACTTGAAAACATTCTAAAACGAAAGCAATTTTATTTTATCACAAACTTATTTTTTTTTAAAATGGACACCCAATCTATATCTTTCCTTCAGCAATCCATAGCATGACAAATCACATAAGCAATGGCGTTGATTGCATCGCAATATTCCAATTACATCCCGAGATATTGCGACCCGAAATGCGCTGGTAGCGCACGTCCTGAGGCTCAAGCGGGAACCCCATGCTGCCCGTAATCGCTATGTGATTGACATGCGTAATCGCACTTCCATACTTACCAAGAGGCCCGAACCGAATAATACGGTCTGCTGCCATCCTGCATTAAAGTCGTACATTCCAGCAGGTATTTACCCCATAGGCTAGGAGTGATGCGGTTCTGTAACATGTGTACCGCAACGTTAGTCACAGAGTTAGCTTCGCTTATCGTTAATCCGTTACTAAAAAGGTAATGCCGTTCAACGTTAAAAGTTTACTGTAGATCTAGCGCAAGTGACAGTGAATCATTCATTCATAATAGTAAAATTCATGTTGATGGCTTTAGTGAAACGAGCAAGTGGACTAAAGGTTTTACCGTTGTTTGTTTGATTTGGGAAGTTCAGGTAAGACATAAAAGATGAATGTAAACATGTTTAACCAATTAGTTTTATTATCACATAATTATCAATGTTATGTTTATCTAATGCGTTACATGACAAATCGTTTCAAACAAATGTTTCTGAACATCACTGGGTAAAATGGTCCTTTGTAGAAACTTGCACTGTGATACCAGCACTACATACTAAAGATAGCGTTCACATATCATGCTCAAAGTGATAACCATTGGCTTGCATACATAGGGTCACTCTGCGGATGAAGGATGCCCTACTTCGTGCTACTGTTTCCTCTCTGATGGCTGTACAAGCATCAATAATGCGTTGCTTCATGTCCTCTGGTGTTGTTGGTTCATGTTGGTAAACACCATCCTTCACTGCTCCCTAAAGAAAAAAATCCAGCGGTGTAAGGTCCGGAGATCGGGCAGGCCACCTAACTGGGCTACAAACGTCCAATCCACTTACCAGGGAACTTACGGTTCAAAAGTCGTCGTCCTTTTAAGTCGTTATGTGCAGGACATCCGTCATGCTGATACCACATGACCATTCTCCTGTTCAGAGGTACGGTGTCCAAGAGAACAGGAAGATTGTGTCGTATAAATCTGGAGTACTGTCTGCCATTTTGGACGCCATTTAAAAAGAAAGGTCCGATAATGGTATCTCCAATAATCCCACACCAAACATTCACATTCCACGGACGTTGATGCTCTACCTGACGGAGCCGTTTTGGATTGTCTGCGGACCAATAATGCATATTCCTCATATTGACAATTCCTTTGTTGGAGAATGATGCCTCGTCGGTAAAGAGAACATCTGCGAAAAAATTTGGATTAGTCAGAAGTTTTTGCTGAGCCCACCGACAAAATGTTACCCTGTTGCTGAAGTCATTTCCATGAAGATCCTGGTGTAAATGAATATAATAAGGATGAAATTTATGACGTTGAAGAATACGCTGTTCACTTCATTTCGACACACCAACTTCACGTTCAATTTGACGTGTGCTGATGTGAGGATTCACAGCTACGGTAGCGAGCACAGCACTTCAGCACGTTCATCTGTGCGTGTTCTAGGTCTTGGATTTAAGCTTTCCGTTTCACGTAGACGAGAGACGAGATGTGAGACGACCAAACATCCGGCGCGAAGGTGACGGCTTGTCAGGGAATCGTCTTATGTACAATCGTTCTGCCCGTCTACAACAGGGTACAGTACAGGTATTTAGAGTAGGGTAGAAAACAGACACATTAACGTAATAATCATAATGTTCTCTAACAGTACTATAAACAAACAAGAAATCTAATAACGTATTTCCCGTCAACGTACATTCTCCATAGATCAGCAGCATTTCTACCTTATCTTCATGTCTGCACATAATACAGTATAAGTTCCACAACACAACGTTTATTCACAATGTGTACTACCTCCGTGCCGTCACTAGATTACTCTGATGCACGACTACACTGGCAAGCGGTGTACTGCACGCCAAAGCAACAACAAATGGCATGCTCGGAGGGTGGTGGAGTACAGGAGTTTGCATGGGTCGCAAAAAAGGCGAAGTGGTAACTGTGGCTGTAGTGGGAACTACGTTGGACACGTGTCTAGGTAGAGCAAGGCACTGGATGAACGAGTGCGCGAAAGGCACAATGGGTCATTTAACGCATTCGATAAATTTATTTTGGGTGTGCAGAATAAATAAGACAGCTTGACAGGTGTATACCGATCGGTACTGGTTCATATTGTGTACGTAGACACATTTGATGGCAGCAGACCGTATTATTCGTTTCGGACCTCTTAATAAATATGGAAGTACGATTACGTAGGTCAATCACATCGCGATTACGGGCAGCATGGGGGTCACGCCTGAGCCTCAGGACGTGCGCTAGCAGCGTATTTTGGGCTTTTCAAGCGCCAACTTCTCGTCGTAATATCTCGGGATGTAACTGGAATACTGCGATACAATCAACGCCATTGTTTAAGTGATTTGAAGAAAAAATATAGGGTGTCCATTGAAAAAAAACATAAGTTTGTGTTAAAAAATACATTTGCTTTCGTTTTAGAATGTTTCCAAATATGTACATTCATGGACCCCAGCCGTACATTGATACCGGTGAAAGTCGTTTTCCAATAGCTGTCATTGTTCCAGAAATATTTTGGGTGGACAAGATAGCTGGGACTGTTGCTCAGTGACCGGCGGCCAGTGCACACGTGACCAGCAGCTGCTCTACCGGCTTTTTAATAGAAGCGACTTATTTTCATTTCGTTTGTGTTTTCTTTTACAGTTCTTAAATCCTTAGTGTTCTCGCATGTTTATCTTCTAAGAATCGCGTTTAGTGGTCAGTTCAGTTGTTATTTTGATTTATTAGCTCGCGTATATATTTTTCAGATTCGCCGTTAATAAACAGTTTTGTGTCAGATCCATATCTTTCGAAGTTCACTGTTTACCAAACTTCTGTGTCCTCAGACGTACTTACTTGGAAAAAAACAAAGATTTTTAGAATGGCTAGGAACTGTGACTGCTGCGAACGGATGGAGGCAGAGTTGGTGACTCTTCGCTCGCAGCTTCAGGCGGCGTTGGCTTCGCTGGCAACGCTTGAGACTGCGGTGGGTGGGCGCCGCTGTTGTGGGCCGCTCGCGGGGGTACAGCAGACGCCCTGTGCGTCTGCTGTGCCCTCCGATCGGCCTGCGGCTGTGGCCAGCCCGCTCACTGCCCGCGAGGAGGTAGCCCCCCCAAATCGTGGTGGATTGGGAGGTCTCCTCAGCGCATGTCAGTCGGTGTAAGACTTCCCGGGGGACCGAAGTGGAGGCCTCCCCGGTTAGTCTTGCCAACAGATTCGAGGCGCTGTCTGTGTCAAAGAATGTTCCTGACGCAGATGGTGTCGCTTGTCCTGTACTCGCCCCGCTGCCTTCAAGATTCGGGTACTCACAGAGGGTGGGTTTGTTGGTAGTTGGGAGCTCCAACGTTAGGCGGGTGATGGAGCCCTTAGGAAAATTGCTGCAAAAGAGGGGAAGAAATACAATGTGCACTCCGTATGCATACCGGGGGGAGTCATTCCAGATGTGGAACGGGTCCTTCCGGATGCCATGAAGAGCACAGGGTGCAGCAAGCTGCAGGTGGTGGCTCATGTCAGGACCAATGATGTGTGTCGCTTTGAATCGGAAGAGATCCTCTCTGGTTTCGAGCGGCTATCAGAGGTGGTCAAGACTGCCAGTCTTGCTTGCAAGATGAAAGCGGAGCTCACCATCTGCAGCACTGTCGACAGGACTGACTGCGGACCTTTGGTTCAGAGCCGAGTGGAGAGTCTGAATCAGAGGCTCAGACGGTTCTGCGACTGTGTGGGCTGCAGATTCCTCGACTTGCGTCAAAGGGTGGTGGATTTTCGGGTTCCGCTAAATAGGTCAGGAGTCCACTATACTCAGGAAGCGGTTACACGGGTAGCAAGGGCTGTGTGGCGTGGACTGGGCGGTTTTTTAGGTTAGAGGGCCTCGGGAATACACAAAATGGGTTTCAGTCTCAAAGGGGGCAGGTCAGACACAGGAAGAAAGCAAATCTAGAAAACATTGGTATAACAGTTGTAAATTGTCGTAGCTGTATTGGGAAAGTTCCAGAGCTCCAAGCGCTGATAGAAAGTACTGAGGCGCAAATCGTTATAGGTTATGAAAGCTGGCTGACGCCTGAGATACGTTCGGCCGAAATTTTTTCAAAGGGCCAAATGGTCTTCAGAAAGGATAGAATAAATAAAATAGGGGGTGGAGTGTTTATTGCTGTTACTAACGGTTTATCCTGCAGCGAAATTGAGACAGATACTTCCTGTGAGTTGGTCTGGGTAGAGGTTATTCCTGACAACCGGAATAAATTAATAATTAGATCTTTTTATTGGCCCCCTGACTCAGACGATGCGATTGCCGAAATGTTCAAAGAAAGCTTGAATCACATTTCAAATAGGTATCCGAAGCATACTGTTATAATCGGTGGCGACTTTAATTTACCCTCGATATGTTGGCATAATTACGTATTCAAAACCGGCGGCAAATATAAAACATCGTCCGAACTAGTTCTGAATGCTTTTTCTGAAAACTACTTCGAACAGTTAGTTCATGAACCCACTAGAATAGTAAGTGGTTGCGAAAATACCCTTGATCTCCTAGCAACAATTAATTCGGAGATAGTAAAGAGCATCAAAACAGATACAGGGATTAGCGAACATCGAGTTGTAGTAGCGAGACTGGAATTCCCAAATGCACCAACAATAAACGAAAAATATAGCTATTCAATAAAGCAGATAAAAATTCGCTTCACGCTTTCATGATTGATAGTCTCCAGTCTTTCAAAAATAAAAATGCGAGTGTAGATCAGTTGTGGCTTACTTTCAAAGACATAATATCAGTAGCAATCGAGAGATTTATACCAAATAAATTAATAAAAGAGGGGTCTGACCCCCCCGTGGTGCACAAAACAGGTCATATCACTATTGCAGAAACAAAGAAAAACGCATGCAAAATTTATAAAGACACAGAATCCACAAGACTGGCAATCTTTTACTGAAACTCGCAACCTAGCGCGGACTTTAATGAGAGAAGCCTATAGTAGTTACCACAACGAAATCCTGTCTCGTAATCTTGCAGAAAATCCAAAGAAATTCTGGTCATATGTGAAGTACACTAGCGGCAAAACACAAACAATACCTTCACTACCCAGAATTACTAAACACAGTTTTCCGAAATTCTTTCAACAAAGAAGACGAAATGAACACTCCAGTATTCAGTTCAAGAACAGCTGCCTGCATGCGAAACTTAGAAGTAGATGTTCCTGGAGTAGTAAAACAACTTAAGTCACTAAACAAACATAAATTTTCCGGGCCAGATTGCATACCAATTAGATTCCTCTCAGAGTATGCTGATGCAATAGCTCCGTACGTAGCTATAATTTACAACCGATTACTCATCGAAAGATCCGTATCCAAACACTGGAAAGTTGCCCAAGTTACTGCAATGTTCAAGAAAGGCAATAGGAGTGATCCCCAAAATTACAGGCCTATCTCATTGACGTTGATTTGCAGTAGGATTTTGGAACATATACTGTGTTCGAATATTATGAAATACCTCGAAGAGAACGACCTATTAACCAATAGTCAACACGGATTCAGAAAGTATCACTCTTGCGAAACACAGCTGGCCCTTTATTCACATGAAGTGTTAAGTACCATCGACAAGGGATCTCAAATCGATTCCATATTTCTGGATTTCAGGAAGGCTTTTGACACTGTACCCCACAAGCGGCTTCTTATGAAATTGCGTGCTTATGGAATATCTCCCCAATTGTGCGATTGGATTCACGATTTCCTATCAGAAAGAACACAGTTCGTTGTAATTGACGGTAAGTCATCGAGTAAAACAGAAGTGATATCTGGCGTTCCACAGGGAAGCGTTATAGGTCCATTACTCTTCCTCGTGTTTATAAACGATTTAGGAGACAATTTGAATAGCTCCCTTAGACTGTTCGTGGATGATGCTGTCGTTTATCGGTTAGTGAAGTCAATTGAGGATCATAAGCAATTGCAAAGCGATTAAGATAAAATTTCTGCATGGTGTGAAAATTGGCAATTGACACTAAATAAAGAAAAGTGTGAAGTAATACACATGACCACTAAAAGATATCCGCTGAACTTTAATTACGCGATAAATCAGTCAAACCTTAAGGTCGTAGATTCTACCGAATATCTAGGAGCTATAATTACGAACAACTTTGACTGGAGAGAACACATTGTGGGGAAGGCGAACCAAAGGTTACGTTTCATCGGCAGAACGCTTCCAAGATGCACCAGCTCCACCAAAGAGACTGCCTACATCACACTTGAGCGTCCTCTCCTGGAGTACTGTTGCCCCTTGTGGGACCCTCAGCTGGTGGGACTGACGGAAGACATTGAGAAGGTTCAGAGAAGGGCAGCTCGTTTTGTTTTATCACGTTACGGGGGGGAAAGCGTCACGGAAATGTTGCAAGAATTGGGGTGAAAATCATTAAAAGAAAGCGGCGTGATCTGCTTGCGTAGTTTCAATCACCGACTTTTAGTTCTGAATGTGAAAATATTTTGCTAGCACCCACCTACTTAGGGAGACATGACCATCCCAATAAAATAAGAGAAATCAGATCGAAAACGGAACGATTTAGGTGTTCTTTCTTCCCACGCGCTATTAGTGAATGGAACGGTAGAGAAAAGTTATGAAAGTGGTTAATGAACCCACTGCCAGGCACTTGAATGTGATTTGCAGAGTATCTATGTAGATGTAGATGTATATATACTCCAGCTGCCGGCCGTGACGTCACTGGCATCCGTGCCATCTCCAAATATGTTGTGGCTCGGTGGCCGGCGTGTCCGCTTCAACTTCGGCATTGCCGAATTCCATGCCGCGTTGAGCTGCAGGCCGCCGTCTCTATTGAGAGAATTATCACTCATTTTAATTTCTATTGCTTCCATAATTCCGCAATCCCAGAAAATTGCTGTTTAAAAAAATTACCACTTACCGGTATGGAACGCATTCACGCCGGCCGCGGTGGCCGCGGGGACTGAGGCGCTCCAGTCACGGTCTGCGCGGCCACTACGGTCGGGGGTTCGAATCCCCCCTCGGGCATGGATATTTGTACCGTCCTTAGTATAAGGTAGTTCGTAAGTAGTTTGTAAGTTTAGGAACTGATGACCCGTAGTTAAGTCCCATAAGCTTAACAAACATTTTGAAACTCATTCACATTATGATGTTAGTACGCAACCACTACAGCACGAGGGAATTTCACAGGCAATAGTTCTATTGCTGAATTTGATCAGTGCCTTTCTTGCTTTGGACTGGTGGGGGGGGGGGGGCAGCAGAAAATATTTACTCATATGTTCGTAGGATTTATGGGACTTAACTACGGCGTCATCAGTCCCTAAACTTACAAACTACTTATGAACTAACTTATACTAAAGACGGCACAAATATCCATGCCAGGGGGGGGGGGAGGATTCGAACCCCCCAACCGCAGCGGCCATGAAGACCGTGACTGGCAGGCCGCAGACCTCTCGACCACTTCTGCCGATCAAAATATTTACTCCACACAGGCAGGAATAATTTGTCGCTTTCCATAAGTCGCCTTTACGATTCCCATTTTGTCGGCTAACTTTCATCTCCCACTGTTCCCGCATTTCCTCATTCCTTGCGAACACAAGCATCATGTAACAACATTCACTTCGTTTTTTACAGCCAACAGAGGAACAACGAGGCATTTCTCTTGACTATCCTTAATGATTATGCAATGTACATTACTAATTACAGTGAGTAAATCACTTCAAACCAACACATAATCTTAAAAATTGCCGTGAATTTCTAAGGTTATCGACAACGACCAACGAACAACACGTTAATTGACGTAAATAAAACCGACAGAAGACGTCCAAAAGTGAAGCAGTGCCTAACGTAATGCAACCTTTACGTAACTGTAAAGTGAAATCGCTGTCAGGATCTTTTAAGTCACAAACTACAGTACAGAAACGCACACTGCAGCTATTTACACATATACAAAGCCCGCCAAGTCTGGTAAAAACATGGCGTTCTGGGCTCTCAGCCTATCAGGAGCGGTCTTACATATGGCCACTCTCTCCCTATACAGGCTCTATAACAGAGCTAGAGAGCCTGTAAAGTGAGAGCGTGGCCACGAGTGAGGTCGCTACTGATTGGCTGAGAGACCACGACGCCATGTTCTTACCAAACTCGACGGGCTTTGAATATGTCTGAATAGCTACTGTGAGCGTTTCTGTGCTGTAGTGTGTGACTTAAAAGATCCAGACAGCGATTTTACTGTACAGTTATATACAGGTTGTATTACGGTAGGCACTGTTACACTTTTGCACCTCTTCTGTCGTTACTGTTTACGTAAATTAACGTGTTGTTCGACGGTAGTTGACGATAACTTTAGAACATCGCGGCAATTTTGAAGATTGAATGTTGATTTGAGGTGATTTACTGAGTGAAATTTACAATGTGTATTACATAATCATTAAGGACAACCAAGTGGAATGACTCGTTGATCTGATGTTGGCTGTGAAAACTGAAGTGAATAATACTAAATAATGCTTCTGTTTGCAAGGAATGAGGAAAGACGGAAACGCCGGGCAGTGGAAGTTAACGGAGAAAGCGGGAACTGTAAAGACGACTTATAGAATCCAATGAATTATTCCTGACGGTGCGAGGTCGACAGACATAGACACTGCTTTCCTTACTAATTTAATAGGCCTATTTAAACATAGATGAATGGCATTTGTTTTAAGCACGTACAGATCAGAAAGTTAGCAGATGTGGTTTGGTCTCATGGGTCGAACTGCTGTCTTATTTCAATCGTTAAGTGGCTGTATTTCTGGCTGTGAATAAACGTCCCGCTTGCAGTCTGGTAAAAACATGGCTCTTAACAAAGACGCTCACGGTGCCACGTACGTACCACCGCGGACCTATTGGGCGCGCGCGACTCGAATCGGTGGAACGTACGTTCTCACGTCGACAAAGATTTCCTTTTATTGTCTCTCATATTCCTTATATCATAGGCCAGTATTCATACTGTGGGCACAAACTACGTTTATGACTTGACGCTGCAGCAAGGGTAGTGGCCGTAAAGGTATATCCCATTCAAGGGCGCTCCTGTCAGTTTTTACAGAGAGTGTCAATTTTATTTGCGCGAACTGTTTTGCCCCTGAAAATGGCGGCCTTGAGTTCGGGAGAAGTGTCCTCACATCTCTGCTATGTCTGGTAGGGGCCGTGGCTAAGCCATGTTTCCACAATATCCTTTCTTCCAGGAGTGCTAGTCTCGCAAGGTTCTCAGGAGAGTTTCAGTGAATTTTGGAAAGTAGGAGGCGAGGTACTGGCGGAAGTAAATTTGTGAGGCGGGATCGTCAGTCGTGTCGGGATAGGTCAGTTGGTAGAGCGCTTGCCCGCGAAAGGCAAAGGTGCCAGATTCGATTCCCGGTTCCGGCACAAAATTTCAATCTTCAATTTCCAAGTACCTTGAGAGATCTGTCATACCGCTTTATAGGCTTCAAAAATCCGTCCAGGAAAAAATCAGGGTGTCGCATACGAAAGAAACTTTGAACGGCTCGTTTGACGTCAGAATTGCTTCCAAAGCACTTTCCGTCGAGTCTTCTTCAAAGCTGGGAACAGATGGAAGTCACTTGGTGCGAGATCAGGACTGTATGGAGGATGGTGTAGGCGCTCCCAACCAAAGTTGCAATATGGTTTTGCATTGCCGTCGCCGAGTGTGGTCTCGCATTGTCATCCAACAGCACAACGCCAGATCTGAGAAGTCCACGTCGCTTTTTCCGAATCACCTCTTTCAATTTCGTCAGAGTGGCACAGTACCGCGCAGCATTGATGATTGCATTTGATGGTCCAAAAAGTCCAGCAACAAAACTCCTACGGCGTCCCAGAAAACAATGACTATCACTTTACCTACAGACGGAGTGCTTTTGAACTTCTTTCGGACAGGCGCTGACGGATGTTTTCACTCCATGAATGCGGCCTTCGATTCGGGCGTGTAATGGTGTACACACGTCTCATACACCGTCATAATCAGAAACAGAAAGCCATTGACATTTTCATGGTCGACTTCTATCCAGTGGTGTATCGGTGTCTTGCACGTTCGCGTTAACCTGCTGTGTCGTCTTTCACCCGTAGCTGTTAAAAGTCGACTAATGTACGTAACAAGAGCCTTGTTTTATCACTAAAATTGGTAAATGAGGTCCGTGTGAACTACTGGCTACTCCCTGCTATAAAGCCTTGTTCCCTGGCCCAAACTGAGAACTGACTCATTTCAAATTACTTCAATAACAGGAAGTTAATACTGCAGTGGTCAATATACATAGCAGCCCACACGTTATTACACACAGTCATTAATAAGCAAGCCACCACAATTAAAGTTATCTTAGAAAGGTGGCTAGGAAAACATTTATGGCGCAACGGAATTTAGACATAAGAAAAATTGCATCTGAGCTTGTTCTCAGCACTTGTGAAGAACAACATTAAATAAAAGAGGGAAGGTGCTCAAAAACTACAGGCAACTTACGGATTATGCTGAACTTAAACTTGTTTATTCACATAGAAAACAAGCAAAATGTGGAACCTATTTTGTTAATACAATAGAAATGCATCTCTTACAGGGATTAATGCGGTCGGTGCCCAGCCTAAATTATACATGATTTAACGTTACTGGGGGGAAGGATTCACAAACAACACTCATTCGCTCACATATACGCAATGCCACAGCGAAACTCACCAAAATCAGCGTGCTGAGACGAGATGCCGCTATCGTAGGCGAAATTCAGCAAGTCGGAGCTAGCACAAAACACAATACACAAAACACTTTGAAGTTGGCTCTGGTCTGTCGTGCGTGTTTTGAGATGGTGCGTGTATAGCCAAATTAAATTACATCAGAATTGGACCGCGAGCAAACACGCTAACGGCGACACACGGCTACGTTACATGAACGCACTCCACTGAAGGTGAAGTGCTTGAATATTGGATTCATTATACAAAATCACGGTGGATTCTTAAGTTGCAGTGTGTCATAAATTGATTTAGGTACTGGTTTTCTATGAGAAGTGGCGTGAGATCAGGCGACTAGCTGCAAACCCCGAAAATCGGAACTCGGACCCACGTGGTTCCGAAAACCGGTAAAATTGAATAAATTCAGTTTCAGAAAAATAAAGAAAATTAACTACAGTATGTAACCCATAGAATGAAGAAGCAAAAGAAATGCCGCTACACGTGATAGGGAGCGATTACAGAGACGGATGAAGTCCAGTCTCCAAAACTCGTAAAAGTGAAATAATTACAAAGTCGGAAAAATAGAGTTACAGTATGCAACCCATAGAAATGTTTAGAATTACACAAGGAAGCTATTGAAGGAGATTGTACAAGGCTCAGAGAGAATTACTGACAAAGACAGAATGCGTACGTCTAGCCAGAGAAGAACAATCAAGATTAAAATAGGCGGGGAGAGAAGATCGCGAAATATTAGTGGAAATCCCGAGGCATAACCGCATAGTTACTTGCCTGATGGGCATGGAACAAACAAGAGTGGAAGCTGAAGGCTTTGTTCTATGAACCAACGACGTGGACAACATATCTCTCACGGAAGGAAAGGATGAGAAGATTTTTTCATGCACTGTACGAAAATGAACATGTCACCTATTAGAAATCGGACCCCACAAAGCTAGAAAGCATTTATACATAGTTAATACACCGCCACATGACCACAAAAGATTTCAGGCCGTTATCAAACTGCAACTAAAATCACACACACTGCGTTTATCTATTCGAAATCACTGAATTGAAAAACGAGAACACATTTCCACACACGATCGGAGAAATATTCCAAAAAAATGACCTTAATTTCACGAATCTAAGTTAAACACTACCAGCTCCAAAACAAGAGCAGAACCAACCTTACCTCACCAGACGACCAGCGCAGAATGAAGATCCAGCGGTCATGAAGCGGGAAACTGCTACCGGACGCTGGACGCCACCGGGAGCCGGAAAATCCAAGAAAACAGCGGTGGTGGGGACAGACAGCGAGATTCGCGCTGGAGGGAAGGATCGCTAACTTGCTTGCAACCAAAGAGTGTAGAAACCTCTTTGTAACCTCAGCAGCTATCGACTCTGAACCAGAGAGAACGATGCAAAGCGACCTATCACTCCCCATATTCAAACAGCCATATATTCTCACACACACTTAAAGTTAAAACAACTGCACATTGTCACAGGGACAGTGGCGTAGCGGAGAAGCCGTACTTGTGCCACATTAATTAATATAACAATAAATTATGAACATAACAAAATAAGAAAAACCTAGCAATATTAACTAATATTCTAACACATGAAATAAAAAAGCTATTCCTCAAGTCTTGAAAAGAGTGGGGTTCAAGTTTTAACAAACTGATAATCTAGCGACATTAAATAAATTATAACTTTACAGATATATACAAAGAAATATGGAAGACGACAGACGGTCGTCTTTCACCGTTCAACGCTTCTTCCATATGCAGTGTCCTGATTGTTTTCTGGACGGCTTTTTGAAGCTTATAACGCGGTTTGACAGATGTCTCAATATACTTGTAAATTATAGAGAAAAATGTAGAAAAGTAAAGGTACATCTTATCTTTTAAGTATCATTCTGTATTTTTCCTGTCATATACAACTCTGTCCAACTGTCTCTCGTACATAATGATTTCAAATAACTGCATATATATTTTTTTACACGATAAATTTCCGGATTGATATACTACTCGCTAAACAAAGGCCAAGCGTCCAAGAGAAAAGTTTACTTGAGTAGTGCGTTCCTCGGCCAGCGGAAGGCGCGGCGTTTTCATGAAGCAACGCGTGTGTGATCCAGAGGAGGCGTGCCGCGGAAGTGAGCCTTTGGAGATAAACCCGCTGGCGCCGTAACTACCGTTCAGTGCGTTCCCACTGGAACAAAGACATTGCAGCCACACTGCAGGAACTGCTGCATACAATGGCCGCTGCTTCTGTGTCCGCCACGTCTGATGTCCACGCGCAGATACCACTGCATACATTAAGAGGGAAAGGCTGGTTCTAAATAACTAATGATAGTTTAACACGAGTACAACTAAAGATGGATAACGTATTTGACAAATAATTCAATTAGCTGTTAATAGCTGAAGAACTGGGAGAAATTTTGGAGAAAATCGCAACGGAGTCATATGAAACATATTCAGAGGGTACTTTTTTTTTTTTTTTTTTACTAATGAGCTGACGACAGTAAGTATATTAAAGATGAAGCGCTTTAAACTGGTTTTCGGAATATTTCGAAAACTACAAATCGATTTAAAGAAAGTTGGATTAAAGTTGTTCACTTCGTAGAGGGACATCCATTAAAATAAACCTCACTCCTTTTGAACCACCCCTGAAACCTGGAGGGGAGTCGCTTTGAATCATAAAAAAGGAACCCCTATTTTTTATTGCAGATTTGAATTTACCTGAAAACAATGTAATTTTGTGAGAATTTTTTATTTTTTATTTTTTTTTCCTTGCATTTCATGATAGATAGCACTGTAATCGGCAAAAATGCAAACGAGTTGATAATTGTTAAGAAACGGTAACATCTAAAATAAATACTTATTAGAATAGGAAACTAGATCAAAGTAGAGTTTTCGATATTTTTAATAGTGCTGTCATGAGAAACCATCTACCTGTATTCTTACTGTTAGACTACGAATGATGAGGTCGACGGATGGGAAAAGGTCTTCAAAAGTTTCCTGCATATTCACCTGATTTGAAACTTACCTATTTTTTTTTACCAGTGGAGGTGACTAAAAGACAGGATTTACATGAATGTATCAATAACCCAAAATATTTGCAGTAGTGAATTATCAAGGAATGTGCAAGCATTAGTGCAGATACACTTATAAAGATCAGATTGCCTTTCATACATAGAGTTGCAATGTACATTAGACACAACAGACAACATTTTCAAGATTTGCTTCAATGAAACACTCTTGAGAGCCAACTGCCTCACAGTAATCGAGCATTCCAAGATCACGAGAGCCAAGGGGAGTCACGATAAACAAAGACTCCAACATAGTGAGAGGCAAGGGGACTACAATAATCTAGGAACCTGAGACAGTGATAGGCAAGGGAACTCTCAGTAATAAAGCTCCCCAAATTGGTGAGAGGCTAGGAGACTCACAGTAATCAAGAACCCCAAATTGGTGAGAGACAAGGGAACTCACATTAATCAAGCATCCCAAGATGGTGAGAGGCAAGAGGGCTCACAGTAATAAAGCACCCCGAGATAGGGAGAGGCATTAAGACTCACAGTAGTCAAGCACCCCGAGATGGTGAGAGGCAAGGAGAGACAGTAATCAAGCACCACAAATTGGTGAGAGGCAAGGGGACTCATGGTAATCAAGCACCCTGAGATAGAGGCAAGGGGACTCACAGTGGTGAAGCACCCTGAAATGGTGAGAGGCAAGGGCACTGGCGGTAATCAAGCTCCCTGAGAAGGTGAGAAGCAAGGGCAACACAGTAAACAAGCACCCCAAGATGGTGAGAGACAAGGGGACTCACAGTAATCAAGAACCCTAAGATGGTGAGAGGCAAGGAGACTGAAAGTAATCAGGCATCCCAAATTGTTGAAAGGCAAGGGGACTAACAGTAATCAAGCATGCCAAATTGGTGAGAGACAAGGGGACTCACAGTAATCAAGCACCGTGAGATGGTGAGAGGCAACGAGACTCACAGTAATCAAGCACCCTACATTGGTGAGAGTCAAGGGGACTCACTGTAATCAAGCACCTGAGATGGTGAGAGGCAAGGAGACAGGGAAAGGGACTCACAGTAATCAAGCAGCCCAAGATGGTGAGAGGGAAGGGGACTCACAGCAATCAAGCACCCCGAGACGGTGAGAGGCAAGGGGACTCACTGTAATCGCACCCTGAGATGTTGAGAGGCAAGGAGTCTCACAGTAATCAAGCATCCCAAGATGGTGAGTGGCAAGAGGATTCACAGTAATCAAGCACCATGAGATGGTGAGAGTCATGAGACTCACAGTAATCAAGCACCCTACACTGGTGAGAGGCAAGGGGATTCACTGTAAACAAGCACCTGAGATGGTGAGAGGCAAGGAGACTCTCAGTAATCAAGCACCAAAATCAAATGTATGTCAAGCTTATGGGACTTAACTGTAGGGTCAGAAGTTTCTAAACTTACAAACTACTTATGAACTAACTTGTACTAAAGATAGCACAAACATCCATGCCCAAGTTGGGATTCAAACCCTCCATGGGGAATGACCTCACGCAGCATAGCATAGCGCCTCAATGCGCGCGCTTCACTGCAGCAATCAAGCACTACAAGATGGTGAGAGGCAAGGAGACAAAGTAATCAAGCACTCCAAATTGGAGAGAGGCAATCGGACTCACAGTAATCTAGTTGGTGAGAGGCAAGGGGACACTCATAATCAATCGCCCCGAGATGGTGAGAGGCAAGGGGACTTACCAAAATGAAGCACTACGAATGGAACACATTACTATCACGCCCATGTTGTTGTTTCTTGGTGACGCTAACAGTAGTCCATCATTCATAATGGTCACACTGAAATCTAGATCTGCCACTATAAAGAAATATTTCCGACTGGTTTCAGTTCATCTTCCACACTGACAATATTGTATTTAGAATTCTTCACGTGCTTTTGCTATTCAATGACTATGAACAATGAGAACCCGAAGACACAAAACACCATGACAAACTACTACTCTACGACATAGTTATGGAAAGAACAACACTCATGTTAACTCTCAGGGAGACAAGACCATCTCTCAAAAAGGCCCTTCAAGAAAGACCATAATCAACGCAAAAGGCAATACGCCACTTATTTTGATAGATGAATCTTTGAGTGTCAGTGTGAACAGTGCACTAGGCTGGACAAGACTGCTGCTGTAAAGAGAAGATCGCCCTAACTTTTTAACTCTGTATCTTCAGCCAACATCCCACTCATGTTGGATCCCTCAATCCAACGGGCACACCACTTATTTGCACATACTAAACTAGATTTAAACGTATTACTTACGTCTTCAAGTGTTCAAATCATTATCACGTGATGTTGCACCTAACACCCTTTCAGTACATCCATGTCTGAGACAATTGTTCTGCTTTGCGCAGCATATATAATTACTTAACATGTGTTCTGGATTTTATTAGTGGCCAGCAAACAAATTACGCTGCGCCAGACAAGTCCAGCGGTATGTACTTTATGCTAGCTGTGGGAATCCGGGCCACATCACTATAATGTAACACATAGCACATTTAATGTAATCAATTCAGTATACTGTCATATAGATCGAGTAAAAGTTTAAATAGGAGACAACTAATAGATTTAAGTTCATAGAGTAAAATTTTTTATATAATTCTTGTGACAAATTACAAAATGAAATGATTTTCTAGTTTATGCAGCATGATCAAAGAACCTTAGTAGGCAAAGCCATTAGTGAGATAATGTCGTAGAACCATACAATAGCCTGCATTTCGAAAGTGTTGTTATCACTTGAGAAACTGTAAAATGTTTTGGTTTTTTGTAGTTACTGTATAGCTACAGGCTATCTCTTTTGATATGCAAAATATAACGAAAAGGAACAATCTCATGATTATCTGATTAATCATTGTGATAAATTGGGTCGCCACTATGTTTTTCTAAACATAGAAAAATTAATCTTCATGTATCTGAACAATGGCATACAGCATACTGTGATCAAGACTCTATTAGTTACTCTATTTGCGGCATCTGTGTTGATAAACTCGAGCAGGAGACTGCCCATGAAACCAAATAACTTCGTCCTAAGTAGCAGCGACGATATTTACACTATGCGGCCGCAGATGGCGTAGCCACTAAGATCTAATCACGAGTATGGATGCCATAAGCAAACCCACAACTCAAAAATTCACGTCCATGCACACCACCAAGCTGCACACGCCAGCTATTTCCGGCCACACCCTTCACACCTAGGAAGACAATCTCACCAAAGCTTTATAGACAAGACTCTGCCACATGATGCATCGTTCGACCTGTCATATAGTAAAACACACATCCAATTGCAGACCGAGCTGCAGTATGCACCCTGGACTACGCCTCCGACAGCAAATTTCTCATACGTAGCCAACACTTTTCTCCCAAAACATCTGTGAAATTGAAACTTCCTGGCAGATTAAAATTGTGTGCCGGAACCGGGACTCGAACCTGGGACCTTTGCCTTTCGCGGGCAAGCGCTCTACCGACTGAGCTACCCCGACACGACTCACGATGCCGCCTCACAACTTTACTTCCGCCAGTACCTCGCCTCCTACTTTCCAAACTTCACAGAAGCTCTCTTGCAAACACGCAAGACTAGCACTCCTGGAAGAAAGGATATGGTGGAGACATGGCTTAGCCACAGCCTAAGGGATGTTTCCAGAATGAAACTTTCACTCTGCAGCGGAGTGTGCGCTGATATGAAACTTCCTGGCAGATTAAAATTGTGTGCCGGAACCGGGACTCGAACCTGGGACCTTTGCCTTTCGCGGGCAAGCGCTTCATATCAGCGCACACTCCGCTGCAGAGTGAAAGTTTCATTCTGGAAACATCCCTTAGGCTGTGGCTAAGCCATGTCTCCACCATATCCTTTCTTCCAGGAGTGCTAGTCTTGCGTGTTTGCAAGAGAGCTTCTGTGAAGTTTGGAAAGTAGGAGGCGAGGTACTGGCGGAAGTAAAGTTGTGAGGCGGCATCGTGAGTCGCGTCGGGGTAGCACAGTCGGTAGAGCGCTTGTCCGCGAAAGGCAAAGGTCCCAGGTTCGAGTCCCGGTTCCGGCACACAATTTTAATCTGCCAGGAAGTTTCATATCAGCGCACACTCCGCTGCAGAGTGAAAGTTTCAATCTGTGAAATTATCTCTCACCATCATCTTGGCGCCGATTTTAATAACATAGGCACTGGACACAAGTTGATCCCCTCCCCCACGCGGGTCCGTTACGATCTAATCCTGTTCTCTCCTCTCCTGTAGTACCTAAAACACATCCGAGTCTTCAACCTCACTCGAACCAGCCCCCACAATCGCGTAAGCGGCCGACTGCGAACAGCGGACAAATTGAAGAGCGCCTCAGCGGCCATTGTGGTGGCAAAACTTCCGCGCGAACTTACAATTTGCGTAAGATTATTTTGATTAGAACCGGTATTCATTTGAGTTAAGTCACGAAAACTATGTCTAATTGAAATATAAAACTACAAAACAGCTTCAGACTCCTTGAGTATACAGCAACTATCGTTTGTTGGTAAATTTATTACACACACGGTGTAGAAATTGGCCAACAGCGTTTCTTCTTGCTAGTGAAATCGAACTCTAACATGTTGTTTTTTAGCGTTCTAAGTGGACCATACGAACGAAATTTATCGTCAGACACGATTTTTTGGCACTTTTTCAGTATGTTCTATGATTGTGAAATGTTTGTACAAACATTAATTTCGGAAGAGTTTCACACTTTACGTCTTTGCTTTAGTGCTGTATTCTCCAATATTTGAATATTTCATAGAAGCAAAAAATCAAACAGGGTAGCCTGAATCAGCTAATGTTGAAAATCGATTGTGAAAGTGAAATATTCCATAAGATACGTAACTGAAAAATAGCTTCTTACCTTGTGAATACAGCAACCAGCCACTAAAATTCTTTTAAGAACACGAAGTATACCATAACTTTTTCGTAACTAATGCAACTAACATTAGCATTAGCGTATCTAGCAAGAATATTAGCATTTTTAATGCTGTAAGCGAAATGCCTTACAATAGCGTGAACTGCTCAAAAGTCAACAACTGTTGTCATAGGGTTCAACTTCACAAAGTGCATCCAGTGTGGCTGTGTGTCATTCATATATGAAACTATACACGTTCTGCAAACTACTTTCAGTTGTTATACCTATATGTAAAGCAGATTACCTATAAATTCTGCGTTGCAAGTAGCTAATATTAATTTCATAAACAAAAATTCGAACTACAGTGAGGCAATTTATTTAATGAGCCCAGTAGTTATTTTACACAATCATAAAATGAAACTTTCTGACCTTCCTGTCCGCCAGTACTACCTGCAGTAGCTTCTTTTTAAGAGCTACCAGTATTGTAAAAGCCTGTTATTTATTTCATTCAATCCTATATTGTCTTCACTAACAGTCTGTTAAGCAAGGGTAACTATCTCTGAATACAAATAGTAGGGCACTTGTATTCCTGATAAATATAAATGGAAAGACAGTATTCTATCTTTTTATTCCTTTCTCAAATTAATTTATGCATTTAAACGCTGAGCAGCTCTTCAACATCATGCTTCATGTACACTGTAACAGTCAAATAACACAGACGTGACTATCAACTGTGTATATATCCCGCAGTAGCTATTTAATACACGATTTACCTAATAACAACACTCGTATTTATCTGACGCTTGCCACTACCATGGCGGCTGGGAGAAGGTTCAAATTATCCCGCGACAGCAGCGCCGTTAGTGAGTATAGTTATTTTTACAAGGTCTTTGCACTCGAAAAATACATTCCCGTAAACCTCTGGTCTACCCGATCCTGACAAATCCCAGGCCTCTGCCACGCCATCACCACTGCATCCCTCCCACCCATCACATACACACGCTCCAAATCCTCTCCCAGGGTAACTTCCGCCACCTCTCCCTACCGGATGCCTCCCTCCGTCCTGATATCTACCCCTCCCACCAACTCTAATCCCCACCCCGTGGATTGAACGCCTCCTCTCCCCCTCCTCTCCCTTTTCTTTCAACGAGCTCAATGTATTTTATTTATCTTTCTGCAAATAACTTCTTTGTGTCAAAGTTTTATGCGTATCCCTTTTACCACTATGTCTTTTTATTATTTTTTTAAAAATCATCATGTTCATGTTTTAACATTCGCTCGGCTGAAGAGCAGTGGATAAGCTGCTGTCAGCCTATCAATGTATCGTTCGGCATAAACTAAAAAAAAAAGATAACAAAAAAATGTCTGCCTGTCGAAAGCGTGCCCCACGCCCCGCACCGCACACCGCTGACACCACGGGATGGCGCAGAGGGCTTCGCCTCGGTACTGCTTTGAGACCTTTTCGCGAAAACCGAACTGACAGCCCATTCGGCAGCAAATTCCTAAGCTACTCCTGCGTGTGAAACGAACCTCGACGCAAGTCACAGCTTTCTACAGCTCAACACAGCTCGCTCGCCACTGCCATGACTAACCAAAGAAATAGAATAACTGAAGTACTCTAATAAAAATTAAATCAATGAACCAAACTCACATATTTCTCCCAACCCCTTGCTGAACGTACAAATCAGAAAATAAGAATAATTATTACATGCAATAAACACCTATCATCTGACATAAATTAGAAATAAGACATAGGAAAGACGAGAAAATTGAGAAATAAATTGTCAAAAAGGACCACCACCTTTAAAAAAAATGCGTACATGCCATGGCGTTGCCCATACACTGCTGAGGTTCAGATTCTCTTCTGAACCTCTTCATTGACCCTATGGATGCTCCTTACGTAGGGACAGTCAATGGAAAACGTCGCTAGTGTGTGCGTTTGCACTGGTGCTACTGGAATTCTGATGGAAACACACGAACTGGTCCGTAAGCGAGAGAATATAGCTAGTTCCCGCAACTCACTTTCCGCATAGGCAAAGTCTCTCTGAAACCAACATCCGCGTTTCAATTTTCTGGGGCTTGAAAATTTATAAAAAAATACGTAATATTTGATAAATTTTGTTACAATAAGCTGTAAAAGCCTTTAGAAGAACCTGAAGACGAATAAAAATAATCTTGTCAGTTGCAAACTCTGAGAATGATGGATAAAGACATTATGTTGTAGAGTAGGAGGGTCCGCTAAGGCTGTTAAACTATTTTGTAATCGTTCTTACCACAAACCTTTGGCAGTTTATTCTTAACATGTCGCGATTTCGAAGGTCAGTAACGCTTCGCTGTGACAAATATTTACCTTTTTGGGAAGTGGTGGGACAGAGTCTTTGCACATGAGTAAGGTGAGTTGTGGGTGCTGGTTACAGTGCCTCGTGACCTAAAGTTAGCGTCTCTCCATCCTAACAGAGATTTTCTTACAATCGTTTAACAGTATTATTTATTGTTCATGTGTATATTCATCTTTTCTATTGAAATGTCGCCAGCTATAGATAACAAACGACGTTTCCATTGTATACCATGTTTTCAAACTACACAGTGATTTCATTGCTCAATTTCTGTAACCAGGGACGGAACATGACGTGTTTTCCACTAAATGGTATGACTATACCAGTAAAGTTGGAAAGGACAAGTGTTTTATAAAAATGTGAAGACGACCTGTTTTCGAGCTCGTGGTTCAGTCATTTGAAAAGCTTAATTGTCTTACATCTCAATGATTGCTGTAATAGTAGGAGGTGGGCTGTGGCTAGAATGCGGACAAGGTATGCAACTGAAAGAAGTGATTAATCCTGAAAGGATTTATTGACAGAAGACAGCAATACTTAACTTTGGTGTGCTTTTGTTGGTACAAACTTCTTGTACTATTACATCTGCTACGTAATAGAAAACTATTCTGGCTTGTGCACAGACAGAAGGCTGGCTGGCTCTTCTATGATAAACTTCTGGAACTGTACTGGGCTGCCTCGTACTGACTGGAACTTTCGTACGCCGCGGTGGAGTAGCCGAGCGGTCTGAAGCGTCTCGCTGCGGACCGCGCGGTTGCTCGCCGTTGAGGTTCGAGTCCTCCCTGGGGCAAGGGCGTGTGTGTAATCCTTTGGTTAGTTTACCTAGGTTTAAGTAGTTTGTAAGCTACGGACTGATGACCACGCAGTTTGGTCCGATAGATTTACAAACATTTGAACTTTCGTACTCTCTCTTACTGCCTGCCCTGGCTGTGGTGCGCCGGCATATCTGGCCAAGCCCCATTACTTCTCAAAAATGTTTGTACAACTTATGGGACTTAGCTACGGGGTCATCAGTCCCTAAGCTTACAAACTACTTATGAACTAGCTAAGACTAAAGACGGCACAAATATCCATGCCCGAGGGGGGATTTGAACCCCCGACCGTAGTGGCCGTGCTGACCGTGACTGGAGCGCCTCAGTCGCCTCGGCCACCGCGGCCGGCCATTATTTTTATCAGCCGGCGCGCGAAGCAGGCAAAGAGGTACCGAGACTACGGGCGCCCCCGGCAGCCAAATGATTGCGGAGTGACTTATCGCCTCTTCTTGAAGTTGTGAAGAAACTCGTATAGAACGCCGGCGTTGTGGCGAATAGCTACGTCACAACAAATTGCATATGCAGTCATTTTAGGCACCACTCGCTACTGCAACCACAGCGCTCCATACAGTTCTTTATGCGGCGAGAAACCGGCCTACGGCTGAACAATCGCGGCATCAGAAATTACTTTCTCAGGCTCTGTTTTAGAACACAAAACCACTTATCACATGTAAAATGATATAACATTGATATTACTAAATATACACTAGTAATGTCTTGTGATCAATGAGCTGCGCTGGCTCGAGTTTCGTTGCTTCCTCTGGCGATGGCGCTGCAGGCTAGGTCTTCCCTAGAGAGCCTGTATAGGGAGTGAGTGGGCATACGTGAAACCTCTGCTGATTTGTCGAGAGCACAGGACGCCATGTTTTTACCAGATTTGGCGGGCTTTCTACGGGGTGATCAAAAAGTCAGTATAAATTTGAAAATTGTTTATGGAAACCATCGAATTATTCCTGTCTCTGTGAAGTAAATATTTTAGGCTTCCTCCGCCCAATGCACGGTAAAGGCACCGCCCCCTTGCTAGCCTGTTATTTTCTATTTACAATCTTGTAATTGCTTAAGATGAAAAAGGGAGAGGGTGGGACTATTGAATCGCTGTAGATATTCAGTTATCTATTTTGACTCTGTTCTTGTTGTTTCAGTAGAGACAGTATCGGTATTTTTTCCGATTTTCTGTGGTACTGTGTCCGTAAAAGTATGCAGAGAATGACGTTCTAGGATTTCTCAGCATAGGAAAATGTTATAAGATTGGCAGGAACACACATAAAATGCATTATATGTGGGCGGAAAGTGGTAATACTGTACTAATATCAGCGATGGGTATGCAGACAGAAAAATTAGAAATGGCGTCCTTTCTTTGAGGTACATTACATGAAATACCTCTCTTTCTTATAAATCAACTGCCAAGTGTTGAAGTTACCAGAACAATGTTATATATGCTTCACGAGACTTATTTACTTACAAAGTTATTAGACCTGTATACACATTGTCTTAACCACGTACAAATTAGTAAGCTAAAATATGTACTTTGGCCTCATGGGTTGAACTGGTGCCTTATTTTGATTGTAAAGGGGCTGCATTTCTGCCTGGGCCACTATGTAAACGCTTGTCACACGCTTAGTCTGGTAAAAACATGGCGGACACCGGCCGGTTGGCCACTCTCCCTGTACAGGCTCTCTAGGTCTTCCCTAGCTGATCTTTAGTGTGTCGCATGGTCTTTGTCCAGCCAGGAAAGAGTGAGTTAGCCGTTGACCTTAGAGAGAGGACATCAGCATGTGGACCGTGTGGGACCGCGTTGAACCGCTGGAGCCGGCCGCGGTGGCCGAGGAGACTGAGGCCCTCCAGTCACGGTCAGCACGGCCGCTACGGTCGGGGGTTCGAATCCCCCCTCGGGCATGGATATTTGTGCCGTCCTAGTTCGTAAGTAGTTCATAAGTAGTTTGTAAGTTTAGGGACTGATGATCCCGAAGTTAAGTCCCATAGACTATACAAACATTTGAACATTTGAACCGCTGGAGCGTGTTGTGTCAAAACCACGGAAACAGAAGGCCGCGGCACGCTCGTGCCACGTCCAGCAGAGCAGGTCGCTATCGCGTAGCTGAGTGGCTGGTCGGTGGGGCCCAACCCATTAGGCCCTAGCGGCCAGCCACTTAGCTACGAGATAGCGACCTGCTCTGCGGGACGTGGCAGGAGCGTGCCGCGGCCTTCTGTTTCCGTGGTGCTGGTTGTGGCCGCTCCTCCTGGCCGTCTCCATGTCGACGGGTTTTGCAGCAACCGGCCGTCTCTCGGTGCAATTCCATAACCGAGTTACGTAGCCTGACCCACGTGCTTCTTGTGCGAGAACATTTGGTGTGATAGACACGTTTGCCTTGGCAGTCGTTGTCGATTTGATTTTCTGTTGCGGTGTGTGTGGACCTGGATTCGCTGGTCAAGTGTTTGGGTGCCGCTTTAACATGTTTTCTAATTGAAACTGTCGTATCTTGTTCTACGGCGTTTTTGGCCCACTTTAGGTTACGTTAGTAACACTAAAAGTGGGCCTTTGCGATCGCCTTTTAACAGCTCGAAAATTAAATGAAAATAACGACTTAACCGTTCATCTGACTTGAAATTGAATAAACGTTTATTTAGAGGAGAAAATTCTCTACAACTTTGCCCTGTTATGTTTTTTTCATAATTCGCACTGTTACTGAGATATTAGCAAAATACCGACGATTGGACACCGTCACCTTATTTTAAGTAGACGAGGCGTCCGTAAATGTGACGTGAAATTTCTCGCCCAGAACTCTCTCTGGCATACACCATCTTACTTTCTATATTTTATGATTTTCGTATTTTAACTTACGCGTTGCCGTTTCAAAGCAATGGTGCACTGAAATATTACAATAATAATAATAAAGTAAGATAAAATAAAGAAACGTCATTTTTATTACGATAAATTATATTCTAGTGTCTAAAATGCGATATTAACACTTAACAACAGTCATCAATAGAACGAGAATTAAGGAACAGCTTACTATTACTCGCCAGAGTGTAGTGGTGAGCGCGTTAGGTTGTGATGCATATGGTAAGTAGTTCGTAAACCACTACTACATTTTTTTTTCGCCTTGGCTCCTAAAACGGTTTCTGGCACCATTATTAATTAAATTTCTGCAATTTTTAGACTTGCACATATGTAAGAGTGCTTCCTGTAAAATGTGCTTTGTTCTGTTTCGTGAACATGCCGTGAAATATGTGACAACGAACTGAACAA
This sequence comes from Locusta migratoria, assembly GCA_026315105.1. NCBI lineage: Eukaryota > Metazoa > Arthropoda > Insecta > Orthoptera > Acrididae > Locusta > Locusta migratoria. The sequence goes on from CM048745.1 coordinate 111,693,151, forward strand.
TGGTCTTCTGAAGCATATGCACATAAGTTGTGAGGTTACTGTAATAATGAATCTTCTAAACAACGTGCTGATACTGGCAGCTTCATATATAAATTAAGTCTTACTTTTCTGTGGTAACTGTCGTTCCTTAACAAAACGGATGTGAAGTGTATATATCGCAACAAATTACCTTGCTTATCTTTTTTCTAAGCAATTATTCACTAATTATGAAATATATTGAAAGTCATTCATTAGAATCAATGCATCTACTAACATGTTTGTCTTTGGCATGGTTCCTATGGACGCTTTTAACGTAGATTGTATTACCTTTCTGTAACTCAGATATGACTTTGTTCATGTTACTTTGTTCTACGCTAAAACAAATAATAAATATTTTGTTTCAAACCATGATGAAGTTTTCTTTCAGAGCTAAAAGAACAAACAGTATAAGTTTGGTAACACTGAATTCCACATAACTCTAGTAGTTAATCTATATACAAAGTTACTAGCTACTATCATTAAATCATTTACAACAGTCATTATAACAGTATCTCCTGAGTATTTACATGTGAAAAAGAAGTCTGTGTTTGTAATTCTTTGGTATGTATTTCATGGTACAACTAAGAATCTTGAAGAATGTAGTTGTGTTCAAGTAACAAGAGTGTGCGAAAACCTTTTAGGAATGAAAAAGAGCAAACAATACCAGTTAAGGTTTTTTATTCTTTTATTGTTATTTGTTTACATTTTTTGTTCTTGAGATAGAACGCTGCTTTTCGGCCGTTTGTTTATGTTCGTTCTGGGTTGTTCGTTCAGAATTTTGCTCAGTTTTATATTACAGATGGCGTTGAGTCCTTTTTTTTTCACTTTTTTCATTGGTTCTTCGGTTTGATCGGTCCTTTGAGGACGTTGATGTTTGTTTTATTTTGGTCATATCTTCGTTGACTTTGCACGCTGAGCTACCACGCCGGCAACCCTCTGACCGAGCGCGCTGAGCCACCGCGCCTGGGAAGTTTCGAACCACCGTCTAACATGTTCGTGCATCATCACAAACTAATTTACCGCCCATTACGCTACGACGAACAGCTGCGAGAGTAATCCGTAATTCTCGTATCATCGATGGCAGGTGTTATCTGCTAACATGGCATTTTAGACATTTCATTATAATTCATTGTCCTAAGAACGTGCGTCATTGCTTGAAAATTACAACGCTTGAGTTGTAATAAGAAAATCATCAAATACACAAACCAAGATGACGTATGCAAAACAGTTTCTGGCTAGGTTTCGGGCGAGGGATGTCACGTGACTGATTTCCGAGCCAGGCTAGTCATTCGTAACGAGTACAGGCAAAGTAAAGAAACTTAGAACAAACCACCAAAGCAAAACAGGTGATGATTTTTAACGGATAAAGAATATGAAAATTTGGGAGAGATATTAAAATAATAGTGTAAAGGGTAGAACTTCAAAAAAAAGTGTTTGTCAAAGCAAATATAAAATAATTTTGGCTGTTTGTTAAAATACAGCCAGAAAGAATATTACGTATTGGTAGCATAGATATTAACACAATAGTAGAGTCATAATCGTACTGTCCATAATTTTTATTATTGTTGTCCAATATGTTTGCAAAAACTCATAAAATTACAGGCAAATCTAAAGTAGGCCGTAAAACACGACAATGCGAGTTTTTTTTTTCTTTTTTTTTTTTTTTTTTTTTTGTTCCGCTTGCTTGTCGGTTGACGTCCTGGACGCGGGTGTATGTGTAGGTAGTGGATTTTTCCTTCCCTCGACCGCTGCTGCTCGGCGGCTTGATGTAATTAGGCAGTGTGTTTCGTTCCGTGTCTGTTTTTGAACAGTGTATCCTCTTTCTGTGTAGTGCTTGCTTTGTCTACTTTTATCTGGTCGGTACCGGCACATGGATTCGTTGCCCGCCCGAGCCTACCAATTCAAAGTTGTCGCAATTAATGTGGCTGTCGTCGCTATTTCACTGAATTTACGTCAACTGTGAATGAGTAAAGTTGAAAATGTATACTCACCTGGGATTCGAACCTGGTTCTCCTGTTTGTCAGGCAGTTGCGCTGACCCCAACACCACTGGAGACGCAGCCCTTATTATAACTACCAGGACTACTCAAGTTCGCCTCCCATCAGCTACAAGTTCCCAACTTTTCCCTGCCCCTAGTACTCAAACTCGTGGTTTTTGCAGCCTGTTTCCGTAAGAGTAACGGCCTAGGAGTGCCTCCGCACACAAGAAAAGTTCATTGCCCGTCATCGGGTAATTACACAAGTTACATACGTCCGAAATAACAGACCTCACATGTATATAACTTATATGCCGTTACTATTTGTTACATTTATGTAGGGTAGTGATCTGTTGTCTCCAATTTTTGTATATTCTTTGGACAAGTTCGTGAATCAATACAGTTCCATTTAACACTTTCAACACTGCCCTATTCACACCTGACACTTGGCAATGAACCGGCTTATTTTAGGATGTTTATATAACAGTTTGCAAAGTACAGAAATGTGAGAGGAATATGATTTTTGCGTCAATTAAAATGTAAAAGCATGAAAATTTGCAAAACATGAGTGTATTTTAGAATGTACAATATATACAAGTGATATAATCTATACTAATTATAAAACTGTAAATGTAGACCTCTGGCTGTTCACTTCAATCTTCAAAACTAATGGACGAATCTTCATGCGGTTTTCACAGGAAACAAGAGAAACGTTTGGGTCAACATATAGGCATTATTTTATCGAAATCGGATCACGGAAACAAAACATATCGCAATTTTAAGTGTTTTCAGTAACGGTCGCGTCCTGGACAGCATATAGACGGATCACGAAAAAAAAAAAAAAAAAAAAAAAAAAAAAAAAAAAAAAAAAAGAATATCGTAATTTGAAATATTTTATCAACTACCGTCATGTCTGTCTGTCTCTTTGAACATGTTTATCTCCTAAACTATTTGACGGACTTCCATGGGGTTTTCACACATAAGTTGAGCATATCGTGCGGTTACATAAAGGCTTCAATAATTATAATCAGATCAGAGAAAATAAGGATATCATGATGTAATAATTTGTTTAAAAGTCATCGTTTATGTCTATTTGTTGAAGGTAGTCTCCAAACGTACTACACGAAGTTTCATGGCTTTACACAGATAAATTTACAATAGTTTGGAGAGTAACATAGGCTTCATTTCATCAAAATCGGATCAGAGGAAGGAAAGTTATCGTAATTTAAAGTTTTATGTGTATACTATGCTTATAAGTATGGTGTAGTACAGCAAATCTCCAAGAGCACTATAGGAACTTTCATGAGATTTCATAGGTCAATTGAGAGTACCTCAGGGCAACATGTGTTGTGGTCTTCAGTCCGGAGACTGGTTTGATGCAGCTCTCCACAATACCCAATCCTGAGCAAGCCTCTTCATCTCCACATAAGAACGGAACTTACATCTGTCTGAATCTGCTTACTGTGTCCATCTCTTGGTCTTCCTCTGCGGTTTTTACCCCACCCACTTCCCTCCAACGCTAAATTCACAATCCCTTGATGTCTAAGAATGTGCCCTACCAATCTATCCCTTCTTTTAGTCAAGGTATGCCAGAAATTTCTTTTCTCCCCAATTCTGTTCAGTACCTCCTCATTAGTTACGCGATCCACCCACCTAATCTTCAGCATTCTTCTGTAGCACCACATTTCAAAAGCCTCTATCCTCTTTCTGTCCACACTTTTTATCGTCCATGTTTCACTCCCATACAAAGCAACACTCCATACAAATGCCCTCAGAAAGGACTTCCTTACGCTTAAATCAATATTCGCTGTTAACAAATTTCTCTTTTTCAAGAACGCCTTTCTACCCATTGCCATTTTGCATTTTATATCCTCTGTAATGCGACCATCATTTGTTATTTTACTGCCCAAGTAATAAAACTCATCTACCTCCTTTATTGTTTCGTTACCTAATCTAATTCCTTCAGCATCACCTGATTTTCTTAGACTGCACTCCATTACCCTACTTTTACTATTGTTAATGTTCATCTTATAAGCACCTTTCAGCACACTGTCCATTAGGTTCAACTGCTCTTCCAGGTCCTTTGCTGTATCTGACAGAATTACTATGTCGTCGGCAAAACGCAATATTTTTAATTCTTCACCCTGAACTTTAATTCCTTCTCCAAATTTCTCCTTGCTTTCCTTTATAGCTTGCTCAATATACAAATTGAACAACATTGGAGAAAGGCTACAACCCTGTCTCACTCCCTTTCCAAACACTGCATCCCTGTCATGCCCTTCAACTCTGATAACCGCTGTCTGGTTTTTGTACAAGCTGTAAATAACCTTACGCTCCCTATATTTTACTCCTGCTTGCTTCATAACTTGAAAGAGTTTATTCCAATCAACATTGTCAAAAGCCTTCTCCAAATCTACAAAAGCTATAAATGTAGGTTTGCCTTTTCTTAATCTATTTTCTAGGATAAGCCGTAAAGTGAGTATTGCCTCCCGTGTTCCTACATTTCTCCTGAACCCAAACTGATCTTCCCCGAGGTCGGCTTCTACCAGCTTTTCCATCCTTCTGTATATAATTCGTGTTAATATTTTGCAACCATGACTTATTAAACTGATGGTTCTGTAGTTTTCACCCCTGTCTGCACCTGCTTTCTTTGGAATGGGGATTATAACATATTTCTTAAGGTCTGAGGGTACTTCACCTGTCTCATACATCTTACACACCAGGTGAAACAATTTTGTCATGGCTGGTTCTCCCAGAGACTTCAGTAGCTCTGAGGGAATATCACCTACTCCAGGGGCCTTGTTTCGACTTAGGTCTTTCAGGGCTCTGTCAAATTCTTCTCTCGGTACAGTGTCTCCTATTTCATTTTCATCTACAACCTCTTCCCTTCCTATAATAGTGTCTCGAAGTTCATTTCCTTTCTAGAGCCCCTCTATATACTCTTTCCACCTTTCAGCTTTCCCTTCTTTGCTGAGAACTGGTTTTCCATCGGTGTCCTTGATATTCATAGAGCTGTTTTTCTTATCTCCAAATGTTTCTTTTATTTTCCGGTAGGCTGTATCTATTTTTCCCCTATTTATACATTCTTCTACATCCTTACATTTGCCTTCTAGCCACTCCTGCTTAGCCATTTTGCACTTCCTGTCAATCTCATTTCTTAGTCGTCTGTACTCCATTTTGCCTGTTTCATTTACTGCATTTTTATATTTTCTCCTTTCATCGATTAAATTTAGTATCTCCTGTGATATCCAAGGATTCTTTGTAAGTCTTGCCTTCCTACCTATTTTGTCATCTGCTGCCTTCACTATTTCATTTCTCAATGCTACCCATTCCTCAACTGTTTTATTTTCCCCTGTCTCTGTCAATTGTTGCCTAAAGCTCCCTCTAAAATTCTTAAGAACTTCAGGTTCCTTCAGTTTATCCAGGTCCCATCTCCTTATTTTCCTAACTTTCTACAGTGTTTTCAGTTTCAGTCTACAGTTCATAACCAACAAGTTATGGTCAGAGTCTAGGGCAGCATATAAGCTTCATTTAATCAAAATCGGATCAATAGAAGAAAAGATATCGTAATTTGTAGTTTTTGGCTGTTACATAGCATATCAAATAATTAATAGATGGCGATGCGGCGATAGAATCCTGTTTGAAAAATCAGTCACGTACAATGAGGGGAATAATTATTTATATTGATCATGAAATAAATAATTAATGTTGTTCCGATCAATAAATTAATGACCCCCCCTAAGAAGCCAACGTAAACATACTAAACAGCTGCAAGTAAAATTTAACCCAGGTACGACAGAAAAAATAATTTTTTACTAGCTGTATCCCGCATGCCTTTCAATGGCATGGAAAGAAAAAAAAGTGCTTCTTTCCGCGGGTATCATTTGAATTAAAAACATAACGACATTCCTTCGCGTCTATCGATGTTTTAATTTACTAAGAATTCTTTGCAAGGAACATGGAATTTATGTAGTTCCCTTTCTAAATTCGGTATTTCCTCATTACATTTTTAGTGCGTTATGTTGAGGAATACTCGAAAACGCCATAGTACAGGGAAGGACAAAGTGAGGCGACGTTAGTTAAATAGTACACCAAATAACTAATTATGGCGTTCCTGCGTTTTTTAAATTCTCTTAACTATGGTGTAATACACTACAATAAGGGGTACAATTTTACTTACGGCGGCGGCCTTGTGTGCTGATGTTGGCAACGGTCGTTGAATGTTTTTCAAAAATCCGTCACATAGAATGATGTGAATAATTATTTAAGTTCACGATGAACTAAATGATTTATGCTGTTCCGGTCAGTAAATTAATCATACTCCTAAAGGGAATACTTCGTTGCCAACGATAGAAAACTAAACCGCTGCCACTGCAAGTAAAATTTAACTCAGGTAGGACAAAAAAAGTTTTTCTTCCTAGCTGTATTTCATATGCTTTGCAATATCATGGAAAGAAAAGAAATGCATCTTTCGACGGGTTTAACCACTAAATGGTATCTAGAGTAGAAATATCTATGCAGTGAGCATTGCGTTCTGTGCATCTTCTCAACATTAAGAGGGAATTACCACGTGATATTTAGACAAAGGCACTCTTTCCGCGCATTTATTTGCTCTTCTGATTGGTTTGTACCGCATTGGCCGCAAAGACGCCCCACCTCATTTTCGCAGAGCAACCACATGAAATGAAATAACATCTAAATAAATGTGTCACACAAGCAACAAGAAAGTCAAGGAAGCGTCGCTAAAAGGGCCATTTACACACAAAAAGGACCAAGACAAAGTCAGTGATTAGTAGATTTTTCACATTATCACAAGACATTTCCACCTTATTGCTGACGACACAAAATCTGTTCTGCGCATCTGAATGCTCAATCCAGAGATATTTCTGCTCTGTGCCTGCCACTAGAGATAATATACACACGCGCGCCACAAACTAATCAGAAACCTCTCTGCTTTCATAGCTTTTAGGTAAAATATTGTGATTAAAATTTGAAATTACTTAGTTTTGGTGCGGACTACATTAAGATAGAGAAAGACGTCTTCTTCTGCAGAGACAATTACACTTATTTGTAATCCGACTTCTGAATATATAATTCTACTACACAAGGTCGATTTCAATTTCGTGCTTTAATACGTGGCGACATGTATTAGCTGAAACTGGCCGATGCTGATTACACAGTCAAGACAATTCCCTGCAATACTATATTTAATGGTAAGTTCTATACCGACGATCAGCTGACGCCATTCCTTCAACGATTACCCAGACTTATTGTATCGCACATTGACACCGCCATGACGTCTCAATAATAATAATAATAATAATAATAATAATAATAATAAAAGACATAAACTGCTCCGTTAATTTGATTACCAGACTTTCAGCATTCGTAGAGTTTTCGATAATAGGGAGCACTGCATACAGAATAAGTACATTGTCCCCAGTGCAACATACTAATAATTCAGCATGCACTTACTGTGAAAGATAAACAGTTTATTACTACACCGAAGAACCAATAAATGGCGCTGTTATTATTATTATTATTATTTCTCATTTCAACTATAGAAGTGTTTTCAGAAGTTTACGCCAAAGAGACAATTATACACCGCAGTCTTAACTTTATGAACACAACCTAACAATGAATTTACATCGTTCCGGAGTACGGACTTAAATTAATTTCACTTTTTGTATGAAAAATTTTATGAAGATTCGTCGTTTACGACAATGACTTCTACTTACATTTGACATCTTGACTAGGAGAACTGAGTTTATTGACAATGCGATCCAACAAGGAATCTGTTTATGCTGACCTAGGTCCAGAACCCTAAAAAACAATGATATACATAGGTCCCTGTTTAACAACCGTTGCAAAGCACGGGCATATAAGCTAGTTTGTAATAAAATCACATGAAAGGCGTGAAAAAGAAAAGGTTTACGAGCGCTGCCTGTTATGTGGAACAATTATTTCTGAATCTATTTTCACAAAAATTGTACCGAAAAGTCTAAAAGCAAATACATGCAACAAAAAGTGTTTTTTTTTTTTTTTTTTTTTTTTTTTTTTTTTTTTTTTTTTTTTTTTTTTTTGTAATCCTGGGAAGCACTGAGGGATGCAGAGCCTAAATTATATTTAGTGTAGCTTCTCCGCAGATAGTTTTTACCATATAAAGCTTATTTTTAGAAAGGATTTACTTTTTATTGGTGCTGTAGTACTGTCAGCATACCAATTTGTTTCACTGCTTGAGCTGTTCCATAATGCAATCATCAAAACAGTTACTAAAATGTTCAAACTTCAGTGACATCTGAAAAATACGAGTCAACACGACTGCTTCCTGGAACACCAGCAGTTGTGGCTGATCGTCTAGTTCTGACCAGTCCTGCTCCCTTTCCTGAGTATCACGCACATTGTCAGGCAGCACAGGTGGTGACTGATTGTCTGTACCACTGTCTCCATGTAAAGGAATGCAGACATCAGTATTAGAAAGTCACAATTGTTAACCAAATAGTCAACTCACAGTATAAAAACCACGAGAATAAAATAATCGCTTTACAAATAAATCAAACATACACATATCTGTATCATCACTTGTACTTTTGTCTGGAGAGGAAAAATCCTCTGTCACTATCCTCAGTTTCTGATCCAGGCTCCTCATGTAAAATATCTAGGATTTTGGAGTCTGTAAGGCTTGTTCTGCGCTATTTTTACTTTCGTAAACACCCGCGAAAGAACGACAACTGACTTAAGCCTCGCACTTCTCACAGTCGCCACAGTGTTGCTGCGCTGTCATCTTGTGAACCTGGGATCCTTATCAGGTGGGTTTGACGGAGGACATCGAAAGAGTCCAAAGAAGGGCAGTTCGTTTCGTATTGTTACGATATAGGGGAGACAGCGTTACGGAAATGATACAGGATCTGGGATGGGAATCATTACAACAACGGTGCTTATCGCTGCGGCGTGGGATACTTACGAAACTACAATCGCCAACATTCTCCTTCGAATGCGAAAATATATTGTTGACTCCCACTTCCATAGGTAGAAATGACCGTCAGACTAAAATACGAGAAATCAGAGCCCGCGCGCTATTCGAGAATGGAATGGGAGGTAAAGTAGTATAACGGTGGTTCGATGAACCCTCTGCCAGGCACTTAAATGTGATTTATCGAGTATCCCGTGTAGATGTAGATGTAGTAAATGACCTCTAAATTTAGATAACCAAAAAGCGCTGCCATCTAGCGAAAGAGCAATTAACTACCTCCACATTACGTGAACAAACTGCTTGAGAGACACACTAAATGAACATAAGAGGAAGGAATGATATCACCTGTATGCCATACGAGTGCCGTCGGCAAGGCCTGATCAAGTGTACCCTATGGCGTACGGGCGACGTCCTGTAAGTGTTAATTGTTTGGGGTGGTTTCTGCAACTAGTTTAATTAATGCGTCCTATGGTCGTTGATCAGAAAGGTCGATATTTGCTCAGTGTACTAATGTATGCATTTGTATATTAATAGTTTGTAATAATAGAACTTGCTACTTGACTGCTCAGTGGCTTCTGTGTGTCAAAACTAACTAGCTCAAAATGTATTAATTAGTTTCTACCTTACTTACACCATTACATAAAGCACCCTCCGCCATGCACCGTATGAAAGATACCGGTAGTGTAGACAGGGACTTTACTTTTGTTTTGAAGATAAAATGTACAAAGATCGGAGCAAAACTGTAGATTTGTATCTACAGTTGAAAACGAACACATGAACGGCGGTTTATCATGTATCGTATGATCTATGTGTCATTGGTGGTTCTTACCGCTACAAGAATTGTTATCTCACGGTAATGAATACGTGCACCAAATCTAGCTGAAATAGGTCCAATGGTGTAGGAGATGTGCAACATTGTCGAGTGATGCAGCAGTTATTAGCGCATTTCATTGTTTATGACGTCATATCTCCTGAACTGAGTGTTGTACGTGAACCCCACATCTACAACGACATTCCTCTTAATTTGTAGGTCAATGTGAAAAATTTCATCAGAATTGGAAAGAAACTGTAGATTTTTATGCAATACAAACACAAAAAACACCCTGCACTCTATATTTACATAATACTAGCTGAAAACCGGCCATTATTTATTGATTCAGTACTCTTCTATCTCCATTTCCCTCCTGCGCCTTTGTCCATTTCTTCGTCTGTCTTCGCTCTGTTCACCTAATCCCCCCTCTCTCTCGGCCCGTGTCTTTACCCCGCCTTCTGTCCGTCTCCTCTTCCTGTCTATGCTCAACTCCCAGTTGATCTCCTCTTCCCTTCTTCTTTTCCTGTTTTTCTTGCACCTTTTCCCGCATGTGCAGGGTCGGCATGGTTGACTATGAAATTGGCATTGGTTAATTTGAAGAGCCGGCAGGATGCAATTCCTTTATCACCAGTTTTGCTCTGTGGGGCCTGCAGCACAGTAAAGGTAATTTGATGACATTTTTCCTAAAGAAAGTTCCAAATTTGCTGCTAATTTTAGATTAGTTTTTATTTCGTCACTACAGAATGTTTCGGCGCATTATTGAAATTCTCACGAAAGAAAAAGGCTAAAATTACGAAGCCATTGCTCCACTGTTCAACCAAAGATGACCATTATCAAAATATCTAAGTCATTTAAGAAAACAGCAACTTAAACAAATAATAACACTGCTGTATCATCAAGCGAAAATACAAGAATATAACACCAAAATTTTGATCTAAGAAAAAAGATTAAACATAGAATTATATAACAGCAATAACATTTATATTTCTCCGTTTTTAAAACGTTTCTATCTATATAAATTACAAAATCGGTGCACTTAAATGTAAATAACAACCAGAGATCGCAAATACAACTGACAGCGATATAAACAACATCTTTGTCACCATCAAACGATAATCTGTAAACATATATCATCGGAACTGTGAAAACTATCAAACGAAATTCAATAACCTATTTATAATATCAGACGGTAATTGCTTTATCAGACAGTCCAATATGGTGATATATATGCACAACATTCTATCTAGACGCAAGTACATACGTTTGTTATATTTTCAGAATAAGATTTATAATTAAAAATACGAAATAATATGTAAAATGTATTACCTGTATCTGCACGGCACTTGAAAATGGCAAAAATGCGCCGAAACAGTCTGTAGTGACGAAATAAAAACAAAACTAAACTTAGCAGCAAATTTGGAACTTTCTTTAGTAAAAATGTCATTATATGACCTTTGTCATCTCTTCCTCCACCTCTATGAAAAAGTGTGGTGAACAACGAAACAGTGTAAAATTTATTACAATAAAGATCCGAATACAAATGTAGTTTCTGGGGACTTCCGTTAGTTCCTCACACAGTGTACAATTAGAAATTTCATGTATAGGGCTCCGACTTTTCTTTTGATATGAAAGTCAAGTGAAAAAATTTCATCTAGATCGGAGAAAAACTGTGGATTCTGTGGAAGTTAGTACGTAAAGTAACCTTCGCCACCCATCACGCCAAATGTTATGTAGACAGTAATCGTCTTGCTTTGGAGGTTGATTGTGCAAAATTTGAAGACGTTCCAAATGAAACTATTGATTCTATTGAGATCCGCAGGTAAAGCACCCTTCGCAACAAACTATACGCATCTTATCCTGAATTATGTATCGTGGTGGCGGATACCCCTACTGCAATTGTTACTTTACGGTAAGGAATAGGGGAGAGCTGCTGAAGATGGACCGTTGCCTAAGTTGGACCACCTATGTATTTCACTGCGTGTCGGTAATTTAGTTATAAGTTGGCTCAACTGGTGAGAGATATTGTCGAGGTCAGCAGTCGACAATACTCGTTGGAGTGAGAACAGTTTCCATTATTGCGTTTTCTTCGTTTTTGTCGCAAATTTTCTGCTACAGATCATAAACTTTCTTCTGATGTAAAAGTAAGTAAAAAAAAATCATCAGCACTATAGTACATAAGTGACATTAATTAGCTAATAATTCAATATCGCAAAACTAGAGTTTAGTGTTGTGTGTTCCTGCAATGTTATCTTATATGGCATCGAGTTGCCGAAGTTGGACCAATGGCTGTTTCCCAATTTGGACCGTTCCAATTTAGGAATCACTCATGACGAATAATACTTAAGGTCATTTTCACAATAGGTAGTAGGTAAATGTTATATTTTAGGGTTTATTTTTCAAAGCGATAAAACTGTTTAAAATGTTTAATAAATACAATAGGTTTGCAAGATGGCAAAAAGGGAATGTACGGTAAATGGACAGAAGATGAACTGAATATCGTTGTGGTAGCATACAGAAACGGTGCCCATGGACTTAACGAGTGTGCTCGTATGTAAGGAGTACCAAAAGCTACTATAAAGAGACATGTTGATGATAACAACACGTTCTCAAAAGAAGTTCAGTTATTGGGAAGACAATCAACTTTTAAGCCGAGATGGAAAGAAATGGTCGCAGATCACCTTTATTTGAAGAGAGGTTTTTTGGATTCACAATCAAAGATGTTCGTAAATTGCATTCGACATAGCAGAGAAATATAAACTACTTCATTCATTCAACAGAGAAAAGAAAATGGCGGGTAAAAAGTTATTTTATTTATTTATGAGACGAAAGCCACGGCTTTCTCTCCGTCAGGCAGGAGGGAAATAAAAGGCCAGATGTTGAAGTGAAGCTGTTTTAAAAAATATTACGGGCTTTATTTCATTTTTCAAAAAATGTTCAAATTTTTGTAAAGCTCAAGGGACTTAACCGTGGAGACATCAGTTCCTAAACTTACAAACTACATTATACTAAACACGACACAAACATCCCCGACGGGGAACGGCCACGCGCATCGTATCATAGCGCCTCAACGCGCTCGGCCGCTCCGCCGCGGCTGTTCCTTTTTAGTGATTGTTAAATTTAAGCAACTGAAGGTCCAAATTAGGCAATCGGTTTACTAATTTGGACCGTTTACACATTTTTAAATTTTAAATAATTCCCATTTATGCTTTGTGTTTATTCAAAGTATAGCTCTAAAGTGCAGAACATGTAGCTTCTTTTACTGTATATTTTGTTTCGATTAGATAAATAATGTAGGCTTGGGATATAAAAATAAAAAAGTGGTCCAATATCGGCAACCTTCCCCTATGTGCACCAATTGTTTATGGCGTCATATCACCTGAACTATGTGTTGTACATGGTCCTTACATTGAAAGCATCCTTCCTATTCGATTGCAGGTCATGTATATAAAGTTTCATGAAGACTGGAACAAACTTTAGATCTGTGTGCAACACAAACACATAAACACATGGAACTCAGTATATAAAGAAGAAGAATATCCGAATAATATTGCTTCAAGAGTGTCTTGCGAATTAATAAAACGGTCAATTTTTTACACGAGTGAAGTTCTAATGCAAATTGACTATCCAAATCATACAATGTAAACTTTCACGGCCGGCGTTGTCTTCAGGTAAAATTTCCGGGCTGATGGGCCGTGGTCCAGAAATAAAACTTCTTCCCGACGTTTCGTCTCCAACTGCGGGAGACATCTTCAAGGGTACGATTGTCGTTTTGTTGGTGCAGTGTCGACATCCATATTTTATCTAACTTCAGACCTTCTTCTTTCCCATTAAAATTATTCTGGTGTTTGTGGATCTCTATTGCTTCTATATACATGCGTGCATGGTAGTGAGATGTCCTAGCTAAAACGCTCGTCTCGTCAAATTTTATTTCATGATTTCCTTTTTGAAAAACATGTTCAGCCACTGCCGATTTTCCATGTGTCTTTATCGTAGCTTTCGGTACTCCTTATATACGAGCACACTCGGTAAGTACATGAGCACCGTTTATGTCTGCTACCACAACGACCTTCGGTTCATCTTCTGTCGTTCATTCCCTTTTTGGCATCTTGCAAACCTAAAGAGATTACTGTACTTATTACTCATTTTTAAATAGTTTTATCGCTTTGAAAAATAAACCTAAAAACATGTGGTTTTTAGGCGGTTTTCCACATCCCCCAGGGTGAATACCGGACTAGTCCCCAAGTCCCGCCTCAGTTACACGATTCGCAAACATTTCATAACACTTTACTCTTTCACACATTTAACACTATACACAGACTTTTGGGTTACACGCCAAATCTGCCATAACAAAGCCGACCCTGCACGTGCGGGAAAAACGGCTGAGGAGAAAGAAAGAAATATGTGTATGCCAGAAATTTCTTTTCTTCCAAATTCTGTCCAGAAAAGATATGACTGTAGTTTCTCCTAGGTTTCAGCCGTTCGCAGTAACTGTATAACAAAGCCTCGACAAATAAATGTATATTTTCTAAAATATTTGAACGACACCCCATGTTCTTTAATTTCATAGAAACAGAAAATTTATCACACAGTCTCCGAAAAGACCGTTTATTCTAAATGTTGATTTGAACATTAATAAACTCCATTATTGTAGCCTGTTCCGACTTCTTGTTACTATACTTTCATTTTTTTCGTAAAACGTTTTGTCCTTCATGACCCCACACTGAGCATTCGGGTGCCAAATCACACAAACAAGCTTGGTGCTGGAGTGTAAACAAAAACTACCGCTCGAGTCAGAGGAGATGCAGTACAGAAATAAAACACTAGGGGTGCTGATGGAGACGACTGGAGTACGGTTCTTTATTGAGACTAGACAATCGATCGCCATTCCATTTATAGTAGTTGTGACATCCCCCTGTACTGTTATTAGCTGCGTACACTATTCTTGTCTGTATTGTTTGAAGTGTTGTTGCGCACTTTGGAGATTCTTATCAGGTAGGACTGACGGAGGACATTTTAAAAGAGTACAGAGAAGTGCACCTCGTTTCCTATAATCTTGATACAGGAGAGAGACTACCACGGAAATCATACAAGTGATGGGGTGGGAATCATTACAACAGCTGCGTTTTCCGTTACGGCGAGATATAGTTCTATCATCAACTTTCTCTTCCGAATGCGAAAATATATTTTACCTATTTCGGTAGATATGATCTTCATGACAGAATGAGAGATATCAGAACTGCCAGCCTGCCCAGCATGGGCGTGAAATGACAATAAAGAAAAAAATAATCAGAACTCGAACGGAGAGATTTAGGTGTTCTTTTTTCCCGAGTGGATGCAGGTAATACAGAATGAAAATTAATCTGTAGTATGTTTAGCTTACAAAAATTGACTTCAAACAATTTCGGGTAAAGCTTTAACGTCAGCGACTCTGAAACCTGTGTGTTCTTTAAATAAGTAGATGACACTATTGTCGTTTGTCCTCATGGTAGCGAGAATTTAAACGGTTTTTTGTAACACCTAAATTCAATCCACCCGAATATTCAGTTCACTATGGAGGTGGAAAAGAATGTCTGTCTTCTTTATTTTTTAATTTATTTTTGATTTTTGATGTGTTGGTCAGAAGAAAGGTTGATGGTACATTGGCACATTCTGTTTATAGGAAGCCTATTCACACTGATTTGTATCGGCGAGCTGATAGTTGTCACCATCCAGTTCAACGTGAAGGGGTACTTCGTACCTTGGTTCACAGGGCCCATGTCATTTCAGACAATGAAAGTTTGTCAGATGAGTTGTCCCATCTCGAGGTCACCTTTTGTCAGAATGATTATAGTGAGAGACAGATAAAACTTGCGTTATGCTATCAGCCTACTGTGCAGGAAGCATTTCCAACAAGATTGGTCGTATTTTTGCGGAAATATGATGTGGAATTTGTTTTTCGACCACCTTCTAAGGTAAAGGCCCTGTTGGGGTCCGTAAAGAATGATCTTGGTTTGCGTAAGGCAGGTGTATATCGTATTCCTTGCAGTTGTGGCATGTCATATATTGGTCAGACAATCAGGACTGTGGAAGACCGGTGTGTTGAACACAAACGTTACCCGCGCTTACAACAGCCAAACAAATCCGCTGTTGCCGGCCGCGGTGGCCGAGGGGACTAAGGCGCTCCAGTCACGGTCTGCACAGCCACTACGGTCGGGGGTTCGAATCCCCCCTCGGGCATGGATATTTGTGCCGTCCTTATTGTAAGCTAGTTCATAAGTAGTTTGTAAGTTTAGTGACTGATGACCCCGTAGTTAGGCCCCATAGACTATACGAACATTTGAATTTGAAATCCGCTGTTGCAGAACACTGTCTTGGCGCCGGTCATCCTACGGAATACGACAACACGGAGATTCTGGCATGCACTTCCACCTATTTGGGATAGTGTTATTAAGGAAGCTGTTGAAATTAAACTAGCAAGCGACCTTATCATCAGAGATGGTTTTTAATTCTGCTTGGAATCCGGCACTGTCTCTCGTCAACAGGGGGACAAAATTAATGCTGCCTCACCTGTTGATTAACAGTCACTATCGATATTTTGGACGTCTGGTCATCTTTGGTTGTGTTGACTGAGCAGTGACTTGTACTGTTTACCCTTTGCAACCGAGGTATTAAATACGCTTGCACTTTGCTTCCTTAAGTGCAGTTGTCCTTAAGTGCAGTTGCATGGTGTCCTACTCTCGAAATATAGGCGGTTGTCGACGACGTCACCTGGCAGCACACCCATAATTTGTTTTAACATTCATTACGCCGGGAAAAGTTAAGGTTTCACGAAAATTGACGTGTTCACGGACTTTTGGTTGGTCTTCTTGCAACACTGAAAGAATGTGTGGGTTTCAAGGAGAGAGGTCAAGATCATCCATTGGGCTGGGCGCGGTTGGCCGTTAACTGTCCTCGCTAATACAGCAGACAGTGGTTGGCCTTGTGCGGCGAGGCATTTGGGACATCCTGTGGCGGTGGAGACCGGATGTTTTTCGAGCCGCCACCAGTCGATCGCATTGCTGCGTACGTGCCGGCCTGGCTTGATTTTCTGCCTGGAAACAGAAACCTATACATCATCTTCAAAAGGAAAACGCCAAAATCGCAGTATAATTTATTTACGACCTGTTTCGATGGGCCATGCCATCATTATCTGGTCGTATAAATTCTACTATGTATTTTTTTTTAATATCGCACAAGCAGTAAACACCATAACTGGTGCATTTTATATTTTGTATAAGTGCAATGTTGCACTTTCTGCAACCTCTATTAAAAGACATTGTAGAATTTATACGACCAGATGATGATTTGTATAGCCCATGTCATCAATCAATTAATTGATCATAATGCGATATTACGGAATGAACAGAGTATTGAAAGGAACATATTAGATGAACATTAATAGGAGCAAACAAAGGGTAATGGAATGCAGTCTTAGGAAATCAGATTATGCTGAAAGAAATAGATTTGGTAACGAAACAGTAAAGGTAGTAGATGAGTTTTTTTTTATTTGTGTAGTAAAATAAACATATGACGGTTGCAGTACAGAGGATATGAAATGCTGAATGGCAATGGGAAGAAAGGCGTTTCTGATGAAGAGAAATTTGCAAACATCGAATATTAAGTGTAAGTCCTTTCTGAAGGCATTTGTGTGGGGTGTTGCCTTGTACGCAAGGAAGTAGACAGGAAGGGAATAGGGGCTTTTGAAATGTGGTGCTACAGAAGAATGCTGAAGATTAGGTGGGTACTTCGCGTAAGTAATGAAGAGGTACTGAACAGAAGTGGGGAGAAAAATTTTTTTTGCATACCTTGACTAAAAGAAGGGCTCAATTGGTAGGACACATTTTTAGACATCAAGGAATCATAAATTTAGCATTGGAGGGAAGAGTGTGGGGGGGGGGGGGAATCGCAGAGGGAGACCAAGAGACGGATATAGTAAGAAGATTCAAATGGATGCGGGTTGCCGTTTTTATGAGGAGGTGAAGAGACTTGCTCAGGATAGAGTAGGGTGGGGATCTGCATCATTTAGTCTTCGAGCTGAAGACCACAACAACTACAACTCAGGTCTTGGCGTTTTCCTTTTGAATGTAATTAATCAATGCAGATCGCCTTTATCTTGTGATGCCAGGTAATTAAAAAATCTATGCAAATACTGGAAAGACTGGCATACAAAAAGTGTGTTATAGCCTCTGTAATTACGTTATTATAATCGCGAAATCATTTGTTAATGTTGACTAGAACTCACGCATCGAATTCCGAAGTTGGTGAAGTTGGAAGGAAAAACTACCACTTATGCATGAAAGACTGTAGCTATCAAATTTGAATTAGATGAAATGGAGGCAGTAGTCAAGGTTTTATTTGATGGAGTTCGATTCGTAAGTTAAATAAGTTTTCACAGAAAACTAGAAAAAAATACTGAAAGATTTAAAATTCAGTGAGAAGGAATGAAAGGACATTTGAAATAAGAAATAAAAGCCGGCCGCGGTGGCCGAGGGGACTGAGGCGCTGCAGTCACGGTCTGCACGACCACTACGGTCGGGGGTTAAAATCCCCCCTCGGGCATGGATATTTGTGCCGTTTCAGGCAAAGAGATCATCACCCTACTCCCTTAAAACCATACATGAAAAAAGTTAGATTCAGCAATAAGATAAATCTCGAATCCCTCCAAGACAATTTTCAAATTCAAAAAGCAATAACAGTAAAACACAAAACACATATGACAAGCACACACACACACACACACACACACACACACACAAACACAGACACACACACACACACGCGTGGCGAAAAAATACGTGTTAAAAACTCTGAGACACACATAATTTGAACAATAGACATATTCACAGGGCTAGCAGACGACCCACTACTATTCGAACAAAATGCAAAAGAGGAACAAATCTCGCAAAAAGAAACAAGACACAAGAATGGCGACTTGCTGTCGGTTTTGTAACAGATTACTAAACAGATGAAGTGACAGTTTAAGAGCTAAGTATGAAGAGGTCATCATAGAAAACGTGAATAATCTTAGTAGTTAATTATTTTTAAAATAATACAAAGCCGTAGAGTGAGACCTGCTCTTGGTCAAAATAATATATATATATATATATATATATATATATATATATATATATATATATATATATAAACAAATACGTTGTTACGGTTGACAACTGATGATGCTTTTAAATGAAGCGAAACGCATCCGGTCTTAAACTAATTTTTACAGTTGCAAAAGACTACCGATTATCCTATACAACGTGTAACTAGTGGTACTGTCAGAGACAGCAGGGTACGAGTAAGATCTGTTGATCGGAATCGATAGTACGTTGGAAGTTGATTACAAGCCGAACATCAACAAAACAAGGCGAACGGCATCTAGTCGAGCTGTATCCATCAGTAGCGAATCCAAGGGGAGGGGGCGGGGGTGCTATGGGGCTACAACCCTCTCCAGAGTATGAGGAAAATCTCCCAATATCAGTTTTTTTGCCTCATCAGAAAACGCCATAACCAAACACCATCACAAAGAAACACTTCGGGCAAAGTTTCCAGGACATATATGGCAGAGGTCAGCGTTGTATAGTTATTGGAGGTGACAGTAAAGTAGCTGTAATTCATCTAAATGTTTCAAGTCCATTCAGCGAACCTATTGTCAGAGTTTCTGTTATACAGTGTTGGCCATGCACAATGCAACGCCAAGGAGGATCGAAGGTATCACATCCCAATTTATTTGAACAATGTTCACACGACCCATATCACAGCCCCATGTGAAGTGAGAAAGATGATGCAAAAAGTATTACGTAGTGCCGCCGGCCGAACGCTCTGCTGTGCGCCAGTCACGGTCCGCACGGACACTACGGTCGGGGATTCGAATCCCCCTTCGGGCATGGATATTTGTGCAGTCTTTAGTATTAGCTAGCTCATAAGTAGTTTGTAAGTTTAGGGACTGATGACCCCATAGTTATGTCCCATAAGCTCTACAAACATTTGAACATTTGAATTTCGTAGTGCCGCCATTGCTGGCTGAAACCTCTGCTACACGCCTCGGAATGGACCCAGAGAGACCCTGGGTGTGTCTGAGTAGAGCAGTCCAGACGGTACCATATGTTGCCATAGTTGATCTGGCGTAGTGGTATATCTAGAGCCACTCGTTCTACAGTCATTGCCGTTGCTTTGCAAATCCGACGGGCGAAGCAGAAACCTTGAACATTCCGTACTATGTGAGATCGTGCACTAACCTACTGCAATTTCGACGTCAGATGGAATGAGGATTATTCGGTGAAAACAATATCCCATTGCCAACTCTGCCGTCACCACCATGAACGTCAGATTAAAATCAGGAGAACCCGTGATGAAAGAATTTAGAATTGTTATTGCCTTATACTCATCATATTTTTATTGCACCTGGTATTATTGATTATGGTTTGGTTGGAATTGGATTCCACTTCTACCCCCTCCCCCTCCACCCCAATACTTTATTTCTCCTTGTAAGCATTACCGATACACTAACCAGCCAATGTTCAATGTTACATGTCTGAAGTACTGAAGTCTATTTCCCACACCTTCAGAACTTACCGACATTTCAACAAGATAATGGGTGGACACGTGTTGCAAGCGACGTTCAACGGTTCTTCTTGCCAATCAGCTTTCACTACTACGTTGCTCTCCCTGTTGACCTGATCTATCACTTATCGATATGTCGGATGAATGAAAACGACTGCAGAACCAGATGGTCTATATCTGGAAGTAGCATGGACGGCAACATTCCAATATTACACATAATTACTGAACTCTCATTTGTTGGACGGTGGTTTAAATCCTCCTTCAGTTTTGGCGTCGCGTCCTATGTGTTCACTGGTTCAGTGAACCCCCGGAAAAAATCTAGTCTTGAAAAAAAAAAAAAAAGTATATAAATAGAGTAAAAAGTGAACAGAGTAATTGAATTTTCAAGTCATTATGACCTTCATAACACAATCACGGTTGGAAAACGGTCATAATTGCTTGAAAAAGAATAAAAAGTGTATTTAAACTATCATTGTTTGTTTCCTTCTATCAGGCCATTTTATATGCACATTCAAAGTGTTTTTATCGCACTAGAAACGTTTTACGTCGCGGAGACAGCACGTATACCGAGACGTAGCTCGTATTCGAGCTCAGGCGGTTGCGCACGAATGGTCCCGAAGCAAGACGATGGAGCTACTACGCAGCTCGCCTCGCGCATGCGCAAATATTCCATGAAGGCAACATCCACCCTTCATTTTTGTTTATGGCGCATTGAAGATTCATCAAAAACACGTCATATATGGTAAATATCTCATAACCATAAATTAAAGACGCATCAACTGTAAAAGCCTTCAGAAGATCCGATCATAAATAATAATGAAGTCCCTATTCTCCTCCGAGCAAGAGCAGCCGTGTGGTTATCGGCATCACCCTGCGCTGTTGAAGGTAGTGGGTTCGAGACCGATTGCACGCAGTTTATAAAAACCCAATCTCCTTTTAACAGATACTGAATGAACAATGACTTTTGTGTCGTTACTTGACACATGTGTTTGGACGTTTTAGCAAATGAGTCGCGATTTTGAGGGTAAATGACAAATACTTTTCGTCGTAGCAAATATTTAACTGTGTGTGTTAAGGCTTTCCCGGCGGGGTGTTGTCAGCTTGGAGAATCGGGTTTAATGCCGGTAATCCACGTCTTACTTGCACGATATTTCGATCGCGTTACTCTCGATCTTCATCAGGTGCTTCCTGAGGTTGATTCCAGTGTGGAACGTGTCCGCCTATAGCGGGCGCGGACGTCGAACGGAGCACTTGACGCGGTCGGCTGCGGCTATGGCGACAGAACAGAACTGAAATGACGACAGTAGGAAGACTGAACGCCCAGTGAAACTTGGAAGTGGAGAAGAATGTCACATGATAAAATTATTTACGGACAAGAGCCCAAAAGCACGCGCACAGCAGTCTGAGCAGCCACATATAGGGTGGCTGCTATTGGCCGGCGCGGACGTCAAACGGAGCGCTTCCAGCAGCATCGACCAATGAGAGAACGCCTAGCCGTCAGAACTAGGCATAAATACTGAAGACGTTCCACACTGTAAGACATTCTGCAGATCTTTTAACGAAAATATATGTAAGGGGGGGGGGGGGAGGGATGTCCGGGGCGCTTTCCCCGTCGCCACTCGCACAGATTCGCCAAGTTGTCTCTTTGGGTGCGGTGGGAGGGGGGGGGGGCACTATCAGGATCGGGCACTCATAGAAGTGAACCCTCAGCACCAGTCGCCACTGTTTTCCAACCCTCCTGATTTAGGTTTTTCGTGATTTACTGGGATGACTCATTTCAACAGACATTGCGGATTTCCTTCTTCGTATCTGACAAAAACTGTCTCACCGTGTGCTCTGTCTCCAATGACGAGGATGTCGCCGAACCACTAAATCCTAATTTTCCTTCCTTCCTTTCCACCATGACGTCCAGAGGCTTTAAGATTCATTGCCGAGGCGTGTAGCAGTAGTTACAACCGGCAGTGGCTGCATCATCTAATACGAATTTAGTCATCTTCCTCACTACTCTTGGGGCTGTATTTTCTACTACGTGAACTGCACAACGTTATATCACCCAAATAAATTTAGTTACTATACCTCTCGTCTTTGTGTTTCAGTTTGGATGTCTAGAAGGTAAATCGGATAAATAAACTCGAGGTATTGAATCGAAGACAAACAATGTTATAACTTAAATGAAGGAAGGTATAGGTCGACCGTTCGCCAGAGACGTGTTCGGCCAACACCAAACTCAAAAATTCAAATGTTTCTAGAGCTTATGCGGCTTAACTACGGGATCATCAGTCCCTAAATTTACTACT
This sequence comes from Locusta migratoria, assembly GCA_026315105.1. Lineage (NCBI taxonomy): Eukaryota > Metazoa > Arthropoda > Insecta > Orthoptera > Acrididae > Locusta > Locusta migratoria. Next base: position 111,715,803 of record CM048745.1, read on the forward strand.
TCTGAACTAGCTAATACTAAGGACGGCACAAACATCCATGCCCGAAGGGGGATTCGAACCCCCGACTGTAGTAACCGTGCTGACTGTGACTGGCACGCTGCAGAGCGTTCGGCCACCGCTGCCGGCCGGCCAATACCGTCTAGATGCATGGCCTCGCAACAGGTCCGTGTCATGTCACACCGATAGGCTGTTATTGCTAGTTCAGTGGCTGGCCTGGTAGCGCCATCCAGTGAGCTTGCGATGGCGGCCTGCCGGCCGCAGTGGCCGAGGGGACTAAGGCGCTCCAGTCACGGTCCGCACGGCCACTACGGTCGGGGGTTCGAATCCCCTCTCGGGCATGGATATTTGTGCCGTCCTAGTTCGTAAGTAGTTCATAAGTAGTTTGTAAGTTTAGGGACTGATGACCCCGTAGTTAAGTCCCATAGACTATACAAACATTTGAACATTTGATGGCGGCCTATAGGTGTGGCGTGACACGGACTTGTGAGGCCTTGTATCTAGACGGTGTTAGCACGGCCCACTGCTAGCTCGTGTTAGTCCGCCTCAGACGGGCCGGGCCACGGTGGAGTAACCGAGCGGTCTAAAGCGCCTCGCTGTGGAGCGTGCGGTTGCTCGCCGGAGGTTCGGGTCCTCCCTCGGGTATGAGTGTATCCGTATTGTCCTTAGGTTAGTTGCCCTTAGTTTAAGTAATTTGTAAGATACGGGCTGATGACCACGCAGTTTGGTCCGATAGATTTACAAACATTTCTGACGGACCGGCTCGTAAAGCGAGAGTGCGCTACGGCCAGAACAGCCCCGTTCGCTGGCCGCAGTGGCCGAGCGGTCTGCGGCGTGCCAATCACGGTCTGCACGGCCGCCGCGGTCGGGGGTTTGAATCCCCCTCGGACATGGATGTTTGTGCCGTCCTTAGTGTTAGCTAGTTCATAAGTAGTTTGTACGTTAAGGTACTGATGACCCCGTAGTTAAGTCTACAAATATTTGAACAGCCCCGTTTCCCGGAGTTGGTGCCACAACCCGGACTCCGCTACACCACGCTGGCTGCCAGGCTGCCAGCGGCTCACATCACAACTCTCACACCCACACTAGAATAAATCACTACGTTCATACAGAAGAAGCCTTCCCATTATACAGGGTGTTACAAAAAGTTACGGCCAAACTTTCAGGAAACTTTCCTCACACACAAAGGAAGAAAATATGTTATTTGGACATGTGTCCGGAAACGCTTAATTTCCACGTTAGAACACATTTTCCTGTAAAACTTGCCTTTTCTATGACCATCAATAAGTCTCAACTCTGTTCTCACAAAATGCAGGAAGCTGACGCATATTGATGCTAACCTCAGTGGGACTTTCACCTGACTGCAGGAAGAGAAGCGAATAAGATGTCTAGATAATTATAGGCTCCAGTTAACAATTCATGACTATGTCGTAGCAGGCTTCGAACCATTGTGCTGCTCTTCTGAAGAACAACTGGTGAACCACCGAATACTTCGTTCACTCCCTTTCTGTAAGGAATGTGTGGGCAACTGATGGACCGTCGGCAGAATCAGGTTCACTACTGAATTCACTCCGGAATTCATGGGCGACAGTGGAAGAAGGGGAGAGAGAGAGAGAGAGAGAGAGAGAGAGAGAGAGAGAGAGAGAGACGTCAAATGTAGAGGGACAACGGCTGAGACGCGTAAATAAAAGTAAATGTATAAAGTGATTCACCGTTACTGAATGTACTCCGAAAGACGCAATGTTTTGGGCGTAATGTGTTGACATGGTATTGGGAGGAAGGGTGCGATTCTTATCGATGTGCTACTGCTTAGCCAGAAATCAAATGGAAACATGTGTGGATCAATGTATTCCGTCCTCTTCTGGCATCTGAGTTCCGTAGCCTGTGGTACATGCTGGTTTATAATGAACTAGGAACCAGTCAGAGGCTAGCAGATATCCACTTCCTTCCATCTGGCGATTGTCCAATATGCCACGTACCGGAAACCAGGGAACATCGCTTCCAGTGTCACCGAGTGTCCACTGTATGGGACCTCACCCGAGGCATGGTGACCCTCGTAAATGGGACACCACCTCCCAATATGCCGGTGAAATGATTCACCATGCCCGACATGAAGCTCAGACCACGTACCATAATCAATACCACCGTCTGGTTGGTAAGGCACTCGGCGTATGCCATTGATAACCTGTAACTTACTGATAGCCGGCGACGAATTTATGACATGCCTCTGGGCTGCTCACGAACAGGCGGCAGTCACTCGGACACTATGGGAAACAGTTTGGAATCTGAGCGTCCTCATTACGTTTCCTTTCGCCAGTCCTCATTTGTGACTGGATCTTGATAATTTCACAAGATAGTGTTGAAATGTACACTCTCTGTTACTCTTTAACTCGCCCGGAAGGGGCCTTCTTTTTTTCACACGTTTCACGTTCGTGTTAGGTGTATTATTCGTCACGGAAGACCTGTTAAGTTTCAGAAGCTTCTTTTCTGTCTCTTGCCCCCATAAAATGCCGTGGTGCACCACGAGCTTCAGTAAGTATCAGAAAACAGCTCTTTAGTCGCGAAAGTCTGCCCAGACTATCTCTATGGAATCGAACAACTTTCCATTCCCAGCAAAAAGTACCAGGCTCAAAAAACATTATCAAATAATTGTAACAGAGGTGAATCCTAATACTGAAGCAATATGTGACATGTTACGTTTTAGCTCAAAGAAGTTTATTTCTTCATTTACCTTTTCCAAATGATGGACAAAAGGACATAACCGTTTGCACTAATTCTCTTGCATTAATACTTGCTCTTATCTACAGGAGAATGAGTTACAGATACAAAGATTTACATTATACCGAGTAATAATAAAATATTTGATTGCATATACTCTATGGTGTTCGCAGATTTGTTTTTCTTTAAATTAATTTTTATGACACTATGCCCATTCCTCACATGGTAGTGGAAATCGTAGGTTGCTGTCAATGCTGCCTTTAGAGTTTTTGTAGTGACGTTACCATACAAACTTTCCTCTCCTCACAGATATTCCTTTACTTTTAATTGTGAAGCCAAAAAAGAATTTTTATCGATTTAGTTGTCAAAATGTTGCAATCTATTCAAAAATTTCCAAAAATAATATCATCCTCTACTTCACTCCTTTCACTGCAAAATTTCTAAGACCAATGAAACACGTATTTTTTTTTTTTTTACTTATAACCGTAATAGACGAATACAGATCTTCTTAGTTTTACCTTCAAAATCCTTTCGTAATTAAATACTGACATACTCCTAAACCACCTCCTCAGGGATTGAATTTTCAGATAACATTATAACATGCAACTGCTTGTTTGTAAGCTTCAAGCCAAATACTAGTTTTCATTGAGGAACCATTCAAAATTCTTTAGTAGTTCTTTAAGACCATTAGAAAAAACTTTCAGTCAGTATTTCACCCCTTACTATATGAATTTCCAAAAATTCTGAAGCACTTTTTTAATTATCAGCCAGAAAGCAGATACCAATTTTCATGGTCCTAGCTTCTAAATTGCCTTAATAGATGATATTTAAAAAAAAAAATTATCCCATATTTCACGGGTGGAATTTTGGAAATACTCTTCTTAAACTTCCACGTGACATGGTGTAGTGGCCGAGTGCTCTAAGGTGCCTTGCTGCGGAGTGCGCTGTTGGCCCCCTCTCGGCATGGGTGTATGCGTTGTCCTTATCATAAATTAGTTTAAATAGTTTGTAAGCCTAGGGACTGATAACCAACGAAGTTATGTCCCGTAGATTTACGGACAGTTGAACATTTGAATATTTTATAAATAGACGTAGGAGCCTAAGTGCTCGTCAGATGAAAAGTCAAGAATAAAAGAATGACTATGGCACTAGGGCTGATAGACTAAACTTGTATAGTGGCTTGCAAACTCATATTTTTAATGTTGACTTTAAAGCATAACTTGAATGTTTTACTTGAGAACATTAGCTTATATATTTCAATATTTCTCCAAGTAGTGTAACTCTATTTTAATGTAACTTATTCTGACAAAGACAGATTTAGTTTAATGAAATAAAATTTGTGCAGTCGATTCGATGTTTTAATCCGTCATTAAAACTTCAATTTCCTTGCTCTCATGAAATTCAGGTGCTCAGCCATATTCAAGAAAGATTTATAATTTACATTTCGTCTCGGATTATTGGTTTATTGATATACATACAAAATTATTATGCTCATACGACAATGACTATAGCTCATTATATTAATTCATGTAGATATGTTTTACAAGGTCCATTATTACAATTAATGGATGTGAAGTTTCTGTGGTTTATACTTTACAAATAAGTTACAACAATCAGCTAATCAAGTGTAGCTTCAGAAAGAACAGCTACTGCGCTACCTCTGAATATCAACAAATATAGGACCACAACATTAATATTGCATGGTAGCAAAGTCCACCTGCACGTTATGTACCAACACAAAGAAATTTCTGCAATGCCAGATTCTGTAGAACATACAGGTTTTGAGACAGGAAAGAGTACTCGATATTCAATCTACAATTTGAGGTAGATAACCGGAAATTGTCATTAGTTGTGTGTCCTTCCCTGCCTTCATTTGTTTCTGAGACTATCAAAAAGGCCGTTATGTCGTGTGTGTCGAGTTGTGGCATGTGATCAATGAGTTTCAGTTTCCAAAACATCCAATATCGCTTCTTAAATTCTTTACAACAGTCGTAATTCAACCATAATAGTGGATGATGAATACTCTTGAGTTTTTCGACATTGCAAATGGAGACACGAGATTGTGTACTGGGATCTCAGCTCAAAAACATTTATTCAGTTTATTCAGAGTTTGTGATTAGGAGGTTTCTGGATGGCTTGGATGGCGACATTTCACTTGTTGGCAAGAAATAAACAGTCTATACTTTTGACATGATACTATCCTTATTGTAAGAAGTGAGTAGGAACTTAGCGATCTTTATTCCAGTGTGAAAACTATTAGTTTACGTTTTGGACTAGAGAAAAACATGAAATAAAATTAATGATTGCTAACCACCAAGGTTTAGATCAAACTCAGTTTAGAAAGTCTACAGGTAGTAAGTCACTGTGTATATCTAGGTTCTCTGATCGATGAGATTGGAGAATATGATAAACGACGAACCGTCTTGACCGGTATGAAATAGCTAAACTCAGTAAGAACTGTCAGAAAATTGGAGTATGCAAAACAACTAAGATACGTTTGGTGGAATCATTAGTGTTCTGCAAGATCTAGACTGTGAAAGCTAGAGAAAAGAGTCGAATTTATACTTTTGACTTGGATGTTACTTGCGCATATAGTGCGACCTCTCCATTTTGATATGATACTTCATGCACTACCACTGTACTGTACGTTATTTACCCTTTCCATTTCGTTGTTGAGTGGAAGTTTCAATACCTTAAAATCACAGTTTGTGTAAGCAATTAAGATCGTAGCCTACAGAATTTGAACAAAAATGTTATTGGTTTCTTAAAATCCGATGACGCGACACTAACTCGGGCCAGGTCAACTTTTCTCTACTACGAGGGTGGACCTATAAGTACCCGCCCTGACCGAGAGATGACAGTCATTGTTGAAAAATATCTCTGAATTAGAAAATATACGATCTATGAAGTATATGTTTGAAATTTCAAGATGACACATTGTTTACTTTTTTGTTTGGCAGCCATCAATAGTGAACGTTGTAAGTGAATTTGTGAAAACTGAAAAAACTGGTCACCATTATGTGATACAATGTTTACTGTATCAGTGCAAAGTGTTGTCTCTTGAGAATAATGCAGCAGCTCACAAGTCCGTTATTGCAATGTCCAAAATTTATGAAATTTGAATTGGTACCTCATGTATTCTTTCCGCCAGATTTAGACCCCAAGGATTATTTTCTATTTCCAAACTTGAAAGCAATGGTTCGGAGGTATAAGATAGTGAAAAATATTATGACTTGATTCGGCAGTCAATATGACTCGATTCTCAAATGTTATACTTCATAGAAAATTTTACCAGCATTACAAAACTGTAATCAGATTCATACAATTCATACATTGTTAAAGAATGTGGTTACGAAATGTAAACAATAAAGTACCTGAATATTTCTAGATCCCTACTTATCGTTATACATAACTGCTGTAGTTACTTTGAAGATTTAAATAAATTCTGTAACTAAAATTACGAAACGTGGTAACACTTATATCCCATAATTCATATCTGGTAAATGTTACAATAAATATGAAATCAGTGTTATATAAGCTCTACAAGGACTATTCATTGTCACTTTGTTTACAAAAATGGGTCCGTTGCTGATTAAGTTACAGAGTTTTGAAGTTTGAGCCATTAGAATCTGAGAGAGATACCGAGTATGCATTTCAACCCACTAATTTCCCACATTTTAGTCTTTTTTGTGGTACTGGCTTTGCAGTTCATGAGCTGCCGATTCATGAGTTACAATTTTATAGCTTTTTTATTCGTGTTAAAAGCATCAATTACAAGGTAATTTCAAGAGTCTTACCAGCAATAAACAAGTGCCTGGACTATAGGCATTAACACTAAAGATAAATTAGTTGTTACAATTGTTTTCACACGAAAGTGGGCAAACTTCAAAGAATTGAAGTTTGCATACAAAGCGTATATAAACAATTACAAATACATTTATATTTAAACAGAGTAACAGTCATTAACTTAAATTGTTTTAGCCCAGAAACGGTCATTAGGGTTGGCCAGCCTTAAATCCTCTTCGGTGCAGGATGTCGGGCGCAGATGTCATTTGCGCAGGTGAGACATTGTCTGCTCCTCGCCACATTCACAGGTTTAGGGTTCCATTTTTCAAGGCCTTCTTTACAACCCCCCCCCCCCCCCCTACACCAGTTCGTGACCTTATTTTGTCAAGTAGGCTCAACCACAGAGATCGTGTAAAAACACTAAAGTACGAAGCGTTTCAAGGGTCAAGGCCTCATCATCAGATAAACTACAAGAATCTTAAAACCCGAGACAATAAAAATCTAAATCGTAATAAAAGAAAACGTGGTTACTTCCCTTGTAACCGTGTCTACGCAGAAAGGTCCTCAGTATACTGTGCTTCGTCAGGATTCAAATCAGACCCCAGCACTGGCGGCGCATAACACTACCGAAATGCACGGAGTCAACAACACGACTGGGGAGCACGTATGCACATGAAAACAAAGACCCCTAAATACCAAAGAGCATCCACAAGCTAGTGGGTACATTCAGGTGTCGCGAAATCATTTGCACAGTTACATAGAGGTCTATTGCTGTGATTGTTAGAGCCGTTTCTGTCCTCTGTTCTTTACGTTGTTTCCAATTTACTATCATCTGTTTGATTTTATGACAAAATTTACCAACCTTTCTTTTTTTGTTTTAAATTTGGACGCCGGGAAAGTTAGTAAGAAACAAAGTTACGCAAAATAATTAAAGATGCGGTGTGGTCGACTGTAGACTCTGATGGCGCTATTGGTCTTGATAGAGTGATACATTTACATTACGCCACACTCACAGAAAACCCATACGTATAATGATGGCTTAAAGTGAAAGGTAGTTCATTTAAATAGCTTTTATAATATGTATTGAAATAATTAATTTCAGAATAAGGATAACGACTGCCATAGTGGCCATAAACACATCGAAATACGAGAAGTGTTCAAATTAAAAAGTGAGACTTCCATCTGTTTGGGTCGCCGAAAAAATTGCTCTGTGGGAAGCGCTTCAACTTGGACGACGAACTGAAAGAGAGGTCTGGCTCTTGTCATAACTACAGGAATTGTGGAATCAGGGAATACTTTTGCTCGTTAAACAGTTCGATAGTTGTGCTCAAACCTCCGGTGATTACTTTTGAATAAGGACTATATACTCACGGTGTCGTTTCGTACCTTTTCAATTTGAACCCCTCGCAACATCAATATCTCGAAAAGTAGGAGTTAAATTTTGAAAGAACTTTACAAAACTTGATTTCTGGTAGATTCTACCCATTGATTATATGATATTTCATGCACAATATTTCTTTAATAGCTTCAAACCAGGGCCGTAGCCAAGGGGTGGAGGATGAAGGGGATCAATCTCCTCCCCTCCCCCCTAAATTATGTTGTAATGCTTTACAAGATATAATATATAATTTTCAGTTGCGTTTGTTCTTGTGATTCCCTGAAAACAAAATTATGATCACGGCCCTGTTTAAAATCATTACACAGCACACGGTGACGTCATCGCTGTACTTAGAGCTCCTAAAAACACAGGCTGGCGCATCCGCCATTTTCATTCCGTGCGAATGCTAAACACAACACGTAGCTTATGTGAACAGTGTTATTAAAGTTTAGTGAAATGTTTTAGAAGTACCGGCATAGAGCCTTAGATCGTGCTACTTTGAGCTTGCATTCCGCTCTTGTTTACATCGATATGTGGATTAGACACAAAAATCTTCCGTTTTCTTTACTTTTTGCTGTTTTTCTTTCCTGTCCATATAAAGAAAAGAGCGCAAGAAACATACATATATTTCTGTGTTAAAAACCGCGTACTACGTTTAATCCTGCCGAAACTGATCATCTAGATAAACGTTTTAAGTGATCTCGACTTCTATTTTAATAGTGACTGTCAATATGCGAGGTTTGTTTGCCGCCCCGCAGTAAGTGTATGTTGTCTGCTGTGACAAATTCACCATATCTGATTGTCGTACTCACATTGCTGAATGTACTTCTATTACGTTATTGAAAAAAGTTTCAGAACGTATTACAAACACTAAAACGAAAAAGAATATTAGTGTACAGGATCTAAAGTTTATGGTCGTAGAGGCACACGGTGTCGATGTTGGCAACAACCGTTGAATGTTATTGGAAAAACTAATCGTATAAAATGAGGGGAATAATCCTTTGTATTGACGATCAAATAAATAATTCTGTTCCTTCTCTAGGTTGACAGGTTTTTATACGTAACAGTACACTTGTGTTGTCAGTAATTTAATAGTCTTTGTAAAGCAAACATTTCGTTGCCAACATTAGCACACTACGCCGCCGCAGCCGTAAGTAAAATTTATACAGTATTATTTGTCTGTTATGTTATAGTCTCTTATAGATAAGCGTCAATAT